>CM040121.1:253222041-255939106 GCA_022559845.1 Amorphophallus konjac
TGGTGGCCCCTTCTCTCTCTTCTCTTATTTCTGTGTTGCAGCAAACAAACACCAAAAAAAGAGGAGCCCGCGCGCTCCGCGTCTTCTCCGCTCTTCCCCGAACTGCGTGACGTCGCTCACACATAGCAAGGACTCACAACAAGACATTCTCCCCCTTTGCCAATAGCAAAAAGGAAGGATACGGCACAGTGGTTGACAAAGGTCCTAGAGATCAGAGTGGAATGGTAGTGGAAGAGCAAGCCTTTATATGGAAATTAGAAACATGCCGGGAGCAATATATATATGGTTCAAAGCTAATGAAAACCAAGATCATCAATAGAGTTTAAAAAGCATCAACATCCATGGTTTAATAGAAATGAACCAGAAGCACATATCTTGACAGTGTTTAACATTCCCTTGTCTTATACATCCATATTCAATAACCACAAAGGGAATAACACAAAAACTAGTATTGAGGCTAAACAAGCATGACTAAAGCATGGAATTTTATGAGTTTAACAAATTTGATTTTCAATATCGTTTGAATTTGAAGGCACATGACTCATATGTTACGAGCAATCAAGTCTAGTACATGCCTCCTAGCCGTAAGAATACACGTTGTTTAGACGCTAGTATCCCTAGGTATTTGGCAAGACTGACTATTATGCTTCAGAATGAATAGAGATAGCAACATCACGTCATGACATATCCAAACTCATTTCTTTGATGAGAAGATATATTTCTCAGCAATTATGCCATTGCTCTACCTAGAGTCCAAATGAATTAAGACAGAGATAACAGAGGCACATCGTGACATATCATTCGTCACTTGATTTGATGACGGGACATATTTCTCCGTGCAACACTATCATTGCTCTGCAAATTGATTTTCAAGAATTCCAGCTCATCAAGATGTTTAGAAACAATACTAAGCTCTAGAGTATCACCAAAGTTGTCAAGACATTTAGATTTTCAGATTTCAGAATAGTTATTCAAGGCACAACATGCAATCTCTAGTTAAGGTCTATTAAAACCACAAAATATGGATGATTTCAAAAGATATATCAAAATTTCAAGGAAATCATTAAATCTGAACCATTTTCATTGAATGGACAATCATCAGTTCATATAATAGAAAGCTCTTACACTGTAGTGATGTCTGTCTCTTGAACTTATTATCACACTGGAGGCCATTGAGGTTCAGATGCAAAAAGGACGAATGAACCAAGAAGAACAACACGACTCCCCCTATGAATATGCAATGAAAGCATGCAAGGAGTGATGTTTGCAGTCACATAGAATGACGAATGTCAATGAGAGGTTTACTTGACCCATACAGGGGTTGACCTGATCAAACATGAAATGCATGAACCAACATAATGCATGATTTTACACTTATGAAATGTAACATAATGAATATGAACCATATGCACGAATGCCTTAAGAAGACAACTCCTCCTAGCTATGTGGCCTATATGCGATAGTGACGCATGGTACTTGGCGGAGGTGAAACCTCACGCATGTTGAGTGCTTCGAGGCAAGCATAACCTGCCCTTCCATACATCAACATTTGATATACCCTGGCCATACACGAATGATATGATGTAAAATGATTCAAGCTAGGTTGATGTTGACTCCCCCAGAATACATGCAAGGGTTGGCAATGAACTATGTAGCCTTAAGATTTATATGAATGCACAATGCAATTAAGATGCTGCAAAATGATTATGCATTATCATTTGTCTTCTAAACATGATGTGCATTAAGGCATGTGTGATTACAAGATGATGCAAACACAAATCATTCACAATTGATTTTGAACTGAATGTAACATGATGATGCCAATTGCTAGACTCCCCCTTTGAACAATGCTAATATGAATAACGAGTTGAAAATGCAACCATGGTTTGCATCATCAAAACCAAAGTCCAAGCATTTCATGTGGCTGATAGCAAGACTTGTGCAACTCATTATCACATCAACTTCATCAGCATAACAAATTTTTCATGAATTAAATAGCTGAAATCAAGCATGGTGTGAACAAGTTATCTAGCTCAAAAGTTCATCTCACACCATGGGGGGTTTTGCATTTCAAAGAGACAATCAGTTTGTAGAATCTAATGACATTGGGCAGACATATGATGCACTATCTACATGTCAAGACTAAACATACAAGATGACTGAACTTCAAAAAGGTTTATGTACATACCTGTGCCTTGAGCTTTTATTTACCTTATGATCCTTTGTTCAGCTCCAAGGCATCCTGCACCCAAAATTCTCATTTGAAATTTTTAGGTACCCAAGATTGCTTGGGTCCTTGTGGGTTAGCAACATGTTTAGCATCTTGGCCCATCTTTTTCAGGGCAATCACATCATCCTCCTTCATTGTGAGGCAATCATATATCTCATGCCCATTTTTCCCACAATAGAAACAACACACAAAAGATTGATTTTTCTTTTTATGTTCATGTGCGTGTGCATGTGGATTATGCTTTTGTGGGTGAGCATGGGATTTACCTTTCATGGCATGAAGGTGATGCTTTCCCTTCAAATGCCAGCACTCTTGGATAGTATGGCCAGACTTACCACAATGAGAGCAGCAAAGAGAAGCATTTCTATTAAAGGCCATGGGGAGTGTCGACCTGTCTGGATAGGAATGTCGACACTTCTGATTCTCCATGTGGTTCCGTACAGAATTTTGTTGAGCAAGCCCTCTGCCAGTGTTGACCTGTTTCTTTCCTTGCCCTTTCACTTGCTGTCCTGCTCTAAGCTCATCATTTCTCAAGATCAAACAATCATGCATAGTGTGACCATGTTTACCACAATAATAACAATTGACATTCATTTTGTGGAAGGCATGGTATTTAACATTGAACGTGTTATGGTGCATGTTTGGATGAGCATGCTGAATTTTACTTTTCTTTCGAGCAGTATGCCCCTTTTGGTGACCACAGGAAGTGGTGGCTTCCGGTGATCCAGAATCTTGGATTTGGGCAAACATTGACAGGAAATCATTCAAACCTTGAATTTCATTTTCAAGTGAGAAAATGTGCTGTTTAGATTCAACAAGGCCCTCTTCGCATGCTGCCAATTGCTCATTGAGCATGGCATTTACTGCTTTAAGATTTTGATTTTGTTGTTCTAAAGCATGCAAAGTTTCAGAGTGATCATCAATGACAGATTTGCCTTTTTCATGTGCAGCTAGTTTTTCATGCAACTCTTCTTCAGCTTGTTCAAGTTCAATTTTCTTTTCCAACAACTCTCTATTCTCTTCTTTCAGAGAATCAATCAGATTTTGTTGCCATTCAAGATCATCATGAAGACCAACATTTATGTTTCTCAAGAATGAACATTTTTCACATACAAAATTAGCAGAGCATGAAACAGAATTTTTATTTTCTTCAATCAACCTCTCATCATGGATTAGCCCATCGGCCATAGTTTGATCATTAGAGATTGACTTAGGTTGGTTTTGAAGTTTTATTACAATTTCTTCCAACCTAGTGATTTCATCATGAAGATTTTTATTTTCTTCCCTTAGACATGCAATGCTTTGTTTATGCGTATCTAGATCAACTGAGAGAGTATTGTTAAGCTCTTTAACAATAGAACACTTTTTACAAAATAAGCTTTCATTTTGGTTGATTTTCTTGAGATCATTTTTCAAATTTTTATTTTCTGATTTGACCTTTTTGTATTGAGTAATCAACTCACCATAGGCTTCCATAAGCTCTTCAAAAGTGAATTCCTCAGAGTCAGAGTTTACCTGTGATGAAGATGCATTGCTAGACTGTTCTATACGGTCGGCCATGAAGCATTCTTGTTCTTGTTCCTTCCCTTCATGGATTTTAACCAACTTGTCCAATACTTACTTGGCTGTGCTGCAAGAGGACACAAGATGAGTTAGTCTTAGATCAACTGCAGCTGTAATTAAGTTATATGCAAGACGATTATCATTATGTTTGGTCTCATGTTCGGCTAGCCAATCAATTGAATTTGATGACAGCTCATGAGGACCATTGTATATGAGAGTCCACAATTGTGGATCTATGGAGCTAACATAGATGACCATTCTTCCAACCATAGTAGAAAAATTTGAACCATCATAAAAGGGTGGAGAAGCCATCGAAGTAAGTGTAGCATGTGAATCCATCTAAATAACAAACATCGGGATCTTTCCCTGTAGATCGTTGGATCTGGGAATGACAGAGCCTCGCTCTGATACCACTTGTTGGGTCCCGTGAGGTGTAAACGGATCTAGAAGGGGGGGTTGAATAGATCCTATCACAAGTTATGGCCTATTTAAAAACTCTTATCTAGCGGAAGCTTAAACCACTCTCATAAAGTGAATGAATCACTTAGGCACAATACACAGCAGAATTAAGTAGAGTGGCTCAAATGGAAAGATTTGAATTACAAGCTATGAAACGTCCACACTTCTTTAAGTGAATTACAAAGCATAACACATAGATGAACATGCAATAGCTTGCAACAACCATGCGTGTGTGTGTATGCTATGTTGATCACTCAAAGTGCATATGTATGTGAGCAAGATAACCAAGTATGGAAGCACATGAACCTGTGAATGGGGTTAGAAGATATAGAGCAATCACACACAATAAACAACCCATAACACAGGGATTTTTAAGGTGGTTCGGTTGCAACCCCGCAACCTACGTCCACCCCTCACCAAAACCCGGTGAGGCTTCCTTGCTGACACACAGCTTGACCCGGGGACACGTCCCAAACCACAGAACAGAGAAACCCCTCTTTCTGTCTTCCTACACACAAAGCCGGTAGGGACGGCTACACCGCAAATCGGAGAACTCCCGATTGCCTTCCTACTAACCACCGGTAGGGACGATTCTCAATTCCAAATGTTTGAATGAAATGGAAAACGAACAAATATGAAATCACTCAAACAAGATATAGAATATGCTTAAGAGAAAAGATCTTGTCTGAGGTTTTTTGGAGCTTGAATCTCTTGAGGATTTGATGAAGAACTTCTTCCCGGAGTACTGTTCACAACTACAGTAACTCGAACTCCTCTTCCTTGAACACACCCTTGCAGCCTCCTTTGATTTCCCTTGTTAGCCTTGCTTTCTTCTACTCTTCCTTGGAGGTTGCTGGATTGAGATATGAGCTTGAATCACCTTGAGTTGATGGAGAGATTGTTGGATGTAGCTTTGATCTTCTTTGAATCTCCTTGAGTTGATGAAGAGGTGTATGGATGTAGCTTTGATCATCTTTGCAAGCCTTGAATGCTTCTTGCTTGATTGGAGGTTGCTTGGCTTCAGATCTCACCTTGAATCACCTTGGAAGGATGAAGAACTCCTGCCCGAAACACTGTTCACGGAGGTGCTACAGTGCTCTCGAAATGGCCTCCCTTGATTCACTTCATCAACTCCATCAACTAGGGTTTCTAACCCTCTCATGTTGGTTTTATAACCCTTGGAATGGTCCTTGGACACCCTCCAGACCAGATCCACAAATCATGGGAAGTTAGGTAAGGTTTGATTAAACAAATCCATGGAAAGGGGCTGGCCACGAGGTGGATTTCGAAGTCAAACATGGCTGCATCGGGGCTGGCGATCGACCAGAATTCATGGGCCGGTCGACCGGAACCTGCTTCAGCCAGAACTTTTCGGCTCTGGCAAAACCGGTCGACCGGAATTCATGGGGCGGTCGACCGGAATGTCACAGACCCCGAACCTTTTGGTTCTGGGAAATTCGATCGACCTAGCTACAGTGCCTCCGGTCGACCTAAAGCTATAGTAAATTCCAGATTAACACAATTCAGCCCCAAATGTCATTGTAACCCTTCCGAACTCTGTGGCATCAAACTCCTTTGATCTTGGGGAATATATATTGAGTGTTTTGGCCTGTAAAATCATATAAAAAGAATTAGAACTTTAGCTCAATAATCCATATAATAAATGTATGAAATACACATATGAAATCTCATGAATTAGTTATATGTGAACACTTTGAATCATAAGTGTTCTGAGCTAAAGATCAAGAAATAAGAGCTCAACCACCCCAAATAAAATATCCATGAAACACACTCATGGAATTTCAATAACAAGAAGGATAGAAAAACTCATTCCCAAATTAACCATCCATATCAAAAGAGCAAGTTCATATGACAATGAATTTAAACGAATGGATGATCATCAAGTAACCCAAAGTTTCAAGATTGATGTGAGCATTCAAGAACTACATGTTCCTTGGTATTAATGCAATGTGAGAACATATAAGGCAAGTTGTGAATGGGCATCATGAAACCAAATACATTGAGAGTGATAAACAACAATGACTAATAGTGTTAAGCCATTATCAAAACCAAGAATACCACAGAACTCATATGACTATAGAATGATGTCGAATGACCCAAGAGACCACAGAATGACTCAAATGACCTCAGAGACACAACACTGTACTTTTTACAAATGAGCTTATTCTTGAAATTCATTGGCCATAGTGTTAAGTGGATGTCTAAACTGTTGTACTCCTGGTTTTGATGATGATAACAGTAAGATTTTGGATATAGACACTTAACCTCCTAATAACTGTTTAATAGTTCAAAGGGGGTGCAGGGTGCTCATTGCGTCAACGCCATCAAATGGAAGCGTCGACGCAGCAGTGCAAACTCAAGAAAGAAGCCCCTGGGTGAATTTGTGCGTCAACGTAACGTTCAAGTGGAGTGGACGCATCAGAACATTGATAGCTTGGGCACGAAGTCTATACATCAGCTGGATCCATTTAGTCTGTACATTGGCATATCTTCTTCAAGTCTGTACATCGGGCACCTTCTTAACAAAGTCTATACACTGCTGTTTGCATTGCAAAGTCCATACACTTGAAGCTCTTCATTTGATGAAGTCTATACACTAGACTTCAGTTCTCCAAGTCTATACACTAGACTCCAGTTCTCCAAGTCTACACACTAGACTTTAGTTCTCCAAGTCTACACACTAGACTTCAGTTCTCCAAGTCTATACACTCGACTACAATTCTCCAAGTCTATACACTAGACTTCATTTCTCTAAGTCTATACATTGTTGTTTGCACTGCAAAGTCCATACACTGGAAGCTCTTCGTTTGATATCAACAAGTCTGTACACTGGATTCAACTCTCCATGTCCGTACAGCCTATTTGTCTTCTTGTGTGAAGTCTATACAACGCATGCTCACATAACTAACTCTATACACTCGATTGTTAGATCTTCAACTATATACATTGGTTAAGTCTATACACTGAGATCTCATGAAGAGTTGCAAGTCTATACACTCGTTGTTAGAGACCTAGACTGCTAAGTCTATACACTCCCTCACTATGTACACACTTGCTATATTGATCTCTGAAGTCTATACAATGCTTCACGTTAACACTAAGTCTATACACTTCATTTCTTGCAGAAGGGAACAGGGTTGACGCCTGAAGCCTAGAGCGTCCACGCATCAGTAGACGAAGCTTTCACGATTTCTTCTATTGCGTCAACGCCACAAGCAAGCAGCGTCGACGCAGCAGTTAAAGTAGCAGAGACTCTTACAAGCGATGAAGCCTTCATGAAATCTTCCACTGTGTCAACGCCATCAACAAGCAGCGTCGACGCAGCGGCTTAAGAGATGCCAGTATAGAAATGTACACGTTCGTGCGTCAACGCCACCAACTGGCAGCGTCGACGCAGCAGTCCAAGAAAGGGACGACCTATCTCTGGCTGCCTTCAATACGTCAACGCGGCACGCCCATGAGTTTGTATTTGAGTTGAAATGAATTAGTTCTATCCTGTGTCTTTCTTTAGCATCCTAGTTTTAATTTGGCCATATTCTGTAGAAGGATACATTCACCCCCCTCTATATCCAGGCCTAGCACCCTAACAGTTGGTATCAGAGCGGGTGTCTGCATACAAGGTCCAGCGACCTGCAGATTCGATCTTGCGGTCTTAGGTGCTAATTTGCTTTTAGTGCATCAATATTCCTGTTGCATTGAGTTTATCTGCTATTTGCTTCAATGGCTTGTCCACCCGTCTTCAGTGGTTTTGATTTCAACCAGTGGCACAATGCCTTACGTGCTTATGTTAGATCTGTTGATCCAAACCTGTGGAAAGTGATTTCACATGGTCCTCATAAATTACCAAATAAAAAGTTCAAATGGATTGACAGTCACGAAGCAATGTATGAGGAGAATCAGACAGCAATAAATCTGATGAAAGCAGCCACTGCAAAGCCTTTCACTCATGTTTCCTTGATTGCAGATCTGCAAGGGATATGTTGGAAATGATGAAGAGAGCCGGGAAAGGAAATCAAACAAGCTGCATGATGGCTGACAGAAGCAATCAAAGCAGCAGCCAAAATGAAGATGATGATGATGAGGTAAATCTCTTCGAGAACTTTTCTCTTGATGATTGGGAGAATGCATATGCTGAATTGTTAGAGTCACATGAGAGCTTAAGAAAACAGTATAAAAAGTTGAAGAAGGGTACTCGGGTAGATGGTTCTAGCTCTCCATGTGAAAATTGTACGAGTATGGAGCAATTTCATGATGCATGTCTGTCTAATAATCATATGTATAAAAATCAGAATGCAAAACTGAAGAAGGAACTCGAATGTGTTTACTCTGAACTAAATAAGCTAAAATCTGAAGATGAATCTCTCAGAAAAATCTCTAAAGAAGATGAAGAAGAATCAGAGAAACTTAAGTAGGAGAAAAACCTGCTTGCTGAAAAACTTGAAGCCATCAAATCTGTGAATGTGGAATTACAGAAAAACATTGAAAAGAAGGAAAAAGATTTGAAGGAATTCAAGACTGGAAGAAAACTTGAAACTAACTCAGAAGATCAGACTATAATAAATGAGTTAATTCAGAATGACAAGCTTAAGGAAGAAAATGAAAAATTAAAAATGTTGAATTCCACTATGTCAGAGAGACTTCTAGCTTTGGAAAGAGGAAAAAATATTTGTGTTGAAGATTCTAATAAACTGAGCAATCTGGAACAGGAAATTGACAAATATAAAACTGCTAACAAGGTGTTAACTGAATGTGTGAATTGCAGTGAACAAGAGATTGCCAGTTATGAGCTATATATTTCCTCTTTGGAAGATGAAATTCAGGATTTGACAGTCTCCTTGTCTAAATTTGTTGATGGACAGAAAAACCTAGACAAGCTACTAAGTATAAAAATCAACTCTAGGAAGGAAGGGCTGGGCTACAATAAGATAAACAAGAAGGAACTTCAGAACAAAGTTATGACATCTTTTGTAAGTGGTTCATACGTAGCCACCACCTCTAAAGACAAACAGCCCATTGTTCAGAAAATACTGGGAACAAAGAATAATTTGAAGAAAGATGAACTGGGCTATAGTCCAGTCATGAGGAAGGTCGATGGAGCCAACCTGAAAACTGTCTTTGTTAAAACCTCTGAATAGGAGAAGCCTTCTATTTCATCTCCAACTCAGTACAAGGCTAAGAAAATAGGAAAACAGGATAAAAATCAGAAAAGGACTGTAAATTAGAAAATAAATGAAAAGGCTTCATCAGTGCATGCTGATCACAGTCCTCACACACACTCACATGCATCTAAAAGGAAGATTATCTATCATTACTGTCATAAAGTTGGACATCTGATGCATGAGTGTAAGTTGATGGAGAAGGATAATAAGAATGCTAAGAGATATCATGATAAAAATCCTTCATTTCAGAAAAGGAGAATTGAGTGCTTTCATTGTGGTAAACTAGGACACAAAATTTCACAGTGCTGGTTTGTTAGTGATAAGAATAAATTTCATGCAAACGATCATGCTCTTAACAAGAACAAGTCTGTTCCAATAAACCAGCATATGACATGCTTTAATTGTGGAAAATTTGGTCATAAGGGATTTGAATGCTGGCTAAATGCTGGTAAGAAAAGTTCTAATTCATGCTTTCACTGTGGCAAGATGAGCCACATTGCAGCCCACTGTAGGCATGCTCAGGGTAGACAATTCAATTCTAAAACTGTTAAACTCCCTGCAAATGGAAATGTGTTTGGAAGTAGTGTTTTTAGAGGCAAGCACAATGAGTGCTTCAAATGTGGGAAGTATGGCCATACAGTCAAGGACTGTTGGCATATTCAGGGTAGAAATGTGAATCTCAAACATGCTAAATTCCCTGTAAGACAATTTGCAAAACTTTCATGTTATAACTATGGGAAGCCAGGTCACAGGGCTGCAACCTGTTGGCTGGCAGGATATCAAAACCAAACTGGTTTTGGCAAACATAATTTTTATTCTGTTAACAAGAAATCTCATGCTTATGCACATAGAATTCATGCTAACAAGAATGTGCATAAATCAGATCTGAAAACTTCTCCTAGAAATGTGCTGAGAAAACCTGCTAGGAGTAATACTGTTTTGTCAGGACCCAAGACTTCTTGGGCACCTGTTTGTGCAAAATAAACCTTGTTTTGCAGGTGTGCCTTGGAATGGAATAAAAAGGGGTATTAATCCAAGACACTCAAGAATGAAAACCCCTTCTGAAGTTTTCAGGTAAACTTCCTGCTCTTCTTGTTTTTAGTTTTAATGCATAGCAAGTTAAATCTGTTTTTGCATTTTCATTCATCATTTGCCATGTGCATTACTTTCTGATCATGCATTTGCTGAGAGTTCTGTGCAAATATCAGATTAAGAAGGGTTGTCTGTATCTGATGCATACATAGGCTAATTTCAATTGCTTGATAATTGTGTTATGCATAGACTCTGAAAATAAATTGCATTTCGAATTTTCTGAAAAAATCTGAACTGCATATGAGTGTGACTTGAAACTTGTGTGTGGCAATAGCTCACTAAAATTCTGAATTGCATATATGACTGCATGTTGAATAATTATGCATGACCTCAATGGTATATAAATGGTAAGGTTCCAAAAGACAGGGAAGTCTGTCTGGAGGTTCTTACTATGTGTGAGGTGGTCTTTTAGACCAAGTGCTCCGCCTAGTACCATGGGTCACTTTGCTGATAGGACAGTCTGATTGTGCACAAGTCACAATATCATTTAGAATCATATGTTCAGTTTTTCAGTGCAAACATTGCATGTTTTGAGGGGGAGTTAGATGCATATCCTTGCATATCATTCAATGTTGAGTCTTTGCATGTCCCTGCATACATATAGTGCATTGCATTTCCTTATATTGAAAATGCCAAAGAGAGAGTTTGAATGCATATTGTGAGGGGGAGTCAATGCATTGCATATAGGTTGTCAAATGCATACATGTGTTAAAACTCATTGCATATCCTTTCTTATTGATTTTGTTGACAAACCTTAATCATATTTTGAAAACTTTGAGCTTCACAATCTCTCTTAACAATTGGTATTTCTCCTATCAATTGGTATCGTTTGGCTTCAGAAATCTATCAGTCCCTCATGAAGATTCCAATGGGCTATCTTGATCATAAATCTGAAAATTTTGAACTAGAAAACTTCTATTATACAGGTTTATGAATGTCTGAAATAACTCATGTGGTTTAAGTTTAATGTTCATGGAGTTTGACTTTAAAATCTCTTAAAAATATCTGAAGCATGTTTAATAAACCTTAACCATTTGTTTCATGATGTGTCTTGTGAAAAATTTCTGAAATCTGCACTTTTGAATACATGACTTTAATTGGTTAAGTACATGAAACTATTATTGATTTGAAGCAAAAGAATGCCTCTGAAATGTCTAAAGGGTTAATTCTGTCAGAGCAATGACATTGGCCACTGAGAAACACAAGTCCAAAGGACTGTGTCATGAGGTGCCTTCGTTAACTATGATAAAATTCATTGAAACTCAGGCAGAGCAATGGCATGCACACTGAGAAATACAACTCACTCATTAGAAAATGATTTGTAGTGTGTCATGATGTGTAAATGCTAACTCTGTTCACATAAAGCATGACCGTTAGTCACACTAAGGGCTTAGGGATATTGGCCTCTAATCAAGGTATATCATCTAGTTACAATGTGTGCACTGAACTAGAGTGCTCGTAAAATTTGGAGCAAGAAAATTATTGAATAAAGTGAAATATCTGAATATTGATACACAAATCAAATTGCTTCAACCCTAGACAAAATCATATGACTTCATAATTACTTGACTTCAATACTAGTGCATGTAACTCTGAAAGAAGTCAATAGATTTGATTGTGTAAGAGAAAGAGAGATTAATCAAGATAATTATGAGGGCTTGGTTCATCTTTATTAAACCATGGTTTTAGATATCAATACAGAATTTTACTGATGAACTCTACATACATCATAATTAAACCACGCTGTTAATAAAGTTCATTCATAAGCTCTTATAATGGAAGACTTTGAAAAACATGTTTTGGATTTATGAGAATAATATCCCTTTGAGAATCCAATTGAATTTTCCTTCTTATTCTTTTCATAGGCTCCATTTAGTAAGGGGGAGTTTCATTATTAGATGCATCATGCTGCATAAGGAGGAGTATCTCATTCCTAACTACATCACTGCGTAGACGCAATGTTACATTGGCGTCAACGCATTATGCCTCACTGGCTTTTTATCTTGTGTTTTTCGGTTCACTTGCCTCACTGCGTAGACGCAATGCCCCTCTCTGCGTCCACGCATTGCTTCTTATTCATATCTTCTTTACCCGGTTCACCCACTTGAACCGGCTGAACCGTTCACTTAAAGGGTCCTCGGTGTCTCTTTAAAAGTGAAATGAGACCGCTACTCTTCTTCACTTTTTTCCAAAACCCTCTTTTTGTCATTCGACCTCTCGTGTCCCCCAAGAATCCTCTCAGCTCTCTCTCCTGCTTGATTCATCTCCGTGCCATGGATTCTCCAGCATCCACTCAAAAAGGGAAGCAGAGGGCAGAGGAACAACCAAGAGGCTCAGAACCAGCAAGAGGCACAATGGAGTCCCACTCTCTAGTAGCTCGCGAAAGGGGAAGAAGGAAGGAGACGGGTCCACGGGATCCAAGTCCGCCAACCAAAAGGTTAAAGAAATCCGCAGTCAGAAAAGAGAAGCGGAAGGGCTTATCTTCAGGTTCTGTAACCAGTCAGAAAGATGCCGGTAGCTCGCGTACAGTCACCATGGAAGAACCTCTGAAGGTTCTTATTTCCCGGTACGTTGATGCTACTGATCATCATATGCTCGAAGTTTTTCCTCAGCTGTTTCCTACACTGGACCATCAGGGCTGGTGGTCGTTTGTCTCAACACACAAGACTTACTACCCCACCTTGGTCAGAGAGTTCTACCAGAACTTAAAATATGAACCTTCTGTTCCAAAACTCACATCCAGTGTTAGAGGTGTAAGGTTCGAAATAACAGATAAGCTGCTTGCCAGAGCATGGAAGGTTCCTAAAGTAGGAGTTCAGCTGCATGATTTTGAGTATGATGCGCATGAAGCGTATGAGCTCTTGACTGAGAAACCCAGTAATCTCTCCGATGTCAGGGAGACCTACCTAGGCAGTCTCAAAGCCAATCATTTCCCTTCGCTAAATAGACTGCTCCACCACATTTGCACCTCCATGATCACACCACAGAGCAGTGGAAGAGAAAGGGTGACAGAGATGCAAAGATTTCTTCTCTACTGTATGCTGAAGAGAATACAGATTTCCCTGCCGGATGTAGCTATTCAAACAATGGGGTCTTATCTATCTCAGTCCAGAACCCTTCCTTATGCCGCCCCATTAACTGCTATTTTTCAGAAAGTTGGTGTAGACTTTGGCTCTGAGAAGAAAATTATCATCCCTCGAGGGAATGTGTACACACTTTCTTATATTCAAAAGTTTATGGGTTTTGAGGTCGTTGATGGTAAGGCTGTCAGAACCCTTCCTAGTCAGAAATCAGCTCCATCAGAGATCGGTCAGGCATCAAGATCAGCCACTATATATAGATGATGGTCAAGTGCACAGAGCAGAAATACCGATTCCATCTGTGGTGAGTGAAGACATGCCAGAGGACAACTCCATGAGAGGAGAGCAAGTTTTTGAGGCTTCTGCGGAACCGAGTGGCTCTGTACCTACAGTAGAACCATCTACGTCTGGAGCCATTAAAGTTTATAGAAGAACCTCTCCAACTTCTGATGCAGCTCCACCCCCAGCAACTATTGAAGAGATGTTAGTGAACATGACTATGATGATGAAGCGTCAGGAGGCCAAGATGGACAAGTTGGTGGAGTTCACAACCCTTCATTTTAACAAGCTGACTGCTCGGTTTGTGAATTTTGAAACTTCAGTTTTATGTGAGTGGCAAAATTTCTTACTCACCAAGATGGTGTCTGACCAAGCAACAAGGTCAGTCTTGAAACAGATATCATCCCTCCTTGACAAACTTGCCACTCTGGTACAAGAGATGCACAATCAACAAGGTTCAACCCTTTCCTCTTTTGCCAAAATTATTGATCTGTGCTATGATCTGAAGATAGGGCTAGAAACAATCAAAGGTCCTGTTAGTGCAATCCCTCCATTCCTCAAAGTTGTGCTAGAGAAGATTGACAAAGTAATAGCCAACATCTAGTCACTTGAGAACACACTCCACGATAAAGATTCTGTCACTGAAATTGGCAATGTTCGTAACACTCTAAGTCATCAGCTAAGCGAACTTTCTCAAGAGATCAGAGACGTTCTAACCAGGGACCATTCTACTTCAGGACAGCCATCTCGCCAGACACCTCCAGGCACTCAAGGACAATCTTCTCGTCAGCAACAACAACCATCTTCTACCAGGCGTTACAATCGCTTCTTCCCATCTTAACCTATGTTTTCTACATGCACCCCCTTTCATGATGATGACAAAGGGGGAGAGCTTAATGAGCTGCTAAATTTTGTTAATGACTGCTGAATTTTGCTAATGAATGCTGAGTTTTGTTAATGAATGATAGTATATACTTTCATTTTTGTGACTCATAATTTTTTGTTCAACTGACAAGTAACCATGCGTTTGGTTGATGCTAACCTTGTGTGATCGCAGATGTCATTAAAACAGTTTGGGGGTTGTCATCATCAAAAAGGGGGAGATTGTTGTACTCCTGGTTTTGATGATGACAATAGTAAGATTTTGGATATAGACACTTAACCTCCTGATAACTGTTTAATAGTTCAAAGGGGTTGCAGGGTGCTCATTGCGTCAACGCCATCAAATGGAAGCGTCGACGCAGCAGTGCAAACTCAAGAAAGAAGCCCCTGGGTGAATTTGTGCGTCAACGCAACGTTCAAGTGGAGTGGACGCATCAGAACATTGATAGCTTGGGCACAAAGTCTATACATCAGCTGGATCCATTTAGTCTGTACATTGGCATATCTTCTTCAAGTCTGTACATCGGGCACCTTCTTAACAAAGTCTATACACTGCTGTTTGCATTACAAAGTCCATACACTTGAAGCTCTTCATTTGATGAAGTCTATACACTAGACTTCAGTTCTCCAAGTCTATACACTAGACTCTAGTTCTCCAAGTCTACACACTAGACTTCAGTTCTCCAAGTCTACACACTAGACTTCAGTTCTCCAAGTCTATACACTCGACTGTAATTCTCCAAGTCTATACACTAGACTTCATTTCTCTAAGTCTATACATTGTTGTTTGCACTGCAAAGTCCATACACTGGAAGCTCTTCGTTTGATATCAACAAGTCTGTACACTGGATTCAACTCTCCAAGTCCGTACAGCCTGTTTATCTTCTTGTGTGAAGTCTATACAACACATGCTCACATAACTAACTCTATACACTCGATTGTTAGATCTTCAACTATATACATTGGTTAAGTCTATACACTGAGATCTCATGAAGAGTTGCAAGTCTATACACTCGTTGTTAGAGACCTAGACTGCTAAGTCTATACACTCCCTCACTATGTACACACTTTCTATATTGATCTCTGAAGTCTATACAATGCTTCACGTTAACACTAAGTCTATACACTTCATTTCTTGCAGAAGGGAACAGGGTCGACGCCTGAAGCCTAGAGCGTCCACGCATCAGTAGACGAAGCTTTCACGATTTCTTCTATTGCGTCAACGCCACAAGCAAGCAGTGTCGACGCAGCAGTTAAAGTAGCAGAGACTCTTACAAGCGATGAAGCCTTCACGAAATCTTCCACTGCGTCAACGCCATCAACAAGCAGCGTCGACGCATCGGCTTAAGAGATGCCAGTATAGAAATGTACATGTTCGTGCGTCAACGCCACCAACTGGCAGCGTCGACGCAGCAGTCCAAGAAAGGGACGGCCTATCTCTGGCTGCCTTCAATACGTCAACGCGGCACGCCCATGAGTTTGTATTTGAGTTGAAATGAATTAGTTCTATCCTGTGTCTTTCTTTAGCATCCTAGTTTTAATTTGGCCATATTCTGTAGAAGGATACATTCACCCCCCTCTGTATCTGGGCCTAGCACCCTAACATAAACGTACTTGGGATCTTATGATCCACCGACCCAATGCCTGGCATTAATGGGGCCCGGTCTGGTCCTAGGAGGAGCGCCCGAAAATACTTGTGCCCATGGGAGTTGATTGATCACGGTGTGGCATTACACCGAAGTGCATGACTTGTTAGATTTTTACCGCATTCCAATATTCGTACTTGTTACTTGTTTACATGATTACTTAAAAATTACATGAATTACTTGACTTGCGTGAAATGGCCAATTACATGAAATTCTTTACTTGTTCAAAGTTATTACTTGAAAACTTCTCTTGATATCTTGCTATCCCAATTACTTGGAAATTCCACTAATGTTATACACTTTTCGATGCAGCTTGGAAAGATTACTTAAATTGTTAAACACTTAAAGATTGCCTTGTTTTTAGAGATATAAAATCCTACTGAGCTTTTTGCTCACCCTACGTTTTGGTTAAATTGTTGCAGGAAATGACATTGAATAAGGGAATGGACAAGAGTGAAAGAGTAATTTTCTTTTCCCTAGGATTTATGTAGATCATCAGTGTTTTACAAGAATCATGTACTTTGGGTTTGAAAGTTTGTAATTTGCCTTTGTGGCTTATGAATTAGCAATGTAAACCTCTATTTTGATTGAATAAAAGTATCATTTTCTCATCAATCTTTGTCTTAAAATTAAATTTGTACATGCTCTGATCAACACGCTTGATTACGACTCGCTCACGCCCTCGATATTCCACGTCGGGACGTGACCATCTTTGTGGTATCAGAGCCTAGGTTACATAAAACCTAGGATTCTTAAACTTAGGTTAGGTTTTAGATCAATATCTAGAAATTAGATAGGTCTTAAAACCTTCCGGTAAGATTGGGTAGAAACATAGGTTAAGTTTTAAGAAAAAGGGAATTATCAGGAAATAAATACCAAAACAAAAAACAATAAACCTTGGAATTATGGTTTGAGGCTAATTCTCACAAATACCCGCCGAGAGAGCTCAATGGCGCGAGATGCAGCGCACCGTTCAAGGATTAACCCAAGCCCTACAATAGGTTGCTCAGGGAGGAGCAAACCGAGGAGCTGGTGATTTGCATAGGAATTTTCGAAGCATGAACCCTCCCAAGTTTGCTGGATCTACGGATCCGGATGAAGCCGAACACTGGATTAAGGAGATCGAGAGGATATTCCGAGTTATGCAATGTGCTGACGAGGAAAAGGTCATACTCGCTACTTTCCAACTGGAAAGAGATGCCCGTGCCTGGTGGCAATCGGTCGAAGCTACTTTACCGCACGACCAAATTCTATGGGAAGAGTTCGTGGAACACTTCAATAGTAAATATTTTTTCGACCGAGTGCAAGAAAGGAAGGCTGCCGAATTTACCGCTTTGAAGCAAAGGGGTTTATCGGTAGTCGAATATGAAGCTCAATTCTAAAGATTATCTCGGTACGCTCCACATCTCATGGGTACCGACAAAATGAAGGCAAGGAGGTTCTTCAATGGCTTAAGGCCTCAATATATTAATCAACATGCCCCGATGGATATCCAAATTTATTCTGATGCGGTACGGATAGCACAACTCCTAGAAGATGCAACTGAGTTATCGGATCGCATCCGAGGAAGGGAAGCCAAGAGAGAGAAAGTTACTGGGTCCGAAAGTTTCAAACCTTCCTTCGGGAAGAAAAGGCCCAATGACGGGCATAACTTCAGCAAGGATGGGTGAAATTTCAACAAGGGTGGACGTAACTTTCAAGGGGACAAGAAGCCAAGAACCTTTGATAAGCAAATTGTTCCTTTCTCTACGTCATCAAAGGAATTATGCAAATTCTACGAGAAACCCGGACACAAAGCCGAGGAATGTTGGAGAAAGCTCGGCGCATGTCTTCGACGCGGGAGTCGGGAGCATAGGATCCCGAATTATCCTCTTCTCAACGAGCAAGCTCCACCGGAGAAGCTTCCACCTATTGTCAAAAGGCAAGGAAGACTTCAAGCTCTTATGGATGCGGAACCTATCGAGGAAGGAGGTGTCGTGGAAGGTACTCTTTCTGTGTACTCAAGACATGCCTCTGTCTTATTTGACACCGGAGCTACGCATTCATTTATATCTAGAAGATTTGCTGGTATTTTACCTATGAAGCATGTTCCATTAGATTCTACAATCACTATTACTACCCCTATTGGAACGGGAATGGAGATTAAACATTTCTATCCTACTAGTGAAGTTCTAATTAGCGGTTATAACTTACCCGCTGATTTGGTATGCATGGAGATGGACAGATATGATGTTATATTGGGTGCCGATTGGCTATCTGCACATGGTGCTAGTGTCAACTGCAAGTTGGGTACGGTAACTTTTATGGGTTACCCCAACCTCTTAATTTCTGGTATCAGGCATTCTAGACACATATCTCTCATTTCGGCCCTCAAAGCCGAGAAATTATTAACGATGGGTTGTGCCGGTTTCTGAGTTTCTATCACTATGACCGAGCACACGGAACTCATTCTAAAGGACATTCCTATCGTTCGGGATTATTCTGATATATTTTTGGATGAGTTACCTGGTATTCCTCTAGAGAGAGAAGTTGTCTTGTGAGGCTCGTACCTTAATTTCTGTCCCTCCCTCCTTCCTAGGGGAATCGGGCGAATCGACGGCGGTTCGAGGCGTGGAGCACGCCGTTGGAATCCTTGCGTTGAGTGGAGCGCGTTGACGCCCACCTCAACGTGGTTTGAGGCTCGTGGGAGTGAGACGGGGCGAGGAGGCTTGGTGGTTCCTTTCCCTTGCATGTGGCTTAATCGGCCGTTCCGGCTTGAACGAGGTAGGGGGATGGAATCCCGAACTCGCTAGGATCCTTCCCTATAGCATGTTTTCTTTGCTAAGCTCCTATGGAATGCATATTAGAGATATTTCATTTTTAGGCTTAAGCTCCGTTCTTCACGTTTAATCCATTGTAGGCGTTGTATTTGGATGTTTCTAGTAGTATATTATTGTTGTGGATGTGTTGTTTGACAGGAAAATAGGTTTTTCGACGTTACCCGGTGATTTCGGTCGCCCGGGAGGGAAGTCGGTTTCAAGTATAACCCGTCCGTAACCCAGACGGTGTGACGGTCCTACCAGGAACCGTCACATTGGTAACGGTCCATATAGGATGCATTACGGCCCTGTGACGGACCTTAATGGGCACGTCACAGTGTGTGTAACGGCTGTGCCCGTGACCGTTACGTTTCTTTGGTCTAGGCTCGACCCGGTATGGCGGTTGGCCTGACGGCCTATCAGGCGACCGTCAGGGCGTCGTAACGCGCCTCCGGGAGTGCGTTACACCGTGTTTGAATAATTAAAAACTGTGGATAAAATTTTAGTCTCGGGTGGCTCTAACGGCCAGGGGCGGATGCGTCACAATCGATGTAACGCACTCTCCCCCGACCGTCATGCTCTGTGACGCGGTCACAGCAGACCGTCATGCCCCTTTTTCCTTTAAATGTAATGGCCCTGGGGGAATGCGTCACAATCAATGTAACGCACCATCCCACGACCGTCACGCCTTGTGACGCGGTGGCATCAGACCGTCACACTCTTGTTAGCTGGCAAAAGTCATCTGTTCATTCTTTAATGCTTTCCACAATGATTATACGCCATGTTTGAGTTATTTTATAAAACAATGGCATGTTTATAGATCCCAATAGAGTAGCTTTTCTTTCCTTGCGATGGAACAACTATTGTAGCCCTAAGGCCTTTGAGTTGCCGACCCGCCTGGGGATGGCGGAGGGGTGTTCCCGTCACACAGTTTGTAAGCTAGTTCCGTGGGCTCCCAGCCAGCGGTAGCGTCCTGCCGAGGAAGAAAACTAGCTAGAGGGCCTAGCTCAGGTGAGAGTCAGTGTGTGCACACGTGGTCGGAGGCTTTGGGCTGACACTGACGAGTGTCACTCTGACTAGTTACTTGGTTTGGTACTGTTTACGCGCTCAGCTTGTCGTGTTACCGACTGCGAGTGCTTGAGACGCAGTGTAAGCCGTCAGTGGACGCATTTGTTTTCTTTCCCAGTGGTTGTCCTGCTCCCTGTTGCTTGGTTAGTTGAGGCATGTTCTATTGGTAGATTTAGTTTCTGTCGTTTAGAATTATATTGTTATTGGCATGTATTAACTGTTATACCTGTTCAGTTAGGTTTACAGCTTTTAGCCTTCAGTTTTAATCATGCCATTACCTGTTCATTTATTTAAATGCATGCTCTAATTGTTTTAATTGTGCTTGATTGCATGTTTGGCACGAGGTAGGGATCCGCGTGACCCCTACTGAGTCTGGCTGTGACTCACCCTTTCTCCTTTCAGGTGAGCCGCGCCCGCCGTCTCCCGGTGTTTCCCGTGTGCTCGGAGACCGTTCTTAGCTGCCAACAGTAGACGGGTCACCTTTTTGGCCTTCTTGTGTACTTTTACCGGGGTATGCCCCGAGTAGCTGTACTTTTGGACTTGCACTCTTGCGCCTCTGGACTAGTTTATATATTTAGCACTCTATTTATTTTAAAAATTGCTTCCGCACTTCTGTTAAATCTTGTTGCTTAAATTCAATATGCGCTCATGTGATTGCAATTCGTTATACATCCCCTCGAAAAACTCCACTAACCCTTCAGGGGCCTCATCAGCCTCTTGGGTGGCTTCCCCAGTTCTTGGTATCGGCGTATCGATGTTATCGGTATATCGGTATCCGGAGCTCTGGGCCGTCACATGTCTTCTCTATTGATTTAATTCCGAGAGCTGTACCAGTTTCTAAAGCTCCATATCGGATGTCTGCTGTTGAAATGAAGGAGTTAAAGGAACAACTATTGGAGTTATTGGAAAAGGGGTTTATCCGACCAAGTACTTCACCTTGGGGAGCCCCGGTCCTCTTTGTTAAAAAGAAGGATGGTTCGACTATGTGTTGATTATCGACAATTGAATCAACTCACCATCAAGAATAAATATCAATTGCCGAGGATTGATGAATTTTTCTACCAGATTTCTGGAGCTTGATATTTCTCAAAGATCGATCTTCGATCCGGTTATCATCAATTAAAGATCAAGGAAGGGGATATTCACAAGACTGCATTTCGGAGTAAGTATGGGCATTACGAGTTCACCATTATGCCTTTAGGCCTAACAAACGCGCATGCCGCATTTATGCAATTAATGAACTGCGTATTCAGGCCATACCTCGATCAATTTGTGGTTGTCTTCATTGACGACATTTTGATCTACTCCAAGTCAAAGGAAGAACATGAAGAACATCTCAAGAAGGCCCTTCAATTATTAAGAGATCACAAGCTTTATGCCAAATTAAGCAAGTGTGATTTCTGGTCAGAGGAAGTTTCTTTTCTCAGTCATAACCCGGAATGGTATCGTTGTCGATCCTTCAAAGGTCGAGGCCGTAAAGAACTGGGAAAGACCTACTAGTGTGACGGAAATCCGAAGCTTCTTGGGATTGGCTGGATATTATTGAAGATTAATCAAGGACTTCTCCAAGATTGCGGTATCTTTGACAAGATTGAAAAGAAAGGAGAATCTTTTTATATGGTCCGGGAAATGCGAGAAGAGCTTTCAAACTTTAAAGGATTGTCTGACGACTGCCCGTATTCTCACATTACCTACGGAAGGAGGAGGATTCGAAGTGTATGCTGATGCATCCGGAATTGGCCTAGGTTGCGTATTAATGCAACATGGTAAGGTTATAGCCTATTCTTCAAGGCAATTAAAGAAACACGAGGAAAATTACCCCGTGCATGACCTAGAGCTGGTAGCTGTGGTCTTTACTTTGAAGATCTGGCGACATTATCTCTATGACGAAGCCTTTATTGTGTATTCCGATCACAAGAGTCTCAAATATTTATTCTCTCAAAAGGAGCTCAACATGAGACAAAGATGGTGGTTGGAATACTTAAAGGATTTCGATTTCTCTATACAATACCACCCTGGGAAAGGTAATGCCGTAGCTGATGCTCTTAGCCGGAAGCCAATGGCCTTATTATTATAGTTTGATGGTTAAAGAATGGCATCTACTTGAAGAAATGACAAATTTAAACCTCAATGTGGAGGAGAAGAAAGACGGAGTGCTTATTGCAAATATTCGACTCCAACCCGAGTTACTCTCGGAAATCAAGGAACGGCAAGATGATGATCCGATGATCGTTGAAATTAAAGAGAAACTAGATCAACGACTGGATTTCCTTCTGGCTAATGATGGGAGGTTATTATTCAAAGGAAGAACTTGCATACCCGATTGTTCTACCATCAAGGGTAAAATCTTGGAGGAAGCACATCGGTCAAGGTACACTATTCACCCCGGTGCTACAAAAATGTACCAAGACCTCAAGATAACTTTATGGTGGCCTAACATGAAAAGAGTGGTAGCCGAGTTCGTAAGTCGATGCTTGGTATGTCAACAAGTTAAAGCTGAGCACCTCAAACCGGCTGGTAAACTTAAGCCTCTCGAAATACCAGAATGGAAATGGGATAGTATCGGTATGGACTTCATAGTTGGATTGTCGAAGACTCGAAGTGGTTTTGATGCTATATGGGTAAATGTGGACCGGTTAACCAAGTCCGCTCACTTTTTACCTATCAAGACTAAATGGACCGTGGATGTTCTAGCCGCTTTATATATCAAAGAGATCGTAAGACTATATGGTATTCTAAGTTCTATTATTTCGGATCGAGATCCGAGATTCACCTCTCACTTTTGGAAAGGTTTGCAATCATCAATGGGTACTAGGCTAAGATTTAGCACTATTTTTCACCCTCAGACTGATGGACAAACCGAGAGGACGAATCAGATTATTGAAAATATGTTGAGAGCATGCATGATAGACTTCGGCGGAAGTTGGCATGAACATTTACCATTGACTGAGTTCGCTTATAACAATAGCTATCAGTCAAGTATACAAATGGCACCATTCGAAGCTCTTTATGGCCGAAGCTGTAGATCGCCTCTATGCTGGAGCGAGGTTGGAGAGAAGGGATTGCTTGGTCCCGATATTGTCCAAGATACAACTGACAAAATCCAGTTGATTCAAGAAAGATTGAAGGTAGCTCAATCACGGCAAAAGAGTTATGCCGACAATCGGAGGAGAGACCTCGAGGTCCAAGTGGGGGAGCACGTCTTCTTAAAGATCTCACCCACTTGTGGAATTAAAAGATTGCATCAAAGGAAAGTTGAGTCCAAGATTTATCGGCCCTTTCAAGATTCTAGAGAGAATCGGCGAGGTGACGTACAAGCTGGCTTTGCCTCCTCAACTGGCCGGTGTACATGATGTCTTCCATGTATTAATGCTGAGGAAGTATGTGTACAATCCTTCGCATGTGATACAGTTTGAAGATTTGAAGCTACAAAAGGACTTATCATATGAAGAAAGATCGATCAAGATATTGGATCGAAAATTACACCAACTGAGGAATCGGGCCATTCCGATGGTAAAAGTTCAATGGATCAAGCGTGGATTCGAGGAAGTCACTTGGGAATTGGAAGAGACCATCAAGAAGAAGTATCTGGACTTAATCTCAGGTTAGAAATTCAACTTCTCTATTCGAATTTTTGAATTTTAGTTATATAATGTGAATTTGGAGGACCAAATTCTTTTAAGTGGGGGAGGATGTAGAAACCCAATAAATTAAAATGACAAATAATTTTTTTCAATGAATTATATAATTAAAATCTTCATGAAATAATTAAATTATATTTTTACTATATGAAATAAACTAGATAAATGCATTTACTTGAATTTACTTAAGATAAATAGAAATTAAATACTCTAACCCTTAGAAAAATCACAGTAAGCCCAATAAAAGTCTATATAATGAAATAGGATTACAATTGGCCCATTGGATAATCCATAATGGGCTGAATTAATGGTTAAAGGATTCAATAAAGGTTAAATTAACTTTAAATTCGTAACATGTGTTTAATATGGCATATAATGGATTAAAATAACTCCATTTCTAGAAGATTGACTCAAAAATCAACCCTTACCTACCAGCCACCTTAGACTAGCCGTTTTTACATTGGTTTCACACTAAATTAAGGCTAGATTAAGAGGAGAAGTTGGAATTTTCTTCGAATTCGGAGTTAATGGGTTTGGTAAAATTAGTTAAGGAATCTTGACAAATTTGGACAAGTTTTGGCTATAAATAGGACCCCATTCGACCCTCAAATCATCCTTGGTGGCCAAGGCTTTGATGCTGTGGAGATTGGAGGGGATTTGAAGGGAAGATTCGGAGATCAAAGGGTTTTCTTATTATTGGGGCTATTTTTCTACCTCTTCCTTAGATCTACTCAAAGGTAGGTGTCTCTCAAGGTAAACCTCAATTAAAACATGCTATCTTGTGTATTTTTCAGTGCTCTTTCCATTGATACATGTTTCCCTAAATCTCGTTAAGAAATGAGTAAGTTATGGTCATTTTACTAGAGGGGTATTCTCATTTTTCCACGGGACCAGAACGCGCTGCCCATCAGGGGCGCGTTCATGAACGCGCTGCCCCGACATGGCGCGTTCCTACAGACCCTATTTCCCGCCATCCACTTTTCAAAAAAAATATATAAATATACATATATCCAGATCACGCTACCCCAAGGCTAGCGCGATCTTCAGATCGCGCTAGTTGAGGCTAGCGCATTCAAAAAAAAATACCTGGAATGCCCGGGGGTCAGACAAAACAATTTCAAAAAAAAATTCACGAGAACGCGCCCAGGGTACCAACCAACCTTGGTTCGGCACGACATGGTACAGCATAAATAAATAAATATATTAATAGTTTCGTATCCACACACAACTCAAGCCCACATCTTATGTCCCTTGGGTTCTGACCCAAGGGTGAACTCTCCAACATATAAAGCCAAGGAAGTTTTTTCTAACTTCCAATGTGGGACTAAAGTTTAGTCACTATACAATAGGAATTATAGCATTTGGAATCCACATTAATTGTAAGCATTCAGTCACCAAAAATAAGGAAAAATAATATTAGCATGTTTAAATTTTGACAGCTTGTTAAAAATTATTTTTTTTACCATATTATTAGTAAACTAATACATGAAAACTATTTTCAGTATGTTAAAAATTACTTCCGGCATGATAAAATTATTTTATTCATACTGAGATATGAAAACTATTTTTCAGCATATTAAATCCATTTAAAACTATTTTTTTGCATGCTAAACCTAATTTCCTATTAAATAATTAGTAAATTGATGAATGAAAAATACTTTCAGCATGTTAAAATTACTTCCAACATGATAAAATTATTTCCAACATGGTAAAATTATTTTTAGCATGTTAGAATTATTGTCAGCATATTAAAGCTATTTTAAAACTATTTTCAGCATGATAAATCTATCTTCCCATCAAATAATTAGTAAATAAATGTAAAAAAATATTTCAGCATGATAAAATTTATTTTGTTATCAGATAATTTCTGTAATCAGCATGGTAAACTTTTTTTTATCATCTCATCAGTAAGTTAATGTATGAGAATTATTTTAGCATGTTAAGTATTAATTTTAGCATGTTAAATATTAATTTTCAGCATGATAAAATTACTCTCAGTATGATAAAATTATTTCTAGCATGTTAAAAATTACTTTAACATGATAGAATTATTTTCAGCATGATGAAACTATTTTTAACATAATAAATCTATTTTCTTAAGCATGAAAATCAATATTTATCATAATATCAGTAAATAAATATATGAAAATTACCTACAGCATGTAAAAAACTGTTTTATCATGTTATCAGCAAATTGGTGTATTAAATATACTTTTTAGCATGTTAAATTATTTTCTGCATGATAAATATGTTATTCTATCTTATTATCATTTATCCTATCTTATTATCATTAAAAATACCAATAATATGTGAAATCACGATTTTAATTCAAAAGTATATGCATCTTATCTAAAACTTAATATTTCTGAATTTTAACAGAATTAAGAATAAATTCTTAAATGATTTCGTGAACATGGTGCTTACCTACAGCACGTTCATAACAGAATTCCGATTGGCTATAAAATCCGCGTTTTGGCTAAACTAAAATACCTCCAGGATATAAAAAACTTCCTGAAAATATACCTAAACACTTGTTAAATTAATTGAACACAAGATTAAATTATGGAATTAAAATAATTCTATTTACTTGAATTTTCTTCCTAGTTACCGTTCGTTCTTGAATTCCATGACTTAATGTCGTTAAACATGATGCCTTAAAAATATTATTCACTTCTCTTGCAACTTCTGAGATTACTGCCAGATCTGTACTTTTTACAAATGAGCTTATTCTTGAAATTCATTGGCCATAGTGTTAAGTGGATGTCTAAACGTACTTGGGATCTTATGATCCACCGACCCAATGTCTGGCATTAATGGGGCCCGGTCTGGTCCTGGGAGGAGCGCCCGAAAGTACTTGTGCCCATAGGAGTTGATTGACCACGGTGTGGCATTGCAGCGAAGTGCATGACATGTTAGATTTTTACGACATTCCACTATTCGTACTTGTTACTTGTTTACAAGATTACTTGAAAATTACATGAATTACTTGACTTGCGTGAAATGGCCAATTACATGAAATTCTTTACTTGTTCAAAGTTATTACTTAAAAATTTCTCTTGATATCTTGTTATCTCAATTACTTGGAAATTTCACTCATGTTATACACTTTTCGATGCAACTTGGAAAGATTACTTAAATTGTTAAACACTTAAAGATTGCTTGGTTTTTAGAGATATAAAATCATACTTAGCTTTTTGCTCACCTTACGTTTTGGTTAAATTGTTGCAGGAAATGGCATTAAACAAAAGAATGGACAAGGGTGAAAGTGTGATTTTCTTTTCCCTAGGATTTATGTAGATCATTAGTGTTTTACAAGAATCATGTACTTTGGGTTTGGAAGTTTGTAATTTGCCTTTATGGCTTATGAATTAGCAATGTAAACCTCTATTTTGATGGAATAAAAGTATCATTTTCTCATCAATCTTTATCTTAGAATTAAATTTGTACATGCTCTGATCGACACGCTTGATTACGACTCGCTCACGCCCTCGATATTCCGCGTCGGGATGTGACAACATACTTTTCCAAGATTGACCTTCGTTCTGGTTACCACCAACTGAAGATCAAAGAAGAAGACATTCATAAAACTGCATTCTGAAGTAGGTATGGGCATTACGAATTTACTGTTATGCCTATCGGACTAACAAATGCCCCTGCAGCCTTTATGCAGTTAATGAACAGCACCGTTAGGCCACCTCTGGATCAATTCATTGTGGTCTTTATTGATGATATCTTAATTTATTCAAAGTCTGAAGAAGACCATGAAGAACATCTGAAGAAGGCATTGCAGATATTGAGGGAAAATAAATTGTATGCCAAATTTAACAAGTGCAAGTTCTGGCTCGAGGAAGTATCCTTCTTGGGCCATGTAGTCTCAAAGAACGAAATTTCTATCGACCCCTCGAAAGTCGAGGCCGTAAAGAACTGGGATCAACCAACAAGTGCAACAGAGATTCGAAGTTTCTTAGGGCTAGCTGGTTACTACCGGCGTTTCATCAAGGACTTCTCAAAGATTGTTGTTCCTCTCACCAGGCTGACTCACAAGGAAGTGCCTTATGAGTGGAATGAAGACTATGATAAGAGTTTCCAAGCCTTGAAGGATCTCTTGACCACTACTCCAGTCTTATCATTACCAATCGAAGCAGAGAAGTACGAGATATATACCGATGCTTCTTGTATTGGCCTCTGGTGTATGAATGCAAGATGGGAGAGTCATTGCATACTCTTCCCGGTAATTGAAGAAGCATGAAGAGAACTATCCGGTGCATGATTTAGAGCTAGCCGCGGTAGTATTCGCCTTAAAGATCTGGAGACACTATCTCTACGGAGAACAATTCATTGTATACTCCGATCACAAAAGCCTCAAATATTTATTCTCCCAAAAGGAGCTGAACATGCGGCAAAGGCATTGGCTCTAATATCTTGAAGATTTTGACTTCACTATACAATACCATCCTGGCAAGGGTAACTCCATAGCGGATGCCCTTAGTCGGAAGCCGAGAGCAATTCTGGCCTGTTGTATGATTCAAGAATGGAAGTTGCTGGAGAAATTCTCTGAACTGAATATAAGTACAGATAAGTAGAACATGTGTATTACTCTATCCCACATGAGTTTACATCCGGATTTGCTACATGAAATTTAGAAGCTATAAGAAGAAGATCCTGCACTAGTGGAGATAAAGGACAAGCTGGACGAGAGACTCGATTTCAAGTTGGCATCCGATGGTAGATTGCTATTTCATGAAAGGACATGTGTACCGGACTGTCCCGAGTTGAAGAAGAAGGTTCTTGAAGAAGCTCATTGATCAAGATACACAATCCACCCTGGAGCCACTAAGATGTACCAAGACTTGAAATGGACTTTCTGGTGGCCTAATATGAAAAGGGAGGTAGCGGACTTCGTATCTTGCTGCTTGATATGCCAACAAGTGAAGGCAGAACATCAGAAATCCACAGGAAAATTGCATCCGCTTGATATTCCCAAGTGGAAGTGGGAAGACATCGGCATGGACTTCATCATGGGCTTGCCCAAGTGTAGGGGCGGACATGATGGAATTTGGGTAATCATCGACCGTTTAACTAAATCGGCTCATTTCTTGCCCATCAAGAGCCGATGGTCAGTTGATATCCTTGCTGCCTTGTATATCAAGGAGATGATTAGACTGCATGGAGTTCCTGTGTCGATTGTATCTGACCGAGACCCACGCTTTACTTCCCATTTCTGGAAGAGCCTGCAACAATCTCTGGGGACGAAACTCAACTTCAGCACTACTTTCAATCCCCAAATAGATGGTCAGACGGAA
Organism: Amorphophallus konjac; assembly: GCA_022559845.1. Taxonomy (NCBI): domain Eukaryota; kingdom Viridiplantae; phylum Streptophyta; class Magnoliopsida; order Alismatales; family Araceae; genus Amorphophallus; species Amorphophallus konjac. Next base: position 253,251,263 of record CM040121.1, read on the forward strand.
AGGACAAATCAAGTTGTTGAAGATATGTTAAGGGCATGTATTATAGATTTCGGAGGTAGATGGCAAGACCACTTACCCCTGGCCGAATTTTCATACAACAACAGCTATCAAGCCAGTATCCAAATGGCACCTTTTGAGGCACTTTATGGCAGGAGTTGCCGATCTTCAATATGCTGGGATGATGTCGGTGAAAGATACACCTCTTTCGAGATATGGTAAGAGATTCAACCAAGAAGATACACCTCATTCGAGAAAGGCTAAAGATAGCATAGTCCAGGCAGAAATTGTAGCGACCCGGATTCCGGATACCCGGCATACCCGGTAGGACTACCGGATACGCGTGATACTGCATGGAACCCGCGAGGCCTCCCAAGAGCGGGAAAGCTCCGAAGGGAAAAAGGCACGTGTAGAGTACATTGAATCCACAGAGATAGTACAGTAAGCAATTAAATTTCTTTAGATAGGTTTGCTAAAGTAGCAGAAATAAAATTACTTTTTAATTAACTGTTCAAATTAACAATTATATCCCAGAGTCAGTCCAAAGCTAAAGACAACAAGTCTAGCACAGTACAGTCGACTGAAAAGAAAGACGTACCAAGATGTCAGGGGCAGCCCGACTTAGGTACCAGCTGGTAGCAACGGCACGCAACGAGCACGCACACTCCAGGAACCACGCGGAATCAGAACGAACAACGCCACCCCACATGTAAAGCAGGGGTGAGCCACGTGTCACAGGCACAGTAGGGGTCACTGTAGACACGCCAAAATTGACGCTATGTTGATCAAATCTCATGTCACTATGTTGACGCCCCAAAGTGAACTTCAATATATTTATAATATGAAGTTTTTCTTATTTTTGTGTGTTTTTGATTTGTTCTTACATTTTGTGATTCACGACCTGAAGAGGAGCGTGTTTTAAATAGCGACCTTATCTAGGGTGTGTTCAAAAGAAAGGACGACCAAATGTCAGGGCGTCAATTCCTGGTATTATCCGGTTTCAAAATAAATTTAAAATAAGTTCAAATTATTGATTAACGTCCTTCCTCAGGGCGTAGTTTCAATTAACGCCTTCATCTCAGGCGTTTTTTCATAATTTTCAAATAAAGTAAGTTTTATTGCCAAAATTTAATCCAAGAAGTGACGCCCTTGATCATGGTCGTGTTTTGAGTAACGTCTTGATGTAGGTCGTCAATTTGTGATTTGACGCCCTTCCGAAAGTCGTGTTTCACATTCCGTGTTCTGCTTAAACTCCTCTTTCCTGGAGAGTTCCCTGCCTCCGTTGGTCACCTTGCTCGAATTGGAGTTAGAGTCCTGCCTTCTTTGATCATTGCCTATCCTTATCTTCCCAAATTTGAACTTATCTTCGATTGAAATCCTATAAAAGGATGTTCTGGTCGATCTAGACAGAGGTTGACGGGTCAGAGAGTTCACAAGTTTACGGGTTACGAGTACAGAGCTTCATCTTCCTCCTGTGCGATCGTTTAGAAAGGGCTCTGCTTCCTCTACTTCCGATCAACTGCGTCCACCTTGTTTCCCTTTACTGTCGTCAGGGACAGCAGGGTTCTTTTTATTCCGTTGTGTTGTTTTGCCTTTATCAACCGATCATCATCACTGTGTTTTTTTCTTTTCTTTCATGTTTGCATTAGCTGCATCATATCTCCTTCTTCCCTTTTTTCTTTTGGGGTTTTAAAACAAAAATAAGGTGCGCATGTTTTGTTCTTTTCTCATCTTCATATCATCTTTAAGACTGATACTACGTACACTTTTGGCTGATCCACTGCTTGTGTGTTTTGTCTCTTTTGCAAGGTAATCAATAAAGAAAAACCCCCCTCATCGGCCGGCCGGTTGAAGGAGGAGGAGGAAGTCACAATCCATCCCGCGTTCTATTTTCCACCAGGTATTCGCGATCTTCTTTGTTTCTTCTTGAGGTAACCCCTCTGGCGATCACCCTCCTTAGTAGCACCACGTGCTTCTTTTCCTTATTATTATATCAACTCTCCTTATTTTTGTCATGATTTCTCATATTTAAATTTCTTCTTCGTGTGTGAATTTATCACGATCTACAAATTGGCGATCACGGTGGGACATCCACTGTTTTTCTTTTGATTACCATCTCCTATTGGCACCCACGTGTGCCCTTTCCTATTGGCACCCACGTGTGCCCTTTCCCCTTCGGCACCCACGTGTGCCCTTTCCCCTCGGTACCCTCGGTATCCCTCCTTTTGTGCCCCACGGGCACCCTCCATCGTGCACGCTGCACACTCCCGGGATCAGCCAGTTTGTGATTGTTTGATTATTTTCCTGAATTAACGCCTCACCCAGAGGCGCTTTTTCTTTTCACGCCTTAGTTTAGGGCGTCTATTTTATGTGTTACGTCTTCTCATAAGGCATCTTTTATCATATCTGCTGTCTTCTTGTTCTGTTTGATAATTCACGCCCTAACTTTGGGCGTCTTTTTATTTTCCAGTGCCTCACACCAAGGCGCGTGTTTCCTCGACCGTGTGCACCACTGGTATTTGACGCCCTTTCTTAGAGGCGTCCTTTCATATTACGCGCCTCACACCAAGGCGCGTGTTTTGCACTATCTGTGGGCCACCACAGTGATTCACGATAGCGACCCTGTCGTCTCTTTGGTTTATAGCGACCTGCCCCAGATCGTCTCTTTCCTACGTTTTTACAGAAACCTGCTTCCTGTTGCTGTCTGTGATTGTTGGATTGATTATTGCATTGCTTGCCTATATTGCTGTGATCTTATCATCTTATTTTACATATTGTGGCATTTGGTTGAGAGACCTCCTCTCTCTACACTAGGATTCCACACACCTCTCTTGGAATCGGGACGACCCTCCATTGAGCATTCCGTCTCTTTGGACCGAAAATCCATTTTCCAAGACCTCCGTAAGTCCCCGCACCCGTGGATTCCCTCACGGACGCCGGGCTGGTTGTACCCTTGAAGTACCCGGAGTATAGAGAACCTATCGTTAGTGAGGAGAGAGAAAGAATCTAGTTGACCCGGAGGTTACACTTGGATCAACTAGGTTTCACATTGCAAACAGAAGTGAACTATTCAACAATTTAATCCACTCTAATCTCAAGCATAACACTAAAACCTTGCGTTCATCTCAACTTGGTTGCATACACTTGCTTGGATTGATTTGTTTAGACTTGTTTGGATTGAGTGGTTGTTTGTTTAATACTGCCTTTATAAAGCCGTCTCTCCTCTTAAACATGCAACTCCGTTTAGGAAAAATCATCAACATGGCAGGCTACGGGTATTCTTATGATGATGAGAATGAGAATGTTTTTGGTCAATATGAGACCCCCCCCAGGATTCCATCTATTATGAGGGGAATTACCCTCCTCCTCAGTCCCATCATCCTCAAATCCATGTGGTTGATGCCACTCCTCAAGAGGTTGTGCCCTCTTCCCAAACTTTACCCTCCAACATCTCAGGGAATTCTTCTCCATCCCTCAATGTCACGGATTTAATTAATGCTTTATCTCAGTTAGACGATTCCCAGCGGCAGGCTATTCAGGCCGCTTTGAAAGGGAAGTATGTTCCCTCTTCATCCTCCAATCCCCCTCCTGCCGAGAGTAGCCATCACCTCACTAATGACCAGGCGATCTTGCACAAACCCCCCTCTCGTCCACCAACGCCCGGTGCGGCCATGCCGGCCCAACAGGCGAGCTATTCAGCGGTTAGGCCTCAGTTCCAACCTCCCCAAATTCTGCGGACACCTATACCACATTCTTTTATTCAAAATCCGGCCCCAATCGAGTCCGACACTAATATGCTATTACTCCAGAAATTGGCCAGCATGGAGGAGCAACTAAAGAAGGTCACCACGGCTAAGAATGCCCCGGAAATTTCACTCCCTACATTGCCCGTCTTCCACTTACCACCATCTGAAATGCCGAACTTCCGGCGATATAATGGGACTGGTAATCCTTTTATTCATTTGAAGGACTTCAGGTACGAGACCTCCTTCTGGCAAGACAACAAGGCCTCTTTGGCCTATTTATTTAGGAGATCTCTGGAGGGGCCAGCCCTTGAATGGTTTTATTCACTGGATTCCGCTGACGCCGGCGACTTCGATATTGTTCAAAGGAAGTTCTTGCAAAAATACAGAGACCGGGTCGGACCATCCCTTTCGCTCACAGATCTGGTCATGAAAAAGATGAAGCCCGAGGAGGACTTCATAATGTTTGCTGATAGATGGCGGTCTATGGCCGAAAAGTTGAATGATACACTGTCTGAACCGGAACAAGTCAAGATGATAATTTCCAATGCCACTCCTCAGTTCCGGCACATACTGGCCATGAACCGGTTAACCACCATGGAGGAGCTCTATGAGAGAGCTCGTTATATCCAGACACAGATGAAGGATTCGCCCATTATGGGCATGTTTGAGCCGAAGTCACGGCTATTCAAGAAAACCACAACTGTCAACAACAGCGGGCCCATGACGGAGGGCACTATTGCAAATGAGCAGGTTGGCGTAGTTGGCCACCCCCATCAAGCTAACCCACGTCCTAACCTTCCTCCACCACAAAACCCCCATTTCAACTCCACTCCACAACGCCAATTCGCACCCCAACATTCCTTTGCTTCGCCACCAAACCAAGCGCCCCGCGCTAACCCTCCAGCTCCGCAACAGTATCACTAGGTACCACCACCTACCAACTATGGCCAACAACAACAACGGAGACCACCACTTGGCCCCAAAAGGAACCACTACCCTCTATTACCAGAAAGTCTCCCGGATATTTTCAATGCCTTAATGGCCGCCAGTTTGCTCATATTGCCAAGGGAAAGAACAGCGTGGCCCGCTAATGTTGACACATCACGTCACTGCGCTTTCCATCGTGCACCCGGTCATAACCTTGATCGTTGCTTCCACTTCAGAGATTACATTTATGACCTAAGTGACCAAGGTGACATCAATTGGGATGAGATGAGACAATTCATCGCCACCATGAAAGAAAGAAGGTCTCCTCGGCAGCAACAGGCTCAGCAGCCACAACAACCAGCTCCACAGCAACAACAACAAGCTCCAACACCTCAGCACGATATGGGGATCATCCACAATCCACTGCCGGAGCACCCACCAAACCAGCACGTAAACCCTGTCACGTCTCTCTATGAAGTGGAGAGAGGGCAGGGATGGCATGAAGAAAACGCCTCTGTCGGGGAACTTTATCATAATCAAAATCAACCTCTGCGCCTCTTGCGCACCCCTTCTTCTTCTCCTACCCCTCAAGTGGGCCGATCTCTTCTGCGCCCCGTTAATTCACCTCCTACTGCCAATTCTCCAACCTCGTCGGTTTGCCCCCTTCTTACACGCTTACCACCTCCACAGCCTATGCCACAACAAAACCCATCCACCACCAACCCTTCGCCACTGCCATCTAGGCCACTCCTCATCCGCCCATCACCAACGCCCACTGCACCCGCCACCACTACTCCTTCACCGGCAAGGATCCCCCCACCATCGGTTCCGCCACCTTTTGTACCCAGAACCCTTCTCATTCCACCCCCCACCAATTCCCCCCGCATTCGGGTATCCCTTTCTACCTCTACGCCTCCTACCAGGGCACCAGCACCCTCTACGGGGATTCCCTCTGTGGGAACTCCCACTCCGCCACTTCTTAACACCAACACACCTTCTTCTTCTTCTAATCCCCCTCCCACACTTGTCCCGATAGAGGCACGTCAAGGCGTGGCGCCGCTCCGCAGTGGACGGATGTTCCACCGTATTTTTCCACAGAGAGAGTTAGAGCCCATGCAGGGGCCGCAAGAACAAGAACAAGAATAAGAGTCAGTGCCAGGAACTCAGTATCATTTGCTAAAGCACTTGGACCGAACACCAGCAAGGATTTCAATCCTGGAACTAATTAAAAGGTCCACCACTCATCAGCTAGCTTTGAAAGAATATCTACAAAAGGTGATGGTCAATGAGGACATTCCAGTTGAGCAGATAATCACGGTTTTAACACCCGCTAGCAGTCAGCCGGCAATTACTTTCCATGAACATGAACTGGCACCACTCCCAACAAGAAAGTACGCTCTATGCATCACAGTTGACATTAATAAGGTGACTGTTAAGCAATGAATGGTGGACACTGGGGCATCCATCAATGTCTTGCCACCTAGCACCTTGAAGTTGTGTGGCATTCCGGAAAGCCAAATTCGGCCGTCTACTATCACAGTCACTGCATATGATAACACGAAGAAACCTCCTATAGGCATGATTACGTTAAAAGTAAGTTTGGGTCCTGCCGCCATCACAGCAGATTTCCATATTCTGGATATGGATCCGACATTTAATGGCATTCTGGGACGCCCTTACATTCAGCAACTCGATGCGGTGCCCTCCACAAATCACCAATGCCTTAAATTCCCACACAAGGGCCGCATTATTAAAGTTACCAGTATGCCGATTTTGCCAGAGGAGGATATTCATGTGGCTTCGTCAGTTCCATCCATGTGGCCGGCCAACAAGCCACTATTATCTGTGCTGGACGTCCCTTGTCCATGACCAATGCCAGGAAAAGTCACAACGGTTGCTATGACACCCTTGCCTCCCAAGGGGAAAAAGAAGAAAACAATGATGAACACCTCTGGCTGGAACATCTTAATGAAAATGGGGTATCAAAATGGCAAAGGTCTGGGCGCCAACTGTCAAGGCAGGATTAGGCCTGTTAAACCTCAGAAGCTGATTACACGAGGTGGCCTAGGTTACAAAGGGCCAGGCAAAAACAAAGATGAACCATGGGCATTTATGACATCCACATTAAAAACAGATCGCCAACCGCTCACTTGGACATTGAAGACACATTTTGTCACGGGTGGCTTTCAAAATAATGAGCAAACTACCATAATCACTTCCATATTAGACTGTCAGGATGTTCATGCTAGACAGTTTGCTCGTCATATTGCCCCGTTGGCCACATACAAAGCCCTGGAGTCCTTAAGGCCTGACAAAAGAAGAAAAATGGATGATCCAGAATGTGACTGATACAGGTGGTTCGATATGCAGGATATTACTATTTCTCTGAGTCGCCTCTTTATGCCGACTGACCCGGAATGGCCGCCACTTATTCATGAATTGATTGAGATGCCAGCTGCAATTACAGATAAGAGGCAGCTGCTGAGTGACTACACTGATACTCGAGAGCCAGATGTTCCGTTTGAAGAAGGATTCACTATGGACAGGTTGTGGGCCGGCCTCTTTTCTCTCACTTCCATGCATCCATCTGTGCTTGCTTCTCTATATTCTCATTGGTTTGGTCACGTGCCAAGACCACCTCCGATTATAATCAATTTATCTCCAGATTCAATCCAAGTTTCTCTCCCAATTCCTTCTTCGCTCCTCGAGCGATTTTCTAAACTCTCCATCACGCCCTCGCGCGGGCCATCACTGATTCGATCTTTCTCTGATCTGGTAATTTCCACTCCTCCTGATATCCTCCCTTCACACTGCTTTCTTCTTGAAATAGAAAATAAAAATGAGGAAAAAGAAAAAAATGAAAAAAAAATGCCAAATTCCCAAATTTCCAATCCTCCATTTCTGTTGAGGAGACCTCGTATTTCTCTTCTGAGTGCGTCCCGACCCAGGGGCCGCTCCTTCAAGATTCATTGCTAAACCTTTTCTCCCCCTCTGGTGAGGGGACTTCCTCTGTATTACCTCCTGTATCCACTTTTTCACCTCCTTCCCTTCCTTTTTCTAATCAACCTAGTTGTTCCTCCTCTTCTTTTGCTAACGCTAAAATTCAAGGGGTAGATTCACATAAGAAGTCCAAGGGTAAGCAGATTCCCCATAGGTTTCTGTTAGAGTTAGCTATCAGATGCCAAGCTTGTTTAGCCCTTCCTGAATTTATAGAGAATCCAATCATCCTGCCAGAGCTGGAATATGAGGATGCTGCTGTTGTTTCTTATGAGGGTTCGGGTGTCTATGAAATTATGAATGATGAAGACCCTATTGAAGAGGGGGATGAGAGTTATGAAGAATATGAGGACGAGGCTAATGCTTTTGCCAGTGGCATAAGACGATTTGACGAACCGTCAGCCTCCGTAGAAGAGCCTACCAAAGAAATTAATTTGGGTACCGAGGAAGACCCTAGGATTGTCCTCATAAGCAAGAATTTGCCGCCCTCCGAAGAGGAGGCGCTCATTTCGGTCCTGCAAGAATACAAGGACACGTTCGCATGGAGTTATGAAGATATGCCTAGTTTAGACCCTGCGCTCGTTGAACATCGTCTTACACTTAAGCCAGGGTCTGTGCCGGTCAAGCAACGGTTGAGGCGTTTCCACCCTAATATGGCCTTAAAGATGAAAGAAGAGGTCGACAAGCTCCATAAGGCTAGATTTATTAGAGTTGTCCTCTACCCCAATTGGGTGGCTAACATCGTCCCGGTTATGAAGAAAGATGGAAAAGTTCAGATTTGCATAGACTTCCGGGATCTCAACCGTGCGTGTCCCAAAGATGACTTCCCCCTCCCTCATATTGATGTTTTGATTGATAACACGGCAGGATTTGAGACCATCTCTTTCATGGATGGCTTCTCAGGTTACAATCAAATTCGTCTGGCTGAAGAAGATCAAGAGAAGACATCATTCACTACACCATGGGGTACTTATTGTTATGTGGTCATGCCTTTTGGACTTAAGAATGCTGGAGCCACCTACCAGAGGGCTATGATGGCGATTTTTCATGACATGATTCATATCTATATCAAGGTGTATGTGGACGACCTGGTTGTGAAATCAAGGACAAGGATTGAACATCCTGGGGTTCTAGCCAAGGTCTTGCAAAGATCACGAGAATATCAGTTGAAGATGAACCCCAAGAAGTGCGTGTTTGGCATTTCTTCAGGGAAGTTACTTGGTTTCATTGTTAGCAAGAGGGGAATTGAAGTTGATCCCAACAAGGCAAGGGCCACTAGAGATATGCCTCCTCCGAAGAATTTGAAGGAAGTTCGAGGATTAATCGGGAGGTTGCAATTCATTCGCCGCTTCGTCTCCCAGCATTCACAAAGATGTAGGCCGTTTTACGAGCTTACTAAGCCGGGAGTCAAGTTTAATTGGGATGACAAGTGTCAGGCAGCCTTTGACGGATTGAAGGATTATTTGGCCAACCCTCCTGTCCTGAGGCCGCCGATTCTAGGCAAACCACTCGTTCTCTATGTCTCCATCCTGGATGACTTTGTAGGTGCTGTCTTAGCTCAAGTAGACGAAGAAGGTAAGGAGAGGGCATCATACTATTTGTCTAAACTTCTTAACCCCTGTGAGCAGAGGTACTCAGCCATGGAGAAAACTTGCGCTGCTTTAGTCTGGGTAGTTCAGAAGTTAAAGCACTATTTCCTAGCTCACGAGGTTCACCTCATTGCTCGCATGAATCCGATTAAATTCCTCCTTGAAAAATCTATCCTCACTGATCGATTAGCACGCTGGCAAAGCTTCCTCTCTCAGTTTGATATCACTTACATTCAACAGAAAGCTATCAAAGGTTACGCCATTGCCGAACATCTTGCTCACCACCCTCTACCACATTTTGATCCTGTCAATTCGGAGTTTCCAGATGAAGAACTAATGTCCATTAATCAACCCCACGACCCTATGTGGACATTACATTTTGATGGAGCTCTAAATTCCCAAGGAAGAGGGATCGGCATGGTTCTTTTAACACCAGAAGGGGTCACCATCCCATTTGCTGCTCGGCTCACTTTTCCCGCCACCAATAATATAGCCGAGTATGAAGCTCTTTTGGCCGGTCTTCAAACCGCTCATCGATATGGTGTCACCCATTTGAGGATTGTGGGTGACAGTCAGCTCATTCTGCGCCAGGTGTTGGTCAAATGCCGCACTATCAATCCTAAGCTCAAACCCTACCACGAACTTGCTTCAACTTATGCCAAACTCTTCACCAAATTGATTTTCGTCCATGTTCCTCGTAGTCAGAATATCTTAGCTGACGCTCTTGCTTCTTTGGCCTCTGCTTTAGTCTTCCCTCCTGAGCGTGATTTTCATGTTCCCCTGATTCATCAGCGTGACACGCCAGCTATCAAGGATCGTGCATTCCTCGATATTAGGGATAAGGTGCTTGAAAGGATTAAGCAAAAGGAATCTCTTAAAACCAAGAGGTCATGCTTTTAGACTAGGAAGAAGAATTGGCTGACGAAGAGAAGCCTTGGTATTATGAGATTGTCAGATATTGCAATGATCAGTCCTATCCCGAGGAAGCCACCGCAGAAGAAAAGAAAGCAATTAGAAGAGTGGCTCAGCGTTATGTTTTGATTGGAGGTGTGCTCTATAGGAGAGGGCTCACCGGTGTTTTATTAAGATGCCTCGACGATGATGAATCATGGAAAGTTGTGGAAGAGGCGCATTCTGGAGTGTGTGGTGGTCATGTGAATAGCCAGATGCTAGCTAAGAAGATTCTTAGGCTAAGTTTCTATTGGCCAACTCTAGAAGAGGATTGTTCCATCTATGTTCGAAGGTGTGTTAAGTGTCAACTGCACGCCGACAAGATTCATTCTCCTGCTTCTTCACTCCACCCTACATCCTCCCCATGGCCTTTTCCCATGTGGGCTTTTGATATCATTGGACCTCTTGGTGATTCGAATCTCCTGACCAAGCAAAAATCGTTCATCCTCACGGCAACGGAGTACTTCACCAAGTGGGCAGAAGCGGAAGCTTACGTGGAGATCAAAGCGTCAACCGTCTGTAAGTTTATAATGAAGAACATCATCACGAGGTTCGACATCCCAAGCACCATCGTCACCGACAATGGACCCCAATTTATCTCTCAAGAAATTAAGGATCTCTGCAACAGGTATAACATTGCATTGCATCATTCTTCTCCATATTATCCGCAGGGCAATGGCCAAGCAGAGGCGACTAACAAAACTTTGATAAAAATTGTCAAAAAGACGTGTGAGGCTAATAAATTTTCGGACTGGCCAGACAAGCTAGTTGAAGCTCTCTGGGCCTATCGAACTTCCATTCGTACCCCCACTGGGCAAACCCCTTTCGCCCTAACTTATGGAATGGAGGCGGTAGTCCCTTATGAGATTCTCATTCCCTCTCTATGAGTACAATTGGATAAGGAATTTTCTATTGATGAACGTCGTGATTCAATCCTCGCCCAATTGGAACTCCTAGATGAGAAGCGTCTGGTCGCCGCTGAGCATGCACGTGTTTATCAAAACAGGCTCTCGCGTTTTTATCAAAAGAAGGTAATTGAGAGAAAATTCAAAATCGGTGAGATGGTAATTAAGAGGATTTTCGTAAAGCCGGGTGGCCCCCGCTCAAAACTCCAACCCAATTGGGAAGGACCGTTTGTTATAAAAGACATTTTTCCAGGCAATGCTTATAAATTGATTAATGCTGAAGGAGAAGAGTTAACTCACCCTTGGAATGGTTTGTATCTTAAGAAATACTACCCTTGATTTTAAAATCCAAACAAAATAAAAATTGTTTCAAAAATCCAAAACAAAGTGGAATATTTCCAAAAAAACCAAAAAAAATAGAAATTATAAAAAGCCAAAAAAATAGAAGAGATCAAAATTGGTGCCATGGCACACGAAGGATCAAGGTCCGAAAGGTCAAAATTCAGAATTCATTCATCAGTCTTGCTAACTTAAAAGGGGGTTGACTCCCGCACACACTACACGCTTTATTCTTGAACTCAAGCAGTGCGAAATCCGATGGAAAGTCAAAAACCTGACTAAAAGTGAAAGGCAATACCCGTTCTTTTCTTCTTCGGCCCATAAGGGAGGAAGGGAGACCTTGAGGTAGACACGCCACGCCTATCCGCCGCCCTAGTAGGTGGAAGTCAGGGCCCAAAAGGGAGCAAATGCCATAAAAGCCCAAGTACAATTAGGTTTATTTTCATCAATGCAATGCAAATCAATTCCAAAGTGAAAGTCAAGTTGTGAAAAGAAAAGCATGTCAAGAGGGCAAAGTCCCCGCAAGGAAAACCTTGGGCGTATGCGTGCAATATAGAAGGGGGCAAAAGGCAACAAATTTCCCTACGCCAAAGACCGAACCCCAACAGGCATAGGGTAGGGGAGGTAACTTGGCCTTGAGCATCTCAGAATCCCTTATGGGCTTCCCTTATATTTTCTTCCATACTTTCTACGTGGTAAGTCACGAACTGGCAGGATGGTCAAGACGGACTAAAGAAATTGCACTGTGCGAAATCTCGAATACAAGTCAACTATGACCACGTCAACCCCCTCTTAATTACTCAAGAAAGGTTAATGAATTTTGGATGGTGACCGTGCAGGACCCGTGGTCTTGATAGCCTTGACACCCTTTTTCGCAGAATAATCAAATTAACGCCTTTGGCTAAGGCGCTTTTTATAGAATTAACGTCCTAGATTAGGTCGTCTCTTTCTGAATAACGTCTCTGATCTGGTCGTTACTTTTTCAAAAAATCAGATCTCCTTTTCAAATTCACGCCGTCTTATAGGGCGTCTTTATGCGAATCACGACCTACTCTAAGGCGCGTTTTTCAGGAAAAATAACAAAAAAAATATAAATGAGTGAAAAAAGAGAGAAAAAAAAAGAAAAAAAACTGCATTTCTTCACGATGTATGCTTGCATGGGCATCTTTTATTTATGGTTGGCATATGCGTGCTTTGCATGAGGCATCTCCCCGCTATCAGCTATTTTATTTTGCCTTATTTGATTAAAGGCTTGGCCCCTTGACCCCTCATTAAGGTCAAAATATTGCTACCCCTTGCTTATTGGGTAAGGGGCCAAGTCGAACAGATGAATTAACCTATTTGTTCAAAGTGTGGATTACAGTTGCAGAAACAGGGCACAGTAAAGCAAACACGAAGAACATGGAAAGAGGAAAGTACACAAACACAAGACCACAACTACACAAAGTGCTCAGGTAACAAAGAAATCTCAATCATATATATATATACATCATGAATGTCTATCATGTACAAGTGTGAGGGTGGAGGAGTACAAGTAAGTCGCTCAGCTCTCGCCTCACCCTCCTCTCTCCTACTCTCAACCTCCTCCTCGCCGTCCCGAGCTGGCACTGGTGGAGGAGGCATGGGCCCCCGAGAAGAAGCCGGAACCCGAACCTGACCCCCTGCCTCGCTCCTCTCTCGGAGGGAAGAGCCCGCCACAAAGGTGGAGCTGGTGAAGGAGTACCCCGCAGCCCGTGCTCGCTCACGGCCTCGCTGGAGATGCTCCTCAGACACTCGTAGCCGCTCCTGAGAAAGGATCAACTGAGTCCTCAGGTCCGCCAGCTCCTCCCGCTCACGAGCACGCTCCTCGCGCTCACGGGCACGCTCCCTCCTCTCCAGCTCAAGAGTCACCTGCAGCTCGGCCACGTCCTGGGGCAGCTCCTCTCGACGCCTCAGGGACCTCTCTAGCTCTGAGATCTGCTGATCGCGGATCGCCAACTCGGTACGTGCCGCCCGTAGCTGTGTGCTCTGCAAACAGGTAAAAAATCATCAACAATTCAACTTTTTGAAATAAAGCAACACATGACTAAATAAAAACTCACCTGGGCAGTCATCGCCTGTTGTCCCTCGCAGACGCAAGTGAGAGCGGCTCGAAGCTCCTCAGTCTGTAAAATGAATTTCATCAGTGCATAATTATATAATCAATTTTTGAATGGATCTATGTTTTGGAATTTACCCGTGAAGCGAGATCACGCTCTACTGCCTCGGCTCGTGCGATCGCTCCGGCTAGCTGCTCTGTCAGTGCAGTCACCTCTGCACTGGGCCCTCTCGAGCTGGAGGCCTCTCCTGGGTCTCTCCTCACTACTCCCTGCTGGGCACGCTGCATTCATTGAGATCGTCAGTGGCTAATCATCAATAACTCAACAAAAAAGATATACATGTGCATATAGGAATAATTTAAACACTCACCAGGGTCTCTAGGTCAGCCCGTGTGGCGGCCAGCTGGTCCTCCAGGCTGTGTAGGTGGGCCTGGGCATCCATCGCCGCTATGTCCCGCGCGTCCTGCATTCATTACATATTAGTCATATGATAGAGAGCATTTGCATTTAATTTAGAAATAATTGCATTCATACATACCCCTAAGACCCTCATCTGGGGTCGGCCGGCGTAAATCTCCCAGTAGCGCCGGAGGTACTCGGAGCTGTCAGTCGCGCGAGAGGTGACTCTGGTCCCACCTTGCTGCCAGTCGGCGTACTGCTCCTCGAACCGCACCCTCCAGTCGGTCACCTTCGTACGACCGCGCATCTTCTTCCCGATGCCCCGCGGCTCGCCTACCTCTACCCACTCCTGGTGGAGGCCTAGTGTCCTCATCACCAACCTAAGCCGTAACGGCTCGATCTCGCTCAGGCAGTGAACCCAAAGATCACGCTCAAAATGAGGACGGCCCGCTATGACCCACGGCTGGCCCTCGTCCGTCATCCCCTCATAGGGTCTCCACTGAACCTGCATTCATAAACATACATGTCATCACTTCATCATCATCATAATAAATTCAAAATAAACGCTAAAGAAAGATGCGTAACATTCATTCATACCAGCGAGGGAGGGAAGTCACTGAACTCTCTCCGCAGCACCCACAACTCGTAGCCGAGTGGGGCTCCAAACACAATCGGCAGCCAGCGCCGTGCTAGAGGGAAAGCTCCCTCACCTCCAGGCCGTGGGTCAGTGCGCCCCATCGGCATGTATAGATGGCTCCAAACCTGCATTCATGCATCATATTAGTGAAGCATTCACCAGCATGACAAAAATAAAAGAAAATAAAAATGAAAAATGCATACCTGAAGAAAAGGTGAGAAGCCACTGACGGTCGTCTCTCGACCTGTCCCGGTGGACAAGTCGGCCATCATGTGCGCCAGCAGCGCCGCTCCCCAGGCGTAGCTGCCAACTGCCTCCAAGTCCTCGAGTATCCCTAGGAATCGGCAGTTGATGACGTCGCCCTTTGTCCCGAGCAATAGCCTCCCCAGTAGCAGCAGCAGGAACCTCCTCAGGTCTCGGTCTGCTCTCTCTCTGTCGACCGGGTCCTGGCAGTAGACCGCCCTAGCCCCATCTATCAACCTCTGCGAGAACTGCTCTAAGGTCTCCCCGGACCTGTGCCTAGCATTCCCTAAGCCCATCACTGTAGTAAGGTCGGTGCGGAAGATAGTCCTACACTCGCTGGGTGTCTCGTAGACCATCTCTAGCCCTAGCAGCCTCTGGGCAAGCTCAGTGTAGTCAGGGTAGGTGATCCCGCTCACAGCCTCACCGTCTACCCTCAACCCCGTAATCCTAGTCACATCCTCCAGGGTAGGAATCATGTGCCCCCATGGCATCAAGAATGCCCGGCTAGTTCTGTCCCATCTCTCCCGTAGAACCTGGATAAGTGGTAGGTCTGGCCTAACTCGCTCTATGCTAAGGAAGGCCCCAAACCCCATGGCATCTACCCTCGCTCTCTGAAACTCGGGGAGGCCGTAGTATGCTGCCCGGACCATAACCTAGGAGATCCGTGTCCCCATCAATCCCTGCATGTAAAGAAAAGAATTTTCACTTAATTATGTTGATTATTCATGCTGAATCTCATTTTGATTGCCTTGGATTATATTGGTGTTTGATTTTAATTAACGACCATCCTCAGGTCGTGGTTTGTTGAATTAGCGCCCCTGAGGAGAGCGTGGTTCTCAATGTGCTTTGAATTTGCGACCTATCCTAGGTCGCTGTTCATCTAAGCAATGCCTCTGTATTGGGCGTGATTCTATGGTTAATTTCTGAATTCCTAAAAAATATTTCAAGTCACACCCTTGGGTGGGGCGTTTTCCAAAATGGGTCCGTTAATTAATCAGGAATTAATGAATGGACGACCTCTGGTTTGGTCGTCTGTTGTTGAATTAACGCCCCGATGGGAGGCGTTGTTTTCAAGTTTTTCAGAAAATAAAATAAAAATAATGGCATGCGAAACAAATTCATGGAAAAATATTTGAAATAATTAAAGCATGGAATTGATATAAATTAACAGCATGATATGAATTTAAATGGGCGACATACTTTAGGGCGTGTTCACATGGGGTTAATTATTCTTCAAGAAAATAATTTAATTAACACCCTTGGGTCGGGCGTGTCATGTTTGAAACGTGACGCCCATGAGGGCGCCTTCTTTCTGGGTTACAGGGTTTATACCCGAGGGCTATGGAAATGGCGTAAAAATGAAATTAAAATAAAAAAAATGGGAATTGGGTTGAGGGCCTACCTTCTTGTGTTTGGGTTCTTGTGGCTGAGGCCGTGGCTACCTAGGCCGTCGGAGCTGGCCGGCACGGGGAGGAGCCGCCGCCGTGGGCGGTGGCTCATCGCCATCTTCTTCTTCTCCTTCTTCACCGTCCTCGCCTTCTTCTCCCTCTTCATTTTCTCCCTCTTCTCCGGCATCGTCTTCATTTATTTCATTGGCCTCTTGGCCTTCTTCAGCTTCGTCGCCGACCGCCACCGCCGGTGCGTCTTCGTCGGCCGTCGCGGGAGGAGCTTCCTCGCCGTGGGCGTCATCGCCCAAGTCCACGACCTCTGGGGCCGCCACCCTCTGCCGCTTCAAGCCTCCGCCGGCCATGGCTTAGGGCTAGGGTGTAGAAGGGAGAGAGATAGAGAGAAAGAATGAAAAAGATTGGGGGAGGGGGTTCTCGGTTAGGGTTGCAGAAGAAAGAGAGAAAGAGGGGAAATGGACGGAGGAAGAAGAAGGAGGGAAAGTTAAGTCAAACGGTCAAAAAGAATTAACGACTTAAGGAAGGCCGCGTCTTGTGGAATCAACGACTGACATAAAGGCGTTTCTTAATAATTGACGACATTTCTTAAGGCGTTATTTTTGTTTGCATGGAGAATGATAAGCGTCGTCAGACGCATTTAATGGCAATTGATTGATTTGATGGGAAAATCATTACTATTTTTGAGTAACGACTAGGATTGAGGCGTTATTTATATGAAACGTGGCTGTCCTGAAGGCGGTACTTTTGGGATTTCAACGAATATATTTTGGAATATGAATCGTATTAACGCCTTGCCTTAGGGCATTTTTCAGTTAACGCCCATTGTTGAAGGCGTCAAATTTGTGAATTGGAATGTTGAAGACGACCTGTGGTGAAGGCGTCCTTTTATGAATTCACGACATTGCCTGAGTCGTTATTTGCAACAGAATCAGAACGTTGGAAGAGTTGATCAGAAACACAGTAAGATGGCTCAATAAAGGAAATATCATTGAGTTATTGGAAGAAAAGATTACAATGCTTAATGAGTCATTTTGGGGCTCAATTTTCTAAGAGCTATTACATAAGATTTCCATTCATCTCTGTCTTCATTCAAGCTTTCTACAGGTTGATGAGCCTTGTTGATTTTCCACAAAGCTTGAATAGTTGTGCATTCTTCACCATCTTCGTTGCTGCCAAGGTCCCGTCTCTTGATAGGAGGGAGGTGTGATGGGTCCTCGAATACTCGCCGTGGGAGCCCGAGTTGAAGGAGGCACCGATATGAATTGTATAAAATGAATTCTGAAGCGCCTATGAGACGAAGGTCCGTCCCGGGAGAAAATCTTGCACGAAGCTCTTGAGTCTTGAGTATTCCCGGGGCGCAAGTGAAGAGATTCTTTGGCATTACTTTGAGGTGCTCTCTCCATTCCGCTCTCTTCTTGATTTGGGGAATCCGGTTCGTCACTCTATTGCTTATCCCAAGTGAACCGGTCATATAAGAGAGTGGGCTTTTTGAGAAGATTCTCGAGGATTGGTGGGCTTCATCACATGGATCGAACTTGAAGTGGAAATCTACCCAACTAGAGAGTGCTAGCATGCATCCGTAGATGGGCCTTCCCATCACCGCCGAGGTAAGCCCA
Source organism: Amorphophallus konjac (assembly GCA_022559845.1). Classification (NCBI taxonomy): domain Eukaryota; kingdom Viridiplantae; phylum Streptophyta; class Magnoliopsida; order Alismatales; family Araceae; genus Amorphophallus; species Amorphophallus konjac. The sequence continues at coordinate 253,269,090 of CM040121.1, forward strand.
CTATAGAGATAGGCTAGAATCGTCGGTCCCACTCTATCTCCTTCCCATAGACTCACTATGGCGCTTAACTGTGCCTCTTCTAGAAAGTCCTCCATGGATGGGAATAGGAGTGCTCCTGCCAAGCACACCACGAAAGCCTTTGCTACCCGCTCTATCTCTTCATCTTCTTTAGCTTGATCCGCTCTCTTGTACACCCATGAGGCGAGCTTTAGAAGATTGATTCCTTTAGTGGCTTTGATTTGATTCACTAGGTTGGGGCTAGATATCAAGCTTGTCAATAGCTCATGAGAGGCAATTGGTTTTGGCATGATGGCCACCTTTTCCTCATCTCCTTGCTTCGTTCTCTTTAAGCCTAAGATTATCTCCAATTCTTCTAATAGGATCGTGGCTTCAAAAGTAGAGAAGAGAAAGGTATGGGTGGAAGGATGCCATATCTCTACAAGAGCCCCTATAGCAGCCCAATCAAGATGAATCTGATCATAATGTTTGGCATGGGTGACTAGACCCAGAAGATGCCATCTTGTTAAGTAGACTCTCATATCTGAAGAAAATTTGGAGAGTATAAGAGGGAGCCACTTGATTTTTGTAAATCTCCTTGCTCCTGGGACATTTGGGAAGTCCTGTGGAGGGAAGGAAGAAAGAACAATGCAGAGAAAGAAGAATGAATATGCATACAATGTTTCAGTAAAGACAATAAAAGACAAGAACAGAAGGATTTTATCCTTACCTGGTTCATAGAAATGCGGCTGCTAATATGCCCGTTAATCTCGGTCAACCTGGGAGTGGAGGACTTGGATCTCTTAAGTGCCCTTTCCATCTTTTGTTGCAGGAAGAAGCTCGGACGATTGCGATGCCTGCAGAAGAACAGACAGAAGAAGTAGCAGAAGAGCAGAGCTCCGAAGGTTGTTTTGATTGATTTGAGGAATTGCCTTCCCTTTATAGGAGTCTAGGGAGTCTTAAGGCCATTTGGAGTTAGCAAGTTGATTGCCATTAGGACGAGTTTTAGTTTTCGAATCGGAAACGAAAGTTCGCGCTTAATTAACGCCTTCTGTTAGGGCGTCAATTGTTGAATTGACGACCTGACGGCGGTCGTGTTTTATGTAACGCCCTTTCCAGGGTCATTTTCTTCTTGAACCCTTGGTGAATTTAACGCCTCAGTAAAAGGCGTGTTTGTCATTTTGACGCCCTCTTTATAAGGCACCTTTCATGTTTTGACGACGTTTGGTCCAGGCGTGAATTTGTGAACTTATGAATTTGCTTCCTTCCATGCTTTGATGAACTTAAGTGCTATTATTTCGTTGGAATTCTATTTTATTAAGCACATATGATCATGTTATACTTTGAATTGAGGATTATTTATATTGAAATTTTGAGAGAATTAATGAACTTTTGAGTGCAGAAGATTGCAGGTTTCGAGATGTCCGAATTAATGTGGAGGTAACATCATGTTGTTCTTGTAAGCATTATTACTATATGGTATCTACGCTATTATAGCATATCAAGGACCTTGTGGTTCTGATGAACCTGGAATTTGAGTTCCCCTTCATCAAAAACGGTGATAGTTCCAGGAAAGTCTTGATCACACGGATAGGCCGTTGAGTCGTTAAAGGTCTGGGACGATGGTTCCACTTTTCTAAGTTGATGCGTGGACAAACGGGCTTCGGCCTAGTGTCAGTTCAGAGATCTGGATTCTTGACCAAATCTGGATGGCTTAGCAATATTATCCTTGGTTATTTTCTATCTTTTAGTTTGTTTTATCTTTTCTTTTAGCCCAGCATGCATCATGTAGGACTTTGAGCTTCATGCTGAAAATTTTCATATTATGGCAGTAATGAAGGTCACTCGCTCTTGATTGAGTTGACATGAGATATTCCATTCCAAATTGAGTACTTTATTCTCTTTGAAGCCGCTCAGGCTGGTTTCTTTGAAAATGTCCCTTTGCTGGGTCTTCATCTCAATTTCCTTTATTTTTCTGCAAATCCACCTTGGTTGTAGCACGTCCACATTGGCTGGTAACCATTCTCCAATGGTGTCTCCTTATCGTGCCATGCGTACATTTTACTTGTTTAGTTTAATCTCCTTTATCCAACAAATTGATACTTCCTTGGAATCACTAGGAGTTGTTTCGCTCAGAATCTTGGAAAGATTTCCAATGCTTAGTGTCTGAGGCGTGTCACATCACACCTTGGCATCTACTTATCAGTTCGCTCCACTTCATTCCGTTTGTTGCACTCTCACTCCATTTCGTCTCACTCCCTTGCAAAGCAGACGCCAAGGCGGGGCAGCTGTAGACACGCCAAAATTGACGCTATGTTGATCAAATCTCATGTCACTATGTTGACGCCCCAAAGTGAACTTCAATATATTTATAATATGAAGTTTTTCTTATTTTTGTGTGTTTTTGATTTGTTCTTGCATTTTGTGATTCGCGACCTGAAGAGGGGCGTGTTTTAAATAGCGACCTTATCTAGGGCGTGTTCAAAAGAAAGGACGACCAAATGTCAGGGCGTCAATTCCTAGTATTATCCGGTTTCAAAATAAATTCAAAATAAGTTCAAATTATTGATTAACGTCCTTCCTCAGGGCGTAGTTTCAATTAACGCCTTCATCTCAGGCATTTTCTCATAATTTTCAAATAAAGTAAGTTTTACTGCCAAAATTTAATCCAAGAAATGACGCCTTTGATCATGGTCGTGTTTTGAGTAACGTCTTGATGTAGGTTGTCAATTTGTGATTTGACGCCCTTCCGAAAGTCGTGTTTCACCTTCCGTGTTCTGCTTAAACTCCTCTTTCCTGGAGAGTTCCCTACCTCCGTTGGTCTCCTTGCTCGAATTGGAGTTAGAGTCCTGCCTCCTTTGATCATTACCTATCCTTATCTTCCCAAATTTGAACTTATCTTCGATTGAAATCCTATAAAAGGATGTTCTGGTCGATCTAGACAGAGGTTGACGGGTCAGAGAGTTCACAAGTTTACGGGTTACGAGTACAGAGCTTCATCTTCCTCTTGTGCGATCGTTTAGAAAGGGCTCTGCTTCCTCTGCTTCCGATCAACTGCGTCCACCTTGTTTCCCTTTACTGTCGTCAGGGACAGCAGGGTTCTTTTTATTCCGTTGTGTTGTTTTGCCTTTATCAACCGATCATCATCACTGTGTTTTTTTCTTTTCTTTCACGTTTGCATTAGCTGCATCATATCTCCTCCTTCCCTATTTTCTTTAGGGGTTTTAAAACAAAAATAAGGTGCGCATGTTTTGTTCTTTTCTCATCTTCATATCATCTTTAGGACTAATACTACGTACACTTTTGGCTGATCCACTGCTTGTGTGTTTTGTCTCTTTTGCAAGGTAATCAATAAAGAAAAACCCACTTCATCGGCCGGCCGGTTGAAGGAGGAGGAGGAAGTCACAATCCATCCCGCGTTCTATTTTCCACCAGGTATTCGCGATCTTCTTTGTTTCTTCTTGAGGTAACCCCTCTGGCGATCACCCTCCTTAGTAGCACCACATGCTTCTTTTCCTTATTTTTATATCATCTCTCCTTATTTTTGTCATGATTTCTCATATTTAAATTTCTTATTCGTGTGTGGATTTATCACGATCTACAGTCACGGGGATCCCCACTGAAAAACACGCAGTAACACGGAACAACAAAAATAACAAAACAACAGGTGTAGTAAAGCAGGAACTACACTACAAAGCTGTAAAACTACGCTACAAGTAGTAGTAAGCAGATGGGAAGTAGGAGTAGGGAACAAGTACGGAAGGGGAAGAACTCGCGCCAGACAAGCGGCGGCCGAACTAACCTCGGCACCCCAAACTACTCCAAGCAAGAACAGAAGGGCGATTCTGACCTAGCAAAGTCAGAAGTTACCGATCTGTCGACCCGACACCAGGTCCAAAACGAAGACCTGCAAGGACGGATAAAACAACCACAACGGCCTACACGATTGGAACATCGTGTACGCAACCCCATGCTCATCTTGGACACAGCCAAGAACAGACCACACAGCCAGGGAAGCAAATCTTGGGAAAGGCCAAGACTAGCCGACACGGAAAGGAGAACACCGGCTCCGAGAAACGCGAGAGTCACCGGTCAAGTGATAGGAGTATCCTCACACTAGAAGAACAGCCAGATGCATCCACTGACATCTTACACTGCGCCACAAGTGTCACGTCTACCAGACCGTGTGCAGCACAGAAGAGACTAGACACATCAAGAACCAGGTCCAAGGAACAACGACGTTCCAAGGAAAAATGGCACCTCACGGACACAAGACCACAGTACCACGCTGCGAGTGACTAGTTAGGGTCTCGCCCGTCGACGCAAGTCCTCAGTCCCTGACCACGTGTGCACACATTGACCACTACCTAGGCCAGGCCTCTAGCTAGTATTCCCCTCGGTAGGACGCTACCGTTGGCCGGGGCCCACGGAACTAGCTTAAAATCCGTACAACGGGAAACTGCCCATCCACCACTCCCGGTGGGTGACGTACTAAAAAGCCTATGTCACAGGCTACGACTAGTGGAGGTTCACAAGGCACGGACTCCAAAACACAAGTGCTAGACTACAGATAGTCTACGGAAGCCCTGTCACACGTACTATGAAGCACTACTGGCAGTACAACCACTGCCAACCGACTCAGGACCAGGCAACTAGACCTACCACGTAACGATCCCGAGTCGAACGACTCTAAGGCAAGATCGTCACAACCAACGGAACAAGGCGCCAATCGGTATAATCCTAAGCCACAAGAAACGACACACCACAGAAAACAACTCACGGAGACTTGAGGGAACACCGAAGACCCTCAGCACACCTGGACACGCAACCCAAGGTAAGACGATACCTCGAGGCATCCAAAACCAGTGTCTCGGACTGGACAAAATCGCCAAGACACCCACACGCAAGGTCGCCCGTCAACCGCTGGGTCACCCCGGGTTAACCGGAACCCAACCAAAGACACACACAAGAGTAGGATAGAGAATCCTACCACAAGCAAGAAGACTCCTGGCTACCTTACAACGTAGTCCTAGCCCTCATAGGACGTCAGGAGACATCCACGGGACAACGGGCAGACCACAAGGCCAAGCCAAGACAAGTAGAAACCGGAATCACGGAAATCGGAGCACAAGGCATGTAACGCACCACCCTTAGACCGCTACATTAGCGTGACGGTCTAACGCTAGGCCGTTACATCCAACGTGACGGTCAGGGAATAGGCCGTCACACACACCGCCCTAACCAACTCTTAGAAACGCAAAGGCATGTAACGGCCAGCACCAGGCGCGTTACACCAGCCTGACGCGCTCGACCGGGGCCGTCAGGGCCAACAACCCTCAAACTCAAAACACACTCAGACCATGTAATGCGCTAGACAAGGAGCGTTACAGCGACCTAACGCGCTAGGACAAGTGCGTCAGGGCCAACAAAACCCAGAACAACAACTGGCTGAGAGGCATGTAACGGTCAGCACCGGACGCGTTACAATCACCTAACGCACGGGGACGAGGCCGTTAGAGACAACGACGCAACCACCCCAACTCAGCCAAAACAGCATGTAACGGCCTGGGACAGGCGTGTTACACACACCTAACGCACGGGAGCACGGCCGTTAGGCGAACCGACTCACTCGGTCAAACACGGTCAAACAGAACGTAACGGCCTGGGGCAGGCGCGTTACGCACACCTGATGCGCTAGGGCAGGTGCGCAAGAGGAACCGCCTCAAAAGGTCAACGTCAGTCAACCAGAATGTAACGGCCTGGGGCAGGCGCGTTACACTCGCCTGACGCACAGGGGCAGGAATGACAAAATAGACGTAACGCGTCTCACAGGACGCGTCAGAGATATGTGACGCGCCACCCCTGGGCCGTCACACTCTCAAAACCGCGAAGAACTCAAATCAACCCAGACGCTGTAACGGTCAGTCGTGGGGCCGTCAGGGCATGTAACGGTCCCTGGAACGACCGCCACACCAGTTACGGCGGTAAAACAGAGGGTTGGCCAAATCAGCCCGTTCCACGCCCCATTCACGTCGAAGCGTAGGGGGAACAACCCTCGACAATGAAAAACCACATAAGGAGGCTAAAAAGCCCACATGCAAGCACAAAAACACAAGATCGGGGCGATTCTAACAAATCCACCCTAAATGGGTCAACGAGGTTCCCGGGCTCCTACCTGCCTCGAATGGCCACCAATCAACACGAAACTAGTATGAATGGGATCCTAACATCCCAACGGTCAGTTCAACACTAACCGAGCTACAAATGGTTACCGTTCTCCGGCGAACCCTACAAAACCTGAAAATCACGGTTTAGGCTAAACAAGCCCAAACTCGGCCGTTTCCACGCCAAACGAAGTGTAATGGTAGGGAAAACAAGCAGGAGGAAGTGAGGAACCATCACCCTACCTCCACCGAAGAAACCGTGCCCCGAAGGGACTAAACCATGCCAAAAACCACGCCACGATCTCAAACACCGGCTTTGAATCCACCGTTCGGGATCGCGCCAAAACCATTCCGATCCTCGCTCCATCACGCACCCAGTCAGCTCCACAGCATCCCCAACACGTGCCCCTAGGTCCTCTGTCTGCAGTCGGAGCCGAGGAAGCTCGAGAGGAGAGAAAACGGGAGACAGAGATGGCGGCGGCGAATGAGAAGGAGGAGAGAGGAAAAGGAAAGAAAAAGGAAAGAAAAAGGAAAAGAAATTAGGAATTTTCCTAATTTCTGAAAAATCTGATTTCTGGCCCTATCTCCAAAAAATACGTAAAAATAGTCGAAACGACTGGCTCGAAGAGTACATCGTCGCTGTAGCATCCGCGAGTCGATGAACTGACAAACAAACTCACCATAGGGTTCTGTAACTAGTACGAGAGAAAAACCCACACGGCTTGTAAAGCTCAACTCGGAAGCCACAAAAGCGAATCGAAACTCACCGAAACCAATCCAGAAGATCCAATGAAGATCCAGCAAGACCTACCAAGGATCCAGGGCATTACATCCTCCCCTCTTTTAAGGAATTTCGCCCTCGAAATTAAGTACTAACAAAGGAGAAGCAGGGAAGAACAACCCAACAACATAACCACAAAAACAACACAAATCTCGAGAGAACACAATTCAGAGGAACACCGTCAGATCACAATTACAGGCACACGCTCAGGATCTCAAGGCAACAATCCACAAAAGAGCACGGTACCCAAGTGAGCACAATTCTGACACTGCCGAAACAAGGCAACGTCGCTTACGTCTCACAGGACAGGAGACATGACTGCCACAACAACAGACAACCAACCGAGAAACACAACAACAGGCACGGCGAGTATCAGCTTAACCAAGGGAACACAATCTCCACAGCTGACAGCTCGATGACATCATCGGCTCCAGTGCCAAAGGCAACAGGGAACACCTGGCACACAGGACACCAACGACAACAGTAGCACCGGACCACAAACACAATCAAGTTAGTCCTCACTCAGATATTACATCTGATCGAGTCGCAAGCTAACTCTAGGAAAAGAGCACAGCAAGGCTAACCGACAAGACTTGGTCCACACAGAGACATAAAATCATAGAGAAACAGCACTTATAGAAACAACACAGCGGCAACACCTGCAGGATTCCGGCTCCGCACAACACGCAGGGCCACAGAATACCACTGCAAGCAGGGTCACAACAAGGCACAAGAACAGCTGAGCACACGACCACAAGAAACGGGTCACGCATCAGACTGCTCACCAAGAGAAGACCCACAATAACAAGAAACGACAACAATCTCAGGGAACGCAACTCAAGGACCACCAACACACCTCGAGAGCACAACACCCAAGAAAGAAAATGCAGAGCAAAGGGTACTCAATCAGCAGGAATGCTGACAAATTCCCCAATACTCGTAAATGCCAATGCCAACACCAGAAAACCACTAACAATGGCACGGCAACAGACGACATCAAGGCACAAGAAGCCAAGACGAAGTCACATCGAGAAGAAGCAAATCTCTCGACCAGTGGGTAGCCAACCCACACAGTTCAACTACACTCTCAACAACGTGCACAGGCAACCGAACAACCTCGGTAGTCGCACCTCAGCACACACCAGGCGCCATCGCAATCAATGAAGATCGCAAATCACACGCCATGAGTACCGATCTCGCAAACAACCGATCACAAGGAGCCTAAGTGCAACAGGAGAAGAGCACCAGCTTCAGCACAAAGCACAAGGAAAGCATCAATCTCAGCTTACCTTCACGTCCCAAAAATGATAAATGAGCCCTCACCATACATCGGCCGCTGGACACGGCGCGACAACCACGGTGCACAGTAGCTCTTAACACCATAACAGAGTCCAAAGCCAAGCAACCGTATAACAGAGAGCAGATCAGGCTCAAAACAAAGCTGTCCACACTTAAGCAGACACAGGACAAAGGCATCACTAAGGTAGCAATTCCAAGGCAAACCTCGAAAAGATTCTACCAGAAGGGACGAGAAGCAGGAAGCTCAACCACAAAAGCTCACCAGGAAGGGAAAATCCTAGCTTGCCTGAGCAACTTCTCAAACACGGAATCAAATCGAGCACTTCAACAGAAGCGAAACACATCAGGAGCTGAACAGACTCAAGCCGGGATGACCAAGACAACGCAAGAACGTGTACGGTCATCAAACCAAGGCCAAAGATCAACAGCAACCTGAACAACTTACAATAAAATCCTCGAACAACGTACTACAGATTCAAGCCTTCCGGCGAACACTGCCAAGTACAACATGATCGAAACAAATGCAACGACGAAAAGAAACACCTCGTCACATCCTGACGAGAGCAGGACCATCTCGCACAGTGCCAGAACAGCACGCACAAGAAAATATACGAAGAAAACAACGCGATAAACCATCGCAAACCGCAGCCAGCTGAAGACTGTACTGGACCTTCACGACCTTGGATACTGTATATCTCGGATTCCCATGCACTTCACACGACAATGCTCTGATAGCTCAGAAAAGAACTCTGAACATCTCAGAACACTGCTCTGATACCAAGCTGTACTGACCCGGATTCCGGATACCCGGCATACCCGGTAGGACTACCGGATACGCGTGATACCGCATGGAACCCGCGAGGCCTCCCAAGAGCGGGAAAGCTCCGAAGGGAAAAAGGCACGTGTAGAGTACATTGAAGCCACAGAGATAGTACAATAAGCAATTAAATTTCATTAGATAGGTTTGCTAAAGTAGCAGAAATAAAATTACTTTTTAATTAACTGTTCAAATTAACAATTATATCCCAGAGTCAGTCCAAAGCTAAAGACAACAAGTCTAGCACAGTATAGTTGATTGAAAAGAAAGACGTACCAAGAAGTCGGGGGCAGCCCGACTTAGGTACCAGCTGGCAACAACGGCATGCAACGAGCACGCACACTCCAGGAACCACGCGGAAGCAGAACGAACAACGCCACCCCACCGGTAAAGCAGTGGTGAGCCACGTGTCACAGGCTCAGTAGGGGTCACACGGATCCCCACTGAAAAACACGCAGTAACACGGAACAACAAAAACAATAAAACAGCAGGTGTAGTAAAGCAGGAACTACACTACAAAGCTGTAAAACTACGCTACAAGCAGTAGTTAGCAGACGGGAAGTAGGAGTAGGGAACAAGTACGGAAGGGGAAGAACCCGCGCCAAACAAGCGGCGGCCGAACTAACCTCGGCACCCCAAACTACTCCAAGCAACAACAGAAGGGTGATTCTGACCCAGCAAAGTCAGAAGTTACCGATCTGTCGACCCGACACCAGGTCCAAAATGAAGACCTGCAAGGACGGATAAAATAACCACAACGGCCTACACGATTGGAACATCGTGTATGCAACCCCAGGCTCATCTTGGACACAGCCAAGAACAGACCACACAGCCAGGGAAGCAAATCTTGGGCAAGGCCAAGACTAGCCGACACGGAAAGGAGAACACCGGCTCCGAGAAACGCGAGAGTCACCGGTCAAGTGATAGGAGTATCCTCACACTAGAAGAACAGCGAGATGCGTCCACTGACGTCTTACACTGCGCCACAAGTGTCACGTCTACCAGACCGTGTGCAGCACGGACGAGACTAGACACACCAAGAGCCAGGTCCAAGGAACAACGACGTTCCAAGGAAAAATGGCACCTCACGGACACAAGACCACAGTACCACGCTGCGAGTGACTAGTTAGGGTCACGCCCGTCGACGCAAGTCCTCAGTCCCTGACCACGTGTGCACACACTGACCACTACCTAGGCCAGGCCTCTAGCTAGTATTCCCCTCGGTAGGACGCTACCGTTGGCCGGGGCCCACGGAACTAGCTTAAAAACCGTACAACAGGAAACTGCTTGTCCACCACTCCCGGTGGGTGACGTACTAAAAAGCCTACGTCGCAGGCTACGACTAGTGGAGGTTCACAAGGCACTGACTCCAAAACACAAGTGCTAGAGTACAGACAGTCTACGGAAGCCCTGTCACATGTACTACGAAGCACTACTGGCAGTACAACCACTGCCAACCGACTTAGGACCAGGCAACTAGACCTACCACGTAATGATCCCGAGTCGAACGACTCAAAGGCAAGATCGTCACAACCAGCGGAACAAGCCGCCAATCGGTCTAATCCTAAGCCACAAGAAATGACACACCGCAGAAAACAACTCACGGAGACCTGAGGGAACACCGAAGACCCTCAGCACACCTGGACATACAACCCAAGGTAAGATGATACCTCGAGGCATCCAGAACCAGTGTCTCGGACTGGACAAAACCGCCGAGACACCCACACGCAAGGTCGCCCGTCAACCGCTGGGTCACCCCGGGATGACCGGAACCCAACCAAAGACACACACAAGAGTAGGATAGAGAATCCTACCATAAGTAAGAAGACTCCTGGCTACCTTACAACGTAGTCCTAGCCCTCATAGGATGTTAGGAGACATCCACGGGACAACGGGCAGACCACAAGGCCAAGCCAAGACAAGCAGAAATCAGAATCACGGAAATCGGAGCACAAGGCATGTAACGCACCACCCTTAGACCGCTACATGAGCGTGACGGTCTAACGCTAGGCCGAACGCTAGGCCGTTACATCCAACGTGACGGTCTGGGAACAGGCCGTCACACACAGCGCCCTAACCAACTCTTAGAAACGCAAAGGCATGTAACAGCCAACACCAGGCGCGTTACACCAGCCTGACGGGCCCGACCGGGGCCGTCAGGGCCAACAACACTCAAACTCAAAACACACTTGGACCATGTAACGCGGTAGACTAGGCGCGTTACAGCGACCTAACACGCTAGGACAAGCGCGTCAGGGCCAACAAAACCCAGAACAACAACTGGCTGAGAGGCATGTAACGGTCAGCACCGGACGCGTTACAATCACCTAACGCATGGGGACGCGGCCGTTAGAGACAAAGACGCAACCACCCCAACTCAGCCAAAACAGCATGTAACGGCCTGGGACAGGCGTGTTACACACACCTAACGCGCAGGAGCACGGCTTTTAGGCGAACCGACTCACTCGGTCAAACACGGTCAAACAGAACGTAACGGCCTGGGGCAGGCGCGTTACGCACACCTGATACGCTAGGGCAGGTGCGCCAGAGGAACCGCCTCAAAAGTTCAATGTCAGTCAACCAGAATGTAACGGCCCGGGGCAGGCACGTTACAATCGCCTGACGCACAGGGGCAAGTGCGTCAGAGGAACCGACTTAACCCAATCATAAAACGACAAAATAGACGTAACGCGTGTCATGGGATGCTTCAGAGAGATGTGACGCGCCACCCCTGGGCCGTCACACTCTCAAAACCGCGAAGAACTCAAATCAACCCAGACGCTATAACGGTCAGTCGTGGGGCCGTCAGGGCATGTAACGGTTCCTGGAACGACCGCCACACCAGTTACGGTGGGAAAACAGAGGGTTGGCCAAATCGGCCCGTTCCACACCCCATTCACGCCGAAGCGTAGGGGGAACAACCCTCTATGATGAAAAACCACATAAGGAGGCTAAAAAGCCCACATGCAAGCACAAAAACACAAGATCGGGGCGATTCTAACAAATCCACCCTAAATGGGTCAACGAGGTTCCCGGGCTCCTACCGGCCTCGAATGACCACCGATTAACACGAAACTAGCATGAATGGGATCCTAACATCCCAACGGTCAGTTCAACACTAACCAAGCTACAAATGGTTGCCGTTCTCCGGCGAACCCTACAAAACCCGAAAATCATGGTTTAGGCTAAACAAGCCCAAACTCGGCCATTTTTGCGCCAAACGAAGTGCAATGGCAGGGAAAACGAGCAGGAGGAAGTGAGGAGCCATCACCCTACCTCCACCGAAGAAACCGTGCCCCGAAGGGACTAAACCATGCCGAAAACCACACCGCGAGCTCGAACACCGCCTTTGAATCCACCGTTCGGGATCGCGCCAAAACCATTCCGATCCTCGCTCCATCACGCACCCAGTCAGCTCCACAGCATCCCCAACACGTGCCCCTAGGTCCTCCGTCTGCAGCCAGAGTCGAGGAAGCTCGAGAGGAGAGAAAATGGGAGAGAGAGACGGCAGCTGCGAATGAGAAGGAGGAGAGAGGAAAAGGAAAGAAAAAGGAAAAGAAATTAGAAATTTTCCTAATTTCTGAAAAATTTGATTTCTGGCCCTATCTCCGAAAAATACGCAAAAATAGTCGATACGACCGACTCGAAGAGTACATCGTTGCTGTAGCTTCCGCGAGTCGATGAACTGACAAACAAACTCACCGTAGGGTTCCGTAACTAGTACGAGAGAAAAACCCACACGGCTCGTAAAGCTCAACTCGGAAGCCACAAAAGCGAACCGAAACTCACCGAAACCAATCCAGAAGATCCAATGAAGATCCGGCAAGTCCTACCAAGGATCCAGGGCATTATAGAAATCGTATGCTGATAATAGAAGAAGAGATCTGGAATTTCAAGCTGGAGACCATATTTTTCTCAAGGTCTCTCCCGACCGAGGTATTATAAGATTCGGTGTTAAGGGCAAGCTTACACCAAGGTTTATTGGTCCATTTGAAGTGTTGGAAAGAGTGGGCGAGGTGGCTTATCCCATTACTTTGCCTCCACAACTATCAGAAGTGCACAATGTATTCCATGTGTCTATGCTGAAGAAGTATGTGCATGATCTTTTCCACATCATTGACCACAATGACTTAGTGATACAAAAGGACCTTACTTATGAGCAAAAGCCGATGAAGATCCTCGACCAAGAAGTCCGAGTTCTGAGGAACAAGACAATCCCTATGGTGAAAATCCAATGGAATCGATGCTTAGAACAAGAAGCTACATGGGAAACTGAGGAGTCTATGAAAACAAGATTTTCGGAGCTATTATAGTCTGTAAGTACTTCGCCGCACCCTCCATGTCTCCGTATATGAAGTTGAATTTGGAGACCAAATTCTTTTAAGTGGGGGAGGGTGTAGCACCCCAGATAAACATAATCAAGAAACTAACTTTTCCTAGATCAATAATTCTAAATACCATAGCCCTACACCTAATAAGGGCCACTGTACGTATACACCTGTATTTAAGAGGTTCAACCTCACTTAAAGTCCAATAGACCAACCCATACACAACACTATAAGTGTCTGCAATTTTTTTACACAAAGGGAATAGGCTCCCCTCACCAGGGCGTCATTTTCATTTCGACCCAGTCAACCCAGTAAAGGGCACCCCTACACAAGGGTGCCAATTGCCCTTTCGACCGGTCAACCCAGTGAATGGGCGCCCCCTCACAAGGGCGCCAATTCCACTGAACCCAATGAATGGGTGCCCCCATACAAGGGCACCAATTATCTTTGACCGGTCAAACTAGTAAAATGGGCGCCCCTCCCTAGGGCGCCAATTACAACAGTAACAGAAAGCATATGTTCTTCTAGAAGGCTTTGAAACACAAACATCATGTTTTCGTTGGCATTGTACCCTTCCCTGACGATGGACCCCTGAGGGAACACTAACAGCAAGGTTTTTGGATCTTGTTTCCAATGGACCCTTACGATTTTATTCCTTATAAACATTCTTCCCCATCGAACATGCAATACTTACTGCTGTTCTCGACCCTTTTGATGCCTGCAGAAGGGAATATCTCCCTTCTTTTCTTCGGAAGACGTGAAGGGGCATCTTCTTCCCACATCCTACTTCCTGCTACTGAAGTCTTGCGGCAGAGAACGTGTGGCTTTCATTATTGTTTATTCTCCTGAAGAGAACGTGAAGGGGGCTTGGCTTTCTTTATTCTCTCTTACCTGTACTTTGTGTATCACTCCAAAAAGGTAGGTTTTCTCAAGATCTGGCCTAACCAGTAGTTAAAATAGGGTTACAAGCATGATTAGCAGTAGTTAGCTTCATCTTCCACATGATATAGCTTGTTACATTGGTTTTAAGGAGATCAACTATAGCATGTTACATCGGTTTTATACATAGTCTATTACATTGGTTTTTACGGAAAACAAATATATCCTGTTACACTAGTTTTACAGTCTAAACTATAGCATGCTTAGGTTTATATATATATGCTTACAGTCTAAACTATAGCATGCTATATATATCATGTTTTTACTAAATATACAGCATGTTTTACAAAATCTGAAAATTTCAGCCATCAGGTAATGGGCGCCCATCACCTGGGCGCCATTTCCTGAATGGGCACCCCAGGGATGGGCGCCCATTAATTGAAGACCCTACACCCCGTCGCCAATTCATTTTTCAGTAATTAATAATCAACGCATTCAGAAATTTATATCTATGGAACTAAAGTATAAAATTCTTGCATGAGTATCTTTCTGTGATCCTGATATTTTTCTCTACCTATACATATCATTATTTCTTGATTCCGAGAACTTTAGAATTCATGAATAGTGACTTGTGTCTCGAAACGTACCTGCCCGGTGCGTAGATGTCCCAGAATAAAGGGCGCCCCTGACCAGGGCGCCATTTCCTTAATTAATGACCTTCTGCAGGTCGCCATTTAAATGGTGACACTGTAAAGGGGCGCCAATTCTTTAGGATAAAAGAAAATGAAGAAAAAAAATAGAATTTCAGCAATGGGCGCCCCTGTGAGCAATCACCAACTCATAAATTGATGGCAGCCCCCTGGGCGCCATTTTATGAAATAGTGGCAGCCCTCTGGGCGCCATTTAGTTAATAAGTGACAGTCCCCTGGGCACCATTTAAATAATGGCACCCCTCTGGGCACCATTTCCTTAAGTGTTGCTGGCGCCATTTCCTTAAGTGTTGCTCTCCGGTTTTGTTCAGAGCGTGGCATGTCCCAGAATGGGTGCCCCTCTGTGAGGGCACCAATTATTAATATAATGGCAGCCCGAAGGGCGCCAATTCATCAGTCTGTCGCAGCCTTTCAGGCGCCAATTCCATCCAGATTCTAAACTTATCTCATGTTTCGTGCCGTATTAATCATAGCTCATCCTTACATGATAAAATATCCTTGAACTCCATTCATAAAATCTACCTTATTCATACAATGGTTAAACCTTGGAATTCTATATTGGATATAGCTAGTGTAATGCCCTGGATCCTTGGTTGGTCTTGCTGGATCTTCATTGGATCTTTTGGATTTGTTTCGGTGAGTTTCGGTTCGCTTTAGTGGCTTCCGAGTTGAGTTTTACGATCCGTGTGAGTTTTTCTCTCGTACTAATTACGGAACCCTACGGTGAGTTTATTTGTCAGTTCCTTGACTCGTGAATGCTGCAGTGATGATGTACTCTCCGAGCCGGTCGTTTTAACTATTTTTGCATATTTTTCGGAGATAGGGCCAGAAATCAGATTTTTCAAAAATTAGGAAAATTCCTAATTTCTTTTCCTTTTTCTTTCCTATTCCTCTCTCCTCCTTCTCATTCGCCGACGCCGTCTCTCTCTCTTCGTTTCTCTCCTCCCGAGCCTCCTTGGCTCCGGCTGCAGACGGAGGGCCTAGGGGCATGTGTTGGGGATGCTGTGGAGTTGACTGGGTGCGCGACGGAGCGAAGATGGTGTGGTTTTGGCGCGATCCCGAACGGTGGATTCAAAGCCGACATTTGAGCTCGCGGCGTGGTTTTCGGCGCGGTTTAGTCCCTTCGGGGCAAAGTTTCTTTGGTGGAGGTAGGGTGATGGTTCCTCACTTCCTCCTCTCCATTTTCCCTGCCATTGCATGTCGTTTGGCGCGGAAACGGCCGAGTTTGGGCTTGTTTAGCCTAAACCGAGATTTTCGGGTTTTGTAGGGTTCGTCGGAAAATGGCAACCATTTGTAGCCCGGTTAGTGTTGAACTGACCGTTGGGACGTTAGGATCCCATCCATGCTTGTTTCGTGCCGATCGGTGGTCATTCGAGGCCGGTAGGAGCCCGGGAACCTCGTTGACTCTTCTAGGGTCGATTTGTTAAAATCACCCCGATCTAGCGTTTTAACCCGTGCATGTGGGCTTTTTAGCCTCCTTATGTAGTTTTTCATCGTCGAGGGTTGTTTCCCCTGCGCTTCGGCGTGAATGGGGTGTGGAACGGGCCGATTTGGCCAACCCTCTGTTTTCCCGCCGTGACTGGTGTGGCGGTCGTTCCAGGGACAGTCACATGCCCTGACGGCCCCACAACAGACCGTCACAGCGTCTGGGTGATTTTTAGTTCTTGGTGGTTTTGAGGGTGTGACGGCCCAGGGGTGGCGCGTCACAGCCCTCTGACGCGTTCTGTGAGACGCGTTAGACTTGTTTTGTCGTTTAGCGCTTGGGTTAAGTCGGTTCCTCTGACGCGCCTGCCCTAGGGCGTCAGGTCTGTGTAACGCTCCTGCCCCAGGCCGTTACATTCTGTTTGATCGATTTTGACCGATTGAGTCGGTCTGCCTAACGGTTGTGTTCTGGTGCATTAGGCGTGTATAACGCGCCTGCCGCAAGCCGTTACACTCTGTTTGTGGGCTATTTTTGGGTGGCTGTGCCTTTTGGTTGTAACGGCCTTGCCCCCGAGCGTCACAGTGTTGTAACGCGTCCGGCGTGGACCGTTACGTTCTGTCTGTCTGAGGTTTCAGACGTGGGTCTGTTGGCCCTGACGCGTCAGCTCCCGAGCGTTAGGTTGGTGTAACGCGCCTGCCCTGGTGCGTCACGTAGCCTGCGCATTTGGTTTTGGGTCTGTTGGCCCTAACGCGCCTGTCTTGGTGTGTTAGGCCACTGTAACGCACTTGGTCTAGTGCGTTACGTGGATCGAGTGTTGTTTTGGTTTGAGGTCTGTTGGCCCTAACGGCCCGGGTTGGGCGCGTCAGAGCTGTGTAACACGCCTGGTGTAGGCCGTTACGTGCCTTGTGCGTTTTTAAGGTTGGTTAGGGCGGTGTGTATGACGGTTCCCCTGTGACCGTCACGTGTGTGTGATTCGTCTGCGTTGGACCGTCACGGTTGGAGTGTAACGGCCTGAGCTAGACCGTCACGTTCGTATAATGGTCTAGGGGTGGTGCGTTACAATCCTTCTGCTCCGATTTTCGTTGTTTTGGTTTCTGCTTATCTTGGCTTATCCTTGTGGTCTGCCCGTTGTCCCGTGGATGTCTCCTGACGTCCTATGAGGGCTAAGACTACGTTGTAAGGTGGCCAGGAGTCTTCTTGCTTGTGGTGGGATTCTCTATCCTACCTTTGTATGTGTTTTGGTCGGGTTCCGGTCAACCCGGGGTGACCCAGGGGTTGACAGGCGACCTTGTGTGTGGGTGTCTTGGCGGTTCTGTCCAGTCCGAGACACTGGTTCTGGATGCCTTGAGGTATCGTCTTACCTTGGTTTACGTGTCCAAACGTGTATGATTGTCTTCGGTGTTCCCTCAGGTCTCCGTGAGTTATTTTCTGCGGAGTGTCATTTCTTGTGGCTTAGGATTAGACCGATTGGCGGCTTGTTCCGTTGTCTGTGACGATCTTGCCTTGAGTCGCTCGACTCAGGATCGTTACACGGTAGGTCTAGTTGCCTTGTCCAGAGTCTGTTGGCAGTGGTTGTGCTGCCATTGGTGCCTTGAAGTACGTGTCGTGGGGCGTTCTTGCCTGCTTGTACTTCGGCACTTGTGTTTTAGAGTCTCTGTGTCTTGTGAGACTCCTTTTCTTGTTACCCTGAGGTCTTTGAGTGCCGATCCGCTAGCGGATAGCGGAGGGGTGTTCCCGAGATACGGTTTGTAAGCTAGTTCCGTGGGCTCCCAGCCAACGGTAGCGTCCTACCGAGGGGGAGAACTAGCTAGGGAACCTGGCTTAGGCTAGAGCCAGTGTGTGCACACGTTGTCAGGGACAGAGGACCTACGCCGACGGGTGTGACCCTTACTAGTTACTTGTTCTGTTGTTGCTGTTGTTCCTATTTGGTTCAGCTCGTGTCTGCGACTCTACCGTGGCTTCCGCGGTATTGTAGGTGAGACACTTGTGGCGCAGCATAAGACGTCAGTGGACGCAGCTGGCTGTTCCTCTTGTGAGGAGGAGGTGCTTCCGTCACGTGACACGTGACTCTCGACATTTCTTGTGCGTCGTGACCTTTCTGGGTTGGCCTTTGCGTGGCTGTGCCCGTGGTCAGTGTTCTGTCACATGCATGATGTTCTGGCCGTGCGTGCGACAGTGTGCACGACGTTCTAGTTGTGTGTGTGTGATCAAGTCTGTTGGTCGTCTGTGTAGGTCTTTTCTAGACCTTTCGTCTGTTCTTGCAGGTCTTTGTCTTAGACCTGGTGTTGGGTCGGCAGATGGGTAACTTCTGACCTTGTTAGATCAGAGTCACCCTTCTGTCGTTGCTTGGAGTAGTTTGGGGTGCCGAGGGTAGTTCGGCCACCACTTGTCTGGCGCGGGTTCTTCCCCCTTCTTACTTGTTCCCTACTCCTACTTCCCGTCTGTTTATTACTGCTTGTAGCGTAGTTTTATAGCTTTGTAGTGTAGTTCCCGCTTTACTACACCTGCTGTTTTCGTTGTTGTTGTTCCGTGTTACTGCGTGTTTTTCAGTGGGGATCCGCGTGACCCCTATTGAGCTAGTGACACGTGGCTCACCCCTTATTTTCAGGTGGGGTGGCATTGTTCGTCTGCTTCCGCGTGGTTCCTGGTGCGCGTGCTCGTTGCGTGCCGTTTCTGCCAGCTGGTACCTACGTCGGGCTTCCCCCGACTTCTTGGTACGTCTTTCCTTTCTGTCGACAATATTATGCTAGACTTGTTAATTTGACTCTGGGATATAATTGTTAATTGTTAGCTTTGGACTTGACTCTGGGATATAATTGTTAATTTGAAACTGTTAATTAAAATGTAATTTTATTTCTACTACTTTAGCAAATCGATCCAATGAAATTTAATTGCTTCTGTTATATCTCCGTGGCCTCAATGTACTCTACACATGCCCTTATCCCTTCGGAGCTTTCCCGCTCTTGGGAGGCCTCACGGGTTCCATGTGGTATCACGTGTATCCGGTAGTCCTACCGGGTATGCCGGGTATCCGAAATCTGGGTCGCTACAGCTTGGTATCAGAGCAGTGTTCTGATATGTTCGGAGTTCTTTTCTGAGCTATCAGAGCATTTTCGTGTGAAGTACATGGGAATCTAAGATATACAGTTTCTAGAGTCGTGAAGGTCCAGTACAGTCTTCAGCTGGCTTCGGTTTGCGATTTCTTTATCGCGTTGTTTTTTTTTCGTATGTTGTCTTGTGCGTGCTGTTCAGGCACTGTACGAGATGGTCCTGCTCTCGTAAGGATGTGACGAGGTGTTTATTTTCGTCGTTCTGTTTGTTTCGATCATGTTGTACTTGGCAGTGTTCGTCGGAAGGCTTGAATCTGCAGTACGTTGTTCGAGGTTTTCTTCGTGTGTTGTTCAGGTTGCTGTTTACCTTTAGCCTTGGTTTGATGACCGTACACGTTCTCACATTGTCTTGGTCGTCCCAGCTTGAGTCTGTTCAGCTCCTGATGTGTTTCGCTTCTGTTGAAGTGCTCTATTAGATTCCGTGTTTGAGAAGTTGCTCAGGCAAGCTAGGATTTTCCCTTCCTGGTGAGCTTTTGCGATTGAGCTTCCTACTTCTCGTCCCTTCTGGTGGAATCTTTTCGAGGGTTGCCTTGGAATTACTACCTTAGTGATGCCTTTATCCTATGTCTGCTTAAGTGTGGACAGCTTTATTTTGAGCCTGATCTGTTCTCTGCTTTACGGTTGCTTGGCTTTGGACTCCATCATGGTGCTAAGAGCTGCTGAGCACCGTGGTTGTCGTGCCGTGTCCAGCGGCCGATGTATTGTGAAGGCTCATTTATCATTTTTAGGACATGAAGGTAAGCTGAGATTAACGCTTTTCCTTGTGCTTTGTGCTGAAGCTGATGCTCTTCTCCTGTTGCACTTAGGCTCCTTGTGATCGGTTGTTCGCGAGATCGGTACTCGTGGCGTGTTATTTGCGATCTTCATTGATTGCGAAGGCGTCTGGTGTGTGATGAAATGTGACTACCGAGGTTACTCTGTTGCCTGTGTGCGTTGTTGAGAGTGCAGTTGAAGCGTGTGGGTTGGCTACCCACTGGTCGAGAGGTTTATTCTTTCTCGATGTGACTTCGTCTTGGCTTCTTGTGCCTCGATGTCGTCTGTTGCCGTGCCATTGTTGGTGGTTTTATGGTGTTGGCATTGGCATTTACGAGTATTGGGGAAATTGTCGGCATTCCTGCTGATTGAGTACCCTTTACTCTGCATTTCTTTCTTGGGTGTTGTGCTCTCGAGACGTGTTGGTGGTCCTTGAGTTGCGTTCCCCGAGATTGTTGTCGTTTCTTGTTATTGTGGGTCTTTTCTTGGTGAGCAGTCTGATGCGTGACCCGTTCCTTGTGGTCGTGTGCTCAGCTGTTCTTGTGCCTTGTTGTGACCCTGCTTGCAGTTGAGTTCCATGGTTCTGCGTTCAGAGTGGAACCGGAAACCTGCAGGTGCTGCCGTTGTGTTGTTTCTGTAAACGTTGTTTCTCTATGATTTGGTGTCTCTGTTTTGGACCAAGTCTTGTCGGTTAGCTTTGCTGTACTCTTCTTCCTTAGAGTTAGCTTGTGACTCGATCAGATGTAATATCTGAGTGAGTGCTAACTTGATTGTGTTTGTAGTCTGGTGCTGCTGTTGTCGTTGGCATCCTGTGTGCCAGGTGTTCCTTGTTGCCTTTGGCACTAGAGCCGATGATGTGGCTGAGCTGTCAGCTGAGAGGACTGTGTTTTCTTGTGTGGGCTGATACTCGCCATGTCTGTTATTTTATTCCCTCGTTATCTGTTGTTGTGGCAGTCGTGTCTCTTTCCCTGCGGGACGTGAGCGACGTTGCCTTGTTTTGGAGGTGTCAGACTTGTGTTCGCTTGTGTAGTGCTTGATCCAGAGCATGTGCTCATGATTATAGTCTGACAGTGCTCCCATGAGCTGTGTTTCTCGAGATTGTTCTTTTTTGTGGTTATGCTGTTGGGTTGTTCTTCCCTGCTTCTCCTTTGTTAGTCCTTAATTTCGAGGGTGAAATTTCTTAAAGGAGGGGAGGATGTAATGCCCTGGATCCTTGGTAGGTCTTGCTGGATCTTCATTGGATCTTTTGGATTTGTTTTGGTGAGTTTCGGTTCGCTTTAGTGGCTTCCGAGTTGAGTTTTACGATCCGTGTGGGTTTTTCTCTCGTACTAGTTACGGAACCCTACGGTGAGTTTATTTGTCAGTTCCTCGACTCGGGAATGCTGCAGCGACGATGTACTCTCCGAGCCAGTCGTTTTGACTATTTTTGCGTATTTTTCGGAGATAGGGCCAGAAATCAGATTTTTCGAAAATTAGGAAAATTCCTAATTTCTTTTCCTTTTTCTTTCCTTTTCCTCTCTCCTCCTTCTCATTTGCCGCCGCCGTCTCTCTCTCTTCGTTTCTCTCCTCCCGAGCCTCCTTGGCTCCGGCTGCAGACGGAGGGCCTAGGGGCACGTGTTGGGGATGCTGTAGAGTTGACTGGGTGCGCGACGGAGCGAAGATGGTGTGGTTTTGGCGCGATCCCGAACGGTGGATTCAAAGCCGATATTTGAGCTCGTGGTGTGATTTTCGGCGCGGTTTAGTCCCTTCGGGGCACGGTTTCTTCGGTGGAGGTAGGGTGATGGTTCCTCACTTCCTCCTCTCCATTTTCCCTGCCATTGCACGTCGTTTGGCGCGGAAACGGCCGAGTTTGGGCTTGTTTAGCCTAAATCATGATTTTCGGGTTTTGTAGGGTTCGGCGAAAAATGGCAACCATTTGTAGGTCGGTTAGTGTTGAACTGACCGTTGGGACGTTAGGATCCCATCCATCCTTGTTTCGTGCCGATCGGTGGTCAATCGAGGCCGGTAGGAGCCCGAGAACCTCGTTGACTCTTCTAAGGTCGATTTGTTAAAATCACCCCAATCTAGCGTTTTAACCCGTGCATGTAGGCTTTTTAGCCTCCTTATGTAGTTTTTCATCGTCGAGGGTTGTTTCCCCTGCGCTTCGGCGTGAATGGGGCATGGAAAATTGAATGTAATTTGGGAGATCAGCCGCGTCCGTGCTGTGCAAGCAGAAGTGAAAGAAAGCGACGATGAGTATCATGCTTATGTGAAGGAATTGCGCAAGATCCGGCCCCATGCGGATGGAAAATTGAATGTAATTTGAGCTTCATGATATGTATTTTGAATTTTATTGATAGAATGATGTATCATGAATTTGGATGAATGGAATAAAAGATTGGTTTGAAAGATGTGTAATGAAATCACACTTTAGCTTGATAAATCAAGAAAGGACAAGGTTCTTTGTTTGCCAAACGGTCTAACAAAAGACCGCTAGGACTGCCTAACGGTCTAGCGATAGGCCGCAAGGGGAAGA
The DNA here is from genome assembly GCA_022559845.1 of Amorphophallus konjac. Classification (NCBI taxonomy): domain Eukaryota; kingdom Viridiplantae; phylum Streptophyta; class Magnoliopsida; order Alismatales; family Araceae; genus Amorphophallus; species Amorphophallus konjac. The sequence goes on from CM040121.1 coordinate 253,291,866, forward strand.
GGCATAGGGAAACTGTGTGTTTTCGATTCTCGGGTGTGGCATGTGATCGCTATTATACCGCTAGGAAGAGGATACCGGTCTATCGAAAGACTGCTAAGGGAAAGAAGCAAAAAAATAGATTTTTGGTTCTCGGGTGAGGAAAACGGTCCCCATGCGACCGTTAGGGGAGATGAAGTGGCCTAACGAAAGACCGTACAGATACCAGAGATAGAAAAACCTGTGAGCCTTGAGTCTTGGGGCAATGGAACCTGTGTCTACACACACTTAAAATAAGAAACAAGTCAGATCCGTTCTTAGACTCAACCCCTTGCCTGCAGCAAGTTAGAAAATGACCAATTCTTGATATTTGGTCAAGGGGTGGAGCCTTATCAAATAGGCAAAAAATGTAATGAAAAATATCAATGCAAATGCATGTTATGAATATGCAAGAATGATGGTATTTTGAGTTTTTCGAAGATATTTGGTTTTTGTGGATTTTGAGTGAAGAGGTGCGATCTCGCGCTACTCCTGAGCAGGGAAGAGGATGACCACGTACGCTTGAAGTATGAACTGCAAGGAGGGAAACAAGTCAGAGGTGCCCAGGGATGGATCCCCAGGGAAAACCCTCCAATGCTTAAGTCAGCAAGAGTAGTAGAGCACTGGTGTGAAAGGAGGAGTTAGGAGGAAGATGGGGGCGCGAGATCCCTCTCCACCAAAAGGTGAAGTGGTTCCTGCTCAGGGTTTTTGGCTTACCTCCTCACGGTAGGGCTCTTCCAGCTTAAATAATGGCTTGTTGAGTGCATGATCCCTATAAGCTGAGGAGTTTCAGGGGGGGTTACGTCCTTCTTGCGGGATCTTTATAGCACGCAGACTCTTGATCTCCCATTATCCTCTTGGGCTCCCAGCTTTTAAAGGGCTCGTAACGGCCGTACAGATAAGCTTCCATCAGTTGGCCCGAGCGTGAGAAACTGGCCCAGGAGATGCCTCCCGAGCGATGAGTGCGTAGTTTTGGGTAGGGAATACTGGGCTCCGAAGGAGCTTTCTTGATCGAACTGATGTTCGGACTTCCCAACCCGAAGGCCGCCTAGGAAGCGCTTGATCCGAGTGAGTTATTAGGCTTATTTTAAGTGGGCCCTGGGGCTACCACTTCAAGGAGCTGGGCATCGTTGGGTAAGGTTGGACCTCGTTTGGCCTCTCCGTTCAGGCGGTTAGATTTCCCCTCTCCACTTGTCCCCCTCCTACTCCCGAGCCAAAATTAGGCTCGGAAGAGTAGCATTTGGGCTGGACTTTTTGTGGCTCTAGTTGGGTGGAGATCTCTCTCTGGCATGGGCCACATGATGCGGCTTATCCTGAAAATACGCCCATCTTGATGATAATTCTGGCAAATTTTTGCAAGAAGGCCCCTCTTCGGGAGATTGGGACACCGCGCCGCTTCCGGCTAAGGGTTATAAGCATTGCGCATTGGTTACGTCCCATTATTTTCAGGGTTTATGGTTTTGCCTTCTATTGCATTCATATTTGAGGGGGGCTCAAGCGCTGTGAGAGCAGTTCGGAAGAGCGGAGAATCACAGCGGCTTTTGCGGAGCTAGAAGAGTTTTCCACGGCGGCGATCCGTCAGCTTCCTTCTCTTCCGGGGTCCTATAGTCTAGAGCTTTCCCCTTCTTCTTCCAGTTCTTCTATCTGTTCCATGGCGGATCAGAATCCTGAGGCTGAGGGGCGGGGGGAAGAACATGCCCCAAGGTCTTTTTTTATACCGTCGGAGCCTCTCCGTAGCGAGCTAGGTGAGGCCGATGTGAAGCGACTGGAGAACCAGTATGGGCTGCCTTGGCGGTTTCAGTTCTTCGTGCCTGAACCTCACGAGTCTATCCTGGCCACTCATTCTGGCCGCTTTTTCTCTTTTCTTCTGGCGTGGAAATGCGGCTTTAACATTCCTCTCCATTCTTTTGTTGCCGATTTGCTTCGGTTTACCGGCTGGCTCCTGTTCAGCTAGTCTCCAACTCGTATACCCTTATCTTCTTCTTCATTTTCCTCTGTGGCCAGAGTTGGGTGAACACCTCATTGGACCTCTTCCATCATTTTTTTGAGTTGAAGGAGAACCTCTATGCGGGGAAGGGCTTCTTCTTCATCCAGGCGAAGCGAAAAAGGAGTTGCATGTCCCTTTCCATGAAGGACTCCTCTCACAAGGGGTGGAAGACCCAATATTTCTGGGTGGGTACATCTGCAGTCGGTGTGGCCTGGGATTTCCCGACGGTGCCCAACTTTCACCCGAACATTCCTCCGAAGCAAACAGAGATCTCCCCGGAGGTGGAGAGGGAAGCTGCTATCCTTCTACAGAATCGCTGAACGACGGCTGAGTTGGTGACCCCATCCAACATAGAGGAGTATGTTTATAGAGCGCCGTTGTCGACAAGTGAGGGTCTCAGGGGCTTGTTCTCTTTCTTATCAGGTAAGTGCCTTCCTTCTCTCAATTTGCACTCCTTTGTTCAGACCTGAGGCCAGCGGCTGAGGAGGAGGCACCGCCAGCCGAGCTGGAGGTCATCGACGTGGATGATACGCTGGTTCCAAGTGATCTTCATGCTTCGGAGGGCTCATCTCGCGCCCGGGATAAGGGCAAACGGGTCGTCCAGGATGACGCTTCTGAACGTCGGGGTGTCAAGCGTAAGGATCCCGTGGCGAAGTTACTGAGGTCTTCGATGCAGGCCTTGTCTATCAAGAAGAAGCGGGCGAGAAAGGCGGAGGTCACCCACCCGGTCAAGGAGGCTCCTCTGTTGCCTTCTCTCTCTATGGAGCAAGAGGGAGCAAATGACGAAGGGGCCGTGGCCGACGTCAGGGCACCGAGCGAGATCGAAGGGGCACAAGACGGAGGGGTCCGATCCGAACCGGTCAAGGCTGGAGGGTCGCAAGATGAAGCGACTCAGTCGCAGCCGACCGAGGCTGGGGAGGTACATGGCGAGGCGGCCCAGCCCGAGCCAACCGGTGGGGCCCCCGAGACAGGGTCGCTCGGGGGAGGTGTCCCAGTCCCGGTAGCCCTAGAGAGGGTCTCCCCTCCCTCGACCAGTACCTTCAATGTCCGGGCTCCTTTATACCGGAGGTGCCACTCCATAGCATCGGGAGCCGTGCGAGGAGAGCTCAGAAAAAGTTCCCCCTCTGCGCTTCTCGAGCGGATTATGGAGGGTGGTCTAGTCTTGGCCCAGCTAGGGGCTAATGCGGTGGACGTGTACGCTTGGGCGGAGTCAGAGCGGGAGACTCATTCATGGGCCCGTGGTGCGCTTGATCGGAAGGTCGAACGTTTGACACTCGAACTTGGGGACCTTCATCAGGAGGTGGCCCCGCTTTGGGCACAGGTGCAGTCGAGCTAAGCGGAGGCTCAGTCATTGGTTGAGCAGCTGGCCCAGGCCCGTCGTGTGGTCAATCTGAAGAATGAGCTCCTGGAGGCAGAGCACAGAGTTTAGGTCGAGCATGACGAGTAATGGAAGGCCGAGCGGGAGGGGCTCGAGGACCAAGTCCGGGGGGCCGAGGATGCACGGACCGAGGCCAAGAGGAGGCTGTCTGAGTCGGAACAGAGGATAGCCGAGCTTGAGAGGAAGGTGGAGCTAGTTGGGGTGCAAACGCTAGAGCAATATAAATGCTCAGATGCTTACCACGCAGCTCTTCATACGACTGCCTTCCCCTACTATGAGAGGGCTATCGTCGGGGCCTTTGGAAGGGCTTCTCCCAAGGCTTCCATCGGGCCATCATAGAGGTGGAGGCCCAAGCGTCTGGGCTCATCTTCCCTACCAGGCAACGCCCTCGACCTCATCCGAGTGATCGCTAACTCCAGCAGCCTCAGGAGGGCACGCGACCGAGACAGTTCCCACACAGGTGGGGTCAGTGCCTGGGTCGACCATCGCCGAGAGTACCAGGGGCAGATCATCTGGTGCTGAGTGTCCCTCGTCTACCGAGCCTCGAGATGGGCCCGAGGCCTGATGTACAAGCTCTTTTTTTTATTTCTCTTTTTCCTTATGTAGTTGTGAAAAACCTTTTTTGGGAAGTATAGTAGCGGTGATATTAAGTGTTGAATTGACTGTTTCTTACCGCCTTTGGCGTGATTTGACTACCGTATTCGTAGTTGTTGGGGAAGGTGTCGATTTTCCCAGCAGATATCGCGCGTGCCGATCTGTCATATAACTGACATGGCGCCGGCGCTTTTCTACTTTTCCATGCCGCCCTAAATGACTTGCCGCTTCGCGCATCCCGCTAGGGGGGATGTTGGGAAATGAAGTAACTGTAATGTCTCGGATCTTTGCTGGATCCTTAGTAGGTCTTATTAGATCTTTATTGGATCTTTCGGATCTGTTCGATGAGTTTTGGGTCACTTTTGTGACTTCCGAAATGAGTTTTACGATCCGTGTGGGTTTTTCTCCCGTACTAGTTACAAAATCCTACGGTGAGTTTATTTGTCAGTTCATCGACTCGAGGATGCTACAGCGACGATGTACTCTCCGAGCCGGTCGTTTTGACTATTTTTGCATATTTTTCTGAGATAGGGCCAAAAATTGGATTTTTCAGAAATTAGGAAAATTCCTAATTTCTTTTCCTTTCCTCTCTCCTCCTTCTCATTTCATGCCCCCGCCCTCTCTCTCTCTCCCGTTTCTCTCCCATTTCACCTTCTTGGCTCCGGCTGCAGATGGAGGACCTAGGGGCGAGTGCTAGGGACGCTGTGGAGCTGGCTGGGTGCGCGACGGGGCGAGGATGGAGCGAATTTGACGTGATCCTGAACGGTGGATTCAAAGCTGGCGTTTGAGCTCGCGGCGTGGTTTTCGATGCGGTTTAGTCTCTTCGGGACACGGTTTCTTCAGTGGAGGTAGGGTGACAGATCTTCACTTCTCCCCGCCCATTTTCCCTGCCATTGCACGTCGTTCGGAATGAAAATGGTCGAGTTTGGGCTTGTTTAGCCTAAACCGTGATTTTTGGGTTTTGTAGGGTTCGCCGGAAAATGGCAACCATTTTAAGATCAGTTACTGTCAATGGACTCCCTAGGATGTCAGCATTCCATAGTCACTGATTTCGTTTCGTTTGGTGGTCCCGTTTGACCGCTAGAGCTCCGGGAAGCTCGGTAGCCCTTTTTGGGTGATTTCGTTAGAATCGCCCGTTTCTCGCGATCTGTGCATCGTTTTGACTCCGGACGGAGTCTATGTGATTGCCAGCAGGTCCAGGGTTGTATCCCCTTCGTCTCGGGATGAATGGGGCGTGGAATGGCCTCCGTTGGGCCGAACCCACGGTTTGCCCACCGTGAGAGTTAAGCGGTCGGACTAGGTCCGTCTATCCCCATGGGCGGCCCTATCTTGACTGTTCATCTGCTCGGCATTCTCTGTTCGGCTTGGCGCGCAGCCAGGGTTATGCGGTCTATTGTGAGACCGTATAATTCAGGTGCGGCCAGGGTTGAACCGTTTTTCCCCTTCGGTTTGGACCGTTGTTAGGCTGTACGGCTGGGGTCTGGCCGCCTAACCTTTTGTACAGCTAGTAGTTGACCGTACATCCCTGGTGTCGATGGCTGTTGTGCGGCCCGAGGTGGACCGCCCAAGCCTTTGTGCGGTGTTGTCTTAGCCGTCTGTTCCCCCGCGCGGCTAGGGGTGAGCCGCACGTGTTCCCGTTCGGACGTCTGTCCATCCCCTTTGTGTGGTCAGTTTCAGACAGTCCATCCTGTTGAGTGGTCCATTCTGAACCGTTCATCCCCGATGTTTTATCGGTTGGCCGTGATGGCTTCTCCCGGTGTTGTGTTAGAGTCATTGCTCTGGTCTGGTCGACCCGGTGTGATCCAATGGTCGACATGTGACCTTGCCTGTGTCTCGATGGATCTGTCCAGCTTGAGACGTGGTTCTAGACACCTAGAGGTATGCTTTGGCCTCGGTTTGCGTGTCCAGGTGCCTTGAGGATGTCGGAGTTCTCCCAAGTCTCCGTATGTCCTGTCTATTTCGTGTCGGTCGCCTACGTGAGTTAGGGCGATGTTTCTAGTGGTCCTATCATGGACTGCTAATGTGGGTTTGTCTGTCCTGTGGTTCCCTGGATCGGTCGGTTCGGGTGAATTGTGTGCGGTCTATCCCTTGACTGCTATAGTTTCTCCGAGTGACTTAATCTAGGACCGCCAGTGTCTTTGCCTCTGGTTGCATGGCGAGTCCTCCTTGACTGCTTGGTTGACCTAGCGGCCGAGTGATGGATAGCCTATGCCAAGAGAGTGGTTTACCGGTGGTTTGGTTTCCCGTATTTTGGCTCGACCTTATGGTTCGCCCATTTGTCACGCGGACATCACCCGATGTCTATGAGGGCTGTAACCGTATTCCGAGGTGGCCAAGAGGGTTTGTGCTTGTGTGTCTTGTCTAGTTCCGGTCAACCCGGTGTGAACCAGTGGTTGACGAGCGACCTTGTGTGTGTGTCTCCGCAGTTCTGTCTAGTCCGAGACTTGGGTTCTGGACATCTGGAGGTACCGTTTTACCTTGGTCCGTGTGTCCAAGCATGATGAGGATCCTCGGTGTTCCCTCAGATCTCCGTGAGTCATTTTCTGCGGAGCATCGTTTCTCGTGGCTGAGGATTAGACCGATTGGCGGCTTGTTCCGCTGTCAGTGACGATCTTGCCTTTGAGTCATCTGACTCAAGGATCGTTACGTAGTAGGTCTAGTTGCCCAGTCCCGAGTCTGTTGGCAGTAGTCGTACTGCCAATAGTGCCTAGTAGTACGTGCGACAGTGCGTTCTAGCTTGTCTGTACTCTAACACTTGTGTTTCTGAGTCTGGTGTCTTGTGAACCTCCACTAGTCGCAGCTTGTCGACGCACGCGATCCAGTGTGTTGACCCACCTCGGAGTGGTGGAAAGGGCAGTTCTCGTAATACGGTTTGTAAGCTAGTTCCATGGGCTCCCGGCCAGCGGTAGCGTCCTAACGAGGGAGAAAACTAGCTAGAAGGCCTGGCTTAGGCAATAGCCAGTGTGTGCACACGTGGTCAGGGGCTGAGGACTTATGTCGACGGGCGTGACCCTGACGAGTTACTTGTTGTTGTAGTTCCTGTTTGGTTCAGTGCGTGTCTGCGACTCTGCCGTGGCATTGGCGGCACCGTAGGCGAGACACTCGTGGCGCAGTGTAAGACGTTAGTGGACGCAGCTGGCTGTTCTTCGGATGAGGAGGTGCTTCCGTCACGTGATATGTGACCTTCGCGTTTCTTGTGCGCCGTGACCTTTCTGAGTTAGCCCTCTCGTGGCCCTACTCGAGGTCAGTGTTGTGTTACGTGCATGACGTTCTAGTCGTGTGTGTCGTCGACTCTGTCTGTCGTCTGTCTAGATCTTTTCTAGACATTTGTCTGTCCTTGCTGGTCTTCGTCTTAGGCCTAGCGTCGTGTCGGCAGATCGGTAACTCCTGATTTTGTCAGATCAGGGTCGCCCTTCTGTCGCTGCTTGGAGTAGCTTAGGGAGTAGTGTCACGCCCCGGACAAGGCGGAAATATCGAGACGTACAGTTAGGGACACGCTGGGAAGAGAGAGAACTAATCTAAAATAATACACAAGTGCTACAAGATGGAAATACTAAATGATCATTAACAAACCACCACTGATACAATAACCTCATGTTCAACTTACTACAACTGGAATAACAACCACTAAAACTCAATAACATGGCTGAGACTAAAAGCTCTCCAAAACACAACTAAAGAAAGATAACACACTACTAACACACTAGAACTGATACACTCAAGACATCACTCCTGCCCTTCCCCATCGGTAAGCGCGTCACCTGAAAAGCCTGGAAAGGGGGGAAAACACAACTATGAGCTGACGCTCAGTAGGAAATAACAGACAGGTATAAGTGATTAACAGTTTAATTACATTTTAAAATGTCATGCTACAAATGATAAAACAATAAAAGATAACGATGATATCACGAAAACAAAATTCAAAGATCTTGCAAGGTCAAGAAATATAATGAATAGAATGGTAAGACAAGAATTTACTACAGGAGATAACGATAAAAAGTAGTTGGCCATATCAAGATAATTCAAGTCATGTCAAGCACGTATGTAATTTCATTTCCACGTCCAAGTAATCAACAAGTAAAGTAACAACAAGTAGAGTATAGAACAGTGAAGAGTGGAAAGTGAAAGTAGTAGAAGGTAATGTAGAGAGTAGTGGAGAGAGTAGTGGACAGTCCTAGATTTAACACATGTCAAGTACTGGTGCCAAATACCACACCTAGTCATTCACCTCCCCGAGGGTACACGTAGTGTTCGGGCGCTCTTCCCAGGACTAGACCGAGCCCTTAATTGTTTGCCAGGCATTGATTTCTTTGGATCAAAGATCCCACGAATCTAGACTTCTACATTTTATGGCCAGAATTCCAAGGTTTAAACTAAGTAGAAATAACAACTTCACGTAGGAAAGAGATTCATTTCCAGAATTTCAAGGTAAGTATAATCATCAAGGAGATCGAAACCAAGTCACAACAAGAGTAAATCGTGCTGCGCTACTGTAAAACAGCAGCAATCAAACAAGCTAATCAACATATTAATCCTAATCACCAAGTTAAGATATCATGATTAACCATTATCATTTGTATTAGCCAAAGAGCCAACAAGCTAGAACAAGTTGTCAAGGTAAAGAACAAGCTCTCACAGCGGTGAAATAGAATGCATTATCAGGGGCTTTAATTACACCATTAATCATTAATTAAGTGAGTTTCTATTTAACCAATGTAAGTGTTGTAATGGAGATAGTAAACATCATGTTTTGTACTATGTTTGCGAGAAAAGACCAATGCAAATTGAAATCAAGGGGGGTACATGAATAGGTCAAAAGTTCTTCAAAAATATAATTTCAATGGGTCTAAGTTAAATGGGTTGATTCCCCACAGATTCGGATCCATCTTCGGTTCGAAAAATGAAGAAAATCGGGTTTCTGGTGTACGGGTCGACCCTTGGGGTCGACCCCTGAAAAACTGGGGTCTGGGAGGAGGATGGGTCGACCCCTGGGGTCGACCCTCGGCCTGGGCCACATGGGTCGACCCCTGGGGTCGACCCTCGGGCTGGCCTGGGCTGCCAGGTGATGGGTCGACCCCTGGGGTCGACCCCTGCAAGCCCAAAACCGGCCGGGGCTTCCGGAAAACGCATGAACTCGCCCAAATGGGGTCCAAATGAGTTGAAATCAAAACCACATGCCATAGGAATCTTGCTAGACATATTAGGGTCATAAAATTATAATTTGGAAACACGAATTTCATCAGAATTCACAAGAATCACAACCTATTCTATGAAGAATACAAGGCGACCTAGTTTAGGACATACTTCCACTAAATCGTCGAATTCTCTCGATATACAAAACCAAATTTGGGGATTTTGGTGTCAAAAGAAAGCTAACACGATCATGAATCCAAACATATATGATATGCTACATGAAGATCAAGTTACATGACTCAAAATAAGCCCTTAATCAAGCTCTGACTTAAGGAACACTATATGAATCATGTTCTAGACATGTTTTTACAAAAATCGAAATTCACGATGCATGCTCAATGGAATTTGGGGCTTTCTACGTTAAATGAAAGATAATAACATGCTGATTACTTCATGTAAGTTAATTAGAGTTTGGTTGTTAGATCCTACCTCAAATCGGAGAGAGAAAACTCAAACCCTAGGATGAAGAACACTTGCACATCACCTCACAAAAAGCTCGATTTCTCCACGGATACCTAATGAAAATTGGGGCTTTTGCCACCAATGGATAGAGCTCGATGAGAGGAACAATTTGCTATACTCATGATCAAGATTTGGTTGAGAATTCCTACCTCAATCGATGGATCAAAGAAGGATGAAGGGAAGCCAACGGCCTGCTGACCCACCTCCACAAATCGAGCTAGATCTCTCCAGATCTGAAACTTCAGCGAACCCCACAGCAGCCAAATGAAAGAAGACTCGTAGGGCTTCATTTTGATAGCTCATAGAGCTTCTGGAGCCTTCTGAGTTGGGAGTATTCGCTACTGCAAGCTACGTGTTTAGAAACGGCGCCAAAATCTTTGACTTGACCAAACTATGTCGGCAACACGTTTTGGGGCTAAGTTTACCTCAAATTGATTGAGGGTAAATGTTCCTTACATTGTGGCCTTCCATTTGCCCTTGATTTCAGATCATTTGGTTGAGTATTGAGGTCGAATTTCGTGTTTTAAACTAAGGGTTAGGTATGGGTCAAAAGTGTGCACTTTTGGGTTTAAACTCTAAATAGATCTTACGACGGATTTACAATGGCCTAATGCTAGAAGGAAAAGTTGTTATCTACATCGACCTAAATCTATTTACTATTTTTACAGATTTTTCTAAGGTAGTCGGATTATTACTTATACTATTCCGTAAATAGTTAAATGTTAAGTTCGGAAAACTAAGTTCACTAATTCGGCATAATAAATGATTTTCTTAGGCTTAAATGTAGAAGACAAAGTTGCTAAAAAAATTAATTCTACAAGATGTGATTTTTGGGGATTTTTAAAAAATAGTTGAAAAATGACTTATTCTATTAATTAATTAATTAATCTAATTAATTTGGATAATTCTCATTAATTCGAATAACTTCAAATAAATTCCGAATAATTACAAATAACTTACTAAATAAATTTCTAAAGAATTTGGGGTCTTACACCCTCCCCTACTTAAAGGAATTTGGTCCTCCAAATTCACTGCACTAAAACTGAGAGTAGAAAAAGATCGCTCACCTAGAATAGATCGGGATACCGCTTTCGCATAGTCTCTTCAGACTCCCATGTAGCTTCTTCGGTCCCACGCCGACTCCACTGAATCTTGACCATCGATATCGAACGATTCCGGAGTTGCTGTTGCTTCCGGTCTAGAATCTTGACAGGTCTTTCCTCATAGGTCAAATCTTCCTTCAGTTCAAAATCCACCTGCTGGATGATATGAGTGGGATCGTACACATATATCCGCAACATAGACACATGGAAAATATTATGTACGCCAGACAAATGCGGTGGTAAAGCCAGTCTGTATGCCACCTCTCCCACTCTATCTAGAATCTCGAATGGACCAATGTACCTCGGACTCAGCTTGCCATGAATGCCAAATCTTCGGATCCCTCTCGTTGGAGAGACCTTTAAGAACACATGCTCGCCAACCTGAAATTCCAATGCTCTTCTCCTGTTGTCGGCATAACTCTTCTGTCTTGACTGGGCTACTTGTAACCGGTCTCGGATAACACGGATGTTCTGTGATGATTCCGAAACAAGATCTGGTCCAAGCCACTGTTTCTCACCTACCTCGTCCCAACACAATGGGGAACGACAACTTCTACCATATAGTGCTTCAAAAGGAGCCATCTGAATGCTAGACTGATAGCTGTTATTGTAGGCAAATTCAATTAATGTCAAATGCTCACTCCAATTACCACCAAAATCAATCATGCAAGCTCGCAGCATATCTTCCACTATCTGATTAGTTCTTTCAGTCTGTCCATCTGTCTGTGGATGAAAAGCAGTACTGAAATTCAGACGAGTACCCAAAGACTCTTGCAGTCCCTTCCAGAAATGTGAAGTAAATCTGGGGTCTCGATCAGATACTATATTCACTGGAATACCATGTAATCTCACCACTTCCTTTATATACAAGGCAGCCAATACATCAATCGTCCACTTGGACTTAATTGGTAAGAAATGAGCCGACTTTGTCAATCGATCGACAATCACCCATATCGCATCAAATCCACCACGAGTCCTAGGTAGACCCATAATGAAATCCATGCCAATGCTTTCCCACTTCCATTGGGGTATGTCGAGTGATTTCAATTTCCCTGCTGGTCTGAAATGCTCGGCCTTAACTTGCTGACATACCAAACATCTGCTCACAAAATCTGCAACTTCTCTTTTCATATTCGGCCACCAAAAGGACCTTTTCAAATCTCGGTACATCTTAGTGCCTCCAGGATGAATGGTATATCTGGATCTATGAGCTTCCTCAAGAATTTTGTTCTTTATTGTAGCCTCATCCGGAACACAAGTTCTACCTTTAAATAATAATCTATCATCATCGGCCAACATGAAGTCAGGTCTGCTGCTCAAGCTTCCCTTGATCTCTACTAACTCGGGGTCATTATCTTGCAAGGACTTGATCTCTATCAACAATTCGGGCTTAAGTTGGATCTGAGCAATCATGACCCGATCATTGTCGATATTAAGATCCAGACTAGATAATTGTTCCAACAACCTCCATTCTTGTAACATGAGACTTGACAATCTAGCTACCGGCTTCCGGCTTAATGCATCTGCCACAACATTACCTTTGCCAGGATGATACTCAATCGAGAAGTCGAAGTCTTTCAAGTACTCCAACCATCTCCGCTGCCTCATGTTGAGTTCCTTCTGAGAAAATAAATACTTCAAACTCTTATGATCTGAGAACACTGTAAAGGTTTCTCCATACAAGTAATGCCTCCATATCTTCAAAGCAAACACGACTGCAGCAAGTTCCAAATCATGAACAGGATAATTATCTTCGTGCTTCCTCAACTGTCTAGAGGAATAGGCAATCACCTTCCCATGCTGCATGAGTACACAGCCTAAGCCAATACCTGATGCATCAATATAAACAACAAATCCTCCTTCACCAGAAGGTAAAGTCAAAACAGGTGCAATAGTCAAACACTCCTTCAGAGTCTGAAAGCTTCGCTGACAATCATCTGACCAATCAAACTTATTCTCCTTGCGGGTTAATCTTGTCATAGGTACTGCAATCTTGGAGAAATCTTGAATAAATCTTCGATAATAATCTGCCAGGCCTAGAAAACTTCTAACTTCTGTCACACTGGTAGGCTGTTCCCAATTCTTCACTGCCTCAACCTTCGAAGGATCAACGAAAATACCGTTCTTCGTAATGATATGTCCTAGAAAGGACACCTCTTGTAGCCAGAATTCACACTTACTGAACTTAGCATATAGTTGATGATCTCTCAATAATTGCAATGCCATTCTCAGATGTTCAGCATGTTCCTCCTCATTCTTAGAATAAATCAGGATGTCATCAATAAAGACCACGACCCATTGATCAAGATAGGGCCGAAATGCATCGTTCATCAACTGCATGAAAGCCGCTGGTGCATTCGTTAGACCAAAAGGCATAACGACAAACTCAAAATGACCATACCTGCTGCAGAAAGCCGTTTTATAAATATCCTCTTCCTTAATCCGCAACTGGTGATATCCAGATCGAAGATCGATCTTAGAGAAATATTGAGCTCCCGCTATCTGGTCAAATAACTCGTCAATCCTCGGCAAGGGATATTTATTCTTGACAGTCTGCTGGTTTAATTACCGATAATCAATGCACAGCCTCATCGAACCATCTTTCTTCCTGACAAATAGTACAGGGGCTCCCCACGGAGAAGTACTAGGACGAATAAAACCCTTCTCAAGTAATTCCATCAGTTGCTGCTTCAGTTCCCTCAGTTCCGCAGGAGACATATGATAAGGAGTCTTAGAAATAGGAGTTGTGCCAGGAATAAGATCAATAGAAAAGATAACTTCCCGCTCAGGCGGAAGTCCTGGTAGTTCTTCTGGAAAGACATCAGGAAAATCTCGGACAACAGGAATGTCTTTGATCTCCATCTGCTGCTCAGGAGTTGCACAAACAAAGGCTAGAAAAGCCTCACACCCATGCCTCAAAAGCTTATCAGCTCGAAGAGCCGAGATGAGCGGTACGGAGTTATGGTGCTTGACTCCCATAAAAGATAAACCAGAATGTCCAGTAAAAGTCACTGAGCTAGAACTACAGTGAACATTGGCCTCATACTTGGCCAACCAATATGCTCCTAGGATTACATCATAATCCTTCATATCCATGCAGACCAAATCTGCTGGAAAGTTCTGTTCACCAATCATAACCTTACTAGAAGGATAGAAATACTGGATTGTTGATCTAGTGCCAATAGGGGTTGAAATCTCTAACGGAGTATTCATCAAAACAGGTTCCACAACTAATGACTTAGCAAATCTCCGAGAAATAAATGAATGTGTTGCACCAGTATCAAAGAGAGCAAATGCGGGCTTATCGATTATAGTAAGGGTACCTTCGACGAGTCCGCCATCATCAGAAATCCCAGTTTCATCTGCATGTAAAGCTTGAAGCTTGCCTTGTGGTTTCTTGAAGACTAGAGGTTTTGTCGGTGTAGCTTGCTCCGATATGAGAGGACAATTGGGGATACGGTGCTCCTTGCTTCCACATCGCAAACAGGCGCCTAGCTTGCACCAGCACTCCTCTATCTTGTGACCCGGACGATCATAATAGTTGCACATGCCCTTGAATGGAACAATAGGGCCAGGCTTCTTGTCTTCATGTCTCGGCATCTTGCCCTTCCACGATCCGGACCCACTCCACGAACCAGGTCCACTAACAGGCCTCTTCTTGGTATATCCGGGTTTGACACTCCCGGAACCCTTAGGTAATTATTTCTTGGTGCCTTTCCCACGGATTCTCTCCGTCATCTCAAGAGTATCCTCTAGAACTTGCGCTTTCCTTACCATCTCAGAATAAGTGGAAATCTCCATCGGTGCCAATTGGTTGATATAATGAAGCTTCAATCCATTGAGAAAGCGCTTCGCCTTCATCTTCTCGGTGGAAATGAGATGTGTAGCATATCGAGAAAGCCGTGCAAATTGAGCCTCATACTCTGCCACGGACAAACCTCGCTGTTTCAAGGCCGCGAACTCTACCGCTTTCTTCTCTTGCACTCTATCAGAAAAATACTTGTTGTTGAAGAATTCTTTGAATTCTTCCCACATAACTTGCCGATCACCGAGAGTTGCCTTGATAGAATCCCACCAAGTACGTGCATCATGTTCCAGTTGAAATGTGGACAAAAGGACACGCTCCTGGTTGGTGCATTGCATAACTTCAAAGATCCTCCCCATCTCATCTAGCCAGTGCTCGGCTTGGTCAGGGTCAGTCGAACCAGCGAATCTAGGGGGGTTCATTCCGCGGAAGTTCCGGTATAGATCACCGGTGCCATGCGGTGCCGCTCCTGCCTGAGCTACTTGCTGAAGGGCCTGAGTAAGGCCTTGCACCGTACGCTGTAGGTTCCTCCATTCAGCACGATCAGCTGCCATCTACACGAGAAATAGATTACTTAGGTTTAATCAAGATAAATAATTACATGATTAAGAAATGATCTTAACCCAAGTTTCTACCCATTCTCACCAGGTCAGGTCCTAGACTTTTACAAGGTTAGGGATCTAATGCACCTAGACACGACCAAAAACTCGGTACCTGGCGGAGGTAATCGGTCCGAAGACCACTCGCGCAAGTGTGCGACCTTTCCGATAGGCGTAGCCTAACGTTCAAACAACACCTTTTGATATACCGGTTATTGGGATGCAATGCAAGAAAACCTAAAACTTAGGAAACCTAGGAATGTGAAACCTTGGAATGTGAAACCTAGGGCTCTGATACCAACTAAACTGTCACGCCCCGAACAAGGCGGAAATATCGGGACGTACAGTTAGGGACACGCTGGCAAGAGAGAGAACTAATCTAAAATAATACACAAGTGCTACAAGATGGAAATACTAAATGATCATTAACAAACCACCACTGATACAATAACCTCATGTTCAACTTACTACAACTGGAATAACAACCACTAAAACTCAATAACATGGCTGAGACTAAAAGCTCTTCAAAACACAACTAAAGAAAGATAACACACTACTAACACACTAGAACTGATACACTCAAGACATCACTCCTGCCCTTCCCCATCGGTAAGCGCGTCACCTGAAAAGCCTGGAAAGGGGGGAAACACAACTATGAGCTGACGCTCAGTAGGAAATAACAGACAGGTATAAGTGATTAATAGTTTAATTACATTTTAAAATGTCATGCTACAAATGATAAAACAATAAAAGATAACGATGATATCACGAAAACAAAATTCAAAGATCTTGCAAGGTCAAGAAATATAATGAATAGAATGGTAAGACAAGAATTTACTACAGGAGATAACGATAAAAAGTAGTTGGCCATATCAAGACAATTCAAGTCATGTCAAGCACGTATGTAATTTCATTTCCACGTCCGAGTAATCAACAAGTAAAGTAACAACAAATAGAGTATAGAACAGTGAAGAGTGGAAAGTGAAAGTAGTAGAAGGTAATGTAGAGAGTAGTGGAGAGAATAGTGGACAGTCCTAGATTTAACACATGTCAAGTATTGGTGCCAAATACCACACCTAGTCATTCACCTCCCCGGGGGTACACGTAGTGTTCGGGCGCTCTTCCCAGGACTAGACCGAGCCCTTAATTGTTTGCCAGGCATTGATTTCTTTGGATCAAAGATCCCACGAATCTAGACTTCCACAGTTTATGGCCAGAATTCCAAGGTTTAAACTAAGTAGCAATAACAACTTCACGTAGGAAAGAGATTCATTTCCAGAATTTCAAGGTAAGTATAATCATCAAGGAGATCGAAACCAAGTCACAACAAGAGTAAATCGTGCTGCGCTACTATAAAACAGCAGCAATCAAACAAGCTAATCAACATATTAATCCTAATCACCAAGTTAAGATATCATGATTAACCATTATCATTTGTATTAGCCAAAGAGCCAACAAGCTAGAACATGTTGTCAAGGTAAAGAACAAGCTCTCACAGCGGTGAAATAGAATGCATTATCAGGGGCTTTAATTACACCATTAATCATTAATTAAGTGAGTTTCTATTTAACCAATGTAAGTGTTGTAATGGAGATAGTAAACATCGTGTTTTGTACTATCTTTGCGAGAAAGGACCAATGCAAATTGAAATCAAGGGGGGTACATGAATAGGTCAAAAGTTCTTCAAAAATATAATTTCAATGGGTCTAAGTTAAATGGGTTGATTCCCCACTGATTCGGATCCATCTTCGGTTTGAAAAACGAAGAAAATCAGGTTTCTGGTGTACGGGTCGACCCTTGGGGTCGACCCCTGAAAAACTGGGGTCTGGGAGTAGGATGGGTCGACCCCTGGGGTCGACCCTCGGGCTGGGCCGCATGGGTCGACCCCTGGGGTCGACCCTCGGGCTGGCCTGGGCTGCAAGGTGATGGGTCGACCCCTGGGGTCGACCCCTACAAGCCCAGAACCGGCCGGGGCTTCCGGAAAACGCATGAACTCGCCCAAATGGGGTCCAAATGAGTTGAAATCAAAACCACATGCCATAGGAATCTTGCTAGACATATTAGGGTCATAAAACTATAATTTGGAAACACGAATTTCATCAGAATTCACAAGAATCACAACCTATTCTATGAAGAACACAAGGAGACCTAGTTCAGGACATACTTCCACTAAATCGTCGAATTCTCTCGATATACAAAACCAAATTTGGGGATTTTGGTGTCAAAAGAAAGCTAGCACGATCATGAATCCAAATATATATGATATGCTACATGAAGATCAAGTTACATGACTCAAAATAAGCCCATAATCAAGCTCTGACTTAAGGAACACTATATGAATCATGTTCTAGACATGTTTTTACAAAAATTGAAATTCACGATGCATGCTCAATGGAATTTTGGGCTTTCTACGTTAAATGAAAGATAATAACATGCTGATTACTTCATGTAAGTTAATTAGAGTTTGGTTGTTAGATCCTACCTCAAATCGGAGAGAGAAAACTCAAACCCTAGGATGAAGAACACTTGGACAGCACCTCACAAAAAGCTCGATTTCTCCACGGATACCTAATGAAAATTGGGGCTTTTGTCACCAATGGATAGAGCTCGATGAGAGGAATAATTTTCTATACTCATGATCAAGATTTGGTTGAGAATTCCGACCTCAATCGATGGATCAAAGAAGGATGAAGGGAAGCCAACGGCCTACTGACCCACCTCCACAAATCGAGCTAGATCTCTCCAGATCTGAAACTTCAGTGAACCCCACAACAGCCAAATGAAATAAGATTCCTAGGGCTTCATTTTGATAGCTCATAGAGCTTCTAGAGCCTTCTGAGTTGGGAGTATTCGCTGCTGCAAGCTACGTGTTTAGAAACGGCGCCGAAATCTTTGACTTGACCAAACTATGTCGGCAGCACGTTTTGGGGCTAAGTTTACCTCAAATTGATTGAGGGTAAATGTTCCTTACATTGTGGCCTTCCATTTGCCCTTGATTTCAGATCATTTGGTTGAGTATTGAGGTCGAATTTCGTGTTTTAAACTAAGGGTTAGGTATGGGTCAAAAGTGTGCACTTTTGGGTTTAAACTCTAAATAGATCTTACCACGGATTTATAATGGCCTAATGCCAGAAGGAAAAGTTGTTATCTCCATCGACCTAAATCTATTTACTATTTTTACAGATTTTTCTAAGGTAGTCGGATTATTACTTATACTATTCCGTAAATAGTTAAATGTTAAGTTCGGAAAACTAAGTTCACTAATTCGGCATAATAAATGATTTTCTTAGGCTTAAATGTAGAATATAAAGTTGCTAAACAAAATTAATTCTACAAGATGTGATTTTTGGGGATTTTTAGAAAATAGTTGAAAAATGACTTATTCTATTAATTAATTAATTAATCTAATTAATTTGGATAATTCTCATTAATTCGAATAACTTCAAATAAATTCCGAATAATTACAAATAACTTACTAAATAAATTTCTAAAGAATTTGGGGTCTTACATGTAGAGTTCCTCTCGGTGGCCATGTTTCGAGTTTTACGGCCTCGCTTTTCCCTTTTCCTTTAGCTTCCCTTGCTCTTAGCATGTTCCCGTTCTTTTTACAGCTTGGTAGTGTAGCTTCTCCTGCTTTGCTACTACTGTTGCTTTCTATTCCGTGTACTGCGTGTTTCTCAGTGGGGATCCGCGTGACCCCTACTGAGTCTCTGTTTGGAGACTCACCCCTGCTTTTCAGGTGGGTGGCGTCATCTCTGTTCGTGGTTCCTGGTGTGGCGCGTCTGTAGCTGCCAGCGGTACCCGCGTCGGGTTTTCCCCGACCTCAGTGTAGGTTCTTTTCCTGTGGCCTCTACTTATCTTTAATTTCTTGGACTGGACTCTGGTATAATTGTTAAATTGAAATTGTTAATTAAAAAGTAATTTTATTTCCGCTGCTTTAGCAAACCGATCTAATGAAATCTAATTGCTTACAGTACTATCTCTGTGGATTCAATGTACTACACGATAATCCTTTTATTCCTTCGTAGCTTTACCGCTCTTGGGAGGCCTCACGGGTTCCAAGTGGTATCAGGTGTTTCCGGTAGTCCTATCGGGTATATCTGGTATCCGGGATCCGGGTCGTCATAGCTGGTATCAGAGTATTGTTGTGTGAAGTCCATGGGAATCCGAGATGTTGCAGTATCCAGAGTCCTTAAAGTCCAGTACAGGCATTTGCTGGCTTAGGTGTTGCGATGATTTATCGTGTTGTTTTCTTCGTATGTGGTCTTGTGCGTGCTGTTCTGGCACTGCGCAAGGTGATTTTTGCTCCCGTCAGCATGTGACGAGATGCTTCTTTCTATCGTGGTGTTTGTCTCGATCTCGTCGTATGTGGTAGTGTACGTCGGAAGGCTTGAATCTGTAGTACGTTGTTCGAGGTTTTCTCCGTGTGTTGTTCAGGTTGCTGTTGACCTTTGGCCTTGGTCTGATGACCGTACACGTTCCCACGTTATTTTGGTCATCCCGGCTTGAGTCTGTTCAGCTCCTGATGTGTCTCGCTTCTATTGAAGTGCTCAATTAGATTCCATGTTTGAGAAGTTGCTCAGGCAAGCTAGGATTTTCCCTTCCTGGTGAGCTTTCGTGGTTGAGCTTATTGCTTCTCGTCCCTTCTGGTGGAATCTTTTCGACATTTACCTTGGAATTGCTGTCTTAGTGATGCCTTTGTCATGTGTCTGCTTAAGTGTGGACAGCTTTGTTCTGAGCCTGATCTGCTCTTTGCTATGCGGTTGCTTGGCTTTGGACTCCAGCATGGTGTTAAGAGCTATCGCATACCGTATTTGTCGTGCCGTGTCCAGCGGCTGATGTATTGTGAAGGCTCATTTACCATTTTCTGGACGTGAAGGTAAGCTGAGATTAGCCTTTTCCATGGGCCTTGTGCTGAAGCTGGTACTCCTCTTCTTTGCACTTAGGCTTCTTGTGATCGGTTGTTCGCTGGATCAGTACTCGTCGCGTGTTATATTACGATTTTCATGAATTGTGATGCCGCCGTACGTGTGTTGGGGTGCGGATACCAATATATTCTCTAATGCATGTGTGCATTTTATGAGTTTGCAGTTGAAGCGTGTGGGCTGGTTACCCACGGGCTCAGGATCATTGGTGGTGAGATTCTGGCCAGTCGAGAGGTTTGTTGTTCTCGATGTGACTTTGTCTTGGCTTCTTGTGCCTTGACGTTGTTGTTGCCATGCCGTGCTGTTATTAGAGGCATTTCTGGTGTTGGCATTGGCATTTGCGAGTGTTAGGGAATCTGTTGGCATTCCTTGCTGATTGAGTACCCTCTGTTCTGCATTCCTTTTCTTGGGTGTTGTGCTCTCAAGACGTGTTCATGGTCCTTGAGGTGCGTTCCCTGAGATTGTCATTTCTCATTATCATGGGTCTTTTCTTGGTGAGCAGTCTGATGCATGACCCGTCCCTTGTGGTCGTGTGTTCAGCTGTTCTTGTGCCTTGATGTGACCTTGCTTGCAGTTGTGTTCCATGGTTCTGTGTTCTATACGGAGCCGGAATCCTGCAAGTGCTGTTGTTGTCAATTTATTGCTGTTTCTCTATGATTTTGTGTGTTTGTCTTGGACCATTGTCTTGTCAGTTAGCGATGCCGTACTCTCTTTTCCCAGTGAGTTGGCATGCGACTCGATCAGAGGTAATATCTGAGTGAGAACTGACTTGACCGTGTTTGTAGTCCGGTGCTGTTGTCGTTGGCGTCCTGTATGCCAGGTGTTCTCTACCACCTTTGGCATTGGAGCCGATGATGTGGTCGAGCTTTCAGCTGAGAGGACTGTGTCTCCTTGTGTAAGCTGCTGCTTGCCGTGCCGTCGTTGTGTTCCTCAGTATCGGTTGTCTGTTGTTGTGGCAGTCGTGTCTACATTTCTGATGAGACGTAAGCGACGTTGCCTTGTTTCGGAGGTGTCAGACTTGTGTCCACTTGTGTCGTGCTCGATCCAGAGCGTGTGCTCGTGATTATGGTCTGACAATGTTCCTCTGAGCCGTGTTTCTTGAGATTTGTGTTGCCGTGTTCTCGGCATTGTTGTTGGCTGATGCGTAGTATGCATAGCCATGTTGGGTTGTTCTTCCCTTGCTTCTCCATTATTAGTCCTTAAATTTCGAGGGCAAAATTTCTTAAAGGAGGGGAGGATGTAATGTCCCGGATCTTTGCTGGATCCTTAGTAAGTCTTATTGGATCTTTATTGGATCTTTCGGATCTGTTCGGTGAGTTTTAGGTCACTTTTGTGGCTTCCGAGTTGAGTTTTACGATCCGTGTGTATTTTTCTCCTGTACTAGTTACGGAACCCTACGGTGAGTTTATTTGTCAGTTCATTGACTCGAGGATGCTACAACGATGATGTACTCTCCGAGCCGGTCGTTTTGACTATTTTTACGTATTTTTCTGAGATAGGGCCAAAAATCGGATTTTTCAGAAGGAAAATTCCTAATTTCTTTTCTATTTCTTTTCCTTTCCTCTCTACTCCTTCTCATTTCACGCCGCCGCCCTCTCTCTCTCTCCCGTTTCTCTCCCGTTTCGCCTTCTCAGCTCCGACTGCAGACGGAGGACCTAGGGGAGAGTGCTGGGGATGCTGTGGAGCTGGCTGGGTACGCGACGGGGCGAGGATGGAGCGATTTTGGCACGATCCCGAACGGTGGATTCAAAGCTGGCGTTTGAGCTCGCGGCGCGATTTTCGGCACGGTTTAGTCCCTTCGGGGCACGGTTTCTTCGGTGGAGGTAGGGTGACGGATCACCACTTCTCCCTGCCCATTTTCCCTACCATTGCACGTTGTTTGGCACGGAAACGGTCGAGTTTGGGCTTGTTTAGCCTAAACCATGATTTTCGGGTTTTGTAGGGTTCGCCAGAAAATGGCAACCATTTTTAGATCAGTTACTATCAATGGACTCCCTGAGACGTCAGCGTTCCATAGTCACTGATTTCGTTTCGTTTGGTGGTCCCGTTTGACATCTAGGGCTCCGGGAAGTCCGGAAACCCTTTTTGGGTGATTTCGTTAGAATCGCCCGTTTCTTGCGATCCGTGCGTCATTTTGACTCCGGACGGAGTCTATGTGATTGCCAGCAGGTCCAGGGTTGTATCCCCTTCGTCTCGGGATGAATGGGGCGTGGAATGGCCTCCATTGGGCCGAACCCACGGTTTGTCCGCCGTGAGAGTTAAGCGGTCGGACTAGGTCCGTTTATCCCCACGGGTGGCCCTGTCTTGACCGTTCATCTGCTCGGCGCGCTCTGTTCGGCTTGGCGCACAGTGAGGGTTATGCGGTCTATCGTGAGACCGTATAACTCAGGTGCGGCCAGGGTTGAACCATTTTTCCCCTTCGGTTTGGACCGTTGTTGGGCTGTCCGGCTGGGGTCTGGCCGCCTAACCTTTTGTACGGCTAGTAGTTGACCATACATCCCTGGTGCCGGTGGCTGTTGTGCGGCCCGAGGTGGACCGCACAAGCCTTTGTGCGGTGTTGTCTTAGCCGTCTGTTCCCCCGCACAGCTAGGGGTGAGCCGCACGTGTGTTCCTGTTCAGACGTCTGTCCATCCCCTTTGTGTGGTCAGTTTCGAACCATCCATCCTGTTGAGTGGTCCATTCTGAACAGCTCATCCCTGATGTTTTATCGGTTGTCCGTGATGGCTTTTCCCGGTGTCGCGTTAGAGTCATTGCTCTGGTCTGGTCGACCTGGTGTGATCCAATGGTCGACATGTGACCTTGCCTGTGTCTCGATGGATCTGTCCAGCTTGAGACGTGGTTCTGGACACCTAGAGGTATGATTTGGCCTCGATTTGCGTGTCCAGGTGCCTTGAGGATGTCGAAGTTCTCCCAAGTCTCCGTATGTCCTGTCTGTTTCGTGTCGATCACCTACGTGAGTTAGGGCGATGTTTCTAGTGGTCCTATCATGGACTACTAATGTGGGTTTATCTGTCCGGTGGTTCCCTGGATCGGTCGCTTCGGGTGAATTGTGTGCGGTCTATCCCTTGACTGCTATAGTTTCTCCGAGCGACTTAATCTAGGACCGCCAGTGTCTTTGCCTCTGGTTGCGTGGCGAGCCCTCCTTGACTGCTTGGTTGACCTAGCGGCCGAGTGATGGATAGCTTATGCTCAGAGAGTGATTTACCGGTGGTTTGGTTTCCAGTATTTTGGCTCGACCTTATGGTTCGCCCATTTGTCACGTGGACATCACCCGATGTCCTATGAGGGCTGTAACTGTATTCCGAGGTGGCCAAGAGGGTTTGTGCTTGTGTGTCTAGTCTGGTTCCGATCAACCCGGTGTGAACCAGTGGTTGACGGGCGACCTTGTGTGTGTGTCTCGGCAGTTCTTTCTAGTCCGAGACTTGGGTTCTAGACATCTCGAGGTACCGTTTTACCTTGGTCCTTGTGTCCAGGCGTGCTGAGGATCCTCGGTGTTCCCTCAGGTCTCCGTGAGTCATTTTCTACGGAGCGTCGTTTCTCGTGGCTTAGGATTAGACCGATTGGCGGCTTGTTCCGCTGTTAGTGACGATCTTTCCTTTGAGTCATCTGACTCAAGGATCGTTACGTAGTAGGTCTAGTTGCCTAGTCCCGAGTCTGTTGGCAGTAGTCGTACTGCCAGTAGTGCCTAGTAATACGTGCGACAGTGCATTCTAACTTGTCTATACTCTAGCACTTGTGTTTCTGAGTCTGGTGTCTTGTGAACCTCCACTAGTCATAGCCTGTCGACGCACGCGATCCAGTGTGTTGACCCACCTCAGAGTGGTGGAAAGGGCAGTTCCCGTAATACGGTTTGTAAGCTAGTTCCGTGGGCTCCCGGCCAGCGGTAGCATCCTACCGAGGGAGAAAACTAGCTAGTGGGCCTGGCTTAGGCAAGAGCCAGTGTGTGCACACGTGGTCAGGGGCTGAGGACTTACGTCGACGGGTGTGACCCTGACGAGTTACTTGTTGTTGTAGTTCCTGTTTGGTTCATTGCGTGTCTGCGACTCTGCCGTGTCTTTGGCGGTACCGTAGGCGAGACACTCGTGGCGCAGTGTAAGACGTCAGTGGACGCAGCTGGCTATTCTTCTGATGAGGAGGTGCTTCCGTCACATGATACGTGACCTTCGCGTTTCTTGTGCGTCGTGACCTTTCTGAGTTAGCCCTCTCGTGGCCCTACTCGAGGTCAGTGTTGTGCTACGTGCACGACATTCTAGTCGTGTGTGTCGTCGAGTCTGTCTGTCGTCTGTCTAGATCTTTTCTAGACATTTGTCTATCCTTGCTGGTCTTCGTCTTAGGCCTGGCGTCGTGTCGGTAGATCAGTAACTCCTGATTTTTTCAGATCAGGGTCACCCTTCTGTCGCTGCTTGGAGTAGCTTAGGGAGCCGAGTTCCTCTCGGTGGCCATGTTCCAAGTTTTACGGCCTCGCTTTTCCCTTTTCTTCTAGCTTCCCTTGCTCTTAGCCTGTTCCCTACTCCTGCTGTTGCCGTTCTTTTTACAGCTTGGTAGTGTAGCTTCTCCTGCTTTGCTACTACTGTTGCTTTCTGTTCCGTGTACTGCGTGTTTCTTAGTGGGGATCCACGTGACCCCTACTGAGTCTCTGTTTGGAGACTCACCCCTGCTTTTCAGGTGGGTGGCGTCGTCTCTATTCGTGGTTCCTGGTGTGGCGCGTCTGTAGCTGCCAGCGGTACCGGCGTCGGGTTTTCTCCAACCTCAGTGTAGGTTCTTTTCCAGTGGCCTGTACTTGTCTTTAATTTCTTGGACTGGACTCTGGTATAATTGTTAAATTGAAATTGTTAATTAAAAAGTAATTTTATTTCTGCTGCTTTAGCAAATCGATCTAATGAAATCTAATTGCTTACAGTACTATCTCTGTGGCTTCAATGTACTACACGACAATCCTTTTATCCCTTCGGAGCTTTACCGCTCTTGGGAGGCCTCGCGGGTTCCAAGTGGTATCAGGTGTATTCGGTAGTCCTATCGGGTATATCTGGTATCCGGGATCCGGGTCGTCACAGCAACCGTCTCAGGGAAGGCTCCTTTAGCGTGTTTTTAAGGGGAGAGTCATATAAGGCAATCAGCTCCCCCTTCGGCCTATGAAAGGTTCGAGGGGCGTCTCCTCTTTCTTCCATCGCTTAAGGCTACCCCTGACGGTTTCTTCTTCCCTTTCCGTGAAAGCGTTGTGCTGTCGATCTCATTAGAGCATGGAAGGCACTCCAGAAGATGATGAAGCAGACAGCAGTACGAGGGAGGCTCCTGCTACTCCTGTTTGGAAGAGGGTTCGACAATCGGTGGACGATTCAGAAGAGGGTTCGACATGCTGGAGCATGTCGCCTTCGTGCCCCCGACCCGCCGACGCTATCTTGGGGGGAGGGGCAGCTCTTCAAGCTTCCTTCTTTCACTGCTCACCCAGCCCCTCCTTTCTTTCCGCCGTCGATCCCATTGCTTAGAGGGGGAGCTCTTCAAGCTTCCTCTTTATTTGTCTTGGGTCGACTTCTTTCTCTTTTCTTTTGTTGTTTCCACTCTTTTCCTCTTTCTTTCTTTATCCTTGCTCACACCACTTGAGGGTGCTTGCTTTCTGTTCAGCTTCCGTCCTCCTTCCAAAGAGTTGGCAGGGGAGGCCTTCCCTTGTTTTCCTTCTTCTTCTTCTAATCCCTCTGGCACCTTTCTTCCGAGCTTCTCAAACCAACGGGGTCTGCTATCCCTTATCCGAGCCAGTTTCTGCGCTAGGCAGAGTCAGTGGATTGACGTAGGAGTGCCTACCGAGTCAGTCGAGCGCTCTGCTCGTGTCATAGTACCAGTGGATGTTGAAGAGGTGAGATTTCGCGCTGCGTCCTGAGCGGGCCGGGGATCACCAGAAGATGAACTGTAAGACAGGGAAACGCGTCAGAGGGCCCAGGGGATTTCCCTGGGGCGAAACCCTCCGATGGCTAAGTCAGTAGAGCTCTGGTGGAAGCTATGAAGGGAGGAAGAAAGCTGGTGCGCGAGACTCCTCTCCACCAAAGGGGGGTGAAGCGGATTGCTCAGGAGTTTTACCTTCCTTTTTTTCTCTTTTTCCTTCCACCGGAGGGTATCCCTGGTTTAAATAGTGTGCCGCCTTCAGGAGTCTTGTCAGCTGGGGGGTCTCCGGCGGGAGTTGCGTCCTCAACGTGGGCTTTCATGGCCTTTATCGTGGGGGCGTTATCACCTTAAAACCCGGTGGCTGGTTGATTCCCCTGTCCGTTGGGGACTTCTTAAAGGCAGCACGAACGGCTAGCGTCCAGTCCGAGCTCCTGAAACGCCAGCCCTGTCCGATCGAGGAGGATAGCTCGGTCGAAGGAGGGGTCAGATAGGTCGGCTGGTGCCTGTCTCTCCCGAGCAGAAAAGCGGCCTGGGCCGGACCTTCCTTGTGACCTGACCATCACTCGGGCCCTCTGAGCCTAGGGTCCGCCGGGGAGGGTTGGTTCCTCGAGTGCCTGTTTATTGGGCTTTTCTTCCCTGAGTGGGCCCCGTGGGCTATCACTCGGGTGAGCTTGCCTCGTTGGACCCTGTTGAGTCTTGTTGGGCTGCTCTTTGGGTGGGCTACAGAAATCCCCTTCTCCACTTGTCCCCCTCCTACTCCCGAGCCATGGAAGCTCGGTTGAGTAGTTTTTGAGGCTTTGGACCGGCGTGGCTCAGGTGGGTGGAATTCCGTTGGCGTTTGTGGTGCCATGGGGAGTGGTCGCCTGGGCCCTAATGATGATCCTGATGGATTTGAACTGAAGGGGGCCCCCTTTTTCTCGGAGCACGGAACGACGCGCCGCCTCCCTCCAGGGTTTTATAGGCGTTGGGCGCTGTTCGTCGTTCTAGGCTTCCAGGGTTTCGGGCTTTCCTTAGTTTTTGATGTGCCGTGAGGGCACAGTGGAGGTGCGAAGTCTCGCGGTGGCATTTGAGGAGTTGGCGAGGATAACCGCGGAGGCGGTCCGACAACTTCCTTCCCCTCCGGAGTCTTCGAGCTCTTGCGAGGGGTCCTCTTCCGGCTCGATGGCTGATTAGCCGCTGGAACTCGGGCAGGTGAGGCAGGAGCCTGTCTCCCGCTGCAGCGAGTTGGGGGAGGCAGAGGTGAAGAAGCTGGAGCATCGCTTTCGCTTGCCTTTCAGGTATAGCTTTGCCGCCGCCACCCCGTTCGAGACGAGTTTGGACGACCGAACGGGGCACATCTGCACGTTTCTTCTGGCACGGAAAAGTGGGTTTCGCCTTCCCTTCGAGCCCCTCGTACTCCAGATCCTCGAACTTTTCCAACTGGCGCCCATTCAACTGGTGGCCAACTCGTACCTTCTCCTCTCTGCCTTTCGGATCCTCTGTCGCCAGCATAACATTTTCCCTTCCTTGGACCTCTTTCATTACTTTTTCGAGTTGAAGGCGCACCCGTCGGCGGGGAAGGGCTTCTACTTTATCCAGGCAAGGAGGAACAAGAGTTGCATCGCCCTCGCGGTGAAGGACTCCTCGCACAAGGGGTGGAAAACCCAATTCTTCTGGGTGAAGGCGGAAGCGACGGATGAACTCTGGAGATGCCGGATGTCGCCCAATTTCCATCCGAACATTCCTCCTCGCCAGGAGGAGTTCCCTCCCCATGTGGAGCAACAGGCCGCCCGTCTGCTGGAGAACCGCCGGTCGACCGAGGAGCTGGTGACGCCGGAGAACATCGAACGGTGCCTGCTTACGCGGTTGAAGTCGATAGGTACCGCCCTTTAGGTTGTTCCTCTGGGGTGGTAGTTAATTTTCTTCTCCTGACCGGGTCGTCCTTCTTTGCAGTAGACGTGAGGCGGGAACCTCTGGAGGATACTGCCGAGGTCATCGATCTGGGAGAGGATGACTCGGCGGCCGACGAGCCGGAGGCTCCTATGGGTCACGCCCAAGCCCGGGATAAGGGCAAGGGGGTGACCCCTGGGGGGTCTTCACGGCCGGCTGGCACAAAGTGCAAGGATCCCATGGCGAGAAGGTTGCGGGAGGCCGCGAAGGCCAAGAAGCGTGCTAAGAAGGCAGGTCTCCCTCCTACCACCGGGGGCGACCTTGGCTCGGCGGCACTCCCCTCCCGGGGACAAGATGGGGCCGACCCCTCGAGGCCAGCTCCCCCATCAGCCGGGCGAGAGGGGGCTGAGGAGACCAGGGGCCCTTCAGAGGACGGCGATAGGTCGGCTCTTCCCCCCACGGGGGTAGAGGGGGCCGATGTTGAAGTAGCAGTCACCGAGGCCAGGGGGTCGGCCGGAGGCGGTGACGTCCCGGTCGCCGAGGTGCGGGCCGAGACAGGCGAGGCTGGGGGTTCGCCCGCGAGGGCGTTGCAGACCCAGATGCTGGGAGCTTCCGATGCGGTTGGACCTGTGGCTTCGGTTGAGGTTGGAGGTTCGCCCGGGGAGGCGTTGCAACCCCAACCGACCGTGGCGCGCGAGGTGGCCGGTCCCGTTGCTATAGCAGAGCCCTCTGGCGGAGTGCCCCGGGCGGAGCGATCTTCTTTGCCGGAGCCCTTGGAAAGGCTCGGCATTACGGGCAACCTATATCAGGTTTGCCAATCGATTGCCGCGAGGACAAAGGGGGGAGAAAGGCGCAATACCCCCCCCCCCCCCAGGCTCCTCGATGTTCTGATGGAAGGCGGCCTGATCATAGCTCGGTCGGCGGCTTTGATGGCGGAGGTGCACGCGCGGACGGAAACGGAGTGATCGAACCTTGCCTGGACCCTCGGGGGATGCGAGAGGAGGCTGGCCCGACTCAAGGGGGAGCATGAGGGACTCCTGCAGGAGTTCTCCACGTTCCGAGAGGTGGCGCGGGCGAGCCGACTGGAGGCTGAGGTGCTGACCGAACAGCTCGCCAAGACCCGAGAGTCTCTCGAGAGGGCAAGCTGATCCTTGGAGGAGGAGCGTCTGCGTCGCCTCGATCTAGACAATCGCTGGGAGCTCGAGCGTGCCGAGCTGCTAGATCGGGCGGAGATGGCGGAGCGTCTCCGAGTTGAGGCTGAGGTGGACCGGGCCCGGGCAGAGGAACGTGCGTCCGAGGCAGAGCGGGCGCGGGTCGAGTTTGTCGGTAGGGCGGGACAGATCGAGGCGGAGGCAATCGAGCGTTACAGGAGCTCGGATGCTTACTAGGCCGACCTGTTGGAAGCCGCCCTGCCTTACTACGAGGTAGCGCTACGCCGAGGTGCTCGAAAGGGGTTCAAGCAGGGCTATCGTCGGGCGGTAGGCTGCGCCCATGAACAGAACTCCGCGATCGAGTTCCCCTCTGGCCAGTGTTATGACTCGGATGAGTCAGTTTCCAGCTCTTCTGCGTCGGTCGGAGAAGATTCGGAGGGATCGCCTCCGTTGGGGTCACCGGCTCCGGGCTTCTCGGGAGGGCTCACGACTGAGATAGTTCTCGCACATGCGAGGTCAGTGTCCGAGCCGGCCGTCACCGAAGGCGCCGGGGGTGACGCGTCTCCTTCCGCCGATCTCGAGCGTCAAAGTGGGCCCGAGGCCTGATGTATTGTGCTCTTTCCCTTTTTGTCCCTCTTTCCTCTTTTTAGAGGGTTTCCTTTTGGTACGATAATAAATGACTTGCTCTGTTTGGGTACTATCCTTGCCGTGATTTGGTTGGCGAATCTTGGGTGGTTGAGAGGTGCCGATATGTCCTGCACGGTTTTCGCACGCTGTTTTGGTAGGCTTCTGACGGGGCGTTCCTCCGTCCCCTCACGCTTTGAATGCCAGGCTGCTTCGTGAATCCCGCGAGGGCGGGAAACGAGGAGTTGGAGGTGACTGTTCAGGGGAGAAATCCTTCGGCGTGTTTCCGAGGGGGGCATTTAAGGCGTGTAGCCTCCTTTGGCCTATAAGAAGGACCGGAGGGCGCCCTTTCCCCTCCACCGCTTGGGATTGTCTCTAACAGTCTTTCCTTGCTCGTTCCTTTCCTCTCCGCGTTGTGCCTTTGCATCCGGAGCATGGAGGATCCTTCGGAGGGTGATGCCGCCGCCGACGGGGAGCGGTGGGCTCCTGCTGTGTTGTGAGGTTGAACGGATCCCACGGTCGCCGCGCATGTACGAGACGGGTCCTACAGTCGCCGCGCAGATCTGGGGAGGACTTTGGGGTGTGGAAGCACGCCGTTGGCCTCTTCTGGGTTCCGGCGAGGCTTCCAGGTGGACGCCGAGGCGGAGGACGGATGGGGGCATCAGGGGAGTCTGCCGTCACTTCCCTCCGTGTGAGGGGAGGAGGCGTATCCGGCTCCCTCCTCACCGAGGCCTTCCTCCGTCTGCAGCCTCTTTTTCCCTCTTCTGCTCTTCATTTCTTTCACTCTTCGGGGGCTGCTTGCTCTCTCCTTCCTTCCAAGGAGTTGGCAGTTTGGAAGAGGGGGGGCCTTCCCGGCGCTCCTTTTTCCCGGTTGTTGCCAACTTGGGAGGTAGCCTTCCTCAACGTTTAAAGGTGGCCTTTCTCCTGAAGTCCCTCTGTCACCTTTGTCACGGGCCATCCGAGCCAACTGGCTCGACCACCTCTTGTCCGAGCCAGTTTCCGCACGAGGCAGAGTCAGTGGCTGGATGCGAGGAGATCAAGACCGAGTCAGTCGAGCGATGACCCCTTGAAAAGATGTTAGACGGACTTTTGCTTTGTTTTTGCTATGTGATGTACTGGCATTTGCCTACCTGATGTACCAACGATTTGGAATGAAAAGAACAGGAATTTTATTCTGTCTATCTCGCTGTACAATTTCAAAAGTAGAATCTGCGTAGTGCGGCTGCGTTCCACGTCCGAGGAATAGGCTCCCCTTCCATTGTCGCTAACCTGTACGCACCTTTCCCGAGCGTCTCGACCACTCGGTAGGGGCCTTCCCAGTTGGGGGATAGCTTGCCCGCCGCCTCCAGTGGTCGAGAGGCTTCGGCTTTCCTAAGGACGAAGTTTCCCGGTTGGAAACGTCTGTCTCGGACCTTGGCGTTGTAGTATCAAGTGAGGCGGTGTTGGTACTCCGTTGCCCGGACGTTCGCGATCTCTCGGAGTTCGCTTGTCAGGTCAAGGTTCTCGAGAAATTTTTGCCCATTGGCCTCGGGTGAGAAGCTGATCACTCGGAGGGACGGGTTGGCGATCTCCAACGGAACGACGGCCTTGGTGCCATATACCAACTGAAAGGGGCTTTCACCGGTTGCCGTCCTCGGGGTTGTTCGGTGCGACCACAGTACACTAGGCAATTCCTCGAGCCAGCTACCCTTAGCCTTGCCGAGTCTGGTTTTTATGCCTTTCAAGATAGTCTTGTTGGCATTTTCAACCAGCCCGTTGGCCTGAGGGTGGGCGACCGAAGTGAAGTGGTTGCGGATATTTAGGTCGGCGCATCTGTCCCGGAAGTACCGAGAGTCGAATTGCCGACCGTTATCGCTGACTATCACTCGGGGGATGCCAAAGCGGCAAATGATCGATTTCTAAATGAAGCCCCAAACGACTATCTCGGTGATCCTTGCCGTAGCCTCGGCCTCGATCCACTTGGTGAAGTAGTCGATGGCGACGATGATGAACTTCTTCTGGGACTGGGCCGTTGGGAATGGCCCAAGGATATCGATTCCCCACCGAGTGAAAGGGTAGGGCTCGGTTAAGGTGACAAGTTCTGTTGCCGGCTGGTGGACCAAGTGGTCGAACCGCTGGCATCGGTCGCACTGTTGAACATAGGCTGAGCAGTCGCGCTACAGGGTGGGCCACCAGTACCCCTGTCGTAACAAGATTCGGGCTAGCGACCAGGCCCCTGAGTGCGCTCCGCACAGGCCTTCATGAATCTCTTGGATGGCTCGGCCTGCTTCGTCGGGACCGAGGCACTTCAGGAGGGGACCGGAGAATGATCTTCGGTAGAGGGCGTTGTCGAGGATGACGAAGCGCCGAGCTTGATACTTCATTCGGCGGGCTTCCCGAGGGTCGGGGGGCTCTTGGGAGTCTAGTAGCCAGGACAGGTAGGGGGAGCGCCAGTCACTTGGGGTGGCCGAGTCAACAGCGAGGAGCCCCGTGTCGATGCTCGGACGCTCTAGCTCTTCTAGGAGGACCGATCGTGTACCTTCCGGGTCTAGGGAGGAGGCCAATCGAGAGAGGGCATCCGCCCGGGAGTTTCGCTCCCGAGCTATTCAGACTACCTTAAATCCCTCGAACTGTAGGGCCAGGCTCCGGACCAGCTGAAGGTATTTGATCATGGGTACCTCCCGAGCCTCATACTCGCCGTTGACCTGACCTGCGACTAGTTGAGAGTCGGTGTGGATCCTGACTCGCTCGACCCCCAGTCGTCGGGCCAAGCGTGGTCCCGAGATAAGGGCCTCGTACTCGGAAGCGTTGTTGGACGCCTGAAAGTTGAATTTTAAGGCGTACTGTAGCTCTATCCCTTCGGGGGACCTTAGGAGGATCCCCGCACCACTGCCTGCCGAATTGGACGACCCATCGACGAACAGTTCCCAGGCTGGCTCGGTCGCGGTTGGAGGCCTGTCCTCGGCAGGGATGGTGCTTTCGGCAATGAAGTCGGTGAGCGCTTGGCCTTTGATTGCTGATCGCGGCTGGTACGAGATGTCGTAGGCCCCGAGCATGATGGCCCATTTGACGAGTCACCCCGAGGCCTCGGGGTGGGCCAGAATCTTCTTCAGCGGCTCACCGGTTAGCACGGTGATGGGGTGCCCCTAGAAGTAGGGGCGGAGGCGCTTCGCGGAGGTGACCAACGCTAGCACGAGTTTCTCGGTTGTGGGGTACCTCCGTTCGGCCTCACTGAGCACCTTGCTGGTGTAGTAGACCGGTCTTTCGATTCCTGAGTCATTTCTGAACAGGACCGAGCTGACCGTGGATGGCGTCGCCGAGAGGTAGAGCAGTAGGACTTCGCCTAGGACGGGCTTGGAGAGCACCGGTGGCGAAGCTAGGAACTCCTTAAGCTCGGCGAATGCTGCCTGGCACTCCTCATCCCATGCGAACGTAGCAGATGCCAACTTGGGCCCCCTCATCAATTGGAAGAAGGGCAAGCATCGTTCGGCCGCACGGGACAGGAAACGGCTGAGAGCGGCGACACGCCCCGTCAGACGCTGGACGTCTTTAATGCACGTGGGCGGGCGCATGTCCAGGATGGCCTGGACTTTGTCGGGGTTGGCCTCGATCCCGCGCTGGGTGACTAGGAAACCCAGGAACTTCCCGGATTTTACTCCGAAGGTGCACTTGGCGGGGTTGAGCTTCATGTTGTACTTCAGGAGGGTGCCGAAGGTTTCGGCAAGGTCGGTGAAGTGGTCTCGGGCCTTGGGGGTCTTGACGAGCATGTCATCAATGTAAGCCTCGACGTTCCGACCTAGTTGTCCCTCGAACATGTGATTTACCAGTCGCTGATATGTGGCTCCGGCGTTCTTTAACCCGAAGGGCATCCGGGTGTAGCAGTACACGCCGTAGTCAGTGATGAAGGCTGTCTTCTCGACGTCTTCTGGATTCATTCTGATCTGGTGATAACCTGAATAGGCATCCAGGAAACTGAGTATCTCGTTGCCAGAGGTCGAATCAACCAATTGGTCGATGCTCGGTAGCGGATAGCAGTCCTTGGGGGTAGCCTTATTCAGATCGGTGAAGTCCACGCACATTCGCCACTTGCCTGTGATTTTTGGAACCAGGACGAAATTGGCTAGCCACGTAGGGTACAGGACTGGCCTGAAGAGGCCTGTCTCTTGTCCCTTGGTGACCTGCGCCTTGATGACCGCCTGTTTCTCGGGCGCATGCTTCCTTCTCCGTTGCTGTACGGGCCTGACGGTGGGGTCAAGGCTGAGCTTGTGCATCACGGTCTCCCCTGGTATGCCAGGGAGTTGATCATCGGCCCAAGCGAAGACCTGAGCGTACTCAGAAAGAAATTTCTTGTATTGTTGCTGTTCCTTAGGTGGTAGGTCGGCTCCGATCCTTACTCCGAGGGCCGGGTCATCGTTCAGGAATACCGTTAGCAACTCGCCACCGGGCTCGGCGGTTACGGTCTTCCCTTCGATTCCCTTGGGGCCCTTATCCCCTCCGTCCGGCCTTGAGGCTTCCACCGAGATGTTATAGCACCTTCTAGCCGTGGCCTGGTTACCTCGGACTTCCCCCAACCCGTTTTTGGTGGGAAACTTCATTTTTTTGTGATAGGTAGATGGTACGGCCTTCATTCGGCTGAGAATTTTCTGACCGAAAATGGCGTTGTATGCTATTATACCCTTGATCACTATGAAGTCCACCATGACCGTAACGGTTTTGGGTGGGGTGCCGATGGTGACCGGCAGGCTTAGGGCTCCCTCGGGGTAGGTGGCCAGGCCGTTAAACCCGCAAAGGGGGGTTCGGATCGGGCAGAGCTTGGATGGGTCTTCCCCCATCTTGAGAAAACAGTCATAAGATAATACATCGGGGGCGCTTCCATTATCAACCAGAATTCTATCTATGTTACAATGGTTTATTGTGGCCGAGATGACGAGGGCATCATCATGCGGGGCGCTTAGCCCTTCCAGGTCTTGGTCGGAGAAGACTATGACCTGGGGCTCCCTCGGCGGGCCCCCTGAGGTCTCCGAGACCCGGCTGGCCCGCTCGGCATGGCGCTTCCTTCCTCGGCTGGTGTCGCCGCCCAATGCCGTTCCTCCGGAGATGACGTTGATGTGGACCCCTCGGGGGGCGTTGTCGATCTCCTCCGTGGCGTCTTTGTCTTCTTTGTGCCCAGCTGCGAATCGGGCTAGGTGCCCCTGACGGATGAGGCGTTCGATCTCATCCTGGAGCTGGTGACAGTCGCCGGTGTGGTGCCCGTGGTCGCCGTGGAACGAGCAATGTCTGTCACGCTTGCGGTTCTTCGATCTCATCGGTTCGGGCCGGCGGAGGAGTCCCGAGTCTTTGATGTCTTCATATATCTCGTAGACTGGCGTGGTCAACGGGGTGTACCGCTCGTACCTCCGTTTGCGCTCTCCTTCCCGATCACGCTTCTTGCCCGAGCCAGGGTTTGACTCGGGGGCCCGCTTCTTGTCCCCCTCCCGACCCAAGCCGGTTGTGTCTCGGTAGGCGCTGAGCACCTCTTCTCACTCGGCGTGGCGCAGAGCCAGAGTCACTAGCTCTGCAAGGGTCGAGGGAGGGTGGAGGACAAGTTCGCGGCGGAGATTTTCATCCCGGGTGCCCCTGGTCAGAGCGATCGTGGCTGAGGCCACATCCAGGTGGGGAATTCTGAGGGCTTCCAATTTAAATCGGTGGACATAAGCCCGGAGCCTTTCCCCTTGTGCCTGTTTTGAGGGCCAGGAGCCCCTCTACTGACCTCGGGGGGGCGCTTCCGGCGAAGCTCTCCTTGAAGACTCACCCGAATTGCCTGAAGTCCTGGATGGACCGGGGGGCGAGGGCCCGGAACCACGCCTGAGCGCCTTGGACCAGGGTGGCCGCAAAGGCTCGACATTTAATGGGATCCGATGTCCCATGCAGAGTCACTAGGGCGTCGAAGCTGTCGTAGTGGTCGGCTGGGTCGCCCTGTCCATCATAGAGTTTGAAGGTAGGAATGGAGGTCCTAGGAGATACCTCTGCCTTCAAGATGTACTCGGAGAAAGGGGATTTCTCCTCCTCCTCCGGGAGGGAGGTCTTCTGCAGGGCGCGGAGGGCGCGCTCTTGCTCTGCGAAGCGTCTTTCGAAATCCCTCAGCCGAAGGGATAGTTCCGACTGCGGTCGCGCCGTGGGGCTGGGGGGAGCGTCGTGGCAATCCTCAGGACCGCCGGCGCTCGGGCATGGAGGCCTCGCCCCATGTTTCCCTCTCCTGGGCGTGGAGGAAGCCTCTTGCTCCGGGGGTGGACCTTGCGAGGGTCCTCCCGCGTGGTTGCGGATGAGCTGCTGGCCGCAGAGGGTAAAGCGGCCTCCAGCGGTGTGCTGGGACGCACTTCGACGGGGGGGGGGGGGGGGCTCCCGGACGGGGCGCGAGACCTGGCCTCCCTCGCCGCCTGGGCCCACATGAGCTCTACAAGAACGTCGAGCTTCTTACTGAGGGCCTGGAAGATATCGACGTCGCTGTTGGGGGCTACCCCCGTAGCCGTCGGAGGGGGCGGCGGCCCGTTGGTGGGGACGCTGGTGTTGGAAGGAGGGCTCTGTGAGGCCCTAGAGGGGGCTTCTCCCACCGTCACCACGGCCTTACCCTTCTCGACGGCGGATCTCCTCCCTGAGCTTCTTCTCACCATCTCGGCTCTTCGTGTGTTTCCCATAGACGGCGCCAGATGAAGAGGCGAGATCTCGCGCTGCGTCCTGAGCGGGCCGGGGATCACCAGAAGATGAACTGTAGGATAGGGAAACGCGTCAGAGGGCCCAGGGGATTTCCCTGGGGTGAAACCCTCCGATGGCTAGATCAGTAGAGCTCTGGTGGAAGCTACGAAGGGAGGAAGAAAGCTGGTGCGCGAGACTCCTCTCCACCAAAGGGGGGTGAAGCGGATTGCTCAGGAGTTTTACCTTCCTTTTTTTCTCTTTTTCCTTCCACCGGAGGGTATCCCTGGTTTAAATAGTGTGCCGCCTTCAGGAGTCCTGTCAGCTGGGGGGTCTCCGGCGGGAGTTGCGTCCTCAACGTGGGCTTTCATGGCCTTTATCGTGGGGGCGTTATCGCCTTAAAACCCGGTGGCTGGTTGATTCCCCTATCCGTTGGGGACTTCTTAAAGGCAGCGCGAACCGCTAGCGTCCAGTCCGAGCTCCTGAAACGCCAGCCCTGTCCAGTCGAGGAGGATAGCTCGGTCGAAGGAGGGGTCGGATAGGTCGGCTGGCGCCTGTCTCTCCCGAGCGGAAAAGCGGCCTGGGCCGGACCTTCCTTGTGACCTGACCATCACTCGGGCCCTCCGAGCCTAGGGGCCGCCGGGGAGGGTTGGTTCCTCGAGTGCCTGTTTATTGAGCTTTTCTTCTCTGAGTGGGCCCCGTGGGCTATCACTCGGGTGAGCTTACCTCGTTGGACCCTGTTGAGTCTTGTTGGGCTACAAAAATCCCCCTCTCCAGATGTAATTTTTTGTTTGCTGATATGTATATTGTATTGGTTGCGGCCTACTTGATGTACACCAGAGTTTAATGAAAAGAGAGATTGTGTTTATTTCACATTGCTTACATGTGCGTGCTTGCCAGATGATCAAAAGTAAAATTTGTGAAGTGTTGTCGCATTCCATGTCCGAGGGATGGGTGCTCCTTCCATGGTGGACAATCGATACGCCCCTTTCCCGAGCGTCTCGACCACTCAGTAGGGGCCTTCCCAGTTAGGGGCTAGCTTCCCAGCCGCTTCCAATGGTCGAGATGCTTCGGCCTTTCTCAGGATGAAGTCCTCTAGCTAGAAATGTCTATCTCGGACTCTGGAGTTGTAGTATCGAGTGACGCGCCGTTGGTATTCCATTGCTCGGATATTTGTAATCTCTCGGATCTCGTCCGCTAGGTCGATGTTTTCTAGCAGTTTCTGCTCGTTCACCTCGGGTTTAAAGTGGACGACTCAGAGAGAAGGATTGTCGACCTCTAATGGAATTACGGCTTACGTGCCATATACCATCTAAAAAGGTGTTTCACCAGTGGCCGTTCTCGGAGTAGTTCGATGCGACCATAGTACGCTTGGTAATTCCTCGAGCCAGCTTCCCTTGGCCTTGCCGAGCCTGGTTTTGATGCCTTTTAAGCTAGTTTTGTTGGCATTCTCGACTAGTCCGTTATCCTGAGGGTGGGCTACCAAAGTGAAGTGATTGCGAATGTTTAGGTCGACACATCTGTCTCTGAAGTAATGGAAATCAAATTGCTGACCGTTATCGCTCACGATCACTCGGGGGACACCGTAACGACAAATGATCGACTTCCAAACGAAGCTCCATACGACTGATTCGGTGATCCTGGTGGTGGCCTCGGCCTTGATCCATTTGGTTAAGTAGTCGATGGTGACGATGACGTACTTCCTTTGAGCCTGAGCCGTGGGGAATGGCCCCAAAATATCGATCCCCCACCGAGCGAATGGGTATGGCTCGGCAAGGGTGATGAGCTCCGCGGTGGGTTGGTGGATCAGATGGTCGAAGCGCTGACATCGATCACACTTCTGTACAAAGGTCGTGCAGTCGCGCTAGAGAGTGGGCCACCAGTAACCTTGCCGAAGCAAGATCCTAGCGAGCGATCTTCCTCCTTGGTGCGCGTCGCAGATGCCTTTGTGTACTTCTTGAACCGCTCGGCTGGCTTCGTCGGCGCCGATGCACTTGAGGAGGGGACCGGAGAAAGATATGTGGTACAAGGCATCATACAGCATGATGAAACGACGAGCTTGGTACTTAAGTTTCTGAGCCTCCCAAGGGTTGGGGGGCTCTTGAGAATCCCGGAGCTAGGATATGTAGGGGGTCCGCCAGTCGCTCGAGGGTGCTGGGTCAATGGTCATGAGCTAGGATTCGATGCTCGGTCCCTCGAGCTCTTCGAGGAAGACCGACAGAGTACCTTCGGGGTCAAGGGAGGAGGCCAGGCGAGAGAGGGCGTCCGCTCGGGAGTTTTCCTTCCGAGCTATCCAGAACTACCTCAAAGCTCTCGAAGAGTCGGGCCATCCTCTTGACCACTTGGAGGTACTTGATCATTTGTCCTTCCCAAGCTTCGTAATCACCGTTAACCTGGCTAGCGACCAATTGGTAGTCGGTGTGGATCCTGACTAGCTCACCCCCAAGTCGCAGAGCCATCTTGGCCCCCGAGATAATGGCTTCATACTTGGAGGCATTATTGGACGCCTAGAAGTTGAATTTCAAGGCGTACCGCAACTCTGCTCCTTTGGGGGACTTGAGAAGGACACCGGCACCACTTCCGACTGAGTTGGAGGAACTGTCGACGAACAGGTCCCAAGTGGGCCCGGGCGCAAGTGGAAGTACCTCTTCAATCGGGACTCTGCTTTCGGCGATGAAATCCGCAAGGGCCTGTCCCTTGATGGTCGAGCGGGGGCGATATGAAATGTCGTAGGCCCCAAGCATGATGGCCCACTTGACGAGGCGTCCCGAGGCTTCAGGGTGAAAGAGAATCTTCTTCAGGGGTTCGCCGGTCAATACTGTTGACACCCGTTTTATGACCAATAAGTTGGGTCATCTCCTTATTCATTTTAAATGATGCTCCGAGTTGTTCACCCTTATGGGGATATCTTGATCAATTTGAGGTCTATTTCATGGGTCATGTCTCTTTGGTTGGGTCTGGTTCCTTACCTCTTTCCGCTGGACGAAGCTTACCAAACTTTCATTTTCATTTGCACTCCATTGTCTCTAACGATCCTTTGATGGCACGTTACGATCCTCTAACACATCTACCTTGGTCCGTTACATCACGTCAGAGTCCTTAAGTCAAAGACTTCTTTCAGAGCTTATCTCTTAGCCTATCCGTTGAGTGTGACGGCTTATCGTGCGGCCGTTACATTCGTTATGACGCATCTATCCTTGACCGTTACATTCATCTAGAGTCCTGTGTTCGAAAACTTCACCCGTTGGCCTTATCTATTGATGGATAAGGTTTTCTGATGGTCCATTCCTGGGGCGTTACATCCCTGTGGCGGTCTATTGTGCAATCGTTACGTTAAATAGAGAGTTCTAGCAGAACTGCTCTTTCTCTGCTACTCCGTGGCCGAATTAAGAGTTTGATCTGAGGATTTCTCCTTCAAATCTGATCCTCAAAACATTCTATTTATTTCTATGGACTCTTGGGAGTATTATCTTCAAGAGTTTGCTAAGAAATGTCCTACTTTCTAGCTGGATTATCCTCTACTCGACCAGAGAGTTGGAGGGTCTATATATAGAACCCTTGACTTCATGGCTTGAGGGGGAGTCATCTGGAGTTCATGTCGAACTGTTGCCGCATCCTGGAGCTGGAACCAACCAAGGAGAGCTGCTTCCCATGTCGATCTACTTCCACAGTCCATGGAGTATCGATTCCAAGGGTTTAGTTCAGTCAAGTTGTCATCTTAGTGTCTTTTCCCTCTTCCAAGCATCATAGCATTGTCCCTCCTCTTCTACCACGTTCTTGCACCTTCTGCATACATTTACATCCTTCCTATCTTTTAAAACACCCCAGAGGGGTTAAAAAAAACCAACCACCCCGATATTTCCCTCTCCTTTTGCATGTTCTTAAGTTGCTTTGATTTATTGATACTACTTTATCCAAGTGCTAATTTGGGGTTGTTTTTCTTGTGATCTACACTCTTTTGCAGGTTTACAGAGCTCCTAGCACGAGGCCCAAGCTTCCTGGCTGACTGGAAAGCTTGGAGATCAAAGATTCCCAGATCTTATTCTGCAGAAGCTCTAACGGTCTACCATAGACGCGTTATATTCCCGTAGCGGCTTATCGTGAGGCCGTCATAGTTCTGTGACGCATCAGTCTTCAGCCGTTACATCTGATAGAGCTGCAATTTCCCTGGTTGCTTTCTCTCTCCCGTGGGCGGGTGCATCATCCCCCTATTCTAAGGTATTTACCAG
The DNA here is from genome assembly GCA_022559845.1 of Amorphophallus konjac. Taxonomy (NCBI): domain Eukaryota; kingdom Viridiplantae; phylum Streptophyta; class Magnoliopsida; order Alismatales; family Araceae; genus Amorphophallus; species Amorphophallus konjac. The sequence continues at coordinate 253,332,325 of CM040121.1, forward strand.
GACTTTGACTTGTTTTTACCTTAGTGGCGATCACATCTTTTCTTAGTTTAGGCAGTAGCTCTCTCCTTTTTCATATTTTCTCTTTATTTGCTTGTTCCACCTACACGGTGTGTTTTCTTTTACTCTTTATTCCACGCCCCGGCATGTGTTTTTCTTTATTTGCTTAGCTTATCCTTGATTGAGATAGCATGCCCATGCTAGTATTCATGTCGGTTGCCTAGGTTCATGTTGCACATGTTCATAGGTTGATTGATTTCATTATTGGTTCATATTTTCATCATAGTTGGCATCATAGCCCATCTTGCAAAAGAAGGGACACATTATAACCAATAGAATTTTTTGGCGATCACGGTGGGACATCTAGTGCCAATCGTGCTTTGAATCTCTGTTAAAAACCTGTTATCCTTTGTTTACCCTAAGTTGCTCTGGTTTTCCCCAGATTTTCCCTTTATTTCTCTGCTATTTTTGGTTCTCTGGCTACGCTGACGGTCGCCTCTTCACGCGTTAAGTTATATCTAATGGTCCAGTCTTGGACCGTCACATTCTTCTGGCGCGGGTATTCTAGACCGTCACATACTCTAGATAGGTACGTATCCCGAGGTGCAGTTTATTTCTGTAATTTTTGCTGTTATTTTCATGCTTGGGTGCTATATGGTCTCCTCCTTGGTTGGTTCACATATTCATATCATTGTGGGCATATTTGATTGCTAGATTTTAGGCTAGAATTTGCATGCACTCCGATGCACATAGGGCCATTCATATATTCATACTTTAGATTGCATCTTCCTACCTTGGTGTGTGGACCTCTCTTCTCCATATTACTTGGAGCCGACTAGGAAATCACATCAGGGACCTCCATAAGTCCCCGCGAGCCGTGGATTCCCACACGGACGCCGGGCCGATTGTACCTTCCCCACACCGTGTCTAGGATTGCATAAGTAAAGGAGTGATTACATTTAGAGTCAACCAAGCCACGCATCTTTCCCTTATTAGGAACCTATTTTGGAGAGCACATTTTAATCAAGTCGCTAAGGTTCTAAAGGAGAAAGCCATAAAAATCTTGTTGCATCATCTAAGTAACTGGGTTGACCTTGAGTGTTGTTATCTCTTTTTCACTTACATCTTTGTTAAAATCATCTAAGTTTAGTCACTCATTGTGTGTTTGTTGTGTGTTGTTTGCATTGTTCTAAGGTCTTTCGTTGCATGTGGAGTTGCTCCCATTCCCTAGAAGCTTCATCACCTGGGGGCGATTCCCTTTCCATATCCTACTTCAATCCACTCTTTGAATCCACCATGGCTTCTTTCGATCTTCCCCGTTCCCAAGAGGAGTCTCTTCCTCAAGGGATTCTAGAGGATCCTTCTAGGGTTATCTCATTCCAACCCAGAGAGGGGCCCATCCCTCCTTCGTCCTCCATCCCTATGGAGGGCGCCCAATCCACTCAAGCTCTTCTTCCTCCTTCCGCTAATTCTATTCTTCAAATGATGGCCCAATTAGACCTGGCCCAACTTCAGGCGGTTTATCAGGTCATGCAGGGGTCCAACACCCCACCTTCCCTGATTATGCAAGGTCAGACCAATCCTTCCATTGCTCAGCCTAGGGCCGATGGGTCCGCCGTCTAGCCCATTCCCATTGACCTCACTCCGATCCAACCTAGGACCCTCAGATTCTCTAATCTGGAGATGGGCCAGTCTTCTGGTTCGGCCTAGCAATTCTTGGATAAGGGAAAGACCATTGCCCCTCCTTCTTCTATGTTGGATCATCACATGTCCGGCCCATCAGTGCCGCAGGTCCTTGTCGGCCCAAATGATTTCATGCGCCCTCATCAAGGGGCAGCCCAAGCTCATACCAATATGGGTCATCTTTCGGCCCAATATCCTTCCTATGGGCCACCCCCTCCATCTGCTTACCCCTCTGTTCCTCAAATTCCATCTTTCACTATCCCTACTCCGTTTAGAGAGCAGGAATTACTCGATAAATGGGCCGCCATGCAACAACAACTTGACTTCCTCCAGAAGTGGGTTGGCCCACAATCCTTGGCAGACGTTCCGGTTCCGAGTTTCCAGAACATCAGGTTCCCTCCGCAATCCGAGCTCCCCAATTACCGCAAGTATGATGGGAACAGTAATCCCTTTATCCATGTGAGGGACTTTTTATATGTATCGGCCCAGTTTCAGTATGATGATTGCCTCATGGCGTATATGTTCTGCTGATCGTTAGATGGGGTCACGCTTGAATGGTTCTACTCTCTGCCACTAGAGGATGCCGAAAGCTTCAAGATAGTGAAAGATAAGTTCATTCAACAGTTTCAAGACAGGGTCGGCCCGGAATATTCATTCACAGACTTAGTGGTCGAGAAAATGAAGCCCGATGAGGAGTTTGCAACATATGCTGGCAGGTGGAGACAGATGACCGCCAGGGTACCAGGCCACATTCCGGAGGAAGAGAAGGTCAAGCTACTCATTTCCAATGCCACTCTGACCTTCCGCAACATCCTTGCCATGAATGATATAGCAAACATGCATCAATTATATAGCCGGGCACGGTTTATCCAAACCCAATTCAAGGACTCTCCTATCCATTCACTTTTTGAAAACCAAAAGCCCAAATACCACAAGAAACCTCAAGGGCCCATTACCGAGGGACTCCAAACAAATGAGCAAGTGCAAGCCGTTAACTTTCCCTCTGCCAACCCAAATAACCAAATTCGCTTCTCCCAGAACTCCCACAACACTCAATACGCTCCACAAAACCCTCAACTAGCCTACTACACCCCACAAAACCTTCCGCAAAACACCTTTTTCGCTCTGCAAAACCCCTTTGCCGCTCCGCAACAACCTCCACAGCCTCCTCAATACCATAATGTCCCTCCACCAAACGGCTATAACAACAACAATAAGCGCCCGGCTCCGAAGAGAGCACAGTACCCACCACTGCCAAAAACTCTCACGGACATCTTCTCAGCTCTTATGTCCATTAATGCTATACAACTCCCTCCGGAATGGCCCAATTGGAACCCGGCCGTTGATCAGACAAAATACTGCATGTTCCACAGGCAGCCGGGACATACTATTGAAGGGTGTTTTCAGTTCAGAGACTTGGTCTATGACCTCCATGAAGGGCAAAGGATTGATTGGGCCGAAATGCATAGGGCCATTACAAAAATTAAAGAAAAAAGAAGGCAGGCGCCGAGGCAGCAAGTGTAGCAACAACAGGCACCGCAGCAGCAGCAACAGTCGCAACAGCAACAACAACTGGTTCAAAACTTGGGGATCCATCAGAACCCAATGCCAAACCATCCTCAGGCCCTGCAGCCTCCGCCGCCGGCACCAGCTCAGGTTAATGTAGTTCAACCCCCGGCCCCTGACGCCAAGTGGTCCTTTGATGAATATGGCTCCACGCCACAAGTCATGGCCCTCCACCACAACTACCCCACTCCTTCCACTCCCACCATCCTTACACCCACACACCAAAACCCTCCTCTGCCTGCTAGACCACTCATCCTTTCACCCGTTTCTACCCCACCACCCGTCTCTCACCCATTGCTCACACCCGCTATCACCACGCCTCCATCTAACCCTCCGCTCATTACACCTCCGCTTACCACCCCACTTTCGCTCACCCACGCTACCACTATACCCACAACTAACCCTCCGCCTATTATTCTGTCATCACAACCCATTACCTCCATTCCCACCCCCATTATTACCTCAACACCCTCCTCCATACCATTCATTCACCCCACCAGGCCTGTTAAGTCACTTATTTTAAGCCCATCCGAGGCTGCGGCAGCTTATAATTGTGCCCTACGGAGCGGGCGCATGTTTCATCGCAATTTTGCTCCTACTCAAATCCCCAGTCTTCCCAACCGGCTGCTGAGCAGGAAGAGGCTGAGCCACTGCCGGGTACCCAGTATGATTTGCTACATCATTTGGATAGGATGCCCGCCAAGATATATGTACTGGAACTCATTAAAAGATCTACCCTTGACCAAGATGCTCTCAAGAACTTTCTTCAGAAGGTGATGGTTAGTGAAGATGTGGAAGCCGACAGCTTACCTATGGCACTGGCAACTATTTCCAAAGGGCCGGCAATAACCTTCTCTGAGACCGAGCTAGCTCCTCCAGAGGCTCGACAAATGCCGCTCTGCATCACTATAATCTTGAACAAAGTCATCATTGATGCGGCGCTAGTTTATACAGGGGCATCTATCAATGTATGTCCACTCAGCACTCTCAGGGCCTGTAACTTATCAGAGGAACTTTTACGGCCGACGCCTACAACTATAGCTGCATATGATAACTCACGAAGAGCATGTCATGTGATTGTTACTATTCAAGCTGAGCTTGGGCCTCTCACTATGCCCATTGAATTTTATGTGTTGGACATTGACCCTATGTTTAAGGCTATCTTGGGTCGTCCGTGGATCGATACTCTCAGTGCCATGCCCTCCACCGCGCATCAATGTCTTAAGTTTCCTTTTCAAGGGAGGGTGGTTAAAGTAAAAAGCTTATCCACGGTCCAATCCGTTAAAGCTATATCAGAGAAGATCTTGCCTACGCTATGGCCTAGTAGTCGACCAGTTATCTCGGTATTGGATCTATACTTTCCTTGGGCTTATGCACCTCGCAGGCTTGCCACTACACATGTTGATATCAAAGCAAAACCCCAAATCTGAGATTCCAAGGGCTGGGATATTATTTTGAAATTGGGCTACCAACCGGGGAGAGGCCTCGGTGCGTAATTACAAGGGCGAACTAAGCCCATTCCCAAGGGTAGAAAAATGAGTAGACGGGGTCTCGGCTACCGAGAGTCTGCACTTTCAATGATGGAAGACTCAGGACCACTTACATGGGACTATCGCCAACACTTTGTTAAAGGCCCTCTCCAGCCAGGAACACTTTTGCCGCAGCCAGCACAGCCAGAGAAGGAGAATACAGCTTGCACAATCGCCAGTCCGCCTCTGCTGCCAAGAGGGCCTGTTGATGATATGTCAGATTTCAGTCAGTCATTTGCCAGAATGTTCAGTGAGCCAGATAGTTATGGTCAGAAGAAGAATCAGGAGGTACGACATGTTCAGTGGAAGCCGAAGCCAGCATGCCATCTGCAGGATGCACTGAGCTCCCCAATTGTTGTTTCTTTATCTCCTTCCCGCCTGCGCGCATTGTTCCATATGCTGGACTTTATTCCCCGTCCTCCTTCAATTGTGATTGATCCACTTTGTCCAATATCTCCGCTCCGGTACGACCTGCCGACGGAATTCTCAATAAGTCACTCTCCTTGTGGGTATTCCCCACCTCTTAATTCTCCCTCCTCTATCTTTTTCTCATCAGATTCTCCCCTCAATCTTCTCTATTCCTCTCTCCTCCCGCTCGCACTTCCTCCTCCACCATCTCCTCCATCCTGCTATATGATCTCCACTGATCTCCAAAAAAAACGTCAAATTTGAAACGGAGATTTCGGTGGAAGATTACGCTATCTTGTCTCCATCATCCTCCCAGGGGGATGAGTCCCCTACTCCTTCCTTTCCACTAGAGTTCCTTTCACCTAGGTTAGGCATAGGGTCTATCGAGTCTAGGGAAGTAGAGTCAGTTAGGTCTAGAGAAGAAGGGTCCTGTTCTAGGTCATCCCATCCTTCCGAGCCTGAGCCGCGCTCGCTTGCGCGTCATTCCAAATCCATCCCTGATAGGTTCTTGCAGGACCTAGCTCAGCAATGTCATGCTCTTCTGAAATACCCGGAATTTGTCGCTACGGCCATTGTGATAGAAGATGAAGAGGAAGTAGACGGGGTGTGGAGCGATGACAGACTAGGTGTTTATGAAGTCCTGGATGAAAAGGACCCAATCGATTATGAGGACAGCAACGTAGATGACACGGCCGATCTGTATGCGCAAGGATTAAAGAGATTCGATGACCCATCATCGGCAGTGGATGAACCTACAAAGGAAATAAATTTGGGAACTGAAGAAGACCCAAGGCCCATTATTATTGCCGCTAACCTACCTCTGCAAGTAGAAGAAGATCTAATCAAGGTTCTGAGGGAGTATAGTGATTCTTTCGCCTGGTCTTATGAGGACATGCCGGGTCTTGACCCCTCCTTAGTGGAACACCGACTAGTGCTTAAACTAGGGGCAACACCCGTAAAGCAAAGGTCAAGAAGATTTCACCCCCACATGGCCTTAAGGATTAAAGAAGAGGTCGATAAGTTATACAAGGACAGATTCATTAGAGTCGTTCTATATCCACAATGGGTGATAAACATAGTCCCTATTATCAAGAAGGATGGAAAGGTGCGTATTTGCATTGATTTCAGGGATCTTAATAAAGCATGTCCCAAAGATGATTTTCCGCTGCCTCACATAGATGTCTTGGTGGATAACACCATCGGATACGAAGCTGTATCATTCATGGATGGTTATTCTGGCTACAATCAGATCCGTCTCGCTCCCGAGGATCAAGAGAAAACCTCCTTCACCACGCCCTGGGGCACGTATTGCTACGTGGTTATGTCGTTCGGTCTGAAAAATGCAGGTGCCACCTACCAAAGGGCGATGGTGGCCATCTTCCACGACATGATGCATATCTATATGGAAGCCTACGTGGATGACATCTTGGTGAAGTCGAGAACCAAAGAAGAACACCCCGCTATTCTGGCTAAGGTGCTGCAAAGAGCTAGGGAGTACAAGCTCAAAATGAATCCGAAGAAGTGTGTTTTCGGAGTCTCTTCAGGGAAGCTGCTAGGCTTTATAGTTAGCAAATGGGGGATCCAGATTGATTCTAATAAAGCAAATGTCGTAATGGACATGCCCCCGCCAAATAACATAATGGAACTTCGAGGACTGATTGGAAGATTGCAATTCATCAGAAAATTCATATCCCAACATTCTCAGAGGTGCCGCCCGTTTTATGAATTGCTAAAGGGCCCAAATTTGAATGGAATGAAGATTGTCAAAAGGCCTATGAGGACTTAAAATAATATTTATCCAATCCCCCGGTTTTGTAACCCCCTGTCCCAGGGAAGCCCCTAATCCTATACATCTCAGTCATTGATGACTCCCTAGGGGCGGTTTTAGCACAAGTAGACGATGAAGGGAAAGAGCGGGCAGCTTATTACCTCTCCAGGTTGTTTAACCCGGCTGAGGCTAAATATACCGCTATGGAGAAGACTTGTGCCACCTTAGTGTGGGTATCTCAGAAGCTCAAACACTACTTCCTAGCCCACCCAGTTAGGTTGATCTCTAGAATGGACCCGATCCGCTATCTCTTAGAAAAGTCTATCCTTTCTAGCAGGTTTGCTCGCTGGCAGAGCTTCCTATCTCAGTTTGATATCACGTTCGTCGTTCAGAAGGCGGTCAAAGGATACGCCATCACTAAACATCTCACTCATCTTCCCATTCCGTGCACAAATTCTATTCAGGACGATTTCCCTGATGAACATCTCTCTGTCCTTACTCATCATCCCTTTTGGTCTCTACACTTCGATAGTGCACTCAATTCTCAAGGCCGAGGGATAGGCATTGTCCTGCTCACTCCAGAAGGAGTGACGATTCCCTTCGCTTATCAACTCCGATTTCCTGCTACCAATAACATTGTCGAGTACGAAGCTCTCCTATCCAGATTGAAGCATGCCTATCTTTTAGGTGCGTGTTACTTGAATATCATAAGGGACTCTCAGCTCGTCCTGCGGCAAGTTTTGTCCACTTACCGCACCCGTGACCCTAAGCTCAAGCCATATCAAGATCTGGTCACGCTCCTAGCGAGGCAATTCCACAAGTTGATCTATATCCCTACTCCCCGGTCTCGGAACATTCTAGCCGATGTTTTAGCATCCCTCGCTTCCTCTCTATCTTTCCCTCTCAGTCGGAGTACTGAGACTATCATCGTTCAGAGATTGGACGCACCCTCTCTTCAGGATCCTTGGTATGCTAACCTTAGGAAGACTGTATGGGCGAGGGCTGAGAAGGAAGAGCTGAAGGAAGTATCTTTAATGGAATTAGAAGAGATCTTGGAGGAGGAAGAATTGCCCTGGTATCATGAAATTGAGCTGTATTGCAAGGATGGATCATTCCCAGAAGGGGCAAGCGCTGAGCAACGCAAGTCAATAAGAAGAGCCACCTCAAGGTATACCATTGTTGCAGGAGAACTATACAAGCGTGCTACTAATGGGATGCTCATGAGATGCTTAGACGATGATGAGGCTTGGATGGTGGCCGAAGCAGCCCATTCTAGTGAGTGTGGAGGTCATGTTAATGGCTAGGTTCTAGCAAAGAAAATCCTTAGGCAGGGCTACTACTGGCCCACTCTAGAGGAAGATTGCTCCCTCTATGTCCGGAGGTGTCTTAAGTGCCAACTCCATGCTGATAAGATCCACGCTCCAGCTTCATATCTTCATCCTATGTCTGCTCCTTGGCCATTCTCTATGTGGGCTTTTGACGTTGTCGGCCCGCTCGGTGATCCCAACTCTCAAATCAAGCAAAAATCCTTCATCCTTACCGCCACTGAGTACTTCACCAAGTGGGCTGAAGCCGAAGGGTACGCGAAAATCAAAGCTACCACGGTGTGCCGCTTCATCATGAAGAACATCATCTCGTGGTTCAGAGTGCCAAGCAGCATCGTCACCGACAACGGACCCCAGTTCGTTTCTCAAGAGCTCAAGGACCTATGTAAGAAGTTCAATATAGCATTGCATCATTCATCTTCATATTACCCACAAGGCAACGGCCAGGCCAAAGCCACTAACAAAACCCTTCTCAAAATCATAAAGAAAACATGCGAATCTCACAAAATTTCTGATTGTCCAGAACGATTAGTGGGGGCTCTATGGGCTTACCGCACCTCCGTCCGCACTCCCATCGGGCAAACCCCCTATGCTCTCACCTATGGAATGGAGGCGGTGCTCCCATATGAAATCTCGATACCTTCCCTAAGGGTATAGCTCGATAAGGAACTTAATCTTGATGAACGTCGAGAGGCGCTGCTCGTCCAGCTGGAACTCTTAGACGAGAAGAGGATGAATGCGGCCGATCACGTATCCGTTTATCAAAAGGGAGTTTCGTGTTATTTTCAAAAGAAGGTCATTGAGCGCAAATTTCAAAAAGGTGATATGGTTTTGAAACGCAAATTTGTACGGTCTGTAGGTCCTAGGTCTAAATTATAACATAACTGGGAAGGGCCGTTTGTTGTCAAAGAAGCTTATCCAGGGAATGCTTATTGCTTAGTGAATGCAGAAGGTGAGGAGCTCGCTCACACTTGGAATTGGTTGTATCTTAAGCGTTTCTTTCCTTAGAGTTTAAACCAGTGCCACCCAGGTAGCAAGGAGTTCTTCCCTTTCGCCATGAAAGAGGACCCCGAGCGCGGCAATCACACACTACACCACGTCCCTAGTCGGGTTTTCCACTTTGTAGACACCGTTTCTCCTTGGCCATGCTTGGGAGAAAGTCAAAGTCCATGTCTGTTTCTTTCTTCGGCTGAATCCAAGGGCAAGAGGTGAATAAGGAGGCGACAACCAATCTAGGTACCCTGACGAGAGGAGGTCTCAAATAGGGGCAGTCCGTTATGACCTGACGCCACAAAAGAAAAGAAAAAAAAGGCAAAGAAAAGGAGCATTCATCGTGACAAAAGCAAAAGTTTATCTCAAAAGTCTATCAATTATAAGTTCCAAAGCTCCAAGAAAAGTAAAAGGCTAGGCATGGAAAGAGTGGCAGTACAGTTTCCCCGCGGGACGCATGAGCCCGGTCGTATGCGTGCCTAGAGTGGACAAAGGTTCGATGACGGACACAAAGCCCCGGTGCAACAGACCGAGTCTTTGAATGGGTTGTCTGGAGAGGAACGCAAGCCCTGAACACTTCTATATCTGGTCTAAGCTTACCCCCGCATTCTATTTTTATTTTCAGGACTAAGACAAATACCCTGGGTATGGCCTTGGTAGAACCACCATCATACGATTTAGGCCCTGGCGAGGGGTTGTCACCTCTATTGCACACCAACCTTGGGAACTCTCAATGGAATAAGGAGGACCCACGTTTCTACGGAGGCACTGGTATCTCAAAATCTAAAAAAATCATATATTTCAAAATCTAAAAAAATCATATATTTCAAAATCCAAAAAGTCATATATTTTAAAATCCAAAAAATCATCTATTTCAAAATCTAAAAAAAATCATATATTTCAAAATCCAAAAAAATCATATATTTCAAAATCCAAAAAATCATATATCTCAAAATCCAAAAAAAATCATATATTTCAAAATCCAAAAATCATATATTTCAAAATCTCACAAAAAATCTGAGTATTTGCAAAAATTCCCCCCCAAAAAAAATACCATCATATGCATCGCATGCATTGCATTGTTTCCATTATGTTTTCCGCCTATTTGATAAGGCTCCACCCCTTGACCAAATATCAAGAATGGTCATTTTCTAACTTGTTTCAGGCAAGGGGTTGAGTCTAAGAACAGATTTAACTTGTCTCTTGTTTAAATGTGTGCAGAACGCAGGTTCAAGCTCAAGATCCAAGCTCGCAAACTTATAAGGCCTGTAACCCTCCATTTATGGACCGTCACAGTCCTGTGACGGTCTATCGTTCGGCCATCACCTTCTCCCGTAGGTTGAAACTCATATGTTCTCAGTAGACTCTCTCTAACGCGTCTACACTAGACCGTCACTTCACTCTGGCGGCCCATGATGGGACCGTTATGCCTCCCCGAGAATAGAAAACTCAGTTTTCCTGAACCCACCTTCCTGACGGGTCATCATGAGGCCGTTAGGCCATTGTGGCGGTCCTACATAGGGGCGTTACATCTCCCAGAAACTCTATTTTCTAGAACGTTTGAGCCCAATCAAGCAACAAACTCAAAATCCATTCAACTTAAGCACTTCCATCTCATTTCATTAAACTCAATGAAACATAAGATTGGTTGGTAAACTTCAATTGTCATTACATTCAGGAAAATTCAAGTTACATTCAATTTTTTGTCCGCAAGAGGCCGGATCTTGCGTAATTCCTTCACATAGCCACGGCGTCCCTCGTCGTCTTCTTCCACCTCTTCTTGCCACAGGCGCACCTTGCTGAGGGCACTTCGCACTACTCTCTCATCCTCCTCGGTCCCTATCTTCCTAGCTTGAAGGGGAGGGAGATGCGATGGTGCAGGAACTATGGTACGGGGTAGCTCGATCTGAAGATAGCACCGGTGTGGGTTGTAGATCGCCATGGTGGTGTTCCCCACTGGCTGAAGATCAAGACCTGGTCACCGTGGTACCTTGAGCAAGGTGCTCCGAAGAACTCTTGGATGCATCATGAACTTCTCTATTGGCAAGGTGTTGAGGAAGAGGTGCCAATCGTCCCACATTTTCTTGTCCGCCGTCTGACATTCAACCTGTGAAGAGAACCCAAAGGCACCTCCAATAAAGAACAAAGGGTGGCTCCCGAAGATCCGGCTAGCTGAATGTATGTCTTCCTTGGGTTGGAACTTGATTCTCACGCCCATCCAGCACTCAAGGAGTATTATTGAGCCGAATAGAGGTCCTCCTAAGTAAGCTGAGCTAAGTCCTTCATAAAGGTATGAAAGGACTGCTTGAGAAATCGATAAACCCCGCCACAACCCACTAATGATACTAAGGTTTTGGATATCTAGGAGGTGGTCGGTGGTGGTGAAAAGGAAGACCCCGCATCAGCAAACTGACACGGCTTTGGAAATGGCTTCATATCTTTCCCACTTGTTTTTGCAATGAGAGACTATCCATTGAGCCATGGGTATCAAGTGAATATGGCATGGGCTGATCATGGTCATCACATCCTTCGGGTTGTGTATGAAATCACTTAGGATCAAGGATGGGTCAATAGGTTCAACCATATTGCACACTAGATCTTCATCCCCCACCTTAGTCTTAGCAAGGGCTAGGTAGGTCTCTACCTCCTCTAATAGGACTGTAGCTTCAAAGGAAGGGAAGACGAAGGTGTGTGTTTGTGGATGCCATAGCTCTATGAGGGCTGAAATGCTTGCCCAATCTAAGGACAATCTCTGGAAGTTCTTGGCCAAAACTAACAAAGGTTGGAGGTGCCATGCCCTAAGGATCGACAAGACTTCTAATGGGAGTTCTTTGACCATGGGAGCCACCCACTTTAAGTTGGAATAACACCTTGGGCCAGGGAGAGGCTAGAGAGAAAAGCAAGAGAGAAGGAGAAAGAGGAAGAATCATAAGAAGCATGGAAAGTACAGAAATTGATGAACTTTTGAATTCAATTGGAACTTACCACTCTTTGGGCACTTGAGCTCAAATGCTTGGAGATGGATGTCAATCTTTGCAGCTCCCCATGTTCTCTCTTAGCTGCTTTGGGACCGCTGTAGACCCTCTCCTCCATGCCCATCTCTCCGGAGCTTCTCTTCATGTTGTTCCTTGCCTTTTGATGAAGTTCTAGCCCTTGAAGCAGAGAATTGATGAAACCTGCAATTTTTGGGCTTGTTCCTAACTTATAAAGGCTTGATTTTGGTGCTAGAATGATAAGACTGGGGTTAGAGAGCCTTATCCTAAGCCTAGGAGGGCTCTAGTGTGGATTAAGGTCTCCTTACCTCGAGTTCGGGCTCTCATGGTAGAATCCGTCTCGAATTATAGTTTTTGCTCTGACGGTTCATCGTAGGACCGCCACAGCTCCCTAACGCTCCATCACTGGACTGTCACATTTCTTGCTACACGTTTTTTAGCTCAATTTCGCTGTCATGTCTGACGGTCTAACCTTGGACTGTTACCTGATCCTGACGCTCCATCATTGGACCATCACATTCTCTGCAACAAGTTTTTCAGTCCACTGTCTCTGTCATCTCTGACGGCCTAAGCTTGATACGTTACATGGACCTGATGCTCCACCATTGGACCGTCACACCCTCTGCTACAGGTTTTTGTTCTGTCCATCGTCCTTTGGTCTAACCTGCCTGTCTTACACTTTGTCTCCTATTTACGTTCATTTGCATTCATGTTTACATTCATCCACACATTCACATCCATTCATTCATCCACATAAATAAAACACAAAAAAAAGAATTTTTCATTCCATTCCATATCATTCACATAAGTCTTGTACAAGTGTGGGTGTCAAAAGAAGAAAGAAAAACATATCATTCGGCCGGTCTGTTACCTGGGCCATCACTGTCGCCCTCACCCTCAGGTCTCCTCGTTGGTAGGGCTATGGAGACGCTCCCCTCCTCTCGCTACTGCCTCTGCTCTGCCTCCTCGTTCCTCCGCTGGCCGGAGGAACTGGCAAGAAAGTCTACCATTGATCCGCTCGGGGCGACGCTCCTCCGCGCTCCACTCTGTGAGGTACTCCGCTCAGGTCCGCGGCCCATGATCTACACCGTCCGCTCCATCGTCCGCAGCTCAATCTTCAACTCAAAGATCTGACGCTGTGTCTCCCGGGCCTCGGTCCGGTAACGCTCCAAGCCCGTTGTCCCGGTACGGAGTCTCTCCACTTCAGCCCGTGCCTGAGCCAACTCTATCCGGAGTCTCTCTGCCTCCGACCGTCCTCGCTCTGCCTCCGCTCGAGCCCGCTCTGCCTCGGCTACCGCCGTGGTCATCTCTCTCGCCTGCATTTTGCATTTTGCATAGTCATTCCATTAGGCATTTGCATAATCAAAAGCATTTGAAGAAGCATTTTAAGTCTAAGGGAATTGGGTTGATTCTTACCCGCTCTGCGAGGGTGGCCTCTGCCTCCTCGGCCCGAGCTACCGCCTGAGCAAACTCTGAATCCCGCTCAGCTCTGCCCCCGGTAGGCTGTGACGATGAGGACGGAGCATCCGGTCCTGCTCTTTGGGCTCCCTCAGCCCGCTGCATTTAGGAGTCAAGGTCAATCAAAATGGCATCATAATCATAAGCATTTAAGTATAAGGTTTAGGGAAACTCACCAAAAGCTCCAAGGCTGTCCGGTACTCATCTCGCTGCTGGATGGTGGCATGGAGAAGTCCCTCGAGCTCGGCTATCCTTCCCTGTGGGTCTAGATGCATTTAGAAAACAATGTCAGTGCATATAGGAATTTATTTAATTGAAGTAGACAAGGGTTTTGAGTTTAGAAGTTCATACCGGTCGTCGGGTGCCTCGAAACACCGGGTCTCTGTACCGCTGCGAGTAGGCCTTGAGGTAGGCCTCATCGCTGTCTGCTCGATCCTTTATGGATCGGCCTCTCTTGTTCCATTCGTGCACATATTTTGCCTTCCGGGCGCACCAATTGACGTCTCTGCTAATGCCCTTTGAAGATTTGCCCGGGCGCTCATCATCTCTGCAGGGGAATGTCACCTCTGGCTGATGAAGTCCCCGTGTCCTCAGGATCAGGTGATAGTGCAGCGGCTCGATCACATTGATGTAGTGTAACCAGACATCTCGCCCGCTGTATGCTAGGGACGCCTTCACCTATGGCTGTCCCTCGTGGCTCTCATCCCCGTACGGTGTCAAGCGCACCTGAAAAGGCAATTGAGTCAATGTCAACATTTAGAAGGCATTAGAAAACATGTAAGAGGCATATAGGAAGTTTAAGTTTGGAGTTTACCGCTGTGTGTGGGAATGAGTCAAGATCATCCTGGATGGCCCGGGTCAACCTGTTGATCGACCCCGTGTCCCTCGCAACCATCCATTGCCTGGCGATCGGGATCCACCCAGGATACATCTGAGTGCCTCGCCCAATCCCCGGGAGGTATACGAAGCTCCATATCTACATTTTAGAAGTCAAATATCAGCAAATTGCATTTCATGTTCATAATCATAAGCATATAGAAGAGTTCAACGTTTACCTTTAGAAAAGGTGAGAAGCCGCCCAGCATCGTCTGCCGGTCGGTCGTGCTCAAGGACTCGAATAGGAAGGCGAGTGCTACCGCTCCCCATGCATATTTTCCCACTCTGCCCAAATCCTCCAGCAATGGTAGGAGCCTGCAGCTGATCACATCCACTCAATTTGGGAATATCAGCTTCCCAAATAACAAAATCAGGAACCGCCTCAAAACTCTGTCTCCTTCTGGTCCCGCCTCCGCTGCTACCTTCGGATGGACCTGCTCAATCACTTGATCTAGGTGCTGCTCTGGGAGCTCCCTGACTGCTATAGTTGCTCCCTGAAGGCCCAGGTTCTCCTGGAGTCTCGATCATGATAGCTGGGATGATGGATGTCCCGGTCTCACCAAGTCTAGCCCAAACAGCTCCTGGGCTATCTCTCTGTAATCACCATACGTCTAGCCGGTCACCGCTACTCCATGCACCCTCAAGCCTGTGATCCTGGCCATGTCTTCTAGTGTTGGGATCATGTGACCCCATGGGAAGATGAATGCTCGGCTGACTGGATCCCATCTTTCGTGCAAGGCGTACAGTAGAGGCGTGTCCATCCGTATCACCTCTATGCTCAGGACTTTCCCGAAGCCCATAGCAGCTAGCCTCTCCCGCTGATATTCTGGCAGTGCCTGGTACACCGCCCTGATCTGCATCCAAGAAATCCTGGTTCTTCTCTTCCCCAGCACACATGTAGAACATGAGTCAGTCACTCCATTAGTTTTAATCCATTGCATTTAATATGAATAAAACAACAAAAATTGAGTAAACAAAAAAACCTAAAAAATCAGTTCTGTCTCTGGTTCCTCTGACGGCCTTGCCCTGGCACGTCAGAGATCTCTGACGCACCAAGGGTGGCGGTCAGGGTCTGTAACGGCCACTTCAAGGATCGTTACATCATTCCCGATAGGGCATCATCCCCTCTATTTCCCCAACCCGTGGAAATGGCCCAATGGCCTACACATCATTTGAATGGGTCCCCAGACCCATTTTCCTTCCCTCGAAACACATGCACGCATATAAAAATTGAAAAATGAGGTTTTTGGGGTGGGGGTCCTACCTCGCGGTCCCGGCCCCTTTTCTTCTTCTCCGCCACCGTGGCCTCTTCTTCACCGGCAATGGCTTCCTCCATGGCCTCTCCTCCTCCTTCCTCGGCCGTGGAAGGGTCCTCCTCCGCCGTTTCCTCCACCGCCACTGCCCATTGCTCAGTCGCCGTCGGAGGGACCTCTTCTTGGTCCACCCTCGCCCTAAATCGCTTGATGGCCTTTCGCTTCTTCTTCTCCCTCTCCATGGGTGGCTGGGGGAGCTCGACGCCGGACATCGTCGCCGGTGAAGGTTTTCGGTGGTGGTGTTTCGGTTTGGCGTTTGAACGAATGTGAGAGGGGAACGGTCGTTTGGTTTATTTTTTTGAACGCCCAGAAACTGTAACGGTCTATCGGAAGACCGTCACAGTCTCTGACGCATTTCTCTTGGGCCGTTAGAAGAAATGATCATTTATTTTGAAAAATGTGAACCGACGCTATGTGACGTGTCTATCTCAGACCGTTACAATTTTCTGACGCACCTTCCATGGACCGTCAGAGGCTTTAAAACATTTGATGAATGATAATGCCCTATTTTTATGATTGAATGATCATTCTGCTTTCATTCCTTATGTTATCAATGAAGTTCATGCTTGAAGATGAT
The DNA here is from genome assembly GCA_022559845.1 of Amorphophallus konjac. Classification (NCBI taxonomy): domain Eukaryota; kingdom Viridiplantae; phylum Streptophyta; class Magnoliopsida; order Alismatales; family Araceae; genus Amorphophallus; species Amorphophallus konjac. The sequence continues at coordinate 253,348,808 of CM040121.1, forward strand.
TAATTGTTGTTGGCTGATCTCTTTTCTATGGGTGAAAATCACGAGAACGCCATTTAGTCATCATGTTCCGCCATCTCGCCGAGCAGGTAAGTCAGGTACAGTATCTCGATCCTTTATCCCTTAATGCATTACTATATGTTATATATGATATATTATCTCGAGAACCGGCTGGTCATTCATGTGCTCTGGGATCTGATGTTCCCCTTAAACAAAAATGATGATGATCTAAGTACATGTGTTTAATCGTTGGATAGGCCGTTAGGTTGGAAAAACTTAGGGATGATGGTTCTGTCTTGCATGCCGTGGTTGCAGATAGTGTCTTGACCCTGGTTTCTCTGGTCTAGCAATACTATTCTCGAGTATCTTATTATTTTATCTTTTCTTTGCATTTGTTTTGACGGTTTCTTTATTTTATCCCAGCATGCATCATACGCATCTTTGAGCATTCACGAGTCTCATCTGTCCAGGTGTTTCAATAATGGTGAATAACTATATGTTCAATGATCTCGAATAAGGAGAGTCATTCCACTCTGAATTGGAAGGTTTCCTTCGGTCTACTCGCTCGATCTGGTTAGCTAAAGATTCCTATCTGGAATTTAGTTAATTGTCTCTTTCCTTTCCATTGCTCCAGCCGCTGGCCGTGTTTTCCTTTCCTTAGTTGTTAGTTCCTCCAGACATGTGTCATTTGGTTGGCTATTTCCTTGTGATTGGTTTGAAGTTTTTCGGAAGATTCTTGTTGCTCGTTGGTTGAGAACGGGTGTTGTTTGCCTTAACGACCACTTTTCAGTCCACTCTGCTTCATCTCCGCTTCATCTCTATGTTCTATTTCGCTTTCGCTTCACCTTCGCTCGCTCCCCTGCAAAGAGGACGTTGAGGAGGGGCATCTGTTGACACCCATTTTTTGACCAATAAGTTGGGTCATCTCCTTATTCATTTTAAATGATGCTCCGAGTTGTTCACCCTTATGGGGATATCTTGGTCAATTTGAGGTCTATTTCATGGGTCATGTCTCCTTGGTTGGGTCTGGTTCCTTACCACTTTCCGCTGGACCAAGCTTAGCAAACTTTCATTTTTATTTGCACTCCATTGTCTCTAACGGTCCTTTGATGGCACGTTACGATCCTCTAACGCATCTACCTTGGTCCGTTACATCATGCCAGAGTCCTTAAGTCAAAAGCTTCTTTCAGAGCTTATCTCTTAGCCTATCCGTTGAGTGTGACGGCTTATCGTGCAGCCGTTACATTCATTGTGACGCATCTATCCTTGACCGTTACATTCATCTAGAGTCCTGTGTTCGAAAACTTCGTCCGTTGGCCTTATCTGTTGATGGATAAGGTTTTGTGACGGTCCATTCCTGGGGCGTTACATCCCTGTGGCGGTCTATCGTGCAGCCATTACGTTAAACAGAGAGTTCTAGCAGAACTGCTCTTTCTCTGCTACTCCGTGGCCGAATTTGAAGTCCCGAGATTAAATGGCACCCAAGAGGGGGGGGTGAATTGGGTGATGGTAGAAATAATGAAACTTTATCGCCTTTTCATAAAATGTGTGACAAGAAGCTAACAAGAGAACTTGAAATAATCAAAGCCCACAGACAAAGCAAGTTTTATAAGGTGAAGAAGGATTATGCAGGATAAAAGAGAATAAAAACTGAACTAAACTAACACACTTACGATTTGCATAGAAGGAGGATAGAGGAAAAGGAACAAACCACACAGAGACAGCGATTTTAGGTGGTTCGGATGCCACAACGGCAACCTACGTCCACCCCTCACGGACAGTGAGGAACCACACACTATCTTGTAGGAAGTTACAAGATCAACCACACGCAACACTCACACACTAGGAAGGAGGATTCTCACGAAGGTGTAGGAACACCTTAATACACACACACACACCTCCAACCAAGAACACACAACCACACACACACTGATCTAAGAGGATCCACACACTCTGGAATGTTTAAAGATTACAAGGATTACAGTTGAAGCTTTGAGAGATCAAGAATGAATTCAAAACAAAAGAGAAGGATCTTGATATGCTCCCCCTTAGTGGATGATTGTATGCTTTGGATGCAGCTTGAATCCTTGGAGTGATTTGCACTTGATTGGATGAAGAAGGATGAAGAACTTTCCTCTCGGAGCATTGTTCACGTCTACAGTGCCAAATCCCTTCTCTTCCTCTTGGCAGCCTCCCTTTGATCTTCCTTGAGCATTAGGGTTTTTCAAGCCCTCTTGTATAAGTTTTATAGGTTCTTGAATGGTCCAAAGACTCCCCCAGACCAGATCGACAATTTCTGGAGAGTTAGGTTGCTTAGGGATTAAACAATACTAAGAGAAAGACCATTTCTCGAAGTGACAAAAAGTCAACATTTGTTGGCAGCTCGAGGCTGGCGGTCGACCTACAAAGGCTAGCGGTCGACCGCCATTGGCCGTCCTGTAGCCATTTGGCTGCTGGGAGAATCGGTCGACCGCTAGCTCCTGGCGGTCGACCGCCAGCTTTCTCATATTCCAGATTTCAATTCTGTTATTTTTGGTCGACCGCCAGGGGTCCACAGGTCGACCGCCAATCTTCAATCCTGCAAAAATCAAGTGTTAGCTCTCTTGAAGCTATCCATTTGTTCGATGATTGAAATGGGCTTGTGTATGAGTTGATTTATGTTTGAATAAACCCATGGAAGAATTCATAACCACACAATTGACATGGGGTAAAAATTGAAGGTTTAAAGCATGAAGCTTTGCTTGAAAAATAGATACAAGGGAGAGAAACATCTTAGGTTTTGTTATCGTCAAAATCACTCGGATATGTTCAACAATCTTCCCCTTTTTGATGATGACAAAACCTAGGCAGTAGAATTGCATTTTCACAAATGTGCTTTTGAAAGAGTTTTAGAAGCTTCGTTAATCACATATGAGATACGTGGAAATCCCTCAAGTTGAATCTTCTAAACTCACGATTTGAAGGCATTCGAAATGCTCATATCACCAAACATATCACTACCAACACAAGCATGTCAACGAATTCATACCAACCATTCAATACTTATTTGCCGTATTGACAAGAGGTGAGAAGGAAAGGAGCCAATCTTGTAACGTCAAAGAGTGCATTCTTCCATTCGTTTTCATTTGATCCATACAAGGTACACTGAATGCAGAAGGGAGAAATGAGCTTGACACGCTAAGGAATGCAACCACTAATGCATACAATATGCTCAAACTACGATGCAAGAGATAGACAGGCATGCAAGCAGGCAAACACCAAACACACATAGCATAAATATATATAAGCCTAATAGCCTACTTCTCTCCCTTTGACATCAGCAAAAAGGAGAGGGAGGGGATACAAAAAGTGGACAAAAGGGACGCTAGAGACCCCAAAAGCAGCTACACAGCAGGGGGATCCTCAGCTTCTTCACCATGAACACCATCCGGTGGACTATCACCATGCGGGGAACCAGCAGGAGCAGGAGCAGGAGGAGGAGGAAGACGATCCTCAAGGTTATGAAGAATGGCATCATAATGACGGAGCTGGTTACGGAGGGAAATAAGGGTATGGTTTGTGGTGCGAAAGGCCTCACGGTTATCTTCATGGCTGGCAAAGAGAGTGGCTATGTGGAGAGAAAGATCATCCAGAGCAAGAGTAAAGGTATCCATTCGTCCAGTCATCGTGTCCATAAAAGTATCCAAACGCCCAAGGGAGGAGTCAAGCCGAGTTTCCATGCCAAAAAGGCACCTGTCAAAAGCCTCATAGTCCCCCCAAGTGGAATGCCCAGCACCCTGAGTAGAAGACTCCCCATGAAAGTGCTGCGGTGGAGGAGGGAGATCCGCTGGAGGAGGCACATCTGCAGGCTGAACTGGTGCAGGTGCATTTTGGTTATCTTGCTGTGGGTCCGGCGCTTGTTCTTCTTCACTGCCAATTTCTTCCCCATAAACTGGGACAGCACGGCGAATTTCACCATTTGCATCCCTGTAATATCCCATATCGGAGAAAAGCTTCTGCTCATTGTAAATGTCATCATGGCGGACTAGAACAGACTGCTCATTCTCCAATGGGACCCCGACAAAGATGAACACTCCAGTGAGCTGAGAGGCATAGGGCAGGGATCGCCGTAAATGTGTACGGCATCGAGTTATCAATTGAGTCATGTGCCATCCCATATTAACCAAGTCTCCATTCATAACATGATAGAACAAGAAACGGTGCACTTCGGTCACTTCATCTCGACTCCCACTCTTGGGATAAATAAGTGTAGTAAACATGTGATGAATAACCCGTTATAGTGTGGGAAAGTGGTTGGCATTCAGCTCAATGAGGTCACTCACACCACGAACAAAATCACAGCTCGTCATGGCAATAAAACTGGCCTCAACCTCACCATGCCCAAAAAGCATGTCTGCACCATGGGAGGAAACACCTAGGGCATTATGGAATAATTCTGCATTAATGTGGATCTCAATGCCTTGAACCATTGTATACAAGCTTCCATTTCTGTCAACCAAATTCCCATAGAACTATTGTACTAGATAGGGATAGAAGCGATTGTATCTAGTGACAAAATCAAGCCACCCCGGTTGCATTGAAAAAACTGTATAGATGTCGGGCAGGATTTCATTCAACTCTTGAAAATCAACAAGACGAGGCTCCATGATAGACCTCGGAGGTAACCTGCGTGCGGGAGCTTGTGGTGGAGGTGCGACCAAAGCTTAACGTCTCTGAGCACCAGGTTCCCCTTGGAGAAGACGCCGAGCACTCCTTCGAGGTGCCATTTTAGACTAGGAAACCCGCTGAAGAGAGTATCCTCAAGAGAGGTAGAACCTCTACCTTGGGATGGAGAGGGAGACACCGGGAAGAACTAAGAACACCGTCTCCACGCTCTGGAGCTCAAGGAAGGTTGGCACGAGTGCACGAACGCCGGCGAGGAGACGTTCTAAAATGGAAACCAATCGACCAGATCGTGCTAGGGTAGAAACGGTGTGGGGTTTTTAGGGCTTGAAAGGTGGGAGGGAGATGTGCTAGAGTGGAGGTGGAATAAGGGAGAGAGAAGGGAGAGTGATAGAATGAGAAAGGGGGGAAGAAAACCCCCTTAAAGTAGGGTTCAGACGCGGTTGACCCGGGCTGGTTCGCCGCTGGCGGTCGACCGGCACGAAGCCAACGGTCGACCGCTGGGGCCTAAATCCCAAAAAAAGACCCCAAGAGAGAGGAAGAACCCCAGCTAGCCACTACCGGAGATAGAAGTGGGCTCCATGACCCTTGGACTCCCCCATTTTCACAGATCATTCTTCTTTCTTTTTTTTTATTTCTTTTCTTTTGCTAACCCACGAATGATATCAAGCATGAGTTGACTACGGAAACCCTTGAATGGAGACAGCTAAGAGCACTAGATCACTAGTCCACATTTATCTATCAAGGAATATTCAGTTGTAGAAAAATGTCAAGGAATAAGTGTATATAAATATAAGTACAGGCACACATGCTAGGAATAGTCATACACAATAAAAGTGAACCACACACAATGCATGCATCTGTGGACGCGGATTTTTTTCCTCTTATTTAAATCTTATATGTTTATTATTTATTGATTTATTCGTTTGTTGGTTTATTGGAGTGCCAGTCACCGGGGTGATAATTTTATTGTGCGCTCGATCTGACATGGTCAGTCGATTGTGAAGTCCGAGTCGGGACCAGAAATCCGTCATACCCTGAACGCTATGACGCTAATTACGTCCTCCCTAAGGAGGACAACCCTTGATTAAACGCTAAGATAGGAGGAGGACATCGGTAAAGCCACATGCTCAAAAGAAACGGAATTCATTCGTTTGCAAGACGCTAAATGGATTAGACGAAGCAGGGGTTCGTTATCTTAGGGGATAGCTCCGACGGCATATTCCCACCAGCTTGAACTATGCCAAGTGGGGAATAGGAAACTACCCATGCGGTGGCAGAGTAGGATCCAGAAAAGATCGGGCATAATTGACCCGGAGTCCGAATGGGGACCGGTGTGACATGGAACGCTCCATGTGGGTGCGATGGCACATCTATATCCCCCTTGGAGGGACCATCGGAGGGCATGCAAAGGCATAACTCCGTGGGCCGACGGGGTTGAGAGGGAGAACATCACAGTCACCCAATAGGATATGCATAAATTTCGGCAGCATGTCCGCTCAACTTGGATTATGCCAAGAGAGAATAGGTCATCATCCACGGAATGCCGGGATGACGACCGAATGAGGATGGGCACCGGGCCCCGGGACATCGCTTGCATTTATGCCATCGTTTAATATCCCCTTGAAATCCCTCGGAACTCATGTAATGACATGGCCCTTTGGGTTCATAAGGGTGAAATCCGGATCGGGAATGAGGACTGTAGGGGAGGTCTTCCCCATTACTGTGTCTTCTCAAGGCATCCATGACGATCTCTGAACATCCCCGGGGCATATGTCTGAAGAAATCAGAAGGTTGGCAGATGGCAGTGCAGAGAAGAGCCTCTGACTGGACTTCAATTGGCCAATAAGGTGGGTCTCGGCATGGCTTTCTATCGGCCAGAGGAGGGTCTCGGCGGAGGTTTATTGGTTGGCCAAAGGGGGTCTCGGTGGTGGTTTCATGGCTGGCCAAAGGGCCTCTCGGCGGGGGTTTATTGGTTCAAAAAGGGGGGTCTCGGCGGTGGCTTCCCGGCGCGCTCCTGGCCGCGCCGAGAAGGTGGCGCCGAGAGGCTTGCATGGAGGGGTTTACATAGGCCTATAGGGGAGGGGGTCTCGGCGTGGAGCTTCCCGGCGGGCTCCTGGCCGCGCCGGGAGCCTGGCGCCGAGAGGCTTGCATGGAGGCTCACGTGAAAAAGGTTTAAATGGCAGGGTTTGTCGTTTAGCTGGGGGAGAGGGCATCTCGGCGGGACAACTCTCGGCGGGGAATTTTGCACGCCGAGAAGGTAGTTTTGCGGAAGGATTTCAGGGTTTGATTGCGGTACTCTGTCCGGGAGTTTCTGGGTTTTGTGGCTCAGAGTGAGACCGAATCGGGGGTGCAGGAGGAGGTTTCATGGATGCCTCTGCTAGAGGGATGCCAGGGAAGCTGAGAGACCAAATCATCAGGAGGAGGAGAGGCCATCGTTAGGGCCCTGAGTAGCTTTCATCTATCTGCTGCCAGACGTCTGGGGGGGTCAAGAGATGGCTGTCTCTGATCCCCCAGACTAGCATAGTGGCATCGAAGAAGCAAAACGGCGATGAAAGAACCATCGGCGTCGGGACTCAAGGTCTTAATCACTCAACGGTTAGAGTGAAGACCCAGGGTTGCGTTCATCTGCGGGTTCAAATACATCTTTTATAGCCGGCAGTCCGGGAAACCAAAAGATTGATGTCTCTGGTTCCCGAACAGCACAAGAGGCTCGAGGGGAAAAACTCGAACGTATACGGAGGGCATACCATTGAGACAGGAAGGGAGGAGAGAATAGAACCCAGCGACCCACTAAACAGGGGTGGGAGTTCTATCTTCATCCCTGCTCTAAGAACAGACTCAACTCTGAAGCTTGAATCGTTCCGCCCATGGGGCATTCAGACAAACAATACGCATGCGTATAGAGACAGGGGAAGCTCATATTGCCTAATATCCATCACGGCAACTGCATTTATTTCATCCCACTACCATTATTTACATCGACTGCAGGACTAAAGCGAGAAACATAAAGGGGAGGAACAGGGGGAGAATCATATGAATAATCGAAGCACTAAGACTTGGACTACTACATACGGAGAACAATGAAAAAGGAACAGCGAACATGGGGGGGGAGGGCGGAGCATTGACTCCTCTCCCTCCCCCTAGCAGCCCACCTGGAGCCTTTTCTTCTTCTTTTCTTCTGCTTCTTCTCTTCTCTCAGCCGAGGGGGGGGTCTCTCTCTCTCCTGGCAAGACTCCCTCTCTATTCTTTTTCTATTCTTCTATCCTGTTCTCCTTTGTCTATTCTCTTCTTTTTTTTTTGTCCGCCCCCTCTTCGTTCAAAGGAAGAGGGTTTTTATATCCATCCTCCTTTTCCTTCTTGGCAGATACTATCACGGCGCGCTTGAAACGGGCTTCCCGGCGCGCTCGAATCCCACCTCTCGGCGCAGCTTTGGGCTTCGACCACAGGCTCTCGGTGTGACCTTTACACAGGCCCACTTGGGACTTTTTAAGTGCATCATCACCCGAAAGGGCCTTTCATTGATGACATATCTTGTATCGAGATCATCATTACGGTTTTCATCAGTCCGTAGACAGGGGTTTCATCAGTCCGTAGACAGGGGTTTCATCAGTATTGCCATCTGAATGGTGACAAAACCGGGTATCATCTTATCGACACCGTCACTTGAATGGTGACGAGCTCGGACATCAGCTTTAGTCTGGGAAGACCTCAGCCGGGTATATAATCTGTGGAGACCATTCTTCTTCTGTTCTGACTTTGCAAAAGCCTTTGCAATCTTCATCTGCCGGTACCGGCTTCATCTTCATCTCATATTACATCTGTCAGTAAGCCGACATCTGACTTACCCTGACATATCATCCGTGGATTCTTGGACGAAACGGTAGTACAGCTCTCATTAAAGGGCTGGAAGGTCTCATCAGTCGAGTGACTGCTGCTTTATCAGTGCTACCGTCTGAGTGACATTGGCACCGGGCATCAGCTTTGCCGACAAGGGTTTTAGCCGGGTAGACAGTTGATGAGCTTCATCATTGGTCTTTCACTGTTGGTCCGACCCTCTTTTCAATTATGTTTTCACCCTTGTTCATTTTCCAGGTGTCAACAAATGCCCCCCACCTGCGGGCGGCGTAAGCGCAGAATAAGCGGCACGGGGCTTGCAGGTGTCTTTCATCATTCGAGGGTATCTTCCTCAATTTGTCTTTAATCGGGTTCTCAGACCTGATCATCTCGTTGCAACAATATTCTGCACACGGATCTTTCATTTTCATATTTTTTAATCTTCACATTTTCTTTATTTTCAGCATTTCGGAGCTTCTCAGCACAGGGCACTGACTTCTCGGCGTGAGCCTCTCGGCGCGAAGCTTCTCGACACGAGGGACCTCTCGGCGCGGAGCTTCTCGGCGCCGACGAAGGGGGCTCTCGGCCTGGGGCTTCTCGGTGCGCCCTGGTGGAAGGGGCCCTCGGCCAGGGCTTCTCGGCCTGGGGGCTCTCGACGCGCCTTCTGGCCGACGGGGGCTCTCGGCCTGGGCCGTTCTCGGCGCGCATTTGGCCGTGCCGAGAACCCATCTGCTTCGGGCCCTATATTAAGGCGCCGAAAGCCTTTTTTTCCTCATTCTTGCTTCTTCTTTCTCTTTCTTCATTTCCTTTCTTCTTCTTCGGCCCGAGCGATCTTTTCCTCTCGGCCGTCTCATTTCCTTTCTTCTTCTTCGGCTTTCTTTCATCGGCGGGAGCTTCTTCTCCTCTCTCGGCCGTCTCATTTTCTTCGCCCGTCAGGACGTTCTTTGGGGATTTAATCCCTTTTGATTTCGGGACCACCCCCTCTTGGTTGGTGACTCCCTATTCTCCTTGGGCAGACCCCGAATAAGGGGAGATGCTGCCGAAATTTTCATAGGGTCTCATGTTATAATCTTTATAAGACTGGCTTCTAATTCACACTTTTTCTCCGACTGCAGACACTGCAATGGCTTCCAGTTCTGATGCTGCATCTTCCGGAGCTGTTGGTGCTAGCTCATCGGCCCAGCCCGACATATCACGAGCCAAAGTAAACTGGCTGAACGTGCACAGTCTGGATTTCGGATACGATAGGATTGCTTCAGTCGATGAATCGTCTGACTCTGAGACTGACACAGTGTCGAGGGCCCGGGTATACTCCACGGCGACCGAGATATGCTTCAGGCGGGATGGTAGCTACCGGCCAAACCTCCCGAAGGACCGACATTTGATGTCGTTCATCCAGACTTTCACAGTGGGCGGCATGCGAGACTACCGGATAGCTCGCGTAGTTGAAGCTGCCATCCTTGCTGAGCGAGATAGCCTGAAAAAATCAGTGTATCGCAGCAAGGCCATCTATCTTCCAGGGGAAAAGCGCGACTGGGATGCAGTCCTCGGCATATCGGAGCTAGAACCAGAGAAGAAGATGCTGGCCCGGGCCCCGGAATTCACACCTGCCCGGTGGGATAATGCTAGCGGCCGAGTTCATAGGGAGAAGCCCGGCTATGGAATGTTCTTGGCACCATTAAAGTGGGGATATCGCGAAGAGCCCTTCGTGCTGAATTGTTCGGCCGTTCATTTCAAGCACCATCTGGCCGCTGGTTGGTTCGGGGATACCAAAATCACTGACGCGCACTTATTCCCAGTAGGGGCAGTGGAGTTCACAGAGTTTGTTCTGAAGGAGTATGCCCCTCTGCTGATCAGAGCCGGGGTATATCACAGCATTTTCGCTTCTAGGTTTCGATATCCCATATCCAGAGGGTTGTGCTGCGGGATGTTCGAAGTGTTCTGCCCTTTATTCAACACTTTTTATACAGCGGAGGGTGAGACATCCCTGGACCTCTGGAGTTTATCACAGCTCTCCGGTCTGCCCATTGATGGCGAGCCGTATGAGGAAGTTTGCTTGACAGATTCCGAGAAGGATAGCTCTGATGGCGAGGGCAAGTATTCCATCGGCTTCTCATATCGGTATCTGATGAAGGTATACCGCTCCATCTGTCTGGCGTACAACAGAGGGTCCTCCAAAGGCTATCATCCCCGAGAGAAAGGCAGCAAACTGAGGGTCCGGATAGGGTAGTGGCTCTAGTATTTCTTTGACGGTCCCCTGAAGTATGCAGACTTTCCTTCCTTGGGTCCAGTTGCTAGTAAACAGATAAGGGCCCCTCGCTACAAGTCGGCGCTGCCATCCTCATTGCGTCATGCGGGCAAAGGTGGTCCCAATCCGGCAGAAGTAGATCCCATCACACATTGTGCGGCCTATTTCACCTTCTGGTTGTGTACTTTCACCCTCCCACAAGGGGACGAGACAGTCATTCGGCCAGAGGCCATATATCCAGCTTGTCAGATGGCATGGGGGATGAAGCTGTCGCTTTGCCCAGTGGCCCTGTGTTTGATATATAAATCTTTGGGGGACCTGCACAAGCATCGGACTCCCCGTTCTTTGAGGACCGTGGGTCCTTTTCACTTCTTCAACGCCTGGGTTTGCAGTATATTCCCTGAGTTGGCTCCGAGAACCTTGCAGGCAGATACGGTGTTGCCTAGAATGATCGAATTCGCCAGTGCTGAGTCTGGTCCCTTTTATGATCAGTTGTTTAAAATAAGGGGCCGACTGATAAGGGTACCAGTGGACGCCCCCGGCATCATTCATTTCTGGAGCTTGGCGGCAGGTTCAGCTCCTTTGATTGATCCTCAGAGAGAGTGCAAGCTGGCAGAGATAGAGACTTATGCTCATCCTGTCACAGGGGCTGAAGTTGCTCGGCCTATTCTGGAGCCGGAGCTAGTCAGATGGGCCTTGGCTATTCGGCCCAGTGTTTTAATTTTCAGGAAGGGTGGCCTTCTTCTTTTGGAGCCATACTATCCGTTCTGATTTGGGCGGAACTTTGGCTACGACCAGCACATCCCCACCTCAGCTGCTCAGTTTCCTTTGGATAGCCGGGCCAAGCACGGGTCCGTCATTGTTGGCGAAGGCCGGTTGTGGTGGGATTTCTATCATCGCCAGGACGATGTAGTTTTCAGGGTGCCCACTGTTTCTAACCGTGTTCCCCGGGTAACATCAGAATATATCAAATGGTGGAACATCCGGACCGGTTTTTACAGGGACGGTAGGGGTGCCTTCTGGGATGTGGCAGAGCGCTCCTTCATGAAACAGCAACCTGGGCCTGTGTTTGATATTCCTGAGGCCCACCTGAAAAAACTTTACTCGCAGCACCCGAGGGAGGCGGAGAATTATCTGACTCAACGTCAGGCATTGAAGGAAAAGAGTTCCGAGCCGCTTGTCCCTGTCTTTGCTGCTATCAATGAAGACACTTTCATGAAGACCTTGAAGCACTTGTGCCGTGTGGGAGGCGCCCGCTTGGAGGAGCAGCAGTACCCATTCCCTGTTGAAGAGCCGCTCCCGACAGTAGCTCCTTGGAAGGGTCCAATTGATAAATTTCATCCATATAGGACGTTTGTACGTCGAGAAGATAGAACTCAGACGTACTATAGGCAAACGTCCTGGCTGTTCATTCTGCTGAATTTGCATGGATTATCTGCAGAAAGCCCGATAGCTGGCATATTGAACAAGCCACTGTTTATATCATTTCATTATGTCGATGGTTGGGGCATGGACCATCTTGACTTATTTCAATGCCTTGACTCTCACGGCCATAATGATCTGGCAGCTTTAGTAGAGAAGTGCCAGATATTTGGTGATGTGTGCTGGCTCATCAAGGAGGCTGCTTCCCGCTCCAAGGAGGTAGCTTATCTGTACTGGCCACTTTCTGTATTCTACGACGGCCCGGCAGGTAAGGTTTCTTCTTTTCTGATTGCAGTGTTTTCTGCTTAGCATCTGAATTTCGCACCCACTGATCCCATCACCCTTCTGCCATTTTCAACAGACCGGCCTGATATAAAGCGGCAGGGGCTCTATAGAAAGATTATTGCGCAGGCCGAGAAGCCTACTTATTTCGAAGTCCCGGCTGCAGCACCGACCACTGCTCCCCTGCCTCCTGGCAAGAAGAGGAAGGCTTCCGCAGTCAAGGCTACAGTTGGGAAGGCCAGGAAGGCCAAAAAGGCCCATGTTCAGCAGTCGACTTCGGTGGCGATGGACACTGGGACCCCTCTCCCCAACATTCCCTCATTCGATGAGTTTGAGTTGCAAAGGGAGGCTGCTCAGACATCGGTTCAGGGTAACATCATTAGCTTGCAATTTGCATTCTTCATCATCTTTTGCAGATTTTCAAAGAAGTCTTCGACTCTGACCCCTTCCCTCTTTGCGCAGCTCAAGAGCCAATTGTGGCACCCTCTGAAGCGGAGACCAGGCTGCCTTCCCCCACGCCGGCTAGTGAGGGGGGGGGGTAAGTGTGCTTTCTCATCTGTTTCACACTTCCATTGCTTTTTCTACTATAACCCTCAGAGGTCCCTTTTCTGTTGAAGTGGCAGCCGAGGAGCAGACTGACATTGAAAGGATGACAGAAGAGCCGATTCAACCTCCGGAGGGTCACAAGACTCAGTCGAAGCGGGGTACTGTTCTGACCAGGCGCATAATTACCCGGTCCACATCCCGACATGCTTTAGAGGCGTCCCCACAGCATGTAGCCAGGGTAGAAATATCATCGGGTAGCTCTACAACCGTCTCTGATGAGGAGGAAGTGGCTTTCAGTGGCAGTGAGGGGGATGCTCCTGAATCAGAAGCCCCGCTCGTACTTGCAAAAGGTGCTCGTCTTTTCAACCTGCTAAGCTGCTGGTGCCGTCTTCCGAGGAGGAGTTGCAAGAGGAGTTTGCCGGGCTCGACACCGAGATCGACATATCTTCACTCTTTGTCACTTCAACTTCGGAGTTTCCTCCTCTTTCGACCCACTTCGAGGACGCGAACCCTGCTTCAAAGGTGGGTCCCCTTTCAGACTTGCTGCTTCATCTGCATCTTCATTTAGTGCTGAAGGTTGTTTTGCTTTGGTCTCATGGCCCTATCACTGCCAGCTCAGACACAACTGCAACTTTTATGGAGGTTTCTTCTGCAAACTGGGCTATTGTCCCTTTTCTACCTTTATCCTGCATGGGGGCTCCTGAGGTCATTCGCCCTGTCCCAATGCGAATACAGTCTTCAACAGATTTAGCATCGTTGGACCTGGGGGCCTCAGGAGACAGATGCACTCCTATCAGGGCTTCAGATTTCAGAGCCAAAGCTGATCTAGCCAGAAGTTCTGCTTTCATACCGGCCGCAGTGATGACCATCGCTCCTGAGTCAACAATTCCCACAACATCAATCATGGAGGGTGAACCTTTGCCTCTTCAGACTGTGGCCTCCGCGGCCTCAACATTGAAGGAATTGGCCACCAAAGCGGAGATGGAAGAAGGAGAGGTAGCTGCTGCGGAACTGGGAGTATTGCCTGTAACCGCCCCGGATTCTATCTCCATACTTTCAGAATCTGAGGAGGAGGTGCCTGAAGTTGCATCCGGGAGTATTCAGACGGCCGCTTCCGAGGAGATGGAAGTGGAAGATCTCTTGGCCATGCCAGAGGTTGCAGGGAAAGCTCAGTTGGTACCTTCGGTAGACCTCCCATCTTCTTCTTTGCAGCCGGATATCACCCTATGGGCGGACATTGATAGTGAAGTAACCTTTGAAGTAGCTCCTCTTCCTTTGCCTGGATTTACTTCACCTGAGAGTTTTGTCTGGCAACATCTGGGCATGCTGCGCCAGCTAGTGGAGTCCCAGCCCGAACTAACCTATCCACAGTTGAAGGAGATAGCCGAGCGCTTCACCACCGGCTTGCAGGCGATGGGATGTCCCACAGAAATATGGGCCCAGCGGGTTCTTTTATTGTTAAAATTTGTTCATCACCGGGATTTCTTGACACATATCATGTCTGACAAACTGGCGGCTTTGAAGTTGCAAAGAATGGAATGCAAATCCGAGCTGGCGAAGATGAACTCTATTCTTCAGGAGCGACAGTGCCAAATGCAGTCTTTGGTGGAGCGGGAGCAGTTTGTGCGCGACCGGACAACTATCCTGGAAGCTAAACTGTCCGATCTCCTAGCTGAGCTACCGCAGCTAACAACTTCTCGACCACAGCTCGAGGAAGAAGCAGCTCTATTAGAGGGGCAGGTGGCGTCCTTTCAAGACGAGTCCGTTCGACTGCAGGAGGAGGAGGCTCGTCTTCATGAGCTGAGAGCCGCCCCTTATGTGGGTCTTCTGGCTTTCGAGGACATCTTCAGGCAGCCATGAACCATCTTCTCTTTCTTTTTCTTTTGTAGTCTTTTGCGATACAACGTCCCCTCGGGGCCCTTTATGTACTCACTTATTAATGAAAAGAAATCTTTGGCTTCACGCGTATCCATTTTCTTCTGCATGTGGTTTTATCACTTTGAGAAGTGGGGTAGCGGTTTTAGCAATTCCTCATGCGAATGGCCCGTACTTGGCAGGAGAGCGTCCACCCCCTCAGAGAAAGGATGGGGAACTCGCTCCACCGCGTGACGGCATCCGGGGAGGTGCTTAAACCGGATTCTGTTGGTAGCAGCAATCGTCCCTCTTGGCAATATGTGCTGCGAGGGAGACAATTTGCAGAAATGTGAAAGAAGAGGCTTCATCGAAATAGACGAAAGGTCTAGACCGGGTAGAGGTTATAGCAGGTGGGACATTGAAAAAGGGTATGGGGTTTTCATCAGAACGGCCATAAAGTCCGAACTGGACAGATTGTATCATTGGCCGGGCGATGTACCGATCAGCCAACGGTTGACTTCATCATCGATATTGAGCTTATATCGATGCAAAGGGGGCTTTCAGAATAGACGTAAGGTCTAAACCGGGTAGGGTTTTATCATTGATCGGGCAAGGTGCCAATCGATCAACAGTTGGTTTCATCATCGATATTGGGTTTATATCAATGCAAAGGGATTTCATAAATCTCATCAGGATAGACGAAAGGTCTAAACTGGATAGGGTTTCATCATTGATCGGGCGAGGTGCCAATCGATCAACAGTTGGTTTCATCATCGATATTGGGTTTATATCGATGCAAAGGGATTTCATAAATTTCATCAGGATAGACGAAAGGTCTAAACTGGATAGGGTTTCATCATTGATCGGGCGAGGTGCCAATCGATCCACAGTTGGTTTCATCATCGATATTGGGTTTATACCGATGCAAAGGGATTTCATGAGTTTCATCAGAATAGACGTAAGGTCTAAACCGGACAGAGGATTTCATAATTGATCGGGCGAGGTGCCGGTTGATCAACGGCGGGACGTACGTGAAGGTGTTGGTCTCGTCAGGACAGACGTAAGGTCTATTCCAACAGGTTTTATCGCAGGTGGGACATTTGAAAGTGGGTGTGTAGATTTCATCAGGACGGACGTAAGGTCTTTCTTGGAGAGGTTTTATCGTCGGTGGGGCCTGGAGCCAGATGACCAACAGAAGGTTTTATCAGCGAAGGGGAAGTAAGGGCAGCGTGCCTGTTGGCACGGAACTTTGAATTACCACATTACTGACCCAAGTGCCCTTTCGGGTTTTCACCGGAGCCAGCCCCCTCTTGCTTTTGCCCACGCGCCCTTTCGGGTTTTCACGTGGCGGGGTACCCGATTTTGCCTGCAGTGCCCTTTCAGGTTTTCACCACAGCTGGGTTTCGGCCATTTTTGCCCTTGTTCAGAATGTCTAAACAAGACTGGCGGGGTATCTCTATTTTTAACCCCATTTTTATATACATATATATATATATATATATCTCTTGAATTGGGACTTCAGCACAGGTCAGGCGATGTGCTGCTTCATTGGCGGCTGCTCTTATCATCGGTATTGGGTATATACCGACGCAAGGATTTCATAGGTTTCATCAGGATAGACGTAAGGTCTAAACTGGATGGGTTTCATCATTGATCGGGCAGTGTACCAATCGATCAACGGCAGGTTTCATCATCGGTATTGGGTTTATACCAATGCAAGGATTTCATAGGTTTCATCAGGATAGACGAAAGGTCTGGCCTGGATAGGTTTCATCGCCGATTGGGCAGTGTGTCGATCGACCAGCAGCAGGTTTCATCATCGGTATTGGGTTTATACCAATGCAAGGATTTCATAGGTTTTATCGGCATAGACGTAAGGTCTAAACCGGACAGGTTTCATTGCTGATCGGGTGAGTGAGCCCATTGATCAGCAGCAGGTTTCATCACGGTGGGACCTGGGACAAGGTATGAGGACTTTTATCAGGATAGACGTAGGGCCTATACTGAGTGGGTCTAATCGTCGATCGGGCAAGGCGCCGGTCGATTGACAAGGAGTTTTATGGCGGGAGGTGAGGCTTTTTCTTTGGGATTACCACATTACTGACCCAAGTGCCCTTTCGGGTTTTCACCGGAGCCAGCCCCCTCTTGCTTTTGCCCACGCGCCCTTTTGGGTTTTCACGTGGCGGGGTACCCGATTTTGCCTGCAGTGCCCTTTCTGGTTTTCACCACAGCTGGGTTTTGGCCATTTTTGCCCTTGTTCAGAATGTCTGAACAAGACTGGCGGGGTATCTCTATTTTTAACCCCATTTTTTTTTCATTTTTTTCTTTTAGAGGGTGACAGATTGGAATGCCATTAATCGTGATAAGGAGTGGCTTGGTTAGGGCGGAGTGCCACCAAACCAAGAAAGGGTAGCTCGGCTGGGGCGGAATGCCGCTAGACCAAGAATGAGGTAGCTCGGCTAGGGCGGAGTGCCGCTAAACCAAGAAAGAGGGTAGCTTCGCTAGGGCGGAGTGCCGCCAGACCAAGAATGGGGTAGCTCGGCTAGGGCGGAGCGCCGCTAAACCAAGAAAGAAGGTAGCTCGGCTAGGGCGGAGTGCCGCTAAACCGAGAAAGAAGGTAGCTCGGCTAGGGCGGAATGCCACTAGACCAAGAAAGAAGTAGCTTGGTTAGGGTGGAGTGCCCCTAGACTAAGAAAGAAGTAGCTTGGTTAGGGCGGAGTGCCACTAGCCCAAGAAAGAGGGTAGCTTGGCTAGGGCGGAGTGCCGCCAGACCAAGGATGGGGTAGCTCGGCTAGGGCGGAGTGCCGCTAAACCAAGAAAGAAGGTAGCTCGGCTAGGGCAGAGTGCCGCTAAACCAAGGAAGAGGTAGCTTGGTTAGGGCGGAGTGCCACTAGCCCAAGAAAGAGGTAGCTTGGTTAGGGCGGAGTGCCGCTAGCCTAAGAAAGAAGGTAGCTCGGTCAAGGCGGAGTGCCGCTAGACCAAGGAAGAAGGGTAGCTTTTGGCCCGATTACTCGAAGAATGTCGGTTGTGCAGCATGATACAGCTTTAGGTGCCTACCGTTGAGTGGCGAGAATTGGATCTCCCCTCGATGGTTGACAACCATATAGGCCCCACCTTCGTAGACCCTTTGTATCACATAGGGACCTTCCCAATTAGCATTTAGCTTTCCTTTTGGGTTGGACGCCATGACTTCTCTTTTCTTGACCATAACGAGGTCACCTTTCTTGAACTCTCGTCCTTTTACGAGTTTGTTGAATGCAGTGGCCATGCGGGCCTGATACATTTGGATATTCTTCTGGACTTGGAGGCGCCTCCCCTCCAATTCAGCCAGTTCTTCTAATCTTCTTTCTGTATTAGTCTGTTCGCCAGGGGCTAGGTCATATTGGACCGCCACTCTGAGTGACGGGACTTCCAGCTCCAGCGGGACTACTGCCTCTGAGCCGTACACCAATGAGTATGGTGAGCACCCTATAGGTGTTTTGAAGACGGTGCGGTATGCCCATAAAGCTTCATACATTTTCTCTTCCCAGTCTTTCTTGTTGGAACTGACGACTTTGGCCAGCAATGTACACAAGGTCTTATTAAAAGCTTCTGCCAATCCGTTTGCCTGTGGATTGTAGGGCGTGGAGGTTCTCCATTCAATCTTATACTTCTCGGCAAGCCGATAGATTTTCTGATTTCTGAAATGACTTCCATTATCAGATATTATTCGGTTGGGGATCCCGAACCGGAAGATAATGTTTTGCTTGATGAATCTGGAGACCAGCTCACCAGTCACTTCTCTTAATGCTATAGCTTCTGCCCATCGGGAGAAGTAATCTGTTATGGCCAGTATGTACTTATGTCCGGCCGAGGAAGTTGGCAATGGCCCGACTACATCAGTTCCCCATTGTGCAAATGGCCAGCTAGGGACTGTAGGGTGCAGAACGGCAGGTGGCCTTCTAGGCACAACAGCATGCTCCTGACATTTCTAGCATGACTTTGCAAACTTGCAACAGTCTTCAAACATGGTGGGCCAGTAGTAGCCCAGCTTCTTAATCTCTATCTTCATCTTGGGACCGGCCTGGTGGGCACCTGCTGTCCCAGTATGTGTTTCTTTCATTGCTTGCCAAGCTTCCTCAGTAGACAGGCAGCGGAGCAAAATCTTCTTGCATGCATCTGCCATTATTCGGAACAGAGTTCCATTTCTGAATTCATAAGAATCTTTGATCCTTAGAAGTTTCATCTTTTCTTCTCTTTTCTGCGGCAGCTGTTGGTGTAAAAACCATTGTAGCAGGTGTTGTCTCCAATCAGATGCCTGTTCTGTACTGATAGTAGCAACTTCTTCTTCTTCGGGGCACTCTTCTAGCATGCTGGGGACCTACCGCCGATTTATAACAATAATGTTCAGTGTTTCATTTGGTGGGACTGCTGTTGAGCTGGCTAGCTTTGCCAGTGCATCAGCTTGGGCATTATGTCCACGGCCCACATGCTTGAGCTCAATATGATAGAATTTCACCATGAGGCGCACAACTTTTTGGTGGTAGGGGTTCAACTCCGGCTTTCGCACTTCGAACTCCCCTTGGATTTGCTTTATTATCAACATTGAATCCCCGAATACCTGAAGCATCTGGATACCCATGTTGAGGCTTATACATAGCCCGATTATTAGAGCTTCATATTCGGCTTCATTATTGGTGCAGGGCTTGTTTATAGAACAGGAAGTATGCACAACCTCCCCTTCTGGTGATTTTAGCACAATACCGGCTCCGGCCCGTATTCTGGTCTTTCCATCGGAGTCCGTCTCTGTTCTAGATGCTCCATCAAAGAATAGCTGCCACATAGTTGACTGAGCCTGGCAGGCTTCTAGTGTCTCATCATCGGGTAACTCAGTCCCCAACATATCATTCTCTGGCACAGGATGCTCTGCGAAGAAATCGGCCACGGCCTGTCCTTTTATTGCCCTCTGGGGTATATATGTGATATCGAATTCCATCAGAATTACTGCCCATTTGCCCAACCGGCCTTTCAGTACTGGCTGAGTCAATATGTATTTGAGTGGATCTGCTGCAGATATCAATCTGATTTCATGTGACAGCATATAGTGCCAGAGCTTTTTAACGGCAAAGACTAGTGCCAAGCATGTCTTTTCTATATAGGTGTAGCTTTCTTCAGTTCTAATCAGCCTCCGACTCAGGTAGTATAGAGCCTGCTCTTTGCCTTCTTCATTTATCTGTGCTAGCATTGCCCCCAGGGAACAGTGTGTGGCTGCAATGTACAGTATCAGGGGTCTGCCCTTAATAGGTGCCCCTAGCACTAGAGGGGTCTTGAGATATTCTTTCAGCTTGTCAAAGGCTTCCTGACAGCCATCGTCCCAGAGGAACGATACATCTTTCATCATGAGCTTGTGAAAAGGGTGGCATCTCCCCGACAGATTTGATATGAATCGTCGGATATAGGCCAAACGCCCTTGTAGAGATCTCAGCTCGTGGAGATTCCTTGGTGGAGGGAGCTCCTGGATAGCTTTAATCTTGGATGGGTCGATCTCAATGCCCCTATGACGGACAATGAACCCAAGGAATTTTCCACTGGACACGCCGAAGGCACATTTCATAGGATTCATCTTGAGTTCATATTTGCGCAGCCTCTGGAACACTATCCTCAGGTCTTGCAGATGATCTTCTCTTCTGCTGGTTTTCACCACCAGGTCATCAATGTAGCACTCTACTTTCTTGAAGAGTAAATCATCAAAGATCTTTGTCATAGCTCTTTGATAGGTAGCGCCGGCATTCTTTTATAATGAAATATCCCCTTCGGGGTGCGGAATGCAGTGTGCACTCTGTGTTCTTCAGCAATCCAGATCTGGTTGTATCCGGATGACCCATCCATGAATGACAGGGCTTCATGGCCAGTGGTTGCATCGATCATGACTTCAGTGATCGGCACTGGGAAATCATCTTTCGGGCAAGCCTTATTCAGGTCCCTGAAATCTACACATATTCTGATCTGCCCATTTTTCTTCTTCACGGGCACTATATTGGCCAGCCATGTAGTATATTGGTTCTCTTCAACAAAGCCCACATCAATCAGCTTATCAACCTCTTTGTTAATCTGATTTATCAGTTCGGGGCGCATTCTCCTGGAAGGCTGCTTCACAGGGCTTGCCTCTGGGTTTATCGCCAATCGGTGCTGTGCCACATCGGAACTCAGTCCTGGCATTTCATCATATGTCCATGCGAAGCAGTCTCGGAATTCTTTCAAAAACTGAATATACTATTCTTTGACAGCTGGCTCCAACAGTGCACTGAGGAATGTCGGCCTTGGCTCATCTGCTGACCCCAGATTTACTTCTATCAGCTCATCGACGGTGGCTTGGCCTCCGTCTTCAACTTCGGGTGGGGCTTCTTGCAAATCAATAAAGCCTCCCGGGATATAATCTTCTTCATTCTCATGATTTTCTGTTTCATCATACCGATCATCGGCAGATGCTGGTGCATCGTATAAGGCCAATATGGCCGGATTCTGTTCAGTCTGCCCCGAGGACGTGACTGGCTCAGCGGAAAACTTCGAAGTGGAGTCTTCCGTGCTTAGAGGCTCTTCTGATGTGGGCTCCCCTGAGGGGTCATCATTATGTAGAGCTCAGAATTCTTCTAGAATGCGCCCAAACTCCAGGCACTCCTGCAGCTCTCTGGCTACTTGATCTTCATCCGGGGTTCCCGTATCAAATTTCGCTTCATCCTGGAACAGATCCTCCTTGCAAGATAGATCCTCCCAGTACCAATCTCTCTTTGTCTCGTCAGGTGTCCCCGTCCCCGGCTGATTGTCTGGGACTTCATTGTCCACTACGGACTGATAAATGATTTCTTCATCTTCCGAAGGGTATTGGTCATAGTCCATCCCGGGGGAATCTTCATGCTGGTAGAAGGCAGAGATAACATCTACCTCAGCTTCATAGTATTCTTGCAGGGTATAACCCAGTCCCGGGTGCTGTGTGATCTTCCTCAATTCTTTATTATCTTGAGGTGGATCCCATAGCTCCTTGAATGCTTTCTTCTGGGCTGCAGACTGTATCGATGGCATTTGCATCTTGGAGAACATCTGCGAAACCCGTTGGGTAGTGTACTCCAGGCCTGTAATTGGCACCATCCGGTTTGTGGTTTCTTCAGGGACCATGCAATCTTGATCATCTTCCTCGACTGCCTCCCCGGTGTAGAATATGATAGGAGGCTCGCAGAAGCGAGGGATTTCCATAGTCTTCAGTGGCAGCACCGTCTGGTATTCTATGCTGGCTATGGGCTTGACTAGACCCTGAGGAACTTCCACCTGTGTGTATTTTTCTTTCATTTTTTTTTCAGTATCATCTGGGTGTATGCCAGGAGGAGTGATCCGAGCAAAATCACCAGCATAAGAGATGTGAGATACCCCATGCTTTCTAATGTAGCCCTTTGGCGGCGGCGGAGACCAATTTCTTATTTTTGTCGCCGGCTTTTTCTGGCTAACCACAGCTTCTTTTCTTTATCCCTTTGTGACACCTCTGTGTAGTAGGATGCATCGAGCATATGGCACTCGAATACTTCAAAGGGATGTAGATCAGTAAACACCCTTTCTTCTTTTCCTTCATGGTAGTATTTTATGCATTGGTGTAGCGTGGATGGCACTATCTGATATTCGTGCAGCCACGGTCTTTCCAGCAGGGCCTTATACGTGGTGTTGGAGTCGATTACATAGAATCGTACCACGGTAGTGAGGTCGCCCAGTGTGAGGTTGAAATCAGCCACCCCGAGAGGTGTTTCACATTTCTGGTTGAACCCCGCAATCTTCATATCTCTGACCTTGGTAAGCTGCAGGTCAAAGTAGTATTTCTGATAGATGCGATACGGGAGAATATTTACAGCAGCCCCGGGATCTATCAGTATCCTGCTTAGCGACTGACAGTTCAGGGAGCCCCTCATATACAACGGTCTGTTATGACCGACATTTGGGATTAGCATATCATCTTCCGTGAAGGTGACCGATGGCCCAGCATTCACTTCTGCCAGGAGTGCTTCACATTGTGCCGGAGACTGCAGGGCATCCACGATTGCTTGGTGAGCTTCTTCGCTCAGAGAGAGAATTTCCCAGATGGAGAATCTGGTAGGGAGCTTCTTCAACATTTTCATGACTCGACTGCCCACCCGGACATTAGATAGTCTCATCTCCTCTGCCCAACGGGGTCTTGGAGGTTCATGTGGTGCCTGTGGCCTTTGATGCCTGGCGCCAGTTTCATCCTCTAGGTCGATTCCCTGGGATGTTTCTTCTGTAGCAATGGCCCTTGGCTTTGCTAAAGGGTTACACCTTTCATCTTCTTCATGCTGCTTCTACTTTCTATCTGCCGACTGCTGGCACTTGTTGTTTGTAGCTGGCATAACCTGCACCGACTGTTCGTTCTCCAAACTGGACAGAAATTCCAGGAATGAAGGGGCTTCATCTGCTTTTCTTCCCTCCTGGTATAAGCTGGCAGGGGGAGGAACCTGGACGCCTCGCATCTCTGGTTCCGGGATTTGATAGGGCTTCTCCCCTCTGAACATGATGTTATGGTTAGCTGGTGGTGGGCGTCCCCATCTTCTCCCAGAACGTGTTGCATGGGCTGAGGTAGAGGCCTCAGCATGGTTGGCTTCTAGTGGGGCATTTGATGCTTCATCCTCACCATTCTCCCCGGGCAAGGAAAAGAGTACCGACAGTGTATTGCACTGTACTGTCACGACTTTCTTCTCCTTTTTGGACTTGGGTCGTCTCTTCTTCTTCTGGGGATTTGGCTTTGCTGGCTCCTACCCCCAGAAGGGCTCAGTCTCATCTTTTCTTTGTTCTGCCTCTGGTTGCTCTTCAATTTTCAATTCCTCGAGCTGTTCCCAGAGTATACAGTCTTTCACCAACAGGTGCTTGGGCTCTTTTTGCTCATATTCGTCGAGCTCATTGATATACTGTTGTAGACGCCTGGCTGCAGGACTTACTTCTTTATGTGTAGGGAGGGGAGTTTGTCTCCTCCGGTTGTGAGTAGGGATCCGGATGACTGGTCCGGTCTCAGCTGTACGCCATACTAGCTTTATTGGAGGCGGCTCGGGCCTTGGGGTGATACCCCGGATAACTGCTCCGCTGGTACTGGCTGCGGGAGTCTTCTTTCTGCTCTTTATGGGTATCATCTGCCATCCCTCCTGATCTTTCTGCGGGGTGAGGAAGCAAGCTTCATAGGTATGCCTGGTGCATTCTTCAACGGCTTCCTTGGGCAGCTGTTGGTAGACTGAGATCATATTGGCAGCCATTCTCCAGGGTGGAGGCTCATGTGGATGGGGCGGCTTTACTTGGTAGTCACCCAGCTGCAGCTCACCTTTCTTGACCATTCCTTCCATGATGTCTTTGAAGACATAATAATCTTCAATTGCGTGCCCCAGCGCACGGTGAAATGGACAGAACAGTGGATCATCTTTCTTTGCTGCATCTGCTGGTCTTTTGGGTTCAGGCAATGTTACCTTATTGAACTTGTATGCTCAGTTGAACAGTGCGGCCGTCTTATCTTTTGGGAAGGAATATGCTTTTCTCATCTTGTCTCTCAGAGAGACTTTATCTTTTCTTTCTGCTGTATCTGCCAGTGGGGGAGCTTCATCTGCCCCTTTCTTCCCCTTCTGTTGCTCGAAGGTTCTGAAATCGACGGTGTTGGCCTCAGAGTGTGATGGCCGTCGCTCATTGGATTTTCCATTCGGCATGGTGGGGACATTGGCGGTCGGACGCTTGGACAAGAACGTCTCGACTTCTGCCACTATATTGTTCAGTCAGTCAAATGTTCTGACATCTGCACCGATCATTTTTTCTAGCACCTCCCTCCTGAGGCTCTGCTTGCATATCTGCACCGCATCTTCTTGATGAGGAGGTCTTCGGCATCTCATGGCTAAGTTCCTCCACCTTTTGATGTAGTCCAGTGCAGTTTCATCTTGCTTCTGCTTGGTTGCATATAGCTCTGCTATCGTGATTTCCCTTTCCGTGACATGAAATCTATCGCGAAATTTTCTCTGCATATCAGGCCAATCAACCACTGACCCAGCTGGCAAGCTTGAGTACCATTCAAAGGCCAACCCAGTGAGGGATGAGCCAAAGAACTTGAGCAGATAAGCTTCATCGACTGCTAGGTCACCCATGATTGTAGTGTAGTAGGCTATATGCTCCCTAGGGGAGCCTTGGCCATTAAATTTCTCAAACTTCGGCGGCCTACTGACGCCTGGGGGTAGTCTCTTGGCAGCATACTGGGGAGGATATGGTACCTTGTACACATCATAGGTACCAGCATCACCACCAGTCTTTTCTGACAGCTTCATTTCCACAATTCTTTCAATCATCTGCTTGTGGGCTACAGCTGGATCTATGTCTTCTGGAAAGAAGTGAGCTTGTTGCTGGCTGTGAGGAGTTGTCATCACAGTGGCGCGCAAGATGGGCGCGGTAGGCTGTGTCTGAGACACAGAGGGCTGAGCTGCTGTTTGCTGTGGAATAGGTTGGCTCGGTGTCTTGCCCTTATCAGCTAGGAGAGGGTTAGCTGGGATAGCCATCTCTGCTGAGCTGGATGTCTGCCCCGTAGGTTCAGCTTGCTTTGAGACTGATGTAGCTTCATGTCTCTCATTGAGCTGCCTTCGGAGAGCACTGATCTCCTGCTGGTATCTTCTGAACATCATCTGGACCATAGGATCCAAGGCTGATGGGATTTGCATATCTTCAGAAGTCCCTTCAGCATCGTCAATAAGGGGATTGTCCTCATCCTCTGTCGTCACCACATTGACTGTCATGGTGGTGATCTGCTTGCGGGCTTCATCATATTTCTTCATCTTATCTTTTGCGGCCTGGCCTCTTCTTGTGACAGGACCAGGTCTAGTAGCCAACCTGAGCAGTTCATCTGGCCGAGTTGGTAGTATATCTTGCCCCCTGGCAAGTCCAGCCATGTTGCAGGCGAAGATTTGCATTTTTTCTTTCCGCCTGTAGACCTTTCTTTTCACCTGGTCAGGATATTTGAGCCAGTCAAAGACCGATATTCTTTCTTTGGCTTCTCCTCGGTACAGGTCTTCTTTGTCATATCCGGCCCTGAGACCTTCTTCATAGTGATCTGAATCGGAGGAAGAGGCTCCGATCATCGTTTCTCGAAGTGTTTCTTCTTTTTCTTCACCTCTGGTGCCCAAGGCACGGGATAGTCTTTGTTGACCGAGGGCGGAGCTCCCCAGGTAGTGGAAGTAGTCTTGGACTATCTGCTTCATCTCTTCAGAATTGTGCCTCTGTGGCTTAGGCTGGAGCATTAGTCTTTCCTGGCTTCTCTGCTGATAGGCCGGTCTTGTTACCTGAGCATTCAAATGCTCGGCTTTGGAATATTTGAACAAGTCGGCCTGTCTGGCACAGGCCCTCGGTCTTCTTGGGATGGCGACCGTGACTGGTTCGCTCATTCCCACATTGCCGTTTCGGTAGCAGTTGACAGCAGCATCATATTTCTTTCTTTGCCATCTTCTGCCCCCAGCCCTGGGACGGGTGACAGTAAGGTCTTCGTTCCTCTCATCCCTTCTGCCCCTCATCATGGGGCGAGCAGCAGTCAAATTTCTTTCTTCATCATTTCTCTCATCTCTTCTGCCCCAGGCTTTGGGGCGAGCAGCAACAGCATTTCTTGTGTCTTTTCCCTCTCTTCTTCGCCTTTCTGCCCTGAAGCGGGCAACAGCATCTTCAGCAGCCTTCTCCTCATCTCGAGCTGGAACCCAGCTCTAAATCCTCTTCGGTCGCCAGACCTGTTTGTATTTTGCTGGCTTGGGCGCCAGCGGCTTCCTCTCATCAGCCTCCCAATTGGCCTGCCTGGCGGCCAGAGTCTGGAATCTGTTGGTAGTGGGCACCATCGGGATGATCACGTCCGGCTTGACCTCCCTTAGGCAACCATTCATGTTTGCCCGGACACCTCCAATCATCATGGTCTTTCCGGAGTTGGAAAGACGACGGTCAACAGCGTCATACCGGCTCCTCCGGTTGGTTCTTCTCCCCTTCTGAGCAGCAGCAGGGACCATGCCCCTTTTTTGGACATGATGGACGTAGCAGGCGACGGCCGTGGGGACCGTTTTCTCTGGTAAGATATTCTTCTGGTCAGTGATCTTCACCGGGGCACTTGCAGCAGTGCCTTGCTCATTGTCATCGACCTGCAGAAGGTCAGTGAAGACGACGCCCAAGCAGTTGGGCAGCCCAACGGCAGGCGGCATCGATCCGAACGCGAGAGGTACCGCCAGGTAGCCTTCTCGCACATGCATGTCAATCGGCTGCTGGTCGAAGCAAACGGACATGATTCCGGCTGTCATTGTAGATTCCTGAAAATAAGGGAAGTACACAGAATCAGAATTTTGAGGGGGGCCCGCTGGGCCTCCTACTTTAGCGTAAAGATGAAGGGAGACTCTGTCCCACCGGGCGTGCCAGACTTGTGGATGCGGATTTTTTTTCCTCTTATTTAAATCTTATCTGTTTATTATTTATTGATTTATTCGTTTGTTGGTTTATTGGCGTGCCAGTCACCGGGGTGACAATTTTATTGTGCGCTCGATCTGACATGGTCACTCGATTGTGAAGTCCGAGTCGGGACCAGAAATCCGTCATACCCTGAACGCTATGACGTTAATTATGTCCTCCCTAAGGAGGACAACCCTTGATTAAACGCTAAGATAGGAGGAGGACATCGGTAAAGCCACATGCTCAAAAGAAACGGAATTTATTCGTTTGCAAGACGCTAAATGGATTAGACGAAGCAGGGGTTCGTTATCTTAGGGGATAGCTCCGACGGCATATTCCCACCAGCTTGAACTATGCCAAGTGGGGAATAGGAAACTACCCATGCGGTGGCAGAGTAGGATCCGAAAAAGATCGGGCATAATTGACCCGGAGTCTGAATGGGGACCGGCGTGACATGGCACGCTCCATGTGGGTGTGATGGCACATCTATATCCCCCTTGGAGGGACCATCGGAGGGCATGCAAAGGCATAACTCCGTGGGCCGACGAGGTTGAGAGGGAGAACATCACAGTCACCCAATAGGATATGCATAAATTTCGGCAGCATGTCCGCTCAACTTGGATTATGCCAAGAGAGAATAGGTCATCATCCACGGAATGCCGGGATGACGACCGAACGAGGATGGGCCCCGGGCCCCGGGACATCGCTTGCATTTATGCCATCGTTTAATATCCCCTTGAAATCCCTCGGAACTCATGTAATGACATGGCCCTTTGGGTTCATAAGGGTGAAATCTGGATCGGGAATGAGGACTGTAGGGGAGGTCTTCCCCATTACTGTGTCTTCTCAAGGCATCCATGACGATCTCTGAACATCCCCGGGGCATATGTCTGAAGAAATTAGAAGGTTGACATATGGCAGTGCAGAGAAGAGCCTCTGACTGGACTTCAATTGGCCAAGAAGGTGGGTCTTGGCATGGCTTTCTATCGGCTAGAGGAGGGTCTCGGCGGAGGTTTATTGGTTGGCCAAAGGGGGGTCTCGGCGGTGGTTTCTTGGCTGGCCAAAGGGCCTCTCGGCGGGGGTTTATTGGTTCAAAAAGGGGGGTCTCGGCAGTGGCTTCCCGGCGCGCTCCTGGCCGCGCCGAGAAGGTGGCGCCGAGAGGCTTGCATGGAGGGGTTTGAATAGGCCTATAGGGGAGGGGGTCTCGGCGTGGAGCTTCCCGGCGCGCTCCTGGCCGCGCCGGGAGCCTGGCGCCGAGAGGCTTGCATGGAGGCTCACGTGAAAAAGGTTTAAATGGCAGGGTTTGTCGTTTAGCTGGGGGAGAGGGCATCTCGGCGGGACAGCTCTCGGCGGGGAATTTTACACGCCGAGAAGGTGGTTTTGTGGAAGGATTTCAGGGTTTGATTGCGGTACTCTGTTCGGGAGTTTCTAGGTTTTGTGGCTCATAGTGAAACCGAATCGGGGGTGCAGGAGGAGGTTTCATGGATGCCTCTGCTAGAGGGATGCCAGGGAAGCTGAGAGACCAAATCATCAGGAGGAGGAGAGGCCATCGTTAGGGCCCTGAGTAGCTTTCATCTATCTGTTGCCAGACGTCTGGGGGGGTCAAGAGATGGCTGTCTCTGATCCCCCAGACTAGCATAGTGGCATCGAAGAAGCAAAACGGAGATGAAAGAACCCTCGGCGTCGGGACTCCAGGTCTTAATCACTCAACGGTTAGAGTAAAGACCCAGGGTTGCGTTCATCTGCGGGTTCAAATACATCTTTTATAGCCGGCAGTCCGGGAAACCAAGAGATTGATGTCTCTGGTTCCCGAACAGCACAAGAGGCTCGAGGGGAAAAACTCGAACGTATACGGAGGGCATACCATTGAGACAGGAAGGGAGGAGAGAATAGAACCCAACGACCCACTAAACAGGGGTGGGAGTTCTATCTTCATCCCTGCTCTAAGAACAGACTCAACTCTGAAGCTTGAATCGTTCCGCCCATGGGGCATTCAGACAAACAATACGCATGCGTATAGAGACAGGGGAAGCTCATATTGCCTAATATCCATCACAGCAACTGCATTTATTTCATCCCACTACCATTATTTACATCGACTGCAGGACTGAAGCCGAGAAACATAAAGGGGAGGAACAGGGGGAGAATCATATGAATAATCGAAGCACTAAGGCTTGGACTACTACATACGGAGAACAATGAAAAAGGAACAGCGAACATGGGGGGGGGGGGAGGGCGGAGCATTGACTCCTCTCCCTCCCCCTAGCAGCCCACCTGGAGCCTTTTCTTCTTCTTTTCTTCTGCTTCTTCTCTTCTCCCAGCCGAGGGGGGGGGGTCTCTCTCTCTCCTGGCATGACTCCCTCTCTATTCTTTTTCTATTCTTCTATCATGTTCTCCTTTTTCTATTCTCTTCTTTTTTTTTGTCCGCCCCCTCTTCGTTCGAAGGAAGAGGGTTTTTATATCCATCCTCCTTTTCCTTCTCGGCAGATACTATCACGGCGCGCTTGAAACGGGCTTCCCGGCGCGCTCGAATCCCACCTCTCGACGCAGCTTTGGGCTTCGACCACAGGCTCTCGGCATGACCTTCACATAGGCCCACTTGGGACTTTTTAAGTGCATCATCACCCGAAAGGGCCTTTCATTGATGACATATCTTGTATCGAGATCATCATTACGGTTTTCATCAGTCCGTAGACAGGGGTTTCATCAGTCCGTAGACAGGGGTTTCCTCAGTATTGCCATCTGAATGGTGACAAAACCGGGTATCATCTTATCGACACCGTCACTTGAATTGTGACGAGCTCGGACATCAGCTTTAGTCTGGGAAGACGTCAGCCGGGTATATAATCTGTGGAGACCATTCTTCTTCTGTTCTGACTTTGCAAAAGCCTTTGCAATCTTCATCTGCCGGTACCGGCTTCATCTTCATCTCATATTACATCTGTCAGTAAGCCGACATCTGACTTACCCTGACATATCATCCGTGGATTCTTGGACGAAACGGTAGTACAGCTCTCATTAAAGGGCTGGAAGGTCTCATCAGTCGAGTGACTGCTGCTTTATCAATGCTGCCGTCTGAGTGACATTGGCACCGGGCATCAGCTTTGCCGACAAGGGTTTTAGCCGGGTAGACAGTTGATGAGCTTCATCATTGGTCTTTCACTGTTGGTCCGACCCTCTTTTCAATTATATTTTCACCCTTGTTCATTTTTCAGGTGTCAACAGCATCTCACATGATCTACCCAACAAAAAAAGAAACAACCTAATGCAGACTTAAGTGCGTATGCCCTTACCCTTACACATGCCAAGTTCTCGCCTGATTTTATTGAATTGATCCTGATTTAGAGGTTTTGTGAAGATGTCAGCCAGTTGGTTAAGAGAATCAATGAACTTGAACTCAAAGACCCCTTTGCCTACATGATCTCTCAGAAAATGATGCCGAATGTCAATGTGTTTGGTTCTGGAGTGTTGAACAGGATTTTTGGAGAGATTAATTGCACTCATATTATCACAGAAGATCGGCACACAATCCACTTCAACATTCAAATCAAGCAATTGATTTTTGATCCAAAGTACTTGGGCTCCACAACTTCCGGCGGCTACATATTCAGCCTCGGCCGTTGAGAGAAATACTAAATGTTGTTTCTTAGAGGCCCATGAAACAAGGCACCCGCCAAGAAAGTGACAGTACCCACTTGTACTTTTACGATCTAAAATGCATCCGGCGTAATCCGCATCGGTATACGCAATTAACTCAAAAGAACTACCAATGGGAAACCACAAGCCAAAGTCAATAGTACCAATTAGATATCTGAAAATGCGTTTAACAGCTGATAAGTGAGATTCTTTAGGGCATGACTGGAAACGGGCACAGAGACATACACTGAATTGAATGTCAGGGCGGCATGCTATAAGGTACAGCAGTGATCCGATCATACCTCGAAACAGTGTGGAATCTACTGTTTTACCATTTTCATCCTTATCCAGCTTTGTGGTGGTGGCCATGGGAGTTGATATGGGTTTTGCTTCTGCCATCCCGTATTTCTTCAGCAATTCCATAGTATACTTTGCTTGATTTTAAAAAATTCCTTTCGAAGTTTGTTTCACCTGCAATCCAAGAAAGAAATTTAGCTCCCCCATTAAGCTCATCTCGAATTCTCCTTGCATGGTCTTTGCAAAATCCTCGCATAAGGCATTATCAGAAGCTCCAAAAATAATATCATCCACATACACTTGAACCACCAAAATGTCCTTACCTGATTTCCTTATGAAAAGTGTTTGATCAACCTTACCTCTCTTGAACCCATTTTCAGCAAGAAAAGAAGTAGGCCGTTCATACCATGCCCTTGGTGCTTGTTTTAGTCCGTACAAGGCCTTTTGGAGCTTGTACACGTGTCGTGGATGTTTGGAATCTTCAAAACCTAGCGGCTGCTCTACAAAGACATCCTCCTTGATATAGCCGTTAAGAAATGCAGATTTAACATCCATTTGAAATAGTTTAAAGTTTAAAGAGCAAGTGTAGGACAGTAAGATTCAGACTGCTTCAAGTCTAGCAACTGGTGCAAAAGACTCATCAAAGTCAATTCCCATCTCCTGGATGTATCCCTTGGCCACAAGCCGAGCCTTATTCCTCACAATCAATCCCACATCATTTAGCTTGTTTCTGAAAACCCAGCGAGTTCCAATAGTAGGATGGTTCTTAGGACGCTGCACGAGAGTCCACACCTCGTTTCTTTCAAATTGATGCAGCTCTTCATGCATCGCCTGAATCCATGATTCATCTTGAAGAGCTTCATAAATGTCCTTGGGCTCTACTTGAGAGAGTAGGGCCATCAGGTCCTCCTGTTCAACCTGCCTTAGAGAGGACCTAGTTTTCACCCCATCCTCCAGATTACCTATGATGTTCACAGTTGGATGATCCTTTAGAAATGTGGAGGAGCTGGGCAGATCAGGATACTGCACTTGTGGTTCTTGCAGTGTCTCAATTGTAGGATCCTCATCTTCCTCATTTTTACTTGAAGTTGCCTTCAATGGCTCATCATTGGCTTTAACATTTGATGAGTTCTTAGGGTCTTCATCTGCATCCGAGATAGAAGAAATTTGCTTTGTGAGTTTTGACTCGGATTCATCAAAAATAACATGAGGACTTTCTTCAACAACTAAAGTCCTTTTATTGAATAATCGATAAGCTCTAGAATTGAGTGCATAACCTAGAAAAATTCCTTTATCACTCTTTTCATCAAACTTACCCAGATTGGACTTACCATTGTTCAAGATATAGCAAGGGCATCCAAAGGGTTTAAGATAAGAAATGTTTGGCTTCTTACCCTTGTAGAGCTCATATGGAGTTTTCTTCAGAATGGGCCTTACCATTGCCCTGTTGATGATGTAGCATGCGGTACTTACCGCTTCAGCCCAAAAATACTTGGGTAGAGAATTCTCACTGAGCATGGTCCGGGCCATGTCTAACAACGTTCTATTCTTTCGCTCTACTACTCCATTTTGCTGGGGCGTTCTTGGTGATGAAAAATTATGTGTGTACCCCTGCTCTTCACAGAACATGCTGAATTCATGATTTTCAAATTCACCACCATGATCACTTTGGATTGTGGTGATGAGGTAACCCTTTTCATTCTAAATTTTTCTGCAAAACACTTGAAACTCCGTCACGGCATCACTTTTATTAGCTAAAAATAGCACCCATGTGAATCTGGAGAAATCATCAACAATCACAAAGCCATAGGATTCTCCTCCTAGGCTAGATGTTTTAGTAGGACCAAAAAGATCAAGATGCAACAGTTCCAATGGCCTAGCGGAATAAACAATATTTTTGTTTTTGAATGAGATTCGTGTTTGCTTGCCTTTCGTGCAAGCTTCACAGATATTATCGCTTTCAAATTTCAATTTGGGCAGACCTATCACCAAGTCATGTCTAGACAACTTAGAGATCACTCCAAAACTAGCATGACCTAGTCTGCGGTGCCATAGCCATGCATTATCATGGTTGTTAGCTACCAAACACACATTATCAACTGAAACATCAAGAAGATCAATGATGTACACATTGTTGCTCCTTTTACCAATGAATTTGATTTCATTTGAATTTTTGCACATGACAAAACAGTGAGTCATATCAAAAACAATCTTAAAACCCTTATCACATAATTGACTTATGCTCAACAAATTATGATTCAAACCTTTCACCAGAAGAACATTTTCAATCAGAGTTTCAGAATTCTTACCTATGTCTCCAACTCCGATTATTTTACCTTTGTCCTTCCTGCCAAAAGCAACTAAGCCTCCTTCTTTTTCTTGCAGCTTGGAGAACACTTTCTTGTCCCCTGTCATATGCCTTGAGCAACCGCTGTCTAGATACCATTTGCTCCCCCTGGCTTCAAGACATATCTGCAAGAAGAAAAATTCTCATGCAATTGTTTTTGGTACCCAAACCAGTTTGGGTCCATAGGAGTTAGTCCAACTTCTTACGGGTGTTCTCTTCGTCCATGGAACATGATAGTTAGGTGTGCTTTGTCTAAACTAGCAGTTGGAAATCATATGGCCAAATCTACCACAATGAAAGCAGTTAGCATGTGAAAAAGTTCTTTGATATCTGTGTGGTTTAGGCTGAGCATGTTGGGGTTTAGAGTTAGAACATGAAGCATGATTATCATCCTTTCCATGAATAAAGAATGTGGTGATCTTATGCTCAAAGGATTTTTTGTTTTGAGGTGTGTACCCCAAGCCTTCCTTTTGGAAGTTGACTTTAACCCCCAATAGGTTATCCAGGTTTTGTTTCCTCTTAACAAACTTAGTCAAGGTGAACTGAAGCTCAGCAACTCTTTCACCCAAAATCCCATTTCTCCTTTCGAGTTCTGAATTAGTGGATTTTAGAGTTTGTTCTTCAATTTTGATCCTTTCACGTGCTTCCTCCATTTCAATTATTTTGCATGATAGTTCCTTTTTGGTTTTATCACAGTCTGAGATTATTTGCAGTAGACTTTCCTTTTCTTCCGAAGCCTCAAACCATTCCTGTTCCAGTTTCTCAAATTTGGCAAAGATATCTTGACGTGATGAATCATCAAGTTTCTTTTTAAGAGCTTTATTTTCAGATCTGACTTTCTTGTACTTCGTGTACAACTTTTCATATTCAGATTCCCATTGTTCATTGGAAATGAATTCGGGGTTAGAATTTACCTCCGTGGATTCATCCTCATGTGCCATGAGGCACAAGCTTTCCACAAGTTCTTGAATCTCTTCATCAGATGGTTCATCTTCTTCGTCGCTCCAAGTGGCGACCATGGCTTTGGGTTTATTGAAGTTATCCTTCTTGAATTTCTTCTTTAGATCTGGACATTCACCTCTTATGTGTCCAGGCTTCTTGCATTCGTAGCATATGATGCTACTTGGCTTGCTCGATTCGCCTTTAGTCTGCGTGGGCCTTCTTTGCCCTTTTCTGAAATTTCCTTGAAAGTTTCTCTTCTTCCTTAGAAATTTTCTCACTTGGTGAGTTATCATCGCCAATTCTTCCTCTTCATTGCTTCCGTCACTTGATTTACCTTCTTGAAATTCGTCATCGGATTGATGAGCTTTCAGTCCAATGACCTTTTTCTTTTTGATGTCTTCATCAACTGTTCTCTTTATATTTATCTCATAGGTCATGAGTGACCCTATGAGTTCATCCAAAGTAAGATAGTAGCTCTCTCCTTCTTCATATTTTATCTTCATTTGCTTGTTCCACCTATACGGTGTGTTTTCTTTTACTCTTTATTCCACGCCCCGGGGTGTGTTTTTCTTTATTTGCTTAGCTTATCCTTGATTGAGATAGCATGCCCATGCTAGTATTCATGTTGGTTGCCTAGGTTCATGTTGTACATGTTCATAGGTTGATTGATTTCATTATTGGTTCATATTTTCATCATAGTTGGCATCATAGCCCATCTTGCAAAAGAAGGGACACATTATAACCAACAAATACGACGATGGAGTGCCCTTGAAAATAGGGTCGGAGACACTTGGCTGAGGTAACCAACGCTAGCACGAGTTTCTCGGTTGCGTGGTACCTTCTTTCAGCCTCATTAAGCACCTTGCTGGTATAGTAAACTGGTCTCTCGACCCCCGCGTCGTTCCTGACTAGGACCAAGCTCACTGTGAAAGGGGTCACCGAGAGGTAAAGGTGTAGAGCTTCACTCGGGACCGGCTTGGACAGCACCGGGGGCGAGGCCAAGAATTCCTTGAGTTCGGTGAATGCCTTCTGACATTCCTCGTCCCAGGAGAACGTAGCAGATGCCATTTGGGTCCCCTCAATAATTTGAAGAAGGGTTGGCATCGTTTGGCCGCTCGGGATAGGAAGCGGTTGAGCGCGGCGATGCGCCCCGTAAGGCGTTGGACGTCCTTGATGCAGGTGGGTGGCCGCATGTTCAGGATGGCCTGAACCTTGTCGGGATTGGCCTCGATCCCACGCTGAGTTACTAGGAAGCCTAAGAACTTCCCGGATCTGACTCCGAAGGCACATTTAGCGGGATTGATCTTTTTTTTTTTAGCCATGAAGATTTTATTAGAAGGTAAGGTGATTACAATGTCAGCGGGGAAATCCCATGTAAGCAAAAGGGAAACAAGGTGTTTCCTAAAGACACCAAGGTGCCGAGAGATACAAAATTTACAACGGGGCCATGCGACCACCTAAGATCCATAGATGGCACTAGGAAAACTATGAATTTAGATAATTCTAATGCTTCCGCAGGAGCGACTATCCAACTTGACACTGGCTTTGCTTGTATTGGGAAGGTCATCAGCAGACGCAAAGAAGCCGTTAACAGCAGTCCTGCAAGCATGAGAAGCCAGCGAATCTGCAACGCGGTTGGCTTCACGATAGATGTGAGCCATAGTGATCTTCTGAGCATCGAGGAGGTGTAAGGCTTCTCGCCACCAGTGAAGCGTACTCCAGGGGGGGGGGAAATTTTGGTGTTGAAGGATTGAATGAGGGCCATTGAATCCGATTGGATGCTGGAAAGGGAGATACCAAACTCGGCTGCCAGACGCAGGCCATCACATAGAGCTCGGTTTTCTGCAATGAAGCTGGTGCGAGTGCCGTAGAAGTGGGCAAAGGCTAGAATCACCGTGCCCGTATGGTCTCTGATGCAGCCGCCTCCCCCGCAGGAGCCCGGGTTTCCTTTGCAAGCACCATCGAGGTTTAGGCAAAGTCCATTCAGAGGCGGGATCCATCTGATCAATTTGATAATCTTTGGCTTGTGTTTAGGCTGGTAATTCAAGAAAGCCAAAGTTGGAGCTAAATCACGCGGGCAACTGGCCTTAAATGTAGTTTTGTCCAGGGCCCAGTGAACTCAGAATTTGATGGAAGCGATGATGTATCTCGTATTAAAAGGAGTGTTTTGAAAGCGCTTGGCGCATCTGGCTTTCCAGGTTTCCCAAAGCAGTAGCAGCAGCGTGTAAAGAGAAATGAAGCCAAAAGGAGACTCCAGACTACAACGCTCCAAAAAGATCCAAAGACGAGTGGTCACTTGACCATGCAGCAAGCAGCCTGGGCCAATAAGTGGGGTGAACCATCGCCAAAGTTCTATGGCAAGATCACTATAGAGGAATAGGTGATTGAGGTCTTCTGAGCTTGGTAGTGAGCAGCAGGCACATTTGGACACCATATAAATGCCACATTCAGCAATACGACCATCAACCGGGACAGCTCTTTGGAGGAGCTTCCAACAAAAGATGGGCGTGCGGTAATGAAATGATGGATGCCACAGCTTGCGAAGAGTTGGTCGCCGAATCCCTGTAGTCCTCACCATATGGTAAGCATATTTTGTGGTAAAACCCCCAGAGTTGGTGGTGGACCAAATACGAATGTCCTGAGTGTCATTGCGGAGCACTGCTTCATCCAGAAGGGGGATGGGTGGAAGACAATTACGGATTGGGTGGTGGGGGTCACTGATCACCTGGCATACAGTAGAAGGGGGACCCTCATAGGGACTCAACATCTTATTTCTAAGTGGAGCGTTGCCCATCCAGACGTCATCAAGGAAATTCACCAATTCGCCATTGCCGATCACCCACCTAGAACAATTCTGCACCAATTGGTAAGTCGGAATAAAGACACTCTTGGCTATGCTACGAGGGAAGGGGGCAAGATAATCAGTGATATTCGCAATCTTGTATCTGCATTGCACATAATTGGACCAAAGGGAGGTCCCATTAAAAATACACCATATTTGTTTGGCCGCAAGAGAGATTTGCACATGCTCACGACTTTGATGCGCTCGTCACCCGTCGTTTAAAAATGTCGTGCCACACAAACTTCAAAATTTATAAAATCGCACTCACTCACTTTATTGATTTTGGAAATACGAGTAAAGTGGTAAGAACGGGTCGATCCCACGAGGAAGAAATATTTTATAGATCAAGTTGTAATATATCCTTATGTTTAGAAAACCAATTTTTTATCTTTTAAGTGAGATTAACACTAAAGGAAATTATATTGCATGAAAACGTAACTAAAGAATATGAGATGAGTAAAGAAGAGAAATTGGAAGAGGTGAAAAGATGAGAATTTCAAAACTTTGCATAGATGAATTTTTATTTCTTTGAAAGTGAAAGAATGCAATGTAAAATAAAATTACAACTTTAAATAACAAGAGATAAGTGAAGGAAATTTTAGCCAATGGATGAAGAATGCCGTCGTTTCCTCGCCGAGCCTTGGATGAAGATCGCTCCGCCTTGGAAGTCGACGTCGTGAGATGACCGGAAGATGACTAACCGCTTTGGGTGTGTGAAGAAATCGTGAAGAAAGGGAGATGGATAGAAATAGGAACAAAGACAAGTTGAAAACACAACAGAATTATATTAAAAATAGGGGGTTGAAAGGAATAGAATAACTTAAAATCTAGAGAGAATTTGAAGAAGTGGAAGAAATGAAAGTTATAGATAATGAAAAGAAGAAGAAGTTTGATGAAGACCGCAGAGATAGAAAATGAGAGGAAGATAGTGAAAAACGTGAAAAACTCAAGATTGATTGGTGCGGATGAACAGTAAAATGGCAAAAAATAGAATAGTGAAAAATTAATTATAACTCTCAAACTAAGAAGAATTAGAAGGAGCGGTAGAAGAAGAAATTTTAGATCTATAAGATAAGAAACACGTTTATGAAGAACTCAGAGTAAAAAGAAGATTGGAAAGGCTTCAAAATAGAAGAATACTAGAAGGTATCACCTTGGATGAACAATAATCACGTAGAACAGAACTAAGATAGACGGGAAATAACTTTCAAACTAGAAGGAATTAAGGAAAATGATAGAAAGAGAAATTGAACAAAACTTAAAGATGAACAACTTTTGTGAAGACATGAAAATGAAATGGAGATCAGAACAACAAGTAATGGGACTAAGAAAAGACTAAATGCTTAAACAAACCATTCATTAAAACAATCATCAACTTACAAAGTTTGCATCAAAAGCTCTCAAAACATAACTCTCTAACTCTCCTATGAAGCTCAACTAAGGCCAACAAGAATGAACTTCAAGAACACAAAGTAACCCCATTCCAACTCTTAGCAACTACTCCTAGCAACTCCCTTTTCATTACATTTGAAGCCCCTTTTATAGGATGTTAAAACAACTCCACCCTATGTGAACATGCCTTGCCTCTTTTGTTGACAAACATAAGTCATTGCTACAATTTTTGACTTAGGAAGGTGTTCCAACATGTGTTGCGCACTTCTATAATTTTTCCTGATTTTTTCTCTTCCTTCCTCTCCCTTTCTCTCTCTTTCTCTCGCTTTCTCTCTCCTCCTGGCGCGTGCGCCGCCGCCTTCCTCTTCCACCGCGTGCGCCGCCCGCGCTGGGCGCGTGCGTCGGCCTCCTTCCGCCGCGGCTGCGCCGCGGTGCGCCCGCGTGCATTTGACCACGGGGAAGGCGCGTCAACGCGCCTTCCTCTTCCCCTCGTCGACCGTGCCGCCTGCGAAGGCGGCACCTGTTCCACCTGCAAACATACACACGCACACACACTCACAATGTATATAGATATATATAGATATATTAAATATATATATATATATATTATATATCTTATATTATCTCTATATATTATCTATATTTATATATATATTATGTATATATCTTATAAAAGCCCAAAAAATATCAAATAAATTTATTTTTTTTCTTTTTTTTTCTTTTCTTTTTAAACAAGTCCATGGGCTTTTGGCCTTTATTATTATTATTTTTATTTCCCCTTTTTCTTTTTTTTTATATTTGTTTCTTGTCACTTCCCTCGTATCGAGTTCCTATATAAATAAGTAAATATCGTTATTAAAATTATTTAATTTCAAAAAATTAAATATTTGACTCTAAATTAAAAGTAAGCGTGCTACGTGTATATTTATTATTATTTAAGCTCATAAAAAATGTATATAACATGAATTAATATGTAAAAATACACACTTATCACACCCCCCAACTTACTCATTGCTAGTCCCTTAGCAATGCAAATAATTAAACATTTTAGGACCAACAAGAGTTTACAATATCCATGCCTCATTTCCAGAGCATCTTTCATAGAGTCAACTAAGGATTAGGAATCTGGACTCATTACCACATACTAGCCTTAAATTTAGAAATTAGGTACATGATTAAGAAGTCTAATCAAAATTCAGTAGCACTTGTGCATGTGAGATGCTAAGTCTACATTGAAGACAATTGCGTCCTCCATTTGCTATTACAAACAAGTGTCTTTCAACTCTGCACTTCTTAATCAGAGCATTAAGCATAATAGCTTTTTGTCTGCCTTATTACATTTGTCCCTTTTGGGATCTATATATTTTTTCTCTTTTTCTGTCTACATTTTTTTCTATACACACATGATGCTACACTACCCTTCACTGTTTTACGCGAACCTCAACACGTCTTAGGTGAAGTAGGCCCGGTTACACAGATCAAAGTTCCCTTTTCCTTTTGACGCGAACCTCAACACATCTTAGGTGAAGTAGGCCCGGTTACTCAGAATCGGAGCATTTTTCATGGTGTTTTTCTCAAAATTTTATTTTTTAATAGATAACATGGCAGAAAGCTTCTAAAAGATCTCTTCTTCAAGAAGTGCAGAATATCAGATAGTATGTCTAAAATAGCAGAAGGCTTGTCCTTCTTGTTTCATTAGCGTGCAACGTGATTTGCTCTTTTTTTTTTTCGAAAGTGCACATGAACTTTAAAGATATTCTTAACTCAGTTTTCCATGGCTAGATTAAAGAAATTGTCCATCATCCTTTTCCCTAGTATTTTCTATTCTAGATTCCTTTTCAATAGAAGCATGAATCAGGAAAACTCAATTGGGTGTTTATAATTTTTCCAAAAAAAATGAGGTGAAAAATTTAGAGGTTGTATATATGAATGCAAAATGTGCAACATGATTTCTTGTCCCCTCAACTTAAATGACATTGTCCTTAATGGCATGAACAATAGAGATTAATAGAACAATGTAGATGAAAAATTTATGAAGGAATGGGACAACCTGATAGAGGTGGACTTTGAAAATTGTGGCTTTTGAAGAAAAGGTGGTACTTGACTTTGGACGGCTTGGCTTATCTGAGCAGTAGAGTAAGCAATCTCCTTTCTCTCCCCAACTTGTCTGGTATTCACACCTGTAAAATAAAAACACACGAAAAACTTGGGTTGCCTCCCAAGAAGCCATTTATTACCACACAAAAATCACTAAAACTTTGGGTTGCCTCCCAAGAAGCCATTTATTACCACACAAAAATAACTAAAACTTTGGGTTGCCTCCCAAGAAGCGCTGAGTTTTACGTCTTCAGCCAGACCCAAAGCTCTATAACCAACGAGTTGATTTTAGAATGAGCCACCGAAGAATTTTATTCTTATGAAAATTTCCTATTTCAGGCCCTGAAGAAAACGGATGTAACTGGTGAGTGCAAGGGCAAGACATATATCGGGGTGGAGGTATTGCAAAAGGACCACCCCAATCAGAGAATAGAGAAGGAACATTGGGAAAAATCATGTCATCGATTATGAAATATTCCTCCTAAGATTCCGTGGGATCAAATAAATCAGCATATAGAGCAAGATTGGACTAATCGGTTGAAATAATTTCAAAAGAATCACCGTGGTCAAGAATTGGCATAAGCTCTACCCTTTCCTCTAGATTGAAATTATCATGCGGCACACTCAAATCATTCAATTCCTCATTTAACCCAACTCCATTGTTCAAATAAATATTAATTTCTTGTTCCAGCTTCATTGCTTCTTCCTTTCCATCGTCAAAGAGAATTTCCTCAAATTTGGGGAGAGAAATTGGAATAAAAATTTCAGATTCAGTAGACTCTTCCTCTCCCTCTAACTGGAGATCATCCACCTCTCTAGCATTTTCCTTACGAGGGTAATCAAGCACAGACTCCTCAAATTCAATATTAGGAGGGGGAATATGATCATTCATTAGTTCATCTCTTTCCTTTATTTCGTTTACATCAAATTCTTCACTTTCCTCAAACTTTCTAGGTTCCTCATTCAAATTTTGCTGACAAGATCTCTCCATAATTTCGTCATCTTCTGAATCACAGTGGATTTGAATGTTATGATAAGTGGAAGTCAAGGATTGATCATAGTCATCATAAGGAAGTTGATCAGTAGAAATGGAACCAGAATAGTTAAGCACTTGCTCTTCCTCAACCCTCTTGATTGTTTCAATCATCTCATCAATTCGTGCTTGGAGAGATTGACTTTGAAGCATCATTGATGGATAGTGTTGATTGAGT
The DNA here is from genome assembly GCA_022559845.1 of Amorphophallus konjac. Classification (NCBI taxonomy): domain Eukaryota; kingdom Viridiplantae; phylum Streptophyta; class Magnoliopsida; order Alismatales; family Araceae; genus Amorphophallus; species Amorphophallus konjac. Next base: position 253,390,885 of record CM040121.1, read on the forward strand.
GCTAGCTCTGAATTGGGATTTGAGGGTAGAGGAGTTGAATAGTGAGGCTGAGAGTGATGTTGGGCTGGGTCATAATAGTCATCGGAGGTTGGGGCCCAAATATGATTTTCGTTATTCCCTTCTTCTCCCCCCAACTTAGACTCCTCATTATTTGCCTTGGCCATTACAAATTGAGATTCATTAGCTTCCCCCCAATTTTCCTGATAGGGCTGTTCCATATTATCCTCGTCATCAAAAATTATTTGAGAGTTGTTGAATTGAGGATTGATAGATGGATCATTCAATGTGATATTATAACCAGGAAATGAATTTTCAAAGTTTTCCGTGGGGAGACTAATATGGTGGTCCATTTCAAGCTCTCTATCACATTGGTCAAGCTGGACTTGAATGATTTGGCTGTGAGCTTGAAGTGATTGCTGATTGGCCAAGATGAGTTGAGTCATTTTATTGAACTTGTCCTCGAAATCAGACATTGGAGGAGCTGGATAGGTTGGGTGGCACTCAGACTTTGGTAAGTAACAATTAGAATTGAAATCAGTCTGGTACTGAGGTGATGGAGAGTAGATGGGTTATCCTTCATATGGGGCTTGATTGTAAGGATCATTGGAATATGAAGCCCGAACTGAGAAGTGTGGGTGTGAAGGACTTTACATAGGGTCTTGATATGGTACCCAAGAAGAAGATTGATGGTTTTCCCACCTAGGATATGGGTTCGTGTAGGAGAAAGAGGTGGAAAAATGCGATGGAAAGTGGTGTGGCTCTTGGGTGAAAGATGAATTGCGAACCCCATTGTGGAAGAGTGACGGAGTTTGATGACAATGGACAAATGAAGGATTGGAATTCAAATAGTCCACATGGTCGAACATGAAAGAATCTATTAATAGGCATGAACAAAAGTGGATATAGCAATGCAAAAGGCCCAAGAAAAAGTGATGTTTTTTTAATGAGTTTATTTTATTTTGATTTTTTTTCTATTTTGCAAGAAAATCTTTTTGTTTTGATTTATTTATTTATTATTTTTTTATTTTTTTACATACACAAACAAGTTGACAAATAATTTATCAAATGACCTAGATGTGACCTAGACCTACAAATAGGGTTTCACAAAGTAACTAAATTGTAACTTAAGTTCACCCTCAATATTTCCACCGGCCAGGTAAGGGGTGGGGTAGTGGGAGGCTCCCCCTACTTTCGTAGGGACCTAATTATGTCAAACCACTAGCCCGCTTAAGGCGTTTGCCGTCCGACCGCCTTGCCTTAGGCACCGATTTTCACAAGAGGGTAAACTCAAATCGTACAAAAATCACAGTGTGATCCTAGGGCCAATGTCCACTGACTTTTATTTATGGCGTAGGTCATGCAAAGATGCAAGGGAAATGTGGTTTATGGGCTAAGGAAGGGTGATGAAATCCCCACCTTATGTTATTTAGGGGTATCGCCCTTAAAGTGTTTTGAAATGAAATGCACACCATAATTTCAATCAAGGGGTTCTTATGCAATATGCATACCAGAATAGGATAAGTAGAATGTACCTTGCCCCTTGCAATCTCTAAAATACAATGCAGAAATTAAACAACAGGAAAAAAAATCCAATGATGCATGACCTAAAATATGATGTGTGGTTTCTAATCTTGGAATGAAATTTTTTTTATTTTGGTGCAAGTATTTTTTTTTTATTAATGAACCTATCTAGTCAGCATAAAAATTTCTTTTGTTTTGAATTTTTTTTGATTTTTGTAGATTTTTCAAGAATTTTTCAGATTTTTTTTAGATTTTTCAGAAATTAGAAAAACAGAACCTGTTTCTACGTTTCTGCTCTTTAGCGACGCTTGACTGCTACAGTACCAGGCTTTCAGCGACGCTTCATTTTCTTAGAATTTCAGGTATGCTTTTCCTCTTTCTTTGATTTTCTGATTTGTTTTCTTTTTCCTGTAAAATAAAAATAGAAAAATTATTATACAAGTATACACATCAAACACAAGAATATCCCAGCATTCAAGATTTTCTTCCCCGGCAACGGCGCCAAAAATTTGATGAGCTCGGCACCCGTCGTTTAAAAATGCCGTGCCACACAAACTTCAAAATTTATAAAACCGCACTCACTCACTTTATTGATTTTAGGAATACGAGTAAAGTGGTAAGAACGAGTCGATCCTACGAGGAAGAAATATTTTATAGATCAAGTTGGAATATATCCTTATGTTTAGAAAAACCAATTTTTTATCTTTTGAGTGAGATTAACACTAAAGGAAATTGTATTGCATGAAAACGTAACTAAAGAATATGAGATGAGTAAAGAAGAGAAATTGGAAGAGGTGAAAAGATGAGAATTTCAAAACTTTGCATAGATGAATTTTTATTTCTTTGAAAGTGAAAGAATGCAATGTAAAATAAAATTACAACTTTAAATAACAAGAGATAAGTGAAGGAAATTTTAGCCAATGCATGAAGAATGCCGTCGTTTCCTCGTCGAGCCTTGGATGAAGATCGCTCCACCTTGGAAGTCGACGTCGTGAGATGACTGGAAGATGACTAACCGCTTTGAGTGTGTGAAGAAACCGTGAAGAAAGGGAGATGGATAGAAATAGGAACCAAGACAAGTTAAAAACATAATAGAATTATATTGAAAATAGGGGGTTGGAAGGAATATAATAACTTAAAATCTAGAGGGAATTAGAAGAAGTGGAAGAAATGAAAGTTGTAGAGAATTAAAAGAAGAAGAAGTTTGATGAAGACCACAGAGATAGAAAACGAGAGGAAGACAGTGAAAAATGTGAAAAACTCAAGATTGATTGGTGTGGATGAACAGTAAAATGGTAAAAAATATAATAGTAAAAATTTAATTATAACTCTCAAACTAAGAAGAATTAGAAGGAGTGGTAGAAAACTAAATTTTAGATCTATAATAGAAGAACAACTGTCATGAAGAATGCAGAGTAAAAAGAAGATTGGAAAGACTTCAAAATAGAAGAATACTAGAAGGTATCACCTTGGATGAACAGTAATCTCGTAGAACAGAACTAAGATAGACGGGAAATAACTTTCAAACTAGAAGAAATTAAGGAAAATGATAGAAAGAGAAATTGAAGAACACTTAAAGATGAACAACTTTTGTGAAGACAAGAAAATGAAATGGAGATCAGAACAACAAGTAATGGGACTAAGAAAGGACTAAATGCTTAAACAAATCATTCATTAAAACAATCATCAACTTACAAAGTTTACATCAAAAGCTCTCAAAACATAACTCTCTAACTCTCCTATGAAGCTCAACTAAGGCCAACAACAATGAACTTCAAGAACACAAAGCAACCCCATTCTAACTCTTAGCAACTACTCCTAGCAACTCCCTTTTCATTACATTTGAAGCCCCTTATATAGGGTGTTAAAATAACCCCACCCAATGTGAACATGCCTTGTCTCTTTTGTTGACAAACATAAGTCATTGCTGTAATTTTTGACTTAGGAAGGTGTGCCAACATGTGTTGCACACTTTTATAATTTTTCCTGATTTTTTCCCTATTTTCTCTATTTTTTCTCCGCCTTTCTCTTCCTTCCTCTCCCTTCCTCTCTCTTTCTCTCACTTTCTCTCTCCTCCTGGCGCGTGCGCCGCCGTGCGCCGCCGCCTTCCTCTTCCACCGCGTGCGCCGCCCGCGCTGGGCGTGTGCGCCAGCCTCCTTCCGCCGCGGCTGCGCCGCGGTGCGCCAACGTGCATTTGACCGCGGGGATGGCGCGTTGACGCGCCTTCCTCTTCCCCTCGTCGACCGTGCCGCCTGCGAAGGCGGCACTTGTTCCACCTGCAAACAAACACACGCACACACACTCACAATATATATAGATATATATATATATATTAAATATATATATATATTATATATCCTATATTATCTCTATATATTATCTATATTGATATATATATTATGTATATATCTTATAAAAGCCCAAAAAAATATCAAATAAATTTTTTTATTTTATTTTATTTTCTTTTTGAACAAGTCCATGGGCTTTTGGCCTTTATTATTATGTTTTATTATTTTCCCTTTTTATTTTTTTTATATTTGTTTCTTGTCGCTTCCCTCGTACCGAGTTCCTGCATAAATAAGTAAATATCGTTATTAAAATTATTTAATTTCAGAAAATTAAATATTTGACTCTAAATTAAAAGTAAGTGTTCTACGTGTATATTTATTATTATTTAAGCTCATAAAAAATGTATATAACATGAATTAATATGTAAAAATACACACTTATTAGACTTCTAATGCCAAGGCCACCTTCTGGCACCGGCTTCATGATAGCATCCCAGGATATCCATCGACGTATGCGGCTATCATTGCCATCATTCCAGAAGAAGCTGGCAGATAGCTTCTGAATGTAATTGATAACGGACCTGGGGATAGAAGAAGATGCCACCAAGTAAATGGGTATGGAGCAGAGAATTGAATTGATTAAGGTGACTCTGCTAGCTTGTGAGAGCATCTTGGACTTCCAAGAAAGAATTGTCTGATTAATTTTGTCAATAAGGGGCTTAAATCAGACACAAGAGTTCTCTCGGGACGGAGAGGAACGCCCAGGTAAGATAACGCCCCGGACTGTCTCTTATAGCCTGTAAGCACCTGAATGCGGGAGGCTGAAGCACCAAGAGCCTTGTTGGACAGAAGAAATGTGCTCTTGGAGGTATTGATCTTCTGACCAGAAGCATCTTCATACCGCTTGATAAAATTGATTAATTTCTTGACATTATGTACATGGCCATTTAAAAATATGAGAGTATCATCCGCGAACAAGAGGTGCGAAATAGGCGGACATCTTTTGGGACCAGAATAAGGCTTCAGGACACCCGATTCATGGAGGTTGGATATACCCCGGCTGAGAGCTTCCTGCATAATGATGAAGAGCGCCGGAGCAAGAGGATCGCCTTGCCGCAGGCCCCGGGAAGATTTGAAATATCTGGCCACCGCACCATTAAAAGTCACCGAGTACCAGCAATTGCACACCAGCATGGCCACCAGGGATGAAAACCTTGACGAAAAGCCAAATTTATTGAGCACAGCAAGGAGAAAGTCCCATTCCACTCTGTCATAAGCCTTCATCATATCCAATTTAAGGATAAGATTGTGCCCCCGGACTTTCCTATGTAGATCCTTCGCCAATTCTCTGGCAATAGAGACATTCTCCAAGATGTATCTGCCCTTGACAAAAGCACCCTGCTCAAGCGAGATGAGTAATGGGAGAATGTCAGTGAGGCGGGTGACAATGATTTTGGAGATAATCTTGCTGCAGAAGTTACAGAAGCTGATGGGGCGGAATTCACCAAAGGATGTAGGATGGGCAACCTTTGGGATAATAGTAATGGGGGTGGAAGTAACACCCCGCGGCAGTGGGAAACCACAGAAGTAACCTTGGACAGCAGATGTAATACCCCGATTTTTTTAAGAAATTAATTGAAATTAATTAGAATAATTCCTTAATAAATAGAATAAGTTATATTTCGACTATTTTGTAAAAATCTATAAAAATTATATTCTTATAGAGGATAACACGTTTAACAAACTTGTCTTCTGTGGCCAACCAAAATAAAATCTGTATGTAGGCCGAATTAGTGGATTAAGCCCAAATTGAACACTTAGTTAACCATACCTTGAAATGCCAAATTCGAGCCCAATACTCCATCAAATGAGCCCAAACTAGTGGCAAATGAAAGGTCAGGATGAGAGGATCATTTCCCCTCTCTTAATCTCTCGAAACCCTAACCCTAGGAGATGCTGTAGCGACCCGGATCCTGGATACCAGATGTACCCGGTAGAACTACCGAATACACGTGATACCACTTGGAACCCGCGAGGCCTCCCAAGAGCGGGAAAGCTCCTAAGGGGAAAAGGCATGTGTAGAGTACATTGAAGCCACAGAGATATAACAGGAGCAATTAAATTTCATTAGATCGGTTTGCTTAAGTAGCAGAAATAAAATTACTTTTTAATCAACAGTTCAATTTTTAACAATTATACACCACCAGAGTCAGTCCAAAGCTAAAGACAACAAGTCTAGCACAGTATAGTCGACAGAAAGGAAAGACGTACCAAAAGGTCGGGGGAGGCCCGACGCAGGTACCAGCTGGCGGCAACGGCACGCAACGAGCACGCACTCCAGGAACCACGTGGAAGTAGAACGTACAACGTCACCCCACCTGAAAAGTAGGGGTGAGCCACGTGTCACTAGCTCAGTAGGGGTCACGCGGATCCCCACTGAAAAACACGCAGTAACACGGAACAACAACAACAAAACAGCAGGTGTAGTAAAGCAGGAAACTACACTACAAAGCTGTAAAACTACGCTACAAGCAGTAGTAAACAGACAGGAAGTACGAGTAGGGAACAAGCAAGGAAGGGGAAGAACCCGCGCCAGACAAGCGGCGGCCGAACTAACCTCGACACCCCAAACTACTCCAAGCAGCGACAGAAGGGCGACTCTGATCTAACAAAGTCAGAAGTTACCGATCTGCCGACCCAACACCAAGTCTAAGACGAAGACCTGCAAGAACAGAAAAAAGGTCTAGAAAAGACCCACACAGATGACTGACAGACTCGACAACACGCACGATCAGAACATCGTGCACACTGCCCCACGCACGACAAGAACATCGTCCACACTGCCCCACACACGACCGGAACATCATGCATGTGACAGGACACTGACCTCGGGTGCAGCCACGGAAAGGCCAACCCGGAAAGGTCATGACGCGCAAGAAACGCGAAGAGCAGTGGAGAGCCACGCGTCACAGACGGACGCACCTCACCACCAGAGCAACGGCCAGCTGCGTCCACAGACGTCTTATGCTGCGCCACAGGTGTCTTGCCTAAAATACCGCCGAAGCCACGGTAGAGTCACAGACACCCGCACAGAACCAAACAACATCAAGTAACCAGTCATGGTCACGCCCGTCGACGCATGTTCTCAGCCCCTGACCACGTGTGCACACACTGGCTCTAGCCTAAGCCAGGTACTCCAGCTAGTTTTCTCTCTCGGTAGGACGCTACCGTTGGCTGGGAGCCCATGGAACTAGCTTACAAACCGTGTCTCAGGAACACCCCTCCGCCACCACCAGGCGGTTCGGCACTCAAAGGCCTAGGGCTTAAACAATCGGAGGCGTACAAAACACAAAATTCCGAAACACAAGTGCTGGAGTACTGACAGGCAGACACGCTGTCACACGCACTACAAAGCACCACTGGCAGTACGGCAACTGCCAACAGACTCAGGACTAGGCAACTAGACCTACCACGTAACGATCCTGAGTCGAACGACTCAAGGGTAAGATCAACACAGACAGCGGGACAAGCCGCCAATCGGTCTAATCCTAAGTCACGAGAAACAACGCTCCGCAGAAAATGACTCACGGAGACCTGAGGGAACACAGGAGACCCTCAGCACACCTGGACACACGGACCGAGGTAAGGCAACACCTCGAGACATCCAGAACCAGTGTCTCAGACTGGACAGAATCGCCAAGACACCCACACACAAGGTCGCCTGTCAACCCTTGGGTCACCCCGGGTTGACCGGAACCAGACAAAGACGAACACAAGTGTAGGATAGAGAATCCTACCCCAAGTAAGAAGACTCCTGGCCACCTTACAACGTAGTCTTAGCCCTCATAGGACGTCAGGAGACATCCACGGTACAACGGGCGGACCACAAGGACAAGCCAAGACAAGCAGAAACCAAAACAACGGAAATTAGAGCATAAGGATTGTAACGCACCACCCCTAGACCGTTACAAGAACGTGACGGTCTGGCGCTGGCCGTTACATTCCAACCGTGACGGTCCTAAGCAGACGCGCCACAGACACATGACGGTCACAGGGGAACCGTCACACACACCGCCCTAACCAACCTCAAAAATGCACAAGGCACGTAACGGCCTACACCAAGCGCGTTACACAGCTCTGACGTGCCCGGCCTGGGCCGTCAGGGCCAACAAACCTCAACTCAAAACGACACCTGAACCACGTAACGCGCTAGACCAGGAGCATTACACAGTCTAACGCCGCAAGGCCGACGCGTCAGGGCCAACAGGCTCAAGTCAGAAAACAACTGGCCAACAGGCATGTAACGGTCCATCTCGGACGCGTTACAAACACCTAACGCGTGGGGGCGTGGCCGTTAGAGCCAACGGCACAACCGCCCACTCAGCCAGAACATCATGTAACGGCCTGGGGCAGGCGCGTTACAACGCTGTGATACATGGGGACACGACCGTTACACAAACCGACTCACGGTCAAACATAAAGTCAAACAGAACGTAACGGCCTACACCAGGCACGTTACACCCACTTGACGCACAGGGGCAGGTGCGTCAGGGGAACCGACTTAACCCAAAACACTAAACGATAAGATAGGCGTAACGCGTCACACCGGACGCGTCAGGAGGCTGTGACGTGCCACCCCTGGGCCATCACACTCCCAAAACCACTAAAAGCATAAAAATGCCCAGACGCTGTGACGGTCTGTCGTGGGGCCGTTAGGGCATGTGACGGTCCCTGGAACGACCTCCACACCAGTCACGGTGGGAAAACAGAGGGTTGACCAAATCGGCCCGTTCCACGCCCCATTCACGCCGAAGCGCAGGGGAAACAACCCTCGACGATGAAAAACAACATTAGAAGGCTAAAAAGCCCACATGCAAACATAAAAACACAAGATCGGGGTGATTCTAACAAATCCACCCTAAACGAGTCAACGAGGTTCCCGGGCTCCTACCGGCCTCGAATGACCACCAATCAACACGAAACAAGCATGAATGGGATCCTAACATCCCCACGGTCAGTTCAACACTAACCGAGCTACAAATGGTTGCCGTTTTCCGGCGAACCCTACAAAACCCGAAAATCACGGTTTAGGCTAAACAAGCCCAAACTCGACCGTTTCTACGCCAAACGACGTGCAATGGCAGGGAAAACGGAGAGGAAGAAGTGAGGAACAGTCACCCTACCTCCACCAAAGAAACCATGCCCCGAAGAGACTAAATCACGCCGAAAACCACGCCGCGAGCTCAAACGTCGGCTTTGAATCCACCATTCAGGATCGCGCCAAATCCATCTCGATCCTCGTCCCATCGCGCACCTAGCCAGCTCCACAGCATCCCCAACACGTGCCTCTAGGTACCCCGTCTACAGCCAGAGCCGAGGAGGCTCGAGAGGAGAGAAAATGGGAGAGAGAGACGACGGCGGCGAAATGATAAGGGAGGAGAGAGGAATGAAAATAAAAAGGAAAAGAAATTAGGAATTTTCCTAATTTTCGAAAAATCTGATTTCTGGCCCTATCTCCGAAAAATATGCAAAAATAGTCAAAACGACCGGCTCAAAGAGTACATCGTCGCTGCAGCATCCACGAGTCGAGGAACTGACAAGTAAACTCACCGTAGGGTTCCGTAACTAGTACGAGAGAAAAACCCACACGGATCGTAAAACTCAACTCGAAAGCCACAAAAGCGACCCGAAACTCACCGAAACAAATCCAAAAGATCCAATGAAGATCCAGCAAGACCTACCAAGGATCCAAGGCATTACATCCTCCCCTCCTTTAAGAAATTTCGCCCTCGAAATTTCTGACTAACAAAGGAGAAGCAGGGAAGAACAACCCAACAACACCACCACGAAAACAACACAAATCTCGAGAAACACAGCTCAGAGGAACACTGTCAAACCACAATCACGAGCACATGCTCTGGATTGAGCATGGCACAAGTGGACACAAGTCCGACACCTCCGAAACAAGGGCAACGTCGCTTACGTCTCACAGGGGAAAGAGACACGACTGCCACAACCACAAACAACCGACCGAGAAACACAATGGCAGCACGACAAGCGACAGCTTACGCGAGGAGACATAATCCTGTCAACTGACAGCTAGACCACATCATCGGCTCTAGTGCCAAAGGCAACAGGAAACACCTGGCACACAGGACGCCAATGACAACACTGGACCACAGGCATAACCAAGTCAGTCCTCACTCAGATATTACATCTGATCGAGTCGCAAGCTAACTCTAAGGAAAAAGAGTACAGCAAGGCCAACTGACAAGACCTGGTCCAAAATAGAGACACAAAATCATAGAGAAACAGCGCCAAAATAACAACCTCAGGGAACGCTACTCAAGGACCACTAACACGCCTCGAGAGCACAACACCCAAGAGAAGAAAATGTAGAGTAGAGGGTACTCAATCAGCAGGAATGCCGACAAATTCCCTAACACTCTCAAATGTCAATGCCAATACCAGAAAACCACAAACAATGGCACGGCAACAGACGACATCGAGGCACAAGAAGCCAAGACGAAGTCACATCGAGAAAGAACAATCCTCTCGACCCGTGGGTAGCCAACCCACACGTTTCAGCTGCATACTCAACAAAGCACGTAGGCATCAGAAGAGACCTCGGTATCCGCATCTCAATACACACCCGACGCCTTCGCAACCAATGAAGATCGCAAACAACACGCCACGAGTACCGATCTCGTGAGCAACCGATCACAAGAAACCTAAGTGCAAAGAAGAGGAGTACCAGCTTCAACACAAAGCACAAGGAAAGCATCGATCTCAGTTTACCTTCACGTCCTGAAAATGATAAATGAGCCTTCACAATACATCGGCCGATGGACACGGCACGACAAAACACGGTGCACGATAGCTCTTAACACCATAACGGAGTCCAAAGCCTAGCAACCGTATAGCAAAGAGCAGATCAGGCTCAAAACAAAACTGTCCACACTTAAGCAGACACAGGACAAAAGCATCGCCAAGACAGTAATTCCAAGGCAAACCTCGAAAAGATTCCACCAGAAGGGATGAGAAGCAAGAAGCTCGACCACGAAAGCTCACCAGGAAGGGAAAATCCTAGCTTGCCTGAGCAACTTCTCCAACACTGAATCTAATCGAGCACTTCAACAGAAGCAAGACACATCAGGAGCTGAACAGACTCAAGCCGGGATGACCAAAACAACGTGAGAACGTGAACGGTCATCAAACCAAGGTTAAAGGTCGACAACAACCTGAACAACATACGGAGAAAATCTCGCAACGCACTACAGATTCAAGCCTTCAGGCGAACACTGCCAAGTACAACATGATCGAAACAAGCACAACGATGAAAAGAAACACCTCGTCACAATCCTGACGAGAGCAGAACCATCTCGTGCAGTGCTAGAACAGCACGCACAAGACAACATATGAAGAAAACAACGTGATAAACCATCGCAACACCAAAGCCAGCTGAAGATTGTACTGGACTTTCACGACTCTGGATACAGTATATCCCGAATTCCCATGTACTTCACACAACAATGCTCTGACAGCTCAGAAAAGAACTCCGAACATCTCAGAACACTGCTCTGATACCAGCTGTAGCGACCCGGATCCCGGATACCAGATGTACCCGGTAGAACTATCGAATACACGTGATACCACTTGGAACCCGCGAGGCCTCCCAAGAGCGGGAAAGCTCCAAAGGGAAAAAGGCATGTGTAGAGTACATTGAAGCCACAGAGATATAACAGGAGCAATTAAATTTCATTAGATCGGTTTGCTAAAGTAGCAGAAATAAAATTACTTTTTAATTAACAGTTCAATTTTAACAATTATACACCACCAGAGTCAGTCCAAAGCTAAAGACAACAAGTCAAGCATAGTACAGTCGACAGAAAGGAAAGACGTACCAAAAGGTCGGGGGAAGCCCGACGCAGGTACCAGCTGGCGGCAACGGCACGCAACGAGCACGCACTCCAGGAACCACGCGGAAGTAGAACGTACAATGTCACCCCACCTGAAAAGCAGGGGTGAGCCACGTGTCACTGGCTTAGTAGGGGTCGCGTGGATCCCCACTGAAAAATACGCAGTAACACGGAACAACAACAACAAAATAGCAGGTGTAGTAAAGCAGGAAACTACACTACAAAGCTGTAAAACTACGCTAAAAGTAGTAGTAAACAGACGGGAAGTAGGAGTAGGGAACAAGCAAGGAAGGGGAAGAACCTGCGCCAGACAAGCGGCGGTCGAACTAACCTCGACACCCCAAACTACTCCAAGCAGCGACAAAAGGGCGACTCTGATCTAACAAAGTCAGAAGTTACCGATCTGCCGACCCAACACCAAGTCTAAGACGAAGACCTGCAAGAACAGACAAAAGGTCTATAAAAGACCCACACAGACGATTGACAGACTCGACAACACGCACGATCAGAACATCATGCACACTGCCCCACGCACGACCAGAACATCGTGCACACTACCCCATGCATGACCAGAACATCATGCATGTGACAGGACACTGACCTCGGGTGCAGCCACAGAAAGGCCAACCCGAAAAGGTCACGACACGCAAGAAACACGAAGAGTAGTGGAGAGCCACGCGTCACAGACGGACGCACCTCCCCACCAAAGCAACGGCCAGCTGCGTCCACAGACGTCTTATGCTGTGCCACAGGTGTCTCGCCTACAATACCACCGAAGCCACGGTAGAGTCGCAGACACCCGCACAGAAGCAAACAACATTAAGTAACCAGTCAGGGTCACGCCCGTCGACGCATGTCCTCAACCCTTGACCACGTGTGCACACACTAGCTCTAGCCTAAGCCAGGTACTCCAGCTAGTTTTCTCCATCGGTAGGACGCTATCGTTGGCTAGGAGCCCATGGAACTAGCTTACAAACCGTGTCTCGGGAACACCCCTCCGCCACCACCAGGCGGATCGGCACTCAAATGCCTAGGGCTAAAACAATCGGAGGCGTACAAAACATAAAACTCCGAAACACAAGTGCTAGAGTACTAACAGGCAGACACGCTGTCACAGGTACTACAAAGCACCACCGGTAGTACGGTAACTGCCAACAGACTCAGGGCTTGGCAACTAGACCTACCACGTAACGATCCTGAGTCGAACAACTCAAGGGCAAGATCGTCACAGACAGCGGGACAAGCCGCCAATCGGTCTAATCCTAAGTCACGAGAAACAACGCTCCGCAGAAAATGACTCACGGAGACCTGAGGGAACACAGGAGACCCTCAGCACACCTGGACACACGAACCAAGGTAAGGCAACACCTCGAGGCATCCAGAACCAGTGTCTCGGACAGGACAGAATCGCCAAGACACCCACACACAAGGTCGCCTGTCAACCCCTGGGTCACCCCGGGTTGACCGAAACCAGACAAAGACGAACACAAAAGTAGGATAGAGAATCCTACCCCAAGCAAGAAGACTCTTGGCCACCTTACAACATAGTCTTTGCCCTCATAGGACGTCAGGAGACATCCACGGGACAACGGGCGGACCACAAGGACAAGCCAAGACAAGTAGAAACCAAAACAATGGAAATCGGAGCATAAGGATTGTAACGCACCACCCCTAGACCGTTACACGAATGTTACGGTCTGGCGCTGGCCGTTACATTCCAACAGTGACGGTCCTAAGCAGACGCGTCACAGACACGTGACGGTCACAGGGGAACCGTCACACACACCGCCCTAACCAACCTCAAAAATGCACAAGGCACGTAACGGCCTACACCAGGCGCGTTACACAGCTCTGACGCGCCCGACCTGGGCCATCAGGGCCAACAAACCTCAACTCAAAATGACACCTGAACCACGTAACGTGCTAGACCAGGCGCATTACACAGCCTAACGCCGCAAGGCAGACGCGTCAGGGCCAACAGGCTCAAGTCAGAAAACAACTGGCCAACAGGCATGTAACAGTCCATCTCAGACGCGTTACAAACACCTAACGCGTGGGGACATGGCCGTTAGAGCCAACGGCACAACCACCCACTCAGCTAGAACAGCATGTAACGGCCTAGGGCAGGCACGTTACAACGTTGTGACGAACAGGGACACCACCGTTACACAAACCGACTCACGATCAAACACAAAGTCAAACAGAACGTAACGGCCTACACCAGGCGCATTACACCCACCTGACGCACAGGGGCAGGCACGTCTGGGGAACCGACTTAACCCAAAACACTAAACGACAAGATATGCGTAACGCGTCGCACCGGACGCGTCAGGAGGCAGTGACGCACCACCCCTGGGCCGTCACACTCCCAAAACCACTAAAAGCATAAAAACGCCTAGACGCTGTGACGGTCTGTTGTGGGGCCGTCAGGGCATGTGACGGTCCCTGGAACGACCGCCACACCAGTCACGGCGGGAAAACAGAGGGTTGGCCAAATCGACCTGTTCCACGCCCCATTCACGCCGAAGCGCTTGGGAAACAACCCTCGACGATGAAAAACAACATTAGAAGGCTAAAAATCCCACATGCAAACAAAAAAACACAAGATCAGGGTGATTCTAACAAATCCACCCTAAACGAGTCAACAAGGTTCCCGGGCTCCTACCGGCCTCGAATGACCACCAATCAACACGAAACTAGCATGAATGGTATCCTAACATCCCCACGGTCAGTTCAACACTAACCGAGCTACAAATGGTTGCCATTTTTCGGAGAACCCTAGAAAACCCGAAAATCACGGTTTAGGCTAAACAAGCCCAAACTCGACCGTTTCTGCGCCAAACGACGTGCAATGGCAGGGAAAACGGAGAGGAAGAAGTGAGGAACCGTCACCCTACCTCCACCAAAGAAACCGTGCCCCGAAGGGACTAAACCACGCCGAAAACCACGCCGCGAGCTCAAACGTCGACTTTGAATCCACCGTTCGGGATCGCGCCAAATCCATCTCGATCCTCGTCCCGTCGCGCACCCAGCCAGCTCCACAGCTTCCCCAGCACGTGCCTCTAGGTACCCCGTATGCAGTCGGAGCCGAGGAGGCTCGAGAGGAGAGAAAACGGGAGAGAGAGACGACGGCGGCAAAATGAGAATGGAAGAGAGAGGAAGGAAAAGTGATGTGACACAACCTCGGACTTAGTCAAACAAGCACATCTAAGCATCCAAATGGGCCTTAATGGGCCACCGCTCTCTTCGTTGCACTCTATTCCCGGGGTGACTATGTGATACCAAGGGTGACTTATGGGAATGGACCCTTGCTGGTAGAGGGCCAGCAAGGCCAAGAATTGATTCCCCAAGGTTGGTTGCCCAATTCGATTGGGGCCGACAAAGTGCACTCGGGCACCGGGTCACACTAACCCACGGCGATCACTCTAAGTCATGGACTTGAGGATCGGGCGCTCCTCACGAATTCAGCGGTGCATGAATCAAATATTGAGAGAGCTACACTAGGTGAGCAAGGAAGAGACACTTACTCGACCGGTTTGAAGAAACCGGTCCCGGTCGGAGACGAGGGCGAGCGGGGAGGCGGTGGTTCCGCACACGCCGCGGCGGTGTCGCTTGACCTGCCAAACCACTTACAAAACTACTCCTCTCGCAGGAGGGGGGATCTTGGGGTAGGGGTTAATATGATACATTCAAACACTACCACCACGCAGGGTGGGGCCTTCAGCCGGCCAAGCGGGGAGGGGTTGGTGGACCGAAACGAAGAGAAATGAGAACTATGGAAGTTGCAGCTTCAATCTGGAATTCTGGACAGGGGGTCGCTGTGATGGCTATGCCGGGCTTGTCCGGACTCCAAATTGATCGAAACCAGCTCCTGAAGCTTCCTGACTGGAAGAGGTGGACTCCAGAATTTTTTGGGGAAGTTCAGACGGTCGGAGGTGGCTGCACCAGCAACAGGAAGTAGCCTCCTCTGTCTGGCCGCAGGTACTGTCTGGACTGTAACAGCAAGTTGCAGAAGTGACTGAGCGCCCTCCCAAGCTCCGATCAGCACGAAACCAGCGGCATCATCTTTTTGGTCGAGGTAGCTTTCAGCAGGAGGTGACGGAGATGCATTCAGAGCTCGAGGATGGCCGGGGCACCCAGAAGAGTGGGTACTGGTCGGAGTAGACAGCAGAAAACAGAACTAGATAGATCGGGGGAGAAAATTCGTAACTTCTTCCTCCGGTGGCCGAACGGGGTTCTGTTTCTTGATCTTGAAAGATGACCGGTAGAGGAAGAACTTTGATGAAGGGGCTTCAGCCTGAATCTGCTGGGATTTGTCGTGGCAGAAGGATCTTACACGCTCTGGTCCAGGATGAAGACCTCTCTGCGCACTGTTGGGAGAATGGCTCTATCTGGCAGCTCCGAGCTCCGATCGTGTTGATTCCACCTCGCCTGCGAAGTAGACTAGAAGGCCTTTCCAGAAAGGTAGGCCACGCCTTCTGAAGAACTAGGATGAATCCGTGGTTGACGCTGCAACAAGGGCTGTTCTGCAGATCTGCACAGCTCCAACCTACTAGAAGAAATGAGAGGGAGATGTGGCTTCTTTGGTGGAGGGAAATGGTAGGAATGACCTAAGGGAGAGTGGGGGCTCTTGTGGGGTGGAGAACGGAGCTAATGGCGATGGGGAATGAGGTGGAGAATGGCTGAAAGCAAGTGCTAGCAGGTGGAGGAGGAAGAGCTACGAATTTGGGGAAGGTGGGTGAGAGGAGAAGGTGAGGGGGGCACAAGTGAGTGGAGGGAAGGGTGGATTTCAAATTCAAAAGGTCTTGGAAGGTGGGTGATTATGTTGGGAAGTGGAGTGCTTGCATTGGAATGGGGTAGATTTGGTTGGAAGGTGGAGGAAGGTGTTGGAATGGGGAGACTTCTACCTAGGAACTAGGGAGTGGAGTAATGGAGGCCATGGGGAAGTGGAGGGCATTAAAGGAGGTGGTTGGAGGTTGGAAGTGGATGGGAGGAGGGAGGAGAGAGAAGGAAATTCGGATTTGGGGTTGGAGGAGAGAGAAAGAGGGGTGAAATAGAGAGATTAAGAGGGGAATGGGTGGGGAATCTCTCCCCTAGGGTCTCTCACCCAAAAACTAGAGGAATCACTCCAATTTGAACTCAAATGGCAAGTTTAACTCAAAAGGATGTAATCATTCATTAACTTCAAATGAGGGGAGTGGGGTCCTATATATAGGCAACCCACTCTTTACAATAAGTCCCTGACAAAATAAACAACTACAAATAACCAAGGGGGTTGGGAGTGCTAATGGGCCTAGTCCAACGAATGGGGCCCAATAGCTTACATTAGACATCATGATGATACCAAACATAGGAAAATAAGTGCTAGACTTAGGGAAATGACTCAAATAAAATGGAAATACATCAAAATGACTCAAAGGAAAACTACAAAATGGATAAGGGGCCTTAATAGAGTGAGGCCCAAACTCAACTAGCTCCCGAATGTGAAGAAGTGGACCCGAGCCAAAGGGAGTCGTGGGTGATGCCTCCATCAAATCCCCTGGGCCGCAAAGAGCTCGACTCCGTCGAGTAAGGGTCCATCCGGCTAAGGTACCGCTCGAGGAGATCTGGATCCAATCGCTGTAGGTCCTCCCGACTTACCCATGAGTCTTCCAACGGAGGCCGATCCTTCCACCTGACGAGATAGCGCTCATAGACCTTGCTCCGGGTGGTAGTGACCTGCTCATCCAATATTTGTTCAATGCGATCACGCTGAGCTCTTTTGGCTAGTGGACTCTCCTCTCGGGTGGGTGCTCTCTCAAAGGAGGGAGTGGGCTCGATCTCCTCACTAGGTCTCACCGTGGGGCCCTTGTAAGACACTAAGTCGGCGACATTGAATGTAGGACTTACCCCATAATCCTCGGGGAGATCTAATTCATAAGCATTCGCACCAATACGCCTCAAGACCTGGAAGGGCCCAGTCCCACGTGGTCTCAACTTGGAGTTGGCTCCTGGGGAGAGCCTCTCCGTCCTCACCATCACAAAGTCACCCACTTGGAACTCTAAGTGACGCCGGTGAGAGTCGGCCAACCTTTTATACGCCTCATTTTTCATGCCAATGTGCTTGCGGATTTCCTCATGCAACTCTCTAATATGTTGTGCAAAAGACTCGGCAGAAATGGACACTCTAGCATGCTGGGGAAGGGGAATGAGATCGGATGGCTTTCTTGGTTTGTACCCATGCACTGCTTCAAATGGACTCATCCCTATTGACTTATTGACGGAATTATTGTATGCAAACTCAGCCTGTGGTAAGATGAGATCCCAATTTCTGGGCCGATCCTCAACAAGACACCTAAGGAGGTTCCCTAGACTCCGGTTGACCACTTCAGTTTGGCCATCCGTTTGGGGGTGGTAGGCAGTGGAGAATTTGAGGAGGGTACCCATCATGTGCCAAAGAGTCTTCCAAAAATAGCTAGTGAATTTGACATCCCTATCGGAGACTATGGTCTTGGGTAGCCCATGGAGGCGGACTACCTCATCAAAGAATAACCGGGCTATATGGGAGGCATCGGAGGTTTTGTAGCATGGGATGAAGTGGGCCATTTTGGAAAATCTATCAACCACTACATAGATGGAGTCATGCTTCCTAGAGGTCTTGGGTAAACCTAGCACAAAGTCCATGCTCAAATCTTGCCATGGGTGGTCGGGAATGGGAAGTGGGGTGTATAGGCCGGTGTTTTGTTTTACTTGTTTGGCCGAAGCACATGTGCGACATTGACCCACTATTTTGCCTACATCCCTCTTGAGGCTTGGCCAATAAAATTGGCCCTCAACTAAGGCAATGGTCTTGTGGACCCCAAAATGACCGGCTAACCCACTGGCATGTAATTCCCAAACCAAGAAGTCTCGAAGAGATGTCCGAGGAATGCAAAGCCTTGGTCCCTTGAAGAGGAACCCATCCTCTAAAATGAATCCTTCATGCTCCTTGCTAGAATGAGTGGTCAAGTTGGCATAGATTTGTCCAAAGTCGGGGCAACTAGGATAATCATCCTTGACCTTGTCAAAGCCAATCACTTCCACTTGGATAGTGGATAACAAGGACATCTTCCTACTAAGGGCATCCGCGGCCTTATTCTCACTCCCGGCCTTGTGTTTGATGACAAAGGTGTAGGATTGTATGAACTCAACCCATCGGGCATGTCGGGCATTCAACTTTTGTTGGGAATTGAGGTATTTGAGTGCCTCATGGTCGGAAAAGATGACAAACTCTTTGGGAAGCAAATAATGTCTCCAATGTCGGAGGGATTGGACCACGGCATAGAACTCCTTGTCATAGGTGGAGTATCTAGTCCTAGCATCACATAGCTTCTCACTAAAGTAGGCGACCGGGTGTCCCTCTTGACTAAGAATCCCTCCTATCCCAATCCCGGATGCATCACAAGTGACCTCAAAAACTTTAGAGAAATCGGGAAGACATAGGACCGGGGCTTGGGTCAACTTTTCCTTAAGCTCAAGGAAGGCTTTAGAGGCGGCTTTGGTCCAAACAAAGGTTCCCTTTTTAAGACAATCAGTTATTGGGCCGGTGATAGTGCTAAACCCCCGAATGAATCTCCTATAGAATGTGGCCAACCCATGGAAACTTCTAACCTCATGAAGGGTGTGGGGTTCAGGCCAATCAATGATAGCTTGGACCTTATCGGGGTCCATGGAGACTCCTTTGGTTGACACCACATATCCTAGGAAGGTGATGGTAGTGGTCATGAAATGACACTTTCTTAGGTTGGCAAATAAGCTCTCTTGCCGGAGGACGGTGCAAACTTTCCTAAGGTGTTCGAGGTGGGCTTCATGGGTGTGGCTATAGATGAGAATATCATCAAAGTATACCACTAGAAAGTTCCCAATGAAAGGCCTAAGTGCTTCCGTCATAAGACACATGAAAGTACTTGGGGCATTAGAAAGCCCAAATGGCATGACTAACCACTCAAAGAGACCATCCTTGGTCTTGAAGGCCTTTTTCCACTCATCCCCGGGCCTTATCCTAACTTGGTGGTAACCACTCTTGAGATCTATCTTAGAGAAGATGGTGGCTCCAGCTAGCATGTCCAACATGTCATCAAGCCTAGGGATAGGGAACCTATACTTGACGGTAATCTTGTTAATGGCCCGGCTATCCACACACATCCGCCACGATCCATCTTTCTTGGGGGTAAGGAGGGCCGGGACGGCACATGGACTCTTACTAATGCGGATGAAGCCCTTCCTAATGAGCTCCTCTATTTGCCTCCTAAGTTCGGCATGTTCCGTAGGATTGAGGCGATAATGAGGAAGGTTTGGAAGGGTGGCTCCCGGCACTAGGTCGATTGCGTGTTGCACATCACGCATGGGAGGGAGTTGGTCCGGGAGCTCTTCCGGGAACACATCATGAAATATTTCCAATAGTTGTTGGATCTCTATGGGATGGGGATTAGAAGGGGTAGGTTCCCCTAAGCATATGACAACCGCACACAAAGGCACCCCTTGAGCAATTTCCTCTTCAAGCTCTCTCCTAGTGATGAGATGAATACCCTTGGTCAACCCCGTGGTTCTACTTTGTTTTGGGGTTTGGATAAGGGCTCGAGTTGGAGGGGTGGAGTTCCCCGAGACTTGTGGAGTGGTGGGGTGTGATCCTTGAGGGAGAGTGTCCCTCTTGGGCATGGGACGAGGTGGGGAAGGGTTAAGACGGATAGTCTTACCCTCATGCTCAAAGGTGCATATGTTGCTTCTTCCTAGAATGGTGGCATCCACATCATAGAGCCAAGGTCTTCCTAAAAGGATGCTACCCACTTCCATAGGTATGACGTCACACCATATTTGGCCATGGTAGGAAGAGAAAGTGAGAGGCACTAGGCATTGGGTGTTGACCAGGATGGAGTTGTTGTTGATCCATGAGACCCGGTATGGACTTGGGTGGGGAGTGAGAGTAAGCCCAAGGAGCTTGACGGTGTCGGGTGACACGGCATTAACACAACTACCACTATCCAAGATCACTTTCCTCACATGGTTTTCTATCTTGACAAAGGTGTGGAAAATTGAAGTCCGTCGCCAATCCTCTTCTTGAGGTTGGGTGAGAGTGCACCTAATGACTCCTAGATGGGAGTTGTTTGAAGGAGTGGAATGATCTAGACCCGACTCTAGACATTGGGCTTCATACTCCTCTTCCCAATCTATTAAGGCTTCATGTTCCTCAATGACATTTTCTTGTTCCTTTTGGGGTTGGACTTCTTCCTCAATAAGCAAGCTAGATAGCCCCTTAGATGGACATTGCCCCGCAAAATGACCATACCCATGACACTTATAGCATTGTTGGCGCCCACTTCCCGGGGTGGCTCCTATACTTGGGCCTTTGGGGTTGTCATCCTTCCGTGGAAGAGGGTGACTAGGAGCGGGTTTGTTTGGAGTGATGGGTGGGGGAGGGTTGTAGGACCTTAAAGGGGCATTCCCACTTGGGCTAGGAGCTCTCATGGGGGTGGGTGGAATGGGACGTGGTCCCATGTTTTTGGGGTCGCTGGGTCGGGGAGGGATAAATCGGGAACTCCTAGAAAACCTTTCCACATCTCTAGCAATTTGGTAAGCTATCTCAAGGTTATCCACATCTCTCATGAATAGTTCCCTCTTGATGTGGCTTTGAAGCCCATTCCTAAAGCGGGATAAGGTGACATCCGCATCCTCATGGACTCCACACTTTAGAAGATAAGAGTCAAATTTTTCAATGTACTCTACCACGGTCTTTCCTTCTTGGGTGAGGCTTTGCCATTCATCTAGGAGCATTTGGTGGTAGGTTCGGGGAATGTATTTGTTCCTAAGTAGATTCTTCATATCCGCCCAAGTGTTAATAGGCTCATCCCTCCTAATCCGCCTTAGACCCTCTTGATTTAGCCAATAAGTTTTGGCCAACTTAGTGAGATGCATCTTAGCCAATCTAACTCTTCTTTGGTCGGACATGGGGTACCATTCAAAGTATTGGTCCATGGCGGTCTCCCATTCTAGGTAAACACTAGGTTCATGTGAACTGTCAAAGTTTGGGGCCTCTACCTTGATCATCCTTAAAAGGGGGTCATCCGGATCATCCCGTGGACGCCGGTCATGGTTTTGATGGGGGCGAGGTATCTAATGCTCATAATAATGGTCATAGTCCATTTCATCCCTATAAAATTCAGCATGTGGGTGATGGGCTCTTGGGCCGTTGTTCCTTGGGTGGAACTCATCCCTATGAGGCTCTATATGTGGAGGGTGGACTCTTGGGCCTTGGTTCCTTTGGGGAAAACCATTCCTATGATAATCACCATGTGGTGGAGGGACTCTTGGCTCATTGATTCTTGGGTGAGGATCTTCCCTATGAGGTTCATCTTGTGGAGGGGGAATTCTAGGCTCATTGTTCCTTGGGTGGTACCCTTGGTCTTCTAACCGAGCAATTCGGTTGGTAAGGGACTCTAGTTGGGCAAGGATGGTTGTGAGGGCAGCCTCTACCCTTTCTTGGGGTTCCTCCCTAGGAACATCTTGGTTGAGTTGGTGAGGATTGGGATCCATGGTTGGAATCGAAGATGAAGAACCGGGTTGGTAGCTAGTACCACTACGGGTGGACATGCAAGACAAAGAGCCAAAGTGGTTGGACACACAATGCAAAGGTCCTAGGACTTAGACTTGATAGAGACAAGTCAAGGACTTGCTCTGATACCACTTGATGTGACACAACCTCGGACTTAGTCAAACAAGCACATCTAAGCATCCAAATGGGCCTTAATGGGCCACCACTCTCTTCGTTGCACTCTATTCCCGGGGTTACTATGTGATACCAAGGGTGACTTATGGGAATGGACCCTTGCTGGTAGAGGGCCAGCAAGGCCAAGAATTGATTCCCCAAGGTTGGTTGCCCAATTCGATTGGGGCCGACAAAGTGCACTCGGGCACCGGGTCACACTAACCCACGGCGATCACTCTAAGTCATGGACTTGAGGATCGGGCGCTCCTCACGAATTCAGCGGTGCATGAATCAAATATTGAGAGAGCTACACTAGGTGAGCAAGGAAGAGACACTTACTCGACCGGTTTGAAGAAACCGGTCCCGGTCGGAGACGAGGGCGAGCGGGGAGGCGGTGGTTCCCCACACGCCGCGGCGGTGTCGCTTGACCTGCCAAACCACTTACAAAACTACTCCTCTCGCAGGAGGGGGGATCTTTGGGTAGGGGTTAATATGATACATTCAAACACTACCACCACGCAGGGTGGGGCTTTCAGCCGGCCAAGCGGGGAGGGGTTGGTGGACCGAAACGAAGAGAAATGAGAACTATGGAAGTTGCAGCTTCAATCTGGAATTCTGGACAGGGGGTCGCTGTGATGGCTATGCCGGGCTTGTCCGGACTCCAAATTGATCGAAACCAGCTCCTGAAGCTTCCTGACTGGAAGAGGTGGACTCCAGAATTTTTTGGGAAAGTTCAGACGGTCAGAGGTGGCTGCACCAACAACAGGAAGTAGCCTCCTCTATCTGGCCGCAGGTACTGTCTGGACTGTAACAGCAAGTTGCAGAAGTGACTGAGCGCCCTCCCAAGCTCCGATCAGCACAAAACCAGCGGCATCATCTTCGTTGTCGAGGTAGCTTTCAGCAGGAGGTGACGGAGATGCATTCAGAGCTCGAGGATGGCCGGGGCACCCAGAAGAGTGGGTACTGGTCGGAGTAGACAGCAGAAAATAGAACTAGATAGATCGGGGGAGAAAATTCGTAACTTCTTCCTCCGATGGCCGAACGGGGTTCTGTTTCTTGATCTTGAAAGATGACCGGTAGAGGAAGAACTTTGATGAAGGGGCTTCAGCCTGAATCCGCTGGGGTTTGTCGTGGCAGAAGGATCTTCCACGCTCTGGTCCAGGATGAAGATCTCTCTGCGCACTGTTGGGAGAATGGCTCTATCTGGCAGCTCCGAGCTCCGATCGTGTTGATTCCACCTCGCCTGCGAAGTAGACTGGAAGGCCTTTCCAGAAAGGTAGGCCACGCCTTCTGAAGAACTAGGATGAATCCGTGGTTGATGCTGCAACAAGGGCTGTTCTGCAGATCTGCACAGCTCCAACCTACTAGAAGAAATGAGAGGGAGATGTGGCTTCTTTGGTGGAGGGAAATGGTAGGAATGACCTAAGGGAGAGTGGGGGCTCTTGTGGGGTGGAGAAGGGAGCTAATGGTGATGGGGAATGAGGTGGAGAATGGCTGGAAGCAAGTGCTAGCAGGTGGAGGAGGAAGAGCTACGAATTTGGGGAAGGTGGGTGAGAGGAGAAGGTGAGGGGGGCACAAGTGAGTGGAGGGAAGGGTGGATTTCAAATTCAAAAGGTCTTGGAAGGTGGGTGATTATGTTGGGAAGTGGAGTGCTTGCATTGGAATGGGATAGATTTGGTTGGAAGGTGGAGGAAGGTGTTGGAATGGGGAGACTTCTACCTAGGAACTAGGGAGTGGAGTAATGGAGGCCATGGGGAAGTGGAGGGCATTAAAGGAGGTGGTTGGAGGTTGGAAGTGGATGGGAGGAGGGAGGAGAGAGAAGGAAATTCGGATTTGGGGTTGGAGGAGAGAGAAAGAGGGGTGAAATAGAGAGATTAAGAGGGGAATGGGTGGGGAATCTCTCCCCTAGGGTCTCTCACCCAAAAACTAGAGGAATCACTCCAATTTGAACTCAAATGGCAAGTTTAACTCAAAAGGATGTAATCATTCATTAACTTCAAATGAGGGGAGTGGGGTCCTATATATAGGCAACCCACTCTTTACAATAAGTCCCTGACAAAATAAACAACTACAAATAACCAAGGGGGTTGGGAGTGCTAATGGGCCTAGTCCAACGAATGGGGCCCAATAGCTTACATTAGACATCATGATGATACCAAACATAGGAAAATAAGTGCTAGACTTAGGGAAATGACTCAAATAAAATGGAAATACATCAAAATGACTCAAAGGAAAACTACAAAATGGATAAGGGGCCTTAATAGAGTGAGGCCCAAACTCAACTAGCTCCCGAATGTGAAGAAGTGGACCGTAGACCGTTACAAGAATGTGACGGTCTGGCGCTGGCCGTTACATTCCAACTGTGATGGTCCTAAGCAGACGCGCCACAGACACATGACGGTCACAGGGGAACCGTCACACACACCGCCCTAACCAACCTCAAAAATGCACAAGGCACGTAACGGCCTACACCAAGCGCGTTACACAGCTCTGACGTGCCCGGCCTGGGCCGTCAGGGCCAACAAACCTCAACTCAAAACGACACCTGAACCACGTAACGCGCTAGACCAGGAGCATTACACAGTCTAACGCCGCAAGGCCGACGCGTCAGGGCCAACAGGCTCAAGTCAGAAAACAACTGGCCAACAGGCATGTAACGGTCCATCTCGGACGCGTTACAAACACCTAACGCATGGGGGCGTGGCCGTTAGAGCCAACGGCACAACCGCCCACTCAGCCAGAACATCATGTAACGGCCTGGGGCAGGCGCGTTACAACGCTGTGATACATGGGGACACGACCGTTACACAAACCGACTCACGGTCAAACATAAAGTCAAACAGAACGTAACGGCCTACACCAGGAACGTTACACCCACTTGACGCACAGGGGCAGGTGCGTCAGGGGAACCGACTTAACCCAAAACACTAAACGATAAGATAGGCGTAACGCGTCACACCGGACGCGTCAGG
The DNA here is from genome assembly GCA_022559845.1 of Amorphophallus konjac. NCBI lineage: Eukaryota > Viridiplantae > Streptophyta > Magnoliopsida > Alismatales > Araceae > Amorphophallus > Amorphophallus konjac. Next base: position 253,416,305 of record CM040121.1, read on the forward strand.
AGGCTGTGACGCGCCACCCCTGGGCCATCACACTCCCAAAACCACTAAAAGCATAAAAATGCCCAGACGCTGTGACGGTCTGTCGTGGGGCCGTTAGGGCATGTGACGGTCCCTGGAACGACCTCCACACCAGTCACGGTGGGAAAACAGAGGGTTGACCAAATCGGCCCGTTCCACGCCCCATTCACGCCGAAGCGCAGGGGAAACAACCCTCGACGATGGAAAACAACATTAGAAGGCTAAAAAGCCCACATGCAAACATAAAAACACAAGATTGGGGTGATTCTAACAAATCCACCCTAAACGAGTCAACGAGGTTCCCGGGCTCCTACCGGCCTCGAATGACCACCAATCAACACGAAACAAGCATGAATGGGATCCTAACATCCCCACGGTCAGTTCAACACTAACCGAGCTACAAATGGTTGCCGTTTTTCGGCGAACCCTACAAAACCCAAAAATCACGGTTTAGGCTAAACAAGCCCAAACTCGATCGTTTCTACGCCAAACGACGTGCAATGGCAGGGAAAACGGAGAGGAAGAAGTGAGGAACAGTCACCCTACCTCCACCAACGAAACCATGCCCCGAAGAGACTAAACCACGCCGAAAACCACGCCGCGAGCTCAAACGTCGGCTTTGAATCCACCATTCAGGATCGCGCCAAATCCATCTCGATCCTCGTCCCATCGCGCACCTAGCCAGCTCCACAGCATCCCCAACACGTGCCTCTAGGTACCCCGTCTACAGCCAGAGCCGAGGAGGCTCGAGAGGAGAGAAAATGGGAGAGAGAGACGACGGCGGCGAAATGATAAGGGAGGAGAGAGGAATGAAAATAAAAAGGAAAAGAAATTAGGAATTTTCCTAATTTTCGAAAAATCTTATTTCTGGCCCTATCTCCGAAAAATACGCAAAAATAGTCAAAACGACCGGCTCAAAGAGTACATCGTCGCTTCAGCATCCACGAGTCGAGGAACTGACAAGTAAACTCACCGTAGGGTTCCGTAACTAGTACGAGAGAAAAACCCACACGGATCGTAAAACTCAACTCGAAAGCCACAAAAGCGACCCGAAACTCACCGAAACAAATCCAAAAGATCCAATGAAGATCCAGCAAGGCCTACCAAGGATCCAAGGCATTACATCCTCCCCTCCTTTAAGAAATTTCGCCCTCGAAATTTCTGACTAACAAAGGAGAAGCAGGGAAGAACAACCCAACAACACCACCACGAAAACAACACAAATCTCGAGAAACACAGCTCAGAGGAACACTATCAAACCACAATCACGAGCACATGCTCTGGATTGAGCATGGCACAAGTGGACACAAGTCCGACACCTCCGAAACAAGGGCAACGTCGCTTACGTCTCACAGGGGAAAGAGACACGACTGCCACAACCACAAACAACCGACCGAGAAACACAATGGCAGCACGACAAGCGACAGCTTACGCGAGGAGACATAATCCTGTCAGCTGACAGCTAGACCACATCATCGGCTCTAGTGCCAAAGGCAACAGGAAACACCTGGCACACAGGACGCCAATGACAACACTGGACCATAGGCATAACCAAGTCAGTCCTCACTCAGATATTACATCTGATCGAGTCGCAAGCTAACTCTAAGGAAAAAGAGTACAGCAAGGCCAACTGACAAGACCTGGTCCAAAATAGAGACACAAAATCATAGAGAAACAGCGCCAAAATAACAACCTCAGGGAACGCTACTCAAGGACCACTAACACGCCTCGAGAGCACAACACCCAAGAGAAGAAAATGTAGAGTAGAGGGTACTCAATCAGCAGGAATGCCGACAAATTCCCTAACACTCTCAAATGTCAATGCCAATACCAGAAAACCACAAACAATGGCACGGCAACAGACGACATCGAGGCACAAGAAGCCAAGACGAAGTCACATCGAGAAAGAACAATCCTCTCGACCCGTGGGTAGCCAACCCACACGTTTCAGCTGCATACTCAACAACGCACGTAGGCATCAGAAGAGACCTCGGTATCCGCATCTCAATACACACCCGACGCCTTCGCAACCAATGAAGATCGCAAACAACACGCCACGAGTACCGATCTCGTGAGCAACCGATCACAAGAAACCTAAGTGCAAAGAAGAGGAGTACCAGCTTCAACACAAAGCACAAGGAAAGCATCGATCTCAGTTTACCTTCACGTCCTGAAAATGATAAATGAGCCTTCACAATACATCGGCCGATGGACACGGCACGACAAAACACGGTGCACGATAGCTCTTAACACCATAACGGAGTCCAAAGCCTAGCAACCGTATAGCAAAGAGCAGATCAGGCTCAAAACAAAACTGTCCACACTTAAGCAGACACAGGACAAAAGCATCGCCAAGACAGTAATTCCAAGGCAAACCTCGAAAAGATTCCACCAGAAGGGATGAGAAGCAAGAAGCTCGACCACGAAAGCTCACCAGGAAGGGAAAATCCTAGCTTGCCTGAGCAACTTCTCCAACACTGAATCTAATCGAGCACTTCAACAGAAGCAAGACACATCAGGAGCTGAACAGACTCAAGCCGGGATGACCAAAACAACGTGAGAACGTGAACGGTCATCAAACCAAGGTTAAATGTCGACAACAACCTGAACAACATACGGAGAAAATCTCGCAACGTACTACAGATTCAAGCCTTCAGGCGAACACTGCCAAGTACAACATGATCGAAACAAGCACAACGATGAAAAGAAACACCTCGTCACAATCCTGACGAGAGCAGAACCATCTCGTACAGTGCTAGAACAGCACGCACAAGACAACATATGAAGAAAACAACGTGATAAACCATCGCAACACCAAAGCCAGCTGAAGATTGTACTGGACTTTCACGACTCTGGATACAATATATCCCGAATTCCCATGTACTTCACACAACAATGCTCTGACAGCTCAGAAAAGAACTCCGAACATCTCAGAACACTGCTCTGATACCAGCTGTAGCGACCCGGATCCCGGATACCAGATGTACCCGGTAGAACTACCGAATACACGTGATACCACTTGGAACCCGCGAGGCCTCCCAAGAGCGGGAAAGCTCCAAAGGGAAAAAGGCATGTGTAGAGTACATTGAAGCCACAGAGATATAACAGGAGCAATTAAATTTCATTAGATCGGTTTGCTAAAGTAGCAGAAATAAAATTACTTTTTAATTAACAGTTCAATTTTAACAATTATACACCACCAGAGTCAGTCCAAAGCTAAAGACAACAAGTCAAGCATAGTACAGTCGACAGAAAGGAAAGACGTACCAAAAGGTCGGGGGAAGCCCGACGCAGGTACCAGCTGGCGGCAACGGCACGCAACGAGCACGCACTCCAGGAACCACACGGAAGTAGAACGTACAATGTCACCCCACCTGAAAAGCAGGGGTGAGCCACGTGTCACTGGCTTAGTAGGGGTCGCGTGGATCCCCACTGAAAAATACGTAGTAACACAGAACAACAACAACAAAATAGCAGGTGTAGTAAAGCAGGAAACTACACTACAAAGCTGTAAAACTACGCTACAAGTAGTAGTAAACAGACGGGAAGTAGGAGTAGGGAACAAGCAAGGAAGGGGAAGAACCTGCGCCAGACAAGCGGCGGTCGAACTAACCTCGACACCCCAAACTACTCCAAGCAGCGACAGAAGGGCGACTCTGATCTAACAAAGTCAGAAGTTACCGATCTGCCGACCCAACACCAAGTCTAAGACGAAGACCTGCAAGAACAGACAAAAGGTCTATAAAAGACCCACACAGACGATTGACAGACTCGACAACACGCACGATCAGAACATCATGCACATTGCCCCACGCACGACCAGAACATCGTGCACACTACCCCACGCATGACCAGAACATCATGCATGTGACAGGACACTGACCTCGGGTGCAGCCACAGAAAGGCCAACCCGAAAAGGTCACGACACGCAAGAAACACGAAGAGTAGTGGAGAGCCACGCGTCACAGACGGACGCACCTCCCCACCAGAGCAACGGCCAGCTGCGTCCACAGACGTCTTATGCTGTGCCACAGGTGTCTCGCCTACAATACCACCGAAGCCACGGTAGAGTCGCAGACACCCGCACAGAACCAAACAACATCAAGTAACCAGTCAGGGTCACGCCCGTCGACGCATGTCCTCAGCCCTTGACCACGTGTGCACACACTAGCTCTAGCCTAAGCCAGGTACTCCAGCTAGTTTTCTCCCTCGGTAGGACGCTATCGTTGGCTAGGAGCCCACGGAACTAGCTTACAAACCGTGTCTCGGGAACACCCCTCCGCCACCACCAGGCGGATCGGCACTCAAATGCCTAGGGCTAAAACAATCGGAGGCATACAAAACATAAAACTCCGAAACACAAGTGCTAGAGTACTAACAGGCAGACACGCTGTCACAGGTACTACAAAGCACCACCGGCAGTACGGTAATTGCCAACAGACTCAGGGCTTGGCAACTAGACCTACCACGTAACGATCCTGAGTCGAACAACTCAAGGGCAAGATCGTCACAGACAGCGGGACAAGCCGCCAATCGGTCTAATCCTAAGTCACGAGAAACAACGCTCCGCAGAAAATGACTCACGGAGACCTGAGGGAACACAGGAGACCCTCAGCACACCTGGACACACGAACCAAGGTAAGGCAACACCTCGAGGCATCCAGAACCAGTGTCTCGGACAGGACAGAATCGCCAAGACACCCACACACAAGGTCGCCTGTCAACCCCTGGGTCACCCCGGGTTGACCGAAACCAGACAAAGACGAACACAAAAGTAGGATAGAGAATCCTACCCCAAGCAAGAAGACTCCTGGCCACCTTACAACGTAGTCTTTGCCCTCATAGGACGTCAGGAGACATCCACGGGACAACGGGCGGACCACAAGGACAAGCCAAGACAAGTAGAAACCAAAACAATGGAAATCGGAGCATAAGGATTGTAACGCACCACCCCTAGACCGTTACACGAATGTTACGGTCTGGCGCTGGCCGTTACATTCCAACAGTGACGGTCCTAAGCAGACGCGTCACAGACACGTGACGGTCACAGGGGAACCGTCACACACACCGCCCTAACCAACCTCAAAAATGCACAAGGCACGTAACGGCCTACACCAGGCGCGTTACACAGCTCTGACGCGCCCGACCTGGGCCATCAGGGCCAACAAACCTCAACTCAAAATGACACCTGAACCACGTAACGTGCTAGACCAGGCGCATTACACAGCCTAACGCCGCAAGGCAGACGCGTCAGGGCCAACAGGCTCAAGTCAGAAAACAACTGGCCAACAGGCATGTAACAGTCCATCTCAGACGCGTTACAAACACCTAACGCGTGGGGACATGGCCGTTAGAGCCAACGGCACAACCACCCACTCAGCTAGAACAGCATGTAACGGCCTAGGGCAGGCACGTTACAACGTTGTGACGAACAGGGACACCACCGTTACACAAACCGACTCACGATCAAACATAAAGTCAAACAGAACGTAACGGCCTACACCAGGCGCATTACACCCACCTGACGCACAGGGGCAGGCACGTCTGGGGAACCGACTTAACCCAAAACACTAAACGACAAGATATGCGTAACGCGTCGCACCGGACGCGTCAGGAGGCTGTGACGCACCACCCCTGGGCCGTCACACTCCCAAAACCACTAAAAGCATAAAAACGCCTAGACGCTGTGACGGTCTGTTGTGGGGCCGTCAGGGCATGTGACGGTCCCTGGAACGACCGCCACACCAGTCACGGCGGGAAAACAGAGGGTTGGCCAAATCGACCCGTTCCACGCCCCATTCACGCCGAAGCGCATGGGAAACAACCCTCGACGATGAAAAACAACATTAGAAGGCTAAAAATCCCACATGCAAACACAAAAACACAAGATCAGGGTGATTCTAACAAATCCACCCTAAACGAGTCAACAAGGTTCCCGGGCTCCTACCGGCCTCGAATGACCACCAATCAACACGAAACTAGCATGAATGGTATCCTAACATCCCCACGGTCAGTTCAACACTAACCGAGCTACAAATGGTTGCCATTTTTCGGAGAACCCTAGAAAACCCGAAAATCACGGTTTAGGCTAAACAAGCCCAAACTCGACCGTTTCTGCGCCAAACGACGTGCAATGGTAGGGAAAACGGAGAGGAAGAAGTGAGGAACCGTCACCCTACCTCCACCAAAGAAACCGTGCCCCGAAGGGACAAAACCACGCCAAAAACCACGCCGCGAGCTCAAACGTCGACTTTGAATCCACCGTTCGGGATCGCGCCAAATCCATCTCGATCCTCGTCCCGTCGCGCACCCAGCCAGCTCCACAGCTTCCCCAGCACGTGCCTCTAGGTACCCCGTATGCAGTCGGAGCTGAGGAGGCTCGAGAGGAGAGAAAACGGGAGAGAGAGACGACGGCGGCAAAATGAGAATGGAAGAGAGAGGAAGGAAAAGAAAAAGGAAAAGAAATTAGGAATTTTCCTAATTTCCGAAAAATCCAATTTCTGGCCCTATCTCCGAAAAATATGCAAAAATAGTCGAAACGACCGACTCAAAGAGTACATCATCGCTGCAGCATCCCCGAGTCGAGGAACTGACAAGTAAACTCACCGTAGGGTTCCGTAACTAGTACGAGAGAAAAACCCACACGGATCGTAAAACTCAACTCGGAAGCCACAAAAGCGACCCGAAACTCACCGAAATAAATCCAAAAGATCAAATGAAGATCCAGCAAGACCTACCAAGGATCCAGGGCATTACAGATGCAATTGGCGGAGTTTTGGCGCGTCAACAATTACGACAGCATTCACATCAACCCGACTTGCGTGGACGAATACTCCGTGCATAGAACCCTCCAGAAGGCGTGTGACCTATTAAAATGATGCTCTCTAACCCTAGAATCGTTTAGAACCAGTGGCGGCTACAAATGAGTTGGATCGAGGGAGATCTGCAGCGATTAGTGGCCGTGTGTACCGGCGTCTTGGGTTTTCTTTCTCCTTCATTCTTCATTCGATTCAGGTAGGTGATAGCAAGCCAAACCCTACAAATAATATATGGTTGGAAGCAGCATCATGTCAGCTTTTCATTGATGTAGAAAGCCCTAAATTTTATCAAGTGTTCTGCGAGAATTTTAGGTTTTAGTAGAAGCATGTCATATCTAGGGTTATAATTGTTCCCTTTCGATTAAGTATTAATTTCAGGCTGTAAACATAAAATTGATTCATGCATCTCATAGAGTTTTTCGTGCTCTTTCTTTTGGTAGTAAAAGCCCCAAATTCCAAGCTTTATACCGTGCGAATTTCATGTTTTAGTTCTGACCCTAGAAACCTCGCCGGAGTCGGGCAAGGCGAAGGGGCAGCGACCTGTCGCGCCTTGTGCGGCCACACGATAGACCGCACATCCAAGACAGGCGGCCCTCTCTTGACCGTTTATATGTTTCTATATCTGATCATTTCCCTGGTACGTGCGGCCGGATACCAACCGCATGTCTGTCCTGCGGCCAGTTCCAGACCACACATCCCTTCCAGCGGCACCCTACCGACCGTCCATCTCCAGCAGGCCTTCGGACCTGAGGGGGCATGAGCGGCCTGTCTGTGACCGTATATGGCGATGTAAGGTCCAGAACCGACCGCACATCTATAACAGAACAGATTAATTGTCAATTCAGCATGTTATATTAGTAGATTAGTGGTTAATGGCATGTTAGCAACACACCTAATAAACTGTAATTCATGACAGTAAATAATTCTTGCTGATTTATTTAATTTGAGCTTGATCTTGATTCATCTTTCCAATGAATGTCAATCTTAATTGTGAATCATTTATAATTGAAATGGCTATTAGGTTTACACTTGTATAACCTTAATCTTGAACCGTTATTATCCCCTAGATTTGAATTTGGACTCAATCGAATTACTGTGATTTGAGTTAGTCTGAATTGGACTAGCAGGGACAAGCGCGGCCGTTAGTGGACCGCGTATCTCCTTGAACGGCCCCCTGGAGACCGTCCATCCCTGGCTAATGCCAATTAGTCTTGGCCGATTCCTTGATCCATCTTCGGACAATTCCTGATTTGATCAGCCCAGTAGACCCTAGGCCGACCAGCAGACAGTGGGCTGGACTCTGGTTCAGTTCCACCCTGCCTATGGCAGCCCGGGAGCCCACTTGGGTGAATTTCTAGACTCTTGTTAGGCCCTGTGTTGTGCGGCCAGATATAGCCCGTACATCTTTCAGGCGGCCCTTAATAGACCGTTCAATGGATGAGCGGCTCTGTCAGGATCGCATATCCTAACCTCGATTTTATAAACTTCTGGCATTGTACGTCCTTATCCCTACCGTTCATATAGAAGAGCGGCCCTTTAACAGCCGTTCAACCTTGACCTCCTGAGGGCTTAACCTCAGCCCAGTTCCTGTAGTGCGGCCCAGAGGTGACGGCACGAGTTCTTGAGCGGTCCATTAGTAACCGCATATCATCTGTTGTGCCCCGGACTGTTTTGACGGAGATCATGTATGAAATGTCATGAGTTCTCATTGTGGTTGATTCACATTGAAATACATATTTGATGAATGATGAGGTTGTTGAATTTTAGAATTGAATGATTGATTTATCTATACCTACCAAAATGCTCAAATTTGATAAAAGTTGATCATATTGAATGTTGAGTGAGCTACTGTTGATTGAACTCAAATGCTGGACATAAGTCAATTGATTTTTTTCAGAAATCAACTGAATACTTAGAATGTGGAATTCAGTAAGTGGTAAATGTGGAAGAATCTCATTTGTTAAACTGAGTTGTTGAGTTGAATGCCAAATTGAATGAAGGTTACTTGTGGATTTTTTCACTCAATCTCTCAAGGCCAAGGTATGAATACTTGACTATTTGGATCTTGTGTGAATGGACTGATCCGGGTAAAATTCAAGCTTATCAACGTGTATCTGAGTTGTATGAACTCTATTGATCAACTTTGATTCATGTTTATGATTTATGGTGCTTTCAATTGCATTTATTGGGATTTTACTACTGTCAGTAAAAGTGTCGACCTCAGGGGTCGACACTTACGTGTGGAGTTTCTGCCTTGCGTTGAAAGAGTGGACGCTGGCAGAAAGTGTCGACCTACGGGGTCGACACTTTCACCAGGGCTCTGCTATTTTGCTCAGGCAGAACTCACAGGAAAAAGTGTCGACCTCATAGGTCGACACTTTCAGGTAAGTATGTTCATTTCTGTGAAAACAGAATGTTCGTGAAAAAGTGTCGACCTCGTAAGTCGACACTTTTTATCACGAATGTTATGTTCTTTTCACAGGCCAAAACACTTCGTAAAAAAGTGTCGACCCCATGGATCGACACTCGTATCTCGGTTTTTTTTATATATGTTCTGGCAGAATCTTCAGAAAAAAGAGTCGACCCCATGGGTCGACACTTTTTCTGAACGTTCGAACAGGTTTTTCGGATATGTTTCGAAACCTTTAAGGGGGGATCCAATTGTCTTGGCTTTTGACCCTAATAGTCTTAGGGCGACCCTTGCACTTTGTATGTGTTATAAAGGGGGTTTAGATTGGGCTTTTATGTCTTTTGGGGGATCAAATCCCCTTGTATATAGCCGCCCCCTTCCTTCCGATCAGAAGATACTAAGAGCTTCTAACATGAGTTTCCTTTGTTTTGCAGGAGAAGAGGGGTTTCCATCTGTTGGAGGTAAAGGAGAGCTGTGCTAGGATCGTCTTTCATCGATCCCAAGCCCAGAGTTGGAGGTCGCGATCTGCATCCTCTACATCCGGAGCTTCGGGCGACTACATCTTCCACACCGGCTTCATCCAACCTCGGTTCCTTTGTTCTGAGTGCTACCCTCTTTATATTTTTAGCATATTAAGGATTTGTGGGGAAGATTCATAGTGTTTATCATCTTTCTTAGTCATCTTGTGTTTAGATTGCTACTCTCTGAACTGGGCTTGTATCTTTCTATTCTATTATTCATATCTAGATATTTTCGGAGCTTGCTCCGAGTGTGTGTGGGTTGTCTCGTCGTCGTGCGAAAACCCGCGTGTGTGGGCCGTCGAGCCCGTGTGTGTGTGGTTGCTGCCGTCGAGCAGCGTTTATAGTGAAATCCACTCGAGGTGAGAGGGGTGGACGTAGGACGGCACTTGGTGCGTCCGAACCACCCAAAAATATTGTGCCGTGGTTTGCTTGTCTGGTGGTTGTTGATATCTATTTTTTCGTTCGCTATACGAGTGTGAGACGGTGAGACGTGAGTGTACTCAACTGTCCGTACATATACAGTTGTCCGAGTGAGTATATCTTTGCGCTGGGGAGTTGTGAGAGCTTGCTTGATTTAATTTTATTCGTTTCTATCAAGCCTCTGTCCTAGATTTATTCTACATATCTATGGTCTGTTTGGGTTGTGTTTATATTTGCAGAAAAGGGTGGGCAATCAATTCCCCTCCCTCTCAATTGCCTCCTAACCGGGCCAACAATTGGTATCAGAGCCTCGGCTCTGCTTTTTAGAAAATCTAGCAGTTTTAGAGTGATCTGTTAGGAATGGCCAACAACCTCAACAAGGGGATGATGCCCGAAGGGCATTCTATTCAACGGCCACCCTTCTTCGATGGGAGTAATTAGCCATACTGGAAGAATAGGATGACCGTATTTCTTAGAGGGCAAAGTCATGAAATATGGACTGTTATAAGGAATGGTCCGTATGCTGTGCACCCCGATGAGGATATGTGGGATGATGATTCTATAAAGAAAGCCACTGTGAATTTTAATGCTTTGAATATAGATTAGTGTGCTATTCACCCTAACGAGTATGCTCGTGTCTCCATGTGCAGTAGCGCCAAGGAAATGTGGGACAAGCTCAAGCTCATCTATGAAGGTACCACAGAAGTCAAGGAGACAAAGGCGAATATGCTGACCCGTGACTACGAGCTATTTAGAATGAAAGATGTAGAAGATATCTCCCAGATGTTCGCGCGACTCATGGAGATCACCAACGGACTAAAGTCACTCGAAAGAGAGTTCACCAACAAGGAGTTGGTACGGAAGGTGTTGAGGTCACGGTCGCCAAGCTGGGACACCAAGGTGACCATGATAGAAGACTCCAAGGATTTGACAACGCTCACCGTGGATGCACTCATAGGGTCATTAATGACCTATGAGATCAATGTGATCAAAAGGATGGAAGAGGATCCGAAGAAGAAAAGGCCAATCACCTTGAAAGCACTCCCGGAGAGTGTCTCGAGCCAAGAGGAATCATTGGGAACCACCGACGATGAAGATGTTGCTATGCTAACAAGAAAGGTAAGACAATTCTTGCGCCAAAGAAGAAGATTTGGCAGAAAGTTCAGGAAAGGGAAGAGGCAGCTAAGACAAAGAAATGAACCATCCAAGGCCGCCGAAATCATCTGCTATGAATGTAAGAAAGCGGGGCACATGCGAGGAGAATGCCCCGAGCTCCAAAAGAAAAAGGGAAAGGTCGTCAAAGGCAAGAAGCCGAAGGCCATGAAGTTGACATGGAGCGACGAGGATGAGGATGATCCCACCACCGATGATGAGGAGCAGGATATTGAAGAACTCGTGAAGACGATGTGCTTGATGGCCAACAGCGACAGCGAACAGGTAATTTCTGACACTGAGGCCATTTCAAATGAACAGTGGGAATTTACTTATGAAGAATTAGATGAGAAGTATAGAAGAATGAAAAATGAGAATAGGACTTTAAAGAAAAAGATTCATGAAATTGTACACTCATCTGATTCATGTGGAAAATGTAATTTGCTTGAAATACAAATCAAAAGTCTGAAAAATGGTAATGATGCTTTGGAAACCAAGCTAGCTTTGTTTGAAGAGGAAATAGCATGCTTAGATATAGAAAAGAAAAATGCATTTAAGCTAAAAGATGAAATCCAAGAAAAGCATTACCTCTTAGACAAAGAACTTGAAAAGCTGCATCTTCAACTGAGTGAGTGTGAAAAAGAGAAAGAAAATTTGAAAGTGAAGAATGAAAGTTTTGTCATTGAAATTGAAAATCTAAAAAATGTGAATGGAAAAGTGGTGAAAGAGAAAGGAAAACAAGTTGAAAAGAATCCAAATATAATGCGTAGCAACAAGAATCATGCTCATTATGCTGTGAAGAAATTATTTCATCAAGGAGAATGTTCACACACACACTTCGAAAAATAAACTGTTAATTCCAAATTCCCCTCAACTTTTAGAAATGAAAATAAAAGAAGAAATTTTGGTAGGAGAAGACCCACGTGTTTTTATTGTGAGAAAATAGGGCATGACATGTACATATGCCAACTCATGTAATATGATGATGAATTATTTTTCAGTAGATATTATGAGCCACTTGGGAACACTAACGTGAAGGGACACAAGCTTGCTTGGGTACCCAAATCAAAATGAGCATGGTTGGTAATTGGTGCAGGTCTGCATAAAGGCGGGAGACAATAAATGGTACCTGGATAGCGGATGCTCCAGGCACATGACTGGAAATAAAGTCCTCTTTGCAAACCTTGCTGAGAAGAATGGCAGAACGGTAATCTTCGGAGGACAGGACAAGGGTAAGATCATAGGAATTGGGAGAATTGTTAAGGACCCTAACCATTGCATTGAAGATGTTTCGCTTGTTAGAGGTCTTCATCATAATCTGCTTAGTGTAAGTCAACTTTGTGACAAGGGCCACAAAGTGATTTTTGAATCTTCACACTGCACAATCATTGATGCTAACACACAGAAAATTAAGTTCATAGGTTTAAGATGTAACAACACCTATCAAGTCGATTTTGATGAGCTTGCACCTAAGAAATTATGTTTAGTTTCTAATAGAAGTGAAGATATTTGGTTGTGGCATCACCGTCTTGGGCATGCCAGCTTTAATGTGATTAGGAAGTTGAACCGTCATGATTTAGTCAGAGGACTTCCTAAATTGAGTTTTGAAGCTTCTAAGATTTGTGAAGCATGTAATAAAGGAAAACAAACCACCACATCCTTTAAATGTAAAAACATTGTGTCTAGAGAAAAACCCCTTCAACTGTTGCACTTGGATCTATTTGGTCCCACCAGGACTCGCAGTCTTGGCGGGAAGCTTTATGGCTTTGTGATTGTCGATGATTTCTCGCGATATGCATGAGTTTTATATCTTGCTAATAAAAGTGATGCTTGCAATGAGTTTATTGATTTTTGCACAAAAGTCAAGAACGAAAAGGGATATTCAATTCAGAAAATTCAAAGTGACCACAGAAAGGAATTTGAGAATCACGAGTTTGATGCTTTTTGCAGGAAGCAGGGGTACGAGCATCAGTTCTCCTCACCAAGAACCCCTCAACAAAATGGCGTGGTCGAAAGGAAAAATAGGACGCTCGTGGAAATGGCGCGTACCATGCTTGCAGAGAATGGTCTTCCACAATACTTATGGGCAGAGGCGGTGAACACCGCTTGCTACATCACAAATAGAGCAATGGTAAGACCAATCCTTAAGAAAACTCCATACGAGCTTTACAAAGGTAAGAAACCCAACCTATCTCATTTCAAGCCATTTGGTTCAATTTGTTATATCTTGAATAATGGAAAAGACAATCTAGAGAAATTTGAAGCAAAAAGTGATAAAGGGATCTTCCTTGGGTATGCTCTAACACCTAGAGCTTACCGTGTGTATAACACTAGAACACTTGTTGTCGAGGAAAGTCCACATGTAGTAGTTGATGAATTCACAATGAGGAAATCGAGTGATGATCATTTTCTTATTACAAGTGAGGGTGAAATTGAAAAGGGAGAGTCAAGCAAACAAGGTGAGATAGCAAATCAAGAAGAAGAAAAAGAACAACAACAAGAAGAAGCGGAACAAGAGCAACATCCGAATCTTCCACACCAATGGACCATGCACAGGGACCATCCATTGGAGAACGTGATCGGCAGTGTGGAAGAAGGAATTCAAACTCGGGCTTCAATGAGGGAAGTAGAAATTCATGATAATCTAGCCTTACTTTCCAGCATTGAGCCTAAATCGTTAAATGATGCTTTAAATGATAATTCTTGGGTTCTCGCCATGCAAGAAGAGCTACACCAATTCCAAAGGAATATGGTGTGGTTCCTTGTGCCCCGACCTGATGACCATCCTATCATTGGAACTAAGTGGGTTTTCCGAAACAAACTCAGTGAAGATGGGGTGGTTGTGAGGAATAAGGCAAGATTAGTAGCCAAGGGCTACTCTCAAGAATTTGGCATCGATTTTGATGAATTATTTGCACCTGTGGCTAGATTGGAAGCAGTTAGAATTTTACTTGCCTATGCTTGTCACAAGAACATTAAACTGTTTCAAATGGACGTGAAGAGTGCCTTCCTCAATGGAGTAATCAAGGAAGAAGTGTACGTGGAGCAACCACCGGGCTTTGAAGATGAAAGATTTCCCGACCACGTATTCAAATTGGACAAGGCACTATACGGTTTGAAGCAGGCTCCCCGGGCATGGTATGATAGATTAAGTTCATTTCTTATTGAAAATGGCTTCAAACGAGGTAACATAGACCAAACTTTGTTTACAAAAACTTGTGATGATCATTCATTAATTGTTCAAGTTTATGTAGATGATATTATTTTTGGAGCCTCCAACACAAAAATGAATGATGAATTTGCCCAACTTATGCAGGGGGAGTTCGAGATGAGCTTGATGGGAGAGCTCAACTTCTTCTTGGGATTACAGATAAAGTAAATGGGTGATGACATTTTCATCAACCAGAAGAAGTATACACAAGAAATCGTGAAGCAATTTCAACTTGAGACTGCCAAGCCCTTTGCAACACCAATGTCCACCTCACAGAAAATGAGGAAGAAAAAGGTAACAAAATTGATACAACATTTTTTAGGGGTATGATAGGATCCTTGCTTTATTTGACTGCTAGCAGGCCAGATATACACTGTAGTGTTTGTCTCTGTGCAATATACCAATCTTGTCCTAGGGATTCCTATTTAGCGACCGTGAAAATGATCTTCAGGTATTTAAATGGAACCCAAGACCTTGGTTTGTGGTATCCTAGGAATAACTCATTTGATTTACATGCTTTCACTGACTCTGATTATGCTGGTTGTAAGATGGATCGAAAAAGCACAAGCGGTCACTGTGAGTTTCTTGGGGGTTGTATGGTTTCATGGGCCTCAAAGAAACAGCATTGTGTGGCTTTATCAACTGCTGAAGCCGAGTATGTGGCTGCTGGCAGTTGTACGGCTCAGGTGCTTTGGATCCAACATCAGTTGCTAGATTTTAGTTTCTCTTTAAAGAAAACTCCCATAATATGTGATAACACTTCTGCAATAAACTTGTCCAAAAATCCTGTCCAACATTCTCGCACTAAGCACATAGAAGTTAGACACCACTTTATAAGAGATCATATCAATAAATGTGATTTTGAACTTGTTTTTGTTGATACAAAACACCAACTTCCTGGTATATTTACAAAACCTTTGAATTCTGAACAATTTTACTTTCTAAGAAGAGAATTAGGAGTGTGCAGATTAGACACTTAGATATTTTGAGCTGAATTGTACATACACTCTTTTCATCTTTTTCATAAAGAAACTGTTCATATTGCCTTTTGATTTGCACATAAAAGTTTTCATTGTCTTTACTCTTCAAACTTTGTCTTTTGTCCATATCACAGTGAATAACAACCTTGGTTATTATACATGCTTTCATCCTTTTGCATCCGCATGTACATAACTGCATATACTTCATCAATGTGTGTATGAATGCCATGATTTACCGGTATATCAAATAGTGTTAGTGGAAAGGTGGATCAAGTTCACCTAGAAGCTTTCATCATGTGTGAGTGTGGTCTTCGGACCTAAGTACTCCACCACGTACCGGTAATCAAATTGCTTGAAAACATCATTTTGAAATGCTTGAGTGTATATATACTACACACCTTTCAGTTGAATCTTCTAAGACCTTACGCCCTTGCTAAATAAAATACTTTGACTAGGACATGTTTTAACATGGCACATATTAAGGGGGAGGTTTTTGCTATAACGGTGCATACACTTAGGGGGAGACATCACCATAAATAGGCTAATTCATCTCTTACATTCTACGCATTCTCTCACATAATTTACACATGTGAGTTAATGAATCTATCTAATAAGGATTTCACTTATTCCACTTAACACATTTTAGGACTTTTGAACCCCTACATGGAAATCACGTGACTTGTGAGGAAAAAGCTGTCAGTCCCGTCAAAAATAGTCAATAAGTGTGATTTGACATGAAGTAAATCGGGAATCCCCCCTGAGATAAAGGAGAAGACTCGCATTGAAAAGTGTCCTATCCACATTATCATAAGTGACGATGCCGAGTAACCGGGACGTGCCCCTGAAACAAACGGCATGACTCGTGTCAAAAGGTTAGTCATCTTGTCTTTCAAATTTTAAAATAATCTTGGGGTTGTGCGAAGCTACCAAAAGTCGAGCACGTTGTATGAAAGTGTAGGGAAGAAAAGTTCCTATTTGTGTTCTTTAGAAAATCTGAAAATCTATGCTATCTAGATGTCATCGCTCATATTTCACATATTCATCTAGGGAGTGATTGTATGGATGTACACCTTGAATCAGCCATATTTCATGAGTCTTGCAGTACCACTTCTTGTAAGCACTACCCTTTTACTATTGCACATGAAATTCATGTTCTTCGTCTATAGCATATTTCCTAACCTGTTCATAAAGAACATGTTTGCTATTTTATGGTATGATGAGTGCATATGTGCTTGACTGGTCATTACTTGCATTTCATATGCATCTCATTGAGTTAACTGTGTATATAGAGGCTTTACTTTCATCCTCTACAGTTTTAATAATCCCCTATTTGACTCTGACAAAAAGGGGGAGAAATAACTTTGCATTGCTTGAATGAAGATTCATGACTTGCTTAGTTTTTGATTGATTATGTTTTTGGCAAAAAGGGTGAGTTGATCTCTACATGTTCATTCAGCAAGTTATGAATTCCTGACTGAAAGTCATGCATCTGGCGTGCATGAGAAAATGGTTGTTTTGGTTCAAAAATTGTCATCCTTCATGCAAATATTATAGTTCTATCAACAGTTTTATCTTCGTCAAAAAGGGGGAGATTGTTGTGCCCCGGACTATTTTGACGGAGATCATGTATGAAATGTCATGAGTTCTCATTGTGGTTGATTCACATTGAAATACATATTTGATGAATGATGAGGTTATTGAATTTCAGAATTGAATGATTGATTTGTCTATACCTACCAAAATGCTCAAATTTGATAAAAGTTGATCATATTGAATGTTGAGTGAGCTACTGTTGATTGAACTCAAATGCTGGACATAAGTCAATTGATTTGTTTAGAAATCAACTGAATACTTAGAATGTGGAATTCAGTAAGTGGTAAATGTGGAAGAATCTCATTTGTTAAACTGAGTTGTTGAGTTGAATGCCAAATTGAATGCAGGTTACTTGTGGATTTTTTCACTCAATCTCTCAAGGCCAAGGTATGAATACTTGACTATTTGGATCTTGTGTGAATGGACTGATCCGGGTAAAATTCATGCTTATGAACGTGTATCTGAGTTGTATGAACTCTATTGATCAACTTTGATTCATGTTTATGATTTATGGTGCTTTTAATTGCATTTATTGGGATTTTACTGTTGTCAGTAAAAGTGTCAACCTCAGGGGTCGACACTTACATGTGGAGTTTCTGCCATGCGTTGAAAGAGTGGACGCTGGCAGACTTTCACCAGGGCTCTGCTATTTTGCTCAGGCAGAACTCATGGGAAAAAGTGTCTACCTCATAGGTCGACACTTTCAGGTAAGTATGTTCATTTCTGTGAAAATAGAATGTTCGTGAAAAAGTGTCGACCTCGTAAGTCGACACTTTTCATCACGAATGTTATGTTCTTTTCACAGGCCAGAACACTTCGTAAAAAGTGTTGACCCCATGGGTCGACACCTGTATCTCAGTTTTATTTTTATATATGTTCTGGCAAAATCTTAAGGAAAAAGAGTCAACCCCATGGGTCGACACTTTTTCTGAACGTTCGAACGGGTTTTTCGGATCTGTTTTGAAACCTTTAAGGGAGGATCCAATTGTCTTGGCTTTTGACGCTAATAGCCTTAGGGCGACCCTTGCACTTTGTATGTGTTATAAAGGGGGTTTTTAAGTCTTTTGGGGGATCAAATCACCTTGTATATAGCCGCCCCCTTCCTTCCGATGAGAAGATACTAAGAGCTTCTAACGTGAGTTTCCTTTGTTTTGCAAGAGAAGAGGGGTTTCCATCTGTTAAAGGTAAAGGAGAGTTGTGCTAGGATCGTCTTCCATCGAGCCCAAGCCCAGAGTTGGAGGTCGCGATCTGCATCCTCTACATCCGGATCTTCGGGCAACTACATCTTCCATACCGGCTTCATCCAACCTCGGTTCGTTTGTTCTAAGTGCTACCCTATTTATATTCCTAGCATATTAACGATTTGTGGGGAAGATTCATAGTGTTTATCATCTTTCTTTGTCATCTTGTGTTTAGATTGCTACTCTCTGAACTGGGCTTGTATCTTTCTATTCTATTCTTCATATCTGGATATTTTCGGAGCTTGCTCCGAGTGTGTGTGGGTTGTCTCGTCATCGTGCGAGAACCCGCGTGTGTGGGCAGTCGAGCCCGTGTGTGTGTGGTTGCTGCCGTCGAGCAGCGTTTATAGTGAAATCCTCTCGAGGTGAGAGGGGTGGGCGTAGGACGGCACTTGGTGCGTCCGAACCACCTAAAAATACTGTGCCATGGTTTGCTTGTCTGGTGGTTGTTGATATCTATTTTTCCATTCGCTATACGAGTGTGAGACTATCACGCCCCGACGCGGAATATCGGAATGTACAGTCAGAAATAGCTAGAAATAATGATAAGCTAATCTAAGCATTAAACACAAGTGCTTTGAAGAGAGATAACTTATTGATCAAGAAACATTCCAAATCTAGTACAATAACCTTAAACCAACTTAATACAAACTGAGGCAATACAACTTTAACAATAATATCATAACTGAAGCTAACACACTCTAAGGCACAACTAAAACTAGGATAATTGTGCCAACTCAACATCTAGAACTGGTACACTCAAAGATATCACTCCTGTCTCTCCCCATCTGTATGCGCATCGTCACCTGAACTGCCTGGAAAGGGGGAAAACAACAACTATGAGCTGACGCTCAGTAGATAATAATAGGCAAGTTTACGTAATTAACCAATTATTCCATTTTCATATGCAATGATAAGAAATGAAATGACGATACAGAAGCAAAACAACATAATATAAAGATCTTGCAAGGTCAAGAAAATATAAGAGATCTGGATTTCCACAAGATCAACAAGATTAACATGTAACAAGTTTAACAAGAAATTGTAACGAGGAAATGGCCATCATCAAGTAATTTAAACAAGTCAAGCACGATCAAGTAACAAGAGATAACAAGAGATTTCTGTCGTAGACATCACGCTAGTCATGCACTCGGTGCAATGCCTCACATTGTCATTACAAACTCCCATGGGCACAAGTACTTTTCGGGTGCTCTCCCCAGGACCAGACTGGGCCCTTATGATACGTTGGCATTGATTTATCGGATTCAAGATCCCAAGTTCCGTATAGACATTTAGTCAAGTTTATGGCCAAATAATTAGATGAATTACTGTCCAGAAGTTCAAGATTTAAAGGACTAATCCGTCCTTGGATTCAAGAGCACAAAACACGATAAAACTCATCTCTGAGAGATGTACGGTCATACATAAACCGCTCAAGAGATATATGCGGCTAACACTAGGCCGCACTTACAGGAGCTGGGCTGATACTCAGCCCACGAGGTAAAGAATGAACGGCTGACAGTGTGCCGCTCTAAAGTATGAACGATAAGTTCTGGGCCGTACAGGTAAAGAAGACCTTAAGACCCATGAACAAGATATATGGTCCATACAGGGCCGTATTAAAGATATGCGGTCCAAGAGAATCCACATAAGGTTTGAACGGTCATAATCCAGCCGCACCACCCGGGCTTGGCTAGAAGGCTAAGAAATCACCCTATTGAACTCCGGGCTGCCAAAGATAGGGTAAAACTAAACCAGGGCCTAGTATACTGTCCATTGGTCAGTCCAGGGCTTAAAGGTTTGGTCGAAGATTGATCAAGGTTAATCGACCAACACTTAATGGCATAAGCCAAGTGTACGCGGTCGTTATTGGGCCGCCTACAAGGATATGCGTTCCACTACTGGTCGCACATGCCTCTCTTAGCCCAATTAAATCCAAGACTTATAAACCAGCGGTTCAGTCATGTAAATCGAAGTTCTGGTGGTTCATTAGGTTCTTAGCAGGGAGATACAAAGATCCCAAGATGATGGTAAGTCCGCCGGATGGAGTGTCCGGGGCTAAGTTCAAGACTAGCACAACTAAAAGGGCTAATGACTTACTAGAAGTCCGCAATTTGGTCAAAACATTCTACTGGAATAGAATGGCTGTCCAGCAACCTAGCATTCAGTTTAGTCCTAATTTCCATGTTAATTTATCAAGGATCACAATTTACATTAATGTATTTGCCAAAAAGATGAATCAAGATGATAAAGATAATGAATAAGATCATGTGGGAATGAAATAGCATGCATTTTACAGAAATTTACTTGCATGATTTACCACTTATCATATGGGTTTCTAGTTTACCAATTATCCATTAAGACACTAATATGAATCAAATAGACCTCACACTAAGTCACTTTCTGCAAAGATAAACGGTTCTGACATGACCTTATATCTTTGGGGTAACAGGGATAACCTCTGGACTGAATGGACTTGGGCGGCCAGGGCAGGACCGCCCAAGGGTTGGGCGGTCAGGAGGGAACCACCCAAGGGGTTGGGCGGTCAGGGGAGAACCGCCTATCCCTGGGTTGTGTGGTCACCTGGATGGCCGTCCATCCAGATATGTGGTCTCTGGGAGACCGTTCATCATGTCAGGGGATATGTGGTCAGCTGGGAGCCGTCCATCCAGTTGTGTGGTCTAGGGCATGGCCGCCCATCCCCTGGATGTGTGGTCAGGTAGTGACCACCCATCCTGTTATGTGGTCTAGGGGATGGCCGTTCAACCAGGATATGTGGTCTATCGTAAGACCGTCCAAGCATGGTAAAAACCCGATTAAACCAACCCTTTCCCGCCCCGACGGGGGTTTTAAGGGTCACAATAAAACTCGAAATTCGAAGAGTATACAACATGGAATTTGGGGCTTTTACTACCAAAAGAAAGAGCATGAAAAACTCTACGAGATGCATGAATCAATTTTGATTTACAGCCTGAAATCGTTATTGAAATCAAGGGGGAACAGGTTCTGCCCTAATTCTGACATGCCTCTACTAAACCATTAAATTAACGCAGGATACCTAATGGAATTTAGGGCTTTCAGGCTCAAAAGAAAGAGGACTAGACGTTGATTCCATCCATATATAACACTTTATATTGGGCTTGTTATTACCTACATCAATTAGATGAAGAACGAAGAAGAAAGGAAGAAGAAAGGACGCCGACACGTCTCCACTAATCACCAGAGATCTCCCTAGATCGATCTCCGCTGTGGTTGCCACTACTACCAAAGGATTCTAGGGTTACAGAGCTTTGTTTTTATAGCTCATACACCTTCTGGAGCCTTCGGTGCTGGGAGAATTCTTCGAGGCAAGTTGAGTGATTGAAACGGCGCCGCAATAGTTGACCTCACTAAAGCTCGGCCGACTACACATTTTATGGTTAGGGTTTCGATGAATTGGCAAAGGGGAAATGATCCTTAGATCGTGGCCTTTCATTTGCCACCGATTTGGGCTCATTTGATGGAGTATTAAGTCCTAATTCCGTAGTTTAAGTTAAGGTTAGGTAAGTGTGCACTTTGGGATCAAATCAAGGATTAGACATAGTTACGGATTTTTGCTGGGTCGACCACAGAAAATAAAGTTGTTAAATAAATCATCCTTTACCATTTTACCATTTTACCATTTTTCTAGATTTTTATAAGGTAGTCGAAATTTCACTAGTTCTATTTACTAAGGAATTAAATATTAAATTCGAAATTCATTCATTTCAATTAAATTTCAAAACCGGGGTATTACACCCTCCCCTACTTTAAGGAATTTGGTCATCCAAATTCACTGCACTAAATACAGGAAATAGGGAATGAGATAGCTTACCTAGAATAAGTTGGGATACCGCTTTCGCATAGTATCTTCAGACTCCCAAGTAGCTTCTTCGGTCCCACGCTGACTCCACAGAATTTTGACCATCGGTATGGAACGATTCTGGAGTTACTGTTGTTTCTAGTCCAGAATCTTGATAGGTCTTTCTTCATAGGTCAAATCTTCCTTCAATTCGAAATCCACATGCTGAATGACGTGAGTGGGGTCATATACATATTTTCGTAACATAGACAGGTGGAAAATATTGTGTACGCCAGACAGCTGAGGCGATAATGCCAGCCTGTAAGCAACCTCTCCCACTCTATCTGGGATCTCGAATGGACCAATATATCTCGGACTTAACTTGACCTGAATGCCAAATCTTCGAATCCCTCTCATAGGAGAGACCTTTAAGAATACATGCTCGCCAACCTGAAACTCCAAAGTTCTCCTTCTATTGTCGGCATAACTCTTCTATCTTGATTGGGCTACTTGTAACCGGTCTCGGATAATACTGATGTTCTGTGATGATTCTGAAATAAGATCCGGTCCAAGCCATTGTTTCTCACATATCTCATCCCAACATAACGGGGAATGACAGCTTCTTCCATACAATGCTTCAAAAGGAGCCATCTGTATGCTGGATTGATAACTGTTGTTGTAGGCAAATTCAATTAATGCCAAGTGATCACTCCAACTGCCTCCGAAATTAATCATGCATGCTCTAAGCATATCTTCCACTATCTGGTTGGTTCTTTCAGTCTGTCCATCTGTCTGTGGATGAAAAGCAGTACCGAAATTCAGACGAGTACCCAGCGACTCTTGCAGTCCCTTCCAGAAATGTGAAGTAAATCTGGGGTCTCTATCAGACACAATACTGACTGGTATGCCATGGAGCCTTACCACTTCCTTCAAATACAAAGCAGTCAATACATCAACTGTCCATTTAGACTTAATGGGTAAGAAATGAGCTGACTTTGTCAATTGATCGACAATCACCCATATTACATCAAGTCCACCATGAGTCCTAGGTAGACCCATAATGAAGTCCATGCCAATGCTTTCCCACTTCCATTGGGGTATGTCGAGTGGTTTCAATTTTCCTGCCGGTCTGAAATGTTCAGCCTTGACTTGCTGACAAACCAAGCATCTACTCACGAAGTCTGCGACTTCCCTTTTCATATTTGTCCACCAAAAGGATCTTTTCAAATTTCTAAACATTTTAGTGCCTCCAGGATGAATGGTGTATCTGGATCTATGTGCTTCCTCAAGAATCTTGTTCTTTATTTCAGCTTCATCAGGTACACAAGTTATACCCTGGAATAACAATCTTCCATCGTCAACGATCATGAAGTCAGGTCTGCAGCTCAAGCTTCCCTTGATCTCTACTAGCTCGGGATCATTATCTTGCAAGGACTTGATTTCCATCAACAATTCGGGCTTAAGTTGCATCTGTGTAATCATAACCCGATCATTGTCAACATTAAGGTCCAGGCTAGCTAATTGTTCCAGTAACTTCCACTCTTGTAACATGAGACTTGACAATCTAGCTACAGGCTTCCGGCTTAATGCATCTGCCACAACATTACCTTTTCCAGGATGATACTCAATCGAGAAGTCGAAATCCTTCAAGTACTCCAACCATCTTCTTTGCCTCATATTGAGTTCCTTCTGAGAAAATAAATATTTCAGACTCTTAGGATCTGAAAACACTGTGAATGTTTCTCCATACAAGTAATGCCTCCATATCTTTAAGGCGAATACCATCGCTGCTAGTTCCAAATCATGAACAGGATAATTCTCTTCATGCTTCCTCAACTACCTAGAAGAATAGGCAATCACTTTCCCATGCTGCATGAGTACACAGCCTAAACCAATACCTGAAGCATCAGTGATTACGATAAAACCTCCTTCACCAGAAGGTAAATCTAATATAGGAGCAGTAGTTAAACATTCCTTCAAAGTCTGAAAGCTTCGCTGGCAATCTTTTGACCAATCAAATTTGTTCTCCTTATGGGTTAATCTTGTCATAGGTACCGCAATCTTAGAGAAATCTTGGATAAATCTTCGGTAGTAGCCTGCCACGCCTAGGAAACTTCTAACTTCAGTCACACTAGTAGGCTGATCCCAATTCTTCACTGCCTCTACCTTTTAAGGATCAACAGAAATTCCTTCCTTTGTTATGATATGTCCGAGAAAGGACACCTCTTGCAGCCAGAATTCACACTTACTGAACTTGGCATATAGCTGATGATCTCTCAATAGTTGCAATGCCATCCTCAGATGTTCAGCATGCTCCTCTTCATTCTTGGAATAAATCAGGATATCATCAATGAATACCACGACCCATTGATCAAGATATGGCCGAAATACATTGTTCATCAACTGCATGAAAGCTGCTGGTGCATTCGTTAGACCAAAAGGCAAAACGACAAATTCGAAATGACCATACCTGCTACGGAAAGCTGTTCTATAGATATACTCTTCCTTAATCCGTAACTGGTGATATCCAGATCGAAGATCAATCTTATAAAAATACTGAGCTCTCGCTATCTGATCAAATAATTCGTCAATCCTCGGTAAAGGATATTTGTTCTTGACAATCTGCTGGTTCAATTGCCGATAATCGATGCACACTCTCATCGAACCATCTTTCTTCCGGACGAATAATACAGGGGCTTTCCAAGGGGAAGTACTTGGACGAATGAAACCCTTATCGAGCAATTCCATCAACTGTTGCTTTAATTCCCCCAGTTCCGCAAGAGACATACGATAAGGAGCTTTGGAAATAGGAGATGTGCCAGGAATGAGATCAATAGAAAAGATAACTTCCTTCTCAGGCGGAAGTCCTGGCAGTTCCTCCGGAAAGACATCAGGAAAATCTCGGACAACAGAAATGTCCTTAATCTCGATCTGCTGCTCAGGGGTCGCATAGACAAAGGCTAGAAAAGCTTTACATCCATGCTTCATCAGCTTATCAGCTCGAAGAGACGAGATAAGTGATATAGAGTTATGGTGTTTAACTCCTACAAGAGAAAGTATCCCGTGCCTAGTAAAAGACACAGAGTTAGTACTGCAGTGAACATTTGCCTCATATTTAGCCAACCAATCTGCTCCTAGGATTACATCATAATCCTTCATATCCATGTAAACTAAATCGGCTGGAAAATTCTGTTCATCAATCATAACCTTACTAGAAGGATAGAAATACTGAATTGCTGATCTAGTACCAATAGGGGTTGAAATCTCTAACGGAGAATCCATCAAAATAGGCTTCACAGCTAAAGACTTAGCAAAACTCCGAGAAATAAATAAATGTGTGGCACCAGTATCAAAAAGAATAAATGCTGGCTTATCGAGTATAATAAGAGTACCTTCGACGAGTCCACCACCCTCAGTGGTTCCTGCCTCATCTGCTTGTAGAGCTTGGAGCTTGCCTTGTTGTTTCTTGATGTCTTGTGGTTTCGCCGGCATAGCTTGCTCAGATAAAAGAGGACAGTCGGGGATACGGTGCTCCCTACTTCCACATCGCAAACAGGCGCCCAACTTGCGCCAGCACTCCTCCATCTTGTGACCTGGATGATCACAATACTTGCATACTCCTTTGAATGGAACAATAGGGCCAGGCTTCTTGTCTTCACGTTTCGACATCTTGCCCTTCCACGATCCGGAACCACTCCACG
Source organism: Amorphophallus konjac (assembly GCA_022559845.1). Taxonomy (NCBI): domain Eukaryota; kingdom Viridiplantae; phylum Streptophyta; class Magnoliopsida; order Alismatales; family Araceae; genus Amorphophallus; species Amorphophallus konjac. The sequence goes on from CM040121.1 coordinate 253,442,187, forward strand.
AACCAGGCCTACTAATAGGCCTCTTCTTACCATACTCGGGTTTGATATTCCCGAAACTCGTAGGTTGTTCCTTCCTTGCACTTTTCCCACGGATTCTCTCCATCATTTCTAGAGTATCTTCTAGGACTTGAGCTTTTCTCACCATTTCCGAATAGGTCGAGATTTCCATTGGTGCCAATTGGTTGATATATAGTAGCTTCAGTGCATTAAGAAAGCGCTTAGCCTTCATCTTCTCGTTGGATATCAAGTGAGTAGCATATCGGGATAACCGAGAAAATTGAGCTTCATATTCTGCCACAGATAGATTCCGCTACTTCAAAGCCGCGAACTCCGCTGCCTTCTTCTCTTGCACTCTATCAGAAAAGTATTTGCTATTAAAGAATTCTTCGAACTCCTCCCATGTGACTTGCTGATCACCAAGTGTAGCCTTCACTGAATCCCACCATGTTCTAGCATCACGTTCAAGTTGAAAGGTTGATAGAAGGACACGTTCTGGATTGCTGCACTGCATTACTTCGAATATCCTTCCCATTTCATCTAGCCAGTGCTCGGCTTCATCAGGGTCAGTCGAGCCACCAAATCTTGGTGGAGTCATCCCTCGAAAGTTCTGATATAAATCACCAGTGCCATGGTTTGCAGTTCCTGCTTGGGCTACTTGTTGCAAAACTTGAATAAGGCCTTGAACCGTGCGCTGCAAGTTCCTCCATTCGGCGCGATCCGCTGCCATTGCAAAGGCCTACACGGGGAATAGATTACTTAGGTTCATTAAAAATAGATAATATAACAATTAAGGTATGAACTTAACCCAAGTTTCTACCCAAATCTCACCAGGTTGGGTTCTTAACTTATAACAAGGTTATGGGTCCTAAATCATCACTTAGACCCCTAGAACTTAGAAAACCAAGGAATGTGAAACCTAGGGCTCTGATACCACCTAAACTGTCACGCCCCGACGCGGAATATCGGAACGTACAGTCAGAAATACCTAGAAATAATGATAAGCTAATCTAAGCATTAAACACAAGTGCTATGAAGAGAGATAACTTATTGATCAAGAAACATTCCAAATCTAGTACAATAACCTTAAACCAACTTAATACAAACTGAGGCAATACAACTTTAACAATAATATCATAACTGAAGCTAACACACTCTAAGGCACAACTAAAACTAGGATAACTGTGCCAACTCAACATCTAGAACTGGTACACTCAAAGATATCACTCCTGTCCCTCCCCATCTATATGCGCATCGTCACCTGAACTGCCTGGAAACGGGGAAAATAACAACTATGAGCTGACGCTCAGTTGATAATAACAGGTAAGTTTACGTAATTAACCAATTATTCCATTTTCATATGCAATGATAAGAAATGAAATGATGATACAGAAGCAAAACAACATAATATAAAGATCTTGCAAGGTCAAGAAAATATAAGAGATCTAGATTTCCATAAGATCAACAAGATTAACATGTAACAAGTGTAACAGGAAATTGTAACGAGGAAATGGCCATCATCAAGTAATTTAAACAAGTCAAGCACGATCAAGTAACAAGAGATAACAAGAGATTTCTGTCGTAGACATCACGCTAGTCATGCACTCGGTGTAATGCCTCACCTTGTCATTACAAACTCCCATGGGCACAAGTACTTTTCGGGCGCTCTCCCCAGGACCAGACTGGGCCCTTATGATGCGTTGGCATTGATTTATCGGATTCAAGATCCCAAGTTCCGTCTAGACATTTAGTCAAGTTTATGGCCAAATAATTAGATGAATTACTGTCCAGAAGTTCAAGATTTAAAGGACTAATCCGTCCTTGGATTCAAGAGCACAAAACATGATAAAACTCATCTCTGAGAGATGTACGGTCATACATAAACCGCTCAAGAGATATATGCGGCTAACACTAGGCCGCACTTACAGGAGCTGGACTGATACTCAGCCCACGAGGTAAAGAATGAACGGCTGACAGTGTGCCGCTCTAAAGTATGAACGGTAAGTTCTGGGCCGTACAGGTAAAGAAGACCTTAAGACCCATGAACAAGATATACGGTCCATACAGGGCCGTATTAAAGATATGCGGTCCAAGAGAATTCGCATAAGGTTTGAACGGTCATAATCCAGCCGCACCACCTGGGCTTGGCTAGAAGGCTAAGAAATCACCCTATTTAACTCCGGGCTGCCAAAGACAGGGTAAAACTAAACCAGGGCCTAGTATACTGTCCATTGGTCAGTCCAGGGCTTAAAGGTTTGGTCGAAGATTGATCAAGGTTAATCGACCAACACTTAATGGCATAAGCCAGGTATACGCGGTCGTTATTGGGCCGCCTACGAGGATATGCGTTCCACTACTGGTCGCACATGGCTCTCTTAGCCCAATTCGATCCAAGACTTATAAACCAGCGGTTCAGTCATGTAAATCGAAGTTCTGGTGGTTCATTAGGTTCTTAGCAGGGAGATACAAAGATCCCAAGATGATGGTAAGTCCGCCGGATGGAGTGTCCGGGGGTAAGTTCAAGACTAGCACAACTAATAGGGCTAATGACTTACTAGAAGTCCGCAATTTGGTCAAAACGTTCTACTGGAATAGAATGGCTGTCCAGCAACCTAGCATTCAGTTTAGTCCTAATTTCCATGTTAATTTATCAAGGATCACAATTAACATTAATGTATTTGCCAAAAAGATGAATCAAGATGACAAAGATAATGAATAAGATCATGTGGGAATGAAATAGCATGCATTTTACAGAAATTTACTTGCATGATTTACCACTTATCATGTGGGTTTCTAGTTTACTAATTATCCATTAAGACACTAATAAGAATCAAATAGAACTCACACTATGTAATGCCCTGGATCCTTGGTAGGTCTTGCTGGATCTTCATTGGATCTTTTGGATTGGTTTCGGTGAGTTTCAGTTCGCTCTGGTGGCTTCCGAGTTGAGTTTTACGATCCGTGTGGGTTTTTCTCTCGTACTAGTTACGGAACCCTATGGTGAGTTTATTTGTCAGTTCCTCGACTCGTGAATGCTGCAGCGATGATGTACTCTTCGAGCCGGTCGTTTCGACTATTTTTGCGTATTTTTCTGAATTAGTGCATTTTCGGCGTATTTTACGGATTTTCAAAAATTAGGAAAATTCCTAATTTCCTATTTATTCACCCCCCCTTTCTCTCTCTCCTCACTCTCGCGTTCTCTCCCTCTCTCTCCCATTGTCTCTCGTTCTCCCACCCTCTCACCTCTGGCTGCAGACGGAAGGGACCGTTGGTGAGGTGGCGACGTCGGGGAGCTGCTGAGGCGCATGATTTAGCGAGGATCGGTGTGGTTTGGGTGCGATCCTGAACGGTGGATTCAAAGTTGACGATTCAGTTCGCGGCACGATTTTCGACGCGGTTTAGTCCCTTCGGGGCACGGTTTCTTCGGTGGAGGTAGGGTGACGGTTCCTCACTTCTTCCTCTCCGTTTTCCCTGCCATTGCACGCCGTTCAGCAAGGAAACGGCCGAGTTTGGGCTTGTTTTGCCTAAACCGTGATTTTCGGAGTTTTTTGGGTTCACCGGAAAATGGCAACCATTCGCGGTGTAGTTAGTATTAAAATGACCGCTGGGATGTTAGGATCCCATCCATGCTTGTTTTGTGTTGATTGGTGGTCATTCGAGGTCGGTAGGAGCCCGGGAACCTCGGTGACTCTTTTAGAGTCGATTCGTTGAAATCGCCCCAATCTCTTGTTTTAATGCATGTATATGGGGTTTTTCGCCTCCAAAAGTTGTTATTCGTCATGAGGCTTTGTTTCCCCTGCGCTACGGCGTGAATTGTTATGCCCCTGTAATTTTGATGATGGTTTTGATGATTGGTTTTTGATGTGAGTTAATCACTGTGAGTCATCTTGCTGTGTGAGTCATCATGCTGTTATTCAGTTATTTTCTGATCATAACTCAGTCTATCAAATGTTCAGTCATCTTGCTGCTCAGTTTAGTTTAACATATTTGATGTTCAGTCATGTTAACTGATGCATAAAGCATTCATTGCTACACTCTGCTTAGTTAGTATGAACAGTAGTGGGTCGACCCACCCTTGCTGATGCGTCGACCCATTAGAACACTGACTGTCTGGGTATCAAAGTCTGTACATCAGCTTGATCGAGTAAGTCTGTCCATCATGCCTTAGTGTTCATATCATTAAGTCTGTACATTGGCATCTCTTCTTCAAGTCTGTACACCGGGCATCTTCTAATTGAAGTCTGTACAGGCAATGCATTTAACTCAAGTCCATACACTGGAAGCTCTTCATTTGATTGAGTCTATACATTGTCCTAGGCTAAGTGTGTACAGCGTCTCATTCATACTTTGATTAATGAAGTCTATACATTAGTCTTCACATTCTAAGTCTGTACAGCCGTTGGGTTTGGACTCAGAGTCTGTACACTCGATTTGCCTTTGAATTGGTCAAGTGTGTACACTCCTTCACTGCAGCTCTCACGTTTCCAAGTCTACACATCGTGAAAGTCTATACACTCATCACTTACCTACGTTCAAGGCTTCAGCTACACATTAAGTCTGTACATTGGCTTCGCTCCATCATGTCTATACATTGGGCTTTTACATGAAGTCTATACATTGTTGTTTGCATTGTAAAGTCCATACATTGGTTGTTGTTCTTTAATGTCTATACACTGCCTTTAGGATTTAAAATCTATACAGCCGTTGCCTCCTTTGTTGAAGTCAACACATTGGGCAAGTCTGTACGTTGCATTCGCCTTCACAAGTCTATACAACGAAGTATATACACTGCAATGTACATACTTAAATCTTATGACTTCATTCTTGTTGCTGAAGGGAATAGGGTCGACGCTGGGAGCTTAAAGCGTTCACGCATCAGTTGACGAAGCCTTCACGATATCTTCCACTGCGTCAACGCCACAATTGAGCAGCGTCGACGCAGCAGCTAAAGAGACGAAGCTAATGGATTACTGGAATGCCTCACTGCGTTAATGCCATTGATTGACAGCGTCGAAGCAGCATGTCAGATTGCTGTCATTGAGCACGTGAACTAAGAACTCTATACATCGGACTGAAGAGGCTAATGAAGGGCACGTGATCCGAGGTGCCTGGCTCGTCATCCAAGGATGGACGAGATACCAGGATGCTGCCACATGGTCCAAATTTTTAGGGCAGGAAATGTGGAAGCCACACGCGCCCAGTGTGCCTGCTGCTGCTGCTTATAAAAGGAAGCCTTCATCCAACAGATGAAGACTGATCGAAGCTGAGAGAAAAAGGGAAAAAGTCTATACAGTGAGAAACAAGCAGCAGAGAGTCTTCGATCCACGGAAAGAGGAAGAAAAGGAGAAGAAGAAGAAAAAGAGAAGAAGAAGAAATAGAAGAAGAGTGAGCCGGCAGAAGAAAAAGGGTTGCAGAGAAGAAGGAGAGAATAGCGTGAGAGAAAAGGAGAGCAGAGGAGAAAGAAAGAGAGAGAGATAGAGAGAGAGAGTTCGTAGAGAAGAAGGAAGAAGCTATTGAAGATCTGTCCTCTGGCGTCTGGATTAAATCCAAGTCAGATCTGCTCCTTTGAGAGCTACATTCTTGTTCTTCATTTACAGCCTTCCGATCGCTGTGTATTTTCTATTTCTTATTTTTTCCTTTTCACCTGGTTATATTTGTTCTTCCGATCCTCTGGTCTGAGGTCGGGTTCCTCCTGATGGGTCTGGAGAAGGGAGATCTGATCTCCGGTTGCAAGTAGCTGGGAGCTACTTGTGGGTTCCCTCCGGTTTAGAGGAAGGGAGACTTGTCTCCGGTTCTGGGCTTGTGGGTTGCAAGTCTAGGGGTCCCTCCGGTTGGAGGAAGAGAGGTCTTCGACCTCTGGTTTGCTGGTGACTGGAAGTCACTGGTTGGTTCCCTCCTGGTCTGGAGGAAGAGAGACTTCGGTCTCTGGTTTCCAAGTGGCTGGGAGTCACTTGGGGTGTCCCTCCAGTTGGGAGGAAGAGGGGAGGCTGTTCCCCTGGTCAAGCTGTGTGGCAGCAACTGTTCGTAGACTGAGTCTGCGTGGTTCTAGCGTTGGCTAGTGAAGCCTCACTCCGGTTCGGAGTGAGGGGTGGATGTAGGTCTGGAGGACCAAACCACCTAAAAATCTATTGAGCAATGGTTTGCTTTGTGTGCTTGCTTCCGCTAGATGCTTGGATAGGCGCTCCATGTGTTTGCTCATAAGTTTAATTGAATTTGTTTCATTCTATGATTGCGTCTAGCATCTGAGTTTTTATTTGGGCATTATTCATAGAAGGATACATTCACCCCCCTCTGTATCCGGGCCTAGCACCCTAACAGTTGGTATCAGAGCGGTGTCTGCATACAAGGTCCAGCGACCTGCAGATTCGATCTCTGGTTTTCGGTGCTAATTTGTTTTTAGTGCATCAATATTCCTGTTGCATTAATCTGTTGTGCTCTCATGGCTCATCCTCCACTATTCAGTGGTTCAAATATTAAATTCTGGCTATATCGTATGCACAAGCATGTTAACTCTATTAATCCACAATTATGGAAGGTTATCTCTCACAGTCCACATGAACTTCCTAAGGATAAGTCCAAGTGGACTCATGTTCACAAGTTGAAAATGATGATAATGTGAGAGCTCTAAATTTAATGAAGGCTGCAATCGGTTCTGATGATTTTTCCTCTATCTCAGGTTGTAGCTCGGCAAAGGAAATATTGGATGAATTGCTTCGCATCCACAATGGAAAGGAAGAAGAATGTCTCATGGCAAGAAATAGTGATCAATCAGATGAGTCCTCATCCCAGGTAAACTCTGAGACCGAGGATATAAGTCATGATGATTTAGTTGCCATGCATGAGCATCTACTGGAAAAATATGAAAGAGTTAAATCCGAAAAGAGAAAATTAAGAAAAGAGAAAAATTCTGAAGTCAGAAGTCTGAAAGAAGAAAATGTCTACTTGAAAGATCAAAATAAAAAGCTAATGGTTCTTAATACTGTCTTCTCTAAAAGATGGTTGTCAATTGAAAAAGGAAAAACTGTTGTGAATGAAAAAGAGAACAACATTGAAATAATGGTTCAACAAGAAAATGAAACTCTGAAGAACCTGAATGATGCTTTGCAACAACAGCTGATTGTTTGTGAATCTGAGCTATCCAAGTATGAAGTGAGTATTACTTCATTGAATTCTGAGATTGAAGATCTGAAAAATTCTTTGTCAAAATTCGTTAAAGGAAAAGACAATTTGAATAAGCTGCTTGGTTCTAAAGTGAATTTTCAGAAAGAAGGACTTGGGTATGTGCATGTTAATAAGAAAGTGAATGAAAAGAAGAAGTCAACTGTATTCGTGAAAAGCTCTGAACAAGCTAATCAATCTAGTTCTTCTATTTTTTAATTCACTGCTAAGAAGGCTGAAAATTCAGATAAGAAACAGAAAAAGATTCAAAAACAAAAGAAAAATGCTGATTTGGATAAGTCCAAATATGTCTCTGATTTACATGTGCATGCTGCTCACTGCTCACACACACATTCACACTCTCATGAGAATATCAGTCTTGTCAAACAAGTGAATGTGAATAAAAAGGCTATAACATGTCACTATTGTGGGAAAGTTGGCCATATTATGCATAACTGTGTAGCATTGATAAATGATGAAAGAAATGCTGTTAGAAAGTATCCTAGAAATCATCTTAGGAAACATTCTACTGATCAGGAAAAGAAAATTTAATGCTATTGCTGTGGGAAGTTTGGTCACATTGCTGCCTTTTGCTGGCATGCTCAGGGAAAGAAAACTAACTCTGGATTTGTTAATTTCCCTGTTAATAAAAACATTGTTGATAGAAAGAAGTTTGGTTCTAGAAGCAAACACACTGTATGTTTTGAATGTGGAAAGCCAGGCCACAGAGCTGTTAACTGTTGGCTGGCTGGTTATGAAAAGAAAAATTTTCATGTCAATAACAGAATTAATCATGTTCACTCACATCATGTTCACGCCAATGCTGATGTATACAAGGAGAACATGAAATCTGTTATTTCTTGTTATCATTGTGGGCAGGTAGGGCATTCCATGTATAATTGTCATATCATGTGTTGTGATGATAAACATGCGAAAAATATGTTGATAAAACCTGCTAGGAGTGTCACTGTTAATTCAGGACCCAAGACTTCTTGGGTGCCTATTTGTGCAAGATAGTTTGCTAACCTGCAGGTGTGCCTTGGAAGCTGAAGAATAAACAGGGGTAAATAAACCAAAGCACTCAAAGAAAAACCCCTTCTGAAATTTTCAGGTAATTTCTCTGCATTTCTCATTTTAAAATTCATTGCATATCTAATTTGATGTATTCTTGCATATCTGCCATTTGTAGTTGTTTGGTAATTGTTGAAATGCATAAACTCTGAAAATAAATTACATTCTGAAAAATCTAAACTGCATATGTATGTGGCTTGAAATTTGTCTGATGCATAGTTCATTAAAAATCTGTCTATTGCATTCTGAAAAATCTGATAAGCTGAAATTTGATCCATGCATGCTGCCCATGTAGAATTATCATGATTGACCTCATTGGTATATAAATGGTAAGGTATTAAAAGGCAGGGAAGTCTGTCTGGAGGTTCTTACTATGTGTGAGGTGGTCTTTTAGACCAAGTGCTCCGCCTAGTACCATGGGTCACTTTGCTGATAGGACAGTCTGATTGTGCACAAGTCACAATATCATTTGGAATCATATGTTCAGTTTTCAGGGTAAACATTACATGTTTTCAGGGGGAGTTAGTTGCATATCCTTGCATAGCATTCAATGTTGAGTCTTTGCATGTCCTTGCATACATATAGTGCATTGCATTTCCTTATATTGAAAATGCCAAAAAGAGAGTTTGAATGCATGTTGTGAGGGGGAGTCAATGCATTGCATATAGGTTGTCAAATGCATACATGTGTCAGAACTCATTGTATATCCTTTCTTATTGATTTTATTGACAAACCTTAATCATATTCTGAAAACTTTGAGCTTCACAATCTCTCTTAACAATTGGTATTTCTCCTATCAATTGGTATCATTTGGGTTCAAAATTCTATCAGTTTCTCATGAAGATTTCAATGGGCTATCTCGATCATAAATCGGAAAACTCTTGAACTAGAAATCTTCTATTATACGTTTTTATGAATGACTGAAATAACTCATGTGGTTTAAGTTTAATGTATTCAATGAGTTTGACTTTAAAATCTCTTAAAAATATCTGAAGCATGTTTAATAAACATTAACCATCTGTTTCATGATGTGTCTTGTAAAATCTTCTGAAATCTGCATTATTGAATACATGACCTTATTTGGTTAAGTACATGAAATTGTTATTGATTTGAAGCAAATGAATTTTTCTGAAATGTCTAAAGGGTATTTTCTGTCAGAGCAATGACCTTGGTCACTGAGAAACACATGTCCAAAGGACTGTGTCATGAGGTACCATAGTTAACTTTGATTAAGAATAATTGAAATTTAGGCAGAGCAATGGCATGCACACTGAGAAATACAACTCACTCATCAAGAAATGATTTACAGTGTGTCATGATGTGTAAATGCCATCTATGTTCATATAAAGCATGACAGTTAGTCACACTAAGTGCTTAGGGATATTGGCCTCTGATCAAGGTATATCCTCTAGTTACAAGGTGTGCACTGAACTAGAGTGCTCGTAAAATTTGTAGCATGAAAAAAATTGTTGAACGAATTGAAATATCTGAATATTGATGCTAAAATCAAATTGCTACAACCCTAGACAAAATCATATGACTTCATAATTGCTTGATTTCAATACTGATGCATGTAATTCCGAAAGAAGTCAATAAATTTGATTGTGTAAGAGAAAGGGAGTTTTATCAAGATAAATATGAGGGCTTGGTTCATTTTTATTAAACCATGGTTTTAGATATCAATACAGAATTTTATTGATAAACTCTACATACATCATGTTTAAACCATGCTGTTCAATAAAGCTCATTCATAAGCCCTTATAATGGAAGACTTTGAAAAATTTATGTTTTTGATTTATGAGATTGATATCTCTCTGAAAATATGACTGAATTTTCTGAGATTGGAGCTTCTTTAAAAATATGCTAATTGAACCTCTTTTGCTCATTGACCTGAACTTCTCCTTGTTTGCCCCTGTGGTCTCCTTTTGATTCATTTCATAAGGTTCCATTTATTGAGGGGGAGCTTCCATGTCATATGCATCATGCTGCATAGAAACTCTTAAAGGGAAAGATCCTGACTATACCAAAGGGGGAGACTGTTTGCCAAAGGGGGAGAATTATGTTCTTGCAAGGGGGAGAAATTGATTGAATTTTTATACATGCTTTAATTTCTCAAACTATTTTCTTTTTGATGAAGTCAAAGGGGGAGAATAATTTGAGTCATCAGAATACCTCACATCATCAGAATGACTCAATGTGTTGCCTCACATCATCAGAATGACTCAATGTGTTGAAAGTGTTGCCATCATCAAAAAGGGGGAGATTGTTGTGCCCCTGTGGTTTTGATGATGGTTTTGATGTGAGTTAATCACTGTGAGTCATCTTGTTGTATGAGTCATCATGTTGTTATTCAGTTATTTTCTGATCATAACTCAGTCTATCAAATGTTCAGTCATCTTACTGCTCAGTTTAGTTTAACATATTTGATGTTCAATCATGTTAACTGATGCATAAAGCATTCATTGCTACACTATGCTTAGTTAGTATGAACAGTAGTGGGTCGACCCATCAGAACACTGACTGTCTGGGTATCAAAGTCTGTACATCAGCTTGATCGAGTAAGTCTGTACAGCATGCCTTAGTGTTCATATCATTAAGTCTGTACATTGGCATCTCTTCTTCAAGTCTGTACACCGGGCATCTTCTAATTGAAGTCTGTACAGCCAATGCATTTAACTCAAGTCCATACACTGGAAGCTCTTCATTTGATTGAGTCTATACATTGTCCTAGGCTAAGTGTGTACATCGTCTCATTCATACTTTGATTAATGAAGTCTGTACATTAGTCTTCACATTCTAAGCCTGTACAGCCGTTGGGTTTGGACTCAGAGTCTGTACACTCGATTTGCCTTTGAATTGGTCAAGTGTGTATACTCCTTCACTGCAGCTCTCACGTTTCCAAGTCTACACATCGTGAAAGTCTATACACTCATCACTTACCTACGTTCAAGGCTTCAGCTACACATTAAGTCTGTACATTGGCTTCGCTCCATCATGTCTATACATTGGGCTTTTACATGAAGTCTATACATTGTTGTTTGCATTGTAAAGTCCATACATTGGTTGTTGTTCTTCAATGTCTATACACTGCCTTTAGGATTTAAAGTCTATACAGCCGTTGCCTCCTTTGTTGAAGTCAACACATTGGGCAAGTCTGTACGTTGCATTCGCCTTCACAAGTCTATACAACGAAGTATATACACTGCAATGTACATACTTAAATCTTATGACTTCATTCTTGTTGCTGAAGGGAACAGGGTCGACGCTGGGAGCTTAAAGCATCCACGCATCAGTTGACGAAGCATTCACGATATCTTCCACTGCGTCAACGCCACAATTGAGCAGCGTCGACGCAGCAGCTAAAGAGACGAAGCTAATGGCTTACTGGAATGCCTCACTGCGTTAACGCCATTGATTGACAGCGTCGACGCAGTAAGTCAAATTGCTGTCATTGAGCACGTGAACTGAGAACTCTATACATCGGACTGAAGAGGCTAATGAAGGGCACGTGATCCGAGGTGCCTGGCTCGTGATCCAAGGATGGACGAGATACCAGGATGCTGCCACGTGGTCCGAATTTTTAGGGCAGGAAATGTGAAAGCCACACGCGCCCAGTGTGCCTGCTGCTGTTGCTTATAAAAGGAAGCCTTCATCCAACAGATGAAGATTGATCGAAGCTGAGAGAAAAAGGGAAAAGTCTATATAGTGAGAAACAAGCAGCAGAGAGTCTTCGATCCACAGAAATAGGAAGAAAAGGAGAAGAAGAAGAAAAAGAGAAGAAGAAGAAATAGAAGAAGAGTGAGCCGGCAGAAGAAAAAGCGTTGCAGAGAAGAAGGAGAGAATAGCGTGAGAGAAAAAGAGAGCAGAGGAGAAAGAAAGAGAGATAGAGAGAGAGAGAGTTCGTGGAGAAGAAGGAAGAAGCTATTGAAGATCTGTCCTCTGGCGTCTGGATTAAATCTAAGCCAGATCTGCTCCTTTGAGAGCTACATTCTTGTTCTTCATTTACAGCCTTCCGATCGCTGTGTATTTTCGTTTCTTATTTTTTCCTTTTCACCTGGTTATCTTTGTTCTTCCGATCCTCTGGTCTGAGGTCGGGTTCCTCCTGATGGGTCAGGAGAAGGGAGATCTGATCTCCGGTTGCAAGTAGCTGGGAGCTACTTGTGGGTTCCCTCCGGTTTGGAGGAAGGGAGACTTGTCTCCGGTTCTGGGCTTGTGGGTTGCAAGTCCAAGGCTCCCTCCGGTTGGAGGAAGAGAGGTCTTCGACCTCTGGTTTGCTGGTGACTGGAAGTCACTGGTTGGTTCCCTCCTGGTCTGGAGGAAGAGAGACTTCGGTCTCTGGTTTCCAAGTGGCTGGGAGTCACTTGGGGTGTCCCTCCGGTTGGGAGGAAGAGGGGAGACTGTTCCCCTGGTCAAGCTGTGTTGCAGCAACTGTTCGCAGACTGAGTCTGCTTGGTTCTAGCGTTGGCTAGTGAAGCCTCACTCCGGTTGGGAGTGGGGGCTGGATGTAGGTCTGGAGGACCGAACCACCTAAAAATCTATTGAGCAATGGTTTGCTTTGTGTGCTTGCTTCCACTAGATGCTTGGATAGGCGCGCTCCATGTGTTTGCTCATAAGTTTAATTGAATTTGTTTCATTCTGTGATTGCGTCTAGCATCTGAGTTTTTATTTGAGCATTATTCATAGAAGGATACATTCACCCCCCTCTGTATCCGGGCCTAGCACCCTAACATGAATGGGGCGTGGAACGGGCCGATTCGGCCTTCCCCTTATTTTTCCCGCCGTTCACGGTTTTCCGAACTGAACGCGGTCCACCAGTAACCACGTTCATCTGATCGCGGTCCTAGGGCAACCGCGTTCATCCGGTCTAGAGAGTCGGCAAGGGTCGCGGTCTTATGACAGACCGCCTCAGTCTAGTCGCGGTCTGTAGGCGACCATGACTGTCTGGTCGCGGTCTTCAGATGACCGCTACCACCATTTTTGCTTCAGGCTAGTCGCGGTCCTCAGGTGACCACGACTGTGTGGTTGCTGTCCAGAGGAGACCGTGACTATGTAGTCGCGGTCCCCAGGTGACCGTGACTATGTGAGTTGTTTCGATTGCATGGGTTTGGTCTCCGGTCGACCCGGTTATGGTCCGATGGTTGACCCTCGGCCTTGTGAGTGTCCTGGACACCCCATGGGTTCTGTGCCCATATTTTGGGATGTCGGGAAGTGCCGAGTTGCTTCGATTAGCATGCCCATGAGTGCGTGTATCTTGGGCTTTGTGTTACGCTAGATCAAGTCGCTGTGTGTTGACGTGTGTGCGGTGGGATTCCCCCGCATGTGTGTGTGGTTTCCCTTGCATTCCCGTCTTGAGGGAGTGGTCTCGGTAGCTTGTGGTCTGCCTCGGTTTTCATGTTACTGTGGTTTTAGACCAAGTCTAGAGTTTAAGTTGGTTGGCCTTGATGGTTCAACCGTTGTCTGTGTTTTAGGGCGGTGTCTGTCCGTCGGTGGTCTTCTAGATAGGTCGATTAAGGTTCACTGAGCGCGGTCTACTCCTTGACTACTACAGTTTCCTAACGACTCAATCTTGGACCGCTAGTGTCTTTGCCTCTGGTTGCGTGGCGAGTCCTCCTTGACTGTTTGGTTGACCTAGTGGCCGAGTGATGGATAGCCTAGGCCAAGAGAGTGGTTTACCGGTGGTTTGGTTTTCAGTATCTTGGCTTAATCTTGGGGTTTGCCATTGTTACGCGGACATCATCTGATGTCCTGTGAGGGCTGTAACTGTACTCCGAAGTGGCCAAGAGGGTTTGTGCTTGTGTGTTTTGGTCGGGTTCCGGTCAACCCCGGGTGACCCAGTGGTTGACAGGCGACCTTGTGTGCGGGTATCTTGGCGGTTTTGCCCAATCCAAGACACGGGTTCTGGATGCCTGAAGGTGCCGTGTTACCTCGGTCTACGTGTCCAGACGTGTGTTGAGGGTCGTTGGTGTTCCCTCAGGTCTCCGTGAGTTGTTTTCTGCGGAGCGTCGTTTCTTGTGGCTTAGGATTAGACCGATTGGCGGCTCGTTCCGCTGTCTGTGACGATCTTGCCTTTGAGTCGTTCGACTCGGGATCGTTACGTGGTAGGTCTAGTTGCCTGGTCCTGAGTCGGTTGGCAGTGGTTGTACTGCTAGTGGTGCTTCGTAGTACGTGTGACAGGGTTCTCGTAGACTATCTATACTGTAGCACTTGTGTTTTGGAGTCTGTGCCTTGTGAACCTCCACTAGTCGTAGCCTGTGATGTAGGCTTTTTAGTACGTCACCCACCGGGAGTGGTGGACGGGCAGTTCCCGTTACACGGTTTTTAAGCTAGTTCCGTGGGCCCCGGCCAACGGTAGCGTCCTACCGAGGGGAATACTAGCTAGAGGCCTGGCCTAGGTAGTGGTCAGTGTGTGCACACGTGGTCAGGGACTGAGGACTTGCGTCGACGGGCGTGACCTTGACTAGTCACTCGCAGCGTGGTACTGCGGTCTTGTGTCCGTGAGGTGCCATTTTTCCTTGGAACATCGTTGTTCCTTGGACCTAGTTCTTGGTGTGTCTAGTCTCCTCCGTGCTGCACACGGTCTGGTAGACGTGACACTTGTGGCGCAGTGTAAGACGTCAGTGGACGCATCTAGCTATTTTTCTAGTGTGAGGGTACTCCTATCACTTGATCGGCGACTCTTGCGTTTCTCGGAGTCGGTGTTCTCCTTTCCATGTCGGCTAGTCTTGGCCTTGCCCAAGATTTGCTTCCCTGGCTGTGTGGTCTTTTCTTGGCTGTGTCCAAGATGAGCCTGGGGTTGCGTACACGATGTTCCAATCGTGTACGCCATTGTGGTTGTTTTATCCATCCTTGCAGGTCTTCATTTTGGACCTGGTGTCGGGTCGACAGATCGGTAACTTCATGGATAGCCTAGGCCCAGAGAGTGGTTTACCGGTGGTTTGGTTTCCAGTATCTTGGCTTAATCTTGGGGTTTGCCATTGTCACGCGGACATCATCCGATGTCCTGTGAGGGCTGTAACTGTACTCCGAAGTGGCCAAGAGGGTTTGTGCTTGTGTGTTTTGGTCGGGTTCCGGTCAACCCAGGGTGACCCAGTGGTTGACAGGCGACCTTGTGTGCGGGTGTCTTGGCGGTTTTGCCCAGTCCGAGACATGGGTTCTGGATGCCTCGAGGTGCCGTGTTACCTCGATCTACGTGTCCAGACGTGTGCTGAGGGTCGTTGGTGTTCCCTGAGGTCTGCGTGAGTTGTTTTCTGCGGAGCGTCGTTTCTTGTGGCTTAGGATTAGACCGATTGGTGGCTTGTTCCGCTGTCTGTGATGATCTTGCCTTTGAGTCGTTCGACTCGGGATCGTTACGTGGTAGGTCTAGTTGCCTAGTCCTGAGGCGGTTGGCAGTGGTTGTACTGCCAGTGGTGCTTCGTAGTACGTGTGACAGGGCTTCCGTAGACTGTCTGTACTCTAGCACTTGTGTTTTGGAGTCTGTGCTTTTTGAACCTCCACTAGTCGTAGCCTGTGACGTAGGCTTTTTAGTACGTCACCCACCGGGAGTGGTGGACGGGCAGTTCCCGTTACACAGTTTTTAAGCTAGTTCCGTGGGCCCCGGCCAACGGTAGCATCCTACCGAGGGGAATACTAGCTAGAGGCCTGGCCTAGGTAGTGGTCAATGTGTGCACACGTGGTCAGGGACTGAGGACTTGCATCGACGGGCGTGACCCTGACTAGTCACTCGCAGCGTGGTACTGCGGTCTTGTGTCCGTGAGGTGCCATTTTTCCTTGGAACATCGTTGTTCCTTGGACCTAGTTCTTGGTGTGTCTAGTCTCCTCCGTGCTGCACACGGTCTGGTAGACGTGACACTTGTGGCACAGTGTAAGACGTCAGTGGATGCATCTGGATGTTCTTCTAGTGTGAGGGTACTCCTATCACTTGACCGGCGACTCTTGCGTTTCTCGGAGCCGGTGTTCTCCTTTCCGTGTCGGCTAGTCTTGGCCTTGCCCAAGATTTGCTTCCCTGGCTGTGTGGTCTATTCTTGGCTGTGTCCAAGATGAGCCTGGGGTTGCGTACATGATGTTCCAATCGTGTAGGCCATTGTGGTTGTTTTATCCATCCTTGTAGGTCTTCGTTTTGGACCTGGTGTCGGGTCGACATATCGGTAACTTCTGACTTTGCTGGGTCAGTGTCGCCCTTCTATTGTTGCTTGGAGTAGTTTGGGGTGACGAGGTTAGTTCGGCTGTCGCTTGTCTGGCGCGGGTTCTTCCCCCTTCTTGCTTTTTCCCTACTCCTACTTCCCGTCTGCTTACTACTGCCTGTAGCGTAGTTTTACAGCTTTGTAGTGTAGCTTTTCCTGCTTTACTACACCTGCTATTTTCATTGTTGTTGTTCCGTGTTACTGCGTGTTTTTCAGTGGGGATCCGCGTGACCCCTACTGAGCCAGTGACACGTGGCTCACCCTTGCTCTTTCAGGTGGGGTGGCGTTGTCAGTTCTGCTTCCGCGTGGTTCCTGGAGTGTGCGTGCTCGTTGCGTGCCGTTGCTGCCAGCTAGTACCTGCGTCGGGCTGTCCCCGACTTCTTGGTACGTCTTTCCTTTCTGTCGACTGTACTGTGCTAGACTTGTTGTCTTTAGCTTTGGACATACTCTGGGATATAATTGTTAATTTGAACAGTTAATTAAAAAGTAATTTTATTTTTACTACTTTAGAAAACCTATCTAATGAAATTTAATTGCTTACTGTACTATCTTAGTGGCTTCAATGTACTCTACACATGCCTTTTTCCCTTCGGAGCTTTCCCGCTCTTGGGAGGCCTCGCGGGATCCATGCGATATCACGCGTATCCGGTAGCTCTACCGGGTATGCCGGGTATCCGGAATCCGGGTCACTACAGCTTGGTATCAGAGCAGTGTTCTGAGATGTTTGGAGTTCTTTTTTGAGCTATCAGAGCATTGTTGTGTGGAGTACATGGGAATATGAGATATACAGTTTCCAGAGTCGTGAAAGTCCAGTACAGTCTTCAGCTGGCTTCGGTTTGCGATTCTTTGTCGCTTTGTGTTTTCTGTGTGTTGTCTTGTCGTGCTACCCTGGCACTGTGCGAGATGGTCCTGCTCTCGTCATGATATGACGAGGTGTTTCTTTTTCATTGTTGTGTTTGTCTCGATCATGCTGTACTTGGCAGTGTTCGCCGGAAGGCTTGAATCTGTAGTACGTTGTTCGAGGATTTTCTTGTAAGTTGTTCAGGTTGTTGTTGACCTTTGGCCTTGGTCTGATGACCATACACGTTCTCACGTTGTCTTGGTCATCCCGGCTTGAGTCTGTTCAGCTCCTGATGTGTTTCGCTTCTGTTGAAGTGCTCGATTTGATTCCGTGTTGGAGAAGTTGCTCAGGCAAGCTAGGATTTTCCTTCCTGGTGAGCTTTTGTGATTGAGCTTCCTGCTTCTCATCCCATTTGGTGGAATCTTTTCGAGGTTTGCCTTGGAATTGATGTCTTAGTGATGCCTTTGTCTTGTGTCTGCTTAAGTGTGGAAAGCTTTGTTTTGAGCCTGATCTGCTCTCTGCTATACGATTGCTTGGCTTTGGACTCCGTGATGGTGTTAAGAGTTGTTGTGTACCGTATTATCGTGCCGTGTCCAGTGGCCGATGTATGGTGAGGGCTCATTTATCATTTTTGGGACGTGAAGGTAAGTTGAGATTGATGCTTTCCTTGTGCTTTGCGCTGAAGCTGGTGCTCTTCTCCTGTTGCACTTAGGCTCCTTGTGATTGGTTGTTCGCGAGATCGGTACTCGTGACGTGTTGTTTGCGATCTTCATTGATTGTGAAAGCGTCTGGTTTGTGCTGAGGTGCGACTACCGAGGCTGTTCTGTTGCCTGTGCGCGTTGTTGAGAGTGCAGCGGAAGTGTGTGGGTTGGCTACCCACTGGTCGAGAAATCTGTTTCTTCTCGATGTGACTTCATCTTCGCTTCTTGTGCCTTGATGTCGTCTGTTGCCGTGCCATTGTTGGTGGTTTTCTGGTGTTGGCATTGGCAGTTGCGAGTATTGGGGAATTTGTCGGCATTCCTGCTGATTGAGTACCCTCTACTCTGCATTTTCTTTCTTGGGTGTTGTGCTCTCGAGGTGTATTGGTGGTCCTTGAGTTGCGTTCCCCGAGATTGTTGTTGTTTCTTGTTATTGTGGGTCTTCTCTTGGTGAGCAGTCTGATGCGTGACCCGTTCCCTGTGGTCATGTGCTCAGCTGTTCCTGTGCCTTGATGTGACCCTGCTTGCAGTTGTGTTCCATGGTTCTGTATTCAGAGTGGAACCGGAATCCTGCAGGTGCTGCCGCTGTGTTGTTTCTGTGAGTGCTGTTTCTCTATGATTTTGTGTCTCTGTTTTGGACCAAGTCTTGTCAGTTAGCCTTGCTGTGCTCTTTTCCTAGAGTTAGCTTGCGACTCGATCAGGTGTAATATCTGAATGAGGACTGACTTGATTGTGTTTGTGGTCCGATGCTGTTGTTGTCGTTGGTGTCTTGCGTGCCAAGTGTTCCCTGTTGCCTTTGGCACTAGAGCCAATGATGTCGTCGAGCTGTCAGCTATGGAGATTGTGTTCCCCTGGTTAAGCTGATACTCGCCGTGCCTTTCGTTGCGTTTCTCGGTTGTTTGTTGTCATGGCAGTCGTGTCTCCTGTCCTGTGAGACGTAAGCGACGTTGCCTTGTTTCGGAGGTGTCAGAATTGTGCTCACTTGGGTACCGTGCTCTTTTGTGGATTGTTGCCTTGAGATCCTGAGCGTGTGCCTGTAATTGTGATCTGACAGTGTTCCTCTGAATTGTGTTCTCTCGAGATTTGTGTTATTTTTGTGGTTGTGTTGTTGGGTTGTTCTTCCCTGCTTCTCCTTTGTTAGTCCTTAATTTCGAGGGTGAAATTTCTTAAAGGAGGGGAGGATGTAATGCACTGGATCCTTGGTAGGTCTTGATGGATCTTCATTGGACCTTTTGGATTGGTTTCGGTGAGTTTCGGTTCGCTTTGGTGGCTTTCGAGTTGAGTTTTACGATCCGTGTGGGTTTTTCTCTCGTACTAGTTACGGAACCCTACGGTGAGTTTATTTGTCAGTTCCTCGACTCGTGAATGCTGCAGCGACGATGTACTCTCCGAGCCGGTCGTTTCAACAATTTTTGCGTATTTTTAGGAATTAGTGCATTTTCGGCGCATTTTATGGATTTTCGGAAATTAGGAAAATTCCTAATTTCCTATTTATTTACCCCCCCTTTCTCTCTCTCCTCACTCTCGCGTTCTCTCCCTCTCTCTCCCATTCTCTCTCGTTCTCCAACCCTCTCGCCTCTGGCTGCAGATGGAGGGGACCGTTGGTGAGGTGGCGACGTCGGGGAGCTGCTGGGGCGCGTGAGGGAGCGATGATCGGTGCGGTTTGGGCGCGATCCCAAACGGTGGATTCAAAGCCGACGGTTCGGTTCGTGGCATAGTTTTCGGTGCAGTTTAGTCCCTTCGGGGCACGGTTTCTTCGGTGGAGGTAGGGTGACGGTTCCTCACTTCTTCCTCTCCGTTTTCCCTGCCATTGCACGTCGTTCGGAAAGGAAACGGCCGAGTTTGGGATTGTTTTGCCTAAACCGTGATTTTTGGAGTTTTTAGGGTTCGCCAGAAAACGGCAACCATTCGCGGTGTAGTTAGTATTAAAATGACCGCTGGGATGTTAGGATCCCATCCATGCTTGTTTTGTGTTGATCGGTGGTCATTCGAGGCTGGTAGGAGCCCGGGAACCTCGGTGACTCTTTTAGGGTCGATTCGTTGAAATCACCCCAATCTCTTATTTTAATGCATGTATGTGGGGTTTTTCGCCTCCAGAAGTTGTTATTCGTCGTGAGGCTTTATTTCCCATACGCTACGGCGTGAATGGGGCGTGGAACGGGCCGATTCGGCCTTCCCCTTATTTTTCCCGCCGTTCACGATTTTCCGAACTGAACGCGGTCCACCAGTAACCGCGTTCATCTGATCGCGGTCCTAGGGCAACCACGTTCATCAGGTCTAGAGAGTCGGCAAGGTTCGCGGTCTTGCGATAGACCGCCTCAGTCTAGTCGCAGTTTGTAGGCGACCGTGACTGTCTGGTCGCGGTCTTCAGATGACCGCTACCACCGTTTTTGCTTCAGGCTAGTCACAGTCCTCAGGTGACCACGACTGTGTGGTCACGGTCCCGAGGAGACCATGACTATGTAGTAGCGGTCCCCAGGTGACCGTGACTATGTAAGTTGTTTCGATTACATGGGTTTGGTCTCCGGTCGACCCGGTTGTGGTCCGATGGTTGACCCTCGGCCTTGTGAGTGTCCCGGACACCCCATGGGTTCCGTGCCCATATTTTGGGATGTCAGGAAGTGCCGAGTTACTTCGATTACTGTGCCCATGAGTGCGTGTATCTTGGGCTTTGTGTTACGCTAGATCGAGTCGCTGTGTGTTGGCGTGTGTGCGGTGGGATTCCCCCGCATGTGTGTGTGGTTTCCCTTGCATTCCCGTCTTGAGGGAGTGGTCTCGGTAGCTTGTGGTCTACCTCAGTTTTCGTGTTACCATGGTTTTAGACCTAGTCTAGAGTTTAAGTTGGTTGGCCTTGATAGTTCAACTGTTGTTTGTGTTTTAGGGCGGTGTCTATCCGTCGGTGGTCTTCTAGATAGGTCGGTTAAGGTTCACTGAGCGCGGTCTACTCCTTGACTGCTACAGTTTCCTAACGACTCAATCTTGGACCGCTAGTGTCTTTGCCTCTGGTTGCGTGGCGAGTCCTCCTTGACTGTTTGGTTGACCTAGCGGCCGAGTGATGGATAGCCTAGGCCCAGAGAGTGGTTTACCGGTGGTTTGGTTTCCAGTATCTTGGCTTAATCTTGGGGTTTGCCATTGTCACGCGGACATCATCCGATGTCCTGTGAGGGCTGTAACCGTACTCCAAAGTGGCCAAGAGGGTTTGTGCTTGTGTGTTTTGGTCGGGTTCCGGTCAACCCAGGGTGACCCAGTGGTTGACAGGAGACCTTGTGTGCGGGTGTCTTGGCGGTTTTGCCCAGTCTGAGACACAGGTTCTGGATGCCTTGAGGTGCCGTGTTACCTCGGTCTGTATGTCCAGACGTGTGCTGAGGGTCGTTGGTGTTCCCTCAGGTCTCCGTGAGTTGTTTTCTGCGGAGCGTCGTTTCTTGTGGCTTAGGATTAGACCGATTGGCTGCTTGTTCCGCTGTCTGTGACAATCTTGCCTTTGAGTCGTTCGACTCGGGATCGTTACGTGGTAGGTCTAGTTGCCTGGTCCTGAGTCGGTTGGCAGTGGTTGTACTGCCAGTGGTGCTTCGTAGTACGTGTGACAGGGCTTCCGTAGACTGTCTGTACTCTAGCACTTGTGTTTTGGAGTCTGTGCCTTGTGAACCTCCACTAGTCGTAGCCTGTGATGTAGGCTTTTTAGTATGTCACCCACCGGGAGTGGTGGACGGGCAGTTCCCGTTACACGGTTTTTAAGCTAGTTCCGTGGGCCCCGGCCAACGGTAGCATCCTACCGAGGGGAATACTAGCTAGAGGCCTGGCCTTGGTAGTGGTCAGTGTGTGCACACGTGGTTAGGGACTAAGGACTTGCGTCGATGGGCGTGACCCTGACTAGTCACTCACAGCGTGGTACTGCGGTCTTGTGTCCGTGAGGTGCCATTTTTCCTTGGAACATCGTTGTTCCTTGGACCTAGTTCTTGGTGTGTCTAGTCTCCTCCGTGCTGCACACGGTCTGGTAGACGTGACACTTGTGGCGCAGTGTAAGATGTCAGTGGACGCATCTGGCTGTTCTTCTAGTGTGAGGGTACTCCTATCACTTGACCGGCGACTCTTGCGTTTCTCGGAGCCGGTGTTCTCCTTTCCGTGTCGACTAGTCTTGGCCTTGCCCAAGATTTGCTTCCCTGGCTGTGTGGTCTATTCTTGGCTGTGTCCAAGATGAGCCTGGGGTTGCGTACATGATGTTCCAATCGTGTAGGCCATTGTGGTTGTTTTATCCATCCTTGTAGGTCTTCGTTTTGGACCTGGTGTCGGGTCGACATATCGGTAACTTCTGACTTTGCTGGGTCAGTGTCGCCCTTCTATTGTTGCTTGGAGTAGTTTGGGGTGACGAGGTTAGTTCGGCTGTCGCTTGTCTGGCGCGGGTTCTTCCCCCTTCTTGCTTTTTCCCTACTCCTACTTCCCGTCTGCTTACTACTGCCTGTAGCGTAGTTTTACAGCTTTGTAGTGTAGCTTTTCCTGCTTTGCTACACCTGCTGTTTTCATCGTTGTTGTTCCGTGTTACTGCGTGTTTTTCTGTGGGGATCCGCGTGACCCCTACTGAGCTAGTGACACGTGGCTCACCCCTGCTCTTTCAGGTGGGGTGGCGTTGTTCGTTCTGCTTTCGTGTGGTTCCTGGAGTGTGCGTGCTCGTTGCGTGCCGTTGCTGCCAGCTGGTACCTGCGTGGGGCTGTCCCCAACTTCTTGGTACGTCTTTCCTGGAGTGTGCGTGCTTGTTGCGTGCCGTTGCTGCCAGCTGGTACCTGCGTGGGGCTGTCCCCGACTTCTTGGTACGTCTTTCCTTTCTGTCGACTGTACTGTGCTAGACTTGTTCTCTTTAGCTTTGGACTGACTCTGGGATATAATTGTTAATTTGAACAGTTAATTAAAAAGTAATTTTATTTCTACTACTTTAGTAAACCTATCTAATGAAATTTAATTGCTTACTGTACTATCTCAGTGGCTTCAATGTACTCTACACATACCTTTTTCCCTTCGGAGCTTTCCCACTCTTGGGAGGCCTCGCAGGTTCCATGCGGTATCACGCGTATCCGGTAGTCCTACCGGGTATGCCGGGTGTCCGGAATCCGGGTCGCTACACACCAAGTCACTTTCTGCAAAGATAAACGGTTCTGGCATGACCTTATATCTACCGGGCTAACAGGGATAACCTCTGGACTGAAGGGACTTGGGCGGCCAGGGCAGGACCGCCCAAGGGTTGGGCGGTCAGGGGGGAACCGCCCAAGGGGTTAGGCGGTCAGGGGAGAACCGCCCATCCCTGGGTTGTGTGGTCACCTGGATGGCCGTCCATCCAGATATGTGGTCTCTGGGAGACCGTTCATCCTGTCAGGGGATATGTGGTCAGCTGGGAGCCGTCCATCCAGTTGTGTGGTCTAGGGCATGGCCGCCCATCCCTTGGATGTGTGGTCAGGTAGTGACCGCCCAACCTGTTATGTGGTCTAGGTGATGGCCGTTCAACCAGGATATGTGGTCTATCTTAAGACCGTCTAAGCATGGTAAAAACCCGATTAAACCAACCCTTGCCCACCTCGACAGGGGTTTTAAGGGTCACAATAAAACTCGAAATTCAAAGAGTATACAACAAGGAATTTGGGGCTTTTACTACCAAAAGAAAGAGCATGAAAAACTCTACGAGATGCATGAATCAATTTTGATTTACAGCCTGAAATTGTTACTGAAATCAAAGGGGAACAGGTTCTGCCCTAATTCTGACATGCCTCTACTAAACCATTAAATTAACGTAGGATACCTAATGGAATTTAGGGCTTTCAAGCTCAAAAGAAAGAGGACTAGATGCTGATTCCATCCATATATAAAACTTTATATTGGGCTCGTTATTACCTACATCAATTAGATGAAGAACGAAGAAGAAAGGAAGAAGAAAGGACGCCGACATGTCTCCACTAATCACCAGAGATCTCCCTAGATCGATCTCCACTATGGCCGTCGCTGCTACCAAAGGATTCTAGGGTTGCAGAGCTTTGTTTTTATAGCTCATACACCTTCTGGAGCCTTCGGTGCTGGGAGAATTCGTCGAAGCAAGTTGAGTGATTGAAATGGCATCGTAATATTTGACCTCACCAAAGCTCGCCCGACTACACATTTTAGGGTTAGGGTTTTGATGAATTGACAGAGGGAAAATGATCCTTAGATCGTGGCCTTTCATTTGCCATCAATTTGGGCTCATTTGATGGAGTATTAAGCCCTAATTCCGCGGTTTAAGTTAAGGTTAGGTAAGTGTGCACTTTGGGCTCAAATCAAAGATTAGACCTAGTTACAAATTTTTGCTGGGTTGACCACAGAAGATAAAGTTGTTAAATAAATCATCCTTTACCATTTTAGCATTTTTCTAGATTTTTATAAGATAGTTGAAATTTCACTAGTTCTATTTACTAAGGAATTAAATATTAAATTCCAAAATTCATTCATTTCAATTAAATTTCAAAATCGGGGTATTACAGAGACGGTGAGACGGTCAGACATGATTGTACTCAACTGTCCGTCCATATACAGTTGTCCGAGTGAGTATATCTTTGCGCTGGGGAGTTGTGAGAGCTTGCTTGATTTAATTTCATTCGTTTCTATCAAGCCTCTGTCCTAGATTTATTCTACATATCTGTGGTCTGTTTGGGTTGTGTTTATATTTGCAGAAAAGGGTGGGTAATCAATTCACCCCCCTCTCAATTGCCTCCTAACCGGGCCAACATCATCTAGAGACGAGTTTTCTCCGTGTTTTATGGTTTTGAATCCAAGAACATGATGGTTCTTGATAATTTAAATTCCTGGACAGAAATTCTGGACAGTATCTCTTCAACTTAGCCTTGGGATGTTCCGAGGTAAGTTTATACTTGAGCATAATTGGCCATTTTAACTTGATTAAAGTCTAGACGGAACTTGGGATCTTGGATCCAATAAATCAATGCCAACGCATCATAGGGGCCCGGTCTGGTCCTTGGGAGAGCGCCTGAAAAGTACTTGTGCCCATGGGAGTTTGTAATGACATGGTGAGGCATTGCACCGAAGGCATGACTAGCGTGATGTCTATGACAATGATCTCTTACTTGAATCATGTTTTACTTGGTTATATTCTTACTTTTTGGCCAATTTCCTATAATTTCATGTTATATATATTGTTCTTAACTTGAAATTCTTGTAGTTATATCATTCTGCCATATTGTTATTCCATTCCATTCTTTAGCACTTTCTTTTATTATGTTGTTTCATTCGATCGTTATTTCTTTTCTTTCTGTTTCATACATGTAATTAATTGGTTAATCACTTACACTTGCCTGTTGTTATCTACTGAGCATTCGCTCATATAGTTGTTTTCCCCCCTTTCCAGGCAGCTCAGGTGAAGATTCACAGATGGATGGGAATGGGCAAGAGTGATGACTTGGAGTGTATCAGCTAGTCGTTATGTTGAGATTGTTATAGTTATTTTACATCTAGCTATGCCTTAGAACTTGTGTTAGTTATTGTAACGGAGTCGAGTAGAGATTATGCTTGATTACGTTTAAGTCAGTTTGATGGTATTTGTAATAGACTTGGAGTTATTCTGTTCATGACGTTATGTTAATTCTTAGCTTAGCATATTATCTTTACTAGCGTTTTCTATTGTCGGTCCCGATATTCCGCGTCGGGGCGTGACAGTTAGGTGGTATCAGAGCCTAGGTTTTCAAATATTCCTAGATTCTCTAAGTTCTAAGATCCTAAGTGATATCGTAGGACCTATAACCTTGTTATAAGTCTAAGGACCCAACCTGGTGAGATTTGGGTAGAAGACTGGGGTTGAGTTAATAATCCCATTGCACGATTATCCATTCTTAATTGAACCTAACTTAACCTATTCCACGTGTAGGCTTTTGCAATGGCAGGAGAACGCGTAGAATGGAGGAACTTGCAGCGTACGGTTCAAGGACTTACTCAGGCTTTGCAACAAGTGGCCCAAGGAGGAGCTGCTAACCATGGCACTGGCGACCTTTATCGAAACTTTCGTGGGATGAATCCCCCGCGATTTGGTGGCTCGACTGACCCTGATGAAGCCGAGCACTGGCTTGAAGAGATAGGGAGGATTTTTGAAGTGACGTAATGCAGTGATCAAGAACGTGTCCTCTTGTCGACCTTTCAACTTGAACGTGATATGAGGACATGGTGGTCGACCTTTCAACTTGAACGTGTCCTCTTGTTGACCTTGGTGATAGACAAGTCACATGGGAAGAGTTCGAGGAATTCTTCAATGATAAATATTTCTCTGATAGAGTACAAGAGAAGAAGGCGACTGAGTTTGCTACTTTGAAGCAGTGAAATCTTTCTGTAGCTGAATATGAAGCTCAATTCTCTCGACTATCTCGTTATGCTACTCACTTGATATCTACCGAGAAGATGAAGGCTAAGCACTTTCTTAATGGGCTGAAGCTACAGTATATCAACCAGTTGGCACAGATGGAAATTCAAACTTATTCCGAGATGGTGAGAAAGGCTCAAGTGTTGGAAGATACTTTAGAAATGACGGAGAGAATCCGTGGGAAGAGTGTTAAGATTGAACAACACCATACTGGTTCTGGGAGTACCAAGCCTGGTCATGGCAGGAAGAAGCCCATTAGCGGGTCTGGTTCGTGGAAGGGCAAGATGCCGAAGATTGAAGACAAGAAGCCTAGCCTTATTGTTCGATTCAAGGGCGTATGCAAGTATTGTGATCGTCTAGGTCACAAGATGGAGGAGTGATGGCGCAAGCTGGGTGCCTGTTTACGTTGTAGTAGTAGGGACCACCATATTCCCGAGTGTCCTTTTTTATCTGAGCGAGCTACCCCGGTGAAACCATAAGGAATCAAGAAGCAGCAAGGCAAGCTCCAGGCTCTACAAGAAGATGAGACAGGACCCACCGAGGAGGGTGGACTCGTCGAAGGTACTCTTATTATACATGATAAATCAACTTTTATTCTTTTTGATACTGGTGCCACTCATTCTTTTATTTCTCGGAGATTTGCGAAGTCTTTAGCTGTGAAGCCAGTTTTGATGAATTCTCAGTTAGAGATTTCGACCCCTATTGATTCTGGATCAGCAATTAAGTATTTTTACCCTTCCAGTAAGGTCTTGATCAATGAACAAAATCTGCCAGCTGATTTAGTTTGAATGGACATGAAGGATTATGATGTAATCCAAGGAGCAGATTGGTTGGCTAAGTATGAGCCCAATGTTCAGTGCAGATCTAGTTCTGTGTCTTTCACTGGACACCCTGGACTTTCTTTTATAGGAATTAGACACCATAAGTCGGTTCCACTTATTTCGGCTCTTCGAGCTGATAAGCTGATGAGGAGAGGATGTAAGGCTTTTCTAGCCTTTGTTTCTGTGACCCCTGAGCAGAAGATTGAGATTGAGGACTTTTCCGTCGTCCGAGATTTTCCAGATGTCTTTCCTGAGGAACTACCAGGACTTCCTCCTGAAAGGGAAGTTATCTTTTCTGTTGATCTAATTCCTGGTGCGACCCCTGTTGGGTCCCGTGAGGTGTAAGCGGATCTAGAAGGGGCGGTTGAATAGATCCTATCACAAGTTATGGCCTATTTAAAAAACTCTTATCTAGCGGAAGCTTAAACCACTCTTATAAAGTGAATGAATCACCTAGGCACAATGCACAGCGGAATTAAGTAGAGTGGCTCAAATGGAAAGATTTGAATTACAAGCTATGAAACGTCCACACTTCTTTAAGTGAATTACAAAGCATAACACATAGATGAACATGCAATAGCTTGCAACAACCGTGCGTGTGTGTGTATGCTATGTTGATCACTCAAAGTGCATATGTATGTGAGCAAGATAACCAAGTATGGAAGCACATGAACCTGCGAATGGGGTTAGAAGATATAGAGCAATCACACAAAATAAACAACCCACAACACAGGGATTTTTAAGGTGGTTCGGTTGCAACCCCGCAACCTACGTCCACCCCTCACCAAAACTCGGTGAGGCTTCCTTGCTGACACACAGCTTGACCCGGGGACACGCCCCAAACCACAGAACAGAGAAACCCCTCTTTCTGTCTTCCTACACACAAAGCCGGAAGGGACGGCTACACCGCAAATCGGAGAACTTCCGATTGCCTTCCTACTAACCACCGGTAGGGACGTCAACCGCAAATTGGAACACCCTCCAATTGCCTTCCTACTAACCACCTGGTAGGGACGTCAACCGCAAATTGGAACACCCTCCAATTGCCTTCCTACTAACCACCTGGTAGGGACGAATCACAACTTCAATGTTTAACAATATTGAAAGTAAAACAGATGTGAAGAAATTAAAACAAGAGATTGAGTAAGAAGGAATTGGCCCTTGTATCGATATGCTTTGTTGATCAGCAGGAGAGATCTCTTCTTCTTGCAAATCAATCTTTTTGTAATCACCCTTGAATGGATGATTGTTCTTCACGGAGTACTGTTCATGTGAACAGTAACTGTTCTTCCAATCCTCCTCTTTTGATCTTCCTTTTGATCTCTTTGAATGGATGAAGAAGTGAATAGATGCTACCTTGATCCTTGCTTCTTTCTTCACAGATCTTGGAAGATGATCTCTTTGATATGAGCTTGAATACCTTGGATTGGATGAAGATGCTCTTCACGGAGTACTGTTCACGTGAACAGTAACTCGAACTCCTCTTGCTTGAGCACACCCTTGCAACCTCCTTTGATCTCCCTTGTTAGCCTTGCTTGATTCTACTCTTCCTTGGAGGTTGCTGGATTGAGATATAAGCTTGAATCACCTTGAGTTGATGGAGAGGATATTGGATGTAGCTTGATCTTCTCTTGAATCCCCTTGAGTTGATGAAGAGGTGTATGGATGTAGCTTTGATCACCTTTGATAGCCTTGAATGCTTCTTGCTTGGTTGGAGGTTGCTTGGCTTCAGATCTGAGCTTGAATCACCTTGGAAGGATGAAAAACTCCAGCCCGTAGTACTGTTCACGGAGGTGCTACAGTACCTTCGAAATGGCCTCTCTTGATTCACTTCATCAACTCCATCAACTAGGGTTTCTAACCCTCTCATGTTGGTTTTATAACCCTTGGAATGGTCCTTGGACACCCTCCAGACCAGATCCATAAATCATGGAAGATTAGGTAGGGTTTGATTAAACAAATCCATGGAAAGGGGCTGGCCACGAGGTGGATTTCGAGGTCAAACTTGGTTGGCTCGGGGCTGGCGGTCGACCGGAATTCATGGGCCGGTCGACCGGAACCTGCTGCAGTTAGAATTTTTCGGTTCTGGCAAAACCGGTCGACTGGAATTCATGGGCCGGTCGACCTAAATGTCACAGACCTCGAACCTTTTGGTTCTGGGAAAATCGGTCGACCTAGCTATAGTGCCGCCGGTCGACCTAGCTACAGTAAATTCCAGATTAACACAATTCAGCCCCAAATGCCATTGCAACCCTTCCGAACTCTGTGGCATCAAACTCCTTTGATCTTGGGGAATATATATTGAGTGTTTTGGCCTGTAAAATCATATAAAAAGGATTAGAACTTTAGCTCAATAATCCATATAATAAATGTATGAAATACACATATGAAATCTCATGAATTAGTTATATGTGAACACTTTGAATCACAAGTGTTCTGAGCTAAAGATCAAGAGATAAGAGCTCAACCACCCCAAGTAAAATATCCATGAAACACACTCATGGAATCTCAATAACAAGAAGGATAGAAAAGCTCATTCTCAAATTAACCATCCATATCAAAAGATCAAGTTCATATGACAATGAATTTAAACAAATGGATGATCATCATGTAACCCAAAGTTTCAAGATTGATGTGAGCATTCAAGAATCACATGTTCCTTGGTATTAATGCAATGTGAGAACATATAATGCAAGTTGCGAATGGGCATCATGAAACCAAATACATAGAGAGTGATAAACAACAATGACTCATAGTGTTAAGCCATTATCAAAACCAAGAATACATTAGAACTCATATGACCATAGAATGATGTCGAATGACCCAAGTGACCATATGAACTCAAGTGACCATAGGGGCACAACATTCTCCCCCTTTTTGATGATGGCAACACTGATGTATTCTGAACTATGAGTCATTATAAATTCATATGGCAACTATGAGTCACTCACATGGTTCTCACCCCCTTTGACACACAGATGGCATTCTGATTAATGACTCACACAATCTTACCACATACTTTGATTAATGACTCACATGAATACTTCTCCCCCTTTGACAACATCAAAAAGAGCTAGGAAAGAGAAAGAGATACTCACATTAATGACGCACACAAAATGACTTTCATAATGCTCGGGATCTCCTGTGACATCATTACAAGAAACCATAATGTGGAGAAACATGTCATTGCAGGCAACATTCCAGAAGATGATGTGGAAATACATGCCAGTGGTTGTACAGTTATTAAGATTGACAAAATAACAAGAGAGAACAACCAATTATGGAAAGCCAGTTATAGGACTGATACCAATGAATGATATGGATGTACCGAACATGGTGGTGTCCCGTGGCTTGGCAAAGACAATGTAAGTATGAGAGGTAGAGCCACAGCAGCATGATTCAATTTCTCAAATAGGAGATGGATAGAGCAACCAAGGAGCAAATTTTTATTTCAAATTTTGCAGATTTTTAGTGGTTTTCTAGTTTTCAGATTTTTTTTTTTGGATTTTCTATGCAATGCATGGAAATGACAAATGCAAGCTACAATTGTATGAAGTCAAGACATGCATGCCACCCTAATGCATGAAAACATGATGCCAATGATGCTAGAACTTATGCCACATGCCAATGAATGAGAAAGCAATATGATATCACTTGACAGAGGACACCAATGATTGTGGATGCGACTAGAAAGGTGCATCAAGATGATACCACTTGTTAGATGATACCACTTGTTTAGTATGATGATGTAATCATGGCAGCCTGAATGATTTATGTAGATATGGCAGATGAAGGCAAACAACAAAGTTTATGTAACATGTGCAGCTCAAGATCCATGATAGTGAAGCATGTGAATGCAGATATGTATGCATGGATATACAAATGCATGGAGAAGAAAAGTGTATGAATGCTATGCATTAACCCTCATGCTAAATGAAGGTTCTCTCTCCCTTGGATTCTCCCATATCCACAATGCACTCTCCCCCTTTGACAACGCACAAAGGCAACATTAGACAACATCTCCCCCTTTCTCCTAAGTCCACATCAAGGACTCACAACAAGACATTCTCCCCCTTTGCCAATAGCAAAAAAAAAAAAAAGGATACGGCACAGTGGTTGACAAAGGTCCTAGAGATCAGAGTGGAATGGTAGTGGAAGAGCAAGCCATTATATGGAAATTAGAAACATGCCGGGAGCAATATATATATGGTTCAAAACTAATGAAAACTAAGATCATCAATAGAGTTTAAAAAGCATCGACATCCATGGTTTAATAGAAATGAACCAGAAGCACATATCTTGACAGTGTTTAACCTTCCCTTGTCTTATACATCCATATTCAATAACCACAAAGGGAATAACACAAAAACTAGTATTGAGGCTAAACAAGCATGACTAAAGCATGGAATTTTATGAGTTTAACAAATTTGATTTTCAATATCGTTTGAATTTGAAGGCACATGACTCATATGTTACGAGCAATCAAGTCTAGTACATGCCTCCTAGCCGTAAGAATACACGTTGTTTAGACGCTAGTATCCCTAGGTATTTGGCAAGACTGACTGTTATGCTTCAGAATGAACAGAGATAGCAACATCACGTCATGACATATCCAAACTCATTTCTTTGATGAGAAGATATATTTCTCAGCAATTATGCCATTGCTCTACCTAGAGTCCAAATGAATTAAGACAGAGATAATAGAGGCACATCATGACATATCATTCGTCACTTGATTTGATGGCGGGACATATTTCTCCGTGCAACACTATCATTGCTCTGCAAATTGATTTTCAAGAATTCCAGCTCATCAAGATGTGTAGAAACAATACTAAGCTCTAGAGTATCACCAAAGTTGTCGAGACATTTGGATTTTTAGATTTCAGAATAGTTATTCAAGGCACAACATGCAATCTCTAGTTAAGGTCTATTAAAACCACAAAATATGGATGATTTCAAAAGATATATCAAAACTTCAAGGAAATCATTAAATCTGAACCATTTTCATTGAATGGACAATTATCAGTTCATATAATAGAAAGCTCTTACACTGTAGTGATGTCTATCTCTTGAACTTATTATTACACTAGAGGCCATTGAGGTTCAGATGCAAAAATGACGAATGAACCAAGAAGAACAACACGACTCCCCCTATGAATATGCAATGAAAGCATGCAAGGAGTGATGTTTGCAGTCACATAGAATGACAAATGTCAATGAGAGGTTTACTTGACCCATGCAGGGGTTGACCTTATGAAATATGAAATGCTTTAACCAACATAATGCATGATTTTACACTTATGAAATGTAACATAATGAATATGAAACATATGCATGAATGCTGCAAAGAGACAGCTCCCCCTAGCTATATGGCCTATATGCGAAAGTGACGCATGGTACTTGGCGGAGGTGAAACCTCACGCATGTTGAGTGCTTCGAGGCAAGCATAACCTGCCCTTCCATACATCAACATTTGATATACCCTGGCCATGCACGAATGATATGATGTAAAATGATTCAAGCTAGGTTGATGTTGACTCCCCCTGAATACATGCAAGGGTTGGCAATGAACTATGCAGCCTAAGATTTATATGAATGCACAATGCAATTAAGATGCTGCAAAATGATTATGCATTATCATTTGTCTTCTAAACATGATGTGCATTAAGGCATGTGTGATTACAGGATGATGCAAACACAAATCATTCACAATTGATTTTGAACTGAATGCAACATGATGATGCCAATTGCTAGACTCCCCCTTTGAACAATGCTAATATGAATAACGAGTTGAAAATGCAACCATGGTTTGCATCATCAAAACCAAAGTCCAAGCATTTCATGTGACTGATAGCAAGACTTGTGCAACTCATTATCACATCAACTTCATCAGCATAACAAATTTTTCATGAATTAAATAGCTGAAATCAAGCATGGTGTAAACAAGTTATCAAGCTCAAAAGTTCATCTCACACCTTGGGGGTTTTGTATTTCAAAGAGCAGTTCAGTTTGCAGAATCTAATGACATTGGGCAGACATATGATGCACTATCTACATGTCAAGACTGAACATGCAAGATGACTAAACTTAAGAGGTTTATGTACATACCTGTGCCTTGAGCTTTTATTTACCTTATGATCCTTTGTTCAGCTCCAAGGCATCCTACACCCAAAATTCTCATTTGGAATTTTTAGGTACCCAAGATTGCTTGGGTCCTTGTGGGTTAGTAACATGTTTAGCATCTTGGCCCACCTTTTTCAGGGCAATCACATCATCCTCCTTCATTGTGAGGCAATCATATATCTCATGCCCATTTTTCCCACAATAGAAACAACACACAAAAGATTGATTTTTCCTTTTATGTTCATGTGCGTGTGCATGTGGATTATGCTTTTGTGGGTGAGCATGGGATTTACCTTTCATGGCATGAAGGTGATGCTTTCCCTTCAAATGCCAGCACTCTTGGATAGTATGGCCAGACTTACCACAATGAGAGCAGCAAAGAGAAGCATTTCTATTAAAGGCCATGGGGACTGTCGACCTGTCTGGATAGGAATGTCGACACTTCTGATTCTCCATGTGGTTCCGTACAGAATTTTGTTGAGCAAGCCCTCTGCCAGTGTTGACCTGTTTCTTTCCTTGCCCTTTCACTTGCTGTCCTGCTCTAAGCTCATCATTTCTCAAGATCAAACAATCATGCATAGTGTGACCATGTTTACCACAATAATAACAATTGACATTCATTTTATGGAAGGCATGGTATTTGGCATTGGACATGTTATGGTGCATGTTTGGATGAGCATGTTGAATTTTACTTTTCTTTCGAGCAGTGTGCCCTTTTTGGTGACCATAGGAAGTGGTGGCTTCTAGTGAGCCAGAATCTTGGATTTGGGCAAACATTGACAGGAAATCATTCAAACCTTGAATGTCATTTTCAAGTGAGAAAATGTGCTGTTTAGATTCAACAAGACCCTCTTCGCATGCTGCCAATTGCTCATTGAGCATGGCATTTACTGCTTTAAGATTTTGATTTTGTTGTTCTAAAGCATGCAAAGTTTCAGAGTGATCATCAATGACAGATTTGCCTTTTTCATGTGCAGCTAGTTTTTCATGCAACTCTTCTTCAGCTTGTTCAAGTTCAATTTTCTTTTCCAACAACTCTCTATTCTCTTCTTTCAGAGAATCAATCAGATTTTGTTGCCATTCAAGACCATCATGAAGACCAACATTTATGTTTCTCAAGAATGAACATTTTTCACATACAAAATTAGCAGAGCATGAAATGGAATTTTTATTTTCTTCAATCAACCTCTCATCATGGATTAGCCCATCGGCCATAGTTTGATCATTAGAGATTGACTTAGGTTGGTTTTGATGTTTTATTACAATTTCTTCCAACCTAGTGATTTCATCATGAAGATTTTCATTTTCATCTCTTAGACATGCAATGCTTTGTTTATGTGTGTCTAGATCAAAAGAGAGCTCTTCAAACGTAGAACACTTTTTACAAATCAAGCTTTCATGTTTGTTATTTTTCTTGAGATCCTTTTTCAACTTTTTATTTTCTGATATTGCCGTTTTGTATTGTGTAAACAACTCATCATAGGATTCCATAAGTTCTTCAAGAGTGAATTCCTCGGAATCAGAATTTACCTTTGATGAGGATGGTTTGCTTGACTCTTCTGCACGGTCGGCCATGAAGCATTCTTGTTCTTGTTCTTTTCCTTCATGGATTTTCACCAACTTGTCCAGTACTTGCTTGGCTGTGCTGCAGGAAGACACAATTGTTGATTGTTTGTTTACCTATCTCTCCTTATCTTCTTTCTTTTTTAGTAGTTGATTGTGAGGGTTTTGAAAAATGATATGACAAGATGGTAAATAAACTACCAAAGATCAGCTCAACCTATGCACATGTGAACATGAACCTAGGCAATCAAATCTGACTCTAGCATGGGCACGCTATCTCAATCAAATTACGCTAAGGGAAAAACGAAAACACACGCCGGGGCGTGGAGCAAAGATAAATAAAAACACACCGCTAGGGGTGGAACAATCAAGGAGAATAAATAGATTTGATGAAAAAGACAGCTAGTGCCCAACACTAAGGAAAGCCGTGATCGCCACCAAAGTAAACACAAGTCAAAGACTCGAATATACCTTGGAAATAGGTGGATGAAACACCCGCCCACGGGAGAGAAAACCAAGGAAAGCCTGCAGATCAACTTGCAAATAACAGTCCAAACCCTGTGCGTCGCTTGGAAGTAACGGTCGTACGATAGACCGCCAAAAGGAAATAACGCTCCTGCACCTGACCGTCAGATAACCTGCAGTGAAAAGATATGAACTCCTTGAACTCCAACCCTTCCAGCCGGCTAGAAGGCTTGGGCCTCGTGCTAGTGATCCTGTAAAACCTGCCAAGGATGTAGAAAGCAAAACAACACAACCTCAATTAGCCCTCAACATAAGTATAGCATCAATCCCTAAAAAGCTTGAGAACATCAAAAGGAGAGGGGATTACCGGGGAGTTGTTGGTTTTTTAACCCCTCTGGGCGTTTTTTAAGTTTAGGAGGATATGTGTATGCTTAGCAACAGTGAAAACGTGGAGGAAGAGGAGGGACAATGCTTTTGATTAATAAAACCAAGGGAAACTTGAGCATGCAATGATGATGATCTTGACAAACTAAAACCCAAAATACTCCCTTGACTTGGAAGATGGACGTGGAAAGCAGCTCCTCCTGGATGTAGATGACTCCTGAATTTGGCAGCACTTCATCGTGAATCAAACCTTCCTCCCTTGGGTTATGAAATCAAGAGTTCTATTTATAGACTCCCTCAAACTCTCAGGTCGAGTTGAAGATAAATCAGCCAAGAAAGGAGGATAATTCTTACCAAATCCTTGAGGATAAAATCAACAAGAGTCCAAAGAAACAAACGAGAGGTCCTGAGGATTAGAATTGAAGGAGATAATGCCAATCCAAAACCCTATCTCGTCCACGGAGTAGCAGAGAAAAGGCCTGAACTGTCAGGACTCTCTGAAGGAAGTAACGGCCTTACGATAGACCGTCACTTGGAAATAACGCTCCAAGGAATGACCGTCATATTCAATCTTATCCAAAGGATAAGATCGACGGGAAGAAGATCTAAACAATAGGACTCTGCAAATAAGTAACGGCCAGGGAATAGGGCGTCATAAGGGAAAAACGGCCAGGGAGTAGACCGTTATTATCAAAGGGCAACGAGACCCTAACTCTTGGGACTCTTCAAAGAGTGACGGCCTATGATTCATGCGTTATTATGAAATGACGCGCCTAGTCCAGACCGTTATTATCATTGATTTTCAAGAAAATAGAATGGAGGGATTGCCAAGCTTTTGAATGAAGTGCCACCAGGAACCAGGTCTAATCCAGGAATTGAGACCCAGAAAATAGGCTTCAACTGATTAAAAGGAATTCAATGAAGAGTGAACAACTCGGAGCACCATATTGAATAAATAAGGAGATGACCCGACTTATTGGGTATAAAACGGGTGTCAACAGATGCCCCTCCTTAACGTCCTCTTTGCAGGGGAACGAGCGGAAGTGAAGCGAAAGTGAAATGGAACATGGAGATGAAGCGGAAATGAAACGGAGTGGATCAAAAAGAGGGCGTTAAGGTAAACGACACCCATTTTTCACCAACAAGCGATAAGAATTTTTTGGAAAAACTTCAAAACTGATCACAAGGAAATAGATAACCAAAGGACGCAAGTCTGGAGGATTTAATTAACTAAGGAAAGGAAACACGGCTGGCCGCCGGAGGCAACGGAAAGGAAAGAGACTAAACTCCAGACAGGAATCTTCAGTCAACCAGATCAAGCGAGCAAATCGAAGGAAACCTTCAAATTCAGAGTGGAATAATTCTCCTTATCCGGGATCAAGAACACAGCTGTTCACCGTCAATGAGACCTCTTGACCAAATGAAGCTCATGAATGCTCAAAGAATGCGTATGATGCATGCTGGGCTAAAGAAAAACAAATCTTCAAAGCAAATGCAAAGAAAGATAAAATATCAAATACTCGAGAATAATATTGCTAGATTGGAGAAACCAGAGTCAAGACACTATCTGCAACCACGGCGTGCAAGATAGAACCATCATCCTCAACTTTTCCAACCTAACGGCCTGTCCAACGATTATTCATGTGAACTTAGATCATCATCATTTTTGTTTAAGGGGAACATCAGATCCCAGGACACCTGAATGACCAGCCGGTTCTCGAGGTAATACATCATAGATAACATATAGTAATGCATTAAGGGATAAGGGAACGAGATACAATACCTGACTTACCTGCTTGACGGACGGCGAAGCGTGCCTTCTGTTCATAGTTCCAACAATAATCCATCAAAATAAGAGTTTAGGCATAACCATTGTCTGTGCAAAAAGTACCCATAAGGAACAACACGATAGACAATAGGAATATTCAAGTATTAATTGGACCATTCATTCATCAAGAAACTTGCAAGCATATAACGGCCTGACTCAGGAGCGTCACATGAAAATGACGGATTACCCCTAATCCGTCAACACCAAGTCGGTTCAAATTCTTCAATAAAACACTCAGTCACAAATGACGGCCTTAGAGGGGAGCGTCAAGACGATGTGACGGTCTAATGATAGACCGTCGCTTCTCCTGAGTTTTCAAAAAAAACAAACCGAACGGCTTCGGTCTCATTCCATACACTCAACCCCCCAAAACACCAAACCAGAAAAACCCACCGGTGATCTCCACCTCCACCTTCCAATGGCCGGCGACGAGGCACCGCAGCCACCACCTCAGAAGAGAGGGAGAGGAAAGAAGATGGCTATACGGCGGCTTCGCCGCCGGATCGAACGGGAGGTGATCCCGCCGGCGGAAGCGGAACAACCGACGAGGGGAGATCAAACGGAAGAAGAAGAAGTTCCCACGACTACGGGGGACGAGGGGGAAGTTCCCTTGGGTGCAGAGGAGCCCAAGGAACCACAGAAGAAGAAGAAGAGAGCCATGGACCACGAGGTAGGCCCTCCGCCCTAATTTTCAAATTTTGATTTTTTATGTTCTTAATTCATGTGTGCATGTGGGGAATGAGGGTAGAAATGGGTCTACGAACCCACTAGGAGTCATTGTAGGCCCTTTGGCCAAAGTGGGAAACCACAAGAATGCAAGGGAAAAAAACCCAACCAGCAGACGAAGTGACGGTCCTGCCAGCGACCGTCACTACCCTGACGCTCCATCCTGGGTGCGTCAGAAACAAGTAACGCCCTAACACAGGGCCGTTACTTCGGCCAGGGATTCAAACTATTTTCTAGGGTTTTCAATTTTTAATTTTTGTTTTGTTTTCAATTATGAATTTTTATGCCATGATTATATGATGTAAATGGACTAACTAATGATCTAATATGCAATGCAGGGAAAGAGGAGATCACGGATCTCCTGGCTTCAGATCTGGGCGGTGTACCAGGCTCTGCCCGACTACCAGAGGGAGAGACTTGCCGAGATGGGATTCGCCGAGGTGCTCAGCATCGAGGTGATCCGGATGGATACGCCACTGCTATACGCACTTCATGAGAGATGGGACCCGATCAGCCGTGCTTTCATCTTCCCGTGGGGCCACATGATCCCCACATTGGAAGACATAGCGAGGATTACAGGATTAAGAGTCCACGGCTCCGCAGTGACAGGATGGACGTACGGGGACTACCGGGAGATAGTGCAGCAGCTGCTGGGGTTGGGCCTGATCAGGCCGGGTCAGTCCTCTTCCCAGCTCGCGAGATCGGTGCTGCAGGAAAGTTTGGGATTGAGGGGAGCGGCAATCACCGTAGGAGAGTTGCCGGAAGAGCAT
Organism: Amorphophallus konjac; assembly: GCA_022559845.1. Taxonomy (NCBI): domain Eukaryota; kingdom Viridiplantae; phylum Streptophyta; class Magnoliopsida; order Alismatales; family Araceae; genus Amorphophallus; species Amorphophallus konjac. Next base: position 253,481,192 of record CM040121.1, read on the forward strand.
CTGGGCAGGGTGATTGACCAGGTGCGCCCTCGCGTGGCGGCAGGGGCAGGGGCAGAGGGAGATAAAGTGCTTAGGCGCTTCCTGATGCTACTGTTCGGGAAGCTCCTGTTCGCGACTCGGGCAGATGTCATCAGCTGCAGATTGCTGCCGCTGCTAGAGGATCTGGGCAGAGTGAGGAAGTATGCATGGGGGGCAGCGGTACTAGCATTCCTGTTCGACTCCCTGAGCACCACGGACCGGCAGACCATGCTGGGCGGCTTCTCGCCTTTCCTACAGGTAAATGCATTTTAAATGCTTTCTACTATGCCATGTTTATGCAATGCAGTGATTTATGCAAAAATGTCTTATGCAAATGATTCGACTGACTTGATCTCTAAATGCAGGTCTGGAGCTACATGTACCTTCCGGGCATTGGGAGAGGTACATTACTCCATCCCGGCCTCATACCAATCGCGAGGCGATGGTCGGTGGCGAGGGACACGGGATCGATCCTCAGATTGACCCGGACGATCCAGGACGACCTGGACGCCTACCCACACACATCGGTAAGCCCGAGACTCAAAATGATTTCTATATGCTTCTATATGCTGACAAATGCTGACAAATGAATGAAATGAATGAAATGCTTTCAGGTGAGATGGACCCCGTACCGCAGCGAGGGCTACACAGGACAGCCGTGGGTGGAGGCGTCCTTATCGTACCGGGGGCGAGACATATGGTTGCATTGCATCCATATCATCGAGCCTCTGCACTACAGGCTGATCCTGCGGACTCGGGGACTACACCAGCCCGAGGTGGCCTTTCCACATCACAACGATGACCGCCCAGGCAAGTCAGCGAGGGGCATCAGTGTGAGTGTGGATTGGCGCGCCCGGAAGGCGAAGTACGTCCTCGACTGGAGGCAGCGAGGCAGGGCCGTGAAAGAACGGGACGAGAGCGACGAGGCCTACCTGAAGGCCTTCGCTCGACACTACGGCGACCGGGTATACTGAGGTACCCGACGACCGGTATGCAATTCTAAACTAAGAAACTCTTTTTTTATATGATGCAATGTGGAGGTGACATGCTGGCTTATTCTTTCTACATGCAGCTCGATCCTGAGGGGCGGATAGCTGAGCTAGAGGGACTACTCCACTCTACCATCCTGCAGCGGGATGAGTACCGGACTGCTCTGGAGCTCCTGGTGAGATTCTAAATGCTCATGATATGACTATGATTATGCATGATGCTAATGCTTCGGCTATGACAATGCAGCGGGCAGAGGGAGCTCAACAAGCCGGACCGGATGCCCCATCGTCGTCCTCGCAGCCTGCGGGAGACAGGGCTAGGCGAGATGCTGATTTTGCTCGGGCGGTCGCCCGGGCCGAGGAGGAGGAGGCCACCCTCGCGGAGCGGGTAATATACTTACATGCTTTTTGATTATGCTTATGCTAATTAAATTTATACGACTAACCTATATACAATGCAATGCAATCTACAGGCGATAGAGCTGGCAGCGGCAGTGGCGGAGGCCACTCAGGCGAGGGCAGAGGTAGAGAGGAGCCGGGCCGAGACTGATCGAGCTCGAGCAGAGACGGAGCTCGTGCGGGCAGAGATAGCCCGACTGAGAGCGGAGATCCCTCGTCATTCGGACGACGTGGAGATGGAGCGACTTCGGGCAGATTTAGCACGGGCGCAGGCCGAGGTGAAGGACCTTCGCCTTGGGACCGCGGATCTTGATCGCTACCGGACCGAGGCACGGGAGACGCGACGCCAGATCTTCACACTGAAGATCAGGCTGCAGACCATGGAGCAGACGGTCCGGATGGTAGGCCGGGCACCAGAGCGGAGTTCTTCCCGGAGCGGGGCTCATAGGAGTGCTGCCCCTAGTGGCTCGGTTGGGGATTTCCTAGTTAGTTCCGCCGGCCAACAGAGAAATGAGAGGGCGGAGAGAGGACAGCAGGAGGAGAGTGCTTCCATAGCACCGCCACCTCCGAGGAGACCAGAGGATGGGGAGGATGAGGGTGGCCCAGCGGATAAGCCGGCCGAATGAGGCCTTTTCTTATGTTTTCTTTTTATTTGTATAGAATCTTTGGTTAAAAATGGAATGAAATTATCTTTTTCATTTTTCTGTTTTAATTTGATGCGAGCGTGAATGGATGAATGAGATGTACAGGATGGATGAAATGTGGATGAATGAATGAGATGTATGCCGGAATGTATGTATGAAAATGGGAAGAAGATGAGGTGTATAAATGTGAAAGACCGCCAGGTCTAGTCAAGGATTAAAGGAATAGCTTGAACCCAGCAGCAGAGAAAGTGACGGTCCAAGATCTGACCGTCATAATCAAGCGACGCTCTGGTGAGAGACCGTTAATCATCAGAGGCCCACACGGGCTGTGGGGCTTCAGGATAAACGACGGCCAATGGATGGTGCGTCAGAGACAGATAACGGCCAAGGCTCAGACCGTTGATCATGGCAGAACGTTAGTTGGGTAGGGCAACTAGCAGGAAAATGTGACGGTCCGAAGGGGATGCGCCAGAATCAAGAGACGGTCAGAAGTAAGACCGTCAGGAAGCGTTTTAGCCCAGAAGCGAAAGAACCAAGTGGCTGAGAATGTGACGGCTCATGGATAGAGCGTTACAGAAAGCGACGGTAGACCCTATGGCCGTTACTCTCCACAGAACATGATCCCGGGAACTGAAACCCACAGAGAATGCGACGGTCGAGTGATGGCGCGTTAGAGTGGAGTGACGGCCATGCGATGGACCGTTAGAGTATGGGTCGCAATCCGAATCGGATTGAGCCGAGATAACTAAAACCCGAGGTTTAGCCACTTAAATCACCTCTAGGACTTATCCTAATTGAAGATAAAGCCTTCTAGCCCGGGTCTTACCCTTCCAAAGTTAAATACAAGCCTTAATAACCTAAAACCTTAATCAAAACCGCAGTTTTGCTAAAACCTCTGTTCTAGGGTTTGAAGAGCCCTCTCTAAAGGGCAGAAAACATGATGAAGAGGAGCTTCGAGGTGATGGCTATGGAGGAGAAAGCCCACACCGGCCCTAAAGCTGCAAGGAAGGAACATGGAGAGCTCCAACGGCTAACCTCAATCCCCAAGCATCTAAGCTCTAATGTCCAAAGGGTGGTAAGCTTGCATGACTTCATCCAAAGTTCAGATTTTTTTTTTTTTTTGCTGCACTTTAATTTTCTTCATAACCTTCCTTCTTCTTTACTTCTTCAAGCCTCTTCCTGGCCCAAGGTGTTACTCCAACCTGAAGTGGGTGGCTCCCATGGTAAAGGCACTCTCTTTAGAGGTGGTATCAATCCTCAAAGCGTGGCACCTCCAACCCCTCTTGGTTCTAGGAAAAAACTTTCAGAAATTGTCTTTAGACTGGCCATGCCTTTCAGCCCTTGTGGAACTATGGCATCCACAAACTCATACCCTCATCTTCCCTTCCTTTGAAGCAACCGTCCTATTGGAGGAGGTAGAGACCTACCTAGCCCTTCCTAAGACTAAGGTGGGGGATGAGGATCGGGTTTGCTATACAATAGAACCTATTGATCCGTCCTTGATCTTAAGCGACCTCATTCATAACCCAAAGGACGTGCGGACCATGATCAGCCCGCGCCACATTCACTTGATCCCTATGGCACAATGGATAGTGTCTCACTATAAAAACAAGTGGGAGAGACACGAAGCAATAGCCAAGGCGGCAGCGGTTTGCTTGTGCGGGGTCTTCCTTTTCTCCACAACCGACCACCTCTTAGATATCCAAAATCTTAGCATTATTAGCGGACTGTGGCGGGGTATGTCTATTTCTCAAGCGGTCCTCTCATACCTCTATGAAGGACTAAGCTCGGCTTGCCTTGGAGGGCCTTTGTTCGGTTCCATGATACTCCTTGAGTGTTGGATAGGAGTGAGAATCAAATTCCTTCCCAAGGAAGATATAACTTCGGCGAGCCGGATCTTTGAGAGCCACCCCCTCTTCTTCATTGGAGGGGTTTTTGGATATTCTTCTCATGTTGAATGCAGGACGGCGGATAAGAAAACGCGTGATGAATGGCGCCTCTTCTTCAATGCTTTGCCTCTTGAAAGGTTCATCATGCGACCAAGCGTTCTTCGAAGCATTCTTCTTAAAATACCGCGGCGTCAAGGCCTGGACCTCCAGCTGGTTGGAAACACTACCATGGCGATCTACAACCCGCACCGATGCCACCTTCAGATCGGATTACCTCGAATCAGTGTTTCTGCACTATCGCACTACCCTCCCCTCCTACCTAGGAAGATGGGGACCGAGGAAGATGAAAGAGCGATCCGGAACGCGCTGACCATGTGGGAGATCAGCAAGGTGCGCCCGTGGCAGGCAGAAGTTGAAGAAAATGACGAAACACGCCGAGATTACTTGAAAGAGTTGAGAAGAATCCGCCCTCTTGCGGATAAGAAGTTGAATGTACTTTGATTTTCCTTTGTTTATGAAAGATGTTATGAGATTGCCACTCAGAACTTGGTTTATCATGAATTACATTTTATTAAGCTTGGTTGAATGAGATGAGATTGCCTTAATTGAAAGAACTTGAGTTGTGTGCTTTGGAAGATTAGATTGATGTGAATAATCAGAGTTTCCGGGGGGAGTAACGGATGTACTCTGGGGCGCTATTTGGAAACGACGGTCTGAAGTAGGCCGTCATAAGGGAAGTAACAGGAACTCAATCTCTGAAGGAGGTGACGGATGGATCTTGGGCCGTTATTTCAAAGTAACGGTATGTTCCCAGACCGTCATGATGATGGTTTAATTGAAAGGAAGAAAGCCCACGCCTGAAGGAAGTGACGGTCCGAGATGGGCCCGTTACATGACTTTAACGGTCTGATGCTGGCGCGTTACACACATGAACCTGCATAGTTTGTGAGCTTTTACCTTTGGGCTTGCCCCTGTACTCTGCACACACTTAGACATGGAACAAGTTAGATCCGTTCTTAGACTCAACCCCTTGCCTCGAAGCAAGTTAGATAATGACCGTTTCTTGATATTTGGTCAAGGGGTGGAGCCTTATTAAATAGGCGAAAATATAATGAAAATGCGATGCATGTTATGCAAATGATGGAAGTATTGAACGCTTTTGAAAAGATTTGATTTGTTTGGATTTTTTTGAAATATTTGATGTTTTTGGATTTTGAAAATATTTGATTGTTTTTAGATTTTGAAACATATTTGATGTTTTTGGATTTTGAAACATATTTGATGTTTTTGGATTTTGAAACACCAGTGCCTTTCTAGCAACACGAGACCTCCCTTGTTTTTAGCTTGAGTCTCGAGACCGGCGTGCAAATAGTGTGACAACCCCTGGCCGAGACCTGATCATCGTGACGGTATTTTTACCAAAGCCATACCTAGGGTACTCGTCTCAGTCCTAAAAAGAAAAAGGAATATGGGGGTAAGCTTAGGCCAGATATGGAAGTTTTTAGAACTTGATTCCCTCACCGTACAACCTTATTAGAGATTTGGTCTGTTGTGCCGGGGCTTTTTTATGTCCGTCATCGAACCTTTATCCACTTAGGTATGCATGCGACCGGGCTCATAACGTCCCGCGGGGAACTGTATTGCCACTCTTGTCATGCCTAATTTCTTTTCTTTTGGAGCTTTTGAGAATTCATTCACAGACCTTGAGATGATGTTTTTTTTGATTTCATGGTAAAGAGCACTCCTTTGCTTTTCTTTTCTTTACTTTCTTGTGGAGTCAGGTCATAACAGACTTGCCCCTATTTGAGACCTCTTCTCGTTAGGGAGTTTGGATCAGTTGTCTCCTTCTTATTTACTCCTTGCCCCTGGATGCAGCCGAGGAATGAAACGTACAGGGACTTTGACTTTCCCCCAAAGCATGGCCGAGGAAAAATGGTGTCTTTTTAAGCAAGGAACCCGACCAGGGGCGTCGTGTAGTGTGTGTTTGCCTTACTCAAGACTCTCTTTTGAAGATAGGGAGGCATTTCTTATTGCCGAAAAAGTACATGGTTTAGATTTTTAAGGAAAGAAACGCTTAAGATACAACCCATTCCACGGGTGAGAGAGCTCCTCACCTTCCGCGTTGATTAGACGATAAGCATTCCCTGAATAAGCTTCTTTTATTACAAACGGTCCTTCCCAGTTAGGTTGCAATTTAGACCTAGGACCTGCAGACCGAATGAATTTGCGTTTCAAAACCATTTCACCCTTGCAAAATTTTCGTTCAATTACCTTCTTTTGAAAATAACGCGAAACTCTCTTTTGATAAACAGATACGTGATCGGCCGCATTCATCCTCTTCTCATCTAGGAGTTCCAGTTGGATCAGCAACGCCTCTCGACGTTCATCGAGATTAAGTTCCTTATCGAGCTGTACTCTGAGTGAAGGGATTAAGATTTCATATGGGAGCACCGCCTCCATCCCGTAGGTTAGAGAATAGGGAGTTTGTCCCGTAGGAGTACGGACGGAGGTGCGGTAAGCCCACAGAGCTTCCACCAATCTTTCAGGCCAATCAGAAAATTTGTGTGCTTCACATGTTTTCTTAATGATTTTAAGAAGAGTTTTATTAGTGGCTTCGGCTTGACCGTTGCCTTGAGGGTAATATGGTGATGAATGATGCAATGTAATTTTGAATTTCTTACAGAGGTCTTTAAGCTCCTGGGAGACAAACTGGGGCCCATTGTCGGTGATGATGCTGCTTGGCACTCCGAACCGCGAGATGATATTCTTCATGATGAAGCGGCACACCGTTGTAGCTTTGATCTCTGCGTACGCCTCGGCTTCGGCCCATTTGGTGAAGTACTCAGTTGCTGTGAGAATGAAGGATTTCTGCTTGATCTGAGAATTAGGATCACCGAGTGGGCCGACGACGTCGAAAGCCCACATAGAGAATGGCCAAGGAGCAGTCATAGGATGAAGAGATGAAGCTGGAGAGTGGATTTTATCAGCATGGAGTTGGCATTTAAGACACCTCCGGACATAGAGGGAGCAATCTTCCTCCAGAGTGGGCCAATAGTAGCCCTGCCTAAGAATCTTCTTTGCTAGAGCCTGGCCATTGACATGACCTCCACACTCGCTAGAATGTGCTGCTTCTGCTACTTTCCAAGCTTCCACATCATCTAGGCATCTCATGAGCATTCCGTTAGTAGCGCGCCTGTATAGTTCTCCTGCAATGATAGTGTACTTTGCGGCGGCTCTTCTTATTGCTTTGCGCTGCTCAGCTCTTGCCCCTTCTGGGAATGCCCCTTCTTTGCAAAATAACTCGATTTCATGGTACCAAGGTAATTCTTCGTCATCCAAAATTTCCTCTAGTTCTGCTAATGATACCTCCTTGAGATCTTCCTTTTCAGCTCTCACTTCTGCAGACTTCCTAAGGTTGGTGAACCAAGGATCCTGGAGAGAGGGTGCGTCCATCCTCTGGACGACGACGGTCTCAGTACTACGACTGAGAGGGAAGGATAAGGAGGAGGCCAGAGATGCCAATGCATCCGCCAGAATGTTCAGAGAACGGGGAGTATGGATATAGATTAGCTTGCGGAATCGCTTAGCGATGAGCGTGACCAAATCTTGGTAGGGTTTGAGCTTGGGGTCACGGGTACGGTAAGTGGACAGAACTTGCCGTAAGACGAGCTGAGAGTCTCCTATGATGTTTAAATAACGCGCGCCTAAGAGATAGGCGTGCTTCAAGCCGGCTAGGAGAGCCTCATACTCAGCGATGTTGTTGGTAGCAGGAAATCGAAGTTGATAAGCGAAGGGGATGGTTACTCCCTCAGGAGTAAGCAGGACAGCACCGATCCCTTGGCCCTGTGAGTTAAGCGCACCATCAAAATGCAGAGACCAGAAGGGATGCTGAGAAAGGACAGAGAGATGCTCATCAGGGAAATCGTCCTGAATAGAGTCGGTGTGAGGAATAGGGAGATGTGCAAGATGCTCAGCGATGGCATATCCTTTGACTGCCTTCTGAACGACAAAGGTGATATCGAACTGAGAGAGGAAGCTCTGCCAGCGAGCTAACCTACTAGAAAGAACGGGCTTTTCTAAGAGATAACGGATCGGGTCCATTCTAGAGATCAGCCTAACTGGGTGGGCGAGAAAGTAATGTTTAAGCTTCTGAACTACCCACACTAAGGCGGCACAAGTCTTCTCCATAGCGGTGTACCTGGATTCAGCTGGATTAAACAACCGAGAAAGATAGTACGCAGCCCGCTCTTTTCCTTCATCATCCACTTGTGCTAAAACTGCCCCTAGGGAGTCCTCAATGACTGAGATGTATAGGATCAGGGGTTTCCCAGGGACAGGAGGTTGCAAAACCGGGGGATTGGATAGATATTCCTTGAGGTCCTCATAGGCCTTTTGACAATCTTGATTCCATTCGAACTTGACCCCTGCCTTGAGCAATTCATAAAATGGACGGCACCTTTGAGAATGCTGGGATATGAATCTTCTAATGAATTGCAATCTACCAATCAGTCCTCGAAGTTCCGTAATGTTCTTCGGCGGAGGCATATCCATGACGGCCTGTGCTTTGTTAGGATCAATTTGGATCCCCCGTTTGCTCACTATGAAACCTAGCAGCTTCCCCGAGGAGACTCCGAATACGCATTTCTTCGGATTCATCTTTAGCTTGTACTCCCTGGCTCTCTGCAGCACTTTAGCCAAAATAGAGGGGTGTTCTTCTTTTGATCTTGACTTCACCAAGATGCCATCCACATAAGCTTCCATATAGACGTGCATCATGTCGTGGAAGATAGCCATCATCGCCCTTTGATAGGTGGCGCCTGCGTTCTTTAATCCAAAAGGCATAACTACATAGCAGTATGTGCCCCAGGGCGTGGTGAAGGAAGTTTTCTCTTGATCTTCAGGAGCGAGACGGATCTGATTATAGCCTGAGTACTCATCCATGAATGATAGAGCTTCATACCCGGCAGTGTTATCAACAAGGACGTCTATATGAGGCAGCGGGAAATCATCTTTAGGACACGCTTTGTTAAGGTCCCTGAAATCAATGCATATGCGCACTTTTCCATCCTTCTTGAGAACATGGACTATGTTCGCCACCCACTGGGGATATAAGACTACTCTGACGAACTTGGCCTTGTATAACTTATCTACTTCTTCTTTGATCTTCAAGGCCATGTGGGGGTGAAATCTTCTTGACCCTTGTTTAACAGGTGTTGCCCCTGGTTTAAGCACGAGTCGATGTTCCACTAAGGAGGGGTCAAGACCTGGCATGTCCTCGTAAGACCAGGCGAAAGAATCAATGTACTCCCTTAGAACCTTAATTAGATCCTCTTCTACCTGTGAAGGGAGATCAGCTGAAATAATGATAGGCCTTGGGTCTTCTTCTGTTCCCAAGTTGATTTCCTTGGTAGGTTCATCCACTGCCGTCGACGGCTGGTCGAATCTCTTCAGTCCCTTTGCATATAAGTCGGCAGTGTCCTCTACATCGTTGTCTTCATCAATTGGGTCTTTCTCATCCAGCACTTCATAGACGCCTAATCCGTCATCGCTCCACACCCCTTCTATTTCTTCTTCATCTTCAATCGCAATCGCCGTGGCAACGAATTTTGGGCACTTCAAAAGAGCATGACACCGCTGAGCTAGATCTTGCAAGAACCTATCAGGAATAGATCGGGAAGGATGCGCAAGCGAGCATGGCTCAGGAGGGGAAGGGTTGAACGACCTAGAACAAGACCCTACTTCTTTAGACCTAACTGACTCTACTTCTCTAGACTCGCTAGACCCTAACTCTGACCTGGGAGAGAGGAAGCTTAATGGAAGGGAAGGAGCAGGGGACTCGTGCCCCTGGGAGGAGGAGGATGGAGACAGGATAGCATAATCTTCCACTGAAATCTCCGTTTCAAATTTGACATTTTTTTTTGGAGATCAGTGGAGACCACGTAGCACGACGGAGGAGGCGGGAGCTGCATAGGGAACAGCTCAGGAAAGATGCAATCGAAGAAAAGATCACAAGAGGAGGAACCCCACATCTCGTGGATTTGAGAGTTAAAAAACGGAGGGATGGGGAAAGCAGGCAGATTAATGGGGCAGCGAGGCCCATAAGCAGGAGGATTGATCGGAATCTGGAATGGATCACTGAAGGATGGATTGATCATAATCGGAGGAGGACAGGGTACAAACCCCTTCAGCTGGATCATGCACTGAAAATGAGAGGGAGATAGAGAAAGGGCAATCAGCGAGCTCCCTTCTTTCTTTGAACCATTACCAGGCCGCTTCTTCGGCCTCCACTGCATGAGCTGATCCTTCTGTGGCTTCTGGCTGCCTCTTTCACAAAACAGCCCCTGGAGAGCCCAGCTGTAGTCGATCACATCGTCACTTAGCCCCCTTGGCAACGGGGGTGGACTGGCGACTGGACAAATCGTGTCGGTTTCTGACTGGACTGACTTCGCAGCTAACGTGCCCGGCTGTGGGGGCCCTCTGACAAAATGCTGACGGTAATCCCAGGTAAGCGGCCCAGAGTCACCCATCATTGATAATGCTGTCTCCTTGTAACCGAGACCTCGTCTGCCCATTTTTCTTCCTTTTGGTATGGGCTTGGTCATCCCTTGCAGCTGTGCACCGAGGCCTCTCCCCGGTTGATAGCCCAGTTTCAATATAATGTTCCACCCCTTTGAATCTCGAATCTGCGGCTTTGCCTTGATATTGACCGGGGTAGTGACGGGCCTAGGAGTGGTGTACGCCCAAGGAAAGTTTAGGTCCAGCACTGATAGCACGGGCCGGCTGCTTGGCCAGAGAGTAGGAAGAATCTGTTCAGAGATGGCCTTCACTGACTGTACCGTGGATAAACTTTTAACTTTGACGACCCTCCCTTGAAAAGGGAATTTAATGCATTGGTGCGCAGTAGAGGGCACGGCGCCAAGTGTGTCGATCCAGGGACGACCCAAGATAGCCTTGAACATAGGGTCGATATCAAGTACATAGAATTCTACAGCCATGGAAAGAGGCCCGAGCTCAGCCTGAATAGTGACTACCCCGTGACATGGCCGCCTTGAGTTGTCGTATGCTGCTATAGTGGTGGGGGTAGACCGTAGTAACTCCTCAGATATATTGCAGGCTCGGAGAGTGCTGAGGGGGCAGACATTAATTGAGGCCCCAGTGTCGACCAGTGCTGCTTCAACGTCGACTTTGTTCAAAGTAATTGTTATGCAGAGCGGCATTTGCCGAGCCCCCAGAGGTGCAAGCTCGGTCTCAGAGAATGTGATTGCCGGCCCTTTAGAGATAGTTGCTAGTGCCGTTGGTAGACTGTCGACTGCCATGTCTTCACTAACCATGACCTTCTGCAAAAAATCCCTCAGTGCATCTTGATGGAGAGTGGACCTTTTGATTAACTCCAGCACAGATATCTTGGCGGGTACCCGATCTAGATGATGCAGTAAATCATATTGAGTCCCCGGTAACGGTTCAGCTTCCTCTTGTTCGGTCACCGGTTGGGAAGACTGGGGATTGCTAGTAGTGGCGTAGTTCCGATGGAATATCTTCCCGCTCCTTAGAGCACAATTTGCCGCGGCATCGGGGGATAGTATGATGGGCCCTGCGGGGCGAATGAGTGGAATAGGTGGCGTGGGGGAGGCAGTTTGGTAAAGCGGAGGGGTGGTGAAGTTAATGGGGGATGCGCGGATGATAGGTGAAGGATTGGTGGGTGGTAGGGTGGTGATGGATGTGGGTGCTGGCGAAGGCAGGGTGAATGGATGGGTAAGGATAGGTGCGGGATTGGATGGTGGTGTGATGACGGTGACGGGGGTTGGCGAAGGATACGACGGGATGGTGAGCGGAGCGGGTGTGAATGGTGGGATGAGTGGAGAGGGTGTTGGTTGGGTAGGGAGGATGAAGGAAGGTTTGTGGTGGAAGGCCATGACCTGTGGTGCGGCGCCATCATCATCAAATGACCACCCAGCGTTGGAGGCCGGTGGTTGGACTACATTAACTTGTGCTGGTGCTGGCGGCTACTACGGAGGAGCGGGTTGATGGTTTGACATCGGATTCTGATGGATGCCCAGATCTTGTGCTTGCTGCGGTGGCTGCTATTGTGGCAGCTGCTGTGGCTGCGGTGCTGGATGCTGCTGCACTTGCTGCCCCTGCGGCTGCCTTCTCTTCTCTTTGATCTCCATAATGGCCCTATGCATCTCGGCCTAGTCTATTCTCTGTCCTTCGTGTAAGTCGTACACGAGATCTCGGAAGTGAAAGCATCCTTCTATAGTGTGACCCGGCTGCCGATGGAACATGCAATACTTAGTTTGATCAACAGCTGGGTTCTAGACAGTCTTTTCTGGAGGAAGTTGAATTGCATTTACTGCCATGAGCGCTGAGAATATGTCGGTAAGTGCTCTGGCAATGGAGGATACTGGGCTCTTCTGGGAGCCGGGCGCTTGCTGTTGGGATTATTATTATTGTAGCCGCCGGGTGGAGGGACGTTATGGTATTGCGGTGATGGTGGTGGTTGTTGTGGTGCGGTGAAGGTGTTTTGCGGGATGGTGAAGGTAGGCGGAGGGTTTTGTGGAGTGTTTTGAAAGTGTTGCGGAGCGGAGTTTTGCGGATTGCGGGGGCTTTGGTTGTAGCGGAATGGTGCGGCTTGGTAGGGAAAAGCAACAGCTTGTACTTGCTCATTTGTCTGGACTCCTTCGGTAACCGGCCCCTGTGGTTTGTTATGGTACTTGGGCTTTTGGTTTTCAAAAAGAGAATGGATAGGGGAGTCCTTAAACTGAGTTTGTATAAATCGCGCCCGGCTATACAGTTGATGCATATTGGCTATATCGTTCATTGCCAGGATGTTCTTGAAGGTGGGCGTAGCATTTGAAATTAGCAGTTTAACTTTTTCTTCCTCTGGAATATGGCCGGGCACCCTGGCGGCCATCTGCCTCCATATATCTGCATAAGTTGCGAATTCCTCATCCGACTTCATTTTCTCGGCCACCAGATCTGTGAATGAATATTCCGGGCCGACCCGGTCCTAGAACTGCTGAATAAACTTGTCCTTGACCACTTTGAAGCTCTCGGCCTCTTCTAGGGGCAGAGAATAAAACCATTCCAGAGCAACGCCATCCAATGATCGGCGGAATAGGTACGCCATAAGGCGATCATCATATTGGAACTGCGCCGATTCATACAGAAAATCCCTCACATGGATGAAGGGATTGCTGTTCCCATCATACTTACGGTAGTTGGGGAGCTCAGACTGCGGAGGGAAACTGATGTTCTGGAAGCTTGGGACGGGAATATCAGCCAAGGATTGTGGGCCCACCTTCTTCTGGAGAAAATCAAGCTGTTGCTGCATGGCGGCCCACTTATTAAGCAAATCCTGCTCTCGAGAGGGAGCAGGGGCAATGAAGGGAGTTGATTGTATCTGGTGAGCAGAAGGAATGGTGGTTGCCGAGGGCGGGAGCCCATAGGAAGGAGCAGAAGGATAACTAGTGGAATTAGGGGGGCCGTAAGAAGAATACTGGGCCTGAGATAGACCCGGATTGGAGTGAAATTGGGCCACCCCGTGCTGTTGGGGCAAGAAATCGGATGGGCCCACGAGGACCTGTGGAGCCGCCGGAGCAGAGGGGTGATAATCCATCGGAAGAGAGGGGATGGGCGATTTCCCCTTATCAAAAGATTGATGGGTCGAATTGGAGGATTGACCCATCTCCATGCCAGCAAAGGTGATGGTCCGGGGCTGGACCGGGGTGAGCTCAATCGGGGTGGGCTGAACAGACGGCCCAATAATGGAAGAATTAGAGTGCCCCTGGACGGTAGCGGAGGGAGGAGGATTGGACCCTTGCATGGCCTGATAGAGGACCTGGAGTTGGGTCGGATCTAACTGGGCCATCATATGGAGGACAGAGCCCGCGGAAGGAGTGGATAAAGAAGGGATGACCTGACCACCTTCTACGGGAGTGGAGGATGAGAGAGGGGCGGTCCCCTCTCCAGCGGAGAAAGAAATAACCCTCGGGGGGTTCTCAAGGAGCCCTTGAGGAAGGGAATCTTCTTGGGAGCGAGGAGGATTGCAGGATGCCATGGTAGATTCGAAGAGGGGATTGGAATAGAACGTGAAGGAGGCAGCGATTCGAGGATATGATTCAGACGAACGAAAACAACTCCACATGCAACGGACAACCTTGATAAATGCAAAACAACAAACACAACAAACACACAATGAGCAACCGCACCTAGGTGACTCAAACAAGATATAAGTGATAGGGAATGAAGATACTCAAAAGCCAACCAAGTTGCTTAAGATGATGCAAACAAAGTTTCTTTATGGTTTCTCCTTTGGAACTTTAGTGAATTGATTGATATGTGCTCTCTCCAAATGGGTTCCTAATAGGAGGTGGATATGGACTTGGCTTGACTTTAAGTGTGACCACTCCTTCACTTATGCAACCCTAGACACAAGGGGGGAAGGTACAACCGGCCCGGCGTCCGTGTGGGAATCCACGGCTCGCGGGGACTTATGGAGGTCCCTGCTGTGATTTCCTAGTCGGCCCCAAGGAATATGGAGACGAGAGGTCCTCACAACAAGGTAGGAAAATGCAGTCTAATATATGAAAAGATGGATGACCCTATGTGCACCGGAGTGCATGCAAAGTTTAGCCTAGAATCTAGCAAACAATGGTGCACATAATGATATGAAGATATGAATGGAATTATGGCAGAAATCAAGCAGCACCCAAGCAATAAATCACAGCCAAAAACTGTGAAAATAACTGCACCTCGGATGCGTACCTGCCAGGAGAATGACGGACGAAGGCCCCTGCGTCAGAGCCGAATAACGGTCAGAGACCAGACCGCCATAAATAATGTAACGCAGGGATTCCAGACCGCCGTATGAGCCAGGGAACCAAAAACAAACTGAAGTAACAGGAAAACCCGTGAAAGCTCACACCACAAAGACAAGCGACGGCCAGATGTCCCTGCGTCAGACCACTGTAACGCGCCGAGACAGGGCCGTCGTATGTTTTAGAAAACCAGAAAGGGGGGGAAAACAAAGGGATCAAAAGACAACTGAGCAAACAGATGATGGCAAGTTTAAACAGGAATCAGAAGCACGATTGGCACTAGTTGTCCCACCGTGATCGCCAAAAAATTATCTGTTGATTGTTTGTTTACCTATCTCTCCTTATCTTCTTTCTTTTTTAGTAGTTGATTGTGAGGGTTTTGAAAAATGATATGGCAAGATGGTAAATAAACTACCAAAGATCAGCTCAACCTATGCACATGTGAACATGAACCTAGGCAATCAAATCTGACTCTAGCATGGGCACGCTATCTCAATCAAATTACGCAAAGGGAAAAATGAAAACACACGCCGGGGCGTGGAGCAAAGATAAATAAAAACACACCGCTAGGGGTGGAACAATCAAGGAGAATAAATAGATTTGATGAAAAAGACAGCTAGTGCCCAACACTAAGGAAAGCCGTGATCGCCACCAAAGTAAACACAAGTCAAAGACTCGAATATACCTTGGAAATAGGTGGATGAAACACCCGCCCACGGGAGAGAAAACCAAGGAAAGGCTGCAGATCAACTTGCAAATAACGGTCCAAACCCTGTGCGTCGCTTGGAAGTAACGGTCGTACGATAGACCGCCAAAAGGAAATAACGCTCCTGCACCTGACCGTTAGATAACCTGCAGTGAAAAGATATGAACTCTTTGAACTCCAACCCTTCCAGCCGGCTAGAAGGCTTGGGCCTCGTGCTAGTGATCCTGTAAAACCTGCCAAGGATGTAGAAAGCAAAACAACACAACCTCAATTAGCCCTCAACATAAGTATAGCATCAATCCCTAAAAAGCTTGAGAACATCAAAAGGAGAGGGGATTACCGGGGAGTTGTTGGTTTTTTAACCCCTCTGGGCGTTTTTTAAGTTTAGGAGGATATGTGTATGCTTAGCAACAGTGAAAACGTGGAGGAAGAGGAGGGACAATGCTTTTGATTAATAAAACCAAGGGAAACTTGAGCATGCAATGATGATGATCTTGACAAACTAAAACCCAAAATACTCCCTTGACTTGGAAGATGGACGTGGGAAGCAGCTCCTCCTGGATGTAGATGACTCCTGAATTTGGCAGCACTTCGTCGTGAATCAAACCTTCCTCCCTTGGGTTATGAAATCAAGAGTTCTATTTATAGACTCTCTCAAACTTTCAGGTCGAGTTGAAGATAAATCAGCCAAGAAAGGAGGATAATCCTTAGCAAATCCTTGAGGATAAAATCAACAAGAGTCCAAAGAAACAAACGAGAGGTCCTGAGGATTAGAATTGAAGGAGATAATGCCAATCCAAAACCCTATCTCGTCCATGGAGTAGCAGAGAAAAGGCCTGAACTGTCAGGACTCTCTGAAGGAAGTAACGGCCTTACGATAGACCGTCACTTGGAAATAACGCTCCAAGGAATGACCGTCATATTCAATCTTATCCAAAGGATAAGATCGACGGGAAGAAGATCTAAACAATAGGACTCTGCAAATAAGTAACGGCCAGGGAATAGGGCGTCATAAGGGAAAAACGGCCAGGGAGTAGACCGTTATTATCAAAGGGCAACGAGACCCTAACTCTTGGGACTCTTCAAAGAGTGACGGCCTATGATTCATGCGTTATTATGAAATGACGCGCCTAGTCCAGACCGTTATTATCATTGATTTTCAAGAAAATAGAATGGAGGGATTGCCAAGCTTTTGAATGAAGTGCCACCAGGAACCAGGTCTAATCCAGGAATTGAGACCCAGAAAACAGGCTTCAACTGATTAAAAGGAATTCAATGAAGAGTGAACAACTCGGAGCACCATATTGAATAAATAAGGAGATGACCCGACTTATTGGGTATAAAACGGGTGTCAACAACAATGTGAGTTAGTCTAATATCAATTGCAGCTGTAATTAAGTTATATGCAAGAAGATTATCATGGTGTTTGGTCTCATGTTCGGCTGACGAATCAATTGAATTTGATGGCAGCTCATGAGGACCATTGGATATAAGATTCCACAATTGTGGATCTATGGAGCTAACATAGATGAACATTCTTCCAACCCATGTAGAAAAATCTGAACCATCATAAATGGGCGGAGAAACCATCGAAGCAAGTGTAGCATGTGAATCCATCTAAATAACAAACACCGGGATCTTTCCCTGCAGATCGTTGGATCTGGGAATGACAGAGCCTCGCTCTGATACCACTTGTTGGGTCCCGTGAGGTGTAAGCGGATCTAGAAGGGGGGGTTGAATAGATCCTATCACAAGTTATGGCCTATTTAAAAAACTCTTATCTAGCGGAAGCTTAAACCACTCTTATAAAGTGAATGAATCACCTAGGCACAATGCACAGCGGAATTAAGTAGAGTGGCTCAAATGGAAAGATTTGAATTACAAGCTATGAAACGTCCACACTTCTTTAAGTGAATTACAAAGCATAACACATAGATGAACATGCAATAGCTTGCAACAACCGTGCGTGTGTGTGTATGCTATGTTGATCACTCAAAGTGCATATGTATGTGAGCAAGATAACCAAGTATGGAAGCACATGAACCTGCGAATGGGGTTAGAAGATATAGAGCAATCACACAAAATAAACAATCCACAACACAGGAATTTTTAAGGTGGTTCGGTTGCAACCCCGCAACCTACGTCCACCCCTCACCAAAACTCGGTGAGGCTTCCTTGCTGACACACAGCTTGACCCGGGGACACGCCCCAAATCACAGAACAGAGAAACCCCTCTTTCTGTCTTCCTACACACAAAGCCGGAAGGGACGGCTACACCGCAAATCGGAGAACTTCCGATTGCCTTCCTACTAACCACCAGTAGGGACGTCAACCGCAAATTGGAACACCCTCCAATTGCCTTCCTACTAACCACCTGGTAGGGACGTCAACCGCAAATTGGAACACCCTCCAATTGCCTTCCTACTAACCACCTGGTAGGGACGAATCACAACTTCAATGTTTAACAATATTGAAAGTAAAACAGATGTGAAGGAATTAAAACAAGAGATTGAGTAAGAAGGAATTGGCCCTTGTATCGATATGCTTTGTTGATCAGCAGCAGGGATCTCTTCTTCTTGCAAATCAATCTTCTTGTAATCACCCTTGAATGGATGATTGTTCTTCACGAAGTATTGTTCATGTGAACAGTAACTGTTCTTCCAATCCTCCTCTTTTGATCTTCCTTTTGATCTCTTTACATGGATGAAGAAGTGAATAGATGCTACCTTGATCCTTGCTTCTTTCTTCACAGATCTTGGAAGATGATCTCTTTGATATGAGCTTGAATACCTTGGATTGGATGAAGATGCTCTTCACGGAGTACTGTTCACGTGAACAGTAACTCGAACTCCTCTTGCTTGAGCACACCCTTGCAACCTCCTTTGATCTCCCTTGTTAGCCTTGCTTGATTCTACTCTTCCTTGGAGGTTGCTGGATTGAGATATAAGCTTGAATCACCTTGAGTTGATGGAGAGGATATTGGATGTAGCTTGATCTTCTCTTGAATCCCCTTGAGTTGATGAAGAGGTGTATGGATGTAGCTTTGATCACCTTTGATAGCCTTGAATGCTTCTTGCTTGGTTGGAGGTTGCTTGGCTTCAGATCTGAGCTTGAATCACCTTGGAAGGATGAAGAACTCCAGCCCGTAGTACTGTTCACGGAGGTGCTACAGTACCTTCGAAATGGCCTCTCTTGATTCACTTCATCAACTCCATCAACTAGGGTTTCTAACCCTCTCATGTTGGTTTTATAACCCTTGGAATGGTCCTTGGACACCCTCCAGACCAGATCCATAAATCATGGAAGATTAGGTAGGGTTTGATTAAACAAATCCATGGAAAGGGGCTGGCCACGAGGTGGATTTCGAGGTCAAACTTGGTTGGCTCGGGGCTGGCGGTCGACCGGAATTCATGGGCCGGTCGACCGGAACTTGCTGCAGTTAGAATTTTTCGGTTCTGGCAAAACCGGTCGACCGGAATTCATTGGCCGGTCGACCTAAATGTCACAGACCTCGAACCTTTTGGTTCTGGGAAAATCGGTCGACCTAGCTACAGTGCCGCCGGTCGACCTAGCTACAGTAAATTCCAGATTAACACAATTCAGCCCCAAATGCCATTGCAACCCTTCCGAACTCTGTGGCATCAAACTCCTTTGATCTTGGGGAATATATATTGAGTGTTTTGGCCTGTAAAATCATATAAAAAGGATTAGAACTTTAGCTCAATAATCCATATAATAAATGTATGAAATACACATATGAAATCTCATGAATTAGTTATATGTGAACACTTTGAATCACAAGTGTTCTGAGCTAAAGATCAAGAGATAAGAGCTCAACCACCCCAAGTAAAATATCCATGAAACACACTCATGGAATCTCAATAACAAGAAGGATAGAAAAGCTCATTCTCAAATTAACCATCCATATCAAAAGATCAAGTTCATATGACAATGAACTTAAACAAATGGATGATCATCATGTAACCCAAAGTTTCAAGATTGATGTGAGCATTCAAGAATCACATGTTCCTTGGTATTAATGCAATGTGAGAACATATAATGCAAGTTGCGAATGGGCATCATGAAACCAAATACATAGAGAGTGATAAACAACAATGACTCATAGTGTTAAGCCATTATCAAAACCAAGAATACATTAGAACTCATATGACCATAGAATGATGTCGAATGACCCAAGTGACCATATGAACTCAAGTGACCATAGGGGCACAACAACCCCTATTTCCAAAGCTCCTTATCGTATGTCTCCTACGGAGCTAAGAGAACTAAAGTAACAGTTGATGGAATTGCTTGAGAAAGGGTTCATTCGTCCTAGTACTTTCCCTTGGGGAGCTCCTGTATTATTCATCTGGAAGAAGGATGGTTCGATGAGGTTGTGCATCGATTATCGGCAATTGAACCAGTTAACTATCAAGAACAGATATCCATTGCCAAGGATTGATGAGTTATTTGATCAGATTGCAGGAGCTCAGTATTTTTCTAAGATCAACATTCGATCTGGATATCATCAATTACGAATTAAGGAAGAGCATATCTATAAAACAACCTTCTACAGCAGGTATGGGCATTTCGAATTTGTAGTAATGCCTTTTGGGTAAACAAATGCACCTGCAGCTTTCATGTAGCTGATGAACGATGTGTTTCGGCCCTATCTTGATCAATGGGTCGTGGTGTTCATTGATGACATCTTGATTTATTCTAAGAGTGAGGAGGAGTATGCTGAACATTTGAGGATGGCATTGCAACTATTGAGAGATCATCAATTATATGCCAAGTTTAGTAAGTGTGATTTCTGGTTGTAAGAGGTGTCCTTTCTAGGGCATATCATCATAAAAGAAGGTATTTCTGTTGATCCTTCGAAGGTAGAGACAGTAAAGAATTGGGCTAAGCCTACTAATGTGACTGAAGTGAGAAGTTTCCTAGGCCTAACAGGTTACTACCGAAGGTTTATTCAAGATTTCTCCAAAATTGCGATACCTCTGACAAGATTAACCCGCAAGGAGATCAAATTTTATTGGTCAGAAGATTGCGAGCGAAGCTTCCAGACCATGAAGGAATCTTTGACCACTGCACTTGTTTTGGATTTACCTTCTGGAGAAAGAGGTTTTGTGGTATACACTGATGCTTCAAGTATTGGTTTAGGGTGTGTACTCATGCAGCACGGAAAAGTGATGGCCTATTCTTCTAGGCAGTTGAGGAAGCATGAAGAGAATTATCATGTTCATGATTTGGAGCTAGAAGCAGTGGTGTTCACCTTGAAGATATGGAGGCACGACATGTATGGAGAAGCGTTTACGGTGTTTTCAGATCATAAGAGTTTGAAATACTTGTTTTCTCAGAAGAAACTCAATATGAGGCAGCGAAGATGGCTGGAGTATTTGAAGGACTTTGATTTCTCCATTGAGTATCATCCTGGAAAAGGAAATGTGGTGGCAGATGCCTTAAGCCGTAAGCCTATAGCTAAGTTGTCAAGCCTCATGTTACAAGAATGGAAATTGTTGGAGTAGTTAGCTAGTTTGGATCTTAATGTTGACAAGGATCGGATTATGATTGCTCAGATTCAACTTAAGCCCGAATTATTGATGGAAATCAAGTCTCTGCAAGATGATGACCCAGAGTTGGTAGAGATCAAGGGAAGCTTGAGTAACAGACTTGACTTCTTGATGGCTGATGATGAAAGATTATTATTTCAGGGAAGAACTTGTGTACCTGATGTAGCTGAGAGAAAGAGTAAGATCCTTGAGGAAGCCCATAGATCCAGATACACCATTCATCCTAGAGGTACTAAGATGTTTAAGGATTTGAAAAGATCTTTTTTGTGGCCGAATATGAAAAGGGAAGTTGCGGACTTCGTAAGTAGATGTTTGGTTTGTCAGCAAGTCAAGGCAGAGCATTTCAGACCAGCAGGGAAATTGAAACCCCTTGATGTATTCCAATGGAAGTGGGAGAGCATTGGCATGGATTTCATTATGGGTCTACCTAGGACTCGTAGTGGATTTGATGTAATATGGGTGATTGTCGACAGATTGACAAAATCCGCTCATTTCTTATCCATTAAGTCTAAATGGACAGTTGATGTATTGGTTGCTTTGTATATGAAGGAAGTGGTAAGACTACATGGTATACCAGTCAGCATTGTGTCTGATAGAGACCCCATGTTCACTTCTCATTTTTCGAAAGGATTTCAAGAGTCCTTGGGAACTCGTCTGAATTTCAGTATTGCTTTCCATCCACAAACAGACGGACAGACTGAAAGGACCAACCAGATAGTAGAAGATATGTTTAGAGCCTGCATGATTGACTTTGGAGGTAGTTGGAGTGATCACTTGGCATTGGTTGAATTCACCTACAACAACAGTTACCAGTCCAGCATTCAGATGGCTCCATTTGAAGCTTTGTATGGTAGAAGCTGTCGATCCCCGTTATGTTGGGACGAGGTGGGTGAGAAGCAATGGCTTAGACCAGATCTCATTTCCGAATCGTCCAAGAACATCCGTATTATCAGAGATCGGTTGCAAGTAGCACAATCAAGACAGAAGAGTTATGCCGACACCAGGAGGAGAGTTTTGGAATTTCAAGTTGGTGAGCATGTGTTTTTAAAGGTTTCTCCTATAAGGAGAATTCGAAGGTTTGGTATTTCGGGTAAACTGAGTCCAAGATACATTGGTCCATTCGAGATTCTAGAAAGAGTGGGGGAGGTTGCTTACCGTTTGGCACTACCACCTCAGTTATCTGGAGTACATAATGTCTTCCATGTGTCTATGTTACGGAAATATGTGTATGATCCCACTCACATTATTCAGCATATGGACTTCGAATTGAAGGAAGATCTGACTTATGAAGAAAGACAGATCAAGATTTTGGATCGGAAGCAACAGCAGCTCAGGAATCGTTCCATACCGATGGTTAAAGTGTAGTGGAGTCGGTGTGGAACTGAAGAAGCTACTTGGGAGTCAGAAGATACTATGTGGAGACAGTACCCTGACTTATTCTAGGTGAGCTGTCTCACTCCCTCTTTTTATTATTAAGTGTATTGAATTTGGAGGACCAAATTCCATAAGTGGGGGAGGGTGTAATATCCTGATTTTTTCAAGAAATTAATTAGAAATTAATTAGAATAATTCCTTAATAAATAGAATAAGTTATATTTCGACTATTTTATAAAAATCCAGAACAATTATATTCTTGTAGAGGATAACACGTTTAACAAACTTGTCTTCTATGACCAACCCAAATAAAATCTGTATGTAGGCCGAATTAGTGGATTAAGCCCAAATTGAACACTTAGTTAACCATACCTTGAAACGCCAAATTCGAGCCCAGTACTCCATCAAATGAGCCCAAACCAGTGGAAAATGAAAGGCCATGATGAGAGGATCATTTCCCCTCCCTTAATCTCTCAAAACTCTAACCCTAGGAGATACAATCGGCGGAGTTTTGGCGCGTCAACAATTGCGGCGGCGTTCACATCAACTCGACTTGCGTGGATGAATACTCCGCGCATAGAACCCTCCAGAAGGCGTGTGACCTATAAAAATGAAGCTCTCTAACCCTAGAATCGTTTAGGACTAGTGGCTACTGCAGAGGAGCTGCATCGAGGGAGATCTTCAGCGATTAGTGACTGCGTGTACCGGCGTCTTGGGTTTTCTTTCTCCTTCCTTCTTCATCTGATTCAGGTAGGTGATAGCAAGCCAAAACCTACAAATAATATATGGTTGGAAGCAACATCGTGTCAGCTTTTCATTGATGTAGAAAGCCCTAAATTTTATCAAGTGTTCTGCGAGAATTTTAGGTTTTAGTAGAAGCTTGTCACATCTAGGGTTATAATTGTTCCCTTTCGATTAAGTATTAATTTCAGGCTGTAAACACAAAATTGATTCATGAATCTCGTAGAGTTTTTCATGCTCTTTCTTTTGATAGTAAAAGCCCCAAATTCCATGCTTTATACTATGCGAATTTCATGTTTTAGTTCTGACCCTAGAAACCTCACCGGAGTCGGCCAAGGCGAAGGGGCAGCGACCTATCTGGCCTTGTGCGGCCACACGATAGACCGAACATCCAAGACAGGCGGCCCTCTCTTGACCATTTATATGTTTCTATATCTGCTCGTTTCCCTGGTACGTGTGGCCGGATACCAACCGCATGTCTGTCCTGCGGCCAGTTCCAGATCGCACATCCCTTCCAACGGCACCCTACCGACCGTCCATCTCCAGTAGGCCTTCGGACCTGAGGGGGCATGAGCGGCTTGTCTGTGACCGTATATGGCGATGTAAGGTCCAAAACCGACTACACATCTATAACAGAACATATTAATTGTCATTTCAGCATATTATGTTAGTAGATTAGTGGTTAATGGCATGTTAGTAACACACCTAATAAATTGTAATTCATGACAGTAAATAATTCTTACTGATTTATTTAATTTGAGCTTGATCTTGATTCATCTTTCCAATGAATGTCAATCTTAATTGTGAATCATTTATAATTGAAATGGCTACTAGGTTTACACTTGTATAACCTTAATCTTGAACCATAATTATCCCCTAGATTTGAATTTGGACTCAAACGAATTACTGTGATTTGAGTTAGTCCGAATTGGACTAGCAGGGACAAGCGCGGCCGTTAGTGGACCGCATATCTCTTTGAACGGCCCTCTGGAGACCGTTCATCCCTGGCTAATGCCAATTAGTCTTGGCCGATTATCCTTAATCCATCTTCGGCCAATTCCTGATTTGATCAGCCCAGTAGACCCAAGGCCGACCAGCAGACAGTGGGCTGGACTCTGGTTCAGTTCCACCCTGCCTATGGCAGCCCGGGAGCCCACTTGGCCGAATTTCTAGACTCTTGTTAGGCCCTGTGTTGTGCGGCCAGATATAGCCCGTACATCTTTCAGGTGACCCTTAATAGACCGTTCAATGGATGAGCGGTTCTGTCGGGACCGCATATACTGACCTCGATTTTATAAACTTCTGGCCTTGTACGGCCTAATCCCTATCGTTCATATAGAATAGCGGCCCTTTATCAGCCGTTCAACCTTGACCTCCCGAGGGCTTAACCTCAGCCCAGTTCCTGTAGTGCGGTCCAGAGGCGACCGCACGAGTTCTTGAGCGGTCCATTAGTAACCGCATATCATCCAGAGGCGAGTTTTATCCGTGTTTTATGGTTTTGAATCCAAGAACATGATGGTTCTTTATAATTTAAATTCCTGGACAGAAATTCTGGACAGTATCTCTTCAACTTAGCCTTGGGATGTTCCGAGGTATGTTTATACTTGATTATAATTGGTCATTTTAACTTGATTAAAGTCTAGACGGAACTTGGGATCTTGGATCCAATAAATCAATGCCAACGCATCATAGGGGCCCGGTCTGTTCTTAGGGAGAGCGCCCGAAAAGTACTTGTGCCCATGGGAGTTTGTAATGACATGGTGAGGCATTGCACCGAGTGCATGACTAGCGTGATGTCTATGACAATGATCTCTTACTTGAATCGTGTTCTACTTGGTTATATTCTTACTTGTTGGCCAATTTCCTGCAATTTCCTGTTACATATTTTGTTCTTAACTTGAAATTCTTGTAGTTATATCATTCTGCCATATTGTTATTCCATTCCATTCTTTAGCACTTTCTTTTATTATGTTGTTTTATTCGATCGTTATTTCTTTTCTTTCCGTTTCATACATGTAATTAATTTGTTAATCACTTACACTTGCCCGTTGTTACCTACTGAGTGTTCGCTCATATAGTTGTTTTCCCCCCTTTCCAGGCAGCTCAGGTGAAGATTCACAGATGGATGGGAATGGGTAAGAGTGATGACTTGGAGTGTATCAGCTAGTCATTATGTTGAGATTGTTATAGTTGTTTTACATCTAGCTATGCCTTAGAACTTGTGTTAGTTATTGTAACGGAGTCGAGTAGAGATTATGCTTGATTATGTTTAAGTCAGTTTGATGGTATTTGTAATAGACTTGGAGTTATTCTATTCGTGACGTTATGTTAATTCTTAGCTTAGCATGTTATCTTTACTAGCATTTTCTACTGCCGGTCCCGATATTCCGCGTCGGGGCGTGACAACAGAGATAACATCATTTGCAATGATATCCCAACAGGAAGTGTAGAAAGTGCCAGTGAAACCATCGGGTCCTGGTGCACCATTCCCATTGAGATCCCAAACCGCCTTCTTAATCTCAGCATCAGTGGGAATTTGGCAAAGATTGTTATTGTGGGTGTCAGTAATAAGAGTAGGGATGACTTGAATCAGTTCCTCTTCAATCTGGTGGGGTTCAGTGGAGAGGTGGGAGGTAAAGAAATGAACAACCTCCTCCCGTAATGTGGATTAGTTGTCACACCAATCATCGTTAATCCTCCGCCTATGAATGAAGGTTCTTCTTCTATTACCCTGGACAACGGAGTGATAGAAAGAAGTGTTTTTATCCCCATTAGCCACCCATTCCAGTCTTGCTTTCTGAGCCCAGAGCAGCTCCTCATTATGATATGCTCTTCGCAAACGAGCTGAGGATTCATTGAGCCTCATATGGTTGTCCTCAGTTGGGTCATTTTCAATGGTAGCTTGATCAGCAACATTGGCGGCCTCAGCCTCGTTGACGTTCTTCTTGAGATCCCCGAAAACATTCTTATTCCATATCCTAAGAGCACACTTAACAGCCTATAATTTAGATTGCAGATTAACCAGAGGATTGGGATGGGAGGCATAATTATTGTTCCATGCTTTAGTGACAGTCGCCAGAAAGGAGACGTGGGTACACTACATAGCTTGAAATATGAAACAAGCTGGGGGCCTTTGAATCACATCAAAGTGAACAAGCAAAGAAGATTGGTCGGAGGGACCCCTGGGAAGGTGTTTGATAATAAAACTCTGTGCAAGATCAAGCCATTGGGCGTTAACCAGCACGCGATCAAGCCTAGCTTTGATTGCTGCCTGCCTAGTGCGGTTTTTCGACCATGTGAAAGGTGAGCCAGAGAACCCAGCATCAATCATCACAGTCATAGAGATGAACGAATTGAAGTCCAGCATAGAATTGTAGTTAGGAACACGGCCACCCATTTTTTCAGATGAAGATGCAATGCAGTTAAAATCCCCGCCAATCAGCCATGGTAATTCCACTTATTCAGAGAAATCCATAAGAAAATCATAAAGGTCCCTCCGGTTATTTTTGTTGCAGTCCCCATAGACAGCTGTTAAGTAACATGAGGTAGTGTCATCATCCTTGAGGATGCCTACAGTGATGTGCTGAGCAGACAAATTCACAATTTAGCGGGAAATCTCCTTATTCCAGAAAAGCCAGATTTTAGAGTTCTTACTATTATAAGCACAAAACGAATCCATGCCAATAAAGTGGTAGAGGGATTCAACATTAGTAAGTGGAATCATAGGTTCAGAAATAACAAGAAGTTGAATAACATGCTGCCGAACAAGGTGCTTGTGAGTGTGTCTAGAGGCGAGGTTGGCAACGCCTCTGATATTCCAGAAGATAGTTGGAAAAATCATGACGAAGAATATCCAAACGATTTACCAGACGCCTTTAGCTGTGATCTGGTACGCACCCCCG
This sequence comes from Amorphophallus konjac, assembly GCA_022559845.1. Classification (NCBI taxonomy): domain Eukaryota; kingdom Viridiplantae; phylum Streptophyta; class Magnoliopsida; order Alismatales; family Araceae; genus Amorphophallus; species Amorphophallus konjac. Next base: position 253,508,244 of record CM040121.1, read on the forward strand.
GAAGAAGCGTCGACGTATCCACCTTGCTTGTAATTGTATTTGGCATGAGAGCATTTTCAAAAATTGCTAGCCGGCTCAAGTTTAAGGAACTCCGAGGATCAGGGATATTAGTTGCCTCCGTGGTACTCACTTTCACGGAATATCGCGCTCTTCCTTCCACCAAAGAATGCTCCGACTGGCAAGCCTGCTTAATAGTTTCATGCATACAAACTGGCTCATGCAGCGTTAACAGGACATTCATCGTAAGTTGCACCGTAGGTAGAACATGCCCGGCATGCCCCGAAGCATTAATGATGCAAGTGCCTTGAGACTGGAGTTAAACAAAGGCAGAGTCCTTCAACAGATGTAAACTGATCTCAGAACAGCAGAGATTGTTAGGAGCTTCCTGCCTGGACTCCGTTAGAAGAGGTGATGGGACAATGATCTGTACTGTAGCTACTTGATTAATACCGTCCTTGTCTCTAGGAGAAGGACTAAGAGGTTGAATATCTACAGCCTCCTGAGTGGGTTTAGTAACACCCTCAAGACTGTGCACATAATGGTCCTCATTGCCAGGGTTCGAAGAGCAGACCCCCTGTAAAACTCGGAGAGAATTATTGGACTTGAACACATCAGCATCACCTTTCTTACGCCACTTCCTGAGTGGCTGAAGAGTAGGATCCACGTACGCGTTTGCTGGGGCAGAAAATTCATCTGGGTGCTTCATATTGCACCTCAGGATGGTGTCGAAGGTCTCGACAAAATCAGAAAGATGGTCTTCGGCCTTCGACGTTTTGACGAACATATCATCAATGTAGGCCTTGACATTCCGACTGAGTTGTCTCTCGAAGATGTGGTTGATCAGTCTCTAATATGTTGCTCCAACATTCTTCAACTCGAATGGCGTTCAGATGTAGCAGTGTACGCCGAAGTCAGTGATGAAGGCGGTCTTCTCGATGTCCTCCGGGTCCATCCTGATCTGATGGTAACCAGAGTAGGTGTCCATAAAGTTGAGCAACTCGTTGCTAGAGGTTGAGTCGACTAGTTGATCGATGCTTGGCAGCGGGTAGCAATCCTTCGGGGTAGCCTTGTTGAGGTCGGTGAAGTCTACGCACATTCGCCATTTCCCCGAAGCCTTCGGTACCAGGACGATGTTGGCGAGCCACGTAGGGTATAGGACTGGATAAAAGAGGCCAGTCTTTTGCCCCTTGATGACTTGCTCTTTGATGACTGCTTGCTTCTCCGGGGCATGCTTTCTCTTGCGTTGCTGGACAGGTTTCACCGTTAGGTCGATGTTGAGCTTGTGCATCACCACGTCTCTCGGGATCCCGGGGAGGTGCTCGTCTGACCATGCAAAGACTTGGATGTACTGGGCAAGAAAATCCTTTTATTTTTCTTGTTCCTCAGGTGGCAGATCGGCTCCGATCTTGACTCCTAAAGTCGGTTACCGTTGAGGAAGACCGTTAGCAACTCGCCGCCAGGCTCAGATGTTGTTGGTCCCTCCTCGGCTCCCTTTACTCCTTTGTTTTTCCCTTCCGGCCTCATGGCTTCGATCGAGATTATATAGCACCATCTAGGCAATGCCTGGTTACCTCGGACCTCCCCCACGCCATGCTTGGTGGGGAACTTCATTTTTTGGTGAAAGGTAGAGGGCTCCACTTTCGTTCAGCTGAGGATACCTCGGCCGAAGATGGTGTTATAGGTCATCATTCCCTTAATCACGATGAAGTCCACCATAACCGTAACGGTTTTGGGTGGGGTGCCGATAGTAACTGGCAGGCTCAGGACTCCCTCGGGATAAGTTGCCTGGCCATTGAACCCATAGAGGGGGGTTCGGATCGGGCGGAGTTTAGATGGATTCTCTCCCATCTTGAGGAAACATTCGTAGGATAATACATCAGGGGCACTACCATTGTGAACTAAGATCCTATCTATGTTACAATGGTTTATTGTAGCCGATACAACAAGCGCGTCGTCATGCGGGGTGGTTAACCATTCCAGGTCTTGGTCGGAGAATACCAGGGCCTGGGGTTCGCTCGCCAGCGGGCCCTTAGGGAGTTCAGTAGAGGCTCGGCTCGCCCACTCGGTGTGACACTTTCTTCCTCGGCTGCTATGTCCTCTTGATGTTGTGCCGCTGTGGACGTCGAAAAATGTCAATGAGGATCATACGGCATGCATGCCTCGACACTCGAGAGTGAGCCAAAGATGAGAATACAGAATAGACCTCATGCCTCACCCGATTAGGACGAGAACTCACTTGGTGGCCCACTACCCGCCAAGGAAGTCCCCCAGGCGGAAGATACGGCCACAACTCTCCGACCGGCCATGTCAAAAGCTGAATCAGAGAAAAGTCAGGAACTCCAACATAGTCTCGGCATGCACCGAAAGTCACGCAAAGTCTGGGATCGAGACCTGGAGGCTACGAACGGAATACTGTAGAGGACATGCGTCGCAACCGGAATATTTCGGGAATGCCAACATTCATATAAACGGTCGCGACTTTAAAAAGAATATGTTCAGACCTTAAAACGGCGCGGAAGGGCCTTAAAGCGGCGCGCCTTAAAACGGCGTGCCCCACTTTATGCTCTAGTACAAGCTCCCCCTTGCTTTTGTTAAAACGGCGCCACCCCCTTTTTATGCTAAACCGGCGTGCCCATTTCAGAATGATAATACGTCGCGCTCAACTTAAAGGCAAAAGAGAGGGCTATTCTGGCGCGATCGCTATTCCCCCGCGCCGGGTTAGCTGAAGCAAGCAATCCTTTCTCTGAAGTGTTTACCCGACGCCGCAACCAACCCATCCCGTCATCAATGCGGTCTCCTGTTTCCCGGGGGCGGCATGATGACGAACAAGCCTGAAGTGGTTAAAACTTTCGCCTCGATCCAGCGGGCAACCAAGCATATGCCGTGAATGGAAATTCTCGAGCCCTGCACCGCCGAACGCTCATTCCGTCGGTCGGCCGCCCATTCTCCTGCAAATGATGAAAGCAACATGGCTCGCGGTGGATATGCCAGCGGAGGAGGAGGCCATGCCTCTGCCCCTCTCCCGGTCACACTGTAGCCACGGGGGAGGTGACGTCCACGACAGCGGCATTCGACACGGTGACACGGCCGCGGTGTTGCAGGCGAAGTAAGAGGGAAAGAAGAAGAAATAAGGAAGAAAATAAAGGGGGCCTCTCCCTTCGACAGGGCCACTAGCCCCTATAAAAAGCCCACCACGGAGAACTTTGATCGTTGGACAACCCTTGGAAGCCTGGAGAGCGAAAGCTTTTCTTCTGAGAGAAACCCCTTGAAGCCCCGAAGCCCGTGTGGAGAAGAAGAAAGAAAGAGTGGGAGAGAAAGGGTGAGGAAGAGTGAGAGCCAGCCGTGTGAGGGTGGGTCATTGTCTTTCTCCTCTTCCTTTGTATTCTGCTCAGCGACGTCCAGCCCCGATGTAGTTATTTCTGTTTGAGTGGAAATGAAGCATGGGGCCTTCAACCCCGATCCTTTCTTATCCCCTTCATGAAACCTGATTTTGATGCTCGCTCATCCCCTCCCTTTTGCAAGTCCATATGTTCCCGTTGGATCATATATGCATAGATATGTACATATATATCTGTAGATAGATATATACACATGCATGCGTTAACTTCCTTTTACTGCTATCTCCTGGATCTCCCCTCCGCCGTGTTCTTGTGTCGACTTTAGCTCTCACGCGGTCTTCAGCCACGCGATCACGGCAACCCTCGGGTCACCGGAGTTCCTTTGTAGGCTGGCCCTCAGGACCTCCGGCCCCGAACGGGGGGAGTCGATACGATCGCAACAACCCATGGGTCACCGGACTCCCTTGTAGGCTAGCCCTCGGGACCTCCGGCCCCAAATGGGGTAATTTTGCTGGTGTCGTCGCTTATGCGCACACCGGGAGGTTTCGGGGCCGTCGGAGTTCTCTCCGTATGGCGCACCTCATTTTTTCCCCGGACCCTTCGGGTCTAGGGGAGGTGCTGCCCAAATTTTGCAAGGCGAATAACCCATAAGAACAAACGAACAGAATAAGCTCTATGGGGAAAAGAACATCATATGTCGAAAACCACTGAAACAAACTGAATCTATGAGTTCTTGCATAAACTTTTCTAATAAAACACTCGAATCATCATGCTAATCCACCTGAATAAATAATTAAAACACTTAAATCTTCTTTCCACAAACATAATCCATCAATAAGATGAACTAACCAATCAATAAATTAGTTTGCAGTTGAAGGAAAGAAGAAACAGAGCACAAAAGGGTTGAAAGAAAGCTATACGATGCTTAATCCTGCGCCCCCTAATCCGGCGTGGGTTAATCCGGCGCGCTACCCCCCCCCCCACGCCGGTTTAACCCCACACTCAAATCCACATTTAAACTCTTGGAATGAATAGTATGCGCTCCCATCACTTTATGAGCCTAAATCCGGCGCACCATTCTTCTTGAACTTAATCCGGCGCGCCCCCCTACATGAGCCCAAGACCGATGCGCCTCCCCTTCTTTGCCTTAACCGGTGCGCCCTTCTTTCCCTTTGGATCCCTTTTAACCCGCGCGCCCCCCCTTGTAGCATCCTTATCCGACGCGCCCCCCCTTTCTAATAACATAACCTGCGCGCCCCTCCAATACCGCTAAGCCGGCGTGCCTGAAAGGGGGATAATGATTAATCAGATAAGAGAAAAGACTTGAAGCTAATGAATAAAACTAATCGAAAGTTTCCCCTCTGCTATAACCCCGTGACCTGACCGCGCAGGTCGATCCGCGTGCGAGGGCACACATTGATGAATTCGGGCTTTGCACGTAACGATTCACTTCCCCGGACTGTGTGTGAACGGAAGAGCAATGACGCCCCGTGGCATCGGATGTGGTCCTCAGAAATCCCGATATGGCCATAGTCCACAACCATCTCAGGCTAATAGGTCATTAATCTGACTCCGCCATGCCCGGGCATACAGATGCTCTTATTTTCCTGCAATGATTGTGAGGTGTTCATATAGGACATTTGTTCGAGCACCAAATGGTCGATTTATGACTGAAACGGCTTCAAATATCTCTCTGCAACCCACTATAGGAAATTTTAATGCTTTTTCAATATGCCATTCACTCCTTTCATAGAAACTAATATTTAGGCCATGAGGTCCCTTTTCTTGGCGATTAATCAGAGGTCTTCCCCTCTCCGAGGGGATGTAATTAACGCCGTGGCCTTTATGGCACGGCGGGTCTCCAGTCCCGACCCGATATCCACAATCGTCTGATTAGTCAGACGGAGCGCACCCCGGGATTCGGACCACTCCAGTCTTGAAGCCCGAACACATTGTCACCTAGGTGACTGGCACGCCCGCGCACTAGATAAATCGATAAACCGATAAAAAGAACACTCCGATATCATCACACACGCATTTGAATGCGTTCCACAAGTTGGCACGCCCGGTGGGACGGAACTACCTCTCATCTTTTCGCCGAGATTAGGGGCCCAATGGCCTTTTCCGAAGTCTTAACTTCCGCATTTTTGAAATTGCAGGAGGGATCCATTTCTGAAGAACCAATGGCTGTCACTTTCGGTCCATTGGTTGTGGCGAGCCATGAGGAGCATGGCTACTTGGCAGTGCCGATCCAGTTCGGTGACTTTCCCCCGGTCGTTGGCTTCCCCAACTTCCTCGGGGTTATGTTCGTGGACCTCCTGGATGTCAAGAAGGTCGAGCCCGTCGCCCCCGTGGAGGCGACACCCGAAGCTGTGAAGATGGTGGGCTACTATGTCCACCACATTGAAGCGAAGAAGAAATGCACCTCGGCTGCCAGGAGGGCGGCATGGAGGACCACTAGCACGCCGCAAGGCCGGCTTTCCCTCTCGGGAAAATCCGTAATGATCGGAGGAGTCCGAGTGTACCTGAACGGCCGGCAGGCCACGATCTCTCCAGATAGGGTAATCCCGATGATGCCGGTGCACAACCAATTCCAAGCACTGGCCCGAGAGCGAGGGGACCGCATCCAGGTCCATGCCAAAGCAAGAGTCGGGCCAGAAGCCGACTAAATTCAAGCAAGCATGGGTCCCCATCAGGCGGGCCTCAGCCCCAACCGAACTGGTGCCCGTCAGGACTGACCGGCTCAAGAAAAAGATGAAGGAAGATGAAGAAGAGAAGATTGAGGCGTCGGCTCAAGCGTCTCGAAGACCTACCTTCCGTGCTCACGGTCGGCAGGCGAACATCTATTTGAAGGAAGGAAGATACAGTAGGATGCACGAGCGGAGGCGTCTCGCCTATAGACCGCCAGTGCAAGCATCACCACCAACTGTCTGCCCCAGCCAGGGAGAAGACGACATCACTCAAGCCGTGAGGGGATATCTCCGCGGCCTTGGGAACACCCTCCTGGGAACTCAGAGGCTCCTAGAAGCCGTGAATGATGCTGAAAGAAACCGGAAGCAACAAGTTAACCCGGAAGATGCGGAGTCGGAGTGCTATGGGCTGCCCCTCTATAAAGAAGCTCCACCAAGAGTCTCGGTGTTCAATAGACTAACCTTTCCTAGACAGACAACCAGGGAGGCGGCTCGAAGAAACAAAAAGATGCGGGTTTATACCTGCAATATGGCCGGGGTGGCCAACCAATATGGAGCCCTACCTGAAGACCAAGAAGAGATGGCCAGGCTGGCTGGCAGGCCGGGCCCCCTCACCAGAAGAGGAGCAGCTGCAGCTGAGATAATACAAGCCCTCACCGGTGAAACAAGTTCAGATGCGGTCGCCATGGCGGCGAATGTGATTACCGCTGGGGATGACGGAGAAAGGGTAGCACCTTCTCTAGACACTCCGACAGAAGGGGGAGGCCAAGCTCCTAGCCCATCCACCCCCGACCCGGCAATGCTGATGCTACTTCAGGCCTATCGATAGGAGATCGAAGCTCTGAAGCGACAGGTGGGTGAACTGACCATGCATGCTTCCACCTCGAAGTAGGTCGAACCGCCTCCAGAAACATCCAGGCAAGGCGCTGGAGAATTTGAGGGTTCACCCCAGGTGACGGCCTCTCAGCCAATCCCCAACTATGCTGGGGGCACGGCCCCAATGACCCCTTTGGCTCCTCAACACCAAGGCACCGCCACCATACCCCAGGCGACGGTGTTGACGACGCCACAGATGCAGTCGGCTCATTTCTATCCAGAAGCAGTGGATCCGGCAATGGCTAACAAGCTCAAGATCGAGCAGATAGTCGAGATGAAGCTGGCTGATCGGGGAAGTGAAGAATACGCCTCATATGATGTGTACAAGGTCCCCTACCCTGTCCATCATGCAGGGAAGAGATTGCCTCCTGGCGTCAGCAAGCTGCCAAAGTTTGACAAATTTAATGGCCAGGGGTCTCCAAAGGAACACATAGCCTATTACATCAATGTGATGGGCGATCTGGCGACCGATGAATCGTACCTGCTGAAGTTCTTCGGGTCCTCGCTCACAGGGCTCGCCTTCGAATGGTACTCGAACTTGCCGGCGGGGTCTGTTAACGACTGGCCAGATTTGCAAAGAAAATTTCGGGAGCGGTTCCATGTCACCGAAAGAGAGGTCACAGTGGCCGAGCTCTATGCAACCAGGCAGAAGAATGATGAAACTGCCCTAGAATTCATCAAGAGATGGTGGAACCTCAGCATGAGGTGTAGACGCCCGCCACACCAAGAAGATGCGGTTCAGATCTGCAAGCAGAATTTGAAGCGTGAAGTTTTCAAGAAGATGATCGAGATGGAGATCAAGTCATTTGATCGATTAAATAATGTGGTGGCGGAAATTGAGTCCTACCTCTCCAAATACTCTTCCGCACCGGCCACCTCTGCCCAAAAGGGAAAATCAATTGAGAAGCGGTCCGTGCCCAAAGAAGTCAACACTGTCGACTTCAAGGATTTCAAGAAGCAGAAGGATAATGATAAAGGAGTCACTACCGCTCCTCCGGCCAAGCAGGCTGAACAACAAGAGGCCGCCTCCTTGCGGTCAAGAATGAAGAAACTTTACTCCTTCCCGAAGGAGAAGACCCGGGTCATCTTCGAGTGGGCCACCAAATATAACAAAATAACACTCCCGGAGCCGAAGAGACCCGGTGAAATCAAGAGGAAAGATGATCCTCGATTTTGCCCTTACCATCAGATGCTCGGGCACACCCTCGAAGATTGTTACGTCTTCAAAGACATCATTGAAGGCATGATCAAGAAGGGAGAGCTCCAGATGGGCGAACACAAGGTGGACCCGCCCCGCCCACATGAGATGCCGGTAATGGGGGCAACCGTAAATATGATATCCTTATACCAACAACTGCCCGAAGAAGTGTCAGATACTTGTACAAAGCACACCTATGAGGCATTTATTCTTACTCCCGCAGAGAACCAGGGAGATTGGCAGATGGTGCCAAAGAAGGCAAGAAGAAAGTCGACATCCCGCCCTACCCCGGGAGTCCGAATTCATGGCGTCACGCCTCAGCCACCACCACCAGCTGTAACCCCGGTTTGGTATGAAATTGCTCCTCAATTGGTCCTCTGAAGAATGACTGACAACAGGAAGAAGCCGCTTCTGTTGCGGATGCACACGCAAGTCAGCCCGGTAGTTAAACGGCTGCAGGCGGTCATTGACGGGTTAGAAGAATATGAACAACCCAAGATCCAGCCAGTGCAGCTGAAGGAATATGTCCCTTGGGAACATTTTGAATCCCTAAAATTGGCTGAAGAAGCTGAAGCCGAAACACAAGAACCCGGCATATGGGATGAACTTCCCCGAGAACAGCTTCCAGCTGTAAAAGAAGAGAAGAAGAAGCTAAAGAATAAAAGGAAATGCAACATTTTGCCTTGCAAAACCTTGTCGGCCTTATTCAATATCACCGAAGAGGAGGGAGAGGAAGAAATATGCTTCGCGCCTGTCGAGGCAAACCAAGCCGAGGCCTCTACTTCCCAGTATGTCACCAGGTCTGGGAGAAGGTGGGGACGTCTGCCCCTGGCCAATCATAATATTATATTCAGGGGCGAGCGGCCATACCAAATCCCCAAACCTGAAGTGAAGGGCACAGCAATCCCGCCTCCATCGGGCCTCTACCCTGAAGATGCAGCAGGCGAAGTGGTACCCTCGTTCGTCGAATTTTTGCTCGCAAAGAAGCGCAAACAACCATACCAACAGCCCGGGTCCAAGGCCAAAAGCACTCTTTCCTCCACCTCGGGAACGCCCCCTCCGGCGAATAAAGATGATGAGGGCGCCACCCCTGTGGCCCAGCCCGTGCAAATGAAAGAACCAGCCGGCCAAGCAAGCCAGAGCCAGGCAGCCTCCGAAGAAGATAAACCATCTTCCCCGCCGACTCTTCCGGCACCAGAACATGGCAAGCATAGCAAAGCTGAAGAAGCAAAGTTAGCTAACGTCCGAGCCGGCACTCGGATATTGAAACAATTGAAAAGAATCCCAGCAAGATTCAGTGTCTGGGAGATACTCTCCTTGGATGAGGAAACCAGGCAGGCTGTCATTGCGGCTCTACAAACCCCGGCGCATTATGAAAGCTGCTTTGCTGAGATGCAGTTGGGAACAACCATCACCTTCACCGAAGAAGACATGCTCTTGCCTTCGGTTAATCACAATAGGCCCTTGTACATGAGGGGGCAGTTGAACGGCCAGCCTATAAATAGGATCTTGGTCGATACAGGGGCAACAGTAAACATACTCTCCTACCAGGTTTACCAGAAGCATTACTTCAATGTTCACCTGATCAAGGTCAGGGATATGAAGATAACTGGGTTCAACCAGAAGTCTGAAGTTCCCATGGGTGTAGCAGAGTTCGAGCTATCACTGGGAGACTTCACCACCAAAGTGCAGTTCCACGTCATCAACTCCGATACCACATATAAAGCATTGCTCGGCCGACCGTGGCTGCATCAGAATCGGGTAGTGTCTTCGACCCTACACCAGTGCATTAAGTACTTCCGGAATGGAAAAGAAGAAAGAATATTCGCAGACTTACACCCCTTTGAGGTGCTTGAATGCCACTTGCTCGATGCTGCACTTTACATGGAGGAGTCGAAGCAGAATCCCCAGCCGACTCAAAGCAAAGGGAAGGAGATAGCAGAGGACGACGACTGGTTCCCTCCACCGCCACCCGACTATGTGGCACCGCAGGAAGTGTCACACATTTCTAAAGTTGAAGGCGTGGTTCGAGCCATCCCCTCCAATATTTACCTCGAGACAGGAGTTCCGAAGCTCGAGGATTTGCCCGGGTATGTGAAGGTCCCTCCAGGGATCATGAAGCCCCCCACAGACTTAGATTGTCAAACAGTCAAATTCTTGAAGATCTGGGAGGTGCCCAACCCAGAGGGCCCACCTACGATGTTCTATGTGCCCCCTTGACCCCCGCGACCTGACCGGGCAGGTCGAACCCCAAGACCTGACCGGGTAGGTCGTACCCCGCGACCTGACCGCGCAGGTCGATCCGCGTGCGAGGGCACACGTTGATGAATTCGGGCTTTGCACGTAACGATTCACTTCCCCGGACTGTGTGTGAAGGGAAGAGCAATGACACCCCGTGGCAGCGGATGTGGTCCTGATGGGGACATCGAGGCAAGACCGTCCGCATTTTGTTTGCATTTATGTCCTTTCATATTTGTATGTATACCCTTGTGTTATATGGGTACGCAATTGTAAGTCTAAGTGGGTTTATATGTAAAATTCTAGTAGGCCCAAGCAAGGGGGCCCTCACCCCTTTCCCATTGGTCCACCTAAACCATATGGGGCTGGTCAACCATCCTAGGTGGCCATCTAGAAGGTTGGGATGCCAATTGACCACATGGGAGACAAGTGGATTAAAAATTCAAAGGTAGGCTACCTACCTCACCTACCTTGTCCCCCCATTAGAATTAATTAGGAATTTCATTTTTTTATTTTATTTGGATCAAATATGAAGTCCCTTAAATGCCCCTCCTGATCTTAGATCTAAGGGTATTCATGGTCTTTTTTTATTTATTATATAAGTCATGTATTTCTATTATTCTAGAATTAATGAAAGTGAAAAAAGTATTGTGCAAGAGCCCCCCTTGTGAGAATTTCAACCTCCCCTCTCTCTCCCTCTGGTTTCTTAATCCCCAACCCCCATTCTAGAGTGATATCTTCTCCCCCTCAATCTCTGAGTTCATCGGTGCCGCCGCCGCCACCGTTCGTGCCGCTATCGAGCCGCCGCGAAGCCGTCTTCGGTAATCTGTCCATCCGGGACAGAGGCAACTTCCACAAATTTTTGCTCCCACCCCCCTCCTCCTCTGGAGCTGACATTTTTAGGAGTGGTTCACCTCTCGAACCCTTATCTTCACAAAAAAATTCAAGTCATATTTCCTGCATTTGATATTTTTTAATTTTCGTTCAAACTGTCATTCTAGTTCTGCCAGATCTCTATCTACAGTGATAGTTTCCCTGAGTTTTCCATTTCCCGAACCTTTTTTGATTTTTCTTCGAGCCCCCAATTTTACTGTGAGTTCTGTCCACCTTCCTATACCTCTCCAAATTTTCGTGGAATTTTGAAAGTTCATCTCATATTTTTAGAAATTCCTTTTCCAACTCATCTGCAGTTCTGTCTACATCAGTCCAGATCTGACCCCAGTCTAGTGTAAACACTCTAGAAAATCCAAATCACCATATTTTCAAGATCTAAAAATACCCCTGGTTTCCTCTCTTGAGGATCTACAACTTTGCTGAAGGACCCAACTTCAGATTCGGACGTCTACCTTGCAGTCAAAGGTGATTCACAGGAAAGTTCTCTGCTGATCTGAGAATTCGGGTACTGTACAACAGCAGCTTCAAAATTAGTTAAGGCCCAGATCCGTGAAAATCCAGCTACTCTCTCCAGTCCTATCTTGAATTATTTCGAGAGAGCTTTCCATCGGTACCTCCTGATTGTCAATCCGACATCAGGGTTGGTCACAGCGAGCGATCTCGTCGGGTCGCGTGCTGAAAAATAGAACCGGCAGATCCGTGGCCGGTTATTCTGACCAGTGCCGATCGGAGCCGTCCGGCCTCTGGCCGGTGAATCAGCGTGCCTCCATCCCGGGGAGCGCTTCCCCAAGTGTCCCTACTATAGCGGTGCCACCGGGTCCCACACGGCCCCTCCGGCCAGCACGCGGGCCCCCCGGTCGCGAGTACGTGTGCTACCGAAGCTACGCGTGAAGCCGCTCGTCAACCCGAAATCGGTCCTCCCGGGCCCCATTGTGTCGCCCTTTACCTCCCTGCATGGAGTGGGCCGTAAATTCATTGCTGTAATATTTGTGTACTAATTGTCCCGGGAGTATGAGTTTCGGCCGGGTCCGTCTTCCCCACATCGGGAGCGTGGAGGTATCGTATTCGCTCCCTGACTCGGCATTTGCTTTACTCATATATACTTGTTTATGCCGCTGCTAGAGAGCATGTGTAGGGATATCTAGCTCGCTATATATTGTGTATTACCGCAGCTGCGAGAGAGTGCGTGACCGTCCCGTGACCCGATCCAGGCACGAAAGAGAGCCGACCACCCTAGCTCATTGCCGGTTTCTCAACCGCGCACGTCCTACGCTTCCCTCGCTAAGGGACAATCGTGAGCTTGTCGTGTCCGTGGTCCATCCTGCATCAGTATGGTATCAGAGCACCAGTTGATTCTAGGGTGTCTACAACAAAAACAAAAAAAGTGTCATTCAAGTCTACGTGTCTAAGTCGGTCTTAGGAGTTGCATTTGCATCCCTTTACTTGGTATATCAAAAGGTGTTATCCGAACGTTAGGCTACGCCTATCGGGAAGGCCGCACACTTGCGCGAGTGATCTTCGGATCGAGTATCTCCGCCACGTACCGAGTCTTGGTTGTAGTCGAGTCACATTCCAACTTGCATCGCATTTTAAGTCGTGTCTAGGTGCTTGCATTAGTTTGCATAAAATTTGCCTATAAGACAAAAAAAATGCCCTTGCACATCCATTCCTAGGGATCCATTCCCACATTTTTGGCGACTATGGCCAACCCATGTCGACCCGTCCAAGGCGATATGTCCATGTCCGAGTAGATTTGGGCATATCATACGTATTGGTTGGAATATGGCTTGGGAGAGGAGAGCACCACAGCCACATTTCAGTTCCGGAGAGGTTTGCAGATTTACTTTCAAATCCAATGTCTTGTCCGCGATACATTCTCTCTAGCGCAGTCCTATAAGGTTGCTCTTGAGGTCGAGCCATTTGAGTCTCCATTTAATGACGACCTACAGCGAGCCGATGCTGCCCTGGCTGCCCTTCGGCAAACATCTAACTCCCAACCGAGTCTCGAGCCGATCGGACTGCCTACCCCATTGCCTTCACCACCCGTGAGTGCTCCGTTACCACCCTTACCTTCTGACCCTCATCCGGAGCCATCATATTGGGAGCCACCAAAACCCGAGCCACCCGTGTTTCTTACGGGAACACTATACATAGTCAAGCCGCTTCTTCATTGGCTCAAGGATGGCTTGGTCCCACCTCTCTTCCCATCTATGGACCCCACACTACCTCTAGTGCCAAGCAACTCATTTCACACCGCCTTCCGATCTAGTCACTATGTGGACACATTGGACGACCTTCTTAAAGGGTTAGACCGGTAGTTGACATTTACACATTTATAGGCCCGAGGCTTCGACCAACCCACTAGTCGTAGCTTCACCCATCCGGCCATAGGGTCCATTACCTCCGTATGTACCGTGGGTTGTGTTACCACAGAGGTTCTTCTACTTCTCCCGCTACCGGACGAGCCCGACTTCATTACTTTTCTTCCGAGGGAGGAGTCATATCTCTTATACACGGTCCCATTTACCACGAGGGATGGAGGTGACCATCACCTTCATGAATTTCAAACATGGGACTATGTAACAGAGAGACCGAGGGGTCACATATTCTTTGACCCATTTGACCCCTACTCTTGTGGGCCCCGTGACCCATCACTTCCTTCATACCTTATCAGGGAAGTCCACTTTCACACCCCTTTCCCACAGGTCGGGCCATCTATACCCACCAAACCCATCCTCGATACACCCACACCCGGCTCTTCCACATCCGGGTCTTCTAGCCCTCTCAAGTTCCCCAAATCCAAAGAGTCGTCCATACATGACTGGGTCATACTTGGACGTTTGGATGTTCCCCATGCCACCCATCTTCGGTTACATAACATGCATGCATGGCACACATTCGGGTGTCCTGGTCCGCCGTCACCCATGTACGGGTCGGACTAACCATAGATTTGTCTAGAGTCGTGCATGAGTTAGTGTGTTTTCTTTGTGTGGTTTGTTTGCATGGTTTGTGTGTCGTTTGTTTGTCTGCATGTGTCTTGTGCAAGCTCGTCGATGTCAGTCTCTTATGAGTGAGAGGCGAGTGGACTCGCTCGATGAGTATGGGATCGGTTCTACATCTATACCCGGATCAGTCACCTATAGGGACTCAGCGGTGATTCCTAGTGAGTCTTCAAGCCGCCTCCTCCCATTTTGAGAGTGCCCCACCCGGAGTGTCCACCTCTATCCCACAGCAGCTTGTGCATATCGAGCATATATGGAATGAGCAGGTGACGGTCACTTGGAGTGGAGCATACCCGCGTTACTTGGCACGGTGACGGATCCGCCGGAGTACTCGAGCATCCATACCCCTACTCGACGGGGTCAAGTTCCTCCCACCCGGGGAGAATTGATGGGGACATCGAGGCAAGACCATCCACATTTTGTTTGCATTTATGTCCTTTCATATTTGTATGTATACCCTTGTGTTATATGGGTACGCAATTGTAAGTCTTAGTGGGTTTATATGTAAAATTCCAGTAGGCCCAAGCAAGGGGGCCCTCACCCCTTTCCCATTGGTCCACTTAGACCATGTGGGGCTAGTCAACAATCCTAGGTGGCCATCTAGAAGGTTGGAATGCCAATTGACAACATGGGAGACAAGTGGATTAAAAATTCAAAGGTAGGCTACCTACCTCACCTATCTTGTCCCCCCATTAGAATTAATTAGGAATTTCATTTTTTTATTTTATTTGGATCAAATATGAAGTCCCTAAAATGCCCCTCCAGATCCTAGTTCTAAGGGTATTCATGGTCTTTTTTTATTTATTATATAAGTCATGTATTTCTATTATTCTAGAATTAATGAAAGTGAAAAAAGCATTGTGCAAGAGCCCCCCTTGTGAGAATTTCGACCTCCCCTCTCTCTCCCTCTGGTTTCTTCATCCCCAACCCCCATTCTAGAGTGATATCTTCTCCCCCTCAATCTCTGAGTTCATCGGTGCCGCCGCCGCCGCCGTTCGTGCCGCTATCGAGCCGCCGCGAAGCCGTCTTCAGTAATCTGTCCATCCGGGACAGAGGCAACTTCCACGAATTTCTGCTCCCACCCCCCTCCTCCTCTGGAGCTGACATTTTCAGGAGTGGTTCACCTCTCGAACCCTTATCTTCACAAAAAAGTTCAAGTCATATTTTCTTCATTTGATATTTTTTAATTTTCGTTCAAACTGTCATTCCAATTCTGCCAGATCTCTGTCTACAGTGATAGTTTTCCCTGCGTTTTCCATTTCACGACCACTTTTTGATTTTTCTTGGAGCCCCCAATTTTACTGGGAGTTCTGTCCACTTTCCTCTACCTCTCCAAATTTTCGTGGAATTTTGAAAGTTCTATCTTTAGAAATTCCTTTTCCAACTCATCTACAGTTCTATCTGCATCAGTCCAGATCCGACCCTAGTCCAGTGTAAACACTCTAGAAAATCCAAATCACCATATTTTCCAGATCTAAAAATACCCCTGGTTTCCTCTCTTGAAGATCTACAACTTTTCTGAAGGACCCAACTTCAGATTCGGACGTCTACCTCACGGTCAAAGGTGATTCACAGGAACGTTCACTGCTGATCTGAGAATTTGGGTACTGTACAACAGCAGCTTCAAAATTAGTTAAGGCCCAGATCCGTGAAGATCCAGCTACTCTCTCCAGTCCCATCTTGAAGTATTTCGAGAGAGCTTTCCATCGAAACCTCCTGATCGTCGATCCGACATCGGGGTTGGTCGCAGTGAGCGATCTCGTCGGGTCACGCGCTGAAAAATAGAACCGGCAGATCCGTGGCCGGTTATTCCGACCGGTGCCGATCGGAGCCGTCCGGCCTCCGGCCGGCGAATCAGCGTGCCGCCATCCCGGGGATCGCTTCCCCAAGTGTCCCTACTACAGCGGTGCCACCGGGTCCCACACGGCCCCTCCGGCCAGCACGCGGGCCCCACGGTCGCGAGTACGTATGCTGCCGAAGCTACGCGTGAAGCCGCCCGTCAACCCGAAATCGGTCCTCCCGGGCCCCATTGTGTCGCCCTTTACCTCCCTGCGTGGAGTGGGCCGTAAATTCATTGCTGTAATATTTCTGTACTAATTGTCTCGGGAGTACGAGTTTCGGTCGGGTCCGTCTTCCCCACGTCGGGAGCGTGGAGGTATCGTATTCGCTCCCTGACTCGGCATTTGCTTTACTCATATATACTTGTTTATGCCGCTGTTAGAGAGCATGTGTAGGGATATCTAGCTTGCTATATATTGTTTATTACCGCTGCTGCTAGAGAGTGCGTGACCGTCCCGTGACCCGATCCGGGCACGAAAGAGAGCCGACCACCCTAGCTCATTGCCGGTTTCTCAACCGCTCACGTCCGATGCTTCCCTCCCTAAGGGACAATCGCGAGCTTGTCGTGTCCGTGGTCCGTCCTGTATCAGGTCCTCAGAAATCCCGATATGGCCATAGTCCACAACCATCTTAGGCTAATAGATCATTAATTTGACTCCGCCATGCCCAGGCATACAGATGCTCCGATGTTCCTGCAATGATTGTGAGGTGTTCATACAGGACATTTGTTCGAGCACCAAATGGTCGATTTATGACCGAAACGGCTTCAAATATCTCTCTCCACCCCACTATAGGGAATTTTAATGCTTTTTCAATATGCCATTCACTCCTTTCATAGAAACTAATATTTAGGCCATGAGGCCCCTTTTCTTGGTGATTAATCAGAGGTCTTCCCCTCTCCGAGGGGATGTAATTAACGCCGTGGCCTTTATGGCGCGGCGGGTCTCCAGTCCCGACCCGATATCCACAATCGTCTGATTAGTCAGACGGAGCGCACCCCGGGCTTCGGACCACTCCAGTCTTGAAGCCCGAACACATTGTCACCTAGGTGACTGGCACGCCCTCGCACTAGATAAACCGATAAACCAATAAAAAGAACACTCCGATATCATCACACATGAATTTCAGTGCATTCCACAGCCGCCAGCGATGACATTGATGTGGACTCCATGGTGGGCATTGTCAATTTCTTCGGGGGCACCTCGGTCTTCTTTCTGCCTGGACACGTATCGGGATAGGTGTCCCTGGCTGATGAGGCGCTCGATCTCGTCTTGGAGTTGATGGCAATCGCTGGTGTGATGCCTGTGATCGCTGTGGAGTAGGCAATGCTTACGGAGATCGCGGTGCTTGGCCTTCATAGGCTCGGGCTGGTGGAGGAGACCCGAGCCTTTGATGTCTTCGTATATTTCGTAGACGGGGGCGGTAAGGGGGGTATACCGCTCATACTTTCGGGACGGCTCCTTGCGGTCTCCATCCTGGTTCTGCCTTTTTCCTTGACCACTCCCTTGCTTGGACGGTCGCTTCTTGTCCCTCTCCCGACCCGAGCATGTCGTGCCTCGGCAAGTGCTTAGGACTTCCTCACACTCTGCGTGGCGCAGGGCCATGGTCATTAGCTCGGCGAGGGAGGTGGGAGGATGAAGCACTAGCTCGCGCCGTAGATTCTCATCGTGGGTACCCCCAGTTAATGCGGTGATGGCCGAGATAACATCCAGGCGGGGGATGCGCATGGCTTCCGATTTGAATCGGTTGATAAAAGCCCGCAGCTTCTCCCCCTATTTCTTCTTGAGGGCCAGTAATCCCGCCACTGACCGGGGAGGAGCGCTACCGGCGAAGCTTTCCTTGAACTCTCGCCCGAACTGCTTGAAGTTGTGGACACTTCCGGGGGCGAGGGCCCTGAACCATGCCTGAGCGCCCTGAACCAGAGTGGTCACGAACGCTCGGCACTTAATCACGTCGGATGCCCCATACAAGGTCATTAGAGCATCAAAGCTGTCGTAGTGATCGGCCGGGTCTCCCCGGCCGTCATACGGGCCGTCATACGATTTAAAGGTCGGAAGTGAGATCTTGGGGTAAATCTTGGCCTTCAGGATATAATCGGAGAACGTGGATCGCTCCTCATCCTCCACAGGAGAGGTCTTCTGCAAGGCACGGAGGGCGCGCTCTTGCCCTGCGAAATGCCTCTCAAAGTCTCGCAGTCGGAGAGATAGCTCAGGCTGTCGTTGACCCGAGGGGCTGGGGGGGCGCTCTTGCATGATGTCCCGGTGCTCCTTGGGGGCCTCAATTTTCGGGAACGGTCAGCGTGCTCCGGACTTCTCCCTCCTTGGGGTGGAGGAGGCTTCCTGCTTCGAGGGAGGGGCATGCGATGGTCCTCCTGACTGGTTGCGGATGAGCCGTCGCCCCCGGAGGGTAAAACAGCCTCCAGCGATATGCTGGGTGGCATCTCCGCTGGGGGGGGCTCTTCCGGGGGAGATGCGACTTCTCCTCCCTGGCCGCCTGGGCCCTCATGAGATCCACGAGGACATCCAGTTTTGTGTTGAGGGTCTTGAGGGCGTCGATACTCCAGTCGAGAAGCTATTCCCCCACCACCGACAGAGGCATTTCATTGGCGTGGTTACTCGATGGGGAATTCTCCGTGGGGAGGGAAGGTGCACCTTCTTCTGTCACTAGGGCTTTTCCCTTGTCGCCGGCAGTTCCCCTACCAGAACTTCTTCGCACCATGATGGCTCTTTGTACGTTTCTCACAGACAGCGCCCGATGAAGAGGCACGATCTTGCGCTACTCCTGAGCGGGGAAGAGGATGACCACGTACGCTTGAAGTATGAACTGCAAGGAGGGAAACAAGTCAGAGGTGCCCAAGGATGGATCCCCGGGGAAAACCCTCTGATGCTTAAGTCAGCAAGAGTAGTAGAGCACTGGTGCGAAGGGAGGAGTTAAGAGGAAGATGGGGGCGCGAGATCCCTCTCCACCAAAAGGTGAAGTGGTTCCTGCTCAGGGTTTTTGGCTTACCTCCTTATGGTAGGGCTCTTCCAGCTTAAATAATGGCTCGTTGAGTGCATGATCCCTGTAAGCTGAGGAGTTTCAGGGGGGGTTACGTCCTTCTTGCTGGCTCTTTATAGCATGCGGACTCTTGATCTCCCTTATCCTCTTGGGCTCCAAGCTTTTAAAGGGCTCGTAACGGCTGTACAGATAAGCTTCCATCAGTTGGCCCGAGCATGAGGTACTGGCCCAGGAGATGCCTCTCGAGCGATGTGTGCATGGTTTTGGGCAGGGAATACTGGGCTCCGAAGGAGCTTTCCCGATCGAACTGATGCTCGGACTTTCCCACCCGAAGGCCGCCTAGGAAGCGCTTGATCCGAGTGAGTTATTAGCCTTATTTTAAGTGGGCCCTGGGGCTACCACTTCAAGTAGCTGGGCCTCGTTGGGTCAGGTTGGACCTCGTTTGGTCTCTCCATTCGGGCGGTTAGATTTCCCCTCTCCATTGAGATATCTGATTTTTTGGAATTTTGATATGTTTGATTTTTTTTAGATTTTTAAAATATTTGATTTTTTTTTGGAGTTTGAAATATCTGATTTTTTGGAGTTTTTAAATATCTGATTTTTTTGGGTTTTGAAATATCTCATTTTTTGGGTTTTCAAATATCTGATTTTTTTTGGATTTTGAAAGCTAACTTCGTCTCGACAATGAGAGCCCTACTTGTCCCATTAGGAATCTCCTGAGGTCAGCGTGCTTTTGAGGTGACAATCCCCGGCCGAGGCCAATCTGCATGACGGCGCTTCTACTGAGGCCATACTCAGGGTACAATTCCAGTCCTGATAAGAAAAAAGAGTTTGAGAGGTAAGCCTAGACCAGGTATAGAGGTTTTAAGGGCTTGAATCTTTCTCATGACTACCCTTTCAGAGATTCAGTTGGTTGCGCCAGGGCTTTGTGTCCGTCATCGAACCTTTATCCACCTTAGGTACGCAAACGACCGGGCTCATGACGTCCTGTGGGAAAACTGTACGGCCACTCTTGCCATGCCTAGTTTTATACTTTTGGAGCTTTTGGACTTTAAGCTTTGAGCTTTTGAAATGATCTTTTGGCTATGCCTTGATTTTTGGTCCATTTCTTTTTTTTTCTTTCCTTCTTTGGTGTTAATGTTGCTTCTCTTTTCTTGTGGAATCAGGTCATAACGGACTACCCCTATTTGAGACCTCCTTTTGTCAGGGTGTTTAGATCAGTTATCGCCCCCCTGTATTCGCCTCCTGCCCCTAGATTCAGCCGAAGAGAGAAATGAACAGAGACTTTCACTTCCACCAAGCATGGCCAGGGAAAAATTGTGTTTACAAAAAATCAGGGAATCTGGCCAGGGATGTCATGAAGTGTGTGATTGCCAGATTCAGAATCTTTCTTTGTGTTTTGAGGAAAGGGACACCTTGCTACCAGGCCTTTATTAGCCGGACTCTAAGGGAAAAAACGCTTAAGATACAACACATTCCAAGCGTGAGACAGCTCCTCACATTCCACGTTAACTAGGCGATATGCGTTCCCTGAATAAGCTTCTTTGGCGACGAACGGCCCTTCCCAGTTAGGTTACAATTTAGACCTAGGACCTCCGGACCTAATGAATTTGCGCTTCAAAATCATATCACATATTTGAAATTTACGCTCAATCACCTTCTTTTGAAAATAACGTGACACTCTCTTTTGATAAACAGACACGTGATCGGCCGCATTCATCCTCTTCTCATCCAAGAGTTCTAACTGGACAAGTAACGCCTCTCGACGTTCATTGAGATTAAGTTCCTTATCGAGCTATTCCCTTAGGGAAGAGATCAAGATCTCATCTGGGAGCACCACCTCCATCCCATAAGTGAGAGCATAGGGGGTTTGCCCCGTAGGAGTACGGATGGAGGTGCGGTAAGCCCATAGAGCTTCCACTAATCGTTCAGGCCAATCAGAAAATTTGTGAGATTCGTAAATTTTCTTTATAATTTTAAGAAGGGTTTTATTAGTGGCTTCGGCTTGGCCGTTACCTTGAGGATAATATGGAGATGAATGATGCAATACAATATTGAACTTCTTACAAAGGTCCTGGAGCTCTTGAGAGATGAACTGGGGTCCATTGTCGGTGATAATGCTACTTGGCACTCCGAATCACGAGACGATATTCTTTAAGATGAAGCGTCACACCGTGGTTGCTTTGATCTCTGTGTATGCTTCTGCTTAGGCCCACTTGGTGAAGTACTCAGTGGTGGTAAGGATGAAGGATTTCTGCTTGCTCTGACAATTGGGATCACCGAGCGGGCCGACAATGTCGAAAGCCCACATGGAGAATGGTCAAGGAGCAGAGAGAGGATGAAAAGATGAGGCAAGTGTTGTGTCCCTGTGGTTTTGATGATTGGCTTTGATGTGAGTTAATCTTTTGATGATTGGTTTTACTGTGAGTCATCTTGCTGTGTGAGTCATCATGCTGTTATTCAGTCATTTTCTGATCATAATGCAGTCTCTCATATGTTCAGTTAATTTGCTGTTCAGTCAGTTCATCAGATCATGAAGCATTGCATTATATGTTCAGTCATGTTATCTGCTGAATAAATCTTTCACATGCATTATTTGTTCAAGTGTAAACTCTGTCAGCATTGTCAGGACTGAAGTGGGTCGACCCCCCTTCTTAGATGGGTCGACCCCCCTAGACTATCAATGTCTGTACACTGCCAGCACACACGTTCAAAATCTCTACATGTGAAGTCTACACATCGACTGTTCATGCAAATTCTAGACATTTGATCAAGTTTGTACACTGGTCTTGGCATATGCATTCATAAAGTATATACACTCTTCTGTTGACTTCAACTGAAGTCTGTACATCGGCATGCATTACATCAAGTGTGTACATTGCATAGCATGTTGCGTCTAAGTCTATACATCACTGTTCATGCATTCACTGTCAAGTCTACACATTACTGGGTCTTCATGCATTAACTCCAAGTCTGTACATCGCTCAAAGATTTTCAAGTCTGTACAGCCATTGCACTCAATTGAAGTCTATACATTGGTCTTCATATTCGAAGTCCATACATCGGTCTTCATATTCAAAGTCTGTACATTGGTCTTCATATTAGAAGTCTATACATTGGTCTTCACCTGAAGTCTGTACATCCATTCTCTTATCAAAGTCCATACATTCTTCTGTTGGAATTCCAAGTCCATACATCGGACTGTTTGAGCAAAGTCTGTACAGCGTGTCACTCACGTTGGAAGTCTATACATAAGACTGTGGCAAAGTCTATTCATTCGTTTCCAGAAGTTCAAGTCTATACATTGATCGTTTGGGTAACAAAGTCTGTACAACGTGAGCTTCGGTTCTTAAAGTCTATACATTCTCCCGTTCAAATCCTTCAAAGTCTATACATCAGTTTGATTGACTAAGTTTGTACAGCATGCCTTGTTGTTCACAGCCTTTAAAGTCTGTACATCGGCTTCGCATCTGCAAGTCTGTACATTGGCTTCATATCATAAAGTCTGTACATTGGCTTCGCATCTGCAAGTCTGTACATCGGTTTGATATCATCAAGTCTGTACATTGGATTCAACTCTCCAAGTCTGTGCAGACACATCTCAAAGGCTAAGTCTATACATCACTGTGGCTGCTCGAAGAGAAGCATAGTCTATACACTCCTCACCTTTCCCTACGTTTGGCCAAGTCTATACACTCATACCTTTCCCTACGTTTACTGGCCAAGTCTACACATCGTTTACCTGGCGTTTGCTTCAAAGTCTAAACACTCGTTTCTAAGGCAAAATCTATTCAATCATCTTCATAGGTCCTAAAGTCTGTACAGCCCTTCCCTCAACAGGTCTATACACTCGGTGGCTTCATACACTTCATAGAAGTCCACACATTTCCCCTGTTATGATAATGCATTCTTCAGCAAGTATATACACTGAGTTCGCATGAAGTCTCACAAGTCTATACACTCTCCCAGTGTACACACTTACCCACTTACTGATTCTAAGTATATACATTGTGTTGCATTGCTTGAATTTCCTCAAGTCTATACACTGAGCTCGCATGAAGACTCAAAGTCTATACACTCACTCAGTGTTCACACTTATTCATTGCTGCTTCTGAAGTATATACACTCGTGTTAAAAGCCTGAACTAACTAAGTAGATACATTCCTTCTGTCTTTGTCTGCAGGTGATTTAGGCTAATGAAGGGCACGTGATCCGAGGGCTGACAGGAAGCTGACACGTGGCCAAATATCTTGGGCGGGAAATGTGGAACACACGCGCCCAGTGCTGCTCCTGCTCGAGCTGCTATATAAGAAAGACTCCGTTGTCTGAAGGAGGCTGATCGAAGGAGAAGGACTGAAGCAGAGAGCAGAAGAAGAAGAAATAGAAGAAGAGTGAGCCGAAAGAAGAAAAAAGAAAGGGGCTGATCGGGACAGTGAGAAAAGAATCAGAGAAGCAGAAGAAGAAGAAGAAGCAGAAGAGTGAAGATAGAGAGTGAGAGCAGAGAAGAGAGAAAGAGAGCGCGAGTGAAGAAGAAAGAAGAAGAAAGAAGAAGAAGAAAGGAAGAGAGGAGAAAGCTCTATTGAAGATCAGTTCAGTCTGTTCGTGGATCAAATCCAGAACGACTATGCTCATTGAGAGCTACATTTTTTGTGTTTCATCTCCAGCTTTTGTTGCTGTGCTTTTTATGTTTTCTTATTTTTCCTTTTGATACTCTGGTTGCTATTGTTCTTCCGATCCTCTGGACTAAGGTCGGGTTCCTCCTATGGACTCAGGAGAAGGGAGATCTGATCTCCGGTTCTGGGCTTGTGGGTTGCAAGTCCAGGGTTCCCTCCTGGTCTGGAGGAAGAGAGGTCCTCGACCTCTGGTTTGCTAGTGACTGGAAGTCACTGGTGGGTTCCCTCCTGGTCTGGAGGAAGAGAGACTTCGGTCTCTGGTTTCCATGTGGCTGGGAGTCACTTGGGGTGTCCCTCCTGTTGGGAGGAAGAGGGGAGGCTGTTCCCCTGGTCAAGCTGTGTGGCAGCAAGTGTTCGCAGACTGAGTCTGCTTGTTTCTAGCGTTGGCTAGTGAAGCCTCACTCTGGTTGGGAGTGAGGGGTGGATGTAGGTCTGGAGGACCAAACCACCTAAAAAATCTACTGTGCAGTGGTTTGTTTTGTGCGTTTGCTCCTTGCCTCCTACCTCCCATTCACAGGTTATGCATGCATGGTTAGTTGTGTTATCTTGGATTGTTTGTATTATTCCTATCTGCAGTAACCTTGAGCATTATATTTTGCTAGGTGTGTTTGGGTTGCATAGTTCTGTCTGCATTTCTGGTTTGATCAGGTGGCTGCATTGTTGCAGTCCAACTGTTTGATCATGTGTTATCTTATCATCTCATCTTGCAGAGCTCATTAGTTTTTATTCCCGATATCTGAGCTTTAGAGTTTTAATTTGAGCATTATTTCTTAAGGGGATACATTCACCCCCCTCTGTATCCGGACTTAGCACCCTAACAATTGGTATCAGAGCGGTGTCTGCTTAGAAGGTCCAGCGACCTGTAGATCCGATCCTGCTGTCTTCGGTGCTAATTTGTTTTTAGTGCATCAATATTTCTGTTGCATTGAATTTTCTTGCTATTTGTTCTCATGGCCCATCCACCGATTTTCAGTGGTACACATTTTAATGTATGGTTTGCTAGTCTGAAGAATTATGCTAATTATGTTAATCCAGACCTATGGAAAGTAATTTCACACGGTCCTCATGAACTACCAAAGAAAAAGTCCAAATGGACTGACAGTCACAAATCTATGCATGAAGAGAACAAGATAGCTATAAACCTAATGAAGGCAGCTACTGATAGAGCCTTTCATTCATGTTTCCTTGATTGCAGTTCTGCTAAAGACATTCTGGATACACTGAAACGAACTCAGAAGATAGATGTGGACAGCTGCATGATGGCTGACAGAAGCAATCAAGGTGGCAGCCAAAATGAAGATGATGATGATGATGAGGTAAATCTCTTCGAGAATTTTTCTCTAGATGACTGGGAAAATGCATATGCTGAATTGCTTGAATCTCATGAACATTTAAGAAGTCAGTGTAAAAAATTGAAAAAGAGTATTGGGTTAGAAAGTTCAAGTTCTTCTTGTAGAAAATGTCTAGAGTTGACTCAATCTCATGATGTTTGTGAGTCTGATAATCAAGAGCTCAAGAAACAAGTTGAATGGTTAAAATCTGAAAAAGAGTCTCTCAGAAAATCTATCATTGAGAGTGAAGAAAAATTATAGAAACTTAAACAGGAGAACACATTGCTGACTGAAAAATTGAATGCCATAAAATCTGTAAACATAGAATTACAGAAAGATTTTGAAAAACAACAAAAAGAAATGAAGGAATTTGAAAATAGAAGAAAGCAAGAAGTCAATTCAGAAGATCAGCTTCTAATAAATGAATTGGTTCAGAATGACAAACTTAAGGAAGAAAATGAGAAGTTAAGAATGCTGAACTTCACTATGTCTGAGAGACTTCTAGCTTTAGAAAGAGGTAAAAGTGTTTGCGTTGAAGATTCTGATAAATTAAGCAATCTGGAACAGGAAGTTGAAAAATACAAAACTGCTAACAATGTGTTAACTGAATGTGTGAATTGCAGTGAGCAAGAGATTGCCAGTTACGAGTTGCATATTTCCTCTTTAGAAAATGAAAATCAGGATTTGAGAATATCTTTGTCTAAATTTGTTGATGGGCAAGAAAACCTAGACAAGCTGCTAGGTGTAAAAGTTAATGTCAAAAAGGAAGGGTTGGGCTACAATAATCTAAATAAAAAGGCTCTGCAGAACAAAGTAACAACATCCTTTGTAAATGTTTCAAATGTAGCCACAACATCAAAAGACAAACAGCCCGCTGTTCAGAAAAAGCTAGGAACAAAGATTAATTTTAAGAAAGAAGGACTGGGTTACAGTCCAGTCATGAGGAAGGTTGATGGAGCCAACCTGAAAACTGTTTTTGTTAAATCTTCTGAACAGGAAAAGCCTTCTACTTCATCTCCAACTCAGTACAAGGCTAAGAAAATAGGAAATCAAAATAAAAATCATAAAACAACAAAAATTCAAAGGAACAGTTTGCATGCTGAAAACTCATCAGATAAATGCCATGCTGTAAAGAAATCAAATGGCTCCTGTCATTATTGTGGTAAGCATGGACACTTTATGAGTAATTGCTTTGTGATGAAACAAGATGACAAGAAGCATGCTAGAAAATTTGTGTCTAGTCAGAAAAGGAGTGTCACATGTTCTAATTGTGGCAAATTAGGACACTCAATTGCTCATTGCTGGTTTGCTAGTGGTAAGAAAACCTTTTATTCATATCATGCTAAATTCCCTGCAAACCAACATGTTTTTAATAAAAACAAATCTGTTTCAATGAACCAGCACATCATCTGTTTTAACTGCAACAAAATTGGTCACAAGACATCTGAATGCTGGTCAGGTTCTTTTAGAAGAAATTCTCTAAATTACTCTCACTATAGAAAGCATGGCCATACAGTCAAGGACTGTTGGCATATTCAGGGTAGAAATGTGAATCTCAAACATGCTAAATTCCTTGTAAAATAATTTGCAAAACTTTCATGTTATAACTGTGGAAAGCCAGGTCACAGGGCTGTAACCTGTTGGCTGGCAGGATACCAAAGCAAGACTGGTTTTGGTAAACAGAATTTTAATTCTGTTAACAAAAATTTTCATACATATGCACATAAAAATCATGTTTATAATAATGTGCAGAAATCTAATCTGAAACATGCTGCATCTTGCTATTATTGTGGCACATCTGGTCATTCAATGAAAAACTGCTACTTGATGAAATCTGATGACCATGCTGCTAGAAAATTGTTTAGAACACCTACCAAAGGTGATGGGGACATCACCTCCCATGCCCACGTTCACAGCTCGTCTCCTCGCCCCGGTTGCATCCGGCATGGTCTAGTCATTTAATTTTGAGTCCTATGTAATTTTTATTTGAGTCATTTGATGTATTTTCCCTTTTAACTGAGTCATGTTCCTAGGTCTTGTGTTCATTTCCCTAAGTTTGAGTGTCATTAGGTTGTCTAGTTAGCTATTGGGCCCAATTCATTGGGCTTGGCCCAAGGGCTCTCCACTACCCCCTCGGTTATTTGTCATTGAGTCAATTGTCAGGGACTTTTGTAGAAATGTGGGTTTCCTATATATAGGACCCCATTCCCCCCATTTCAACTTAATGAATCAATGAATGAAAAAACTTGCCATTTTGAGAGTTTACACTTCTTATCTAGTGGAGAGATTCCATTTTTGGGTGAGAAACCCTAGGGGAGAGATTCCCCACCCTTCCCTCTCTTAATCTCTCTTTTTCACTCCACTTTCTCTCTCCTCAACACCCAAATTCGAATTTTCTTCTCTCTCCTCCCTTCCCAACCACCTCCACTCCCCACCTACCCCATTTAACCCTCTTCCCATTCCCCACAACCCTCATCAATACTCCACCCCTTCCCAAGACCCCCTCCACCAATCCTCTCCTCACCATCCAACCCCCAACTACCTCTCCCACTTTCCCAAGCACCCTTCCCACTACCCCAAGCACCCCTTCCCTTCCCCCAACACAACCCCCCCATTCCTAAGACAAAAAAATTAACCCCACCCTTAAACCTATTTTCGAATATCCTTTCCCTCTCTCCATTCCAACCAAATTCGCAGCCCCCACTACCACCATCTATTGGACCCTCTTCCAAACCTTATTCTCCACCTCCCACACCTTAGAACACCCCCTCCAAGACCTACTTACAACCAGGGGTCACTCCCACACTCATCTACCCCCTTCCCCTTTTTCTTTCTTGGTCATTGGAAGCTACTTCGAAGTTGCAGTTTGCTGTCCAGAGGTTGTAGATGAACTAGCAACTTGCAGCGGCCACCACGACTTCCTCCGGATGAGTTTAAAGGCACAAGAGGCATCCACAGAAGCGTCTCCCTGTCTTCTTCGCAACAGAAGTGGTTTCGTCTTCATCCGAGCTGTGTGCTGCCTAAGAGCTTCGTTCTTCCACAACGGCGTAGAGCTGTCCCTGCTGAGTACCAGAACCGGATTAGAAGCACTACCACGATGAACCTCGGAGGAATCAGCCCCCAAGCACTTCTACAAAGTTCTTCATCGCTCTGTCTACTTTCAGAATCAAGAAGCAGAACTCCGTTCGGCTTCCAGTAGCAGAAGTTATCAATTTTCTCCCTCTGCTGCATGGATCTGCTTCCCCACAGTCTACCCCGACCAGTCATCCTTGTTCATAGCCTCCAGGTCTTCTCCGGCATCTTTTAGCATCCCCGTCAGTTTTTCTGTGAAGAAGACTCATCCATGATTCCAAAAACTCTAGCGGTTCTTGATTCGGAGTCCGGGAACCATCAGAGCATTCTCTGCAACCTGCGGTTGGAAATCTGAAGCTGCCAGTCCCAGAACTTGGCACTCTGTTCAAAGCTCCACCCCGGTCAGCAGTGGTACCAGAAGAAATTTAAAAAATTCTGAGGTGTTCCAGTACCAGTCACGAAGAGTTCCCCCCCTAGTCTTGCCATCAGAAAAATTCTGTATCAACTTCTGCAGCCCCAACTTCGACTGTCAGTCCTCCCTCCCAGACAGCAGGCAGATTCGGCTTCCCAACTTCTTTTCGCTTTTGGTCCTAGTTTCCCCCTCCCCGCTTGGCCGGCTGAAGGCCCCTCCCTGTGTGGAGGTAGTATTGATTGTAATATCATTAACCCCCACCCCAAGGTCCCCCTCCTGTGAGAGGTGTAGTGTTGTAACTTCTTTGGGCAGGTCAAGCGACACTGCCGCGGCGTGTGGGGATCCACTCGCCTCCCCGCTCGCCCTCGTCTCCGAGCGGGATCGGTTTCTTCAAACCGGTCGAGTAAGTGCTCACACCTCACTCCATTAGTGCTTGTCTTTCAATATAAGTTCTAGTTCCGCTGGTTATGCGAGTGAGAGCTCGATCCTCAAGCCCCATTGCCTTGAGTGATCACCGTGGGAAAAGTGCAACCGGTGCCTTCGGCACTTCGTCGGCCCCATTGAATTGGGCTTCCACACCCATTGGGAATCACATATTGGCCTTGCTGGCCCTCTACCAGCAATGGCCCAACCCCTCAACCTCACCTTGGCATTGCCAAGTTACCCCGGGCTTGGGTGAGCGACGAGAGAGCGGCGGCCCAAATTGGCCCGTTTTGATTGTGAATGTGCTTGTTTGCCTAAGTCTTAGGTTGTGTCACATCAAAAGGTGTCACTGCTAATCTAGGACCCAAGTTTTCTTGGGTACTTACTGCATCAAAATGATGTGTTTGTTGCAGGTATGCCTTGGAATGGAATAAAAAGGGGTTAATAATCCAAGGCACTCAAGAATGAAAACCCCTTCTGAACTGTTCAGGTAAATTCTCTGCATTTCCTATTTTGAAATTTATTGCATATCTGATTTGATGTGTTCTTACATATCTGTCATCTTTTGAACACTATGAGCATTCGTGTCTCTTAATACTCATATGAATTGGCTGTTTAGATATTGAAATGAGAATAAACTTGCAATTTCTGAAAATCTGAACTGCATATGTATGTTGTTTGAAATCTGACTATTGCATTCTGAAAAATCTGATAAGCTGAAATTTGATCCATGCATGTTGCCCATGTTCAATTATCATGATTGACCTCAATGGCATATCAAATGGTAAGCTACCAAAAGGTAGGGAAATCTATCTGGAGGTTCTTACTATGTGAGAGGTGGTCTTTTAGACCAAATACTCCGCCTATTATCATGGGTCACTTTGCTGGATAGGATAGTCTGAATGTGCACAAGTCACAATATCATTTGGAATCATATATTCAGTTTTCAGTGCAAACATTGCATGTTTTCAGGGGGAGTAAATGGCATATCTTTGCATAGCATTCAATGTTGAGTCTTTGCATGTTTTTGCATACATATAGTTAATTGCATTGCATTTCCATAATTTGAAAAATGTCAAAAAGTTTGTTTGAATGCATATTGTCAGGGGGAGTCAATGCATTGCATATAGGTTGTTAAATGCATACATTTGTCAAAATTCATTGCATATCCTTTCTTATTCATTTGGTTGACAAATCTCGATCATACTTTGAAAAACTATCATTGGGCTTCAAAATCTCTCTTATCAATTGGTATCATTTGGCTTCAGAATTCCATCAGTCTTTCATGGAGATTTCAATGGGACTATCTCGATCATAAATCTGAAAACACTTGAACTAGGAATCTTCTATTATACATTTTTATGAATGTCTGAAATAACCCATGTGGTTTAAGTTTAATGTTCATGGAGTTTGACTTTAAAATCTCTTAAAAATATCTGAAGCATGTTTAATAAACCTTAACCATTTATTTCATGATGTATCTTGTAAAATCTTCTGAAATCTGCATTACTGAATTCATGGCTTTAATTGGTTAAGTACATGAAATTACTATTGACTTGAAGCAAATGAATTTGTCTGAAATGTCTAAAGGGTAAAGAGTTGTCACAGCAATGACTTTGGTCACTGAGAAACCATGTCCAAAGGACTGTGTCATGAGGTGCCTTAGTTAACTATGCATAAAATTCATTGAAAATCAGGCAGAGCAATGGCATGCACACTGAGAAATACAACTCACTCATCAAGAAATGATTTGTAGTGTGTCATGATGTGTAAATGATATCTCTGTTCATATATAGCATGACAGTTAGTCACACTAAGTGCTTAGGGATATTGGCCTCTGATCAAGATATATCCTCTAGTTACAAGGTGTGCACTGAACTACAGTGCTCGTAAAATTTGTAGCATAAAAATTGTTGAACATATCTCAATATCTGAATATTGATGCTAAAATCAAATTGCTACAACCCTAGACAAAA
Source organism: Amorphophallus konjac (assembly GCA_022559845.1). Classification (NCBI taxonomy): domain Eukaryota; kingdom Viridiplantae; phylum Streptophyta; class Magnoliopsida; order Alismatales; family Araceae; genus Amorphophallus; species Amorphophallus konjac. The sequence goes on from CM040121.1 coordinate 253,539,203, forward strand.
TCATATGACTTCATAATTGCTTGATCTCAATACTAGTGCATGTAATTCTGAAAGAAGTCAATAGATTTGATGTGTAAGAGAAAGGGAGATTAATCAAGATAAATATGAGGGCTTGGTTCATTTTTATTAAACCATGGTTTTAGATATCAATACAGAAATTTATTGATAAACTCTGCATACATCATGTTTAAACCATGTTGTTCAATAAAGCTCATTCATAAGCCCTTATAATGGAAGACTTTGAAAACTTATGTTTTGGATTTATGAGATTGATATCTCTTTGAAAATTTGACTGAATTTCTTGTGATTGGAGCTTCTTTGAAAATCTGCTACTTGAAACTCTTCTGCTCAATATCATTGATTCATTGACCTGAACCTCTCCTTGTTATCCATCTCATAAGATTCCACTTATTGATGGGGAGCTTCCATGTCATATGCATCATGCTACATAGAAACTCTTAAAGGGGGAGAATTGTGTTCTTGCATTCATATTTTTAGGGGGAGCTCTTGCATTTTGGTATCTCCTTCTGCTTCTGCATTCATATTGATTATATCAAAGGGGGAGAATTTTATTCAATCATTGCATGATGGTTTGCTTTAACTTCTCAAACTATTTTCTTTTTGATGAAGTCAAAGGGGGAGAATAGTTTGTGTCATCAGAATTACTCACAGTGTAGTGTTGCCATCATCAAAAAGAGGGAGATTGTTGTGTCCCTATGATTTTGATGATTGGCTTTGATGTGAGTTAATCTTTTGATGATTGATTTTGCTGTGAGTCATCTTGCTGTGTGAGTCATCATGCTGTTATTTAGTCATTTTCTGATCATAATGCAGTCTCTCATATGTTCAGTTAATTTGATGTTCAGTCAGTTCATCAGATCATGAAGCATTGCATTATATGTTCAGTCATGTTACCTGCTGCATAAATCTTTCACATGCATTATTTGTTCAAGTGTAAACTCTGTCAGCATTGTCATGACTGAAGTGGGTCGACTCCCCTTCTTAGATGGGTTGACCCCCCTAGACTATCAATGTCTGTACACTGCCAGCACACACGTTCAAAATCTCTACATGTGAAGTCTACACATCGACTGTTCATGCAAATTCTAGACATTTGATCAAGTTTGTACACTGGTCTTGGCATATGCATTCATAAAGTATATACACTCTTCGGTTGACTTCAACTGAAGTCTGTACATCGGCATGCATTACATCAAGTGTGTACATTGCATAGCATGTTGCGTCTAAGTCTATACATCACTGTTCATGCATTCACTGTCAAGTCTACACATTGCTGGGTCTTCATGCATTAACTCCAAGTCTGTACATCGCTCAAAGATTTTCAAGTCTGTACAGCCATTGCACTCAATTGAAGTCTATACATTGGTCTTCATATTCGAAGTCTATACATTGGTCTTCACCTGAAGTCTGTACAACCATTCTCTTATCAAAGTCCATACATCCTTCTATTGGAATTCCAAGTCCATACATCGGACTGTTTGAGCAAAGTCTGTACAGCGTGTCACTCACGTTGGAAGTCTATACATTAGACTGTGGCAAAGTCTATTCATTCGTTTCCAGATGTTCAAGTCCATACATTGATCATTTGGGTAACAAAGTCTGTACAACGTGAGCTTCGGTTCTTAAAGTCTATACATTCTCCCGTTCAAATCCTTCAAAGTCTATACATCAGTTTGATTGAGTAAGTCTGTACAGCATGCCTTGTTGTTCACAGCCTTTAAAGTCTGTATATCGGCTTCGCATCTGCAAGTATGTACATTGGCTTCATATCATAAAGTCAGTACATTGGCTTCGCATCTGCAAGTCTTTACATCGGTTTGATATCATCAAGTCTGTACATTAGCTTCAACTCTCCAAGTCTGTACAGCCACATCTCAAAGGCTAAGTCTATACATCACTGTGGCTGCTCGAAGTGAAGCATAGTCTATACACTCCTCACCTTTCCCTACGTTTGGCCAAGTCTATACACTCATACCTTTCCCTACGTTTTCTGGCCAAGTCTACACATCGTTTACCTGGCATTTGCTTCAAAGTCTAAACACTCGTTTCTAAGGTAAAGTCTATTCAATCATCTTCATAGGTCCTAAAGTTTGTACAGCCCTTCCCTCAATAGGTCTATACACTCGGTGGCTTCATACACTTCACAAAAGTCCACACATTTCCCCTGTTATGATAATGCATTCTTCAGCAAGTATATACACTGAATTCGCATGAAGTCTCACAAGTCTATACACTCTCCCAGTGTACAGACTTACTCACTTACTGATTCTAAGTATATACATTGTGTTGCATTGCTTGAATTTCCTCAAGTCTATACACTGAGCTCGCATGAAGACTCAAAGTCTATACACTCACTCAGTGTTCACACTTATTCATTGCTACTTCTGAAGTATATACACTCGTGTTAAAAGCCTGAACTAACTAAGTAGATACATTCCTTCTGTCTTTGTCTGCAGGTGATTTAGGCTAATGAAGGGCACGTGATCCGAGGGCTGACAGGAAGCAGACACGTGGCCAAATATCTTGGGCGGGAAATATGGAACACACGCAGCCAGTGCTGCTCCTGCTCGAGCTGCTATATAAGAAAGACTCCGTTGTCTGAAGGAGGCTGATCGAAGGAGAAGGACTGAAGCAAAGAGCAGAAGAAGAAGAAATAGAAGAAGAGTGAGCCGAAAGAAGAAAAACGAAAGGGGCTGATCGGGACAATGAGAAAAGAATCAGAGAAGCAGAAGAAGAAGAAGAAGAAGAAGCAGAAGAGTGAAGATAGAGAGTGAGAGCAGAGAAGATAGAAAGAGAGCGCGAGTGAAGAAGAAAGAAGAAGAAGAAAGGAAGAGAGGAGAAAGCTCTATTGAAGATCAGTTCAGTCTGTTCGTGGATCAAATCCAGAACGACTATGCTCATTGAGAGCTACATTTTTTGTGTTTCATCTCCAGCTTTTGTTGCTGTGCTTTTTATGTTTTCTTATTTTTCCTTTTGATACTCTGGTTGCTATTGTTCTTCCGATCCTCTGGACTGAGGTCGGGTTCCTCCTGTGGACTCAGGAGAAGGGAGATCTGATCTCCGGTTCTGGGCTTGTGGGCTGCAAGTCCAGGGGTCCCTCCTGGTCTGGAGGAAGAGAGACTTCGGTCTCTGGTTTCCAAGTGGCTGGGAGTCACTTGGGGTGTCCCTCCGGTTGGGAGGAAGAGGGGAGGCTGTTCCCCTGGTCAAGCTGTGTGGCAGCAAGTGTTCGCAGACTGAGTCTGCTTGTTTCTAGCGTTGGCTAGTGAAGCCTCACTCTGGTTGGGAGTGAGGGGTGGATGTAGGTCTGGAGGACCGAACCACCTAAAAAATCTACTGTGCAGTGGTTTGTTTTGTGCGTTTGCTCCTTGCCTCCTACCTCCCATTCACAGGTTATGCATGCATGGTTAGTTGTGTTATCTTGGATTGTTTGTATTGTTTCTATCTGCAATAACCTTGAGCATTATATTTTGCTAGGTGTGTTTGGGTTGCATAGTTCTGTCTGCATTTCTGGTTTGATTAGGTGGCTGTATTGTTGCAGTCCAACTGTTTGATCATGTGTTATCTTATCATCTCATCTTGTAGAGCTCATTAGTTTTTATTCCGCATATCTGAGCTTTAGAGTTTTAATTTGGGCATTATTTCTGAAGGGGATACATTCACCCCCCTCTGTATCCGGACTTAGCACCCTAACAGCAAGAGCATGGATTTTATCAGCATGGAGTTGGCATTTAAGACACCTCCGGACATAGAGGGAGTAGTCTTCCTCTAGAGTGGGCCAATAGTAACCCTGCCTAAGGATCTTCTTTGCTAGAGCCTGGCCATTGACATGACATTTACACTCACTTGAATGGACTGCTTCGGCCACCTTCCAAGCTTCATCATCGTCTAGACATCTCATGAGCTTTCCATTGAGAGCGTGCCTATACAGTTCTCCAGCAATGATAGTGTACTTCGAGACGGCTCTTCTAATAGCCTTACGCTGTTCAGCACTTGCCCTTTCTGGAAACGATCCATCCTTGTAATATAGCTCGATTTCATGATACCATGGCAACTCTTCTTTCTCCAGAATCTCTTGTAACTCTATTAAAGATACTTCCTTCAAATCTTCCTTCTCAGCCCTAGCCTCTACGATTTTCCTAAGTTTGTCAAACCAAGGATCCTAAAGAGAAGGTGCGTCCAATCTCTGAACGATGATGGTCTCGGTGCTCCGACTGAGAGGGAAGGATAAAGAGGAAGCGAGCGATGCCAGCGCATCAGTGAGGATATTCTAAGATCGAGGAGTATGGATGTAGATCAGCTTGAGAAATTGCCTAGCCAAGAGAGTGACCAAATCCTGATATGGCTTGAGCTTCAGGTCACAGGAGCGGTAAGTGGACAGAACTTGTCGCAGAATGAGCTGAGAGTCTCCTATGATGTTCAAATAACGTGCGCCCAAGAGGTAGGCGTACTTAAATTCAGCTAGGAGAGCTTCGTACTCAGTAATGTTGTTGGTAGCAAGGAAGTGAAGCTGATAAGAAAAGGGAATCATCACCCCTTCCAGAGTGAGGAGAACAGCACCTATCCCTCGGCCTTCGGAAATGAGTGCACCATCAAAGTGCAGAGACCAAAAGGGATGATGGGTAAGGACAAAGAGATGTTCGTCAGGGAAATCATCTTGGATAGAGTCCGTGCAGGAGATAGGAAGATGGGCAAGGTGCTCAGCGATGGCATACCCTTTGACTACCTTCTGAACAACAAATGTGATGTCAAACTGAGAGAGTAAGCTCTGCCAGCAGGCTAACCTACTAGAAAGGACAGACTTTTCTAAGAGATAGCGGATCAGGTCCATTCTAGAGATTAGCCTAACCGGGTGGGATAGAAAGTAGTGTTTCAGCTTCTGAGCTACCCAAACCAGGGTGGCACAAGTTTTCTCAATGGCAGTGTACTTGGCCTCTGCCAGGATAAATAACCTAGAGAGGTAATAAGCTGCCCGCTCTTTGCCTTCATCATCTAGTTGTGCCAAGACAGCCCCTAGGGAGTCCTCGATAATAGAAATGTATAGGATCAGGGGTTTCCCAGGGACAGGAGGTTGCAAAAATGGGGGATTGTACAAATATACCTTCAAATCCTCATAGGCCTTCTAACAGTCTTCATTCCATTCAAATTTGACCCCTGCCTTCAACAATTCATAAAACGGGCGGTACCTCTAGGAATGCTGGGATATGAATCTTCTGATGAATTGTAATCGTTCGATCAATCCTCGAAGTTTCGTGATATTTTTAGGCGGAGGCATATCCATGACGGCCTTTGCTTTATTAAGGTCAATCTGAATCCCCTGTTGGCTAACTATAAAACCTAGCAACTTCCCTGAAGAGACTCCGAAAATGCACTTCTTCGGATTCATTTTCAACTGGTACTCCCTAGCTCTCTGGAGCACCTTAGCTAGAATGGCAGGGTGTTCCTCTTTCATCGTTGACTTCACCAAGATATCATCCACGTAAGCTTCCATATAAACATGCATCATATCATGGAATATAGCCATCATCGCCCTTTGATAAGTGGCACTAGCGTTCTTCAAACCAAACGGCATAACCACATAGCAATACACTACCAGAAAAAGCGGGATTTCAGACGGAATTTTCAGACGGAAATTTCAGACGAAAATTTCCGTCTGAAATGCCTTTGTGACGGATTGGGGGCGCAAAACTTTTGTGACGGATTAATTTCCGTCTGAAAATCCGTGAGAAGACACATTTGTGACGGATTGTCAGACGGATCCGTCACAAATGTGGCCGTCACAAATTCTTGGTCATAAATTTCTGACAGATTAAATTTTCCGTCCCAAATTCCGTCTGAAATTTGTGACGGAATATTTTCCGTCACAATTTCCGTCTGAACTTCGGTGTGTAATTGCATATTTCAGACGGGATTTCCGACGGAAAAAAATCCGTCACAAATTTCAGACGGAAATTTCCGTCTGAAATTTCCGTCTGAAAATTCCGTCTGAAATCCCGCTTTTTCTGGTAGTGATATGTGCCCCAGGTCGTGCTGAAGGAGGTTTTCTCTTGATCTCCAGGAGCGAGACGGATTTGGTTGTATCCTAAATAACCATCCATGAATGACAGAGCTTCATACCCGACGGTGTTGTCCAATAACACGTCTATGTGAGGCAGCAGGAAATCATCCATGGGACATGCTTTATTCAGATCCCTGAAATCGATGCAAATGCGCACCTTCCCGTCCTTCTTGATGACAGGGACTATATTCGCCACCCCCTGGGGATATAAAACAACTCTAATGAACCTGACCTTATGCAATTTGTCAACTTCTTCCTTCATCCTCAAGGCCATGTGGGGGTGAAATCTTCTCAACTTCTGTTTCACGGGCGTTGCCCCTGGCTTAAGTACTAGTCGATGTTCCACCAAAGAGGGGTCAAGACCCGGTATGTCCTCGTAAGACCAGGCGAAAGAATCGCTATACTCCCTTAGGACCTTGATTAACTCCTCTTCAACTTCTGGAGGGAGACTAGTGGCAATAATAATGGGCCTGGGGTCCTCTTCAGTTCCCAGATTTATTTTCTTCGTAGGTTATCCACTGCGGACGATGGCTCATCAAATCTCTTCAAGCCTTGCACATATAAATCGGCAGTGTCATCTACATCGCTGTCCTCAAGATCAGCCGGGTCCTTCTCATCCATGACTTCACAGACTCCTAATCCGTCGTCACTCGACACCCCGCCTTGCTCCTCGTCTCCTTCGATCACAATCGCCGTGGCTATGAATTTCGGACATTTAAGAAGAGCACGGCATCTTTGCGCTAAATCTTGCAAGAACCTATCGGGAATGGATTTAGAATGTCGCGCCAGCGGGCGCGGCTCAAGCAAGGATGAGTTGGATGACTTAGAACAAGACCCTACTTCTCTACACTTAACAGACTCTACTTCCCTAGACTCGACGGACCCTACATCTAACCTAGGAGAGAGAAAATCTAGTGGAAGGGAGGCAGCAGGGGCCTCATGCACCTGGGAGGATGATGGAGAGAAGATAGCGTAATCTTCCACTGAAACCTCCGTTTCAACTTTGACGTTTTTTTTTGATCAGAAGCTTACTAGATGAAATATGGAGAGGAAGGCGGAGGAGGGAGCCTGAGGGGATACATGGACGGATAGAAGAGATCGAGAAAAGGATCAGAGGAGGAGAAGAAAGGAGTAGATAGATCAACTGGTGGGCAAGAAGTGCATCTCCTGACAATGAGAAAATCCGTAGGAATCTCTAATAGCAATGGATTGATCAAGATAGGAGGTGAGCGGGGTATGGATGCCAACTTTTGAAAGAATGAGAACAAGCGGGAAGGAGAGCAAGTGAAAATGACAGGTGAGCTCCCCCCTTCCTGCGGGCAAACGGCTGGCTTCTTCGGCTCATAATGCACAAGCCGCACCTCCTGGTTTCTTTGGTAACTATCTTCTTCATGAAATAACTTTGCAAATGCCTGGCTAAAGTCGATCATATCATCAACAAGCCCCTTTGGAAGCAATGGCGGGCTATCAACTGTATAAGCTGTATCTTCTTTCTTGGGCTGACTAGGTGATGCTTTCAATGTGCCTGGCTGGAGAGGACCTTTGACAAAATATTGGTGGTAGTCCCAGGTTAATGGCCCCGAGCCACGCAAAATTGAGAGTGAGGATTCTCGATAACCGAGGCCTCTTCTGTTCATTTTTCTGCCCTTGGGGACGGATTTGGTATGCACCTGTAATTATGCACTGAGACCTTTCCCCGGCAGATAACCCAGCTTCAGTATCATGTTCCAACCCTTTGAATCCCGTATCTGGGGCTTTACTTTGATGTTGACTAGCACAGTGGTGGGCTTGCATGGTGCATAGGCCCATGGAAAATCCAGGTCTAAAACTGAAATGACAGGCTGGCTACTAGGCCATAGTGTTGGCAAAATCTTTTCCAAGACAGCTTTGACGGATTAGACCATCGATATGCTTTTTACCTTGACCACCCTCCCTTGAAAAGGGAATTTGAGGCACTGGTGGGAAGTGGATGGTATGGCATTAAGATTATCAATTCACTGACGACCCAAAATAGCCTTGAACATAGGGTCGATGTCTAGCACATAAAACTCAATTGGCATTGTAAGAGGCCCAAGTTCTGCTTGAATGGTGATTACCCCGTGACATGCCCTTCTGGAATTGTCATATGTGGCAATAGTAGTCGGGGTCGGCCTTAGCGAATCTTCTGACAAGTTACAGGCCCTTAAAGTGCTGAGAGGACAGACATTAATAGAGGCCCCTGTGTCTACCAACGCCATGTCTATGCTTACTTTGTTTAGAATGATAGAAATGCATAGCGGCAACTGTCGTGCTTCTGGCGGTGCTAGTTCAGTCTCGGAAAATGTGATTGCTGGCCCTTTCGAGACGGTAGCCAGGGCTGTCAGTAAGTTGTCCACTGCCATGTCCTCATTTACTATAACTTACTGCAAAAAATTGCGAAGTGCATCTTGGTGAAGCGTTGACCTCTTGATCAATTCTAGCATATAAATTTTAGCAGGCACCCTGTCCAGATGATGTAGCAAATCATATTGTGTTCCTGGCAGCGGATCTGCCAGTTTGATCAGCTGCCCATTGTGAGGACTGGGGATTGGGTGCAGGTGCACCGGTGGAAGAATAGTGATGTGACATGATCTAGGATGTTTGATGAAGCCTAATCTATCAATCCCTCGGACCTAGCAAGCAAACAAGATTCACAGACCGGCAACTTCACTCGAGCGGACTCTCCCGCGAAGCGCACATTAGTGCCCGTAGGCAACTTGGTGATGGTGGTGAGGGTCCGAGACGGGACCTCGCGGCTTCGGCGATTGGCTAGCTTAAGGTTGAACCCCTAAGGGTCCTAGGATGCCCACTCTCGGGGGTGGCCAGCATGCCAAGGGTGTGAGAGGTAATGGCTCCCTCATAACTCGCCCGCGGTAGTCACTCACACAATAGTAATTCAGGATCGGGCACTCACTTACCGTCTGACGGCACTAGCGGCAATACTAAACCAGCAATGAAAAGAAACTAGCAAAGGGGTAACCGAAGCTCACCTGATCGGTGTGAATACACCGATCCCGATCGGGGACGACGACGAGCGAGGAAGCGTGGGCTTACCCGCACGGTTCTGCCAGCTTCTGGGACAGCCAGACAGACAGTCGAAGATGGTGCCGCCACGATCTCTTCTGAGCTCAGAAAAGGCTGAAACTAGTGCCAAAATTTTCTGACTTGACCCAGGAAGATGCTTGAATTTTCATGGAATTTCCTAACTATGTCGTTGGTTGGGGTAGGGCCTGGAACAGCGCTAGACTGCTCTGGTTCGGTTGCTCCCAGGGTGATGCTGCTGGAAGATGGGGGCGCCACGAACTGTCCCGTGCTCTGTTGAAGGTGAGACTAGATCCGTTGCGATCATTGTCAAGTCTTCCTTTCGCCGAGACCAACGGAACAGTCAGTAGATGTCGGAGCTGATCATGGAGGCCCTAACAGTAGGGGGTGTCAATTCAGGCTTAGAGAAACATACCTGGCGCACCTTGGAGGGAAAATTTGGAACTTTTGATGCCGACGTCCTAAATTCGCTCTGCTTCTTGGATATGATAGAGGACTTGTAGGGGAAGCCCTCAGCCAAGTTTCACGCGAGGAAATGCAAGGGGGTGTCTGGGGGAGCTTCTGCACCGAGCCTCTCATTGTCTTCCTGGGAGAAACTGTGTAGGTCGCCAAGAATCGCTCCTCTGGACAGCTCCGGGATCAGAAGAAGGCGGGATTGCCCTCGTTGTGAATCTGATTGAACGATGATTCCAACGGTATATGGTACACCTCCTGAAGCCTCACGATGACGCTGTGGTCGCTGCTACAAGCTGCTAGTACACTATTGCCTGCGAACTGGGATGAACAGGGTGGTGATAGGTGATGGGAAATGGGGTAGATGGGATGGGAAATGGGGTGGATGGGTGTGGGGGCAACCCCTAGCTGTGAGGGGGTCTGGGAGGGGGCAAACCAAGGTGAGGGAGGGGGAGAATGCGGATTGGAAGGGGGTCTAGCAGGTGGAGGGAGAGAGAGTTATGAATTTGGGTTGGGAGGGAGAGAGGGAAGGAGAGGGGGCACATGCAAATGGGAGGGAGATTTGAATTTTGGCCTAGGGTGAATCTCCTTCAGCCTTGGGGAGGTGGAGAGGTGCTTGGGGAAGGGAAATGGGTAGTTGGGGGTTGGATGGTGGAGCAAGGATTGGTGGATTCCACCTTGGGGTTGGGGGGAATTGAATGAGTGTATGGGGAAGGGGGGATATTAATGAAGAGTGAATGGAGGAGAGAGGAGGGGGAAATTTGAATTTGGGGAGGGGGAGGAGAGAGAATGGGGGAGAGGGGGAGCTTCTCACTCCAAAGAAACACTCAAATTTTTGGAATTCACTCAAATTTTCATTGATCATCAAAGGGTACAAATGAGAGTGGGGAGGGGGCTATTTATAGACTCCAGACTTTTCATATGACCATACTGACCCTAGACAATTGACACAATGACTAGACAGACTAGGGAGGGACGCCCTAGGGCCTAGCCCATTAGTTGGGCCCATTAGACTGCTTAATTAACCACATGACTTAAGACTTAGGTAAATAACCCTTATACCTAGGTATCATACTCAAATAAAGGGAAAATTACATAGTTTATGACTCGAATAAAATATGAAAATTACATGGATTGACTCAAAAAAAATGTGGAGAACACAATGGCGCAAACCGACGATCCATCAGAGCTTCGCAAAATGTGGAGGGGTAAGTGATGCCCCCATCATACCCCCCCGGGGGGGGGGGGGGAGAACTCGACCCCATCGAGTATGGGTCCACCGGGGAAGTGGTACACCAAATGCAGCTCCGAGCGAGCCACGATCTCCAAACTCAACCCCGTGTCCATGGCCGGGGGATGGCGCTTCAGGTTCACAAAGTGGCACGGACACACCCTCTTGCTGGCATTGATACCTTGCTTGCCTAGTATTGCCTCCGTGTGCACACGTCAGGCTCTCAGGCTGATTTGTGGTGGCTCTCCGGGGGTGTCCCTCTTAAAGGAAGGTATAGGCTCAAAGCACTCACTAGGATCCACCGCGGTGCCCATATAGGGTGTCGGATCCGCAACGTGGGAAATGGGGTGAATCCCAAAACCCATCGGTAAGTCCAACCCGTAAGCCGGGTTGCCAAAGCCACTCGGAACTTGGTAAGGTCCAAGCCCTCATGCCCCCAAATTGGAGGTGACCCTAGGGTAGAGCCACTCCAAAGTCATCATCACCAAGTTGCCAACTTGGAATTCCAAGTGACGCTCGTGACCTTTTGCCCGCTTCTTGTGATTCTCACCGCTCATTGCTTGTTGCTTGCTTAAATACTCATGCCATGTACTACGATGCGGTGTGAGGGGGAAATGTATGATATGCAAAGGTGGACCGGGGCTGTCAAATGTAGACCTATCATGCATTGATGTCGTAGGTGGACCGGGACAACCATAGGTGGACCGATCATGCCTTGATGTCACATGGACCTTGATGAACCTAGGTGGGCCGGGGCAGCCATAGGTGTACCTATCATGCAAAGGGGTGGCAAATGCCGGGGTGTTGTTTGAGGGATCATTGGTAGAGTGTGGGGTTCCTGTGGAGGGGTGGAAGTGGCATGCTTGGTGGGCTAAGGGACGGATGGTGATGGCCACACGCATGGGCCATATTTTTGGTAGAAGGCTGTGGGTGACTTGGATTGCTCCTTCAACATCCCTATGACAAGCTTATCCCACGCATTCATCTTGGGAAGGGGGTAGTGGAGCGGGAAGGGTGATCCTTCTAGACTCAATGACGATGCAATGCCCAAGGACTAGACTTAGTAGAGACAAGTCTAAAACTTGCTCTGATACCAATTTGATGTGACATGACCTAGGATGTTTGATGAAGCCTTAGGAATGCAACAACTAATCTATCAATCCATCGGACCTAGCAAGCAAACAAGATTCACGGACCGGCAACTTCACTCGAGCGGACTCTCCCGCTAAGCGCACATTAGTGTCCGTAGGCAACTTGGTGATGGTAGTGAGGGTCCGAGACGGGACCTCGCGGCTCCGGGGATTGTCTAGCTTAAGGTTAAACCCCAAAAGGTCCTAGTATGCCAACTATCGGAGGCGGCCAGCACGTCGAGGGCATGGGAGGTAATGCCTCTCTCACAACTCGCCCGCGGTAGTCACTCACACAATAGTAATTCGGGATCGGGCACTCACTTACCGTCCGACGGCACTAGCGGAAATACTAAACCAGCAATGGAAAGAAACCAGCAAAGGGGTAACCGAACCTCACATGATCGGCGTGAATACACCGATCCCGGTCGGAGATGAGGGCGAGCGAGGAAGCGTGGGTTTACCCGCATGCCGCGCCGATGAAGCTTCTATCTGAAATTTAACTTACATTCACTACTCCCCTAGCAAGGGGGTTGGACAAAGGGTGGGGGAATTAAGTGGTTACAGTCAAACACTACCTCCGCGCAGGGAGGGGCTGTAAGCCGGCCAGGTGGGGATGGGGAATTAAGCTAGCAACCGAAATGGCGTATTCCGCCGGTTCTGCCAGCTTCTGGGACAGTCGGAGAGATAGTCAAAGATGGTGCCGCCACGATCTCTTTTGATCTCAAGAAAGGCTGAAACTAGTGCCAAAATTTTTTGAATTGACCCAGGAGGATGCCTGAATTTTCATGGAATTTTCTGACGATGTCGCTGGTTGGGGCAGGGCCTGGAACAGGGATGGACTGCTCTAGTTCAGTAGCTCCCAGGGTGATGCTACTGGAAGATAGGGGCGCCACGAACTATCCTATGCTCTTTTGAAGACGAGACTAGATCCGTTGCGATCGTGGTCGAGTCTTCATTTTTCCGAGACCAACGGCGCTATCGGCAGATGTCGGAGTTGATTGTGGTGGCCCGAACAGTAGGGGGGTGTCGATTCAGGCTCAGAGAAACAAACCTGGCGCACCTTGGAGGGAAAATTTGGAACTTTTGATGCCGACGTCCTAAATTCGCTCTGCTTCTTGGATATGATAGAGGACTTGTAGGGGAAGCCCTCAGCCAAGTTTCACGCCAGGAAACGTAAGGGGGTGTCCGGGGGAGCTTCTGCACCAAGCCTCTGGTTGTCTTCCTAGGAGAAACTGGGCAGGTCGCCAAGAATCGCTCCTCTGGACAGCTCCGGGATCAGAAGAAGGCGGGACTGCCCTCATTGTGAATCTGACTGAACAATGATTCCAACGGTATATGGTACACCACCTGAAGCCTCACGATGATGCCGTGGCCGCTGCTGCAAGCTGCTAGTACACTACTGCCTGTGAACTGGGATGAACAGGGTGGTGATAGGTGATGGGAAATAGGGTAGATGGGATGGGAAATGGGGTGGATGGGTGTGGGGGCAACCCCTAGCTGTGAGGGGGTCTGGGAGGGGGCAAACCAAGGTGAGGGAGGGGGAGAATGCGGACTGGAAGGGGGTGTAGCAGGTGGAGGGAGAGAGAATTATGAATTTGGGTTGGGAGGGAGAGAGGGAAGGAGAGGGGGCACACGCAAATGGGAGGGAGATTTGAATTTTGGCCTAGGGTGAATCTACTTTAGCCTTGGGGAGGTGGAGAGGTGCTTGGGGAAGGGAAATGGGTAGTTGGGGGTTGGATGGTGGAGCAAGGATTGGTGGATTCCACCTTGGGGTTGGGGGGAATTGAATGAGTGTACGGGGAAGGGGGGATATTAATGAAGAGTGAATGGAGGAGAGAGGAGGGGGAAATTTGAATTTTGGGAGGGGGAGGAGAGAGAATGGGGGAGAGGGGGAGCTTCTCACTCCAAAGAAACACTCAAATTTCTGGAATTCACTCAAATTTTTATTGATCATCAAAGGTTACAAATGATAGAGGGGAGGGGGCTATTTGTAGACTCCAGACTTTTCATATGACCATACTGACCCTAGACAATTGACACAATGACCAGACAGACCAGGGAGGGGCTCCCTTGGGCCTAGCCCATTAGTTGGGCCCATTAGACTACTTAATTAACCACATGACTCAAGACTTAGGTAAATGACCCTTATACCTAGGTACCAGACTCAAATAAAGGGAAAATTACATAGTTTATGACTCAAATAAAATATGAAAATTACATGGATTGACTCAAAAAAATGCGGAGAACATAATGGCACAAACTGATGATCCATCAGAGCTTCGCAAAATGTGGAGGGATAAGTGATGCCCCCATCATACCCCCGGGGTGGGGAGAACTCGACCCCGTCGAGTATGGGTCAACCGGGGAAGTGGTACACCAAATGCAGCTCTGGATGAGCCACGATCTCCAAACTCATCCCTGCGTCCATAGTCGGGGGATGGCGCTTCAGCTTCACAAAGTGGCCCGGACACACCCTCATGCTGGTAATGATACCTTGCTTGCCTAGTATTGCCTCCATGTGTCGTCGGTCGGTGAGGAGTGCTCGGACTCAAATTGCTACTATGTGAGTGTCCACCGCGGTTGAGTTGTGAGCGAGACCAATTTACCCACGCCCTCGGCGTGCTGACCGCCCATGAATTTGGGCAACCACAGGCCCTTAGGGGTCCTCCCTAAGCCAGCCATACCCTTGGAAACCTCCTAGTCCATCCTCGGACCCTCACCCCATCGCCGGTCCACCTACGGACCCGAGTGTGCCAAATGCGAGTGAGTCCGCTTGTGTGACATTGCTGTGTCCATTGCATTGCTTGCAATGTAGGTCTTAGGTTGTGTCACATCAAATAGTTTCTGTGGAACAAGCGCCCGCTCCATAGGGTGAGATTTTGGGCTGGCACGGCATCGATGGGTTTGAGATTAGCGGCTTAATGTGATCGACAGGGTGGATAAGTGACGTGGTGGAGGGTGTAGTGGAGGTAATGAGGGTGATAGGAGTAGTGGTGGAGATAACAGGCCGCGGAGGGAGGATGACTGGTGAAGGGTTCAGTGGAGGTGAGGTAATGACGGGGGTAGGCGTTTGCGGTGGAGTGGAGATGGGCGGAACAATAGGAGAAGCGGGTGGTAGGATGAGGGGCTTGAGGAACGTGGGAGATGGAGGGGTTTGATAGTTAAGCAGGAGGAGGATGAGGGAAGAAGATGGAGAAGGGTTGCGGTAGTTGTGGTGGAGGGCCATGAGCCGCTGTACTGAAGCTTCATCGTCATAGGTCCACCCGGCATCAGGAGCTGGGGGTTGGACAAGATTTACTTGAGCCAGTGCTGGTGACTGAGGTTACGAAGCGGGCGGATGATTCAACATGGGGTTTTGGTGGATCCCCAAGTCCTGAACGGGCTACTGCTGCTGCTGCGGTTGTAGTGTTTGTTGCTGCACTTGCTGCCTCGGCGCTTGCCTTCTTTTCTCTTTTATCTCAATAATGGCCTTATGCATCTCGGCCCAATCAATGCGTTGCCCTTCATGTAGGTTGTATACCATGTCTCAAAACTGAAAACATCCTTCAATGGTGTGCCCGCGGCTGCCTATGGAACATGCAATACTTGGATTGGTCAACGGTCGGGTTCAAATTAGGCCGTTCCGGAGGGAGCTGAATTGCACTTATCGACATGAGAGCAGAGAAGATGTCCATGAGGGACTCGAGCAAAGGAGGATATTGCGCTCTCTTCAGAGCCGGGCGTTTATTGGCGTAGCCATTGGGTGGAGGGATGTCGTGGTATTGTGGATGTTGTTGCGGCTGTTGTGGAGCGGGGAAGACATTTTGTGGAGCGGGGAAGGTAGGCTGGGTGTTCGGTGAGGCAGGGAAAACAGGCTGGACATTTTACGGGGTGGAAAATTGGGCATTACAGGGAGTTTGTGGGAAGCGGAGTGGAGCGGGCTAGCTAGGGAAGGGGAATGCAACAGCTTGCACCTGTTCATTGGTCTGGACTCCTTTTGGTAACGGGACCCTGAGATTTCTTATTGTATTTGGGCTTTTGAGCCTCAAAGAGAGAATGGATGGGGGAGTCCTTGAACTGGGTTTGAATAAATCTTGCCCGGCTATAGAGTTGGTGCATGTTGGCAATATCATTCATGGCCAATATGTTGCGGAAAGTGGGTGTAGCATTAGATATGAGGAACTTGACCTTCTCCTCCTCCGGAATATGACCCGACACACGGGCGGCCTTCTACCTCCATCTGTCAGCGTATGTGGCAAAGTCTTCGTCTGCCTTCATTTTCTCGGCCACAAGATGTGTAAATGAATATTCCAGACCCACCCGGTCTTGGAATCTTTGAATAAACTTCTCCTTCACAACTTTGAAACTCTCGGCATCTTCTAGTGGCAAAGCATAGAACCACTCCAGTGCAACTCCATCTAGTGACCGGTGGAACAAATACGCCATGAGGCGGTCATCATACTGAAATTGCGTCGATTCATACATAAAATCACTGACATGAATAAAAGGGTTGCTGCTCCCGTCATACTTGTGGTATGTAGGGAGATCAGATTGAGGAGGGAATCGGATATTGTGGAAACTAGGAACTGGAACATCTGCTAAAGATTGTGGGCCAACCCGCTTTTGGAGGAAGTCGAGTTGTTGTTGCATAGCGGCCTGAAGAGGGGCGATCTCGCGCTACTCCTGAGCGGGGAAGAGAATAACCACGTACCCTTGAAGTGTGAACTGTAAGAAGGGAAACAGGTTAGGGGTGCCCAGAGATGGATACCCGGGGAAAACCCTTCGATGCATAAGTCAGCAAGTGTAGTAGAGCACTAGCGTGCAGGGAAGAGATAAGGGGAAGATGGGGGCGCGAGATCCCTTCTCCACCAAGAGCTGAAGTGGTTCCTGCTCAGGGTTCTTGGCTTACCTCCTCATGGTAGGGCTCTTCCAGCTTAAATAATGGCTCGTTGAGTGCATGATCCCTATAAGCTGAAGAGTTTCAGGGGGGTTACGTCCTTCTTGCGGGATCCTTATAGCACGCGGACTCTTGATCTCCCTTATCCTCTTGAGCTCCCAGCTTTTAAAGGGCTCGTAACGGCCGTACAGATAAGCTTCCATCAGTTGGCTGGAGCGTGAGGCACTGGCCCAGGAGATGCCTCCCGAGCGATGAGTGCGTGGTTTGGACAGGGAATATTGGGCTCCGAAGAAGCTTTTCGGATCGAACTGATGCTCGGACTTCCCAACCCGAAGGCCGCCTAGGAAGTGCTTTATCCGAGTGAGTTATTAGGCTTATATTAAGTGGGCCCTAGGGCTACCACTTCAAGGAGCTGGGCCTTGTTGGGTCAGGTCCGACCTTGTTTGGCCTCTCCGTTCGGGCAGTTAGATTTCCCCTCTCCACTTATCCCCCTCCTACTCCCGAGCCAAAATTAGGCTCGGACGAGTAGCATTTAGGCTAGACTTTTTGTGGCTCTAGTTGGGTGGAGATCTCTCTCTGGCAGGGACCACAGGATGTGGCTTGCCCTGACAATACGCCTGTCATGATGATAATTCTGAGAATTTTTGCAAGAAGGCCCATCTTCGGAAGGTTGGAACGCCACGCCGCTTCCGGATAGGGGTTATAAGCATTGCACGTTATTTGCGTCCCTTTATCTCCAGGGTTTAGGGTTTTGTCATCTACTGCATTTATAGTTAAGGGGGGCTCATGCGCCGAGTTTGGAAGAGCAGAGAATCGTAGCGGCTTTTGCAAAGCTAGAAGAGTTTTCTGTGGCGGTGATCCGTTAGCTTCCTTCTCTTCCGGGGTCCTCTAGTCTAGAGCTTTCCCCTTCTTCTTCCAGTTCTTCTTGTTCTATGGCGGACAAAAATCCTGAGGCCGAGGGGCAGGGAGAAGAACGGGAGCCAATGGGCTTTTTTGGTACCGTCGGAGCCTCTCCGCAACGAGCTGGGTGAGGCTGATGTGAAGCGACTGGAGAATCAGTATGGGCTGCCTTGGCGGTTCCAGTTTTTCGCGCCTGAACCTCACGAGTCTAGCCTGGCCACTCATTCTGGTTGCTTTTGTTCCTTTGTTCTGGCCTGGAAATGCGGCTTTTGCCTTCCTCTCCATTCCTTTGTTGCCGATTTGCTTCGGTTCTACCGGCTGGCTCCTGTTCAGCTGGTCTCCAACTCTTATACCCTTATCTTCTCCTTCATTTTTCTATGTGGCCAGAGTGGGGTTAACACCTCATTGGACCTCTTCCATCATTGTTTTGAGTTGAAGGAAAACCTTTATGCTGGGAAGGGCTTCTTCTTCATCCAGGCGAAGCAAAAAAGGAGTTGCGTGTCCCTTTCCATGAAGGACTCCTCTCACAAGGGGTGGAAGACCCAATATTTCTGGGTGGGCGCGTATGTGGTCGGTGTGGCCTGGGATTTCCCGATGGTGCCCAATTTTCACCCGAACGTTCCTCTGAAGCAAATAGAGGTCTCCCCGGAGGTGGAGAGGGATGCTACTACCCTTCTGCAGAATCACCAGACGACTGCTGAGTTGGTGACCCCATCCAACATCGAGGAGTACGTTTCTCAAGCACTGTTGTCGATAGGTGAGGTTCCCAGGGGTTTGTTCTCTTTTTTATCATGTAAGTGCCTTCCTTCTCTCAATTTGCTCTCCTTCGTTCAGACCTGAGGCGAGCGGTTGAGGAGGAGGCACCGCCAGCCGAGCTGGAAGTCATCAACGTGGATGATATGCTAGCTCCAAGTGATCTTCAAGCTTTGAAGGGCTCATCCCGCACCTGGGATAAGGGCAAACGGGTCGTCCGAGACAACGCTTCCGAACGCCGGGGGGTCAAGCATAAGGATCCCGTGGCGAAGTTGCTGAGGTCTTTGATACAGGCCCGGTCTGTCGAGAAGAAGCGGGCGAGGAAGGTGGAGGTCGCCTGCCCGGCTGATGAGGTTCCTCTGTTGCCTTATCTTTCTATGGAGCAAGAGGGAGCAAATGATGAAGGGGCCGTGGCCGATGTCGGGGCGCCGAGCGAGATAGAGGGGGTGCAAGACGGAGGGGTCCGGTCCGAGCCGGTCGAGGCTGAAAGGTCGCGAGATGAAGTGACTCAGTCGCAGCCAACCGAGGCCGGGGAGGTACGCGGCGAGGCAGGCTAGCCCGAGCGAACCGGTGGGGCCCCCTAGGCGGGGTCGCTTAGGAAAAGTCCCCCAATCTTGGTCGCTCTGGAGAGGATTATCCCTTCCTCGACCAGTACCTTCAGCGTCTGGGCCTCTCTATACCGGAGGTGCCACTCCATAGCTTTGGGAGCCACATGAGGAGAACTCAGGAAAGGTCCCCCCTTCGTGCTTTTCGAGCGGATTATGAAGGGTCATCTAGTCTTGGCCCAGCTGGGGGCTGAGGCGGTGTACGCATATGCTCGGGCGGAGTCAGAGCGGGAGACTTTTTCATGGGCCCGCGGTGTACTGGATCGGAAGGTCGAGCGTCTGACCCTCGAACCTGGGGACCTTCATCGGGAGGTGGCCCCACTCTGTGCACAGGTTCGGTCGAGCCAAGCAGAGGCTCGGTCGTTGGTTGAGCAGCTGGCCCAGGCCCATCGTATGGTCGATTTGAAGAATGAGCTCCTGGAGGCGAAGTGCAGAGTTCAGGTCGAGCGCGATGAGCTATGGAAGGCCGAGTGGGAGGGGCTCAAGGACTGAGTTTGGGGGGGCGAGGATGCAGGGACCGAGTCCGAGAGGAGGCTATCCGAGTTGAAACAGACGATAGCCGAGCTTGAGAGGAAGGCGGAGCTGGCCAGGGTGGAAGCCCTCGAGCAACATAAATGCATAGAGGCTTACCACGCGGCTCTTCATAAGACAGCCATCCCCTACTATGAGTCGGGCTACCATCGAGGCCTTCGGAGGGGCTTCTCCCAGGGCTTCAATCGGGCCATCATAGAGGTGGAGGCCCAAGTGTCTGGGCTCGTTTTTTCTTTCGGGCAACACTATGACTCGGACTGGGGTTCCACCGACTCTTCCCACTATACGTCGAGCGAAGAGGGGAGTCGGGGGGCCTCGGTCTCTTCCGAGCGATCGCCAACTCCAGCAGCCTCGGGAGGGCACACGACCGAGATAGTTCCCACGTGGGTGGGGTCAGTGCCTGGGTCAGCCGTCGCTGAGAGTACTGGGGGTAGATCATCTGGTGCTAAGGGGCCCTCGTCTACCGAGCCTCGAGATGGGCCCGAGGCCTGATGTCCCAGCTCTTTCTTCCTTTTTCTTTTTCCCTTGTGTAGTTGTGAAAAACCTTTTTTGGAAAGTATTGTAACGGTGATATTAAGTGCTGAATTGATTGTTTCTTACTACCCTTATTACTATAGTAATGGCGATATTGACTACAGTATCCGTAGTTGTTGGGGAAGGTGTCGATTTTTCCTGCAGATATCGCGCGTGCCGATCTGTCAGATAACTGACATGGCGCCGGTGCCTTTCTGCTTTTCCATGCCGCCCTAAATGACTTGTCGCTTCGCGCATCCCGCTAGGGGGGGATGTTGGGGAATGAGGTAACCATCTCAAGGAAGGCTCCTTTAGCATGTTTTTAAGGGGAGAGTCATTTAAGGCAATCAGCTCCCCCTTTCGGCCTATAAAAGGTCTGAGGGGCATCTCCTCTTCCTTCCATCGCTTAAGGCCATCCCTGACGGTTTCTTCTTCCCTTTCCGTGAAGTGTTGTGTTGTCGATCTCAGCGGAGCATGGAAAGCCCTTCAAGAGACGATGATGCGGATAGTAGGAGGAGAGAAGCTCCTGCAACTCCAGTTTGGAAGAGGGTTCGACAGTCGGAGGTTGATTTGGGAGAGGGTTCAATATGCTGGAGCATGTCACCTTCATGCCCCTGACCCGCCGACGCTATCCTGAGGGGAGGGGGAGATCTTCAAGCTTCCTTCTCACCTTAGCCCACTCCTCCCTCCTCTTCCATCTCTGCCATTTATTTTTCTCCCTCTTCTTCTTCCAATCCTTCTGGCACCTTTCTTTCGAGCTTCTCAAACCAACGGGGCCGGCTATCCTTTATCCGAGCCAATTTCTGCGCTAGGCAGAGTCTGTGGCTGGATGTAGGAGTGCTTACCGAGTTAGCCGAGCGCTCTGCTCGTGTCATAGTACCAGTGGATGTAATTTTTTGTTTGTTGTCATGTATATTGTATTGGCTGCGGTCTACTTGATGTACACTAGAGTTTAATGAGAAGAGAGGAATGGCGTTTGGTCTACATTGCTTACATGTGCGTGCTTGCCAGATGATCAAAAATAGAATTTGCACAGTGTTGTCGCGTTCCATGTCTGAGGGATGGGTGCTCCTTCTATGGTGGACAATCGATACGCCCCTTTCCCGAGCATCTCGACAACTCGGTAGGGGCCTTCCCAATTAGGGGCTAGCTTCCCTGCTGTTTCCAGTGGTCGAGAGGCTTTAGCCTTTCTCAAGATGAAGTCCCCTAGTTGGAAATATCTGTCTCAGACTCTGGAGTTGTAGTATCGAGTGACGCGCCATTGGTATTCCATTGCTTGGATATTTGCAATCTCTCGGATCTCATCTGCTAGGTCGAGGTTTTCCAACAGTTTCTGCTCGTTCACCTCGAGCTTGAAGTGGATGACTCGGAGAGAAGGATTGCCGACCTCCAATGGAATCATGACTTCTGTGCCATATACCAGCTGAAAAGGTGTTTCACCGGTGGCCATTCTCGGAGTAGTTCGATGCAACCATAGTACGCTCGGTAATTCCTCGAGCCAGCTTCCCTTGGCCTTGCCGAGCCTGGTTTTGATGCCTTTTAAGATAACTTTGTTGGCATTCTCGACCAGTCCGTTGGCCTGAGGGTGAGCTACCGAAGTGAAGTGATTACGAATGTTTAGGTCAGCACATCTGTCTCTGAAGTAATGAGAATCAAATTGCCGACTGTTATCGCTCACGATCACTCGGGGGACACCGTAACGACAAATGATCGATTTCCAAACGAAACTCCATACGACTGATTTTGTGATCCTGGTGGTGGCCTCGGCCTCGATCAATTTGGTGAAGTAGTCGATGGCGACGATGACGTACTTCTTTTGAGCCTGAGCCGTGGGGAATGGCCCCAAAATATCGATCCCCCACCGAACGAAGGGGTATGCTCGGCAAGGGTGATGAGCTCCGCAGCGGGTTGGTGGATCAGATGGTCGAGGCGCTGACATCGGTCGCACTTCGATACATAGGTCGTGTAGTCGCACTGGAGAGTGGGCCACCAGTAACCTTGCCGAAGCAAGATCCTGGCGAGCAATCTTCCTCCTTGGTGCGCGCCGCAGATGCCTTCGTGTACTTCCTAAACTGCTCGGCTGGCTTCGTCGTGTTGTGCCCCTGTGGTCATTTGATATTCATGGTTTTGATAATGGCTAAACACTATAAGTCATTGATGTTTTACACTCTTATTTGACTGAAATACTTGATGCTTTCTCATGACAGTTAAGCCAAGGAATGGAGTGGAGATGGCAAAAGTGAAAGCCTAATGATCGGGCCCAAGCAAGGATGAAAATCCCTTCAAGAAGAGTCAACACTTGGTACAAAAGGTCGATGCACAATGAAGCATAGCCAAGAGAACACAAGGTCAAAGACCCAGTAGAAATCCTCAAGATTCTGCCCAGTTTGATGCCACAGACGTGAATGGGCTACTAAAGGGATTAAGGGACTGAACGGGAGAAATCTGGAATTTTCCCAGCTGACGGTCGACCGCTGGTCCAGGACCGGTAGACCGGCAGTAGCGGTCGACCGCCCAGTAAGGGGCGGTCAACCGAATTTTCCAGCAACGAAAAGCTCCAACCCTGTAAAATTCCGGTCGACCGCCAGACCCTACCGGTCGACCGCCAGCCCCGATGCAGCAATGTTTGACTTTGTTTTCCACCTCAAGGCCAGCCCCTTTCCTTGTATTTGTTTAATCTTAAAGTCACCTAATCTCCCATGGATTGTGGATCTGGTCTGGGGGGTTTCTATTGACCATCCAAAGAGATATAAAACTCATGCAAGAGGGTTAGAAATCCTAGTTGATCATTTGGATCAAAGGAGATCAAGGGAGGCTTATGCAGGCTATTCAAGGAAGAAGGTATTGTAGCCGTGAACAATACTTCATGCAGAGTTCTTCATCCATTCCAAGGGATTCAAGCCTAGATCTGAAGCCATCAACCTCCAAGCAAGTGTAGAAGTAAGCAAGCCCTCAAGGGAGATCAAATTTGCATCCTTAAACCTCTTCATCAACTCAAGGGGATCAAAAGGAAGATCAAAGCCACATCCAAATCTCTCTCCATCAACTCAAAGGGATTCAAGAAAGATTATCTCACAAGGAAGAAGATACCATTGAAGCATCAGATTCAAGCTCCAACAATCTCAGACAAGATCTATTTCATTTTAGCATAACTCTATATCTTATTTGAGCATTTTCATCTTGTTCTCTTTCCATTTTGTTCAAACTATTGAAACTGAAGATAGTCCCTACCATTGGTTAGTAGGAAGGCAATCGGAAGTTATCCGATCTGCGGTGTTGACGTCCCTACCTGTGGTTAGTAGGAAGGTAATCGGAGGTCTTTCCGATCTGCGGTTCAGTGCGTTGCACTAGTGGAGCCTCACCGGGTTTGGTGGGGGGTGGACGTAGGACTAGGGATTCTGTCCGAACCACCTTAAAATCCTTTGTGTTGTGGTTTGATTGTGCGATTACTTTATGTTAGATGCATGCTTAGGTTCAATCTCTATATTGTGTAATCATCTTACTAAACAAATCATTTTATCCTTCGTTAAGTTAGTTACATTCCGCTGCTATTATCATTATCTAGCTTAAAAGAGGGGTGTTCTGTGAAAAGAGGGGCAGATCTATTCACCCCTCCCCTCTAGATCCGCTATCCACTACTCAACAAGTGGTATCAGAGCCTAATCTCTCACTATGGGGTCCAACGACCTTGAGAGAAATGGTGGATTAGCGTCCAAGGGTTTTTTACCTGAAGGACATTCTGTGAATATGCCTCCTTATTTTACTGGAACTAATTATCCTTATTGAAAACATCTCATGCAGGTGTTCATTCGCGCCCAAGACTACGAACTTTGGCGAGTGATCAACAAAGGTCCGTATGAGCTTACGGATGATGAGGACTTGTGGACCAAATAACAAATAAGAAAATCCACTGTCAACTGGAGTGCTAAACACATCATGCAATACTCACTCCATCTAGATAAATTCTCAAGAGTGGCTACCTGTGCAACTGCAAAAGAAATGTGGGACAAGTTAGAGGTAATTTATGAAGGAACCTCTCAGGTACGAGAAACAAAAGCTAACATTTTAGTTTTTGAATATGAAATGTTCAGGATGAGGCCTGATGAGTCAATTCGAGACATGTATGCTCGCTTAATTGTGCTTACTAATAGTCTAACAGATTTGGGAAAGAAATATTCAGAATAGGAAATTGTGAGGAAGATTCTCAGATCACTGACTCCAGCATGACACACGAAGGCTACCGTGGTTGAAAAATCCAGAGATCTCGCAACTACTAAGGTAGATGAACTCATTGGGTCATTGATGACCTATGAGATCAACCTCAAGAACAAAGAGGCTGAGGTGCCTAAGAAAAAGTCCCTAGCTCTTAAAACAGGACCCAGCGGTCAAAGCACTTCTGATGAAGGTAAGGCTTCTGCAAGTGAGCGAGATGAGGATGATATAGCCATGCTCACATGTAAGTTCAGAAAACTTCTGAGAAAGGAAGGTAAGAGCCTCATGAGAGGAAGGTCACAGGTGAGGAAAGGTTTCAAATCTAATTTTGAAAACTTTAAGAAAGCTGACAAGATCATTTGCTATTCTTGCAACAAACTAGGGCATTTCAAGACTGACTGTCCTAAAAAATTCAGAAAAGCGGACAAATGGAATGGCAAGAAGAAGAACAACGCCATGGTGTCCCCATGGAGTGTCGAGGAAGAATGTGATGGTGGAACTAGTTCCTCAGACAAGGAAAAAGAAGATCTTTGTCTCATGGCCAGAGGTGACGAAGAAACTAAGGTAAACTCTCCATTTGAAAATTACACAATTGATGATTGGGAGGAAGCATATATATAGCTCATGAAAAAATATGACATGCACAAAAAGGATAATAAATCATTGAAAAAGAAAATTAACCTGTTTGTGTATGATCATGATATGAATGATAAAACTGCTTCACTTGAAACTGAAATTGAAGATCTTAAGAAAATGATTGAGGATTTAGAAGAAGGAAGGAAAGAAATGGTTGACTTGGAAATTGAAAATGAAGACTTAAGAAATGAGATTGATAGCATAAAGCTAAAAATGCAAATCTAAGAAAAGGATAGCAAATTGAGCAATGAAAAGTATGAAGCTATCAAACAAGTCAACACACAACTTCTTCAAAACATTGAAAAACTACAAAAGGAGTTGAAGGATAAACAACAATCATTGGAAAAGTTTGTAGATGGAAGAGAAAACCTAGATGCATTGCTAGGTACTAGAATGAACTTTAACAAGGAAGGTTTAGATTTTGAACCCACAAACAAAAAGCCAATTGGGTTAAAAACTGTCACATTTGTTTCCTCTTCTGGTGCCTCTACCTCAAACACAACACCCACTCAAAATCAACAAAAATAGAATGATAAAGGAAAATAAAAGGTTGAAGAGGAAGCCACTCAAATCCCCAAAAAGATTGCTCAAAATTCTAAGAAGAGTCGACCTTCCCCACAGCAAAGATCAATACTTCCTTGGCCATCACCCGCTCAGCCTTCTATATGCCATTATAATTGGGTTGCACGTAGGACAGGTAGACACTCCCATTCTTATAGGTCGACACCACCCTTGTAAGACCCCGAGTTTCTGTGCAATTATTTAATTTCGTGAATAGTAAAAAAAAAAAATTTTTGAATAGTAACTATGGTAAATAGTAAATCGTAATTTTTTTGACTATCATATGAAAATACTTAAAAATGGTAGTTAATTAGTAAACACTATGGTAAACACTTTAGTCTTCTATACTTGACCCTAATAAAATCAGTTACATGGCTTAATCGATGATTTAAGCTTGACTTAAAAACGCGGAAAACACTATTCACCCGAAAATACAACTACCGTAGAAAAATCTACAAAAATCACATCTGATAGAGAGTATTTTTCTTAGCAACTTTGTCTTCTGGAGTTTCATCGGTAAAAATCAGAAACTCTCTCTATCGATTGAACCGTTGAACATTTGAGTTAAATTATTATGTTAATCTTAAGATTAGGAGATTAACCTTAAACCTCGTGATAAAATTCTATAAAAATCATAATCTGAAAGGGCATGTATTGATTAGCAATTTTGTCTTCTGGGTCAATTTCATTAAAAATCGTTTGGTAACATTTAAAGGAGGTTTTAGTTAACTATTCCTTAATCCATAGGATTAGGCTTAGCTTAAGACTAACCTACCTTGTGGAACACGTGAAAACGTGTTTTAGGTCGGCAAGAACACGGCTTGGACGCAGGGATGGGTTTTGCGGCTCTGACCAGTCTTGTGTGAAGTGTGTGAAGATTTCACACGTTCCTTCAAATGAAAACTATAAATAGAAGCCCCCTTAAGCCTTCCTTAGCAATCCTTAAGCCTAAACAAAGGAGACTCTGCTGCTACGTGCTGTGAAGGCTTCTGCAAATATCACTATTCATCTTCTTCCTCAAGACATCTCTTATTTTCCTTGGTTAAGGTAGGTAACCATGGCACAAACCTCAAATTTGATAAATGGAATGAAAGGGCATGCTGTTAACTTCTAGAAATCATGTTTTATTATCCATTTGCATGCTTAAACTCATGAATTGAAGCCCCATTACTGGATTATACTTCTGTTTTCAATATCCCCGTGTTACAGAGAAAGACGGCTCCACACGGACCGTTTATTTACTTTAACGGCCCCGTAACGACCGCCATAGAGTACGTCTTAACGGCTTTTCATGAACCGTTTTGTCCCCTGGCATTCCACGGTTCACCCCAAACCGTTGTACATGCATAACGGTCAACCCGAGACCGCTTTAGAATAAATTTAGTAATATTATCATTTAAGTGTATTTTTTTTATTACGGCTAGAAAACGACCGTTTTACATGATAAATGGCCCTACCATGACCGTTGTACCCTTTTACCCTAGAAACGGCCCCTGACCGACGTGTGTTAGCAGACAGTCGAAGGTAAATTCCTCAGACTAGAACGGCTGTTAGGGAACCGTTGTTTATCCATTTAACGGTCATTCCCAGACCGCTGTTCTCCTGAAAACGGCCGTACTTAGACCGCTTAACAGAAACCTATTTCTGGTCCAATTTTCACCCAATAGGTTTAACGGCCCATTTTCAACTGTTTAACTTCCAGAAAACCTGATTTTTGCTATTCTGACCCATTTAACAATGTTAAATAGTAAAAACTGATAATCCACATAAATAACAAATAATGAGATGAGTAAATTTCTATTAATTGCAGTATCTATTTTGTTAAAGTGAAAATTATTGTAATTCACTTGTAACTTTGGATAAATTGGCTAATTACCATAAGCTAAAAATTTACCGTAGGTAATTTCTGTAAATTACTGTAAATCAGAAAATTACTGGCCAACTTATGGCAAGTCTTTGGCCAATTAACCGGACACTCTATCCGGTAAACTTCACATTTTTACCGTGAGACAATTTACCGTGGTAAAATTACGGTTACATCATGACTATCGTTTTAACTTAATAAATTGACCGATTACCCTTGGATAATCTTCGGTCATACTTGAGCCCGGAATTGACCAATGGACATTAAACTGAAATTGGTTGGTTTAATTGTTATTGGCAACCCGGTAAATATTTCACATAAATTATCTTATATTTAGATCATTATACTTAATACGGATTCTCTAGAACCGTATTTCTTGAAAAATACGACCCAAATGGTTCGTATATTCTCGTTCTTCGGAACTTACTTCTCTTTCTCGAACGGCTTACTGTCACCCGTTCATTCTTGGCCCCGTGACTCGTTACTCATAAGAGTACGGCCCAGTGATTGCCGTACGAATACCTTGTTTTGGGTTTTTCGTTGTGTTTAAACTCTTGAATCAAAGGAGACAAGTGTCGTCCTTTACATCTTGTACCCGACAGAAATTCATCTGATTATATTGGCCATAATTGACTATGTCTAGACGGGGGATCGGTGATCCAATTGAAATGAAATGCCATCGCATCATAAGGGCCCAGTCTGGTCCTGGGGAGAGCGCCCGAAAAGATATTGAGCCCATTGGGATGTTTATGACAAGGGTGAGGCATTACACCCGAATACTTGACTTGACTTGTTACGTCTACGACAAATTCTGGATACTCGACTCGTGTGTATTTACCTGGTTACATGTGTAACATACTTGCTGGCCAAATTTTCTTACTGTTACTTTACTTGTTCATTACTTGATAAATTGCTATATTTCTTGACTTTGCAAGTTATTTCTATCGTCATTCTTTATTTACTGCATTTCATATAAATTGGAAATCAATGGTTAATTACTTAAACCTGTTTGTGGTTATCTACTGAGCGCGTTTAGCTCACTCCTACTGTTTCCCCTCTTTCCAGGTGACGAACTTGTCAGGGATGGACTGGAGTGATATCGAGAGATAGTTTTAGTTTATTGAGTCAGTTTGTACCCGTAGAATTAATGAGAAATTGTTCTAGTTTGATTATTATATGGATGTAGTTGTTCTACCCATTGTACTCAATTTTTATCAATAAAACTCTGATTATTACTTTTCCAACCTTTAGTGCAATGGTTCGGAATTCTTTATTGCTCGCTTGCCTCTAACCGTACGTCCCGAGATTCCGCATCGGGGCGTGACAGTTTAGTTGGTATCAGAGCATAGGTCGCATTGACCTAGAAATTTAGGTTAAAATTGTCCTAGGTTTCCTTCTCTCCTATAAGTTTAGGAAAAACTAGACCTTGTGAGATTTGGGTAGAAATCGGGTTAAGCTATTAATCGTAATCGTGTCTCACTCCTCTAGTTCTTTCTCTCTCATCTCATCTGAGAATTCTTTTCTCATAATAATCGACTCATAATAATCGACTCATGAACAACGGATTACCTTATAGGTACTTGAAATGGCAGCCAATCGTGCTGAGATGAGGAATTTGCAACGTACGGTTCAAGGACTTACGCAAGCCTTGAATGCATTGGCTCAGGCAGGAGCTGGAGCCGGAGCGGCACCTCATGGCGCAGCTCATGGTACTGGTGAATTGTATCGGAATTTCCGAGGGATGAACCCGCCTAGGTTTGCTGGTTCAACCGATCCTGATGAAGCCGAGAACTGGCTCGACGAGATGGCAAGGATTTTTGAGGTCATGCAATGCACTGACCAGGAGCGTGTTCTCTTGTCCATTTTCCAACTGGAACGTGATGCGCGTACTTGGTGGGAGTCTATTAAACCGACTCTCGGTGACCAACAAGTCTCGTGGGAGGAATTCGAGGAATTCTTCAATGATAAATATTTTTCTGATCGCGTGCAAGAAAAGAAGGCCGCGGAATTCGCAGCTCTGAAGCAGCGAAGCTTATCGGTATCAGAATATGAAGCCCAGTTTGCAAGACTCTCTCGTTATGCGAGACATCTCATTTCAACTGAGAAAATGAAGGCGAAGCGTTTCCTTAACGGTCTTCGACTTCATTATATTAATCAACTGGCACCACTGGAAATTTCTACATATTCTGAGATGGTAAGAAAGGCACAAGTATTAGAAGATACATTGGAAATGACGGAAAGGATTCGTGGTCAAGGTAGTAAGAAGAATCAACCGAAGGCACTCAAGAATGATAAGACTGATTCTGGCACTGGTCCTAACAAGAAAAGACCTTTCACTAGTACTGGTTCTAGTTCTGGTTCTGGTTCGTGGAAGGGCAAGGCGCCAAGACAAGAAGACAAGAAACCTGATTCTGTGGTTCCATTCAAAGGCGTATGCCGATATTGTGATCGTCCCGGTCACAAAATGGAGGATTGTTGGCGCAAGCAAGGTGCATGTTTGCGATGTGGAAGCAAGGAGCACCGCATTCCCAACTGCCCCTTATTATCGGAACAAGCTATTCCGGCAAAACCTCTAAACGTCAATAAGCCTCAAGGCAGGCTCCAGGCTCTTCATACAAAGGAAAAGGGTATCTCCGAGGATGGTGGACTCGTCGAAGGTACTCTCATTATATCCGACTTTCCGGCTTTTGTTCTATTTGATACTGGTGCAACACATTCTTTTATATCCCGGAGATTTGCTAAGTTATTAGCTATAGAACCTGTTTTGATGGACTCTCCGTTAGAGATATCAACCCCTATT
The DNA here is from genome assembly GCA_022559845.1 of Amorphophallus konjac. Lineage (NCBI taxonomy): Eukaryota > Viridiplantae > Streptophyta > Magnoliopsida > Alismatales > Araceae > Amorphophallus > Amorphophallus konjac. The sequence continues at coordinate 253,569,404 of CM040121.1, forward strand.
GGGACCAGTTCAGCTATTCAGCATTATTATCCTTCTAGTAAAGTTATGGTGAATGATCGGAATTTTCTAGCCGACTTGATTTGCATAGACATGAAGGATTACGATGTAATCCTAGGAGCCGACTGGTTGGCCCAGTATGAGGTCAATGTTCACTGCAATTCTTGTTCGGTGTCTTTTTCTAAGCACCCCGGATTATTCTTCAAAGGAGTGAAACATCCTAGTCCGGTGTCTCTTATCTCGACTCTTCGTGCTGACAAGTTATTGAGGCGTGGATGCGAAGCTTTTCTGGCTTTTGTTCATGCGTCCCCTGAACAGCAGATCGAGATTAAGATATTGCTATTGTTCGGGAATTTCCGGACGTATTTCCAGAGGAGTTACCAGGACTTCCGCCTCAGCGTGAAGTTACATTCTCTATTGATCTTATTCCTGGATCATCTCCTGTTTCCAGAGCCCCTTATCGTATGTCTCCTGCGGAATTGCGGGAATTGAAGCAACAATTGTTAGAATTACTCGAGAAGGGTTTTATTCGCCCGAGTGTTTCCCCTTGGGGAGCTCCTGTATTGTTTGTTCGGAAGAAAGATGGTTCGATGAGGTTGTGCATCGACTATCGGCAACTCAACCAGATAACTATCAAGAATAAATATCCACTGCCGAGGATTGATGAGTTATTTGACCAGATTGCTGGAGCTTCGTATTTTTCTAAGATCGATCTTCGATCTGGGTATCATCAATTGAGAATTAAGGAAGATGATATTTACAAGTCAGCTTTTCGAAGCCGATATGGTCACTTTGAGTTTGTCGTTATGCCCTTTGGGTTAACGAATGCACCGGCAGCTTTCATGCAACTTATGAACAATGTGTTCCGACCTTATCTTGATCAATGGGTCGTGGTATTTATTGATGACATTTTGATCTACTCAAAGAGTGAAGAAGATCATGCCGAGCATCTAAGAACGGCTCTTCAATTATTGAGAGATCACCAATTATATGCCAAATTCAGCAAGTGTGAATTTTGGCTGAGTGAAGTGTCCTTTCTAGGACATATTATTACTAAGGATGGAATTTCTGTGGATCCATCTAAAGTGGAAGCAGTCAAGAATTGGGAACAGCCTACTAATGCTACTGAAGTAAGGAGTTTTCTTGGCCTGGCTGGTTATTATCGAAGGTTCATTCAAGATTTCTCTAAAATTGCGGTACCTTTGACCAAATTAACCCGCAAAGAAATCAAGTTTGAGTGGTCAGCTGAATGCCAACGGAGTTTTCAAACTCTGAAGGATTGTTTGACTACTGCCCCTATTTTGACCTTACCTTCGGGTGAAGGCGGTTTTGTGGTCTACACAGATGCTTCTGGTATTGGCTTAGGCTGTGTGCTTATGCAGCATGGCAAGGTGATTGCCTATTCTTCCAGGCAGTTAAGGAAGCATGAAGTTAATTATCCCGTGCATGATCTGGAATTGGCAGCCGTAGTATTCGCATTAAAGATTTGGAGGCACTATTTATATGGAGAATCATTCACGGTATTTTCGGATCACAAAAGTCTGAAATACTTATTTTCTCAAAAGGAATTAAACATGAGGCAAAGAAGGTGGTTGGAATATATAAAGGATTTCGACTTCTCTATCGAGTATCACCCTGGCAAAGGCAATGTCGTGGCTGATGCGTTAAGTCGGAAGCCTGTGGCTAAGTTATCCAGTCTTATGTTACAAGAATGGAAGTTACTAGAGCTGATGGCTAGTCTGGATCTCAATATTGATAATGATCGGATTTTGATTTCCCAGATGCAACTCAAGCCCGAACTGTTAGTGGAAATCAAGCTATTACAAGATATTGATCCCGAGCTAGTCGAGATTAAGGAAAACTTAAGTGGCAGACCTGACTTCTCGATAGCCAATGATGGAAGACTGGTGTTTCAAGGTAGAACTTGTGTACCGGATGAGGCTAATATAAAGAATCGGATCCTTGAAGAAGCACATAGATCCCGATACACTATCCATCCGGGAGGCACTAAGATGTTCAAAGACTTGAAGAGGACATTTTGGTGGCCAAACATGAAAAGGGAAATTGCAGATTTTGTAAGCAGATGTCTTGTTTGTCAACAAGTAAAGGCCGAGCATTTTAGACCGGCAGGTAAATTGAAACCACTTGATATTCCCCAATGGAAGTGGGAGAGTATTGGTATGGACTTTATTATGGGTCTTCCTAAGACTCGAGGTGGCTATGATGCAATATGGGTCATCGTGGATCGATTGACTAAGTCAGCCCATTTTCTAGCTATTAAGTCCAAGTGGACGGTTGATGTACTAGCAGCATTATATCTGAAGGAAGTGGTTAGACTTCATGGTATTCCAGTCAGCATTGTGTCTGACCGAGACCCGAGATTTACATCTCATTTCTGGAAGGGTTTGCAAGAATCTCTTGGTACCCGTCTGAATTTCAGTACTGCATTTCATCCGCAGACAGATGGACAGACCGAGAGAACAAATCAGATTGTGGAAGATATGTTGAGAGCTTGTATGATTGACTTCGATGGCAGCTGGAGTGATCATTTGGCATTGATAGAATTCGCCTATAACAATAGTTATCAATCCAGCATACAAATGGCACCTTTCGAGGCTTTGTATGGAAGGAGTTGTCGTTCTCCATTATGTTGGGATGAGATTGGCGAGAAGCAATGGCTTGGACCGGATCTTGTCTCAGAATCATCACAGAATATTCGAATTATTCGAGACCGGTTACTTGTAGCTCAATCAAGGCAGAAAAGTTATGCTGATAATAGAAGAAGAGATTTGAAATTCCAGATTGGCGAGCATGTATTTTTGAAGGTCTCTCCGTCGAGAGGTATTCGCCGATTCGGTATTCATGGCAAGTTAAGCCCAAGGTATATTGGTCCATTTGAGATCCTTGATCGAGTGGGTGAAGTCGCCTATAGATTGGCCTTACCTCCTCAACTAGCTGGAGTACACAACGTGTTCCATGTTTCTATGCTTCGGAAATACGTGTACGACCCTAGTCACGTCATTCAACATGCGGACCTCGAAGTGAAGAAGGACTTGTCTTATGAAGAAAGACCAGTGAAGATTCTGGATCGGAAAGAGCAACAACTTCGGAATCGTTCCATACCGATGGTTAAAATACAATGGAGTCGGCGTGGAATAGAAGAAGCTACATGGGAATCCGAGGACGCTATACGGAAGCGTTATCCCGATCTACTCTAGGTAAGCGATATTTTTACCGTATTTTGGTCCAGTGAATTTGGAGGACCAAATTCTTTAAGTAGGGGAGGGTGTAAGACCCCGAGTTTCTGTGCAATTATTTAATTTCGTGAATAGTAAAAAAAAAATTTTTTGAATAGTAACTATGGTAAATAGTAAATCGTAATTTTTTTGACTATCATATGAAAATACTTAAAAATGGTAGTTAATTAGTAAACACTATGGTAAACACTTTAGTCTTCTATACTTGACCCTAATAAAATCAGTTACATGGCTTAATCGATGATTTAAGCTTGACTTAAAAACGCGGAAAACACTATTCACCCGAAAATACAACTACCGTAGAAAAATCTACAAAAATCACATCTGATAGAGAGTATTTTTCTTAGCAACTTTGTCTTCTGGAGTTTCATCGGTAAAAATCAGAAACTCTCTCTATCGATTGAACCGTTGAACATTTGAGTTAAATTATTATGTTAATCTTAAGATTAGGAGATTAACCTTAAACCTCGTGATAAAATTCTATAAAAATCATAATCTGAAAGGGCATGTATTGATTAGCAATTTTGTCTTCTGGGTCAATTTCATTAAAAATCGTTTGGTAACATTTAAAGGAGGTTTTAGTTAACTATTCCTTAATCCATAGGATTAGGCTTAGCTTAAGACTAACCTACCTTGTGGAACACGTGAAAACGTGTTTTAGGTCGGCAAGAACACGGCTTGGACGCAGGGATGGGTTTTGCGGCTCTGACCAGTCTTGTGTGAAGTGTGTGAAGATTTCACACGTTCCTTCAAATGAAAACTATAAATAGAAGCCCCCTTAAGCCTTCCTTAGCAATCCTTAAGCCTAAACAAAGGAGACTCTGCTGCTACGTGCTGTGAAGGCTTCTGCAAATATCACTATTCATCTTCTTCCTCAAGACATCTCTTATTTTCCTTGGTTAAGGTAGGTAACCATGGCACAAACCTCAAATTTGATAAATGGAATGAAAGGGCATGCTGTTAACTTCTAGAAATCATGTTTTATTATCCATTTGCATGCTTAAACTCATGAATTGAAGCCCCATTACTGGATTATACTTCTGTTTTCAATATCCCCGTGTTACAGAGAAAGACGGCTCCACACGGACCGTTTATTTACTTTAACGGCCCCGTAACGACCGCCATAGAGTACGTCTTAACGGCTTTTCATGAACCGTTTTGTCCCCTGGCATTCCACGGTTCACCCCAAACCGTTGTACATGCATAACGGTCAACCCGAGACCGCTTTAGAATAAATTTAGTAATATTATCATTTAAGTGTATTTTTTTTATTACGGCTAGAAAACGACCGTTTTACATGATAAATGGCCCTACCATGACCGTTGTACCCTTTTACCCTAGAAACGGCCCCTGACCGACGTGTGTTAGCAGACAGTCGAAGGTAAATTCCTCAGACTAGAACGGCTGTTAGGGAACCGTTGTTTATCCATTTAACGGTCATTCCCAGACCGCTGTTCTCCTGAAAACGGCCGTACTTAGACCGCTTAACAGAAACCTATTTCTGGTCCAATTTTCACCCAATAGGTTTAACGGCCCATTTTCAACTGTTTAACTTCCAGAAAACCTGATTTTTGCTATTCTGACCCATTTAACAATGTTAAATAGTAAAAACTGATAATCCACATAAATAACAAATAATGAGATGAGTAAATTTCTATTAATTGCAGTATCTATTTTGTTAAAGTGAAAATTATTGTAATTCACTTGTAACTTTGGATAAATTGGCTAATTACCATAAGCTAAAAATTTACCGTAGGTAATTTCTGTAAATTACTGTAAATCAGAAAATTACTGGCCAACTTATGGCAAGTCTTTGGCCAATTAACCGGACACTCTATCCGGTAAACTTCACATTTTTACCGTGAGACAATTTACCGTGGTAAAATTACGGTTACATCATGACTATCGTTTTAACTTAATAAATTGACCGATTACCCTTGGATAATCTTCGGTCATACTTGAGCCCGGAATTGACCAATGGACATTAAACTGAAATTGGTTGGTTTAATTGTTATTGGCAACCCGGTAAATATTTCACATAAATTATCTTATATTTAGATCATTATACTTAATACGGATTCTCTAGAACCGTATTTCTTGAAAAATACGACCCAAATGGTTCGTATATTCTCGTTCTTCGGAACTTACTTCTCTTTCTCGAACGGCTTACTGTCACCCGTTCATTCTTGGCCCCGTGACTCGTTACTCATAAGAGTACGGCCCAGTGATTGCCGTACGAATACCTTGTTTTGGGTTTTTCGTTGTGTTTAAACTCTTGAATCAAAGGAGACAAGTGTCGTCCTTTACATCTTGTACCCGACAGAAATTCATCTGATTATATTGGCCATAATTGACTATGTCTAGACGGGGGATCGGTGATCCAATTGAAATGAAATGCCATCGCATCATAAGGGCCCAGTCTGGTCCTGGGGAGAGCGCCCGAAAAGATATTGAGCCCATTGGGATGTTTATGACAAGGGTGAGGCATTACACCCGAATACTTGACTTGACTTGTTACGTCTACGACAAATTCTGGATACTCGACTCGTGTGTATTTACCTGGTTACATGTGTAACATACTTGCTGGCCAAATTTTCTTACTGTTACTTTACTTGTTCATTACTTGATAAATTGCTATATTTCTTGACTTTGCAAGTTATTTCTATCGTCATTCTTTATTTACTGCATTTCATATAAATTGGAAATCAATGGTTAATTACTTAAACCTGTTTGTGGTTATCTACTGAGCGCGTTTAGCTCACTCCTACTGTTTCCCCTCTTTCCAGGTGACGAACTTGTCAGGGATGGACTGGAGTGATATCGAGAGATAGTTTTAGTTTATTGAGTCAGTTTGTACCCGTAGAATTAATGAGAAATTGTTCTAGTTTGATTATTATATGGATGTAGTTGTTCTACCCATTGTACTCAATTTTTATCAATAAAACTCTGATTATTACTTTTCCAACCTTTAGTGCAATGGTTCGGAATTCTTTATTGCTCGCTTGCCTCTAACCGTACGTCCCGAGATTCCGCATCGGGGCGTGACAACCCTACTTTTGGGGCAATTGTGATTTCTGTCTGCACCAATCCCCTAGGTGGAAAAAACCTAAAACCAATCAATGGCCTCAATGGATTAAGAAGCAGATTTTCTCAAATGTTCACCAAATTCAACAACATCAAAGAGCTTCTAAACAGAAAGGGAATTTCAAGGCTGAAAAGAAAAACCAAATCCCTGCACTAAGCAAAGAAAACATGAATGTAAAGAAGGTTTGGATTCTAAAAGATATGGTATCATGTTTTGAAAAGCTGAAGAGCTTGATGGGACCCAAATTTTGTTGGGTTCAAAAAACCCATTGCTTAGTTCCTTGTGCAGGAATGTCTTGCAGCCATGCATAACAGGTGGTACCTTGATAGTGGCTGTTCAAGACACATGATTGGAGATAAAATAAAATTGTCTCTTGGAGAAAAAGGAAGGAGGACACGTCACATTTGAAGGGGACAACAAAGGAAGAATCATTGGAACATGTAATGTAGGTAAGAACCTCTCCAACTCCATTTGTAACGTGCTGCTAGTTGAAGGTTTAAAATACAACTTGCTCAGTATAAGTCAATTGTGTGATATAGGTCACAAAGTGCTATTTGACTCTCATGAATGTAAAATCTTTGAACCAAAATCTGACAAGGTAAAATTTTTTGGTAAAAGAGTCAACAATGTTTACATGATTGACTTAGATGATCCTGCTCACATAAACCTCTGTAATGCTGCACCAAAATCTGAGCTTGCATGGTTATGGCATCGTAGACTAGGACATGCTAGCTACAATATCTTGCATCAACTTTTGAAGCATTCATTGGTGAAAGGTTTGCCTGAAGTATCTTTTAAACATGAAAACAAATTGTGTGATGCATGTGCCCTAGGTAAACAAACAAGAAAATCCTTCAAGGGAAGATCTAAAAATATGTCATCCAAACCACTCGAGCTGATTCATATGGACTTGTTTGGTCCAACCAGAACTGCTAGTTTAAGTGGTAGAAAATATGGATATATCTTGGTGGATGATTTTTCTAGGTTCACATGGGTTTTATTTCTCACACATAAAAATGATATTTTTGATGAGTTTCAGACACTCTATATGAAGATAAAACAGGACGGTGAGTTTAAAATCTCCAAGCTTCAATCTGATCATGGTGGTGAATTTGAAAATACTGAATTCTATAATCTTTGTAGGGCTGAAGGCATTTCACATCTGTTTTCATCACCAAGAACCCCGGAGCAAAATGGTGTAGTTGAAAGAAGGAATCGAACACTGATACAGATGGCAAGAACAATGCGTGCCGAACGGCAACTCCCAAGGAAGTTTTGGGCTGAGGCGGTAAACATGTCTTGTTACATTATCAACCGATCTATGATAATGCCACACACCAAAAAGACTCCTTATGAGTTGCTGAAAGGTAAAAAGTCTTCTCTCACACATATGAAAGTGTTTGGGTCAAAATGCTTCATCCACAATAATGACAAAAGAGATTTAGATATATTCGAGTCCAAGAGCGATGAAGGTATATTCCTTGGATATTTTGATAGATCTAGGGCTTATAGAATTTACAACATTAAGACTCAAACTGTGGAAGAATCACCCCATGTTTCCTTTGATGAATATCATGATGATTCTAAAAATGATAACTATTGTAAGAACAATGATGAAGACGGGGAATTCCTAAGCATGAAGGAAAAGAATGATCCACCACAAGAAGAAACAAGAGAAGATGGTGACCTAGCTGAATCAAGCAATGCAAGGGATCAAGCTCCAAGAGAAGGTAATGATTCTACAGACATTAGAATTCTTAAGGATCATTCTTTACAAAATGTCATTGGTAGCTTGAATGACCCACCTAGAATAAGGTCACATTTTAGAATTGTGGAAGAATTAGATCATCTTGCTCTTGTCTCTCAGATTGAACCCAAGAATATTGATGAAGCATTAAAACATGAAAACTGGATAAACTCAATGGAAGACGAATTAAACCAGTTTGAAAGAAACAAAGTTTGGCATCTTGTTCCTAGACCATCATCACAATCTGTCATAGGCACTAAGTGGGACTTTAGGAACAAACTCAGTGAGGATGCAAAGATAATAAGAAATAAGGCTAGATTGGTGGCTCAAGGGTATAATCAAGAGTTTGGGGTAGATTTTGATGAATCTTATGCCCCAGTAGCCAGACTTGAGGCCATCAGAATTTTACTTGTCTTTGCACACTCCCTTAAGATAAAGTTGTATCAAATGGATGTAAAAAGTGCTTTCTTAAATGGTTTGATCAAAGAAGAAGTCTATGTTGAGCAGCCTCCTGACTTTGAGAACTTTAACCATGCAGATTTTGTATACAAGCTAGATAGGGTACTTTATGGACTGAAGCAAGTGCCAAGAGCTTGGTATGAGAGACTAAGCTCGTTCCTCATTGAGAAAGGGTACACATGAGGTAAGGTAGATCAAACACTTTTCACCAAGAATCAAGGTAAGAACATCTTGATTGTTCAAATTTATGTTGATGATATTGTGTTTGGTTCTACTAAATCTGAAATGTGTGAGGAATTTGCTAACCTCATGACTAGCGAATTCGAGATGAGCTTAATGGAAGAACTCCAATTTTTTCTCGATTTGCAGGTCAACCAAGGAGAAGATGGGTGCTTCATAAGTCAATCTAAATACATCAAGGAGCTGTTGAAAAGATTTGACATGACAAGCTATAAAATAATTGCAACTCCTATGAGCACCTCAACATCACTACATTCGGATGAAAATGGTAAATTAGTAGATGCAAAGATCTATACAGGTATGATTGGCTCTTTACTTTATTTGACTGCATCCCGACCAGATATCCAATTTAGTTTTTGCCTCTATGCTAGATTTCAAGCTAGTCCTAGAGAATCCCACTTGACTGTCGTCAAACGTATCCTTAGATATCTTGCTGGCACTCAAGATTTGGGATTGTGGTATCCGTCATCATGTGATTTATCTCTTATATCTTATTCTGATGCGGACTACGTTGGATGCAAGCTGGATCGCAAGAGTACTAGTGGCTACTGCCAGTTTCTGGGCGGGTGTTTAGTTTCTTGGGCCTCCAAGAAATAACACTCGGTTGCTCTCTCAACCGCTGAGGCAGAATATATTGCTGCGGGGAGCTGTGGCACCCAAATGTTGTGGATTAAACACCAACTCCAAGACTACTTAGTGGATCTTTGTTGTGTCCCGATTCTGTATGATAACACCAGTGATATCAACCTTGCAAAAATTCAGTCCAGCACTCTAGGACCAAGCATATTGAGATTAGGCATCACTTCATTAGAGATGAGGTCTTTAAGAAAAACTTTGAATTGCATTTTATTGATACTCTAAATCAGATTGTTGATATCTTTACCAAGCCCTTGTGTAATAACAGGTTTACAACACTCAGAAGGGAGCTTGGTCTTTGTAGACCTCAGTCTAATAAACCTTTAAATGATGATCCTCTTCAGCTTGGTTGTGTGTTTTTTTTATGTTTGGAATCCATGCATTGTTTAGATGTAAATATGTATTTCTGCATGTGGTGTAGCTTTGCATGTAGTCGCATAATAAAGTTGAATTCATGCTCATGATGCATTGCATGGTTTGTGTAGCATCATTCTTGCATGGTCATGGTATATTAAATGTTGATGTATGGAAATGCAGGTTATGCTTGTATAGAAGCACTCAATATGCGTGACGATTCACCTCCGCCAAGTACCATGCGCCACTATCGCATATAGGCCATATAGTAAGGGGGAGTTATCTCTTTGAAGCATTCATTCATATGTTTCATCTTCATTCTGTTACCATTAATAAGTGTATAACCATGTGTTGGGTCATGCATTTCATCTCTGCCAACTTCATTGTTGACCAGGTCAACCCCTGCATGGTTCAAGTCAACCTCTCCTTGACATTTGTCATTACACTTGCTTCAAACATAACTCCTTGAGTGTATCCACCGCATCTCCTTAGGGGGAGTCTTGCTACTTTTCTTAATCTCCTGCAATCTAAACTTCAATGGCTTCCAGTTTGAAAATGAGATCATGAGACAGACAGAACAATGGTGTAAGAGCGTTCTATTATATGAACTGATGATTATCCATCCAATGAAAGTGGTTCAGATTTAATGATTTCCTTGAAGTTCTGATATATCTTTTAAAATCATGTATGTTCTGTGATTTTAAGAGACCTTAACTAGAGATTACTTCTTGTGCCTTGAATGACTATCCCGAAATCTGAAAATTCAAACTTCATGACAACCTTGGTGATACACTAAAGCTTAGTATTATTTTTAAGCACCTTGATGAGCTGGAATTCTTGAAAGTCAACTTGACAGAGCAATGATATTATTACACGGAGAAATATTATCACGTCCCGAGCGCGGAAGATACCCGGATATGCGCGACGAGTTTATATCAATCATGCCAATCAGAGTAGTAGTGTATTCGACACAAAGGCAGAGATGCGCAAATAGAAAGATAACCCAATCCTTATTACTAATAGGCTATTACAAATCCAATACTCTGTTTAATAAAAAGAAAAGTACATAGTTTGACTCAAGAAAATAGGAAAAAGACTAGATGACACTTGGAAAGCTCTAGCTCTTTCACTCTTGAACATTCCCATCCGATTGACTTCCATCGTCGTCGGACTTACCTGAAAAGTAAAAAGGGATAAACGGAATGAGCGAACGCTCAGTAGGAAATTATATCTCAAGTACTAGCAAGGGGTTTAAGTAATTACATATTTCATGAATGCAATAAAGCTATGCATGCTCGCATAAAATGACAAGATAGAGAGAGAATATATCAATAAGGTAACAAGTTGAACTAGTCATGAACTTTCAATAAAAGATAACAAGATATTCAAGCAAGAACATTTAACAAGTCATGTCAAGAACTTTGGCTATCATGTATCAAGCAAGCAAGTAAATTACCCTTTTTCGGGCCACGTATTTCATTTCATGTCAAGTACGAGTCAAGTACAAGATGTGTGTGGAATGTCCAATCAAGCAAGTCAAGTACTCGGTATAATGTCAGATACCTTATCATTAAAACTCCCATGGGCACAAGTACTTTCGGGTGCTCCTCCCAGGACCAGATCGGGCCCTATATGCGCAGGCATTTATCATGTGTTTTGACATCCACTCTTGTATATATAGCCAATTTTTGAATTTCAATAATCAAGCTTATAGACATGTGTGACAACTTTGACAGAATGGAGTCCAAAAATATGACAAAGGACATAGAATGGCGATAATAACGGTATAATCACGATATCGATAAAACTAAGTAGAATATGGTTCCCTTAACTTGGGTACCATGACAAATCAATATGGACATTCTTTATATAGAATTCAGGTCCACATGAACAGTATATCAAAGGTAAGATACCCTCATTCTTATCATAGAATTGAGGTTTATAAGAATGACATGATATGGCATGATATCATCATCCCATTAAGAATTTCTTATGATATACTCTTTGTATAATCATAAGGGCCGGTATACCATGTTTCTTTAGATTGACATGGCAAAGATCGTGTAATGGGTTTTTAGGGTACAACCAGCTCAGTCGACCTTGAGGGAATCCAAGGTACGAGGAGTCTTACGGAGGTCTCTATGACTAACTCGCTAGTCCAAAGGAACGGAATGTCCAATGGAGAGCTTGTATGTCAATGAGAATTGAGTGTGATCGATAAAACAATCGTGAAACGTGGGACTATACTCACGGAGTGGAGAATAGTGCCGATATATATTATATAAATAATTGGAACCATCGGTTAACGGAATCAGGATAAAAAATCAGTTTACAGAAAATAACGACTTAGGTAAAGTCGTTTCTCAAGTAATTAACGCCTAACAGAAGGGCGTTCATCTATTTTCCATATTTGCAGAATTTCATTATTTCACTAATTTATCTAAAACGCGCCCTGGATAGGGGCGTTTCTTCAATATTTGACGACTATACAAGAAGGCGTCCTTTTTATTCACAATATTGGACAGGATATAATTAATTTCAGGTATTATCAAAAAAAGCGCCCTGGGCAAGGGCGTTATCTTTAATTCTATTTTTTTTACAGAATATATTTTTTAGGAATTTCACAGATACGCGCCCTAGGAAGGGGCATTATTTTTCAATTCACGCCCTGTGATGGGGCGTTAACATAGTTGGAAACGACCTAGTCTAGGTCGTGAATTCAAGAAATACCAGGAATTTACATAATCAGCAAGATTTACACGATAATCAAGGATAACGATCATATAGTCATGACAGGAAAATTGGCAGGAATTCATATGCAGTATATTAGATTTGATGTTTCATGTTTATTAACTTTAACCGCTAATAATTATTGATTTGATGCAATTTCATGGATAATCAGTTCTTAAGATAGGTGATTAACGTTTACCTGAAATTAACGCCTGTATATAGGGCGTTAAATATGAAATTAACGACCTTGTGAGGGTCGTGTCTTGTAAAATAGCGCCCTGGACAGGGGCGTCTCTTTCAAAATATTGCAGAAACATAATAAAACCATATTCAACCGTATGCATGTCATGTCAATACATATATAAGTCTTGTCTTAATTTATTTGGGCTACAGTAACTTGAGAAAACCTACCTTAAGAGTTGATTTGGAGATGAACGGATGAAGAGACGGCTACGGGATAATGGCCCGAGGAAAAGGATTGTTGGCTTTGATCGTAGAAGAAGAACACTTCTTCAACTGCAGTTGCCCTATAAGAAAGAAATGAAGAAACTGAATCAGTTTCTTCATAATCTGAACAACACACGACAGTAAAGAACTTTTACCCGGAAGAAGAGCTCTGCTTTCTTCAGAACGTAGGGCTTCTCAACCTGTAAGAAGAGAAGCAACGAAGAATATTAATTCTTCTCATACTACGTTCATAAGGAAGAGAAACAGAAGAAAATAAGAACGTTCAGTTCTTACCGTAACAGCAGCAGTCGATCAAATAGGTTTAGGGTTTGGATCGAGCAGCTTATTTATAGGATTTTGGAATCCTAACAAAAGTAGTGTTTGATTGCGGGTAATATATCCCTAATAGAGTCCTTGCCGTATTAAATACTTACTAGATTAACATAATCCTTCCCTGGATAAGCTTCTAGGTCGAACGGTTCACGAATGGAATTAACGACTTTGGTCAGGTCGTCGATTCTTTAATTGACGACCTGCTTCAGGTCGTTTCTTAATAAGCGCCTTGTGTAAGGGCGTTCTTTTCTTTAAAACACACCCAAGATTGGGGCATTTCTTGGCCTTACCCTTTTTTGACATTGGAATTTGACGCCGTGTAGTGAGGGCGTCACTTCTTGAATAACGCCTTTGATAGAGGCGTTTATTATTAAATTAACGCCTTAATGAGAGGCGTTATTTGCATCTTGGGTTTTATTCCTCCATTTAACCCTCTTCTTATTATCTGTATTACTTCTGTAATATATATATTTTAATTTATTTCAAATATTCATTTATCAGGGTTGCTAAACCCTCCCCCACTTAAAAAGAATTTGGTCCTCAAATTCAATTGCATATTATGTATACATGCGGAGAGTGTAGAGTATATACCTCTTAGAACAACTCGGGAAATCGTTTCTTCATAGATTCCTCGGTCTCCCATGTCGCTTCGTGTTCTGTATTCTTATTCCATTGCACCTTGAGCATGGGAATAACCTTATTCCTTAGAGCTCGTATTTCTCGATCTAAGATCTTCATAGGCTTCTGTTCATAGGTGAGATCTTTCTGGATCACCAGATCTCCATGTTCAATAATATGAGATGGATCGTGTACATACTTCTTCAACATAGATATGTGAAATACATTATGTACCTCGGACAATTGAGGAGGCAATGCGATGCGATAAGCAACCTCGCCAACTCTTTCGAGTATCTCAAATGGTCCGATGAATCTTGGCGTAAGCTTGCCCTTAACACCAAATCTTCGTATGCCACGTCCAGGCGATATTTTAAGAAATACATGATCTCCAACCTGGAATTCAAGATCTCTTCTCCTTGTATCAGCATAAGCCTTTTGTCTGGTCTGAGCAACTTGCAATCTTTCTCTGATTACTTGTATCTTCTCAGTTGTATCCCTTTCCATGTCTGGACCTAACAGTTGTTTCTCTCCAACTTCGTTCCAGCATAAGGGTGATCGGCAACTCCTTCCATATAAAGCTTCGAAAGGTGCCATTTGGATACTAGCTTGGTAGCTATTATTATATGCAAATTTCACTAGTGGCAAATGTTCATGCCAGCTTCCACCAAAGTCAATGATGCAAGCTCTTAGCATATCCTCAACAACTTGATTAGCTCTCTCGGTCTGACCATCCGTTTGTGGGTGAAAAGCAGTACTAAAGTTGAGCCTTGTTCCCAACGAATGTTGTAATCCCTTCCAAAAATGAGAAGTGTAACGGGGATCTCTATCAGGCACGATTGAGACAGGAATTCCATGTAACCTGACTATTTCCTTGACGTATAGTGCAGCTAGTACATCAATTGACCATCGGCTTTTTATTGGCAAAAAATGCGCCGATTTAGTTAATCGGTCAATGATAACCCAGATTCCATCATGTCCTCCTTTTGATTTAGATAATCCCATGATGAAGTCCATACCAATATCCTCCCACTTCCACTTAGGAATATCTAGAGGATGTAGTTTTCCAGCAGGCTTTTGGTGTTCTGCCTTGACCTGTTGGCATGTGAGACAGCGAGATACATAGTCTGCTATTTCTCTTTTCATATTAGGCCACCAAAAGTTCCTCTTTACATCTTGATACATTTTGGTTGATCCTGGATGAATAGTGTACCTTGATCGGTGAGCTTCATCTAAGATCTTCTTCTTTAATTCCGGACAGTCGGGTATACAAGTTCTACCTTTGAATAATAATCTTCCATCAGAAGTTAGTTGAAAACCAGATTGTCCTTCTAATCTGCCTTTGATTTCCACTAATATAGGATCATCATCCTGAAGTGCTTGTATCTCAGATAATAAATCTGACTGTATGCTTACATGAGATAATGTGACAAATTTGGCTTCCTTGTCCAAGCTTATATTGAGCTCGGAGAATTATTCTAGCAACATCCATTCTTGTATCATACAATTGGCTATCATTGCTCTCGGCTTTCGACTAAGGGCATCAGCAACATAATTACCCTTTCCGGGATGGTATTGTATATTGAAGTCGAAGTCCTTGAGATATTCTAGCTAGCGTCTTTGTCTCATGTTTAGCTCCTTTTGTGAAAATAGATATTTGAGACTTTTGTGATCGGAGTATACAGTAAACTGCACTCCATATAAGTAGTGTCTCCATATCTTTAGGGCAAATACCACCGCGGCCAGTTCTAAGTCATGGACGGGGTAATTCTCCTCATGCTTCTTCAGTTGACGTGAAGAGTATGCTATGACCTTTCCTTGTTGCATTAGGACACATCCGAGGCCAATGCCAGAAGCATCTGTGTAGACCTCGAATTTCTCTCCTTCTATTGGTAGAGCTAACACCGGAGCTGTAGTGAGATGACCTTTGAGAGTTTGGAAACTTCTTTCACATTCCTCACTCCATTCATATCGGATATCCTTGCGAGTTAACCTTGTAAGGGGCACGGCGATCTTGGAGAAGTCTTTGATGAATCGCCGATAATATCCTGCAAGACCTAAGAAACTTCTGATCTCGCTTGCATTAGTGGGTCTTTCCCAATTTCTCACAGTTTCAACCTTTGACGGGTCTACAGATAATCCATCCTTTGATATGACATGTCCGAGAAAAGCTACTTCTTTAAGCCAAAACTCGCATTTGCTGAGTTTTGCATATAAATGATTTGTCCTCAAGACTTGCAATGCAATCCTCAAATGTTCTTCATGCTCTTCCTTAGTCTTGGAATATATTAATATGTCATCAATGAAAACCACTATAAATTGATCCAAGTAAGGCCTGAATATGCTATTCATTAACTGCATAAAGGTAGCAGGGGCATTTGTTAGTCCAAAAGGCATAACAACAAATTCGTAATGGCCATACCTGCTTCTGAACGCAGTCTTATGAATATCATCATCCTTGATTCTTAATTGATGATATCCCAACCTGAGATCAATCTTGGAAAAATATTTGGATCCTGAAATATGATCAAATAATTCATCGATCCTCGACAGTGGATACTTATTCTTGATAGTGAGATGATTCAACTGTCGATAGTCGATGCATAGTCTCATGGATCCATCTTTTTTCTTTACAAATAATACCGGTGCTCCCCACGGGGAAGTACTTGGTCTAATAAACCCTTTTCGAATTAATTCCATCAATTGCTCCTTCAACTCTTTGAGTTCAGCAGGGGACATTCTATATGGTGCCCTTGAAACAGGACCAGCACCAGGGACTAAGTCAATGGTGAAGGCCACTTCTCTTTGAGGGGGTAATCCCGGCAAATCTTCCGGAAATACGTCTGGAAATTCTTGCACTACCTGAATGTCTTCTATCTTAGTGTCCTTTGTTTCCTTAACTGTGACAAATGCAAGGAAAGCTACACATCCCTTCCTGACGAGCTTGCTAGCTCGGAGGGCCGAAATAAGAGGGGAATTGCTCTGACTCTTGGGGCGAGTAAAGACTAATTCTGGAAAATCTTTGAAAGCAATTTGGCTATTGCGGCAATCAACCATTGCCTGGTATTTGGATAACCAGTCCGCTCCCAGTATAACATCATACTCCTTTAGATCGAGGCATATGAGATCTATAGGTAAATTCCTACCTTGAACCATTACCTCACAGTTTTGGTAGTGATGAGTAATATCATTTTCACTTCCAAGAGGAGTAGTTAGAACTATTTTTATCCATTCTGGTTCTAACGGTAACGGGTCGGCAAACTTCTTAGAAATAATGGAATGCGATGCACCCGTATCAAATAAGACATAAGCACTTTTGGAACAAACTGTTAATGTACCTTCTACCAGTCCACTTCTTCTTGCTCGGTCTCCTTTATTGCATGAAGTCGAGCGTTCTTTGTCACCGGGCGCTTACCGTCTCCGGCTTGGTCACTAAGTAACGGACAGTCGGGAATCCGATGTTCGCGGCTCCCACAACGGAGACATGCTCCTAATTTCCTCCAGCATTCTTCGGTCTTGTGACCAGCCTTGTCATAATGCTTGCATACTACGTTTGAAGGTGTAGTGGTGATAGAGAAGGGCTTGGATTTCTTGAACTTGGAATCTTGAAAGGATGAACCTCCATTATTGGGCCTTTTCTTAAAGTTGGGTTTAAAAGAACCCGAACCTGTGACTTGCTCCTTCTTGTCTTTTCCACGGATCCTATCAGATAGTTCCGTGGCATCTTCAAGTAATTGAGCTCGGCGCACTATTTCAGAATAAACTTGGATGTCCATAGGCGCCAGTTGAGTAATATAGTGGGGCCTAAGCCCATTAAGAAATCTACGGGCTTTCATCTTCTCCGTGCTAATAAGATGCTTAGCATATCTAGACAACCTGGAGAACTGAGCTTCATAATCTGCTAATGATAAAGATCGTTGCTTTAATGCAGCAAACTCAGCATCTTTCTTCTCCTGGACTCGGTCTGAAAAGTATTTAGCATTGAAATATTCTACAAATTCTTCCCATGTAACTTGATTAGGATCGATGGTTGCTTCAATAGACTCCCACCAGCATCTAGCATCCTTTTCTAACTGGAAAGTAGCTAATAAGACTTTGTCCTGATCTGTGCATTGCATAACACGGAATATACGTTCAGTCTCCCGAACCCAATGCTCGGCATCGTCCGGATCGGTCGATCCCATAAACTTTGGGGGATTCATGCTCTTAAAGGCTTGGTGTAAGCTTCCAGCTCGTGGAGCACCACCCTGTGCTACCTGTTGTAGCACTTGAGTCATTCCTTGAAGGGTACGCTGTATGTTGCGCCATTGAGCACGTTCGGCAGCCATTATCCTACAATTACAATAACTATATTAGTACGTGACTACATTTAGAAACCAGTACTCTATTTTTAACTTTAACCCTTGGTTCTACCCAATCTCACTGGTAAAAGGTTTATACTTATCCTTAGACTTGGGTTTTTCCTAGGAATTGAATACCTTAGGCTCTGATATCACAAAAACTGTCACGCCCCGAGCGCGGAAGATACTCGGATATGCGCGACGAGTTTATATCAATCATGCCAATCAGAGTAGTAGTGTATTTGACACAAAGACAGAGATGCGCAAATAGAAAGATAACCCAATCCTTATTATTAATAGGATATTACAAATCCAATACTCTGTTTAATAAAAAGAAAAGTACATAGTTTGACTCAAGAAAATAGGAAAAAGACTAGATGACACTTGGAAAGCTCTAGCTCTTTCACTCTTGAACATTCCCATCCGATTGACTTCCATCGTCGTCGGACTTACCTGAAAAGTAAAAAGGGACAAACGGAATGAGCGAACGCTCAGTAGGAAATTATATCTCAAGTACTAGCAAGGGGTTTAAGTAATTACATATTTCATGAATGCAATAAAGATATGCATGCTCGCATAAAACGACAAGATAGAGAGAGAATATATCAATAAGGTAACAAGTTGAACTAGTCATGAACTTTCAATAAAAGATAACAAGATATTCAAGCAAGAACATTTAACAAGTCATGTCAAGAACTTTGACTATCATGTATCAAGCAAGCAAGTAAATTACCCTTTTTCGGGCCACGCATTTCATTTCATGTCAAGTACGAGTCAAGTACAAGATGTGTGTGGAATGTCCAATCAAGCAAGTCAAGTACTCGGTATAATGCCAGATACCTTATCATTAAAACTCCCATGGGCACAAGTACTTTCGGGTGCTCCTCCCAGGACCAGATCGGGCCCTATATGCGCAGGCATTTATCATGTGTTTTGACATCCACTCTTGTATATATAGCCAATTTTTGAATTTCAATAATCAAGCTTATAGACATGTGTGACAACTTTGACAGAATGGAGTCTAAAAATATGACAAAGGACATAGAATGGCGATAATAACGGTATAATCACGATATCGATAAAACTAGGTAGAATATGGTTCCCTTAACTTGGGTACCATGACAAATCAATATGGACATTCTTTATATAGAATTCAGGTCCACATGAACAGTATATCAAAGGTAAGATACCCTCATTCTTATCATAGAATTGAGGTTTACAAGAATGACATGATATGGCATGATATCATCATCCCATTAAGAATTTCTTATGATATACTCTTTGTATAATCATAAGGGCCGGTATACCATGTTTCTTTAGATTGACATGGCAAAGATCGTGTAATGGGTTTTTAGGGTACAACCAGCTCAGTCGACCTTGAGGGAATCCAAGGTACGAGGAGTTTTACGGATGTCTCTATGACTAACTCGCTAGTCCAAAGGAACGGAATGTCCAATGGAGAGCTTGTATGTCAATGAGAATTGAGTGTGATCGATAAAACAATCGTGAAACATGGGACTATACTCACGGAGTGGAGAATAGTGCCGATATATATTATATAAATAATTGGAACCATCGGTTAACGGAATCAGGATAAAAAATCAGTTTACAGAAAATAACGACTTAGGTAAAGTCGTTTCTCAAGTAATTAACGCCTAACAGAAGGGCGTTCATCTATTTTCCATATTTGCAGAATTTCATTATTTCACTAATTTATCTAAAACGCGCCCTGGACAGGGGCGTTTCTTCAATATTTGACGACTATACAAGAAGGCGTCCTTTTTATTCACAATATTGGACAGGATATAATTAATTTCAGGTATTATCAAAAAAAGCGCCCTGGGCAAGGGCGTTATCTTTAATTCTATTTTTTTTACAGAATATATTTTTTAGGAATTTCACAGATACGCGCCCTAGGAAGGGGCGTTATTTTTCAATTCACGCCCTGTGATGGGGCGTTAACATAGTTGGAAACGACCTAGTCTAGGTCGTGAATTCAAGAAATACCAGGAATTTACATAATCAGCAAGATTTGCACGATAATCAAGGATAACGATCATATAGTCATGATAGGAAAATTGGCAGGAATTCATATGCAGTATATTAGATTTGATGTTTCATGTTTATTAACTTTAACCGCTAACAATTATTGATTTGATGCAATTTCATGGATAATCAGTTCTTAAGATAGGTGATTAACGTTTACCTGAAATTAACGCCTGTATATAGGGCGTTAAATATGAAATTAACGACCTTGTGAGGGTCGTGTCTTGTAAAATAGCGCCCTGGACAGGGGCGTCTCTTTCAAAATATTGCAGAAACATAATAAAACCATATTCAACCGTATGCATGTCATGTCAATACGTATATAAGTCTTGTCTTAATTTATTTGGGCTACAGTAACTTGAGAAAACCTACCTTAAGAGTTGATTTGGAGATGAACGGATGAAGAGACGGCTACAAGATAATGGCCTGAGGAAAAGGATTGTTGGCTTTGATCGTAGAAGAAGAACACTTCTTCAACTGCAGTTGCCCTATAAGAAAGAAATGAAGAAACTGAATCAGTTTCTTTGTAATCTGAACAACACACGACAGTAAAGAACTTTTACCCGGAAGAAGAGCTCTGCTTTCTTCAGAACGTAGGGCTTCTTAACCTGTAAGAAGAGAAGCAACGAAGAATATTAATTCTTCTCATACTACGTTCATAAGGAAGAGAAACAGAAGAAAATAAGAACGTTCAGTTCTTACCGTAACAGCAGCAGTCGATCAAATAGGTTTAGGGTTTGGATCGAGCAGCTTATTTATAGGATTTTGGAATCCTAACAAAAGTAGTGTTTGATTGCGGGTAATATATCCCTAATAGAGTCCTTGCCGTATTAAATACTTACTAGATTAACATAATCCTTCCCTGGATAAGCTCATGGGTCGAACGGTTCACGAATGGAATTAACGACTTTGGTCAGGTCGTCGATTCTTGAATTGACGACCTGCTTCAGGTCGTTTCTTAACAAGCGCCTTGTGTAAGGGCGTTCTTTTCTTTAAAACACGCCCAAGATTGGGGCGTTTCTTGGCCTTACCCTTTTTTGACGTTGGAATTTGACGCTGTGTAGTGAGGGCGTCACTTCTTGAATAACGCCTTTGATAGATGCGTTTATTATTAAATTAACGCCTTAATGAGAGGCGTTATTTGCATCTTGGGCTTTATTCCTCCATTTAACCCTCTTCTTATTATCCGTATTACTTCTGTAATATATATATATATTTTAATTTATTTTAAATATTCATTTATCAGGGTTGCTACAAATATGTCACGTCATCCAATCAAGTGACGAACGATATGTCATGATGTGCCCCTGTTATCTCTGTTTTAATTATATTAGACTCTAGGAAGAGCAATGGTACAGTTGCTGAGAAATATATCTCCTCATCAAAGAAATGAGGTCAAATATGTCATGAGGTGACAAAGCTATCTCTGTTCAATCTGAAGCATAACAGTCAGTCTTACCAAATACCTAGGAATACTGGCGTCCAAACAACGTGTATTCTTACGGATAGGAGGCATATACTAGACTCGATTGCTCGTAACATATGAGTCATGTGCATTCAAATGTAAAAGATCATGAAAAACAGTGTTGTAATCATTAAATTCCATGCTTTAGTCATTCTTGTTTAAACTCAATACTAGTTTGTGCTATTCCCTTTGTAATTATTGAATATGAATGTATAAGACAAGGGAAGGTTAAACACTGCCATGATATGCACTTATGGTTCATTTCTATTAAAACATGCATGTAGATGCTTTTCGTACTCTATTGCTGATCTCGGATTTCATTAGCTTTGAACCATGAATATTGATCACGGCATGTTTCAGGTTTGCATATAATGGGTTGCTCTCAACTCCTATTCCGCTCTGGTCTCTCAGACATTTGTCACCACCTCTACCTTATCCCTCCTTTTTGCTGTTGTCAAAGGGGGAGAATATCTTGTGAGTCCTTTGTGAGCTGCCTTTGTGAGTTGTCAAAGGGGGAGAAGGGAAGAACTTTGAACTTTGTGAGTACTGAGGGAGAATCCCTTCATATGTGATGGGGGAGACTTTGTGCGTGGAGACTGAAATTGCATAGCATTCACATACTTTGATCATCCATGCATACATATCCGCATTCACATGCTTTGATCATCCATGCATACATATCCGCATTCACATGCTTTCATCATCATGGATCTTGAGCTGCACATGTTTTTATCATCATGGATCTTGAGCCGCATATGTTATAAAATTTGTCATCTTGGACATTACTGTCACATAATGACTCACAGTGTTGCCATCATCAAAAAGAGGGAGAATGTTGTGCCCCTGTGGCCATTTGATATTCATGGTTTGATAGAGATGTATGCCCTTCAAGCCAATCACAAGTGTTGTGATGGCGACATTTCTTATATAATTTCATTCAATAATAATGGAATTTTCTTCATTATGTTCTTAGCACGTTATAGCGTGTATGTTGTAATATGATGAAGTCCCTGGATATGAGCTATGATGACTGGATCACAATGAGATTGTGATAATGAGATCAGTCATCTAGATGTTTGTACTCTAAATGTTCCTAGTCGTGGGATCTTCAAGAAGGGACATTGAAGATCCGGTTAGACCAGTGCACGTGGTGCTCACTCATGTGATGAGGGTGGTCGATATCATAACCACCGGTGTGGTGACATCAATGTACACGTGCAGGTTCTCATTGGTGGAATGAGTTCACTGAACTGACCCGATCTAGAATTCCTGAATGGTAATCATGCTGACTGTCAATCAGGAAGTTCTAGTGTCGCAGTAGCACAGTTGGATCTTAGACATGAGTCACTGAAAGTGTTTTGCATAGATTCCACTGAGTATTTGATTGCTGACTTATGAACTTCAGCCTTGTGGTTCTTTATAGTCAGTTGTTCGGACTCAGTGGGATTCATGTGGAGACACTTTAGTGAACAACAAGGGATCATTCACTCTCTGCATGGATTAAGAGAGAGAATGCTCTATGGACATGTACTTGGAAATCCCTGGCCAGGGTATGAAGGTTCGCTGAGAAAAAGAGTTTTCCAGTGAGCTATACTTTAGAGTACAAGGGTCCATAAGATCAGAATGGTTTAGGATTTGACAGTTTGACTGTGCCCTAATTCTGATTGGAGCATTGTGTGAATGAGGATCTATAACTGTGTGGAATCTGATGACGGAATGGTTCAATATAGGTTGCATCCCTCCCAAAGTCATCTGGGATCACGAGGTGTTGCTTGGTGCTGTTCGTGGTCAGAAAGCCCTTTAATTCCATTAAGAGTTAATGGATTGTAATTAATTAAGTTAAGAAGTATTCCTAGCTTAATGGCCTTGAAAACTAGATAGACTATTGGGCCTAGAGGGTCACACACAATAGAGTAGTGGATAAGACGGATAAGGTCGAAAGTTATAGATAGTTTCTAGGTTTTTGTGAAAAATGCCAGAGTCTATAAGTATACGCTGAGGAGAGAAACCCTGGCCCAAGCATTAGGGTTTCTCCCCTGGCCGCCCCTCTCTCTCTCTCCTCCCTGACCTGGGCGCACCCCTCTCTCTCTCCTCCTCCTGCGGTGGTGGATGGTGGTGCCGAGGAGTGGCCGACGTGTGGAGATCGAGAAGGAGACTCCGTCTGTTCCCGCTGCTCGTGTGGATACATCTAGAGGCCGGACACTTGGACGGCTAGCAGCCCGACGAGCCTCTACTCGATCGTCTTCGGGCATCTAGGAATTAATTAATCCCGCAAAAGTATAGAACTATTCTTCCTAAGCGGGTTATTCGATAATAATCTTTGATTTTGATCGCCAGCAATGATCCACCTCTTAGGGTTTCATTGTTTCCATTGCTCCTCTGATCGAAACCTTACAGTGGTATCAGAGCCAGGTTGCTGGTCTGATCAAAATTAAGATTATTATATTATTTTTCATTCTTCACGTTCGTGCATAGGGCTCATTGTTAGGGTGTTCGATTGAGTCTCTCACGGATAGATTTCGGTCGATTGATCCTATGGAAATGTTCCTGGCATCGAGAGGATCAGAACGCACATCTTGGTGCGTTGATTGACCCCGTGGTGAGGGCGAATCGAAGACACCTTCGCAGTCGCGGTCGCCGCTCGCACCGGGAGAGAGAGGCCGTTAATCTCATTTTTGGGATCTCCATGGGGCTAGCATGAGTTGCTGGTTGATTCCCCATGGCGTCCCACGGCGTCCGGTGCCGTGCGGTGGCCGAATTTGGGGCTCCGGTGAGGTTCGCGGTGAACATGGCGGGGCGGCACCGTTTTCTTCGCGGGTTTCTCCTCCGGCGTCGGCGACGGAGGTGGAGGCCGGCGTCCACGGCTGCGTGCCCCTTGCTACCGTCTGCGGTGGCCAGGATGGAGGGCGGGGGGGGGGGGCGTGCAGCCGGGTTGGGGAGGGGGCTAGGGTTTCACCCGACCCCCCCCCCTCCGTTTGCGGGCGGGAGAGAAGACCCCGTGGGTCTCCCTTGGGCGGATCCGGCCCGCGCCGGATCCGCCACCCTATGGCTGGCTCCGCTATCCATTAACCGGATCTGCGGCCCCCCTTAACCGGATCCGCCAGCTTTAGTATATATATTTTTGGATTTTATGCGTTTTAAATGGTTAAAATGCATAGAAATTCAAGAAAAATATCTAAAAATTCTGAAAAATTATTTTAATGGGTTCTAAAATAGTTTTAGCAATCTATTAACTTATTTTTCATTATATGGCCCTTGGTTAATTAGTTAATGGAAATTTTAAAATAGTTTTAAGTATTTCTCATTATCTATCTAAATGAAGTTAATTACTATAAGAATGTGATTCTTATGAGGTTAATTAACTGAATATTAATATTGAGCCTGTGCAGTGAATGATGAGGATGGTTGTCTAAATTCGTTTAGACTTGTTTATGTTTTAACTAAATTATTTAGTTAAATTCTTTGTTGCGTGATTTCAAAGCTAATTATAATTATTTTGAAATCTACGTTATATCTCGCTGTAATTATATGATAATTATTTCATTGATGCATGTGATGTGTCATGTGTGTGGATGGATGGTCATGGACTTAGATATCATGTGATTGTATGGTCTATGGTGAATGAATGATGATGTGATTATTGGGGCCTGCGTGCCTCCTTCTCTCTCTCTCTTATTAATCCGGGTTGTACATTTTATCTCCCACCTATATTGTACTCCCCTTGACTAGTTCAAGGTTTCTTATTATTATATGATATATATTTGTAGGCCTGCGTGCCCAATTTCAAATTTACTTGTAATAATGAGAAGCGGATGGAGACTAAGAAGGAGACCGACTATTGTGGGCTCGGGAGATTCTTCACATCCTGTAGGAGCATTGGATGCTCCAAGTCTTTTATTTGCCATGCTTGTGTGTACATTACCAACTGGCTCTGGTAATGTTGCTAGGATAAAGTCCATGATCATCCATCGGCGTTGATGCATATATTTGATATATGTGGTTGTGCTACTAATTATATATATACATATATTTAGTGTATGTACGATACTCCAAATTATTATATATATATGTAGCACCTATATTGATGAGATCAAAATATCCAAATCCCCTTAAGTTCAATATTAGGTCGATAAGCGTGAGGCATTAAGAATGACCCACGTAGCCTTCCGTTGTTATAGTCTGAGTGAGTTGTCCTTAGACTGTGAGAGTTTGGTCTACTACCACAAGATTCCCACAGCAAGGGGGTAGAGACTCAGGCTAAGGCTAAGGCCAAATCTTTGGATGGGGGCTGGCATGGCTTTGTTGTGCTACCACGAGAGTTATGTCATAAACCCATTCTCATAACGTAACAAACGGGCTGGACCTAACCAAAGGTTGTGATTTATTGTGCTACCACAAGATCACAAACGTTTGGAGGCTAAACATACTAGGAGTTACAAGGAGTTGCAATTGGCAAGAGTTGTCTACCCGTTAAGTATGGGGTAGTTTGTTGTGCTACCACAAGACTATTTCCATAATGTTAATGTAATTCTAGTACCCCTTTGCATACAAGGGGTGATGCAAATTCGTCAAAAATTAGTGGGAGCATTAAATTAGGATTAAAGTCCATTTCTTAATTTAATATCATGAATGTTTACAATATTGTTCTAAATTTGTTTAATTTTCTCTTGTAGACCGCAATGACGAACCACCCGTTGAGAGGCACACTGGATGCCAAGAGGTTGACTGGTCCAAAATATGTCAATTGGCTCAGGAATCTGAGAATTGTTCTCACGGCTGAGAAAATAGCCTATGTCCTTGAGCAGCCTGTTCCTCCTGTTCTTGCTGATGATGCCGATGAGGTTGAGGTGATTCTTTATGAGAAGCATAAGGCAGATGCCACTCTGGCCCAATGTTATATGCTAGCCTCCATGACTAATAAGCTACAAAGGCAGCATGAAAAGATGGATGCTAGATCCATCCTATTCCACCTAGAAGAGCTCTTTAGAGCTCAGAGTAGAACAGAGAGATATGAGATATCTAAGAATCTGTTTGGGGCCAAAATGTCCGAGGGAACATCTGTGCAGACACATGTTCTCAAAATAATAGAGTGGATTGAGAGGCTGAAAGAATTAGGTTTTAAAATGAACAAGGATTTGTGCATTGACCTAATCTTGCAGTCTCTCCCCTATTCATTCTCCCAGTTCATAGTGAATTTCAACATGAATAAGATAGAGTGCTCTCTGGCAGAGCTTCTTAATATGTTGAAGACAGCTGACGGGACAATGAACAATGGGAACTCTTCTGTGCTACTTGTTGGTAAGACCAACAAGAAGAGAAAGAATCAATCTGTTTTTAAGAAAAACAAGAAGAAAATATAGGATAGACAGGGAAAAGTTGCTAAGAAGGATGAGGCTAAGAAGGACAAGGGCCAATGCTTCCACTGCCATAAGGATGGCCATTGGAAGAGGAACTGCAAGTTGTATCTTACAGAAAAGGTAAAACAGAAGCTTTGAGAAGTTTCAGGTATGTTCATGATTATTGACCTAAACTTGTCTTATAGATCCACATCGTGGGTATTAGATACTAGATGTGCATCTCATATATGCAATGACTTGCAGGTGCTGACAAGCAGTAGGCAATTGAACAAAGGCGAGGTTGACTTGCGACTGGGAAATGGAGCAAAGGTTGCTGCACTCGCGGTCGGGAAGGTGAACCTCCAGATGCCTATAGGAGTTGTAGACACGCTAAAATTAACGTTACTGTGAGCACATCTCATATTACCTTGCAATGCCCCAATTTGACCCTCAAATTAAATTTTTTTGAGTGGTTTTTCCCATTTTTCTTAGATTTCTTTCTTTTTTTCTCCCTTTTCTTATTTTTCCCTATTTTTTTGGAGTTTCTGAGTATTTTTCTCCATTTTTACGGAT
This sequence comes from Amorphophallus konjac, assembly GCA_022559845.1. Taxonomy (NCBI): domain Eukaryota; kingdom Viridiplantae; phylum Streptophyta; class Magnoliopsida; order Alismatales; family Araceae; genus Amorphophallus; species Amorphophallus konjac. The sequence continues at coordinate 253,597,064 of CM040121.1, forward strand.
TTTTTTAAGAATTAACGAAATGAGGGGGGCGTCATTTCATTTTAAAAATAATTAAAAAAGGTGAAAATGACAGCTCTTTGAGGAGGCGTCCGTTCATTTCTTTTTTCCTTATTTTTCTGGATTTTCTGAGAATTTTTTCAGATTTTTTTAGAATTAACGACGTGGAAGGGGCGTTGTTTGATTTTAAATAAAATAAAAAAGGAAAAAAAGGAAAATGACGACATGTCAAAGGACGTCAATTACAATTTGGAATATTTTAATATTATTTATGACCCTCTTTTAGGGGTGATTTGGTGGCCTTCCGGGTGTTAGAAAAATACGAAAAAATAGGAATTGGAATCACCACAATTAGATGCACGTCCACCTAAAAAAATGAAAATAATAATGAGCATTAAAAAATGGCCCTGTTTTGCATAAATTGAAATAACGTCCCTCACGGGGGCGTCATTTCAATTGATGCCCGAATGAGGGGTCGTCATTTCCTTTTGGCTTTTCTTTATTATTTTTGATTCATGACACTGTGCAAGTCGTTGTTTCAACTAACGACAACGTGGAAAGTCGTCATTTTCATTGCTATATATTGATATTTTAAATCCGTCCAAAATTCGTATTTAATTCTGAATAGCGACCCCCTCAAAGTCGCCAATTCTTTTCAAATTTTGGAAAGTCCGAATCTATCTCGAAATGCCTCCAAAATGACGACGCCTCCGCGTACGTTATTTTAAATAGTGACCGTCTGTCTGGTCGTCAATTCTTGTTCAATTCTGAACTCCGACAGAACCTCCTTCTTTCTCCATTTTGAGCCCCTTTTCACTTGGGAAAGGACTTCTAAGGCTTTCTAATGTTGAGGGGACACTTGGGCAATGTTTATCTCATTCCAAATCCAACTAAAACATGTTTTCCTAATTTCCCTTGGAATTAACTCCGAATTTCACCCCCTATAAATAGGACCCTTCTCTCCCTTGTGTTAAGAACATCAATATCAATTCAAGAGGAGGTGTTGTTGGACCAAAGGCTCAAGGAGGAAGACTCCCATGCACCTAAAAGCTTCATCCATGGAGTTCTTCTTCCTCTATTGAAGATTTGAAGCCTCTACATCCATGGAGTTCTACATCCTCTTCTTCCTCCATTGAAGATCTTCATCCTTAAAACCACTAAGCTTTCCCCTTCTCTTATCTCTTTGTTTTATTATTGTTAGCATTGCATGCATCATTATTCCATCTCTTCCTTTTATTTCTTTTTATCTCAATATTGAGATCTCCACATTGTGCACTCTAGCACACCCCCTTTTGTGCAACACTTGCACACTTCTATTTCATAACATCATACTTTCATCATCACCCATTGCATGGGGTTTAAAAGGGCAACACCCAACAAGGTGTGTTCTTATACATGATTTTCATGCTTATCTTTATTATGAATTTGATGCTACACTCACCTTGGTTCTAATTCCTATTTTTATTGGTTGTTGTCTTTGATTTTTGCAAGGGTAATCTATAAGAAGAACTCCCTCCATCGGCCGGCCGGTTGGAAGGGAAGGAAGTCATCTCTCACAATCTCCCCACCTTTAAAGGTATTTATATCGCGATCCCTCCATTATTTATTGTTATATCTTTGAGGCCCTCGCGTCTCTGGCGATCACATTCCCCTTAGCATCCTCGCATGCTCCCCCTTTTCTCCTCTTCCCCCTTCTTTTTCCCTTTTAATTATTCTTAGTTTTCCTTAAGTGGATTTCTTAGAATCAACAAATTGGCGATCACGGTGGGACGCCTTTTGTTTTTCTTTTGATTACCTTTTCCCTTGGGCACCCACGTGTGTCGCCTTCCCTTTGCACCCACGGTGCACCTCCATTAGTGCTCCACGTAGCACCCTCCCACTTGGATTGTTAATTTGCTAGGTTTGGAGTTTTTCCATTTCTTTTATCCACTTTTAAAATTAAAAAAAATGATGAGCATGCTATGGCGTATCTCATGTTCTTGATGGTTGCTAGGATTTTCATCTTGTGATTGAGTGATTTCCATCCTCTTCTATTGGCTATTTTCCCACTGTTCTAAGCTTTTTGGCCGTTGGAGTGTTTCTGGGACACAGGGAATTAGCGCCCTTCACAGGGGCGATGTTTCACAGTATAGCGATAGGGTGCAGGGCGCCATTTCCCCGGCCTCTAAAAATAAAAAAATTCACGGGATATAGCGCCCCCTCACAGGGGCGCTGTTTCATCATATAGCGATAGGGTGTGGGGCGCTATTTCTCTGCCCCTTTGAAAAAAAAATTCACAGGAATTGACGCCCTTCACAGGGGCGCCTTTTCATAATATAGCGGCAGGGGTCAGGGCGTCATTTCCCTGAGTGTTCGCAGTGATCTCTTTTCCTGTGTGTTATGCCTCATTCTTATCATATCCTGTTCATGCATATATATTGTCTCTATTTTACATTATTTTTGCATTCATCTTTGCATCTAGCTTGAGAGACCTCCTCTCTCTACACTTTTAGGATCCATACCCCCCTCTTGGTTAAGGAAGGACCCTCCATTGAGCATTCCGTCTCTTTGGATTGGAAATTCCTAAACCAAGACCTCCATAAGTCCCCGCACTTTTAGGCCACCCCTATCGAGCCGGAAGTCTGTCCAGCTGGTTCAGCATGCTTGGAGACAAGTGTATGCTCGCCGCTTTCATTGAGCTGTCTTCTAAGGGAGTCAATCTCCTGCTGATATCTCTTGAACATCATCTGGATCATGGGATCCAGGGTTGTCGGGATCTGTATTTCTCCCGATATTTCTTCAGTGGAAACACCTTGAGGGTTGTCTTCTTCTTCTACAGTCACTACTTTGACTATCATCATAGTGATTTCTTGAGCTTCATCGGCAGCCATTATCTTTTCTTTCGCTGCTTGGCTTCTTCTTGTGACGGCATTTGGCATGTGTGCCAATTTAATCAGCTCTTCAGGCTGGTTTGGCAGTGTGTCATATCTCCTGGTGACACCGGCCATATTGTAGGGAAAAAGCCTGCGTCTTTCCCTTCCGGCTGTGGACTTTCCTTCTGACCCGACTAGGATATGTGAGGCGGTCAAAGACTGAAGTCCTTTCTTCTGCTTCTGCTTCTTCCCTCTTGGGGCTGTCTTTAGTCGTTGGAGTCTGAGGATGAGACTCCAAACGCCACATCTTCTGAGGTTTCATCTTTTTCATGTAGGGTGCCAAGGCACTAGACAATCTTTGCTGCCATAGGGAGGAATTCCCTAGATAGTGGAAGTAGTCTTGAACCACCTGGTTCATTTCTTCTTGGCTATGCCTTTGTAGATCTGATCGGGGCAGCAGCCTCTCTTCGATCTTTTAGCTGATAAACCAGCCTTGAAATTTGGGCAGCCAAATGCTTCGCCTTGGAATATTTGAAGATATCAGCCTGTCTGGCGCAGGCCTTCGGTCCCTTTGGAATAGCAGCATATGCTTGATCTTCCATTCTTCTTTGTTTTTCCCTTTGGCAGTATATATTGTCCCCCCCCTTCATGGCGAGTGGCGATGGCATCTTTTCTCCTTCTGCCCCCATCCCTGGGGTGAATGACAGTAGCATTTTCTTTTCCTTTGCCCCCAGCCCTGGGGTGAATGACAGTAGCATTTTCTTCTTTCTTCTGACATCTTCTGCCCCCAGTTCCAGAGTGAAAGACAGCAACATCTTCTTTTCCTCTGCCCCTAGTTCCGGGGTGGATAACAACAACATCTTCTTTTATTTCTTCCATCTCCTACTCCCAATCCTGGGGCGGATAATAGCGGCATATTCTTCTCTCTTCTGGCATCTCCTGGCCCCGGCTCTGGGGCGGATGGTAGTGGTATTTTCTTCTTTTCTTTCCCATCTTCTGCCCCCTGCTCTTGGGCGGATGGAAATAGTTTCTCTTTTCTTTTTTTTATCTCTCCTGACTCTGGCTTCAGGGTGGATAGTAGTGGCACCTTGCTCTTGAGCCGGAATCTAGCTCTGTATCTTCTTCGGCCTCCATATCTGTCTATATTTTGCTGGCTTGGGAGCCAGCGGCTTCCTCTCATCAGTTTCTCAGTTGGCCGTCCTAGTGGCCAAAATTTGGACCTTGTTGTCAGTCTGGACGGTCGGGGCAACCCTGTCCGGATGAACGTCTTTGGGGAGACCATCGGGGTTCACCCTAACATCTCCGATCATCATCATCTTTCCAGAATTTGAAAGACGACGGCTTGCAGCAGCATACCGGCTCCTCCGGTTAGTTCTTCTTTTTTTCTGGGCAGCAGTAGGGACCGTGTCCCTGCTTTGGATATGGTGGGCAAAGCAGGCGACGACTATCGAGGCCGTCTTTTCTGGTGAGCTTCCCTTCTCATCAGCAGTCTTCATCGGGGCACCTGTAGCAGTGCCTTGTTCCTTGTCAGCAACCTCCAGTAGGTTGGTGAAGACGCGGCCCAAGCAGTTGGGCAATCCGTCAGCAGGGGGCATGGACCCGGACATCGTGGGCACCGCCAGGTAGCCCTCGCGAATATAAGCATCAACGTCCTGCTGGCCGAAGCGGAGGGAGGCGAATCCACTCATTATTTTAGTTCCTGGAGCTTGGATTAACGCACAGTTAGAATTTAAGAGGGGCCACCGGGCCTCCTATTTTGGCGTAGAGATGAAGGGAGACTCCGTCCCACCGGGCGTGCCAGACTTGTGGACGCGGATTTTATCTTATTTCATTATATTATTTATTTATATTTTTATTTGGATTTTTGATTTATTAGGCGTGCCAGTCACCGGGGTGACAATTTTATTATGCGCTCGACTTGACTTGGTCAGCCGATTGTGAGGTCCGAGTCGGGACCAGAAGTCCGTCATACCATAAAGGCTATGACGTTAATTACGTCCTTCCAAGGAAGGACAACCCTTGATTAAACGCCAAAATAGGAGGCCTCGAGAGGCAAACATGTATTCATGTGCGCAAAATGGAACTTCATACCAGAGCCAGGAAGGCGGGCAAGATAACAACATCAGCTGTAGAAGTAGACGGTATCGTTAAGTCAGCGGCTCAGAGATGATATCGTTAAGTCAGCGGTTCAAAGACTGAGCCGTGGCCATGATGGAGGTTTAAAGCATCGATCAGTATTTCGACAGCATTTCCCCTTTATCTGGATTATGCCCAGGGGGAAATAGGCTATCACCCACGGAGTGCCGGGATGAAAGCCGAGAGAAAGAGAGAGGCCAAACCTTTCTACCTATATATATATGCCATGGGGCAATGTTTGATTTTCCCTTAGGGAAGCCGGCGGGACTCATGCAGTGGCATAGCCCTCCCAAGCTAAAGGGGTTACTCATAAATCCGATGCGGGACGACGGAATGTAAGTGAACGCTCAATGTTGCGCCCTCGCACGCGGATCGACCTGCGCGGTCAGGTCGCGGGGATCGACCTGCCCGGTCAGGTCGCGGGGGTCAAGGGGGCAGCGCCCCTTGCGGGGGTTTGGATTGAAGACTCAGTAATACAATTTGAGTAGGTTATCGGTGCAGTTCAACCGTGCATAGGTTCCCGGCGCAAAGGCAAGATGGCCAAGGTTCCCGACGCAGGAAGGGTGGTTCCCGGCGCGCCCAGGAGATGGGGTTCTCGGCGCGCCCAAGAGATGGTTCTCGGCGCGCCCAAGAGATGGTTCTCGGCGCATAGGGAAGCCAAAGGGGGGGTTTTCGGCGTAAGGGCCAAACGGCCAGGGGTTCCCGGCGCACTAATAGCAAGGCTCTCGGCAGGAGGCCAAGGAGGTGGGCCTCTCGGTGTGGGGTTCCCGGCGCGGGTCGCGCCGGGAGCTATGGCGCCGACAAGGTTTGACGATACTCTGCTCTGGGGTTTGCTGGCGGGTCAGAGGATTTCCTGGAGATCCAGGTCAAAGTAGATGGGCCCTGGGTGATCAAAATGCATCTATTCATCGGGCCTCAACTGATTTTGGTTTGTGCTTCAAAAGAAGGCCAGAGGTTGAGAGGAACTGAGGAAGACCAATCCAGCATAGAGGACCTCTTTCACCATTGATGTGCAGAGTCCCGGGGACAGTTCAATATCGTCTTTCATCATCCCGGGAGAAAGGAACGGAGAATGCCAGGAGATATTGGTATTCAGTGGGCAAGGCCTTAGGACTAGATGGCTTACCTATTGAAGTATGGAAATGCCTAGGAGATATTGGTATTCAGTGGCTAACTAAATTTTTTAATAAAATTTTAAAGGAACGGAGAATGCCAGAAGTTTAGAGAAAAAGTGTTGTAGTTCCTTTCTATAAAAATAAAGGAGATATTCAAAGTTGTAATAATTATCATGGAATTAAGCTTATGAGTCATACTATGAAACTTTGGGAAAGAGTAATTGATAAACGCCTCCGTGGTATGACTACTGTGTCGGAAAATCAGTTTGGTTTTATGCCAAATAGATCTACTACAGAAGCTATTTTCTTGCTACGGCAGCTAATGGAGAAGTATAGAGAGATGAGAAAAGATTTGTATATAGTTTTTCTTGATTTAGAGAAGGCGTACGATCGAGTACCGAGAGAATTGATTTGGTGGACATTAAGAAAGAAAGGAATCTCTCAAGGATATGTTGATTTGATTAAGGATATGTACGACGGTGCTATTACTAGTGTTCGAACTATTGCTGGGGAGACTAGTGAATTTCCCGTTTCTATAGGTTTGCATCAAGGTTCTGCACTAAGTCCGTATCTCTTTGCCTTAGTTATGGATGAAGTAACTAAACAATTGCATGAGGATATCCCTTGGTGTATGCTATTTGCAGACGATATTGTTTTAATTGATGAGTATTGATGCTCTAAATGCTAAGTTAGAGCGTTGGAGACTTGCCTTGGAGTCTAAAGGTTTTAAAATTAGTAGGAGCAAGTCAGAATTTATGCACTGTAATTTTAGTAATGGGAGAGTGGTTCAGGAAGACATGGTTCTAATTGATGGACATAACATTCCAAAGAGTAGTAGCTTTCGATACTTAGGGTCTATCATACAAGAGAATGGGGAGATTTATGATGACGTTACACATAGGATTAAGGCAGGCTGGTTAAGATGGAGAAGTGCATCAGGTGTCCTTTGTGATCGTCGTATGCCTGTGAAACTCAAAGGGAGGTTTTATAGAACGGCTGTGAGACCCGCTCTGTTATATGGTACCGAGTGTTGGGTAGTACGAAAGGAACACATCCACAAAATGTGTGTAGCAGAGATGAGGATGTTGAGATGGATGTGTGGCAAGACTAAGAAAGACAAGATTAGGAATGAACGCATCCGTAAGGACTTAGGGATAGCTCCAATTGATAGTAAAATGAGAGAAAATAGACTCAGGTGGTTTGGACATGTGTTTCGTCGCCCTAACTCAGCGCCAGTTAAAAGATGTGATCAAATCTTAGTGGATGCTAGCAAAAGAGCTCGAGGAAGGCCTAAAATGAGATGGTGCGATGTTATTAGGAAGGACATTAGTTCCTTGAGTTTAAATATGAATATTGCACTTGATAGAAATCTTTGGCGGAACATGATTCATGTAGCCGACCCCAATTAATTGGGATAAGGCTCTGATGATGATGATGATCATCCCGGGAGAATTTTGGCAGCACCTCCCCTGGACTTAGCATTTGCCAGTGAATGATATAGGCTGACATCCACGGAGTGCCGGGATGAAAGCCGGAAGGTGAGGGAGCACTAAGGCTCAAAGAGACTGTACATGTCTCTAGCATCGGTCACTATTCCCCTTCTCGGAGACCGACGAAACCCTTGTAAAGACAAGGTCCACCGAACCCGCGGGGTTGCCTGTGAATCCAATTCGGGACATAGGAATGTAGGGGAGGTCCTCCCCATTACTGTATCTCCTCGGGGCGTATGTGATGGTCTCTGAACATCCTCTGGACAGATGTGTGGAGAGATTAAAGGGATTGGGGGGTGATGGTGTGAAGGTGGATCTTGGCCTGGGTTTTATTGGCCAAAGAAGGAACCTCGGCGTGGCTTTTATTGGCCCGGGGGAAGCTCTCGGCGTGGCTTTTATCGGCCAAGGGGTTCTCGGCGTGGCTTTTATTGGCCAAGGGGGGTTCTCGGCGCAGTGGTTCTCGGCGCGCTCATCACCGCGCCGAGAACCTGGCGCCGGGAGGCCCCCGGGCCGGGAAGGCTGTATTGCAAAGGGCTTTCTTGGAAAATGAATAGGATTGAGGGTTTTGTCAACATACTGAAGGAAAGAGGGGGAAGCCCTCTCGGCCGCATGGCTCTCGGCGTGGCAACGGCCGCGCCGGGAAGGTGAAAGGGCTCAAGGCCAGAAAGGGTTTATGGCTTGATTATGGTACTCTGTTCTAGAGATTTCTGGGATTACATGAAGATTTCTGCTGGAGGGATGCCAAGGGAATTGGAAGGCGAAGTCAGTAGATGAAATAAGACCCTCTCACAATGTCCTGTGGAAATTTTTATCTGTTTGCCGCCAGCCGTCCGAGGAGATCAAGGGATGATTGCCTCTGATCACCTGGACGAGCCCAATGGCATCGAGGAAACAAACCAGCGATGGAGGAACGACACAACCCTCGGCACTGGAATTCTAGGCCCTAATCATTCATGGGTTCGAATGGAGGGCCCATGGGTCGAGGTCATCACTTATCATAACCTCGTGGGGTTGCATTCATCTGCAGATTAAGCATATATCTCATAACCAGTAGTTCAGGGAACCGAGAAATCGATGTATCTGGTTCCTGAACGGCATGAGGGGGGGAACCTCGAAGGAAAACTCGGATGTATATCGGGGATCTGCCATCGAGACAGGAGGGGAGAAGGAAACAGAACCCAATAACCCATTAGATGAGGGTAGGGGCCCTATCTTCATTCCTCTTCGAAGAACAGACTCATAGAAACGACTCTGAAACCCGAATCGTCTGGACATTTAAATAAAAGATATATGCATAGAAAGACAGAGGGCAGATACTTCAATCACCCAGCGCCCAAACGGGCCATTGGAGCGTTTCATTTCATAATATCATTCCAAGACTTAGACCAATTACAAGGAGGGAGTGAGGGAAAGGAGATAAAACAGAGGCCGGGATATCTCAGTTACATCCGATGCATCGAGATAAAACTCGTATAATTACATGAAGAAGAAAAGAAAACATGGGGGAGGGTGGAGCATTGACTCCTCTCCCTCCCCAGCTGCCTGCCCACCTGGAGCTTCTTCTTCTTCTCCTTCTCTTCTGATTGATCTCTTCTCTCTTTTCTGAGCGGAGGAGGCTCTCTCTCTCTGTTGGTCTCTTTATCTGGCTATCCTTTTCTTTTTCTTTCTTTTCGATCCTCCTCCTCTCTTCTCGTGGGAGAAAAAGGGGTTATATAACCCTGTCCATCGCAAGGGATTCTCGGAGCGCCTATAGCAGGGGTTCCCGGCACGCTCCCATGGAGGGGCTTCCCGGCGCGCCTGTGGCCATGGGGAGGTTCTCGGCGCGGCTCTCAGAGGCCCACTGGACAGGCCCATTTAGGGCTCTTTAAACTTCATACACGATTCATGGTCTAGATTAGACCCTGGGGTATATTTGAATCTTGAGAGGGTCCTCTATTACTGATACACTTTCTATTAGGGTTATTCATAACTTCTCATCAGTCTTGTAGACTGGGATTTCGTCAGTGCTGCCATTTGAATGACGACAACACCGGGCATCAACTTTGCCGACAAAGGCTTCAGCCGGGTAGATGGTTGACGAGTTTCATCAGTAATCTTTCATTGCTGGTCTGCTCCTCTTTTCAATTTTTGTCTCCGCCATTGCTCATTTTTCAGGCGTCAACATAAACCTCCCTTAATTAACCTTCCATCGCCGCCACCTCAGCCTTCCACTATGCTTATAACACCAAAAACTACCCCTACTCCACTACTTAACCCTTCACCCTTACCCGTGGTTAATCCTGAGCAGGATTCGTCCCTTTTTGCACTCGAGCCGACCCCGACTGCTTCCTAGCAAAGGGAGAAGCTCGACATGTTTGAACCTCTGCTTCCACTCACCCTTTCTCCAACATCTTCCATTACACCTCCACCATCCATGGAGCCTTCCGCCTCTGCATCACCTCCCTTTACCACTCGGAACGGGCATCCTTCTACAAGTACATATGCCAAAGATGATCAGGAGCTGGATAAGAATGATTTGGCTATGGCTATGGCTATGCTGTTCAAGATGCAAGAATTCGTTTGCCGGATGCCCATCCGCGTCTTTGTGCCGAGCATGGTTTAAGAGGCCAAGTCCCCGCCACTGCTCACTAAAAAAGAATGTCAAACACTGATGCCGTATAAGTCTATGACCCAGGGCCGGGCAGGGCACCCCTTGTTAAAACTTTCCAATTTTGAACATGTTCTTCCATACAAGGGGCGAATGCCCATTTTGTTCAACACTCCCTATACGCCGCAACCCTTGGGCAACATGACGCTTCCCATTCCCATCTGTCAACTCCCTCGCAGTGTTGTTCTTCACTCTCCAAGGGAGTTGTCATTTACTATTGAAGTTTCGTCATGGGCTCGTACTTTATCCATTGGGCCTATTGTCTATACACTTTCACTGCTATGGAGGGGCAGTTATTCTCGTACCAAGGGGCCGTCCTCCATCCTATCCATCTTTTACTCAACTCCACCCTCATTTATCATCAATTCTTCATGGGCCACTCCAGGGGTAAGAAGGAGGATCTCATCTTCTCGCCCTTCATATTGTTTGCATCTCATGCATTCTGTTGCATCCATGCCTTCATCGCATCCATTCTGTTGCATTCGCATGCATTTGCATTCCTTTTTCCCGGGGTTTCCAGACCCGTATTTTCCCCGTCTTCCAGACCCTCCGGATCTTCCACATTCCCCATCTTGTTCATCCTCATCCTCGGGATCTTCGGGTCCCCTTACACTTCCTGGGCATCGTGCTCCCTCCAATCTTCTTTCAGGGCATCGTGCCCTTTTCCAACTCTCGCATCCGGACCCTCCAGATTTCTCTTCTTTCCCTCCAGGGCATCAAGCCCTTTTCAATCTTCTTCCTCCAGAACCTCCGGATTCTCTTTCCTTCTTCTTAGGGCATCGCGACCCTTCTGATTCCATCCCTCCGGAACCTCCGGACATTCTCCTCCTAGGGCATTGCGCCCTTTTCTATCTTCTTTTTCCGGAACCTCTGGATTCTCTTTCCTTCTTCTTAGGGCATCGCGTCCTTTCTGATTCCATCCCTCTAGAACCTCCGGACATTCTCCTCCTAGGGCATCGCGCCCTTTTCTATCTTCCTCCTCTGGAACCTCCAGATGCTTCATCCCTCTCTCTATCCCTTGGGCATGACGCCCCTTCCCATTCTCTATCCCCGAAACCTCCGGACCCTTCTTCCTCTTCTAATCCACTCCCTCCAAGGCATCGCGTCCTTCCAGATTTTTCCTCCCTAATTCTCCCGGGGCATCATGCCCCCTTTCCTGCTATTTCCCTGGAACCTCTAGATGTTCTATCCCCTCTCTCAGGGCATCACGTCCCTTTCCGTCTTCTTCATCCGGAACCTCCAAATCTCCATTCCAAGGCATCACGCCTCTCACCACCTCCACTTCCGGACCCTTCGAATCTTTCTCTCCTCCCAGGGCATCGTGCCCTTTTCCATCTTACTCCTCCGGAATCTCCAAATTTTCTTCCAGGGCATCGCACCCTTTTCTATCTTCTTCGTCCGGAACCTCTGGATTCTCCATCTTATTCTCTCTATCTTCTTCTAGGGCATCCCGACCCTTCTGATTCTATTCCTCCGGAACCTCCAGACCCTCCATCATTCTTCCAATTCATCTTCATGCTCCTGCAGGACATCACGTTCTTCATTCTCTCTTTCCTTTTTCATCATCTTTTCCCATACCTCTTTCAAGGGCATCACGTCCCTTCTGATTCCATCCCTCCGAAGCCTTCGGATTCTTATTCCAATTATGGTTTTCCTCCACGGCCTCCAGACCCTCCGGATCCACCCCTTTCCATCTATCAATTCCTTCTCTTAATTTCACCTATTCACAGGTCTGACCTGACTTCTTCCACATCTACTGCTTTGGGCATCTGCCCGTTCTCCCACTACTTCCGAGGCTTTAGTCCTCACCCCTCCTCTTAATTCCCAGTTCCTTTTGTAAACCTTTCATGTGATCAGGGTCTTAGCACCTTAGTGAGGGAGTTCTAGCCCTCGCTTCTCTTCCTTTTCATCCTTATTTGTCTGAGTTTGGTTTAAACACCACTCCTTCTTGTTAAGCCACTTTCAAAACTTTGCTATCCTTCCTTATCTGTCAAATGAGGACAACAAATCCCATTTTTTATCAACATTGCCGCTGGCAGCTGCTTCAAAAAAGGTCGCAAGGTAATGTGTACGTGTGCATATTGGTGCATTTTTATCACCTTATTCACCCACGATTTTCAAAAGAAAGTGCTTCTTAACTTGATTAAGAGTGGAATTTTAAACCTTTACCTTAAGTTTTGTTTAAGTTAATCCAAGAGTCGAAAAATAGTCTTTAGGCTTGCTTCTGCAGCACTTTGGTTAATAAGAACCCTGCACTGGGAGTTCGACATTCTCTCTCCGCTTGTTAAGAGCAACCCTTAGCTGGGAGCCGCACACACTTCACGGCGTCCTTAGCCGACTCCTTTGATAAACATCGTTGCTGCTTTGGCCATGCCATTAGTATACCTGAAAGTCTTTTCTCTTCTTTACTCGGCCGAGTGCAGAAGTAAGAGGTTGACGGGTAAGATGATCAACCTAGGTAGTCTCCAATACGAGAGAAGTCTCAAATAGGGGCAGTCTTGACCCAAACTAAAGTCAAATTTCATGATAAATCTAGTCAAAAGGGCTATTATGAAAATCAAGTTAAAATTTCAATAAGTTCAAAATTATGAATTATGGCATGTCAAGAGTGGCAAAGTCCCCGCAGGGAAAACCCTAGTCGTATGCATGTCAAGGGTCTCAAAATCAAAGGCACAAAGCCCTGGCGCAACAGACCACCTCTTTGAGGGGAAATACCTTGGAAGGAATTCAAGTCCCGACATCTCCCATCCTGCATAAAGCTTATCTCCAATTGTTCTTCTTTTCTTCCTCTAAGATCGAATGTTTCTCGAGTATGGCCTTGGTAGGGGCATCGTTAACCAAGGGTAGCCAGTTATAGGGCGCCACCTTTAATGCACGCCCGACTTTGGGCAATTTTTAGCGAAAGGGGAAGGAACAAGGACCCTTAGCTAGTGGCTTAGACATCCCGTTGATGCTGCACTAGCAATGTCTAAACTAAAATTAAAAAAAAAGTTGAATATTTTCTAAACCAAAATCCAAAAAAAAGTTGAATATTTCCTAAAACAAAATCCGAAAAAAAAAGTTGAATATTTCCTAAACCAAAATCCAAAAAAAGTTGAATATTTCCTGATCAAAACTAAAAAAAATGAATATTTCTTAAAATCTAAAAAAATCAATTATTTTCCAAAATCCATAAAAATTGAATACTTTTTCAAAACCCATAAAAATTTGCATATTTCAAAATCAAAAAAATTACATTGTATTTTTCTGATGGTGCTTTTGCAGGGACAATAATTTTGCAGGGTCCAAGACCACGAGATGAGTCCCCTCCATTCACCGCTATCAATCTTCTGATTCTTCCCAACATCATCTATGGGCACTCCTAATTATCATCTCTCTATACTGGGCATAAATTGATCGTTCATCTCCAAATCTTTTAAAAAACTCTTACTGATTTCACTTGATCACTATGCCACTGGGCATTACTTGATCCTGATCATCCAATCTTAATCTCACATGCCAAGATTGTCATCCTCATGACAAACAACAAACAATGATGCTTTGCAATGCTATGTTTCAACTCATGCTATTCATGCTAAACATGCTTTGCCTTGCTAATACATGCTTGAATGCTATCCACACCAAGTTTTGATCGCTTTGATGTCTATGATGTGATTACTTATTGATGCTTTGATTCATACTGCACTTGCTATACTTAAATACCTTACTCATTGCTTGTTATCTTCCTTATATCTTGACTAATGAAATTTTGAGCGTAGGATAAGAAGCTCTATGGTCCCACCGACTAGGCATCATCATCCAAGTCCCACAGTGTTTGCACCTCATTCTCCCTCAGTCCCCTCATGCTCATTGCTATCACCATCTTCCTGTATGCATTCCTACTATATGTTACATACACTATTAGATTATATCAAGGACCCTGTGGCTTTGGTAAATCTGGAATTTGAGTTCCCCTTCATCAAAAATAATGATGATTCCAAAGGAATCTTAATCACACGGATAGGTCATCGTGCCGTCCAAGACTGGGGACGATGGTTCCCTTTTGTGAGTTGGTATGCGGATAAATGGGCTTCGACTTAGTATGAGCTCGCGAAATTGATCTCTTGACCCTGTCTTGGCAGCTTAGCAATATTATCCTTGATTGTCTTCTATTTTCATTTGTTTTAAATTTTCCTTTAAACCCAGCATGCATTCATGTAGGACTTTGAATCAACAATGAAAAATCATTTTGATAAGCTGATTAGAGAGTCAAATTGATCTTAATTTTCAAGATATGAGATATTCATTGCTGAATTGAATCCTCAGTTTGTCTTGTCGCTGTTTTGGGTCATTTTCTCGAAAGCTTTTTGTTTGAATTTCTATCCTCTTATTTCAATCCTTTTCCTTTGATCCACCTTGGTTGCAGCACGTCCACATTGGCTGGTAACCGCTCCCCAATGGTGAAACCTACAGGTTTGTGAGCTAGGGTACTTCCATCGCGTTGGAAGTTGATCATCTTCTTTTATCTCCCTCGTGCCCGCGTGCGCATTTGCTCCCTCTTTTATCCAAACATCGTTGATTTCATTAAATTTCCCGAGATTACTTCATCTCGAGCTTTTAATTTAATTCTCATCAGGTGATGTTGATCGCGTGTCTCATCACACATTGGCATCTACTTTTTAGTTCACTCTGCTCCCTTGCAAAGCAGATGCCAAGGCGGGGCAGCTGTAGACACGCCAAAATTGACGTTACTGTGAGCACATCTCATATTACCTCGCAATGCCCCAATTTGACCCTCAAATTAACTTTGTTTGAGTGGTTTTTCCCATTTTTCTTAGATTTCTCCCTTTTTTCTCCCTTTTCTTATTTTTCTCTATTTTTCTTGAGTTTCTGGGTATTTTTCTCCATTTTTACGAATTTTTTAAGAATTAATGGAATGAGGGCGGGCGTCATTTCATTTTAAAAATAATTAAAAAAGTGAAAATGACGTCTCTTTGAGGAGGCATCCGTTCATTTCTTTTTTCCTTATTTTTCTGGATTTTCTGAGAATTTTTTCAGATTTTTTTAGAATTAACGACGTGGAAGGGGGCGTTGTTTGATTTTAAATAAAATTAAAAAGGGAAAAAAGGAAAATGACGACATGTCAAAGGACGTCAATTGCAATTTAGAATATTTTAATATTATTTCTGACCCTCTTTCAGGGGTGATTTGGTGGCCTTCCGGGTGTCAGAAAAATACGAAAAAATAGGAATTGGAATCAGCACAGTTAGATACACGTCCACCTAAAAAATGAAAAAATAATAATGAGAAATAAAAAATGGCCCTGTTTTGCATAAATTGAAATAACGTCCCTCACGGGGGCGTCATTTCAATTGACGCCCGAATGAGGGGTCGTCATTTCCTTTTGACTTTTCTTTATTATTTTTGATTCACGACACTGTGCAAGTCGTTGTTTCAACTAACGACAGCATGGAAAGTAGTCATTTTCATTGCTATATTTTAAGATTTTAAATCCATCCGCAATTCGTATTAAATTCTAAATAGCGACCCCCTCAAAGTCGCCAATTCTTTTCAAATTTTGGAAAGTCTGAATCCGTCTCGAAATGCCTCCAAAATGACGACGCCTCCGCGGGCGTTACTTTAAATAGCGACCGTCTGTCCGGTCGTCAATTCTTCTACAATTCCGAACTCCGACAGAACCTCCTTCTTTCTCCATTTTGAGCCCCTTTTCACTTGGGAAAGGACTTCTAAGGCTTTCTAGTGTTGAGGGGACACTTGGGCAATATTTATTTCATTCCAAATCCAACTAAAATATATTTTCTTAATTTCCCTTAGAATTAACTCTGAATTTCACCCCTATAAATAGGACCCCTCTCTCCCTTGTGTTAAGAACATTAATATCAATTCAAGAGGAGGTGCTGTTGGACCAAAGGCTCAAGGAGGAAGACTCCCATGCACCTAAAAGCTTCATCTATGGAGTTCTTCTTCCTCTATTGAAGATTTAAAGCCTCTACATCCATGGAGTTCTACATCCTCTTCTTCCTCCATTGAAGATCTTCATCCTTAAAACCACTAAGCTTTCCCCTTCTCTTATCTCTTTGTTTTATTATTGTTAGCATTGCATACATCATTATTCCATCTCTTCCTTTTATTTCTTTTTATCTCAATATTGAGATCTTCACATTGTGCACTCTAGTACACCTCCTTTTGTGTAACACTTGCACACTTCTATTTTCATAACATCATACTTTCATCCTCACCCATTGCATGGGGTTTAAAAGGGCAACACCCAACAAGGTGTGTTCTTATACATGATTTTCATGCTTATCTTTATTATGAATTTGATGCTACACTTACCTTGGTTCTAATAATTTTTATTGGTTGTTGTCTTTGATCTTTGCAAGGGTAATCTATAAGAAGAACTCCCTCCATCGGCCGACCGGTTGGAAGGGAAGGAAGTCGTTTCTCACAATCTCCCCGCCTTTAAAGGTATTTATATCGCGATCCCTCCATTATTTATTGTTATATCTTTTAGGCCCTCGCGTCTCTAGCGATCACATTCCCCTTAGCATCCTCGCATGCTCCCCCTTTTCTCCTCTTCCCCCTTCTTTTTCCCTTTTAATTATTCTTAGTTTTCCTTAAGTGGATTTCTTAGAATCTACAGGAGTTACACTAGAGCTTATAGACTGTTATTATGTTCCTTCTATAATAAAGAACATTATTTCCATTTCTTGCTTAAATAAATATGGATTTGTTGTAAGTTTTGAAAACAATGGTTGTTCTTTATTATTAAATGATGAATTGTTTACCAGTGGGAGCTTAATGAATGGTTTGTATATTTTAGATGTGGCATCTTCTGTGATGTGTGTGGACAGACCTCTTAAGAGAAAAAGAGGCAATGTGAATCAAGCTTATCTTTGGCATTGTAAACTTGGTCATATTAATGAGGAAAGATTGAAAAAGTTGTGTAAGAATGGATACATTGATCCATTTGATTATGAATCATTCACAACTTGTGAATCTAGCCTCATGGGTAAGATGACCAAGTCTCCATTTTCTGGCCATGGAGAAAGAGCAAATGAGTTGTTAGAACTCATACACTCTGATGTGTGTGGACCTATGTCCATACATGCCAAAGGAGGTTCTTCATACTTCATTACATTCACTGATGATTTCTCAAGATTTGGATACGTGTACTTAATGAAGTACAAATCTGAAGCTTTTGAGAAATTTGTCGAGTTTAAGAATGAAGTAGAGAAATAAACCGGGAAAAGTATTAAAACTCTTCGATCAGATCGAGGGGTGAATACTTGAGTACGGAGTTCACACAGTATTTAAGGGATAATGGAATATTATCTCAATGGACTCCTCCTTATACACCTCAGCTGAATGGTGTAGCAGAAAGGAGGAATCGTACCCTATTAGATATGGTACGGTCCATGATGTGTTTTGCTGGTTTACCCTTGTCCCTCTGGGGTTATGACTTGGAGACTGCTGCTCACTTGTTGAACAAAGTCCCATCAAAGTCAGTCGACTCCACTCCATATGAGATATGGAAAGGAAAGAAGCCAAATCTTAAGTATTTTAAGGTTTGGGGTTGCCCTGCCCCTGTAAATAAACATGACACTGATAAACTGGGATCTAAGACTGAGAAGTGTTGGTTTGTGGGATATCCTAAGGAAACTTATGGATATTATTTCTACCAGCCTAGCGATCAAAGAGTGTTTGTAGCTAAACATGTTGTATTCCTTGAGGAAGAGTATATCCTTGAAGGGAACAGTGGGAGCTCGGTAGAACTAGAAGAAGTTCTAGAACCACAACCTGTCAGTGTACCTTCTCAAGATCCAGTGCAAACTGACCCACAAACTGTGCGTAGGTCAGGCCGGATACCTGTTCAACCAGATAGATATGTGGGACATATTTCTGGTAAGGTATCACATAATGAGGATGATGATCCTAAGACCTATGAGGAGGCAATGAGTGTCATTGACTCTAGGAAATGGCAAGAGGCCATGATATCTGAAATAGATTCCATGTACTCCAACCAAGTTTGGAATTTGGTAGATCCACCTGAGGGTATTGTACCTATTAGATGCAAGTGGATCTTTAAAAGAAAGATTGGAGTGGATGGAAAGGTTGATACCTATAAGACAAGGCTTGTAGCGAAGGGATATCGTCAAAGGCAAGGTGTTGACTATGACGAAACCTTCTCTCCTGTAGCCATGCTGAAATCCATTATAATTTTACTTGCCATTGTTGCGCACTATGATTATGAAATTTGGCAGATGGATGTGAAGACGGCGTTCCTCAATGGAAACCTTGAGGAAGAAGTGTACATGACACAGCCTGAGGGATTCATATCTAAAGAGTATCCAGATAGAGTGTGTAAGCTTCAGAGGTCCATATATGGACTAAAGCAAGCATCCCGCAGTTGGAACATAAGGTTTGATGAGGCAATCAAATCTTATGACTTCGTTAAGAACGAAGATGAGCCATGTGTATACAAGAAAACAAATGGTAGTGTAATCACCCTTTTGGTACTGTATGTAGATGACATACTACTCATTGGGAATGATGTAGGTATGTTATCGTCAGTCAAAGCCTGGCTGTCAAAGCATTTCTCCATGAAGGATTTGGGAGAAGCATCCTATGTGTTGGGGATTAGGATCTATAGAGATAGATCAAAGAGGATGCCGGGCTTGTCCCAATCGATGTACATAGACACCATTGTCAAAAGGTTTGGCATGGAAGACTCCAAAAGAGGTCTAATACTAATTAGACATGGAGTCTACCTCTCTAAGGAGATGTCCCCTAAAACTCCAGAAGAGAGGGAGTACATGAGTAGAGTTCCCTATGCCTCTGCCATAGGGTCCATCATGTACACGATGTTATGTACAAGGCCTGATATAGCTTATGCTCTAAGTGTTACAAGCAGATATCAGGCAGATCCAGGTGAACAACACTAGATAGCCGTGAAATGTATCCCTAAGTATTTGAGAACGATTAAGGATCTGTTTCTGGTTTATGGAGGAGAGGACTTGAAACTGAGAGGGTACACTGACTCGAGTTTGCAGTCTGATAAAGATGACAGTAAGTCAACCTCTGGGTTCATTTTTACTCTCAATGGTGGGACAGTGAGTTGGAAGAGTTCCAAGCAAGAAACCACTGCTGATTCAACAACCGAGGTCAAGTATATAGCTGTTGTCGAGGCGTCAAAGGAGGCGGTCTGGATGAAGAAGTTCATCGATGGATTGGGAGTTGTCCCAAGCATCTATGATCTTGTCCCCATGTTTTGTGACAACAATGGGGAAATTGCACAAGCAAAGGAGTTGAGGTCACATCAGAAGTCCAAGCACATTCTACGGCGTTATCACTTGATCAGAAAGATTATAGCTAGAGGAGATGTGATAGTAGATATAGTATCTTCTGTTGATAATATTGCAGATCCACTGACTAAGCCTTTATCTCAAAATGTGTTTGAGCGTCACCTTGGGCTGATGGGGATCAAGCATGTGGGTTATTAGCTTTAGTGCAAGTGGGAGATTGATAGAGATGTATGCCCTTCAAGCCAATCACAAGTGTTGTGATGGCAACATTTCTTATACAATTTCATTCAATAATAATGGCATTTTCTTCATTATGTTCTTAGCACGTTATAACGTGTATGTTGTAATATGATGAAGTCCCTGGATATGAGCTATGATGACTGGATCACAATGAGATTGTGATAATGAGATCAGTCATCTAGATGTTTGTATTCTAAATGTTCCTGGTCGTGGGATCTTCAAGAAGGGACATTGAAGATTCAGTTAGACCAGTGCACGTGGTGCTCACTCATGTGATGAGGGTGGTCGATCTCATAACCACCGATGTGGTGACATCAATGTACACGTGCAGGTGCTCATTAGTGGAATGAGTTCACTGAACTGACCCGATCTAGAATTCCTGAATGGTAATCATGTTGACTGTCAATCAGGAAGTTCTAGTGTCGCAGTAGCACAGTTGGATCTTAGACCTGAGTCACTGAAAGTGTTTTGCATAGATTCCACTGAGTATTTGATTGCTGACTTATGAACTTCAGCCTTGTGGTTCTTTATAGTCAGTTGTTCGGACTCAGTGGGATTCATGTGGAGACACTTTAGTGGACAACAAGGGATCATTCACTCTCTGTATGGATTAAGAGAGAGAATGCTCTATGGACATGTACTTGGAAATCCCTGGCCAGGGTATGAAGGTTCGCTGAGAAAAAGAGTTTTCTAGTGAACTATACTTTAGAGTACAAGGGTCCATAAGATAAGAATGCTTTAGGGTTTGACAGTTTGACCATGCCCTAATTCTGATTGGAGCATCGTGTGAATGAGGATCTATAACTGTGTGGAAATTGATGACGGAAAGGTTCAATATGGGTTGCATCCCTCCCAAAGTCATCTGGGATCACGAGGTGTTGCTTGGTGCCGTTCGTGGTCAGAAAGCCCTTTAATTCCATTAAGAGTTAATGGATTGTAATTAATTAAGTTAAGAAGTATTCCTAGCTTAATGGCCTTGAAAACTAGACAGACTATTGGGCCTAGAGGGTCACACACAATAGAGTAGTGGAAAAGACGGATAAAGTCAGAAGTTATAGACAGTTTTTGGGTTTTTGTGAAAAACGCCAGAGTCTATAAGTATACGTTGAGGAGAGAAACCCTTGCCCAAGCATTAGGGTTTCTCCCCTGGCCGCCCCTCTCTCTCTCTCTCTCTCCTCCCTGACCTGGGTGCACCCCTCTCTCTCTCCTCCTCCTGCGGTGGTGGATGGTGGTACTGAGGAGTGGCAGACGTGTGGAGATCGAGAAGGAGACTCCGTCTGTTCCCGCTGCTTGTGTGGATACATCTAGAGGTCGGACACTTGGACGGCTAGTAGCCCGACGAGCCTCTACTCGATCGTCTTCGGGCATCTGGGAATTAATTAATCACACAAAGGTATAGAATAGTTCTTCCTAAGCGGGTTCTTCGATAATAATCTTTGATTTTGATCGCCAGCAACGATCCACCTCTTAGGGTTTCGTTGTTTCCGTTGCTCTTCTGATTGAAACCTTACATGGTTTTGATAATGGCTAAACACTATAAGTCATTGATGTTTTCCACTCTTATTTGACTGAAATACTTGATGCTTTCTCATGACAGTTATGCCAAGGAATGAAGTGGAGATGGCAAAAGTGAAAGCCTAATGATCACGCCCAAGCAAGGATGAAAATCCCTTCAAGAAGAGTCAACACTTGGTACAAAAGGTCAATGCACAATGAAGCATAGCCAAGAGGACACAAGGTCAAAGACTCAGTAGAAATCCTCAAGATTCTGCCCAGTTTGATGCCACAGACGCGAATGGGTTGCTAAAGGGATTAAGTGTCACGACCCGGATTCTGGATACCAGGTGCACCCGGTAGGACTACCGGATACACGTGGTACCGCATGGGATCCGCGAGGCCTCCAAAGCGCGGGAAAGCAACGAAGGGAAAAAGGACTGTCGTGTAGTACATTGAACTGACAGATATAACAGCAAGCAATTAAATTTCATTAGAACGGTTTGCTAAAGTAGCAGAAATAAAATTACATTTTCATTAATAATTCAAATTTTACAATTATACACCAGAGTCCAGTCCAAAAGGAAAGACAACAAGTACAGTCTGACAGAAAAGAACATACACAGTAGTCGGGGGAAGCCCGACACAGGTACAGCTAGCTGCTATAACAACGCGCTCCACCAGGAACAGCAGAGGTAGACGGCGAAACCCACCTGAAAAGTAGGGGTGAGTCCTTAAACAGAAACTCAGTAGGGGTCACGCGGATCCCCACTGGAAAACGCACAGAGCAACGGAAGCAACTACGGAAACAGCTAGTGCAGTAAAGCAGGAAAGGCTACACTAAAAAGCTGTAAACAGACAAGGTACAGCAAGAGTAGGGAACAGGCTAAGAGTAAGGGGAGCTCAACAACAAAGAAGAGCGAGGCCGTAAAACACGGAACAACGGCCACCGAGGAGAACTCGGCACCCTAAGCTACTCCAAACGGCAACAGACGGTCAACCCCAAACTCACACAGTAGGGTAACCTAGTCCATCGGCCAAAACAAAGGCGAAGGCAGACGCCGACGCCGACGCCGAAAGCGCAAACAAAACACGACATGACATGTCGTGCACACAGCCCCACGCATGACAAGAACGTCATGCAAACGACAGAACATTGACCTCAAGTACAGCCACAAGCGGGCAACTCGAAAAGGTCACAGCGCGCAAGAAAATGCCGAGAGTCACCGCACCAAGTGACAGGAGCACCCTCCTCCCAGAAGAACAGCCAGATCCGTCCACTGACGTCTTACACTGCGCCACAAGTGTCAAGTCAATCAAGGACAAGACACACCAAGAACCAGGTCCGAGGAACAACAGTTCCAAGGAAACATGGTACCACAGCACGAAACTATAGCACCAACTGCGAGTGACTAGTCAGGGCCATGCCCGTCGGCGCAAGTCCCCAATCCCTGACCACGTGTGCACACACCGACCTCTACCTAGGTCAGGCCTCTAGCTAGTATTCCCCTCGGTAGGACGGTACCGTTGGCCGGGGCCTACGGAACTAGCTTAAAAACCGTACGTACCAAACGCAACAAGAAAACCCCTCCACCACTCCCGGTGGGTCAGCAAAAGCCTAGGGCTACAACTAGTGGAGGCTCACAAGGCACGAACTCCGAAACACAGGCGCTACAGCACAGACAGCTAAGAAAAGCCCTGTCTCGTGTGTAGCAAAGCACCCAGGCAGTCGAACAACCGCCAACAGACTCAGGATCAGGCAACTAGACCTACGATGTAACGATCCCTGAGTCGAACGACTCAAAGGCAAGATCGTCACAAGCAGCGAAACAAGCCGCCAATCGATCTAATCCTAAGCCAGCAAAACAACGTTCCGCAGAAAACGACACACGGAGACCTGAGGGAAACACCAAGAACACTCAGCACACCTGGACACGCAAATCAAGGTAAGGCACCACCTCGAGGCATCTAGAAGCAGTGTCTCGAGCCGGGCACAACCTCCGAGACACACACACACACAAGGTCACATGTCAACCACTGGGTCACACCGGGTTGACCTGAACCCAACACAATGCTTGAACAGTAGGAAAGAGAGTCCCACCTCAAGCAAGAAGGCTCCTGGCCACCTCACAACGTAGTCTTAGCCCTCATAGGACGTCGGAAGACATCCACGGGAAAACGGGCAGACCACAAGGCCAAGCCAAGACAAGCAGAAACTGAAGCATGGAAATCAAAGCATAGGGCAAGTAACGCACCACCCCTAGACTGCTACAAGCATATGACGGTCTAGACCAGGGCCATTACACACCAAGTGACGGTCGGGAGAACAGCCGTCACACACCGCCCTAACCAACCTAAAACACAAACACACGAAACAAGGCCAAGTAATGCACAAGGCCAAGCGCGTTACAAGCAAGCAACGCGGCAGAAGAGACGCGCCAGAACCAAACGACGCACAGGGGCAGGCGCGTTACTCACAACGGCACAGCCACCCTCAACCCAGCTAAAAACAACAAATAACGGCAAGGGGCAAGTGCGTTATACAACAACGATGCACAGGGGCACGGCCGTTACACCATCGAACAGCACAACACCCATAACCCTCAGCCAAACAGCATGTAACGGTCCAGGAAGGACGCGTTGCACACAAACGACGCATGGGGATAGGCGCGTTACAACCAACGGCACAGCCACCCACAATCGACCAAAACAGAATGCAACGGCCAGGGGCAGGCGCGTTACACTCAAAATAACCGATGGGAACCCATCCGTTAGGGGAACCACCTCAACGGTCAAACGTCGGTCAAACGAACAATAACGGCCTAAGCAGGGCACGTTACTTCCATCTATCGCACTGGGTCAAGCGCGTTAGACCAACCGACTCAACCCCAAAACAAGGTAATAACAAGCGAAGTAACGCGCAGACCAAGGCGCGTTACAGGGAAGCGACGCGCCACCCTAGGGCCGTCACTCACCTAGAAGCCAGAAAGCTCAAAAACCTTAGACGAAGTAGCGGTCAGTCGTAGGGCCGTTATATACAAGTGACGGCCACTGGAATGACCGTTACATCGGTCACGGCGGGAAAACAGAGGAACGGCCAAACCGGCCCGTTCCACGCCCCATACACGCCGAAGCGCAGGGGAAACAAACCCAAACGACAAATAACAACATCAGGGGACTAAAAACCCCACATGCAAGCTCATAAACTCAAGATCCGGGCGATTTTGACAAATCGACCTTAAGTGGGTCACCGAGGTTCCCGGGCTTCTACCGGCCTCGAATGAACACCAAACGACACGAAACTAACGTGGATGGGATCCTAACATCCCAGCGGTCAGTTAGAAACTAACTACGCCGCAAATGGTCGCCGTTTACTGGCCGACCCTAAAAACCACAAAAATCACGGTTTAGGCAAACCAAGCCCAAACTCGATCGTTTCCTTGCCGAACGCCGTGCAATGGCAGGGAAAACGAAGAGGACGAAGTAAGGATCAGTCACCCTACCTCCACCGAAGAAACCGTGCCCCGAAGGGACTAAACCACGCCGAAAACCACTCGCGAACCGATTTCACCGGCTTTGAATCCACCGATCGGGATCACGCCAGAATCGACCCGATCCTTGCTCCATCGCGCACCCGGCCAGCTCCATCACGTCCCCAACACGTGCCTCTAGGTCCTCCGTCTGCAGCCGGAGCCGAGGAGGCGAACGGGAGAGAAAACGGGAGAGAGAGAGGCGTCGGCGGCGAATGAGAAGGAGGAGAGAGGAAAAGAACAGAAATAGAAAAGAAATTAGGAAATTTTCCTAATTTTCGAAAATTCTGAAAATGCGTCGAAAATGCACAAATTCAGAAAAATACGCAAAAATAGCCAAAACGACCGGCTCGAAGAGTACATCGTCACTGTAGCATCCACGAGTTCGAGAATTGACAAACAAACTCATCGTAGGGTTCCGTAACTAGTACGTGAGAAAAACCCACACGGCTCGTCAAACTCACTCGGAAGCTACAAAAGCGAACCAAAACTCAACGAAATCAATCCAAAACAGATCCGAAAGATCCAGCAGAAATCCAACAAGACCTGCAAAAGATCCATCAAGATCCAGGGCATTACATCCTCCCCTCCTTTAAGGAATTTTGCCCTCGAAATTAAGGACTAGCAAAGGAGAAGCAAGGGAAGAACAACCCCACAACACAATCACAGAAACGACACAGATCTCGAGAAACACAGCTCAGAGGAACACCGTCAGACCACAATTACAGGTACACACTCAGCTTCCAAGACAGCAAGTCCATAGCACGAGCATGGCACCAAAGTGAACACATCTGACACCTCCGAAGCAAGGGCACGTCGCTTACGTCTCACCGGGAACGGAGACACGACTGCCACAACAACCGAGAATCAACACCGAAAAACACAATAACAGAACGGCAAGCGGCAGCTTACACAAGGAGACACAGTCCTCACAGCTGACAGCTCAAACCACATCATCGGCTCCAATGCCAAAGGTAACAGGGAACACCTGGCACACAGGACGCCAACGACAAAAACACCACTGGACCACAAGCACAAACAAGTCAGTCCTCACTCAGATATTACATCTGATCGAGTCGCAAGCTAACTCCAGGGAAGAAGAGTACAGCAAGCTAACCGACATGTCCAGGTCCAAACAGAGACACAAAATCATAAAGAAACAGCGCCAAAACAACAACGGTAGCACCTGCAGGATTCCGGTTCCGTTCTGAACATAGAACCAAGGAACACAACTGCAAGCAGGGTCACATCAAGGCACAGAAATAGCTGAGCACACGACCACAAGGGAACGGGTCACGCATCAGACTGCTCACCAAGGAGAGACCCACAACAACGAGAAACGATAACAATCTCGGAGAACGCACCTCAAGGACTACAAACACGCCTCGAGAGCACAACACCCAAGAAAGAAATACAGAGCAGGGGGTACTCAATCAGCAAGGAATGCTGGAAAACTCCCCAACACTCGCAAATGCCAATGCCAACACCAGAAAACCACAAACAATGGCACGGCAACATACAAAGTCAAGGCACGAGAAGCCAAGATGAAATCACATCGAGAAAGAACAGACCTCTCGACGAATGGGTAGCCAACCCACACACTTCCGCTGCGTCCTCAACAATGCACACAGGCAACAGAACAACATCGGTAATCGCACCTCAGCACATACCAGACGCCATCGCAATCAACAAAGATCGCAATTAACACGCTATGAGCACCGATCTCGCGAACAACCGATCACAAGGGGCCTAAGTGCAACAAAGGAAGAGCACCAGCTTCAGCACAAAGCACGCGGAAAGAGCTAATCTCAGTTTACCTTCATGTCTTGGAACAACAAATGAGCCTTCACAATACATCAGCCGTTGGACACGGCACGACAAATACGGTACACGACAGCTCTTAACACCATTACGGAGTCCAAAGCCAAGCAACCGTACAACAAGGAGCAGATTAGGCTCAAAACAAGGCTGTCCACACTTAAGCAGACGTAGGACAAAGGCAACACTAAGACAGCAATTCTCAGGTTAACATCAAAAAAGCTTCACCAAGAAGAACGAGAAGCAACAAGCTCGACAACAATAGCTCACCAGGAAGGGAAAATCCTAGGTTCGCTCGAGCAACTTCTCAATCGAGGCAACACGATAATCGAGACAATCGAAACAACGATGCATCAGGAGCTACACAGACTCAAGCTGGGACAACCAAAGCAACGTAAGAACGTGCATGGCCATCACACCAACGCTGAAAGTCATAAGCCACCTGAGCAAAAGCACAGAAAACAGCTCGAATAGGGCACTGCAGGTTCATGCCAACCGACAAACACTGCCAAGTGCAACATGATCAAGACAACTTCAAAATTGAACAAAGCACCTCGTCACACCCAGACGAGAGCAAAAACCATCTCGCACAGTGCCAACCAAGCACGTACAAGACCACGCGCAAAAAGCACCGCGATAAAGCATCGCAACACCTACGCCAGCAAAAGACTGTACTGGACCTTAAGGACTCTGGTAACTGTATATCCGGATTTCCATGTATTTCACACGACAATGCTCTGATAGCTCAGAAAAGAAACTCCGAACATCTCAGAACACTGCTTTGATACCAACTGTGGCGACCCAGATTCCGGATACCAGGTGCACCCGGTAGGACTACCGGATACACGTGGTACCGCATGGGACCCGCGAGGCCTCCTAAGCGCGGGAAAGCGCCGAAGGGAAAAAGGACTGTCGTGTAGTACATTGAACCGACAGATATAACAGCAAGCAATTAAATTTCATTAGAACGGTTTGCTAAAGTAGCAGAAACAAAATTACATTTTCATTAATAATTCACATTTTATAATTATACACCAGAGTCCAATCCAAAAGGAAAGACAACAAGTACAGTCTGATAGAAAAGAACGTACACAGTAGTCGGGGGAAGCCCGACACAGGTACAGCTGGCTGCTACAACAACGCACATCACCAGGAACAGCAGAGGCAGACGGCGAAACCCACCTGAAAAGCAGGGCTGAGTCTCTAAACAGAAACTCAGTAGGGGTCACGCGGATCCCCACTGGAAAACGCACAGAGCAACAGAAGCAACTACGGAAACAGCTAGTGCAGCAAAGCAGGAAAGGCTACACTAAAAAGCTGTAAACAGACAGGGTACAGCAGGAGTAGGGAAAAGGCTAAGAGCAAGGGGAGCTCAACAACAAAGAAGAGCGAGGCCGTAAAACACGGAACAACGGCAACCGAGGAGAACTCGGCACTCTAAGCTACTCCAAACGGCAACAGACGGTCAACCCCAAACTCACACAGTAGGGTAACCCAGTCCATCGGCCAAAACAAAGGCGAAGGCAGACGCCGAGGCCGAAAGCGCAAACAAAACACGACATGACACGTCGTGCACACAGCCCCACGCATGACAAGAACGTCATGCAAACAACAGAACATTGACCTCGAGTACAGCCACAAGCGGGCAACTCAAAAAGGTCACAGCGCGCAAGAAAACGCCGAGAGTCACCGCACCAAGTGACAGGAGCACCCTCCTCCCAGAAGAATAGCCAGATACGTCCACTGACGTCTTACACTGCGCCACAAGTGTCAAGTCACTCAAGGACAAGACACACCAAGAACCAAGTCCGAGGAACAACAGTTCCAAGGAAACATGGTACCACAGCACGAAACTACAGCACCAACTGCGAGTGACTAGTCAGGGCCACGCCCGTTGGCGCAAGTCCCCAGTCCCTGACCACGTGTGCACACACCGACCTCTACCTAGGTCAGGCCTCTAGCTAGTATTCCCCTCGGTAGGACGCTACCATTGGCCGGGGCCTACGGAACTAACTTAAAAACCGTACGTACCAAACGCAACAGGAAAACCCCTCCACCACTCCCGGTGGGTCGGCAAAAGCCTAGGGCTAAAACTAGTGGAGGCTCACAAGGCACGAACTCCGAAACACAGGCGCTACAGCATAGACAGCTAAGAAAAGCCCTGTCTCGTGCGCAGTAAAGCACCCAGGCAGTCGAACAACCGCCAACAGACTCAGGATCAGGCAACTAGACCTATGACGTAACGATCCCTGAGTCGAACGACTCAAAGGCAAGATCATCACAAGCAGCGAAACAAGCCGCCAATCGATCTAATCCTAAGCCAGCAAAACAACGTTCCGCAGAAAACGACACACGGAGACCTGAGGGAAACACCAAGAACACTCAGCACACCTGGACACGCAAACCGAGGTAAGGCAACACCTCCAGGCATCCAGAAGCAATGTCTCGAGCCGGGCACAACCTCTGAGACACACACACACAAGGTCACATGTCAACCACTGGGTCACACCGGGTTGACCTGAACCCAACACAATGCTTGAACAGTAGGAAAGAGAGTCCCACCTCAAGCAAGAAGGCTCCTGGCCACCTCACAACGTAGTCTTAGCCCTCATAGGACGTCGGAAGACATCCACGGGACAACGGACAGACCACAAGGCCAAGCCAAGACAAGCAGAAACTGAAGCACGGAAATCGAAGCACAGGGCAAGTAACGCACCACCCCTAGACTGCTACAAGCATATGACGGTCTAGACCAGGGCCGTTACACACCAAGTGACGGTCGGGAGAACAGCCATCACACACCGCCCTAACCAACCTAAAACACAAACACACGAAACAAGGCCAAGTAACGCACAAGGCCAAGCGTGTTACAAGCAAGCAACGCGGCAGAAGAGACGCGCCAGAACCAAACGACGCACAGGGGCAGGCGCGTTACTCACAACGGCACAGCCACCCTCAACCCAGCACAAAACAACAAATAACGGCAAGGGGAAAGCGCGTTATACAACAACGATGCACAGGGGCACGGCCGTTACACCATCGAACAGCACAACACCCATAACCCTCCGCCAAACAGCATGTAACGGTCTAGGAAGGACGCGTTACACACAAACGACGCATGGGGACATGCGCGTTACAACCAACGGCACAGCCACCCACAATCGACCAAAATAGAATGCAACGGCCAGGGGCAGGCGCGTTACACTCAAAATAACGGATGGGAACCCATCCGTCAGGGGAACCGCCTCAACGGTCAAACGTCGGTCAAACGAACAATAACGGCCTAAGCAGGGCGCGTTACTTCCATCTAATGCGCTGGGTCAAGCGCGTTAGACCAACCGACTCAACCCCAAAACAAGGCAACAACAAGCGAAGTAACGCGTAGACCTAGGCATGTTACAGGGAAGCGACGCGCCACCCTAGGGCCGTCACTCACCCAGAAGCCAGAAAGCTCAAAAACCTCAGACGAAGTAGCGGTCAGTCGTAGGGCCGTTATATACAAGTGACGGCCACTGGAATGACCGTTACATCGGTCACGGCGGGAAAACAGAGGAACGGCCAAACCGGCCCGTTCCACGCCCCATACACGCCGAAGCGCAGGGGAAACAAACCCAAACGACAAATAACAACATCAGGGGACTAAAAACCCCACATGCAAGCTCATAAACTCAAGATCCGGGTGATTTAGACAAATCGACCTTAAGTGGGTCACCGAGGTTCCCGGGCTTCTACCGGCCTCGAATGAACACCAAACGACACGAAACTAACGTGGATGGGATCCTAACATCCCAGCGGTCAGTTAGAAACTAACTACGCCGCAAATGGTCGCCGTTTACCGGCCGACCCTAAAAACCACAAAAATCACGGTTTAGGCAAACCAAGCCCAAACTCGATCGTTTCCTTGCCGAATGCCGTGCAATGGCAGGGAAAACGAAGAGGACGAAGTAAGGATCAGTCACCCTACCTCCACCGAAGAAACCGTGCCCCGAAGGGACTAAACCACGCCGAAAACCACTCGTGAACCGATTTCACCGGCTTTGAATCCATCGATCGGGATCGCGCCAGAATCGATCCGATCCTTGCTCCATCGCGCACCCGGCCAGCTCCATCACGTCCCCAACACGTGCCTCTAGGTCCTCCGTCTGCAGCCGGAGCCGAGGAGGCGAACGGGAGAGAAAACGGGAGAGAGAGAGGCGTCGGCGGCGAATGAGAAGGAGGAGAGAGGAAAAGAACAGAAATAGAAAAGAAATTAGGAAATTTTCCTAATTTCCGAAAATTCTGAAAATGCGTCGAAAATGCACAAATTCAGAAAAATACGCAAAAATAGCCAAAACGACCGGCTCGAAGAGTACATCGTCACTGTAGCATCCACGAGTTCGAGAATTGACAAACAAATTCACTGTAGGGTTCCGTAACTAGTACGTGAGAAAAACCCACACGGCTCGTCAAACTCACTCGGAAGCTACAAAAGCGAACCAAAACTCAACGAAATCAATCCGAAACAGATCCGAAAGATCCAGTAGAAATCCAACAAGACCTGCAAAAGATCCATCAAGATCCTGGGCATTACATTAAGGGGCTGAACTGGAGAAATCTGGGATTTCCCCAGCTGGCGGTCGACCGCCGGTCCAGGACCGATCGACCGGTAACAGCGGTCGACCGCCCAGTAAGGGGCGGTCAACCGAATTTTCAAGCAACAAAAAGCTCCAACCCTGTAAAATTTCGGTCGACCGCCAGACCCTACCGGTCGACCGCCAGCCCCAATGCAGCAATGTTTGACTTTGTTTTCCACCTCGAGGCTAGCCCCTTTCCTTGTATTTGTTTAATCCTAAAGTCACCCAATCTCCCATGGATTGTGGATCTCGTCTGGGGGGTGTCTATTGACCATCCAAAGAGATATAAAACTCATGCAAGAGGGTTAGAAACCCTAGTTGATCATTTAGATCAAAGGAGATCAAGGGAGGCTTGTGGAGGCTATTCAAAGAAGAAGATACTGTAGCCGTGGACAGTACTTCGTGCAGAGTTCTTCATCCATTCCAAGAGATTCAAGCCTAGATCTGAAGCCATCAACCTCCACGCAAGTGTAGAAGCAAGAAAGCAAGCCCTCAAGGGAGATCAAATCTGCATCCTTAAACCTCTTCATCAACTCAAGGGGATCAAAAGGAATATCAAAGCTACATCCAAAACTCTCTCCATCAACTCAAAGGGATTCAAGGAAGATTATCTCACAAGGAAGGAGATACCATTGAAGCATCAGATTTAAGCTCCAGCAATCTCAGACAAGATCTATTTCATTTTAGTATATCTCTATATCTTGTTTGAGCATTTTCATCTTGTTCTCTTTCCATTTCGTTCAAACTATTGAAACTGAAGATAGTCCCTACCGGTGGTTAGTAGGAAGGCAATTGGAAGTTGTCCGATCTGCGATGTTGACATCCCTACCTGTGATTAGTAGGAAGGTAATCAGAGGTCTTTCCGATCTGTGGTTTAGTCCATTGCACTAGTGGAGCCTCACCGGGTTTAGTGAGGGGTGGACGTAGGACTGGGGATTCAGTCCGAACCACCTTAAAATCCTTTGTGTTGTAGTTTGATTGTGCGATTGCTTTGTGTTAGATGCATGCTTAGGTTCAATCTCTATATTGCGTAATCATCTTGCTAAGCAAATCATTTTATCCTTCGTTAAGTTAGTTATATTCCGCTGCTATTATCATTGTCTAGTTTTAAAGAGGGGTGTTCTACGAAAAGAGGGGCAGATCTATTCAGCCCTGCCCTCTAGATCCGCTATCCACTACTCAACACGTTGGCGTCGTTGCACTTGAGGAGGGGACCAGAGAAAGATCTGCGGTACAAAGCATCGTCCAGCATGACGAAACGCCAAGCTTGGCACTTAAGTTTTCGAGCCTCCCAAGGGTTGGGGGGCTCTTAAGAATCCCGGAGCTAGGATATGTAGGGGGTCCGCCAGTCGCTCAAGGGTGTTGGGTCAATGGTCATGAGCTCGGATTCGATGCTCGATCGCTCGAGCTCTTCGAGGAAGACCGACCGAGTACCTTCGGAGTCGAGGGAGGAGGCCAAGCGAGAGAGGGCGTCCGCTCGGGAGTTTTCCTCCCGGGCTATCCGAACTACCTCAAAGCTCTTGAAGAGTCGGGCCATCCTTTGGACCATCTGGAGGTACTTGCTCATTTTTCCTTCCCGAGCTACGTAATCACCGTTAACCTGGCTAGCGACCAATTGGGAGTCGGTGTGGATCCTGACACGCTCGGCCCCCAGTCGTCGGGCCATCCTGGCCCCCGAGATAAGGGCTTCATACTCGGAGGCGTTGTTGGACGCTTGGAAGTTGAATTTCAAGGCGTACCGCAGCTCTACCCCCTCGGGGGACTTGAGAAGGACACCGGCGCCGCATCCGGCCGAGTTGGAGGACCTATCGACGAATAGGTCCCAGGTGGGCCCGGGCGCAGGTGGAAGTACTTCTTCAGTTGGGACTGTGCTTTCGGTGATGAAGTCTGCAAGGGCATGTCCCTTGATGGGCGAGTGGGGGCGATACGAGATGTCGTAGGCTCCGAGCATGATGGCCCACTTGACGAGGCGTCCCGAGACTTCAGGGTGAAAGAGAATCTTCTTCAGGGGTTCGCCGGTCAATACGATGATGGAGTGCCCTTGAAAATAGGGTCAGAGGCGCTTGGTTGAGGTAACCAACACTAGCACGAGTTGCTTGGTTGCGGGGTACCTTCTTTCAGCCTCATTAAGCACCTTTTTTTTAACTGAAGTTAATACTTGCAAGGGGGGATACGGGAGAGGGGGTTCATCCCTTCATTTCGGAAGATGATGAACTCACTATCCAGGCCACCAGGCAAGCCTTTGCATAAAGAAGTGCATAAATAAAGAGAAGTATAGGAGGAGGAGAGAGAGGGGGCAACATACTTATAAATCATGTGTTGCGAAGCAACATACAAAGAAAACGAAGGAGGCAAAGACCCAAGCAGAAGACATCAACGGTCCCTTGTCGAGCTAGTGGAGTTGGATCTATAGAGGGAACTCCGAGTCGCAACGTCGTCAGCCCTAGAAGCCGGTCTCGAACGCTCATCACAGTTATCGCCAACAAAGATGGTGTGAGCACCTTGCTGGTATAGTAAACCAGTCTCTCGACCCCCACGTCGTTCCTGACTAGGATCGAGCTCACTGTGGAAGGGGTCACCGAGAGGTAAAGGTGAAGAGCTTCGCTCGGGGCCGGCTTGGACAGCACCGGGGGCGAGGCCAAGAATTCCTTGAGTTCGGTGAATGCCTTCTGACATTCCTCGTCCCAAGCAAACGTGGCAGATGCCATTTTGGGTCCCCTCAATAATGTGAAGAAGGGTAGGCATCATTCGACCGCCCGGGACAGGAAGCGGTTGAGCGCAGCAATGCACCTCGTAAGGCGTTGGACGTCTTTGATGCAGGTGGGTGGCCGCATGTTCAGGATGGCCTGAACCTTGTCGGGATTGGCCTCAATCCCACGTTGAGTTACCGGGAAGCCTAGAAACTTCCCGGATCTGACTCCGAAGGCACATTTAGCGGGGTTGAGTTTCATGTTGCACCTCAGAAGGGTGTCGAAGGTCTAGGCTATGTCGGCAAGATGATCTTCGGCCTTCAGCGTTTTGACAAGCATATCATCAATGTAGGCCTCGATGTTCCGACCGAGCTGTCCCTCGAAGATGTGGTTGATCAGTCTCTGATATGTTGCTCCAACGTTCTTCAACCCGAATGGCATTCGGGTGTAGCAGTGTACTCCGAAGTCAGTGATGAAGGCGGTCTTCTCGATGTCCTCCGGGTCCATCCTGATCTGATGGTAACCGGAGTAGGCATCCAGGAAGCTGAGCAACTCGTTGCCAGAGGTTGAGTCGACCAGTTGATCGATGCTTGGCAGCAGGTAGTAATCCTTCGGGGCAGCCTTGTTGAGGTCGGTGAAGTCTACGCACATTCGCCATTTCCCCGAAGCCATTGGTACCAGGACGACGTTGGCGAGCCACGTAGAGTACTGGACTGGATGAAAGAGGCCAGTCCTTTGCCCCTTGATGACTTTCTCTTTGATGACCACTTGCTTCTCCGGGGCGTGCTTTCTCCTGCGTTGCTGGACAGGTTTCACCGTTGGGTCGAGGTTGAGCTTGTGCATCACTACGTCTCCCGGAATCCCGAGGAGGTGCTTGTCTGACCATGCAAAGACTTAGATGTACTGGGCAAGGAAATCCTTATATTTTTCTTGTTCCTCAGGTGGTAGATCAGCTCCGATCTTGACTCCTAGAGTCGGGTCACCGTTGAGGAAGACCGTTAGCAACTCGCCGCCAGGCTCAGATGTTGCTGGCCCTTCTTCGGCTCCCTTTACTCCTTTGTTTCTCCCTTTCGGCCTCGTGCCTTCGATCGAGATTATATAGCACCGTCTAGCCAATGCCTGGTTACCTCGGACCTCCCCCACGCCATGCTTGGTGGAGAACTTCATTTTTTGGTGAAAGGTAGAGGGCACCGCTTTCATTCGGCTGAGGATACCTCGACCGAAGATGGCGTTATAGGCCGTCATTCCCTTAATCACGATGAAGTCCACTATAATCGTAACGGTTTTGGGCGGGGTGCCGATAGTAACTGGCAGGCTCAGGGCTCCCTCGGGATAAGTTGCCTGACCGTTGAACCCATAGAGAGGGGTTCGGATCGGGCGGAGTTTAGATGGATTCTGTCCCATCTTGAGGAAACATTCATAGGATAATAAATCAGGGGCACTACCATTGTCAACTAAGATCCTATCTACGTTACAATGGTTTATTGTAGCCGATACAACAAGAGCGTCGTCATGCGGGGTGGTTAACCCTTCCATGTCTTGGTCGGAGAATACCAAGGCCTGCGGTTCGCTCGCCTGCGGGGCCTTTAGGGGCTCAGCGGAGGCTCAGCTCGCCCGCTCGGCGTGACGCTTTCTTCCTCGACTGCTATCTCCTCCTGATGCTGTGTCGCCAGCGATGACGTTGATGTGGACTCCACGGGGGGCATTGTCGATTTCTTCGGGGGCGCCCCGGTCTTCCTTCTGCTCAGACACGTATTAGGATAGGTGCCCCTAGCGGACGAAATGCTCGATCTCGTCTTGAAGTTGATGGCAATCGCTGGTGTGATGCCCGTGATCGCTGTGGAATAGGCAATGCTTGCGGTGATTGCGGTGCTTGGCTTTCATAGGCTCGGGCTGGTGGAGGAGACCCGAGCCTTTGATGCCTTCATAGATTTCGTAGATGGGAGCGGTAAGGGGGGTATGCCACTCATACTTTCAGGACGGCTCCTTGCGGTCTCCATCCTGGTTCCGCCTTTTTTCTTGGCCCGTCCCTTGGTCGGACGGTCGCTTCTTGTCCCCCTCCCAACGCGAGCCTGTCATGCCTCGATAGGTGCTGAGGACTTCCTCGCAGTCTGCGTGGCGCAGGGATAGGGTCACTAGCTCGGTGAGGGAGGTGGGAGGATGAAGCACTAGCTCGCGCTGTAGATTCTCATCGTCGGTACCCCCGGTTAATGCGGTGATGGCCGAGGCAACATTCAGGCGGGGGATGCGCAGGGCTTCCGGTTTGAATCGGTTGATATAAGCCCACAACTTCTCCCCCTGTTCCTGCTTGAGGGCCAATAATCCCGCCACTGACCGGGGAGGACCGCTGCCGGTGAAGCTTTCCTTGAACACTCGCCCGAACTGCTTGAAGTTATGGATGCTGTAGAGGGCGAGGGCCCTGAACCAGGCCTGAGCGCCCTGAACCAGAGTGGTCACGAACACTCGGCACTTGATCATGTCAGACGTCCCTTGCAAGGTCATTAGGGCGTCAAAGCTATCGTAGTGATCGGTTGGGTCTCCCTGGCCGTCATACGATTTGAAGGTCAGAAGTGAGATCCTGGGAGAAATCTCAACCTTCAAGTTATAATCAGAGAACGGGGATCGCTCCTCGTCCTCCATAGGAGAGGTCTTCTGCGAGGCGCGGAGGGCGCGCTCTTGCTCTACGAAATGCCTCTCAAAGTCTCGCAGCCAGAGAGACAGCTGATGCGGGACGGACACGGGAGACGACACTATTAGGTGCCACCCTCAGACTCTAGATGGAGACGTGACCAGCAGCACACACCAGGGAGACACTAAGCCCGACACTACGAGCTCCTAGTGGCAAAACATCGCTAATAGAAGTGGAAGCTCACTTGTCGTCCCAAGCGAGGGAAAGCACGGACCGTGCGCGGTTAAGGAACCGGCGGAGGTCAAGAGTAGTCCGACTCAACTTCCGGACTCGGATCGAGTCACGGAACAGGTCACACTCACTCTCACAGCGGTGACATGGACACACGGGCTAGTACCTACACTCTCGGCAGCGGCAAAAGACCGTATACTAGCTAAGCAAATGAACGCCAAGAGGTTCGGACCATTACCTCCACGCACCCGGCGTGGCGAAGACAACCCCGACCGAATCACGGACTCCCGGTTAAACAATATTACAGCAATACAATAATTTGACCCACTCCACGCAGGGAGGTAAAAGGTCACATGTAAGGCCCAGGAATCATGCTAATTGGGTTGACGGGTAGCATCTTGATGTCGCCCGGCGGTGCCGAACTCCGCGTTTCCGTGCTTTCCGAACGGCGGGTTCTGCGGGCCCGTGGGGCCCACGGGTGGCGCTGGCCTCCAGATCTGCAAGAGTGGGTCTCACTGTGGTGGGGACCCCTGGTGGCACACCTCCACGGAAGGCGGTCAGCCGGGAACGCCGACCGATGGCCGAACAACTCCGATCTCCAAGCTTTTGGAATGCTGCCCACGGATTTTTTTAGTTGTTGTTTTCAGGCGCGCACTCCGGCGAAAACGGCCGCTGCAATCAATCCCGACGTCAGATCGGGACGCATGAGCTATCGTTGGAAAGCTCTCTTCAAATGCTTCAATATATACCCATAGAGATCTGCTTGATCTGGTCGGATAAGAACTTTAATGAATTTACAAGCCCCTATTGTACAGTAACCGAAACCTCATATTTGCAGGGTACTTGTCTGAGAACCACCGTTGACCGCCTAGTAAACCTCCGATTCAGCTCTTAAGCTCTTCTTAGGAGTTGTTGAGAATCAAACCATGGAACAGGGACTATTTTTAGAATTGGATTTGGAGGTGGTGGTGATTTGATAGGATTTTTGGAGTGACTGGTGATCAGATCTGGGAACAGGTGGACAGAACTGTAGATGGGACTGAGAATGATTTTTAGAAAACATGAAATGGGCGAACCAGAAATTTAGAAACATTGTGGATGAAGGGGTGGATGGAAGGAAACTTTAGTAAAAGTTGTGGGACTAAAGTAAATCAAAACGTGGACCTAAGACCTAAAACTCAGGGCGGAGATGCATCTGGACAGACTGCTGGCAGAACTGGAATGAAAGAGGGAACGAAAATCAAAAATTATGAAACGGGATCTGAATGACAAACCAATTTTTTTGGGACATCCTTGACACCTATGGAACCTCCCGTAAAATCCCCAGGTCGATCAGAGCTCTTGGCTGAGTTGGGAATTTCGCGGAAGTTGCTGTGGTACTGCGCGGGCAGAACTCCGATGAAGACGATGGCGATGCGGTGGCGGCTCGTGGCGGCGGCGGCGGCGACCGGAACTGATAGGGTGGGGTATCACCACCAGAAGGAAGCCTTCACAGCTTCAAGGGGAGAGGGAGGGGTGGCCTAAGCCTTGCTCAAGGGATTTTCTTCCAATTCAAATGCATTAATTCATCAAAATTGAAAATTACAAGCATATATAGGTCATATGTCTAATCAACCCTCAACCGTTGGATCTAGGGGTGTGAGATGGAGGGCTGGGATAGCATGTGACCATCCACACAAATTAAAATAAAAAAATACAAGGAAGGGGGCGCCCTATTGACTAGAATGGCAAGGGGGACATGGTAGGTGGAAGGTTGGTGGAATTGTTGACCATTTTGGTCCCTTGTCCCCCATGTGGACAATTGACTAGTCCAAGGCTTCTAGATGTCCACATAGGATATTGACCAACCCCACATGGGGCCCTATGGCTGAGGTGGATCAATGGGAGGGGCCTGGGGGGGCCCGTGGGGCCCACGGGGTCCAAATTGTACATAAGCCCCTATTACAATCAAAATGGCAAACCGAATGCAACGAAATAAACACAAATTAAAACACACATAAAGTCTAACTAAATATAATAAATGGGGAGGCTCAAGGCGGAGTCTCCAGGCTGTCTCCGAGCCAGATGGACGCTGAGGTGGCTCGTGTCGTGCTCCGTGTGCGGTACCGGTGGCTCGGCGTATCGTGCCGATCAACTGCTCAGGTGTCCGCACCAATTCTCCCCGGGTGGGAGAAACTCGACCCTGTCGTGTAAGGGTCTGCATCGCTCCTGTATCGCTCCAAAAGGTCCGGATCAATCCGCTGCAACTCGCCATGTGTGATCCATGTGTCCTCAGTAGCGGGCCGTCCTCTCCATCGCACTAGGTAGCGCGGGTAAGATCCACTCCTGGTAACTGTCACTTGCTCGTCCAGTATACGATCTATATGCTCACGCTGCCGTGAAAAAGGGGCTGGAGGTGGAAGTGGACACTCAGGTGTGGGATCACTCTCAAGGGGAGGAGATGGCTCAAAAGGCTCACTAGGGATCACCGCTGGGTCCCTATATGCAACAAGATCCGATACAGTGAAGGTAGAGCTTATACCATATTTCTCGGGCAGGTCCACAACATACGCATTGGATCCAACGTGTTTCAACACTCTAAAGGGACCGGATCCGTGAGCTTGCAACTTCTTAACGGTTCCAGAGGGAAACCGTTCAGGTCTTACCCTGATCATGACATATTTGCCTTCTTGGAACTCTCGGTGGTGTCTATGGGCATCGGCTAACTCCTTGTACCGTGCATTGCTGGCCTTACTGTGACGACGGACGTCGTCATGCAGACTCCTAACATGCTTAACAAAAAGAAAAACACACAGATGCACACACGACCCTACACAAACCTAATGCTAGTACGACCCAATCATATGCAAGGTGGTCCAGGACATCCGAATGTGTGCCATGCATGCATTTGACATAACCGGAGGTTAATGGCATGGTGGATTCCTAGACATCCTACGATGCACCAATCATAGACATTGGGTTTGGATGTGGGAAGTCCGGGAGTTTTGGGTGGTTTAGGTGGGCCGGGGAAACCAAAGTCTTCATTACCCCTAAATGACGGTTCAGACCTATTACCATGTGAAGGTTGCCAGGCCCGAGTAGGAGGGGTGTGATAGTGGACTTCCTTAAAGAGGTGGAGTGGAGGTTGTGGGCCAAAGGGCCCATGAAGAAAGGGATCGAAGGAATCAAAGAATGTGTGACCCCTCGATATGGATTCCCTCATCTCAAGATCCCATGTGTGGAAGTCTAGAAGGTGCTGTTGATCTCCTTCATTTATGAAGGGAGATGAGACGGTGGGGGTATGATGGTGGACCCTCTCAAAAAGGTGGAGTAAATATGGTGGGTCACGGGGTCCACAAGAGAATGGGTCGAAGGGATCAAAGAAGGTATGACCCCTTGGACTAGGCTTCCACAAATCACTGTCCCACATTTGGAAATCTTGGAGGTGTAAATAATCACCTTCATTCATTATGAGAGATGGGACGGCAGTCATAGGTAGAAAGTAAGATTCCTCCCTTGGGCAAAAGGAAATGAAGTCGGGCTCGGCCGGCATAGGGAGGAGCAGAAGAACCTCCGTGGTAACATGACCCACGGTGTACACAGAGGTGATGGACCCTAAAGCGGGATGAGTGAAACTACGACCTGTGGGCCGGTCGAAGCCTGGAGCCAACAAGTGCGTAAATGTCCGCTGCCGGTCTAACCCTTTAAGAAGGTCATCCAATGTATCCACATGGTGACTAGACCGGAAAGTGGTATGAAATGAATGGATTGGCACTAGAGGTAGGATAGGGTCCATAGATGGGAGGGGAGATGGGACCAAACCTATCCTAAGCCAGCTAAAGAGTGGCTCGGCTATGAGTAGCTTTCCCGTTAAAAACACGGGTAGCTCTGGCTGAGAAGGCTCCAAATAAAGATCGGAGAGTGAGGCTTCTCCAACCCTGTTGTCCCCTAGGGCTAGAGATGTCCGGGTGGGACACTGTCCGGCAAAGTGGCCAAACCCTTGGCAGCGATAACACTGCTGTCGTGATCCTCTTCGCTCCTTGATAAGCGGACCCTTACCCTTATCCTCCTGACGGACATGGGGTGTAGGCAATGGAGCTCTCGTGGGTGGGGAAAGAGGATCCACTATGATGGGGAGAGGACCTTGGGATGGAGCCATAGATGGCACTGGGTTGGGACTACCGGCGGCTACCTCCTTATGCTCATGCTTGGTTCGATCTCGGCTAGGAGGTAGGCAAGGGGGAAGCAGGGATTCAATATAATCACACTTCCTATCCACTTTATCCAAAATGATTTGGAAGAGTTCGGCAATGGTGTGGTGTGGAGTAGGAGTAATGTGGTGGACTCTCCCATATGAACTCGACTTAGTCGTGGACCTAGGCTCTTCTACATGCGCGGCGCGTTGCCTCCGATTATGGCCCCCTTGGGTGGATGTGATTGGGTGGGGTCGGTTGGAGGTGACCGGGCCGGGTAGGTAGACCTTCCTAAGTTCGTCCTTCATCTCATGCCACGACTCGATGGGCCTTTGCCTCCTAACCTCTCTGATGCGCTCAATGCTCTCCCATTTCCAGGCGGCTTTGTGGACAAGCCTCTCTCGGGCAAAACTAACTTGCATGGCATCGGACATGGTGTAGCATTCAAAATATTTGCCCATGGTGGCCTCCCAATTGAGGTAGTCGCCTGGGTCATTAGAGCCATAAAAATCCGAGGCTTCGGGCCTACGGAAGGGGAGAGGATGGTTGCCCAGCCCATGGGTAGACCAACGGCCATATTGCCCGAGTGATTGGGACTCCATGAGAAACTCGGAACTACAAGATGGGCCTGATGACAAGAGACAAGACAAACCGACTAATGCAAACACACACTAGACAATGCACTTAGACCTAAATGCAATTTGAAACACTCTCTTTTTTTTCTTTTTTGGCATTTTGAAAAGAATGCAAGTTAAAACATTTTTTTTGTTTTGAAAAGAATGAGACTCGACTACACCCTAGACACGACCAAGACTCGGTACGCGGCGGAGATAATCGACCCGAAGGTCACTCGCACAAGTGTGTGGTCTTCCCGATAGGCGTAACCTAACGGTCGGACAACACCTTTTGATATACCGAGTGAAGGTGTGTGTGGGGTAACCTTAGACTATGCATGACTTATGCAACGACTACCCTAGACTCAACTCGCTCTGATACCAAACTGATGCGGGACGGACACGGGAGACGACACTATTAGGTGCCACCCTCGGACTCTAGATGGAGACGCGACCAGCAGCACACACTAGGGAGACACTAAGCCCGACACTACGAGCTCCTAGTGGCAAAACATCGCTAACAGAAGTGGAAGCTCACTCGTCGTCCCAAGCGAGGGAAAGCACGGACCGTGCGCGGTTAAGGAACCGGCGGAGGTCAAGGGTAGTCTGACTCAACTTCCGGACTCGGATCGAGTCACGGGACAGGTCACACTCACTCTCACAGCGGTGACATGGACACACGGGCTAGTACCTACACTCTCGGTAGCGGCAAAAGACCGTATACTAGCTAAGCAAATGAACGCCAAGAGGTTCAGACCATTACCTCCACGCACCCGGCG
Organism: Amorphophallus konjac; assembly: GCA_022559845.1. Classification (NCBI taxonomy): domain Eukaryota; kingdom Viridiplantae; phylum Streptophyta; class Magnoliopsida; order Alismatales; family Araceae; genus Amorphophallus; species Amorphophallus konjac. The sequence continues at coordinate 253,639,416 of CM040121.1, forward strand.
TCGCGAAGACAACCCCGGCCGAATCACGGACTCCCGGTTAAACAATATTACAGCAATACAATAATTTGACCCACTCCACGCAGGGAGGTAAAAGGTCACATGTAAGGCCTGGGAATCACGCTAATTGGGTTGACGGGCAGCATCTTGATGTCGCCCGGCGGTGCCGAACTCCGCGTTTCCGTGCTTTCCGAACGGCGGGTTCTGCGGGCCTGTGGGGCCCACGGGTGGCGCTGGCCTCCGGATCTGCAGGAGTGGGTCCCACTGTGGTGGGGACCCCTGGTGGCACACCTCCACGGAAGGCGGTCAGCCGGGAACGCCGACCGGTGGCCGAACAACTCCGATCTCCAAGCTTTTGGAATGCTGCCCACGGATTTTTTTAGTTGTTGTTTTCAGGCGCGCGCTCTGGCGAAAACGGCCGCTGCGATCAATCCCGACGTCGGATCGGGACGCATGAGCTATAGTTGGAAAGCTCTCTTCAAATGCTTCAATATACCCCCATAGAGATCTGCTGGATCTGGTCGGATAAGAACTTTAATGAATTTACAAGCCTCTGTTGTACAGTAACCGAAACCTCAGATTTGCAGGGTACTTGTCTGAGAACCACCGTTGACCGCCTAGTAAACCTCCGATTCAGCTCTTAAGCTCTTCTTAAGAGTTGTTGAGAATCAAACCATGGACCACGGACTATTTTTAGAATTGGAGTTGGAGGTGGTGGTGATTTGATAGGATTTTTGGAGTGACTAGTGGTCGGATCTGGGAACAGGTGGACAGAACTATAGATGGGACTGAGAATGATTTTTAGAAAATATGAAATGGGCGAACCAGAAATTTAGAAAAATTTTGGATGAAGGGGTGGATGGAAGGAAACTCCAGTAAAAGTTGTGGGACTAAAGAAAATCAAAACATGGACCTAAGACATAAAACTCAGGGCGGAGATGCATCTGGACAGACTGCTGGTAGAACTGGAATGAAAGAGGGAATGAAAATCAAAAATTATGAAACGGGATCTGAATGACAAACCAATTTTTTTGGGACATCTTTGACACCTATGGAACCTCCAGTAAAATCCCCAGGTCGATCAGAGCTCTTGGCTGAGTTGGGAATTTCGTGGAAGCTACTGTGATACTGCGCGGGCAGAACTCCGATGAAGACGATGGCGGTGCGGTGGCGGCTCGTGGCGGCGGCGGCGGCGACCGGAACTGATAGGGTGGAGTCTCATCACCAGAAGGAAGCCTTCACAGCTTCAAGGGGAGAGGGAGGGGTGGCCTAAGCCTTGCTCAAGGGATTTTCTTCCAATTCAAATGCATTAATTCATCAAAATTGGAAATTACAAGCATATATAGGTCATATGTCTAATCAACCCTCAACCGTTGGATCTATGATGGGGACATCGCTTACCACTTCTCACTTCTCCACGGGACCGGATGATTGCCATTATGTTTAGCTTGATTTCCGAAGTCTAGCTATGTATTTTTTATCTTTCCTTGAGTCATTTTGATGTACTTATCTTTATTTTGAGTCATGGTCCTAAGTCGTCACATTATCTATCTAAGTATGTTAGGCTAGGAAGTCGTTTGGGCCCAATTAGATGGGCCTGGCCCATGGGCAACCTCTTCTTTCCTCAACCCCCTTGCTTATTTGCTTTTAGTAGTTTATCCAAGGACTTTTTGTAAATGTTGGGATTCCTATAAATAGGACCCCAACTCCACTTGAGTTCAGTAATGAAGTATTAAGCAAAATTTGAGCCATTGAGTGCATCTCTCCTCTCTCTCTAAGTCTCTCTCTCTCTCTCTCCTAGGGGCGAACCCCCTCTCTCTCCTCTCTCTCTCTCTCTCTCTCTAAATTCGGAATTCCCCTCTCTCCTCACCTCTTGCCACCTCACTTGCCACCTAGGCAAGCCTTTTCACCTCCCAAGACTCCCATTACTTCACCATTAACCACTCCACCTCCCCAAGCACCCTTTCACCTTCCCAAGGCATCCCTCCCCCTTCCCTAAGCAACCTTCCACCTCCCAAGAGCCCTTTCCCCTTCCCTAGAACCCCTTTCACCTCCCAAGGTCGTCCACCACCTTCCCCTCCCTCCTAGGGTCGACCCCTCCACCCCATTCCACCTCCCATTGCTTGGCCGACCACCTCCTTCCCCTCCCTCCTTGCTAGTCTGCAGGTAGCAGAACTGGGTACGTGTTGCAGAAGCTGCCCCGAGTTCATACGACAACGTCTGAGGGCGTGGCATACCATTCTGGAAAGGCCTCCCTGTCCTCTTCACAGGCGAGGTGGAATCGTCCAATTCCGAGTTCGTGGCCGCCCGTGAGAGCAGTTCTACCCCGACTGCGCCAGACCCCACCTGCAGACAGCCTGATCCTGGTTGGAAGCAGCTTCACGGCCAGCAGCGAAGGATTCAGGCTGAAGACTCTTCTTCAACATTCTTCCTCCGTCTGTCCACGACCAGAAGCACAAGACGGAACTTAATTCGGCATCCGAGGGCCGGAGTTGTGACGTTTTTCCCTCAACTGCTCGGGTCTGCCTCGGGCAGTCTGCAGCGACCAGGACCCCTTCTTCTGGGTACCACGATCAGCCTCGGCATCGGATTGCAGCTCCGTTGACTCCGTATGAAAGCTACTCCGACCACGGAGACGACGCCACCGGTTTCGTGACAATTGGAGTTCGGGAGCGCCCGTAACGTCATCTGCAACCTGCTGCCACAGAACCAGGGCTGACTTGGTGCCGCCCCTGCCAGAGGATCAGACTCACCTTGCAGACTCTGCCACGGCGAACCACGGCTGAATCAGACCAAAGGTCCTTCATCAAAGATATTCCTCCCCCTGTCCCCGATCAGGATCAAGAAGCAGAACTACATTCAGCATCGGGGAGCCCAACTTCCGAATTTTCTTCCTCAGTCGCGCAGGTCTGCCTCCTGCAGTCTGCATCGACCAGGTCCCACTCAACGGCCTCCCCCTGTCCACCCCGACCTCAGAAGGTGTTGCTGTCAGTTTTTCTGTGCAGAAGCCTTGTCCACGGACACAACGACTCTGACGGTTCGATATTCGGAGTTCGGGAGCCCAAGGTACAACTTCTGCATCCTACTGCATCCATTCTGAAGCTGCCAACCCCAGATTCCTACGTCCTGTTCGAGTCTCCACCACGACCACCGGCGACGATAGAAGAATTGGATAAAAATCAGAGGAGTCCCCATCCCTGTTACGAAGCCTCTCCCTCAAGTCTCGTCATCAGCAAAATTCCATAGGACGAGATACGACTGCAACAGCGGCAACCTGTCCCCTTGCACAGCAAGTGAGCGGATCCACGTCGGCTTCCGTTCCGTCTTTCTCGGCGACTTTCCCCCTCCCGCCTGGCCGGCTTAGCGCCCCTCCCTGCGTGGAGGTAGTGTTTGATGTAATTTTGATTCCCCCACCCTTAATCCAACCCTCCTGCGTGAGGAGTAGTTCATGTAATTAGCAGCTCAAGCTACATCGGCGCAGTGTACGGGATCACACTTCCCCGCTCGCCCACGTCTCCGAACGGGGTTGGTTTCTTCAAACCAACCAGGTGAGCTCTAAACTTTGCTCCAGCAATTTTAGTGTTTGTTCATCTAATATCCGTAGACTTAGCTCCGTTGCGCATGTGCGTGAGTGCTCGTTCCCGCAGCCACCATTATAGTGTGGTCACCGTGGTGATAGTGAGAGAGTGGGACCTAGTGCCCCAATTGGCACCGGCCAGCCCCAAAGGTGTGGGCCACATACCCTCGGGAGGGCAACCCTAGCCCTGCTGGCACTCTACCAGCAAGGGTCTTGATCCATCACCTCTTTCTAGCATCATATAGTCACCCGGGGCTCGCGTGTGTGCGACGGTGTTTCGGTCCCGATTTATCATCTTAATTGCTGTGTGTTTGTGAATGCGGATTAGATCTTAAGTTTTTTTGTTTGCTTGCTGCCTACCCCATATTGGTGTCACATCAAATTGGTATCAGAGCAAGTTCTAGACTTGTCTCTACTAAGTCTTGTCCTAGGGCGCATAAGCTTTTAGAGTCTTCATTGGGCCACCCCGTGCATCATCATGTATACTCCCCATTGGTCAAGTCCCCCCAACATGGCCTTCCACAAGGATCCGATTGACCCTCTCCTCATGGACATCATCCTAGAAGGGGACCTTAGTTTTGATGGATCTAATCCCAATGCCTACCTAAAATGGGAGACTACCATGGATAAACACTTTGATAGGACTTGGATCTATGGACATGCTAGAGTCCGCAGGGCCACGGGGTGTCTTCGGGGACAAGCCAAGAAGATGTGGGAACACAAAGAGAGGTTCAGAAGAGTTTGGGGGCAAGAACCCATTCACTCATGGGATGACATGAAAAAGGAACTTAGGAAGACCTACGCTCCCCGACCCGACCACTCCTACCATGAGGACTACAACCTGAAGAACACTCCCACTACCCCATTTCCGCCCAGTCTATCTAGAACCTCCACTAGGACCAACACTCCACCACCCAAAAGACCCCAAGATTCGCTAGAAGAACTAAGGATTGAGTTTAAGGAGATCTTCACCTCCCTCAGGGCTCAAACTCCACCACCCCAAATAAGTCCAACTTACACCACCCCATCGCCAAAAGGCCTTCCCATTTCCTTAGAGAGCAAGACCCCTACACCACAAAGGGATGAGATTGAGGTTGAGGAATATGAGGCCTCCCCCGAATGGGAAGAAGAATATGAATCACAAAACCATGGGTTAGGCCAAGAAGTTCCCATCCCAAGAGGAGAAAGCATCATGGCTCACTCCACCCACACCATTCCAACCCATGTGGACCCCATGTCCACTTCCCCTAGGCCCATGATGGCCACCACCCTCCCTCCCAAAACTGATCAACCCAGTCCGTCTCAACCCATCCATCTTCCACTACCAACCCCTATCCAACCCCAACCTAGGCCTCCACTTCTCCCCTTACCGACCCCAAACCAAGTTCCCCTTTACCTCCCACCCCGGGGGTACCACACACCTACCCTCATCACTCCACCTTCAAAGGACCATCCCACCTCCTTGGGAGAGGAACCCATGACTCCCACACCCGACATCATAGTGGTGGACACCCTAGAACCGCTCCACACCTTGGAGGAAACCCTTGCCCAAACCAAGGGAAGAACTTCACCTTTTACACCACCCTCTCTAAATAGGAGTGAACTCGTCATAAGTGAGCCCCTGGCTAAATGGCTAGAGGAAAGTCCGGTTCACCCTATCCTGCCCCATGTCAACCCTCCCATGGAACAACACCTCCCCATACTACCCTTCTCCACCTATCACACTACCATCCAATCCTCTTACCAAGTGGAAACTCTAGGAGACCACCTAAAAGGCCTCGCATGGCAAGTAGAGTTGACGGCTATGTTGAACCCTATGGTCGACCAACCCATGAGCCTTGGTCTTCTACACCCATGTGTTGGGTCTTTCACTTCGGTCTGCACGGTTGGTGGCTACACCAGCGACCTCCTTCTCTTTCTTCCCACACCCGATGAGCCCGAGGCCATCCTTAAATTGGAGCTCCTCATTTCAGGGAGAAAACCCAATCATCCTTTCAAGGCTGACCCACCCACCAACAACTTTTGCCCAAAAATCTCAATAGAGGTGAATGACCCCCACCCACATGTGGACCTTGAGTTTCTAAGTGACCCATACCATGACACATTCGATCCCTTCCTATACCCACCCACCATACCCAACACCATCATTTTCCTACCACAACCTACCATTTTAAGCCAAGACTACCTCTCCCAAGACCATGAGGACCAAGAGTTCTCTCCCCTAGATGACCCATTCCATCCCTCCCAATGGAAGCCAAAGAACCCATGGGACCTAGTCTCATTACCCACCCCCACCCACCTTTTCCTACCCTCACACACCATGACAAACCTAACCCACCCATTCCAAAACTTAGCCCACACCATAGGAGCCATGACCAAGGGTGACATCCACCTAGGAAGTGAGGAATCTACCCATCCCAAGATGTCCACTTTCTGGGACCCCTTTGATCCCCATGAGTGGAAACCCCCAAATCTCACAGATAGGACCATCTTGATAGGAATCCATGTGTCACAATCTTTTACATCATGTGGTCAGGCTAGTCACCTCATTTGTGTCACTCACGCACTAGGACTGATGCATGATAGGTTCACATCTGGGTGTCTAGGCCCCCCCTTTGCAGTCAACCATGTTAGGGATCACTCACAAGTCAGAACCCCATTTGAATATCCAGGACCCCCGGCATCGAACACTCCTTTACATGATAGTCTCATCTATGGATGTCCCGGTCCCCTTAGGTCCATCAGAGTCTACATAACACCATTACATGATATGTCCCTATTTGGTTGTCCAGGACCCCCTTTATCCACTAGTGAACCAACATCCACAAGGTTGCATGAGGAAATCCGCAAACGCATTAACAAAAGCAATGAGGTTTATAAAAAGACGGCCGATTCCCACCGCCGCCGCCAGGAGTTTCACGTAGGTGATTATGTGATGGTAAGAACTGAGAGGCTTTCCCCTGGGAATGTCTCCAAGCTGAGGTCGCGTGGATCAGGCCCCTTCCAGGTCCTAAAGAGGATTGGCACGAACGCTTACGTGTTGGACCTCCCCGAGTAAGTCTCACATTCAATGTGGCTGACTTGGTGCCATATAGGGGTCCCACGGTGACACCTAGTGAGAATGTTGAGCCTGTTCTACTTCTTGAGAGAGTCACTACCCATAAGAGAGTTCCACCCACCCAGAGGGGCCAACGTGAGCAATTGGAGCGGATATTAAATGAACAGGTTACTGCCGTCTGGAGCAAAGGGATGGGCACTACCTTGCTTGGTGGAAAGGACCAGCTACCTTTGGTGGACTTGAGAGCAACCTCGCTATGGCTTCCTCCGCATACGATGGATTTTTACTCGACAGAGTCGAGTTCTCTGCAGCCCGGGAGTATGATGGGGACATCGCTTACCACTTCTCACTTCTCCACGGGACCGGATGATTGCCATTATGTTTAGCTTGATTTCCGAAGTCTAGCTATGTATTTTTTATCTTTCCTTGAGTCATTTTGATGTACTTATCTTTATTTTGAGTCATGGTCCTAAGTCGTCACATTATCTATCTAAGTATGTTAGGCTAGGAAGTCGTTTGGGCCCAATTAGATGGGCCTGGCCCATGGGCAACCTCTTCTTTCCTCAACCCCCTTGCTTATTTGCTTTTAGTAGTTTATCCAAGGACTTTTTGTAAATGTTGGGATTCCTATAAATAGGACCCCAACTCCACTTGAGTTCAGTAATGAAGTATTAAGCAAAATTTGAGCCATTGAGTGCATCTCTCCTCTCTCTCTAAGTCTCTCTCTCTCTCTCTCCTAGGGGCGAACCCCCTCTCTCTCCTCTCTCTCTCTCTCTCTCTCTAAATTCGGAATTCCCCTCTCTCCTCACCTCTTGCCACCTCACTTGCCACCTAGGCAAGCCTTTTCACCTCCCAAGACTCCCATTACTTCACCATTAACCACTCCACCTCCCCAAGCACCCTTTCACCTTCCCAAGGCATCCCTCAACCTTCCCTAAGCAACCTTCCACCTCCCAAGAGCCCTTTCCCCTTCCCTAGAACCCCTTTCACCTCCCAAGGTCGTCCACCACCTTCCCCTCCCTCCTAGGGTCGACCCCTCCACCCCATTCCACCTCCCATTGCTTGGCCGACCACCTCCTTCCCCTCCCTCCTTGCTAGTCTGCAGGTAGCAGAACTGGGTACGTGTTGCAGAAGCTGCCCCGAGTTCATACGACAACGTCTGAGGGCGTGGCATACCATTCTGGAAAGGCCTCCCTGTCCTCTTCACAGGCGAGGTGGAATCGTCCAATTCCGAGTTCGTGGCCGCCCGTGAGAGCAGTTCTACCCCGACTGCGCCAGACCCCACCTGCAGACAGCCTGATCCTGGTTGGAAGCAGCTTCACGGCCAGCAGCGAAGGATTCAGGCTGAAGACTCTTCTTCAACATTCTTCCTCCGTCTGTCCACGACCAGAAGCACAAGACGGAACTTAATTCGGCATCCGAGGGCCGGAGTTGTGACGTTTTTCCCTCAACTGCTCGGGTCTGCCTCGGGCAGTCTGCAGCGACCAGGACCCCTTCTTCTGGGTACCACGATCAGCCTCGGCATCGGATTGCAGCTCCGTTGACTCCGTATGAAAGCTACTCCGACCACGGAGACGACGCCACCGGTTTCGTGACAATTGGAGTTCGGGAGCGCTCGTAACGTCATCTGCAACCTGCTGCCACAGAACCAGGGCTGACTTGGTGCCGCCCCTGCCAGAGGATCAGACTCACCTTGCAGACTCTGCCACGGCGAACCACGGCTGAATCAGACCAAAGGTCCTTCATCAAAGATATTCCTCCCCCTGTCCCCGATCAGGATCAAGAAGCAGAACTACATTCAGCATCGGGGAGCCCAACTTCCGAATTTTCTTCCTCAGTCACGCGGGTCTGCATCCTGCAGTCTGCATCGACCAGGTCCCACTCAACGGCCTCCCCCTGTCCACCCCGACCTCAGAAGGTGTTGCTGTCAGTTTTTCTGTGCAGAAGCCTTGTCCACGGACACAACGACTCCGACGGTTCGATATTCGGAGTTCGGGAGCCCAAGGTACAACTTCTGCATCCTACTGCATCCATTCTGAAGCTGCCAACCCCAGATTCCTACGTCCTGTTCGAGTCTCCACCACGACCACCGGCGACGACAGAAGAATTGGATAAAAATCAGAGGAGTCCCCATCCCTGTTACGAAGCCTCTCCCTCAAGTCTCGTCATCAGCAAAATTCCATAGGACGAGATACGACTGCAACAGCGGCAACCTGTCCCCTTGCACAGCAAGTGAGCGGATCCACGTCGGCTTCCGTTCCGTCTTTCTCGGCGACTTTCCCCCTCCCGCCTGGCCGGCTTAGCGCCCCTCCCTGCGTGGAGGTAGTGTTTGATGTAATTTTGATTCCCCCACCCTTAATCCAACCCTCCTGCGTGAGGAGTAGTTCATGTAATTAGCAGCTCAAGCTACATCGGCGCAGTGTACGGGATCACACTTCCCCGCTCGCCCACGTCTCCGAACGGGGTTGGTTTCTTCAAACCAACCAGGTGAGCTCTAAACTTTGCTCCAGCAATTTTAGTGTTTGTTCATCTAATATCCGTAGACTTAGCTCCGTTGCGCATGTGCGTGAGTGCTCGTTCCCGCAGCCACCATTATAGTGTGGTCACCGTGGTGATAGTGAGAGAGTGGGACCTAGTGCCCCAATTGGCACCGGCCAGCCCCAAAGGTGTGGGCCACATACCCTCGGGAGGGCAACCCTAGCCCTGCTGGCACTCTACCAGCAAGGGTCTTGATCCATCACCTCTTTCTAGCATCATATAGTCACCCGGGGCTCGCGTGTGTGCGACGGTGTTTCGGTCCCGATTTATCATCTTAATTGCTGTGTGTTTGTGAATGCGGATTAGATCTTAAGTTTTTTTGTTTGCTTGCTGCCTACCCCATATTGGTGTCACATCAATCTAGGGGTGTGAGATGGAGGGCTGGGATAGCATGTGACCATCCACACAAATTAAAATAAAAAAATACAAGGAAGGGGGCGGCCTATTGACTAGAATGGCAAGGGGGACATGGTAGGTGGAAGGTTGGTGGAATTGTTGACCATTTTGGTCCCTTGTCCCCCATGTGGACAATTGACTAGTCCAAGGCTTCTAGATGTCCACATAGGATATTGACCAACCCCACATGGGGCCCTATGGCTGAGGTGGATCAATGGGAGGGGCCTGGGGGGGCCCGTGGGGCCCACGGGGTCCAAATTGTACATAAGCCCCTATTACAATCAAAATGGCAAACCGAATGCAATGAAATAAATATAAATTAAAACACACATAAAGTCTAACTAAATATAATAAATGGGGAGGCTCAAGGCGGAGTCTCCAGGCTGTCTCCGAGCCAGATGGACGCTGAGGTGGCTCGTGTCGTGCTCCGTGTGCTGTACCGGTGGCTCGGTGTATCGTGCCGATCAACTGCTCGAGTGTCCGCACCAACAGCTCTGGCTGTCGCTGACCTGAGGGGCTGGGGGGGGCGCACTTGCATGCTCGCCCCCCGCTCTTCGGGGGCCTCGATTTTCTGGAACGGTCGGCGTGCTCCGGACTTCTCCCTCCTCGGGGTGGAGGAGGCTTCCTGCTCCGGGGGAGGGGCATGCGATGGTCCTCCTGACTGGTTGCGGATGAGCCGCCGCCCCCGGAGGGTAAAAAGGCCTCCAGCGGTTTGCTGGGAGGCATCTCTGCGGGGGGGGGGGGGGGGGCTCTTCCGGGGGAGATGCGACTTCTCCCCTCTGGCCGCCTGGGCCCTCATGAGATCCACGAGGACATCCAGTTTTACGTTGAGGGTCTGGAAGGCGTCGGTACTCTCGCCAGGAAGCTGTTCCCCCGCCACCGACGGGGGTATTTCATTGGCGTGGTTGCTCGACGGCGAATTCTCCATGGGGTGGGAAGGTGCACCTTCTTCCGTCGCCAGGGCCTTTCCCTTGTCGCCGTCAGTTCTCCTGCCTGAACTTCTTTGCACCATGATGGCTCTTTGTACGTTTCCCACAGATGGCGCCATATGAAGAGGGGCGATCTCGCGCTACTCCTGAGCGGGGAAGAGAATAACCAGATACCCTTGAAGTATGAACTGCAAGAAGGGAAACAGATCAGGGGTGCCCAAGGATTGATCCCCGGGGAAAACCCTCTGATGCTTAAGTCAACAAGTGTAGTAGAGCACTGGTGCGTATGGAAGAGATAAGGGGAAGATAGGGGTGCGAGATCCCTTCTCCACCAAGAGGTGAAGTGGTTCCTGCTCAGGGTTTTTTGCTTACCTCCTCACTGTAGGGCTCTTCCAGCTAAAATAATGGCTCGTTGAGTGCATGATCCCTGTAAGGTGAGGAGTTTCAGGGGGGTGCGGGCTCCTTATAGCACGCGGACTCTTGATCTCTCTTATCCTCTTGAGCTCCCAGCTTTTAAAGGGCTCGTAATGTCACGTCCCGACGCGGAATATCGAGGGCGTGAGCGAGTCGTAATCAAGCGTGTCGATCAGAGCATGTACAAATTTAATTCTAAGACAAAGATTGATAAGAAAATGATACTGTTATTCCATCAAAATATAGGTTTACATTGCTAATTCATAAGCCATAAAGGCAAATTACAAACTTCCAAACCCAAAGTACATGATTCTTCTAAAACACTAATGATCTACATAAATCCTAGGGAAAAGAAAATCACTCTTTCACACTTATCCATTCCCTTGTTCAATGTCTTCACCTGCAACAATTTAACCAAAACGTAGGGTGAGCAAAAAGCTCAGTAGGATTTTATAACTCTAAAAACCAGGCAATCTTTAAGTGTTTAACAATTTAAGTAATCTTTCCAAGTTGCATCGAAAAGTGTATAACATGACTGGAATTTCCAAGTAATTGAGATAACAAGATATCAAGAGAAATTTTCAAGTAATAACTTTGAACAAGTAAAGAATTTCATGTAATTGGCCATTTCACGTAAGTCAAGTAATTCATGTAATTTTCAAGTAATCATATAAACAAGTAACAAGTACGAATAGTGGAATGCCGTAAAAATCTAACAAGTCATGCACTTCGGTGCAATGCCACACCGTGGTCAATCAACTCCTATGAGCACAAGTACTTTCGGGCGCTCCTCCTAGGACCAGACCGGGCCCCATTAATGCCAAGCATTGGGTCGGTGGATCATAAGATCCCAAGTACGTTTAGACATTCACTTAACACTATGGCCAATGAATTTCAAGAATAAGCTCATTTGTAAAAAGTATAGATCTGGCAAAAATCTCAGAAGTTGCAAGAGAAGTGAATAATAATTTTAAGGTATCATGTTTAACGACATTAAGTCGTGGAATTCAAGAACGAACGGTAATTAAGAAGAAAATTCAAGTAAATAGAACTAATAGAATTATTTTAATTCCATAATTTAATCTTGTGTTCAATAGATTTAACAAGTGTTTTGGCATATTTTCAGGAAGTTTTTTATATCCTGGAGGTATTTTAGTTTAGCCAAAACGCGGATTTTATAGCCAATCGGAATTCTGTTAAGAACGTGGTGTAGGTAAGTACCATGTTCATGAAATCATTTGAGAATTCATTCTTAATTCTGTTAAAATTCAGAAATATTAAGTTTTAGATAAGATGTATATACTTTTGACTTAAAATCATGATTTCACATATTATTGATATTTTTAATGATAATAAGATAGGATAAATGATAATAAGATAGAATAATAGATTTATCATGCAGAAAATAATTTAACATGCAAAAAAGTAATTTTTATATACCAATTTGCTGATAACATGATAAAACATATTTTTACATGCTATAGGTAATTTTCATATATTTATTTACTGATATTATGATAAATAAAGATTTTCATGCTTAAGAAAATAGATTTATTATGTTAAAAATTGTTTCATCATGCTGAAAATGATTCTAACATGTTAAAGTAATTTTAGCATGCTAGAAATAATTTTATCATACTGAGAGTAATTTTATCACGCTGAAAATTAATATTTAACATGTTAAAATTAATACTTAATATGCTAAAATAATTCTAATACATTAACTTACTGATGAGATGATAAAAAGAAGTTTACCATGCTGATTACAGAAATTCTCTGATAACAAAATAAATTTTATCATGCTGAAATAATTTTGTACATTTTTTTACCAATTATTTGATGGAAAAATAGATTTATCATGCTGAAAATAGCTTTTAAATAGCTTTAATATGTTGACAATAGTTCTAATATGCTAAAAATAATTCTACCATGTTGGAAATAATTTTATCATGCTGGAAGTAATTTTTAACATGCTGAAAATATTTTTCATGTATTAGTTTACTAATAATATGGTAAAAATTGATTTTTACAACCTAAAATTAATATTTATTCTACAAAAATAAATTTTTAACATGCTATAAAAATTCAAACATGCTAATATTACTTTTTCTTATTTTTGGTGACTGAATGCTTACAATTAATGTGGATTCCAAATGCTATAATTCCTATTGTATAGTAACTAAACTTTAGTCCCACATTGGAAGTTAGAAAAAACTTCCTTGGCTTTATATGTTGGAGAGTTCATAAGATGTGGGCTCGAGTTGTGTGTGAATACAAAACTATTAATATATTTGTTTGTTTGTGCCGAGCCGAGCTGACATTCTTAATTCTGTTAAAATTCAGAAATATTAAGTTTTAGATAAGATGTATATACTTTTGAATTAAAATCATGATTTCACATACTATTGATATTTTTAATGATAATAAGATAGGATAAATGATAATAAAATAGAATAATAGATTTATCATGCATAAAATAATTTAACATGCAAAAAATAATTTCTATACACCAATTTACTGATAACATGATAAAACAGATTTTTACATGTTGAAGGTAGTTTTCATATATTTATTTACTGATATTATGATAAATATAGATTTTCATGCCTAAGAAAATAGATTTATTATGCTAAAAATTGTTTCATCATGCTAAAAATAATTCTAACATGTTAAAGTAATTTTAGCATGCTAGAAATAATTTTATCATACTGAGAGTAATTTTATCATGCTAAAAATTAATATTTAACATGCTAAAATTAATACTTAACATGCTAAAATAATTCTCATACATTAACTTACTGATGAGATGATAAAAAGAAGTTTACCATGCTGACTACAGAAATTCTATGATAACAAAATAAATTTTATCATGCTGAAATAATTTTTTTACATTTATTGTAGCGACCCGGATCCCGGATACCAGATGTACCCGGTAGAACTACCGAATACACGTGATACCACTTGGAACCCGCGAGGCCTCCCAAGAGCGGGAAAGCTCCGAAGGGAAAAAGGCATGTGTAGAGTACATTGAAGCCATAGAGATATAACAGAAGCAATTAAATTTCATTAGATCGGTTTGCTAAAGTAGCAGAAATAAAATTACTTTTTAATTAACAGTTTTAATTTAACAACTATACACCAGAGTCAAGTCCAAACCTAAAGACAGCAAGTCTAGCACAGTACAGTCGACAGAAAAGAAAGACGTACCGTGAAGTCGGGGGAAGCCCGACGCAAGTACCAGCTGGCCACAACGACACGCTACGAGCAAGCGCTCCAGGAACCACGCGGAAGCAGAACGAAAGACGTCACCCCACCTGAAAAGTAGGGGTGAGCCTCGTGTCACTGGCTCAGTAGGGGTCACACGGATCCCCACTGAAAAACACGCAGTAACACGGAACAACAAAACAACAGGAAAAATAGCAGGTGTAGCAAAGCGGGAAAACTACACTACAAAGCTGTAAAGCTACTCTAGAAGTCGTAGAGAACAGACGGGGAGTAAAAGTAGGGAGCAAGTAAGAAAGGGGAAAAACCCACGCCAGACAAGTGGCGGCCGAACTAACCTCGACACCCCAAACTACTCCAAGCAGCGACAAAAGGGCGACTCTGATCTAACAAAGTCAGAAGTTACCGATCTGCCAACTCGGCACCAGGCCTAAGACGAAGACCTGCACGAACAGAAAAAAGGTCTAGAAAAGACCCACACAAACGACCGACAGACACGACGGCACACACGACTAGAACGTCGTGTACACAACGCCACACAGACCTCGAGTAGGGCCACGAGAGGGCTAACTCGAAAAAGGTCACGACGCGCAAGAAACGCCGAGAGTCACGTGTCACGTGACGGAAGCACCTCCTCACATGAAGAACAGCCAGCTGCGTCCACTGACGTCTTATGCTGTGCCACAAGTGTCTCGCCTACGGTACCGCTGAAACCACGGTAGAGTCGCAGACATGCGCTGAACCAAACAGGAACAACAGCAACGACAGAACAAGACTACAAGTAACTAGTCAGGGTCACGCCCGTCGGCGTAGGTCCTCAGTCCCTAACAACGTGTGCACACACTGGCTCTAGCCTAAGCCAGGTTCTCTAGCTAGTTTTCTCCCTCAGTAGGATGCTACCGCTGGCTGGGAGCCCACGGAACTAGCTTACAAACCGCATCACGGGAACACCCCTCCGCTATCCGCTAGCGGGTCGGCAACTCAAAGGCCTTAGGGCTACAACAAGCGGAGGATCACAAGACACAGAGACTCAAAACACAAGTGCAGAAGTACAGGTATGGAAGAACGCCCAACGGCACGCACTTCGAAGCACCAACGGCAGCACAACCACTGCCGACAAACTCAAGACAAGGCAACTAGACCTACCACGTAACGATCCTTGAGTCGGATGACTCGGAGGCAAGATCGTCACAAACGGCAGAACAAGCCACCAATCGGTCTAATCCTAAGCCAGAGGAAACGACACTCCACAGGAAACGACTCACGGAGACTTGAGGGAACACCGAATGCCCTCAGACACGCCTGGACACATGAATCGAGGTAAAACAATACCTCAAGGCATCCAGAACCAGTGTCTCGGACTAGATAGAATCGCCAAGACACCCACACAAGGTCGCCTGTCAACCCCTGGGTCACCCCGGGTTGACCGGAACCAAACAATGACTACTCAATAGTAGAAAAGAGAATCCTACCTCAAGTAAGAAGACTCCAGGCTACCTTATAACGTAGTCTTAGCCCTCATAGGATGTCCAGAGACATCCACGGGGAAAGCGGGCAGACCACAAGGATAAGCCAAGACAGTCAGAAACCAGAACTACGGAAATCGGAGCACAAAGGCTGTAACGCACCACCCCTAGACCGTTACACGAACGTGACGGTCTAACGCTGGGCCGTTACACGAGCCTGACGCACCAGGGCAGGCGCGTCAGAGCCAACACGCTCGAAACCACAACACGAACAGCGTAACGCGCCAGGGCAGGCGCGTTACAGCGGCCTAACGCATGACAACAGACGCGTTACGCCACCCTAACGCACGGGAGCAGACGCGTCAGGGCCAACATACCCGAGACAAAAACGGTCACTCGAACCACGTAACGCACTAGACCAGACGCGTTACACAGCCTAATGCAGCAAGGCGGGCGCGTCAGGGCCAACTGGCTCAAGTCAAGAAAACACTGGCCGAAAGGCACGTAACGGTCCATCACGGACGCGTTACACAAGCCTAACGCACGAGGGCGTGGCCGTTAGAGCCAACGGCACAACCACCCAACTCGGCCAAAACAGCATGTAACGGCCTGGGACAGGCGCATTACAACGCTGTGACGCACGGGGACACCACCGTTACACAAACCGACTCAACGGTCAAACTCCAAGTCAAACGCAACATAACGGCCTACACCAGGCGCGTTACAAGACTCTGACGCACTAGGGCAGGCGCGTCAGAGGAACCGCCTTAACCAAAACGCTAAACGACAAAATAGGCATGATGCATCACCCCGGACGCGTCAGAGAGCTGTGACGCACCTCCCCCGGGCAGTCACACTCCCAAGACCACGAAGAACTAAAAACGTCTAGACGCTGTGACGGTCTATCGTAGGGCCGTCAGGGACCTCTGGCGGTCACTGGAACGACCGCTACACCGGTCACGGCGGGAAAACAGTGGATTGGCCAAATCGACCGTTCCACACCCCATTCATGCCGAAGCGCAGGGGAAACAAGACTAGACGATGAAAAACAACACTAGGAGGCTAAAAAGCCCACATGCATGCATTAAAATGCTAGATCGGGGCGATTTAGACAAATCGACCCTAAACGAGTCACCGAGGTTCCCGGACTCCTACCGGGCTCGAATGACCACCGATCGACACGAAACTAGCATGGATGGGATCCAGACATCCCAACGGTCAATTGGACACTAACCACACCATTAATGGTTGCCGTTTTCCGGCAAACCCTGAAAACCCCAAAAACTACGGTTTTCACAAAACTGGCCCGATCTCCCCCGATCGAGCACCAAATCATGCACGGAAACAGAGGAAACGTGCAGAACAAGGTGGCGGTCCGTCTCCCTACCTCCACCGAAGAAACCGTGCCCCGAAGGGACTAAACCGCATTGAAAACCATGCCGCGAGCTCAAACACCGTTTTTGAATCCACCGTTCGGGATCGCGCCAAAACCACTCCATCCTCGCCCTATCGCACACCCAGTCAGCTCCACAGCATCCCAACACTCGGTCCTAGGTCCTCCATCTGCAGTCGGAGCCGAGGAAGCTCGAGAGGAGAGAAAACGGGAGAGAGAGACGGCGGCGGTGAAATGAGAAGGGAGGAGAGAGGAAGGAAAAGAAAAAGGAAAAGAAATTAGGAATTTTCCTAATTTCTGAAAAATCTGATTTTTGGCCCTATCTCTGAAAAATATGCAAAAGTAGTCGAAACGACCGGCTCGAAGAGTACATCGTCGCTGCAGCATTCACGAGTCGAGGAACTGATAACTAAACTCACCGTAGGGTTCCGTAACTAGTACGAGAGAAAAACCCACACGGCTCGTAAAGCTCAACTCGGAAGCCACAAAAGCGAACCGAAACTCATCGAAACAAATCCGAAAGATCCAATAAAGATCTACCAAGGATCCAGGGCATTACACTTATTTACTAATTATTTGATGGGAAAATAGATTTATCATGCTGAAAATAGTTTTTAAATAGATTTAATATGCTGACAATAGTTCTAATATGCTAAAAATATATCTACCATGTTGGAAATTATTTTATCATGCTGGAAGTAATTTTTAACATGCTGAAAATATTTTTCATGTATTAGTTTATTAATAATATGTTAAAAATTAATTTTTACATGTTAAAAACATTTTTATTCTACAAAAATAAATTTTTAACATGCTGTAAAAAATCAAACATGCTAATATTACTTTTCCTTATTTTTGGTGACTGAATGCTTACAATTAATGTGGATTCCAAATACTATAATTCCTATTGTATAGTGACTAAACTTTAGTCCCATATTGGAAGTTAGAAAAAACTTCCTTAGCTTTATATGTTGGAGAGTTCACCCTTGGGTCAGGACCCAAGGGGCATAAGATGTGGGCTCGAGTTGTGTGTGGATACAAAACTATTAATATATTTATTTGTTTGTTTGTGCCGAGCCGAGCCGAGGTGAGGTGAGGTTGGTTGGTTGGTTTTTAAAGAAATACAGATATATTTATATTCTGTTAAGAACGTGGTGTAGGTAAGTACCATGTTCACGAAATCATTTGAGAATTCATTCTTAATTCTGTTAAAATTCAGAAATATTAAGTTTTAGATAAGATGTATATACTTTTGAATTAAAATCATGATTTCACATATTATTGATATTTTTAATGATAATAAGATAGGATAAATGATAATAAGATAGAATAATAGATTTATCATGCAGAAAATAATTTAACATGCAAAAAAGTAATTTTTATACACGAATTTGCTGATAACATGATAAAACAGATTTTTACATGCTGTAGGTAATTTTCATATATTTATTTACTGATATTATGATAAATATAGATTTTCAGGCTTAAGAAAATAGATTTATTATGTTTAAAATTGTTTAATCATGCTGAAAATGATTCTAACATGTTAAAGTAATTTTAGCATGCTAGAAATAATTTTATCATACTGAGAGTAATTTTATCATGCTGAAAATTAATATTTAACATGCTAAAATTAATACTTAACATGCTAAAATAATTCTCACACATTAACTTACTGATGAGATGATAAAAAGAAGTTTACCATGCTGATTACAGAAATTATCTGATAACAAAATAAATTTTATCATACTGAAATAATTAGTTTACATTTAGTTACTAATTATTTGATGGGAAAATAGATTTATCATGCTGAAAATAGTTTTTAAATAGCTTTAATATGCTGACAATAGTTCTAATATGCTAAAAATAATTCTACCATGTTGAAAATAATTTTATCATGCTGTAAGTAATTTTTAACATGCAGAAAATATTTTTCATGTATTAGTTTACTAATAATATGGTAAAAATAGATTTTTACATGTTAAAAATATTTTTTATTCTACAAAAATATTTTTTTAACATGCTGTAAAAATTTAAACATGCTAATATTACTTTTCCTTATTTTTGGTGACTGAATGTTTACAATTATTGTGGATTCCAAATGCTATAATTGCTATTGTATAGTGACTAAACTTTAGTCCCATATTGGAAGTTAGAAAAAACTTCATTGGCTTTATATGTTAGAGAGTTCACCCTTGGGTGAGGACCCAAGGGGCATAATGTGACGACCCAGAGCGCCGGGTACCGATATACCGATAACATCGATACACCGATACCAGGAACTAGGGAAGCCACCCAAGAGGCTGATGAGGCCCCTGAAGGGTTAGTGAAGTTTGTCGAGGGGATGTATAACGAATTGCAATCACAAGCGCGCATATATTAGATTAAGCAATAAAATTTAGCAAAAATGCGAAAGCAATTCAAAATAACCAGAGTGATATATATATAAACTAGTCCAGAGTTACAAAAGTACTAGTCCAAAAGGTACAACTACACGGGGCATACCCCGGAAAAAGTACAACAAAGGCCAAAAGAGGCGACCCGTCTACTGCTGGCAGCTAAGAACGGTCTCCGAGCAACTCACAAAACACCGGGATACGGTGGACGCGGCTCACCTGAAGGGAGAAGGGTGAGTCACAGCCAGACTCAGTAGGGGTCACGCGGATCCCTACCTCGCACTAAACAAGCATACATGCACAAATAAAGACAATTAGAGCATGCATTTAAATAAATTAACAGGCATTGGCATGAATAAACTAATCATAGTAAAGCTGTAAACTCTAACTAAACAGGTATAACAGCTAATACATGCCCACGATAAATAAATGCAAGCGGCAAAAACTAAATCTACTAGTAGAATATGCCTTAACTAATCCAAGCAGCAGGGAGTAGAATAACAACTGGGAGCAGAAATCAGATGCGTCCACTGACGACTTATACTGCGTCTCAAGCACTCGCAGTCGACAACACGACAAGCTGAGCGCGTAAACAGTACCAAACCAAGTGACCAGTCAGAGTGACACCCGTCAGTGTCAGTCCACAGCCTCTGACCACGTGTGCACACACTGACTCTTGCCTGAGCCAGGCCCTCTAGCTAGTTTTCTCCCTCGGTAGGACGCTACCGTTGGCCGGGAGCCCACAGAACTAGCTTACAAAATGTGTACGGGAACACCCCTCCGCTATCCCCAAGCGGGTCGGTACTAAACAGACCTTAGGGAAACAACAGTGACTCCATTGCAAGGGAAGAAAAGCTACTCTATTGGGATTCACAAACATGCCATTATATAATAAGATAACATAAGCATGGCATATAAACATTCTGGAATGCATAAATAATGAGCCGGTGCTTTTTGAAATCAACAGGCGTGTGGCGGTCTGCAGCCCACGCGTTACAAGGGTGTAACGGTCGAGGACTGGCGTGTTATATCAAGAATGACGCGTCCGCCCCTATCTGTTACATCCACCAGAGTTCCAGCCTAAACCAGTCAAAGGGGCATGTAACGGTCAGCGGCCACGCCGTTACTGTACGTAACAGTCTGGGCGCAGCACGTTACATCAATTGTAACGCGCTGGTCCAAGGACGCTACATCCACCCCAGGCCAAAACCAACACACAACGTTCCAAAATCGTTCGCAGGTGATATGACGCGCTCGCCCAAGCGCGTCAGGGGACCCTGACGGCCGGCCGACTGGCCGTTAGGTTAACCGTCTCACCCGGTCAACGCAAATCAACGGATGAGTAACGGATGGGAGCCCCACCGTTACTCTCAATGTAACGCCCTGTCAACGGGCCGTTACATTGATATAACGCGTCCTTCAAGGACCGTTAGGCGTGTGACGGTTCCTGGAAGGACCGTCACACCACCTGGGTCACGGACGGGTTAGGTTTGAAAACCGGTTCCCTCCCGGACGATAGAAATCATCGGGTAACGTCGAAAAAACCTGTTTCCTGTCAAACCACACGTCCTAAACAACAATATAACAACTGAAGCTATCACATGCACGGCCTACAATAGCTTAAACACAAGAAACTAAGCATAAGCAATAACAATGGAAAATAGCCAATATGCATGCCACGGGGGTTTAAACATGAAAACATGCTATAGGAAATGATCCTAGCGAGCTCAGGATTCCATCCCCCTACCTCGTTCAAGCCGAAACGGCCGGAAAAGCCGCATGCAAGGTGGAGGGTTCACCGGGCCTTCTCGCTCCGCCTCGCCTCCACAAGCCGCGAACCGCGTCAAGGTGGGCGTCCACGCTCTCCACTCGACACGAGGATTCCAATGGCGCGCTCCACGCCTCCAACCGACGTCGTCTCACCTGCAATCCCACAAAGGGGAAGAGAGGCGATCGGGAGGAGAGAGAGAGAGAGCGTGAGGGTGAGTGAGAGATCGACGAGAGGGGAGAGAGAGGGGTGAGGGTTAAGAGAAAAAAAATAAAATTAATATATATAATAATTATATTATATATAAAAATATTATTATTTCCCAAAAACCTCAATTAACCCCAAATAAATTTGGAAAAATACCAGGAAAAATCCTAAAAATTCAGAAAAATAGCCGGAAAGTTCAGAATAAATGCTAGATCCAAACCACTAAGGATCCACAAGGCACGGGCCTCACAGTCCCTCCCTCCTAATAGAAATTTCGCCCTCAAAATTTACAACAACGGATAAGGAGGAAACTGAGAAAAGAATTATACCTCACTGGAATAAGAAAGGAAAAAGCTGACGCATCTCATCTTCACGTTCCCAAGTAGACTCATTACCAGAGTGACGCTGCCAAGCAACTCTTACCAGAGGAATAACCCTATTTCTCAAACGTTGCTCACGACGGTCTTCAATTCTGATAGGAAACTCCGGCGTAGACAAATCAGCAGTCACTTCGGGCCAAACTGAATCATCGAGAACATGAGAAGCATCTGGCACATACTTCCTCAACTGAGAGACGTGGAACACATCATGAATAGCTTGCATAGCCGCTGGTAGTTGCAGACGATAAGCTACCTAACCCACAGCTTCAACAATAGGAAACGGGCCAACATACCGCGGACTGAGCTTTCCACGCTTCCCAAACCTGGAAACCCCTTTCATCGGAGATACCTTAACAAACACCATATCTCCTGGCTCAAACTATAGTGGACGTCTGCACTGATCTGCATAACTTTTCTGTCGACTCTGAGCCGTCAACAATCTCTGTCGAATCAGACGAACCACATCAGAACACTGCTGTACCATGTCAGTGTTGGATCGAGAGGACGGTCAAGCTAGAGGGGGAGGGGGTGAATAGGTTGACCTTATAAAAATTATAGTAGAGCAATTTGAATCAGAATCACCACACCTAGATGATTAATTGAAACACTGAACCAAGCCAATCAGAGAACGTGCCTATCATGCATCTAGCGAGGAACAGATTGCGAAGATTAAACCAAACCACATAAGAGACCGCAATTTTAAGGTGGTTCGGTCACCCAATGGAGACCTACGTCCACCTCCCCACTCAACTAGTGAGGAACCCTGCTGAGCTTCACAGCTTTGCTAAACCGAGGAAGTAATTCCTCTATACTGTTGACTACCCCAACAGGAAACAACGAGGAGCAAATCCTCAGATCCGCTGTCAAACAGCTTGAAGGCACACAGCCTTAACACCCCTGATCTCAGCACAGCCCGCTGAATCAGAATCACCCTCTCTTCACTAAATCCAGTGAAGGAGAGGAATACAATGTTCAAAAATAATAGGAAAACTAAAAGATAAGAAATCAAACTTCAGCACTTGGACGTAGCGGAATTTAGATCACCAACGGAGAGATCCATGTCCATACGCATGAGCTTCGATCCTTGAATCTCCTCCTTCTGTAATGTAGAAGAGTCTTGGTGGCGTGATGATCTTCTGATTTGGTTCTTCAGTAGCCTTCGTCCAGTTCTGCTTTGAGCCTCTCTCGTTCTGCTATACGCCTCTTTCGTTCTGCTCTTCGCCTATATCGTTCTCGCCTTTTTCCTCTTCAATCAATTTTCTTTTGTTCTCGGGTGAACCTGTTTTGTGGTCTTCCCGCGCACAAAATATTTCACATGAGGTAGGTGGGCCACCACCCTGATTTTCTAGTTATCCTTATGATTGCTCACGTGGGGAACCTTCTGGAGTGGTAGAAGCTACGAAACCTTATCCGCTTGTGGCTGATGTGGCAGATAGTGACTGAAGGTGGGATCCACTTATCGTGCTCTACAGCTTGGATTAGATGGCGTCGACCCTCTTGCCCCAAGGAGTTAACGCACCCTTCTTCAAGCTTCAGGTTTCATGCTGAGTGCGTTGACGCAAGAAGCAGCTGCGTCCACTCATTAGTTACGCTTTAGTCAGTTGTGGCAATCCATCGTACTGCAGCGTCGACTCATCGAACTGCAGCGTCGACGCTGCCAAGGTACTCCAGAGGCTACGACAAGGAATGCTTGAACTGCTGCGTTCATGCTGCTTGATCAAGGCGTTGACGCATCAGAGTATACCAGTAAGCCATTGCTTCTCCCTTTGTAACTGCTGCGTCGACGCAGCTCTATCTTGGCGTTGACGCAGTGGAGCAACTTGTGAAGATATTGGTGAAGGCTTCTTCGACTGCTGCGTGGACGCTGTAAGCTCCCAGCGTCAACCCTGTTCCTTTCTAGCACAAGGATGAAATCAAGTGAAAGCATTTATTGAATCAAACTTTAATTCATCATTGAATTGAAATACATCATTCATATCTCATGGTTGTCATCATCAAAACCAGGGGGACAACAGTCAGGTCCTGTCAACAATCTGTCCCCAACATCAAACCAGTTCAAGGGAGTACGACAAGGATGACCATATAGTGCCTCATAAGGAGCCATACCAATACTGGAATGAAAACTATTATTATAAGCAAATTCAACAAGTGGCAAATGTTGACTCCATGAACCTTGCCAGTCAAGGCAACACGATCTCAGCATGTCTTCCAGAGTCTGAATAATCCTCTCTGACTGTCCATCTGACTGCGGATGATACGCTGAACTGAAGGCTAACTCAGTGCCCAAAGCTTTCTGGAAACTACGCCAGAAGCCGGAGGTAAAACGTGGATCACGATCTGACACAAGTGAAATTGGAATTCCATGCAGTGGCACTATCTTCTAAACATAAAGCTCGGCCAACCTCTGCACATTCCAAGCAACTTTAATTGGCAACAATCTGGCAGTCTTAGTCAATCTGTTAACAAGCAACCAGATACCATCAAAACCTTGAGAAGTCCGAGGCAAACCCACCACAAAATCTGTAGTAACATGGTCCCATTTCCACATAGGAATCTCTAACGGCTGAAGCAAACCACCTGGCTTTTGATGTTCCGCTTTAACCTGCTGACAAGTCAAGCACTTAGAAACAAACACAGCTACGTCTGACTTCATACCTGGCCACCAGAACTACTTTTTCAAATTCTGATACATCTTAGTGACACCTGGGTGAATAGCAAAACGGGAACCATGGGCTTCACTCACAACCTCAAGTCTCAATGCATCAATAGCGGGAACATATAATCTGCCCTGGAAATTGACAACCAGCTCATCATCAAATTCCACATCATATCTTGATACAACACGGACCAAATCAGAATCAGCTTGCTGGGCTTCTTGAATCTGCTGATACAAAGCTGAACCCAAAACCAAGCTAGCACAAACTGCCATCCTCGGATCGGTAGGAATCTCTACACTGAATACCTTGCTCGGAAGTTGTTCCCACAATTTCCATTCATGAAGCAACAGATGATTGACCTGCACCTTCCTGCTCAGAGCATCAGCCACAACATTCATTTTACCTGGCTGATAGGAGAGTGTAAAGTCATAATCTTTCATGTATTCCATCCATCGCCTCTGCCTAAGATTCGGATCTTTCTGGGAGAATATATACTGTAAACTCTGATGATCAGTAAAAATCTAAAATTTCTCACCATACAGATAATGTCTCCAGATCTTTAAGGCAAACACAACTGCAGCTAGCTCCAGATCATGCGTGGGATAATTTTCTTCATGTTGTTTCAATTACCGAGATGCATATGCAATAACCTGACCATGTTGCATCACCACTGCACCCAAACCCACTCGAGAAGCATATGTGCAAATCATAAATCCACCTGAGCCGGAAGGCAAAATCAACACTGGAGAAGAAGTCAAGAGCCTTTTCAATTCAACAAAGCTCTCCTCACACTGATCCGACCAGACAAACGTCACATCTTTACGAGTCAGTCTAGTCATAGGTGCTGCAATTTTTGCAAAATCCTGGATGAATCTGTGATAATACCCAGCCAAACCTAAAAAGCTTCTAATCTCCATGTCGGCATTCTTGCTGATTGAGTACCCTCTGCTCCTCTATTTTTTTCTCTTGGGTGTTGTGCTCTCAGGGTGTGATTGTGGTCCTTGAGTTATGTTTCCCGATATTGTTGTCGTTTCTCGTTGTTGTGGGTCCTTTCTTGGTGAGCTGCTCGATGCATGACTAGTCCCTTGTGGTCGTGTGTTTAGCTGTTCTTGTGCCTTGATGTGACCCTACTTGCAGTCGTGTTCCGTGGTTCTGTGTTCTATACGGAGCCGGAATCCTGCAAGTGCTATTGTCGTCGTTTTATTGCTATTTCTCTATGATTTTGTGTCTCTGTCTTGGACCAGGTCTTGTCGGTTAGCTTTGCTGTACTCTTTTTCCCTAGAGTTAGCTTGCGGCTCGATCAGATGTAATATCTGAGTAAGGACTGACTTGATTGTGCTTGTGGTCCAGTGTTGTCGTTGGCGTCCTGTGTGCCAGGTGTTCTCTATCACCTTTGGCACTGGAGCCGATGATGTGGTCGAGCTGTCAGCTGAGAGGACTGTGTCTCCTTGTTTGAGCTGATACTCGCCGTGTCCATCATTTTGTTTCCTCGATATCTGTTGTCGTGGCAGTCGTGTCTCTTTCTTGGTGAGACGTAAGCGACGTTACTTGGTTTCAGAGGTGTTGGACTTGTGTTCACTTGTGTCATGCTCGATCTAGAGCGTGTGCTTGTGATTGTGGTCTGACGATGTTCCTCTGAGCTGTGTTTCTCAAGATTTGTGTCATTTCCGCAGGTGTGCTGTCGGGTTGTTCTTCCCTGCATACCCTTGCTAGTCCTTAAATTTCGAGGATGAAATTTCTTAAAGGAGGGGAGGATGTAATGTCTCGGATCTTTGCTGGATCCTTAGTAGGTCTGGTTGGATCTTTATTAGATCTTTCGGATCAGTTTCGGTGAGTTTCGGTTCGCTTATGTGGCTTCCGAGTTGAGTTTTACGATCCGTGTGGATTTTTCTCTCGTACTAGTTACGGAACCCTACGGTGAGTTTATTTGTCAGTTCATCGACTCGAGGATGCTACAACGATGATGTACTCTCCGAGCCAGTCGTTTTGACTATTTTTGCGTATTTTTCTGAGATAGGGCCAAAAATTGGAGTTTTCAAAAATTAGGAAAATTCCTAATTTCTTTTCCTGTTTTCTTTCTTTCCTCTCTCATCCTTCTCATTTCACGCCGCCGCCCCCTCTCTCTTCGTTTTCTCTCCTCTCGAGCTTCCTTGGCTCTGGCTGCAGACGGAGGACCTAGGGGCGCGTGCTGGGGATGATGTGGAGTTGGTCGGGTGCGCGACGGGGCGAGGATGGAGTGGTTTTGGCGTGATCCCGAACGGTGGATTCAAAGCTGGCGTTTGAGCTCGCGACGCGATTTTCGGCGTGGTTTAGCCCCTTTGGGGCACGATTTCTTCGGTGGAAGTAGGGAGATGGATCGCCTACCTGTTCTGCATGTTTTCCCTACTTTTGTGCGTAGTTTGGTGCTCGATCGGGAGAGATCGAGCCGTTTTAGTGAAAACCATTATTTTCGGAGTTTTCAGGGTTCGTCGAAAAACGGCAACCATTCTTGGTCTAGTTAGTGTCAAAATGACCGCTGGGATGTCTGGATCCCATTCATGTTAGTTTCGTGTCAATCGGTCGTCATTCGAGGCCGGTAGGAGTCCGGGAACCTCGATGACTCGTTTAGGGTCGATTTGTCTGAATCGCCCCGATCTTGCATTTTAATGCGTGCATGTGGACTTTTTAGCCTCCTGAAGTTATTTTTCATCATCTAGCTTTGTTTCCTCTACGTTTCGGCGTGAATGGGCATGGAACATGCCGATTCGGCGTTTCCACCTTTTTCCCGCCGTGACCGGTGTAGCGGTCGTTGCAGAGACCATCATAGTCTCTGACGGCCCTACGATAGACCGCCACAGCGTTTTAACGTTTTAAACTTTTTGTGGATGTGGGAGTGTGACGGTCCAGTAGTGGTGCGTCACAACCCTCTGACGCATCCAGGTAGGTGCGTCATGGCTATTTTGTCTTCTTGAGATTTGAGTAAGTCGATTCCTCTGACGGCCCTTCCGTGCTGCGTCAGAGCCTTGTAACGCGCCTGTACTAGGCCGTTACGTTCTGTTTGACTGGATTTGACCGTTTAAGTCGGTTCGTGTAGCGGTCTTACCCTCAGGCGCCACAGTGC
This sequence comes from Amorphophallus konjac, assembly GCA_022559845.1. NCBI lineage: Eukaryota > Viridiplantae > Streptophyta > Magnoliopsida > Alismatales > Araceae > Amorphophallus > Amorphophallus konjac. Next base: position 253,666,914 of record CM040121.1, read on the forward strand.
TGTAACGCGTCCATCTTGGACCGTTACATGCTGTTCGTCTGAGTTTTAAGCTTGAGTCTGTTGGCCCTGACGGCCCTAAAGGGGTGCGTTAGAGCTGTGTAACGCGCCTAGGTTAGGCCGTTACATGTCTTGTGCATTTTAGGTGTTGGATAGGGCGGTGTCTGTGACGGCTCATTCTTCGACCGTCACGACACTGTAGCGCGTCTTCATTAGACTGCCACATTCGTGTAACGGTCTAAGGGTGGTGCGTTACAGTCCTAGAGCTCTGATTTTCCATCGTTGTTGTTTCTGATTGTCTTGGCTTCACCTTGTGGCCTGCCCGTTTTCCTGCGGATGTCTCCTGACATCCTATGAGGGCTAAGACTACATTATAAGGTAGCCAAGAGTCTTCTTGCTTGAGGTAGGATTCTCTTTCCGCTATAGAATGTCTTTGCCTCTAGTTGCGTGGCGATTCCTCCTTGACTGCTTGGTTGACCTAGCGACCGAGTGATGGATAGCCTATGCCCAGAGAGTGGTTTACCGGTGGTTTGGTTTCCGGTATCTTGGCTTGACCTGGTGGTTCACCCATTGTCACGTGGACATCACCCGATGTCCTATGAGGGCTATAACCGTGTTCCGAGGTGGCCAAGAGGGTTTGTGCCTGTGTGTGTGTGTCTCGACGGTTCTGTCCAGTTCAAGACACTGGTTCTGGATGCCTCGGGGTACTGTTTACCTTGAGTTGCGTGTCCAGGCGTGCCGGAGGGTTCTTACTATTCCCTCAGGTCTCCGTGAGTCATTTTCTGCGAAGTGTCGTTTCTCGCGGCTTAGGATTAGACCGATTGGCGGCTTGTTCCGCTGTCAGTGACGATCTTGCCTTTGAGTCGTCCGACTCAAGGATCGTTACGTTGTAGGTCTAGTTGCCTAATCCTGAGTCTGTTGGTAGTAGTAGTACTGCCAGTGGTGCCTAGTAGTACGTGTGACAACGCGTTCTAGCTTGTCTGTACTCTAGCACTTGTGTTTTTGAGTCTGGTGTCTTGTGAACCTCCGCTTGTCGTGGCCTGTCGATGCACGCGGTCCAGTGTGTTGACCCACCTCGGAGGGGTGGAAAGGGCAATTCCCGAGATATGGTTTGTAAGCTAGTTCCGTGGGCTCCCAGCCAACGGTAGCGTCCAACCGAGGGAGAAAACTAGCTAGAGGACCTGGCTTAGGCTAGAGCTAGTGTGTGCACACATTGTTAGGGACTGAGGACTTACGCCGACGGGCGTGACCCTGACTAGTCTCTTGTTGCTGTTATTCTTATTTGGTTCAGTGCGTGTCTATGTCTCTGCCATGTCTTTAGCGGTACCGTAGGCGAGACACTCAGGACGCAGCATAAGACGTCAGTGGACGTAGCTGGCTGTTCTCCTTGTGAGGAGGCACTTCCGTCACGTGATATGTGACTTTCACGTTTCTTGTGCGCCGTGACCTTTCCGAGTTAGCCCTCTCGTGGCCCTACTCGAGGTCAGTGTTGTGTTGTGTGCACGACGTTCTAGTCGTGTGTGCTCGTCGGGTCTGTCTGTCGTCTGTCTAGATCTTTTCTAGACTTTTGTCTATCCTTGCAGGTCTTTGTCTTAGGCCTGGTGTCGTGTCGACAGATCGGTAACTCCTGACTTTGTCAGTTCAGAGTCACCCTTCTGTCGCTGCCTGGAGTAGTTTGGGGTGTCGAGGTTAGTTCGGCATCTGCTTGTCTGGTGCGGATTCTCCCCCTTTCCTACTTGTTCCCTACTCCTACTCCCCGTCTGTTCTTTACTGCTTCTAGAGTAGCTTTACAGCTTTGTAGTGTAGTTTTTCCGCCTTACTACACCTACTGTTCTTCTTGTCATTTTTGTTGTTCTGTGTTACTGCGTGTTTTTCAGTGGGGATCTGTGTGACCCCTACTGAGCTAGTGACACGAGGCTCACCCCTGCTTTTCAGGTGGGCTATCGTTCATTCTGCTTCCGTGGTTCTTGGTGCGCGTGCTCGTAGCGTGTCGTTGTGGCCAGCTGGTACCTGCGTCGGGCTTCTCCCGACTTCTCGGTACGTCTTTCTTTTCTGTCGACTGTACTTGCTAAACTTGCTGTCTTAGCTCTGGGCTTGACTCTGGTACATAATTGTTAATTTGAAACTGTTAATTAAAAAGTAATTTTATTTCTGCTACTTTAGCAAACCGATCTAATGAAATTTAATTGCTTACTGTTATATCTCTGTGGCTTCAATGTACTCTACACATACCTTTTATCCCTTCGGAGCTTTACCGCTCTTGGGAGGCCTCGCGGGTTCCAAGTGGTATCAGGTATATTTGATAGTCCTATCGGGTATATCTGGTATCCGGGATCCGGGTCATCACAAAGGCCGCCTAGGAAGTGCTTTATTCGAGTGAGTTATTAGGCTTATATTAAGTGGGCCCTAAGGCTACCACTTCAAGGAGCTGGGCCTTATTGGGTCAGGTCAGACCTTGTTTGGCCTCTCCGTTCGGGCGGTTAGATTTCCCCTCTCCACGGCCCATTTATCGAGGAGTTCCTACTCCCGAGATGGAGTAGGTGGAGTGAAAGGAGTAAGATCGAGGCGAGGAGCCGAAGGGTAGATGGAAGGAGGGGGAGGCCCATAAGACTGATATTGGATCGAAGGATGACCCAAATTGGGGTGAACATGGGCCGCCCCTCGCTGAGGGCGAGTAAAATCGGCCGGGCCAACAAGGACTTGTGGCGCCGATGGAACAGATCTATAAGAATCAGTCTGGGTGGATGAGGGAAGAATGGTCTTCCCTTTATTGAGGGTTTGAGGGGCTGAGCTAGTGGACTGGCCCGCCTCCAGACTGGAGAATCGAAGGACCCTAGGCTGATCCGGGGTAAGATCAATAGGAATGGGTGGAACCCCGGGCCCATCAACCCTATAATGAAAGACAGAGGTGGTGGACAGACCCTATGAAATCGTGGGAGATGGGGTACTGGACCCCTACAAGGTCTGATAAAGGGCCTGAAGTTGGGCCGGATCCAACTGGGCCATCATTTGCAAGATGTGACCGGTGGGATTATTGGTGGAAGGGGAGGGTTGCACGCCCTCCATGGAGATAGAGGATGGTGGAGGGACGGACCCTTCTCCGGATGGAAGTTGAATGACCCTGGGCGGGTCCTCTAAGAGACCCTGGGGAAGAGATTCCTCATGGGAACGAGGAAGGTCGTAGGAAGATATGTTGGATTGGAACAAAGGGTTGAAGTAAGAAGTGAAAGAGGAATTGCCCCTAGGAGATGAATCTAAGGATCGAAAGCAGCTCCACATGCAATGTAGTACCTAAGACACGATGCAAACAACACAAACAACCACAAATAAGTAACTAGACAAGATGACTTCAAACTTATGAAAATAAGAAAGGGATGAGAGACAACAAAGCCAACCAAGTTATGATGATGCACAAATTTTATTTGTTTCACCCTTTAGAACCTTAGTGATTTGAATTAAAATATTATCTCCAACTATAGGTCCTTAATGGGAAGGATATCGGGAACTTGGTTAACTCTAGGTGTAAACTCTCCCTTACTTATGCAACCTAGACACATGATGGTGAAGGTACAATCGGCCTGGCGCCCATGTGAAAATCAACGGCTCGCGGGGACTTATGGAGGTCCCTGATGTGGTCACCTAGTCGACCCCAAAGAATATGGAGGCGAGAGGATCACACACCAAGGTGGGAATGCATCTATGATATGGAAAATGAATGATCCTATGTGTACCAGAGTGCATGCAATTTCTAGCCTATGAACTAGCAAGTAATATGCAAACAATGATATATATGTATGTCACAACAGAGGAGGAGACCAGATAGCACCCAGGAATAATAAACACAGCCAAAAACTACGGAAATAACAGCAACCTCGGTGTGCGTACCTATAGCTGGAGAAACAGTCGTATGGGAGACCGCTAACAGATAAGACGGTCTATGGCCAGATCACTTTTAAGCCAAAAACGGCCAGGGAGGAGATCGCCAGGATGCCAGAGAGCAGAAAACAATAGAGAATAAACGGGAAAATCGAGAAAAACACAAGGGCAACTGAGAACAACTAAGAACAGCATGTCAGACAGAAACTCAGCACGATTGGCACTAAATGTCCCACCGGGATTGCCAAAAAATAGGGGTTGTTGATATTTTTGTTGTGATGGTGATGATAGTGATGTGTGTGGATGAATATAATGTGAGAGATATGAAAGATGTGTGAGCAAGTGCTGCACTAACTCAAGCAATCAACATGAGACTCGTGGGCATGCCATCTTAACAATGTAAGAAATAAAGAAAAACACACGCCGGGGCGTGGAGCAAGGGAATAAAAGAAAAACACACATCAGGGGTGTGGAGCAACTAAAAGTAATAAAGAAAAAAGAAAGTAAGCAAGATGATAAACAATGCCCAAATAAAAAAAGGTGTGATCGCCGCCAAGGTAAATAACACAGTGAAACCACAATATGTACCTTGGAAAGAGCCGAGTGAAGTCACCCGCCCACGGGAGAGAGAAAACAAGGCACTGCGGAAGAAAACGGTTCTCAGAACGACCGCCAGATAATGCCAAACGGTCCTACGATAGATCGCCTGAGATATGCAAACGATCTTCCAAACGGCCGCAAGAGCACCCAGAACAGTAACGTGGAACTTGAATCTCCACCCCTCCTGGCCGGCCAGAAGAGCTGGGCCTCGTGCTATGAACCCTGTAAACCTGCAGAAGAATGTAGACACAAAGAAACACAACCCAATAAGCCCTTGGACTAGTGTAGTATCTATAATGCAATTAAGCTAAAGTACATAAAAGGAAGGGTGAATACCTGGGGTGTTGGTGGTTTTTTAACCCCTGTGGGGTGTGGAAAAGATAGGAGGATGTTTAAAAACGTGATGTAAGTGCAGGGAACGTGGAACAGGAAGAGGGAATATGCTATAAAGATGCAAAGGGGGAATAGAGAAAACTAAGAAAAAAGACTCAAACTAAACCAAATGGAACTTAGTACTCCCTAGACCAGAAGCCTTAAGGACGTAGAAAGGACTTCTCCCTAAATGGAGAGATAATGACACAAAAATAGACCTGAGCTTAGATAAATTTTGAAGATAATACTCCCAAGAGTCCATAGAAACAAACATAAGGTTCTAAGAGTCTCTATCTAGAGAGAAATCAACAAATTAAGGACTCTAGTTCGTCCACAGGCGAAGAGAGAAAGAACAGACAAAGCAGGACTCTCTGTCTCCCCAAACGGTCTTGCGATAGACTGCAAAGCTCCATAAACGGTGGACTGATAGATCACATGGCTTAGTCATCCACAAACAGATAAGACCAAAGAGACCTAACATGACTTTCTGCATGCCTAGCGGTCTAGAAAAGGATTGCCAACACCCACCATACGGTCGTGCGATAGACCGCATGGACAAGAGTCGTGGCAAAAGAGATAAAGGTAGATAAATCTTCGAGTTAATCCACAATAAAACCCTTATTAACCCTTATCTAGGCCTAATAAGCTCAAAAAAATGACGAGAAATCAAAGGAGCTAGGCCCAACTAGGGAGAATGACCCATGAAATAAGCCCAAAAAAATGACCAAAAATGGCCCAATAATTGGTGAACAACTCGAGACATCATAAAAATTGATAAGGAGATGACCCAACTTATTGGTCATAAAATGGGTGTCAACAGACGTAACCCCCCTGAATCCACTTGACTCCCTGGGCTCCTACATTAAACGGATCGCTATATAAACCCCAGGGAGACTCTCCGAGAAGGTAAGTAGTGATCCTGAGTGAGAACCACCACATCTCTTGGTGGAGAACAATCTCGCACCCTTTTCTTCTCCTACTACCTCCCCTCGCACCCGTGCTCTATCATATTCGCTAACTTAAGCATCGGAGGGTTTTCCCTAGGGTTTCATCCCTGGGCATCCCTGATATGTTTCCTGCCTTCAGTTCATATATGCGTGGCAGCTGTGATCAAGGATTCTTCTAGGATCTCACGACTTAGGATCGGCGTGAGATTACGCCCCTTCATCTGGCACCGTCTGTGGGAAATGAGCGAAGAGCCATCATGGTGCGAAGAAATTCCTGTAGAAGGACCTCCGACGACAAGGGAAGGACCGTGGTGGCAGATGAAGCAGAACCTGTGCCTTCCCATCCCACGGAAAACCTCCCCTCTGATGACAACAACCAAGCCGATGAGCTGCCTCCACCAGCCACGGGGGTGCAACCCCCCAACGGGAGTTCTGACACTCTCCAAACCCTCAACGCAAAACTGGATATCCTCATAGAATTAATGAGGACCCAGGTGGCTAAGGAGGAGAAGTCACGACTTTCCCGGAAAAGCCCCCCCCCCCCCCCCGTGGAGAAGCTTCCTAGCAAACAGCGGGGGGCCACTTCGCCCTCCAGGGACGATGGCTTATACGCAATAGGTCGGGAGGACCTTTGCACGCCCCTCCTCCAGAGCAAGAAGCCTCCTCCACCCCAAGGATAGAAAGGCTCGGGATGCGCCAGTAGCTCCCGAAGACCGATGCCCCCGAGGGATGACGAGGTAGCCAACAAGGACGCCCTCACAGCCCCTCGACCTAGCGGCAACCGGAGTTATCCCTCCGACTGTGAGACTTTGAACGACGTTTCACGGAAAAAGAGTGGGCCCTCCGCGCCTTACAGAAGACTTCCACCAAGGAGGACGAGGAGCAATCCTCGTTCTCCGACCAAATCTTGAAGGCCGAGATCTCCCGTAGACTCTCACTGCCAACCTTCAAGTCAAATGATAGTCAGGGAGACTCGGCCTACCACTACGACAGCTTCGACACCCTGATGACCCTGCATGGGGCTTCCGACGCTATCACATGCCGAGCGTTCATGAGCACTGAAGAGGGGCGATCTCGCGCTGCTCCTAAGTGGGGAGGAAGATGACCATGTATCCTTGAAGTAAGAACTGCAAGAAGGGAAACAAGTCAGAGGTGCCCAGGGATAGATCCCCGGGGGAGACCCTCCGACGCTTAAGTCAGCACAGATAGTAGAGCACTGGAGCGAAGAGGAGAGTTGGGAGGAAAATGGGAGCGCGAGATCCCTCTCTATCGAAGGGTGAAGTGGTTCCTGCTCCGGGTTGCTAGCTCTTGCCTTGCTTAGGCTTACCTTCTCATAGTAGGGCATGTCCTATTTAAATAATGGCATGTTGTACGAATTGATCCCTGTGAGCGGAGGAGTTCGAGGGGGGGGTTACGTCCTTCATGCGGGCTCCTTACGGCGCGCGGACTCTTGGTCTCCCTTGTCCCCTTGAGCTTCCTGCCATTAAGGGATTCACAACGGCCGAATCAATAAGCTTCCATCAACGAGCCCGAGCGAATGGCACTTGTTCAGGAGTGGTCTCCCGAGTGATAAGTGCTGGGTCGGGACAAAGAATAGGGGGCTCCAGGGGAGCTTTCCCGATCGACTGATGCTCGGACTTCCCAACCCGAAGGTCGCCTAGGAAGCACTTGTACCAAGTGAATTTTTGGGCTTCATAATAAGTGGGCATGGGGGCTGCCACTTTGAGGAGTTGAGCCTTGTTTGGTCCATTTTTGTAATACCCGTGCCTTAACGGATCTTCAGTTGCTCGGACCCAGAATCCATGTGGTAATTTCCGGCTATTTTTCTGGATTTTTAGGAATTTTTCTGACATTTTTTTGGAATTAATCGGAATTATTTAGATTTAATCCCGGAATAAATGTATATACATAATTTCAAAAAGGGCATAAATGTAATTTTGCTTAATTGAGGGTTAAAATGCAATTTGAGTTAAATTTTCAAAAAAAAAATTATAATAATATCACTCGATCTCTCTCTCCCCTCACTTTTTTTCTCTCTCTCTCGTTCGCTCTCTCTCTCTCTCCTCTCGCGATCTCTCTCCCTCTTTGGGCTCCGGGTCCGTCCGGGCCACTGCAGGTGTCGAGGGAGGTACCGTTGGGGAGCTGGCGACGAGTGGAGCACGGTGACGTAAGTTTCGTCTTGAACCACGGAGCGAGGTGACAGGATCGGGCAATTAAAGGCGAGGTGGTTCGCGGCTCGTGCGCGCGTCGGACGCCGTTTTCGTCGCGATCGAGGTAGGGGGATGGAATCCCTACGTCGCTAGGATCATTTCAGTACCTTATGCATCATAATCCGAGGTCATTTTCCTAGATTTCTGTGCATTTCCCCATGTTAGCCTATTTTCGTTTAAATTGTTCAAATCAATTGTTATAGGCTTCATTTTTAGTTTTGATAGCATGACTGGTTGTGGCATGGCCATCTGGCATGGCAGCTTTTGTTTTTTTCAGTTTTTCCTGCTAGTTGTAGCCCTCCGGGCGGATTTCCGACCCGGTGAGGGCATGTCCCGCCGTGACGCCGTTTATGCAGTCGTCAGTGGACCGTTCATCATATGAGCGGTCAGGACCTAACCGTATAACCCCCCCTTGTGCGGCCTATGATAGGACCGTTTAAGCCCTGGTGCGGCTACACTCTAGCCATTTATCCTTGGTACCATAGGGAGGTACACTAGAACGGCCCAAGTGAAACCGCCCATCCTTGTGGTGCGGCTAGTACCCAACCGTCCATCTTTGTTGTGCAGTCTATCATAGGACCGTTTACGCTGTTGACTTTCAATGGCGGTTCATTGATGCGGTCTTGACCCATCCGTCCATCATAGTATCGCGGCCCATTGGGGACCGTTTAACCCTCTTGCGGCCAGTTTCAAACTGCATAACCCCGTGATTCTAGTAGCCGATATAATGGTACGGCCCAGGCCCAACCGTCCAACTCCTTGGCGCGGTCCGGGTGGAACCGTGTGTGTCCAGTTGAGCGGCCAGTCTCAAGCCGTTCAACCCTGGTGCGGCCCGGTTATAACCGTTCATCTTTGGCAGCAGTTATTTTTTGGCTTATTATGTGATTTTTCGTAAATATTGCCGTGGTTAAATTATTTTCAAAATGATGGCATATTTTAGATCCAAATAGAGTAGCTTTTCTTTCCTTACAATGGAGCCACTAGTGTAGCCCTAAGGCCTTTGAGTTGCCGACCCGCCTGGGGATGGCGGAGGGGTGTTCCCGTCACACGGTTTGTAAGCTAGTTCCATGGGCTCCCGGCCAGCGGTAGTGTCCTGCCGAGGGAGAAAACTAGCTAGAGGGCCTTGCTCAAGCAAGAGTCAGTGTGTGCACAAGTAGTCAGAGGCGTTGGATTGACACTGATGAGTGTCACTCTGACTAGTCACTTGGTTGGGTACTGTTTACGCGCTCTGCTTGTCGTGTTACAGACTGCGAGTGCTTGAGACGCAGTGTAAGCCGTCAGTGGACGCGTCTGGTTTCTTCTCCCAGTGGTTGTCCTGTTCCCTGTTGCTTGGTTAGTTGAGGCATATTCTACTGGTAGATTTACTTTCTGTTATTTAAATTTACAGATGTTGGCATGTTTTAGCTGTGTGGTTAGATTTTACGGCTTTATGGTGATTATTTTATTCATGCCATTGCCTGTTTATTTTAATCAAATGCATGCTCTAATTGCTTTAATTTCGCATGATTGCATGTTTAGCACGAGGTAGGGATCCGCGTGACTCCTACTGAGTCTGGCTGTGACTCACCCTTTTCTTTTCAGGTGAGCCGCGCCCACTGTTGTGGACGCGGAATTTGTTATTATTATTATTTTGTTTCTTTTATTCTTTTGTTTCTATGGTTTATCTATTGGTGTGCCAGTCACATATGTGACGATTTCATTGTGCGCTCGATCTGACCTTTAATCAGTCGATTGTGAGTGATCGTGTCTGGACCAAAAGTCCGTCATACCATAAAGGTTATGACGTTAATTACGTCCTCCCTAAGAAGGACAACCCTTGATTAAACGCCAAAGACAGGAGGAAAGTAGCGGCAGAATAAGACTCAAATGAGAGGGAGTTGGTTTACTCGCAGAACATTAAATGGACTGAATAAAGCAAGGATACATCAAGTACGGGATAAATCCGGCAGCATATCCCCATTATCTTGGACTATACCAAGTGGGAATAGGAAGCCACCCATGCAGCGGCAGGATGGAATCCGTAAAAGATCGGGCGTATTTGACCCGGGATCCGGATGGGACCGGTATGACATGACACACCCTATGCAGGTGCGATGTCTTATTAATATCCCCCTTTGAGGGCCCGTCGGAGGACATGCGATGGCAAGACTCCATAGGCCTGGCGGGGTTAGGAAAGCATACCGTAGTCACTTAATAATGTAGGTGAATTTCGGCAGCATCTCCCCTAATCTTGGATTATGCGAAGGGGAAATAGGTGATCATTCACGGAGTGCCGGGAAGAAAACCAAAGGGAAAGGCACTGGGCCCGGCACAGTGAGGTGTTGGGGATGGTTCCCCATTTATTTGCTCCATGGGGTATACACTGTGACCTGAAGATATCCCTTGAATTAATGTGACAGTGTGCTCAAGGGTTGGGCAGAGGAGGAGAGGCTCTCGGCGCATCACAATGAGCATAGGCAGGCTTCCCGGCGCGAGAACGAAAGGCTCTCGACGCGCCTCTAAAAGGGCTTATCGGCGTGGTCAAAGGGGGGTCTTGGCGCACTTTTTTTTCAAAGGCGGAGGGGTTCTCGGCGCGTAGCTCTCGGCGCGCCAACGGCCGCGCCGGGAGCTATTCACCCCGCCGAGGGATGCTCGCACCGGGAAGGTGAAGGCCTCGGGGCCAGGAGGGTTTATGGTTTGATTACGATGCTCTGTTCTGGGGATTTCTTTGGGGTTCGGATGATAACTGGGAGGAATTCAGGATGCAGACGAGGGGGAAGTCAAGGGCCCTATCAGGTTAGCATCAAGGAGTCATGAGTAAAGGTGATTCGAGGGACTAAAGTCACTGAGCATTCGAACCCTCTGGAATAGGCTTTATGCCATTCATGTTGCCGGCTATCCAGGGGATCAAGAGATGACTGTCTCTGATCCCTGTGATGGCCTCGATGGCTTGGAAAATTCGAGGAGACTACAGACTCCATTGCATTGAAATCATCGATGCTGTCGGGGGAGAGAGAGAGGACAGAACCCAAGAATCCATGGAGGTAAGGATCGGGGCTCTGTACTAGTTTCCTCAAAACCACAGGAAAGACGAGTAGCAGAGAGTGCCTGCCAGTCGCCTGGACTAACGACAAACACCCGGAACCACATATTCATCGATCGAAACTCGCAATCGGAAAGGTAACTACCACTATCATTAGAGAGGGGTGAGAGAAGGGAGACCCAAATTTCCATCCATTCAATCGATTCTATTGTTTATATTCCATCGACTACAGAGGTGTAACTTGAACGATAATCAGTGAAGAACTTTGAGCATCATTCGAATAGAATACAAATCCCACATAAATGTGGTAGAAGGAGTACATATGAAAGAATGAAATAAAGCCCATTCAAAACAACAGAAAGATGGGAGATAGTATGTTCAAAGAGAACACAGACGAGAGCAGTATGCATCGGGGAAAGAAAGACAAAGAAAGATGGGGGAGGGCGGAGCATTGACTCCTCTCCCTCCCCCCGACGCCCACCTTCTTCTCCTTTCGAACTCCGCAGTAGCCCTTTTTTTCCTTGTCTCTTCGATATTTTCCTATCTATCTGTTCTCTCTTTTTTGTTGACGCCTCTCTCTGCTCTCTCTCGTTCGAGAGAAAAGGGGGTTTTATAGGCGCATCAGCCCCTTCTCGGCATGGTCCTTCCCGGCGCGCCGAAAACAACTTCCCGGCGCGCTCTTGTCTACCAGGGAGGCTTCCCGACGCCAAGGGGTATGGCTTCACGGCGCCCCCTATGGGCTTTGGGCCTTGTGAGGATCTCCCAGTTCCACATTAGTGAGCCCATTTGGGCTTTAATATCTTGAACTCTCTCGTTATCAAGTCTGGACTATCAAAGACATATAACCTGTCTTTTCATTTGTGAGTTCTTTGAACCTATCAGAACAGGTGAAGGTCTATTAGTAGGTGAGTTGACATAGTCTTATCAGAACATTTCCGGAGGTTTTGATCAGTCAATAGACTGCAATTCTTCATCAGTACTGCCATCTGAGCGAAGACAATACCGGACATCAGCTTGATCGGGAAAGGCCTCAGCTGGGTGATAACTTCAGTGACGACTCTTCTGTAATTCTGGCTTTGCAGGAATTCCTGAGAGCTTCATGTCTGGTTCAATCTTATCTTCGGTCTCATCTTTGTTCTCGGTTATATTTCAGGTGTCAACAAATGCCCCCCACTTACAGGTAGCGGGAGTGCAGAATAAATGACACGGTACTTGCAGGTGTACATATCATTCAGCATCTGAACCCTTTTCTCAACTGGACATTATCAGGCATCTTTCATTTCCAATTTGTAAGCTTCTTCGCATTGACATTTCTTGTAATTCCTTTCACTTTCTTTGAATTTCTTCCAGTTTCTTTGGCTTGGATGCTCCCGTCGCGAGGATAACTGGTTCCCAGCGCAGGGGCTTCTCGGCGCCTGCGGCGTGCCCGGTCACGGGGCTCTCGGCGTGCCTTTTGGCCTAAGGGGGTCTCTCGGCCTGCCCATTTTCGGCGGGCTTTTTGAATTAGGGGGGGTTCTCGACGCGCGTTTCATCGCGCCGAGAACCTGTTCGCTCGGGCTCCTATTTAGGGCGCCGAGTCCCTCTTCTCTTCTCATTCTTCACCATCTCTTCTCTCTCCAATTTCTTCTCATCAGCGCGAGCCTCTCCCCCTCTCGGCCGTTCCGTTTTCCTTCCCGGCGTATACTTCGCTCGGTAGGGCATTGATTTGGGATTAAATCCCTTTTGTTCCCAGGATCACTCCCTCTTGGTGGGTGACTCCCTATCTTCTTTGGGCAGACCCTGAATAAGGGGAGGTGCTGCCGAAATTTTCATAGGGTTTCATATTACAATCTTTACAAGACTGCCTCTTGTTTTGGGATTTTCATTCACATCTCTTCTTTGAGTGCAGTCACTGCAATGGCTTCCGGTTCCGCTGCTACATCTTCTGGAGCCGTCGGAACAAGCTCGTCAGCCCAGCCAGACATATCGCGGGCTGTAGTAAACTGGATGAATGTGCATAGTTTAGACTTCGGATATGACAAAATTGCCGCCATTGACGAATCTTCTGATTCTGAGACGGATACAGTATCAACGTCCAGGGTAAATTCCACTTCAACTGAGACATGCTTCAGACGGGGTGACAACTACCGGTCGGATTTCCCGAAAGACCGCCACTTGATGCCGTTCATCCGAACCTTTACAGTGGGTGGCATGCGAGACTATCGGATAGCTCGTGCAGTTGAAGCTGCTATACTAGATGAGAGGGATAGTCTGAAGGATTCAGTGTATCGTGGCAAGGCTATCTATCTTCCCGGGGAGAAGCGTGACTGGGATGCAGTTCTCGGCATATCGGAGCTGGAGCCGGAGAAGAAAATGCTGACCCGGGCCCCTGAATTCACACCTGCTCAGTGGGATAATGCCAGTGGCCGAGTTCATAGGGAGAAGCCTGGCTATGGTCTATTCTTGGCACCGATAAAATGGGGATACCGTGAAGAACCTTTTGTGTTGAATTGTTCGGCCGTCCAGTTCAAGTATCATCTAGCTGCCGGTTGGTTTGGAGATACCAAGATCACTGACGCCCACCTATTCTGGGTGGGAGCGGTGGAGTTCACCGAGTTTGTTTTAAAGGAATACGCCCCTCTGCTGATCAGAGCAGGGGTATATCATAGTGTCTTTGCTTCTAGATTCCGCTATCCCATATCCCGAGGGTTATGCTGTGGAATGTTCGAAGTATTCTGCCCTTTGTTCAACATATTTTATACAGCAAAGGGCGAAACATCTCTCGACCTCTGGAGTTTGTCACAGCTTTCTGGTCTACCTATTGACGGCGAGCCGTATGAAGAGGTCTGCTTGGCAGATTCCGAGAAGGATAGCTCAGATGGCGAAGGCAAGTATTCACTTGGCTATTCCTACCGGTATTTAATGAAGGCCTATCGCTCCATCTGTCTGGCGTATAGTAGAGGATCCTCCAAGGGTTACCGTCCTCGAGAGAAAGGCAGCAAGCTGAGGGTCCGGATAGGGCAGTGGATTCAGTATTTCTTTGACGGTCCCTTAAAATATGCAGACTTCCCTTCCATGGGTCCGACTGCTAGCAAGCAGATAAGGGCTCCTCACTATAAGTCAGCGTTGCCATCTTCATTGCGCCGTGTAGGCAAAGGTAGTCCAAATCTAGCAGGGGTGGACCCTATCACACATTATGCAGCTTACTTCACATTCTGGTTGTGCACTTTCGCTCTCCCTCAAGGGGACGAGACAATCATTCGGCCCGAAGCCATATACCCGGCATGCCAGATGGCCTGGGGAATGAGGCTGTCACTTTGCCCAGTGGCCTTGTTTTTAATCTACAAATCTTTGGGGGATCTGTACAAGCATCGGACTCCCCGCTCTTTGAGGACCGTGGGCCCTTTTCATTTCTTCAATGCCTGGGTCTGCAGTCTGTTTCTTGAATTGGCTCCTAGAACTCTGCAGGCAGATACAGTATTACCCAGAATGATTGAATTTGCCAATGCTGAACCTGGCTCTTTCTCTGATCAGTTGTTCAAAATAAGGGGCCGACTGATAAGGGTACCAGTGGATGCCCTTGGCAGCATTCATTTCTGGAGCTTGGCAGCAGGTTCAGCTCCTTTGGTTCACTCTCAAAGAGAATGCAAGATGGAAGAGGTAGAGACCTATGTTCACCCCGTTTTAGGGGCTAATGCTGTTCGGTCTATTCTGGAGCCGGAGCTGGTTAGATGGGCCATGGCCATTCGGCCCAGTGTTTTAGTTTTCAGAAAGGGTGGTATGCTTCTTCTGGAACCATATTACCCATTCCGCTTCGGGCGGAACTTTGGCTATGACTAGCATATCCCTACATCAGTTGCTCAGTTTCCCCTGGATAGCCGGGCCAAGCACGGGTCCACCATTGTCGGTGATGGCCGGTTGTGGTGGGATTTCTATCATCACCATGATGTCGCAGTTTTCAGGGTTCCCACTATTTCTAACCGTGTCCCCCGTGTCACATCAGAGTATATCAAATGGTGGAACATTCGGACCAGCTTTTACAGGGATGGTAGGGGTGCATTCTGGGACGTGGCCGAGCGTTCTTTCCTGGAACAACAGCCCGGGACGGTATTTAACATCCCGAGGCCCACCTAAAAAGGATTTATTCACAACATCCGAGGGAGGCAGAGAACTATCTGGCTCAGCGTCGGGTTCTGAAAGAAGAAGGCTCCGAGCCGCCAGCTCCTGTCTTTGCTGCCATCAACAAAGACACTTTTATGAAGAACTTGAAACATCTGTGCCATGTAGGAGGCGCTCGTCTGGAGGCACAACAGTACCCTTTCCCTGTTGAAGAGCCGCTCCTGACAGTCGTCCCCTGGAAGGGTACGATAGATAGATTTCATCCCTATAGGACGTTTGTGCGCAGGGAAGATAGGACTCAGACGTACTACAAGCACACGTCTTGGCTGTTTGTTCTGCTGAATGTACATGGGTTATCTGCAGAGAGTCCGATAGTCGGCATATTGAATAAGCCATTGTTTATTTCTTTTCATTATGTCGACGGCTGGGGCATGGACCACCTCGACTTGTTTCGATGTCTTGATTTTCATGGTCATAGCGAGCTGGCATCTTTAGTGGAGAAGTGCCAGACATTTGGTGATGTCTGTTGACTTGTCAAGGAGGCTGCTTTCCGCTCCAAGGAGGTAGCTTATCTATACTGGCCGCTTTCTATCTTTTATGATGGCCCAGCAGGTATGATCTTTCCTTTCTGACTGTAGTGCTTTCTGTTTGTTATTTAAACTCTGCATCTACTGATCTCATTGCTTCTTTGATGTCTTCAACAGATAGGCCAGATATAAAGCGACAGGGGCTTTACAGAAAAATCATTGCGCAAGCTGAGAAGCCTGCTTATTTCGAAGTCCCTGCAGCAGCACCGACGACCACTCCCCTGCCTCCAGGCAAGAAGAGAAAGATTTCTACAGTGAAGACTGCAGTTGGGAAGGCCAGGAAGGCTAAGAAGGCCCATGCTCGGCAGTCGGCTTCAGCAGTGACGGACCCTGGGACCCCTCTTCCTGATATCCCCTCATTTGATGAGTTTGAATCTCAAAGGGAGGGCGCCCAGATGTCAGTCAAGGGTAACATCAACAGCCTGCAGTTGTATCTTTCATCATCTTTTGCTGAATTTTACAGAAATTTTCGAATCTGACCCCCCCTTTTGCACAGCCCAAGAGCCAATTGTGACACCTTCTGTGGTGGAGACCAGATTGCCCTCTCCTACGCCGGCTAGTGAGGCGGAGGGTAAGTGTGCTTTTTCATCCTCTCTTGCACATTTTGATTATTTGTTTATTGTTTCTCTCACGAACCTTTCCCTGCAGTGACGGCCGGTGAGGGGGCTGCAGTCATGGGAGAAGCTGGCGATATAACTCAGCCACAGGAGGGCCATAAGACCCAGACGAAACGGGGCCTTGTCCTTGTGAGGCGCATAGTTACCCAGTCTTCATCCAGGTAGCCATTAGGGATGCAAGTCCCGCCCGTGGATAGTGTGGAAATCTCTTCTAGCAGCTCCGCGACCGCTTCCGAGGCAGAGGGAGAAGGAGCAGGTTTCAGCGAGAGCGAGACGGAGGGTATCTCCAAATCAGAGGCCCCACTCGTATGTACTGCCATTGTTCCACTGTTCACCCCCTCCAAACTGCTGGTGCTGTCTTCTGAGGAGGAACTATAGGAAGAATTTTCTGGCTTGGACATCGAGGCAGATATAACTCCTCCCTTTGCTGCTTCAGCAGCGGAGCTTTCCTCTTCCTTGCACTCCTTTGAGGATATCGACATCACATTAGAAGTGGGTCTCTCTCCCTCTCCTCATTATTATTATTATATTTTTTTTATCTGCTGCTTGATGCTGCATTGATCTGTTCACAGGAATCCCCTGTTGCTAGCCCGGTAGCGATAGCAGCCTTTGAAGCCACTCTATCTGACACCTTGGCTATTGTTCCTGCTTCGTCAGCCGCCTGTGCAGGCGTTTCTGAGATAATTCGCCCTGTGCCGGTGAAGGTACAGTCTTCTACAGACTTAGCATTGCTGGACTTGGGGACCTCGGGGGAGAGTTCGGCCCTCATCCGGGTCTTGGATTTTAGAGCTGAGACAAACCCAGCTAGGGGTTCTGCCTTTATACCGGCCGCAGTGATGACCATTGCGCCCGAGTCAGCAATTCCCATAACAGTAATTATGGAAACTGGACTTTTGCCTCTTCAGTCCGTAGCCCCTGCCACCTTGACATTGAAGGAACTGGCCGTTGAAGCGGGGATGGAAGAAGGGGAGGCAGCTGCCACAGAGATCGGAGTATTGTCCATAACTGACCCAGAATCGATCTCCGTGCTCTCGGAATCCGAGGAGGAGGTGCCCCGAGAAAAGGATGCTGAAGATGCGGGTATCACATTGGGGACCC
Source organism: Amorphophallus konjac (assembly GCA_022559845.1). Lineage (NCBI taxonomy): Eukaryota > Viridiplantae > Streptophyta > Magnoliopsida > Alismatales > Araceae > Amorphophallus > Amorphophallus konjac. The sequence goes on from CM040121.1 coordinate 253,684,338, forward strand.
AGGAAGCAGCCGCTCCAGCACTTATTAAATTTGCCCCTACGAGCATTCAAATAGCAACCCCCGAGGAGATGGAGGTGGAAGGCCTCTTGGTTCCGTCAGGGATTGCAGAGAGAGCTCAGTTGGCACCTTCAGCAGACCTCCCGTCTTCCTCTTCCCAGCCACATGTTACACTATGGGCGGATATTGATAGTGAGGTGACTTTCGAAGTAGCTCCATTTCCTTCTCCTGGCTTCGCTTCATCCGAGAGTTTCGTCTGGCAAAATCTGGACATGCTGCGCCAGCTGGTGGAGTCCCAGCCTGAACTGACCTATCTGCGGCTGAAGGAGATAGCCGAGCTTTTCACCTCTGGTCTGCAGGCGATGGGCTGTCCCATGGAAATATGGGCCCAGCGGGTTCTATTTTTGTTAAAGTTTATACATCGCCGGGACTTCTTGGCACATATTATGTCTGACAGACTGGCAGCTTTGAAGTTGCAAAGGATGGAGTGCAAATCTGAGCTGGAGAAAATGGACTATGTTCTTCAAGAGCGCCAATGCCAACTGCAGTCTCTGGCGCAGCGGGAGCAGTTCGTGCGCAGCCGGATAACCATCCTGGAGGCTGAACTGTTTGATCTCCGGGCTGAACTGCCGCAGATAACAACTTCTCGGCCGCAGCTTGCGGAAGAAGTAGCTCTGTTGGAGGGGCAGGTGGCATCCTTTCAGGACGAGTCTGCTTGGCTACAGGAGGAGGAGGCTCGACTTCATGAGCTGGGGCTGCCCCGCATGTAGGGCTGCGCCCGTGAATATCTGTTTCCCCTTTTTTGTAATACAATTCCCCCTCAGGGGCCCTTCTTGTATTCCTTTTTTTATTCAATGGAAAGGAATCTTTACACCAGTCTCATATGTGGTTTGTTCTTTACTTATCGCACCATCAATATTTCACGGCGATTTGGCAGCGGTTTCAGCGGTCCCTATGCGAATAGCCCGTACCTAGCAGGAGAGCGTCCACCCTTTCAGAGAAAGGATGGGGGACTCGCTCCACCGTGCGACGGTATCCGGAGGGTGCTTAAACCCAATCCTGGGGGTAGCTGAATAAAAGAGGTTTAGAACATCGTCTGGAACAAACGGATGGTTCATCTCAGACAGGTTTCAAAGCTGGTCGGGGCAATGTGCCAACCGACCAGTGACGGATTTTATCATCGATATTGGGTTTATATCGACGCAAAGAAGTTTTATAGGTTTCATCAGAATAGACATAAGGTCTAGACTGGGTAGACTTGATCACAGGTGGGACGTGAAAAGGGTATGTGGTTCCCATCAGAACGGACGTAAAGTCTGAACTGAACAGGTTTCATCATTGGCCGGGCAATGTACTGATCGACCAATGGTTGGCTTCATCATCGATATGGGGTTTATATCGATGCAAAGGAATTTCATAGGGTTCATCAGGATAGACGTAAGGTCTAAACTGGATAGGGTTTTATCATTGATCGGGTAAGGTGCCGGTCGATCAATAGCTGGTTTCATCATCGATATTGGGTTTATATCGATGCAAAGGAATTTCATAAGTTTCATCAGGATAGACGTAAGGTCTAAACTGGATAGGGTTTCATCATTGATCGGGCAAGGTGTCGGTCAATCAATAGCTGGTTTCATCATCGATATTGGGTTTATATCGATGCAAAGGAATTTCATAAATTTCATCAGAATAGACGTAAGGTCTAAACTGGATAGGGTTTCATCATTGATCGGGCAAGATGCCGGTCGATCAATAGCTGGGACGTAGGTAGAGGTGTAGGTGTCGTTAGGATAGACGTGAGGTCTAAACTAGCAGGTTTTATCACGGGTGGGACATGAGAGGATATGCAGTTTCATCAGAACAGACGTAAGGTCTATCCTGGCAGGGTTTCATCACTGATCGGGCGAGGTGCCGGTCGATCAATAGCTGGTTTCATCATCGACATTGGGTTTATATCGATGCAAAGGGATTTCATAAATTTCATGAGAATAGACGTAATGTCTAAACTGCATAGGGTTTCATCATTGATCGAGCAAGATGCCGGTCGATCAATAGCTGGTTTCATCATCGATATTGGGTTTATATCGATGCAAAGAAGTTTCATAGGTTTCATCAGAATAGACGTAAGGTCTAGCCTGGATAGGATTTGATCGCATGTGGGATTTTGCTAAGCAATACGTAGGTTTCATCAGGATAGACGTAGGGTCTATGCTGGTAGAGTTTCATTGCTGACCGGGCCAGGAGCCGATCGATCAAGAGAAGTTTTAAGAGTTTCATCAGGACAGACGTAAGGTCTGAACTGGCCAGGCTTTATCAGAATGGTGATGGGTTTTATTGTCGGTGGGGCATTTGAAAGAGGCTATATAGATTCCATCAGGACAGACGTAGGGTTTGTCCTGTCAAGGTTTTATCGTTGACCGGGCAAGGAGCCAAACGGTTAACGGAAGGCCTTATCAAGGGAAGGAAGTATGGAATTTCTCAGAATTACCACATTACTGCCCAGGCGCCCTTTCGGGTTTTCACCGGAGCCAGCCCCCTCTTGCTTTTGCCCACGCGCCCTTTCGGGTTTTCACGTGGCGGGGTGCCCGATTTTGCCTGCAGTGCCATTTTGGGTTTTCACCACAACTGGGTTTTAGCCATTTTTTACCCTTGTCCAGAATGCCTAAACAAGTCTGGCGGGGTATCTCTATTTTTAACCCCATTCTTCATATATATATTTTTTATTCTTTCTCTTTTCTTTTGTCATCGTCTTTCCTGGAACTAGAACTTTCATTCTATGGACCATGGGGCCATATGTTTATTATGGATACACGATCATCGATGTGGGTGTCAACATCAATGCAAAGGGAAATAGGGTTTCATGATCTATCTAGACGAAAGGTCTGAATTGATTTAGAGGATATAGATAGCAGCTCGGGCACGAGGCCATTTGCTGAAAATGTGAGTTTCATCGTTAATGTGGGGTTTAACATTAACGCAAAGGAATAGAGTTTCGTGATCTATCCAGACGAAGGGTCTGAATTGATTCAGACAGCTGTGTTGTGTTTGTCAGAGCAGACGGAAGGTCTACCCTGGATGGGTTTTAGCATCGATCAGGCAGTCTGCCAACCGATCAATAGCAGATTTCATCATTGGTATTGGGCTCATACCAATGCAAAGGTTTCATATGTTTCATCGGGATAGACGTAAGGTCTAAACCGGACAGGTTTTATCATTGATCGGGCAGGATGCTAGTCGATCAATATCAGTTTTCATCATCAGTATTGGGTTTATACCAATGCAAGGATTTCATAGGTTTCATCGGGATAGACGTAAGGTCTAAACCGGACAGGTTTCATCATTGATCGGGCAGTGTGCCGGTCGATCAATAGCAGGTTTCATCACGGTGAGACATAGGATAGGTTTTGTCAGAATAGATGTAAGATCTAAACTGGGTAGGTTTTACCGTGGTGGGTCTTAGACAAAAACAAGTGGAAGTGTTTTATCAGAACAGACGGAAGGTCTATCCCGAGGTGGGCCCCTTTTCATGGCATTGATCAAGACAATATGCCTTCTGATCAACGGGGTTTCATCATCAGGTGGGACTTTATGATGATCATCCTTCTCGGAGTTTTATCAAGCAGGGTGAAAAAGGGAATTTTAAATTACCACATTACTGACCCAAACGCCCTTTCGGGTTTTCGCCGGAGCCAGCCCCCTCTTGCTTTTGCCCACGCGCCCTTTCGGGTTTTCACGTGGCGGGGTACCCGATTTTGCCTGCAGTGCCCTTTTGGGTTTTCACCACAGCTAGGTTTTGGGCCATTTTTGCACTTCTCCTAACATAGGAGTAAGTCTGGCGGGGTATCTCTATTTTTTAACCCCATTTTTTTTACTTTCTTTTTATTCTTTCTCTCTTTTTTTTAGAGGGTGACAGGTCGGAATGCCACCAGATCAAGATAAGGGTAGCTTGGTTAGGGTGGAGTGCCACTAGATCAAGAAAGGGGTAGCTTGGTTAGGGCGGAGTGCCACTAGATCAAGAAAGGGGTAGCTTGGTTAGGGCGGAGTGCCACTAGACCAAGAAAGGGGTAGCTTGGTTAGGGCGGAATGCCACTAAACCAAGAAAGGGTAGCTTGGTTAGGGCGGAATGCCACTAGACCAAGAAAGGGTAGCTTGGTTAGGGCGGAGTGCCACTAGACCAAAGAAGGGGTAACTTGGTTAGGGCTGAGTGCCACTAGACCAAGGAAGGGTAGCTTGGTTAGGGCGGAGTGCCACTAGACCAAGGAAGGGGTAGCTCGGTTAGGGCGGAGTGCCACTAGACCAAAGAAGGGGTAGCTCGGTTAGGGCGGAGTGCCACTAGACCGAGAAAGGGGTAGCTTGGTTAGGGCGGAGTGCCGCTAGACCAAGGAAGGGGTAGCTTGGTTAGGGCGGAGTGCCGCTAGACCAAGAAGGGGTAGCTTGGTTAGGGCGTTGTGCCACTAGACCAAGGAAGCGGTAGCTTGGTTAGGGCGGAGTGCCACTAGACCAAGAAAGGGTAGCTTGGTTAGGGCGGAGTGCCACTAGACCAAGGAAGGGGTAGCTCGGTTAGGGCGGAGTGCCACTAGACCAAGGAAGGGGTAGCTTGGTTAGGGCGGAGTGCCACTAGACCAAGGAAGGGGTAGCTTGGTTAGGGCGGAGTGCCACTAGACCAAGAAAGGGTAGCTTGGTCAGGGCGGAGTGCCACTAGACCAAGGAAGGGGTAGCTCGGTTAGGGCGGAGTGCCACTAGACCAAGGAAGGGGTAGCTCGGTTAGGGCGGAGTGCCACTAGACCGAGAAAGGGGTATTTTATCCGATTACTCGGGGAATGGTTGCGCTGCATGATACAGCTTTAGATGCCTTCCGTTGAGTGGCGAGAATTGAATTTCCCCTCGATGGTTGACAACCACGTAGGCTCCTCCCTCATAGACCCTCTGGACTACGTACGGGCCTAGCCAGTTAGCAGCAAGCTTGCCTTTTGGATTGGAAGCCATGACTTCCCTTTTCTTGACCATGACCAGGTCTCCCTTCTTGAATTCTCGTCCTTTGACGAGCTTATTGAAGGCATTTTCCATGCGGGCTTGGTACATCAAGATATTTTTCTGGGCTTGCAGACGCTTACCCTCCAATTCAGCCAGTTCTTCAAGTCGTCTTTCAGCATTGGTTTGTTCGTCGCGAACTAGGCCATGCTGGACTGCAATCCTGAGTGATGGCACCTCCAGCTATATAGGGACTACTGCCTCGGAGCCGTACACCAGCCAATAGGGCGAGCAACCCGTGGGGGTTTTATAGACAGTGCGATATGCCCATAGTGCTTCATACATCCTTTCACCCCAGTCTTTTTTATTAGAACTGACGACCTTGGCTAGCAGGGTGCACAGTGTCTTGTTGAAGGCTTCAGCCAGCCCATTTGCTTGTGGATTGTAAGGGGTGGAAGTCCTCCAGTCTATTTTATACTTCTCGGCAAGCCGATATACCTTCTGGTTCTTGAAGTGACTTCCATTATCAGATATTATTCGACTGGGGACCCCGAATCGGAAGATGATATTATGCTTGATGAATCTGGCAACCAACTCACCAGTCACTTCTCTGAGTGCTACTGCCTCCGCCCACCTGGAGAAGTAGTCTGTTATAGCCAAGATGTACTTGTGTCCAGTTGAAGAAGTCGGTAGTGGCCCGACTACATCAGTTCCCCACTGAGCAAAAGGCCAGCTGGGAATCGTAGGGTGTAGAGCTACAGGAGGCCTCCTGGGTACAGTGGAGTGCTCCTGTCATTTCTGGCATGACTTTGCAAACTGGCAACAGTCTTCAAATATAGCAGGCCAATAATAACCTAGCTTCTTGATTTCAATTTTCATCTTTGGCCCAGCCTGGTGTGCCCCTGCTGTCCTGGCATGTATTTCTTTCATTGCTTGCCAGGCTTCTTCAGTAGATAGGCAGCGGAGCAAAATCTTCTTGCGGGCGTCTGCCATGATTCGAAACAGAGTCCCATTTCTGCACTCGTAGGAATCTTTAACCCTTAGGAGTTTCATTCTCTCTTCTCTATTCTTGGGCAGCTGTTGGTGCAAGAACCATTGCAGCAGGTGCTGTCTCCAATCAGATGTCTGGGCCTTGTTAACGGTATCAATTTCATATTCTTCAGGACACGCTTCCAGCATGCTGGGGACCTGTTGCCTGTTCATGACAATAATGTTCAGCGTCTCGTCTGGCGGGACTAATAGTGAGCTGGCTAGCTTTGCGAGTGCATCAGCTTGAGCATTATGTCCCCGACCCACATGATTGAGCTCAATATGGTAGAAATTTGCCATAAGGCGTATAGCCTTTTGACAATAGGGATTTAATTCTGGCTTTCGCACTTCGAATTCTCCCCGTATTTGTTTTATCACTAACATTGAGTCACCGAAGATCTGAAGCATTCGGATACCCATGCTGAGGGTGACCTGGAGCCCAATTATCAGGGCTTCATATTCAGCTTCATTGTTGGTGCAGGGCTTATTTATAGAACAGGAGGTGTGCAACACTTCTCCCTCAGGCGATTTCAGCACAATGCCGGCCCCTGCACGTATCCTGGTTTTCCCATTGGAGTCAGTTTCTGTTCTTGATGCCCCATCAAAATATAATTGCCACATGATTGGCTGAGTTTGACAGGCTTCAAGCACTTCATCATCAGGTAGCTCGGTCTCAAGCATAGCATTTTCTGGTACAGGGTGTTCTGCAAAGAAGTCAGCCACAGCCTGGCCCTTTATAGCCCTCTGAGGTATATAAGTGATGTCAAACTCCATCAGAATCACAGCCCACTTGCCTAGTCGACCTTTGAGTGCCGACTGAGTCAATATATATTTGAGCGGATCTGCTGTAGATATCAATCTGATCTCATGTGACAGCATATAGTGTCGGAGCTTCTTGACAGCGAAGACCAGCGCCAGACAGGTCTTCTCTATGTAAGTATAGCTTTCTTCAGTTCTGATCAACCTTCTACTAAGGTAGTATAAGGCTTGCTCCTTTCCATCTTTATTTATTTGAGCTAACATTGCCCCTAGCGAGCAATGTGTGGCTACTATATAAAGGATCAAAGGGCTGCCCTTCACTGGTGCCCCCAATACTGGAGTGGTTCTGAGATATTCTTTCAGCTTTTCGAAAGCCTCTTGACATCCGTCGTCCCATAGGAATGGTACATCTTTCATCATGAGCCTATGAAAGGGGTGACATCGACCCGACAAATTTGATATAAACCGTCGGATGTAGGCCAGACGCCCTTGTAGAGATCTTAACTCAGACAGATTCTTCGGTGGAGGGAGCTCTTGAATAGCCTTGATCTTGGACGGATCAATCTCAATGCCTCTGTGCCGGACAATAAATCCCAGAAATTTTCCACTAGTCACGCCGAAGGCGCATTTCATAGGGTTCATTTTCAGCTCGTATTTCCGCAGCCTTTGAAACACTATCCGCAAGTCTTGCAGATGATCTTCCTTCTTTCTGGTCTTCACCACCAGGTCATCAACATAGCACTCCACTTTCTTGAAGAGCAAATCATCAAAAATCTTAGTCATAGCTCTTTGGTAAGTGGCGCCGGTGTTCTTGAGACCGAACGGCGTTCTTTTGTAGTTGAATATTCCTTTCGGAGTGCGGAAGGCAGTGTGTACTCTATCATTTTCAGCAATCCAAATTTGGTTGTATCCGGATGAGCCGTCCATAAATGACAGGGCTTCATGACCAGTGGTTGCATCAATCATTACTTCAGTGATTGGCACTGGGAAATCATCTTTTGGACAAGCCTTTTTAAGGTCTCGAAAGTCAACACATATTCTGATCTGCCCATTTTTCTTCTTTACAAGCACTATGTTTGCCAGCCATGTGGTGTACTGATTTTCTTCGACAAAGCCAACATCAATAAGCTTGTCGACTTCTTTATTGATTTGGTTGATCAGTTCAGGTCGCATCCGCCTGGGTGGCTGTTTTATGGGATTGGCTTCTGGGTCAATTGCCAACAGGTGTTGTGCTACATTGGGACTCAACCCTGGCATCTCATCATACGTCCAAGCGAAGCAGTCCTTAAACTCCCTCAGAATTTGTATGTACTGTTCTCGGATCTCTGGTTCCAGCAGAACACTGAGAAAGGTTGGCCTTGGTTCCTCTTCTATCCCCAAGTTCACTTCTACGAGCTCATCAACGGTGGCCTGGCCACCATCTTCGACTTCGGGTGGAGCCTCCTGCAAATCAACAAAGCCCCCTGGGATATAGTTTTCTTCAGTTTCAGAGTTCCCTGACTCTTTCTGTCAGACCTCGACCGATGGCGACTCATCGTACAGGGCAGAGGCTATGGGACTTTGTTCCGTCTGCCCATGGGCTATGACCGGCTCCGTGTAAGGCTCAAAGATTAGGTCTTCCACTTTCGGAGGCCTTACTGGCGTAGATTCCTTTGGGGAATTTGTATTCTGCAGAGCTCGAACTTCTTCCAGAATACGTTCAAACTCTACACATTCTCTTGTATCATTAGAAATCTGGTCTTCATCCGGGGTTCCCGTGTCAAACTTTGCTTCGGCCTGGAACAGGTCTTCCTTACAAGACAGTTCCTCCCAGCACCGGCATACATTTGCTTCATCAGACTTTTCTGCCTCGGGCTGGTTATTGGAAGGCTCATCATCCGGTATAGACTGATATATAATCTCTTCATCTTCTGAGGGGTAATCATCATAGCCTATCCCAGGAGGATCTTCATGTGAAAAGAAGGCGGAAATGACATCTACCTCGGCTTCATAGTATTCTTGTAGAGTGTAGCCCAATCCCGGGTGCTGGGTGATCTTTATCAATTCCTTATTATTCTGGGGCGGATCCCAAAGTTCTTGGAACGCTTTCTTCTGGGCGACGGGCTGCAGTGAAGGCATCTGCAGTTTGGAGAACATCTGCGAGACCCGTTGTGTGGTATAGTCCAGGCCTATGATTGGCACCATTCGGCTTGTGGATTCTTCCAGGATCATGCAGTCCTGATCATCCTCTTCAACAGGCTCCCCGGTATAGAATATGATGGGAGGCTCGCAGAAGCGATTGACCTCCATAATCTTGAGTGGCAGCACTGTCTGACATTCCAAACTGGTGACAGGCTTGACCAGTCCTTCCCGTACTGGGACTTGTGTATATTTTTCTTTCATCTTTTCATCAGTATCATCAGGATGAATTCTTGGGGGTGTAATCCGTGTAAAGTCCCCAACATGAGAGACATGGGATACTTCATGTTTCTTGACATAGCCCCGTGGTGGTGGTGGAGACCAGTCTTCTGTCTTTGCCGCCGACTTCTCCAGACCAGTCATAACTTCTTTCTTTTTAGCTTTCTGCGGAAGGCTTGCACAATAGGATGCATCGAGCATATGACACTCGAAGACTTCAAAGGGGTGTAAATCTGTAAACACCCTTTCCTCTTTGCCATCATGACAGTACTTGATGCACTGATGTAGTGTGGAAGGTACTATCTGGTACTCATGCAACCACGGTCGCCCTAACAAGGCCTTGTACGTGGTGTTAGAATCAATCACATAGAATCCCACCACAGTGGTGAGGTCCCCCAGTGTGAGGTTAAAATCTGCTACCCCCAAAGGTGTCTCACATTTCTGGGTAAAGCCAGCAATCTTCATATCTCTGACCTTAGTGAGGTGCATATCGAAGTAATACTTCTGATAGATGTGATATGGCAGAATGTTTAGAGCAGCCGTGGGATCTACCAGTATCCGGCTTAATGGCTGGCAGTTGAGATGTCCTCTCATGTATAGTGGCCTATTGTGGCTGGGATTTGGAATCAACATGTCATCTTCAGTGAAATTGACTGTCGGCCCAGAATTAACTTCTGTCAGTAATGCTTCATACTGTGCTGGTGACTGTAGAGCATCAATAATTGCTTGGCGGGCGTCTTCACTTAAGGAAAGAATTTCTCATATAGAGAATCTGGTAGGGAGCTTCTTCAGCATTTTCATAATCCGGCTGCCTACCCGGACATTGGAGAGTCGCATTTCTTCTGCCCAGCGGGGCTTTGGCGGCTCCTGAGGGGCTTGCGACATTGCCTGCCTACTTCTTGTCTCAACTCCTTGGTTAGTTTCTTGAGGGACTCCCTCTGGAGGCTGGGCCCTGGGTGTTGTCGGGGAATCTTTTTCTTCTTCTTTGCCTTGCTTAGGCTTCAGGGCTGTTGATTGCTGATGCTCGTTACTTCTGGCTGGTGCAGTTTGTACTGGCTCTTCGCCCTCCAAACTGGATAAAAATTTGAGGAATGACGGAGCTCCATCCCCTTTCTTTTCTTCTTGGTATAGACTAGCAGGAGGAGGGATCTGGACACCTCGCACTTCGGGCTCTGGTATCTGATAAGGTTGTTCTCCCCTGAAGATGATATTGTGATTAGCTGGCGGAAGGCGCCCCCATCTTCTCCCAGAGCGGGTAGCATGTGCCGAGGTGGAAGCTTCAGCATGATTGGCTTCCAACGGTGTGGTTGACGCCTCTGTGTCATCATCCTCCCCAGGTAAGGTGAATAACACGGAGAGCGTATTGCAGTGCACTGTCATGGTTTTCTTTTTTCTTCTGTTCTTTGGCTACCTTTTCATCTTCTGGTGCTCTGACTTTGCTGGCTCCTGCCCCCAGAAAGGTTCAGTCTCATCTTTTTCCTGCTTTTCCTCTGGTTTTTCTTCAACGGTCAACTCTTCCAGCTGCTCCCAGAGTATGCAATCCTTCACCAGCAAGGGCTTCAGCTCATTCTGCTCATATTCGTCGAGTCCGTTGATGTACTGTTGGAGACGTTTTGCCTCAGGACTTAGTTCTTTTTGTGTGGGAAGCGGAGTCTGTCTCCTCCGATTATAGGTAGGGATTCGGATGACTGGCTGTGTCTCAGCTACATGCCGAATCGACTTTACCGGGGGCGGCCCCGACTTCGGAGTGGCATTCCGAGTGGATGGTCTAGTCATTCCTACAACAGGTGCCCTCTTTCTGGTCTTCACCGGCTTTGTCTGCCATCCCTCCTGATCCCTTAACAGGGTAAGGAAGCATGCTTCATAAGTGTGCCTGGTGCATTCTTCAACAGCCTCTTCGGGCAACTGCTGATATATAGAAATCATATTTGCAGCCATCCTCATTGCTGGAGGTTCATGGGGGCGTGGAGGGTTCACCTGATAGTCTCCCAACTGTAGCTATCCCTTTTTGAACATACTTTCCATGACATCTTTGAAGACGTAGCAGTCTTCTATAGCATGCCCCAATGCCCGGTGATATGGACAGAATAGTGGGTCATCTTTCTTTGTTGCATCTGCGGGTCTCTTTGGTTCGAGCAGCGTCACTTTGTTGAACTTGTAGGCCCAACTGAACAGTGCACCCGTCTTCTCTTTGGGGAATGAATATGCCTTCCTCATTTTATTTCTCAGGGAGATCTTTTCTTTCATTTCTACCGGGCCTGCCGGAGGAGCATCAATTTTCTTTCCTTTTTCTTTCTGCTGTTCAAAGGTACCGAAGTCAACAGTGTTGGCCTCTGAATGCGATGGCCGTCGATCAACAGCCTTCCCCTTTTGCATAGCAGGGACATTGGCGGTCGGACGCTTGGACAAGAACGTTTCGACCTCCGCTACTATATTATTCAACCGGTCAAATGTTCTGACATCTGCCCCGATCATCTTTTCCAGCACCTCCCTTCTGAGGTTTTGTTTGCATATCTGCACTGCATCTTCTTGATGGGGAGGTCGCCTGCACCTCATGGCCAAATTCCTCCATCTTTTTATATAATCTAGGGCGGTCTCATCTTGCTTCTGCCTGGATGTATACAGCTCAGCTATTGTGATTTCCCTTTCAGTGACATGAAATCTGTCTCGGAACTTCCGCTGCATATCGGGCCAGTCAGCTACTGACCCGGCGGGCAAGCTGGAGTACCATTCAAAGGCTAACCCTGTAAGGGACGAGCCAAAGAATTTTAGTAAATATGCTTCATCAGCTGCCAGGTCGCCCATAACTATAGTGTAATAGGCTATATGTTCTCTGGGAGAGCCTTGGCCGTTGAATTTTTCAAACTTCGGTGGCTTGCTGACGCCTGGTGGTAATCTCTTGGCAGCATAATGTGCAGGGTATGGTACTTTGTAGATGTCATAAGTACCGGAATCATCCCTGACTTTCTCAGACAGCTTCATCTCAACGATCTTTTCTATCATCAGTTTATTTGCCATAGCCGGATCCACTGGTTCTGGAAAGAAATATGCCTGCTGATGACTGAAGGGGGTTGTCATGACCGTTGTGTGCAGCGCCGGCTGAGATGTTGGCACAGCAGGCTGTGTCTGAGATGCAGAGGGCTATGATGCAGAGGGCTGTGATGCCACCTGTTGTGGAAGAGGCTGATTCTGTGTCCTGCCTTCACTATTCAGCTGAGGGACGGCTGGGACGGCCACTTCGGTTGAGCTAGAAGTCGGTCCTGCCGGCTCGGCCTGCTTAGAAACAGGCGTCTGCTCATTTCTCTCATTCAATTGTCTTCTGAGAGAATCAATTTCCTGTTGATACCTCATGAACATTATCCGGATCATGGGATCCATAGTTGTGGGAATTTGCATTTCCCCTGAAGTCTCTTCAGTGGGGTCCAAGAGAGAATTGTCTTCTTCTTCAGTAGTCACCATATTTACTATCATCGTGGTGACTCTTCGGGCCTCATTGACGGCCGAGAGGTCGTCTTGACTGGCAATTGCTAGCTTATCTTTTGCTGCCTTGCTTCTTCTTGTGATGGCACCCGGTCTGGATGCCAGGTTAATCAACTCTTCTGGCTGTTCTGGTAACATACCATATCTTCCGGCGATGCCGGCCATGTTGCAAGCGAGAATCTGCATTCTTCCCCTCTGCCTGTGAACTCTTTTCTTGACCTATCCGGGATATGTCAGACGGTCAAATACAGACATTCTCTTTTCTTCCCTTTCTTTCTGGTAGATGTCTTCTTCGTATCTGGCTCTACGGCCATCTTCATAGTCATTGGAGTTAGAGGACGACGCCTCTAGCATCACTTTGTCTCTTTCTTCTTCTTCCTCAGTGCCCAAGGCACGAGATAGTCTTTGTTGCCCCAGGGAGGAATTCCCAAGGCAATGAAAGTAGTCTTGAACCACCCGGTTCATCTCTTCCTGGCTCTGCCCTTGTAGCTTCGCACGGGGTAGCAGCCTTTCCTGGGTCCTTGGCTGATAGGCCAGCCTTGAGACTTGAGTAGCCAGGTACTCCGACCTGGGGTATCTGAACACATCAGCCTGCCTGGCGCAGGCCTGGGATCTTTGTGGAGCAGCAACAACAGTAGCTTCCTCCATCATGCTTTCATCCTTCTTTCGAAGATCTCTGCCCCCACTCCGGGGGTGAGGTACAGCAACATCTTTCTCTTTCTTTTCCTATCTTCTGTCCCCGGCTCTGGGACGAGCAGTAACATGGTCTTCTTTCTTCTCATTTCTTCTGCCCCCAGCACTGGGACGGGCAACAACATCTTTCTCCCGAGCTGGTGCCCTGCTCTGGATCTTCTTCGGCACCCAAACTTGTTTGAATTTGATCGGCCTGGGCGCCAATAGTTGCTTTCCCTTGTTTTCCCAATCGGCCCTCCTGATGGCCAGTGGCTGGAATCTGTTGTTGGTATGAACTGATGGAATGACCTTGTCGGGTCGTGCATCTCTGGGGCGGCCATTGAGGTTCACCCTCATCCTTCCCACTTTCATTGTCTTTCCCGAGGCCGAAGTGCGACCTCCAGTTGCAGCGGACCGGCTCCTCCGGTCGTTTCTTCTTCTCCTACCAGCAGTGGCGGAGACAGCAGTCTTCTTCTCCAGGTGATGGACCAGGCAAGAAACAGCAGTAGGGACAGCTACCATCTTTTCTTTCTTAGCTTTTGGTGCCGCCGCGGCCTCTATTGTAGCGACGCTTTCAGCTTCATTGTTGACTTGTAGCAAGTCGACAAATACGAGGCCCAGGCAGTTGGGTAGACCCACCGCCGGGGGCATGGATCCGAATCCCATTGGCACCACCAGGTACCCTCCGCGGACGTGGCCGTCGACCACCTGCTCGCCGAAGAAAACACCAGCTAGTCCAGTCTCCATCTATAGTTTCTGCGAGTAAGATTAACACACAGTTAGAATTTTGAGAGAGGCCGCCGGGCCTCCTGCTTTGGCGTAGAGATGAAGGGAAAACTGATGCTCCCACCGGGCGTGCCAGACTTGTGGACGCGGAATTTGTTATTATTATTTCTTTGTTTCTTTTATTCTTTTGTTTCTATGGTTTATCTGTTGGCGTGCCAGTCACATAAGTGACGATTTCATTGTGCGCTCGATCTAACCTTTAATCAGTCGATTGTGAGTGATCGTGTCTGGACCAAAAGTCCGTCATACCATAAAGGTTATGACATTAATTACGTCCTCCCTAAGAAGGACAACCCTTGATTAAATGCCAAAGACAGGAGGAAAGTAGCGGCAAAATAAGACTCAAATGAGAGGGAGTTGGTTTACTCGCAGAACATTAAATGGACTGAATAAAGCAAGGATACATCAAGTACGGGATAAATCCGGCAGCATATCCCCATTATCTTGGACTATACCAAGTGAGAATAGGAAGCCACCCATGCAGCGGCAGGATGGAATCCGTAAAAGATCGGGTGTATTGATAGGGTGCAAGGCCTGGATACAGAGGGGGGGTGAATGTATCCTGCTCTAAAAATCGCCCAATTAAAACTCTAACGCTCAAGTATGCGGAATTAAAAGCAGTTGATGAAATGTGCTGAAAATACTTGGAAGCAACTCAGCAAGACAACACAAATCTATTAGCTCTCACACGCTCCTAAACAAACATCTAAAGATCGCAGTAGAGAAAATAACATATAAGGAAAAACACACCACAAGAGAACACCAAGATTTTTTAGGTGGTTCGGTCCAAAGACCTACGTCCACCCCTCACTCCAAACCGGAGTGAGGCTTCCACTAGCTAGGCTAGAAACTGCAGACTCAGTCTGCAACAAATTGCTGCCACACAGCTTGACCAGGGGAACAACCTCCCCTCTTCCTCCCAACCGGAGGGACACCCCAAGTGACTCCCAGCCACTTGGAAACCAGAGACGCAAGTCTCTCTTCCTCCAGACCAGGAGGGAACACCTAGTCTTGCAACCACAAGACCAGAACCAAAGGATCAATCCTCCCTTCCTCCAAACCAGAGGGAAACCTAGAGACCTAAGTCTCTCTTCCTCTGAAACCCAGAGGGAAGTACAGGTGACACCAAGCCACCTGCAAACTAGAGGTCTCGGACCTCTCTTCCTCCCAACCGGAGGGAACCCGACCTCATACAAGAGAGTCGGAAGAACAACTGTTGAAGGTTTAAAAAGGAAAAACAAAAAATACAGCAACAGAAAGCTGGAAAAATAAAATGCACAAAGGCTCTCACAGGAGTTAGCTGGCCTGGATTTGATCCACGGTCCAGCAGGAACTGATCTTCAGTTGAAGCTTCCTTTGCTCTAGCTCTCTCTTCTTCTCACTCTTCTTTTTCTTCTCTTTCGTAGGCTCTCTCTCTGTCTCTTCTTTCTTCTTTCTTCTTCTTCTGCTCACAGCCTCTCTGCTGCACTGTTTGTCTATATCGATCACTCTTTCTCTTTCAGATCTATTTATCTCTTCTTCATCATCATCTTCAATGAACGGAGGCTTCTATTTATATCAGGTTCAGCATGTGCTAGGGCGTGCTCTTTTCGATTCCCGCCCAAGCTTTAGTCCACGTGGTGACTTCCCAGCATCTTGGATTGCGTGCCAGATGCCAGCATCGTGTCATGTGCCCAGACTCTGTAGGTTTAATGAAAAAATACTTCAGTCGATCAGCAGAATGTATAGACTTAATGTAAAAGCAGCAGTGTACAGACTTAAAAGATGCAGCGTGATAAGCAACCGAATGTATATACTTTAGAACAGCAAATGATCAAGTATGTACACTGAGAGAGTGTATAGACTTGTAGCATGCGCTCTCATTGTATAGACTTGCTGATGAATGCATTATCATAACAAGATAGAATGTGTAGACTTCTGTGAAATGCATGAGGGAATCGGGTGTATAGACTTTAGGTGAAGCATGTAATGCAACACAGTGTATAGACTTGAAGCTTGATATCGAGTGTATAGAGTTGAAGCTTTGGAAACGAGTGAATAGACTTCGTTTTGAAGGGGATGAACATGTGCTGAAGTGTGTACAGTCTACAAGGATGGATGTTCAGACTTAACCTCTGAAGAGTATATACTCTGCTGAAGAACGTTCAGACGAAGTACAAGCCACAGGCTGTATAGACTTCATATGCAATGCAACATTGTATAGACTTGAGAGAGACGCTGAATGAGACGCAGATGCTGTATAGACTTTACATGTGAATGCATATGCCAATGTATATACTTGAAAGCATGAGACGCTGACTAAGACGATCAGATGTACAGACTTCGAATCAAGGCTTGAATAGTAAATCAATGTCTAGACTTGGAACATCTGAGGACCAGTGTACAGACTTCATGTTAACGTGCCAGACAAACTAGTGTACAGACTTGCTGAGCTTTCGCTAAGTCTGTATAGACTTGATGAAAGAGTCCCTGGGAAGGCAGTGTACACACTTGATGGCATGAAGAAAAGAGTGTATGGACTTCGTGATGCCAACAGACAATGACTGTGCAGACTTGTTAAACCATGCACACTATATAGACTCTTCATGCAACAATGTATGGACTTAGTGGTTAACACTCGAATGTATAGAGTTGAAGGGCTAACAATCGAGTGTATAGACTTCAAGAGAACAAAGCATCCACAGATCTGACGATGTACAGACTTTGCCAATATGAGACACTGTACAGACTTTGTCAAGATGAGACACTGTACAGACTTTGTCAAGAGACTGGCTGTACAGACTTCAACATAGCTGCGATGTACAAGCTTTGACAAAGCAGCGTTGTACAGACTTGGAACGGCTTCAAGGTAACAATGTACAGACTTTGAAATAAATAGTGTACAGACTTGAAAGTTCAAGGCCACGATGTATAGACTTTGCCCAAGGAAATGAATGTATAGACTTCAAAAGAAGTAGTCCGATGTACAGACTTCAAGAGCTCTAGATAACGGACGCTGTACAGACTTCAGCTAAGTAGGCCACAGGCCGATGTGTAGACTTGGTCAATGTGCAGACTTTGGCTTGGAACGAAGGTAAAGATGAGGCTGTATATACTTGGCCAGAACATAGGGAAAAGAGACAATGTATATACTTAGCCACCAATGTATGGACTTCAACGCAAATGAGAAGATCGGATGAACAGACTTTGAAGCTTAACATAGACGGTGGATGTATAGACTTCATGAACAAGATGCAATGCTGACTGATGTATACACTTGGCAAATAGAGTGATGTATGAACTACCTTGTATAAACTTTAAGACTTAATGAGCAACCCGGTGAATAGACTTGGCGATTGTGAGAGAATGCGAAGTACAGACTTTGTGTTGTGAACACAGGTTGTACAGACTTGCTAAGATGCATGAACAAATGGCGTTGTATAGACTTTACGAAGAGCACACGAAGCAATGTGTGGACTTGGTGACTCATGCAGACAGATGAGTGAACAGTCTATGCCATGCTCATAGTTAATCAATATACCAAGTTCTGAATGAGTAGTTCTGAATGAAGTAAACACATATGACATCAATTTGTCATCATCAGAACACACGTAAACTATGTCATCATCAAAACATAAGTCAACACATATGACATCAAACATATGAGAGTCATAGTGTTTGTCATCATCAAAACATAATATCCAACAATCTCCCCCTTTTTGATGATGGCAATACTATGAGTCTTATGAATGAAGGAAATGAAATATTCAGACTAGACTCATCAAAGTATTCTCCCCCTTTGACTTCATCAAAAAGAAAAACAATACTTTGATAATCTAGTGATGTCATATGAGACACTCAATATAGTTCAGTAGATGAGTGCAACACAATATCAGAAGCATTTAAATCAATTCTCCCCCTTAGTACAACAACTTATGCAGTCATGTATATGCAACAAATACTCCCCCTTTGACATGGCAGAAGATATAGAGCTAATGCAGACATACAACATGATCAGACAATCTAGCACATTGTCCCCTTATGCATATAGTCTCTCAACCAGACCAGAGAATTTTGCCCTTATGATCCATGATGCAAGAGAAATCTACAAGGATGAACTCTTGTTATCCAAAGACTGCAACTCTCATATATGACAACCAGTCTGAATCAAAACACAGTGATAAAGAGCAATAGGATGAGCGGATTCAACAATTTGTGAAAATTGAGATATTGAACTTTTCAGCAAGATACCAACTTCATAAAATCAAAATTTTAAGTTCTGGATTCCTCCATCATAAAAGCTTTTGAAACCTTGATTGTCAGATATGGTTTAAGAATGATGTAAACTGAAATTTTTCAAAAGAAATTGTACTCATATCTGAACCAACACTTAATAAAAAAAACTATAAGCTCATATAATATTCTAGTTCAACCAACTTACATCTTATTTAGTTTACTTTCCATGACAGCTTTAAGAGAAACATAAGTGAATGCTCCTGAATTTTAATTGTTCTTTCAGAATTTGATTTACACTTGTTCATATCTTTCTTTAATGAACAATTTTGGTTTATCAGCACCTTTTGACGTGGAGAGACACCTTGATCAGAGGTCAGAATCCCCAGTTACTCAGTGTGACAACCGTATTGCTTCTCCCATTTTAGAGAACAGAGGTAGCAATAAAAGTATCTTTGGCATGAGGATACACCTTGATCAGAGGCCAGAATCCCCAGTTACTCAATACAACTATGCCATTGCTCTGCCATATTTTCACAATAATTTCCAATCATCTCTTTAAATAGAGTTAACCATGGTACTTCATGACACAATCCTTTGGACAGGTTTCTCAGTAACCACAGTCATTGCTCTGTCCATACTTTTACTTAAAAAGGATTCAGAACAAGTTAGTTGTTTAGGAACAACCACATACACTATATATCTCAGTCAACGTAGACATGGATATCAACTTTTCAGATTTCAGAAAGTCTTACATGAATTTACATGAAGCAGACAATTAAAGTTTATTAAGAGGTTGAAACAGATATTTTCAAGTTTCTTGTGACCAAACAAGAGTACATAAGACTTAAACCACTTCCAGTTAACAAATGTTCTTAAGCAAGTATAATGGAAGGTTCCTCATTAAAGATATTTTAACTTTTATGAAGTAGTATTCAGGCTGAAGGTTTACTTTATATCTCAGCAGAGTAGTTCAAGTGAGAATATTCACTAAACAACATGGATTCTGAAGAATTGTAGCAAGTGAGCTGCTCTTGAGCAAAGAGGTTCAAAGTTGACTGAATAGAGGAAAAGCTCTCATTTAGCAGATTTAGGAGAGACAAACAGATACCAATAAGGTATGCATTCAGGTTATGAACAACTTCAGAAGTAGTCAAGAAATCATTTGATACCACTTTAAATGATGGAATCACTAACACTTCATGTATTTGACCCGGGATCTGGATGGGGACCGGTATGACATGACACACCCTATGCAGGTGCGATGTCTTATTAATATCCCCCTTTGAGGGACCGTCGGAGGACATGCGATGGCAAGACTCCATAGGCCTGGCGGGGTTAGGAAAGCATACCATAGTCACTTAATAATGTAGGTGAATTTCGGTAGCATCTCCCCAAATCTTGGATTATGCAAAGGGGAAATAGGTGATCATCCACGGAGTGCCGGGAAGAAAACCAAAGGGAAAGGCACTAGGCCCGGCACAGTGAGGTGTTGGGGATGGTTCCCCATTTATTTGCTCCATGGGGTATACCCTGTGACCTGAAGATATCCCTTGAATTAATGTGACAGTGTGCTCAAGGGTTGGGCAGAGGAGGAGAGGCTCTTGGCGCATCACAATGAGCATAGGCAGGCTTCCCGACGCGAGAACGAAAGGCTCTCAGCATGCCTCTAAAAGGGCTTATCGACGTGGTCAAAGGGGGGTCTTGGCGCACTTTTTTTGCAAAGGCGGAGGGGTTCTCGGCGCGTAGCTCTCGGCGCGCCAACGGCCGCGCCGGGAGCTATTCACCCCGCCGAGGGACGCTCGCGTCGGGAAGGTGAAGGCCTCGGGGCCAGGAGGGTTTATGGTTTGATTACGATGCTCTGTTCTGGGGATTTCTTTGGGGTTCGGATGATAACTGGGAGGAATTCAGGATGCAGACGAGGGGGAAGTCAAGGGCCCTATCAGGTTAGCATCAAGGAGTCATGGGTAAAGGTGATTCGAGGGACTGAAGTCACTGAGCATTCGAACCCTCTGGAATAGGCTTTATGCCATTCATGTTGCCGGCCATCCAGGGGATCAAGAGATGACTGTCTCTGATCCCTGTGATGGCCTCGATGGCTTGGAAAATTCGAGGAGACTACAGACTCCATTACGTTGAAATCATCGATGCTGTCGGGGGAGAGAGAGAGGACAGAGCCCAAGAATCCATGGAGGTAAGGATCGGGGCTCTGTACTAGCTTCCTCAAAACCACAGGAAAGACGAGCAGCAGAGAGTGCCTGCCAGTCGCCTGGACTAACGACAAACACCCGGAACCACATATTCATCGATCGAAACTCGCAATCGGAAAGGTAACTACCACTATCATCAGAGAGGGGTGAGAGAAGGGAGACCCAAATTTCCATCCATTCAATCGATTCTATTGTTTATATTCCATCGACTACAGAGGTGTTACTCGAATGATAATCAGTAAAGAACTTTGAGCATCATTCGAATAGAATACAAATCCCACATAAATGTGGTAGAAGGAGTACATATGAAAGAATGAAATAAAGCCCATTCAAAACAACAGAAAGATGGGAGATAGTATGTTCAAAGAGAACACAGACGAGAACAGTATGCATCGGGGAAAGAAAGACAAAGAAAGATGGGGGAGGGCGGAGCATTGACTCCTCTCCCTCGCCCCGACGCCCACCTTCTTCTCCTTTCGAACTCCGCAGTAGCCCTTTTTTTCCTTGTCTCTTCGATATTTTCCTATCTATCCGTTCTCTCTTTTTTGTTGACGCCTCTCTCTGCTCTCTCTCGTTCGAGAGAAAAGGGGGTTTTATAGGCACAGTAGCCCCTTCTCGGCATGGTCCTTCCCGGCGCGCAGAAAATAACTCCCCGGCGCGCTCTTGTCAATCGGGGAGGCTTCCCGGCGCCAAGGGGTATGGCTTCACGGCGCCCCCTATGGGCTTTGGGCCTTGTGAGGATCTCCCGGTTTCACATTAGTGAGCCCATTTGGGCTTTAATATCTTGAACTCTCTCGTTATCAAGTCTGGACTATCAAAGACATATAACCTGTCTTTTCATTTGTGAGTTCTTCGAACCTGTCAGAACAGGTGAAGGTCTATTAGTAGGTGAGTTGACACAGTCTTATTAGAACATTTTCAGAGGTTTTCATCAGTCAATAGACTGCAATTCTTCATCAGTACTGCCATCTGAGCGAAGACAATACCGGACATCAGCTTGACCGGGAAAGGCCTCAGCTGGGTGATAACTTCAGTGACGACTCTTCTATAATTCTGGCATTGCAGGAATTCCTGAGAGCTTCATGTCTGGTTCAATCTTATCTTCGGTCTCATCTTTGTTCTCGGTTATATTTCAGGTGTCAACAGCTGTCTCCCGGGGTTTCCCGTGTGCTTGGAGACCGTCCTTAGCCGCTAGCAGTAGACGGGTCACCTTTTCGGCCTTCTTTTGCACTTTTGTCGGGGTATGCCCCGAGTAGTTGTACTTTTGGACTAGCACACTTGTGCCTCTAGACTAGTATATATGTTAGCACTCTGATTATTTTAAATTTTGCTTCTGTACTTCTGTTAAATTTTATTGCTTAATTCAAATATGCGCACTTTTGATTGCAATTCGTTATACATCCCCTCGACAAACTCTACATACCCTTTAGGGGCCTCATCAGTCTCTTGGGTGGCCTCCCTAGTTCTTGGTATCGGTGTATCGATGTTATCAGTATATCGGTATCCTGAGCTCTGGGTCGTTACAGTTGGTATCAGAGTGATGTTGAGGATTTGTATAAGGAATTGGAATTACACTTGTCCAGAGTTAGTCCCTTTGTGTCGTCTATTGCTGGCTTCGGATGTTTTCCGTGAGCTTGATGGATTTTCTGTTGTTTTATGTATTCGTCAGTTGCAATATGTCGCCTCATCGAGGAAGACCTCCTCGAGTTCCAAGGCATGCGCCTAGAGAAGAGAGTGGTTCCGCTCAACCTCCTGTAGTTCCTGCTCCAGCGCCAGTCGTTGCTCCTCAGGTTGAAGCGCCTGGTAGTCGAGGCAAGGCTCTTAAAGAATTTCTCTTATTCAATCCGCCAGCTTTTGACGGTCAGGCAGACCCAGAGGTACCGAGGCAGTGGCTAGATGCTATTGAACGCGTATTCCTATCAATGGAGTGTGCGGAAGATGAAAAAGTGATGTTGGCAGCGTTCCAGCTCCAGGGTACAACGATCACGTGGTGGAAGGCCGATTGGCAGATTATTTTTCATTCCAGGCCGCTCCGGCAGATCACGTGGGCCGAGTTTGTTGCAGCTTTTGAGCGTGCCTATACTCCGGCATGTTTACAGATGGCCAAAATGTACCAGTTCATGGAACTTGTCCAGGGAGATATGACCGTGCTGCAATATCGAAACAAATTTATGGAATTAGGTCAGTATGCGCCCCATGTGCTGGCTAATGAAGCATTAAAGACTCAGCAGTTTCTGCGAGGGCTCAGGCCTGAACTTAAGCTACCGTTGATTGCCAGTCGTGTTGCTGATCTTGACGGTGCGTGCCAGGCAGCAGTGGCACTCAAGTTAGAGATGGCGAGACCGGGTGGATATTCTCAAGCTAGGTCGGTTTAGCCGACGATGCAGTTTCAGCAGACCTATCGGCAACCAGTATCAGGAGTTCCCCTTGTTGTGCCAGATTCAAGTGGTCTTTCTTCCTCCTCTAAGCACAAGTTCAAGAGATATAGTAAGAAGAAAAAGAAGTTATTTCAGCAGCCGTCGTCTGGTACTGGTACCGTGCCGCAGCAGTTAGTGCCTTCTTCCCAGAGTCGTCAGAGTTTTGCTGTCAGTCAGCAGTGGACTTGTGCGAGATGTGGTGGCAACCATAAGGGACAGCCGTATTCTCTTCCTATTATCTGTTTTCGTTGTGACCAGTCGGGTCACGTGGTTCGGGATTGCCCGTTGAGGCCGAAACCAGCTCATGTTCCCCAGCTTTCTCAGCCTCAGCAGTCGCAGTTCAGACCTCCTCCTTTGCCACAACCTCAGCAGCAATTTTATTCGCAAGCTTCAGCATCCTCCCAGCAGTCTTCAGCAGCATCTAAGAAGCAGAAGGGCAAGGTGTCCCATATTTCTTGGGCTAAAGTAATTGCGTCTCATTTGGTTGAAGGTACTATTATGCTTTATGGTCATTCAACGCGTGTTTTATTTGATTCTGGTGCTTCTCACTCTTTTATTTCTGAGGATTTCATTGCATGCATCGAGGAGCCGACATCAGAAATGACATGTGAACTGTTTGTTGAATTACCTTCTTGAGATTTTATGGTCACGCCTCTGTGTTTAGAAGAATCTCCTATTATGATTAATAATCAACTGTTGCCTGCGAGATTATATGCGTTGCAGCTGGCAGATTATGACATCATTCTGGGTATGGATTGGTTGGAGTAATTTGGAGCTGTGGTTGACTACAGATCGAAGAAAGTCTATTTTCAGCCACAGGGAAAACCATCATTTTATTTTCAAGGTATTCGATCCCATTCTTCTCGCTTGATTATTTCTGCAATTCGAGCCTGTAGATTGCTTAGTGCGGGTTGTCAGGGATTCCTAGCTTCGGTAGTTGCTGTGAGAAACCACGACAGGATGTCGGTGATATTCTTGTTGGCTGTGAGTTCCCTGATGTGTTTCCTGACGAGTTGCCAGGCTTGCCTCCAGAGCGAGAAATAGAAATGGTGATTGAACTGATTCCGAGTATAGCTCCTTTGGCAAAGGCACCGTACCGAATGGCTCCAGCTGAACTAAAAGAACTGCGAGCACAGTTGCTTGAATTGATGGAAAAAGGCTATATTCGCCCCAATTTTTCTCGGTGGAGTGCTCCAGTGTTATTTGTGAAAAAGAAAGATGGAAGCCTGAGGCTTTGTATTGATTACAGACAACTGAATCAGGTGACTGTCAAGAATAAATATCCGCTTCCCAGGATTGATGATTTGTTTGACCAGTTACAGTCTGATACTGTCTTTTCACGGATTGACCTTCGGTCTGGCTATTTTTAATTGCGGATCCGGGAGTCTGATGTGGAGAAAATAGCTTTCAGCACTCGTTATGGTCACTATGAATTTTTGGTAATGCCGTTTGGCTTAACGAATGCTCCAGCAGCTTTCAAGGACCTAATGCAGTGTGTTTTCCGCCCATATCTGGATCAGTTCGTGGTAATCTTTGTCGATGATATTTTGATTTACTCTGCTTTTGAAGAAGACCATATGTAGCATTTGAGGATCGTTCTGTAGACTCTGCGAGATCATGAGCTCTATGCAAAGTTCAGTAAATGTGAATTTTAGCTTCGGGAAATTCATTTTCTTGGCCACGTGATTTCTGGTGACGGAGTAGCAGTAGACCCTGCAAAGATTGAAGCTGTTCTAAATTGGCAGAGACCGAGAACTGTGATAGAAATCAAAATCTTCTTAGGTTTGGCTGGGTATTACCGAAGATTCATCCAAGATTTTGCAAAGATTGCAGCACCAATGACTAGACTGACTCGTAAAGATGTACCCTTCGTCTGGTCAGATCAGTGTGAGGATAGCTTTGTTGAATTGAAAAGGCTGTTGACTTCTTCTCCAATGTTGACCTTGCCGTCTGGCTCGGGTGGATTTGTAGTTTGCACAGATGCTTCTCGAGTAGGTTTGGGTGCAGTGCTGATGCAACATGGAAAAGTTATCGCATATGCATCTCGGCAATTAAAACAGCATGAAGAAAATTATCCCACGCATGATCTGGAGCTAGCTGTAGTTATTTTTTCTTTAAAGATCTGGAGACATTATCTGTATAGTGAGAAGTTTCAAATCTTTACTAATCATCAGAGTTTACAGTATATATTCTCCCAGAAAGATCTGAATCTCAGGCAGTGTCGCTGGATGGAATACATGAAAGATTATGACTTTACACTCTCCTATCAGCCTGGTAAAATGAATGTTGTGGCTGATGCTCTGAGCAGGAAAGTACAAGTTAGTCATCTGATGCTTCATGAGTGGAAATTGTGGGAACAACTTTCGAGTGAGGCATTCAGTGTGGATATCCCTGCCGATCCGCCAATAGCAGTTTGTGCTAGTCTGTCTATGACTTCAGCTCTATATCAACAGATTAAAGAAGCTCAGCAGGTAGATTCAGAATTGTCCCGAGTGATAACAATGCATGATATTGAATTTGATGATGAGCTGGTTGTCAGTTTTCGAGGCATATTGTACGTTCCAGCAGATGATGTTTTGAGGCGGTCAATTCTGACAGAAGCGCATGGTTCCCGCTTTGCGATTCACCCTGGTACCACCAAGATGTATCAGAATTTGAGAAAGCAGTTCTAGTGGCAAGGCATGAAAAAGGATGTTGCTGCTTTTGTTTCTCATTGCTTGACTTGTCAGCAGATAAAGGCAGAACACCAGAAACCAGGTGGATTGTTGCAGCCATTAGAAATTCCGATGTGGAAGTGGGATCATGTCACTACCGATTTCATTATGGGGTTACCTCGCACTTCTCAAGGTTTTGATGGAATCTGGCTGTTGGTTGACAGATTGACGAAGACAACTAGATTATTGCCAATGAAAGTTTTCTGGAGTGTGCAGAGATTGGCCGAGCTTTATGTTCAAAAGATTGTGCCACTGCATGGAATTCCTATTTCACTTGTGTCAGATCGTGATCCACAGTTTACCTCCTGCTTCTGGCACAATTTTCAGAAAGCACTGGGCATGGAGTTAGCTTTCAGTTCAGCGTATCATCCTCAGTCTGATGGACAGTCAGAGAGAACTATCCAGACTTTAGAAGATATGCTGAGATCTTGTTACCTAGATTGGCAAGGTTTGTGGAGTCAACATTTGCCACTTGTTGAATTTGCTTATAATAATAGTTTTCACTCCAGTATTGGTATGGCTCCATATGAAGCGCTGTACGGTCATCCTTATCGTACTCCTCTGAATTGGTTTGAAGCAGGTGATCGTCTTTTGATAGGGCCTGATATAGTACAACAATGTTCTGATGTGGTTCGTTTGATTAGGCAAAGGCTGTTGACAGCTCAGAGTCGGCAGAAAAGCTATGCAGATCAGCGCAGACGTCCACTACTGTTTGAGCCAGGAGACATGGTTTTTGTCAAGGTGTCTCCGATGAAAGGTGTTTCGAGATTTGGGAAGCGTGGAAAACTTAGTCCACGTTATGTTGGCCCATTTCCTATTTTAGAATCTGTGGGTCAGGTGGCTTATCGTCTTCAATTACTAGCGGCTATGCGGGCAATTCATGATGTGTTCCACGTCTCTCAGTTGAGGAAATATGTGCCGGATCTGTCCTACGTTCTGGATGATTCAGTTTGGCCAGAGGTGACTGCTGATTTGTCTACTCCAGAGTTTCCTGTCAGGATTGAAGACCGTCGTGAGCATCGGTTAAGAAACAAAGTAATTCTTCTGGTAAAGCTTGTCTGGCAGCGTCACTCAGGCAATGAAGCAACTTGGGAACGTAAGGATGAGATGTGACAACTTTTTCCTTTCCTATTCCAGTGAGGTATAAATTCCTTTTCTCAGTTTCCTCCTTATCCTTAGTTTTAAAATTTTGAGGTCGAAATTTTTATTAGGAGGGAGGGACTGTAAGGCCCGTGCCTTAACGGATCTTTAGTGGTTCGGACCCAGAATCCATGTGGTAATTTTCGGCTATTTTTTTGGATTTTTAGGAATTTTTCTGGCATTTTTTGGGAATTAATCGGAATTGTTTAGATTTAATCCCGGAATAAATGTATATACGTAATTTCAAAAAGGGCATAAATGCAATTTTGCTTAATTGAGGGTTAAAATGCAATTTGAGTTAAATTTTCAAAAAAAAATTTATAATAATATCACTCGATCTCTCTCTCCCCTCACTTTTTCTCTCTCTCTCGTTCGCTCTCTCTCTCTCTCCTCTCGCGATCTCTCTCCCTCTTTGGGCTCCGGGTCCGTCCGGGCCACTGCAGGTGTCGAGGGAGGTACCGTTGGGGAGCTGGCGACGAGTGGAGCACGGTGACGTAAGTTTCGTCTCGAATCGCGGAGCGAGGTGACAGGATCGGGCAATTAAAGGCGCGATGGTTCGCGGCTCGTGCGAGCGTCGGACGCCGTTTTCGTCGCGATCGAGGTAGGGGGATGGAATCCCTACGTCGCTAGGATCATTTCAGTACCTTATGCATCATGATCCGAGGTCATTTTCCTAGATTTCCTTGCATTTCCCCATGTTAGCCTATTTTCGTTTAAATTGTTTAAATCAATTGTTATAGGCTTCATTTTTAGTTTTGATAGCATGTGTGGTTGTGGCATGGCCATCTGGCATGGCAGCTTTTGTTTTTTTCAATTTTTCATGCTAGTTGTAGCCCTCCGGGTGGATTTCCGACCCGGTGAGGGCATGTCCCGCCGTGACGCCGTTTATGCGGTCGTCAGTGGACCGTTCATCATATGAGCGGTCAGGACCTAACCGTATAACCCCCCCTTGTGCGGCCTATGATAGGACCGTTTAAGCCCTGGTGCGGCTACACTCTAGCCATTTATCCTTGGTACCATAGAGAGGTACACTAGAACGGCCCAAGTGAAACCGCCCATCCTTGTGGTGCGGCTAGTACCCAACCGTCCATCTTTGTTGTGCGGTCTATCGTAGGACCATTTACGCTGTTGACTTTCAATGGCGGTTCGTTGATGCGGTCTTGACCCATCCGTCCATCATAGTATCGCGGCCCATTGGGGACCGTTTAACCTGTTAAGTAAGAGGTCGGTGAGCTAGAAGGGGAGGGGATGAATAGATCACCGTTTTAAAAAAATTATCCCAGCCGAGGAGATCTTACAAGATGAAATTGGCTAGGAGGAATGACAATATCAATGATCAGAAACCTTAAACAAGATAAGGCACATCACGAGCACAGAACATATATCATTCAGAATTCCATTAGCACAAATGCACAAACACTAACCGAGCAGTCAGACCAAGGTTTCGATCAACAACAAACACACTCACTTCATGAAGCCAGACAAAAGCATAAAGAGAAAAGATGCGCACAATCACACCATGACGAACAGGAGGTTTAGATGGTTCAGTCTGCAACCTGCAGACTTACGTCCATCCCTCACTCAAGTAGAATGAGGCTTCACTTTCACACGAAAGAACTGCAGACTCAGTCTGCCAACAACATGCTGATCCACAGCTTGGGGAATGAAGTCCCTACAGACGCTGAACTTACAGCTTGCACCCAGGTCTCACACCCCAAGACCTGACCCGGAGATAACTCTCCCTTCCTCTTAGACAAGAGGGAACCCAGCAGTGACCCACACTCACTGCAAATCAGAGACGCTGTCTCTCTTACTCCACAGCCGGAGGGAACAACCCTCCTCACTATCTGAACACAACAACCCCGGAGACCACCTCCCTTCCTTTGATCTGATTCAGAGGGAGCCACAATGCAACCCAGAGGATTCACCTCTCTTCCTCTACACCTAGAGGGAACGATAAAACAGAGTATCGGAATTTAAGAACAAACAACTGAAAACATAAAGAAATATCAAAGAGCAATCAAACGGAGAACCAACGTAGCTTCTTAGATAAGCATAAACAAAACATAGCAGAAAGCCATCCTCTCCTTCATCACTCTCTCTCTTCCAGGTACGCTCAACGAATGGATCAGGATGGCTTCTCCTCTCCTTCCTCTCGCTCTGGCCTCACCCTTTTCCTTGTGGCTTCGGTGGCTTTTCAGGGGCAGAAACCTTCCTCTAGATATCCAGACTCACGAGAGACTGAGGGTGTGGGAGACACGCGTGAAGAAGATGCTTCCAGATGAGCCGAGCCACGTGTTAGACGATTATTCCCTCGGATCACGTTCTCACCTGATTGGAATAAAGTTCCAATTTGTCTTTTAGTCCCTGTAAGGTTTCAGAGAGCATTCGGTTAATTTCATGAATATTCAAGTCATATGTTTGTTCATACCGATTGCACGGGACTTATCAAAGGACTGAAGACCGCGTCAACGCACTAAAGCCAAGGCGTTAACACAATGGATATAATGGAGAACATGTCCCTTGACAAAACACACTAATGCGTCAACGCAGAAGGCCAAGGCGTTAACGCTCAGCAGACAAAAAAATAATTAGACCAACTTTGCTAGCCACTACGTCAACCCCATAGCATGATGGTGTTAACGCAATGGTTACAAATGGAGAGAAGGGCTTTTCACAAGAACACACCAATGCGTCAACGCATCAGTGACAGCGTCGACGCATCCGCTTGGTTGTGGTTCACAAGACCTTTGGACATTAGCCCAAGGCGTCAGCTCTTCCATCGTGTAGCGTCGACTCAACTGCTTAAACGAAATGCTCACGCCCCTGGCAACAGGCCAATGTGTCAACGCATCCAGTGACAGCATCAACGCAGTGGACAAAACACCAAGCGAAAGACGCACTATTGCGTCTACGCAGCCAGCCAAGTGCGTCAACGCACTAAATGCACAGAACCCATATAAACAAGACAAATAAGTATGAGCACATGGGTGAACATGATAGAGGAGCATTAAATCAAAAAAGCATGATGAAAAAGCATTTGATCCATAAATGTGCATGCAAGACAACAACATTAGATCCTAAGAATATTTAGACAATGCAGGATCTTTATCATTCATCAAGGAGCATCAAAATAATTATCAAAAAAATAATTTGATTCATAGTGTTAGTCATCATCAAAACTACAGAGATGCAACAATCTCCCCCTTTTTGATGATGGCAACACCATGAGTCAAATTCAGTGAAAGAAGAAACACCAACTTAAAACATTCTCAATAAAGGCAGCAATGGTGACCTCTCAAGGCCTGAACAGGCCTGAACTCACAGCACTCATCATCTTTTACCAAAAACCATTCCAAAACCTTCCTTCCACTAGCTAGTTACAAGATCACCTCTTTACTCCCCGTTTCAACCTTCACCCCTTTTCAGACTTTTCAACCTTCTCCCCCTTTGACATCATCAAAACAAGGGGAAAGAGAGATGTTGACGCTGGACTGATGAGAAAAGATGGAGAGGATTCCAACAGTAGACACTCATTGTCAAATCTTAGATGCTTAAGTGGGGCTGTAAGGTCTAGTGAAGAATCTTGGAGTTCTGGTAAGAGAAAGAGATTCAGAATAAACTTGAAGTTTATCAACTTACTATGATTATGAGAGAAGAGCAAGTGGCAACAAGTATGACTGAGGTAGCTGTTAAGGCTTATCAAAGAGACAACAAGAGTTTGAACCACTAAGATAGCCTGTAGGCATTGAGGACAAACAGTCCAGGCAGAGAAAGCACAGTTATAGAGTGTATTTGGCCAGTTACACTTTTGATATTAAGTATGCACCTTGGTCAGAGGCCAGCATCCTCAGTTACTCAGTGTGAGAGCCTCATCACTTCTCAATTAGAGAGCAGAGATAGTGACCATTGGTTGTTACATGAGGAGACACCTTGATCAGAGGCCAGAATCCCCAGTCTAATATTTCTTTCTTTTGATTTTGTTTATGAGAACTGATACCTCATGACATAGGAAATTCTCATTTCATTGATGGGATTCCTAGTTTCTCAGTATGCAGTTTTAAGCACAGATCAGTTTAACTAGCTCAACAAGGGGTTGTTTGAAGACAAAACCCAGGGCAAATATTAGAGGTCTTATCAAGATGTCCAATGAGAAACTCATAAACAGAAACCATTTCTTACAAGTCTAGCTTGTTCACGAGTCATGCAACAAAGTAAGAGGATATACTTGTGAAGGTTAATCTTAGCCTCTTAAGAATTACTAGAAGAGGATTCTAGCTGGACTTTAATTGCACAAACTTAAGAATGTAGGAAATTTTGGACGCGGGATTTATTTATGTTAAATATTTATTGATTTATTGATTTATTGGTTTGGTTAATTGGCGTGCCAGTCACATGCGTGATGATTTTTATTATGCGCTCGACTTGACTTGGTCAGTCGATTGTGAAGTCCGAGTCGGGACCAAAAGTCCGCCATACCATAAAGGCTATGACGTTAATTACGCCCTTCCTAAGAAGGACAACCCTTGATTAAACGCCGAAATAGGAGGCCTCATAAGGCAAACATATATTCATATGCACCATTTTAAACTTCATACCAGGGCCAGGAAGGCGGGTAAGATAGTAACATCAACCACAGAAATAGACTACATCGTTGAATTGGCAGTTCAAAACGACTAGACTTGGGGGAAGGAGAGACGAAGGATACCAATCACACACAATCTAAGCCATGACCATGGCGGAGGTTTAAAGCATCGATCAATATTTCGACAGCATTTCCCCTTTATCTGGATTATGCCCAGGGAGAAATAGGCTATCACCCACGGAGTGCCGAGATGAAAGCCGAGAGAAAGAGAGAGGTCAAACCTCCCGACCTTACACGTATATGCCCTGGGGCAATATTTGACTTTTCCCTTATAAGAGCCGGTGACACTATGCAGTGGCATAGCTCACCCTGGTTAAAGGGGTTGCGCATAAATCCGCTGCGAATAAGAGAGTCTGACTCCCTTTGATTTATCTCCCGGGCGACGATGGTGACTCATGGGCCCCCTGGGTACGTCTGACCAAGGGGTTGAAGATCCCGTTGGGTGATAGGGCGAGCTCTCGGCTCAACTGGTCTGAGAATGAAGCTCCCGGCGCGAAGGCGAAAGAGTCAGGGGAGACTCTCGGCGCAAGGGCAAGGAAGCTGGTTCTCGGCGCCAAGGTGAGAGGGCCGGGGGTTCCCGACGCGATGAAGAGAAGGCCATGAGGTTCCCGGCGCTATCTTCCCGGCGCGAGGAGGATTTGCTCAAAGAGGGTTTCGGCGCGACCAATAGCGAAGAAGGGAAGCTCCCGGCGCAGGCCTCTCGGCCCGGAGAAGAAATGATGGGCCTTTTCGACCTGGCCAAAGGAATGGGGTCCTCGGCGCGGGAAGGTTCATGCCAAGGGCTACTCGTTTATTCTACTGTTTGCGGAGCCGAGATAGATGAAGGCGTCGAGATGTATTTTAGGGTTTTACGATACCCTGTTCTGGGGTTTGCTGGCGGGTCAAGGGATTTCCTGGAGATCCAGGTCAAAGTAGATGGGCCCTGGGTGATCAAAATGCATCTATTCACCAGGCTTCAACTGATTTTGGTTTGTGTTTCAAAAGAAGGCCAGAGGCTGAGAGGAACTGGGAAAGACCAATCCAGCATAGAGGACTTCTTTCACCATTGATGTGCAGAGTCCCGGGGACAGTTTAATATTGTCTTTCATCGTCCTGGGAGAATTTGGGTAGCACGTCCCCTGGAATCAGCCTTTGCTAGGGAATGATAGGCAATCACCCACGGAGTGCCGGGGTGAAAGCCACAATAGAGGGGTATTGGACCCCTGCCCCGTATATGTGCTTGGAGCACTAGCTTAATATCCCTTTTGAGGCCATTGAAGCTTATGCAGTGGCAGAGCTACCTTGGCTCGTAAGGTTATGTGGAGGTTATCCCCATTAATCTTTATCCCTGAGGTGCATATGATGACCTGGGGTGCCCTTTGACAGAATAAGAGGCTACATCTAGTAGACTATAAGGGGTATCTGTATGGTTTCTTGGCTGGTGGCAGGGAGGCTTTCATCTGGGGTTCAAGGGATAGATAATCCATAGTGTCAAGGGGTGTATGGCAAGAGGGGTGGTTCCCGGTGCCAAAAATCACCGCGCCGGGAAGTCTTCTTCACAAGGTGCTGTTCCTGGCGCCGAGAAGCTGGGGATGGAGGTTATCGGCGTGGGAAGTCTCGCGCCGGGAAGGTCTCTTCATGGGGCACTGTTCGGGGCGCCGGGAAGGTTCCGGCCCCCTATTCTTGGTTCTTTTGGTTTCAAAGGGGGGGTTTCAAGCAGGATTTCAGATGGGGGAATCAATCACAAAGGTTTTATGGGCGTGAAGGTCAGGGGTTTAAGGGAGGCTAGCATCAGTCGAAGGGCAAGATCATCCATTATTAAACCCTCGGGGATGTGAGGTGTTTTTCTGGTCACCTGCTGCTCAGACGATCAAGAGATTGATGTCTCTGACCCTGAACCAGTTGGGAGCTCGGCAGAAATCCATGATATGCGGGAAAGTCCATCATCCAAGGGAGGGAAGGAGGGGGACAGAGCCCAATAACCCATTGAATGAGGGTTGGGGCTCCGTCTTCATCCTTCACGAGAGAACGACTCAAGCCGGAAATCCGGAGCATCTAAGCAAACAAACGCTTCGAAGAACAGCGGATGCAAAAAGGGGGGACAGATAGCAGATATTTCAATCATTCAGTACCGAAACGGGCCACCGTGACATTCCATTTCATTGCATCATTCCAAAACTCGAATCAACCATGAGAAGTGAGTGAGGAAAAGGGGGGATGAGCCAGGGGCCGAGATATCCCGGTTACATCCGAGGAATCGAGACAAGACTCGTATAATTACATGAAGAAGAAAAGAAAACATGGGGGAGGGCGGAGCATTGACTCCTCTCCCTCCCCAGCTGCCCACCTGGAGCTTCTTCTCCTTCTCTTTCTCTTCGGATTGATCTCTTCTCCCTTTTCACAGCGGAGGAGGCTCTCTCTCTCTGTTGGTCTCTTGGTGGTCTCTTCTCTTCCTTTTTTTTCCCTCAATTGGCCTCCTCCCCTTTTGCTTTTCGAAGGGGTGGGTTTTTATAGACCCGATCCTCTTACCCTCTCGGCAGGTGGAAGTCGGTGTGCCTCCTCTGTTCGCAGCAGCTCCCGGCGCGCCGAGTGGCCTCCTGTTGAGGTTTCCGGCGCCGCTCCCGGAAGCCCATCTGGCCGGCCCATTTAGGGCTTTTAGGCCTCACACGTGCCTTGGCTTCTCTTAATTCTTTAAACTGATATTCATCGTAACTGGAGAAGGTCCAGTATTAGTGACGTAACTTTGTTGAGATCATCTTGAGATTTCATCAGTCAGCAGACTGGGATTTCATCAGTGCTGTCGTTTGAATGACGATAACACCGGGCATCAGCTTTAGCCTGAGGAGGCTTTAGCCGGGTAATAGTTTCAGTGGTAATTCTTCCGTGGCTCCGACCTTGCCGGAATCTTCACAATCTTCATTTGCTGGTTCTGGCTTTATCTTTATCTTTGCTCACATCTCATCTGTCAACAAATCAATACCTGACTTGATATGACGTGTCATCTGCAGACCTTCAGACGAGGCCGTAGTGTAGCTCTTGTTAAAGTGTGCTAGGGGGTTTGGCACCGGACCTTCGCTTGGCCGGGAAAAGGCTTCGGCCGGGTAGACGGTTGACGAGCTTCGTCATTGATCTTTCACTGTTGGTCTGATCTTCTTTTCAATTCTGCTTCCACCCTTGCTCATTTTCAAGGTGTCAACAAATGCACCCCACCTGCGGGCGGCATAAGCGCAGAATAAGCGGCACGGGGTCTGCAGGTGCCCTTCATCATTCGAGGGTATCTTCCTCAATTTCTTTCTGTCATTGTCATTCAGCTTGTTCATGTTACTGTAACAATATTGTGCATATATCTTTCATTTTCATGTTTTCCATCTCCATATTTTCCAACTGCCTTTTGACTTCTCGGCGCTAGAATTGGGTTACTTCTCGGCGTGACCCTCTCGGCGCTACTGTTGTCGGCGCGGGCGTCTTCGAAAAGGGCTTCTCGGCGCGGGGGGTCTTCAGCGGTTGCTTCTCGGTGCGCTCATCTTCGGCGGTTGCTTCTCGGCGCGCTCGTCTTCGGCGGTTGCTTCTCGGCGCGCATTACCATCCGGGTGAAGGAGGGCTCTCGGCACGCATTGCTTCACGCCGAGAAGCCCCTCCCCTTATCTTTTTTTAACCCTCCGAGAGGGCTTTTACCCTCATTTACACATCCCTCTTCTCTCTCTTCATCTCGGCGGCGGCGGTGATCTTCCCCACTCCGAGAGCCTTATTTCGTTCCCCCCCCCCTTTTTGACCGATTTAGTCTCGGGTAGGTTCATTATACGGGATTGAATCCCATTTTATGTTCGGGATCACTCCCTCTTGGTGGGTGACTCCCTATTTTCTTGGGTAGACCCCGGACAAGAGGAAATGCTGCCGAAATTTCATTAGAATTATTTATTCAATCATCACATGCTCATTTATCTTTCCGATGCTTATTTTCATCTTTTCTTGATTGCAGTCACTGACATGGCTTCCGACTCTTCTGCTGCGGCTTCCATGACTGTGGGAGCGAGTTCATCGGCTCAGCCGGACATATCTCGGGCTTCAGTCAACTGGCTGAATGTGAATAGTCTGAGCTTCGGCTATAACCAGATCGCCACTGTTGACGAGTCCTCTGATTCCGAGACCGACACCGTGCCGTCTTCCGGAGTCTATTCTTCCACAGAAGGGATTGATTTCAGAAGGGTTGCCGACTACCGTCCGGACCTGCCGAAGGATCGTCATCTGCTGCCATTTATCCGGACCTTCACCATAGGTGGAATGAGGGATTTCCTGCTTGCTCGGTCTGTGGAAGCGGCAATACTGGGTGACAGAGACAGCATGAAGGGTTCTGTTTATCGAGCCCGAGCTATATATCTCCCAGGCGAGTAGAGGGACTGGAATGCCGTGCTGGGCATTTTCGAATTAGAGCCGGAGAAGAAGATGCTGACCCGGGCTCCAGAGTTTACCCCGGCTAGGTGGGACCATGCAGCCGGTCGCGTCCATCGGGAGAAGCCCAAATTTGGACTTTTTCTAGATTTTGTGAAGTGGGGTTACAGGGACGAGCCATTCATTCTGAACTGTCTGGCCGTTCAATTTAAATATCAGCTAGCTGCCGGCTGGTTTGGAGATGCTAAAGTGACAGACGCCCATCTCTTCAGGGTAGGAGCAGTGGAGTTTACAGAATTTGTCTTGAAGGAATACGCCCCTTTACTGATTAGAGCTGGGGTATATCATAGTGTATTTGCCTCCAGGTTCCGCTATCCCATCTCTCGGGGATTATGTTGCGGCATGCTTGAAGTGTTCTGCCCACAGTTTAATACGTTCTATACAGCAGAAGGCGAGACTTCTCTCGATCTTTGGAGTCTTGCGCAGCTTTCAGGCCTGCCTATATATGGGGAGCCATATGAAGAGGTCTGTCTAGACGACTCTGTAAAGGACGCCTATGATGGAGAGGGTAGATATTCCTTTGGCTACGCATACCGGTACTTGATGAAGGCTTATCGGACCATTTGTCTGGCCTATAGCAGGGGATCTTCCAAAGGATATCAACCCCGGGAAAAGAGCAGCAGGTTGAGAGTCCGTGTAGGACAGTGGATACAGTACTTCTTCGGGGGTCCCTTGAAGTATACAGACTTCCCTTCCATGGGACCGACTCCCAGTAAGCAGATCAGGGCCCCTCGTTATAAATCAGCATTGCCGGCTTCACTGCGCCGAGTAGGTGTAGATGGCCCGAACCCAGCAGGGGTTGACCCCATTACTCATTGTGCAGCTTATCTGACCTTCTGGCTGTGCACTTTCGCTCTCCCCTAAGGGGACGAGACGACTATCAGACCGGAGGCTATATATCCGGCCTGTCAGATGGCCTGGGGGATGAGACTGTCTCTGTGCCCGGCGGCTTTGTGTTTAATTTACAAATCGCTGGGAGATTTGCATAGACATCGGGTTCCCCGTTCCTTACGGACTGTAGGTCCATTTCATTTCTTCAATGCTTGGGTTTGCAGCATTTTCCCCGAGCTAGCCCCGAGAACTTTACAGTCAGACACACTGCTCCCTCGGATGATTGAGTTTGCTAGCGCCGAACCTGGTCTTTTCTCAGAGCAGCTGTTTAAGATCAGGGGCCGGTTGACAAAAGTGCCTGTAGATGCTCCTGGTAGCATTCATTTCTGGAGCTTGGCAGCAGGTTCGGCTCCTTTAGTAGACCCTCAGAGGGAATGCAGAATGGAGGAAGTAGAAGTTTATGTCCATCCTGTTTCGGGGGCCAATGCCACCCGGCCCATATTAGAACCAGAACTGGTAAGGTGGGCTATGGCTATCCGACCCAGTGTATTGGTCTTCAGGAAGGGAGGCTTGCTCATCTTGGAGCCCTATTACCCATTCCGTTTCAGCAGAAACTTTGGCTACGATCAGCATATTCCATTATCAGCTGCTCAGTTCCCTTTGGACAGCCGTGCCAAGCATGGGTCCTCCATTGCCAGTGATGGTCGGATATGGTGGGATTTTTTCCATCGCCGAGAGGGCGTAACTTTCAGGGTCCCGACCGTTTCTAATCGTATTCCCTGGGTCACATCAGAATACATCAAATGGTGGAATACTCGCACCAATTTTTATAAGGATGGCAGAGGCGCCTTCTGGGATGTGGCCGAGCGCTCTTTCTTAAAGCGGCAATCAGGGCCTGTATTTGAAATTGATGAGGTTCATCTGAAAAGGCTCTATTCACAGCATCCGAGGGAGGCAGACACATACGTTGCCAGGCGTCGGTCCTTAAAAGAGGAAGGCTCTAAAATACCCACTCCTGTATTTTCTGAGATCAATGAAGATGCTTTTACAAAGGACCTGAGGCAGCTGGGCCACATAGGGAGTATTCATGTGGAGGTGCAGTATCCATTTCCCCCGGAGGAGCCTCTCCCGACCGCAACCCCCTGGAGGGGCCCGGTAGACAAATTTCACCCTTATCGGACATTTGTGCGGAGGGAAGACCGCACCAACACATATTATCAGCACACTTCTTGGCTTTTCATGCTGCTGAATGTTCACGGGCTGTCAGTAGAGAACCCGATAGCTGGCATTCTGAATAAGCCGCTTTTTATTTCTTTTCATTATGTCGACGGCTGGTGCATGGATTACCTCGGCCTGTTTCATTGCCTTGACTTCCACAGACACAAAGATTTAGCTGCCTTGACGGAGAAATGCCAGACCATAGGTGATGTATGCTGGCTCGTGAAGGAGGCTGCTTCCCGCTCGAAGGAGGTGGCTTATCTGTATTGGCCGCTTTCCACCTTCTATGACGGCCCAGCAGGTATGACCCTTCCTGTGTGCTCATGGCATCTTTCTTTTATTGTTGTGTTATGCATCTGTCGACTATGACTGTCCTTCTTATGTTTTGCACAGATAGACCGGACATAAAACGGCAGGGACTTTACAAGAAGATTATCGCTCAAGCTGAGAAGCCTGCTTACTTCGAAATCCCTGCAGCGGCACCTACGACCACTCCCCTGCCTCCGGGCAAGAAGAGGAAGCCTTCTGTGGTGAAAGCTGCAGTTGTCAAGGCCAAGAGGGCCAAAGTTGTTCGGGTCCAGCAGTCAGCTCTAGTTGCGACGGACGCCGGGACCCCTCTTCCAGACATCCCCTCTTTTGACGAGTTCAGGTCTCAGAGGGAGGCTGCTCAGGAACCTGTCGAGAGTAGCGGTAAATATCTTGCAGATGCAATCTTCATTGTTTTCTTGATTGTTCTTTTAAGGCGTCCTTCGATACTGAGCTTCTCTTTATCTGATACAACCCCGGAGCAGGTTGCAGTGCCTGCGGAGAGGGACACGAGGCTGCCTTCTCCTACCCCGGCTGGCGAGGAGGAGGGTAAATGTGCTCTCTCATCTTTTCTCTTTATACTTTGTTGTTATTCTTTTTCATTATATCCCTTAGAGTTCCCCTTTTGTTGAGGTGACAGTCAGGGAGCCGACTGGGGCTACGATAGCAGTGGGAGAGTCGTCTCAACCGCAGGAAAGTGAAAGGACTCAAACAAAACAGAGCCCTATTCCAGCTAGACGCATAATCACCCGGTCTGCATCGCGGCATGCTCTAGAGGCGACCTCGTAGCACATATCTAGAGTGGAGATATCCTCGGGCAGCTCCAAGACCGTGCCTGATAATGAGGAGGAAGTGACCTTCAGTGGCAGCGAGGAGGAAATCCAAAAATTAGAAGCCCTCCCTGTGTTTGTAAAAGGCCTCCCGCCCTTTCAGCCTCCTAAACTGTTGATGCTATCTTCTGAGGAGGAATTGCAAGAGGAGTTTGCCGGGCTCGACACTGAGGTCGACATAACCCCTCTATTTGTTGCTTCAACTACGGAGCTTTCTCCTCTTTTGTCTCATCTTGAGGATATAGACCCCACTTTAAAGGTAAGCTTCCCTTTTTTTATTTGTTTGCTGTTCTATTTATTTTCTTCCATCCATTGATGAGGATCATTCTGCTTTGTCCTCAGGACCCTGTCACTACCAGCTCAGATGCGGCCGCAGTCTCCATGGATGTCTCATCTGCAGATTTGATCATCATCCCTGCTTTACCTTCAACTTGCATGGAAATTTCTGAGGTTATTCGCCCCGTGCCAGTGAGAATACAATCCTCAACTGACTTAACATCACTGGATTTGGGATCATCAGGAGAGATTTCTATCCCTGTCAGGACCTCAGAGTTCAGAGCCGAAGTAGACCCAGCCAGAAGCTCCGCTCTTATACCGGCCGCCGTAATGTCGATTGCGCCCGAATCAGCAGTCCCTGCCACAGTGGCTATAGAGACTGGATCTCTGCCTCTACAGACTAGGGACCTTTCGCCCCCATTATCAGAAAGAGTAGCTGAAGATGAAGCCCTTATTTAGGAGACTCATGAAGAGATAGCTCCATCATTCATTGGTCCTCCCTCCGCGGATGTTCAAGCCATAGCACCCGAGACAGCGGTGGAGGAGGAATCTTCAGCTCAGCCAGAGGGCACAGAGAGGGACCGGCCAATTCTTCCAGCGGATTTGCCGTCTTCGTCCTCTCAGCCGGATGTTGCACTGTGGGCAGACATTGATGGCGAGGTGACTTTCGAAGTAGCTCCAGCCCCTTCTCCTGGCTTCGCTTCATCTGAGAGTTTCGTCTGGCAGAAACTGGACATGCTGCGCCAGCTGGTGGAGTCCCAGCCCGGACTGACTTATCTGCGGCTGAAGGAGATAGCCGAGCGTTTCACCGCTGGTCTGCAGGCGATGGGTTGTCCCATGGAAATATGGGCCCAGCGGGTTCTATTGTTGTTAAAGTTCATACATCACCGGGACTTCTTGGCACATATTATGTCTGACAGACTGGCAGCTTTGAAGTTGCAAAGGAAGGAGTGCAAATCTAAGCTGGAGAAGACGGACTCTGTTCTTCAGGAGCGCCAGTGCCAACTGCAGTCTCTGGCGCAGCGGGAGCAGTTCGTGCGCAGCCGGATAACCATCCTGGAGGCTGAACTGTTTGACCTCCGGGCTGAACTGCCGCAGATAACAACTTCTCGACCGCAGCTTGCGGAG
This sequence comes from Amorphophallus konjac, assembly GCA_022559845.1. Classification (NCBI taxonomy): domain Eukaryota; kingdom Viridiplantae; phylum Streptophyta; class Magnoliopsida; order Alismatales; family Araceae; genus Amorphophallus; species Amorphophallus konjac. The sequence goes on from CM040121.1 coordinate 253,724,784, forward strand.
GAAGTAGCTCTGTTGGAGGGGCAGATGGCATCCTTTCGGGACGAGTCTGCTCGGCTACAGGAGGAGGAGGTTCGACTTCATGAGCTGGGGGCTACCCCGCATGTAGGGCTTCTGGCCTTTGAAGACATATTCCGGCGCCCGTGAATATCTGTTTCCCTTTTTTTTGTAATACAATTTCCCCTCAGGGGCCCTTCTTGTATTCCCTTTTTATTCAATGGGAAGGACTCTTTAAACTAGTCTCATATGTGGTTTGTTCTTGACTTATCGCACCGTCAATATTTCACGGCGATTTGGCAGCGGTTTCAGCGGTCCCTATGGGAATAGCCCGTACCTAGCAGGAGAGCGTCCACCCCTTCAGAGAAAGGATGGGGAACTCGCTCCACCGCGTGACGGCCTCCGGGGGGCGCTCTAAACCGAATTTTATTGGTGGTAGCACACGTCCTTCTTGGCCATACGTGACGCAAGGGAGATGGCTTGCAGGAATGTGAGCGAAGAGGCTCAGTGCACAATCCGAAACGGGCGAATGGTCCGTCCCGGGCAGGTTTCAAAGCTAGTCGGGGCGATGTGCCAATCGACCAGTACATGATTTCATCATCGACATTGGGTTTATATCGATGCAAAGAAGCTTTACAAGTTTCATCAGAGTAGATGTAAGGTCTAGACTGGGTAGAGGTTATCACAGGTGGGACACTGAAGGGTGCGTGGTTTTCATCAGGACAGACGTAGGGTCTGAACTGGATAGGATTTCATCATTGATCGGGCGAGGTGCCGATCGATCAATGGCTAGTTTCATCATCGATATCGGGTTTATATCGATGCAAAGAAAGTGTTATAAGTTTCATCAGAATAGACGAAAGGTCTACACTGGCAGTGTTGCATCACTGATCGGGCGAGATGCCGGTCGATCAACAGTTGGTTTCATCATCGATATCGGGTTTATATCGATGCAAAGAAAGTGTTATAAGTTTCATGAGAATAGACGAAAGGTCTACACTGGCAGTGTTTCAATTGGACATGGTTTCATCACTGATCGGGCGAGATGCCAGTCGATCAGTGGTTGGTTTCATCATCGATATTGGGTTTATATCGACGCAAAGAGTCTCATAGGTTTCATCAGTATAGACGTAAGGTCTAAACCGGACAGAGGATTTCATCATTGATCGAGCGAGGTGCCGGTCGATCAACGGTGGGACATATGTAGAGGTGTAGGTCTCGTCAGGACAGACGTAAGGTCTATTCCAGCGGGTTTTATGGCGGGTGGAACTTTGCCAAGAAATATGTAGGTTTCATCAGGATAGGCGTAGGGTCTGTCCTGGTAGGGCTTTATCATTGACCGGTCAAGGAGCCGATCGATCAAGGGAAAGTTTAGGAGTTAGATCAGGACAGACGTAAGGTCTGAACTGGCCAGGCTTTATCGGAATGATGACCGGTTTTATTGTTGGTGGGATATGTGAAAAGTGGGTATGTAGATTTCATCAGCGTAGACGTAGGATCTACCGCAGAAAGGCTTTATCATCGGTGGGGCATAGAGCCAGATGACCGACGGAAGGCCTCATCAGTGAAGGGGAGGTGAAGGCAACGTGCCGGTTGGCATGGAACTTCTGAATTACCACATTACCGACCCAAGCGCCCTTTCGGGTTTTCACCGGAGACAGCCCCCTCTTGCTTTTGCCCACGCGTCCTTTCAGATTTTCACGTGGCGGGGTACCCGATTTTGCCTGCAGTGCCCTTTCGGGTTTTCACCACAGCTGGGTTTAGGGCTATTTTTGCACTTGTCCAGAACGCCTGAACAAGTCTGGCGGGGTATCTCTATTTTCAACCCCATTTTTATATATATACTTTTTTTTGTCATTTTCTTTCTCTTTTCCTTTTTCATTGTCTTTTCTGGGACCAGAACTTTCATCCTATGGACCATGGCGCCATATGTTTATTGTGGACACACGATCATTGATGTGGGTGCCAACATCAATGCAAAGGGAAGTAGGGTTTCATGATCTATCCAGACGAAAGGTCCGAATCGATTTAGAGGATATAAGTAGCAGCTCGGGCACGAGGCCGTTTGCTGAGAATATGAGTTTCATCATTAATGTGGGGTTTAACATTAACGCAAAGGAATATAGTTTCATGATCTATCCAGACGGAGGGTCTGAATAGATTCAAAGAGCAGTGTTGTGCTATGTCAGAGCGGACGGAAGGTCTACCCTGGATGGGTTTTAGCGTCGATCAGGCGGTGTGCCAGCCGATCGATAGCAGGTTTCATCATTGGTATTGGCTCATACCAACGCAAAGATTTCATATGCTTCATCAAGATAGACGTAGAGTCTAAACTGGATAGGGTTTTCATCATTGATATTAGGCGAGGTGCCAATCGATCAATGGCGGGTTTCATCATTGGTATTGGATTTATACCAATGCAAGGAGTTCATGGATTTCATCAGGATAGACGGAAGGTCTAAACTAGATAGGTTTCATCATAGATCGGGCAGTGTGCCAATCGATCAACAGTAGGTTTCATCACGGCGGGACGTAAAGAGACCTGTAGATCTAGTCGGAATAGACGCAAGGTCTAAGCCGGACAAGGTTTCATCGCTGATCGGGCAAAGTGCCGGTCGATCAGTATCAGGTTTCATCATTAGTATTGGGTTTATACCAATGCAAGGATTTCATAGATTTCATCGGGATAGACGTAAGGTCTAAACCGGACAGGGTTTCATTGTTGATCGGGCAGTGTGCCAATCGGTCAACAGTAGGCTTCATCGCGGTGAGACGTAGGATAGGTTTCATCGGGATAGACGTAAGGTCTAAACCGGGCAGGTTTATCATGGTGGGTCTTAGACAGAAACAAGTGGAAGTGTTTTATCAGAACAGACGGAAGGTCTATCCCGAGGTGGACTTATTATCGAGGGAATTTTTCTCGAGCAATGCATGACGGCTTCAACAGAATAGACGTAAGGTCCATTTCGGAGGGGTTTAATCGTTGATCAGGCAAGGCGTCGATCGATCGACGAGGAGCTTTTGTTAGGGTGCTAGGCCCGGATACAGAGGGGGGTGAATGTATCCTTCTATGTATAATGGCCAAATAAAAACTTGGATGCTAGAGATAGACACAGAATAGAACCAATTCGATTCAACTCAAATACAAACACTTGGAGCGTGCCTATTCAAGCATCTAGCGGAAGCAAAGTAAACAATCAAACCACTACACAATAGATTTTTAGGTGGTTCGGTCCACATACCTACATCCACCCCTCACTCCCAACCGGAGTGAGGCTTCCACTAGCTCAAGCTAGAACGCAGACTTAGTCTGCAAACAGTTGCTGCCACACAGCTTGACAAGGGGAATAGCCTCCCCTCTTCCTCCCAACCGGAGGGACCACCTAGTCTTGCAAACCACAAGACTAGAACCGGAGGACAAATCCTCCCTTCCTCCAAACCGGAGGGAACCAACCAATGACTTCTAGTCACCAACAAACTAGAGATCGAAGACCTCTCTTCCTCCAACCGGAGGGACCCCTGGACTTGCAACCCACAAGCCCAGAACCGGAAACAAGTCTCCCTTCTCCTGAATCCACATGAGGAACTCGATCCCCAGCAGGCCAATCGGAAGAACAAGATAACCAAATGAAAACGGAGAAACAAAAACACGAAATGAAAATAACTTCAGCAAACAGAAAGCTGAAAGATGAAATGCACAATATGGCTCTCAACAGAGCTGACTGGCCTAGATCTGATCCACGGTCCAGTGAAGATAGATCTTCAGATGAAGCTTCCTATCTCTCATTCTCTCTTCTTCTTTCTCTTCCTTTTCTTCTCTGCTTCCTTCTCTCACTCGCGAGCTCTCGCTCTTTCTCTTTTTACTTCTGCTGCTTTTCTCACTCTGCCACTCTTCTTTTTCTTCTTCTACTCTTCTCACTGGATCGAATACTCTCTGCTGCTCTCAGACTCGATGTATAGACTTTGCTCTTTTTCTATCGATCATTCTTCTTTAGTGGAAGAAAGCTCATATATATAGCAGCAGCAGCAGTAGCTCCTGGGCGCGTGGCTTCCACGTTTTCCCGCCCAAGGAATTTGCTAGAACCGAGGCAGCTTCATCCACGTGTCAGCATCTTCATACCTCATCCTCCTGGGATCACGAGCCAGGTCATCAATCTCGGTAAGAATCCCTGTCAGACATAGCATTGAATAATTCATCAGTTTAAGTTTGAACATCCTGTACAGACTCTGTTAACGCAAAGCATTGTATAGACTTCAGAGATCAATATAGCAAGTGTGTACAGAGTGAGGGAGTGTATAGACTTAGCAGTCTTCATGCGTGCTCAGTGTATATACTTGCTGAAGAGTGCATTATCATAACAGGAGAGTGTGTAGACTTCAGTGTAAGTCTTGAAGGAATCGAGTGTATAGGCTTGGAACAATAGTTAACCAAGTGTGAATCATGTGAGAGTGTATACACTTGAGGGTCTTCAGTGTCTTCAGTGAATGGACTTAATTAGTTCAGGGCAATCCATAGCAATGTATAGACTTAGGCGTTTTGTTCAAAACAAAAATAATGTACAGACTTCATACTGTACAGACTTGATGTTGATCAACAGACCTTGAACATCAGCCCAAGGCGTCAATGCTTCCATCGTGCAGCGTCGCCTCAGCTCCTCAGGCGAGATGCTCACGCCCTTGGTAACAGGCCAATGCGTCAACGCATCCAGTGTCAACGTCACCTCAGTGAGTAAGATAGAAAGGTGTGCGTCTACGCAATCAGCCAAGTGCGTCAACGCACTAAAGGCACACGACCCATGAAGACAGACAGGCTGTACAGACTATGAAGAATAGTTCAGTGTATGTACTTTGGCAAGGCAACGACGGTAAAGTTCCTGATGAACATACTTTCAGAGCTGAACGTAGGTAAAGAACCCAATGTGCAGACTTGGAAGAGCAACGTAGGAATAGATGCCAATGTCTAGACTTTGGCAAACAATGATGTACAGACTTGCACAGTTCCAGCTGAAGGATGTATAGACTTGGAGTCCAATGCACACGGCTGTACAGACTTTGAGGCTTAATGCAAAGGCCAGTGTACAGACTTCTAAATGTTGTAGCGTTGTAGACTTTTCATGAGACGCTAAAGTCTATTCAGACTTGACCAGTGAGACACTGATAGAGACGATAGGCTGTACAGACTTGCAAAGTTCTGAATGAGACAATCGGCTGAAGGACCGATGTACAGACTCTGAATGTGAAGGCAGTCTGTATAGACTTGAATCGCTTGAAGTGATGTACAGACTTGGTGAGGCTCAAGCAGTGTACAGAGTTGAAGGTCTCACAATCAAGTGTATAGAATTAGGATATTAATACCAATGTATAGACTTCAGCTTGAGACGCTCTTTAAGACGATGAGGTATGTATAGACTTCTCATGAAAACCAGTGTTCAGACTTGAAAGTTCAATGCCACAATGTATAGACTTTGTCCAAGGAAACGAATGTATGGACTTGATGATCCACTGTGGATATATAGACTCAATCAAATGAAGAGCTTCCAGTGTATGGACTTGAGTTAAGTGCATTGGCTGTACATACTTCAATAATCAAACAGGCTGCACAGACCACTGTATTGACTTTGCCACAGTCTAATGAAGAGACTTGAAGAACCTGAACTGATGAGTCGACGCATCAGCTCAAGGCGTTGACGCACTACAGTGTGGACTTTACGCTGTACAGTCTTTGAAAGAGGACCGATAAAGAGGCACCTAGCGTCAACGCATTGCCCAAGCAGCGTGGACGCAGCAGATCAACTATTTCTTACTGCTAACTCTGAAGAGCCTTTGCAGCGTCGACGCTGCAGTTCGATGGGTCGACGGTGCAGTATAAACTGCAGTCTTAAGAACAATAGTAACATGACTGAACATAATCAATTATGCAATGCCATATCAGAACATATGAAGAATTGCATTATGATCAGAAAGTGAATACTAGCATGAAGACTCACACAAGATGACTCACAGTGAATTCACACAAGATGACTCACAGTGAATAACTCACTTCAAAGGCCAATCATCAAAACCACCATTACAGCATTAAAACCATCATCAAAATCACATGGGCACAACAATCTCCCCCTTTTTGATGATGGCAACATGATGCAGTGAGTCAGTCTGATGACTCAAACTATTCTCCCCCTTTGACTTCATCAAAAAGAAAATAGTTTGAGAAATTAAAGCATGTATAAAAATTCAGTCAATTTCTCCCCCTTGCAAGAACATGATTCTCCCCCTTTAAGAGTTTTAGCAAAAAGTCATTAGTTAGAGATGATCAAAAGAAGTCAGCATGCAATGATTGAATGAAAGTCTCCCCCTTTGTGGCAAACAATCTCCCTCATTTGGTATAAACAAGATGAACCATGGGAGGGGGTAAATGCAAAAATGCAGATGCAACAAGAAATGTAATACTTCCCCCTAAGTATATGAATGCAAGGATAGAAATGATCTGAACACGATTCAGTATGACTAGGAATGCTCCCCCTGAATAAGTGGAATCTTATGAGATAGATGAGAAGGAGACCACAGGGGCAAACAAGGAGATGTTCAGGTCAATGACCTAAGGAAAGTGAGCAGAAAGGTTCAAATAATTAGATTTACAAATAAGCTCCAAACAGAAATAATTCAGCAAGATTTTCAAGGAGATATCAATCTCATAAATCCAAAACATAATTTTTCAAAGTCTTCCATTATAGGGACTTATGAATGAGCCTTTTGAACAGCATGGTTTAAACATGATGTATGCAGAGTTTATCAATAAAATTCTGTATTGATATCTAAAACTATGTTTTAATAAAAATGAACCAAGCTCTCATATTTATCTTGATTGTCCTCCCTTTGTCTTACACAATCAAATTTATTGACTTCTTTCAGAATTACATGCACTAGTATTGAGATTAAGCAATTATGAAGTCATATTATTTTGTCTAGGGTTGTAGCAATTTGATTTTAGCATCAATATTCAGATATTTCAATTTGTTCAACAATTTTTCATGCTACAAATTTTACGAGCACTCTAGTTCAGTGCACACATTGTAACTAGAGGATATACCTTGATCAGAGGCCAATATCCCTAAGCCCTTAGTGTGACTAACTGTCATGCTTTATGTGAACAGAGATAGCATTTACACATCATGACACACTCCAAATCATTTCTTGATGAGTGAGTTGTATTTCTCAGTGTGCATGCCATTGCTCTGCCTGAATTTTAATGAATTCTTAATCAGAGTTAACTAAGGCACCTCATGACACAGTCCTTTGGACATGTGTTTCTCAGTGACCAATGTCATTGCTCTGACAGATATTACCCTTTAGACATTTCAGAAAAATTCATTTTCTTCAAATCAATAATAGTTTCATGTACTTAATCAGTTGAAGTCATGTATTCAAAAGTGCAGATTTCAGAAGTTTTCACAAGACACAACATGAAACAGATGGTTAAGGTTTATTAAACATGCTTCAGATATTTTTAAGAGATTTTAAAGTCAACCCTTGAGTACATTAAACTTAAACCACCTGAGTTATTTCAGACATTCATAAAAATGTATAATAGAAGATTTCTAGTTCAAAAGTTTTCAGATTTATGATCGAGATAGCCCATTGAAATCTTCATGAATGACTGATAGAATTTTGAACCCAAATGATACCAATTGATAGGAGAAATACCAATTGTTAAGAGAGATTGTGAAGCTCAAGGTTTTCAGAATATGATTAAGGTTTGTCAACAAAATCAGTAAGAATGGATATGCAATGAGTTCTGACACATGTATGCATTTGACAACCTATATGCAATGCATTGACTCCCCCTCACAATATGCATTCAAACTCTCTTTTTGGCATTTTCAATATAAGGAAATGTAATACACTATATGTATGCAGGGACATGTAAAGACTCAACATTGAATGCTATGCAAGGATATGCAACTAACTCCCCCTGAAAACATGCAATGTTTGTACTGAAAACTGAACATATGATTCCAAATGATATTGTGACTTGTGCACAATCAGACTGTCCTATCAGCAAAGTGACCCATGGTACTAGGCGGAGCACTTGGTCTAAAAGACCACCTCACACATAGTAAGAACCTCCAGACAGACTTCCCTGCCTTTTGGTACCTTACCATTTATATACCATTGAGGTCATGCATGATAATTCAACATGCAGTCCTATATGCAATTCAGAATTTCAGTGAGCTATTGCAACACACAAATTTCAAGCCACATTTATAAGCAGTTCAGATTTTTCAGAAAATTCGAAATGCAATTTGTTTTCAGAGTCTATGCATAACACAATTATTAAGCAATTGCAATTAGCCTATGTATACATCAGATACAGACAACCCTTTTTAATCTGTTATTTGCACAGAACTCTCAGCAAATGCATGATCAGAAAATAATGCATATGGCAAATGATGAATGAAAATGCAAAAAATAGATTTAACTTGCTATGCATTAAAAGTAAAAACAAGAAGAGCAGGAAGTTTACCTGAAAAGTTCAGTATGAGGTTTTCTTCTTGAGTGCCTTGGATCATTACCCCTTTTTATTTCAGTCCCAAGGCACATCTACATAGCAATGTTATTTTGCACAAACAGGTACCCAAGAAGTCTTGGGTCTTGACAAAACAGTATTACTCCTAGCAGGTTTTCTCAGCACATTTCTAGGAGCAGTTTTCAGATCTGATTTATGCACATTCTTGTTAGCATGAATTTTATGTGCATAAGCATGAGATTTCTTGTTAACAGAATAAAAATTCTATTTGCCAAAATCAGTTTGGTTTTGATATCCTGCCAGCCAACAGGTTGCAGCCCTGTGACCTGGCTTCCCACAGTTATAACATGAAAGTTTTGCAAATTATCTTACAAGGAATTTAGCATGTTTGAGATTCACATTTCTACCCTGAATATGCCAACAGTCCTTGACTGTATGGCCATGCTTTCTACAGTGAGAGCAATAAGAGGCATTCTTTTTAAAATTGAGTTCATTATTGCCATAGCCTCCTTGGGCATGCCAACAATCAATGGCCCTGTGGCCATCATTTCCACATTCAAAGCATGAAATAGAATTTCTTTCAAAAAAGTCTGACCAGCATTCAGAGGCCCTGTGACCCCTTTTGTTGCAATTAAAACAGATGATATGCTGGTTCATTGAAACAGATTTGTTTTTATTAAAAACATGTTGGTTTGCAGGGAATTTAGCATGATATGAATAAAAAGTTTTCTTACCACTAGCAAACCAGCAATGAGCAATTGAGTGTCCTAATTTGCCACAATTAGAACATGTGACACTCCTTTTCTGAGGTGAGGGATTTTTATCATGAGATCTCCTAGCATTCTTATCATCCTTCTCCATCAACTTACACTCATGCATCAGATGTCCAACTTTATGACAGTAATGACAGATAATCTTCCTTTTAGATGCATGTGAGTGTGTGTGAGGACTATGATCAGCAAACACTGATGGACCCTTTTCATTTATTTTCCGATTTCCAATCATTTTCTGATTTTTATCATATTTTTCTGTTTTCTTAGCCTTATACTGAGGTGAAGATGAAGTAGAAGGCTTTTCCTGTTCAGAAGATTTAACAAAGACAGTTTTCAAATTGGATCCATCGACCTTCCTCATGACTGGACTGTAGCCTAGTCCCTCTTTCTTAAAATTATCCTTTGCTCCCAACATTTTCTGAGCAATGGGCTGTTTGTCTTTGGAGGTGGTGGCTACATCCGAACCACTTACAAAAGATGTCATAACTTTATTCTGAAGTTCCTTCTTGTTTATCTTATTGTAGCCCAGCCCTTCCTTCCTAGGGTTGATTTTTATACCTAGTAGCTTGTCTAGGTTTTTCTGCCCATCAACAAATTTAGACAAGGAAACTTTCAAATCCTGAATTTCATTTTCAAGAGATGTAATGTGTATTTCATAACTAGCGATCTCTTGTTCACTACAATTGACAGCTTCATTCAAAACCTTGTTAGCTGTTTTGTATTCTTCAATTTCCTTTCTCAGCTCATCTACCTCTTCAGTCTCGTTTGTACAGATGACTTTCCCTTTCTCCAAAGTAAGAAGTCTTTCAGATATTGAAGAGTTCAGTAATTTTAACTTCTCATTTTCTTCCTTAAGCTTGTCATTCTGAATTAACTCATTTATTAGAGTCTGATCTTCTGAGTTAACCATGCTTTCTCTCCTAGCTTCAAACTCCTTCAATTCCTTTTGTTGTTTTTTAAAATCTTTCTGTAATTCTATGTTTACAGATTTTATGGCATTAAAATTTTCAATCAGCAAATCATTCTCTCGTTTAAGTTTCTCTAATTGTTCTTCATTTTCTTTAGAAAACTTTCTGAGAGGGTCATTCTCATTTTTCAGCTCGTTTAAGTCAGATTTAACACATTCATGTTCTTTCAGCAAATCCTTACTCTGAACAGAATCATGACTAGCTAAGCTAAGCTTCTTTTCAAGTTTAGAGATTTCCTTTACATGATCTTGATCTTCAATTTTCAGCAATGAAATTTGTTTATTCAACATTTGAATATCAGACATAAAAGCATCATGAACATTTTTCAGTTCAGCACAGTTTTTACATGGAGAATTGAAACTGTCTGACCTACTATTCTTCTTCAATTTTTTGTATTGTTCTCTTAACTGTTCATGAGACTCTAATAATTCAGCATATGCATTCTCCCAATCTTCTAGAGAGAAATTCTCGAAGAGATTTACCTCATCATCATCATCTTCTTCAGTTTGATTGCTGCCTTGATCGCTTCTGTTGGCCATCATGCAGCTTGTTTGATTTCCTTTCCCGGCTCTCTTCATCATCTCCAACATATCCCTTGCAGATCTGCAATCAAGGAAACATGAGTGAAAGGCTTTGTCAGTGGCTGCTTTCATCAGATTTATAGCTGTCTGATTCTCCTCATACATTGATTCGTGACTGTCAGTCCATTTGGACCTTTTCCTTGGTAATGTATGAGGACCTTGTGAAATCACTTTCCACAGGTCTGGATCAACAGATTTAATATAAGCACGTAGCGCTCTGTGCCACTGGTTGAAATCAGAACCACTAAAGACGGGTGGACAAGCCATTGAAATAGATAGCAGATAGATTCAATGCAACATGAATATTGATGCACTAAAAACAAATTAGCACCGAAGACTGCAAGATCGGATCTGCAGGTCGCTGGACCTTCTAAGCAGACACCGCTCTGATACCAACTGTTAGGGTGCTAGGCCTGGATACAGAGGGGGGTGAATGTATCCTTCTATGTATAATGGCCAAATAAAAACTTGGATGCTAGAGATAGACACAAAATAGAACCAATTCGATTCAACTCAAATACAAACACTTGGAGCGTGCCTATTCAAGCATCTAGCGGAAGAAAAGCAAACAATCAAACCACTGCACAATAGATTTTTAGGTGGTTCGGTCCACAGACCTACATCCACCCCTCACTCCCAACCGGAGTGAGGCTTCCACTAGCTCAAGCTAGAACGCAGACTTAGTCTGCAAACAGTTGCTGCCACACAGCTTGACCAGGGGAACAACGTCCCCTCTTCCTCACAACCGGAGGGACCACCTAGTCTTGCAAACCACAAGACCAGAACCGGAGGACCAATCCTCCCTTCCTCCAAACCGGAGGGAACCAACCAATGACTTCCAGTCACCAGCAAACTAGAGATCGAAGACCTCTCTTCCTCTAACCGGAGGGACCCCTGGACTTGCAACCCACAAGCCCAGAATCAGAAACAAGTCTCCCTTCTCCTGAATCCACAGGAGGAACCCAATCCCCAGCAAGGCAATCGGAAGAACAAGATAACCAAATGAAAACGGTGAAACAAAAACACGAAATGAAAATAACTTCAGCAAACAGAAAGCTGAAAGATGAAATGCACAATATGGCTCTCAACAGAGCTGACTGGCCTAGATCTGATCCACGGTCCAGTGAAGATAGATCTTCAGATGAAGCTTCTTATCTCTCGTTCTCTCTTCTTCTTTCTCTTCCTTTTCTTCTCTGCTTCCTTCTCTCACTCGCGAGCTCTCTCTCTTTCTCTTTTTACTTCTGCTGCTTTTCTCACTCTGCCACTCTTCTTTTTCTTCTTCTACTCTTCTCACTGGATCGAATACTCTCTGTTGCTCTCAGACTCGATGTATAGACTTTGCTCTTTTTCTATCGATCATTCTTCTTTAGTGGAAGAAAGCTCATATATATAGCAGCAGCAGCAGTAGCTCCTGGGCGCGTGGCTTCCACGTTTTCCCGCCCAAGGAATTTGCTAGAACCGAGGCAGCTTCATCCACGTGTCAACATCTTCATACCTCGTCCTCCTGGGATCACGAGCCAGGTCATCAATCTAGGTAAGAATCCTTGTCAGACATAGCATTGAATAATTCATCAGTTTAAGTTTGAACATCCTGTACAGACTCTGTTAACGCAAAGCATTGTATAGACTTCAGAGATCAATATAGCAAGTGTGTACAGAGTGAGGGATTGTATAGACTTAGCAGTCTTCATGCGTGCTCAGTGTATATACTTGCTGAAGAGTGCATTATCATAACAGGAGAGTGTGTAGACTTCAGTGTAAGTCTTGAAGGAATCGAGTGTATAGGCTTGGAACAATTGTTAACCAAGTGTGAATCATGTGAGAGTGTATACACTTGAGGGTCTTCAGCGTCTTCAGTGAATGGACTTAATTAGTTCAGGGCAATCCATAGTAATGTATAGACTTAGGCGTTTTCTTCAAAACAAAAACAATGTACAGACTTCATACTGTACAGACTTGATGTTGATCAACAGACCTTGAACATCAGCCCAAGGCGTCAACGCTTCCATCGTGCAGCGTCGCCTCAGCTCCTCAGGCGAGATGCTCACGCCCTTGGTAACAGGCCAATGCGTCAACGCATCTAGTGTCAGCGTCACCTCAGTGAGTAAGATAGAAAGGTGTGCGTCTACGCAATCAGCCAAGTGCGTCAACGCACTAAAGGCACACGACCCATGAAGACAGACAGGTTGTACAGACTATGAAGAATAGTTCAGTGTATGTACTTTGGCAAGGCAACGACGGTAAAGTTCCTGATGAACATACTTTCAGAGCTGAACGTAGGTAAAGAACCCAATGTGCAGACTTGGAAGAGCAACGTAGGAATAGATGCCAATGTCTAGACTTTGGCAAACAACGATGTACAGACTTGCACAGTTCCAGCTGAAGGATGTATAGACTTGGAGTCCAATGCACACGGCTGTACAGACTTGGAGGCTTAATGCAAAGGCCAGTGTACAGACTTCTAAATGTTGAAGCATTGTAGACTTTTCATGAGACGCTAAAGTCTATTCAGACTTGACCAGTGAGACACTGATAGAGACGATAGGCTGTACAGACTTGCAAAGTTCTGAATGAGACGATCGGCTGAAGGACCGATGTACAGACTCTGAATGTGAAGGCCGTCTGTATAGACTTGAATCGCTTGAAGCGATGTGCAGACTTGGTGAGGCTCAAGCAGTGTATAGAGTTGAAGGTCTCACAATCAAGTGTATAGACTTAGGATATTAAGACCAATGTATAGACTTCAGCTTGAGACGCTCTTTAAGACGATGAGGTATGTATAGACTTCTCATGAAAACCAGTGTTCAGACTTGAAAGTTCAATGCCACAATGTATAGACTTTGTCCAAGGAAACGAATGTATGGACTTGATGATCCACTGTGGATATATAGACTCAATCAAATGAAGAGCTTCCAGTGTATGGACTTGAGTTAAGTGCATTGGCTGTACAGACTTCAATAATCAAACAGGCTGCACAGACCACTGTATAGACTTTGCCACAGTCTAATGAAGAGACTTGAAGAACCTGAACTGATGAGTCGACGCATCAGCTCAAGGCGTTGACGCACTACAGTGTGGACTTTACGCTGTGCAGTCTTTGAAAGAGGACCGATAAGGAGGCACCTAGCGTCAACGCATTGCCCAAGCAGTGTGGACGCAGCAGATCAACTATTTCTTACTGCTACCTCTGAAGAGCCTTTGCAGCGTCGACGCTGCAGTTCGATGGGTCGACGGTGCAGTATAAACTGCAGTCTTAAGAACAATAGTAACATGACTGAACATAATCAATTATGCAATGCCATATCAGAACATATGAAGAATTGCATTATGATCAGAAAGTGAATACTAGCATGAAGACTCACACAAGATGACTCACAGTGAATTCACACAAGATGACTCACAATGAATAACTCACTTCAAAGGCCAATCATCAAAACCACCATTACAGCATTAAAACCATCATCAAAATCACATGGGCACAACAGCTTTATGGTGGGAGGTGAGGCTTTCTTTGGAATCACCACATTACCGACCCAAGCGCCCTTTCGGGTTTTCACCGGAGCCAGCCCCCTCTTGCTTTTGCCCACGCGCCCTTTCGGGTTTTCACGTGGCGGGGTACCCGATTTTACCTGCAGTGCCCTTTCGGGTTTTCACCACATCTGGGTTTTAGCCATTTTTGCCCTTGTCCAGAATGCCTGAACAAGTCTGGCGGGGTATCTCTATTTTTAACCCCATTTTTTTTTACTTTCTTTTTGTTCTTTTCTTCTTCCTTCCTCTTTTTTTTTTAGAGGGTGACAGGTCGGAATGCCACCAGCTCAAGATGAGGGTAGCTTGGCTAGGGCGGATCGCCACTAGACCAAGGAAAGGGATAGCTCGGTTAGGGCGGAGTGCCGTTATACCAAGAAATGGGTAGCTCGGCTAGGGCGGAGTGCCGCTAGACGAAGAAAGGGTAGCTTGGCTAGGGCGGAATGCCGCTATACCAAGAAATGGGTAGCTTAGCTAGGGCGGAGCGCCTCTTGACTGGGAAAATGGTAGCTCGGCTAGGGCGGAGCGCCGCTAGACCGGAAAAAGGGTGTAGCTCGGCTAGGGCGGAGTGCCGCTAGATGAAGAAAAGGGTGCAGCTTGGCTAGGGCGGAGTGCCACTAGACCAAGAAATGGGTAGCTCGGCTAGGGCGGAGTGCCGCTAGATGAAGAAAGGGTAGCTTGGCTAGGGCGGAGTGCCGCTAGACGAAGAAAGGGTAGCTTGGCTAGGGAGGAGTGCCGCTATACCAAGAAATGGGTAGCTCGGCTAGGGTGGAGTGCCGCTAGATGAGGAAAGGGTAGCTTGGCTAGGGCGGAGTGCCGCTAGACCAAGGAAAGGGTAGCTCGGCTAGGGCGGAGTGCCGCTAGACGAAGAAAGGGTAGCTTGGCTAGGGCAGAGTGCCGCTATACCAAGAAATGGGTAGCTCGGCTAGGGCGGAGTGCCGCTAGACGAGGAAAGGGTAGCTTGGCTAGGGCGGAGTGCCGCTAGACCAAGGAAAGGATAGCTCGGCTAGGGCGGAGTGCCGCTAGACGAAGAAAGGGTAGCTTGGCTAGGGCGGAGTGCCGCTAGACCAAGGAAAGGGGTAGCTCGACTAGGGCGGGGTGCCGTTAGACCAAGAAATGGGTAGCTCGGCTAGGGCGGAGTGCCGCTAGACGAGGAAAGGGTAGCTTGGCTAGGGCGGAGTGCCGTTAGACCAAGGAAAGGGTAGCTCGGCTAGGGCGGAGTGCCGCTAGACAAAGAAAGGGTAGCTTGGCTAGGGCGGAGTGCCGCTAGACCAAGGAAAGGGGTAGCTCGGCTAGGGCGGGGTGCCTCTAGATGAAGAAAGGGTAGCTCGGCTAGGGCGGAGTGCCGTTATACCAAGAAATGAGTAGCTCGGTCAGGGCGGAGTGCCACTAGACCGGGAAAGGGGTAGCTTTGCCTGATCACTCGGGGAATGTCGGTTGTGCCGCATGATACAGCTTTAGATGTCTTCCGTTGAGTGGGTAGAATTGGATTTCCCCTCGATGGTTAACAACCACGTAGGCCCCTCCTTCGTAGACCCTCTGTATCACATAAGGACCTTCCCAGCTAGCATTCAGCTTTCCTTTGGGTTGGACGCCATGACTTCTTTTTTCTTGACCATGACAAGGTCGCCTTTCTTGAATTCTCGTCCTCTTACGAGTTTGTTGAATGCAGTGGCCATGCGGGCCTGATACATTTGGATACTCTTCTGGGCTTGGAGGCGCTTCCCTTCCAATTCAACCAGTTCTTCTAGTCTTCTTTCTGCATTGGTCTGTTCGCCACGGGCCAGGCCGTATTGGACTGCCACTCTGAGTGACGGGACTTCCAGCTCTAGCGGAACCACTGTCTCTGAGCCGTATACCAGCGAGTATGGTGAGCACCCTGTAGGTGTCTTGAAGACGGTGCGGTATGCCCATAGAGCTTCATACATTTTCTCTTCCCAGTTCTTCTTATTAGAACTGACGACCTTGGCCAGCAAGGTGCAGAGAGTCTTGTTAAAAGCTTCTGCCAATCCGTTTGCCTGTGGATTGTAAGGAGTGGAGGTTCTCCATTCGATCTTATATTTCTCAGCAAGCCGATAGACCTTCTGATTTCTGAAATGACTTCCATTGTCAGATATTATTCAGCTGGGGATCCCGAACCGGAAGATAACGTTCTGCTTGATGAATCTGGCGACCAGTTCACTAGTCACTTCTCTTAATGCTATAGCCTCCGCCCATCTGGAGAAGTAATCTGTTATGGCCAGTATGTACTTATGTCCGACCGAGGAAGTCGGCAGTGGCCCGACTACATCAGTTCCCCATTGTGCAAACGGCCAACTGGGAACTGTAAGGTGCAGAGTCGTAGGAGGCCTTCTAGGCACAGTAGCATGCTCCTGGCATTTCTGGCATGATTTTGCAAATTTACAGCAGTCTTCAAACATGGTGGGCCAATAGTAGCCCAGCTTCTTGATTTCTATCTTCATCTTGGGACCAGCCTGGTGGGCACCTGCTGTCCCATCATGTGTTTCTTTCATCGCTTGCCAGGCTTCCTCAGTGGACAGACAGCGGAGTAGAATCTTCTTGCGTGCATCTGCCATTATTCGGAACAAAATTCCATTCCTGAGTTCATAAGAATCTTTGATTCTTAGGAGTTTCATCTTTTCTTCTCTTATCTGCGGTAGTTGTTGGTGTAGAAACCACTGCAGCAGGTGTTGTCTCCAATCAGGCGCTTGTTCTGTGCTAATGGTGGCAACTTCGTCTTCTTCGGGGCACCCTTCTAGCATACCGGGGACTTGCCGTCGGTTCATGACGATAATGTTCAGTGTCTTATTTGGCGGAATTGCTAGTGAGCTGGCCAGCTTTGCCAGTGCATCAGCCTGGGCATTGTGTCCACGGCCCACATGCTTGAGCTCAATATGGTAGAATTTCGCCATGAGGCGCACATCTTTTTGGTGGTAGGGATTCAGTTCTGGCTTCTGCACTTCGAACTCCCCTTGGATCTGTTTTATTATCAACATCGAATCCCCGAACACTTGAAGCATTTGGATACCCATGTTGAGGCTTATATATAGCCCGATTATCAGAGCTTCATACTCGGTCTCATTATTGGTGCAGGGCTTGTTTATAGAACAGGAAGTATACACGACTTCCCCTTCTGGTGATTTCAGCACAATACCGGCTCCAGCCCGTATTCTGGTCTTTCCATCGGAGTCTATCTCTGTTCTGGATGCTCCATCGAAGAATAGTTGCCACATAATTGACTGGGTTTGGCAGGCCTCGAGTGTCTCATCATCGGGTAACTCAGTCCCTAGTATATCATTTTCCGGCACAGGATGCTCTGCGAAGAAATCAGCCACGGCCTGTCCTTTTATCGCCCGCTGGGGTGTATAGGTAATATCAAATTCCATCAGGATCACTGCCCATTTACCCAATCGGCCCTTCAGTACTGGCTGAGTCAATATGTATTTAAGCGGATCTGCTGCAGATATCAATCTGACTTCATGTGACAACATATAGTGTCGGAGCTTTTTGACAGCAAAGACTAGTGCCAAGCAGGTCTTCTCTATGTAGCTGTAGCTTTCTTCAGTTCTAATCAGCCTCCTACTTAGGTAGTACAAGGCTTGTTCTTTGCCTTCTTCATTTATCTGTGCCAGCATTGCCCCCAGGGAACAGTATGTGGCTACGATATACAGTATCAAGGGCCTGCCCTTAATTGGTGCCCCCAGCACCGGAGGGGTCTTGAGGTATTCTTTCAGCTTCTCAAAGGCTTCCTGACAGCCATCATCCCAGAGGAACGGCACATCTTTCATCATGAGCTTGTGAAAGGGGTGGCATCTTCCCGACAGATTTGATATAAATCATCGGATATAGGCCAGACGCCCTTGCAGAGATCTCAGCTCGGACAGATTCCTTGGTGGAGGGAGCTCCTGGATAGCCTTAATCTTGGATGGGTCAACTTCAATGCCCCTATGACGGATAATAAACCCGAGGAATTTTCCACTGGACACGCCGAAGGCGCATTTCATGGGATTCATCTTGAGTTCATATTTGCGCAGCCTCTGGAATACTACCCTCAGGTCTTGCAAATGGTCTTCTTTTCTTTTAGTTTTTACTACCAAATCATCAATGTAGCACTCTACTTTCTTGAAGAGCAAATCATCAAAGATCTTGGTCATAGCTCTTTGGTAGCTAGCGCCGGCATTCTTGAGGCCAAACGGCATCCTTTTGTAGTGGAATATCCCCTTCGGGGTACGGAATGCAGTGTGCACTCTGTCTTCCTCAGCAATCCAGATCTGGTTGTATCCGGATGACCCATCCATAAATGATAGAGCCTCATGACCAGTAGTTGCATCGATCATCACTTCAGTGATTGGCACTGGAAAGTCATCTTTCGGGCAAGCCTTATTAAGGTCCCGAAAATAAACACATATTCTAATCTGCCCATTCTTCTTCTTTACGGGCACTATATTGGCTAGCCATGTAGTATACTGGTTCTCTTCAACAAAGCCCACATCGATTAGCTTGTCAACCTCTTTGTTAATCTGATTTATTAATTCAGGGTGCATTCTCCTGGAAGGCTACTTCACAGGGCTAGCCTCTGGGTTTATTGCCAATCGGTGCTGTGCCACATCAGAACTCAGTCCCGGCATTTCATCATATGTCCATGCAAAGCAATCTCGAAATTCCTTCAAAAACTGTATATACTGTTCCCTGGTAGCTGGCTCCAGCAGTGCACTGAGGAATGTCGGCCTTGGCTCATCTGCGGTTCCCAGATTTATTTCCACAAGCTCATCGACGGTGGCCTGACCTCCATCTTCGACCTCGGGCGGGGCTTCTTGCAAGTCAATGAAGCCTCCCGAGATATAATCTTCTTCAGTTTCATGATTTTCTGTTTCATCATACTGGTCATCAGCGGGTGTTGGCTCATCATATACGGCCAATATTGTTGTATTCTGTTCAGTCTGCCCCGAGGACGTAACTGGATCAGCAGGAAACTCAAAGATGGAGTCTTCCGCCCTTAGAGGCTCTTCTGATGCAGACTCCCTTGAGAGGTCATCATTCTGTAGAGCCCGGACTTCTTCCAAGATGCGCTCAAACTCCAAGAATTCCCTCAGCTCTTTGGCTACTTGGTCTTCATCCGGGGTTCCTGTGTCAAACTTTGCTTCAGCATGGAACCGATCCTCTTGGCCAGGTAGGTCTTCCCAGCACCAATCTTTCTTTGCTTCATCAGACGTCCCCGTCTCCGGCTGACTGTCCGGGGCTTCATTGTTCATTATGGATTGATAAATGATTTCTTCATCTTCCAAGGGGTACTTGTCATATCCTACCTCGGGAGGGTCTTCATGCTGGTAGGAGACAGATATGACGTCCACCTCAGCTTCATAGTATTCTTGAAGGGTATAACCCAATCCTGGGTGCTGAGTGATCTTCCTCAGTTCTTTATTATCCCGAGGCGGATCCCATAGCTCCTTGAACGCCTTCTTCTGGGTAGCAGGCTACAATGACGGCATTCACATCTTAGAGAACATCTGCGAAACCCGTCGGGTAGTATAATCCAAGCCTGTAATTGGCACCATCTGGTTTACGACCTCTTCAGGGACCATGCAGTCTTGATCATCTTCCTCGACTGACTCCCCAGTGTAGAATATGGTAGGAGGCTCGCAGAAGCGAGGGACTTCCATAGTCTTCAGTGGTAGCACCGTCTGGTACTCGAGGCTGACGATGGGTTTAAATAAACCCTGCGGCACCTCCACTTGTGTGTACTTTTCTTTCATTTCTTCATTGATATCATCCGGGTGAATGCTAGGAGGGGTGATCCGAGCAAAGTCACCGGCATAAGAGATGTGAGATACCTCATGCTTTATAATATAGCCCTTTGGTGGCGGTGGAGACCAATTTCTTGCCTTCGTCGCCGGCTTTTTCTGGCTGACCACAGCCTCTTTCTCTTCACCCTTTCGCAACACCTCCGTGTAGTAGGATGCATTGAGCATATGGCACTCGAATACTTCAAAGTGATGCAGATCCGCAAACACCCTCTCTTCTTTTCCTTCATGGCAGTATTTAATGCACTGATGCAGTGTGGACGGCACTATCTTATATTCATGCAGCCACGGTCTCCCCAGTAGGGCCTTATATGTGGTGTTAGAGTCGATTACATAGAATCGTACCACGGTAGTGAGATCCCCCAATGTGAGGTTAAAATCAGCAACCCCAAGGGGCGTCTCACATTTCTGGTTGAATCCTGAAATTTTCATGTCTCTGACCTTGGTAAGCTGCAGATCAAAGTAATATTTTTGGTAGATGCGGTATGGGAGAATGTTCACGGCAGCCCCGGGATCTATCAGTACCCTGTTCAGTGGCTGACAGTTCAGGGAGCCCCTCATATACAGCGGTCTGTTATGGCCGGAATTTGGAATCAGCATGTCATCCTCTGAGAATGTAACTGACGACCCAGAATTCACTTCTGTCAAGAGTGCTTCATATTGTGTCGGCGACTGCAAGGCATCAACAATTGCCTGGCGAGCCTCTTCACTCAGAGAGAGAATCTCCCAGATGAAGAATCTGGTAGGGAGCTTCTTTAGCATTTTCATGATCCGGCTGCCCACCCTGACATTAGACAGTCTCATTTCTTCCGCCCATCGGGGTTTTGGAGGTTCATGTGGTGCCCGTGGCCTCTGCTGCCCAGTGCTGGTTTCATCCCCGGGACTGATTTCTTGGGGGGCTTCTTCTATAGCAACAGCCCCTGGTGCCGTCAAAGGGTTATCCCCTTCTTTCTCATTCTGCTTGTAGGCTACAGACGCCGATTGCTGAGGTCCCTTACCTTTATCTGGCCCAGCCTGTATCGATTGCCCATTTTCTAGACTAGACAGAAATTTCAAAAATGTTGGAGTTTGACCTCCTTTCTTCTTTTCTTGGTACAAGCCGGTAGGGGGAGGAACCTGGACACCTCGCACCTCCGGTTCGGGAATCTGGTAGGGCTGTTCCCCTCTGAACATAATGTTATGATTAGCTGGTGGTGGGCGCCCCCACCTTCTTCCGGAGCGTGTTGCATGTGCCGAGGTTGAGGCCTCGGCATGGTTGGCTTCTAGCGGGGCATTTCATGTTTCATCCTCATCGTCCTCCCCGGGCGAGGTAAAGAGTGCTGACAGGGTGTTGCATTGTACTGTCACGACCCTCTTTCCCTTCTTGGACTTGGGCCGTCTCTTCTTTTTCTGGGAATTTGGCTTTATTGGCCTCTGCCCCCAGAAGGGTTCAGTCTCAGCCTTTTCTTGTTCTGCCTCTGACTGCTCTTTAATTTTCAATTCTTCGAGCTGTTCCCAGAGTATACAGTCTTTCACCAGCAGGTGCCCGGGTTTTTTCTGCTCATATTCATCGAGCCCATCAATATACTGCTGTAAACGCCTGGCTGCAGGACTTACTTCCTTATGTGCAGGTAGGGGGACTTGTCTTCTTCGGTTATGAGTGGGGATCCGGATGACTGGTCCTGTCTCAGCTGTGTGCCATACTGGCTTTACTGGAGGTGGTTCGGGTCTTGGTGTGACACCGCGGATAATCGCTCCATTGGTTTTGGCTGCGGGAGTCTTCTTTCTGTTCTTTATGGGTTTCATCTGCCATCCTTCCTGATCCTTCAGTGGGGTGAGGAAGCAAGCTTCATAAGTATGCCTGGTACATTCTTCAACGGCCTCCTTAGGCAGCTGCTGGTAGATTGAAATCATATTGGCGGCCATTTTTAATGCCGGAGGCTCATGTGGACGAGGTGGCTCTACCTGGTAATCTCCCAGCTGTAGCTCGCCCTTTTTGACCATGCCTTCCATAATATCTTTGAAGACGTAGCAATCTTCAATTGTGTGCCCCAGCGCACGGTGATATGGACAGAACAGTGGATCACCTTTCTTCGCCGCGTCATCGGGTCTCTTTGGTTCAGGCAATGTCATCTTGTTGAACTTGTATGCCCAGTTGAATAGTGCGGCTATCTTATCTTTCGGGAAAGAGTACAGCTTTCTCATTTTGTTTCTCAGAGAGACCTTATCTTTTCTTTCTGCTGTGTCTGCTGGTGGGGGAGCTTCATCTGCTCCCTTCTTCCCTTTCTGTTGCTCGAAGGTTCTGAAATCGACGGTGTTGGCCTCAGAGTGTGATGGTCGTCGATCATTAGATTTCCCTTTCGGCACAGTGGGAGCATTGACCGTCGGACGCTTAGACAGGAACGTCTCGACCTCCGCCACTATATTGTTCAATCGGTCAAATGTTCTGACATCTGCACCAATCATCTTTTCCAGTACCTCTCTCCTGAGGCTCTGCTTACATATTTGCACTGCATCTTCTTGATGAGGAGGTCTTCTGCATCTCATAGCTAAGTTCCTCCACCTTTTGATGTAGTCTAGTGCTGTTTCATCTTGCTTTTGCCAGGTTGCATATAGTTCTGCTATTGTAATTTCTCTTTCCGTGACGTGAAATCTGTCGCGGAACTTTCTTTGCATGTTAGGCCAATCGGTCACTGACCCAGCCGGTAGGCTTGAATACCATTCAAAGGCTATCCCGGTGAGGGATGAGCCGAAAAACTTAAGCAGATAAGCTTCATCAGCTGCCAAGTCACCCATGATTGTGGTGTAGTAAGCTATGTGCTCCCTGGGAGAGCCCTGGCCATTAAACTTTTCAAACTTCGGCGGCTTACTGACACCTGGAGGTAGTCTCTTAGCAGCATACTGGGGAGGATATGGTACCTTGTACACATCGTAGGTACTAGCATCATCACCAGTCTTTTCAGACAGCTTCATCTCCACAATCTTTTCAATCATCAGCTTCTGGGCTATGGCTGGATCTATGCTTTCCGGGAAGAAGTGAGCTTGTTGCTGACCATAAGGAGTTGTCATCACAGTTGCGCGCAAGGCTGGCGCGGCAGGCTGCGTCTGAGATGCAGAGGGCTGAGCTACCGTCTGCTGCAGAACGGGTTGGCTCGGTGCTTTGCCCTTATCAGCGGGAAGAGGATTAGCTGGAATAGCCATTTTTGTTGAACTGGCAGTCTGCCCCACAGGCTCGGCTTGCTTGGAGACCGGTGTAGCTTCATGCCTCTCATTTAACTGTCTTCTGAGAGCATTGATCTCTTGTTGATATCTTCTAAACATCATCTAGATCATGGGATCCAGGGTTGACGGGATCTGTAGATCTTCTGAAGTCCCTTCAGCATCATCAACGAAGGGATTGTCTTCCTCTTCCGTTGTCACCACATTAACTGTCATTGTGGTGATCTTGCAGGCTTCTTCATTAGTCTTCATCTTATCTTTTGCCGCCTGGCCTCTCCTTGTGACGGGGCCTGGTCTGGTTGCTAGTCTGAGCAGTTCATCTGGCTGTGTCGGTAACATATCCTGCCCTTTGACAAGCCCGGCCATATTGCAGGCAAAGATCTACATCTTTTCCCTCTGCCTGAAGACTTTCCTTCTCATCTGATCGGGGTATTTGAGCCGGTCAAAGACTGATATTCTTTCTCTAGCTTCTTCTCTATGCAGGTCTTCTTTTCCATACCCGGCTCTGTGGCCTCCTTCATAATCATTGGAATCAGAGGAGGAGACTCCGAGCATCACTTCTTGAAGGGTTTCTTCTTCTTCTTCATCCATGGTGCCCAAGGCACGGGATAATCTTTGCTGCCCGAGGGCGGAGTTCCCCAGGTAGTGAAAGTAGTCTTGAGCCACTTGTTTCATCTCCTCTTGATTGTGCCTTCGTGGCTTTGGTTGGAGCATCAATCTTTCCTGGCTCTTCTGCTGATAAGCCAGTCTCCCCACCTGAGCAGTCAGGTGCTCGGCTTTGCAGTATTTGAGTATATCGGCCTGTCTGGCGCAGACTCTTGGTCTTCTTAGAGTGACAGCAGTGACTGGTTCGCTTATTCTCATTTCCTCTTCCTCCCTGAACCTTCTACTCCCATCCTGGCAGCAGTTGGCAGCAGCAGCATAATTCCTTCTTTCCCATCTTTTGCCCCCAGCCATGGGGTGGGTGACCGTTAGGTCTTCCTTCTGCTCATATCTTCCGCCCCTTATCCTGGGGTGAATAGTAGTCAGATTTCTTCCTTCATTCTCTTCCTCATCTCTCCTACCCCGAGCCCCGGGGTGAACAGCAGCAGTGTTTCTTATGTCTCTTCCTTTTCCTCTTCTGCTTCCTGCCCTGAAGCGGGCAACAGTGGTGTCAGCAATGTTTTCTTCATCTTGAGCTGGGGCCCAGCTTTGGGTCTTCTTCTGCCGCCAGATCTGCCTGAACTTGGGCGGCTTTGGTGCCAACGGCCTTCGGTGCTCTTTCTCGACGTTGGCCCTCCTAGTAGCCAGAGTTTGGAATCTGTTGGTGGTGGGTACTCTCGGGACGACCACATCTAGGTTGACCTCCCTCGGGCGGCCGTTGAGGTTCATCCGGATCCCCCCGATCAGCATCGTCTTTCCTGAGTTGGATATCCGACGACCCGCAGCAGTAGATAGGGCTCTCCTATCGGATCTCCTCCTTCTTCCAGCAGCAGAGGGTGCGCCCCTTTTCGCCTCGTGATGGACGAAGCAGGCCACGACCTCAGGAGTATCCTACATCCCCCAGCTCATTTTGGGGATGGTAGCTTGTGGCAATGTCTCGACAACAGTCTTCTGTTCCTGGTTGTCGATCTCGAGCAAGTCAGTGAAGATGAGGCCCAAGCAGTTGGGCATCCCGACAGCAGGCGGCATCGATCCGAACGCAAGAGGTACCGCCAGGTAGCCCTCTCGAACATGTACATCAACCACTTGTTGATCAAAGTGTACAGAGATGATTCCAGCAGTCATTGTAGTTTCCTGGAAATAAAGAAAGCAAGGAATCAGAAGTTTGAGGGGGGGCCCACTGGGCCTCCTATTTCGACGTAGAGATGAAGGGAGACTCGGTCCCACCTGGCGTGCCAGACTTGTGGACGCGGGATTTATTTATGTTAAATTTTTATTGATTTATCGATTTATTGGTTTGGTTAATTGGCGTGCCAGTCACATGTGTTACGATTTTTATTATGCGCTCGACTTGACTTGGTCAGTCGATTGTGAAGTCTGAGTCGGGACCAAAAGTCCGCCATACCATAAAGGGTATGACGTTAATTACGCCCTTCCTAAGAAGGACAACCCTTGATTAAACGCCGAAATAGGAGGCCTCATAAGGTAAACAGATATTCATATGCACCATTTTAAACTTCATACCAGGGCCAGGAAGGCGGGTAAGATAGTAACATCAACCATAGAAACAGACTACATCGTTCAATTGGCGGTTCAAAACGACTAGACTTGGGGGAAGGAGAGACGAAGGATACCAATCACACACAATCTGAGCCATGACCATGGCGGAGGTTTAAAGCATCGATCAATATTTTGACAGCATTTCCCCTTTATCTGGATTATGCCCAGGGGGAAATAGGCTATCACCCACGGAGTGCCGAGATGAAAGCCGAGAGAAAGAGAGAGGTCAAACCTCCCGACCTTACACGTATATGCCCTGGGGCAATATTTGACTTTTCCCTTATAAGAGCCAGTGACACTATGCAGTGGCATAGCTCACCCTGGTTAAAGGGGATGCGCATAAATCCGCTGCGAATAAGAGAGTCTGACTCCCTTTGATTTATCTCCCGGGCGACGATGGTGACTCATGGGCCCCCTGGGTAGGTCTGACCAAGGGGTTGAAGATCCCGTTGGGTGATAGGGCTAGCTCTCGGCTCAACTGGTCCGAGAATGAAGCTCCCGGCGCGAGGGCGAAAGAGTCAGGGGAGACTCTCGGCGCAAGGGCAAGGAAGCTGGTTCTCGGCGCCAAGGTGAGAAGGCCGGGGGTTCCCGGCGCGATGAAGAGAAGGCCATGAGGTTACCGGCGCTATCTTCCCGGCGCGAGGAGGATTTGCTCAAAGAGGGTTTCGGCGCGACCAATAGCGAAGAAGGGAAGCTCCCGGCACAGGCCTCTCGGCCCGGAGAAGAACTGATGGGCCTTTTCGACCTGGCCAAAGGAATGGGGTCCTCGGCGCGGGAAGGTTCACGCCGAGGGCTACTCGTTTATTCTACTGTTCGCGGAGCCGAGATAGATGAAGTCACTGAGATGTATTTTAGGGTTTTACGATACCCGGTTCTAGGGTTTGCTGGCGGGTTAAGGGATTTCCTGGAGATCCAGGTCAAAGTAGATGGGCCCTGGGTGATCAAAATGCATCTATTCATCGGGCTTCAACTGATTTTGGTTTGTGTTTCAAAAGAAGGCCAGAGGCTGAGAGGAACTGGGGAAGACCAATCTAGCATAGAGGACCTCTTTCACCATTGATGTGTAGAGTCCCGGGGACAGTTTAATATTGTCTTTCATCGTCCTGGGAGAATTTGGGTAGCACGTCCCCTGGAATCAGCCTTTGCCAGGGAATGATAGGCAATCACCCACGGAGTGCCGGGATGAAAGCCACAATAGAGGGGTATTGGACCCCTGCCCCATATATGTGCTTGGAGCACTAGCTTAATATCCCTTTTGAGGCCATTGAAGCTTATGCAGTGGCAGAGCTTCCTTGGCTTGTAAGGTTATGTGGAGGTTATCCCCATTAATCTTTATCCCTGAGGTGCATATGATGACCTGGGGTGCCCTTTGACAGAATAAGAGGCTACATCTAGTAGACTATAAGGGGTATCTGTATGGTTTCTTGGCTGGTGGCAGGGAGGCTTTCATCTGGGGTTCAAGGGATAGATAATCCATAGTGTCAAGGGGTGTATGGCAAGAGGGGTGGTTCCCGGCGCCAAAACTCACCGCACCGGGAAGTCTTCTTCACAAGGTGCTGTTCCTGGCGCCGAGAAGCTGGGGATGGAGGTTATCGGCGTGGGAAGTCTCGCGCCGGGAAGGTCTCTTCATGGGGCACTGTTCGGGGTGCCGGGAAGGTTCCGGCCCCCTGTTCTTGGTTCTTTTGGTTTCAAAGGGGGGGTTTCAGGCAAGATTTCAGATGGGGGAATCAATCACAAAGGTTTTATGGGCGTGAAGGTCAGGGGTTTAAGGGAGGCTCGCATCAGTCGAAGGGCAAGATACTCCATTATTAAACCCTCGGGGATGTGAGGTGTTTTTCTGGTCACCTGCTGCTCAGACGATCAAGAGATTGATGTCTCTGACCCTGAACCAGCTGGGAGCTCGGCAGAAATCCATGATATGCGGGAAAGTCCATCATCCAAGGGAGGGAAGGAGGGGGACAGAGCCCAATAACCCATTGAATGAGGGTTGGGGCTCCGTCTTCATCCTTCACGAGAGAACGACTCGAGCCAGAAATCCGGAGCATCTAAGCAAACAAACGCTTCGAAGAACAGCGGATGCAAAAAGGGGGGACAGATAGCAGATATTTCAATCATTCATTACCCAAACGGGCCACCGTGACATTCCATTTCATTGCATCATTCCAAAACTCGAATCAACCACGAGAAGTGAGTGAGGAAAAGGGGGGATGAGCCAGGGGCCGGGATATCCCGGTTACATCCGAGGAATCAAGACAAGACTCATATAATTACATGAAGAAGAAAAGAAAACATGGGGGAGGGCGGAGCATTGACTCCTCTCCCTCCCCAGCTGCCCACCTGGAGCTTCTTCTCCTTCTCTTTCTCTTCGGATTGATCTCTTCTCCCCTTTCTCAGCGGAGGAGGCTCTCTCTCTCTGTTGGTCTCTTGGTGGTCTCTTCTCTTCCTTTTTTTTTCTCAATTGGCCTCCTCCCCTTTTGCTTTTCGAAGGGGTGGGTTTTTATAGACCCGATCCTCTTACCCTCTCGGCAGGTGGAAGCCGGCGTGCCTCCTCTGTTCGCAGCAGCTCCCGGCGCGCCGAGTGGCCTCCTGTTGAGGTTTCCGGCGCCGCTCCCGGAAGCCCATCTGGCCGGCCCATTTAGGGATTTTAGGCCTCACACTTGCCTTGGCTTCTCTTAATTCTTTAAACTGATATTCATCGTAACTGGAGAAGGTCCAGTATTAGTGAAGTAACTTTGTTGAGATCATCTTGAGATTTCATCAGTCAGCAGACTGGGATTTCATCAGTGCTGTCGTTTGAATGACGATAACACCGGGCATCAGCTTTAGCCTGAGGAGGCTTTAGCCGGGTAATAGTTTCAGTGGTAATTCTTCCGTGGCTCCGACCTTGCCGGAATCTTCACAATCTTCATTTGCTGGTTCTGGCTTTATCTTTATCTTTGCTCACATCTCATCTGTCAACAAATCAATACCTGACTTGATATGACGTGTCATCTGTAGACCTTCAGACGAGGCCATAGTGTAGCTCTTGTTAAAGTGTGCTAGGGGGTTTGGCACCGGACCTCAGCTTGGCCGGGAAAAGGCCTCGGCCGGGTTGACGGTTGACGAGCTTCGTCATTGATCTTTCACTGTTGGTCTGATCTTCTTTTCAATTCTGCTTCCACCCTTGCTCATTTTCAAGGTGTCAACAGAAATGAATGAGGTTCTATTAAGAGGAATATTCAAGATCAATTCTAACATTTAATCCAACAACAACAACCATCTTTCAAGCGTTTCTAATTAGTCAAGCTCCCCCTCTCTAGTAGCTCTATCTTCCATTCTACCCAGAAAACAGCAGAGAAGCAGAATTGACTTTACTCAAAGCACACACTCGCTCCCCCTCACATAGGGACCCCCACCAGAAAAAGTATGATAAAACTACCACTAAATTTATGGAAATACATGAACCAGAATTCATTGCCTCAAATCAGTCAAAGTTTGTAAATACCAAGTTCTCTTCTCAAAGAAGTGAATTTTTCAGTATCTAGAGGTTTTGTAAAAATATCAACAATTTGATCTGCAGTCCCAACATGAATTAATTCAAATGTTTTATTTGCAATTTTACTTCTGATAAAGTGGTGCCTGATTTCAATGTGTTTTGTTCGTGAGTGTAAAATAGGATTCTTTGCAATGTTTATGGCACTAGTGTTATCACAAAAGATGGGAGTGCAACCTGTCTCTACTTGGTAATCCTGAAGCTGATGCTTGATCCAGATAACCTGAGTGCCACAGCTGCTTGCAGCCACATATTCAGCCTCAGCAATGGAAAGAGCCACTGAATGTTGTTTCTTTGAACTCCAAGAAACTAGGCATCCTCCTAAGAATTGGCAGTGGCCACTGGTGCTCTTCCTATCTAGTTTACATCCAGCAAAGTCTGCATCAGTGTATGCAACTAAATCTAATGTGCGTGAAGCAGGATACCATAAGCCTAATATATGTGTGGCAGACAGATATCTAAAGATTCTTTTTACAGCAGACAAATGTAGTTCAGTAGGCCTTGACTGATATCTTGCACATAAACCTACACTGAATTGAATGTCTGGCCTAGAGGCTGTTAAGTACAAGAGGGATCCGATCATACCTCTGTAGAGTTTTTCATCCACTTGTTTACCTGACTCATCTGCATTAAGGGTCATGCTTGTACTCATTGGGGTGGATATATGCTTCAGGTTAGTCATCCCAAACCTCTTTAGGATTTCCAGCGTGTACTTGGTTTGGTGGAAGAAGCAGCCATCTGACATTTGATTTATCTGCAAGCCAAGGAAATAAGTCAGTTCTCCAACTAAGCTCATCTCAAATTCAGCTGACATAAGCTGTGAAAATTCTTTACACAGTTCAGGATTTGTTGATCCAAAAATGATGCCATCTACATATACCTGAACTATGATGAGATCTTGTCTTGAATTCTTAGTGAATAAGGTTTGATCAACTTTACCTCTGTTATATCCTTTATTCAGTAAGAAACTGGTCAGTCTTTCATACCAGGCCCGAGGAGCCTGCTTTAGTCCATAAAGAGCTTTGTTTAACCTGAAAACTTGATCAAGTTTAGTCGAAAACTGAAAACCAGGAGGTTGTTCAACATAAACTTCTTCTTTTAGAATTCCATTCAAGAAGGCACTCTTAACATCCATTTGTTGAAGTTTTATGTTGTTTGAACAAGCAAATGCTAATAGAATTCTGATAGCCTCCATTCTAGCTACTGGAGCAAAGGATTCATCAAAGTCCACTCCATACTCCTGACTGTAGCCTTTAGCTACAAGTCTAGCTTTATTCCTAGAGATGACACCTTCTTCATTCAGTTTGTTCTTGAAAACCCATTTTGTTCCTATTACATTGAAATTTTCAGGTCTAGGTACAAGTTCCCAGACATTGTTTCTATCAAATTGCCCTAGTTCTTCACACATGGCAGTTACCCAATTCTCATCACTTAAGGCTTCTTCAATGGCCTTAGGCTCAATTTGAGAAACTAAAGCAATTAAGTCCTGATCCTGAACATTTCTGAAATGAGATCTTGTCCTAGGGAGATCATTAAGACTACCAATAATATTGATTACAGGGTGGTCTTTTAAAATTCTGACATTTGTTGAGGACTCACCTTGTTCGGCTGTACTTACTAGGTTCAGATCAGTGGGTTCTTCAGCCGGTTGTACTTCCTCCTCTTGCATTTGATTTAGGAACTCTCCATCATGACTTGTAGGCTTGTTATCATTATTTAGACTATTAGAGATTTTTGTTTCATCAAAAACAACATGAGGGGTTTCCTCTACAGTTCTATCAGTTTTATTAAAGACCCTGAAGGCCCTAGATGTTTCAGAGTATCCTAGGAATATTCCTGGAATACTTCTAGCATCAAATTTATCTAAGTCTCTCTTGTTGTTATTATGAATAAAGCATTTTGAACCAAAAATTTTGAAATATGAGACATTAGGCCTCTTACCTTTCAGGAGTTCATATGGTGTTTTCTTATGTATGGGTCTTACCAAAGCTCTATTAAGTATGTAGCAGGCTGTGTTTGCCGCTTTTGCCCAAAAGCTCTTAGGTAGCTGACTCTCCATTAGTAGTGTTCTTGCCATTTCCACTATTGTTCGATTCCTTCTCTCCACAATTCTATTCTGCTCTGGGGTCCTGGGAGAAGAAAATTTGTGAGTCAGTCCCTCCTTATCACAGAAGCTAGAAAATGAGGAGTTCTCAAACTCTCCTCCATGATCTGATTGGATAACAGTGATCTTGTGCCCTATATGTTTTTGCTTATTGAAAAAATGTTCAAATTTTTGAAAAGCATCACTCTTATTTGCCAAGAAAAATAGCCATGCAAATCTAGAGTAGTCATCGACAATGACAAAACCAAATCTCTTACCATTTAGACTCTGGGTTCTGGTAGGACCAAAGAGATCCATGTACAAGTGTTCCATGATCTTTGTTGACAAGCTCTCAGACCTAATTTTAAAGAAGCTCGAGTTTGCTTGCCTAGAGCACAGGCCTCGCAATTCTTCGAAACTGATTTGAACTTTAAGCTAGGCATGCCTCTAACTAAATCAAATTTAGCTAATTTATGCAAGGTGTTAAAGCTAGCATGGCCTAGTCGCCTATGCTAGTCAAACATGTTATTCTCTGAATCAGCAGTGAGACACAGATTAGACTCAGACTCAACATCAAGATCCACAATATAGACATTATTGACTCTATTTGTAATGAACTTTATTTTATCGGAGTTTGGTTCTAAAATTTTGCAAGCATGCTCATCAAAAAGAACCTTGTGACCCTTGTCACACAACTGACTAATACTCAATAAATTGTGTTGCAGACCTTCAACCAACAAGACTTTCTCAACAGAGTTGGAGGTTTTCTTACCGATGGTTCCAGTCCCAATGATTTGGCCTTTGTTTTTACCTCCAAACTTAACTGACCCTCCTGCTTTCAATTCAAGCTTGCTGAACTTTCTTGATCCCCTATCATGTGCCTCGAGCAGCCACTGTCGAGATACCACTTGTTGTTCTCGGCTGCTAGGCTCACCTGCACAATAACAATTTAAGTTGTGTGCTTTGGAACCCAAGGTAAGTTGGGTCCAAAAATACCGTTCAATTCATTAAGCACAGTCTTGGGAATCTAGATCTGTTTTAACCCCTTTTTCTTTCTGTGCTGAGAGTTGACAGTTTTGTTATTGATGTGCATTTCATTTGTTTCTTTTTGTTTCTCAAGGTGTGTCCAGTTTCTGTTGATAAAGGTTTGGGTCCCAGCCAGACCATAATTTTTAACCTGTCTAGATGAAGGTATTTTATTGACAGTATTCTATGTATAGTTAGATGTTCCCATGTTTCTTTTAAAATAGCCCATTCTTTTATTAGAGTCATAGTTGTTGAATTGACAGACACCTTGCTTCTGGTGCGTGGGCTTGTTGAATTTCTTGAACATATTTTTTCCAAAATCAGCCTGTTGTCTATGGATGTTCTTTTGTTGTTCAGTAGTTTTGGAACTAGATGGAATGTCCAGTTTCTCTTTTCCTTTCTCAGTGTAGAAAGTAGTGGTTTTTACCCCAAATGCTTCCTTCTTACTTGGGTTGAAACACAACCCCTCTCTGTTAAAGTTTACTTTGGTGCCTAACAAGGCATTCCAATTACTCTCTCCCAAAACAAACCTCTCAAGGGTTTTCTTCTTATCTTCCAACTCCTTTCGCAGACATATATTGTTTTCCAGCAATTCATCATTGACCCTTTTAACAGCTTCATACCCTTCCTTGAGTAAGTCATTTTGTCTCAGGTTTTCTTCAGTATGTTGATTGGTTTCATCAAGCTGTTTTCTAAGTTTTTCAAGCTCATTTTTAACAAGATTGTTCTCATTTCTTACATTTTCCATTTGAGCTAATTCAGCTATCAGTTTGGAATTTTCTGTCTTGATGAGTTCTTGTTCTTCATTAACCACATTGAGTTTGCGTTTGGTGACTCTATGTTCTTTAGCTAAGGCATTGTACATATCTAGCAGTTCACCATACTTATCTTCCCAGTCATCAATAGAGTAAGTCACAAAGGGATTGATTACCTCATTTTCCTCGTCGGCCATCAGACACACTCCTTCAGTCTCCTTTCCTGAGGAATTCGTCTCTGAGTCTTCTTCTTCATCGCTCCAAGTGCATACCATAGCTTTTGACTTTTTCTTGTACACTTTGAAGCCTTTCTTATGGTAATCCAGTGTCTTCTTCTGAAGCTCAGGAATCTTGCTTCATGTGCCCAAAGTTCCTGCAATGATAACACATCACACTTTTAGCATTCCTATCCTTGTCATTGCCATTGTTCGGATATTTACCTGATGAGTAGTTTCTTCTTCTCCCATATGATTTTCCCTTCATTTTTAGAAATTTCCTGAACTGTCGTGTGAGCAGAGCTTTTTCACTCCTGTCAAGGTCTGGAATTCCATCAGAGTCTCCACTGCTGCTGCTGCTGCTACTGCTATGTCGTTCAACTTTAAGAGCAACATTCTTGCCCTTTCTGTCACTTCCTTCTCCTGTTTTCTTGAGATTTATCTCATAGGTCATAAGAGACCCTATGAGTTCAGTGACAGTCATGGTTGTTAAATCCTTCGATTCCTCTATCACAGTGGCCTTTGTGTGCCACGCTGGAGTCAAAGATCTCAAGATCTTCCTGACTATATCCCCTTCAGATATTTCCTTTCCAAACCCCTTGAGGCTGTTTGTGATCAGTGACAGCCTAGCGTACATATCAGTCACGCTCTCCTCTGACTTCATCTTGAATAATTCATACTCAGAGGTTAGGTAGTTTACCTTGGTAGCTCTGACCTGAGAGGTACCCTCGTAAATCAGCGCTAGTTCATCCCACATCTTCTTAGCTGTTTTGCACGCTGAAATTCAGGCATATTCTTCAGGGTGAACTGCGCACTGGATGATGTTGAGCGCAGACCAGTTCAGTCCAGATAATTTGACTTGTTTTTCAGACCACATCTCCTCATTCGGAGGTAAATCATAAGGTCCAGTTGTAATGACTCTCCACAGCTTGTGGCTCTGATATCGGATGAAAACTTCCATCTTGTTTTTCCAAAAGAAATAATTAGAACCATCAAAATACGGGGGACGGGAGATTGACTGTCCTTCAGCTATGTAGTTGCGAGGACCACTGGTTCCAGGATTACCCTGGTCATTGGACCACATCTCGGGTAAACCCGCTCTGATACCAACTGTTAAGTAAGAGGTCGGTGAGATAGAAGGGGAGGGGATGAATAGATCACCGTTTTAAAAAAATTATCCCAGGCGAGGAGATCTTACAAGATGAAATTGGCTAGGAGGACTGACAATATGAATGATCAGAAACCTTAAACAAGATAAGGCACATCACGAGCATAGAACATATATCATTCAGAATTCCATTAGCACAAATGCACAAACACTAACCGAGCAGTCAGACCAAGGTTTCGATCAGCAACAAACACACTCACTTCATGAAGCCAGAAAAAAGCATAAAGAGAAAAGATGTGCACAATCACACCACGACGAACAGGAGGTTTAGATGGTTTAGTCTGCAACCTGCAGACTTACGTCCATCCCTCACTCAAGCAGAACGAGGCTTCACTTTCACACGAAAGAACTGCAGACTCAGTCTGCCAACAACACGCTGATCCACAGCTTGGGGAACGAAGTCCCTACAGACGCTGAACTTACAGCTTGCACCCAGGTCTCACACCCCAAGACCTGACCCGGAGATAACTCTCCCTTCCTCTTAGACAAGAGGGAACCCAGCAGTGACCCACACTCACTGCAAATCAGAGACGCTGTCTCTCTTCCTCCACAGCCGGAGGGAACAACCTAGATAGCCTCCTCACTATCTGAACATAACAACCCCGGAGACCACCTCCCTTCCTCTGATCTGATTCAGAGGGAACCATAGTGCAACCCAGAGGATTCACCTCTCTTCCTCTACACCTAGAGGGAACGATAAAACAGAGTATCGGAATTTAAGAACAAACAACTGAAAACATAAAGAAATATCAAAGAGCAATCAAACGGAGAACCAATGTAGCTTCTTAGAGAAGCATAAACAAAACATAGCAGAAAACCATCCTCTCCTTCATCACTCTCTCTCTTCCAGGTACGCTCAACGAATGGATCAGGATGGCTTCTCCTCTCCTTCCTCTCGCTCTGGCCTCACCCTTTTCCTTGTGGCTTCGGCGGCTTTTCAGGGGCAGAAACCTTCCTCTATATATCCAGACTCACGAGAGACTGAGGGTGTGGGAGACACGCGCGAAGAAGATGCTTCCAGATGAGCCGAGCCACGTGTTAGATGATTATTCCCTCGGATCACGTGCTCACCTGATTGGAATAAAGTTCCAATTTGTCTTTTAGTCCCTGTAAGGTTTCAGAGAGCATTCGGTTAATTTCATGAATATTCAAGTCATACGTTTATTCATACCGATTGCATGGGACTTATCAAAGGACTGAAGACCGCGTCAACGCACTAAAGCCAAGGCGTGAACGCAATGGATATAATGGAGAACAGGTCCCTTGACAAAACACACTAATGCGTCAACGCAGAAGGCCAAGGCGTTAACGCTCAGCAGACAAAAAAATAATTAGACCAACTTTGCTAGCCATTGCGTCAACCCCATAGCATGATGGTCTTAACGCAATGGTTACAAATGGAGAGGAGGGCTTTTCACAAGAACACACCAATGCGTCAATGCATCAGTGGCAGCGTCGACGCATCCGCTTGGTTGTGGTTCACAAGACCTTTGGACATTAGCCCAAGGCGTCAACTCTTCCATCGTGCAGCGTCGACTCAACTGCTTAAACGAAATGCTCACGCCCCTGGCAACAGGCCAATGTGTCAACGCATCCGGTGACAGCATCGACGCAGTGGACAAAACACCAAGCGAAAGATGCACTATTGCGTCTACGCAGCCATCCAAGTGCGTCAACGCACTAAATGCACAGAACCCATATAAACAAGACAAATAAGTATGAGCTCATGGGTGAACATGATAGAGGAGCATTAAATCAAAAAAGCATGATGAAAAGCATTTGATCCATAGATGTGCATGCAAGACAACAACATTAGATCCTAAGAATATTTAGACAATGCAGGATCTTTATCATTCATCAAGGAGCATCAAAATAATTATCAAAAAAATAATTTGATTCATAGTGTTAGTCATCATCAAAACTACAGAGATGCAACATAACCCTCTTGCGGCTTGTTTCAAACCACATAACCCCGTGATTCTAGTAGCCGATATAATGGTGCGGCCCAGGCCCAACCGTCCAACTCCTTGGCACGGTCCGGGTGGAACCTTGTGTGTCCAGTTGAGCGGCCAGTCTCAAGCCGTTCAACCCTGGTGCGGCCCGGTTATAACCGTTCATCTTTGGCAGCAATTATTTTTCGACTTATTATGCGATTTTTCATAAATATCGCCATGGTTAAATTATTTTCAAAATGATGGCATATTTTAGATCCAAATAGAGTAGCTTTTCTTTCCTTGCAATGGAGCCACTAGTGTAGCCCTAAGGCCTTTGAGTTGCCGACCCGCCTGGGGATGGCGGAGGGGTGTTCCCGTCACACGGTTTG
The DNA here is from genome assembly GCA_022559845.1 of Amorphophallus konjac. Lineage (NCBI taxonomy): Eukaryota > Viridiplantae > Streptophyta > Magnoliopsida > Alismatales > Araceae > Amorphophallus > Amorphophallus konjac. Next base: position 253,761,452 of record CM040121.1, read on the forward strand.
TAAGCTAGTTCCGTGGGCTCCCGGCCAGCGGTAGTGTCCTGCCGAGGGAGAAAACTAGCTAGAGGGCCTGGCTCAGGCAAGAGTCAGTGTGTGCACACGTAGTCAGAGGCGTTGGACTGACACTAACGAGTGTCACTCTGACTAGTCACATGGTTTGGTACTGTTTACGCGCTCTGCTTGTCGTGTTACAGACTGTGAGTGCTTGAGACGCAGTGTAAGCCGTCAGTGGACGCGTCTGGTTTCTTCTCCCAATGGTTGTCTTGTTTCCTATTGCTTGGTTATTTGAGGCATATTCTACTGGTAGATTTACTTTCTGTTATTTAAATTTACAGATATTGGCATGTTTTAGCTGTGTGGTTAGATTTTACGGCTTTATGGTGATTATTTTATTCATGCCATTGCCTGTTTATTTTAATCAAATGCATGCTCTAATTGCTTTAATTTCACATGATTGCATGTTTAGCACGAGGTAGGGATCCGCATGACCCCTACTGAGTCTGGCTGTGACTCACCCTTCTCTTTTCAGGTGAGCCGCGCCCGCCATCTCCTGGGGTTTTCCGTGTGCTTGGAGACCGTCCTTAGCCGCCAGCAGTAGACGGGTCACCTTTTCGGCCTTCTTTTGCACTTTTACCGGGGTATGCCCCGAGTAGTTGTACTTTTGGACTAGCACTCTTGTGCCTCTGGACTAGTATATATGTTAGCACTCTGATTATTTTAAATTTTGCTTCCGTACTTCTGTTAAATTTTATTGCTTAATTCAAATATGCGCACTTTTGATTACAATTCGTTATACATCCCCTCGACAAACTCTACAAACCCTTTAGGGGCCTCATCAGCCTCTTGGGTGGCCTCCCTAGTTCTTGGTATTGGTGTATCGATGTTATCGGTATATCGGTATCCGGAGCTCTGGGTCGTTACAGGGTTAGACCTCGTTTGGCCTCTCCGTACGGGCGGTGAGATTTCCCCTCTCCAACCACCTTGGTCCAGGGCGCTCAAGCCTGGTTCCGAGCACTCACCCCCGGCAGTATTCATGACTTCAGGCAGTTTGGGTGAGTATTTAAGGAAAGCTTTGCCGGTAGTGGCCCTCCAAGGACAGTTGTGGGGCTGTTGGCGCTAAAGCAGGAACAGGGGGAAAAGCTTCGGGCTTATATCAACCGATTTAAATCGGAAGCCCTGCGTATCCCTCGCTTGGATGTCACCTCGGCCATCACCGCATTGACTAGAGGCACCCGCGATGAGAATCTTCGGTGAGAACTAGTCCTCTATCCCCCCACCTCTCTTGCCGATCTGGTGACCCTAGCCTTGTGTCACATGGAGTGCGAGGAAGTCCTCAGCGCTTTGCGCGGCACAACGGGCTCGGGTCGAGAAGGGGATAAGAAGCGACCATCAGAGCAAGGCTCGGGCTAGGGGAAAAGGAAGAATCAAGACAGAGACCATAGGGAGCCCCCTCGAAAATACGAGCGGTACACTCCTCTATCCGCCCCCCTCTACGAGATATACGAAGACATCAAGGGCTCGGGCCTTCTCTGCCAACCCGAGCCTATGAAGGCCAACCCAAAGCACCGCAGCCACCACAAGCATTGCTAGTTTCACAATGACCTTGGGCACCATACTGGAGATTGTCACAAGCTCAAGGATGAGATCGAGCGTCTCGTCCGCCAGGGACACTTATCTTGATACGTGTCCGAGCAGAGGGAGGATCGTGGCGTCCCAGCAGAAATTGACAATCACCCCCACGGAGTCCATATCAATGTTATTTATGGCGACACGGCATCAGGAGGAGACAGTAGCAGAGGAAGGAAGCGTCACGCTGAACGGGCGAGCAGGGCCTCCGAGCCCCCCAAAGCCCTGTTGGCAGGCGAGCAGCAGGCCTTGGTGTTGATGGGGGCATCTCTCGCCCTTCACATTTTTCCACAGCTTCGATTGCTCGCCAGCATAGCTCCATTGTGTCCGTCATATTTTTCTTTGAGTCATAATTATGTAATTTTCATTTTACTTGAGTCATGTCCCTAGGTCTTGTGTTTATTTCCCTAAGTTTGAGTGTCATTAGGTTGTTTAGTTAGCTATTGGGCCCAATTCATTGGGCTTGGCCTAAGGGCATCCCCCTACCCCCTCGGTTATTTTTTATTGAGTCAATTGTCAGGGTCTTATTGTAAAATGTGGGTTGCCTATATATAGGCCCCATTCCCTTCATTTTGAACTAATGAATCAATGAATGAAAATTGACATTCGAGAGTTCAAATTTCCTATTGGAGAGATTCCATTAGTTGGGTGAGAAACCCTTGGGAGTGATTCCCCCTATCCCCCCTCTCTCTCTACCTCTCTCTCTATAATAAGTCATTTTCTCTCTCCTCCACTTTCTCTCTCTAAAACCTATGCCCCTTTCTCTCTCCTCCCCTCCCAACCACCTTTCTCTCTCTAAAACCTACGCCCCTTTCTCTCCCCTCCCCTCCCAACCACCTTTCTCTCTCTTCTCCCCCTCCAATAACTCATCCCCAACTCCCCACCAACCCACCTTAACTCCACCCCAGCCCCAAGGGAGATTCCACCACTCCACCCTCCAACCACCAACCACCCACTCCCCTTCCCCAAGCACCCTCTCATCTCCCAAGGGAGAATTCCCACTCCCCAAGCCCCCTTTTACCTTCCCCACACACCTCTTCCCATCCCCCAAGACCAAAATTTAATCCCACCCTTAAACCCATTTTCAAATACCCTTTCCCTCTCACCCACCTTCCCAAATTCGTAGCTCCTCCTCCCACCACCTGTTAGACCCCCTTCCAGACCCCATTCTTCCCTCCCCCCACCTTGGAACACCCCCTCCTAGACCCCCTCACAGCCCGGGCTTTCCCCACACTCATCCACCCCCATTTCCCCTCCCATATACCCCATTCCCCCCCGTCATCTTCAACCTACAGTTCCCAGTTACAGATCTACAGAAGAGTAGCAGCTTGCAGAGGTGACCACGGTTTCCTCTGAATGTTTCTTAAGGATCAAGAGCCATCGTTGGAAGCGCCTCCCAGTCCTCTTCGCAACGGCGGTGGTCCCATCCCGTTCTGAGTTCGTGATCGCCCAGGGGAGTCATTCTTCCCCGACTGCGTAAAGCCTCCCTGGCAGGAGACCAGATCTGGAGTAGAAGCCCGACTGCGACGGTCCTACTTGGAATCTCACCGAGAGTTCTTCTTCAAAAAGCTTCTACTACGAGTCTTCTTTTTTCTCCAAAAATCAGATCTCAGTTTGGCATCCAGAACAAGGAGTTATCAATTTTCTCCCCCAGGTGCGCGGTTCTGCTTCCCCACAGTCTGCACCGACCTCTCATCAGAGTTCAGAGCCCACTGGTCTTCTCCGACAACGTTTCGCTTCCCCGCTAGTTTTTCTTCGAAGAGGACCCATCAACGGTTCCAACGGCTCTAGCGGCACCTAATTCTGAGTTCGGGAGCGGTCGTGGCATCCTCTTCTACCTGCTGTTGGAAACCTGAAGCTCTCAGAACCAAGGGTCTGCCACCCTGTTCAAGCCCCTACCCCGACCAGCAGCGGTGCCCAAAGAAATCAACAAAATTCAAGCATCATCCCTATCCAGCTACAAAGAATCTCCTTGTGGTCTCGTCATCGTAAAAATTCTGGAGTGGCCACAGCATCGTGATAACCATCAATCAGTCCTGAAGCACAGACAGCGGACAGAACCGACGTCGGCTTCCTTGTTGATCGCTAGTTCGGTGTCACCCCTCCCCGCTTGGCCGGCTGAAGGCTCCTGCTTGTGTGGAGGTAGTTTTGGATGTAATATCAGTTGACCCCCACCCCTAGATCCCCCCCTTGCATGGGGTGTAGTGTTGTAATAATTTGAGCAGGTCAAGCTACCCCGGCGTGGCGTGTGGGGAACCCACGCTTCCCCGCTCGCCCACGTCTCCGAGTGGGACCGTTTTCTTCAAACCGGTCGAGTAAGTGCTCCACTCGTAGCTCCATTTAGTGCTTGTTCTTTCTAGTATTAGTTCATAAACTCCGTTGGCCGTGAGAGTGAGAGCCCGATCCTTGAGCTCCTTGCTTCAAGAGATCACCGTGGGGTGAGGAGTGTAACACGTGCCTTGGCACCTCGTCGGCTCCCTTGAATTGGGCTGCCATTACCCTTGGGAATTAACCTAGGCCTTTCTGGCCCTCTACAAGCAAGGGCCCAGCCCTCACAACCTCTCCTTGTCATTTCCAAGCTACCCCGGGTCTTGGGTGAGCATCGGGTGAGCGGTCGCCATTATCGGTCCGTTTGAATTGCAAATTGTGCTTGTTCATTTTGGTCCAAGGGTGTGTCACTTCAATTGGTATCAGAGCAAGTCATTGACTTGTCTCTACAAGTCAAGTCCTAGGGCATGCTTGCATTGGAGTCATCATCAATCCGACCCTTGCATTGATCCCCCCGATCATCGTGGCCGCCTCCTACTTAGCCTACTCACCACCCATGGACTTCATCCTAGATAGGGATATTACCTTTGACGGATCATGTTCTAGTGACTATCTTAGGTGGGAGGCTACCATAGAAAAGTACTTTGAAAAGACTTGGGTATATGGATCCGCGAGAGTCCGAAAGGCCAAGGGACGGTTTTGGGGTCAAGCCAAGAGTAAGTGGGAACACATAGAGGGATTAAGAAGGGTTAGGAGGCAAGAGCCCATTTCCTCATGGGATGATATGAAAGTAGAACTTAGAAAGATCTACATCCCCACATATTCCCACCCCTCCTATTCAAGCACCCCTAACCCGAGGAGCACTACAACTCCTCCATCCCCACCCGGCCAACTTGAGACCGACCTTTGGTCTCCACCCCCACCACCCCCAACAAATCACCTACCAACCATCATAACTACACTTCGCAACCAAGTCCTCTCCCTTAAGACCCAAATAAACTAAGCATCCACCTCTCCACCAAATCCCCTAAGGGTCCCCATAATCCAACCAAAACCCCCTTCCGCAAACCTCACTATCCAAACTCAATTGGCCCCCACTTCCCCCCGTCCACAACCGACCGATCCCAAGGGGAAGAGACCCTTAACCGACCCGGTTTCCCCAATAAGGACCACCACTCACCCTATTTTCACCATTCAAACCCAAGTGGATCCCGTGTCCATCCCTCCACCTAGACCCATGATGGCCACCACCACCCAACCCACAATCCCTCACCAAACCCATACCCCACAATTCCCCTTGGTCCCCACCACTATCCCTCCATCGTCCCCTAAAAAGGGTACAGCCCCCCAATCAACCCAAACTGAACCAACCCACCTTCCACTTCCAACCCCAACCCTACCCCAACCTAGGCCACCACTACTTCCACTCCCAACCCAAGTTCGACCTCACTCACCACCCCGGGTACACCATGCCCCAACCATCATCACCCCATCTCCAAAAGACCTTCCCATTCCCTTGAGAAAGAAGGCCACACCCACTCACATAGGAATAGTTGATAGCCCAGACCCTCTCCCCGCCCATAAGTCCGAGTTCACACCAATGGTGAGGAAGAGCCTCAACCCTCCACCACTTCAAATAATCTTGATCTTCAAGAGCCACAGACCATCACAAAAGGCACTATAATCATAGATGGGCCCCTAGCTAGATGGCTAAAGGAGAGACCAATTCACCCCATCATATCCTATGTTTGCCCTCCCATAGAGCAAAACCTTCCCATTATACCCTTCTCATCCTATCACACCATAATCCAAACATCCTACCAAGTGGAAACCTTAGAGGACCTTCTTAAGGGCTTAGCATGGCAATTAGAGTTGACTGGCATGTTGACTCCCATGACCCAACAACGTAGGAGCCTAGACCTCCTACACCTATGTATTGGGTCCATCACCTCAATGTGCACCATGGGTTGCTACACTAGTGACCTCCTATTATTCCTCCCTATACCCGATGAGCCCGATGTTATCCACGAATTAGAGTTACTTATCTCGGGTAGAACGTCGAGCCCTCCACTCATGGCCGACCCACTCACAAAGAACTTCGGCATAATTGTCTCATTAGAGGAGGATGACCCACCACCACTTGAGGATCTTGAGGACATAGGGACCCTCCCCCTCGATAACCCTTTTTATGATCCCTTTGATCCCTTCTAATGGGGGTCAAAGAACCCATGGGACCCAACCACCTTATCCACCACCCACCTTTCCCTATCCCAACCCACCATGTTTGACCCAATCCACCCCATCCTAAACCCGGGTTACACCTTGGGAGCCATGACCTTGGGCCACATATCCCTAGGTAATAAGGTTGTGCCCCACCCCATGACGACCACCTTCTTAGATCCATTCGATCTTTTCCAATGGGAGTTCAAAGGTTGTCCCACACCTATACATATGGAAGTCACCTTTGGGAAAAGTATGCATGTGTCTAGGCTTACCACACCCCTTGGCATGAACACTATGTTGGGTCCATTCATTCATATCACCCACATGTCAAGTAGAAAGTATGAGTGGTCCATATTCGGATGTCATGGTCCACCTTCATTCATCATGGGTCTTAAGCATGTCAAAGGCATCTACGGATGTCCGGGTCCCCCGATATTTATCACCACTTTGCATGATAGGGCCACCTACGGGTGCCCCGACCCACCTAGGCTGACCAAAGTCTACACTGCATCATTACATGATAGGTCAACTTTTGGTTACCCAGGTCCACCCATCACCCCTAGAATGTCTGCATTCACAACATTGTATAAAGAGATCCGCAAGCACATTAGCAAGAAGAATGTGACTTATAAAAGGTTGGCCGACTCTCATCGACGTCACCAAAATTTCCACGTGGGTAACTTTGTGATGGTGAGGACGGAGAAGCTCTCCCCAGGAGACATCTCCAAATTGAGGTCTCGTGGGGCTGGTCCCTTCCAGGTTATGAGGTACATTGGCGCTGAGTTATATCTTCCCGAGGAATATGGGGTAAGTCCCACATTCAATGTCGCCGACCTAGTGCCATATAAGGGACTCATGGTGGTACCCAGTGAGGATATTGAGCCTATTCCTTCCCTTGAGAGAGCACCCACCTGTGATGAGAGACCACCAGCCAAGAGAGCCCAGCGTGAGCAAATTGAGCAAATATTGGATGAACATGTCACTGCCATCAGGAGCATGGTGTATGAGCGCTATCTCATCGGATGGACGGATCGGTCTCCTTCGGATGACTTATGGGCGATATCACTTCTACACCCTCCAAGGAGGGAAGGACTCTTACTCGACGGAGTCGAGTTCTCCGCACCCCGGGAGTATGATGGGGGCATCTCTCGCCCTTCACATTTTTCCACAGCTTCGATTGCTCGCCAGCATAGCTCCATTATGTCCGTCATATTTTTCTTTGAGTCATAATTATGTAATTTTCATTTTACTTGAGTCATGTCCCTTGGTCTTGTGTTTATTTCCCTAAGTTTGAGTGTCATTAGGTTGTTTAGTTAGCTATTGGGCCCAATTCATTGGGCTTGGCCCAAGGGCATCCCCCTACCCCCTCGGTTATTTGTCATTGAGTCAATTGTCAGGGTCTTATTGTAAAATGTGGGTTGCCTATATATAGGCCCCATTCCCTTCATTTTGAACTAATGAATCAATGAATGAAAATTGCCATTTGAGAGTTCAAATTTCCTATTGGAGAGATTCCATTAGTTGGGTGAGAAACCCTTGGGAGTGATTCCCCCTATCCCCCCTATCTCTCTCTACCTCTCTCTCTCTAATAAGTCATTTTCTCTCTCCTCCACTTTCTCTCTCTAAAACCTGCGCCCCTTTCTCTCTCCTCCCCTCCCAACCACCTTTCTCTCTCTTCCCCCCTCCAATAACTCATCCCCAACTCCCCACCAACTCACCTTAACTCCACCCCAGTCCCAAGGGAGATTCCACCACTCCCCACTCCACCCTCCAACCACCAGCCACCCACTCCCCTTCCGCAAGCATCCTCTTATCTCCCAAGGGAGAATTCCCACTCCCCAAGCCCACTTTTACCTTCCCCACACACCTCTTCCCATCCCCCAAGACCAAAATTTAATCCCACCCTTAAACCCATTTTCAAATACCCTTTCCCTCTCACCCACCTTCCCAAATTCGTAGCTCCTCCTCCCACCACCTGTTAGACCCCCTTCCAGACCCCATTCTTCCCTTCCCCCACCTTGGAACACCCCCTCCTAGACCCCCTCACAGCCCGGGCTTTCCCCACACTCATCCACCCCCATTTCCCCTCCCATATACCCCATTCCCCCCCGTCATCTTCAACCTACTGTTCCCAGTTGCAGATCTGTAGAAGAGTAGCAGCTTGCAGAGGCGACCACAGTTTCCTCCGGACGTTTCTGAAGGATCAAGAACCATCGTTGGAAGCGTCTCCCAGTCCTCTTCGCAACGGCGGTGGTCCCATCTCGTTCTGAGTCCATGATCGCCCAGGGGAGTCATTCTTCCCCGACTGCGCAAAGCCTCCCTGGCAGGAGACCAGATCCGGAGTGGAAGCCCAACTGCGATGGTCCTGCTTGGAATCTAATCGAGAGTTCTTCTTCAAAAAGCGTCTACTACGAGTCTTCTTTCTTCTCCAAATAGTAGAGCTCAGTTTGGCGTCCGGAACCAGGAGTTATCAATTTTCTCCCCCAGGTGCGCGGTTCTGATTTCCCACAGTCTGCACCGACCTCTCATCAGAGTTCAGATCCCACTGGTCTTCTCCGACAATGTTTTGCTTCTCCACCAATTTTTCTTCGAAGAGGACCCATCAAAGGTTCCAACGGCTCTAGCGGCACCTGATTCTGATTTCGGGAGCGGTCGTGGCATCCTCTTCTTCCTGCTGTTGGAAATCTGAAGCTGTCCGAACCGAGGGTCTGCCACCCTGTTCAATCCCCTACCCCGACCAGAAGCGGTGCCCAAAGAAATCAACAAAATTCAAGCATCATCCAGATCCAGCTACAAAGAATCTCCAAGTGGTCTCGTCATCGAAAAATTCTGGAGTGGCCACAGCATCATGATAACCATCAGTCAGTCCTGAAGCACAGACAGCGGACAGAACCGACGTCGGTTTCCTTGTTGATCACTAGTTCGGTGTCACCCCTCCCCGCTTGGCCGGCTGAAGGCCCCTCCCTATGTGGAGGTAGTTTTGGATGTAATATCAATTGACCCCCACCCCTAGATCCCCCCCCCCTTACATGGGGTGTAGTGTTGTAACAATTTGAGCAGGTCAAGCTACCCCGGCGCGGCGTGTGGGGAACACACGCTTCCCCGCTCGCCCACGTCTCCGAGCGGGACCAGTTTCTTCAAACCGGTCGAGTAAGTGCTCTACTCCTAGCTTCATTTAGTGCTTGTTCTTTCAAAAATTAGTTCATAAACTCCGTTGGCCGTGAGAGTGAGAGCTCGATCCTTGAGCTCCTTGCTTCAAGAGATCACCGTGGGGTGAGGAGTGTAACCCGTGCCTTGGCACCTCATCGGCTCCCTTGAATTGGGCTGCCATTACCCTTGGGAATTAACCTAGGCCTTGCTGGCCCTCTACCAGCAAGGGCCCAACCCTCACAACCTCTCCTTGGCATTTCCAAGCTACCCCGGGTCTTGGGTGAGCATCAGGTGAGCGGTCGCCATTATCGGTCCGTTTGAATTGCAAATTGTGCTTGTTCATTTTGGTCCAAGGGTGTGTCACATCAGGTGTTCTCCGACCAAGACTTGGAAGGGATAGCTACCCCGCACGACAACGCTCTTGTTGTATCGGCCACTATAAACCATTGTAACGTAGATAGGATATTGGTTGACAATGGTAGTGCCCCTGATGTACTCTTGTACAAATATTTCCGTAAGATTGGTGAAAACTCATCCATACTCTGGCCAATTCGAACCCCCCTTTGCGGGTTCAACTGCCAGGTGCAGACACGCTATTTTCACATTTTTTCGGGTTAAATCTCATATTACACAATAATGCCCCTAAAGCGGCTTACGCGGTGGACTTGTTTGAGTAATTCTTTATGATGATCTTGGTCATTAAGAAAATAAAAAAATTGAGGAAAATATTAAAACAACAAAAAATGAGTAAATAAAATAAAGTAAAATAAATGATAAAAATAAAACAAAGATATGCACACATGTTACATCCAAAAATAATATCTCATACACAAAAAAAGAAAAAAAGAGAAAATATCAAATCAAAAAAAAGGAGATAAATAATAATTATGAAGATAAAGTAAAATAAGCTAATTATTACTAACTAACCCATCTAACTTATTATAATCCCTCTTCTTATCTCTCTCCGACATCTCCTTTTCCTTCACCATCACTCCCCACTTATTCTTATATACAAAACAAAACACATGTCTCTCTCTTATCTCATCTTTTCTTCTCCAATAATTCTCCTCACCTATTCACTCTCATCTCTCCATACTCATCGAAACCCTTCTGTCACTCTCTAGACACCCACCAATTCCTATCTTCTGATTCTTCCTTTTTTTTTTCTCACTGCACCCACGTATTCCCTCCGACCTCCATCTCTCATTTTACTTCACTACTCATTCGACATCCCAGAGCCGATCCCAACATCCTCTCTCTTCCCATCCATCTCTCCATTTCTCTCCCTCTCCCACTGTCCCTCATGCGACCACCCCCTCTCTCTCTCACTCCCCCACTCTCTCTAACTCCACCCACGTAAACCACCTCCACCTCCCTTTTCTTTCTCTTCCTCCCTCTAACACACAAAAAACCACGGCCCTCTCCTTTTCCCCCGCGCGACTCTCTCCCTCACTGGACCTCTGCCGAGCCCCCTGCCGGTCTCCCCTCTCACCCACGGCAACCCCATACCACCGCCGTGAAGCCACCAGCACCACCATGAAGCTTCCCTTGCATGCCCCCGCGTCGCCGTGAAGCTCCCCCGCCGTCTGCCTCCTCGGCACCGCCAACGTCGTCCACCTCAACACTGCCGTTGCAAGCTCCCGTCTGGCCACCTCGTGAAGCCACCGGCTGCACCGCCACTGGCCACCTCATGCCAGCATCACCGAAGGCCCCCCCCACCGTGTCGTTAGACTCCCACATCGATGCCCAAGTTGCCGCCGACTTCCCCCCGTCGAGCCTCACCGCCGCAGCAGGTCCCCCACACCGTCGTCGTCCATCCGCCACCACCTCCGGCTACCGCACACGCACCAACCCCGGCACCATCTCCGTTGTCGTTCCCGTCTACCGCGGCCACCCTCGCAGCTCCGCCTTTCTTTGCCGCCGCCGTCGTCTTCACCGGCAGCCACCTTCCGTCTTCCTCCATCTCTCTCTTTCTCGCCGTGACCGCTCACCCTCTCTCTCTCGTTCCCTCTCTCTCGATCTCACTCTTTCTCTTTTTTTTATTTTATTTTTTTATTCTTTTTTTATCTCTTCCCCTCTCTTCTCCGATCTCTCTCTCTCTCTTTCCCTCTCTCGATCTCTCTCTTCCCTTTATTCCTTTTTTATCTTTCTTTTCTTCTCTCTCCTGTATATCTCTCTTTCTCTCTCTCTCTTAACCTCTTCTCCACCCGATATATCTCTCTCCCTCTCTTTTACACATTTTTTTTCTTTTTTAATTCCTCTTTCTCCCTTTCTTTCTCTCCCTATTTTTCTCCCTCTCACCCATCTCTCCTACCCGTCCTCTCTCTACCCCATACCCAATCTCTTTCTTTTATTCATTCTATTCATTTGCTTTTTTTATCATTCTTCTTTCTCCCCTTCCCTGTTTCGATCTCTCACTATCCCTCACATGACACACACATGATACCCACATGAGCATGTTCATTATATTTGCTTTATAAGTACCTAAGATAAACATGTGCTTTTCATTCTGCAGAAGGCCCAAGAGCTCCTTGGAAGCACCCTTTCGCATTGCATCCCTAAGAAGGCCCACGTTGGCATCCTGCTATGCTTATCTAACTTCTGTAAACCCATCATGTTGGCATGTGTATATTCATTGTGGAAGGTGGTGACTTCTAACTGAGAGAGGTCCAATAATAAGAGTGGAGTTCATTGTGGCGGAGGGTGATATCATTCGTTATCTATAATACTTGTACCTATATAAATATCTATATATACATATATACATATATATATATATATATTCCATGTGTATTTGTGTGTATATATATATATATATATATATATATATATATATATATATATATATATATGTGTGTGTGTGTGTGTGTGTGTGTGTGTGTGTGTGTGTGTGTGTGTGTGTGTGTGTGTGTTTAAATATGTATATTGTTGTGTTCATCTATATTAGTCTTATTTTACCCTCTTGAATGTGCAGAAATAAAGGCGGCCTTCGGCCCAATTAGCTCTCCCGCGTGTTCCCGTACACGGGGAAGCCGTTTTGTCCCATTGCTCGTCTTCGTGCTTGCATCATCATCAGTGACTCTGTTTCTTATTATTTTATTTTATTGTATTTTCAGTATATTATCTAGTCATTGGTGTTTTATCTTATGAATAGTCATCATATCATATCATCATTCTAACTTAATTTTGTTTCTGTGTTTGTTCATTTTGCAGGGTAATCACTCAAAAGCCCTCTTCTTCGGCCAGTCGAACGAAGAGGAAGAAGGAACCCACACAATTCCAGCGTCAAAGGCAAAAGCGATCAACCAGTTCGGGGCCCACGGTCCCTGGCGATCACACCACCAAACGCGTGCTTGTAGTAAATTTTATTTTATGTCTATAATACCCGCGGATAGCTAAATCCCGGGTCTGTTTGTACTCTAATCGGCCGCGGTGAGTCATTTTCCCGTGGTCATTTACTTTCGGCATTTTTCTTTCTGTACTTTATTATATTGTTGTTAAAACCCCGCACGGATCAATATCCTGCGGTGGTCTGTTTACTATTTATATTCATGTTATTATTATTATGTGAGGAGTGATATGACGTTCTAAATTCCGAGTCAACGTGTGTCTTTGTGTCCGTCAACTTCTACTACGTAGAGTCCCAGGTTCGCACTCGGTATATACAAAGCTGTCCTCGGAATGGTAGGCCACGCCTACCGGGAAGGGGTTCAGTTTGCGTGAGAGGGTCTTCGGATCCCGTTCTCCGCCCTGTACCGAAGGTACGGTATGTCTAGGCTCCACGTCCCCGTACAGAGTGACCTTTCAGGTCATACTCTCTACCCTCTTTTCTACATCATCCTTTTTACGCACGCGTTTTCATTTTCATCATTTTTTACTCTTTCACTCAGAGAGGGAGAAATCCCATCTCTCTCTCTCAGTCCACCACGTGACGCGTTCACATCTCTGGCGATCACGGTGGGACCTGCTTTTTGCTTTTTTGGTTACCCACAAACTTTCGGCACCCACGTGTGCCCCTCCTTTTGACACCCACGCGTGTCCCTCCTCTCGGCACCCACGTGTGCCCTTCCCTATTGCGCCCACGTGCGCTCACTTCCCTTGTGCACCTCGTGCACTCCCCCGGTCCTTTGTGATTATTTGAGAGGTTAACGTTGTCCCGTGCACCACGTGCACTCCCCTCCATTCGGCACCCACGTGTGCCTCTCCATTTAGCACCCACGTGTGCTCTCCTCTACTTGGCACCCACGTGTGCCCTCTTCATTTAGCACCCACGTGTGCTCTCCTCTATTCGGCACCCACGTGTGCCCCTCCATTTAGCACCCACGTGTGCTCTCCTCTACTCGGCACCCGCGTGTGCCCTTCCTTATTGCGCCCGCGTGCGCCACGTCATCCCCCTCGTGCACCACGTGCACTCTCATAGTCTTTTTTATTTTTCCAAGTGGTCTACGTGTCTCGGAAAGAAGAACGGTTATATCTTACTCTATCTGTTTACAGTTGTTATATCATTGTTATCTCTGTTATATTTTTGTGCTTATCCCTGTTATATTTCTGTGTTACATTTCTTTTATTCAGTATTACATTTCATGCATCTACGTATCCCTTTATTTTACTTTTTTAAGGATTAACCTTTCTCGGTGAAGGAAGGACTCTCCGTCGGGAATTCCTCTCGACGGACTAGGATCTCCTCCATCGGGACCTCCGTAAGTCCCCGACATCAAAGGATTCCCTCTTCGTTCACTAGGCAGGTTGTACCACTGAAGTACCTCGAAGTTAGTTACCTATCCGTGGTGAGACGAGTGTCCCTAGTTCACACGGCGGTAAAACAAAGGTGTAACTAGGATTTTTGTAACTTTTGTGTGAATTTTGACATTTGTTAAAAAAAAAGAAAAAAAAAGAGAGTTAAAACACAAAAAATAAAAAAAAAGTGACGTAAGATCATCCACTTGTTTGGTAATCATATTTGTTTGTTGGTGTATGCGCTTACGTTTTGGAAAAATAAAAATGGCTCATAACTCTTTTGAAGAGAATCAACCGGGTCGTGGTCAATCAGTTGAACCACGCGTCCATGCAATGGACTCAGGCTATTCTCGTGAGACCTCACAAGAGGTCCCCGCTATTTCACAGGAAGTAGCCCCACCTCAGGACATCTTTTCCCTGTTAGGTGTCCTCGCCAGTACACAGCTCAGCCCCGAGCAACTTCTAGCCTTTCAGGCTATTTTAAAGGGGAAATCTATTGCTCCCCCTCCTCAGGAGTCAACTCCGGCTCCCACATCCCACCAACAGCCGCTCCAGGCTACCACTTTTCCGTCATATGTGGGGTCCTTCCCTATACATTCTTTACCATCTTCGTCAGTTTTAATTTCTTCTTCTTCTTCTGTAAATAATGTCAGTCTAGCTAGTAATAATAAGTCAAGGGTAGTACCTAAAAGGAAATGTAAGGGTAGGAAGATTCCCCATCGGTTCCTTTTGGATCTAGCCACCAGGTGTCAAGCCCTTCTAGCCATTCCTCAATTGTTAGAAAATCCAATCCAACTGCCAGAAATAGAATGCGAGAATGATTGTATGATTGATGAAGGGTATGGGGTTTATGAAATCACTGATGAGGAGTACCTCATTGAAGACGAGGATGAAGAATATGAGGACGCCTATGCTAGTGGAATGAGCAGATTTGACGAGCCGTCAGCCGCTGTAGAGGAGTCTACCAAAGAAATAAATCTGGGAACTGAGGAAGACCCTAGGATTGTCCTCATAAGTGATAATTTACCATCATCTGAAGACGAGGCATTAATTAAGGTTCTCAAGGATTATAAGGACACGTTCGCATAGAGCTATGAGGATATGCCGGGTCTGGATTCTACTCTGGTCGAGCATCGTCTCACTCTCAAACCAGGGTCCATCTCGGTAAAGCAACGGTTAAGACGTTTCCGCCCACAAATGGCTTTGAAAATGAAAGAAGAGGTCGACAAGCTCCACAAAGTTAGGTTTATTAGAGTCATCCTGTATCCTCAATGGGTCGCAAACATTGTCCCGGTTATGAAGAAAGATGGAAAGGTGAGAATTTGCATTGACTTCCGGGACCTTAACCGCGTGTGTCCGAAGGATGATTTCCCTTTGCCTCATATTGATGTGTTGATTGATAATACGGCAGGATATGAAACTCTTTCATTCATGGATGAATTTTCTGGATATAATCAAATCTGTTTGGCAGAAGAAGACCAGGAGAAAACCTCATTCACTACTCCCTGGGGAACTTACTGTTATGTGGTCATGCCATTTGGACTGAAAAATGCTGGGGCCACTTATCAAAGGGCTATGATGGCAATATTCCATGATATGATGCATATATATTTGGAGCTCTACGTGGATGATTTGCTGGTAAAATCCAAAACTAGGGCAGAACATCCCGAGGTCCTTGCAAAGGTGTTGCAAAGATCGCGTGAATTCAATTTAAAAATGATTCCGAAGAAATGCGTGTTTGGTGTATCATCAGGCAAGTTACTTGGCTTCATTGTGAGCAAAAGGGGTATTGAGATAGATCCCAATAAGGCTAAGGCAATTAGGGATATGCCACCCCCGAAAAATCTGAGAGAAGTTCGAGGATTAATCGGGAGATTGTAGTTTATCCGTCGCTTTGTGTCTCAACACTCGCAAAGGTGTAGACCTTTTTATGAGTTGACCAAAGCAGGGATCAAATTCTGTTGGGATTCTAAGTGCTAGAATGCTTTCGACGGATTAAAAGAATATCTGGCCAACCCGCCTGTTCTCACTCCACCTATTCCAGATAAGCCTTTGATCTTATATATCTCAGTCCTAGATGACTCTGTGGGAGCCGTCCTGGCACAAATCAATGAGGAAGGCAAGGAACGGGCAACCTATTACTTGTCCAAACTTCTCAACCCCTGTGAGCGAAAGTATACAGCCATGGAGAAGACATGTACCGCCCTTGTGTGGGTAGTGCAGAAATTAAAACATTACTTTCTTGCTCATGAAGTCCATTTAATTGCTCGCATGAATCCTATCAAATTTCTCTTGGAAAAGTTTGTCCTTACTGATAGGCTAGCACGTTGGCAAAGCTTTCTATCTCAATTCGACATCATCTATATCCAGCAAAAGGTGATTAAAGGCTATGCTATAGCTGATCATCTTGCTCACCACCCTCTCCCCAAATTTTATCCTGTTCAATCAGAGTTTCCAGATGAGGAACTAATGTCCATTACCCAGTCTGATGATCCCATGTGGACATTATATTTTGATGGAGCTTTGAATTCCCAGGGGAGAGGTATTGGCATTGTCCTTTTGTCACCCGAGGGCGTCACTATCCCAGAGGCATTTCAGCTCTCATTTCCAGTCACCAATAACGTGTTGAATACGAAGCTCTTCTAGCAGGTCTGAATCTTGCCTATTCCTTCTGGGTCACCGAATTGGGAGTCATAGGTGATAGTCAACTTGTTCTTCGTCAGGTGCTCACTAAATATCGCACACGCGATCCCAAGCTCAAGCCATATCAAGAGCTCACTGTTGCTTTTGCCAAACTATTTAACAAGTTAGTCTTTGTCCATGTTCCTTGCAATCAGAACATTCTCGCCGACGCCCTTGCTTCGTTGGCATCATCACTAAGGTTTCCTCTGGGCAGAAGGGCTCTGTCCGTTTCTATCCACAAGCTTATCCTCCCTGCTATTCATAACCCTTCCTATTTAAGGGTTTAGGAGGAAATGTCAAAGATGGCTCAGGATAGAGAAGTTGTTGAAAAGAGAGAAATCATGCTAGTTGAATTGGAGGAAGAATTGGCTGATGAGGAAAAACCATGGTTCTATGAAATTGCCAAATATTGCAAAGACCAGTCTTACCCTGAAGAGGCAACAACAGAAGATAAGAGGGCCATAAGGAGAGTAGCACAGAGATACACACTAGTTGGAGGATTGATGTACAAAAGAAGCCTTACTGGTGTTCTTCTAAGATGTCTTGACGATGATGAGTCCTGGAAGTGTGTAGAGGAAGCACACTCAGGCGTGTGCGGTGGCCATGTGAACAGTCAAATGCTTGCCAAGAAGATCATTCGACAAAGCTTTTATTGGCCCACCATGGAGGAAGATTGTGCCGTCTATGTCCGTAGGTGTGTCAAATGTCAACTTCACGCTGATAAGATTCATTCCCCATTTTCCTCTCTCCATCCAGTATCCTCCCCATGGCCTTTCTCCATGTGGGCATTCGACATCATTGGTCCTCTCGGTGATCCTAACTCCCTTACTAAACAAAAATCCTTCATCCTTACTGCAATGGAGTACTTCACCAAATGGGCCGAAGCTGAAGCCTATGCAGAAATCAAGGCATCAACAGTTTGTAAGTTCATTATGAAGAATATCATTGCCAGATTCGGTATTCCAAGAACTATCATCACCGACAATGGGCCACAATTCATTTCTCAGGACCTTCAGGACCTCTGCAAAAGGTATAAGATTGTATTGCATCATTCATCACCATATTATCCACAAGGTAATGGCCAAGCAGAGGCCACGAATAAAATACTGATCAAAATCCTAAAGAAAACTTGTGAGTCTAGCAGATTCTCGGATTGGCCAGAGAAGCTTATCGAAGCTCTTTGGACCTATCGCACTTCAATCCGAACTCCTACTAGGCAAACTCCGTTCGCCCTCACTTACGGGATGGAGGCGGTAGTTCCGTATGAGGTTCTGATTCCCTCTCTGAGAGTACAATTGGACAAGGACCTTCCCCTCGATGAACGTCGCGATTCTCTCCTTGCCCAGTTGGAACTCTTAGATGAGAAACGTCTGGTTGCTGCCGAGCATGCTCGCGTCTACCAAAATAGACTCGCACATTTTTACCAGAAGAAGGTTATTGAGAGAAAGTTCAAAGTTGGTGAAATGGTAGTGAAAAGAATTTTTGTAGAACCTGGCGGGCCGCGTTCTAAGCTCCAACCCAATTGGGAAGGACCATACGTGGATCAGGCTGTACATCTTGGCAACGCCTACAGGCTAGTCAATGCTGAGGGGATCGAGTTATCCCACCCTTGGAATGGGCTGTATCTTAAAAAGTATTACCCTTAGATAGGTGTACATACTGTCAAAAATAAAAAAAATTTGAAAACAAAAACAACAAAAAAAATAAATAAAATAAAATAATGAAAAATAATGAAAACAATAAACATATGTATATAAAATAAAAAAAAGACCAAAAAAAAAAAGAAAATTCAAAATGCTAATTTTTGGAGACCACCATGGAATCAAGTTATTGCATCTTACCTCCATGTCAAGATAGGGCCCATTAAGGCTTGGTAGGTCTTGGTTTGCCAAAACCGTGGAGACCCCTGTCCGGCCAGTTCGGCCTATGCCCCCTCAAAAGAAGACAACATGTATACACATCTGTATTATAAAAAAATTGATAGCATCACTTATGGTAGGGCATCACTCAAAAGGTCTCCAAGAAAGCTCAAATCTTTATTCTTCTCGACCGAATGAGACAGCCAGCGCCCTTAAAACGTTGAGCATGGGAAACACGAACACAACCCCTAGGGTGAGAGTAGGGCCCAATTCCTCGAGCATGGGTCAGAGCACGAGAAGAGGGCAGTGTCCCCGCAGGCATCCAAGAGGGATTCCATAATGTCAAAATACTATGTCCCTCGCAAAAATCTTTCAAGAAAAAAAATCAGAAAAGAAGAACAAAATCAAAGTCAAGTGAAAAGTCTGGTCGTAACTGTGCATGATCCCAATAATGAAACCCCTTTGACTGAAATTCAAATTCTACACAAAAGGGGTCATGAGATGTAAATGCTCAAGATTTGGTCTGAAGTTGCCCGAAAGGGGAAGTTAAGTGTGCCCCTACTGGCTCGCCGGGTTAACGGTTTTGTCGGTCCTCTCAGAAGGTTTGCCCCCAATATTCTTCCTTCTTCCCCTGAAGATCAAAGCTCAATGGAGTTCCCGAAGGGTGAAACTCGCCAAAGCCTGCAACATCCTTTTAACACAAACATATGGTTGTCCATTTCGAAAAGCAGAAGCCATTGTCGTGAAGGAGTCTCCGTGTTTCTGGCCGGTCAAGACCCTTGTCTACCTCCTTAATGCCTTCTTATCTAACCTCGGGCTTAGACCAATGCAAGCGCGTCACCTACGGGTGAGACGGCGTCTGATTCCGGGTCAGCGTCGCGCGGTTGGTCGTTTGGGTTCCAGGGTGTTCCATTATATACCATCTAGAGTTGTGAGGAAATAGACCCGGGTCGGGCAAATCATTTACCTCGAACACTTTTTGAGTGAATCCTTGCGGTCGGAAGTGACTGGGAGCTTAAGCATGGCATGACGGTATTGTCATCAGGATAAGTCTTAGCCGGAGGGATTATCATTCGAGGAGTCTAGAGGCCCAAATCAACCTAGATGTGCACTTAGGATACCTGGGAGGTTAGTAAGAAATCCATATTCTCATGCAGGTTAGGTGCCATATGGGTGCTTACCAGGCATTAGCAACAAAAAAAATGATGATGATAAAAACAACAAAAAAAAGGGAAAAAGAGAAAAATGTAGACATATGCAAAACAAAAAATGATGAAAAATAAAACAACAAAAAAATGTAAGAAAAAATAAAAATAAAAAAAATCGCATTTTCTATGATTGCATTTGTATGCAGCATTCCACTTTTAATTTTTGCTTGCATCCGTGTGCTTGTGTGCCGCATTCACCATCATATCTTTATCTTGCCTTTATTAATAAAGGCTTGGCCCCTTGACCCATTATCAAGGACAGTTGAAACAAACATCTGCTTATTGAGCAACGGGCCAAGTCAGAGCAGAGATTCTGACTTGTTTGTTTTAGTGATGTATGCAGGGATTCGAGATAGCAAGAAAGAAATGACAAAAAAAACAAAAAAAATCAAACTTTTTATTTCATTCCTAGAAATTGTACATTAAGTCCCACCTTCTCTCTCTACATTACTCGTCCCTCCGCTCTCCGGGCAAGACGCTCTCGAGGATGCAACCCAACTACGAAAAGTGATACTTCTACCGCTCTGGACTCCTCTTCCCATCTCTGTACCCCGGCGTCGATTTGCGGGGGCAGCAAAGAAGCTACTAACACGAAAGCCATGCTCTCGTGCTCTTTGGTAGCGCTCCTCACCATCTCTCAGCCATTGTTCAGCAAGGCCAAGGCTGGTTCGGAGTTCAAATAATTGGGCCTCTATGGCCCTTCGCTCCTCCCTCTCAGCCAACCTATCGGCTCTTTCTCTTTCTCTGTCCCTTTCTTTTTCTACCCGTTCTCTTTCTCGGTCTTCCCTCTCCAGTTGAAGGGTGATCCTTAGCTCCACGGCGTCCCTAGAAGAGTCATCATCTGGACGACGCCGCAGTTCATCTTGCAGCTCCGCTATTCTAGCCTCCCTCTGCGCAGCTTGGGCAAGTGCCTCTTGCGTCTCTTTTTCCTGCCAGATATGCCATGTCAGATATGCGGCAAGGCATGAATGAGGAAGATTCAACAATGAAACTTTTACCTGTATAGAGAGCATGCCTTCTGCCTCTGCGGCACGCTGCGTGGCACGAGCAAGTTGCTCGTGAAGCAAATCTAGCTCTGAGGTAGGGATCCATAAGCTGGAAGAGACGCCATCTGCTCCCATCGCTGATGAGGCTGCGTCGATCTGGACGCGCTATAACCACGTGAGGTGATAATTAGTGGCTAAGCACCATGAATCTAGGGTCATAATTAGGAGTATGCATTGCATATACACTTACCAAGGCATTTAAGGCACCACGCGTGTCACCCAATTGTCACTCCATGTCTGCCAAGCGAGCTCGCAAGTTCGCTATCATGGTATCACGGACATCCTACAGCCATGTTATAGGAGTCAGCATTTTCACAAAAAAAGAAATAGATAAGAACAAAAACAACAAAAACAACGAAAAGAAGAAAAAAGGGGAGGCCTACCTCTACAAGTCCCCCAGGTTGGAGTCGCTCTGCATACATTGCCCTATATAGACGCAGATAGTCTTCACTATCTTGTGCCTGCGATTCCACAATTGTGCCACCATGTTGCCAGTCTTCATACTGTTCGGGGAACCGCACATGCCAATCAATGCAGGTTGCCGACCCCCGTGTATTTCTCCCGACACGAGGTGGCGCAGCCGTATCCACCCATTCCTGGGCTAGCCCTAGGGTCCTCATAACTAATCGTAGCCGAAGTGGCTCGATTTAATTCAGACAGTGGATCCAAAGCTCTCGTCCAAATCGGGCACGGCTTGTTAAAACCCACGGTTGGTCGGCATCGACCATACCTGAGTAGGGTCTCCAGTTCACCTAGGTTAAGTTGTACATATCTCTTTTAGCTGGTTAGAACTAAAAACAAGATAAAAATAACAAAAAGCAAAAAAATCCTACCATCGCTGCAGGGAACTCCTGCAGCTCACGTCTTAACACCATCAGTTGGTAGGATAGAGGTGTTGTACTCATAATGGGTTGCCACCGTCTGGCTAATGGCACCGTCACTGGTCGCCAATGCCAAGCTCTCCCCATTGGGAGGTAATAGTAGCTCCATAGCTACATCATCATGTGTCATTAGTGCCTTAAGTGAACTATTGGGAAAACACACAAAAAAATGAAATAAAAATTACCTGGATAAATGGTGTAAAGCCACTGACAGTCACCTCACGGTCTGCCTCTTGGGACATACCTGTAAACAGATGTGCCAGCACGGCAGCTCCCCAGGCATACTGCCCTACTCTTTCCATGTCTACTAGCAGCTCCAGGAAGCGACAGTCGATGCTGCCTCCCTTCGAGCTCAGTAGCAATCTTCCCAGCAAGAAGAGGTGAAATCTCCTCAAATCCATGTTGGACCTTTCCCAATTGCCAAAATCTGTGCAGTACACAGCACGGCACCCTCTTTCTGTCCTTTCCATGAACTCTTCCAAGGACTCATCATCCCGGGGATGAGTATCAACAAGTCCCAATGCCTCCATGATAGATGCCTTGGCTACTGATCGGTTCTTCCGATCGTCAAGTTCCAGTCCTAACAGCTTCTGGGCACCTTCTCGGTAGTTCGCATAAGTGACTCCGGTCACTGCCTCCCCATCCACTCTAAGGCTCGTGATTCGGATCACATCTTCCAGACTGGGTACCATGTGCCCCCAGGGCATCAAGAATGCCAGACTCACTGGGTCCCATCTTTCGCGCAATGCTTGGATGAGGACGAGGTCGAGCTTGATTGGCTCGATCCGAAGAAAGGCCCCAAATCCCATCACGTCTAGCCTGGCCTTCTGGAAGTCTGGAAGACCACGATATGCGGCAACCACTAGCTCCCAGGAAATGTGCGATTTCATCATGCTCTGCACATACACAAGAACTGAGCAAAGGGGAGCTTTGCCAAGGAAGAAAAAGGGAGAAAGAATGAAGGAAGGGATGACAAGGTCCAACTTACGAGTTGTGATTGCGTCCTCTTACCGAGCTGCCCCTCGACTTCTGAAAGTCTCCTGGAACTGCTGCCAGATCTGCTCCTCTTTGAAGAGCGGGAAGACTCACCTTCTGCTCTGAAGCTAGATTCACCCTCCATCCTGAAAATTGAGCAACTCTCACTACCTCCCCTTCTTGCAAACTTTCACTCTTCGGACCAGCTCTCACGACTCGGGTGCTCTCAAGTCGAGTGAAAGAGGAGATATTTATAGGATTGGAAGGAAGGTGATCTAGATCTATCACCATCACCCCTAGTAATAGCCTTTGCGACAAGTCTCCCCCCCTTACTGTTGCGGCCACTCTACCATGGGGAGTGATCGATTTGGGGGCGTGATTTGTTGACTTGTCGTCCTTATTCGGTCCAAAGATTCTCCACGTTTATTGTCCTGTTGCATCTACTTTTAGAGCAAACAAGCAAATCAGGGACATTTATGCAGGAAAATAGGGCCAAGGGCCGACGTTTTTGAAATTGGTGGTAGATCCTTTTGAAAAATCATGGCCACGGTACACTAGCGTGTCACTTCGCCATGTGAAGTGAATGGAGCAGAGCTGTGATTGTTGACCCGCCACCCCTATTCGGTCCAAAGATTCCCCGTGTCCCTTGTCCTATTGCGACTACTTTTAGCGCAAATAGGGAAACGAGGGACATTCAAGTGGAAAAGAGCACCACGGGCTGATATTGTTGAAGTCTGATGGCAGACTCCCTTTGAAAATCATGGCTATGGTGAGTCACCACTCCGTGTTTTAAGGCGACATCTCATCGAGCATGTCTCGCAGGAACCCATGTGGTAGAAAAGATCTGTAGAGCAGAAGGAATGAATGGGCAAGTAAGTTGCGTTCAAACCAAGCCATTTCATTCACATATCTATATAAGGGTTTGTGCCCATCATGAGGAAGGAGTGGGTGTACAAGCCATTCACTAATCCTCGTCACCCTCCTGGTTACGTCTCTTCTCTCTTCAAAGGTAAGAATTCCCTCGGAGGGCTTCTATAGTCTCGTGATGCAGCAATCGCTTTGCTGTGCCATGCCTTTCCATCTGTTCTGGCGATGCTTTTCGTCGTCCTCCTGTTTCTCTCGCGACCCTAATGGCCGTGAAACTCTTGAAGCTGAGGATGCTGGTTGAACTCCCCTCTGCTCTGCCGAAGGAGACTGTACCAGGTCCAGAAGCTCCTCTGCCGCGAGCTCCAATTCCCCTCCGATCTGCAGAGCAAGTGACATGTCTGGACGTTCTTCCTCTCAAAGCTCCATCCCATGGGTCTCTTGTGCTTCTATGTCTTTGCCTTTCTCTTCATCTTCTCTCTCTTTACCTCTCTCCTCGCCACTTGGAGAGAAACCTTTAGCATCAAGGCATCTCGGGGCAATCCCTCATGCTATAGTTGCTCTGATCTTTCAGCTCTTATTCTGTGATAGTCAGCTGTCGCTCGGCGTCTGCCATCTTAGCCGCTTACAGAAAAGGGATGAAGGAGATTCAAAGCATGTGCAATGGCATTAAGGCCTTATTTTATTTCAAAACGAGGACTACACCAGGGGTTTAGGCACTTCGGGCCTTAAATTCCCCAATTGGGTTACATAAGCTTTCCACAGCTCCATGTCCTCATTTACAGACACCATTACCTTCAGTGGAACACTTGCCTTCCACGATGCTTTAATTGCCTTCACATCGTTTGCATCTCCCTCCGTACCTAGCTCTCTCTTCCTCAGAGGAGGAATTTCAGATAACATTGGGAATGAATGGCGAGGGAGGCCGATCTGAGTATAACACTGATGTGCATTGTACAGAACAAACTCAGTCGCACCGACCAGCTGCACCTCCGCATCTGGGAAAGACCTCGTGAGGAGTTCACATGACAGTAAACATGTTGGCGCATAAGTGAACATGTTCTGCATCATAGTGCTGTAGTGATTCCTCCAGTCTTCGCGTTTCTTCAACCAAGGAGCGCGATTTATACATTACCATCAAAGCCTAATACATCGGCTATGTGGTAAAGTGGGCTTTGTTGGAAGATTTTTGAGGTAGTCGTCATCCCCTCGTGGTGGTCAAATTTGAAATGCAAGTCAATCCAGCAATTTAGAAGGAGTATGCAACCGAAATGAGGCTTACCGATGCTGGAAGCTGTGAGACCGCTGTAGAGATAGGAAAGGATGGTAGGCCCCACTCTCTTTCCATTCCAAATCCCACAAATAGCGCTCAATTGGTCCTCCTCCACTATGTTGTCTGTATAAGGAAATAGGGGAGCTCCCGCTAAGCTGATTGTGAACCCCTTCATCAGTTTCTCCAGCTGATCATCACTTGTCGATTCTTCCAGGGCACTCATGGTCCATTCTACAAGCTTTTGTAAGTTAATTCCCTGTCGAGTGTGGACCACCTTGATAGCCTTCGATGGCATGAAACTTCTGAGAACTTCCTCAGAAGTCACATTTTTCAGCATGCGCGAGATCTTTATCTTGCCATCCTTCTTAAATCTTACCGAGCAGCAACTCCACCTCCTCAAGAAGAATTGTTGCTTCAAAAGTGGGGAAAATGAAGGTGTGAGTTTGAGGGTGCCAAATTTCTACCAGTGCACCCATGGCTGCCCAATCCATGTAAATCTTGTCATAGTGTTTGGCGTGAATCACCAGTCCTTGGAGATGTCATTTTGAAATCACAGCTCTCATGCCAATGGTCATATTCGAAGTGAGCTTCGATAGCCAGGGCAGCTTTGAGAATTTCCTTGGGCCCGGGAAGAGAGGATATGGCTGAAAAGGAAAGGAAATGTCGAGAAGGTGAAGGAGAAGTCATACAGAAACTAGAAAATGAGTCAACTCACCAGTCCTGAGTGAATTCTTTCACTTAGATCCCCTTCAAGGTCCCTAAGCCGTTGGATCTCATTGCTAGCCCTGCTTCTCTTCACAGGACGCGAGGATTCGCCTTCCATATCAAGTCAAAGGGCTAAGATCACTCTTTCTCTCCCTTGCTTCTCGTAGGGAATTCGTGCTTGTGCTTCTTCCTGGTTCGCATATGAGCTACTTATAGAATAAAAGGAATCAAGGTCGTCATCAACAGTCTGTCTTGTTATGATTATTAGTCCTGTATGATTGGTTATGTTATGATTATGTTTTTTGATGATTGTGTTTATAATTCTGTCTCATCATGATTGTGTCAATAATTTTGTCTTCTGATGATTGTGTTCACAATTCTCTCCTATCATGATTGTGTTATATTATCATTGTGAAATTGTTCTATGTAAATTTTAAAGAAAAGAAAGGAAAAAAATGAAAGAGAAGAAAAACAAGAAAAAAGATGGATCATCACCCTCCCACATGTATCATATTCGCAGTGTGTCTGGTATTGTATCTACACAATTGGAGTCTGTCAAGCACCGTACGCCTTGAATCAATTTGGAGTTTGAGTTCAGACTCTGATAACTCCAAAAGAAATCAGAGCGTACGGTTAGGTTGTTAAGTCGTGTCGGAATGGGGACGACGGTTCCATTCAGTGTGTCGATAAACGGGCCTCAGCTCATTACCGGCTCACCAAATCGGTGTCCTGACCCAGTCTCCACAGCTTAACAATATTATCTTTGGTCAGTTGATCTCATTGTAAAAATCATTCACTTAAGTCGATTGTGCAAGCCACTGTGTTTAAACACTCTTAAATATGAGATATTCCATTCTGAGTTGAGTACTGAGTTTTCCCGAGGTTGCCTTGGGATGTTTCTCCGGAAGAAATCATTGTTTGGATTTAACTCCAGTTCATCTTTTATTTCCCTCGGACCAACCTTGGCTGTAGCACGTCCACAATGGCTGGTAACCGCTCTCCAATGGTGAAACCTGCAGGCCTACGACCCAGGTACTTCCGCACCGTGAAGTTGATCCTCTTTCAGTTGTTTGTGCCCCAGCGCACACTTTGTCATTCCTTATTTGTTTATCATCCAAACAATGGTCGATTTCGGAGGACCTTCTTCAAGGTTACTTCGGTAAAACTCGGGAAAGATTCCCATCAGAAGAATGATGAAGGCGTGTCTCATCACACCTTGGCACCTGCTTTTCACTTCACTCCATTTCATTCCATCCATTTCATTCCCTTCCATTATATGTCATGCCCCTACAAAGCAGATGCCAAGGCGGGGCAGCTGTAGACACGCTATTTTCACATTTTTCCGGGTTAAATCTCATATTACACAATAATGCCCCTAAAGCGGCTTACGCGGTGGACTTGTTTGAGTAATTCTTTATGATGATCTTGGTCATTAAGAAAATTAAAAAATTGAGGAAAATATTAAAACAACAAAAAATGTGTAAATAAAATAAAGTAAAATAAATGATAAAAATAAAACAAAGATATGCAAACATGTTACATCCAAAAATAATATCTCATACACAAAAAAAGAAAAAAAGAGAAAATATCAAATCAAAAAAAGGACATAAATAATAATTATGAAGATAAAGTAAAATAAGCTAATTATTACTAACTAACCCATCTAACTTATTATAATCCCTCTTCTTATCTCTCTCCGACATCTCCTTTTCCTTCACCATCACTCCCCACTTATTCTTATATACAAAACAAAACACATGTCTCTCTCTTATCTCATCTTTTCTTCTCCAATAATTCTCCTCACCTATTCATTCTCATCTCTCCATACTCATCGAAACCCTTCTGTCACTCTCTAGACACCCACCAATTCCTATCTTCTGATTCTTCCTTTTTTTTTTCTCACTACACCCACGTATTCCCTCCGACCTCCATCTCTCATTTTACTTCACTACTCATTCGACATCCCAGAGCCGATCCCAACATCCTCTCTCTTCCCATCCATCTCTCCATTTCTCTCCCTCTCCCACTGTCCCTCATGCGACCACCCCCTCTCTCTCTCACTCCCCCACTCTCTCTAAGTCCACCCACGTAAACCACCTCCACCTCCCTTTTCTTTCTCTTCCTCCCTCTAACACACAAAAACCACGGCCCTCTCCTTTTCCCCCGCGCGACTCTCTCCCTCACTGGACCTCTACCGAGCCCCCTGCTGGTCTCCCCTCTCGCCCACGGCAACCCCATACCACCGCCGTGAAGCCACCAGCACCACCGTGAAGCTTCCCTTGCATGCCCCCGCGTCGCCGTGAAGCTCCCCCGCCGTCCGCCTCCTCGGCACCGCCAACGTCATCCACCTCAACACCGCCGTTGCAAGCTCCCGTCCGGCCACCTCGTGAAGCCACCGGCTGCACCGCCACTGGCCACCTCTCGCCAACATCATCGAAGGCCCCCCCCACCTTGCCGTTAGACTCCCACATCGCTGCCCAAGTTGCCGCCGACTGCCCCCCGTCGAGCCTCACCGCCGCGGCAGGTCCCCCACACCGTCGTCGTCCATCCGTCACCACCTCCGGCTACCGCACGCTCACCAACCCCGGCACCATCTCCGTTGTCGTTCCCGTCTACCGCGGCCACCCTCGCAGCTCTGCCTTTCTTCGCCGCCGCCGTCGTCTTCACCGGCAGCCACCTTCCGTCTCCCTCCATCTCTCTCTTTCTTGCCGCGACCGCTCACCCTCTCTCTCTCGTTCCCTCTCTCTCGATCTCACTCTTTCTCTTTTTTTTTATTTTATTTTTTTATTCTTTTTTTCTCTCTTCCCCTCTCTTCTCCGATCTCTCTCTCTCTCTCTCTCTCTCTCTCTTTCCCTCTTTCCCTCTCTCGATCTCTCTCTTCCCTTTATTCCTTTTTTATCTTTATTTTCTTCTCTCTCCTGTATATCTCTCTTTCTCTCTCTCTCTTTATCTCTTCTCCACCCGATATATCTCTCTCCCTCTCTTTTACACATTTTTTTTCTTTTTTAATTCCTCTTTCTCCCTTTCTTTCTCTCCCTATTTTTCTCCCTCTCACCCATCTCTCCTATCCGTCCTCTCTCTACCCCATACCCAATCTCTTTCTTTTATTCTTTCTGTTCATTTGTTTTTTTTTATCATTCTTCTTTCTCCCCTTCCCTGTTTCGATCTCTCACTGACACACACATGATACCCACATGAGCATGTTCATTATATTTGCTTTATAAGTACCTAAGATAAACTTGTGCTTTTCATTCTGCAGAAGGCCCAAGAGCTCCTTGGAAGCACCCTTTCGCATTGTATCCCTAAGAAGGCCCACGTTGGCATCCTGCTATGCTTATCTAACTTCTATAAACCCATCATGTTGGCATGTGTATATTCATTGCGGAAGGTGGTGACTTCTAACTGAGAGAGGTCCAATAATAAGAGTGGAGTTCATTGTGGCGGAGGGTGATATCATTCGTTATCTATAATACTTGTACCTATATAAATATCTATATATACATATATATATATATATATATATATTCCATGTGTATTTGTGTATAAATATATATATATATATATATATATATATATATATATATATCATATATATATATGTGTGTTTAAATATGTATATTGTTGTGTTCATCTATATTAGTCTTATTTTACCCTCTTGAATGTGCAGAAATAAAGGCGGCCTTCGGCCCAATTAGCTCTCCCGCGTGTTCCCGTACACGGGGAAGCCGTTTTGTCCCATCGCTCGTCTTCGTGCTTGCATCATCATCAGTGACTCTGTTTCTTATTATTTTATTTTATTATATTTTCAGTCTATTATCTAGTCATTGGTGTTTTATCTTATGAATTGTCATCATATCATATCATCATTCTAACTTAATTTTGTTTCTGTGTTTGTTCATTTTGCAGGGTAATCACTCAAAAGCCCTCTTCTTCGGCCAGTCGAACGAAGAGGAAGAAGGAACCCACGCAATTCCCGCGTCAAAGGCAAAAGTGATCAACCAGTTTGGGGCCCACGGTCCCTGGCGATCACACCACCAAATGCGTGCTTGTAGTAAATTTTATTTTATGTCTATAATACCCGGGGATAGCTAAATCCCGGGTCTGTTTGTACTCTAATCGGCCGCGGTGAGTCATTTTGCCGTGGTCATTTACTTTCGGCATTTTTCTTTCTGTACTTTATTATATTGTTGTTAAAACCCCGCACGGATCAATATCCTGCGGTGGTCTGTTTACTGTTTATATTCATGTTATTATTATTATGTGAGGAGTGATATGACGTTCTAAATTCTGAGTCAACGTGTGTCTTTGTGTCCGTCAACTTCTACTACGTAGAGTCCCAGGTTCGCACTCGGAATATACAAAGCTGTCTTCGGAATGGTAGGTCACGCCTATCGGGAAGGGGTTCAGTTTGCGTGAGAGGGTCTTCGGATCCCGTTCTCCGCCCTGTACCGAAGGTCCGGTAAGTCTAGGCTCCACGTCCCCGTACAGAGTGACCTTTCAGGTCATACTCTCTACCCTCTTTTCTACATCATCCTTTTTACGCACGCATTTTCATTTTCATCATTTTTTACTCTTTCACTCAGAGAGGGAGAAATCCCATCTCTCTCTCTTAGTCCACCACGTGACGCGTTCACACCAGGCAACCTATCCGAGGGAGCCCTAAGCCTGTCGGCCACTATTGGTACCCCTCCTAAGACCGTCACGATTATGGTTGACTTCATAGTGATTAAGGGGATGTTGGCCTATAATGCCATCTTCGGCCGAGGTATCCTCAGCCGAACAAAGGCAGTGCCCTCCACTTATCATCAAAAAATGAAGTTTCCCACCAAATACGGCATCAGGGAAGTCCGAGGTAACCAGGCAATAGCTAGAAGGTGCTACATAATCTCGGTTGAAGCCATAAAGCCAGAGGGGAAAAGGAAAAGGGTCGGGGGAGCCGAGGATGAACCGACAATATCCGAGCCTGACGGCGAATTGCTGACGGTCTTCCTTAAAGACGACCCGGCCCTAGGAGTAAAGATTGGAGCTGATTTATCACCTGATGTACGAGAGCAATATAAAGATTTTCTTTCAAAGAACATCCAAGTCTTCGCGTGGTATGATGAGCATCTTCCCGGGATCCCTAGGGAGATGGTGGTGCACAAGCTCAACCTTGATCCGTCGGTGAAACCCGTCCAGCAACGCAGAAGAAAGCATGCCCCAGAGAAGCAGACGATCATCAAAGAGCAGATTATTAAGGGGAAGAAACCGGCCTATTTCATTCGGTCCTTTACCCGACGTGGCTTGCTAATGTCGTGTTAGTTTCAAAAGCTTTGGGCAAATGGCGAATGTCTATGGACTTCACCGACCTCAATCAAGCCACTCCGAAAGACTATTACCCACTACCGAAAATCGACCAGCTAGTCAACTCGACCTCCGGTAACGAATTGCTCAATTTTCTGGACGCTTACTCTGGCTACCATTATATCCGAATGGATCCTGAAGACATCAAGAAGATAGCCTTTATCACCGACTTCAACGTACACTGCTACACCCCGATGCCTTTCGGGCTGAAGAATGCCGGAGCAACATACCAGAGGCTGATCAACCATATTTTCGAAGGACAAATCGATCGGAACGTCGAATCCTACATCAACGACATGCTCATCAAAACACCTAAGGCCGAGAACCACTTCGCCGACCTAGCTGAAACCTTCGGCACCCTCCTAAGGTGCAACATGAAGCTCAACCCAGCTAAATGCGTTTTGGAGTTCGATCCGGGAAATTCCTGGGTTTCCTAGTGACTCAACGCGGGATCGAGGCCAACCCCGACAAGGTTCAGGCCATCCTGAACATGCAGATGCCTATTTGCGTCAAGGATGTCCAGTGCCTGACTGGACGAATTGCTGCACTCAACCATTTTTTGTCCCGAACGATGCCTGCCTTTCTTCAAATTGTTGAGAGGGCCCAAATTGGCATCCGCCACATTCACCTGGGATGAGGAATGTCAGAAGGTTTTTGCAGAGCTAAAGGAGTTTATAGCCTCGCCCCCGGTGTTATCGAAATCGGTCCCGGGTGAAACACTACACCTTTACCTCTCATCGACTCCTTCCACAGTGAGCTTAGTCCTAGTTCGAGATGACGCAGGAGTGCAAAGACCAGTATACTACACCAGCAAGGTGCTCAACGAGGCCGAAAGACAGTATCCCGCAACTGAGAAACTCGTGCTAGCATTGGTGACCTCGGCCAAGCGCCTCCGGCCCTACTTCCAAGGGCACTCCATCGTTGTATTGACCAACGAACCCCTGAAGAAGATCCTCGCTCATCCTGAAGCTTCGAGTCGCCTCGTCAAGTGAGCCATAATGCTCGGGGCTCATGACATCTCCTATCGCCCCTGCTCGGCCATTAAGGGACAGGCACTAACGGACTTCATCGCGGAGAGCACCGTCCCGACCGAGGAAGCCCTTCCACTGGCACCCGGGCCCACCTGGGATCTTTTCGTTGACCGGTCCTCCAACTCGGCTCGCAGCGGCGCCAGCGTCCTTCTCAGATCCCCAGAAGGATCAGAATTACAATATGCCTTAATGTTCAACTTTCCGGCATCCAACAACGTCTCCGAGTATGAGACTCTCATCTTAAGAGCCAGGATGGCACGACGATTGGGGGCCGAACGAGTCAGGATTCATACTGACTCCCAGTTGGTTGCCAGCTAGGTCAATGGTGACTACGAAGCTCGGGAAACACCGATGATCAAATACCTTCAACTTATAAGAGGAATATCCCCACTATTCGAGAGTTTTTAGGTCATCCAGATAACTCGAGAGGAGAACTCCCGGGTAGACGGCCTCTCTCGACTGGCCTCCTCTATTGACCCAGAAGGTACTCGATCGGTTTTCCTCGAGGAGCTAGAGCGACCGAGCATAGAAGTGGAGCTCATGACCATTGATTAGGCATTATCAAGCGACTGGCAGACCCCATATATATCATGGCTCCGGGATTCTCGGGAGGCCCCCGACTCTCAAGAAGCTCGGAGACTAAAGTATCAAGCTCGGCACTTCGTCATCTTGGATGAAGCCTTGTACCGAAGGTCTTTTTTCGGTCCCCTCCTCAAGTGCCTCGATACCGATGAGGCCTACTGAGCAATTCAAGAGGTCCATGAATGTGTCTGCGGCACACATCAAGTAGGAAGATCGCTCGCCAGGATCTTGCTACGGCAAGGCTACTGGTGGCCGACTCTCCAGCGTGACTGCTTGACCTACGTTCAAAGGTGCGATCGATGCCAGCGTTTCGATCATCTGGTCCATCAGCTTGCCTTAGAGCTCGTCACCCTTACCGAGCCGTACCCTTTCGCTCGATGGGGGATCGACATCCTGGGGCCATTTCCTGCGGCCCAGGTCCAGAAGAAGTTCTTCATCGTCGCCATCGATTATTTTACCAAGTGGATTGAAGCCGAAGCCACCGCCAGGATTACCGAGTCGGTCGTATGGAGCTTCGTTTGGAAGTCGATCATTTGTCATTTCGGTATCCCCTGAGTGATTGTGAGTGATAATGGTTGGCAATTTGATTCTCATTACTTTAGAAACAGATGTGCTGACCTACACATTCACAACCACTTCACTTCGGTAGCCCACCTATAGGCTAACAGACAGGTCGAAAATGCCAACAAAACCATATTAAAAGGCATTCAGGCCGGGCTCGGTAAGGCATAGGGTAGTTGGCTCGAGGAATTGCCAAGCATACTATGGTCGCATCGAACTACTCTGAGAACCGCCACCGGTGAGACTCCTTTCCAGTTGGTGTATGACACAGACGCCGTCATTCCTTTGGAAGTCGGCAGCCCATCTCTTTGAGTCATCAACTTCTCGCCCGAGGCGAATGAGCAGAAATTGCAAGAGAACCTCGATATGGCAAGCGAGATACAAGAGATCGCGAGCATCCGAGCCACAGGATATCAGCGATGCATCACTCGATATTACAACGCCAAAGTCTAAGATATACACTTCCACACAAGAGACTTCCTCCTAAGGAAATCCGAAGCCTCTCGACCACTGGAGGTGGTGGGAAAGCTGCCCCCTAATTGGGAAGGCCCCTACCAAGTGGTTGAGATGCTCGGGAAGGGGGTGTATCGACTGTCTACCATGGAAGGAGCGCCTATCCCTCAGACATGGAACGCGACAACATTACGAAAGTTCTATTTTTGTGCTTTTCTCAAACATGTAAGCGACATATGGCAATAATTTTCCTTTCATTAATGTTTCTTTATACATCAGATAGGCCACAACCAATATAATGCATATCAAAAATAAAGATACTACATCCACTTGTACTATAACACAAGCTGATTACTCGGCACGGACACGGCTAGCACCCCTAAGCCGAGCCACTGACTCTACCCAGTGTGGAAACTGACTCGGATAGCGGAATGGCTGACCCTATTTGCTCGTGAAACTCAAAGGAAAGGTATCAGAGGAAGAGAGGAAGAAAGGGAAGGAATGCCCGGATGTCAGGAGAACAAGAAAAGACCTCCTCTGCCAACTCTTTGGAAGGGAACAAGGCCGGAAGCCGAATAGAAAGCATGCACCTCCGAGTGGTGCGAGCAAGGATAAAGTTAAAGGCCTCCTTCAAAGAGTGAAAGAAAAGAAAAGAAGTTGTTTGAAGAGTAGAAGAGGGGGAAGGATCGAGCACCCCCTCGAAGAGGTGAGAGGGGTGATGAGGATGGAAAGCAAGGAAAACCAATGACGTTGCGTCATCAGTCCTCCTCGAGTGGGGCGGCGGCTCGGAGAGCAGGAGAGAGCCCATGGCCAGGCATCCTTCCTTCTTATACGCCATCAAGCGGCGGTCCCAAAGTTGGAAGCGAGCCCGTCGCCAGGCCTCCTTCTTTCTCCTACGCTATCCGCCCCGTCCTCCTTCATTCTCCTACGCCGGAGCAGCATGAACACCTCGGTGGCTGCCAGGGTCATCGTCTTCAGAATCGCCCTCCATGTTTCGCTGATAATCCCCCAGCACAAAAGGTAGACGCTTCACAAAAAGGGAGAAAGAGGAAAGACTACAAGGGAAGCCTTAAGCGGTGAAGAGAGGTGGAGACGCCCTTCGGGACCTTTTATAGGCCGAAAGGGGGGAACCCTCGCCTTAATTGACTCTCCCCTTGAAAAAATGCGAAAGGCAGGAACCCTTCCCTAAGGGCAGTTACTCCATTTCCCTCAATGGCCCTCCCATAGGGACACACGATATGGCAAGTCATTTAAAACATGGAAAGGCAGAAAGGCACCAGTGCCACGTCAGCCGCCTGGCCAATCAGCACGCGAGATGCCTACAAAATGTATAAAATCTCTGCTTTTCTAGCAACTGCAGATACGAATCGCACCAAAGGTGTTAAGGAAAAATCAATCCATTTCTGAATATTACTGCCATTATATATATAGAAAGGAAAAATCTTACATGGCAACATTCAAAAAAGAGCTCGTTTCCCTCCTAATCTATGGAGATGGGGGGACGCCGAGAAGCCCTTGGCCTTTCCTGAGGCTCGGCGGATGAAGGATCCTCAACGCCAGGAGATCTGCCCCTGGTATCCTCGGTGACGGCCGGTCCAGGCACTGACCCCACTCGTGTGAGAACTGCCTCGATCGTGTGCCCTCTCGATGTAACCGGAGTTGGTGATCCCTCTATTGAAACGGAGGCATCCTTGCTCCCCCCTTCACTCGACGACGGAGAGGGAGAATCTGTGATATCCTCATCCGAGTCATAGCGCTGCCGGAGAGCAAAAGTGAGCTCGTCAAGCACCTACTGCTGGGCATCAACAACCGCTCGATGGATCGAAGCCTTGAGCAAATCCCTTCCGCAGCCCCTGACGGTAGCCTGGCTCGTAGTACGAGAAGGTGGCCTTCTGGAGAGCTGCGTGATAGCTCTCTGAGATTCTGTATCGTTCGATCACCTCCGCCCCAGCTTGCTTCATTTTCTTCTCAAGCTCGGCCACCCGCTGCTCGGCCTAGAACAACTTTACCTCGACCTCAGACAGGCTCACCTCGGCCTCAGCACGCGCGACCTCGGCTTCCCCCCGCACTCACTTGGTCCCTTGGACCTAGCTGTTGAGCTCCTCCCGCTCAGCCTTCTATTGCTTGTAGCGCTCGACCTGAGCTTGACGCTCCTCTTCCAAGATTTTGCTCTTCAGGTCGGCTATAAAGCGAGCTTTGGCCAGCTGCTCGGCCAGTGTCCAAGCCTCCTTTTGGCTCGAATGAGTCTGTACCCGAAGCGAGGCTGCCTCCCTCCGAAGGATTTTAAGCTCGGAATTCAATTGCACGATCCTCCGATCGGACTTAATGCAGACCTGAGAGAGAGACCTCTTGTACCGACCCGGATCCCGGATACCAGGTATACCCTGTAGGACTATCGAATACACGTGATACCACTTGGAACCCGCCAGGCCTCCCAAGAGCGGGAAAGCTCCGAAGGGATAAAGGCATGTGTAGAGTACATTGAAGCCACAGAGATATAACAGAAGCAATTAAATTTCATTAGATCGGTTTGCTAAAGTAGTAGAAATATATTTACTTTTTAATTAACAGTTTAATTTTAATAATTATACACCAGAGTCAAGTCCAAAGCTAAAGATAGCAAGTCTAGCACAGTACAGTCGACAGAAAAGAAAGACATACCATGAAGTCGGGGGAAGCCCGACGCAGGTACCTGCTGGCCACAACGACACGCCACGAGCAAGCGCTCCAGGAACCATGCGGAAATAGAACGAAAGACGTCACCCCACTTGAAATGCAGGGGTGAGTCTCGTGTCACTGGCTCAGTAGGGGTCACGCGGATCCCCACTGAAAAACACGCAGTAACACGGAACAACAAAACAACAGGGAAAACAGCAGGTGTAGCAAAGCGGGAAAACTACACTACAAAGCTATAAAGCTACTCTAGAAGCCGTCGAGAACAGACGGGGAGTAGGAGTAGGGAGCAAGTAAGAAAGGGGAAAAACCCGCGCCAGACAAGTGGCGGCCGAACTAACCTCGGCACCCCAAAGTACTCCAAGCAGCGACAGAAGGGTGACTCTGACCTAACAAAGTCAAAAGTTGCCGATCCGACAACTCGGCACTAGGCCTAAGACGAAGACCTGCACGAACAGACAAAAGGTCTAGAAAAGATCTAGACAGACGATGGACAAACACGACGGCACACACGACTAGAA
Organism: Amorphophallus konjac; assembly: GCA_022559845.1. NCBI lineage: Eukaryota > Viridiplantae > Streptophyta > Magnoliopsida > Alismatales > Araceae > Amorphophallus > Amorphophallus konjac. The sequence continues at coordinate 253,798,110 of CM040121.1, forward strand.
CGTCGTGTACACAACGCCACACAGACCTCGAGTAGGGCCACGAGAGTGCCAACTCGAAAAAGGTCACGACGCGCAAGAAACGCCGAGAGTCACGTGTCATGTGTCACGTGACGGAAGCACCTCCTCACACGAAGAATAGCCAGCTGCGTCCACTGACGTCTTATGCTGCGCCACAAGTGTATCGCCTACTGTACCGCTGAAACCACGGCAGAGTCGCAGACATGCGCTGAACCAAACAGGAACAACAACAACGACAGAATAAGAGGACAAGTAACTAGTCAGGGTCACGCCCGTCGGTGTAAGTCCTCAGTCCCTGACAACGTGTGCACACACTGGCTCTAGCCTAAGCCAGGTTCTCTAGCAAGTTTTCTCCCACGATAGGATGCTACCGCTGGCTGGGAGCCCACGAAACTAGCTTACAAGCCGCATCACGGGAACACCCCTCCGCTATCCTCTAGCGGGTCGGCAACTCAAAGGCCTTAGGGCTACAACAAGCGGAGGCTCACATGACACAGAGACTCAAAACACAAGTGCTAAGTGGAGGCTCACATGACACAGAGACTCAAAACACAAGTGCTAAGCGGAGGCTCACATGACACAGAGACTCAAAACACAAGTGCTGAAGTACAGGTAGGCAAGAACGCCCAACGGCACGCACTTCGAAGCACCAACGGCAGCACAACCACTGCCGACAAACACAAGACAAGGTAACTAGACCTACCACGTAACGATCCTTGAGTCAAATGACTCAAAGGCAAGATCGTCACTAACAGCAGAACAAGCCGCCAATCGGTCTAATCCTAAGCCAGAGGAAATGACACTCCGTAGGAAACGACTCACGGAGACCTGAGGGAACACCGAGGACCCTCAGACACCCCTGGACATGCAAACCGAGGTAAAACAATACCTCGAGGCATCCAGAACCAGTGTCTCAGACTGGACAAAACTGCTGAGACACCCACACACAAGGTCGCCTGTCAACCACTGGGTCACCCCGGGTTGACCGGAACCAAACAACGACGACACAACAGTAGGAAAGAGAATCCTACCACAAGCAAGAAGACTCCTGGCCACCTCACAACATAGTCTTAGCCCTCATAGGGTGTCAGGAGACATCCACGGGAAAACGGGCAGACCACAAGGATAAGCCAAGACAGTCAGAAACCAGAACCACAGAAATTGGAGCAGAAGGACTGTAACGCACCACCCTTAGACCGTTACATGAATGTGACGGTCTAACGCTAGGCCGTTACACTCCAACTATGGCGGTCTACAATAGACGCGCTACAGCAACGTGACGGTCAGGAGGAGAGCTGTCACACACACCACCCTAACCAACATCTAAAACACACAAGGCACGTAACGGCCTACACCAGGCGCGTTACGCCGCTCTCACACGCCCGACCCGGGCCGTCAGGGCCAACATACCTCAATCTTAAAACGACAACTCGAACCACGTAACGCGCTAGACTAGGCGCGTTACACAGCCTAACGCAGCAACGCAGGCGCGTCAGGGCCAACTGGCTCAAGTCAAGAAAACACTGGCCAAAAGGCACGTAACGGTCCATCACGGACGCGTTACACAAGCCCAACGCACGAGGGCCTGGCTGATGGGGACATCACCTCCCATGCCCACGTTCACAGCTCGTCTCCGCGTCCCGGTTGCATCCGGCATGGTCTAGTCATTTAATTTTGAGTCCTATGTAATTTTTATTTGAGTCATTTGATGTATTTTCCCTTTTATTTGAGTCATGTTCCTAGGTCTTGTGTTCATTTCCCTAAGTTTGAGTGTCATTAGGTTGTCTAGTTAGCCATTGGGCCCAACTCATTGGGCTTGGCCCAAGGGCTCTCCCCTACCCCCTCGGTTATTTGTCATTAAGTTAATTGTCAGGGACTTTTGTAGAAATGTGGCTTTCCTATATATAGGACCCCATTCCCCCCATTTCAACTCAATGAATCAATGAATGAAAAAACTTACCATTTTGAGAGTTTACACTTCTTATCTAGTGGAGAGATTCCATTTTTTGCGTGAGAAACCCTAGGGTAGAGATTCCCCACCCTTCCCTCTCTTAATCTCTCTTTTTCACTCCACTTTCTCTCTCCTCAACACCCAAATTCGAATTTTCTTCTCTCTCCTCCCTTCCCAACCACCTCCACTCCCCACCTACCCCATTTAAGCCTCTTCCCATTCCCCACAACCCTCATCAATACTCCACCCCTTCCCAAGACCCCCTCCATCAATCCTCTCCTCACCATCCAACCCCCAACTACCCCTCCCACTTTCCCAAGCACCCTTCCCACTACCCCAAGCACCCCTTCCCTTCCCCAACACAACCCCCCCATTCCCAAGACAAAAAATTAACCACACCCTTAAACGTATTTTCGAATATCCTTTCCCTCTCTCCAATCCAACCAAATTCGCAGCCCCCCTACCACCATCTATTGGACCCTCTTCCAGACCTTATTCTCCACCTCCCACACCTTAGAACACCCCCTCCAAGACCCCCTTACAACTAGGGGTCACTCCCACACTCATCTACCCCCTTCCCCTTCTTCTTTCTTGGTCATTGGAAGCTACTTCGAAGTTGCAGTTTGCTGTCCAGAGGTTGCAGATGAACCAGCAACTTGCAGCGGCCACCACGACTTCCTCCGGATGAGTTTGAAGACCCAAGAGCCATCGTCGGAAGCGTCTACCAGTCTCCTTCGCAACATAAATGGTTTCATCTTCTTCTGATCTCCGAGCCGTCCAGGAGGTCCATTCTCCCACAACTGTGCAGTTCTGCCTCGGCTGAGGACCTGAGCCAGATTAGAAGCTCTGCCACGATGAACCCCGAAGGAATCAGTCCACAAGTTCTTCTTCAAAATTATTCATCGCCCAGTCTACTTCCAGAATCAAGAAACAGAACTTCATTTGGCATTCGTGATCCAGAGTTCTCATTTTTCTCCCTCAGCTACGCAGATCTGCTACTCATAGTCTGCACCGACCAGTCACCATTTTTCTACGTCCCCTGATCTTCTCTGAAATCGGTTGGCTTCCCCGTCAGTTTTTATGCGAAGAGGACTCGTCCACGATTCCAACGACTCTGACGGTGCTTGATTCTGAGTTCGGGAGCTGTCGGGGCATCCTCTGCAAGGAAACCAGGGGCTAGCTCTGCAAAGATCTTGATCCGGAGAGAAAGCTTCACCACGACAAACCCCGGAGGAATCAGGCCACGAGCTCTTCTACAAAGTTCTTCCCCTTCCTGTCTACTTTCAGAATCAAGAAGCATAACGCCGTTCGGCATCCGACAGCAGAAGTTACGAATTTTCTTCCTCAGGCGTACGACTCTGCTTCCCACAGTCTATACCGACCCCCACTCACTGTTCTGGGTCCCTTGATCTTCTCCGGCATCTTTCAGCTTCCCCGTTAGTTCTGTTGCAAAGAAGACTCGTCTACGGTTCCAGCAGCTCTAGCGGCACCTGATTCGGAGTTTGGGAGCAGCCGAGGCAACCTCTTATTCCTGCTGTTAGTAACCAGTTGCTGTCAGTCTGAGAATCAGCATCCCTGTTCATGCTCCTACCCAGGCCAGCAGAGACCCCAGAAGAATTCGGAAAAATTCAGAGGCACTCCAGTTCCAGTAACAAAGATTTTACCACTAGTCTCGCCCTCGGCAAAATTCTTGAGCACGTTCTGCAGCCACAGTACCGACTGTCTGTCCACAATTGCCGAGAGAAGGCAGATTCAGCATATTCACTTCATCATCGTTTTAGCCCTAGTTTTCCCCACCCCGCTTGGCCGGCTGAAGGCCCCTCCCTGCGTGGAGATAGTTTTGATTGTAACTATCATCTTCCCTTCCCCACGATCCCCCCCTTGCATGGGGTGTAGTGTTGTAATAGCTTAAACAGGTCTAGCTACCCCGACGTGGCGTGTGGGGAACCCACGCTTCCCCGCTCGCCCTCGTCTCCGAGCGGGACCGGTTTCTTCAAACCGGTCGAGTAAGTGCTCCAAACTTTGCTCTAATTTGTGCTTGTTGTTTCAATATTAATTCATAGTTCCGCTAGCCGTGAGAGTGAGAGCTCGATCCTCAAGCCCCGTTGCTTTGAGTGATCACCGTGGGAAGAGAGAGTAAGCCGGTGCCGTTGGCACTTTGTCGGCCCCATTGAATTGGGCATCCACAACCTTTGGGATTCAAATCTTGGCCTTGCTGGCCCTCTACCAGCAAGGGCCCAACCCCTCAACCTCACCTTGGCATTGCCAAGTTACCCCGGCCTTAGGTGAGCGACGAGAGAGCGGCGGCCCAAATTGGCCCATTTAGATTGCGAATGTGCTTGCTTGCTTGCTTAAGTCCAAGGTCGTGTCACATCAATTGGTATCAGAGCAAGTTCATAACTTGTCTCTCCACAAGTTGGTCCTAGGGCATGTTTATGTATTTAGAGTCCTCGGTTGCATCTCCCATGTCCACTAGAATGGCCACTTCATACCCGTCATATCCATCCCCATCAACTTTCCCAAGAAGCCCAAATCCTCATGGAAGTTCTATTGCCAACAAAGTGGGTAGCAACACCTCTATCATAGAAGCCCTACCTAATGTCCTTAATCGGCTTGAAGATATCATGTCTCGACTCGACCGACTTGAAGGAAATAGCCGTGCATCAAGAGTGAATGAGAGTGATCTTTGGGGAAATCTAGAAACCATATTTTTAGAACACTTGAAAATCAAAACCCCCGCCTTTGATGGATCCAACAGCCCAAGCCTTTACCTAGATTGGGAGATTTCCATGGACCAATTCTTTAAAAGTTGCCCCTTGAACGAAGGAAGAAGAATGAGGCTAGCCAAGGCACACCTCTCCAAACAAGCTAAAACTCATTGGTTAGTTGTGGAAGGTTTGAGAAAAATCCGTATGGAGGCCCCAATTAGCACTTGGGATGAGATGAAGACCGAGCTTAGAAAAACTTACACCTTCCAACCCTCTCCCTCCTACTCAAATCACCAAAGTCCAAGGAGCACTTCAACTCCACCCAGTCAATCCAAGACCCCAATCACCCATTCCCCACCACTTCCCATCTCTCCTACCCCAACTACTACATTTACACCCCACCTCCAAGTCCACACCACAACCATAGGTCCCCATACCCAATTGGACCCCATGACCAACTCTCCACCTAGGCCCATGGTAACCCTCACCACTACATCTCCATCACCCCCAAAAGGGGACACTCCTCCCAAAACCAATCAACCCAAACCCCTTCAACCCACCCATCTTCCTCTCCCTACACCAATCCAACTCCCACCAAAGCCTCCACTACTATCCTTACCTACCCTAACCCAAGTTTCCCACAACCTACCACCTCGGATACACCATGCCCCAATCATCACCACACCCTCAAAAGCCCCTCTCACCTCCTTGGAAGAAGAACCCATACCCGATCTAATAGTGGTGAACACCCCAAACCCACACCCTACCTTGGAGGAAACCCATGACCAAGAAGAAGAAGAAGCATCACATGGTGACCTTCACGTTACACCACCCTCTCTAGTTAGGGCCAAACTCATCTTAGAGGAACCCCTTATTAGTTGGCTAAAGAAGAGCCCAATAAGAGAGATCACGGCCCACGATTGCCTTCCCATAAAGGAAAACCTTCCCATAGTGCACATCTCCTCCTATCACACCATAATCCAAACATCCTACCAAGTGGAAACCTTAGAGGACCTTCTCAAGGGCTTAGCTTGGCAATATGAGTTGACCGGCTTGTTGATCCCCATGGCCCACCAATCTAGGAGCCTTGACCTCCTACACCTTTGTGTCAGGTCTATCACCTCGGTTTGCACCATTGGATGCTACACTAGTGACCTCCTTCTATTCCTCCCCACACCCGAGGAGCCCGACCTTCTCCTCAATTTGGAGCTTCTTATATCGGGTGGAAAGTCAAGCCCTTCCCTCATGGTCGACCCACTCACAAAGAACTTCGGCCCAATTATCTCATTAGAGGAGGATGACCCACCACCACTTGAAGATCTTGAGGACATAGGCCCCCTCCCCCTCGATAACCCTTTTTATGATCCCTTTGATCCCTTCCAATGGGGGTCAAAGAACCCATGGGACCCAACCACCTTATCCACCACCCACCTTTCCCTATCCCAACCCACCATGTTTGATCCAATCCACCCCATCCTAGACCAGGGCTACACCTTGGGAGCCATGACCTTGGGCCACATATCCCTAGGTAATAAGGTTGTGCCCCACCCCATGATGACCACCTTCTTAGATCCATTCGATCCTTTCCAATGGGAGTTCAAAGGTTGTCCCACACCTATACACATGGAAGTCACCTTTGGGAAAAGCATGCATGTGTCTAGGCTTACCATACCCCTTGGCATGAACACTATGTTGGGTCCATTCATTCATATCACCCACATGTCAAGTAGAAAGTATGAGTGGTCCATATTCGGATGTCATGGTCCACCTTCATTCATCATGGGTCTTAAGCATGTCAAAGGCATCTACGGATGTCCGGGTCCCCCAATATTTATCACCAATTTGCATGATAGGGCCACCTACGGGTGCCCCGCCCCACCTAGGCTAACCAAAGTCTACACTGCATCATTACACGATAGGTCTACTTTTGATTGCCCAGGTCCACCCATCACCCCCAGAATGTCTGCATACACAATATTGCATAAAGAGATCCGCAAGCACATTAGCAAGAAGAATGTGACTTATAAAAGGCAAGCCGACTCTCATCGACGTCACCAAGAATTCCATAAGGGTGACTTTGTGATGGTAAGGACGGAGAGGCTCTCCCCGGGAGCCATCTCCAAATTGAGGCCACGTGGGGCTGGTCCCTTCCAGGTCCTGAGGCGCATTGGTGCAAATGCCTATGAGTTAGATCTCCCTGAGGAATATGGGGTAAGTCCCACATTCAGTGTCGCCGACCTAGTGCCATACAAGGGACCCACGGTGGTACCTAGTGAGGATATTGAGCCTATTCCCTCCATTGAGAGAGCACCCACCCGTGAGGAGAGTCCACCAGCCTGGAGAGCCCAGCGTGAGCGCATTGAACGAATATTGGATGAACATGACACTACCACCAGGAGCAAGGTATACGAGCGCTATCTCGGCAGGTGGATGGATTGGTCTCGTTTGGAAGACTTGAGGGCAGTACCACTTGTACACCCTCCAAGGAGGGAAGGACACTTACTCGACAGAGTCGAGTTCTCCGCACCCCGGGAGTATGATGGGGACATCACCTCCCATGCCCACGTTCACAGCTCGTCTCCGCGTCCCGGTTGCATCCGGCATGGTCTAGTCATTTAATTTTGAGTCCTATGTAATTTTTATTTGAGTCATTTGATGTATTTTCCCTTTTATTTGAGTCATGTTCCTAGGTCTTGTGTTCATTTCCCTAAGTTTGAGTGTCATTAGGTTGTCTAGTTAGCTATTGGACTTTTGTAGAAATGTGGGTTTCCTATATATAGGACCCCATTCCCCCCATTTCAACTCAATGAATCAATAAATGAAAAAACTTGCCATTTTGAGAGTTTACACTTCTTATCTAGTGGAGAGATTCCATTTTTTGGGTGAGAAACCCTAGGGGAGAGATTCCCCACCCTTCCCTCTCTTAATCTCTCTTTTCACTCCACTTTCTCTCTCCTCAACACCCAAATTCAAATTTTCTTCTCTCTCCTCCCTTCCCAACCACCTCCACTCCCCACCTACCCCATTTAAGCCTCTTCCCATTCCCCATAACCCTCATCAATACTCCACCCCTTCCCAAGACCCCCTCCACCAATCCTCTCCTCACCATCCAACCCCCAACTACCCCTCCCACTTTCCCAAGCACCCTTCCCACTACCCCAAGCACCCCTTCCCTTCCCCAACACAACCACCCCATTCCCAAGATAAAAAATTAACCACACCCTTAAACGTATTTTCGAATATCCTTTCCCTCTCTCCAATCCAACCAAATTCACAGCCCCCACTACCACCATCTATTGGACCCTCTTCCAGACCTTATTCTCCACCTCCCACACCTTAGAACACCCCCTCCAAGACCCCCTTACAACTAGGGGTCACTCCCACACTCATCTACCCCCTTCCCCTTCTTCTTTCTTGGTCATTGGAAGCTACTTCGAAGTTGCAGTTTGCTGTCCAGAGGTTGTAGATGAACCAGCAACTTGCAGCGGCCACCACAACTTCCTCCGGATGAGTTTGAATACCCAAGAGCCATCGTCGGAAGCGTCTACTAGTCTCTTTCGTAACATAAGTGGTTTCATCTTCTTCCGATCTCCGAGCCGTCCAGGAGGTCCATTCTCCCACAACTGCGCAGTTCTGCCTTGGCTGAGGACCTGAGCCAGATTAGAAGCTCTGCCACGACGAACCCCGAAGGAATCAGTCCACGAGTTCTTCTTCAAAATTCTTCATCGCCCAGTCTACTTCCAGAATCAAGATACAGAACTTCATTCGGCATTCGTGATCCAGAGTTCTCATTTTTCTCCCTCAGCTACGCAGATCTGCTACTCATAGTCTGCACCGACCAGTCACCATTGTTCTGCGTCCCCTGATCTTCTCCGACATCGGTTGGCTTCCTCGTCAGTTTTTATGCGAAGAGGACTCGTCCACGATTCCAACGACTCTGACGGTGCTCGATTCTGAGTTCGGGAGCTGTCGAGGAATCCTCTGCAACCAGTGGTTGGAAACCAGGGGCTAGCTCTGCAGAGATCTTGATCCGGAGAGAAAGCTTCACCACGCAAACCCCGGAGGAATCAGGCCACAAGCTCTTCTACAAAGTTCTTTCCCTTCCTGTCTAATTTCAGAATCAAGATGCGTAACTCCGTTCGGCATCCGGCAGCAGAAGTTCCGAATTTTCTTTCTCAGGCGTACGACTCTGCTTCCCACAGTCTACACCGACCCCCACTCACTGTTCTGGGTCCCCTGAGCTTCTCCAGCATCTTTCGGCTTCCCCGTCAGTTCTGTTGCAAAGAAGACTTGTCCACGGTTCCAGCAGCTCTTGCGACACCTGATTCAGAGTTCGGGAGCGGCCGAGGCAACCTCTTCTTCCAGCTGTTAGTAACCAGTTGTTGTCAGTCCGAGAATCAGGGTCCCTGTTCAAGCTCCTGCCCAGGCCAGCAGCGACCCCAGAAGAATTCGAAAAAATTCAGAGGCACTCCAGTTCCAGTAACAAAGATTTTCCCACTAGTCTCGCCCTCGGCAAAATTTCTGATCACGTTCTGCAGCCACAGTACCGACTGTCTGTCCACAATTACCGAGAGAAGGTAGATTCAGCATATTCACTTCATCATCGTTTTAGCCCTCTACCAGCAAGGGCCCAACCCCTCAACCTCACCTTGGCATTGCCAAGTTACCCCGGGCTTGGGTGAGTGACGAGAGAGCGGCGGCCCAAATTGGCCCATTTAGATTGCGAATGTGCTTGCTTGCTTGCTTAAGTCCAAGGTCGTGTCACATCAGTGGCCGTTAGAGCCAACGGCACAACCACCCAACTCGGCCAAAACAGCACGTAACGGCCTGGGGCAGGCGCGTTACAATGCTGTGACGCACGGGGACACCACCGTTACACAAACTGACTCAAATGGTCAAAATCGGTCAAACTTAACGTAACAGCCTGGGGCAGGCGCGTTACACAAGCCTGACGCACAAGGGCAGGCGCGTCAGGGGAACTGACTTACCCAAAACATAAAACGACAAAATAAGCATAACGCATCACACCGAACGCGTGAGAGAGTTGTGACGCGCCACACCTAGGCCGTCACACTCCCGCAGCCACGAAGACTCAAAAATGCTCAGACGTTGTGACGGTCTATCGTAGGGCCGTCAGAGACCTCTGGCGGTCACTGAAACGACCGCTACACTGGTCACGGCGGGAAAATAGTGGAAACGCCAAATCAGGCCGTTCCACGCCCCATTAACGCCGAAGCGTAGGGAAAACAAGACTAGACGATGAAAAACAACACTAGGAGGCTAAAAAGCCCACATGCACGCATTAAAACGCTAGATCGGGGTGATTTAGACAAATCGACCCAAAATGAGTCACCGAGGTTCCCGGACTCCTACCGGCCTCGAATGACCACCGATCGACACGAAACTAGCATGGATGGGATCCAGACATCCCAGCGGTCAGTTGGACACTAACCATACCACGAATGGTTGCCGTTTTCCAGCGAACCCTGAAAACCCCCAAAACCATGGTTTTCACAAAACCGGCCCGATCTCCCCCGATCGAGCACCAAATCATGCACGGAAACAGAGGAAACCTGCAGAACAAGGTGGCGGTCTGTCTCCCTACCTCCACCGAAGAAACCGTGCCCCGAAGGGACTAAACCGCGTCGAAAACCATGCCGCGAGCTCAAACACCGGCTTTGAATCCACCGTTCGGGATCGCACCAAAACCACTCCATCCTCGCCCTATCGCACACCTAGTCAGCTCCACAACATCCCCAACACGTGCCCCTAGGTCCTCCGTCTACAGCCGGAGCCGAGGAAGCTCGAGAGGAGAGAAAACGGGAAAGAGAGACGGCGGTGGTGAAATGAGAAGGGAGGAGAGAGGAAGGAAAAGAAAAAGGGAAAGAAATTAGGAATTTTCCTAATTTCTGAAAAATCTGATTTCTGGCCCTATCTCCGAAAAATACGCAAAAATAGTCGAAACGACCGGCTCGAAGAGTACATCGTTGCTGCAGCATTCACGAGTCGAGGAACTGACAACCAAACTCACCGTAGGGTTCCGTAACTAGTACGAGAGAAAAACCCACACGGCTCATAAAGCTGAACTCGGAAGCCACAAAAGCGAACCGAAACTCTCTGAAACAAATCAGAAAGATCCAATAAAGATCTACCAAGGATCCAGGGCATTACATCCTCCCCTCCTTTAAGAAATTTTGTCCTCAAAATTTAAGGACTAGCAAAGGAGAAGCAGGGGTGAACAACCCAACAACACAAACACGGAAACGACACAAATCTCGAGAAACATAGCTCATAGGAACATTGTCAGACCATAATCACCAGCATACGCTCTGGGTCGAGCATGACACAAGTGGACACAAGTCCGACACCTCTGAAACAAGGCAACATCGCTTACGTCTCACCAGAAATGGAGACACGACTGCCCCAACAACAGACATCGAAGAAGCGAAACGACATACACGGCGAGTATCAGCTTAAACAAGGAGACACAATTCTCTCAGCTGATAGCTTGACCACATCATCGGCTCTAGTGCCAAAGGCAACAAGAAACACCCGGCACACAGGATGCCAATGACATCAGCCCTGCTGGACCGCAAACACAATCAAGTCAGTCCTCACTCAGATATCATATCTGATCGAGTCGCAAGCTAACTCTAAGGAGAAAGAGTACAACAAGGCTAACTGACAAGACCTGGTCCAAAATAGAAGCACAAAATCATAGAGAAATAGTGCCAAAACACCAACAGCAACAGCAGCACTTGCAGAATTCTGACTCCGCACGGAACACAGAACCATGGAACACAACTGCAAGCAGGGTCACAACAACGCATAGGAACAGCTGAGCACACGACCACAAGGGATGGGTCACACATCAAACTGCTCACCAAGGAGAGACCCATGACAACGAGAAACGACAACAATCTCTAGGAATGCACCTCAAGGACCACGATCACGCCTTGTGAGCACAACACCCAAGAGAAAAAATGCAGAGTAGAGGGTACTCAGTCAGCAGGAATGCTGACAAATTCCCCAACACTCACAAATGTCAATGCTAACCACAGAAAATCACCAGCAACAGCACGGCAATAGACGACATCGAGGCACAGGACGCCAAGATGAAGTCACATCGAGAAGAAACAGATCTCTCGACCCGTGGGTAATCAACCCACACGCTTCAGCTGCGCACTCAACAGCGCACATAGGCATCAGAACAACCTCGGTAGTCGCATCTCAGCACACACCAGACGCCTTCATAATCAATGAAGATCACAAATAACATGCCACAAGTATCGATCTCGTGAACAACCGATCACTAAGAGCCCAAGTGCAATAGGAGAAGAGTACCAGCTTCAGCACAAGGCACAAGGAAAAAGCTAGTCTCAACTTACCTTCACGTCCTGGAAACGGTAAATGAGCCTTCACAACACATCGGCCGTTGAACACGGCACGACAAACACGGTGCACGACAGCTCTTAATACAATGATGGAGTCCAAAGCCAAGCAACCGTATAGCAAAGAGCAGATCAGGCTCAGAACAAAGCTGTCCACACTTAAGCAGACACAGGACAAAGGCATCACTAAGACAGTAATTCAAAGGTAAATCTTGAGAAGATTCCACCAGAAGGGATGAGAAGCAATTAAGCTCAACCACGAAAGTTCACCAGGACAGGAAAATCCTAGCTTGCTTGAGCAGCTTCTCAAACACTGAATCTAAACGAGCACTTCAACAGAAGCGGAACACATCAGGGGCTGAACAGACTCAAGCCGGGATGACCAAGACAACGTAAGAACGTGTACGGTCATCAGACCAAGGCTAAAGGTCAACAGCAACCTGAACAACATATGAAGAAAACCTCGCAACGTAATGCAGATTCAAGCCTTCCGGCGAACACTGCCAAGTACAACATGGTCGAAACAAACACAACGATGAAAAAGAAACACCTTGTCACAACCTGACAAGAGCAGGACCATCTCGTACAGTGCTAGAGCAGCATGCACAAGACAACATACGAGTAAAACAATGCGATAAATCATCGTAACACCAAAGACAGCTGAAGACTGTACTGGACTTTCACGACTCTGGATACTGTATATCTCAGATTCCCATGTACTTCACACAACAACGCTCTGATAGTTCAGAAAAGAACTCCGAACATCTCAGAACACTACTCTGATACCATTCTGTAGCGACCCGGATCCCGGATACCAAGTATACCCCGTAGGACTACCGAATACACGTGATACCACTTGGAAACCCCGAGGCCTCCCAAGAGCGGGAAAGCTCCGAAGGGATAAAGGCATGTGTAGAGTACATTGAAGCCACAGAGATATAACAGAAGTAATTAAATTTCATTAGATAGGTTTGCTAAAGTAGCAGAAATAAAATTACTTTTTAATTAACAGTTTCATTTTAACAATTATACACCAGAGTCAAGTCCAAAGCTAAAGACAACAAGTCTAGCATAGTACAGTCGAAAGAAAAGAAAGACGTACCGTGAAGTCGGGGGAAGCCCGACGCAGGTACCAGCTGGCCACAACGACACGCCACGAGCAAGCGCTCCAGGAACCACGCGGAAGCAGAACGAAAGACGTCACCCCACCTGAAAAGTAGGGGTGAGCCTCGTGTCACTGGCTCAGTAGGGGTCACGCGGATCCCCACTGAAAAACACGCAGTAACACGGAACAACAAAACAACAGGGAAAACAGCAGGTGTAGCAAAGCTGGAAAACTACACTACAAAGTTGTAAAGCTACTCTAGAAGCCGTCGAGAACAGACGGGGAGTAGGAGTAGGGAGCAAGTAAGAAAGGGAAAACTCGCGCCAGACAAGTGGCGGCCGAACTAACCTCAGCACCCCAAACTACTCCAAGCAGCGACAGAGGAGTAACTCTGGCCTAACAAAGTCAGAAGTTACCGATCTGCCATCTCGGCACTAGGCCTAAGACGAAGACCTACACGAACAGACAAAAGGTCTAGAAAAGATCTAGATAGACGACGGACAAACACGACTAGAACGTTGTGTACACAACGCCACACAGACCTCGAGTAGGGCCACGAGAGGGCTAACTCAAAAAAGGTCACGACGGGCAAGAAACGCCGAGAGTCACGTGTCATGTGACGGAAGCACCTCCTCACACGAAAAATAGCCAGCTGCGTCCACTGACGTCTTATGCTGCGCCACAAGTGTCTCGCCTACGGTACCGCTGAAACCACGGCAGAGTCGCAGACACGCACTGAACCAAACAGGAACAACAGCAACGACAGAACAAAAGGACAAGTAACTAGTCAGGGTCACGCCCGTTGGCGTAAGTCCTCAGTCCCTGACAACGTGTGCACACACTGGCTCTAGCCTAAGCCAGGTTCTCTAGCGAGTTTTCTCCCTCGGTAGGATGCTACCGCTTGCTGGGAGCCCACGGAACTAGCTTACAAACCGCATCACGGGAACACCCCTCCGCTATCCGCTAGCGGGTCGACAACTCAAAGGCCTTAGGGCTACAACAAGCGGAGGCTCACATGACATAGAGAGTACTAAAAACACAAGTGCTGAAGTACAGGTTGGCAAGAACGCCCAATGGCACGCACTTCGAAGCACCAACAGCAGCACAACCACTGCCGACAAACTCAGGACAAGGTTACTAGACCTACCACGTAACGATCCTTGAGTCGGATGACTTAAAGGCAAGATCGTCATTAACAGCAGAACAAGCCGCCAATCGGTCTAATCCTAAGCCAGAGGAAACGACACTCCGTAGGAAACGACTCACGGATGTTTGAGGGAACACCGAGGACCATCAGACATGTTGTGACCCCTCTATGTTGATGATGTTGACACTTGCTCTATTCTTTGGCAACACCATTGTTTTGATTGATTGGCAACTGAGTTTGATTTGATGAAATTACTCCATCAGATTGACTATGTGTTCTTTTCTTTTAATACACTGCTGTCTGCAATTCTTACTGTCATAAGTCCACACACTGCATCTCAATTAAAGTGATTATGTGTGTACAGCGTCAACGCATCATGTTACAGCGTCAACGCATAAGTCCACACACTGCATCTCAATTAAAGTGATTATGTGTGCACAGCGTCAACGCATCATGTTACAGCGTCAACGCATAAGTCCACACACTGCATCTCAATTAAAGTGATTATGTGTGCACAGCGTCAACGCATCAATGTTACAGCGTCAACGCACCGCTGGCTTTGAACCTCAGAGTCTGTACATCCGAATTGCCCTTGATCTGGTGAAATGTATACACTCATTCACTGTAGCCTTCACACATTAAAGTCCATACATTCATCAATTACTTTTCACTCAAGGCAAAGTCTATACACTGGGGTCTTTTCCCTACGTGTCTTAGGCGAAGTCTGAACATTCGATTCTGAAGCCTGAAGTCTATACAGTCCAGCCTAGTCCTACGATCAAGGCTTTAGCTACACTCAACGCTATACATTGGCTTCGCTTCATGAAGTCTGTACACTGCTTTAGGAGCTTCAAGTCCACACATCGCTCAAAGTCTGTACAGAGTCCAGCGTCTCAGTTAGCGTCTCATACACTTGAGCAAAGTCTGTACATCCATAGTGTCACTCAAAGTCTAAACATTAATCTTCTAATCCAAAGTCTATACAATGGTCTTCACACTTGAAGTCCATACATTTGATGTGCAGAGTTGATGTCTATACTGTGTCCTTGCTGTTCAAGTCTATACACTGACGGCTGAACTAAGAACCCTATACATCGTCTGTCTGCACTAGAGTCTCATGGAGTCTATACATTGCACTCGTCTTCTAAAGTCTAGACACTGAAGTCTTCACATTCGCGTGCATAACATGAAGTCCATAAGTGGGCAAAGTCTGTACACTGTCCATGCTTCATGCAGCGTCAACTCATCCTTCATACTGCGTCAACTCCTCAAGTATATACAATGCTCTCCTTCGCATGAAGCCTTTAAGTGCATTATGTCTATACAATGCCACTAGGATTTAAAGTCTATACAGCCGTTGCCTCCCTTTGATGGGGGCATCCCTTGCCCCTCCACTTTTTTGAGGCTCGAATCGTCGTCGACTTATGCCATTATGTTCGTCATGTCTTTGTGAGTCTAGTCATGTAATTTTTATATTTTATTTGAGTTTTAAACCATGTAATTTTCCTATTATTTGAGTCATGTACCTAGGTTAGTAGGTTATCTACCAAAGTCATGTGTCATTATGTTGGTTTGTTAAGCTATTGGGCCCAACTAGTGGGCTAGGCCCAGGGGCACCCCTCCCTTGGACTGCTTTGGTCATTAGTTAGCTTGTCAGGGTCATTATGGTCATATGAAAGTATGGAGCCTATAAATAGGCCTCCCCTCCCTCTCATTGTAACAACTTTTGATGAATCTATTTGAATAGCAATATTTCCACACCTTCTAGTTCCCTCTCAATATCTCCCTCTCTCTCTCTCTTACTATCACTCTCTCTAAGTGGGTTGTGCCCCCTCTATCTCTCCTCACCACCCCAATTTCGAAATTCATT
Source organism: Amorphophallus konjac (assembly GCA_022559845.1). Lineage (NCBI taxonomy): Eukaryota > Viridiplantae > Streptophyta > Magnoliopsida > Alismatales > Araceae > Amorphophallus > Amorphophallus konjac. Next base: position 253,814,300 of record CM040121.1, read on the forward strand.
CTCTCTCCTCCCCATTCACCCCTCATTAAGGCCCCTTCCCCTTCCCCATGCACTCATTCAATTCCCCCTCCAACCCCTAGGTGGAAACCCCTTCTCCTAGGCACCTTTCCACTCTCCCAAGCAACCTTCCCTCTCCCCAAGACTGAAAGAGCCCTTCTCTAGGCCAAATTTCGAATTTCCCTCTCCCTTGGGCTGTGCCCTTTCATCTCCCCACCTCCCTAACCACCCAAGGTCGCACCCCCCCTTCCCCATCCACCAAATAAGCCCTTGTTCATGCCCTTCCCCACACCCTCTCCTCCACCTATTCTGTCCCTATTTCAGGTTTCAGAAAAGCAGTGACTTGCAGAGGCAGCCACGACCATCTCTCAAAGATTCAGATGGCAAGGCCTACATTTCTGGAATCTTCTGCGAGCTAGCTTTCCAACGGTGGTGGTCTCGCCGGCTTCCGAGGTCGGAGCTGTCCGCAGGAGCTCATCTCCCTCGACTGCGCAGAAGACCCTAGGCAGAGAACCAGAGCGAGATTGGAAGCCCGACCACGATGAACCTTTTGGGATTCAGATAAAGGGTTCTTCAGAAAAATTCTTCCCTCTCACGTCCTTTTTCATCCTTAAGAAGCAGAGCTGCATTTGGACATCGGCATTTCAAGTTACAAATTTTCTACTCCAAGTGTGTCAGGTCAGTTTACAGGAGCCAGAACCGACACCCCTCTACTCATCTGGTCGTCCCGGTCTTCTCCGACATCTGCCGACTTCGCCGTCAGTGCCGAAAGAAAGAAGACTCGACCACGGTTCCAACGGTTCAGGTATCGCCTCAATCAGAGCTTGGTAGTGATCGTGGCACCCTCTGCAACCAGCCACATTGTTCTGCACCAGACAGAGGTAGAACCAATCAGTCCAGTTCCAGACTCTGCCCCGGCCAGCAACCACTGTACCGGGCTCAGACAAAATTCAGAGATCATCCTTGGTCCGTTAGCAAGCTTTTGGCGCAAGTCTCATCAGGTTCTGATCTCGGTGGAATTTTTGGCATCGTCAACATCGACCCCCTATCCAGAAATACAGAAGAAAGGCAGAACCGGTGGAGCTCGGAAAGTCGGTCCTCTTTGCATAATTCCCCACCCCGCTTGGCCGGCTGAAGGCCCCTCTCTGCGTGGAGGTAGTTTTGGATGTAATTAACTTAATCCCCACCCCAAGATCATCCCTCCTGTGAGAGGCGTAGTGTTGTACCCTTTACACTTTCAGGTCAAGCTACATCGCCGCGGCGATCGGGTATATACCCTCGCCTCCCGGCGCGCCCTCGTCTCTGAGCGGGATCGGTGTCTTCACACCGATCAGGTGAGCCTCTGGTACTAACCTTGATAGCCTTACTTCTGTAAGTTTAGTATTGCTTTGAATGCTCGTCGGACGGTGAGAAGAGGGCCCGTACTTGTATGTTCATTTGTTAGTGCCCACCACGGATCGGGAGAGAGTGCCACCCAAACCCCGCCCTGCGGGCCAGCCACCCACTAAGTTGGGAATCCTAGACTCTTTGGGGCCAGCCTAAGCCCACTAAGTCCATTAGATTCATTGGGTCTCGCCTCGGACCCTTGCCATCATCCCCCGGCCCCGCCGGGTGATCGCGTGTGCCCTGTGAGTAAGACGCTATTGTGAGAATCATTGGAGAGCTTGTATGCTTGTGGATCTAGGTCCTAGGTTGTTCATTACATATTTAGTCATCCTCGGGCTGTGCCACATCAAGTGGTATCAGAGCGGTCATAGGCTTGTCCTTACAAGTCTAGTCTTGGGTCACACTAAGTCTTTCATAGGTGCATCCGCACACCCTTGCATAGCCCACCCAACTTTGCATGACCACTCGTAGTGGAGTCCATTATCAAGACAATCCATCCTCTTCTAAATACCACCATGAATTCAAAACCCCAAGGGATACCTAACACTAACACCCATGACTTCCCTGGCCACGTCAGTTACCTCATGAAAATCTTGACCCATGCCAATGGCAAGCTTGATAACTTATCTAGACGACTTGATCAACTAGAAGAAAATTGGCCCGCCCCAAGGTTGAATGATAGTAGGGCTCCTCCCTCACCTCTCACCTTTGATGGGACTCATCATAATGAGTATTTAGAATGGGAGGCTTCCATGGATCATTACTTCACTTGGTATCCCATGTCCGAGGATGAGAAAGTCCGATTTGCCAAATTACAACTTACCAAACGGGCCCACACTCATTGGTCAAAAATTGAAGGCTTAAGGATAATTAGAAGGGAAGCTCCCCTCACAACATGGGGAGACATGAAGGAACAACTTAGGGCTAGATATATTTTCCCCTCCCATTCCGAACACCAAAGCCCAAAGAGCATTTCAACTCCCTCATTTCCCCTTGGCCAACCCAAGACCCCAATCACCCAATCCCCACCACTTCCCACATCTCCCACCACTACATCTACACCCTACCTCCAAGTCCTCACCACAACCATAGCTCCACCAGCCCATGTGCGCTCCGTGTCCACCCCTCCACCGAAGCCCATGATGGCCACCACCCCCCAATCCAAAATCCATCACCAAACCCTTACCCCACAAATCCCCTTGGCCCCCACCACTACCCCTCTATCGCCCCCTAAAAGGGACACACCTCCCAAAACCAATCAAATCAAGCATCCACACCCACCCCACCTTCCTCTTCCAACCCCAATCTTACCCCAACCTAGGCCACCACTACTTCCACTTCCAACCCCAACCCAAATCCGACCTCGTTCACCACCCCGGATGCACCATGCGCCAATCATCATCACCCCACCCACAAAGTACCTACCCACCTCCTTGGAAGAAGAACCCATAATCCTGACACTCATCCCCATAGTGGTGAACACCCCGGATCCAACTCCCACCTTGAAAGAAACACATGCCCAAGATGAGGACAAAGCCTTGCATCATGATCTTCACTCTATGCCCTCTCTTCTAGTAGGGAGTGAACTCATTATAAGTGGGTCCTTGGCTAGATGGTTAAAAGAGAGCCCAGCTCACCCGATCATGGCCTACCCTTCCTTGGAGCGACACCTCCCCATAGTGCCCTTCAACTCCTATTGCACCACCATCCAATCATCTTATCAAGTGGAGGCACTAGGGGACCTTCTCAAGGGCTTAGCATGGCAATTAGAGTTGACTAGCATGTTGACCCCCATGACCGAACAACCTAGGAGCCTTGACCTCCTACACCTATGTGTTGGGTCTATCACCTCAATGTGCACCATTGGTTGCTACACTAGTGACCTTCTATTATTCCTCCCCACACCCGATGAGCCCGACCATCTCCTCAAATTGGAGCTTCTTATCTCGGGTAGAAAGCCAAGCTCTTCCCTCATGGTCGATCTACCTCCCAAGAGCTTCGACCAAATTACTTCATTAGAAGAGGATGACCCACCTTGTATGGACCTTGTGGGCATGGAGTTCCTTCCTCTAGGAAGCCCAATCCATGACCCCTTTGATCCCTTCCAATGGGAGCCTAGTTACCCATGTGACCCGCCCACCTTACCCACAACCCACCTTTCTCTACCCCAACCAACCATGTTTGACCAAAACCAACTCTTCCAAGACTCAGGCCCCATAAAGGGAACCATCACCATAAACAACATATGCCTAGGAGACAAGGAAGAGCTCCTCTCCATAATGCCCACCTTCTTAGATCCCTTCGACCCATTCACATGGAAGTTCAAAGGTGATCCCACATATATGCACATGGAAGTCACCTTTGGGATAAACATGCATGTGTCTAGGCTTACCACACCACTTGGCATGATTCATAAGTCGGATACATTCATTCACATCACCCACATGTCAAGTAGGAAGCATAAGTGGACCGTATTTGGATGTATTGGCCCACCTTCATTCATCATGAGTATTAAGCATGAGAGGAGCATACATGGATGTCCGGGTACCCCTACATTTGTCACACCCATGCATAAAAGGTTCATCTATGGATGTCTCAGCCCTCCTAAGTCTGTCACAGTCTTCATGGCATCAAAGTGTGATCGGTCTACATTTGGCTGCCCAGGTCCACCTTTGCACACCATACTTTTCACACCAACATCGCATCATAGTACATGGCATACGCATTCTCGCAAGCATATAGGAAAGAGCAATGAGGCTTACAAAAGGCGGGCAGATGCTCATCAGTGCCACTATGAGTTCCAAGTGGGAGACTCGGTGATGGTGAGGACGGAGCGGCTCCTTTCGGGACCTGCCTCCAAGTTGAGGGCATGGGGTTCGGGACCCTTTCGAGTTCTGAGATGACTTGGTAGTAATGCTTATGAGCTAGACCTACCTGAGGGTTTTGGGGTACACCCTACTTTCAATATGGCGGACCTGGTACCCTACAAGGGCCCCGCGGTGGAACCCAGTGAGGAGCTCGAGCCTTTACCCCCCCTTGAGAGAGACACTCCCGGTGGGACTCTACTTCATAGCTTGAGAGACCGACGAGAGCAGGTAGAGGCAATACTGAATGAGCAGAGTATCATTACTAGGCACAGGGTGTATCAGCGCTACCTGGTTAGGTGGAAGAACCGTCGCCCGATTGAGGATACTTGGGCGAGTCGGGAGGACCTGTTGCGACTTGACCTCGACATTTTGGAGCTAGTACTACCGCCAGGCGGACCCATACTCGACGGGGTCGAGTTCTCCCCACCCCGGGGGTATGATGGGGGCATCCCTTACCCTTCCACTTTTTTGAGGCTCGAATAGTCGTCGACTTATGCCATTATGTTCGTCATGTGTTTGTGAGTCTAGTCATGTAATTTTTATATTTTATTTGAGTCTTAAACCATGTAATTTTCCTATTATTTGAGTCATGTACCTAGGTTAGTAGGTTATCTACCAAAGTCATGTGTCATTATGTTGGTTTGTTAAGCTATTGGGCCCAACTAGTGGGCTAGGCCCAGGGGCACCCCTCCCTTGGACTGCTTTGGTCATTAGTTAGCTTGTCAGGGTCATTATGGTCATATGAAAGTATGGAGCCAATAAATGGGCCTCCCCTCCCTCTCATTGTAACAACTTTTGATGAATCTATTTGAATAGCAATATTTCCACACCTTCTAGTTCCCTCTCAATATCTCCCTCTCTCTCTCTCTTACTATCACTCTCTCTAAGTGGGTTGTGCCCCCTCTCTCTCTCCTCACCACCCCAATTTTGAAATTCATTCTCTCTCCTCCCCATTCACCCCTCATTAAGGCCCCTTCCCCTTCCCCATGCACTCATTCAATTCCCCCTCCAACCCCTAGGTGGAAACCCCTTCTCCTAGGCACCTTTCCACTCTCCCAAGCAACCTTCCCTCTCCCCAAGACTGAAAGAGCCCTTCTATAGGCCAAATTTCGAATTTCCCTCTCCCTTGGGCTATGCCCTTTCATCTCCCCACCTCCCTAACCACCCAAGGTCGCACCCCCCCTTCCCCATCCACCAAATAAGCCCTTGTTCATGCCCTTCCTGATGTGACACGGTCTACCTAGGATGATAATGACCCTTAGACCTATGCATCCACAAGCATACAAGCTCTCAATTCGGCTCACCGTGCGACCTATCTCACGCGACGCACATGCGCTCCCGGTGGGTCCGAGTGATGCCGGCGAGGATCCGGGGTGGGACCCTAAGGTTTCCACCGGTTGGTGGGCTTATGGCTGACCCCTAATGGGCCTGGGATACCCAATTTATGGGCGGGCTAGCACGCTGGGGCGTGGGCTTGGGTGGCGCTCTCTCACTTGCCACGGTGGTGCGCTCGTGGTTTCACAAACAATCAAGTCCGGGCACTCAATTACCGCCAACGAGCTAAGGAAACGATACTAGCTAAGCAAAGTAAATGAGGACCAGGAGAGGGACCAAAAGCTCACCTGATCGGTGTGAAGACACCGATCCCGGCCGGAGACGATGGGCGCGCCGGGAGGCGTGGGTATGCACCCGAACGCCGCGGCGGGGTAGCTTGACCTGCTGGTTAGTTAATTACACAACTACGCCTCTCGCAGGAGGGGGGATCTCGGGGTGGGGGTTATGGAGTTTACACCAAACACTACCACCACGCAGGGTGGGGCCTTCAGCCGGCCAAGCGGGGTGGGGAAAATTGGTTAATTATCACACCGGCGGTCGATACCGAAACCTGTCCGGTTCTGGGATTCTGGACCAGCAGTCACTGATGTAGCCGTAGAACACTTTCTGGAATTTTGCCGGAGGCGCGGTCGGTGTCGTTGGCTTCGTAACAGAATAGGGGTGCGCCTCAAATTTTATGGATTTTCTTTCTGCACGAGCCGGGCTGCCACGATCGACCGAACGGGGTCCCTGTTCAGGACCTGCACAGGTTCAGCTTCTGAACAGCAGATTGCCGAGGACGCCACAAACGCTCCCGGGCTCTGTTTTGCAAACGGCCGGTGTCGATGGAAGCGTGGGGAAGTCTACTTTCCAACGGAGCCGGCCTCGCCACTGTCTGAAGTCCGTGTGGACAGGATGGTCCCGTTGAAGGGGGACAGGTCGGGGAAGACAGACAGGAGGCAGAACGAACGCCCGGCGGTATAAAAATGGTAACTTCCACTTACGGCGTTCAAACGATGCTCCGTCTTCGGCTTCTGAAAGCTGACAGGGGGAGGAAGAATTTTGATGAAGAGTTTGATGACCGATTCCTCCAGTCTTGGCCGCTGCACGAGGGTCGAACAGAGATGGCCTTCTGGTTGAGCCCCCAGTGCGCAGTTGCGGTAGAACGGAGCTAGCGGCCGGCCACGATCTTGGAACGGAGCGATTCCAACTTGCCTGCGGAGAAGACTCGTGGATGCACAAGTTTGCTGAAGCGCTTGGATGCCGAATCCTCCTGGAACGGGTTGGAAAATGCTCTGCAAGTTGGGGCCAGAAACTGCCTGCGGGCTGGAATGGATTTGTGGAGGGGAGGCTAAGGTGGTGGTGGTGTATGTGGGTGGAGGTGGAGGGGGGTGCGACCCTAGGAGGGAGGGGAAGGGGATGGACGACCTAGGGAGGTGAAGGGGTCCCTTGGAGAGGGGAAAGGGGTCTTGGGTGGAGGAATATGGCTTGGGAAGGGTGGGGAGTGGCCTTGGGAAGGTGAAAGGGTGCCTGGGAAGATGAAAGGGTGCCTAGGAGAAGGGGTTTCCACCTAGGGGTTGGAGGGGGAATTGAATGAGTGTATAGGGAAGGGGGAGGGGTCTTAAAGAAGGGTGATTAGGGAGGAGAGAGAGGGGATTTCGAAATTTAGAGAGAGAGAGGGAGAAGTAGTGAGAGAGAGAGAGAGAACTATAGAGAGAGGGAGAGAGAATACTTGAGGGTTTAATTTTTCAATTCATCAAAAGTTCTCACAAATGGGAGAGGGGGGGTCCTTATATAGAGTTGGACCATTTGCACAAAACCCCCTAACAAAGTGCATAAATGCAAAAGTCCAAGAGACAGGGGGGGGCGCCCATGGGCCAAGCCCACTAACTGGGCCCAATGTCCTCAACTAAGGGTCCAAATGACTCAAGACTTGGATAATTAACTCTAAGACCTAGATAATGGACTCAAATAAAGGAAAATTACACATGATATGACTCAAATAAAGAAACTACATAAGCAACAAATAAAGATAGCCATGAGGACCACATCTCCAAGGGGTCACGAAGTCGGAGTCGCCTCGTGCCATAGGGAATGCCGGGAGATGTCCTCATCAAATCCCCCGGGGTGGGGAGAACTCGACCCCGTCGAGTAGGGGTCCAATCGGCTCTCGTACTGCACCAGCAGGTCCGGGTCTAGGCGCATCAAGTCCTCTCGGCTTACCCAAGCATCCTCGGTCGGGGAACGGCCTTTCCACCTCACGAGGTAGCGTTGGTAGACCCTGTTCCTGGTAAGTGTGCTCTGCTCATCCAGTATTGCCTCCACTTGCTCAAGTCGGCCTCTCAATCGGGGTGGTAGTTTCGCTCCGGGAGGGTCACTCACAAGGGGGGGTAAAGGCTCGAGATCCTGACTGGGTTCCACCGTGGGGCCCTTATAGCGAACCAGATCCGCCACATTGAAAGTGGGGTGAACCCCAAAGCCCTTAGGTAAGTCGAGCTCATAAGCATTGGTACCAACCCGTCTTAGAACCCGAAAGGGTCCCAAACCCCGTGTCCTCAATTTGGAGGCGGGCCCTGGGAGGAGCCGCTCCGTTCTCACCATCACATGGTCTCCCACTTGGTATTCATAGTGACGACGATGAGCATCGGCCTGCCTTTTGTAAGCCTCATTGCTTTTGCCTATATGCTTGCGGATGTTTTCATGTATCTTTGTGGATGTTGACTCACTAGGAGATAATGGGGGTCCTGGACAACCAAAAGTGGACCTATCATGCAGTGGTGCTACACAGACTTTGGTAGACCTAGGAGGCTTATGCGTCTTGTCAAAGGGGGTGGGGATGGAAGACCCGGAAAACCCATAAAGGGACCTATCATGCCATGCCATGTAGGCCCTAATAGACCTAGGTGGGCCAGGACAACCATAGATGGATCTATCATGCATGGTGGTGATAATTACCGGGGAACCCGAACTTCCTTGAATATTTCTCTCATGCCTAAGACTTGCGACGAACGAGGGTGGGCCATTACATCCGTACATAGACCACTCATACTTCTTACATGTCATGTGGGTGATTTGAATGAATGGACCCGACTCATGAATCATGTCAAGCGGTGTGGTGTGTCTAGACACATGCATTCCTTCCCAAATGGCATCCCTAATGTGTATGGCTTGGTGTGGGAGTTTCCTCTCATAGGGGTCAAATGGGTCTGGGAAAATAGAGTGGGCCTGGTCTATTAAGGTGGGTGAATCAGCCAGGAAGGGATGGTTTGACACTCTACCCGAGATAAGCAATTCTAATTCATGGAGAGCAGCAGGCTCATCCGGTGTAGGGAGGATTAGAAGGAGGTCGCTAGTGTAGCAACCTACAGTGTAAGCTGTGGTGATGGATCCGACACATAGATGTAGGAGGTCAACGCTCCTAGGTTGGTCAGCCATTGTGGCCAACATGTCGGTCAACTCTATTTGCCATGCTAGGCCCTTAAGAAGGTCATCCCAACTCTCAACCTCATAGGAGGATTGGATAGTGGTGTGATAAGAGGAGAGAGGGACTATGGGGAGGTGTTGTTCCATGGGAGGGCAGGCATGGGCCATTATCTCTCTAATTGGGCTACCCATCAACCAGCTAACAAGGGTCTCTCCTAAAATAAGCTCGGTCCCATCTAGAGAGGGTGGTGTAGGGTGAAGGTTACCATGTGAGTTTTTTTCTTCAATTTGGACATGTGTGGTCTCCATGTTGGGAATTGGGTCCGGGGTGTTCACCACTTTGGGGTCGGGTATGGGTTCCTCCTCCAAAGAGGTGAGAGAGTATGTTCGGGGTGGGGTGGTGATGGTAGGTGCATGGCGCCCCCAAGGTGATGAGCAAGGTCGGAATTGGGTTGGGGTTGGAAGTGGAGGTAGTGGGAGTCTAGGTTGGGGTAGGTTTGTAGTTGGAAGTGGAAGGTGGGTTGGGTGAAGACAGTTGGATTGGTCGATCTTGGGTGGGGCATCCCTTATAGGGGATAATGGAGGGGTAGTAGTAGGGGCTACGGGGGTTTGGGGAGTATGGGTCTCATGGGGAATAGTGAGTTGCGGGGTGGTGACCGGTGCGGGCCTAGGTGGAGGGGTGGGCACGGGATCCACTTGGGTTTGAACGGTGAGGGTTATGGAAGTGAGTTTTAGTTGGGGAAGGTTGGTGGGGATTGGGTTTTCCTGACTTGACTCTTGGCATTGTGCCTCAAATTCTTCCTCCCATTCAAGGGGAGCTTCATGAACTTCAATCACTTTCTCAACTCTTTGGGGTGGAGGGGTTTGGTAGGGATTTGTGGGTTGGAGGGTGGTGGTCTTTGGGGGCCTAGGTGGAGGGGTGGGTAGTTGGGACAGTTGGGTTCTAAGGGAGAGGAGTTGGTGGCGAAATGTGGAGAGGGAATCGGTTAGGGGTGGTGGGGGCGGAGTCCTATGGATGGTCTTAAGTTGGCCGGGTTGGGATTGAGTAGTGGTGGTGCTCCTCGGGCTAGGGGTGTGTGAGTAGGAAGAGTAGGAAGGTTTTGGAATGTAGACTTTCCTAAGTTCTCTCGTCATCTCTCCCCACGAGTGAATGGGCTCTTGCCTCTCAATCCTTCTTATGGCCTCTATGTGTTCCAATTCTATCTTGGCTTGACCCCGAATTTGTCCCTTGGCCCTACAAACTCTTGTGTGTCCGTATACCCGATTCCTCTCAAAGTTCCTTTCCATTGCAGCCTCCCACTTGAGGTAATCACTAGCATGCGACCCATCAAAGGTAACACCCTCATCTCGAATAATGTCCCAAAGTATTGGGTTGATCGGATCCCGGTAGTGGGCCGAGTGGGATGGGTATGTGGTAGCCATGATTCATGAACTAGATGACAATGCGCCCTAGGACTAGACTTAGTAGAGACTAGTCTAAAACTTGCTCTGATACCACTTGATGTGACACGGTCTACCTAGGATGATAATGACCCTTAGACCTATGCATCCACAAGCATACAAGCTCTCAATTCGGCTCACCGTGCGACCTATCTCACGCGACGCACATGCGCTCCCGGTGGGTCCGAGTGATGCCGGCGAGGATCCGGGGTGGGACCCTAAGGTTTCCACCGGTTGGTGGGCTTATGGCTGACCCCTAATGGGCCTGGGATACCCAATTTATGGGCGGGCTAGCACGCTGGGGCGTGGGCTTGGGTGGCGCTCTCTCACTTGCCACGGTGGTGCGCTCGTGGTTTCACAAACAATCAAGTCCGGGCACTCAATTACCGCCAACGAGCTAAGGAAACGATACTAGCTAAGCAAAGTAAATGAGGACCAGGAGAGGGACCAGAAGCTCACCTGATCGGTGTGAAGACACCGATCCCGGCCGGAGACGATGGGCGCGCCGGGAGGCGTGGGTATGCACCCGAACGCCGCGGCGGGGTAGCTTGACCTGCTGGTTAGTTAATTACACAACTACGCCTCTCGCAGGAGGGGGGATCTCGGGGTGGGGGTTATGGAGTTTACACCAAACACTACCACCACGCAGGGTGGGGCCTTCAGCCGGCCAAGCGGGGTGGGGAAAATTGGTTAATTATCACACCGGCGGTCGATACCGAAACCTGTCCGGTTCTGGGATTCTGGACCAGCAGTCACTGATGTAGCCGTAGAACACTTTCTGGAATTTTTCCGGAGGCGCGGTCGGTGTCGTTGGCTTCGTAACAGAATAGGGGTGCGCCTCAAATTTTATGGATTTTCTTTCTGCACGAGCCGGGCTGCCACGATCGACCGAATGGGGTCCCTGTTCAGGACCTGCACAGGTTCAGCTTCTGAACAGCAGATTGCCGAGGACGCCACGAACGCTCCCGGGCTCTGTTTTGCAAACGGCCGGTGTCGATGGAAGCGTGGGGAAGTCTACTTTCCAACGGAGCCGGTCTCGCCACTGTCTGAAGTCCGTGTGGACAGGATGGTCCCGTTGAAGGGGGACAGGTCGGGGAAGACAGACAGGAGGCAGAACGAACGCCCGGCGGTATAAAAATGGTAACTTCCACTTACGGCGTTCAAACGATGCTCCGTCTTCGGCTTCTGAAAGCTGACAGGGGGAGGAAGAATTTTGATGAAGAGTTTGATGACCGATTCCTCCAGTCTTGGCCGCTGCACGAGGGTCGAACAGAGATGGCCTTCTGGTTGAGCCCCCAGTGCGCAGTCGCGGTAGAACGGAGCTAGCGGCCGGCCACGATCTTGGAACGGAGCGACTCCAACTCGCCTGCGGAGAAGACTCGTGGATGCACAAGTTTGCTGAAGCGCTTGGATGCCGAATCCTCCTGGAACGGGTTGGAAAATGCTCTGCAAGTTGGGGCCAGAAACTGCCTGCGGGCTGGAATGGATTTGTGGAGGGGAGGCTAAGGTGGTGGTGGTGTATGTGGGTGGAGGTGGAGGGGGGTGCGACCCTAGGAGGGAGGGGAAGGGGATGGACGACCTAGGGAGGTGAAGGGGTCCCTTGGAGAGGGGAAAGGGGTCTTGGGTGGAGGAATATGGCTTGGGAAGGGTGGGGAGTGGCCTTGGGAAGGTGAAAGGGTGCCTGGGAAGATGAAAGGGTGCCTAGGAGAAGGGGTTTCCACCTAGGGGTTGGAGGGGGAATTGAATGAGTGTATAGGGAAGGGGGAGGGGTCTTAAAGAAGGGTGATTAGGGAGGAGAGAGAGGGGATTTCGAAATTTAGAGAGAGAGAGGGAGAAGTAGTGAGAGAGAGAGAGAGAACTATAGAGAGAGGGAGAGAGAATACTTGAGGGTTTAATTTTTCAATTCATCAAAAGTTCTCACAAATGGGAGAGGGGGGGTCCTTATATAGAGTTGGACCATTTGCACAAAACCCCCTAACAAAGTGCATAAATGCAAAAGTCCAAGAGACAGGGGGGGGCGCCCATGGGCCAAGCCCACTAACTGGGCCCAATGTCCTCAACTAAGGGTCCAAATGACTCAAGACTTGGATAATTAACTCTAAGACCTAGATAATGGACTCAAATAAAGGAAAATTACACATGATATGACTCAAATAAAGAAACTACATAAGCAACAAATAAAGATAGCCATGAGGACCACATCTCCAAGGGGTCACGAAGTCGGAGTCGCCTCGTGCCATAGGGAATGCCGGGAGATGTCCTCATCACTTCCCCACACCCTCTCCTCCACCTATTCTGTCCCTGTTTCAGGTTTTAGAAAAGCAGTGACTTGCAGAGGCAGCCACGACCATCTCTCAAAGATTCAGATGGCAAGGCCTACATTTCTGGAATCGTCTGTGAGCTAGCTTTCCAACGGTGGTGGTCTCACAGGCTTCTGAGGTCGGAGCTGTCCGCAGGAGCTCATCTCCCTCGACTGCGCAGAAGACCCCAGGCAGAGAACCAGAGCGAGATTGGAAGCCCGACCACGACGAACCTTTTGGGACTCAAATCAAGTGTTCTTCAGAAAAATTCTTCCCTCTCACGTCCTCTTTAATCCTAAAGAAGCAGAGATGCATTTGGACATCGGCATTTCAAGTTACAAATTTTCTACTCCAAGTGTGTCAGGTCAGTTTACAGGAGCCAGAACTGACACCCCTCTACTCATCTGGTTGTCCCGGTCTTCTCCGACATCTTGCGACCTCGCCGTCAGTGCCGACAGAAATAAGACTCGACCATGGTTCCAACGGTTCAGGTCTCGCCTCAATCAGAGCTTGGTAGTGATCGTGGCACCCTCTGCAACCAGCCATATTGTTCTGCACCAGACAGAGGCAGAACCAATCAGTCCGGTTCCAGACTCTGCCCCGTCCAGCAACGACTATACCAGGCTCAGAAAAAATTCAGAGATCATCCTTGGTCCGTTAGCAAGCTTTTGGTGCAAGTCTTATTAGGTTTTGAGCTTGGTGGAATTTTTGGCAGTGTCAACATCGACCCCCTATCCAGAAATACAGAAGAAAGGCAGAACCGGTGGAGCTCGGAAAGTCGGTCCTCTTTGCATAATTCCCCACCCCGCTTGGCCGGCTGAAGGCCCCTCCCTGCGTGGAGGTAGTTTTGGATGTAATTAACTTAATCCCCACCCCAAGATCATCCCTCCTGCGAGAGACATAGTGTTGTACCCTTTACACTTTCAGGTCAAGCTACATCGCCGCGGCGATCGGGTGTATACCCTCGCCTCCCGGTGCGCCCTCGTCTCCGTGCGGGATCGGTGTCTTCGCACCGATCAGGTGAGCCTCCAGTACTAACCTTGACAGCCTTACTTCTGCAAATTTAGTATTGTTTTGAATGCTCGTTGGACGGTGAGAAGAGGGCCCGTACTTGTATGTTCATTTGTTAGTGCCCACCGCGGATCGGGAGAGAGTGCCACCCAAACCCCGCCCTGCGGGCTAGCTGCCCACTAAGTTGGGAATCCTAGACTCTTTGGGGTCAGCCTAAGCCCACTAAGTCCATTAGATTCATTGGGTCTCACCTCGGACCCTTGCCATCATCCCCCGGTCCCGCTGGGTGATCGCGTGTGCCGTGTGAGTAAGACGCTATTGTGAGAATCATTGGAGAGCTTGTATGCTTGTGGATCTAGGTCCTAGGTTGTTCATTACATATTTAGTCATCCTCGGGCTGTGCCACATCACCCTTGTTGAAGTCAACACTTTGGGCAAGTCTGTACGTTGCATTCTGCCTTTACAAGTCTTTACAACGATGTATATATAATGCAATGTACATACTTAACTCTTATGTCTTTATTCTTGTTGCTGAAGGGACAGGGTCGACGCCTGGAGCTTAAAGCATCCACGCATCAGTAGACGAAGCTTTCACGATGTCTTCTATTACGTCAACGCCACATGAAAGCAGCATCGACGCAGCAGTTGAAGAAGCATTCGTCTTCACAGGCCATTCCACTGCGTCAACGCCACATGCAAGCAGCGTCGACGCAACAGCTAAAGAAACGAAGCAAATGGCTACTGGAATGCCTCACTGCGTTAACGCCATTAAGTGAAAGCGTCGACGCAGCAAGTCAGATTGATGTCTTTGAGCACGTGAATGGAGAACTCTATACATCGGACTGAAGAAGCTAATGAGGGGCACGTGACCCCAGGTACCTGGCTCGTGATCCGAAAAGGACTAGGTATCCAGATGAGGACACGTGTATTGACACTCCATTGCATGCTGCCACGTGGTCCAAATTGCTGGGCGGGAAACATGGAGAGCACACGCCTGCTGCTGTCGCTGCTATATATACAAGCCTTCTTCCACAGAAAAAAGCTGATCGACGCAGAAGAAGAAAAAGTATATACACTTAGCAGCAGTGAGCCTTCGATTCATAGAGAGAAAAGAGAGAAGAAAAAGATACAGAGAAGAAGAAGAAGAAATAGAGAAGAAGGAGAAAAGAGAGAGAGTGAGGTGAGAGAGAGCTGATCGAGAGTGAGAGTGAGAGTGTTTGTATCTCAGTCTTGTGGTTCAAAATCAGAGTTGAGCTTTGCTCTTTAAGAGCTACATTGCTTTTGGGTTTTTGTTTTTCGTTTTGATTCTGTCTTTCATTTCCGAATGCTATTTCTTCAAGCTGTGTGTCAGCGGTCATGCAGTGGTGGTCTCCACTGGACGGGTTAAGCTGTATTTCCCCAGCGGTTGTAGAGGATCAGATCCTCTGGTCGGCAAGCTGTAGTGCCCAGCGAAGCTGTGTATCAGCGGGTTGTTTGGCCAAGCTGTAAAGCCCAGCGGACGCAAGCTGTGCTGCGCAGCAGGAAGCCATACTCGATTGAGTGTGGGGTGGACGTAGGTCGTTGACCGAACCACCTAAAAATTGTGTGTGCAGTGTATTTGTGTTTTTGTGTGATCTGTGTGCGATGGGATTTTTTGCTTAGCTCTTTTCATTTAGATTTGTTGATGCTAGTCTAAATTCCGCTCTAGAACTTACAATAGTTTTAAATTAGGCAAGTTGATCTATTCACCCCCCTCTAGATCCACACTTAGTGGAGATAGACTGCGTCCATCTAACCCAACACTTGGTATCAGAGCCTAACTCTTCTACAGGGACTCATCGCCCGAAGAGAATAGGTAGAGATGGATGCTCGAGGGATGACTGCCGAAGGTCACTCAACAACGAAGCCCCCATTCTTTGATGGATCAAACTACGCATACTGGAAGAATCGTATGCAAGTGTTCCTCAGGGCTAAGGATTACGAGATTTGGAAGATTGTCAGCAAGGGACCTTATGAGCTGTCCCCGAATGAAGATGTATGGACCAAGGAGGAGATCAGAAGGTCCACGCTGAATTGGAGTGCTATTAATGCTATCCAGTGCGCTCTGCATCCTACAGAATTCTCTCGTGTGTCTGCTTGCAAATCAGCTAAGGAAGTGTGGGATGCGCTGGAAGTAATTCATGAAGGTACATCTCAAGTAAGAGAGCAGAAGGCCAATTTTCTTGTATCTGAGTATGAAGCCTTCAAGTTGAAGCAGAACGAGTCCATTAGCGAAATGTACGCTCGGCTGACTGTAATAACCAATGGCCTCAGAGGTTTTGGGAAACCTCAGGCAGAGTATGATGTAGTGAGGAAAATTCTGTGCTCCCTGACTCCAAATTGGCACACCAAAGCAACTGTGATGGAGGAGTCAAGGGACTTGCGTAATACTAAATCTGATGAGCTAATTGGCTCACTAATGGCATATGAGATAAACATGCCAAGAATAGATGAAGCCGAGAGGAAGAAGAAGCCGATAGCGCTGAAGGCTAGTTCCAGCAAATCAACAAGATCCAGCTCCAGCAGCTCTTCATCATCAGAAGAGAACCTAAATGAAGAGGAAGATGTGACTCGATCTGAGATAGCCATGATGACTAGAGAGTTCAGGCGATTTCTCAGAAAGGGAGCAGGACGGTTCGGTCAGAAGAAATACAGTGGTGACCGAAAGGATAAAAGGTATAAATCTAAACCTGCAAAGAAAAATGAAGCTAATGTTTGTTATCAATGTAGGAAACCAGGGCATCTGAAAATTGACTGTCCAGACATTCAGAAACATAAGGACAGGTCAAAGAAGAAAATCAAGAAGGGAAGAGCTATGATCACCACATAGAGTGATGAAGATGAAGGCTCTTTCAGCAACAGCTCAGATAGTGAAGCCGAATGTGAACAGCCCATTTGCCTTATGGCAACAAGCTCCGAAGATAGAGAGGAGGATACAGATGAGGTAATCACTAGATTTGAAAACTTCACAATTGCTGATTGGGTAGATGCTTATCATGACATAGCTGATAGAGCTGATGATATCAGAAAAGAGAATAGGCATCTTAGAAGAAAAATCAATTCCATGCAAAATGATAAAACACTAACTGATAAAATTGCATGTTTGGAATCTGAGATTGATGAATTGAAACTCACATGCTCTGAAGAAGATGAAATCAAAAATGAGTTAAAAGCTTCTAAGGAAGAGAATCTAAGGCTTGAAAATGAAATTGATGAATGGAAGCTGAAGATTCAGAAATGTGAAAGTGAAGTCAAAATTATCTCTGAAAAATATGAAGCTGTCCTCAATGTCAACAATGAGCTGAAAAAGGCTATTGATGAACTTCAGAAAGACAATGAAGATAAAATGAAAACCATTGAGAAAATGATCCAAGGAACAGATAACTTAAATGCTTTGTTAGGGTCAAAGGTTAATTTCAGAAAAGAGGGCCTAGGTTTTAATTCTAGTGCAATAAAAACATTCGGAATGAAAACAATTTCATTTGTTGCTCAAAAGGAAAAGGGACCTCTAATTAGCATGAACTCAACAAATTTGATGAACAAAACTGCTAATCTGAAAAAGCCCAGTGCTGAGGAGAAGGGCAAACGAAAGGTTAATGAGCCTAGTAGAGCTAGTACATCTAAGCAGAATTCTAGGGCTCAGACTCAGGTAAGGGGTCAACCTACACAGTCTGGTAAACCCCAGGTCAAGGTAACCAAGTCTCCACCAACACCTCCACCTCTGAAGAAGACCCAATACAAACCTGTGTATAGGTCAGCAGGGTCCAAAGTACAGGGGAGACAAAGTGCTGCTAGGAGTCAACCCAATTATTTTTATCAACCCAGAGCTCAAACCCACTACAATGCACAGCCAACCTACCTCAATAGGTCGAATTGGTCTAGAACTCAGGATAGGTTTACAGGTCTTGCACACCAGAGTGCTAAATATCAAAGACCTCACAGTAGAAATTGGGTCAATGGGTATGGTTACTGGACATCTAGAAATCAATATTTTCATAGCCAGCCCAGGAACTACTATGGCCAAAATTTTGTGAACACACCCTGGCCAAGGCACTGGCACAGAAATAACAATACTGTCAATAATTATGCTTCTGCCAATAAGAAAAAGAACAACAGAAGAAAATCTGTAGGATCCACTGAACAAAACACATTTAAACAAATGTGGATTCCGAAACATTTGCTTTCCTGTTTTGATTCTAGTTCATTTACATTGGAGCCCAATCAGTCTTGGGTTCCAAACTTCTCTACCTAATTGTGTATGCAGGCATGCCTGGCAGCCAAGAACAACTTGTGGTACATGGATAGCGGCTGCTCCAGGCATATGACAGGAGATAAGGCCAAATTTTGTATACTGACTGAGAAAGTAGAAGGCCTTGTCACCTTTGGAAGCAACACAAAGGGTAGGTGTAGCAACTCAAAAATTTTATATGCATTTATATATATATATATAAAAAAGAAATAATGAAAGATGAAAATAAAATAAATTGTGAATATTTTTCTATTATGCAATCATGAGCCCTATTCCACGTGTTAACACAAATGGCGAGATTCGCGATACGATTTCGAAAAGACAAAGACGTCGACATCCGATTTTTATTAGCTTTAATCTAATCCTAATTAATGGATGAGGTCATTCTTACATCATCGAATAAATGAGGTCATAGATTATGTCATCCGGATAGTGGAACAAAGTTGGTATAATGGGGTTGGTGTAAGAGTGGAATAAAGTTGGTGTAATGGGGTTGGTGTAATAGTGGAACAAAGTTGGTGTAATGGGGTTGGTGTAATGGAATGAGGTTGGTGGAATAGTGAAAGTAGGTGGGAGATTTTGGCCTATAAATAGGGCTATGCTCTTCCATACTCAAATCACAACTATCTTGGGAGGAATTGCTGGTTGGAGAGAGGGAGAAAGCTCGAAGTTGGAGGAGTGTCGAAAGCATTATTCGTTCTTAAGTTTCTTATTCTTGATCTTCAAAAAGGTAGGTGTTCTCTCAGGCTAAACTCAAATTAATGCATGCATTAAATGTAGATGCATGGTTACTTTGATTCTATACTATTTTCCCCAAATTTTATTAAGTATTGATCATGCTATCCATACAATTAGACATAATATTTAAACTAAGATTTTTAACCACTTGAAGATCCATCTCGGATCACGGTGTCTTTCTAAGACCGTGTTCCGGATGCACGGTCTCTACCTCGATTGTGATGTTTTCCGGTTATATATCATCTAGCCTTTTTAGATATGTCATGTTAAGTTGCATATCATTTTAATTCACACACGATTAAGTTAAGGTTATGAAAGATAATAATTCTATTCCATGAGCTTATATTTCCGTCCCAGTTCTTGTTACCTTCATGATATCTTTGATCTCCATGACTATATTATATCTCTGGCATGTTAAATGGAGTAGATATTATCTGTTAAAATTACATGGACTTAGTTGCATAACCGTGAGTTTTTGACGATTTTCATGATATCATGTTACCGTATTTTTAACAAGTCGTGTAAATAACTAGATTTCCAAGGAAAAATGGTGTCTAAGGAAAGAGGTCCACGTGCAAACGCTTTAAGTGGATAAGTGGTTTATTAATTAGGACCTCGCAAATGTGAGGGGAGCCTCCCACTGTCCCACCTCTTACCTGGCCATAATTCCGCGGTTTTCTAATTAAGCACCCGACTGTTAAAAACTTGATCTAAGCCTGTTTAACAAGGTTTTTCGAGAGAACCGAATAAGCTGTGTCCATTAATCCAATTCTCTTACCGACTTAATGTCGTTAAACATGATGCTTTCTTATTATCTTAATGTCGTTAAACATTATGTCTTAAAATCATCCTTGGACTTCTCTTACATCTACTTGAATTCTTGTACTACTGGTCCCTTGAATGATAATTTTGCTAGATCTGTACTTTATTTCATAAGCTCTACCTTGAAATTCTTGGCCATACATAAAATGTGGATGTCAAAATATACTTGGGATCTATGATCCATAACCCAATGCCTGGCATTAATGGGGCCCGGTCTGGTCCTGGGGGGAGCGCCCGAAAGTACTTGTGCCCATGGGAGTTGAATGACTAGGTGTGGCATTGCACCGAAGTGCTTGACTTGCTAGATTAATTTATGACATCCACAGTTTGTGAATTTCCTGACTTGCTTGAATACATGAAGTACTTGACTTATACATACTTGCGTAAAATGGCCAATTCCATAATATTACTTGCTACATGATCATTCTCTACTTGAACTTTACTCTTGATATCTTGTCTACTTGTGATTCCAATTACTACATTACTTTACTCTCTCTCCTATACTTGTTCCATATTTTATTTACGTTTCTCGGCATAACACATACTTTATCCAAACTGCTAATTACTTTAAGTTGCCTGGTATAGAGATATAAGTCATACTGAGCATTTCGCGCACCCTACGTTTTCCGGTTAACATTTCAGGTAAATCTGATGATGAACCCCAAACTCATGGGAATGAGCTAGAGTGATTGAGGAATCAAGATTACCTTAGTTACCTAGGTTTATGAACGGTTGCTCTTGCCAGAATTATGTTTTTATGTTGAAGTTGTATCTTGCCTCGTAAGGCTTAAGAAAGTTGTAAGAACTTTATTTCGATGAAATAAGAGTATCCATTTCTTCTTATCTATTTTTGTGGTTTGGACCCCAATCTTCGTGCTCTGATCGACATGAATGTTTACAACTCGTCGCGCCTTGATATTCCGCGTCGGGGCGTGACAGTCTTTGTGGTATCAGAGCCTAGGTTTTATAAACCCTAGGTTTCACATTCCTAGGTTCCCTAAGTTCTTGCATTACATCCCAATAACCCGGTATATCAAAAGGTGTTATCCGAACGTTAGGCTACGCCTATCGGGAAAGTCGCATACTTACGCGAGTGGTCTTCGGATCGATTATCTCCGCCAGGTACCGAGTTTTGGTCATGTGTAGGTGCATTAGACCCCTAACCTTGTTAAAGTCTAAGACCTGACCCGGTAAGATTGGGTAGAGCCATGGGCTAAGCTTTAAAGAATGATTAATCAATAAATAAACAAAGCACTTAAGTTTTATAGTTGTGTTCGCAGATGGCTGCCGAGAGAGCTCAATGGCGCGAGATGCAAAGGACGGTGCAAGGTTTAACCCATGCACTACAACAAGTAGCTCAAGGAGGAGCTAACCGTGGAGCGGGAGATCTACATAGGAATTTCAAAAGCATGAACCCTCCTAAGTTCGCTGGGTCTACTGACCCGGATGAGGCCGAACATTGGGTAAAGGAAATTGAGAGGATTTTTCGAGTCATGCAATGTGCTGATGAGGAGAAAGTCCTACTCGCTACCTTTCAGCTTGAAAGAGATGCACGTGCTTGGTGGGAGTCGGTCGAAGCAACTCTACCACACGACCAGGTGTTGTGGGAAGAGTTTGTAGAAGACTTCAACAACAAGTACTTTTCTGACCGAGTTCAAGAGAGGAAAGCTACCGAATTTGCTTCCTTAAAACAAAGGAGTTTGACGGTAGCGGAGTACGAAGCCCAATTTACAAGATTATCCCGGTATGCACCACATCTTGTGAGTACCGAGAAAATGAAGGCAAGGAGATTTTTAAATGGCTTAAAGCCTCAATATATTACTCAACTCGCCCCGATGGATATCCAAGTATATGCTGATGTGGTGAGGAGAGCCCAACTCTTGGAAGATGCAACAGAATTGACTGATCGCATCCGGGGAAGAGATGCCAAGAGGGAGCAAGTTATTGGATCAGGTAATTTCAAGCCCTCCTTCGGAAAGAAGAGGCCTAATTATGATGAGCGTAACTTCAATAAAGATGGACATAATTTCAATAAGGATGGGCGTGACTTTCAAAAAGACAAGAGGCCGAGATCAATTGACAAACAAATCATTCCGGTCGCTACATCATCAAAGGAACAATGCAAATATTGTGAGAAACCCGGACACAAGGTAGATGAGTGCTGGAGAAGATTGGGTGCATGTCTTCGATGTGGAAGCCGGGAACATAGAATTCCGAGTTGTCCACTTCTTAATGAGCAAGCTCCATCGGAAAAGCTTCCAGTTGCTGTCAAGAAGCAAGGGAGACTTCAAGCTCTTATAGATGCGGAACCTACCGAAGATGGAGGCGTTGTGGAAGGTACTCTCTCTGTGTGCTCAAGGCCTGCCTCTGTCTTATTTGATACTGGAGCTACGCATTCCTTCGTATCTAAGAGCTTTGCGGATATTTTACCTTTGAGGCCTGTTCCATTAGAATCTAAACTTGTTATTACTACCCCTATTGGAGCGGGATCGAATATAAAATATTTCTACCCTGCTAGTGAGGTTCTAGTTAGCGGTTGTAACTTACCCGCTAATTTAGTGTGCATGGAGATGGCAGGATATGATATTATCTTGGGAGCTGACTGGTTATCTACATATGGTGCTAGTGTTAACTGTAAATTGGGTACGGTAACCTTTAGTGAGTACCCCAACCTATTATTTTCTGGTGTCAAGTATTCTAGACACATATCCCTTATTTCGGCTCTTAAAGCTGATAAATTATTGAAGAAGGGTTGTGCGGCATTCTTAGTTTCTATGACTATGGCCAAGCATAAGAAACCTAATCTGGAGGATATTCCTATTGTTCGGGATTATTCTGATATATTTCCGGATGAGTTGCCTGGTATTCCTCCGGAGAGAGAAGTGGTCTTCTCTATTGATTTGATTCCGGGAGCTACACCTATTTCTAAGGCTCTGTATCGGATGTCCCCTATCGAAATGAAGGAGTTAAAAGAACAATTAATGGAGTTATTAGAGAAGGGATTCATCCGACCGAGTACTTCTCCATGGGGAGCTCCCGTCTTATTTGTCAAAAAGAAGGATGGGTCAATGAGACTGTGTGTTGACTACCGGCAATTAAACCAACTCACAATCAAGAATAAATATCCATTGCCAAGGATTGATGAACTATTTGACCAATTTTCTGGAGCTCGATATTTTTCAAAAATTGATCTCTGATCTGGTTATCATCAATTGAAGATCAAGGAGGAAGATATTCACAAAACGGCATTCAGGAGCAGGTATGGACATTATGAGTTCACTGTTATGCCTTTTGGCCTAACCAATGCGCCTGCCGCATTTATGCAGTTAATGAACAGTGTATTCAGGCCATACCTTGATCAATTTGTGATAGTCTTTATTGACGATA
Source organism: Amorphophallus konjac (assembly GCA_022559845.1). Classification (NCBI taxonomy): domain Eukaryota; kingdom Viridiplantae; phylum Streptophyta; class Magnoliopsida; order Alismatales; family Araceae; genus Amorphophallus; species Amorphophallus konjac. The sequence goes on from CM040121.1 coordinate 253,837,252, forward strand.
TTTTGATCTACTCAAAGTCTGAGATGGAGCATGAAGAACATCTCAAGAAATCCCTACAGTTATTAAGAGATCACAAACTTTATGCTAAGCTTAGTAAGTGTGATTTCTGGCTAGAAGAAGTTTCTTTTCTAGGTCACATAATATCCCAGAATGGTATTGCGGTCGATACTTCAAAGGTTGAGGCCGTGAAAAATTGGGAAAGACCTACTAGTGTGACAGAAATTCGAAGCTTCTTGGGATTGGCAGGATATTATAGAAGATTTATTAAGGATTTCTCCAAGATCGCCGTATCTTTAACAAGATTGACGAGAAAGGAGATTCCTTATATATGGTCCGAGGAATGTGAGAAAAGCTTCCAAACTTTGAAAGATTGTTTGACTACTGCCCCTATACTCACATTGCCTACTGAAGGAGGGAGATTCGAAGTTTATGCTGATGCATCCGGAATTGGCCTAGGCTGTGTATTAATGCAACATGGCAAGGTGATCGCCTATTCCTCAAGACAATTGAAAAAGCACGAGGAGAATTATCCCGTGCATGACTTAGAGCTTGCAGCTGTAGTCTTTGCCTTGAAGATTTGGCGACATTATCTCTATGGTGAGGCATTTATTGTATATTCCGACCACAAGAGTCTCAAGTACTTATTCTCTCAAAAGAAACTTAATATGAGACAAAGACGGTGGCTAGAATACTTGAAGGATTTTGATTTCTCTATACAATACCACCCCGGAAAAGGAAATGCCGTAGCTGATGCTCTTAGCCGGAATCCGATGGCATTATTATCAAGCTTAATGATTAAAGAGTGGCAATTGTTAGAACAAATGGCAAACTTAGACCTCAATATGGAGGAGAAGGAAGAAGGAGTTTTTATTGCAAATATTAGTCTCCAATCCAAGTTACTCTTAGAAATTAAGGAGTTACAAAATGATGATCCATTGGTTGTTGAAATTAAAGAGAAACTAGATCAACGACCAGATTTCCTTTTGGCAGATGATGGAAGGCTACTCTTCCGAGGAAGAACTTGTGTGCCCGATTGTTCTACTATCAAGAATAAAATCTTGGAGGAGGCACATCGATCGAGGTACACTATTCATCCTGGTGCTACAAAAATGTACCAAGATCTCAAAAGAACCTTTTGGTGGCCTAACATGAAAAGAGAGGTAGCCGAGTTCGTGAGTCGATGTTTGGTATGCCAACAAGTTAAAGTCGAACATCTCAAACCGGCTGGTAAGCTAAAACCTCTAGAAATACCAGAATGGAAATGGGATAGTATTGGCATGGATTTTATAGTTGGGTTGCCAAAGACTCGAAGTGGATTTGATGCTATATGGGTGATTGTGGACCGACTAACTAAGTCTGCTCACTTCTTATCCATCAAAACTAAATGGACTGTGGATGTTCTAGCTGCCCTGTATATCAAGGAGGTTGTAAGGCTGCACGGTATTCCAACTTCCATAATTTCGGATAGAGATCCGAGATTCACCTCTCACTTCTGGAAAGGTTTACAATCATCCTTGGGTACTAGACTAAATTTTAGTACGGCTTTCCACCCTTAGACAGATGGACAAACCGAGAGGACAAATCAGATTATCGAAGATATGTTAAGAGCTTGTATGATAGATTTTGGGGGAAGTTGGCATGAACACTTGCCACTGATTGAATTTGCATATAACAACAGTTATCAGTCTAGCATTCAGATGGCACCTTTTGAAGCATTGTATGGTAGGAGTTGTAGATCACCCCTATGCTGGAGTGAGGTTGGAGATAAGGGATTGATGGGTCCCGATATTATTCAAGATACAACTCACAATATTCAGTTGATCCGTGAAAGGCTGAAAATTGCTCAATCACGGCAAAAGAGTTATGCCGATAATCGAAGAAGAGACCTTGAATTTCAGGTGGGGGAGCATGTCTTCTTGAAAATTTCACCCACGCGAGGAATTAAGAGGTTTGGTATCAATGGAAAACTGAGTCCAAGATTTATTGGCCCTTTTGAGATTCTAGAACGAATCGGTGAAGTGGCATACAAGTTGGCTTTGCCTCCACAATTGGCCGGTGTCCATGATGTATTTCATGTATCCATGCTAAGGAAATATGTGTATGATCCTTCGCATGTGATTCAATTCAATGACTTGAAGCTCCAGAAAGATTTGTCTTATGAAGAAAGACCGATCAAGATCTTAGATCAAAAATTTCACCAGCTAAGGAATAGGGCTATACCGATGGTAAAAGTCCAATGTAGTAAGCGTGGATTCGAGGAGGCTACTTGGGAATTAGAGGAGTCAATCAAGAAGAAGTACCCAGATTTGATCTCAGGTTAGAATTTTGAACCCTCCATTTAAATTTTAAATTACTATTACATGATGTGAATTTGGAGGACCAAATTCTTCTAAGTGGGGGAGGATGTAGCAACTCAAAAAATTTATATGCATTTATATATATATAAAAAAAAGAAATAATGAAAGATGAAAATAAAATAAATTGTGAATATTTTTCTATTATGCAAACATGATCCCTATTCCACGTGTTAACACAAATGGCGAGATTCGCGATACGATTTCAAAAAGACAAAGACGTCGACATCTGATTTTTATTAGCTTTAATCTAATCCTAATTAATGGATGAGGTCATTCTTACAACATCGAATAAATGAGGTCATAGATTATGTCATCCGGATAGTGGAACAAAGTTGGTATAATGGGGTTGGTGTAAGAGTGGAATAAAGTTGGTGTAATGGGGTTGGTGTAATAGTGGAACAAAGTTGGTGTAATGGGGTTGGTGTAATGGAATGAGGTTGGTGGAATAGTGAAAGTAGGTGGGAGATTTTGGCCTATAAATAGGGCTATGCTCTTCCATACTCAAATCACAACTATCTTGGGAGGAATTGCTGGTTGGAGAGAGGGAGAAAGCTCGAAGTTGGAGGAGTGTCGAAAGCATTATTCGTTCTTAAGTTTCTTATTCTTGATCTTCAAAAAGGTAGGTGTTCTCTCAGGCTAAACTCAAATTAATGCATGCATTAAATGTAGATGCATGGTTACTTTGATTCTATACTATTTTCCCCAAATTTTATTAAGTATTGATCATGCTATCCATACAATTAGACATAATATTTAAACTAAGATTTTTAACCACTTGAAGATCCATCTCGGATCACGGTGTCTTTCTAAGACCGTGTTCCGGATGCGCGGTCTCTACCTCGATTGTGATGTTTTCCGGTTATATATCATCTAGCCTTTTTAGATATGTCATGTTAAGTTGCATATCATTTTAATTCACACACGATTAAGTTAAGGTTATGAAAGATAATAATTCTATTCCATGAGCTTATATTTCCGTCCCAGTTCTTGTTACCTTCATGATATCTTTGATCTCCATGACTATATTATATCTCTGGCATGTTAAATGGAGTAGATATTATCTGTTAAAATTACATGGACTTAGTTGCATAACCGTGAGTTTTTGACGATTTTCATGATATCATGTTACCGTATTTTTAACAAGTCGTGTAAATAACTAGATTTCCAAGGAAAAATGGTGTCTAAGGAAAGAGGTCCACGGGCAAACGCTTTAAGTGGATAAGTGGTTTATTAATTAGGACCTCGCAAATGCGAGGGGAGCCTCCCACTGTCCCACCTCTTACCTGGCCATAATTCTGCGGTTTTCTAATTAAGCACCCGACTGTTAAAAACTTGATATAAGCCTGTTTAACAAGGTTTTTCGAGAGAACCGAATAAGCTGTGTCCATTAATCCAATTCTCTTACCGACTTAATGTCGTTAAACATGATGCTTTCTTATTATCTTAATGTCGTTAAACATTATGTCTTAAAATCATCCTTGGACTTCTCTTACATCTACTTGAATTCTTGTACTACTGGTCCCTTGAATGATAATTTTGCTAGATCTGTACTTTATTTCATAAGCTCTACCTTGAAATTCTTGGCCATACATAAAATGTGGATGTCAAAATATACTTGGGATCTATGATCCATAACCCAATGCCTGGCATTAATGGGGCCCGGTCTGGTCCTGGGGGGAGCGCCCGAAAGTACTTGTGCCCATGGGAGTTGAATGACTAGGTGTGGCATTGCACCGAAGTGCTTGATTTGCTAGATTAATTTATGACATCCACAGTTTGTGAATTTCCTGACTTGCTTGAATACATGAAGTACTTGACTTGTACATACTTGCGTAAAATGGCCAATTCCATAATATTACTTGCTACATGATCATTCTCTACTTGAACTTTACTCTTGATATCTTGTCTACTTGTGATTCCAATTACTACATTACTTTACTCTCTCTCCTATACTTGTTCCATATTTTATTTACGTTTCTCGGCATAACACATACTTTATCCAAACTGCTAATTACTTTAAGTTGCCTGGTATAGAGATATAAGTCCTACTGAGCATTTCGCTCACCCTACGTTTTCCGGTTAACATTTCAGGTAAATCTGATGATGAACCCCAAACTCATGGGAATGAGCTAGAGTGATTGAGGAATCAAGATTACCTTAGTTACCTAGGTTTATGAACGGTTGCTCTTGCCAGAATTATGTTTTTATGTTGAAGTTGTATCTTGCCTCGTAAGGCTTAAGAATGTTGTAAGAACTTTATTTCGATGAAATAAGAGTATCCATTTCTTCTTATCTATTTTTGTGGTTTGGACCCCCAATCTTCGTGCTCTGATCGACATGAATGTTTACGACTCGTCGCGCCTTGATATTCCGCGTCGGGGCGTGACAGTAGGATTATCGGATCAGGTAAGGTAGGTAAGTGTTCTACCTGCTGCATTGATGATGTTATGCTGGTTGAAGGGTTAGTCTATAATCTACTTAGCATTAGCCAGTTATGTGATAAAGGTTACAATGTTTTATTCAATTCTCAATGTTGCAAGGTTTTTGAACCTGATTCTGATATTGTCAAATTTTCTAAAAAAAGAATAAATAATACTTACATGATAAATTTAGATGAAATTCAACACACTAACCTTTGCCTTACTGCCAGTAGAGAAGACATAGCATTTTTATGGCATCGTAGGTTAGGTCATGCTAGCTACACTGTTTTGCACAAATTAAATAAGCATGGCATGGTTAGAGGACTTCCTGAAGTCTCATTCAAGAAAGAAAATAAAATCTGTGATGCATGCACTCAATCAAAGATAACTAGAAAGTCATTTAAGTCTAGAACTGAAAATCTGTCTTCCAAACCCTATGAGCTGATACATATGGACCTTTTTGGGCCAACTAGATCTGTCAGCCTATCAGGGAGGAGGTATGGGTTTGTCATGGTAGATGACTTTTCTAGGTATACTTGGGTTTATTTCTTATCTAATAAGAGTGATGCTTTCTCAGAATTTCAGGAGTTCTATGTTAAAACAAATCAGAAAATTGAAAACATTTTGTCTGATCATGGAGGTGAGTTTGAAAACTCACAATTTGATGAATTCTGCAGGTCGAATGGAATCAACCACAGGTACTCCTCTACAAGGACACATGAGCAGAATGGAGTTGTGGAGAGAAGGAACAGAACCCTAGTGGAAATGGGTCGTACACTTCTCGTCGAAGGGGGTCTACCAAGGAAGTTTTGGGCCGAAGCAGTGAATACTGCCTATTATGTAATTAACAGAGCCATGGTAAGACCTTCTACCCAGCAAACACCACATGAGATATTAAAAGGTAAGAAACCTTCTATTGCTCATTTCAAGGTTTTTGGTTGTAAATGTTTCATTCACATAAATGATAAAAAGGACCTTGATAAATTTGAACCTAAAGGAGAACCAGGAATTTTTCTTGGTTATTCTGAAAACACCCGAGCATACAGAGTGTACAATCTGAACTCTAAAACTGTTGAAGAATCTCCACACATAATTTTTGATGAATCTTTGGCAAATTCTAATGCTGGTAAATGCAGGAATGAAACCAATGGTGAAATCCTGAAGGAAGGAGATCCTGCAGACAAATCCGAGGATGAAGAAGAACATAAAGAGCTTAATGAAGAGGAGCCTACAGTTCAGGGGGATGTAAATCAAGTTCATGATACTCCAATTGCAAATATTAGATATCTCAAGGATCATCCTGTAGATAATGTTATTGGAAATCTGCATGACCCCCCTAGGACTAGAGGCCACTTAAGAATTCAACATGAACTGAATGCGTATGCTTTTGTATCAAACATAGAACCCAAGTCCATTGCATGTGCTCTCCAAGATGTGCATTGGATTAGTGCCATGCATGAGGAGCTCAATCAGTTTGACAGGAATAAGGTGTGGCATTTGGTTCCACCTCCTGATCATGAAACAGTCATAGGGACTAAATGGGTATTTAGAAACAAAACTGATGAAGCGGGGAATGTTATTAAAAATAAAGCCAGACTTGTAGCTCAGGGGTACAATCAGGAATTTGGAATAGACTTTGAAGAGTCTTTTGCCCCTGTAGCTAGATTAGAAGCAATAAGAATTTTATTGGCTTATGCATGTTCCCTAGGAATAAACCTTCAGCAGATGGATGTGAAATCTGCTTTTCTAAATGGGGAAATTAATGAGGATGTCTATGTGAGACAGCCTCCTGGGTTTGAATGTTTAGATTTTCCTAATCATGTTTACAAGCTCAATAAAGCTCTCTATGGGTTAAAACAAGCTCCTACAGCTTGGTATGATAGGTTGAGCAAATTTCTCACCGATAAAAACTTCACAAGAGGTATAGTGGATCAAACATTGTTTACCAAGGTAAGCCATCCAGATATTCTTATCATTCAGATTTATGTGGATAACATTGTGTTTGGGTCAACTAACCCCAAATTGTGTGAGGAATTCTCTCAAATAATGACTGATGAATTTGAAATGAGCTCAATGGGTGAGCTCAAACTATTTCTTGGACTGCAGGTTACACAAACAGAAGATGGCATCTTCATCTCTCAGTCCAAGTATGTAAGGAACTTATTGAAGAAGTACAAAATGGACAACCTCAAGGAAATAGCTACTCCAATGGGTACATCAACCAGTTTGGATGAAGACTCTAAAGGTAAACCTGTGGACCAAAGGCTATACAGAGGTATGATCGGATCTCTTCTCTATCTTATAGCATCTAGGCCTGATATACGATTTGCTGTGTGCTTATGCTCTAGATTTCAGGCCAGTCCTAAAGAAAATCACTTTAAGGCTGTGAAAAGAATTTTTAAGTATTTACTAGGCACCCAAGAACTAGGTCTCTGGTATCCTGCTAAGTGTGAGTTAGAGCTTCTAGCCTACACTGATGTAGACTATGCTGGGTGTCGAGTAGATAGAAAAAGCACTAGTGGCTACTGTCAATTCCTTGGTGGCTGTCTAGTGTCTTGGGCATCTAAGAAGCAACACACTGTAGCATTATCCACAGCTGAAGCTGAGTATGTTGCAGTATGCAATTGTGCAGCCCAAGTACTTTGGATTAAGCACCAACTGGCTGACTATCAGATAAATCTGGGATGTATTCCACTTTTATGTGATAATACTAGTGCTATTTGCCTTGCTAAAAATCATGTTCACCATTCTAGGACTAAGCATATAGAGATAAAACATCATTTTCTTAGAGATGCTGTAAATAAAAAGGAGATTGAAATGAACTTCACAGAAACTGAAAAACAAATTGCTGATATTTTTACTAAGTCTCTTGGGAATGAAAAATTTAAGTTTCTTAGAAGAGAACTTGGCTTATGTAAATTTTAGCATGATGAATGATTGTTTAATTGCTGTGAATAAAATCTCTGATGTGGACTTGTTTTTGATTGCTTGGATAAATCATGTGGATGTGAATGTGGATGTAGAACTGTCCTGCATTGCATATATTCAGGGGGAGCTTGTTGTGTCTTTGCATGTCTTTGCATATCATTCATTCATGACCTATGCATAAGCTCTCTCTCAATTAATTCTTGCCATGCTGCATGCATATAGATAAGGGGAGTATTGCTAAGAAAAATCAGAGTGGTTTCAACTTTCTTGAAGTCATTCAACCTTTAACTCTGAATACTTGTCTCTGACATTATGGCAATCTGTTGGTCAGTTCTGATTTCTAAGCAGTAGAAAATAGACTTCTTCATTTATAAGAATTTGAATTGTTCAAAGACTGATGTAATGGTTTAAATCTTATAATGGTTGGAGTTTAAATATTGCAATCAGTATATAAGTAAGTTGAAAATTGATAAAACTCTAAACCTCTTTCTTATTTCATGTCAGACAAAGCTATTCATATCTGAAATCTGAAAACTCATCTGAAATCATGTCGGAGAGATTAAGTATGTGTATTGTTCTTAAACAAGTCATTCTGAAACATAAAAAGGACAGCTAAGAAAGATACTGAAAAATATTGAGAATCATTGAAAATATATATATTGGCAGAGCAATGACTGGTAATCACTGAGAAACTGAGTGATCCATCAAAGAAGTGGACAACACTCATGTCATGAAGTGTATCAGCTATCTCTGTTTAAAATGTTCAAAACAGCAGGCTGGTTTCACTGAGTACCTGGGGGTAACTGGCGTCTGATAAACGTGTACCCTCACACAAAAATGTGTAAGTCAGCTCTGTTGAATTTGATCATAGGCAGAATGGTCCATCTTGTTGAATATCTAGGGGTATTGGCGTCTTATAAACGTATACCCTTAAGCAGTAAGACTTGTGGTACCTGAATACTCACAATGATCTAATATTGATAATGCTGCTCCCTCAAAAGAAAAGTTCATGAGTGTCAATTTGTTTAGTTTCAATACATGACTTGGGTTCTCTCAAATTTTTTAGACTATGAAAGTAAGATATCATGAAACTGAATCTTTCATGCAAATGTGATTCTGGTTTTTTTTATTTTATCATGCACAGTGAACTTATCCATTGGTTGTAGTGCATGAACTCCAAATTTTATCATATTTAAACCAGCACTCTTTCTGACAGCAGTTTCTAATTTCATATGACTGAAGACTCTATGCTTTAGAATGCTTAATCATGAACCACATGTTCAGAATGCCAGTCAGTTCTTCTCTTGATTCCTCCATTTTATTTAATTTTTCCCTCCTCATTGTTGATGGCAAAGGGGGAGAATATTGTCTAGGGGATGTCTAGTGGGAGAATACATATCTGTCTGAATTCTGAAGTCATTTCTGAATTAATTCCAAGGGAGAGTTTGAGACAGTGAGTTGCATGCATTCATAGCATCTGCATGTCAATCCGCATAACACATCATGTCTTTCATCAAACATATATATCTATGACAGGTTTTTGCTACTCTACTTCATATGGGGTTACCATCATCAAAAAGGGGGAGATTGTTGTGACCCCTCTATGTTGATGATGTTGACACTTGCTCTATTCTTTGGCAACACCATTATTTTGATTGATTGGCAACTGAGTTTGATTTGATGAAATTGCTCCATCAGATTGACTATGTGTTCTTTGCTTTTAATACACTGCTGTCTGCAATTCTTACTGTCATAAGTCCACACACTGCATCTCAATTAAAGTGATTATGTGTGTACAGCGTCAACGCATCATGTTACAGCGTCAACGCATAAGTCCACACACTGCATCTCAATTAAAGTGATTATGTGTGCACAGCGTCAACGCATCATGTTATAGCGTCAACGCATAAGTCCACACACTGCATCTCAATTAAAGTGATTATGTGTGTACAGCGTCAACGCATCATGTTACAGCGTCAACGCATAAGTCCACACACTGCATCTCAATTAAAGTGATTATGTGTGCACAGCGTCAACGCATCATGTTACAGCGTCAACGCATAAGTCCACACACTGCATCTCAATTAAAGTGATTATGTGTGCACAGCGTCAACGCATCAATGTTACAGCGTCAACGCACCGCTGGCTTTGAACCTCAGAGTCTGTACATCCGAATTGCCCTTGATCTGGTGAAATGTATACACTCATTCACTGTAGCCTTCACACATTAAAGTCCATACATTCATCAATTACTTTTCACTCAAGGCAAAGTCTATACACTAGGGTCTTTTCCCTACGTGTCTTAGGCGAAGTCTGAACATTCGATTCTGAAGCCTGAAGTCTATACAGTCCAGCCTAGTCCTACGATCAAGGCTTTAGCTACACTCAACGCTATACATTGGCTTCGCTTCATGAAGTCTGTACACTGCTTCAGGAGCTTCAAGTCCACACATCGCTCAAAGTCTGTACAGAGTCTAGCGTCTCAGTTAGCGTCTCATACACTTGAGCAAAGTCTGTACATCCACAGTGTCACTCAAAGTCTAAACATTAATCTTCTAATCCAAAGTCTATACAATGGTCTTCACACTTGAATTCCATACATTCGATGTGCAGAGTTGATGTCTATACTGTGTCCTTGCTGTTCAAGTCTATACATTGACGGCTGAACTAAGAACCCTATACATCGTCTGTCTGCACTAGAGTCTCATGGAGTCTATACATTGCACTCGTCTTCTAAAGTCTATACACTAAAGTCTTCACATTCGCGTGCATAACATGAAGTCCATAAGTGGGCAAAGTCTGTACACTGTCCATGCTTCATGCAGCGTCAACTCATCCTTCATGCTGCATCAACTCCTCAAGTATATACAATGCTCTCCTTCGCATGAAGCCTTTAAGTGCATTATGTCTATACAATGCCACTAGGATTTAAAGTCTATACAGCCGTTGCCTCCCTTGTTGAAGTCAACACTTTGGGCAAGTCTGTACGTTGCATTCTGCCTTTACAAGTCTATACAACGATGTATATATAATGTAATGTACATACTTAACTCTTATGTCTTTATTCTTGTTGCTGAAGGGACAGGGTCGACACCTGGAGCTTAAAGCGTCCACGCATCAGTAGACGAAGCTTTCACGATGTCTTCTATTACGTCAACGCCACATGAAAGCAGCGTCGACGCAGCAGTTGAAGAAGCATTCGTCTTCACAGGCCATTCCACTACGTCAACGCCACATGCAAGCAGCGTCAACGCAACAGCTAAAGAAACGAGGCAAATGGCTACTGGAATGCCTCACTGCGTTAACGCCATTAAGTGAAAGCGTCGACGCAGCAAGTCAGATTGATGTCTTTGAGCACGTGAAGGGAGAACTCTATACATCGGACTGAAGAAGCTAATGAGGGGCACGTGACCCCAGGTACCTGGCTCGTGATCCGAAAAGGACTAGGTATCTAGATGTGGACACGTGTATTGACACTCCATTGCATGCTGCCACGTGGTCCAAATTGCTGGGCGGGAAACGTGGAGAGCACACGCCTGCTGCTGTCGCTGCTATATATACAAGCCTTCTTCCACAGAAGAAAGCTGATCGACGCAGAAGAAGAAAAAGTATATACACTCAGCAGCAGTGAGCCTTCGATCCATAGAGAGAAAAGAGAGAAGAAAAAGATACAGAGAAGAAGAAGAAGAAATAGAGAAGAAGGAGAAAAGAGAGAGAGTGAGGTGAGAGAGAGCTGATCGAGAGTGAGAGTGAGAGTGTTTGTATCTCAGTCTTGTGGTTCAAAACCAGAGCTGAGCTTTGCTCTTTAAGAGCTACATTGATTTTGGGTTTTTGTTTTTCATTTTGATTCTGTCTTTCATTTCCGAATGCTATTTCTTCAAGCTGTGTGTCAGCGGTCTTGCAGTGGTGGTCTCCACTAGATGGGTTAAGCTGTATTTCCCCAGCGGTTGCAGAGGATCAGATCCTCTGGTCGGCAAGCTGTAGTGCCCAACGAAGCTGTGTATCAGCGGGTTGTTTGGCCAAGCTGTAAAGCCCAGCGGACGCAAGCTGTGCTGCGCAGCAGGAAGCCATACTCGATTGAGTGTGGGGTGGACGTAGGTCGTTGACCGAACCACCTAAAAATTATGTGTGCAGTGTGTTTGTGTTTTTGTGTGATATGTGTGCGATGGGATTTTTTGCTTAGCTCTTTTCATTTAGATTTGTTGATGCTTGTCTAAATTCCGCTCTAGAACTTACAATAGTTTTAAATTAGGCAAGTTGATCTATTCACCCCCCTCTAGATCCACACTTAGTGGAGATAGACTGCGTCCATCTAACCCAACAAGACACGCCTGGACATGCAAACCGAGGTAAAATAATACCTCGAGGCATCCAGAACCAGTGTCTCAGACTGGACAAAACCGCTGAGACACCCACACACAAGGTCACCTGTCAACCACTGGGTCACCCCGGGTTGACCGGAACCAAACAACGACGACACAACAGTAGGAAAGAGAATCCTACCACAAGCAAGAAGACTCCTGGCCACCTCACAACGTAGTCTTAGCCCTCATAGGGTGTCAGGAGACATCCACGGGAAAACGGGCAGACCACAAGGATAAGCCAAGACAGTCAGAAACCAGAACCACGGAAATTGGAGCAGAAGGACTGTAACGCACCACCCTTAGATCGTTACATGAATGTGACGGTCTAACGCTAGGCCGTTACACTCCAACTATGGCGGTCTACAACAGATGCGCTACAGCAATGTGACGGTCAGGAGGAGAGCCTCACACACACCACCCTAACCAACATCTAAAACACATAAGGCACGTAACGGCCTACACCAGGCGCGTTACGCCGCTCTGACGGGCCCGACCCGGGCCGTCAGGGCCAACAGACCTCAATCTTAAAATGACAACTCGAACAACGTAACGCGCTAGACCAGGCGCGTTACACAGCCTAACACAGCAAAGCAGGCGCGTCAGGGCCAACTGGCTCAAGTCAAGAAAACACTGGCCAAAAGGCACGTAACGGTCCATCACGGACGCGTTACACAAGCCCAACGCACGAGGGCGTGGCCGTTAGAGCCAACAACACAACCACCCAACTCGGCGAAAACAGCACGTAACGGCCTGGGGCAGGCACGTTACAACGCTGTGACGCACGGGGACACCACTGTTACACAAACCGACTCAAACGGTCAAAATCGGTCAAACTGAACGTAACGACCTGGGGCAGGCGCGTTACACAAGCCTGACGCACAAGGGCAGGCGCGTCAGGAGAACCGACTTACCCAAAACATAAAACGACAAAATAAGCATAACGCATCACACCGAACACGTGAGAGAGCTGTGACGCGCCACACCTAGGCCGTCACACTCCCGCAGCCACGAAGACTCAAAAACGCTCAGGCGTTGTGACGGTCTATCATAGGGCCGTCAGAGACCTCTGGCGGTCACTGAAACGACCGCTACATTGGTCACGGCGGGAAAATAGTGGAAACACCAAATCAGGCCGTTCCACGCCCCATTAACGCCAAAGCGCAGCGAAAACAAGACTAGACGATGAAAAATAACACTAGGAGGCTAAAAAGCCCACATGCACGCATTAAAACGCTAGATCGGGGTGATTTAGACAAATCGACCCAAAATGAGTCACCGAGGTTCCCGGACTCCTACCGGCCTCGAATGACCACCGATCGACACGAAACTAGCATGGATGGGATCCAGACATCCCAGCGGTCAGTTGGACACTAACCATACCACGAATGGTTGCCGTTTTCCAACGAACCTTGAAGACCCCAAAAACCATGGTTTTCACAAAACCGGCCCGATCTCCCCCGATCGAGCACCAAATCGTGCACAGAAACAGAGGAAACGTGCAGAACATAGTGGCGGTCTGTCTCCCTACCTCCACCGAAGAAACCGTGCCCCGAAGGGACTAAACCACGCTGAAAACCATGCCGCGAGCTCAAACACCGGCTTTGAATCCACCGTTTGGGATCGCACCAAAACCACTCCATCCTCACCCTATCGCACACCCAGTCAGCTCCACAGCATCCCCAACACGTGCCCCTAGGTCCTCCGTCTGTAGCCGGAGACGAGGAAGCTCGAGAGGAGAGAAAACGGGAAAGAGAGATGGCGGCGGTGAAAGGAGAAGGGAGGAGAGAGGAAGGAAAAGAAAAAGGGAAAGAAATTAGGAATTTTCCTAATTTTTAAAAAATCCGATTTCTGGCCCTGTCTCTGAAAAATACTCAAAAATAGTCGAAACGACCGGCTCGAAGAGTACATCGTCGCTGCAGCATTCAGGAGTCGAGGAATTGACAACCAAACTCACCGTAGGGTTCCGTAACTAGTACGAGAGAAAAACCCACACGGCTCGTAAAGCTGAACTCGGAAGCCACAAAAGGGAACCGAAACTCTCCGAAACAAATCCGAAAGATCCAATAAAGATCTACCAAGGATCCAGGGCATTACATCCTCCCCTCCTTTAAGAAATTTTGTCCTCGAAATTTAAGGACTAGCAAAGGAGAAGCAGGGGAGAACAACCCAACAACACAAACACGGAAACGACATAAATCTCGAGAAACATAGCTCAGAGGAACATCGTCAGACCATAATCACCAGCATACGCTCTGGGTCGAGCATGACACAAGTGGACACAAGTCTGACACCTCCGAAACAAGGCAACGTCGCTTACGTCTCACTAGAAATGGAGACACGACTGCCCCAACAACAGACATCGAAGAAGCGAAACGACATACATGGCGAGTATCAGCTTAAACAAGGAGACACAATTCTCTCAGCTGACAGCTCGACCACAACATCGGCTCTAGTGCCAAAGGCAACAAGAAACACCCGGCACACAGGACGCCAATGACATCAGCACTGCTGGACCGCAAACACAATCAAGTCAGTCCTCACTCGGATATCATATCTGATCGAGTCGCAAGCTAACTCTAAGGAGAAAGAGTACAACAAGGCTAACCGACAAGACCTGGTCCAAAATAGAAGCACAAAATCATAGAGAAATAGTGCCAAAACACCAACAGCAATAGCAGCACTTGCAGAATTCCGACTCCGCACGGAACACAGAACCATGGAACACAACTGCAAGCAGGGTCACAACAAGGCACAGGAACAGCTGAGCACACGACCACAAGGGATGGGTCACGCATCAAACTGCTCACCCAGGAGAGACCCATGACAACGAGAAACGACAACAATCTCGGGGAATGCACCTCAAGGACCACGATCACGCCTCGAGAGCACAACACCCAAGAGAAAAAACGCAGAGTAGAGGGTACTCAATCAGAAGGAATGTCGACAAATTCCCCAACACTCACAAATGTCAATGCTAACCATAGAAAATCACCAGCAACAACACGGTAATAGACGACATTGAGGCACAGGATGCCAAGATGAAGTCACATCGAGAAGAAATAGATCTCTTGACCCGTGGGTAATCAACCCACACGCTTCAGCTGCGCACTCAACAACGCACATAGGCATCAGAACAACCTCGGTAGTCGCATCTCAGCACACACCAGACGCCTTCATAATCAATGAAGATCGCAAATAACATGCCACAAGTATCGATCTCGCGAACAACCGATCACTAAGAGCCCAAGTGCAACAGGAGAAGAGTACCAGCTTCAGCACAAGGCACAAGGAAAAAGCTAGTCTCAGCTTACCTTCACGTCCTGAAAACGGTAAATGAGCCTTTACAACACATCGGCTGTTGAACACGGCATGACAAACACGGTGCACAACAGCTCTTAATACCATGATGGAGTCCAAAGCCAAGCAACCGTATAGCAAAGAGCAGATCAGGCTCAGAACAAAGATGTCCACACTTAAGCAGACACAGGACAAAGGCATCACTAAGATAGTAATTCAAAGGTAAATCTTGAGAAGATTCCACCAGAAGGGATGAGAAGCAATTAAGCTCAACCACGAAAGTTCACCAGGATAGGAAAATACTAGCTTGCCTGAGCAGCTTCTCAAACACGGAATCTAAACGAGCACTTCAACAGAAGCGGAACACATCAGGGGCTGAACAGACTCAAGCCGGGATGACCAAGACAACGTGAGAATGTGTACGGTCATCAGACCAAGGCGAAAGGTCAATAGCAACCTGAACAACATACGAAGAAAACCTCGCAACGTACTACAGATTCAAGCCTTCCGGCGAACACTGCCAAGTACAACATGGTCGAAACAAACACAACGATGAAAAAAAAACACCTTGTCACAACCTGACGAGAGCAGGACCATCTCGTACAGTGCTAGAGCAGCACGCACAAGACAACATATGAGGAAAACAACGCGATAAATCATCGCAACACCAAAGCCAGCTGAAGACTGTACTGGACTTTCACGACTCTGGATACTGTATATCTCGGATTCCCATGTACTTCACACAACAACTCTCTGATAGTTCAGAAAAGAACTCCGAACATCTCAGAACACTGCTCTGATACCATTCTGTAGCGACCCGGATCCCGGATGCCAGGTATACCCGGCAGGACTACCGAATACACGTGATACCACTTGGAAACCCCGAGGCCTCCCAAGAGCGGGAAAGCTCCGAAGGGATAAAGGCATGTGTAGAGTACATTGAAGCCACAGAGATATAACAGAAGCAATTAAATTTCATTAGATAGGTTTGCTAAAGTAGCAGAAATAAAATTACTTTTTAATTAACAGTTTCATTTTAACAATTATACACCAGAGTCAAGTCCAAAGCTAAAGACAGCAAGTCTAGCATAGTACAGTCGAAAGAAAAGAAAGACGTACCGTGAAGTCGGGGGAAGCCCGGCGCAGGTACCAGCTGGCCACAACGACACGCCACGAGCAAGCGCTCCAGGAACCACGCGGAAGCAGAACGAAAGACGTCACCCCACTTGAAAAGCAGGGGTGAGTCTCGTGTCACTGGCTCAGTAGGGGTCACGCGGATCACCACTGAAAAACACGCAGTAACACGGAACAACAAAACAACAGGGAAAACAGCAGGTGTAGCAAAGCGGGAAAACTACACTACAAAGCTGTAAAGCTACTCTAGAAGCCGTTGAGAACAGACGGGGAGTAGGAGTATGGAGCAAGTAAGAAAGGGGAAACTCGCGCCAGACAAGTGGCGGCCGAACTAACCTCAGCACCCCAAACTACTCCAAGTAGCGACAGAAGAGTGACTCTGACCTAACAAAGTCAGAAGTTACCGATCTGCCATCTCGGCACCAGGCCTAAGATGAAGACCTACACGAACAAACAAAAGGTCTAGAAAAGATCTAGACAGACGACGGACAAACACGACGGCACACACGACTAGAACGTCGTGTACACAACGCCACACAGACCTCGAGTAGGGCCACGAGAGGGCTAACTCGAAAAAGGTCACGACGCGCAAGAAACGCCGAGAGTCACGTGTCATGTGACGGAAGCACCTCCTCACACGAAGAACAGCCAGCTGCGTCCACTGACGTCTTATGCTGCGCCACAAGTGTCTCGCCTACGGTACAGCTGAAACCACGGCAGAGTCGCAGACACGCACTGAACCAAACAGGAACAACATCAACGACAGAACAAGAGGACAAGTAACTAGTCAGGGTCACGCCCATTGGCGTAAGTCCTCAGTCCCTGACAACGTGTGCACACACTGGCTCTAGCCTAAGCCAGGTTCTCTAGCTAGTTTTCTCCCTCGGTAGGACGCTACCGCTTGCTGGGAGCCCACGGAACTAGCTTACAAACCGCATCACGGGAACACCCCTCCGCTATCCGCTAGTGGGTCGACAACTCAAAGGCCTTAGGGCTACAACAAGCGGAGGCTCACATGACATAGAGAGTACACAAAACACAAGTGCTGAAGTACAGGTTGGCAAGAACGCCCAATGGCACGCACTTCGAAGTACCAACAATAGCACAACCACTGCCGACAAACTCAGGACAACGTTACTAGACCTACCACGTAACGATCCTTGAGTCGGATGACTCAAAGGCAAGATCGTCATTAACAGCAGAACAAGCCGCCAATCGGTCTAATCCTAAGCCAGAGGAAACGACACTCCGTAGGAAACGACTCACGGAGACCTGAGGGAACACCGAGGACCCTCAGACACGCCTGGATATGCAAACCAAGGTAAAATAATACCTCGAGGCATCCAGAACCAGTGTCTCAGACTAGACAAAACCACTGAGACACCCACACACAAGGTCACTTGTCAACCACTGGGTCACCCCGGGTTGACCGAAACCAAACAACGACGACACAACAGTAGGAAAGAGAATCCTACCACAAGCAAGAAGACTCCTGGCCACCTCACAACGTAGTCTTAGCCCTCATAGGGTGTCAGGAGACATCCACGGGAAAATCGGCAGACCACAAGGATAAGCCAAGACAGTCAGAAACCAGAACCACGGAAATTGGAGCAGAAGGACTGTAACGCACCACCCTTAGACCGTTACATGAATGTGACGGTCTAACGCTAGGCCGTTACACTCCAACTATGGCGGTCTACAACAGACGCGCTACAGCAACGTGACGGTCAGGAGGAGAGCCGTCACACACACCACCCTAACCAACATCTAAAACACACAAGGCACGTAACGGCCTACACCAGGCGCGTTACGTCGCTCTGACGCGCCCGACCCGGGCCGTCAGGGCCAATAGACCTCAATCTTAAAACGACAACTTGAACCACGTAATGCGCTAGACCAGGCGCGTTGCATAGCCTAACGCAGCAAAGCAGGCGCGTCAGGGCCAACTGGCTCAAGTCAAGAAAACACTGGCCGAAAGGCACGTAACGGTCCATCACGGACGTGTTACACAAGCCTAACGCACGAGGGTGTGGCCGTTAGAGCCAACGGCACAACCACCCAACTCGGCCAAAACAGCACGTAACGGCCTAGGGCAGGCGCGTTACAACGCTGTGACGCACGGGGACACCACCGTTACACAAAATCGACTCAAACGGTCAAAATCGGTCAAACTGAACGTAACGGCCTGGGGCAGGCGCGTTACACAAGCCTGACGCACAAGGGCAGGCGCGTCAGGGGTACCGACTTACCCAAAACATAAAATGACAAAATAAGCGTAACGCATCACACCGGACGCATCAGAGAGCTGTGACGCGCCACACCTAGACCGTCACACTCCCGCAGCCACGAAGACTCAAAAACACTCAGACGCTGTGACGGTCTATCGTAGGGCCGTCAGAGACCTCTGGTGGTCACTGAAACGACTGCTACACCGGTCACGGCGGGAAAATAGTGGAAACGCCAAATCAGGCCGTTCCACACCCCATTCACACCGAAGTGCAGGGGAAACAAGACTAGACGATGAAAAATAACACTAGGAGGCTAAAAAGCCCGCATGCACGTATTAAAACGCTAGATCGGGGTGATTTAGACAAATCGACCCAAAACGAGTCACCGAGGTTCCCGGACTCCTACCGGCCTCGAATGACCACCGATCGACACGAAACTAGCATGGATGGGATCCAGACATCCCAACAGTCAGTTGGACACTAACCACACCACAAATGGTTGCCGTTTTTCGGCGAACCCTGAAAACCCCAAAAATCACGGTTTTCACATAACCGGCCCGATCTCCCCCGATCGAGCACCAAATCATGCACGGAAATAGAGGAAACATGCAAAACAAGGTGGCGGTCCGTCTCCCTACCTCCACCGAAGAAACCGTGCCCCGAAGGGACTAAACCGCGCCGAAAACCACGCCGCGAGCTCAAACACCGGCTTTGAATCTACCGTTCGGGATCGCGCCAAAACCACTCCATCCTCGCCCTATCGCACACCTAGTCAGCTCCACAGCATCCCCAACATGTGCCCCTAGGTCCTCCGTCTGCAACCGGAGCCGAGGAAGCTCGAGAGGAGAGAAAAGGGGAGAGAGAGACGGCGGCGGTGAAATGAGAAGGGAGGAGATGTTAGCGCAGTAAGAGTGATATAGAAGGGGGGGGATGAATAGATCACTCCCAATTTGTAGAAACTTAGGCGGAAAATAAATTCTACTGCTAACGCACTTCCTTAATCCGTACACAGAGAAATGTAAATGAGAATGGAGAACTGATCACATGGAAGCAAAGAGACAAGCAGATGAAGAGCGCAGATAATAATAGCAAACCACAGAGGAGGCACTCGGTTTTTAGGTGGTTCGATTGCAGTCCGCAATCTACATCCACCCCTCACTCCAACTAGAGTGAGGATTCCACTAGACGATGCTAGATCAATGCAGACTCAGTCTGCGAACAACATGCTGCCACACAGCTTGAACACCAAGGGAAACAAATCCCTCAACCAAGTTCTGCTACCCACAGAACTTGAAACCTGTTCTAGCTCCCAGCTAGAACACAACCGGAGAATCCTCTCCCTTCCTCCACACACCGGAGGGAAACTGTTAACGACAACCAGTCACTAACACCACCAGAGATCACCGATCTCTCTTCCTCTGCAACATAGAGGGAAACTGGAGTGATACTCCCTTCCTCCACACACCGGAGGGAAAACAATTCAAATCAGAAGGATGAACAAAATGAAACGAAAGCAAAGTAGAAACAAAAAAATAGTGAAGAAGAAATCGATTCTGAAACCCAATACAAATGTAGCTTCAAATGAAGCAATTCATCAATCCACAACTACTGCTCTCTCTCTCTCGAACAAACTCCTCTCGGATCTAGAACTCTCTGCTCTTTTTCTTTTCTGGATCGTGCAAACTCTCACCAATGGCTTCTGCTTTCTCTATTCATGATCAAGCTTCTACTGAAGGATGAAGCTCTATATTTATAGCAGGTATTGGCGTGTGGCTGCCAGGTTAACGCCCATGCACTTTTGGCCAGATCATTTGAATTTCGACCACATGGCAGCATCCTGACCAGGTTGCCATCCACGTGTCTTGCGCATGTTGTCTTGGATCACGTGCCAGGTGCCAACCTCGGTTCACGTGCCTAATCATCAGCCTGAATCGCCTACAGACAGACAGATGGAATGTATAGACTTAGTTAGTTCAGGCTATTAACATGAATGTATATACTTCAGAACCTTTAACTGATTAAGTGTGTACAACGTGAGAGAGTGTACAGACTTGATGAAAGAAGCGCATGTGTGAAGGCAATGTATAGACATATGAGCAATGCGCATGAATGGCAGTGTATAGACTTATGAACAATGCAGACGGATGGCAGTGTATAGACTATGAACAATGCAAATGAATGGCAGTGTATAGACTATGAACAAGCGCATGTGAAGGCATTGTATAGACTTAAGAATAACAAAGCAAACAAGCCTTACTAATGTGTACACTTAACAAAGCTTCTGCCACTGTATAGACTTCATGAAGCCTAACCAGTGTACAGACTTGGAACCTGTGTGAGACTCTTAATAAGACTGTGAGTAGTGTGTAGACTTGAACCCCATCGGTGATGTATAGACTTCAACAGCTTTAGCCAGTGTATAGACTCTGCCAGGGTGAGACGATGCATTAGACACTCGACTGTACAGACTTGGAGATTTCTGAATGAAACGATCGGCTGATGAACCGATGTACAGACTATGAATGTAAAGGCAGTCTGTATAGACTTGAATCGCTTGAAGCGATGTATAGACTTTGTGAAGCTCAAGCACTGTACAGACTTGTGAAGACTTCAGCGTTGTACAGACTTGGTGAAGCTCAAGTGAATGTATAGACTTGATGAACCACTGTGGATGTGTGGACTTGAGCGAGTGAAGCCGATGTACAGACTTGGTAAATCGAAGCCTCTGTACAGACTTTCCTAAGACGTAGTTCAATGTATAGACTTGAATGAATGACACCGATGTACAGACTTGCCTAAGACACAGCATGAGACGCTGGCTGAGACGGATTCAGTACAGACTTTGAAGAGCAGTTCAATGTATAGACTTGAACGAATGAAGCCGATGTACAGACTTGCCTAAGACACAGCATGAGACGCTGGCTGAGACGGACGCTGTACAGACTTTGAAGAGCAGTTCAATATATAGACTTGAACGAATGAAGCTGATGTACAGACTTGCCTAAGACACAGCATGAGACGCTGGCTGAGACGGACGCTGTACAGACTTTGAAGAGCGGTTCAATATATAGACTTGAACGAATGAAGCCGATGTACAGACTTGCCTAAGACACAGCATGAGACGCTGGCTGAGACGGACGCTGTACAGACTTTGAAGAATTTGAACGTTTGAGCAGCATGCAATGTACACACTTAGTGATGTACAGACTTGGCCAGGAAAGCGTAGGGAAATGTTGAATGTTTGGACTTGGCCAAGCGTAGGAACAGATGAGGAGTGTACAGACTTGGCGTTGTATAGACTTGGCTTTGAACGCTTGGGCTGAAGGCAATGTGCAGACTAAGCGATGTATAGACTTTGCCCAAGGAACCGAATGTATAGACTTTGCCACAGTCTGATGTACATGCTTTGCAGAAGTGAACGAGCCAATGTGTAGACTTCAAAATGAAGCAGTCCGATGTACACACTTCAAGGATTCTAGACAACGGACGCTGTACAGACTTGGACTCAAGGAATGTATATACTTAGCATGAAGACTGCCAGCCTATGTATAGACTTTGCTGAAGCTATCTCTGAAGCAATGTTCAGACTTTGCAAACAAGACTCTGGGCGATGTATAGACTTACACTATCAGATGTGTAGACTTCATGACAATGTAGCAGCCAGTGTATAGACATGAAGTTTGATAATCCAATGTATAGAGTTGAAGGTTGGAAGGATGTATAGGGTTGAGCTGAACTGACTTTGGCAATGTGCAGACTTGACTGGTCGGGCAGTGTACAGACTTAGAGTATTAGGATCAATGTGTAGACTTCAGTTAGAAGGTGCCCGATGTACAGACTAAATGGATCAAGCTGGTGTATAGACTTTGTGCCCAAACTATCAATGCTCTGATGCGTCGACCCTCCCTTGCTGATGAGTCGACCCACTACTGTTCATATTAACCAAACAGTGTAGATAGAATCAAGATAGCATGCTTATCTGACAACCAAATGAACTGTACTCACTCACATGATGAAACAGCATTAATCTAGAGATAGAAGATTGATTTATAGTGTGAGACATCATCAAAACCATAGGGATGCAACAATCTCCCCCTTTTTGATGATGACAACACTATGAATCAAGCAATATCAAGTTTCAACAAGAGATTTATATCAGCTGCAACAAACAAAGTAAATTCAAGGCATGCACATGCAGATGAATTATACAATCCCTACAGCACACTCTCATCTCCCCCACAACTCATAACCATATCTTCCACGAAGCAACATGACTCCCCCAAAGCTCAAGACAAATCCAAGACTCACTGATATTGCAGAACTTCTCACTAAAATTGCAGACATTGCAAACGTCTCTCCCCCTTTGACATCAGCAAAAAGAACTACATAATGTATGACAGTGCTGGAAACATGAAGAATAAGGGCAGTAACTTCTTAGTGCAGAAAGTCACGAGTAGGTCTTAAGAGAATAAGTGAGTTTCTAATCTCAAGAGAAAATTGTTTAAATTCCAGTACACAATAGAGAAGTAGAATGATTGACAAGTTTATCAGCATACATAGTGGATGATTTATGGTCAGATATAGCTGATCATTCAACTATCCCACAAGACAGCAAGAGACTAAATCAGAGAGGTGTTCTCAAGGTATTGAAGATAAGCAATCCATTAGTTGCATAACAACAAGGAATTTTTGTTGGAGATGATTTTCAAGAAGATTAATGAGTAAGTTGGTAGTTCACTCCTTTGACATTAGAGAGACACCTTGATTAGAGGCCTGAATCTCCAGTTACTCAGAGTGAGTACCTCATTACTTCCCCCCCTTTTTTTTATTATTATTAGGGAACAGAGATAGTAACTGTGGCTTTTGACATGAGGAAACACCTTGATTAGAGGCCAGAGTCCCCAGTTACTCACCAGCAAGCCACCATTGCTCTGTCATGTCTTTTCATTCATTTTAAGCATTTGACACCTCATGACATGGGAGAAAAATTCATTTCATTAATGAAGCTCCCAGTTTCTCAATGATCAAAATAGAACATTTTTGTTCAGTTAAGCCCTTGAGTTAAAGAGATAGAATGATTGAAAATAATACCAAAAGAACTATTTCTTGAATTGAGTCTTGAACTCTAGATTTCAAGTTGATTGGGTCAGATATCAAGACATACAAGTTTTTGGCCTGAACCAGAATCAATGACAATGTAGGAAGATATACTTTATGCAATTAGTCTAAATCTCTGAAGAAGTACTAAAGGAAAGATTCTAATCTGGAGATTAGAGTTACTGACTTATAGACTTAAGAGATAAGTGACACTCTACTATCTGAGAGAACCACTCTAGATCAGTCATGCAAGACCAGCAAAGTTACACATCTAGACAGCCCCCTTTTTTTTTTAAATCTGTCAAAGAACTTCTCTTCTCACAACACAACTCAGCTCCCCCTAAGACATAGCATTCCTCAATAAAATATTTCAGCATAATCTCAAAGCTTCCCCTTACTCAAAGCATTCCTGAAAGCTAACCAGTAAGCATTCTGAACTCCCCCTTAAACCAGCATGAAAGAAGGCTAAACATCAGACAAACACAACTCCCCCTCACAATAAGAACAGGCTTCATAATTAAGACAATTTGTATAAGCCTAATTCTCTTCTCAATGTGGTGAATTTTTCATTATCTAGAGGTTTTGTGAATATGTCAGCAATCTGATTATCTGTGCCTACATGAATCAGTTCAAAATTATTCTTAGACACCTCATCCCTTATAAAATGATGTCTTATCCCTATGTGTTTGGTTCGTGAATGCAAAACAGGATTTTTAGCAAGATTGATGGCACTAGTATTATCACAATAAATTGGTGTGCACCCCAGGTCTACTTGGTAGTCCTGAAGCTGGTGTTTAATCCATATTACTTGTGTTCCACAACTCCCTGCAGCCACATATTCAGCTTCTGCACTGGAGAGGGCCACAGAATGTTGTTTCTTGGAGCCCCAAGACACTAAACACCCACCTAAGAATTCACAATGGCCACTAGTGCTTTTCCTGTCTAGTTTACAGCCTGCATAATCAGCATCTGTGTATGCTACTAAGTTAAGTGTGTGAGATGCAAGAAACCATAAACCAAGAGAATGACTAGCTGACAAATATCTGAAGATTCTTTTAACTGCAGCTAAGTGTAATTCAGTAGGTCTAGATTGATACCTTGCACACATTCCTACACTGAATTGTATATCAGGTCTAGAGGCTGTCAAGTAAAGAAGTGAGCCAATCATACCTCGATAAAGTTTGGCATTTACTTTTTTACCTGTCTCATCTGCATCCAATGAGGTATTGGTGCCCATGGGTGTTGTAATGTGCTTTAAGTTTTCCATACCAAACCTCTTGAACAATTCCATTGTGTATTTGGTTTGGTTGATGAAGCACCCATCCTCTAGCTACTGTACCTGCAATCCAAGAAAATATTTCAGTTCACCAACCAAGCTCATTTCGAATTCAGCAGACATCATGGTAGAAAATTCATCACATAGTTCATGCTTAGTTGATCCAAATACAATGTCATCTACATATACCTGAACTATGATGAGATCTTTATTCATGCCCTTGGTAAATAAAGTTTGATCAACTTTACCTCTTTTGTAACCCTTGCTGATCAGAAATTCAGACAATCTTTCATACCAAGCTCTTGGAGCCTGCTTTAGACCATACAAGGCTTTATTTAACCTGAAAACTTGGTTAGGTTGAGGAGAATATTGAAATCCAGGAGGTTGTTCAACAAAAACTTCTTCTTTAATGACTCCATTTAAAAAGGTACTTTTGACATCCATTTGTTGGAGTTTTATATTCTTTGAGCAAGCAAAGGCAAACAACAATCTTATAGCTTCCATCCTAGCAACAGGTGCATAGGATTCATCAAAGTCTACACCGAATTCCTGACAGTAGCCTTTGGCTACTAATCTAGCTTTATTCCTAGAGATGATTCCATCTTCATTCATCTTATTTTTGAACATCCACTTGGTTCCTATGATATTTATACCATCTGGTCTTGGGACAAGCTCCCAGACATTATTCCTTTCAAACTGACCTAATTCCTCACAAATAGCATTGACCCAAGCTTGATCAGCTAAAGCCTCTTCTACTGTTTTGGGTTCAATTTGTGAGACTAAAGCAATTAAGTCATCATTATTCACATTTCTAAAATGAGACCTAGTCCGAAGAGGATCTTCAGGCTGGCCTATGACATTATCTAATGGATGGTCTTTAAGAAATCTAATATTTGTTGAAGACTCACCTGTTTCTCTTGGACCTTCCTGATTTGGGGAATTTGTTTCTCCACTCGGCTGAGTCTTCTCTTCTTCTTGTTGGTCTTCTAGAAAATCTCCACCATGATTGGAATCCCTGTCAAGATTTTCAACATTAGAAACATCTTTCTTTTCACTAAAAAGGATGTGTGGAGACTCTTCCACTTTCTGATCTGATATGTTAAATACCTTATATGCCCTTGACACTTCAGAGTAACCCAAGAATATTCCAGGTGAACTCTTGGCTTCAAACTTGTCTAAATCTTTCTTATCATTGTTATGAATAAAACATTTTGCTCCAAAAATTCTGAAATGAAACAAGTTTGATTTCTTACCTTTTAGAAGCTCATAGGGTGTTTTCTTGTGTATGGGTCTTACCATGGCCCTATTGATTATGTAGGTTGCTGTATTGGCCGCTTCTGCCCAAAACCTTCTAGGTAATTTGCTTTCAATCAACATGGTTCGGGCCATCTCCACCACTGTTCTATTTCTTCTCTCCACAAT
Organism: Amorphophallus konjac; assembly: GCA_022559845.1. Taxonomy (NCBI): domain Eukaryota; kingdom Viridiplantae; phylum Streptophyta; class Magnoliopsida; order Alismatales; family Araceae; genus Amorphophallus; species Amorphophallus konjac. The sequence goes on from CM040121.1 coordinate 253,863,775, forward strand.
CCCATTTTGTTCAGGTGTCCTGGGAGAAGAAAACCTGTGAGTTAGTCCTTCTTTGTCACAAAGATCAGTAAACATGGAGTTTTCAAACTCACCTCCATGGTCAGATTGAATAGAACTAACCTTGTACTTCCCTTCTTGTTTGAACTTATTGAAAAACAGATTAAATTTTTGAAATGCATCACTCTTATTTGCTAAGAAAACTATCCATGAATATCTAGAGAAGTCATCTATGATGACATAGCCAAATCTGTTTCCATTAAGACTCTGAGTTCTAGTTGGACCGAAAAGGTCCATATGAAGAAGTTCCATTGGTCTAGAAGACAATGGCTCAGATCTTAATTTAAAAGAATTTCTGGTCTGTTTGCCTAGAGCACAGGCATCACATGCTTTTGATATTGAGGTGAATTTAATTCTAGGCATGCCTCTAACTAAATCATGCTTGACCAATTTATTTAAAGTTGAAAAGCTAGCATGACCTAGACGTCTATGCCATTCAAAGGCATCATTTTTAGAATTGGCAGATAAGTAAATAGTGGAATCAGATTTCTCATCTAAGTCTACAATGTAGACATTATTAATCCTGTTGGCTACAAATTTAACCATGTCAGAATTTATTTCAAGGATTTTGCATGAACTATCATCAAATACAACCTTGTGACCCCTGTCACATAATTGACTAATGCTAATCAGGTTGTGTTGAAGCCCTTCCACAAGTAAGACTTTTTCAATGGAGTTTGTGGAAGACTTACCTACTGTTCCAACTCCAATTATTTTACCTTTATTCATTCCTCCAAACTTGACCAGACCCCCTGGCTTCATCTCTATCTTGCTAAACTTGGATCGGTCTCCTGTCATATGCCTGGAGCAGCCACTGTCGAGGTACCACTTGTTGTCTTCAGCTGCCAGGCCGACCTACACAGATACATCAAGCAGAGTGATTTGGAACCCAAGATGAGTTGGGTCCAATGACATTGTTCAAATCTCTGATCAAGTGTTTAGGTATCCAGATTTGTTTCAGCATGGTTTTCTCTGGCACCTTCCTTTCTGGTTTATTAAAGTTGAATCCAGCTGAACTGGAGAAGTGAGTTCTGTTCCATTCATTAGTCTTCCTATTCCTAGGAAATTTCCTGTAGGCTTGTTGATTAGCATATCTTTGACCATGAAAGTTATTTCTCCAGTAGGTCCTGTTTGGACCCATCTGATTGTTGTAATTCCAGCTCTTATTCTGATTTACTTTCTTGGTCCATCTACCATTTGTGTTCTGGTAAGTGGGCTTAGTGTTATTCTTCATAAAATTCATTCCCATCTTAAATGGTTGTCCAGTACTGGTTTTGTGTTTTCTTTAGGACTTTGAATTCCCTTAGAGCTGTTTGAGCTGGATGGTGTGTCCAGCTTTTCTTTTCCCTTCTCTGGGCAGAAGGTGATGGTCTTGAATTGCAAGGGTCTCTTGTTGGTTGGGTCATAGCCTAGACCTTCCTTATTGAAATTGACCCTAGTCCCTAGTATAGCATCTAAGCTAGTCTTTCCTTGGACAAACTTTTCTAAGACTTTTTGTTTGTCTTCCAGCTCCTTTTGAAGGGACTCAGAATTTTTTAGGAGTTCAGCATTTACCTTCTTCACAGCTTCATATTTCTCTGAATTCACTCTAATTTCATTCATGCTTTCTTCAATTTTAGTTTTGAATTCATTGAGCTGTTTTTGACTTTCTTGAGTTTCTTCCTTGAGCTTATCATTTTCTTTCCTTAGTGAGGTCATTTCTTCTAGTTGTTCTTTTAGCTTCTCATTTTCCTCACAGACCAGAGTTTGTTCTTCAACATTTTTGTTAAATTTTCTTTTCAGAACTCTGTGCTCTTTGCTAAGAGAATTAAATTTATCTAGCAAGTCACCATAAGCATCCTCCCAGTCATCAATTGAGAAATTTTCAAAAACGTTTATTACCTCCTGTTCACTGTTTGCCATAAGACAAATTCCATCTTCATATTCTTCTGAGGAAGCTTCTTCTGGGTCTTCTTCTTCCTCGCTCCATGTGTAGACCATCGCCTGTGGCTTCTTCCTCTTCTGCACTTTTATATTTTTCTTCTGAAGATAGGGACCCTTCTTCTGGAGGTCTGGGCATTCGCCTTTCATATGTCCCTGTTTGTTACAATTAAAACACGCCAGTCTCTTAGGATTTCTATCCCTGTAACTAGTAAATTCAGCATTTTTGTTGAAAGAGTGTGGTTTCTTCTTCCTAAAGGTCTTTCCCTTTTTCTTTAAAAATTTTCTGAACTGTGTAGTGAGCATTGCCTGCTCCTCCTGGTCAAGATTTGACAAACCTTCAAGCTCAGACTCGGACTCGGGGTTACTGCTGCTGCTCCCACTGTTGCTACCCTTGTTGCGGGAAGCTCTTAGAGCTACATTTTTACCCTTCCTCTCACTTCCTTCTCCACCTCCTTTGAAATTCATCTCATAGGTCATAAGGGATCCTATGAGCTCATTCACAGTCAAGATAGTCAAATCTTTTGACTCCTCAATCACAATGGCCTTAGTGTGCCATGCCGGGGATAAAGATCTAAGGATTTTCCTGACTATATCTGCCTCAACAAGATCCTTCCCTAGCCCTTTAAGAGTATTTGTGATAAAAGAAAACCTGGCATACATCTCAGTTATATTCTCGTCTGCGTTCATCTTAAACATTTCATACTTAGAAGTGTAGAGATTTACCTTCGAGGCTTTCACTTGAGCTGTACCTTCATAGATCAATTGCATCTCATCCCACATTCGCTTGGCAGTTCTGTATGTAGATATACGAGCATATTCCTCTGGATGAACAGCACACTGGATGATGTTCAGCGCCGTCCAGTTGAGTGAAGAGAGCTTGACATGGTCATCTGTCCAAGCATCCTCGTTTGGTGGCAGATCATATGGCCCCACCGTGATTACTCTCCACAGTTTATGACTCTGAGCCCTGATGAACACTTCCATCCTGTTCTTCCAAAACAGATAGTTACTACCATCGAAATAAGGAGGGCGACTAATGGATTGACCTTCGGCCATGAAGGTTCTAGGACCACTAGGATTTCCTTAACCGTTCGTCCACATGGCGTAAACCTGCTCTGATACCAATTGTTAGCGCAGCAAGAGTGATATAGAAGGGGGGGGGGATGAATAGATCACTCCCAATTTGTAGAAACTTAGGCGGAAAATAAATTCTACTGCTAACGCACTTCCTTAATCCGTACACAGAGAAATGTAAATGAGAATGGAGAATTGATCACATGGAAGCAAAGAGACAAGCAGATGAAGAGCGCAGATAACAATAGCAAACCACAGAGGAGGCACTCGGTTTTTAGGTGGTTCGATTGCAGTCCGCAATCTACATCCACCCCTGACTCCAACTAGAGTGAGGATTCCACTAGACGATGCTAGATCAATGCAGACTCAGTCTGCGAGCAACATGCTGCCACACAGCTTGAACACCAAGGGAAACAAATCCCTCAACCAAGTTCTGCTACCCACAGAACTTGAAACCTGTTCTAGCTCCCAGCTAGAACACAATCGGAGAATCCTCTCCCTTCCTCCACACACCGGAGGGAAACTGTTAACGACAACCAGTCACTAACACCACCAGAGATCACCGATCTCTCTTCCTCTGCAACATAGAGGGAAACTGGAGTGATACTCCCTTCCTCCACACACCGGAGGGAAAACAATTCAAATCAGAAGGATGAACAAAATGAAACGAAAGCAAAGTAGAAACAAAAAAATAGTGAAGAAGAAATCGATTCTGAAACCCAATACAAATGTAGCTTCAAATGAAGCAATTCATCAATCCACAACTACTGCTCTCTCTCTCTCGAACAAACTCCTCTCGGATCTGGAACTCTCTGCTCTTTTTCTTTTCTGGATCGTGCAAACTCTCACCAATGGCTTCTGCTTTCTCTATTCACGATGAAGCTTCTACTGAAGGATGAAGCTCTATATTTATAGCAGGTATTGGCGTGTGGCTACCAGGTTCCCGCCCATGCACTTTTGGCCAGATCATTTGAATTTCGACCACATGGCAGCATCCTGACCAGGTTGCCATCCACGTGTCATGCGCATGTTGTCTTGGATCACGTGCCAGGTGCCAACCTCGGTTCACGTGCCTAATCATCAGCCTGAATCGCCTGCAGATAGACAGATGGAATGTATAGACTTAGTTAGTTCAGGCTATTAACATGAATGTATATACTTCAGAACCTTTAACTGATTAAGTGTGTACAACGTGAGAGAGTGTACAGACTTAATGAAAGAAGCGCATGTGTGAAGGCAATGTATAGACATATGAGCAATGCGCATGAATGGCAGTGTATAGACTTATGAACAATGCAGACGGATGGCAGTGTATAGACTATGAACAATGCAAATGAATGGCAGTGTATAGACTATGAACAAGCGCATGTGAAGGCATTGTATAGACTTAAGAATAACAAAGCAAACAAGCCTTACTAATGTGTACACTTAACAAAGCTTCTGCCACTGTATAGACTTCATGAAGCCTAACCAGTGTACAGACTTGGAACCTGTGTGAGACTCTTAATAAGACTGTGAGCAGTGTGTAGACTTGAACCCCATCGGTGATGTATAGACTTCAACAGCTTTAGCCAGTGTATAGACTCTGCCAGGGTGAGACGATGCATTAGACACTCGGCTGTACAGACTTGGAGATTTCTGAATGAAACGATCGGCTGATGAACCGATGTACAGACTCTGAATGTAAAGGCAGTCTGTATAGACTTGAATCGCTTGAAGCGATGTATAGACTTTGTGAAGCTCAAGCACTGTACAGACTTGTGAAGACTTCAGCGTTGTACAGACTTGGTGAAGCTCAAGTGAATGTATAGACTTGATGAACCACTGTGGATGTGTGGACTTGAGCGAGTGAAGCCGATGTACAGACTTGGTAAATCGAAGCCTCTGTACAGACTTTCCTAAGACGCAGTTCAATGTATAGACTTGAACGAATGATGCCGATGTACAGACTTGCCTAAGACACAGCATGAGACGCTGGCTGAGACGGACGCTGTACAGACTTTGAAGAGCAGTTTAATGTATAGACTTGAACGAATGAAGCCGATGTACAGACTTGCCTAAGACACAGCATGAGACGCTGGCTGAGACGGACGCTGTACAGACTTTGAAGAGCAGTTCAATATATAGACTTGAACGAATGAAGCCGATGTACATACTTGCCTAAGACACAGCATGAGACGCTGGCTGAGACGGACGCTGTACAGACTTTAAAGAATTTGAACGTTTGAGCAGCATGCAATGTACACACTTAGTGATGTACAGACTTGGCCAGGAAAGCGTAGGGAAATGTTGAATGTTTGGACTTGGCCAAGCATAGGAACAGATGAGGAGTGTACAGACTTGGCGTTGTATAGACTTGGCTTTGAGCGCTTGGGCTGAAGGCAATGTGCAGACTAAGCGATGTATAGACTTTGCCCAAGGAACCTAATGTATAGACTTTGCCACAGTTTGATGTACATGCTTTGCAGAAGTGAACGAGCCAATGTATAGACTTCAAAATGAAGCAGTCCGATGTACAGACTTCAAGGATTCTAGACAACGGACGCTGTACAGACTTGGACTCAAGGAATGTATATACTTAGCATGAAGACTGCCAGTCTATGTATAGACTTCGCTGAAGCTATCTCTGAAGCAATGTTCAGACTTTGCAAACAAGACTCTGGGCGATGTATAGACTTACACTATCGGATGTGTAGACTTCATGACAATGCAGTAGCTAGTGTATAGACATGAAGTTTTACAATCCAATGTATAGAGTTGAAGCTTGGAAGGATGTATAGGGTTGAGCTGAACTGACTTTGGCAATGTGCAGACTTGACTGGTCGGGCAGTGTACAGACTTAGAGTATTAGGATCAATGTGTAGACTTCAGTTAGAAGGTGCCCGATGTACAGACTTGAAGAAGATATGCCAATGTACATACTAAATGGATCAAGCTGGTGTATAGACTTTGTGCCCAAACTATCAATGCTCTGATGCGTCGACCCACCCTTGCTGATGAGTCGACCCACTACTGTTCATATTAACCAAACAGTGTAGATAGAATCAAGATAGCATGCTTATCTGACAACCAAATGAACTGTACTCACTCACATGATGAAATAGCATTAATCTAGAGATAGAAGATTGATTTATAGTGTGAGACATCATCAAAACCATAGGGATGCAACAGGAGAGAGGAAGGAAAAGAAAAAGGAAAAGAAATTAGGAATTTTCTTAATTTCTGAAAAATCCGATTTTTGGCCCTATCTCTGAAAAATACGCAAAAATAGTCGAAACGATCGGCTCGAAGAGTACATCGTCGCTGCAGCATTCACGAGTCGAGGAACTGACAACCAAACTCACTGTAGGGTTTCGTAACTAGTACGAGAGAAAAACCCACACGACTCGTAAAGCCTAACTCGGAAGCCACAAAAGCGAACCGAAACTCACCGAAACAAATCCGAAAGATCCAATAAAGATCTACCAAGGATCCTGGGCATTACACCTCTCCTCATTATCCAACAGTGTGAAGAAATTGACTATCTAGGCCCCCAGCTAGGCCACGATCAAGCCCCCCTCCATGACCTTCTTGAAGAGTAGGGAGGGGGGACTACGTTTGAACTCCTCCCCAATCAATGAAGGCGCCAAGGATCGGCACCTTTGGTACAGAGAAGCCCGAATGGCGGAGGCATTGGCCGAAGGGGGAAGAGTCCTTTCTGGATGAACCGGACTGGAGCATCCCCCCCGAGCATCCCCATTTTCGGGACGACAATGCTCGTCTCAGGCTGTGTCTCGCCCTGACGTGGAATATCGCGGGCGTGAGCGAGTCGTAATCAAGTGTGTCGATCAGAGCATGTACAAATTTAATTCTAAGACAAAGATTGATGAGAAAATGATACTTTTATTCCATCAAAATAGAGGTTTACATTGCTAATTCATAAGCCATAAAGACAAATTACAAACTTCCAAACCCAAAGTACATGATTCTTGTAAAACACTAATGATCTACATAAATCATAGAGAAAAGAAAACCACTCTTTCACTCTTCTACATTCCCTTATTCAATGTCATTTCCTGCAACAATTTAACCAAAACGTAGGGTGAGCAAAAGGCTCAGTAGGATTTTATATCTCTAAAAACCAGGCAATCTTTAAGTGTTTAACAATTTAAGTAATCTTTCCAAGTTGCATCGAAAAGTGTATAGCATGAGTGGAATTTCCAAGTAATTGAGATAACAAGATATCAAGAGAAAATTTCAAGTAATAACTTTGAACAAGTAAAGAATTTCATGTAATTGGCCATTTCACGCAAGTCAAGTAATTCATGTAATTTTCAAGTAATCATGTAAACAAGTAACAAGTACAAATAGTGGAATGCCGTAAAAATCTAACATGTCATGCACTTCGGTGCAATACCACACCATGGTCAATCAACTCCCATTGACACAAGTACTTTCGGGCGCTCCTTCCAGGACCAGACCGGGCCCCATTAATGCCAGGCATTGGGTCGGTGGATCATAAGATCCCAAGTACGTTTAGACATCCACTTAACACTATGGCCATTGAATTTCAAGAATAAACTCATTTGTAAAAAGTACAGATCTGGTAAAAATCCCAGAAGTTGAAAGATAAGTGAATAATAATTTTAAGGCATCATGTTTAACGATATTAAGTCGTGGAATTCAAGAACGAACGGTAACTAGGAAGAAAATTCATGTAAATAGAACTAAGAGAATTATTTTAATTCTATAATTTAATCTTGTGTTCAATTGATTTAAGAAGTGTTTAGGTATGTTTTCAGGACATTTTTTATATCATGGAGGTATTTTAGTTTAGTCAAAACGCGGATTTTATAGTCAATCGGAATTCTGTTAAGAACGTGGTGTAGGTAAGTACCATGTTCACGCAATCATTTGAGAATTCATTCTTAATTCTGTTAAAATTCAGAAATATTACGTTTTAGACAAGATGTATATACTTTTGAATTAAAATCATGATTTCACATATTATTGATATTTTTAATGATAATAAGATAGGATAAATGATAATAAGATAGAATAATAGATTTATCATGTAAAAAATAATTTAACAAGCAAAAAAGTAATTTTTATACACCAATTTGCTGATAACATGATAAAACAGATTTTTACATGCTATAGGCAATTTTCATATATTTAGTTACTGATATTATGATAAATATAGATTTTTCATGCTTAAGAAAATAGATTTGTTATGCTAAAAATAGTTTCATCATGCTGACAATAATTCTAACATGTTAAAGTAATTTTTAACATACTATAAATAAGTTTATCATACTGAGAGTAATTTTATCATGTTAAAAATTAATATTTAACATGATAAAATTAATACTTAACATGCTAAAATAATTCTCATACATTAACTTACTGATGAGATGATAAAATGAAGTTTACCATGCTGATTACAGAAATTCTCTGATAACAAAATAAATTTTTATCATGCTGAAATAATTTTTTTTCATTTATTTACTAATTATTTGATGGGAAAATAGATTAATCATGCTGAAAAATAGTTTTTAAATAACTTTAATATGCTGACAATAGTTCTAACATGCTAAAAATAATTCTACCATGCTGTAAATACATTTATCATGCTGGAAGAAATTTTAACACACTGAAGGTAATTTTTATGCATCAATTTACTAATTATTGAATAGGAAATTAAGTTTAACATGCAAAAAAAATAGTTTTAAATGGATTTAACATGCTGAAAAATATTGTTCATATCTTAGTATGGATAAAATAAATTTATCATGTTGGAAGTAATTTTTAACATGCTGGAAATATTTTTCATGTATTAGTTTACTAATAATATGGTAAAAATAGATTTTTACATGCTAAAAATAATTTTTATTCTACAAAAATAATTTTTAACTTGCTGTAAAAATTAAAACATGCTAATATTACTTTTCCTTATTTTTGGTGACTGAATGCTTCCAATTAATGTGGATTACAAATGCTATAATTCCTATTTTATAGTGACTAAACTTTAGTCCCACATTGAAAGTTAGAAAAAACTTCCTTGGCTTTATATGTTAGAGAGCTCACCCTTGGATCAGGACCCAAGGGGCATAAGATGTGGGCTCGAGTTGTGTGTGGATACGAAACTATTAATATATTTTAAAAATATTTTATTTTGACCCCCGGTATTCCGGGTAAAAATTTTATGAACGTGCTAGCTTCTGCTAGCGCGATCTGAAGATCGCGCTACCCTCGGGTAGGGCATTCTAGAAAATATATACATATTTTAAAATTATGTGTTTGACCCCCGAGGGCAGGAAAATACTCTGTATGAACGCGCTATGTCGGGCAGCGCGTTCAGAACGTGCTCCTGAGGTATAGCTCGTTCTGGTTCTACCGAAAAATGGGAATACCCCTCCAATAAAATGACCATAACTTGCTCATTTTTAATAAAAATCAGAAAACATGTATCAATGGAAAGAGCACTGAAAAATACACAAGATAACATGCTTTAATTGAAGTTTAGCCTGAGAGACACCTACCTTTGAGCAGATCTAAGGAAGAGGCAGAAAAATAGCCCCAATAATAAGAAAACCCTTTGATCTCCGAATCTTCCCTTCAAATCCCCTCCAATCTCCGCAGCAGCATAGCCTAGGCCACCAAGGATGATTTGAGGGTCGAATAGGATCCTATTTATAGCCAAAACTTGTCCAAATTTGTCAAGATTTCTTACCTAATTTTACCAAACCCATTAACTCCAAATTAGAAGAAAATTCCAACTTCTTCTCTTAAACTAGCCTTATTTGGTGTGAAACTAATGTAAAAACGGCTCGTCTAAGGTGGCTGGTAGGTAAGGGTTGATTCTTGAGTCAATCTTCTAGAAACAGAGTTATTTTAATCCCTTAAATACCATATTAAACAAATGTTATGAATTTAAGGTTAATTTAACATTTATTGAATCCTTTAACCATTAATTCAACCCATTATGGATTATCCAATGGGCCATTTTTAATCCTAATCCATTATATGGACTTTTATTGAGTTTACTATGATTTTTATAAGGGTTAGAGTATTTAATTTCTATTTACCTTAAGTAAATTCAAGTAAATGCATTTATCTAGTTTATTTCATATAGTAAAAATATAATTTTATTATTTCATGAAGATTTTAATTATATAATTCTTTGAAAAAAAATCATTTGAGATTTTAATTTATCGGGTTTCTACAGGCTGGGTCGTAGCCTCGCCCCGCGCCCCATCAGCCTCGACCGGGACTTCAGAACCAACCGCCTCTGCCTGCGGTCTGGCAGGCTCGGCAGCGGTTTCCCCGCCAGCATAAGCTGTGTAGCTACCCAGATTCCGGATACCAAGTATACCCGGTAGGACTACCGGATACGCGTGATATCGCATGGAACCCGCGAGGCCTCCTAAGAGCGGGAAAGCTCCGAAGGGATAAGGGCATGTGTAGAGTACATTGAAGCCACAGAGATATAACAGAAGCAATTAAATTTCATTAGACAGGTTTGCTAAAGTAGCAGAAATAAAATTACTTTTTAATTAACAGTTCAAATTAAAAATTATATCCCAGTGTTAGTCCACAGCTAAAGACAACAAGTCTTGCACAGTACAGTCGACAGAAAGGAAAGACGTACCGAGAAGTCGGGGGAAGCCCGACATAGGTACCAGCTGGCAGCAACGGCACGCAACGAGCACGCGCACCAGGAACCATGCGGAAGCAAACGAACAACGCCACCCCACCTGAAAAACAGGGGTGAGCCACGTGTCACTGGCTCAGTAAGGGTCATGCGGATCCCCACTGAAAAATACGCAGTAACACGGAACAACAACAACAACAAAACAACAGGTGTAGTAAAGCAGGAAACTACACTACAAAGCTGTAAAACTACGCTACGAGCAGTAGTAAACAGACGGGAAGTAGGAGTAGGGAGCAAGTGAGGAAGGGGAAATACCCGCACCAGACAGGCGGCGGCCGAACTAACCTTGACACCCCAAACTACTCCAAGCAGCGACAGAAGGGCGACTCTGATCTAACAAAGTCAGAAGTTACCGATCTGCCAACACAACACTAGGTCGAAGACGAAGACCTGCAAGAACAGACGACAGGTCTAGAAAAGACCCACACGGACGACCAACTGACTCGGCCACACATACACGACTAGAACGTCGTGCACACAATCCCACGCACGACCAGAACATCATGCATGTGACAGAACCCTGTCCTTGGGCACAGCCACTGAAAGGCCAACCCAGAAAGGTCACGACACACAAGAAACGCCGAGAGTCACGTGCCACGTGACGGAAGCACCTCGTCCTCACAAGAGGAATAGCCAGCCGCGTCCACTGACGTCTTATGCTGCGCCACAAGTGTCTCGCCTACGGTACCGCTGAAACCACGGTAGAGTCGTATACACGCGCTGAACCAAACGGGAACAACAGCAACAACAGAACAAGTAACTAGTCAGGGTCACGCCCGTCGACGTAAGTCCTCAGTCCCTGACAACGTGTGCACACACTGGCTCTAGCCTAAGCCATGTTCTCTAGCTAGTTTTCTCCCTCGGTAGGACGCTACCGTTGGCTGGGAGCCCACGGAACTAGCTTACAAACCGTATCTCGGGAACACCCCTCCGCCATCCGCAGGTGGGTCTGGACTCAAATACCTTAGGGTAACAATAAATGGAGGCTCACGAGACACAGAGACTCTAAAACACAAGTGCCGAAGTACAAACAGGCAGGAATGCCCATGACACGTACTTCGAGGCACCAATGGCAGTACGACCACTTTCAACAGACTCAGGACAAGACAACTAGACCTACCAATGACTCAAAGGCAAGATCGTCACAAACAGCGGAACAATCCGCCAATCGGTCTAATTCTAAGCCACGAGAAACGACACTCCGCAGGAAACGACTCACGGAGACCTGAGGGAACACCAAAGACCCTCAGACACGCCTGGACACGCAAATCGAGGTAACACAACACCTCAAGGCATCCAGAACCAGTGTCTCGGACTAGACAAAACCGCCAAGACACCCACACACAAGGTCACCTGTCAACCCCTGGGTCACCCCGGGTCGACCGGAACCTGACCAAAACACAAACAAAAGTAGGATAGAGAATCCTACCACAAGCAAAAAGACTCCTGGCCACCTTACAACGTAGTCTTTAGCCCCCATAAGACGTCAAGAGACATCCACGGGACAGCGGGCAGACCACAAGGACAAGCCAAGACAAGCAGAAACCAAAAGAACGAAAATCAGAGCACAAGACATGTAACACACCACCCTTAGACCGTTACATGAACGTGACGGTCTAAGCCTAGGACGTTACACTCCAACCACCCTACACAACACGTAAAACACACCAAGCACGTAATGGCCTGCACCAGGCGCGTTACACCGCTCTGACGCCCCCAATCCAGGCCGTCAGGGCAAACAAACCTCAAACATAAAACCACACTCGAGGCACATAACGCACGGACCAAGGCGCGTTACAGCTACCTAACACGCCAGGGCAAGCGCGTCAGGGCCAACAAAACCCAGAACAAACCAGAGCTCGAACCACCTAACGCGCTAGGCCAAACGCGTTACAAAACCTAATGCGGCAAGGCAGACGCGTCAAGGCAACCTAACGCACGGGAGCAGGCGCATCTGGGCCAACTGGCTCAAGGCAAGAAACAATTGGCTGAGAGGCATGTAACGGTCCCGACCGGACGCGTTACAAACACCTAACGCACGGGGGCGAGGCCATTAGAGACAACGACACAACCACCCCAAACTCAACCAAAATAGCATGTAACGGCCTGGGGCAGGCGCGTTACGACGCTGTGACGCACGGAGGAACCACCGTCACACAAACCGACTCAACGGTCAAAACACCAAATCAAACGCAACGTAACGGCCTACACCAGGCGCGTTACACCCACCTAACGCACAGGAGCAGGCGCGTCAGGGGGATCGACTTAACCCAAAACACTAAACGACAAGATAGGCATAACGCGTCTCACAGAACGTGTCAGAGGGCTGTGACGCGCCTTCCCTGGGCCGTCACACCCTCAAAACCACCAAAAACTAAAAATCGCCCAGACGCTGTGACGGTCTGTCGTGGGGCCGTCAGGGACCGTGACGGTCCCTGGAACGACCGCCACACTAGTCACGGCGGGAAAATAGAGGGTTGGCCAAATCGGCCCGTTCCACGCCCCATTCACGCCGAAGCGCTGGGGAAACAACCCTCGACGATGAAAAATCACATAAGGAGGCTAAAAAGCCCACATGCATGGGTTAAAACGCTAGATCGGGGTAATTTTAACAAATCGACCCTAAAAGAGTCACCGAGGTTCCCGGACTCCTACCGGCCTTGAATGACCACCGATCAACAGGAAACTAGCATGAATGGGATCCTAACATCCCCACGGTCAGTTCAACACTAACCGAGCTACAAATGGTTGCCGTTTTCCGGCGAACCCTACAAAACCCAAAAATCACGATTTAGGCTAAACAAGCCCAAACTCGACCGTTTCCACGCCAAACGACGTGCAATGGCAGGGAAAACGGAGAGGAAGAAGTGAGGAACCATCACCCTACCTCCACCGAAGAAACCGTGCCCCGAAGGGACTAAACCGCACCGAAAACCACGCCGCGAGCTCAAACGTTGGCTTTGAATCCACCGTTCGGGATCGCGCCAAAACCACTCCATCTTCGCTCCGTCGCGCACCCAGCCAGCTCCACAGCATCTCCAATACGTGCCTCTAGGTACCCCGTCTGCAGCCGGAGCCGAGGAGGCTCGAGAGGAGAGAAAACGGGAGAGAGAGACAATGTCGGCGAAATGAGAAGGGAGGAGAGAGGAAGGAAAAGAAAAAGGAAAAGAAATTAGGAATTTTCATAATTTCTGAAAAATCCGATTTCTGGCCCTATCTCCGAAAAATACACAGAAATAGTCGAAACGACCGGCTCGGAGAGTACATCGTCACTGCAGCATTCACGAGTCGAGGAACTGACAACCAAACTCACCGTAGGGTTCCGTAACTAGTACGAGAGAAAAACCCACATGGATCGTAAAACTCAACTCGGAAGCCACTAAAGTGACCTGAAACTCACCGAAATAAATCCAAAAGATCCAATGAAGATCCAGCAAGACCTACCATGGATCCAGGGCATTACATCCTCCCCTCCTTTAAGAAATTTCATCCTCAAAATTAAGGACTAACAAAGGAGAAGCAGGGAAGAACAACCCAACAACATAAACACGGAAACGACACAAATCTCGAAAAGCACAGCTCAGAGGAACACTGTCAGACTATAATATCGAGTACATGCTCTGGATCAAGCACGACACAAGTGAACACAAGTCCGACACCTCCGAAACAAGGCAACGTCGCTTACGTCTCGCAGGGAAAGAGACACGACTGCCACAACAACAGACAACTGATCGAGAAACACAACGACTGCACGGCAAGCGGCAGCTTACACGAGGAGACACAGTCCTCTCAGTTGACAGCTCGACCACATCATCGGCTCCAGTGCCAAAGGCAATAGGGAACACATGGCACACAGGACACCAACGACAATAGCAGCACCGGACCACAAACACAATCGAGTTAGTCCTCATTCAGATATTACATCTGACCGAGTCGCAAGCTAACTCTACCCAAGAAAGGGAGCACAGCAAGCCAATTGACAAGGTCACGGTCTACAATAGAGACACAAAATCATAGAGAAACAGCGCCAAAACAACAATAGCAACAGCAGCAATTGCAGAGTTCCGATTGCACTCTGAACACAGAACCATGGAACACAACTGCAAGCAGGGTCACAACAAGGCACAAGAACAGCTGAGCACACGACCACAAGGGACAGGTCACGTATCAGACTGCTCACCAGGGAAAGACCCACGACAACGAGAAATGACAATCTCAGGGAACGCACCTCAAGGACTACAAACACGCCTCGAGAGCACAACACCCAACGTCCCGAAAATGATAAATGAGCCTTCACAATACATCAGCCGCTGGACACAGCACGACAACACGGTGCACAATAGCTCTTAACACCATCATGGAGTCCAAAGCCAAGTAACCGTAAAGCAGAGAGCAGATCAGGCTCCGAACAAAGCTGTCCACACTTAAGCAGACATAGGACAAAGGCATCACTAAGATAGTAATTCCAAGGCAAACCTCGAAAAAGATTCCACCAGAAGGGACAAGAAGCAATTAGCTCAACCACAAAAGCTCACCAGGAAGAGAAAATCCTAGCTTGCCTGAGCAACTTCTCAAACACGAAATCTAAACGAGCACTTCAACAGAAGCGAAACACATCAGGAGCTAAACAGACTCAAGCCGGGATGACCAAGACAACGTGAGAACGTGTACGGTCATCAAACCAAGGCCAAAGGTCAACAGCAACCTGAACAACATACGGAGAAAACCTCGAATAACGTACTGTAGATTCAAGCCTTCCGGCGAACACTGCCAAGTACAACATGATCGAAACAAGCACAATGACGAAAAGAAACACCTCGTCACAATCCTGGCGAGAGCAGGACCATCTCGTACAGTGCCATAACAGCACGCACAAGACAACATACGAAGAAAACAACGCGACAAAGAATCGCAAACCGAAGCCAGCTGAAGATTGTACTGGACCTTCACGACTCTGGATACAGTATATCTCGGATTCCCATGTACTTCATACAACAATGCTCCGATAGCTCAAGAAAGAACTCCGAACATCTCAGAACACTGCTCTGATACCACTCTGTAGCGACCCGGATTCCGGATACCAGGTATACCTGGTAGGACTAACGGATACGTGTGATACCGCATGGAACCCGCGAGGCCTCCTAAGAGCGAAAAAGCTCCGAAGGTATAAGGGCATGTGTAGAGTACATTGAAGCCACAGAGATATAACAGAAGCAATTAAATTTCATTAGACAGGTTTGCTAAAGTAGCAGAAATAAAATTACTTTTTAATTAACAGTTCAAATTAAAAATTATATCCCAGAGTCAGTCCACAGCTAAAGACAACAAGTCTAGCACAGTACAGTCGACAGAAAGGAAAGACGTACCGAGAAGTCGGGGGAAGCCCGACACAAGTACCAGCTGGCAGCAACGGCACGCAACGAGCACGCGCACCAGGAACCACGCAGAAGCAAACGAACAACGCCACCCCACCTGAAAAGTAGGGGTGATCCACGTGTCACTGGCTCAGTAGGGGTCACGCGGATCCCCACTGAAAAAAACGCAGTAACACGGAACAACAATAACAACAAAACAGCAGGTGTAGTAAAGCATGAAACTACACTACAAAGCTGTAAAACTATGCTACGAGCAGTAGTAGACAGACGGGAAGTAGGAGTAGGGAGCAAGTGAGGAAGGGGAAGAACCCACACCAGACAGGCGGCGGCCGAACTAACCTCGGCACCCCAAACTACTCCAAGCAGCGACAGAAGGGCGACTCTGATCTAACAAAGTCAGAAGTTATCGATCTGCCGACACAACACCAGGTTTAAGACGAAGACCTGCAAGAATGGACGAAAGGTCTAGAAAAGACCCACACGGATGACCAACAGACTCAGCCACACATACACGACTAGAACGTCGTGCACACTGTCCCACGTACGACCAAAACATCATGCATGTGACAGAACCCTGACCTCGGGCACAGCCACGGAAAGGCCAACCCAGAAAGGTCACGACGCATAAGAAACGCCGAGAGTCATGTGCCACGTGACGAAAGCACCTCCTCCTCACAAGAGGAACAGCCAGCCGCGTCCACTGACGTCTTATGCTGCGCCACAAGTGTCTCGTCTACGGTACCGCTGAAACCACGGTAGAGTCGTTGACACGCGCTGAACCAAACAGGAACAACAGCAACAATAGAACAAGTAACTAGTCAGGGTCACGCCCGTCTACGTAAGTACTTAGTCCCTGACAACGTGTGCACACACTAGCTCTAGCCTAAGCTAGGTTCTCTAGCTAGTTTTCTCCCTCGGTAGGATGCTACCGTTGGTTGGGAGCCCACGGAACTAGCTTACAAACCGTATCTCGAGAACACCCCTCCGCCATCCGCAGGCGGGTCGGCACTCAAAGACCTTAGGGTAACTACAAATAGAGGCTCACGAGACACAGAGACTCTAAAACACAAGTGCCGAAGTACAAATAGGCAAGAACGCCCACGACAAGTACTTCGAGGCACCAATGGCAGTACGACCACTGCCAACAGACTCAGGACAAGACAACTAGACCTACCAAGTAACGATCCCGAGTCGAACAACTCAAAGGCAAGATCATCACAAACAGCGGAACAAGCCACCAATCGGTCTAATCCTAAGCCACGAGAAACGACACTCCGCAGGAAACGACTCACGGAGACCTGAGGGAACACCAAAGACCCTCAGACATGCCTGGACATGCAAACCGAGGTAACACAGTACCTCGAGGCATCCAGAACCAGTGTCTCGGACTGGACAAAACCACCAAGACACCCACACACAAGGTCACCTGTCAACCCCTGGGTCACCCCGGGTTGACCGGAACCCGACCAAAACACAAATAAAAGTTGGATAGAGAATCCTACCACAAGCAAAAAGACTCCTGGCCACCTTACAATGTAGTCTTTAGCCCTCATAGAACATCAAGAGACACCCACGAGATAGCGGGCAGACCACAAGGACAAGCCAAGACAAGCAGAAACCAAAAGAACGGAAATCGGAGCACAAGGCATGTAACGCACCACCCTTAGACCGTTACATGAACGTGACGGTCTAAGCCTAGGCCGTTACACTCCAACCGCCCAACACAACACCTAAAACACACCAGGCATGTAACGGCCTGCACCAGGCACGTTACACCGCTCTGACGCGCCCAACCCGGGCCGTCAGGGCCAACAAACCTCAAACATAAAACCACACTCGAGGCACGTAACGCACGGACCAAGGCGCGTTACAGCTACCTAACGCGCCAGGGCAAGCGCGTCAGGGCCAACAAAATCCAGAACAAACCAGAGCTCGAACCACCTAAAGCGCTAGGCCAAACGTGTTACACAACGTAACGCGGCAAGGCAGACGCGTCAGGGCAACCTAACGCACGGGAGCAGGCGCGTCAGGGCTAACTGGCTGAAGGTAAGAAACAACTGGCTGAGAGGCATGTAACGGTCCCGACCGGACGCGTTACAAACACCTAACGCACGGGGGCGAGGCCATTAGAGACAACGACACAACCACCCCAAACTCAGCCAAAACAGCATGTAACGGCCTGGGGCAGGCGCGTTACGACGCTGTGACGCACGGAGGAACCACCGTCACACAAACTGACTCAACGGTCAAAACACCAAATCAAACGCAACGTAACGGCCTACACCAGGCGCGTTACACCCACCTGACGCACAGGGGCAGGTGCGTCAGGGGGACCGACTTAAGCCAAAACACTAAACGACAAGATAGGCGTAACGCGTCTCACGGAACGCGTCAGTGGGATATGACGCGCCACCCCTGTGCGATCACACCCTCAAAACCACCAAAAACTAAAAATCACCCAGACGCTGTGACGGTCTGTCGTGGGGCCGTCAGGGACTGTGACGGTCCCTGGAACGACCGCCACACCAGTCACGGTGGGAAAATAGAGGGTTGGCCAAATCGGCCCGTTCCACGCCCCATTCATGCCGAAGCGCAGGGGAAACGACCCTCGACGATGAAAAACCACATAAGGAGGCTAAAAATCCCACATGCACGGGTTAAAACGCTAGATCGGGGTGATTTTAACAAATCGACCCTAAAAGAGTCACCGAGGTTCCCGGACTCCTACCGGCCTCGAATGACCACCGATCAACACGAAACTAGCATGAATGGGATCCTAACATCCCCACGGTCAGTTCAACACTAACCGAGCTACAAATGGTTGCCATTTTCCGGCGAACCCTACAAAACTCAAAAATCACGGTTTAGGCTAAACAAGCCCAAACTCGACCGTTTCTGCGCCAAACGACGTGCAATGGCAGGGAAAACGGAGAGGAAGAAGTGAGGAACCATCACCCTACCTCCACCGAAAAAACCGTGCCCCGAAGGGACTAAACCGCACCGAAAACCACGCCGCGAGCTCAAACATCGGCTTTGAATCCACCGTTCGGGATCGCGCCAAAACCACTCCATCTTCGCTCCGTCGCGCACCCAGCCAGCTCCACAGCATCCCCAATACGTGCCTCTAGGTACCCCGTCTGCAGCCGGAGCCGAGGAGGCTCGAGAGGAGAGAAAACGGGAGAGAGAGACGATGGCGGTGAAATGAGAAGGGAGGAGAGAGGAAGGAAAAGAAAAAGAAAAAGATATTAGGAATTTTTCTAATTTCTGAAAAATCCGATTTCTGGCCCTATCATCAAAAAATACACAGAAATAGTCGAAACGATCGGCTCGGAGAGTACATCGTCACTGCAGCATTCACGAGTCGAGGAACTGACAACCAAACTCACCGTAGGGTTTCGTAACTAGTACGAGAGAAAAACCCACACAGATCGTAAAACTCAACTCGGAAGCCACTAAAGCGACCCGAAACTCACCGAAACAAATCCAAAAGATCCAATGAAGATCCAGCAAGACCTACCACGGATCCAGGGCATTACAAGCCGTCTCTGGCCTGATAGACGGGAGATCCAGACAGTAGATTTCCTCGGCTGAGGGCTCCTTGACCGGGCAAGAACACTTCTCAACCGGGCGGACACGCTCCTCGACCGGGCGGGTGACCCCCGCCTTCTTTAATCGCTTCTTCTCAACGGTCATGACATTCCTTGAAGACAGAAGTAGCCGCTCCCCAGGGTCCTTACGTTTGGCCCCACAGTGCTCGAGAACATCACCCCGGGCAATCAGCTTGCCCTTATCTTGAGCGTAGCAAGGGCCCCTAGAGGCTCGAGGTTCGCTCGGAGTAGGCGTCTCCTGCAAGTCAATGATCCCTTGCTCTAACGACTGATCCCCCTCATCATCCATCCTCCTCAAATCTGAACAACAGAAGTCAGATCATCAGAAGGAGGCCTACCTGCCCGACCCAGAAGCACAATACAGGACCCTAAGGTTCTTACCTTGAGGTGGCACCGTGCAGGAGGGATAATCCTCGATGTTAACCACAGTCATCAACTCGGCGGTCGACTGGCGATTCTCTTGGAGAATCCTGATCTCCTCCTCTAGCTCCGGGGAAATCGCCGCTTGCTTCGGAGGGAGAGACAGATGGAAGTTGAGCTCCGTCGGGAAGTCCCAGGAGGCACCACCTTTGGATGAGCACACCCAGAAAAATTGGGTCTTCCACCCCTTGTGAGAGGAATCTCTAGCAGAGAGGGACACACAACTCCTTCCCCTCTTCGCCTGAAGATAGAAGAAGCCCTTGCCCGCATGGGCTTGCTCCTTCAGCTCAAAGAAGGAATGGAAAAGGTCCAACGGAGTGTAAAGCCCGCACAAACAGCAGAGAAAGATGAAGGAAAAGATAAAAGTATGAGAGTTGGAGACCAATTGGACAGGAGCTAGTCGAAAAAACTGAAGCAATTGCGTGACAAAGGGATGGAGAGGCAGGCGAAACCCACACTTCCAAGCCAAGAGGAAAGTACAGAAAAGGCCCGAACGAGTGTCCAGACTAGACTCATGAGGTTTCAGTGCAGAGAAATAGTACTGCCATGGCAGCCCATAACGCCTCTCCATCTTCTTCACTTCAACTTTGCCCAACTCACTGCGCATATGGTGCTCAGACTGCGGCACCAAACTCCCCGTGCCCTGTTCGGCTTCCTGCACTTCGGTTGTAGGGTATTGCTCCACCATGGAAGGACAAGAGGAACAAGAAGAAGAGGAGGAGAGCGCCGAGTCCGATGATTCAGGAGGAGCTGGAAGCTGACGGATCACTGCCGCTATGATCTCTTCTAACTCCGTAAAGGCCTCCGCGATTCTTCACTCCTCCCCACTGTTGTGCCCCATAGGCACAAGCTTATGTATTTTGTTTTGATGATAGCAACACAGTGAGAGTATCACAGGTGAATTCATTACAGTGAGCTCATTGCATTTGCTTTCTCTGTTTATTCATTACACTCTGCATCAGTGCATTGCATTGAATGTGTATGTTAAGAAGTCTGTACATCGCCTTCTTGTTCATGCATTGCATCAAAGTCTATACAGACTTGGTCCATGCGTAAGCATAGCAAGTCTGTACATTGGTAGCATGAACATTTGCAAAGTCTATACAACGCTGCATCATTCACGCTTAGAGTCTGTACATTCTTTAGGTGCATATCTTAGCAAGTCTATACATTGGACTTGAACATATAAGAAGTCTGTACATCGACTAGGCAGCAAGTCTGTACAGCCCAAGTCTATACATTGCATCATATTGTTCATGAAGTGTCTTTCAAAGTCTATACATTCATGCTTGTTCATTCATCCAAGTCTGTACAGCCTTTCGCATTGGACTTAAAGTCTATCCATTTGGAAAGTCTGTACATCGGACTGTTCATGCATTCATCTCAAGTCTATACATCCGATTGTTCAGCTTGTGGCTAAGTCTGTACAGCGTCTAGTGTTTCTTGCAAAGTCTGTACACTGCATTGGCATCTTTACCTACGTGCTGAACTTAGCAAGTCTATACATTCTTAATCTTTACCTACGCTCAGTTCCACCAAGTCTGTACATTGGGCTCTCACTCAAAGTCTGTACAGCGCCATGTTCATATGCTTCCAAGTCTATACATTGCACTGTAGCTAGAACTGTGCAAGTCCATACATCACTGCATTGGCCAAGTCTATACATTGCACTGTAGCATGCATCTCTTCAAGTCTATACATCGACTTAGCGCTCGCAAAGTCTGTACACTGGCATAGCGCTCATAAAGTCCATACAATGCCATTGGTTCATGCATGTTAGCAAGTCTGTACAGCTTGTGTTCACAACACAAAGTCTGTACATCGCATGCTCACACAAACGCCAAGTCTATACATTGGCTTTGCTTGCATGAGCTTGAAGTCTTTACATTGGATTGGCTTGCACGAGGTAAAGTCTATACATCATGTGCTGACAAGTCCACACATCGTGAAGTCCATACATTCGTTTGCCTTGCATTGGATCAAGTCTGCACATTCATTGCTCAAGTCTGTACAGCCCTTGAATTGGCAAGTCTGTACATCGCATGCATCACCCTTCAAGTCTGTACATCGTCCTCCGTCTCACTTAGCGTCTCATGCTAAGTCTATACATTGGACAAGTCCATACATCGTGCATGCATCATCTCATCAAGTCTGTATAGGGTCTGTCTAGAATGCATTCACTAAAATCTATACAATGCATGCAGAGTCTAGACAGTCATAAGCAAGTCTAGACATCGTCTGGTTGCATAACGCATAGTCTGTACATGCTTTGTCTTCGCATTGCGAAGTCTCTACAGCGCAAAGTCCATACAGTCATTGTGCATTCGTTCTTGATGTTCATACTTTGCTTGATGCATTCTGCATAACACACTGCAAAGTCTATACATTGTCTTTCACGTTGCAAAGTCTATACATTATCTTTACGTTGCAAAGTTTATACAATGCATCGGTGTGCTGCATACATTGCGTGAAGTCTATACATTACTTCGAACGAAGTCTGTACAAGGTGTCGACATTAAACTGATAATTCTCTATCTGACAGGCTCTATTCGTTGGGCACGTGATCCGAGGCTGGAAGGGCTGACAGGATGACACGTGGCCAAAACACTTGGGCGGGAACTGTGGAAGACATGCGCCCAGTGCTGCTCCTGCTGTGACTGATTATAAAAGGAAGCCTTCATCCACAGATGAAGATAGATGGCATGCAGAAGCCTTGAAGGAAAAGTAGAGAGCAGAGAGCCCTTCGATCTAGCAGAAGAGAAAAAGAAAGAGAGAAAAGAAAGAGAGTTGAGAGAGTGAAGAGTTGAGAGATTTGTTCCTCAGATAGTTGGTTCAAAACCCGATCTGAGTTTGCTCACTTGTTTGAGCTACATTCCCTGTAGGGGTACATTTCCTTTTTGTTTGTTTGCCTTTTTTGTTTTGTTTTCGAAACTCTTGTGTTCAAGCTATTAGTCAGCGTTTGCAGAGGTGCTACCTCTGGACGGGTCAAGCTATAATCCCCAGCGGTTGCAGTGGAGGATTCCACTGGACAACAAGCTGTGAGGCTCAGCGGATTGTAGGCAAGCTGTGAGGGCCAGCGGTTGAAGCTGTGAGTCAGCAGTAATCCACACTCGGGTTGAGTGTGGGGTGGATGTAGGTCTGGAGGATCGAACCACCTAAAAGCCTTTGTCTACTGTGTGTTTGTTTTGTAGTTTGCATAACTTCTATATTTCTATCTTTGCGCAGTAGATTTTTACTTAGAACGGTTCTTCATCTGTTCTGGGTGGTATTTGCATTGTGCCCATTATCTGTTCAGTAGAAGTTTTTATTCCGCATTTGATTCTGCTGCAGTTATTTTTTAAAGGGTGACTGATCTATTCACCCCCCCTCTAGATCACCTTTAGCGTCCCAACAATTGGTATAAGAGCCTAACTCTTTGTGCAGGACTAACATCCTAAAGAGGAACGGCCATGGAAGATAGAGGGTTAATAGCAGAGGGACAGTCTACTACGAAGCCACCATTCTTCGACGGATCTAACTTCCCATATTGGATGAACCGGATGCAGGTCTTCCTCAGAGCCAAAGACTACGAGATCTGGAAGATTATAAGCAAAGGTCCCTACGAGCTACATGAGAATGAGGAATTGTGGACCAGAGAAGAAATCAAGAAATCTACTCTGAATTGGAGCGCCATCAACGCCATTCAATGTGCACTCCATCCCACTGAATTTGATAGAGTGTCAGCCTGCAAGACGGCAAAGGAGATGTGGGATACTCTTGAGGTCATTTATGAGGGAACGTCTCAAGTGAGAGAGACACGGGCTAATATGCTAGTGACAAAGTATGAAGCATTTCGGATGAAGCCCGGTGAGACAGTGACCGATATGTATGCTCGTTTGACCATCATAACAAATGGTCTAAGAAATCTAGGAAAGGCTATACTGATCATGATGTTGTGAGGAAGATTCTTCGATCGCTGACTCCGATATGGCATACCAAAGCAACTGTGATTGAGGAGTCGAAAGATCTACAGAAGATGAAACCAAATGAGCTGATAGGCTCTTTGATGGCGTACGAGATGAATTTTCTTCAAGCTGAAGAGCTCGAATACAAGAAGCCTATTGCTCTGAAGGCCAAACATAGCTGTTCAAAACAGTCCAGATGCAATGGATCATCCAGTGATCAGAGCCAATCTGGATCAGATTTTGAAAAGGATGAACTAGCAATGATTACAAAAGAGTTCAGAAGATTTCTTAGAACAGAAGGGAAAAATGTCTATAGAAAATACCACAGCAGGAAGCAAAACAGGTATAAATTTAAACCTGCTGAAAAATCTGATGATAATGCTTGTTATCATTGCAGGAAGACTGGCCACATGAAGGCTGATTGTCCAGAGTTACAGAAAATCAAAGGAAGACCATGGAAGAAAGCGCCAAAGGGAAAGGCCATGGTCAGTACATGGAGTGATGAGGAAGAAGGCACGCTGAGCACTTCCTCAGATAGTGGAAAATCAGAGAAGGACATCTGCTTGATGGCCAGGAATGGAGAAGAAGAAGAAGAGTCTGATTAGGTATCATCCCTTTTCGAACATTATACTATTTCTCATTGGGAAGATGCTTATGGAGATCTGTTAGATAAAGCGAATGATATTAAGAAGGAAAACAGACACTTGAAGAAGAAAATGAATTCTCTGGTTAATGATAAAACACTTACTGATAAAGTTGCATGTTTACAATCAGAGAATGAAAAATTGAAAAGTGCATGTTCTGAGTTTGATGAATTAAAGCATGTTATGATTGATTGTAGGAAAGAAAATGAGTTGCTGAAAAATGTCATTGATGAACTGAAATTGTCAATTCAAAAGTTTGCAAATGAAATAAAAATTTCAAATGAAAAATATGAAACTGTCTTGTCAGTGAATGTTGAATTGAAGAAAACTATTGAAAATCTAGAAAATAAAAATTCTGACAAAATGAAAATCATTGAAAGCATGACCCAAGGAACAGAAAATCTAAATGCCTTGATAGGGTCAAAAGTTAATTTCAGAAAGGAGGGTCTCGGCTTTAATCCCTCAACTAAAAAGAGTTTTGAACCGAAAACCATCTCATTCTTGGGAGAAAATAATAAAGGACCACTCATAAAAATGGTCAATGAAAAATCTGCTTTCAATAATGTAAAATCAAAAGTGTCCAGTGCTAAGGACAAGGGAAAGTAGAAAGTTGTAGAGCCTAGAGCTGCATGCTCTTCTTCCAAGGATAAGTCCAAGGCTAGGGGTCAGCCAGCTAGCACATCAAAACCCCAGCCCAAGGCTGCTAAGTCTCCATCACCATCAACTGCTCAGAAAAAGACCCAATATAAGTCAGTTCAGAAACCTAGAGGGTCAAAGGTGGCAGGGAGACCAAGCGCAACTAGGAACCAATTTGCTCATCCCCATTTCCCTAGAGCCCAAGTCTATCATAACATTCATTCTCAACCGCTTAATAGGTTTGGGTGGAACCCTGCATACATGAGGTCTAGGTATCAGAATTTCCCCACTTGGTATCAGCCCTATAGATCTCAGCCAGCTAGGAGATGGGATGGTCATTTTAGGACATGGAGTCCTAGTCACCAGGGGTTTTATGGTCAGCCTAGGACAAATTTGGGCCACAACTTCCAATACACTCATTGGCCAAGGCACTGGCAGAAAAACAACAATGTTTTTAATAAAATGAATGCCAGGACTACACAAAAACCATCACAGCACCAGAAAAAGAAAGCTAAACCTGTTGGTGCTGAGAAAAAGAAAAATAACAAGAAGAACTCTCGAGCTGTAGAATCCACCAAACCATCCACTTTCGCACAAATGTGGATCCCTAAACAGCTTTTGTCATGTTTTCACTCTCAAATGTCTGATTCTGTCTTGGGGCCCAAAATATCTTGGGTTCCAAAACCTGCTCCCTAAGTGTGTTTACAGGTATGCCTGGTAGCCGGGAACAAACTGATGAAACAGAAAAAGCTACTTCAGGCATATGACAAGAGGCAGGGCCAAAATTCTAAGAGCTGAAAGAAATTGGAGGCCTTGTCAAAAATCTGATGCAACACCAAGGGTAAAAATAAATCAGTCAAGTAAAGCAGGTAAGTGATTTACCTTCAGAATTGAATTGAGAAAATCATGTTAATTTGGTTGTTTATTTTCTGATGTTCTCTTATTGTCTAGCTGATCAGTCTGCATTCCAGACTCAGCTACTGAATTTATTTCTGCATAAATTTGATGCTCTTCCTCTGCCATCTATTGCACTGATTTTGAATGGTTCATTTAATGCATATAGTTGATGCATGTGTCTAATGTCTGCATTTATCATTTGCATCAAGAAAATTGTTCATCGCATATAGGACAGCTTTGCACTGCATTTCTTTGCATAACCATCATGGAATATTAAATGGAACAGGGCTGAAGGGCAGATGGAGTATGTTTGGATGCTACTTCCATGTGTGAGGTGGTCCTTGGACCAAGTCCTCCGCCAAGTACCAAGGGTCAAGTCTGCATGAAGAATAGTGTATTGCATAGCATATCTTTTACATCTTGGTGTCAGGGGGAGCTGAGAGTTCTGTTCAATTATTTGAATCCTTCTTACTTCTCATTGTCTCCACTCAATCTATTCATAATCTTTGACATCAGATGCTCTTGGACCTTATTGCTATTGCTATCACTGTTTAACAATTACCATCATTTCCCTAACCTTCACTGAACAATAGCATTGCTTCTGGTTTAGTGCATTGAGCTGTGGTTATTGCAATTGTTCATTTATAAGAATCACTCTTGCAAATTGAAAGGAACTAAAGGTTTAAATTTTATAAATTGAAGAGTTAAGTGTCTGCGCATCAGAACTTGAGATAAAAGAAAACTTTTATAGCTCTTAATCTTTGTCTCATGGTTAGAATAGAAAATATTTTTTTTAATATCTGAATGAGTTAATCTGGAAATGTTTAGAAAAGGTAAATAGAGTGTGTAATGTTTTTTGAACAATCACTCTAAAAGAAATAAGGGCAGCAGTAAATAAGATCATCAATGCAAAGAGCTGAACACAGTGACAGAGCAATGGCTGAATTGCACTGAGAAACTGTGATCTCCTCCAAAGAAGCAGGAGAAGTCATATGTCATGAAGTGCTTCAGACTACCTCTGTTCATAGAGTCAAATCTATAGGGGGAGTCATCACTAAGTAACTGAGGGTACTGGCCTTTGATCAAGGTGTACCCTTAATGTCAAAGGTGAAGATAGTTCCTTGTAGGTCTTGATCTGAAATAGATCTAGTAGTTTATGCCTAGTAACTGGGGGTACCTACCTCTGATCAAGGTGTACACCTAATGTCAACAGCATAAATGCCACTGGTCTATTCACTTAGCTCAGTTTCTGAAAAATCAAAAGTGAAAAACAAACTGCTGTAACCCTTTGAAAAATAAAAGTCATTGAGTGTAAATTGTTTTTATCAATACATATTCAAGTTGCCTTTCTTGAACTTACATGTTTAATCACAAAGGGTATTATTTCTAACTTCTCTATTAAAACCATGTACCTTAGATTCATTGCTATAAATGGAGTCCATAACTCTTTTTCAGTGGTCAACTGCTTTACTATATTTTTATCACTGTTAAACCTGAATCTTTTCAAGACTGTATATTGCTGATTCTTATACTTTAACTGTTGTTTATAATCATGCTCACTTTCTTAACCAATGCTTCAGCTGTTGTCTAGTAACCCTCCTACCTTCTCTACCTTTTGCTTATCTGTCCATATTCCTTTTCATAGGAGCAGAAATAATTCAGGGGGAGTTTTGAGCTGTTCATCTGCATGTATACTGCATCTTGCACTCATGTTTTTTATTTCTTTTTGATCATGTCAAAGGGGGAGAAATTTTGGTTTAGTGACTCACTGCCACTTTGTTGCCATCATCAAAAAGGGGGAGAATGTTGTGCCCCTTAGGCACAAGCTTATGTATTTTGTTTTGATGATAGCAACACAGTGAGAGTATCATAGGTGCATTCATTACAGTGAGCTCATTGCATTTGCTTTCTCTGTTTATTCATTACACTCTGCATCAGTGCATTGCATTGAATGTGTCTGTTAAGAAGTCTGTACATCACCTTCTTGTTCATGCATTGCATCAAAGTCTATATAGACTTGGTCCATGCGTAAGCATAACAAGTCTGTACATTGGTAGCATGAACATTTGCAAAGTCTATACATCGCTGCATCATTTACGCTTAGAGTCTGTACATTCTTCAAGTGCATATGTCAGTAAGTCTATACATTGGACTTGAACATATAGGAAGTCTGTACATCGACTAGGCAGCAAGTCTGTACAGCCCAAGTCTGTACATTGCATCATATTGTTCATGTAGTGCCTTTCAAAGTCTATACATTCATCCAAGTCTGTACAGCCTTTCGCATTGGACTTAAAGTCTATCCATTTGGCAAGTCTGTACATCGGACTGTTCATGCATTCATCTCAAGTCTATACATCCGATTGTTCAGCTTGTGGCTAAGTCTGTACAGCGTCTAGTGTTTTTGCAAAGTCTGTACACTGCATTGGCATCTTTACCTACGTGCTGAACTGAGCAAGTCTATACATTCTTAATCTTTACCTACGCTCAGTTCCACCAAGTCTGTACATTGGGCTCTCACTCAAAGTCTATACAACGCCATGTTCATATGCTTCCAAGTCTATACATTGCACTGTAGCCAGAACTGTGCAAGTCCATACATCGCTGCATTGGCCATGACTATACATTGCACTGTAGCATGCATCTCTTCAAGCTCGCAAAGTCTATACACTGGCCTAGCACTCATAAAGTCCATACAATGCCATTTGTTCATGCATGTTAGCAAGTCTGTACAGCCTGTGTTCACAACACAAAGTCTGTACATCGCATGCTCACACAAACGCCAAGTCTATACATTGGCTTTGCTTGCATGAGCTTGAAGTCTTTACATTGGATTGGCTTGCACGAGGCAAAGTCTATACATCGTGGGCTGACAAGTCCATACATAGTGAAGTCCATACATTCATTTGCCTTGCATTGGATCAAGTCTGTACATTCATTGCTCAAGTCTATACAGCCCTTGAATTGGAAAGTCTGTACATCGCATGCATTACCCTTCAAGTCTGTACATCGTCCTCCGTCTCACTTAGCGTCTCATGCTAAGTCTGTACATTGGACAAGTCTATACATCGTGCATGCATCGTCTCATCAAGTCTGTACAAAGTCTGTCTAGAATGCATTCACTAAAGTCTATACCACACATGCAGAGTCTAAACAGTCATAAGCAAGTCTAGACATCGTCTGGTTGCATAACGCATTGTCTGTACATGCTTTGTCTTCACATTGCGAAGTCTCTACAGCGTAAAGTCCATACAGTCATTGTGCATTCGTTCTTTATGTTCATACTTTGCTTGATGCATTCTGCATAACACACTGCAAAGTCTATACATTGTCTTCACGTTGCAAAGTCTATACATTGTCTTCACGTTGCAAAGTTTATACAATGCATCAGTGTGCTGCATACACTGCGTCAAGTCTATACATTGCTTCGAACGAAGTCTGTACAAGGTGTCGACATTAACTGATAATTCTTTGTCTGACAGGCTCTGTTCGTTGGGCACGTGATCTGAGGCTGGAAGGGCTGACAGGATGACACGTGGCCAAAACACTTGGGCGGGAACTGTGGAAGACACGTGCCCAGTGCTGCTCCTGCTGTGACTGGTTATAAAAGGAAGCCTTCATCCACAGATGAAGATAGATCGCATGCAGAAGTCTTGAAGGAAAAGCAGAGAGCAGAGAGCAGAGAGCCCTTCGATCCAGTAGAAGAGAAAAAGAAAGGGAGAAAAGAAAGAGAGTTGAGAGAGTGAAGAGTTGAGAGATTTGTTCCTCAGATCGTTGGTTCAAAACCCGATCTGAGTTTGCTCACTTGTTTGAGCTACATTCCCTGCAGGGATACATTTCATTTTCGTTTGTTTGCCTTTTTTGTTTTGTTTTCGAAACTCTTGTGTTCAAGCTGTTAGTCAGCGTTTGCAGAGGTGCTGCCTCTGGACGGGTCAAGCTGTAATCCCCAGCGGTTGCAGTGGAGGATTCCACTGGACAGCAAGCTGTGAGGCTCAGCGGATTGTAGGCAAGCTGTGAGGCCCAGCGGTTCAAGCTGTGAGTCAGCAGTAATCCACACTCGGGTTGAGTGTGGGGTGGATGTAGGTCTGGAGGACCGAACCACCTAAAAGCCTTTGTCTACTGTGTGTTTGTTTTGTGGTTTGCATAACTTCTATATTTCTATCTTTGCGCAGTAGATGTTTGCTTAGAACGGTTCTTCATATGTTCTGGGTGGTATTTGCATTGTGCCGATTATCTGTTCAGTAGAAGTTTTCATTCCGCATTTGATTCTATTGCAGCAATTTTTTAAAGGGTGACTGATCTATTCACCCCCCCTCTAGATCACCTTTAGCGTCCCAACACCGACCACCCTCACGGCGCATGAGCCCTTTCAGAATACAAGCGCTATGGAGAGAAAAATCCATAAACAAAGGAGGCGTGGAATGCATGCACGCGCGATGTTTATACTCCCAGAGGCTTGGCGGGAGGCGGCGCGATGTTCTGAACTCTAAAAAAAGGGACTCCTCGCGTCAACTCAAAAGAGTCATCATCAAGGGCGTATTCCCAAGACAACCGCATTAAATGGCCCCTACCGGAGAAAATTCTCCACCAAAATCAAGCCACCAACACCGTCCCCACAAATGCTACTCATTCGAGCCCAATTTTTGCTCGGGAGTAGGAGGGGGACAAGTGGAGAGGGGGAAAATCCACCGCCCAAGAGCACGGCCCGACTAGGTCCAATTTGACCAAACCAGGCCCAGCTCCCCAAAGTGACAACCCCATGTTGGGCCCACTTACTTTAAGCCCAAAACTCACTCGGACCAGCACTTCCTAGGCGACCCCCGGGTCCGGAAGTCCGAGCTACAGATCGGTCGAGAAGGCCCCTGCGGGGACCCATCACAATTTATCCGAGCCACGCACCCATCGCTAGAGAGAAAACTCTGAGCAAGC
The DNA here is from genome assembly GCA_022559845.1 of Amorphophallus konjac. NCBI lineage: Eukaryota > Viridiplantae > Streptophyta > Magnoliopsida > Alismatales > Araceae > Amorphophallus > Amorphophallus konjac. Next base: position 253,894,975 of record CM040121.1, read on the forward strand.
GTCCCAAGCTCGAACCGACTGTCATAAGCTTATCCAAGCGTCCGTTACTCATCCTTCAGAAGCAGGGAACCCCAAGGGATAAGCGAGAGCAAGAGTCCTTGTGCCATAAAGAGCCCACGACGAGGACGTAACCCCCCTAAATCCCCTCGACTCCCTGGGCTTCTACATTCAACGGATCGCTATATAAACCCCAGGGAGACTCTCCAAGGAGGTAAGCAACGATCCTGAGTGAGAACCACCACATCTCTTGGTGGAGAACAATCTCACGCCCTCTTCTTCTCCTACCACCTCCCCTCGCACCCGTGCTCTATCATATTCGCTGACTTAAGCATCGAAGGGTTTTCCCCAAGATTTCATCCCTGGGCACCCCTGATCTGTTTCCTATCTTGCAGTTCATATATGCGTGGTGGCTGTGATCAAGGATTCTTCTAGGATCTCACGACTTAGGATTGGCGCGAGATTACGCCCTTTAGCACACACTCTCTCTCTCTCTCTCTCTCTCTCTCTCTCTCCATATTTCTCTCCTTTACCCCTCCAAACTTCTTTAGATAGATTTTAAACTTACGTTATTTTAGTTGTTCTCCATAAAAAAATCCTTTCAACCACTTCTTTTGCTTTTGTTATAAATAAAAGAGAAATAAAGTTTTCAATCTTAAAATCTAAATCACTCTGTGGATTTGACCCGTATTCATCACTATATTCAAAATCTAAATTTTATTATGTGAGTACGGAATTTTTGAAATTGAGTGCACGAGTTTTTAACGATGAGCTTCGCGTTCCATCAATTTTTAACACCGTTACCAGGGAGGCTTGTGATTTTTGAGTTGAAAATTTTAGTTTTTCTTTTGTATATATTTGTGCTAATCTATTTTCTTATCTTTTCTTATTTTTTTTCATGAATTGAAAAAAAAGGAAAAAATAAAGCAAACCAGAAAATCAAAAAAAAATATGTCAGAAAAATCTATCGCAGAAACCTAAAGCGTAGGTACAGAGTGTAGATTTCAGAAATTCCAAAAAAATAACTATCGTAGAAAGTCTGAAAACTGTCGCAGAAGATCTGAGCAGAAAATCAAAAAATTAGAAAAAAAAGGGGCAGAAAGAAAAAAACAGAAACATTGAGAGGTTTTTCTTCCTTTCCTTTGTCTTTGAATTGAGTCCATTTTTTTTTAAAAAAAAAGAGAACGAGAGATTGCGCATCAAGTAAGTCTTCAAGCTTATCCCTCTCATTTTATCTTTTATTACATTTTCTTGGTTAGATAGGTTCACACACAAAAAAGCTCATCATTTGAACTCAATAAAATCTTCATTTCAAGATTAGAAACCACAACATCAATGCTTAAGTCATGCATCATTTAGGATAGAATTTTTTCTTGTTATTTAATTTTTGTCAATTGCATTTTGGAGATCGCGAGGGACAAGGTATGTTCTACTTATCTTATCTTGAGCATGCATTATTGCATAAGAACCCCTTGTTTGAAATTGTGGTGAGAATTTTATTTTGAAAATATTTTAAGGGCAACACCCATAAGCAAGATAAGGTGGGGATTTCATCACCTTTCCTTAGCCCACAAATCACATTTCCCTTGCATCTTTATATGTTCTAAGCCTTAAATATAATTCAGTAGACATTGGCCCTAGGTTCACTCTGTGATTCTTGTGCTATTTGGGTATACCCTCTTGTGGAAACCGGTGTCTAATGCAAGACGATCGGATGGCAAATGCCTTAAGCGGGCAAGTGATTTTTAATTGGGAGCCTACGAAAGTAGGGGGAGCCTCCCACTACCCCACCCCTTACCTGGCCGGTGAAAATATTAAGGGTGAATTTAAGTTGCACATTAGCCATTTTGTGAAACCCCATTTATAGGTTTAGGTCTCATCTAGGTCATTAGGTAATTTATGTGTTAACTTGTTTATGTTTTCATAAAAAAAAAACAACAAAATCCTCCTCTTATCTCTCTTCGTCCTAGTTAGTGTCAAAAAAAAAGTAAAACAAAAAAATCATTTTCATGGATCAGGTTTTTAATCAAGCTAATTATTTGGCCCAAAATCAATTCTTTCCATTGGGCCCAAGGTCCCATGCACCACCTAACTTTCAAAATGATCACACATGGGCCCGGCCGGCCCATTATGTAGGTGAACACCCGACCCAATATCCATCTTTCACCTAATTCAATGAAAGCCCATATCTTTGGTCAGCCCAACAAGAAAACTCCACACCCATGGCAGCCCAATATCCTTTTATTCTCCAAAATCGGGACCAATTTGCTCAATCTTATTTAGGTGATCAAATGACATTCCTTCCTCAGAACCAAGCTTCAACATGCCAAAATCTCCCTATACCTTCTTGCACTTCTATTTTTGAGTGGGGAGATCAAAACAATTTTTCTTGGGCACATACTCAACATCATGCTTCATGCCCTCCCGAGCCAAATCTCCAAACCCAATTTGATCAAAATCAATATGGAGGGCATGACACATATTTCCCTCATCAATACGATCCTCAACACATCCATTCCACCCCTCCATACAATGGTCCCAACGATGAAGAAAAACTCAACCAATTGATTCAAATCATCTCGGCTAATCAACTAAGCATTGGCTCCCTCCAAACCAAAGTGGACCAACTCACAAGAGCCACATATGAATTGGCAATGGATCAATCGCTTAATCCCCTTGACGTAAACCTTGAAGATCAATTCCAACACACTTATTTTTGGCAACAACCCATGGTTCCTCTGCCAAATGAAACTCTTGACCTAGGTAATGAGGGAATTGTGAAAGAATTTGGGGTGACTAGCAAGATGGCTTATGAGATTAAGGAGTCCACACCCATCTATGAGGAGAGCCACAATGAGTCAGTTGAGATCAAGTTGGGGGGTGAATCAAATGATATAGAAAATGATGCTAGTCAAAATTATGAATTTGAGAATATCAATGGCTCAATTGAGGAAGAATATAGAAAAGAGGATGGTCTAGTGGAAAATGATGATGACAAGGTTAGGGAATATGACCCTCCTCACTTGGAAGAATATCATGAAAGGATCGTATTGAAAGATTTCTCATTTCATCTCATGGTCCCATAATTGGAAAAAATTGATTGACATTCTGCCTATGTTATAACAATGTGAACAATTTGATATGGAGAGTGTCATCACCAACTCATGTGAGGAAAAACATCAAGAAAATGGTAGTGTTGACATGGCAGATAGGTTGAGCGATAACCCTCATGAGGAAGAGAATGGTGAAGGACCTTTGAGTGAAAAATTCATCTCTCATTTGGATGCCCCACTTGTGGAGAATATAACTGATAATCTCATTTTGATATAAGATATTGATAACGGGACATCACATGAAGAAGTTGAGAACATCACTCCAAACACCAAAGGCCCAATCGAGGATATGCATGAAGAGGAGGATTGCTTGGTGGTTAATAATCTTGATGATTTAATGAAGATGAATTCTGAATATCCTTTCCCCCTTGAGGAATATGATGAAGGGGCCTTCTTAGAGAATTTCACATTTGATCTGACTGATAATGAAGGGGCTTTGTTGGAAAAATTCACATGGGTGTGAAATTAGTTATCTTAACCCGGGTTCTACCCAATCCTCACATGGGTGTGAAATTGTTTCCTTAGTTCATAGGCATGGGTCCTAAAACCTTGGACTTATCCTATGACATGATTTTTTTCCTTAAGTCCTGAGACTTAGTCTCTGATACCAACTTAACTGTCACGCCCCGAGCCTTTATTACAGAGGAAGACTCGCTCGGGGAGCGCGAACAGATGGCATGGTAAGCCTCTTGCACGCAAGAATCAATCAGAGCGCGAGACAATCACACAAGTAAATGCAATTGCACATGATTTAATCAACTTCAACTTCATATCATAATGCTCAATAGTCAAAGATACTATCACTAATTTGATTTTCATTCTACTAGACTCAAGAAATAGGAAAATTACATTGACTCAATCTAGACATTATAAAATTCCTATGTCTTCACTCTTGTAATAACAACATTCAATCGCTCTCGGACCCGCTACATGAATCACCCGAATCCGAATTCGAACTATTTCCATCTCCTGAAAAAAATATTAGAAATAGGTAATGAGCACACTTACCCAGTAGGTATCTTCGCATCAACATGAAGGCACTATTAAAGTAATTAACAATTTAGCTCAAAAGAATAAGGTAAAATCATGCGAATGTGAATCAATCATGCGATCAAACCATAGTTACGAGATAATCATGTAAGATAGAATGATCAAGAATGAACTATCAAGAATATAACATGAACATGATATTTGGCCTTTCACGAGCAAGCATGTAACGAGAAAGTACGAGCAAGCCACATATTCATCACACTAGTCTCTTTTGAGTACATAGTTCGTGAATTCCTGTGGAATATCAAGTAAGAATGTCATGTCGTGCCGTGGATCTTCACTTATTTATAGAAATAGTACTCCCAGCGCAATGCGACGCCAGTAGCATCATACCCCATGGTTTATAAAATAGTATATTTCCGGCAATCAACCGAGGGGACTAGCATAGAGCCCTTGAACACAATCAGTGCTCGATCGCATCTTCAGTTATAAATTAAGCTACTTCCACGCAGTATAACAGTAAAGTATGGCCAAGAATATAGCACTTCCACTAATTCCATGATAACTAAAATTAATGAATGAATGCTTCAACATAAGAATGTAGGAGTCAAGAAATAGACTTTAAACAATGTCATGCTCATAGAAATAAATCGACAACATAACGGTATTTTTCTTAACTTCCATTTCATTTAGATCAATTTAACCAATATGACAAGTTCTAGATCATCAAGGTTTGTCTAGAATCATTGGAATGTCAACCCTTGGTCAAACCTTGGGTTAACATAAACAAGCTATGTAACGGTCGTTTACTGGGCCGTTACACTATGTAACGCGCCATTAATGGGCCGTTACAATGATCAGAGTCCAGAACGATAGACTCAGAGGAATGTGACGGTCTAGCACTGGGCCGTTACGTGAGCCTGACGGTCCAGTTCAAGGCCGTTACATTTCAAGAATCAGAAACCATGATAGTGTATTCTAGTTATTGGGATTTAATGGTACAACCAACTCGGCGTCCTAGTGGGAATCCTAGGCTCGCGGAGAATTACGGAGGCCTTGAAACAATGATTTCCTAGTCCATTGGAAGGAATATCCAATAGAGAGGTCCTCATGTCCAAGATTGTGTTCCTATAGTGTAAAGTGTGAACTAATGACAACACACCGGAATATGTGCCTTGTACTTATGGAATTGACTCTATTGACAGAGAGAGATACGTATACTCAAATTTAAAAATCATAATGAAAACTCCGTCAATACAATGTTTAAAAAGTCATGCTTTATAATACAAAACTATATACTTTGGCTTCATTAACATAGCACAAGTAAAAGTGAGATAACAAACCCTGCCATACCTATCATGAATAATCAAATAACCTTAAAATCACATGATCATGATAAAACTTAAGTAACTAGGCTTAATAATAAGAAAAATTGGCAAGTTATATTCTGTCTAGGGTTGACAGAGCATAGACTATAACGGTCTGGAGATGGGGCATCATAGTGAATGTGACGGTCAAGATCTAGCTGTTACATGAATGTAACGTGTCTGTCCAAGTGCGTTAGAATCAACAGTGTAGTTCAAATACCTTAGTGTTTGTAACGGTCTGTCGTAGGGCCGTTACATGAAAGTGACGGTCCTTCTATGATGCGTTACAGTATCTGCTAACAGAAACTAGATAAAACATAAAGAGATCGATTAAAATACCATGAATCCCTAGATATGATAACGTAGTGTAGGCCAACTACATGCATAGGTATTGATGAATTAGATGAATAGTCAAGTCTTAATCTTTAGTTAGGGCTAAGAGATACATGATATGCATAGAACCAATAAAACATGAAATTGATGATCTAGCATGCATGAAATCCAATCAAAACAGAGGCTCTTAGTCCTATCAAGTTATTTTTGCCGTTCATGAGATAACCCACCTCTTACTTAGACTGTAGTTCCTGAATTTGGATGAGAACCTTGCCCTAGTTCTTATCCTCCTCTTGTGACTTTTCTAGCAACTTCTTTAGGTTCTAAGTCCACAGCCTCTTGACCTAAAGATGTGAAATTTGGAGGGGAGTTAGTCTAAAGTATTGTAAATAATTACTTCTAAAGAACTTACCTGAGATAATGACTCCTTATCTTACTTCTTTACGTCCAAAAAGTAAGGGTCGCATAGTTCATAACTATGCCCTATTTATAGAGTTTGGACTAGGGTTTGAGGATTAGATCGAGTTTAGAGTCCTTATTTCATCAAATCCTAATATCTAAGAGTCCTTAGCAATATTACAAGCCTTCCCAAGTCGATCCTTAGATCAAATTCTGATCTTTCTACTTGTTCTTTCTTTTACGGAACTAACAGTATGTAACGGTCGTCATCCCGTGTGTTAGATATATGTGACGGTCTCACGATAAACCGTTACATTACTCATTCCCAGAGTTCAAATGAAATCAAACTCTTCAGTGTTTTAGGGTTCATAGAGTGTGACGGTCACCGACATATGCATTACATGGCTGTGACGGTCATCCGATGGACCGTTACAGTTAACGTGGATAGAGTTCTAAATTGATCAAACTCTTCTATTCATTATCCGCCTAATTATTTGTATTAAGTTGTAGTTATCCTTATAATTCCGAGGATAAGCTTAATAACCTTCTAGAATATGGGCCAACTTAATGGGCCTGGTTTAAAAACCCTTTAGACTTTAATTAAGTGAGTTGGGTTAATTGATTAACACCATTTGGCCTTATATTGATTTATAACTCCAAATTAGTCCATTTAATTGCTAATAATGCCATAAAATTATCAAATAAATTCTGGGGTACTACACCCTCCCCCACTTAAAAGAATTTGGTCCCCAAATTCAATTCATGGATTGTGGAGAGTGTACTTACAATTGAATAATTCTGGGAATCTTTTCCGCATAGCTTCTTCGGTTTCCCATGTTGCTTCATATGGCCATGTTTTCTTCCATTGGATCTTGACCATAGGAATAACTTTATTCCTTAATTGATGCACTTCTCAATTCAGAATCTTTATTGGCGTTTGCTCATATGTTAAGTCCTTCTGAATCTCCAGGTTGTCATAAGTGATAATATGGTCAGGATCATATACATACTTCTTTAGCATAGAGACGTGAAATACGTCATGTACCCCTGTTAATTATGGAGGTAAAGCCAATCTATAAGCCACTTCACCGACCCTTTCAAGAATTCCAAATGGGCCAATAAATCTTGGAGTTAGCTTTCCTTTAATGCCAAATCTTCGAATACCTCGACCTGGAGAAACCTTCAAATACACATGATCTCCTACCTGAAACTCCAAGTCACGCCTTCGATTGTCAGCATAAGACTTTTGCCTATCTTGTGCCATTTTCATCCTTTCTTGAATGAGTTTTATTTTCTCTGTAGAATCTCTGATAAGATCGGGGCCTAGAAATTACCTTTCCCCTATTTCATTCCAACATATTGGTGATCGACAGCTTTTCCCATATAGAGCTTCAAAAGGTGCCATTTGTATGCTTGCTTGATAGTTGTTATTATATGTAAATTCTACTAGAGGCAAGTGATCATGCCAACTTCCTCCAAAATCAATGACACAAGCCCTGAGCATATCTTCTACCACCTGATTTATCCTTTCTATCTGACCATCAGTTTGTGGATGAAAAGCTGTGCTAAAATTCAATCTAGTCCCCAGTGAATGTTGTAAACTTTTCAAGAATTGTGATGTAAAACGTGGATCTCTATCTGATATAATAGAGATAGGGATACCATGTAGTTTAACAATTTCTTTGATGTATAATGCTGCTAGAATATCCACAGACCATCGACTTTTTATTGGTATAAAATGTGCAGATTTAGTCAATCGGTCTATGATTACCCATATTCCATCATGTCCACCTCTTGTCTTAGGTAATCCCATAATGAAATCCATTCCTATACTTTTCCATTTCCATTCGGGAATATTTAAGGGATGTAATTTTCCTGCAGGTCTGAAATGTTCCGCCTTCACTTGCTGGCAAGTTAGACAACGAGACACAAAGTCAGCTACTTCCCTCTTCATATTGGGCCACCAGAAGTTTCTTTTGAGATCTTGATACATCTTGGTACCTCCTGGATGGATGGAGTACTTTGATTTATGTGCTTCTTCTGAGATCAATTTCTTTGTATCCTCATGATCCGATATACACATTCGGCCCTTGAATAGCAATCTTCCATCATTAGAAATAGAAAAATCCGGCCTTTGTTCAATATTGGCCTTAATTTCTAGTAAAATTGGATCATCCTCTTGTAATTTGGCCAAATCCTCTATTAATGTAGGTTGAACTCAGATATTAGCTATGAAGCAATCTTCTTCCTTAATGTCAACATTTAAATTCAACTGGAAAAATTGAGGAATAAGGTTAGTCACACTAATCATGAGACTTTATAACATACCAATTGATTTTCTGCTAAGTGCATCTGCTACAGCATTAGCATTGCCAGGATGATATTGAATAGCAAAGTCAAAGTCCTTGAGATGTTCTAACCACCTCCTTTGCCTCATATTAAGCTCCTTTTGAGAAAATAGATATTTCAAGCTCTTGTGGTCTGAGTAGATCGTGAACTTTTCTCCATAAAGATAATGACGCCAAATTTTCAAGGCGAAGATCACTGCTGCCAATTCTAAATCATGTACAAGATAATTTTCTTCGTGACACTTCAATTGTCTTGAAGAATAGCAAATCACTTTTACATTCTGCATAAGGACGCATCCTAAGCCAATCCCCGATGCATCCGTATATACTTCAAATCCACCACCCTCCATTGGTAGTGATAAAATAGGGGCTGTTGTGAGATGATTCTTAAGACTTTGGAAACTCTTTTCACAGTCCTTCGACCAGATAAAATGATTTTCTTTTCTAGTAAGTCTAGTTAAAGGAACCGCGATCTTTGAGAAGTCCTTTATGAATCTCCTATAATAACCAGCTAGACCCAAAAAGCTTCTTACTTCAGATATAGTCGTTGGCTGACTCCAATCTCTGACAGCTTCTACCTTAGAAGGATCCACAGCAATACCTTCTTTCGAAATAATGTGGCCTAGGAATGAGACTTCCTTGAGCCAGAATTCACACTTATTGAGTTTGGCATATAGCTTGTGTTCTCTAAGTGTTTGCAAAGCTATCCTTAGATGTTCTTCATGTTCTTCTTTTATCTTGGAGTATATCAGGATATCATCGATAAAGACGACGATGAATTGGTCTAAATATGGCTGGAAGACACTGTTCATAAGTTGCATGAATGCTGCTGGGGCATTAGTTAACCCAAACGGCATTACCACAAATTCATAGTGGCCATAATGACTTCGAAAAGCCGATTTATAAATATCCTCTTCTTTAATTCTAAGTTGATGATAACCATATCTGAGGTCAATCTTAGAAAAATATTCTGCTCCCGAAAGCTGATCGAAGAGCTCATCAATACGCGGCAATGGATATTTATTTTTGATTGTAAGCTGATTCAGTCGCTGGTAATCGATGCATAATCTGAGAGAACCATCCTTCTTCTTGACAAATAGAACAGGCGCACCCCAAGGGGATGTGCTAGGTCTAATGAAACCCTTGTCTAGAAGTTCCTGTAATTGCTTCTTTAGTTCCTTAAGTTCCGTGGGGGACATCCTGTAAGGGGCTATTGAAACAGGTGTTGCACCTAGAATGAGTTTAATGGTAAAGTTTACGTCCCTCTCAGGCGGTAAACTAGGTAGTTCGAATGGGAACACGTCAGGGAATTCATTTGCAATAGGAATGTTTGCTAGGATAATTTCCTTAGATTTGGTGACAATGACGGAAGCAAGAAAAACTTCACATCCTTTCGAGATAAGTTTGCAGGCATGAAGAGAAGATATAATGGTAGGATGCTTCTTGTATTTGATGCCAAGAAAAGAAAATCTTGGAAGACCGGGCTTTCGGAAAGATATAATTCTATTTCGGAAGTTGATGTAAGCATCATGGTCTACAAGCCAATCTACCCCTAAAATGGCATCATAACCTTTCATATCGAGGCATACTAAGTTTGTGGGGAGATTGTGTCCTTCTACTACCACCTCACAATCGGGATAATACTTGGTAAGCTTAGTTCCATGTCCTAAAGGTGTAGTAATAGCGAGATCTGAAGGTAGGGGAACTGATGCAGTTGGTAAAGTGTTTGCAAAAGTGGTGGAGATAAAAGAATGAGAAGCACCAGTATCGAATAGCACGAATGTAGGACGAGAACAAATTTGAAGAGTACCTTCCATAAGCCCGTCATTTTGATCCTTGGGCACTTCTTCTTCATCTATAACTGCATTGAGGCGAGCCTGCCTCCTACGTCCTCCGTTATTTGATTGATCTTTCATAAGGGGGCAATCTGGCACACGATGCTCCCTACTTCCATAGCGCAAACAAACACCTAGGCGCTTCCACCATTCTTCAGCCGAGTGGCCAAATTTCTCGCAAAAGGTGCACGCCGAGGCGACTTGCTCCTTCTCTTCTTTAACCTTTTTACTATTCTTTTGGGAACCTCCACCGTTCCCGTTCCTTGATCTTTTCTTGTTATCATGGCTTTTGTATGGTTCCGTGATGCTAAACTTCTCTTTCTTATAATGCCGATCTGAGTGTCGGCTAGATTCTTCTCCCTTTCCTTTCAACCTTTCGACCTTCTCTGAGGTCCTCTCGCATAAATATGCCCTTTGAACCATCTCCACATAAGTGCGGATGTTCTGTGTCCCCAGTTGCTGAATGAAACCGGGCCGTAACCCATCCATAAATCGGTTCGCCTTTAATAATTCCGTACTAATAAGGTTTGGTGCATATGGTGCTAGTCTTGAAAACTGCAACTCGTACTCTGCTACTGACATCATCCCTTGACGAAGGGAGGCAAACTCCATAGCCTTCCTTTCCTTCACATGTTCGGAGAAATACTTGGCACGAAATAAAGTGAGAAAAGTATTCCATATATGTGGCGCATCGGCCGGAGGTGTCGGAACCGACTTCCACCAAGTACGGGCATCCTTATTCAATTGGAACGTTGCTAGATGGACTTTCTCCTGATCAGTGCATTGTATGACATCAAATATACGATTCATCTCATCGATCCAATTTTCTACTTCGTCTGGATTGGAAGATCCATAGAAACACGGAGGATTTAGACTCCGAAAATTGTGATGAAGGTCACCAGCCCTTGCCCCTGCACCTCCTTGTGCTATAGTCTGCAATGCCTGGGTGAGGCCGGCAACAGTTTATTGCATACCATCCCAATCTATACGATGAGCCATTCGGAAAAATAGGGTACCTGAGAGAAAATAACAACTTGTTATTTCTCATGAAATTGGTATGAACAGAATAATTCTTAAAGCTAATTAGTTATCTTAACCCGGGTTCTACCCAATCCTCACATGGGTGTGAAATTGTTTCCTTAGTTCATAGGCATGGGTCCTAAAACATTAGACTTATCCTATGACATGATTTTTTTCCTTAAGTCCTGAGACTTAGTCTCTGATACCAACTTAACTGTCACGCCCCGAGCCTTTATTACAGAGGAAGACTCGCTCGGGGAGCGCGAACAGACGGCATGGTAAGCCTCTTGCACGCAAGAATCAATCAGAGCGCGAGACAATCACACAAGTAAATGCAATTGCACAGGATTTAATCAACTTCAACTTCATATCATAATGCTCAATATTCAAAGATACAATCACTAAATTGATTTTCATTATACTAGACTCAAGAAATAGAAAAATTACATTGACTCAATCTAGACATTATAAACTTTCTATGTCTTCACTCTTGTAATAACAACATTTAATCGCTCTCGGACCCGCTACATGAATCACCGGAATCCGAATTCGAACTATTTCCATCTTCTGAAAAAAACATTGGAAATAGGTAATGAGCACACTTGCCCAGTAGGTATCTTCGCATCAACATGAAGGCACTATTAAAGTAATTAACAATTTAGCTCTAAAGAATAAGGTAAAATCATGCGAATACGAATCAATCATGCGATCAAACCATAGTTACGAGATAATCATGTAAGATAGAATGATCAAGAATGAACTATCAAGAATATAACATGAACATGATATTTGACCTTTCACGAGTAAGCATGTAACGAGAATGTACGAGCAAGCCACATATTCATCACACTAGTCTCTTTTGAGTACATAGTTCGTGAATTCCTGTGGAATATCAAGCAAGAATGTCATGTCGTGCCGTGGATCTTCACTTATTTATAGAAATAGTACTCCCAGTGCAATGCGACGCCAGTAGCATCAAACCCCATGCTTTATAAAATAGTATGTTTCCGGCAATCAGCCGAGGGGACTAGCATAGAGCCCTTGAACACAATCAGTGCTCGATCACATCTTCAGTTATAAATTAAGCTACTTCCACGCAGTATAACAGTAAAGTATGGCCAAGAATATAGCACTTCCAATAATTCCATGATAACTAAAATTAATGAATGAATGCTTCAACATAAGAATGTAGGAGTCAAGAAATAGACTTTAAATAATGTCATGCTCATAGAAATAAATCGACAGCATAACGGTATTTTTCTTAACTTCCATTTCATTTAGATCAATTTAAGCAATATGACAAGTTCTAGATCATCAAGGTTTGTCTAGAATCATTGGAATATCAACCCTTGGTCAAACCTTGGGTTAACATAAACAAGCTATGTAACGGTCGTTTACTGGGCCGTTACACTATGTAACGTGCCATTAATGGGCCGTTACAATGATCAGAGTCCAGAACGATAGACTCAGAGGAATGTGACGGTCTGGCACTGGGCCGTTACGTGAGCCTGACGCTCTAGTTCAAGGCCGTTACATTTCAAGAATCAGAAACCATGATAGTGTATTCTAGTTATTGGGCTTTAATGGTACAACCAACTCGGTGTCCTAGTGGGAATCCCAGGCTCGCGGAGAATTATGGAGGCCTTGAAACAATGATTTCCTAGTCCATTGGAAGGAATATCCAATAGAGAGGTCCTCATGTCCAAGAATGTGTTCCTATAGTGTAAAGTGTGAACTAATGACAACACACCGGAATATGTGCTATGTACTTATAGAATTGACTCTATTGACAGAGAGAGATACGTATACTCAAATTTGAAAATCATAATGAAAACTTCGTCAATACAATGTTTAAAAAGTCATGCTTTATAATACAAAACTATATACTTTGGCTTCATTAACATAGCACAAGTAAAAGTGAGATAACAAACCATGCCATACCTATCATGAATAATCAAATAACCTTAAAATCACATGATCATGATAAAACTTAGGTAACTAGGCTTAATAATAAGCAAAATTGGCAAGTTATATTATGTCTAGGGTTGACAAAGCATAGACTATAATGGTCTAGAGATGGGGCGTCATAGTGAATGTGACGGTCAAGATCCAGCTATTACATGAATGTAACGCGTCTGTCCAAGCGCGTTAGAATCAACAATGTAGTTCAAATACCATAGAGTTTGTAACGGTCTGTCGTAGGGCTGTTACATGAAAGTGACGGTCCTTCTATGATGCGTTACAGTACCTGCTAACAGAAACTAGATAAAACATAAAGAGATCGATTAAAATACCATGAATCCCTAGATATGATAACGAAGTGTAGGCCAACTACATGCATAGGTATTGATGAATTAGATGAATAGTCAAGTCTTAATCTTTAGTTAGGGCTAAGAGATACATGATATGCATAGAACCAATAAAACATGAAATTGATGATCTAGCATGCATGAAATCCAATCAAAATAGAGGCTCTTAGTCCTATCAAGTTATTTTTGCCGTTCATGAGATAACCTACCTCTTACTTAGACTGTAGTTCCTGAATTTGGTTGAGAACCTTGCCCTAGTTCTTCTCCTCCTCTTGTGACTTTTCCAGCAACTTCTTTAGGTTCTAACTCCACGACCTCTTGACCTAAAAATGTGAAATTTGGAGGGGAGTTAGTCTAAAGTATTGTAAACAATTACTTCTAAAGAACTTACCTGAGATAATGACTCCTTACCTTGCTTCTTTACGTCCAAAAAGTAAGGGTCGCACAGTTCAAAACTATGGCCTATTTATAGAGTTTAGACTAGGGTTTGAGGATTAGATCGAGTTTAGAGTCCTTATTTCATCAAATCCTAATCTCTAAGAGTCCTTAGCAATATTACAAGCCTTCCCAAGTCGATCCTTAGTGGATAAGATCGTCAAATTCTGATCTTTCTACTTGTTCTTTCTTTTACGGAACTAACAGTATGTAACGGTCGTCATCCCGTGCGTTAGATATATGTGACGGTCTCACAATAGAACGTGACATTACTCGTTCCCAGAGTTCAAAGGAAATCAAACTCTTCAATGTTTTAGGGTTCATAGAGTGTGACGGTCGCCGACATATGCGTTACATGGCTGTGACGGTCGTCCGATGGACCGTTACGGTTAACGTGGATAGAGTTCTAAATTGATCAAACTCTTCTATTCATTATCCGCCTAATTATCTATATTAAGTTGTATTTATCCTTATAATTTCGAGGATAAGCTTAATAACCTTCTAGAATATGGGCCAACTTAATGGGCCTGGTTTAAAAACCCTTTAGACTTTAATTAAGTGAGTTGGGTTAATTGATTAACACCATTTGGCCTTATATTGATTTATAACTCAAATTAGTCCATTTAATTGCTAATAATGCCATAAAATTATCAAATAAATTCTGGGGTACTACAGGTATGGTGTCTGATGTTCTGACCCCCTAGTGAAGAGTTAGATCTGAAAAAAGAAGAAGAAGAAAAGAATCATGGAAAATGCCCCTGATCCTAGTAACCGGACCTGCTTCTCCTAAGGCAAGAGTTGAGGTTCGTGTCAAACAGTGAAGGGTTGTGCAGCACCATGTGTTTGAAAAAAAAGAGAGAAAAAAATAATAACCATGGAAAATGCCCCTGATCTTAGTAACTGGGTCTGCTTCTTCTAAGTCAAAAGTTGAGGTTCGCGTCAAACGGTGAAGGGATGTGCAGCACCATGTGTTAAAAAAAAGTGAAGACTACTGTGATCAAAGCTATGATCTGGGAGGTAGAATTGAAAGACACCTAGTTAAAAATGGCAATATGGAGGATGCAATTGTCCAACCTGTGGATTTAGATTTCACGAGCACAAGTGCCATGAGACTTTGGGAGTATTCTAAGAGAATTTTGAGCATCATGTTCTAATCCTAGGGTTAGTTTGTTGTAATGATTTCAAAGTCCTAATCCTTAGTTTATTCTGTGAAAGAGGATCTTGACTTGAGGCATGAAGCTTTTAAACTCTTGTTGGTCCCTAATTTTTAACTTGTTTGCATTGCTAAGGGACTTGCAATGAGTAGGTTGGGAGGTGTGATAAGTGCTCAATTGTCTATATTTATTCATATCACACACGTTATTTCTGAGTTTTAATGAAGTTAATTATACATTTTCTTACATGATAATCTCAGTTTCACACGAAATGACGATTTTTCTACAATCAATGGAATTTGAGACATTTTATTTTAAATAAGAGAATTGCATAATCATTATTCCAAATTTGATTTCTACAAAATTCATGTTGAATGAACAAAAGGGAGGGGATAAAAGGCAAGCATATTTATATATTCATCTTTGAGGGGCCTACATTTAATTTATTTCATTTCTTCACCCACTTTATGAATAGTGTCTCTATGCCTCTCATGCATGCAGGATGTTCGCAGGGCAACGCAATGCCTCTCGCGTGCCTCCATCTGGCTTGGACGTTCAGGCTACGGCAGTAGGCTTCGATAGCATGCAGGTGCAGGAGCAAGGATCTCATGGGGAACAGTAAGATTTGAGCAGTAGCATGAGCCTACAAGATCTCCTAGGGAGCTTGCAAGATCGCTTAGGGAACAACTTGCAAATGGCAGAGCGCTTGCATGGCCAGCTCAGCATGCAGGACACTGGCGTGCAGTGGCGAACGTGGGCAGTTCCGACAGCATGCAGGTAGGCGGCCGCACCACTCTCCCATGCAACAACAGCGGACGATGGCAGCACCAGGCTGGCTCCTATAAAGCCCTGCACTTCTCCCCTCCGGAGAGAACTTCTTCCCCCTTCCCTTCCTCTCCTTCTCCCCGTCTTCCTCTCCTCTTCTTTCTCTTCTTTCCCTTCCCCTTCTCTTCTTCTGCCCCCTCACTTCTCCACAGGACCGCACCCCTATTTTGAACAGGGGCACCGCCGGTTCTTTCACCCCCTCTAACTTCTTCTCTTCCCTCCCTCCGGTATCTTCTCTCTCTTCCCCCTCCTCTTCTTTCCCTTTCTCTCTTCCCTTCTCACTGCAAGTCTCTCTCTCTCTCCCACTCTTTCTTCTCTACACCGTAGCCCTCTCTCCCTCTTTCTCTCTTCCTCCACCACCGTAACTCCCCCCTTCCCCTCTCTCCCTATCTTTTGTGCATGCACACACTCACCTTCACACTGGCACCAGTTGCCTCCGACCTCTCCCTTTCCCTCTCTTCTTAACCGCCGACCCCTTCTACTCTCTCCCTCTAACTCTCTCTCTCCCACTTTTCTCTACTCACTCTCTCTCTCTAAAACTCCCGTCGGTCGCCTCCCTTCTCCCTCCACTTCTCACCTCTCTCCCTCTCTCTAACTATCTCTCACCCACCGTCACCACGGTCTCATCCACAGCACCGTCGGATCTCTCTCCTCTGCCCTATCATATTCTCTCTCTCCTCCGGTTGCACCGCCACACAACTCACCCACACACACTACCTCCAGCGTCCCTCTTCCTCTGCCATCTCACACCGCACACACTCTCCCAAACCGGTCTCCCTCTCCACACACCACACTACTCTCTCCCCTCACACTGTAAACACACACCACCATGCTCTTCCCCTCAGCCATACACCCACATACACGATCATACACACACCTCACGTAAGGTTTCCCCCTACTCTCCTCTCTCTCCCTTTCTCTCTGCTCATACCACACACTCATCCCCTCTCTTCTTCTCTATTGCATGCACGCACACCGCTCACGTACGTTGCTGGCCCACTCTCTCGTCGCCGCTCTCATCTCGTCTCTCCCTCTCACACCCATGCACACGTAGCACCACAGGCACCTCGCCACCGCATGCACATCTAACACTCACCTACATAGGCCTCCCTTCCATTCTTCTACACTCACGCACCAACCCCTCTAGCTCGGCCTCTCCGGTTCTCACTCACCCCCTCTCCCTTTCTCTCCTCTCTCTCTCTCTCTCTGCTACACCACAGCAGAGCTCCTCCCCTCACTGGCCGTTCTCCCTCTCCATTCTCACCTCTCTCTTTCTCTTTCTAATTTACTCACACTCACATATTTCACATATTTCATTTTTTATTTTCTTTCTTATTTTCTTTTATTTAGTTAACCCTCTCTCCCTCCTCTATTTATCTCTCTCTACATCTCTCCTCACGTCTCTCTATTATCTCTCTACCTCTCTCTAAAGCTCACTCACGGCGGCGTCTACTCCAAGTTCGGCGACCATTCAAAGCCCCAAAGGCGTGGGCGACGACGACTTCGTCTCACCAGCTATCATCCTCTCCCTAGCTCTTTAGTTTTTTGTTTTTAGTTAGATTTTATTCCAAGTGATGTATCTCTCCTTTGTTTTTCTTGAACCTCCATGCATTGTAATCATCTTACTTCGAGTTTTAAGTAAAAATAGATGTGATTGTCTCTCTAAACTATTGTCACTCTCTCTCTCTCTCTCTCTCTCCATATTTCTCTCCTTTACCCCTCCAAACTTCTTTAGATAGATTTTAATCTTACGTTATTTTAGTTGTTCTCCATAAAAAAACCTTTGCAACCACTTCTTTTGCTTTTGTTAGAAATAAAAGAGAAATAAAGTTTTCAATCTTAAAATCTAAACCTCTCCGTGGATTCGACCCGTATTCATCACTATATTCAAAATCTAAATTTTATTATGTGATTACAGAATTTTTGAAATTGAGTGCGCAAGTTTTTAATGACGAGCTTCGCGTTCCATCAACCCCGGTCACCGATCCCCGACCCACGCATACGACAGGAACTAATTGGTAGTTTGAGAACTGAAAAAGAATCTTTATTGGCTAAAATATCCGAACTTAAACAAATAGAAAAAGATAATGAGAATTTGAAAGAGTTGAATACTGCCATATCTGAAAGACTACTCTTTCTTGAAAAAAGGAAAATAGTTCTGAATGTTAACAAATCTGAAAAGTTGCAGGGGCTAAGAAAGGAAATAGAAAGTTTTAAGAGTATGAATGATAAAACTGTTGAATTGGAAGAGGAGTTAAAAAATCTGAAGAATGACTTGTCTAGGTCTGTCGAGAGCACTTCCATGAACATAGATTCAATTGAAAAATTTCATGAAATGGAAACTACGAGTCAGAACATTGTTAATGAAAATGAAGAACTTAAAAAGGAAAACAATGCTATGTTGATTCAGATATCTTTGCTTGAAAGCAGCTTGAAAAGTCTTGAAAAACTTAAAAAAGAAAATTCTATGTTGAAATGTGAGAACAGTCAGCATCTTCTTGATGAGTTGAGTTTAAATAAGAATCTTGCTGAAGAAATTGAGAAACTTAAAGAACAAAGCAATGTGTTGGTTGTTAAATTGAACACTCGTGAAAAAAGAAAAACTATGGCTATTCAAGAATATGAAAATGTGAGTTTGTTACAATAGGAAATAGAAATCCACAAAACCATCAATGCCACGTTGAATGAAAAGGTTATTTCTTGTGAAAATGAGATTATTTCTTATGAACTACATGTTGCATCCCTTGAAAATGAAATCAGTGAATTGAATACTGCATTGTCTAAATTTGTCGAAGGGAAAGAAAATCTAGACAAAATCTTGGGAACCAAGGTCAACTTCCAAAGAGAGGGGCTGGGCTATAATCCGGTGAACAAAAAGAAGTTTGAAAATAAACTCTATACATCTTTTGTCTGGAGTTCGGATGTAGCTAGTATCTCAAACGCTCACCCAGTTCAGCATGCTATCAAGAAAACCCAGAAATATGATGTTAAGCAGAAATTGAACCAAGACACAAAGCTGAAAAATAATTCTGCTTGTACTAACGTCAATGCTAGGAAGCATAATGCTAAACACCATGTTTCCAACAAAAATGCCTCCTATTTTTATTGTGGTAAACGTGGTCATATTATGCATGGCTGTTTTATTGTGAAAAATGATGAATTGAAAGCATGCAATAGAAAAGCTGATTTCAAGAATTCAAGGAGATTTTCAAACAAAAAAAGTGAATGTGAAAATTCTAAAGTTCATGCTCAAAGACCATATGCTAGGAATGTATCATTGTTTTGTTTCAATTGTGGGAGATATGGTCATAAAATGGAATTCTGTTTTCAAATGAAAAATGATAGAATCTCATGTTCATCGGAGAAATGTTAAGTCCACTGTATGCCATTACTGTGGGTAGCGTGGATATGAGATGCACGCTTGTCATGTCATGAAATTTGATGAAATGAATGCATGCAATAGAATGAATGGATTTAAATATTAAAGAAATTTTTCAAACAGAAAAAGTGATGGGAAAATTCCTACCAACCCACAGAAATTCCATGCTCACTTTTATAAGAAAAATCCGAAGTCTTCAATTTGTTGTCATTATTGTGGGAAGATTGGGCATACCATGCATGACTGTGCTTTAATGAAGTTTGATGATATGCTTGCCTAGAAAATGTGGAGATCACCCACTAGAGGTGCAACTAACCATCTAGGGCCCAAGAAGACTTGGGTACCTAAATCTTACAAATGAGAATTTTACTACAGGAATGTCTGGAGGCCAAGTGGAAGACTTGAAAAATAATGGCTGCTCAAGGCACATGTGTGAAAATAAAATTCTGAGCTCTCTTTGAATACTTGAAGCTTGTTTTAACTGAAAATCCATCTAAAAGGATCATGAAAAATCGGTTTTGTCACGTCCCGAGCGCGGAAGATACCCGGGTGCGCGACACGTCTATATCGATCGTGTCATTCATGTAAAGACAGAGTGCGTATAGTACTCGGTAATTTTATTGCTAACTCAAAATTTGAACATAATACCATAGTCCAAGATGACAATTATCTACTTAACCAAATGACAATATCCCAGAATCATTCATAAGGCTACAAGTTTAATAAGTTCAATCTAACTAGATCATAACTGACTTAATTAAATTATACAAGCCTTTAACAATAACTGGAAATACAAAGTAGGTCCTACAAATACGAAACGCACAACTAACTAACGATACATCAGATCTAGCACTCATCACTCGGTATCGATCCCATCCGGGTGGTGGTCGCTATCCAAGTTTCCTAAAAAATGTTAAAATTACAACTTTATGAGCGAATCACTTAGTAGGATTATATCTCAGCTCTAACAATCTTTAAGTTAATTACAAATTCATGCGGTATAATGATGCATGTTGGATCGAGGAAGAATATCAAGAATTGTATCAAAAGAGTATCACATGAACATCAATAAGATGTATCAATAAGGAGCTAGAAAGTAATTACCCAGTAATTGCATAAGTAATTGCACAAGTCTTTCCAAGAAATCAATATTCAAGCAAATCTTCCCAAGAAGATAATAATCAATATTCAAGCAACTGATCTCAAGCTCATGTAATAACAAGTAGTGTAATGGAATTGGCTATTTCATTCATTTTATTCAAGCAAGTAATTTGCCTTTTTTGGGGCCAAACCATTCATGTCAAGCAAATCAAGCATGTCACGAGAGAGTGAGTGGGAATGTCTCAAGTCAAGCAAGCAAGTACTTTGGTGCAATGCAAACACCATGGTCAATAATCTCCCATGGGCACAAGTACCTTCGGGTGCTCCTCTCAGGACCAGATCGGGCCCTATATGCACATCATTGTTTCATGTATATCTTTCGACATCCACTCTCATTTTTATAGCCAATATAGAATTTCAAGAAAAGTATACATTGTAGGAACATCATGTAGATCTTTAGTAATGGAGTTCAAGGACATATCACATGTAAATGATGAATTATGACTAAGCTACTTAGAATGCATGACACATAGGCAAGTCTGGTGGAACTTGGATCGCTTATCTGAGGGGTTTAAATCTTTAAAGTCCAAATCTGTGGACAAGACATTAGTTTTAAAATCAGGACTTTAGGAAGATGACATGGCCTTCAGGGGTTTAAGGGTTATGGAGAAGGCCAGAGTTCATACGGTGAGGGCTGGACAGAAGTCCATAAAATGTCATACTATAGGGAAATGGCGCCCCTGGGGCTGCCATCTCTTGTGAATAGGGCGCCCTCACAGAGGGTCCCCATTCACAGTTCAATTTTTTTTCCTTTTTAAAAGGCGCCCCTACAGGGAGTCACCATTTAAATGGTGACCCTCTATAGGGTCTCTATTTGATGAAATAGCTATGTAACAAATAACAGGTTTAACATACTGTGTATTTAACAGGATAACAAGCTAACATGTTATGTAATTTAACAGGTTTAACAGGCTAACAGGTTATGTAATTTAACAGGTTTAACAGGCTATGTGATTAACATGCTATAGAATTAACAACGCTTAACGACGGCTATGTAATTAACAATGTTTGACAGGATATGAAATTTCCAGGCTATGAAATTAACAAGTTTAACAGGCTACATGATTTAACAGGCTTAACAAGTTATGCAATTAACAGGTTAACAGGTGATAGGTTTAACAGGATTAATAGGTTAACATGTGACAGGTTTAACACGCCGGACTGGGCTTGTTGGAGCACAGTGGAAATGGCACCCTGGTCAGGGGTGCCCCATTGTGAAATGGCACCCTGGCCAGGGGCGCCCCATTGAATGGCGCCCTGGTCAGGGGCGCCCTTCCCCCTGGGTGTTCCATGAGGCACAAAACACTGTTCATGAGGCTAAATTTCACGAAATCCGAAAATGAGGGCATGGTTAGATAGAGAAAAATCTCGGGATTTCAAAGTCATGCTCATATAGGGGTTTGATGATTTAGTTTCATAGATATAAATTTCTGAACATGGTGACTATTAATTATTCACGTCACTATTCATGATTTGTAAAGTGTTCACAGAATCAAGAAGTTGAGGCATAGATAGATAAGGAAAAATAGCAGGATTGCAAGGTCATGCTCATGCAAAATTTTTAAGGTTTAATTTCATATATATGAATTTTTAAACATGAAGTAATTTTATAGGAATTAGGATGGCTGAACACACGGCATCTTGGTGATACGTAAACTAATCCTACTCATGCATGTTACCCTATTTAACTACTAGTTAGGCCAGATCTTGAGAACACCTACCTTTTTGACGTGAATACATAGAAGGGATAATAAAAAAACCAAGCTTCTCTGCAAGGCTCCAACAACAGGAAGAAGAACGTAGGATGGAGATGAACCAGATGTCGGCAATCACCTTCTAACCTTAGAAGGTTGGGTATAACTATAGGGAAGGAAAAACACAAGGGTCCATTGACAGGGAAAAAGAAGCAATTAATGCTTCAATCGGTTGTCGGGTAAAAGGGTACGTTGCCAGCAAAAATAGATTGTTCATGTTTACTTCTGGAAGGATGACATAATGGAATTCGGTTTGGCAGGTTGCTGGCATGGAAATGGCGCCCTCCCATGCAATCTCTGTTTAGGGAAATAGCGTCCATGCATGTGGGCGTTACATCCTTTGGTTCTTACATATATATATCATATATATATATATATATATAAGGAAATGCCGCTTGGGGATAGGGCGCCCCATTGGGAATAGAGCCCAGGTCAGGGGTGATATTTCCTCCTACCCACTGTTCCTATTCCGAGCCATGCTGGGTGTGTCTCCTGTTCAGTGCCATGTTGGGTATTAAGATGTATTATTCTATAGGTGTGTTTCCTGTTCCGTGCCATGCTGGGTATCAAAATGTGTTATTGTATATGTATATGTATGTGATTGGTTGGTAAAGAGAGATATATGTATACTGTGGGCTTTCATATCGTGAGTTGTGGCCCTGTGGCTTGAGAAATTGACGCCCATGTTTACATGCCCTATTTTAGGTGAATAGTCTTTTTGGAACAGGAAGCCCCAATACGAATGATGGCTTTAATTGTTACATATTTATATAATGGCTCTCAATGGGTACTCTACCTTTTCATTTGGCCTTCTCATAGAGTTATTTAAGGTTTTATTTACTTGGGAAAAAGTCTATTTCTTTATAATTTTTATCCGGGGTGCTACACCCTCCCCACTTAAAAGAATTTGGTCCCCAAATTCAATTGCATATATGAAGACAAGGAGGGTGAGCAATACTTATAGACTAGAATAATTCTGGAAATCTCCTTCTTATAGACTCTTCGGTTTCCCATGTAACTTCTTGTTCTAAGCATCGATCCCATTGGATTTTCACCATAGGGATAGTCTTGCTTCTCAAAACTTGGACTTCTCGGTCGAGGATCTTCATCGGCTTCTGCTTATAGGTAAGGTCCTTCTGTATCACCAAGTCAGTGTGGTCGATGATGTGGAGAGGATCGTGCACATACTTCTTCAGCATAGAAATATGGAATACATTGTGCACCTTTGATAGTTGTGGAGGCATGGCAATGCGGTAAGCTACCTCGCCTACTCTTTCCAATACCTCGAATGGGCCAATAAATCTTGGTGTAAGTTTGCCCTTAACACTGAATCTTCTAATGCCTCGACCAGGAGAGACCTTGAGGAAAACATGGTTTCCAACTTGGAATTCCAGATCTCTTCTCCTATTATCAGCATATGACTTCTGCCTGGACTGTGCTATCTTCAGCCTTTCCCGAATGAGGTGTATCTTTTCAGTTGAGTCTCTCACCATATTTGGGCCTAGGATTCTCTTTTCACCAACTTCGTCCCAGCATATTGGAGATCGATAACTTCTGCCATAGAGTGCCTCGAAGGGTGCCATCTGGATACTGACTTGATAGCTATTATTATATGCAAATTCGGCCAGGGGTAAGTGGTCATGCCAACTACCGCAGAAATCTATGATGCAGGCCCTTAACATGTCTTCAACAGCTTGATTTGTCCTTTCTATCTGTCCATCTGTCTGGGGATGGAAAGCAGTGCTGAAGTTGAGTTTCGTCCCCAGAGAGTGTTGTAGACTCTTCCAGAAATGAGAGGTGAAGCGTGGGTCTTGGTCGGATACGATCGATACGGGAACTCCATGCAATCTAACCATCTCCTTGATATACAAGGCAGTAAGGATATCAATCGATCATTGGCTTTTGATAGGCAAGAAGTGAGCCGATTTAGTTAGGCGGTCGATAATTACCCAAATTCCATCATGTCCACCTCTAGTCTTGGGCAAACCCTTAATAAAATCCATGCCAATGTCTTCCCACTTCTACTGGGGAATATCTAGTGGATGCAGCTTTCTGACGGGTTTTTGATGTTCCGCCTTCACTTGTTGACATGTCAGGCAGCGAGATATGAAGTCCGCTACCTCCCTTTTCATATTAGGCCATGAGAAGGTCCTTTTCAAGTCTTGGTACATCTTGGTAGCTCCAGGGTGAATCATGTACCTCGATCGATGAGTATCTTCAAGCACCTTCTTCTTCAATTCGGGACAGTCAGGTACACATGTCCGTTCATGGAATAGCAATCTACCATCGGGTGCTAGCTTGAAATCGAGTCTCTCGTCTAGCTTGTCCTTTATTTCCACCAGTGCGGGATCTTCTTCTTGTAGCTTCTTAATTTCAGGCAGTAAATCTGGATGTAGACTCATATGGGATAGAATAATACACCCACTCTTCTCATCTGTACTGATATCAAGCTCAGAGAATTTCTCCAGCAACTTCCATTCTTGTATCATACAGTTGGCCAATATTGCTCTCGACTTTCGATAGAGGGCATCAGCTACGGAATTACCCTTACCGGGATGGTACTATATAGTGAAGTCGAAATCCTTGAGATACTCGAGCCAACGCCTTTGCCGCATGTTTAGTTTCTTCTAGAAAAATAGATATTTGAGGCTTTTGTGATTGGAGTACATGATGAATTGTTCTCCGTAGAGGTAGTGTCTCCAGATCTTTAAGGCAAATACCACTGTAGCTAGTTCTAAATCGTGCACCGGGTAGTTCTCTTCATGCTTCTTCAGTTGCCAGGAAGAGTATGTAATGACTCTCCCATTTTGCATCAATACACACCCGAGGCTGATACCAGAAGCATCGGTATCTACCTAGTATTTCTCTCCTTCGATTGGCAATGATAAGACTGGAGCAGTGGTCAAGAGATCTTTTCAAGCTTGGAAACTCTTCTCACAGTCTTCCTTCCACTCACAAGGTATTTCCTTGCGAGTCAATCGGGTGAGAGGAACATCAATTCTTGAGAAGTCCTTGATGAAACGTCGGTAATAACCAGCTAGCCCCAAGAAACTTCGAATCTCCGTTTCATTTGTTGGTCACTCCCAATTCTTCATGGCTTCGACCTTTGATGGGTCCACGGAAATTTCGTTCTTCGAAATTATATGGCCCAAGAAGGATACTTCCTCGAGGCAGAACTTGCACTTACTGAATTTGGCAAATAATTTGCGTTCCCTCAATATCTACAATGCCTGCTTGAGGTGTTCTTCATGGCCTTCTTCAGACTTTTAATAAATCAAAATATCATCGATAAAGACCACAATGAACTGGTCCAAGTGAGGCTTGAATATGTTGTTCATTAACTGCATGAAAGTTGCGGGGGCATTTGTTAGTCCGAAAGGCATAACAGTAAATTCGTAATGTCCATACCTTCTTCGGAATGCAGTTTTATGAATGTCTTCTTCTTTGATCTTCAGTTGGTGATAACCAGATCGAAGAACAATCTTGGAGAAATATTTAGCTTCAGATATTTGGTCGAACAATTCATCAATCCTTGGCAGTGGGTACTTGTTCTTGATTGTAAGGTTGTTTAACTGCCGATAGTCGATGCAGGGTCTCATCGATATGTCCTTCTTCTTGATGAATAGCACAGGCGCTCCCCATGGGGAAGTACTTGGCCGGATGAAACCCTTGTTTAATAGCTCTATTAGTTGTTCCTTTAGCTCTTTCAGCTCAACAGGAGACATTCTGTAAGGTGCCTTGGAAAAAGGTCCAGCACCAGGGATAAGGTCGATGGTGAACGACACCTCCCGCTCCGGGGGTAAGCCGGGTAATTCTTCTGGAAAAACGTCAGAAAAATCCCGAACTACACGGATGTCTTCAAGCTTAGACTCCTCGACGTACGTGGCGGTTACAAATGTAATGAAATCCCTACATCCTTTGCTTATAAGTTTATTAGCTTGAAGAGCTGATATAAGAGGTGATCTAGCTCGAGGGCTAATGTATACCAGTTCCGGGTAATCCACAAAAGTTATCTTGCCATTCTGACAATCTACAATTGCTTGGTATGTGGATAACCAATCAACACCTAGTATGACATCATACACTTCCATATCTAGGCAAATTAGGTCGACAGGCAGATTATTTCTTTTAACCATAATCTCACAGTTTGGGTAATGATGTGTGAGGTCGGCCTTGTTCCCGATAGGTGTAGATATGACTAAGTCTAACCATTTAGGCTCCTTAGTAAAAGCAGCAGCAAATTTCTTGAAAATAAATGAATGTGTTGCTCTAGTATCAAATAAAACTTTAGCAGTCTTAGAGCAAACGATTAGTGTACCTTCCACGATTCCTCCTTCCACTGGTTCCGTCTCTTGGAGAGCTTGCAGACGGCCTTGCTTCTTTGCCGGGAGCTTCTCATCTTTAATGGATTGCTCATTCATCAGTGGGCAATTAGGGATCTGATGTTCTCAGCTTCCATATTGGAGACAGGCTCCTAGCTTCCTCCAGCATTCCTTGGTCCTATGACCAGCTTTGTCACAGTACTTACAAACTTCCTTGGAAGGTGTGGTGGTGGAGAATGGCATGACATTCTTTTGGAATTTCTTTCCTTTGGAGGACTCCCCTCCACTGTAGTACCGCTTCTTGTTGAATGATGCTTTAAAATTTCTCGGGCTTGTGACAGGTTCCTTCTTGTCCCTTCCTCGGATCCTCTCTTATAATTCGGTGGCATCCTCGAGCAACTGCGCACGCCGAACCATTTCCGAATAGACTTGGATGTCCATCGGTGCAAGTTGTGTAATATAATGGGGCCGAAGCCCGTTGAGGAACCTTTTAGCCTTCATCTTGTCCGTACACACCAAGTGCGGTGCATACCTAGTCATCCTTGAAAACTGGGCCTCATACTCGACTACTTTGTGTTGTGTCCCCTGGTTTTGATGATAACAATTCATAAATCATCTTTAGATAATTGAGGAATATCTAACAAGTTTGATTTAATGTATAGACTGACCAAGTACAGGAGATACACTCCAAGAGTGTTGACACCTCCCACAACGTGTCGACACATCTCGAAGAGATCATGTTGAACCTTTTCTGGTAGAGCACTAGCATAAAGCAAGTGTCGACACATCTAACCAAAGTGTCGACACCACAAGAAGAAATCCAACTGAAGCCAGTTCTATCTGGCCCCTTGGCTGACCAAAGTGTCGACACATTAAGTGAAAAGTGTCGACACCTCAGTTCCAAGAAGCAAGTCTTACTTCCCTCTGGGGCTTATGTCTCGACACCGTCTGGTGATGACTCGTCACATGGCGCAGCTATCTCGACACCACCCAGCGACGTCTCGACACGACGGCACGATTCACATGGAGTATGGTGCAAGTGTCGACACTTGCTCGTCAAGGTGTCGACATGTTCTGCTTGGAAGCCATCGGGTCCTCAAGATCTTAATGGGGTGTGTCGACACCCTGTGAGTAAAGTGTCGACATGTTCATGTACGTCATGAACGGATCTGCAACCGATTGATTCCACTATTCAAGATCCAAAACTTGTCTTGGAGGATCCACTCGATCCGAAAAAAGCTGTCAAGAAGATCACTGCGTTAGAGGATCTTATTCTGGCAGAGACATCCTCACAAAGGACGGTACCATTCCTGATATGGTCTCCTACCTACCCACATCTCTGCAGGCATGACAAGCAAGGGTCAACGTTGACAAGGAAGCACATCAAATAATGTGGAGCTAACCTTCTGGGTTCGTTCTTCTTGAAGTAGACAATGCAGGAGATGGAGAGTGTAACTGATATATAAGCAGGAGGAGTTCCAAGTGAAGTCAGCAAGAAAAGGGAAAAAGAAAAATAGGATACAAGGAAGCTATAGAGAAGCTTGCTCGTGAAGCGATCTCCTTCCTGGTGCTGCTAGAGTGAATGCAACGAAGAAGACACTTCTCTTCCTCACTCAAGGAGGTCTCTTATCCCTTGTGAACTAGAAGCAAGATCGTCCTTCCCTCTTGAGGTTGTGGTGACAAACCAGGAAGAACAAAAAGAGAACCAAGGAGTCCTCAAGTTCCTTCCCAGATAGGAGTTTTTCCTTCTCATAGAACTTCATTACGATACTCTGTCTGGCTGTTCTTTTTCAGTTTGCTTTTCTTCAAAACACATTCTCTCATTTCTGCACCCTACTTGCGAGCAGGAAGACAGACGGTGTGGTCACCGGTCTGTGAGTTTTGGGTTGTACTCCCTTAAGCTGTTTGGCATCAGAGCTGTGAGAGTGTATCTCTCTGATAGAAGCTGTGAATCAGCGGTAGTGCCTTTGCACTAGTGAAGCCTCATCAAGTTGTGTGAGGGGTGGACGTAGGTCTCTGGATAGAGACCAAACCACCTTAAAACTTGCGTCTTGTGGTTTGCTTTCCATTGTGTTCTAACGGTAGAAGCTTGATAGGAGCGTTCATAATATTCATCTGTGCATCTTGCCTCTTAGCTATCAACTTATTCTTGCCTTACTAGTCTTAGTATTGGATCTAGTTTTTATTTCCGCAAAGAAGGGCAAAAAGGGGCTGATCTATTCACCCCTCCCCTCTAGATCTGCCTACAACCACTCTACATGTGGTATCAGAGCTAGTCTCTCTATATGTGGTCTAACGACCTTGAGAGAACTGGTGATATGGTTACTAAGAGTCCTATGGTCGAAGGACACTCCATAAATAGACCTCCCTTTTTCACTGGGACAAATTATCCTTACTGAAAAAATCGCATGTAGGTTTTCATTAGAGCCCAGGATCATGAAGTCTGGCGAGTGATCAGTAGGGGACCATTTGAGCTACCTCCAGATGAGGACACATGGACTAAGGAACAGATCAGGACATCAACGCTGAACTGGGGTGCCAAGCACATTATGTAATGCTCCCTTCATCCAATAGAATTCTCAAGGGTGTCAACTTGCGCAACTGCAAAAGAAATGTGGGGCCGCCTTGAGGTAATATATGAAGGGACATAGTAGGTACACGCAACCAAAGCAAACATGCTGGTGTCTGAATATGAAAAATTTAGAATGAAATCTGATGAATCCATTTCGGACATGTATGCTAGGCTAATCGCTCTCACTAATGGCTTGACTGAGCTAGGTAATATCTATTCCGAGCAGGAGATAGTAAGGAAGATTCTGAGATCACTAACCCCTGTTTGGCATACAAAGGCCACTATAGTTAAAGAATCTAAAGACTTGACTACCATCAAGGTAGAAGAACTCATAGGGTCCCTGATGACCTATGAGATGAATCTAAAGAACAAAGAGGCTGAGGTAAGTAAAAAGAAGTCTCTGGCTCTCAAAGCTAGACCAAGCACCAAGGACTTATCTGAAGATGAAGAGCCTTCAAGTAGCAACATGGAAGAGGATGAAGTTGCTCTGTTGACAAGGAAGTTTAGAAGATTTTTAAGAAAGGAAGGTACATACTTCACAAAGAGGAAGCCTCAGGTAAAAAGAGGTTTCAGGCCAAGACCAGAAAATGTTAAGAAGTCTGAAAAGCTTGTCTGCTACTCTTGTAGGAAACCAGGACACATCAAGTCTGAGTGTCCAAAAGGAGCTAAGAAAGCAATGCCCAGGTGGAAGGGCAAGAAGAAACAGGCCATGGTGTGCACCTGGAGTGATGAAGAAGAGGAAGAGATTGAAGATAACTCCTCTGAAGAGGAGAAAGATGATCTCTGCCTGATGACCAAAGGAGAAAATGACAACGAGGTGAACTCTCCCGTTGAGCACTTCTCTACTGGTGATTGGGAAGAGGCTTACTTCGAATTGATGAATAAGTATGAAGTGTACAGAAAAGAAAATAAAATCTTAAAGAAGAAGGTTGACTCCTTTGTGCATGATGAAACTCTTAATGAAAAAATAATCTCCCTAAAAATTGAGATTGAAGATCTAAGAAAAATGAATGAAAATCTTGAAGAAGGAAGAAAAGAGATGAAAGATTTGGAAGATGAAAATGAAAGCTTGAGAGATGAAATTGATGAGTTGAAACTAAAAATGTAAGGCTATGTAAAAGATAACAATCTGTGCAATGAAAAGTCTGATGCATTTAAACAAGTCAACTCTCAACTGTTGAAAGAAAATGAAAAACTTCAAAAGGAGCTTGTAGATAAACAAACTGCTCTTGAAAAATTTGTTGATGGAAGTGAGAACTTGAATGCCCTACTAGGAACTAAGATAAACTTCAACAGGGAAGGGCTAGGGTATGAGCCAACCAAGAAGAAAACATTTAGGATAAAAATTACCACCTTTGTATCATCTTCCGATGCTTCAACCTCCAAATCAACACACCAAGAAAATGTTGAAAACAAAGGGAAAAAAAGGTAGGAGAATCAATCAATAAAACTTCCCATCAACCCAAAAAGGTTCACCAACAAACCCAAACAGGCCGACACCAGTCTAAGCTGAAGTCTACACATCCCATAAGAAGGAACCGTTATAATGTTGGAACAAGTCGAGACTATCCTCAGGACAGGTCGACACCCAAATGGTCAAACGCCTAACAATGCCCTAGGTTTACACCAATAGGTCGACACTTTCATAGCAGGAGGTCAACACATCCATCATCCAGAGACTACTATAAATGGATAGAACGAGAGACATGTCGACACTTTTCCTCCTACAGGTCGACACCTTCATGGGTTAAGGGTAGTTATGTTCCCTATGGCCATAGGTTCACTCAACCTCAACAACCTAGGTACTATGATACCTCCTATTCCTCTAGACCAACCAACTGGAACAGATGATCTAACAAACAATCCTTTTTCACCACTCCCAAAACCCATAAAGCCCAAGAAGCTAAAGAAAAGAAAAACCAGAACCCCCAGCAAAGCAAGAAAAACAAAAACGTTAACAAAGTCTGGATTTCAAAATCTGTGTTATCTTGCTTTACAGAAATGAAGAAACTATTGGGACCCAATTGTCCTTGGGTTCCAAACATTGTCACTTAATTCCTTGTGCAGGAGTGTCTTGCAGCCGTGCACAATCACTGGTATCTTGATAGTGGCTGCTCAAGACACATGACTAGAGATAGAACCAAATTTTGTCTCCTGGTAGAAAAGGAAGCTGGACATGTCACGTTTGGAGGAAACAACAAAGGAAAGATCATCGGTACAGGTAAAGTTGGTAAGAACCCATCCAACTCAATTGATAATGTATTGCTTGTTGATAGTCTGGAGTATAATTTGCTGAGCATAAGTTAACTTTGTGATAAAGGTCATACTATAGTCTTTGACTCTAATGAATGTAGGATCTTGCACCCTAATTCAAAAGAAACCAAGTTTTCTGGAAAAAGAGTCAATAACGTGTACATGATTGACTTAGATGACCCTGCTCACATAAATCTGTGTCTTGCTGCACCCAAATCTGAATTAGCATGCTTGTGGCATCGCATACTAGTTCATGCTAGCTACAATACTCTTCACAAATTGGTGAAGCATTCTATTGTAAAGGGACTGCCTGAAATTAAATTCAAATTGAACTCTAGAATTTGTGATGCATGTGCTCGAGGAAAACAAACTAGAAAGTCTTTCAAGAGCAGGACTGAAAACCTATCATCTAAACCACTTGAACTAATTCACATGGACTTGTTTGGTCCAACCAAAATAGCTAGCTTAAGTGGTAAGAGATATGGTTATGTCTTGGTAGATGACTTCACTAGATTCACTTGGGTATTTTATCTTGCACATAAAAATAATGCGTTTGATAAGTCTCAAGCATTCTATATGCAAGTGAAGCAAGATGGTAAGTTCATGATTTCCAACATAATTTCATATCATGGTGGTGAATTCGACAATGCTGATTTTGACAATCTGTGTAGGACAGAAGGAATAATTCACAGATTTTCATCACCAAGAACTCCTGAACAAAATGGGGTAGTTGAGAGGAAAAACAAAACTCTCATAGAGACGGCACGCACAATGCTTGCTGAAAAGCAATTACCAATGGGATTTTGAGCAGAAGCGGCAAACACTGCTTGTTATATCATCAACCGCTCAATGGTAAGGCTACTCACCAAAATGACTCCTTATGAGCTGCTGAAAGGTAAAAAGCCATCTCTCTTTCACATGAAAGTTTTTGGGTCAAAATACTTTGTTCATAATAATGATAAAAGTGTTCTGGACAAGTTTGAGCCGAAGATTGAAGAAGGGATATTCCTTGGGTATTCAGATAAGTCTAGAGCTTATAGAGTCTATAATCTTAAGACCCTTTGTGTGGAAGAATCCCCTCACATCACCTTTGATGAGATTGATCATGACAACATCTGCAGGGAAAATGATGACGGGGAATTCATGAACATAAAAGGAAAGGAAGAACTTCCACACGAGGAGACACAAGCAAATGAAGACCAAAGAGAGCCAAGCAACGTCGGTCACTGAAGCAGATGAAGGTAACACTCAACATGATCTAAGAGTGTTAAAAGACCATCCTTTAGAAAACATATTAGGTAATCTGCATGATCGAGCCAAAACTAGGTCTCATTTCAGAATTATGGATGAAATTGAACAACTTGCTCTAGTGTCTCAAACTGAACCCAAAAATATTGTGGAGGCCTTAAAAGATGAAAACTGGATAAACTCCATGCATGATGAATTAAACCAGTTTGAAAGAAACAAAGTCTGACATCTAGTTCCCAAGCCTCAAGAGAAATCTGGCATAGGAACTAAATGGGTCTTCAGGAATAAACTGAGTGAAGATGGAAAGATAATAAGAAACAAATCCAGATTAGTGGCTCAAGGGTATAATCAAGAGTTTGGCATTGATTTTGAAGAATCTTTTGCCCCCGTAGCTAGATTAGAGGCCATTAGAATTTTGCTTGCATTTGCATGTTCTCATAAAATCAAACTGCAGCAAATGGATGTTTAAAGTGCTTTTCTGAATGGTCTTATCAAAGAAGAAGTCTATGCAGAGCAACCCCCCGATTTTGAATGCACATATTTTAAAGATCATGTTTATAAGTTGGACAGGGCTTTATATGGCTTGAAGTAGGCACCTAGAGCTTGGTATGATAGACTAAACTCCTACCTCATCGACCAAGGGTATTCAAGAGGTAATGTAGACCAGACACTATTCACCAAGAGACAAGGTAAGGACATCTTGCTAGTCCAGATTTATGTGGATGATATAGTGTTTGGGTCCACTAAGCCTCAAATGTGTGAGGAGTTTGCTAAACTCATGACCAATGAATTTGAAATTAGTCTAATGGGTGAGCTTCAATTCTTTCTTGGCTTGCAGATTAATCAAAGCAATGAAGGGTGTTTCATCAATCAAGCCAAATATGTGAAGGAGCTGCTAAAAAGGTTTGATCTGACCAACTGCAAACGTTTAAGAACTCCTATGGGGACTGCTACTTCACTGGATGCAGATGAACAAGGTACACTTGTTGATGCAAAGAGGTACAGAGGTATGATTGGGTCATTACTCTATTTAACTGCATCTAGACCAGACATTTAGTTTATTGTTTGCCTTTGTGCTAGATGTCAGTCTAGTCCTAGAGAGTTCCACTTGACTACTGTCAAGCGTATCTTTAGATACCTCGCTGGCACTCAAGAATTGAGATTATGGTACCTTGCATCTTGTGAACTTTTACTCATTTCATATTCAGATGCAGACTATGCAAGATGCAAACTGGACCGCAAGAGCACTAGTGGCTATTGTCAATTTCTTAGTGGGTGTTTGGTTTCTTGGGCCTCCAAGAAACAACACTCGGTTGCTCTCTCAACTGTAGAGGCAGAATATGTTGCTGCAGGGAGTTGTGGCACTCAAATGTTGTGGATCAAACACCAACTCCAAGACTATAATAGATCTTGGTTGTGTTCCCATTCTGTGTGATAACACAAGTGCTATAAATCTTGCAAAAAATCTAGTCATGCATTCTAGGACTAAGCATATAGATATTAGGCATCATTTCATAAGGGATGAAGTCCTCAAAAATCACTTTGAGCTCCATTTTGTTGACTCGGAAAATTAGATTGTAGACATTTTCACCAAACCTTTAAGTAATGATAGGTTTTCAACATTAAGGAGAGAGCTAGGTCTATGTAGATCTCAATCCACTAAGGTTTGAGCTATTTACTCCTTCTATTTTGATGCACAAGTTACTTGTCTTTGCTATGATGGGTGCAAGGATCTCTGATTTGTCTAAGAACTGGTCTAATTTGTGGAATAAACTGTTTCATGATTGGTGGTCACACTTAGGGGGAGTTTGTATGCATTTATGGTTGTTCTAAGTTGCATATCATCTTTTGACGAAATGGTATATCAAGTGTTGAGTAGTGGAAAGATAGGTCATGCCTGTCAGGAAACACTCCCCATGCGTGTGGACTAGCCTCCGCCAAGTACCATGAGTTAGAAATGCATTTTGACTCTGTATAGTTAATTTCGAGTGCATAAGCATGTTTAAAGCTTTAGCATCCAATAAAGCACTTCTCAGTGGCAGCAAAGAGGTAAGACATCTCTTGAATGATTGACTAAAATAAGAAATTCAGAGGGACTGGCAGTAGAAGCTGGCAGGTGTATTTCAGAAATAAAGACATATACAAATCACAAAAACTGGCTGGGTACAGTCTATTGAACAGGTCGACACTTTTCAAGTCATGTGTCGCACCTTCAGGGCAATGGCTTAATGAAGGTCGGTGCACTTCTTGAGTAAGGTCGGTGCATGTTCTTCAACAAGGTCTGTGCATAATGGGTTTCTAGACCAACAAGGTCGGTGCACTTTTTGAGTAAGGTCGGTGCATGTTCTTCAACAAGGTCTGTGCATAATGGGATTCTAGACCAACAAGGTCGGTGCACTTTTTGAGTAAGGTCGGTGCATGTTCTTCAACAAGGTCTGTGCATAATGGGTTTCTAGACCAACAAGGTCGGTGTACATCCTAACCAAGGTCTGTGAATAGCAGTTAAGGTCTATGATTGTTTCAATTTCTACTCTACATAAGTCTGTGCATATCTGGTATTCATGCAACAATGTATGTGTAAAGTCTGCGCCTCCTCTAGGCAGGTCGACACCTCCACAGAATGTGTCGACACTATCACTAAGCCACTCGTGGGTAAGTGATCCAATGGAGAGTCATTCTAACCTCTTTCTTATCACTGCCTTCTTCATCTCCACATCAAACATTTTGCCTTTGAACCTTCTCTTATCATCGAGCATTGATTTAGGGGGAGTTGAGAATGTTTTTAATTCGTTCATACAACCCTGGATAAAGTATTCTATTATACTCCTATTAAGGAAGTGGTTTCATGCTTATAATCCTCATTTTCCTTAATAATTGCATTGAGTTCTACCAAAATTACACTCATAATAAGGTTAAAACACTCATCAAGTCTTTGATAATGACCATAGCCTCAACGTCTGAAAGTTGACTGCAAAAAGGCTTCTTGGTTTAAGAAATGATTGGCATGTATTGTCCTTAAACAAGTTACCCTTCTTGAAGCCAATTAGAGAATACACATCCTAAAACCATTCTGGAATAATTTCAGAGCAATGACCTCATTTTCAGAGAAATTAGATCCTACATTAATGAAATGAATGTTAATCTAGTCATGATGAAGACTGTCAACTCTGTTCAAAAGAAAACAGAAAGATAAGCTTCACTGAGTAACCAGGGACTCTGGCGTCTGAACAACGTGTTTCCTTGAGTCAAAAGTGCATGTTCTATCGGACTGTTGGTTAATTAATTAAAAAAAATGGTTTGGGGCTGACTCTATACCTCACTTCAAAACACAAAGGTATTTTGTTTATTTTCAATACTTGCTCTTTTTTTTAATCATGCCTAATGGACTTGATGAGTAAGACAAATGAGCTTGGTTATATACATTGACTTTCTCAAATATTTTAGTCTTATTATCTGTTGCAAAAATGGTTTCTCTCAAACCTTTATTACTAAAAAATGAGCTTATAAGCCTTAAACCGTTCTGAAATAAAAACAGCGGTATTTCAGCCATTTCTTATCTAAGGGTTGTTATTTCTAAAGGGAAAAATCTTAACTCTGCCTTTTAAACTCCACGGTGAAACTCACGTTTTCACTTTACCATTTTCCCCTCTCTCTCTCGCAAACCCTCTCTCCGGCACATCTGCACGCCCTCCCCGCGGAGGTCGACACCCCTCTCCATCACCCTTCACTTGTGCAACCGTCTCCCCAGCTTGCTCCAGTAGCCCTACGTCACCCCTCCCTTCCTTCTTTCTGCCCTCTCCATGGCTCCTCCGGTCACCCGCGGCAAGAGGAAGGATGCGGCCACATCCAAAAAGGCCGCTGCTATCGCCCCTGCAGCAAAGAAAGCACACAAAGAAGGGCATTCCAAGAGCATTGAAGATAGACCAGCTGCTGAACCAGCCAAGAGGAGAGCCGCAGAAGCCCAGGGTTCGAACAGTGACAAGGGCACGCTGCAACACCCTCCGGCAAAGAGGAAGCGTCTATCTGCAGCTGAAAAAGGGAAGTATTTGGTGTGTGCTCAATGATCAATGCCTATGATGGATGTTGTCTTGGGGAGCATGGGAGAATTGGTGTATGCTTAATGTTTGCACATGTTTGTAAAATCTGTATTATCACACACATCATTTTTTCATCATCAAAAAGGGGGAGATTGTTACATCCCCTAGTTTGTGTTTGGTTTCAATAATATCAAAACGATTGTGTTTGTGTGTGTATGTGTTTCATTGAGCAACATGTTTTATATCTTGATTTGATGAGTTGAAAGATGGAGTCAATGTTTACTCTTGAAAGCCATGTGAACTCTCGGTGTTTAAGGAACTAATGTTATATTTATGTTGGTTTGTAGGAACACAACTTCATGGCTCATACTTGGAATCTAAAAGAGTCCATCAATGAAGCTCTTCTTCTTAAAGGGAGTTAACTCTGTTCATGTTTGAAAGTTATATGAATCATTTGTATTTAAGGATCTCATGCATTGAATATTTTGATTTGCATGATCAAAATCTATTATTCATGTTTGAAACTCAAAGGAGTGCATCAATGAAGATCTTATTGAAAAAAGGAGTTGACTCACTCATTACATTGCGATGACTCTTCTATATTTCATGCATTTCATCAAATAGCTTTTAAAAGTCTTGATTGGGTATTTTCATGGGTTCTCATCATAAGATTTTTTAGACTTGAAATATCCTCAACCTTATAACTTGGAATTTGATGGATGTGATTTTAATGATGCTTGCTCGTTTCTTGGACTCATGGTAATTTAATTTGGGAAGATTATATCAATGCTCCTCTTGAGATAATGCTTCATGAATGTTAGCTTTTAATCAACAAGAATGCCATTTGAATGAATGTGGTTCCATGATATTATGCATGCTTTGCATTTGACATATTTGTTAACACTTGTGTGATGAAGTATTTTGTTGTTGAAGATCTAGTTGCCTTGTGACTGAATGGTTAAGCTCCCATGTCATTATTTTTGGTTGATTGAAAGGTCCATGTTTATCATAACAAAACCTAGTCATTTGGTGGAATGTATTTTTGTTGATTGATTTGAGAAGCCAAATACTTGGTTGAGTTAGTTCAATGATGTATTTTTATGTGAACTAGTTTAAAGAGTTAATGCTTGGTTCTTGAGTTTTGATTATCATCTAACCTCTTGGTTTATCATATTTTTACAGCTTCAAGTATGATTTTTAAACCCTCTCATGTCAAGTGGATGATGGTAACATCTAACCATTTTTTATGCTAAGTTCCGGGTCATTTTCATGAACATCTTTCATGAGGTTGCATTGCATTGGAAGTGTTTTATACATTCTTAAAATGAGATTTTTGAGCCTTTACAATGTGCTTAATGTTTTCTCATAAATCTTGTTGAAATGTGGTTTAGATGGTCTTAATACTTTATTGAATTATGATTCCCGGTTACTCGGATCCACGTTCCACATATTGAATTTTTGTGGGGTAGACAGCTTTTTTCTCACGACTACTTTTTAATGTCCATGTAGAGATTCAAGTTCCCGTTAAAGTGTTGAAAGGAATTTCTCAAATCCTTATCAATGAAAGTCATTAAATTCATTATGTGCATTAGTGTGGGGGTAAATTTTTGTTTTGCATGTATAAAATAAATCTAACAAGACACGGCTATGACTCCCCCTAAATGTATGCACGGTCGGAAATAAATCCTCCCCCTTAATATATGACATGTATCACATATGAATAAAATTACTATAATATAATTTATCAAGGAGGTGAGGTCTTAGAAAGATCAAGAAATGGTTTCATAGGGTAAATACTTACAAGTATGCAAGGATTCATGAAACATACATGCAAGCATCCACGAGTCAAGATATGCGATTATCATGAAATATATGCATATACTCTTTATGCATGAATATACAATATGCATCTTTTTATCATTTTATATGCATAGTATGTGAATGATATGCAAAGATGTCAATGCGATGCAGAATGTCAGATTTTTATTTAAAAGTTCTAAATGCATTGCAAAATTCAATATGGGTGCAAGATTCAAGTTTTCAATTTTTCATATGAATGATCTAAATGCACCTTATGAAGTTTCTAATGCATGTAACTTATAAAAGCATGAGAATGCAATGCAGGATGCACAATTTTTTTATTTATTTTAGAACATCATGCCAGATTGCACAAGGAGACATACATATCCAAATGATGAGCAATAACCATTTTCCAAGACTTGCCCTTTTTGAACAAGGGTACACAAATGATCAAAATCAAGTAGTGAACCCAAATTATTTTCTGAAATGTTCAAAACTAGATTTTCAATAACATTTCAAGAGCTTAGAGTTTCATCCACAAACCAAACAGATTTTACAGGTTCTGGTATGAGGTGGAGGTGAAGGTTTGAAAACCCAACTCACACATAGTGAGAGCTTCTAGGTGGACATAATCCACCCTTCCACTACACACCATTTGATATACCAGATACTCAATTACACTCAGATGCTCATTAGTCATTGCCTCACATTTCACATGGGTATTTTTGTGATGTATGTATTTTATAAATTTACCTACATTCATGGTTTATGTAGTACTCCTAGTTGTGTATGCACAAATCTCTTAGTTATGTTTCATGTCTTACACTCTTGAATTTGAATCACATGCTCTTCTCTTAACACGTGCCTCATTTAGAGGGAGTTACTATATGTAATATTTGTGTGCATGATGATTGTGCTTGTGTGCTTGCATGTTCATGCATTCCCTTTGAGTCTAATTCTGAGCACAAACCTTGCATTTGAAGGATAGAAGTCATCATGTGCATAGCTTCATATCTTGCATGATTAGCATTCACATAGTGCATATTCAGTGCATTTGAAAGATGACGCTAATCGTGTGTATATTTGCATATTTGACATTTTCAGCATGTAAATAGTTCATTCATGATAACATCTTGAACAAATCCATACTTTCCAACAATTGGCATAGTTCATTTTGAAATGCATATTCTGAACACTTCATGTTGCATAAATGCCAAACTGAGTTCAACAAATAAATGATATCCTATCTTCGAGGCTCTCTCTCCGAGAATTAAAATTGCATATGTTTGTGCCTCTATCTTGATCAACATTTGGTATCATATCTTTGTGCTTACATGTTCATTTTATGTCACATAACCCCCTGTCTTTTTGTAGATGACAAAAAGAGAGAGAATGTTTGGTGTGTGCTCAATGATCAATGCCTATGATGGATGTTGTCTTGGGGAGCATGGGAGAATTGGTGTATGCTCAATGTTTGCACATGTTTGTAAAATCTGTATTATCACACACATCATTTTTTCATCATCAAAAACGGGGAGATTGTTACATCCCCTAGTTTGTGTTTGGTTTCAATGATATCAAAACGATTGTGTTTGTGTGTGTATGTGTTTCATTGAGCAACATGTTTTATATCTTGATTTGATGAGTTGAAAGATGGAGTCAATGTTTACTCTTCAAAGCCATGTGAACTCTCGGTGTTTAAGGAACTAATGTTATATTTATGTTGGTTTGTAGGAACACAACTTCATGGCTCATACTTGGAATCTAAAAGAGTCCATCAATGAAGCTCTTCTTCTTAAAGGGAGTTAACTCTGTTCATGTTTGAAAGTTATATGAATCATTTGTATTTAAGGATCTCATGCATTGAATATTTTGATTTGCATGATCAAAATCTATTATTCATGTTTGAAACTCAAAGGAGTGCATCAATGAAGATCTTATTGAAAAAGGGAGTTGACTCACTCATTGCATTGCGTTGACTCTTCTATATTTCATGCATTTCATCAAATAGCTTTTAAAAGTCTTGATTGGGTATTTTCATGGGTTCTCATCATAAGATTTTTTAGACTTGAAATATCCTCAACCTTATAACTTGGAATTTGATGGATGTGATTTTAATGATGCTTGCTCGTTTCTTGGACTCATGGTAATTTAATTTGGGAAGATTATATCAATGCTCCTCTTGAGATAATGCGTCATGAATGTTAACTTTTAATCAACAAGAATGCCATTTGAATGAATGTGGTTCCATGATATTATGCATGCTTTGCATTTGACATATTTGTTAACACTTGTGTGATGAAGTATTTTGTTGTTGAAGATCTAGTTGCCTCGTGACTGAATGGTTAAGCTCCCATGTCATTATTTTTGGTTGATTGAGAGGTCCATGTTTATCATAACAAAACATAGTCATTTGGTGGAATGTATTTTTGTTGATTGATTTGAGAAGCCAAATACTTGGTTGAGTTAGTTCAATGATGTATTTTTATGTGAACTAGTTCAAAGAGTTAATGCTTGGTTCTTGAGTTTTGATTATCATCTAACCTCTTGGTTTATCATGTTTTTACATGTTCAAGGATGATTTTTAAACCCTCTCATGTTAAGTGGATGATGGTAACATCTAACCATTTTTTATGCTAAGTTCCGGGTCATTTTCATGAACATCTTTCATGAGGTTGTATTGCATTGGAAGTGTTTTATACATCCTTAAAATGAGATTTTTGAGCCTTTACAATGTGTTTAATATTTTCTCATAAATCTTGTTGAAATGTGGTTTAGATGGTCTTAATACTTTATTGAGTTATGATTCCCAGTTACTCGGATCCACGTTCCACATATTGAATTTTTGTGGGGTAGACAGCTTTTTTCTCACGACTACTTTTTAATGTCCATGTAGAGATTCAAGTTCCCGTTAAAGTGTTGAAAGGAATTTCTTAAATCCTTATCAATGAAAGTCATTAAATTCATTATGTGCAAGAGTGTTAGGGTAAATTTTTATTTTGCATGTATAAAATAAATCTAACAAGACACGGCTATGACTCCCCCTAAATGTATGCACGGTCGGAAATAAATCCCCCCCTTAATATATGACATGTATCACATATGAATAAAATCACTGTAATGTTATT
This sequence comes from Amorphophallus konjac, assembly GCA_022559845.1. Taxonomy (NCBI): domain Eukaryota; kingdom Viridiplantae; phylum Streptophyta; class Magnoliopsida; order Alismatales; family Araceae; genus Amorphophallus; species Amorphophallus konjac. The sequence goes on from CM040121.1 coordinate 253,936,754, forward strand.
TATCAAGGAGGTGAGGTCTTAGAAAGATCAAGAAATGGTTTCATAGTATAAATACTTACAAGCATGCAAGGATTCATGAAACATACATGCAAGCATCCACGAGTCAAGATATGCGATTATCATGAAATATATGCATATGCTCTATATGTATGAATATGCAATGTGCATCTTTTTGTCATTTTATATGCATAGTATGTGAATGATATGCAAAGATGCCAATGCGATGCAGAATGTCAGATTTTTATTTAAAAGTTCTAAATGCTTTGCAAAATTCAATATGGATGCAAGATTCAAGTTTTCAATTTTTCATATGAATGATCTAAATGCACCTTATGAAGTTTCTAATGCATGTAACTTATAAAAGCATGAGAATGCAATGAAGGATGCAAATTTTTTATTATTTTAGAACATCATGCCAGATTGCACAAGGAGACATACATATTCAAATGATGAGCGGTAACCATTTTCCAAGACTTGCCCTTTTTGAACAAGGGTACACAAATGATCAAAATCAAGCAGTGAACCCAAATTATTTTCAGAAATGTTCAAAAATAGATTTTCAATAAAATTTCAAGAGCTTAGAGTATCATCCACAAACCAAACAGATTTTATAGGTTCCGGTACGAGGTGGAGGTGAAGGTTTGAAAACCCAACTTACACATAGTGAGAGCTTCTAGGTGGACATAATCCACCCTTCCACTACACACCATTTGATATACCAGACACTCAATTACACTCAGATGCTCATTAGTCATTGCCTCACATTTCACATGGGTATTTTTGTGATGTATGTATTTTATGAATTTGCCTACATTCATGGTTTATGTAGTACTCCTAGTTGTGTATGCACAAATCTCTTCGTTATGTTTCATGTCTTACACTCTTGAATTTGAATCACATGCTCTTCTCTTAACCCGTGCCTCATTTAGGGAGAGTTACTATATGTAATATTTATGTGCATGACGATTGTGCTTGTGTGCTTGTATGTTTATGCATTCCCCTTGAGTCTAATTCTGAGCATAAACTTTGCATTTGAAGGATAGAAGTCATCATGTGCATAGCTTCATATCTTGCATGATTAGCATTCACACAGTACATATTCAGTGCATTTGAAAGATGACGCTAATCGTGTGCATATTTGCATATTTGACATTTTCAGCATGTAAATAGTTCATTCATGATAACATCTTGAACAAATCCATACTTTCTAACAATTGGCATAGTTCATTTTAAAATGCATATTCTGAACACTTCATGTTGCATAAATGCCAAACTGAGTTCAACAAACAAATGGTATCCTATCTTTGAGGCTCTCTCTTCGAGAATTAAAATTACATATGTTTGTGCCTCTATCTTGATCAACACTTGGTATCATATCTTTGTGCTTACATGTTCATTTTATGTCACATAACCCCCTGTCTTTTTGTAGATGACAAAAAGGGGTAGAATGTTTGGTGTGTGCTTAATGATCAATGCCTATGATGGATGTTGTCTTTGGGAGAATGGGAGAATTGGTGTATGCTCATTGTTTGCACATGTTTACAAAATCTGTATTATCACACACATCATTCTTTCATTATCAAAAAGGGGGAGATTGTTGCATCCCCTAGTTCCTGTTTGGTTTCAATGATATCAAAACGATTGTGTTTGTGTGTGTATGTGTTTCATTGAGCAACATGTTTTATATCTTGATTTGATGAGTTGAAAGATGGAGTCAATGTTTACTCTTGAAGGCCATGTGAACTCTCGGTGTTTGAGGAACTAATTTTATATTTATGTTGGTTTGTAGGAACACAACTTCTGTTGTGACTCCACTGTGTTGATGACGTTGACAATGTGTTTTACTTCATTGTCAATAGCTTGTTTTGATTGATTGGTAACTGTTTTTATTTTGATGAAATTATTTTTATCAGGTTGTCTGTGTATATAATGCAGGTCAGAGTCTATACTATCGTGCACACATGCATAGGTCTACATTACATTGCAGCATGAACATAGAGTCCATACATGTCATTGTGTAGTCTGGACAATTGTGGGTCGACCCCCTTGTTCACATGGGTCGACTCCTCAGATTAGCACAGCCTATACACTGCATAACATAGTCTATACACTACACGTTCAAGTTCATAGTATATACATTGCTGCATTGCCTGCACGAGGAAGTCTGTACATTGGCTGTTGGCTTGCACGCTCACTCAAGTCCACACATCGTGAAGTATGCACATTGTGGCTTGCTCATTCACTCACTCAGCCCTGTCAAGTCCATACATTGGGCTACTGTGCAAGTCCATACATTGGCCTTCAGGCTTGCAAGTCTATACATTGCTTGTCGATTGCAATGTCTGTACAGAGTTCAGAGAGTTCAAAGTGTTCATAGTCTACACATTCATTCACTATTCATGTTGCATCAAGTTCAAAGTCCATACATTGGACTGTAGCATGCACGAAGCTAAGTCTGTACATTGGCCTCCATGCCTCAAGTTTATACATCGGAATGTTTGGCCAAGTCTGTACATCCTTCTGTTGATAGCCCAAGTCTATACATTGGACTGTTTGGCCAAGTCTGTACATCGTTGCTTGCCAAAGTCTGCACATTGGCATCTGTTCCTACGTTGCAATTCCATGTCTGCACATTGGGTTCTTTACCTACGTTCAGCTTTGAAAGTCTATACATTGGTTTTCATTTCAAGTCTGTACAGACTTTGGTTTGTGCAAGTCTATACAACCGACTGTTCAGCTTGTGACCAAGTCTGTACAGCCAGGGCGACTGTTAAGTCTATACATTAGCCACCTTGATTTGATCAAGTCTGTACATAGTTTCTTTTGGCAAGTCCATACATTGAATGTCTATACATTCGTTTGCCTTGCATCATTCATTAACTCTGTACAGCCCCTTCGCTTGGCAAGTCTGGACGTTGTGGATGTCTATACACTCGATTGCCTTGCCTTGGTCAAGCCTATACAGAGTTTCTTCAGCTAAGTATATCCATTGCTTCACGACGTGAAGTCTATACATGCCTTATTCAAGTCTTCACATGATGAAGTCTATAAACTCAACTCCTTCACACTTCAAGAAGTCTGTACATCCTTCAATGCATTGCATGCATCGTTCGTGAAGTCTGTACATCGAGTAAAGTCTGATGAAGTGTATACAGCGTCCATTTCTCTTAGAGTCTCATGCATATATGAAGTCTGTATATTGCATTTGCATTCACAACGTCTTCACACTTGAAGTCCATACATCGTTAGGTGTCTGTCAAGTCTTCATATTACTTAAGACTGTACAGCGGCTGCTTCACATATGAAGTCAGTATATCACATAGCTTCACATAGATGAAGTCTATGCATTAGGCTGAGTCTGTACACTGCATTCGAGTTCACAAGTCCATACAGTGAAACCTATACAATGCAGTTCATCTTATAAGTCTATACAGAGTTCTTCACTTAACCTGATAATCCGATACTCTGTCTGACAGGGATCTGCTATTGAGATTGTTGACATGGCTAGTGATCCCAGCAGGACGAGGTGATCAGATGCTGCCACGTGGATGAAAGCACCTCGAGTCTGGTGAATTCCTTGGGCAGGAAATGTGGAAGACACACGCCCTCATCCACCTGCTGCTAGTATATAATGAAGCCTTCATCGTCAGATGGAGGCTAATCGAAGTGTGGCAAGTCTATACAGTGAGACAAATCTGAGACAGTAGAGAGCCATCGAGATCCAAAGAGAAGAAAAGGAGAGAAGAAGAAAGTGAGAAGAAATGAGTTGAGAGAGTGATATGAGAGCTTGTGAATCAGCGTCTTGGTCCAGATACCAGAGCTGATATTGCTCACTTTGAGCTACAGTCATTTTGATGTTCCTCCATTCGATTGTGTTTTTCTTGCTTTTCAGTCTTTTTATTTTTCTTTTGAAAACTCTTGTTCGATCAATCTGTTAGTCAGCGGTGTCAAGCTGTGAGGTAGCGGTGTGCAGAGGTGTTACCTCTGGTCGGCTAAGCTGTAGTGCCCAACAGAGCAAGCTGTGAAGCTCAGCTATTGCAGAGGGTGTTCCTCTGGTCGGGATAAGCTGTAATCCCCATCCGTTGTTGGCAAGCTGTAGTGCCCAGCAGATTGAAGCTGTGTATCGGCAGTAATCCACATTCGAGTTGAATGTGGGGTGGACGTAGGTCGGATTGACCGAACCACCTAAAAGTCTTTGTGCCTCTCGTGTGTTTGCTTGTCTGTTTAGCAGATCTTGTTTCCATCATTCGGTGCTTTGACTGTGGTTGTCCAGTGTTCTTTTAATTCCGCATTTGAATCTAGGCATAATTTTTAATTAGCCTGTTGATCTATTCACCCCCCCTCTAGATCCACATTCTGTGGTGAAAGAGCCTTCCATCTAACTCCAACAATTGGTATCAGAGCTAGACTCTTCTACAGGGACTTACCGCCCGAAGAGGATAAGAACAGATGGACGGAAGAGGGATGATAGCTGAAGGACACTCCACATCCAAGCCCCCGTACTTCTATGGAACCAACTACGCATACTGGAAGCACCGTATGCCGGTATTCTTGAGAGCTAAAGACTATGAAATCTGGAAGGTGGTTAGCAAGGGACCTTTCGAGCTATCCCCTAATGAAGATGTATGGATCAAGGAGGAAATTAGAAGGTCCACGCTCAACTGGAGTGCAATCAATGCAATCCAGTGTTCTCTGCATCCCACCGAGTTCTCACGAATATCTGCCTGCTCCTCAACGAAGGAAATGTGGGATGCACTTGAAGTCATCTACGAGGGGACCTCACAAGTCAGAGAGACCAAGACCAATCTACTGGTTTCAGAATACGAGGCTTTCAAGATGAAGCCTAATGAGACAATCAAAGAAATGTATGCTCGGTTGACTATTATCACAAATGGTCTCAGAGGGTTCGGGAAGAAGTACTCTGAGTATGATATAGTCAGGAAGATTTTGCGATCCTTGACTCCAATTTGGCACACAAAGGCCACCGTTATGGAAGAGTCAAGAGATCTGCACAATACAAGGACAGATGAGCTTATCGGATCTCTAATGGCATATGAGATGAATCTGCCGAAGATAGAGGAGGCTGATAGAAAGAGGAAGCCAATAGCTCTGAAGGCTGGTGCTAGCAAATCCAGTCGATCCAGCCCCAACGGATCATCAACTGAAGAGAGCTTGTCTGAAGAAGAAATGGCAAATGATGATATGGCTATGATTACTAGGGAATTCCGACGTTTTCTCAAGAAAGAAGGAAGAAGATTCAGCCGAAGAAATCCCAGTGGTGGCCGCCGAGACACAAGGTACAAATCAAACCCTGTAAAGAAAGTTGAAACTAATGTTTGCTATCAATGCAGGAAGGCTGGTCACTTTAAAGCTGAATGTCCGACAAATCAGAACCTCAAGGACAAGCCCATGAAAAAGAACACAAGAGGGAAAGCTATGGTGAGTACCTGGAGTGATGAGGATGAGGGATCCTTGAGCAACACTTCGGACAGTGAAGTTGAAGCTGAGAAGCCAATCTGTCTCATGGCAACCAGCTCAGAAGATAGAGAGGAAGAATCTGATGAGGTATCCTCTCGTTTTGAAAACTTTACTATTGCTGATTGGATGGATGCTTATAATGAACTTGCTGATAGAGTAGATGATGTCAGAAAAGAAAATAGGCATCTACGAAGAAAAATTAACATCATACAAAATGATACTTCATTGTCTGATAAAATTGCATGCTTAGAGAATGAGAATAGTAAGATGAAACTCACATGTTCTGAATTTGAAGAAATCAAGAAAGAACTGAAAATCTCTAAGGAAGAAAATGTGAGATTAGACAATGAAATTGATGCATGGAAATTGAAAATTCAGAATTATGAAAGTGAGATAAAAATTACCTCTGAAAAATATGAAGCTATCCTCAATGTAAATAATGAATTGAAAAAGTCGATTGATGAAATTCAGAAAGACAATGAGGATAAGCTGAAAACCATTGAGAAAATGACCCAAGGATCTGAAAATTTAAATGCTCTATTGGGGTCGAAGGTTAATTTCAGGAGAGAGGGCCTAGGATTTAACTCTAGTGCAACTAAGAGCTTTGGAATGAAAACTATTTCCTTCGTTGCACAAAAGGAGAGAGGACCTATGATTAACATGAATTCTAATAATACTGTGAACACTAATGTGAATCTGAAAAAGCCCAATGCAGAGGAGAAGGGCAAACAGAAAGTTGGTGAGCCTAGTAGAATTGGCACTTCCAAACCTAGCTCTAGTGTTCAACCCAAGGCTAGGGGTCAGCCTGCTCAGGTAAATAAGTCCCATGTCAATGCTAAAAAGTCTTCACCACCACCATCACAGAAAAAGACCCAACAAAAACCTATGAACAGGTTAGCAGGGTCAAGAGTGCAGGGAAGACAAAATGCTTTTAGGAGTCAGCCCAACAAATTCAATCCACCTAGAGTCCAGTCCTACTACCCCACACAGTCAATCTATCCTAATGGGTTTGGGTGGACTAGAACTCAAGGGATGCATACAGGGTATGTTCAACAACCTACACAATTTTACAGACCCTATGTCCGAAATTGGGGTAATGGGTATGGTAGTCAAACAACCAGGAACTTCCAATCTTACAGCCAACCCAAATATTACCCTGATCAAAACTTTATGAATGCTACTTGGCTGAAGCATTGGCACAATAACAACAATTCTGTGAATAACTCTGTTGGTGCGAATAAAAGGAAGAACAACAAAAATGAGAGAAGAAATGACATAAGGAAATCTGTAAAATCCACTGAACAAAGTTCTTTTAAACAAATATGGATTCCCAAAGCCATGCTTTCTTTCTTTACTTGCACTTCATCTGCATTGGAGCCCAATCAGTCTTGGGTTCCAAACTCTTTGCCCTAATTATGTGTGCAGGTATGCCTGGCAGCCAAGAGCAACTTGTGGTATTTGGACAGTGGCTGCTCCAGGCATATGACAGGAGATAAGGCTAAGTTCTGCATGCTGACTGAAAAGCTAGGAGGCATTGTCACCTTTGGAAGCAACACAAAGGGTAGGATCATTGGATCAGGTAAGGTAGGTAAGTGTTCCACCTGCTGCATTGATGATGTTATGATGGTTGAAGGGTTATCTTATAATTTACTCAGTATTAGCCAGTTGTGTGATAAGGAACATAAAGTTTTATTTGATTCTCAATGCTGTAAGGTTTTTGAACCTGATTCTGATATTGTCAAATTTTCTGGAAAAAGAATAAACAACACATACACGATAGATTTAGATGATATTCAGCATTCTAACCTATGTCTAACTGCCAGTAGAGAAGATTTAGCATTTTTATGGCATCATAGGTTAGGCCATGCGAGTTATACTGTTTTGCATAAACTAAACAAGCATAGCATGGTTAAAGGACTCCCTGAAGTCTCTTTTAAAAAGGAAAATAAATTTTGTAATGCATGCATTCAGTCCAAGTTGACTAGAAAATCATTCAAATCTAGGACAGAAAACCTATCCACTAAATCTTATGAACTGATACACATGGACCTATTTGGGCCAACCAGGTTTGTCAGTTTATCAGGGAAGAGGTATGGGTTTGTCTTAGTAGATGCTTTTTCTAGGTATACTTGGGTATTTTTTCTCTCACATAAGAATGATGCATTCTTAGAATTTCAGGAGTTCTGTATAAGAATAAAGTAGAAAATTGAAAATATTTTGACTGATCATGGAGGTGAGTTTGAAAACTCACACTTTGAAGAATTTTGCAGGTCAAATGGGATGCATCATATGTTCTCCTCACCCAGGACACCTGAGCAGAATGGTGTTGTTGAGAGGAGAAACAGAACTCTAGTGGAGATGGGCCGAACTCTCTTAGTTGAAGGTCAACTGCCAAGAAAATTCTGGGCTGAAGCAGTCAACACAGCCTGTTATGTAATTAACATGGCAATGGTAAGACCTTCTACCTAGAAAACCCCTTATGAGATCTTGAGAGGTAAGAAACCTTCAATCGCCCACTTCAAGGTCTTTGGTTGTAAATGTTTTATACATATAAATGACAAGAGAGGCCTTGATAAATTTGAGCCAAAAGGTGAACCAGGAATCTTCCTCGGTTATTCTGAAAACACTCAGGCTTATTGAGTGTTCAATTTAAACTCAAAAATTGTTGAAGAATCTCCGCACATTATCTTTAATGAATCCTTGATGGAAACTAACCATGGTCATTGCAGGAATGAAGATGGGAACATTTTAAAAGATGATAACTCTGGAGACCAGTCTGATGGTGAAGAAGAAAAAGAAGAGCAGAATGAAGAAGAATCTGAAGTTCAGGGGGAGGTAAGTGAAATTCCTGAAACTCATATTGTTAATATCAGATATCTTAAAGATCACCCTGTGAATAATGTCATTGGCAATCTGAATGATCCCCCTAAGACTAGAGGTTACTTTAGAATTCAGGATGAATTAAATACATATGCTCTTGTCTCTCAAATTGAACCCAAGTCCATTGACTGTGCCCTCAAGGATGTGCATTGGACTAATGCCATACATCAGGAGCTTAATCAGTTCGACAGGAACAAGGTGTGGCATTTGGTCCCACCTCCTGATCATGGAACAGTTATAGGGACTAAGTGGGTATTCAGGAATAAATCTGATGAATTAGGGAATATTGTTAAAAATAAAGCCAGACTTGTTGCTCAGGGGTATAACCAGGAGTTTGGTATTGACTTTGAAGAGTCATTTGCCCCTGTAGCCAAATTAGAAGTTGTTAGGATTTTATTGGCTTATGCATGCTCCCTAGGAATAATCCTTCAGCAGATGGATGTAAAATCTGCATTCTTGAATGGGAAAATTAGTGAGGAGGTCTATGTACGACAGCCCCCTGGGTTTGAATGTCTAGATTTCCCTAATCATGTTTACAAATTAAATAAAGCTCTCTATGGTCTTAAGCAAGCTCCCAGAGCTTGGTATGACAGGTTGAGCAAGTTCCTTACTGATCAAAATTTCACTAGAGGAGTAGTTGATCAGACCTTGTTTACAAAGGTGAGTCATTCTGACATTCTTATTGTACAAATTTATGTGGATGACATTATTTTTGGGTCAACTAACCACAAATTGTGTGAGGAATTTTCTAAAACAATGACTAATGAATTTGAAATGAGCTTAATGGGTGAGCTCAAATTGTTTCTTAAACTGCAGGTTACACAAACAAAGGATGGAATGTTTATCACTCAGTCCAAGTACACAAGGGATCTACTCAAGAAATACAAGATGGACAACCTCAATGAGATAGCTGCTCCAATGGGTACCTCTACAAGCTTGGATGCAGACACTAAAGGTAAACATGTTGATCAAAAGTTATACAGAGGTATGATCGGATCCCTTCTCTACTTAACAGCATCTAGGCTTGATATTCAATTTGCTGTAGGATTATGTGCTAGGTTTCAGGCCAGTCCTAAAGAAACTCATCTTAAAGCTGTAAAAAGGATTTTTAGATATCTGCTAGGCACCCAAGAGCTAGGATTATGGCATCCTGCTACGTGTGAGTTAGAGCTTCTAGCTTACACTGATGCTGATTATGTTGGGTGTCGAGTAGATAGAAAAAGCACTAGTGACTATTGTCAATTTCTTGGTGGCTGTCTAGTATCTTGGGCATCTAAGAAGCAACACACTGTAGCCTTATCTACAGCTGAGGCTGAATATGTTGCAGCTGGTAATTGTGCTGCCCAAGTACTATGGATCAAGCACCAACTAGATGATTATCAGATAAAACTGGAATGTATTTCAATTTTATGTGATAATACTAGTGCCATATGTCCTGCTAAAAATCCTGTTCATCATTCTAGGACTAAACACAAAGAGATAAAACACCATTTTCTTAGAGATGCTGTGAATAAAAAGGAAATCGAACTAAATTTTATTGAAACAGACAAACAAATTGTTGATATCATTACTAAGCCACTTGGAAATGAAAAGTTTAAATTTTTTAGAAGAGAACTTGGCTTGTGTAAGTTTCAGCATGATGAATAAAATTTTCAGCTGTTTTGAATAAAATTTCTGATTTGGACTTGCATCTAATAGCTTGTATAAAACTCTGTGAAGGTTGATTGGTGCAACAGACTCATGATCATGCATGACACTCATATTATTTTCTCATGATCATCACTGCATATAGAACTGTTTTGCACTACATTTCTCTGCATAACCCTGGTGGACACATTGCATGATAGTACAGTCTGAATAAGCATGAACTTCAAAAATCATTTGATCAGTCATCTTTTGCAAAAATTGCATGCATATAGACAGGGGGAGTATTGTCAGAATTTCAAGGTGAACTGCTGCGTCGACGCTGCTATACTGTGGCGTTGACGCAGTGAACTAGATCTGTGAATGTCTATGTTTCATTATTCTGATGAGTTGACGCTGCAATAGGGTGGAGTCGACGCACTGACACTATCTCAGTATTGCCTCTTCAACTGATGCGTGGACGCCTTGAACTCCCAGCGTCGACGCTGTCTATTCATCCTTTGACTCTGAATGATTGAGTCTGACAGCTTGGCAATCTTTTAATCAGTTCTAATATTAAGCAATAAAAAATAGACCTCTTCCCTCATAAGAACTTTAATTGCTTAAAGACTGACTTAATGGTTTAAATTTTATAATCTTTAGAGTTGAAAGACTACAATCAGTAAATAAGGATGCTAAAAATTGATAAAGCTCTCAACCCTCATCTTATTTCATGTCAGACAAAGTTAGTTATATTTGAAATCTAAAAACTCATCTAAAGTCATGTTAGAGAAACTAAGTATGTGTATTGTCCTTAAACAAGTCATTCTGAAACAAATAAAGGACAGCTAAGAAAGATATTGAAAAACATTGAAAATAAATTGAAAAATAGCATTGGCAGAGCAATGACTGGTAAATCACTGAGAAACTGAGTGATCCATCAAAGAAGTGGAAAACACTCATGTCATGAGGTGTATCAACTATCTCTGTATAAAATGATCAAAACAGTAGGGTGGTTTCATTGAGTACTTGGGGGTAACTGGCGTCTGATAAATGACAAATTTTACTTCAAAGAATTTTCATGGATTTCAATTGTTTAATTTCAATACATGACCTGGTTTCTCTTAACACATTTTACTGAGTCTATGAAAGTAAGATATTCTGAAACTGAATCTCTCATGTAAATATAATTCTAGTTTATTGTTTTATCATGCACACCTACCTTATCCAATGAATGTAGTGCATGAACTCTCATTTTTATAACCTTTAAACCAGAACCTCACTTTCTAAGCAGTTTCTAAATTCTTATGACTGAAGGTTCTGTGCTTTAGCTGCTTAATTTCTGAACTACTTGATAAGAATGCCAGTCAGCTGACTCTTCTTGTTCCTTCCCTTGTATTTTTTTCCTCTTTGTTGATGGCAAAGGGGGAGAATATATTATCTATTTGATGAATTCATTCCAGGGAAGTATATGCATCATGTCTATGGCAAAGGGGGAGAATTTGTGAGCAGAGAGTTGTGTTCATGTCTCAGCATGTCATTCATAGCATTTCATAGCATCTGCATGACAATCTGAATAACAATTCATATCTTTCATCAAAATTGCATCTGCATAACAAGATGTTGCTACTCTATATAATAGGGTGTTGCCATCATCAAAAAGGGGGAGATTGTTGTGACTCCTCTGTGTTGATGACGTTGACAATGTGTTTTACTTCATTGGCAACAGCTTGTTTTGATTGATTGGCAACTGTTCTTATTTTGATGAAATTGTTTTTATAAGGTTGTCTGTGTATATAATGTAGTCAGAGTCTATACTGTCGTGCACACACCCACAGGTCTACATTGCATTGCAGCATGAACATAGAGTCCATACATTTCATTGTGTAGTCTGGACAGTTGTGGGTCGACCCCCTTGTTCACATGGGTCGACTCCTCAGATTAGCATAGCCTATACACTGCATAACATAGTCTATACACTACACGTTCAAGTTCATAGTATATACATTGCTGCATTGCCTGCACGAGGAAGTCTGTACATTGGCTGTTGGCTTGCACGCTCACTCAAGTCCACACATCGTGAAGTATGCACATTGTGGCTTGCTCATTCACTCACTCAGCCTTGTCAAGTCCATACATTGGGCTACTATGCAAGTCCATACATTGGCCTTCAGGCTTGCAAGTCTATACATTGCCTATCGATTGCAATGTCTGTATAGAGTTCAGAGAGTTCAAAGTGTTCATAGTCTACACATTCATTCACTGTTCATGTTGCATCAAGTTCAAAGTCCATACATTGGACTATAGCATGCACGAAGCTAAGTCTGTACATTGGCATTAACTTTCCAAGTCTGTACATTGGCCTCCATGCCTCAAGCCTATACATCGGAATGTTTGGCCAAGTCTGTACATCCTTCTATTGATAGCTCAAGTCTATACATTGGACTGTTTGGCCAAGTCTGTACATCGTTGCTTGCCAAAGTCTGTACATTGGCATCTGTTCCTACGTTGCAATTCCAAGTCTGCACATTGGGTTCTTTACCTACGTTCAGCTTTGAAAGTCTATACATTGGTTTTCATTTCAAGTCTGTACAGACTTTGGTTTGTGCAAGTCTATACAACCGACTGTTCAGCTTGTGACCAAGTCTGTACAGCCAGGGTGCCTGTTAAGTCTATACATTAGCCACCTTGATTTGATCAAGTCTGTACAGAGTTTCTTTTGGCAAGTACATACATTGAATGTCTATACATTCGTTTGCCTTGCATCATTCATTAAGTCTGTACAGCCCCTTCGCTTGGCAAGTCTGTACGTTGTGGATGTCTATACACTCGATTGCCTTGCCTTGGTCAAGCCTGTACAGAGTTTCTTCAGCTAAGTATATACATTGCTTCACGACGTGAAGTCTATACATGCCTTGTTCAAGTCTTCACATGATGAAGTCTATACACTCAACTCCTTCACACTTCAGGAAGTCTGTACATCCTTCAATGCATTGCATGCATCGTTCATGAAGTCTGTACATCGAGTGAAGTCTGATAAAGTGTATACAACGTCCATTTCTCTTAGAGTCTCATGCATATATGAAGTCTGTACATTGCATTTGCATTCACAACGTCTTCACACTTGAAGTCCATACATCGTCAGGTGTCTATCAAGTCTTCATATTGCTTAAGACTGTACAATGGCTGCTTCACATATGAAGTCAGTACATCGCATAGCTTCACATAGATGAAGTCTATACATTAGGCAGAGTCTGTACACTGCATTCGAGTTCACAAGTCCATACAGTGAAACCTATATAATGCAGTTCATCTTATAAGTCTGTACAGAGTTCTTCACTTAACCTGATAATCTGATACTCTGTCTGACAGGGATTTGCTACTGAGATTGTTGACATGGCTCGTGATCCCAGGAGGACGAGGTGATTAGATGCTGCCATGTGGATGAAAGCACCTCGGATCTGGCGAATTCCTTGGGTGACAAATGTGGAAGACACATGCCCTCATCCACCTGCTGCTAGTATATAATGAAGCCTTCATCTTCAGATGGAGGCTGATCGAAGTGTGGCAAGTCTATACAGTGAGATAAATCTGAGACAGCAGAGAGCCATCGAGATCCAAAGAGAAGAAAAGGAGAGAAGAAGAAAGTGAGAAGAAATGAGTTGAGAGAGTGATATGAGAGCTTGTGAATCAGCGTCTTGGTCCAGATACCAGAGCTGATATTGCTCACTTTGAGCTACAGTCATTTTGATGTTCTTCCATTCGATTGTGTTTTTCTTGCTTTTCAGTCTTGTTATTTTTCTTTTGAAAACTCTTGTTCGATCAAGCTGTTAGTCAGCGGTGTCAAGCTGTGAGGCAGCGGTGTGCAGAGGTGTTACCTCTGGTCGGCTAAGCTGTAGTGCCTAGCAGAGCAAGCTATGAAGCTCAACAGTTGCAGAGGGTGTTCCTCTGGTCGGGATAAGCTGTAATCCCCAGCCGTTGTTGGCAAGCTGTAGTGCCCAGCAGATTAAAGCTGTGTATCAGCAGTAATCCACATTCGAGTTGAATGTGGGGTGGACGTAGGTCGGATTGACCGAACCACCTAAAAGTCTTTGTGCCTCTTGTGTGTTTGCTTATCTGTTTAGCAGATCTTGTTTCCATCATTCGGTGCTTTAACTGTGGTTGTCCAGTGTTCTTTTAATTCCGCATTTGAATCTAGGCATAATTTTTAATTAGCCTGTTGATCTATTCACCCCCCCCTCTAGATCCACATTCTGTGGTAATAGAGCCTTCCATCTAACTCCAACAACTTCATGGGTCATACTTGGAATCTAAAGGAGTCCATCAATGAAGCTCTTCTTCTTAAAGGGAGTTAACTCTGTTCATATTTGAAAGTTATATGAATGATATGTATTTAAGGATCTCATGCATTGAATATTTTGATTTACATGATCAAAATCCATGATTCATGTTTGGAACTCAAAGGAGTGCATCAATGAAGATCTTATTGAAAAAGGGAGTTGACTCACTCATTGTATTGCGTTGACTCTTCTATATTTCATGCATTTCATCAAATAACTTTTCAAAGTCTTGATTGGGTATTTTCATGGGTTCTCATCATAAGATTTTTTGGACTTGAAATATCCTCAACCTTATAACTTGAAATTTGATGGATGTGATTTTAATGATGCTTGCTCGTTTCTTGAACTCATGGTAATTTAATTTGGGAAGATTATATCAATGCTCATCTTGAGATAATGCTTCATGAATGTTAGCTTTTAATCAACAAGAATGCCATTTGAATGAATGTGGTTCCATGATATTATGCATGCTTTGCATTTGGCATATTTGTTAACACTTGTGTGATGAAGCATTTTGTTGTTGAAGATCTGGTTGCCTTGTGACTGAATGGTTAAGCTCCCATGTCATTATTTTTGGTTGATTGAGAGGTCCATGTTTATCATAACAAAACCTAGTCATTTGGTGGAATGTATTTTTGTTGATTGATTTGAGAAGCCAAATACTTGGTTGAGTTAGTTCAATGATGTGTTTTTATGTGAACTAGTTCAAAGAGTTAATGCTTGGTTCTTGAGTTTTGATTATCATCTAACCTCTTGGTTTATCATATTTTTACAGGTTCAAGGATGGTTTTTAAACCCTCTCATGTCAAGTGGATGATGGTAACATCTAACCATTTTTTATGCTAAGTTCCGGGTCATTTTCATGAACATCTTTCATGAGGTTGCATTGCATTGGAAGTGTTTTATGCATCCTTAAAATGAGATTTTTGAGCCTTTACAATGTGCTTAATGTTTTCTCATAAATCTTGTTGAAATGTGGTTTAGATGGTCTTAATACTTTGTTGAATTCATGGTAATTTATTCTTGATTTTTGGGAATTTTTCCGACACTTAATCGGGGCTAAAACTACCTTTTCTTGACCCTTAGCAGAAGGGGTCGACCCACCTTGGGCTGTGTGCTGTCTGCATAGCAGACATCCCAGCCAACTGCATGGGTCGACCCCTGGGGTCGACCCACTGCATGGGTCGACCCCTGTAAACAGAACCTATATTTGGTTCTGTTTGGCCCTCTGCTGCCCGAGGGTCGACCCCAAGGGTCGACCCCTTCCGGTCGGGATTTGTGAAAGTGTTTAAAACTCATTGTAAACCCTATCAAACATTACCATACTACCCCCCAATGGTTCCTAATGTTATTAGAGTGTTTCTAACATGTTTGGGAAGGGTTTTATGTGTCTTTTCCCCTCTCTTTGGTGTGCATATATATGAGTTACGAATTTGTGGAGAAGTAACCCTAATGCTCATTCGTTCATTCTTGCAGGTGAAGAAAAAGGGGAAAAACGTGGTGGAGCTCTTGCAAGGTGATTTTCATCTACTTCCATGGAGATCTGGAGCTCGTGGTAGAAGAAGAAAAGAAGCATCTTGAAGAGAGGAACGTGAGGACGCCGAAATCGCCATCATCCGACATCAAACCAAGAAGAGCCGGAGATTCAATTGAAGGGGGAGCCTTGTGCTTGTTGAATCCTTCTTGTTATAGTCTTTAGCACATGTTTTGGGCTTAGAGCATTCATTTGTTAGCTTGTTACAAACCTATAAATGATTTTCTGTGTGTGGGTTCGGAGAACGGTTTCTCTGAGTGGTTTGAGTTGACGCTTGTGCGTCGTTTGGTGCGGAGCATATCCGCGTGTGTGTTGGGGTTTTTGCCTCATGCGTGTGGGGAGAAATCCCCGTGTGTGTGTGCTACTTTTGTAGCTTGTTTGTGTTGGGGTTTTTATCCCGTGTGTGTGGGGAGAAATCCCCGTGTTTGCTGCATTTGCTGCGTGTGGAGAAAGCCTTACCGATTTGGTGAGGGGTGGACGTAGGGAGCCCGCCGTGATCCCGAACCACCTTAAAAATCCTCGTCTCCTGTGGTTTGAATTGTGTGATTGTATGGTTAGCTTGTTATACTTATTTGTGCGATCAAGTGTGAACGGAGAGAGTGAGAGAATATAGTTAACTTGTGTAGCATTAAATTCCTCTATCTTATAAATCTTGTTAATTCCGTTGTGCGCTAGTTTATGTTTTTAATTGGACATAGTTTTTAGTAGAAGGATCTATTCACCCCCCCTCTAGATCCGTGTTCCTTCACTACGGTACCCAACAGGAAGGCCAAGGCACCGTCAGCACCTCAGCAACCCAGTGTTGTTCCCTCAGTCAGGGAAGAAGAGAGTGACCCCACAAGGAACCTCTTCGCTAGGTATGTGGATTTCAGTGACCGTAAGATGCTTGAAAATTTTCCTGAACTACTGCCGCTCTTTGAATTCCAAGGATGGAGAAGATTCATGTCTGACCACAGGGTGTACTACCCATTTCTGGTATAGCAGTTCTATAAGAACTTAGTGTTTGACCCAAATAAGAAACCCCTCAGGTCTGAGGTCAAGGGGGTTACAATCAAAATATCAAACCCTCAGGTCTGAGGTCAAGGTGGTGCACATGTGGTGCAGTAGACGCTGTAAAGGGGGGAATCTATTGGTTTCAAAGGATTTGACAAGAATTTAGAATTCATCTTGAGGGTTTCAAGGCTTTCCAGTTCGGATAGTGTATGCTTCAGACAAATCAATCTCAAACTCAGATTCTATAAGCCCATCCCGGGGTATATGCAAAGCTCTGTGAAGAATCTTTGTTGCAATTACCATAGACCTTCCCTTTCATTCGGTGGGAGGCATCAAGTACTCGGGAAGTAGTGGAATTAACTGTCCGTTCCAAATTAGATGTGGCATTGATAGTTCTATTGGCCTCTGTGGTCACTTGTTCTCTGATGGATAGCGTGGCTGCATTTAGCTGACCTACAATTTGATTGGAGGTGTCCATCAACTGGGCACACTTGATGTTGAGATTACCATGATCTTCTCGGATGTCATAGGCATGCATGACCATTTCAACAATTTTCTCATGGGTTTCAGCATGAATTTCACGTAATCTTTTCATGATTCACCCAGCTCTTCACACACATTTATCAGAGAGTTCATAAATCTATACAGTTTGCCGTCGGACTTGTGTTTGTTGGCAACAAATTTTCTCCATCTACTGGTTTTGACTTGCTCATAGTGAAGTTGTCTGGCTTCGATTCTGTCCACTTGCAGACTGAGCTGTCGAAATGAGGAGTTCATGCTGCCAAACTGTGCAGTCAGAAACTTGATGAGAGTGGGGTGAATGTCCATAGGACTGGCAGTGGCACCATGAGCTGTACCTCTTGAGGTGGATGCCTCTACATGGAATTCTGGAGGAGCATCCCCTTCAGTGAAGATTCATGGTTCAGGTTCAGGAGAGAGTGGAGGTTGGATTCCAAAAGCTGTCATCATACCAGGCTGTTCCATGTGGTCGTTAGGCTGCGGCTGCTATTGGTCCTGCTCAAAGTGAGCGTCTACAAGGAACGGTTCTTCTTGCTGACTGCAACAAGCTCCTTGATGCTTCATCCAGGCTGGCAGAAATAGTCCACACTGACACAGCACAAATTCTGAATAGCACCACCAAAGCTGAGGCCAAAATGAATGTTGTGTACAACAAACTTGACATGGTTGGTACTGAAATTCTGGAACTCATTCGTCTGCATAAAGCCCAACTCCAACCAACCTTGGCCGACGCAGGTGATGAATGGTGCTCTCCTCCTCAAACAGAAGCCACATCTTCTCGTCTACCATCGCAAGGATCCCAACAGCGGGTAGAGACAGAGTACATTTGTGAAATGATGCACACCTGACTCAAGGATATCAATGAAAACATCAAGACTCTACACCGGTTTGTGAAACAAAGGGATGGGTAGCTGACTCAGAAGGTTGACTCTCTAGTAGTCACTATCACGCAACTGCAACAGTAATTTCTTGAGGCACAGAATCTCTCCAGCACCATGCCACCTCCACAGCAGCCTCCTCCTTCACCCCCTCCTTGCTGATGACAAAGGGGGAGAAGTTCTGTAGACTTTTGAGAGTGCTAAAAGCATCTAGTTAGTTTTATTTCTTTTCTTCTCTCTAGATTTTAGCATTTTGCATCTAGACAGCATAAATGGTTGAATGCAAATCCTTGCTTGAGTTGTATAAAACTGTGTTTGATCAATGGAACAAGCATTTCTGTTGAAAAATATAAAAATTTTGTGTTGTTTTTTGTTAAAAGGCAACCAAAAATTCACCTGTCTGATGATTCCTCATCCAAAAAATGCTGTAATGCTATATGAAAGCTTGGATATAATGATTCATGGTTGTCATCATCAAAAAGGGGGAGAATGTTGTGTCCCCTGGTTTTGATGATAACAATCCATAAATCATCTTTAGATAATTGAGGAATATCTAACAAGTTTGGTTTAATGTATAGACTGAACAAGTATAGGAGATACACTCCGAGAGTGTTGACACCTCCCATAACGTGTCGACACATCTCGAAGAGATCATGTTGAACCTTTTATGGTTGAGCACTAGCATAAAGCAAGTGTCGACACATCTAACCAAAGTGTCGACACCACAAGAAGAAATCCAACTGAAGCTGGTTCTGTCTGGCCTCTGGGCTGACCAAAGTGTCGACACACTGAGTGAAAAGTGTCGACACCTTGATTCCAAGAAGCAAGTCTTACTTCCCTCTGGGGCTTATGTCTCGACACCGTCTGGTGATGACTTGGCACATGGCACAGCTGTCTTGACACCACCCAGCGACGTCTCGGCATGACGGCATGATTCACATGCGAGTATGGCGCAAGTGTCGACACTTGCACGTCAAGGTGTCGACCTATTCTGCTTGGAAGCCATCGGGTCCTCAAGATCTTAATGGGGTGTGTCGACACCTTGTGAGTAAAGTGTCGACACGTTCATGTACGTCATGAACAGATTTGCAACTGATTGATTCTGCTATTCAAGATCCGGAACTTGTCCTGGAGGATCCGCTCGATACGGAAAAAGCTGTCAAGAAGATCACTACGTTAGAGGATCTTGTTCTGGCAGAGACATCCTCAAAAAGGATGGTACCATTCCTGATATGGTCTCCTACCTACCCACATCTCTACAAGCATGACAAGCATGGGTCAATGTTGACAAGGAAGCACATCAAATAATGTGCAGTTGACCTTCTGGGTTTGTTCTTCTTGCAGTAGACAATGCTGGAGATGGAGAGTGCAACCTATATATAAGCAGGAGGAGTTCCAAGTGAAGTCAGCAAGAAAAGGGAAAAATAAAAATAGGATACATGGAAGCTATAGAGAAGCTTGCTCGCAAAGCCATCTCCTTCCTAGTGCTACTGGAGTGAGTGCAACGAAGAAGACACTTCTCTTACTCACTCAAGGAGGTCTCTTAGCAAAGTAGAAAGGATCTGTGAAGATCCATCCGGTTCCCTTGTGAACTAGAAGCAAGATTGTCCTTCCCTCTTGAGGTTGTGGTGACGAACTAGGAAGAACAATAAGAGAACCAAGGAGTCCTCAAGTTCCTCCCCAGACATGAGTTTTTCCTTCTCATAGAACTTCATTACGATACTATGTATGGCTGTTCTTTTTCAATTTGCTTTTCTTCAAAACACATTCTCTCATATCTGCACCCTACCTGCGAGTAGGAAGACAGACAGACGGTGTGGTAACCAGTCTATGAGTTTTGGGTTGTGCTCCCTTAAGCTGTTTGGCAGCGGAGCTGTGAGAGTGTATCTCTCTGATAGAAGCTGTGAATCAGCGGTAGTGCCTTTGCACTAGTGAAGCCTCATCAAGTTGTGTGAGGGGTGGACGTAGGTCTCTGGATAGAGACCGAACCACCTTAAAACTTGCGTCTTATGGTTTGCTTTCCATTGTGTTCTAACGGTAGAAGCTTGATAGGAGCGTTCATAATATTCATTTGTGCATCTTGCCTCTTAGCTATCAACTTATTCTTGCCTTACTAGTCTTAGTATTGGATCTAGTTTTTATTTCCGCAAAGAAGGGAAAAAGGGGGCTGATCTATTCACCCCTCCCCTCTAGATCTGCCTATCACCACTCTACACTTTGAAGGTCCATTGTTTCAATGCAGCAAATTCCGCGGTCTTCTTTTCCTGGATATGGTCGGAGAAGTACTTGTTGTTGAAATGCTCAGTGAATTCATCCCATGTGACGTGGTCATCGAGCAATGTTACATCCACGGATTCCCACAAACATCGAGCGTCCCGCTCCAGTTGGAATATAACCAGTAGAACCTTCTCCTCGTTCGTGCATTGCATCACATGGAAAGTTCGTTCCATTTCCTTTAACCAATTTTAGGCATCCTCGGGGTCAGACGAACCCGTGAACCTTGGTGGGTTCATGTTACGGAAACCCCTGTGGAGATCACCGGCTCCACGGTTAGCACCGCCTTGCGCCACTTGCTGTAGCGCCTGTGTAAGTCCTTACACGGTGCGTTGCATCTCGCGCCATTATGCTCTTTCAGCAGCCATGATCCAACAAAAGGGTTTATGCATAATAAAGATCGGATTTAATTATAAGGTGGAATGTCATTATAAAAGTTAACCCATGGCTCTACCCATCTCACCAGGTAAGGTATAAATCTATCCTTGGACTTA
This sequence comes from Amorphophallus konjac, assembly GCA_022559845.1. NCBI lineage: Eukaryota > Viridiplantae > Streptophyta > Magnoliopsida > Alismatales > Araceae > Amorphophallus > Amorphophallus konjac. Next base: position 253,957,767 of record CM040121.1, read on the forward strand.
GGTTTTACCAAGGAAATTGAAAACCTAGGCTCTGATACCATGAAGACTGTCACGTCCCGGGCGTGGAAGATACCTGGGTGCGCGACGCGTCTATCTCGATCGTGTCATTCATGTAAAGACAGAGTGGGCATAGTACTCGGTAATTTTATTGCTAACTCAAAATTTGAACATAATACCATAGTCCAAGATGACAATTATCTACTTAACCAAATGACAATATCCCAGAATCATTCATAAGGCTACAAGTTTAATAAGTTCCATCTAACTAGATCATAACTGACTCAATTAAATTATACAACCCTTTAACAATAACTGGAAATACAAAGTAGGTCTTACAAATACGAAAGGCACGACTAACTAACGATACATCAGATCTAGCACTCATCACTAGGTATCGGTCCCATCCGCGTGGTGGTCGCTATCCATGTTTCTTGGAAAATGTTAAAATTGTAACTTTATGAGCGAATCGCTCAGTAAAATTTATATCTCAAGCTCTAACAATCTTTAAGTTAATTACAAGGTCATGCGGTATAATGATACATGTTGGATCGAGCAAGAATATCAAGAATTGTACCAAAAGAGTATCACATGAACATCAATAAGATGTATCAATAAGGAACTAGAAAGTAATTGCCCAGTAATTGCACCAGTCTTTCCAAGAAATCAATATTCAAGCAAGTCTTCCCAAGAAGATAATAATCAATATTCAAGCAAGTGATCTCAAGCTCATGTAATAACAAGCAGTGTAATGGAATTGGCTATTTCATTCAAGAAAGTAATTTGACCTTTTTCGGGTCAAACCATTCATGTCAAGCAAATCAAGCATGTCACGAGAGAGTGAGTGTGAATGTCTCAAGTCAAGCAAGCAAGTACTTCGGTGCAATGCAAACACCGTGGTCAATAAACCCCCTTGGGCACAAGTACCTTCGGGTGCTCCTCCCAGGACCAGACCGGGCTCTATATGCACATCATTGTTTCATGTATATCTTTCGACATCCACTCTCATTTTTATAGCCAATAAGGAATTTCAAGAAAATTATACATTGTAGGAACATCAGGTAGATCTTTAGTAATGGAGTTCAAGGACCAATCACATGTAAATGATGAATTATGACTAAGCTACTTAGAATGCATGACACATAGGCAAGTCTGGTGGAACTTGGCTCCCTTATCTAAGGGGTTTAAATCTTTGAAGTCCAAATCTATGGACAAGACATTAGTTTCAAAATCAGGGCTTTAGGAAGATGGCATGGCCTTCAGGGGTTTAAGAGTTATGGAGAAGGCCAGAGTTCATACAGTGAGGGCTGGACAGAAGTCCAGAAAATGCCATACTGTAGGGAAATGGCGCCCCTGGGGCTGCCATCTCTTGTGAATAGGGCGCCCTTACAGTGGGGCGCCATTCACAGTTAAATTTTTTTTCCTTTTTAAAAGGCGCCCCTGCAGGGAGTCACCATTTAAATGGTGACCCTCTGCAGGGTCTCTATTTGATGAAATGGCTATGCAACAAATAATAGGTTTAACATACTGTGTATTTAACAGGATAACAGGCTAACAAGTTATGTAATTTAAAAGGTTTAAAAGGCTAACAGGTTATGTAATTTAACAAGTTTAACATGCTATGTGATTAACAGGCTATAGAATTAACAACGCTTAACGACGGCTATGTAATTAACAAGGTTTGACAGGATATGAAATTTCCAGACTATGAAGTTAACAAGTTTAACAGGCTACATGATTTAATAGGCTTAACAAGGTATGTAATTAACAGGTTAACAGGTGACAGGTTTAACAGGATTAACAGGTTAACAGGTGACAGGTTTAACACGCCGGACTGGGCTTGTTGGAGCACAGTGAAAATGGCGCCTTGGTCAGGGGCGCCCCATTGTGAAATGGTGCCTCGGCCAGGGGCGCCCTTCCTTCTGGGTGTTCCATGAGGCACAAAACATTATTCATGAGGCTAAATTTCACGAAATCCAGAAATGAGGGCATGGTTAGATAGAGAAAAATCTCAGGATTTCAAAGTCATACTCATATAGGGGTTTGATGATTTAGTTTCATAGATATAAATTTCTGAACATGGTGACTATTAATTATTCATGTCACTATTCATGATTTGTAAAGTGTTCACAGAATCAAGAACTAGAGGCATAAATAGATAGGGAAAAATAGCAGGATTGCAAGGTCATGCTCATGCAAAATTTTTAAGGTTTAATTTCATAGATATAAAATTTTAAACATGAAGTAATTTTACAGGAATTAGGATGGCTGAACACACGACATCTAGGTGATACGTAAACTAATCCTACTCATGCATGTTACCCTATTTAACTACTAGTTAGGCCAGATCTTGAGAACACCTACCTTTTTGACGTGAATACGTAGAAGGGATAATAAGAAAACCAAGCTTCTCTGCAAGGCTCCAACAGCAGGAAGAAGAACGTAGGATGGAGATGAACCAGATGTCGGCAATCACCTTCTAACCTTAGAAGGTTGGGTATAATTATAGGGAAGGAAAAATATAAGGGTCCATTGCCAGAAAAAAAGAAGCAATTAATGCTTCAATCGATTGTCGGGTAAAAGGGTACGTTGCCAGCAAAAAGTGGTTGTTCATGTTTACTTCTGGAAGGATGACATAATGGAATTCGGTTTGGTAGGTTGCTGGCATGGAAATGGCACCCACCCATGCAGTCTTTGTTTATGGAAATAGCGTCCATGCATGTGGGCGTTACATCCTTTGGTTCTTACATATATATATCATATATATATATATAAGGAAATGGCACCTGGGGTTAGGGTGCCCCATTTGGAATAGTGCCCAGGTCAGGGGCGCTATTTCCTCCTGCCCACTGTTCCTATTCCGAGCCATGCTGGGTGTGTCTCCTGTTCAATGCCATGCTGGGTATTAAGATGTATTATTCTATAGGTGTGTTTCCTCTTCCGTGCCATGCTGGGTATTAAAAGGTGTTATTGTATATGTATATGTATGTGATTGGTTGGTGAAGAGAGATATATGTATACTATGGGCTTTCATACCGTGGGTTGTGGCCCTGTGGCTTGAGAACTTGACGCCCATGTATAAAGGCCCTATTTTAGGTTAATAGTCTTTTTAGAACAGGAAGCCCCAATACTAATGATGACTTTAATTGTTACATATTTATATAATGGCCCTCAATGGGTATTCTACCTTTTCATTTGGCCTTCTCATAGAGTTATTTAAGGTTTTATTTACTTGGGAAAAAGTCTATTTCATTATCATTTTTATCCGGGGTGCTACAAGTTTTTCTTATGAGATTCCATTGCATCTATCTAATCATCATTGCATGACTACATGATATATTAAATGGTGACCTGAGGAAGGGCAGGTCATTCCTGTTTGAAATTTATCATCACGTGTAAGAATGTGCCTCCGCCTCGTAGTATGAGTCATTTGTTCATATAAGTCATAGGATGCATGATATTCTGTGAAAATATCAAATGTGAAATACATGCACACTGTGAGGGGGAGTTTCTAGCTGGTTGATATGTGCATGTGGCTAAGGCTCATTTCTAAGAAAGTACATCTTGTGCTAATGTCTCTGCTGAAAACTGTTGAAAGAATTCTGATCTTAATTAGAGTCATTATAATAGTCTGCTGAAATGTTGACCTTCATGAGGTTAGTGAATTTGGTGCTTGAAGGCATATGGCTACTGCCTGCTGAACTCAGGTAACTTAAGTCTCTGCTGTGGAAATGAAATCTCTACAGTAGCTTATGGCACTAGGTGGTTTTGTTCATATAACAAGTATTGATTCTGAAAAGTTGAACTGTTGTTCCTTTATTCTGAATGGTTGAATAGAAATGCTTGAGCACATTTGAGATTAACCGGGTATTTGGTATATCAAATGGTGATATGTAGAAAGGCAGATTTTGTCTGCGTGGAACTCTCACCATGCGTGACGTGGTCTTCGGACCTATGTTCTCCTCCTCGTACCAAAACTATGAGAAATCGAATGTTTGGTTTTGAATGATTTTTCAGCTGTCACTCCATGCTCTTTTGTTAGCTAACCTCGTGTCATATGGGAATACATTGCACTTTCACTGAATTTTCTAAAACTCATGCATTTGTTAAGGGGGAGTTTTGCTAGCTAAACAATTTGAAATTGATGATGTTCCACATTCTTTTGGGTGATGATGTTGTTTTGTGGCTGCATATTCTGTGGACTAAATTTAATCAAATGCTTTGTGACCTTTATCAATGTGCTTCTCAGCTTACAGGGAAAAACAGAAATGTTTTCAGGGAGAGTTTGTTTCTAGTCTGATGTGGAATCATAATAAAAATCTGCTTTGCACATAGAAAAACTATTTGTTCAAGTGGTGATAAATTTGACGTTCTGTGTGAATTTTTTAAATCTTCTTTCCAAATAAAACTGTGATCTCACATTTGCAAAAATGCATTTCATGCATTAGTTACATTAGTTGCATTTAGAATTTTAATGTGAAATTTGAACTCTTGCATTCTGCACCCATGTTGCTTTGTGCATTGCATTTTGCATATTCTCATTGTGTGCTTGCATATTAATATATGCTATTCAAGCACCCGTCCTTGGAATTTCCAAGGCCTCATACTTCTTGTTAAATAATTTTGCATTTGAGTCATCACCGGTGTGTCTCATGTCACACACTCAGGGGGAGTAAAAATTTCATAAGTACATCTATATAGGGGGAGCTGCACTATTGTGTGTTCAAAAAAAATTTCGGTATAAATGCTAAATCAAATTCACACACTTCATGCACAAATGTGAAAATAAGTGTTAAACATAAGGATGCAGGAATTTCCTTTCGACACTCTAGAGAAACTGATCATGCTGCATGTATCTTGAAGAGTCAATTGAGGAAAAAGCTGCATGCCTATTTTTGTAGAAAGAATCTGAAAAGAAAATGAATGGCAGAGCAATGCTCAGTCTCACTGAGTAAATTGGATGCACGTCACCTGAGACGTGATGTGGTTCATTTCTGAAAGTGTTGTACTGAAGTATCTCTATTCAAATGAAGTGAAATGGTCAATGTTCTGAGTAACCGGGGAGTCTGACATGTGCTCCATGTGTCTCCTCGGATAAAAAGGGATAATTTGAACCTGATCACTCTTAGAAAAATTCAGATTGTCACTGTGGTAATTATGAAAAAATTTTAGATGAAAAATTCTAGTGAAAATTCTTAGAGGTAGATCGAAGCCTCCAATATGTTGTTCTCCAAAATTGAAGTGTAGTCTATATAATCTCTCATTATGTTGATCTGAAAATCTGAATATCTATATGGCTACAGTCTATTTTCATGTTATTCACCTACACGTCTGGTAATTTAATTTAATATGTATTCAGAAAATTGAATGACTGCATTAGCAATTGCATGATTCTTCTATATGATTGCATAATCTCCTAGGTGTAACACATGACCATCCTGGTTATCATGACTCTCATACACATTTCTTATACCTATTCCCTTCTTAAAAAAGTAAGGGAAAGCTATGTTGCATGTATATACAGATATTTGCTTGGTTGCATTGTGTGCATTTAATGTGATGCATTTCAATCATGTGCATATTGTTTCATGCATCTCCAAAGAAGACAAAAAATCACTGCTCATTTCTACATTAATCATGTTCTGCATATTCATATAACTTCCATAGTAATGCTCTTGAACATTGGAAAGACTGCTTTGATTTTGTTTAAGAGAAAGAAATTTGTCATACATTTGCTAAGTCTGAATACCATGCTCCTGGACATAAATCTTCTCGTCAATGCTTTCCTCCCACTTTTTGATTATGTCAAAGGGGGAGAAAAATCAGTGTAATTTGTATCATAAAGTTTGTCATCATCAAAAAGGGGTAGATTATTGTGTGCCTTGCATATGATATTTGTGATATTTTGATGATAACTAAACTTTATGTTTGTGTGTGCCCTTGATAATAGTTGCTATGCTTCATGTCTTCTGCATGGGTTTTTAAGGTTCATACATGTTTAAGAATCTTACATCAACCATGGTGTAAGTTAGTCTAAATGAGGCTCATACTTGTTGTTTAGATGCATGGATATATGAAGTTGTTCTTTGGTTGAGAAAACTTGGGCATTCAAAGAGGTTTCAAAGCCTTTTCAAAATGAACAAGGTCTTTGTGCTATTCTTGATGCATTAACCTTGACTATCTTGCAATGCAGGAACTAAATCATGGTGGACATCAATTTGGAGTCAAACGATTACATGGATAAGCACCTTGCTATCCACCACTCAAACAGGTAGTAAACTTCATGTATATTCTTCAGAAAAATCCGGTGAGGCCTTACATTTCTACAATTGACCATTGAAGTGATTTCTGTTCAAGCAAGAGTCGACTTCTGCTTCAAGCAAAGTTGACTTCTGCTGGCTTTCTTTTACAGTTTCTGTTGTGATTGAGTTCTTATGTGCTTGAACTTGTGGAATTGATTTATGGTGTATGAATTGGTTTGTCATTGATCAATAGACTGAAAGGTGTGATTGGTTCAAACTGAAGAATCATTTTTAGGAAGTTTGATGCTTGTGATTTTGATGCATATATTCATTTGGTATCTTCATGCACATTCTTCATAAGGCGTTTTGAGCTAGCTAAGTGTTATGAACTCCTCATGCAAAACCTTGGCAGAAATGAGTTGAATGAAATTCTCACATTGTATGGAATTTGATTTCTTATGTTGAATTCTAGCATGGGCCTTCGTGCCTTTTCATAGAGTCGACCCATCAAAGGATGGAGTCGACCCCATGCGTTCTTAGCATCAAGACAATACATCTTATGCATGGACTTGTAAAGGTATCAATGTTCAAATCCTTTATATCATCCTTGTGGAATCTAGTTTTTCAATGTTCATTCATATTGCATAAATGAATAGGAATATGACCTTGATCCTTAGTTGTGGATGGTAAGTTTTCAAAGTGTCGTTAGACTCCTTGTTAATGGGTTTTCATGAGTATGATTCAAGCTTCTTTAACTTGGGGCTATTGAGCTTGATTTCTAACTAATTTTCCTTGTTTAAATGCATTCTGCAAGATTTTGGTCGACCAGCAAGAAGGGTTCGGTCGACCTAAACAGCCAGAGCTGGCTAGATAGAAAATGTCTCAGAGTTCGGTCGACCGACCTGAGGACTTCGGTCGACTGAAATAGGCAAAGTTGGCCGGTTTGAAATGTTTCAGAGTTTGGTCGACCGATGGCCAATTTTGATCGATCGATTCTGTCGGGCGTCCGGATCCGGCTCGACGAATCTCATTCAAAACCCATCTAACGCAATCCATTTGGGTCCTATCTTTTAACCATTTACCCCTGGGTTCTTGATAGACCTATTAGGGTCATTTTGGAAGGTTCTAGAAAGGGTTTCTTAGAGTTTTGTTTTCCCTTGTGTATATACATACATGACCTACGAATTTGGTGAGATGAAACCCTAATGAGCTTATATTTCCTATCTTGTAGGTGAAGAAAAGGGAGATGAAGAATAAGGGAAGAAGAGAGAGAGATTTCATCTCCTCCAAGACATTTCTGGAGCTTGAGGAAGAAGAGAAAGTGAAGCGGAATGGAGGATGTTGAAATCGTGATCATTCGTCCTCCATTAGACCTGAGCCTCAAGCTGTTGGGTTTGGTGCTATGATTCAGAGGGGGGGGTGAATGAATTTCCCTTTAAAAACTTCGCCCAATTTAAAATCTAATACTTACTAAAATTGCTAGTTCGCTAACTAGACAAACCTGAAGGCTAATAAGCAGTTGCGGAATTAAACAAACACACAGTGAGCAATCAAGGCAAAGCGCACCTAAGCATTCATCTAGCGCCAATCAGATAGAAGAAATTAAACCACTACACAATGGGTTTTTAGGTGGTTCGGTCCTGCAGATCTACGTCCACCCCACACTCAAACCGAGTGTGGATTCCGCTGACTCACAGCTTGAACAGCTAGGCATCACAGCTTGCCATACAATCCGCTGAGCCTCACAGCTTGCTGTCCGAGGAATCCTCCTCGCTTGCTGAGCCTCACAGCTTGCTCTGCTGGGCAATACAGCTTAGCCGTCCAGTGGAATCCTCCACTGCAAATGCTGACAAACAGCTTGAAGAAAGGTATAAAAGGAAAACGAAAGATAGAAACAATCAGCGACTGAAAGCTGAAAATGAAAGCACAAATGTGGCTCCTAAGAGCTGACTGGAGTGGATCTGATCCGACTTCCAGTAAAGACTGATCTTCAGAATGAAGCTTCTCTCTGCCCTTCTTCTTCTTCCGATCACTCTGTCTCACACTCTCTCTTTTTCCTTCTCTTCCTCTTTTATCTGCTCGAGCTCTCTATCTCTCACTTTTTCTTCTTTCTCTTCTGCTCTTTCGCTTTTTCTTCTCTGCTCTTCACACTTGATCGAGAAGGCTCTCCTCTGCTTCTGCTTCATTGTATAGACTTTGCCGCTTAATTGATCATCTTCAGACAAAGGATTCTTCATATATATAGTGCAACAGGGTGGATAGGGTCGTGTGGCTTCCACATCTCCCGCCCAAAGGCTTTTCACCAGAACCGAGGCATTTCGACCACCTGGCAGCATCCTGGCTGGGCTGCATCCACGTGTCATAATCTGGGCACCTCGTCCTTCCTTGGATCACGTGTCTTCATTAGGCTTTACGAAGGGTGCCTGTCAGACAGAGAATCAAGTTATCAGTTTAAGTCTAAAACCCTGTACAGACTTTGCAGGATGTAATGTATAGACTTCAGTGTATAGACTTTGTGAAGGCGAATGCAATGTACAGACTTCATATAAGAAGGCAACCGATGTATAGACTTGCTAAAGTGTAAAGCAATGTGCAGACTTTGAAGAACATTCAGCAGCCAACGTATAGACTTAGGCAATGTAAAGACTTGCCAATGTATGGACTTGATGAGCATTCAGCAATGTGCAGACTTCAATGCATGAAGAAACAATGTGTAGACTTGACAGACACAACGTGCAACAATGTATAGACTTGAAACACTAGATGCACGATGTACAGACTTCAACTCATATGATGCACAATGTATAGACTTGATGTTATGCATGAGACTCTAAGGAAGATAGACAATGTATAGACTTCATGAATGATGCATGCATAACTTGGGCAATGTATGGACTTAGCCGATGCAGACTAGTCCGATGTACAGACTTGCTCGTTGTTCAAACATCATGAACGATGTACAGACTTGCAAAAGGGAACTCTGTACAGACTTGATCAAAGCAAGGCAATCGAGTGTATAGACATTCACAATGTATAGACTTGCCAAGCGAAAGGGCTGTACAGACTTGATGAACGATGCAATGCAAACTAATGTATGGACTTCCAATGTATGGACTTGCCAACTGGGCGATGTACAGACTTGAGCAAGGCAAAGTCTGTATAGACTTCATGGTTCATAATGTATAGACTTTGGCAAGGGAATGACTGTACAGACTTGCACAGTTCTAGGATGTATAGACTTGCCAAGGGAAACGACGGTAAAGCTATCAGTGTATAGACTTCGAGTGCAACGTCGGTAAAGCTACCGATGTATAGACTTGCAAGATCACTGATGAATGTACAGACTTGGAAGTTCACTGATGGATGTACAGACTTGGAAGTTCACTGATGGATGTACAGACTTCACCTCGAGCAATCTACAGTGCAGTGTGTGGACTTGAAGAATGATGCATGACGCTGTACAGACTTCACTTGAAACAGTCCGATGTACAGACTTGCTGATGCATTTTATAGACTTACATGAGACGCTCAATGAGACGCTCAATGTACAGACTTAGTCTGATGCGTTGTATAGACTTGCATGAGACGCTCAATGTACAGACTTAGTCTGATGCGTTGTATAGACTTGCATGAGACGCTCAATGTACAGACTTCAAGTCCAGTGTATAGACATTGCCTTAGACGCTAAATGAGACGGACAATGTTCAGACTTAGCCAATGCAATGTATAGACTTTTGGGCTCGCCATGCAGTGTATAGACTTAGCGCACAAACGCCACGATGCAATGTATAGACATGCTAGTTATATGAGCTGCACTATATAGACTCTGCTATGCATGAAGACGAGTGTATAGACTTGTGAATCTGGGGGAGTCGACCCATCAAAGAAGGGGGTCGACCCATGATGCATGGATGTACAGACTTGTGTTCTCAATGATGCACAAACACAACACAGACCCAACACGATGTATAGACTATGCTGAGTGTGTAGACTTGTGAAATGCATAGAACACACAGAGGCTGTATAGACTTACAGCGTTGACGCTGCAGACTTGAGAATGCAATGTACACACTTACTGCGTTGACGCTGCTTGAGACACTAAATAAGATGGACAGTTGTATAAACTTGTGTTCTAAGGGAGTCGACCCATCAAGGAAGGGGGTCAACCCATCTAAGTGCACTGATGCAGTATATGCACAGAAGAAGCAATGCACCGATCTTAATTCAAGCACAAAACACATTATGCACTTAGTATGGAACACTGCATGATTTAGCACACACATGCATTCTCCACATAATAGATCAGATATAACATACTCAAGTATCATGCATTCTCCACAGAATAGATCAGATATAATCTTGTTAAACGTGTGAGCTCGACGAGATTGAGAGAACCCAATCTAATTTGATTAGGTTATTTCTATTAATCTTGTTAAACGTGTTAACTATGCAAAGTTAGTTTTAAATTTGCCTCGCTTGGGGGACAATTCAACCCCCCTCCTCTTCTTGTCTGCTCACCTATCGGGCCAACATGGAAGTACCCTTATTTATTCCAAGAGTTATATTTATTCAAGTAATTGATTTATTTTAAATCTAGGTTGCTATGATTTTCCTTTATTGAATTCTATTATCTGCTCTTAATCGATGTAATTTTAGCACTTTTTAAGACAACTAGATATGATAGTAATATTTAGATAAAGAAGTTGGCCAAGTTAATAAAAGTGCATATAAATATTTTAACCCATTCAATAGATTGGCTTTACTTAAAACTTAATCAGGCCTTAGATCAATCTATTCACTAAACCATTAATTTACTTATTGAATTAAAATTTTTCTTTAAATCAATAGGCAAATTTCATATTTTCCTTTTTTCCACTTTTTCATGTGAATTTATGTATTTTATTTTTTAACTCTTATTAATTTACTGGGGTGTTATAGTCACCACCTGAAGAAGAGCCGTTGCCGGTGGTGATCTATGAGCCTGATCCGGAGTTGATCACCTAGTACGAGGAGCAAGAACTCGAGTGGGGGATGCTGCAAGGTGCTGTGAAACCCGCCCTGACCCACACTGAGCAAGATCCAACCATCTACAAACAAGAACCGGCCACCCAAGGAAAAGAAGTGCCCATCCCTAACGTGGTGGTTCAGATTGCTCTGCCACCCACTCCCACCGATCTTCCCCAACTCCTGGAGTTGCCCTATGTGGATTCCGTGTGGCAAGGGTTCTACAAGGCCCATGAGAAGTGACATCCCGACATCCTACTCGCGTCCGACTGCCCCACACTCTCGACATATTCGCCGACGATCGACATGATCACAGTCCCCCACTTCAAGATTCGAGGACGAATCTTTTCCAATCGAGAGAGTTTGATGGGGACATCGGATGGCCTCAACTCAAAGAACGGAGAATGGTGACGGCCCCCAGTGGAGATGCGGCCTTCACGAAGGCCGCGACAGAAGTGAACGCGGCCCCTGTGGACACCAGTAAGCCCCCAGCTCTGGCAAGCTAGTGACTACGAGCCTCCGCGCTGCACCTCAGAACCTCGAGGAGGAACCGCTACACTTGAAAAGAAGGGGGTGAGCCTCATCTCATTGACTCAGTAGGGGTCCCACGGATCCCCACCAAGAAACAACATCAATAAATAGCAGTGCTAACAACAACAACAACAACAACAGTTACAATAATAATAGAAGCAACAACCATAGCACGGGCAACCGGTAGAAGCACAGCTCTCATGCTACTCCTAACAACAATGAAAAGCAAACCTCGATCTCACAGTCGGGGACCACCAAACCAACAGAAACCCTGGCTACACTACCGAAAGAAATACCATAACATCTCTATCATGGAGGCCCGTCCTCACAGACGGAGGCCCAATCGGACCACGTAATCCAAGGGTACAGTCACAACCTCGCTGTCGTGAACCCTACACTACCTACGGGTAAAACCTCGGTAATCCTATCAAGAACCCTAGACCTCAACGTCAGGAAAGCACGCAGAAGCTACCCGAAAAGCCACATCTCGCAGGTGGGAAACCAAACCACGAGTGAAGAGAGTCATGTGTCCTGTGAAGGGAGAACTTGCCCACTAGAAGCAAGGCCGAATGTGTCCACTGACGACTTAGTCCGCACCCCGGGTGTCTCTCTACTTGCCCCAGGTGAAAACTTAGATACCATACAAGTAACACAAGGACAAGGGTCTAGTCAGGGTCGTGCTCGTTAGCACGCGTCCGAAGTCCCCAACCACATGTGCACACACTAACTGACTGCACTATGTGAGGCCCTCTAGTTGTTTTTTCTCCAGGCCCAGACTTGAGCCCTCACAGTAGGAAGCCCTACAGTAACCAGCCCAAATCGTCTCTCCTGGGTCTAGCTCTCTACCACTCCCTAGTGGGTCGACACCGTGTACCCAAGCAAGCTACGACTAGTGGGGGGTCACTTAACGTGGACAATCTTCGCAGAGAGGAAGAAACCTGAAGTATCAAGGCTACGCATGCACCCATCGCAAGAATCACGAAGTACCGGGTGGCTCGGTGCCACCAGACTCTGGACAGTCAACTAGACCTACTAATCCAATGGTCCTTGAGTCACGCGACTCAGGCCATGATCGTTGTATAATATGGCATTGTTGTCACCTGCTTATTTTCTCGACTTAATCAAGGATTAATCATAGGGAAATACTCCCTGAATGGAGCAAAATGGCGCAACGCCAAAGGTTCTCTACCAGCCGAGTTGTGCTTGGAAATCGAGACATTTCACTGGGTCAAATGGCACACCATAACATGCGTGGATCATATCGAGCAAACGGCACTATACCCACCAGTTTCCCGACAACCGAGTCGGGTCCAAGGTTCGGAACAACCTGCCGTACCGAATGGCACTCTATAAAGATTCGGAGATCACCCCCGAATACCCTGCATACGGTATCACACCGCCGACACCTCAACAACCGAGTTAACCCGGGGCTCAGAACAGCCTGCCGTACCATACGTCTCTTCGCCAAGAAGCGGGGGTCACCCCGACTACCAGACAAATGGCATCATCATGCCGACACCCCAGTTACTTGGCCAACCCGGGACTCCCAGCAACCCATCGCGTCACGCAGTGCATGATGAAAAAAGCAGGGAACAACTCCCGACACACCTTTTGCAAGCAGCTTGACACCGGTGAATCCAATAGTTACATCACACATGGGTTCACCGCGCTCAAGATGGAGCTCAAATGACCATCGAGGTCGGACGATCCGGGGCCATATTCAAGTAAGTTATCTCTTCACCTAGTCCACCTGACCCTCATAAGCCCCAGCTCACCTAACCAACCCAAACCCCTGAACCCAGCTAATCATTCCAACCTACATAAATCCCAGACTCACTCAACTATGGCCCATTCAAGCCCTTTGCTCCATCCCATCTTAAACCCCAGTAGGACCTACATGACCTTTCCCTTGCTTCCAGGTCAAACCAAGCCATTCCAGTCCATCAGAACCCCCTATGGGGAGAGGTTTACTCGGACCAGGGAGCCCCCAACCACTCTAGCCCGCGTAAACCCCCTTTATGCGGACCTTCCCACCCGTTCTTGAACGTGGTCACCTTCGTGATCGCATTCTTGAGGGAAAAAACCCTCGGTCAAACCCGCATAAACCTTGGCCCACGTGTCAGGGTGAACGCGGTCACCCAGGCCACCGCGTTCAAAAATGGCCAGTCAAACCCGCGTAAACCCCCCTTTACGTGGACCAAACCCCCCGTTCCAATCCGTATAAACCCCCCTCCAAACTCTATAAAACACCCCATGGGGTGGCCAAGGGTCATAAGATGCATGGAGCTCACCCCCGGGACTACAAACGGCGCGTGAAAGACTTGGTTGGCTGGTTTATGTTTGCTAGGCTCACGCCGAGGGCATGTCGCATGATTGTCCCTCATACGATGTTTAGCCAAAACACATACCTCCTCAAAGGTGGCCCCTGCTTTGATGAACGCACTTTATCTGGATGTCGTTGGACTATCGCAAGTTGCCCGCATGTTCCTTCATGAAAGCACTCTACTTGGGCCTTACCTCGATATGTATGCACACCCCCTAATGTTGCTTAATGATAACACCCCGTATGAGCCCTACCTTGATGTTCGTGCATGACCTTGATGTTGTTAGATGAAAGCACTCTACCTAGGGCCCTATCTCGATAATCGTGCACGGCCCCAGATGTTGCTTGATGAGAGCATCCTACCCGACCCTATCCCGATAATTGTGCATGACTCGGATGTTGCTTGATAAGAGCACCCTGCCCAGCACTGTCTCGATAATCATGCACGGCCCTAGATGTTGCTTGGCGAAAGCACCTTGCCCGAACCTATCTCGATAATCGTACACGACCCCGGATGTTGCTTGATGAATGCATCCTGCCCTGCCCTATCTCGATAATTATGTACGGCCCTATATACTACTTGTTGAAAGTACCCTACCCAGGCCCTACCTTGATAATCGTGCATGATCCCAGATGTCGCTTGATGAGGGCACCCTGCCCGATTCCTACCTCGAGGGTGATGCGCCACCCTGGTATCACCTCGATAAGCATGCCCTCAAGACGGTTATCTGAACAATGGTCATACTTCACGAGTCTTGATGCAAGATGAGGTGTCAAGCCCCTGCCGCTGTGAACGCACCCTGAGCACGACCATCGAGGTCTCAAGGCCCATTGCCTTGCCTCCACAATTATCAAAAGTGCACAATGTGTTCCACATTTCTATGTTGAAGAAGTATATGCACGATCCTTTCCATGTCATCGACCACGACAACTTGGTGATTCAAAAGGACCTTACCTATGAACAAAAGTTGATGATGATCCTTGATCGAGAGGTCCAAGTTTTGAAGAACAAGACCATCCCCATGGTAAAAGTGTAATGGTGCAAATACCTGAAACAAGAAGCCACATGGGAAACTGAAGAGTCTATGCGAAAGAGATTTCTAGATTTATTCTAGATTGTAAGTACTCTGTACCCTCCATGTCTCTATGTACGCAATTGAATTTAGGGACCAAATTCTTTTAAGAGGAGGAGGGTGTAGCACCCCGAATAAACTAATAGGGAACAATATTTCCTAAATGAAACCCCTAAGTAATTATTACAATAAGGCCAAATAGGAAATAGCAACTCACAATGACCCATATACATTTACAGGTCTTCATTTATATACTCACATATATTATGGAACCTTGACCCACGTTTTTCCCAAGTCCAGGATTGGCCCATACCATATACATGGTTGGGTTAGTTTTCAAAGGCCCAACCCACGTTCGAAACTGCATGGGGAAGAAGAATTAGGGTTTTGGGTTTAAACCAGGAAGGCGGCTAGTGTTTTGGAAGGGAGGGAGTAACATACGGCAAGGCTTTAGAACCTTGCTCCCATTAAGATTTGACCCCCTAGGGTTACCCGCCTTCTCTATAAATCAAACCCCCTCTCGAACGGGCATAGGTTACTACTGCCGCTGCAGGGAGCCCGTTCGTGCCATCATCGTCCCCTACATCCTCCTGATGTTGCTACTTGAAGCAGCCGCTGCTTCTTCCTTTTCTTTCTCCTGCATGCGTGAAGAAGATATTCATCATGCATCCTTTTCCTACTGCTGCTGCAAGTTACTGCAGTTGCTGTTACTACTACTTCCTTTTTCTCTGAACCCTGTTCGACGTTCTTAAAACCTAACAGGTAGGTTTTCTAAAAATGAAGCCCAACACATAGTAATATTAGATGGCATGCATGATTAGGTCTAGTTGTTTATTCATCTCTCGATCGCTTTGTTTACTATTCGATGTTTCCCTGATGCATGAAGAATTGGCGACCAGGGTACTAGTCATCAATTAATGGGCGACCAGGGCTTGGGCGTGCATTCTTTGAATGGCGACCACCAACTTAGTCACCCATTAATAGGTGACTACATGCACAGGCGCCAATTCTACCCCTTATACTGGCTCAGTGTCTATCGATGAATGGGTGACCATGTGGGTAGGTGCCATTTTATGTAATGGGCGCCCACCCACACAGTCATCTATTAATGGATGACCACTGGGTCAGGCGCCATTTACTATATAAATAATTAACCATGATTAAAAGATTGTAACTTGGCTCTGATAGTAATGTAGGATCATGTTCATGGACCCTATGTAATTTTCTTCACATGTTGCCATTGTTACTGCAAGAAATCTTTACTGTCTGATTCATGCCAGATCCATGAAACCATTATTGTATTATTCATGCAAGAAACCTGAGTTAAACATGATTGGCGATTGAGCATACGGTCGCTTATTTTGAATAAACGACCCTATGCAGTGACGTTTGTGCTGTGGAAATATGTGTAACAACAGAAAAAAAGAAAGAAAACATGCAAGAATGGGCGCCTATCTAGAAGGGCACCTATTCTCTATTGGCCAGTCAGCCAAGTGGAATAGGCGCCCCTACAGAAGGGCGCCAATTCCAGGGCAGGCCTAAAAATACTGCAACTCGATTGAATGGGTGACCCTTTGAATGGGTGCTAATTACAGAATTGGTGACCACTGGGTTGGGCGCCAATTCCCTGTGTTCTGACTTTTCTCGCATGCTTTCTGTCCCACACCGCGGGTCCAATTTGGCACTGTGTCTCAGTCCATAGATGTAGTCTGACGTTTCACGACGTTTCTCGCACGCCCCTTAACTCGGTGATGTTTGAGCCCTCGGCGGGATATTTCTTCCTTCGGACTGGTGATTTTATCATTGGGACCTCCGTAAGTCTATGCTAGCCTTGGATTCCCTCAAGGCAGCCGAGTAGGTTGTACCTTAAAAATCTTGGAACCATTGAATGTCACGTCACTCTAGAAAAAACGTGGCGATCTGGCCTCTCACATGATGCTATCTTCGCCTCTGTGAGAAACTCTTCCTGTGCTTCTGGAATGGGCGACCATCACAAAAGTCATCAATTGAATGGGCACCCCTTCCCTGGGCGCCAATTCCTCTGCCTTGTCTTTTTCATAAAATAGGCGCCCGTCTACCAGGGTGCCAGTTCTGCAATCAATGGCTACCCAAAAGGGCGCCAATTCACCCAGGTTTTTTGCTTGTCATGGTTTGCGTGGGCTTCATCTTCAGTTCGTTCTAACCTTGAACTCCTTATATTCCAAGAATCTTGTCATGCCCCGAGTGCGGAAGGAACCCGGTACGCGTGACGAGTTTATATAGATCATGTCAATCAGAGTAATAAAAATTTTAACATAAAGACAGAGTGCGCAAAAGACATGGCAATATAATAACAACCATAATTAAATTCCATGATTTCACCACTTAACCATATTAACGGTACTTCAAATTCATGATATTAGTCATCCAAATTAAATTACCAGGCTACAAGCCTTACAACCTCCACAGCTAGACTTAAATAACAAAAGGGGTCCAATGGCATAAGACTTATTAAAAAGACAAGATATGACAAGACACGACTCGTCAAGGCTCGATAATTGGAAACTCTATTCTCTTCACTCGGTCTCATTCCCATCCATATGGTTGTCGCTATCCGAGTTACCTGAAAAATGTTGGAATGAAACTGGGCGAGCGAATCGCTCAGTAGGAATTATATCTCAAGATCTAGCAGTCTTTAAGTAATTACATGTTGCATGCAATGCAGGTATAGCTATGTGTGATGGACGAGCAAGATATCATGAACTTTACAGAAGAACATCGCATGATTTCAAGATATCAATAAGGTACTATCAAGTGTTGCACAATTTTCCAAGCAAGTAAGAATCAATGTTCAAGCATGTAATGTCAAGTATGTGTTACCAGAATTGGCTATTTTATTCAAGCAAGTACTTGCCCATTCCGGGCCACGCAAGTCAAGTCAAGCACGCAAGTAATGTCAAGTATTGTCATGAGAGAGTGAGTGGAATGCCTTATATCTAGCAAGTCATGCACTTCAGTGCAATGCCACACCGTGATCAATATAGCTCCCACGGGCACAAATACTTTCAGGTGCTCCTCCCAGGACCAGATCGGGCCCCATTAACGCTAGCATTGAGTCATGTATTTCTTTCGACATCCACTCTAGTTTATAGCCAATATAGAATTCCAAAGGATTTAACCATCGTAGGAACATAAGGTGGATCTCATGGAACAGAGTTCAAGAACAGATTATCATGTAGGGATGAACTGTGACTAAACCACATAACACGCATGATATATCAGAAATTTGGGTAGAATTGGCACCTCTAGGGCTGCCATAGATTATATATATGGCGCCCTTCTGGCAGCCATTTATAACAGAATTAGCGCCCACAGAGAGGGGCGCACATTCTGTGAATAGGACAGGGGGCAGAAGGAAATGGCGCCTGTACAGATGGTGCCCTTTCTAGAATTGGTGACTTCTGGAAGGGTTGCCCATTCCAGAACTCAGGGAACTCCTCACAGTGGCCAGGATGGCACACCATAAGGCTAGGCTACCACGTTCTCTTCAGAGTGACATGGCATTCAAGGGGATTATGGGTTTTGATGGTATAACCTGCTCGGCTGCCTTGAGATAATCCAAGGCTAGCGTAGACTTACGGATGTCCCAATGATGAAATCGCCAGTCCGAAGGAAGGAATATCCCGCGGAGGGCTCAAACATCACCGAAAGAGTTGAGGGGTGTACGAGAAATGCCAGAAACGTGGGACTACATCTGCGGACTGAGATAACAACGCCTAGAACCCGCGGTGTGGGTTAGATAGAAGCTCAAGAAATTTCAAAATCCATACTCAGGAAAATGGGACCCAGACAGGTACCATTTATTTACAAAATAGCGCCCAGACAGGTGCCATTTAGTGACTAAATGGGGCCCAGACTGGTGCCATTAATTGAGGAAATGGCACCTGTTCACAGGGGCGCCCAATCCTCATGGTGAAAACTTACATTCTTTCAAGAATTGGCACCCAGGTGGGTGTCATTATTTGAGGAAATGGCGCCCAGACAGGTGCCATTATTTGAGGAAACGGTGCCTGTTCAGAGGGGCGCCCAATCCTTAAAATCCAATATTCATTTTTTTTCTAAAGGAATTGGCACCCACTCACAGAGTCACCAATTGATGGGTGACTCCGCAGAGGGTGGCTATAAAATGAATTAGCGCCCAAGGCATGGGCGCCCATTGCTGTGTGATTCTACGCCTCAGCCAGGTACATTCTGAGACACAAAATACTATTCAAAATTTTTAGAGTTCACAGAATCAGGAAGTAAAGGCATGGATAGACAGAGAAAAATATCTAGATTTCAAGATCATGCTCATGCAAGAATATTAGGGTTTCATTTCATAGATAAAATTTTCTAAACACGGTGTTTATTAATTACAGGAAAAGGGAATTGGCGCCTGTCTCTTTGTCAACATTTAATGAGCACCCATTCACTGGGTCGCCCATTCAAGAATGGGCGCCCATGGACTGGTCGCCCACTAATTGATGGCAGCCTCTTGAGCGCCATTTACAAGCATGCATCAGGTCTCCATAAACTAGTGTAACAGGCTACATAATGTAAAGAAGATGGATTATACTAGTACTACTCATGCATGTTACCCTATATTAACTATGAGTTGGGCCAAATCTTGAGAACACCTATCTTTTTGGAGTGATTAACGAGGTACAGGTAATAGTAGAAGAAAGAAGAAGAAAGCCAAGCCCCTTCACATTCTCTTCAGCAAAGCTTCAGTAGTAGGAAGGAGAACGTAGGAAGAAGATGCCCTTCACGTCTTCTTCTCGTGAAGAAAAGAAGGAAGATCCTTCTCTTCTGCAGGTGGAGATGAGAACGGCAGCAGGATGACGGCAATGACCATCGCATGTTCGATGGAGGGGAAATAATTATAGGAAAAGAGGACCTAAGGGGTCCATTGGAAGGGGTCCATTGCCAGTGAAAAGAAGCTATACGTGTTTCAATCCCTTCTAGAAGAACAACTATTTTTACTGTTAGGAATTGGCGCCTAAGAGAGGGGCGCCCATTAAACTATCCCCATATGGAGGGGCGCCCATTAACTGGGTTGACCCAGTCAATGGAATTGGCGCCCTTGTAAGGGGGCGCCCATTCCCTTTGTTTGGAAAAAGAAAAACCCCTATACGTATTATCTATATGTTGGTATTTAAGTGATGTTGGGCTTCTTAAATTTTTGTATATATATATAGTGACCCTCATCAAGTATAGGGCTATGATATTTCTTTTTATTTGGCCTTCATATAGAGTTATTTATTTAGGAAAAAGTTTGATTTCTCTATTATTTTTATCTTGGGTTTTACAAATCTACCTTATTATCTTCCAATTGGCTTATTCCTTGGAATTCTAATGGCTATAAACTAGTGGATGTCTAGATAATTACATGACTCAATGCCTGGCGTTAACAAGGCCCGGTCTGGTCCGAGGAGGAGCACCCGAAAGTACTTGTGCCCATGAGAGTTGATTGACAATGTTGTGGCATTGCACCGAAGTGCATGACTAGCTTGATTGACCGATGCCATTCCACTTATCTTACTAGTGCTTGACTTGATGTGACATGACTTGCGTGGCCCGGAATGGGTGTGTACTTGCTTGAATGGAACATAGCCAATATTCATGACATGACTTGATATTACGTGCTCGGAATACTTGATAGTATCTCTCCTTGATATAATTGCAAATCTCTTGATAGCTTCTCTTGTTAAATTCTCGAATTTTGATAGTGCATCTTTAATGTTCTTGATATTCCTGTCATCTTTCATGCATAGTCGTACTTGCATCGCACGTAACACGTAAACTACTTAAAGATATCTTGTTCTTGAGATATAATTCCTACTGAGCGTTCACTCACCCAGTTTTATTCCAACATTTTTCAGGTAACTCCGATAGCGAGGACCTTCCAGATGGGACTGAGACTGAGTGAAGAGAGTAGAGCCACCCGATCGTCGAGTTGTCACTTAATCGCGTCTTTTTCCACTTTATTGAGTCCTAGTCGTTGTAATTTTCCCTTATTTTTGGTGAAGTGTTTGGAAGTTGTTTGCAACATGGAAACTTATGTGTCTATTTTGGAGTTAAAGTTATTATGGAATATTTGGTATTATTGTGGAAATCTAATTCTGGCTATTATTTATGTTGACTTGTGTGCATCTCTATCTTTGTGTCGAATTCCTCACGCTCTGATTGACATGATCGATATAAACTCATCACGCGTACCAGGTTCCATCCGCACTCGGGACGTGACAGTTTTTGTGGTATCAGAGCCTAGGATTTCAAATTCCTAGGGAACCCAAGTCCAAGGATAGGTTACTTGTTTTACCTCGTAAGAATGGGTAGAGCCAAGGGTTAATTTAATATAGGACGTCCAACCTTATGATTAAAGACATGAAACTAATTAGACCTAAATTCTCTTGTAGGACCATGGCCGATGAGAGAGCTCAGTGGCGTGATATGCAACAGACCGTTCAAGGCCTTATGCAGGCGCTACAACAAGTGGCACAGGGCGGAGCCAATCGTGGAGCGGGTGATCTCCACCGTAGCTTTTGTAACATGAACCCACCAAAGTTCACTGGCTCGTCCGACCACGACGATGCCAAAAATTAGCTGAAAGAAATCGAAAGACTTTTTCGTGTAATGCAATGCACGGACGATGAAACGGTACTACTACCAACTTTCCAACTGGAACGAGACGCTCATTTCTGATGGGAGTCCATAGAGGCCACATTGCCAGATGATCATATCACATGGGCCGAATTTGTGGGGTATTCAATAGCAAGTACTTTTCGGACCCCATACAAGAGAAGAAGGCCGCGGAGTTTGCCACACTCAAGAAACGGACCTCATCGGTTGCTGAATATGAGGCACAATTCTCGAGGCTGTAAAGGTACGCGCCCCACTTGGTGTGTTCGAAAAAATGAAGGCTAGAAGATTTCTTAATGGGCTTCGACCCAAATACATCACCCAACTGGCACCGATAGACATCCAAGTCTACTGCGAGATGGTACGGCGAGCTCAGCTATTAGAAGACGCTGCAGAATTGTCCGACAAGATCCGAGGAAGGGACAAGAAGGAGCATGTCACAAGTCCCGGGAATTTCAAACCATCATCTAACAAGAAGTGGCTCAACAATGGAGGGGAATCCTCCAAAGAGAAGAAATTCATGAAGAACAACAAGCCTTTCTCCATTACCACACCTTCCAAGGAGGTGTGTATACATTGTGAAAAGGCTGGCCATAAGGCCGAGGAGTGCTGGAGAAGGCTGGGAGCATGTCTCCGTTGTGGGAGCCTAGAACACCGGATTCCTGATTGCCCACTGATGAATGAACCAACTACTAAGGAAGAGAAGCGTCTGGCTAAGAAGCAAGGCCGTCTTCAAGCATTGCAAGAGGCATAGACACGTGAAGGAGGTATCATAGAAGGTACATTAAAAGTTTATTCAAGGACTGCTCAAGTCTTATTCGATACCGGAGCAACTCATTCTTTTATTTACAAGAAATTTGTTGCTGCTTTGCCTGTGGAACCTACTTGGATAACAAATTTAGTGATCTCCACTCCTCTTGGGGAAGAGACCAAAATCATACACCAATATCCAAATAGTGAAGTATTGATAAAGAGGCAAAACTTACCTGTCGATTTCATAAGTCTAGACCTAAACGGATATGATGTGATACTAGGAGTCGATTGGCTTTCTACACACAAGGCCGTCATAGACTACCGAAATGGGCTAGTATCTTTCAAAGACTTTCCAAATCTTGTATACACTAGTCCTCAAAGGCAAAACAAGTCACCCCTTATCTCGACTCTCCGAGTTGGCAAGCTCATCAATAGAGGGTGTGTGGCTTTCCTAGCTTCTGTGACTGCCACGGAAGGGAAGGAGTCCAACCTAGAAAATATCCGCGTGGTTCGGGAGTTTCCCGATGTATTTCTGGAGGATTTGCCCAGTTTACCCCCGGAGAGAGACGTGGCTTTCACCATCGATCTTGTCCCTACTGCTGGCCCCGTGTCAAAGGCACCATATAGAATGTCCCCTGCCGAGCTCAAGGAATTGAAGGAATAGTTGATGGAGTTGTTGAAAAGGGGCTTTATTAGGCCGAGCACTTTCCCGTGGGGAGCACCCGTGCTATTTGTCAAGAAGAAGGATGGATCGATGAGACTCTGCATCGATTATCGACAGCTGAACCACCTCACTATCAAGAACAAGTACCTGCTGCCAAGGATTGACGAGTTATTCGACCAAATATCGGGAGCCAAACATTTTTCAAAAATTGATCTCCAGTTAGGATATCACCAACTAAGGATCAAAGAAGAGGATATTCATAAGACGACATTTTAGAGCAGGTATGGGTATTATGAATTCACCGTTATGCCTTTATGACTAACGAATGCCCCTATAGCTTTTATGCAGTTGATGAACAGTATATTCAGGCCTTATCTGGATCGATTCGTTGTAGTCTTTATTGATGATATCCTGATCTATTCAAAGTTCGAGGAAGATCACGAAGAATATTTGAGGACCGCATTACAAATCTTAAGGGAGAACCAACTCTATGCTAAAATTACAAGTGTGAATTCTGGCTCGAGGAGGTATCCTTCTTAGGCCATGTAATTTCAAAGAACGGGATTTCCGTGGAATCATCAAAGGTCGAGGGTATGAAGAGTTGGGAAAGGCCGACCAATGCAACGGAGATTCGAAGCTTCTTTGGTGTAGCTGGCTACTATCGGCGATATGTAAAGGATTTCTCCAAGATCGTCGTTCCTCTTACTAGGCTGACCCGCAAGGAGATACCTTATGAGTGGAGTGAAGACTACGAGCGAAGTTTTCAAGCTTTGAAAGATCATTTGACAACTGCCCCGGTCTTAGCACTACCAATTGAAGGATAGAAGTTTGAGGTATATATCGATGCTTCTGGTATAGGCCTCGGGTATGTATTGATGCAACAAGTGAGAGTTATTGCTTACTCTTCCCAACAATTGAAGAAGCATGAGGAGAACTACCCGGTTCACAACTTAGAGCTGGCCGCGGTGGTATTTGCCTTAAAGATATGGAGACACTATCTCTATGGAGATAAATTTATAGTGTACTCCGATCACAAGAGCTTGAAGTATTTATTTTTCCAAAGGGAACTGAATATGAGACAGAGACGTTGGCTTGAATACCTTAAGGATTTTGACTTAACAATACAATACCACCCTAGTAAGGGTAATTCTGTAACCTACGCCCTTAGTCGAAAACCTAGGGCATTACTAGCCAGCTTGATGGTGCAAGAGTGGAAGTTGTTGGAGAAATTCTCCGAACTTAATATAAACATGGACAAGGAGAACGGGTGTATTACTCTATCACACATAAGTGTACATCCGGATCTACTCTCCGAGATCAAGGAGCTACAAGATCAAGATCCCATGTTGATAGAAGTCAAAGGTAAGATGGATGAGTGACCCGACTTTAAGTTGGCATCTGATGGAAGGCTGTTATTTCATGAAAGGACTTGTGTACCCGACTGTCTCGAATTAAAGAAGAAGATCCTAGAAGAAGCTCACCGATCTAGATAGACCATCCACCCGGGAGCGACCAAGATATATCAAGACTTAAAGCGAACCTTTGGGTGGCCCAATATGAAAAGGGAGGTGGCGGGTTTTGTGTCTCATTGTCTCACATGTCAACAAGTGAATGCGAAACACCAAAGGCCTATGGGCAAACTGTATCCTCTAGATATTCCCAAGTGGAAGTGGGAAGATATTGGTAGGGACTTCATCATTGGTTTGCCTAAATCTAAGGGCAGACATGACTGAATTTGGTTAATTGTAGATCGATTGACCAAACCGGCACACTTCTTACCTATAAAGAGCCACTGGTCAGTTGATGTTCTTGCAGCATTGTATATCAAGGAGATTGTTAGACTGCATGGAGTCCTTGTGTCAATCGTGTCTGACTGAGACCCGCACTTCACTTCTAATTTTTGGAAGGGTCTTCAACACTCCTTGGGGACAAAACTCAACTTCAGCACTACTTTCCATCCCCAAACAGATGGTCAGACCGAGAGAACCAATCAAGTTGTTGAAGACATGTTGAGGGCAAGTGTCATCGATTTCAGCAGAAGCTGGCATGACCACTTACCTCTTGTCGAGTTTGCTTATAACAATAGCTATCAGCCTAGCATCTAAATGGCACCTTTCGAGGCATTGTACGGAAGGAGTTGCCTCTCGCCAATATGCTGTGATGAAGTCGGCGAGAGACAACTTCTAGGTCCAGATATGGTAAGGGAAACAATCGAGAAGGTACAGCTTATCAGAGAAAGACTCAAGGTGGCATAATCCAGGCAAAAGACTTATGGTGACATTAGGAGAAGAGACCTGGAGTTCCAAGTTGTGGACCATGTCTTTCTCAAGGTCTCTCCTGGTCGAGGTATTCGAAGATTCGGTGTTAAGGGCAATCTTACACCGAGCTATATTGGTCCATTTGAAGTGTTGGAGAGGTAGCTTATCGCATTGTCTTACCTCCACAATTATCGGAAGTGCACAATATGTTCCACATTTCTATGTTGAAGAAGTATGTGCACGATCCTTTCCACGTCATCGACCACGACAACTTGGTGATTCAAAAGGACCTTACCTATGAACAAAAGCTGATGAAGATCCTTGATTGAGAGGTCCGAGTTTTGAGGAACAAGACCATCCCCATGGTAAAAGTGCAATGGGGCAAATGCCTAGAACAAGAAGCCACATTTGAAATCGAAGAGTCTATGCGAAAGAGATTTCCAGATTTATTTTACATTGTAATTACTCTGCACCCTCCATGTCTCTATGCATGCAATTGAATTTGGGAACCAAATTCTTTTAAGAGGGGGAGAGTGTAGCACCCCGAATAAACTAAAAGGGAACAAAATTTCCTAAATGAAACGCCTAAGTAATTATTACAATAAGGCCAAATAAGAAATAGCAACTCACAATGACCCATATACATTTACAGGTCTTCATCTATATACTCACATATATTATGGAACCTTGACCCACGTTTTTCCCACGTACAGGATTGGCCCATACCATATACATGGTTGGGTTGGTTTTCAAAGCCCCAACCCACGTTCGAAACTGCATGGGGAAGAAGAATTAGGGTTTTGGGTTTAAACCAGGAAGGCGGCTAGTGTTTTGGAAGGGAGGGAGTAACATACGGCAAGGCTTTAGAACCTTGCTCCCATTAAGATTTGACCCCCTAGGGTTACCCGCCTTCTCCATAAATCAAACCCCCTCTCGAACAGGCATAGGTTACTACTGCCGCTGTAGGGAGCCCGTTCGTGCCATCATCGTCCCCTACATCCTCCTGATGTTGCTACTTGAAGCAGCCGCTGCTTCTTCCTTTTCTTTCTCCTACATGCGTGAAGAAGATATTCATCCTGCATCCTTTTCCTACTGCTGCTGCAAGTTGCTGCAGTTGCTGTTACTACTACTTCCTTTTTCTCTGAACCCTGTTCGACGTTCTTAAAACCTAACAGGTAGGTTTTCTCAAGACGAAGCCCAACACATAGTAATATTAGATGGCATGCATGATTAGGTCTAGTTGTTTATTCATCTCTCGATCGCTGTGTTTACTATTCGATGTTTCCCTGATGCATGAAGAATTGGCGACCAGGGTACCTGTCATCAATTAATGGGAGACCAGGGCTTGGGCGTGCATTCTTTGAATGGGCGACCACCAACTGAGTCATCCATTAATGGGTGACTAAATGCACAGGCGCCAATTCTACCCCTTATACTAGCTCAGTGTCTATCGATGAATGGGTGAACATGTGTATAGGCGCCATTTTATGTAATGGGCGCCCACCCACACAGTCATCCATTAATGGATGACCACTAGGTCAGGCGCCATTTATTGTCTAATAATTAACCATGATTAAAAGATTGTAACTTGGCACTCATAGTAATGTAGGATCATGTTCATGGACCCTATGTAATTTTCTTCACATGTTGCCATCATTACTGCAAGAAATCTTTACTGTCTGATTCATGCCAAATCCATGAAACCTTTATTGTATTATTCATGCTAGAAACTTGAGTTAAACTTGATTGCCGACTGAGCATACGGTCGTTTATTATGAATAAATGACCCTATGAAGTGACGTTTGTTCTGTGGAAATATTTGTAACAATAGAAAAAAAAAGAAGACATGTAAGAATGGGCGCCTCTCTGGAAGGGCGCCTATTCTCTATTGGCCAGTCAACCCAGTGGAATGGGCGACCCTATAGAAGGGCACCAATTCCAGGGCATGCATGAAAATACTGCAACTCGATTGAATGGGTGACCCTTTGAATGGGTGCTAATTATAGAATTGGTGACCACTGGGTTGGGCACTAATTCCCTGTGTTCCAGCTTTTCTCGCATGCTTTCTATCCCACACCGCGGGTCCATTTTGGCACTATGTCTCAGTCCGTAGATGCAGTTTCACGTTTCACGACATTTCTCGCACGCCCCTCAACTCTTAGTGATGTTTGAGCTCTCTGCGGGATATTCCTTCCTTCGGACTAGCAATTTTATTATTGGGACCTCCGTAAGTCTACGCCAGCCTTAGATTCCCTCAAGGCAGCCGAGCAAGTTGTACCTTAAAAATCTTGGAACCATTGAATGTCAAGTCACTCTAGAGAAAACGTGGCGATCTGGCCTCTCACATGATGTTGTCCTCGCCTCTGTGAGAAACTCTTCCTGTGCTTCTGGAATGGGCGACCATCGCAGAAGTCATCAATTGAATGGGCGCCCCTTGCCTAGACGCCAATTCCTCTGCCTTGTCTTTTTCACAAAATGGGCACCCCTCTGCCAGGGCGCCAGTTCTACAATCAGTGGCTACCTAGAAGGGTGCCAATTCACCCAGGTTTTCTGCTTGTCATGGTTTGCATGGGTTTCATCATGAGTCCGTTCTGACCTTGAACTCCTTGTATTCCAAGAATCTACCTTATTATCTTCCAATTGGCTTATTCCTTGGAGTTCTAATGGCTATAAACTAGTGGATGTCTAGATAATTACATGACTTAATGCCCGGCGTTAATAGGGCCCGGTCTGGTCCTGGGAGGAGCACCCGAAAGTACTTGTGCCCATGATAGTTGATTGATCACGGTGTGGCATTGCACCGAATTGCATGACTAGCTTGATTGATCGATGACATTCCACTTATCTTACTAGTGCTTGACTTGACGTGACATGACTTGTGTGGCCCGGAATAGGTGTATACTTGCTTGAATGGAACAAAGCCAATATTCGTGACATGACTTGATATTACATGCTCGGAATACTTGATAGTATCTCTCCTTGATATAATTGCAAATCTCGTGATAGCTTCTCTTGTTAAATTCATGAATCTTGATAGTGCATCTTTAATGTTCTTGATATTTCTATCATCTTTCATGCAAAGCCGTACTTGGATCGCACATAACACATAAACTATTTAAAGATAGCTTGTTCTTGAGATATAATTCCTACTGACCGTTCGCTCACCCAGTTTTATTCCAACATTTTTCAGGTAACTCTGATAGGGAGGACCTTCCAAATGGGACTGATACCGAGCAAAGAGGGTAGAGCCACCCGATGGTCGAGCTGTCACTTAGTCGTGTCTTTTTCCACTTTATTTAGTCCTAGTCGTTGTAATTTTCCCTTATTTTTGGTCAAGTGTTTTGAAGTTGTTTGCAACTTGGAAACTTATGTGTCTATTTTGGAGTTAAAGTTATTATGGAATATTTGGTATTATTATGGAAATCTAATTCTGGCTATTATTTATCTTGACTTGTGCGCATCTCTGTCTTTGTGTCGAATTCCTCACGCTCTGATTGACATGATCGATATAAACTCGTCACGCGTACCGGGTTTTTTCTGCGCTCGGCGCGTGACAGTTTTTATGGTATTAGAGTCTAGGATTTCAAATTCCTAGCGAACCCAAGTCCAAGAATAGGTTACTTCTTTTACCCGGTGAGAATGGGTAGAGCCAAGGGTTAAGTTAATATAGGACGTCCAACCTTATGATTAAAGACATGAAACTAATTAGACCTAAATTCTCTTGTAGGACCATGGCCGCCGAGAGAGCTCAGTGGCGTGATATGCAATGGACCGTTCAGGGCCTTACACAGGCACTACAACAAGTGGCACAGGGTGGAGCCAATCGTGGAGCAGGTGATCTCCACCGTAGCTTTCGTAACATGAACCCACCAAAGTTCACTGGCTCGTCCGACCCCGACGATGCCGAAAATTGGCTGAAAGAAATCGAAAAAAATTTCCGTGTAATGCAATGCACAGACGATGAAAAGGTACTACTGCCAACTTTCCAACTGGAACGAGATGCTCGTTTCTGATGGGAGTCCATAGAGGCCACATTGCTAGATGATCATATCACATGGGCCGAATTTGTGGGGTATTCAATAGCAAGTACTTTTCAGACCGCATACAAGAGAAGAAGGCCGCGGAGTTTGCCACACTCAAGCAACGGACCTCATCGGTTGCTGAATATGAGGCCCAATTCTTGAGGCTATAATGGTACGCGCCCCACTTGGTGTGTTCCGAGAAAATGAAGGCTAGAAGATTTCTTAATGGGCTTCGACCCAAATACATCACCCAACTGGCACCGATAGACATCCAAGTCTACTGCGAGATGGTACGGCGAGCTCAGCTATTAGAAGACGCTGCAGAATTGTCCGATAAGATCCGAGGAAGGGACAAGAAGGAGCATGTCACAAGTCCCGAGAATTTCAAACCATCATCTAACAAGAAGCGGCTCAACAATGGAGGGGAATCCTCCAAAGAGAAGAAATTCAAGAAGAACAACAAGCCTTTCTCCATTACCACACCTTCCAAGGAGGTGTGTAAACATTGTGAAAAGGCTGGCCATAAGGCCAAGGAGTGCTGGAGAAGGCTGGGAGCATGTCTTCGTTGTGGGAGCCTAGAACACCGGATTCCTGATTGCCCACTGATGAATGAACCAACTACTAAGGAAGAGAAGCGTCTGGCTAAGAAGCAAGGCTGTCTTCAAGCACTACAAGAGGCAGAGACAAGTGAAGGAGGTATCGTAGAAGGTACATTAAAAGTTTATTCTAAGACTGCTCAAGTCTTATTCGATACCGGAGCAACTCATTCTTTTATTTACAAGAAATTTGTTGCTGCTTTGTCTGTGGAACCTACTTGGCTAACAAATTTAGTGATCTCCACTCCTCTTGGAGAAGAGACCAAAATCACACACCAATATCCAAATAGTGAAGTATTGATAAAGGGGTAAAACTTACCTGTCGATTTCATAAGTCTAGACCTAAACGGATATGATGTGATACTAGGAGTCGATTGGCTTTCTACACACAAGGCCGTCATAGACTGCCAAAATGGGCTAGTATCTTTCAAAGACTTTCCAAATCTTGTATACACTAGTCCTCGAAGGCAAAACAAGTCACCCCTTATCTCGACTCTCTGAGCTAGCAAGCTCATCAATAAAGGGTGTGTGGCTTTCCTAGCTTTCGTGACTGCCACGGAAGGGAAGGAGTCCAACCTAGAAGATATCCGCGTGGTTCGAGAGTTTCTCGATGTATTTTCAGAGGATTTGCCCAGTTTACCCCCTGAGAGAGACGTGGCTTTCACCATCGATCTTGTCCCTACTGTTGGCCCCGTGTCAAAGGCACCATATAGAATGTCCCCCGCCGAGCTCAAGGAGTTGAAGGAATAGTTGATGGAGCTGTTGAAAAAGGGCTTTATGAGGCCGAGCACTTCCCCGTGGGGAGCACCCGTGCTATTTGTCAAGAAGAAGGATGGATCGATGAGACTCTGCATCGATTATCGACAGCTGAACCACCTCACTATCAAGAACAAGTACCCGCTGCCAAGGATTGACGAGTTATTCGACCAAATATCGGGAGCCAAATATTTTTCAAAAATTGATATCTGGTCAAGATATCACCAACTAAGGATCAAAGAAGAGGATATTCATAAAATGGCATTTCGGAGCAGGTATGGGCATTATGAATTCACCGTTATACCTTTTGGACTAACGAATGCCCCTGCAGCTTTTATGCAGTTGATGAACATTATATTCAGGCCTTATCTGGATCGATTCGTTGTAGTCTTTATTGATGATATCCTGATCTATTCAAAGTCCAAGGAAGATCGCGAAAAACATTTGAGAACCGCATTACAAATATTGAGGGAGAACCAACTCTATGCTAAAAATAGCAAGTGTGAATTCTGGCTCGAGGAGGTATCCTTCTTAGGCAATGTAATTTCAAAGAACGGGATTTCCGTGGATCCATCAAAGGTCGAGGCTGTGATGAGTTGGGAAAGGCCGACCAATGCAATGGAGATTCAAAGCTTCTTGGGTCTAGCAGGCTACTATCGGCTATTCATAAAGTATTTCTCCAAAATCGTCGTTCCTCTTACTAGGCTGACCCGCAAGGAGATACCTTATGAGTGGAGTGAAGACTGCGAGCGAAGTTTTCAAGCTTTGAAAGATCATTTGACAACTGCTCTGGTCTTAGCACTAGTAATTGAAGGAGAGAAGTTTGAGGTATATACCGATGCTTATGGTATAGGCCTCGGGTGTGTATTGATGCAACAAGGGAGAGTTATTGCTTACTCTTCCCGACAATTGAAGAAGCATGAGGAGAACTATCCGGTTCATGACTTAGAGCTGGCTGCGGTGTATTTGCCTTAAAGATATAGAGACACTATCTCTATGGAGAGAAATTTACAGTGTACTCCGACAACAAGAGCTTGAAGTATTTATTTTCCCAAAGGGAACTGAATATGAGACATAGATGTTGGCTTGGATACCTTAAGGATTTTGACTTCACAATACAATACCACCACCCTAGTAAGGGTAATTCTGTAGCCGACGCCCTTAGTCGAAAACCTATGGCATTACTAGCCAGCTTGATGGTGCAAGAGTGGAAGTTGTTGGAGAAATTCTCCGAAGTTAATATAAACATGGACAAGGAGAACGGGTGTATTACTCTATCACACATAAGTGTACATCCGGATCTACTCTTCGAGATCAAGGAGCTACAAGATGAAGATCCCATGCTGATAGAAGTCAAAGGTAAGATGGATGAGCGACTCGAATTTAAGTTGGCATCTGATGGAAGGTTGTTATTTCATGAAAGGACTTGTATACTAGTCTGTCCCGAATTAAAGAAGAAGATCCTAGAAGAAGCTCACCGATCTAGATACACCATCCACCCTGGAGCGACCAAGATGTATCAAGACTTAAAGTGAACCTTTTGGTGGCCCAATATGAAAAGGGAGGTGGCAGGTTTTGTGTCTCGTTGTCTCACATGTAGACAAGTGAATGCGAAACACCAAAGGCCTACGAGAAAACTGTATCCTCTAGATATTCCCAAGTGGAAGTGAGAAGATATTGACATGGACTTCATCATGGGTTTGCCTAAATCTAAGGGCGGACATGACGAAATTTGGGTAATTGTAGATCGATTGACCAAATCGGTACACTTCTTACCTATAAAGAGCCGCTGGTTAGTTGATGTTCTTGCAACATTGTATATCCAGGAGATTGTTAGACTGCATGGAGTCCTTGTGTCAATCGTGTCTGATCGAGACCCGCACTTCACTTCTAATTTTTGGAAGGGTTTTCAACACTCCTTGGGGACAAAACTCAACTTCAGCACTGCTTTCCATCCCCAAACAGATGGTCAGACCGAGAGAACCAATCAAGTTGTTGAAGACATGTTGAGGGCATGTGTCATCGATTTCAACAGAAGCTGGCATGACCACTTACCTCTGGTCAAGTTTGCTTATAACAACGGCTATCAGGCCAGCATCTAAATGGCACCTTTCGAGACATTGTACGGAAGGAGTTGCCTCTCACCAATATGCTGGGATGAAGTCAGCGAGAGACAACTTCTAGGACCAGATATGGTAAGGGAAATAATCGAGAAGGTACAGCTTATCAGAGAAAGACTCAAGGTGGCACAATCTAGGCAAAAGACTTATGCTGACATTAGGATAAGAAACTTGGAGTTCCAAGTTGGGGACCATGTCTTTCTCAAGGTCTCTCCTGGTCGAGGTATTCGAAGATTCGGTGTTAAGGGTAATCTTACACCGAGCTATATTGGTCCATTTGAAGTGTTGGAGAGGTAGCTTATCGCATTGCCTTGCCTCCATAATTATTGGAAGTGCACAATGTGTTCCACATTTCTATGTTGAAGAAGTATGTGCACGATCCTTTCCATGTCATCGACCACGACAACTTGGTGATTCAAAAGGACCTTACCTATGAACAAAAGCCGATGAAGATCCTTGATCGAGAGTTCCGAGTTTTGAGGAACAAGACCATCCCCATGGTAAAAGTACAATAGAGCAAATGCCTAGAACAAGAAGCCACATTTGAAACCGAAGAGTCTATGCAAAAGAGATTTCCAGATTTATTCTAGATTGTAAGTACTCTGCACCCTCCATGTCTCTATGCATGCAATTGAATTTGGGGACCAAATTCTTTTAAGAGAGGGAGAGTGTAGCACCCCGAATAAACTAAAAGGGAACAAAATTTCCTAAATGAAATGCCTAAGTAATTATTACAATAAGGCCAAATAAGAAATAGCAACTCACAATGACCCATATACATTTACAGGTCTTCATATATATACTCACATATATTATGGAACCTTGACCCACGTTTTTCCCACGTACAGGATTGGCCCATACCATATACATGGTTGGGTTGGTTTTCAAAGGCCCAACCCACGTTCGAAACTGCATGGGGAAGAAGAATTAGGGTTTTTGGTTTAAACTAGGAAGGCGGCTGGTGTTTTGGAAGGGAGGGAGTAACGTACGGAAAGGCTTTAGAACCTTTCTCCCTTTGAGATTCAACCCCCTAGGGTTACCCACCATCTCTATAAATCAAACACCCTCTCGAACGGGCATAGGATACTACTGCTGCTACATAGAGCCCATTCGTGCCATCATCATCCCCTACATCCTCCGGCTATTGCTACTTGAAGCAGCCGCTGCTTCTTCCTTTTCTTCCTCCTACATGCGTGAAGAAGATATTCATCTTGCATCCTTTTCCTGCTGTTGCTGCAAGTTGCTACAGTTGCTGTTACTACTACTTCCTTTTTCTCTGAACCCTGTTCGACGTTCTTAAAACCTAACAGGTAGGTTTTCCCAAGACGAAGCCCAACACATAGTAATTC
The DNA here is from genome assembly GCA_022559845.1 of Amorphophallus konjac. Classification (NCBI taxonomy): domain Eukaryota; kingdom Viridiplantae; phylum Streptophyta; class Magnoliopsida; order Alismatales; family Araceae; genus Amorphophallus; species Amorphophallus konjac. Next base: position 253,992,115 of record CM040121.1, read on the forward strand.
TAGATGGCATGCATGATTAGGTCTAGTTGTTTATTCATCTCTGGATCGCTCTGTTTACTGTTCGATGTTTCCCTGATGCATGAAGAATTGGCGACCAGGGTACCAGTCATCAATTAATGGGAGACCAGGGCATGGGCGTGCATTCTTTGAATGGGCGACCACCAACTGAGTCACCCATTAATGGGTGACTAAATGCACAAGTGCCAATTCTACCCCTTATACTAGCTCAGTGTCTATTGATGAATTGGTGACCATGTGTGTAGGCGCCATTTTCTATAATGGGCGCCCACCCACACAGTCATCCATTAATGGATGACCACTAGGTCAGGCGCCATTTATTGTATAATAATTAACCATGATTAAAAGATTGTAACTTGGCTCTCATAGTAATGTAGGATCATGTTCATGGACCCTATGTAATTTTCTTCACATGTTGCCATCATTACTGCAAGAAATCTTTACTGTCTGATTCATGCCAAATCCATGAAACCTTTATTGTATTATTCATGCTAGAAACCTGAGTTAAACTTGATTGCCGACTGAGCATATGGTCGTTTATTATGAATAAATGACCCTATGAAGTGACGTTTGTTCTGTGGAAATATTTGTAACAACAGGGAAAAAAAAAGAAAACATGCAAGAATGGGCGCCTCTCTGGAAGGGCGCCTATTCTCTGTTGGCCAGTCAACCCAATGGAATGGGCGTCCCTGTAGAAGGGCGCCAATTCCAAGGTAGGCCTGAAAATATTGCAACTCGATTGAATGGGTGACCCTATGAATGGGCGCTAATTACCGAATTGGTGACCACTGGGTTGGGGGCCAATTCCCTGTGTTCCAGCTTTTCTCGCATGCTTTCTGGCCCACACCGCGGGTCCATTATGGCACTATGTCTCAGTCCGTAGATTCAGTCTCACGTTTCACGATGTTTCTCGCATGTCCCTCAACTCTCAATGATGTTTGAGTTCTCCGCGGGATATTCCTTCTTTCGGACTGGCGATTTCATTATTGGGACCTCCGTAAGTCTACGCTAGCCTTGAATTCCCTCAAGGCAGCCGAGCAAGTTGTACCTTAAAAATCCTGGAACCATTGAATGTCAAGTCACTCTAGAGAAAACGTGGCGATCTGGCTGCTCACATGATGTTGTCCTGGTCTCTGTGAGAAACTCTTCCTGTGCTTCTGGAATGGGCGACCATCACAGAAGTCATCAATTGAATGGGTGCCCCTTGCCTGGGCGCCAATTCCTCTGTCTTGTCTTTTTCTCAGAATGGGCGCCCCTCTGCCAGGGCGCCAATTCTACAATTAGCGGCTACCCAGAAGGGCGCCAATTCACCTAGATTTTCTGCTTGTCATGGTTTGTGTGGGTTTCATCATGAGTCCGTTCTGACCTTGAACTCCTTGTATTCCAAGAATCTACCTTATTATCTTCCAATTGGCTTATTCCTTGGAGTTCTAATGGCTATAAACTAGTGGATGTCTAGATAATTACATGACTTAATGCCCGACGTTAATAGGGCCCGGTCTGGTCCTGGGAGGAGCACCCGAAAGTACTTGTGCCCATGAGAGTTGATTGACCACGGTGTGGCATTGCACCGAATTGCATGACTAGCTTGATTGATCGATGACATTCCACTTATCTTACTAGTGCTTGACTTGACGTGACATGACTTGCGTGGCCCGGAATGGGTGTGTACTTGCTTGAATGGAACAAAGCCAATATTCGTGACATGAGTTGATATTACATGCTCGGAATACTTGATAGTATATCTCCTTGATATAATTACAAATCTCGTGATAGCTTCTCTGGTTAAATTCCCGAATCTTGATAGTGCATCTTTAATATTATTGATATTTCTGTCATCTTTCATGCATAGCCGTACTTGGATCGCACATAACACATAAACTACTTAACGATAGCTTGCTCTTGAGATATAATTCCTACTGACCGTTCGCTCACCCATTTTTATTCCAACATTTTTCAGGTAACACTAATAGCGAGGACCTTCCTGATGGGACTGATACCGAGCGAAGAGGGTAGAGCCACCCGATGGTCGAGCTGCCACTTAGCCGCGTCTTTTTCCACTTTATTTAGTGCTAGTCAATGTAATTTTCCCTTATTTTTGGTCAAGTGTTTGGAAGTTGTTTGCAACTTGGAAACTTATGTGTCTATTTTGGAGTTAAAGTTGTTAGAATGTAAGGCCCGGATACAGAGGGGGGTGAATGTATCCCTCTACAAATATAGCCTAATTAAAACTCTAAAGCTCAGTTATGCGAAATTAAAACTGTTGCAGAAATAGCCTGAGGAAACTTAGAAGGATCAAAGCAAGACAACAACTCAAGAAGCCCTCAAACGATCCTAAGCAAGCATTTAATGCGCAGCAATTAAGTGAACATATAAGAAGATCAAACCACAAGGGACACCAGGGTTTTTAGGTGGTTCGGTCAACAGACCTACGTCCACCCCTCACTCCAAACCAGAGTGACGCTTCCACTAGTAACACTAGCACAGCAGACTCAGTCTGCAACAAATGCTGCCAAACAGCTTGACCAGGGGAACAACCTCCCGTCTTCCTCCCAACCGGAGGGACACCCCAAGTGACTCCCAGCCACTTGGAAACCAGAGACACATGGTCTCTCTTCCTCCAGACCCGGAGGGAACCCCTGGACTTGCTACCCACAAGCCCAGAACCGGAGGACCAAACCTCCCTTCCTCCAAACCGGAGGGGAACCTAGAGACCCAAGTCTCTCTTCCTCTGAACCCCAGAGGGAAACACAAGTGACATTAAGTCACCTGCAAACCAGAGGTCTCGGACCTCTCTTCCTCCCAATCGGAGGGACCCCTGGACATGAAAACTACAAGCCCAGAACCGGAGGACAAGCCTCCCTTCCTCTAACCAGAGGGAACCCACAAGTAGCACCCAGCTACTTGCAACCGGAGATAGCAATCTCCCTTCTCCTGAACCAACAGGAGGGACTCCGACCTCTCTACAGAGAATCAGAAATACAGCAAGTGAATAGTTCAAAGGAAAAACAAAACCCAGCAACAGAAAGCTGAAAAGATAAAAACAAATGTGGCTCTCGCAGGAGCTGGCTGGCCTGGATTTGATCCACGGTCCAGCAGGAACTTCTTCTACTGCTTCTCTCTTTCTCCCAGCACGAACTCTCTTTTCTTCTTCTTCTTCTTTCTTACTTCTTCTTCTTCTCACTGCTTCTGCCTTCTCCTTCTTCTCACTCTCTCTATCTCACTGTCTCTCTTTCCTTTTCTTCTTCTGCTCTCTCGATCTAGCTCTCAGCATTCTCTATCTCTTCTTTCCCTTCTGCACTTCTTCTCTTAGCTCTGGCTGCTTCTACTTCAGTCACTCTCTGCCCTCGCCCCCTTTCTTCAGAGGAAGAAGACACATATATATAGCAGCAGCAGATTAGGGCGGCGTGTGCTCTCCACGATTCCCGCCCAAATGCATCAGTCTACGTGGAGGCTCCTCTGCATCTTGGATCACGTGCCAGATGCCAACCTCGTATCACGTGCCCACTCTGCATAGGCTCCACGAACAGTACAATAGAGCAAACTGGTTCGGATTTGATCCTGAAACCAGAATCCTTCTTCTTCTTCTTTTTCTTCTTCTCCTGCAAAGATATTAAAACCATTAATACTCAGGGTTCTCTATATAAATATATATATACCTGAAATAAGTCAGTTGACACTCAAGCTAAAGCTGCACGAGGTGTGTAGGAACAACAAAAGGTGCACTATACTGAGAACGACACGAGGTACATAAGATGACTACAGCACGAGATAAAGAGAAAACGACACGAGGTACATACAGTAACAAAGCTAACACTACAAAGAGAACGACACGAAGTCAGATGAGAACAGCACGAGGTGAGAAGGAAATAACACGGAGTAAAACGGTAGTAAAACACGCGATCAGAGGAAACCTGGACGAAGATAGAAAGAAGCAACACGAAGATATAAAAATAACACGAAGACACAAATATAGAAATAACATGCAGACTCAAACACAAAAATAACACGAAGATATAAAAACAACAACACGAAGACACAAACACAGAAACAACACGAAGACATTAAAAAATGACTCGAATACAAAGTTGCTCGAACTTACGAACGACTCGAAGACGAGGACGACACGGGCTGAAAACAACTCGAAGACGGAAACAGAAACCGACATGAAGTGTGGTCACAAAGCAAGAAAGACACTTCCAACGTACAGACTTCATATGATGTGAGGCGATGTGTAGACTTTGCGTTCAACTGGATGTATAGACTTGGAACGGCTTCAAGACAACAATGTACAGACTTTGAAATAAAGAGTGTACAGACTGAGAGTTCAAGGTCACGATGTATAGACTTTGCCCAAGGAAATGAATGTGTAGACTTTGGCTTGGAACGAAGGTAAAGATGAGGCTGTATAGACTTGGTTAGAACGTAGGGAAAAGTGCCAATGTGCAGACATGAACATCCAGCAGTGTATAGACTTCGTGAACAAGATGCAATGCTGGCTGATGTATAGACTTTGTGAATGTTCAGACTTAAATACTCGACCAGTGTATAGACTTGCAGAGCCGACCCCAATGTATAGACTTGAGGAATTGAAGCCAATTTACAGACTTGTCGAATGGCTTCGCAATGTATAGACTTGGAGCCTTAAGACGTAGCAAGAGACGCTGGCTGAGACGGACGCTGTACATACTTGATGCATGTGATCAGTGAGACGGATGTATAGACTTGATGAGCTACAAGATGAACATATCAGCAGAGAAGCAATGCACAGAACAGAAATCAAGCACAAACCAATTTATCACAGCATGACTCAAGCATACACATGCATTCTTCACAATTCAGACATGGCACACTCATGCAATCTCCCATAGAATAGATCAGACATATTCAAGACAATGTGGTGACTCATTCATGTTGCTATCATTAAAACACCACATCATCAACAAAGCACAAGGGGCACAACAATCTCCCCCTTTTTGATGATGGCAACATAATGAGTCACACTGACTCATCAAACTATTCTCCCCCTTTGACATAATCAAAAAGAAGGGAAATGGTTTGATAGTCAAATGCAGCACATAAATGCAGCACACAAAGACAGCACATAAATGCAGAGAATGAGTCATGGTTCTTAAAAATGAAGATCTCCCTTATGACAATGAAACAGCTCTCCCCCTATCAACATGCATGATTGACTACTCTCCCCTTAGATGTGAATAAACCTTAACTCCCCCTAAAGCACAGGAATGGACTCTGGTTATCCAATAAATCAATCTGAAATCAGCCATTACAAAGAATCTGAATTCTGGTAAAAATACCATAGAATCAGAACTTATTGCAGAACAAGATGGAAGATTCCAACAGTGTGGAGAGAAATACATCTCAGGAATCAATCTGAAATCCACCACCATAAGGATTCTGAAGTTCAGAGGGATGCAAGTGAACAAGGTAATAATGGGAGTGGCACCTCACATTTGTATGGTCAGAAAAAATGCAGAAGGAATCAGTCAACTGATAAGAGAGGAGTTGACTATACAGTTTTTGTTGATCATGTATGAATCTGATCATGAGGGATTTGAATGCATACATCACTTCAATAAGTCTTAAAAGATGTAGACTCTTCTATCATAAAGAGTTATGAAGTGGCAACTTAATCACTCTGATTTAATTTTGATGTATACCAACTTTGCTAAATTAAACTCAATACTCATATCTGAATCCAAGTTTTAATAAAAGTGAACCAAATAGTCAGAAAACACTCAAAAACAATCATCTTTTATCTTACACATATGATCTCAATTGCACCTTTGAAAAATACACAGGTTAGTACTGAAGTTAAACACTTTTTCAAGAACATGAGTTGACAGATTTTTCAAGATAATTTTATTTGAAGCACATTATATTTTTCCTGAGCAATTTTAGTTGATCAACACCTTTTTACATGGGGCACAACAAGTCTTAGTTGAAGTGACCCAGTTACTCAGTGTGATAACTGGCATTGCTTCTCACTTTGAGAGCAGAGTTAGCAATATGAGTGTCTTTTTACATGAGAAGACACCTTTATCAGAGGCCAGACTCCCCAGCTACTCAACACCAATAAGCTATTGCTCTATCAGGTTTTGTTTCACTAAATTTTTATCAGAGATAACTGTGGCACCTCATGACATGAGTTACTTTATTTCATTGATAAAAAACTCAGTTTCTCAGTAACCGAGTCATTGCTCTGATTTCACAATTTTTCATTTAGTCAACTTTTTCAAGTTAATGTTCAACCACAACACTCACTCTATGTATCTCTACCAAAGTAGCCTAGATTTCAAATTTTCAGATATCAGATGAGAGACTTTAAGGATTACATGACACAAGAGGTTAAAGTGTATTAAACCTTATCAACAGATATTTTCAATTCATTTAATTACAAAGCTGAGAATACATTAATCTTATATCAGTCTGATTCAGTGATAATTCTTAAACCCATATGATAGGAGTTTCTACCAAAATCTCAGACTGAATTGCATGACATGCAGCTTAAGTTCCTCAGATCAGAACAATAAATTTAGCTGACCAACAACTCAATAATGGAGCCAAAATAGTCACACCAGCTAAGAGGTATATGAAGGAAGAGTACAAGCTGGTGGAAGAGTCAATCAGCAAGAGAGAATAAGGTTTAAAGTCACTAGCAGAGTCAATCACTCAAACAGGTTTAAAGTCATTTCAGTCAGACAAAATGAGACACTCCTTCTTCAACAGATTGAGGATTAGCAGCCAAATTTTCAGATTCAAGAAGGTATGAACTCAAAATAGTCAATTGATGATTTGAAAGAGTGTAGAGTGTGAATTTCAAATAGTGACAACAATATAATAATGCTCCCCCTTGTCTTTATGCAGTGACTCACATAAGACTCAACAAGCTCCCCCTGAATTGATGCAATTTATGCAAGATGATTATTCAAACATTAGAGCATTCTTTATTCAGAGAGCATCATGCTGGAGCAATCAACTTTTCAAGATAATTCAATTTGTCACAGACAGATTATTATGATATGCATTGATCAAAAACAGTTGGACTCCCCCTGACTATTGCATGAAATATATTGAAATCACATCACATGATATCAAATTTAGCATTCAGATATGATTCATGCAAATTAGACAGAAGAGAATTACTATAAGCATGATTGTTCAATTCATCATTCAGAAAACTTCAGTTTAGCACCAACAGATCAACATGATATGCAATACACTGCTCTATATGACTTGACCCATGGTACTGAGCGGAGGACTTGGTCCAAGGACCACCTCACACATGGCAGTAGCATCCAGACATACTCCATCTGCCCTCCAGCACTGTTCCATTTCATATACCATGATGGTCATGCAAATGACATATGCAGTGCAAAGCAATCTCATTTATTTAGTGCAAACAACAGCATGAGAAGAGCATCGAAAATCAACCAAGCAAAACAACAATTTCAGATAATGAAATTGAAACAGATTTCAGAACTGACCTGAATTGAGTCCTGGGGTTTTCTTTTTGAGTGCCTTGGTTAACCCCTTTTATTTCTCCCTCCAAGGCACACCTGCAAAGTATTTGATCATCTTGATCCTGCAGGGACCCAAGCAGCTTTGGGTCCTGCATTAGCCCTGACAGGTTTTCTAAACATTTTCATAGCAACATTATCATCAAATTTCATCAGTGAACAGTCATCCATAGAATGTCCAAATTTTCCACAGTATCTACATGAAATGGCTGGTGTTTGATTCTTATGATGCATATTAACAGCAGGGTGATGTTTATAAACATGTTCATAAGATTTTCTGTTATATGCATGAGCAGTTTGATACTTGTTCTTAACCATCCAACATTCAGCAGATTTATGGCCTGACTTCCCACAGTTATAGCATGAAATTTTCACAAAAGGTTTTGCAGGGAATTTGACAAAATGGGGTTTAACATAGTTCTTTTGAACATACCAACAGTCCTTGACTGTATGCCCATTTTTCCCACAGTGGGAGCATGCAAAAGAATTTCCTCTATGAAAACCATTTTTACCCCAAGTACATCTAAACCAGCACTCAGCAGCCTTGTGCCCAGGCTTATTGCAGTTGAAGCACACAATGTGCTGACTAGAATTGTGTTTAGATCCATATGGATCATGAAAGTGCATGGAAGACCTGTCATGTAGTTTATTGTCTTCTTCCATGATAAAACAATCATTCATGAGATGACCATGCTTCCCAGAATAATAACATGAAGCATCAGGCTTCCTAGCAGCATGGTTTCTATCAGAAAGATTTCTTGAATGTAAAGTTCCACTAGCATGCTCATCCTTTGACATTAATCCACAATCCTCCATTATGTGACCTCCTTTCCCACAATAGTAACATGAACCCCTTTTAATGTGAGTGTGTGAGAGATCATGTGAATTGTGTGTAGCCTTCTTTATAGTAACAGGAGTGTCTTTATCCTTTTTCTGTGAATTTTCACCCTTTTTCTGTTTTGGAGTTTGTTCCACAGTTTTGGGTTTCACAATGGACTTTTGTGCAGTGAATTGAAAAACAGAAGGACCAGCAGTTGTGTTTTGATCAGAAGCTTTTACAAACACAGTTGAAGTTTTATTGCTATTGATCCTTTTATTTGTTGAACTGTAACCCAGCCCTTCTCTCTGAGAGTTATCAATCTTTCCCAGAAGCTTATTCAGATTGTCCTTTCCCTTGACAAATTTTGATAGAGAATTTTTTAAATCTTTAATCTCAGAATTCAAATCAGCAATTTTAGCTTCATATTTGGACAAATCTGTTTCACAGGAAATGACTTGTTGATGCAAGGCATCATTCAGACTCTTGAGTTTTTCAACTTCCTGTTTTAGTTTTGTTTCATTGTCAGCTTCAGATAGGGACTTATAAAGATCATCAACTTCTTGTTGAAGGGATGTGATAGTAAGCTCATATCCAGCAATTTTCCGTTCACTACAACTGACATTTCCATTTAACATTAAGTTGATGGTTTTCAGACTCTCAATTTCTTGTTCAGCATTCATCAACCTATCAGAATTATCCACACTCACACACTTGCCTTTTTCCATTGTCATTAGCCTATCTGTCAGCTGGGTGTTTAGATGTTTCAACTCATTGATTTCCTCTTCCAGTTTACTATTCTGCTCTAGGAGATCTGCATCAAGCACCCATTCATCTGAGAGAGACTGACATTCATGAAACATTTCCTGTTGTTTTTCAGAATCTTTCTGTAATTCTATGTTTACAGATTTTATGGCATTAAGCTTTTCAATCAACAATTTGTTCTCCTGTCTAAGTTTCTCTGATTTTTCATCATTTTTATTAGAGAACTCTTTAAGAGAATCATTTTCAGATTTTAGCTTGTTTAATTCAGACTTAACACATTCAATTTCTTTCAGCAAATCCTTGCTCTGAACAGAATCATGACTAGCTAGACTAAGCTTCTTTTCAAGTTCAGAGATTTCTTTCACATGATCTTGATTCTCAGTTTTCAATAAAGAAATTTGTTTCTTCAACATTAGAAAGTCAGACATACAGGCACCATGAATATTTTTTAATTCAACACAATTTTTACAAGGAGAACTTGAACTATCTAAACCAGTACCCTTTTTCAATTTTTTATACTGTTTTCTTAACAGTTCATGAGATTCAAATAATTCAGCATATGCATTCTCCCAATCTTCTAGAGAAAAATTCTCGAAGAGATTTACCTCATCATCATCATCATCTTCTTCAGTCTGACTGCTGCCTTGATTGCTGCCACTTGGATTACTTCTGTTAGCCATCATGCAGCTGTCCTCGTTTACCCTATGGAATTACTTCAGCCTATCCAGGATGTCCTTTGCTGAGCTGCAATTATGAAGACAAGACCATAAGGCTCTGTCAGTAGCTGCTTTCAACAGGTTAAAGGCTTTCTGATTTTCTCCATCCTTTGATCTGTGTCTGTCGGTCCATTTGGACACTTTCGTTGGTAAGGTGTGAGGACCTTGTGAAATTAATTTCCACAAATCAGGATTAGCAGAATTTACATAAGCATGTAAAGCAGTGTACCACTGACTGAAACCAGAACCACTAAAGATGGGTGGTAGAGCCATAGAAAAACAAATAGCGAGTAAGTTCAAGGCAACAGGAATATTTATGCACTAAAAAGAAATTAGCACCTAAGACAGCATGATCGAATCTGCAGGTCGCTGGACCTTGTATGCAGACACCGCTCTGATACCAACTGTTAGAATGTAAGGCCCGGATACAGAGGGGGTGAATGTATCCCTCTACAAATATAGCCTAATTAAAACTCTAAAGCTCAGTTATGCGGAATTAAAACTGTTGCAGAAATAGCCTGAGGAAACTTAGAAGGATCAAAGCAAGACAACAACTCAAGAAGCCCTCAAACGATCCTAAGCAAGCATTTAATGCGCAGCAATTAAGTGAACATATAAGAAGATCAAACCACAAGGGACACCAGGGTTTTTAGGTGGTTCGGTCAACAGACCTACGTCCACCCCTCACTCCAAACCAGAGTGAGACTTCCACTAGTAACACTAGCACAGCAGACTCAGTCTGCAACAAATGCTGCCAAACAGCTTCACCAGGGGAACAACCTCCCCTCTTCCTCCCAACCGAAGGGACACCCCAAGTGACTCCCAGCCACTTGGAAACCAGAGACACACGGTCTCTCTTCCTCCAGACCCGGAGGGAACCCCTGGACTTGCTACCCACAAGCCCAGAACCGGAGGACCAAACCTCCCTTCCTCCAAACCGGAGGGGAACCTAGAGACCCAAGTCTCTCTTCCTCTGAACCCCAGAGGGAAACACAAGTGACATTAAGTCACCTGTAAACCAGAGGTCTCGGACCTCTCTTCCTCCCAACCGGAGGGACCGCTGGACTTGAAAACTACAAGCCCAGAACCGGAGGACGAGCCTCCCTTCCTCTAACCAGAGGGAACCCACAAGTAGCACCCAGCTACTTGCAACCGGAGATAGCAATCTCCCTTCTCCTGAACCAACAGGAGGGACCCCGACCTCTCTACAGAGAATCGGAAATATAGCAAGTGAATAGTTCAAAGGAAAAACAAAACCCAGCAACAGAAAGCTGAAAAGATAAAAATAAATGTGGCTCTCGCAGGAGCTGGCTGGCCTGGATTTGATCCACGGTCCAGCAGGAACTTCTTCTACAGCTTCTCTCTTTCTCCCAGCATGAACTCTCTTTTCTTCTTCTTCTTCTTTCTTACTTCTTCTTCTTCTCACTGCTTCTGCCTTCTCCTTCTTCTCACTCTCTCTATCTCACTGTCTCTCTTTCTTTTTCTTCTTCTGCTCTCTCGATCTAGCTCTCAGCATTCTCTATCTCTGCTTTCTCTTCTGCACTTCTTCTCTTAGCTCTGGCTGCTTCTACTTTAGTCACTCTCTGCCCTCGCCCCCTTTCTTCAAAGGAAGAAGACACATATATATAGCAGCAGCAGATTAGGGTGGCGTGTGCTCTCCACGATTCCCGCCCAAATGCATCAGTCTACGTGGAGGCTCCTCTGCATCTCGGATTACGTGCCAGATGCCAGCCTCGTATCACGTGCCCACTCTGCATAGGCTCCACGAACAGTACAATAGAACAAACTGGTTCGGATTTGATCCTAAAACCAGAATCCTTCTTCTTCTTCTTTTTCTTCTTCTCCTGCAAAGAGATTAAAACCATTAATACTCAGGGTTCTCTATATATATATATATACCTGAAATAAGTCTGTTGACACTCAAGCTAAAGTTGCACGAGGTGTGTAGGAACAACAAAAGGTGCACTATACTGAGAACGACACGAGGTACATAAGATGACTACAGCACGAGATAAAGAGAAAACGACACGAGGTACATACAGTAACAAAGCTAACACTACAAAGAGAACGACACGAAGTCATATGAGAATAGCACGAGGTGAGAAGGAAATAACACGGAGTAAAACGGTAGTAAAACACGCGATCAGAGGAAACCTGGACGAAGATAGAAAGAAGTAACACGAAGACATAAAAACAACACGAAGACACAAATACAGAAATAACATGAAGACTCAAACACAAAAATAACACGAAGACATAAAAACAACAACACGAAGACACAAACACAGAAACAACACGAAGACATTAAAAAATGACTCGAATACAAAGTTGCTCGAACTTACGAACGACTCGAAGATGAGGACGACACGGGCTGAAAACAACTCGAAGACGGAAACAGAAACTGACACGAAGTGTGGTCACAAAGCAAGAAAGACACTTCCAACGTACAGACTTCATATGATGTGAGGCGATGTGTAGACTTTGCGTTCAACTGGATGTATAGACTTGGAACGGCTTCAAGGCAACAATGTACAGACTTTGAAATAAAGAGTGTACAGACTGAGAGTTCAAGGCCACGATGTATAGACTTTGCCCAAGGAAACGAATGTGTAACTTTGGCTTGGAACGAAGGTAAAGATGAGGCTGTATAGACTTGGCCAGAACGTAGGGAAAAGCACCAATGTGCAGACATGAACATCCAGCAGTGTATAGACTTCGTGAACAAGATGCAATGCTGACTGATGTATAGACTTTGTGAATGTTCAGACTTGAATGCTCGACCAGTGTACAGACTTGCAGAGCCGACCCCAATGTATAGACTTGAGGAATTGAAGCCAATTTACAGACTTGTCGAATGGCTTCACAATGTATAGACTTGGAGCCTTAAGACGTAGCAAGAGATGCTGGCTGAGACGGACGTTGTACATACTTGATGCATGTGATCAGTGAGACGGATGTATAGACTTGATAAACTACAACATGAACATATCAGCAGAGAAGCAATGCACAGAACAAAAATCAAGCACAAACCAATTTATCACAGCATGACTCAAGCATACACATGCATTCTTCACAATTCAGACATGGCACACTCATGCAATCTCCCACAGAATAGATCAGACATATTCAAGATAATGTGGTGACTCATTCATGTTGCTATCATTAAAACACCACATCATCAACAAAGCTCAAGGGGCACAACAAAAGTTATTATGGAATATTTGGTATTATTTTGGAAATCTAATTCTGGCTAATATTTATCTTGACTTGTGCGCATCTCTGTCTTTGTGTTGAATTCCTCACGCTCTGATTGACATGATCGATATAAACTCATCACACATACCAGGTTCCTTCCGTGCTCACGGCGTGATAGCACCCGACCGCCCGGTGACGCCTGGATACTTCAGCCCCAGCGGCGCTCAGGCTCTCCAGTCTCAACGGTGTTCATGGCACCTAATCGTTCTAGCGACGACGTCCAAGGCACCCGACTCTCCCAGTTCCAACGGCGCCTGGCCGCCCCAATCGTAATGTGGCTTAGGGCACCCGACTGCTCCAGTCACTACAGTGCCGACATCACCCAACTACTCCAGTCAAAGTGATGCCTACGGCCTCAACTACTCCAGTCACAACGGTGCCCAAGGCACCTGGGTGTTCAAAGCTCAACGGCTTTTGGTCACTCCAATCAGGGTGATACTCACGCCGTCCGACCGCTCCAGTCTCAACAGCGCTCGACTACCCCTGTCTCAATAGTGCCCGACAGCTCCAGCCACAAGTGGTGCCCGGGCCATTCGGTCGCCTCGGTCTTAGCAACGCTCAACTGCTCCAGTACAACGGTGCCCACGGCGCCCTAACTTCCCCGATCTTAACGTTGTCTCACATCGGGAATGTAGCTCCCTGAAAACTTAAATATAGAATAAATAAAATAACTATAAATATTGGTCGTTAAAAATTATGGAAAATTAAAATTTTTGATAAAGGAAAAGTGATAATTAAATAAAATAGTTAATGGGCCTAAATGTTAATTAATGGGCATCAATAAAGATATAAATAAATAATTAAGAAATAAAAAGTGAATATATCTTTTATCTATTCAAGTCTTAAATTAAAAGTAAAAATTCAAGTATTTAGAAGGAATATCATGCCAAAAATACATTTATAAATATATAGACTTTCATAGGATCGAACCCGACTCTGAAACCCGAGCCAGCGGTAAAAATCTAATAATAAGAAATAAGATCCTTATATATATAAAGAGTCTTACTGAATAATTTAGTTAAAGCTTATTATAACTTTAGCATATATAATAAATATGCTAAGATACATATTTGTATATACATTATGCTCAATAGTTTTTAAAAGGAATAATGGGCCTTAATAATAATTAGTGGGCTTTGAAAACCCATAAAATTCTTAAAAGACAAAAAAAAGCCCAACTGCACATTAATTTCGGACCTACACAAGGAACATATCTGTAGGCCTCGGCGACATGAATTACGACGCTCAGATCCGGAGGCCGATCGAGGCGTGGCTGATACCGTTAGAAAGAGCACTCATAGATATACAACATATAATTTTGATAGCTCCATCCACCGAACGGATTGAAAATGAATATGACTGTAACACTGTTTCTTTTTCTGACTCGGACTGACAGACACACAGGGCAGCAAGGGATCTGCCTGAGACTGACCTTTGACTGAGGGGTAAATGACTTTTTCAGACTCAACGAAAATTATGGTGGAAGGGGGTATACGTGTGGAACATCGAGGAATTTTTGTGGATTTTTTGAAATTTGATAGGGGGGTGGGAAAAATACAAAAAATAGACTCTGTCATGTGGATCTGCAGACTGGCAGATTGACAGGGGTGATATAAAAATTACGGGAAAAATATCAAACGAGATCAGAATGGGGTAAAAGATATATTGATGGAAAGCTAACAGACAGAGGAACAAGCTCTAAAAATTGCAGCTTGATCAGACAACAAGAAGAAAAGATAGATCTATGGAGGTGAGGTTCTGTCCTGATCGAGATAGAACTCCGACGTTGGTGGCGGCGGCGCGACGGCGGTGCGACGGCGGCAGCGGCATAAATGGAACTCAGAGGGGATAAGGAGAATGGGCTTCACACCCTAGAGGGCTGGAGGAGGAAGAAGAACCAGGGAGAGAGGAGAGAGGGGCGCACCCTTCCTTGGAGGCAAATGCCAATTTTTACTTCATTAATTCTCATAAAATGGAAATACAACCTATTTGTATGAAATGTAAAAAGACTGAAAATGACCCTAGATCTAGAATTAGGGAGGGTAAATAAGGGATAGAACTAATTAGTTCTAACACAATTTTTTACAAAAATTAAAAATAATCCAAAAGGGGGGGGGGGGCGCCCCCTTGACCAAGGGGCAAGGGTAGGTGGCATCTTTGACATTTTAACCCCTTTGTCCCCCTATGTGTCTAATTGACTAGTCAATCCATCTAGAAGGCCACCTAGGACTTTGACCAGCCCCACATGGCTTAGGTGGACCAATGGGGAAGGATTGAGGGCCCACTTGCTGGACCTACTGATAATTTGTACAAAAACCCAAAGAATCCAAGGGAATGACACATTGGCTTATACAGCCTTACAATTGCACATATACTTTCCCAAGGATATAAAAATAAACTAAAGGACACAAATGTAAAATAAAAATGTCAATGCTCGGCGTCGATTCCCATCAACTCTTCCCAGGTGGGAAGAACTCGACCCCATCGAGTAAGGGGTGCGGATGCTCGAGTAGCTCCGGCGGATTTGTCATCGTACCATGAAGCGCGGAGTACGCTCCACTCCAAGTAATCGACACCTGCTCATCTCGTATAGATTTGATATGCACACGCTGCTGTGGGAATGAGGCTAGAGGTGGACACTCCGGGGTGGGGTCACTCTCTAATGAAGGGAGGCGGCTCGAAGACTCACTAGGAATCACCTGCTAAGTCTCTTATGTGACTAGAGCTGATATGTAGCGTAGAATCTGTTGTGTAGTGGACAGCGGATCTAGAGGGGAGGGGTGAATAGATCAGCCCCACTTTTCGTAATGCGGCCCTCTAAACAGCTAGTTAAAATGAATTGCAGCGGAAGAGAAACTAGCTTCCAAGAATGCTATGATTCACTTAGCAAGATAAGCAAGATATATAATAATTCGATCCTAAGCATGCATCTAGAACAAATCAATCACACAAGCAAACCACACTAGACAGGATTTTTAAGGTGGTTCGGACTGAATCCTCAGCCCTACGTCCACCCCTCACCAAAACCCGGTGAGGCTTCACTTGTGCAGCGCATAGAACCGCAAATCGGAAACCACCGATTGCCTTCCTACTCACCACCTGGTAGGGACGTCAACCGCAAATTGGAACACCCTCCAATTGCCTTCCTACTAACCACCGGTAGGGATGAATCACACTTTCAATGTTTAAACAATAATGAAAATGAAACAAATGTGAATGAACTAAAACAAGAGATTGAGTTATGAGTGAAAATGAATTGGCCCTTGTATGGAATGTTGATCAGCAACAAGGCTCCTCTTGGCTTCAACTCAATCTTCTTGATTCACCCTTGATTGGATGAATGTTCTTCACAGAGTACTGTTCACGTGAACAGTACCTCTTCCTTCAATTCTTCTCTCTTGATCTTCTCTTTGAATTTCTTTGAAGGAATGAAGGAGATGATGAAGCTACCTTGAATCTTGATTGCTTCTTTAGCTTCTAGGAGTTTGAATGCTTGAAATATCACCTTGAATGAGCTTGAAAGAGCTTGAATGGATGTAGATGATTTCCTTTGAAGAACTTGAATCAAACCAGCTTCCTTGGATCACTTTGATAGCCTTGCTTTGATGTAATCTTCCTTGAGGTTTGCTGGCTTTGATTTGAGCTTGATTCCCCTTTGATTGGTTGAAGAACACCTTCACGAACTACTGTTCACGTGAACAGTAGCTCGTCTCCAAGCTCTCTTGCAGCCACCCTAGATCTCACAAGAAGCCCCTTGAAGCATTAGGTTTTCCATCCCCTCATGTATTGGTTTTATAACCCTTGAATGGTCCATAGATGCCCCCTAGACCAGATCCACAAATCATGGAAGATTAGGTAAGATTTGATTAAACAAATCCATGGAAAGGGGCTAGCCACGAGGTTGATTTCGAAGTCAAACAAGGCTGCATCGGGGCTAGCGGTCGATTGGAATTCATGGGCCGGTCGACCGGAACCTGTAACAATGTTCTCATTTCGGTTCTGGGAAAACCGGTCGACCGGACGCCTGGGGGCGGTCGACCGAAACCTGTAATTCCTGGAGTGTTTCGTTTCTGGAAGAACCGGTCGACCGGAAAGGCAGGGGCGGTCGACCGAAACCTATAAAACGTGGAATTCTTAGGCTCTGGCAAATCTAGTCGACCGGCCAAGGTGTGTAGGTCGACCGGAAACACCTATACCTGCAAAAATGAAGTGTTAGACCAATGAAACATGTTCATAAGTCAAGATATTCATGTCCTCATCAATGTCATGTATTTTGGGATTGAAATCAACATAGAATATGCTTTGAGCATTTCTAAATTTTGTTCCGGGGGCTCCGCCCCCGAAAACCCCCGCAAGGGGCACTGCCCCCTTGACCCCCACGACCTGACCGGGCAGGTCGATCCCCGCGACCTGACCGGGCAGGTCGATCCCCGCGACCTGACCGCGCAGGTCGATCCGCGTGCGAGGGCGCAACATTGAGCTTTCACGTTCGCCATTTCCACTTGATTCCTTGTCCATTCATTGGCGCACCTGTCATGAATAAAAACATCACATATGTCAATCACATGAAAGTGAAAAACATCAATGACTAATAGTGTTTAGCCATTATCAAAACCAAGAATACCACAGAACTCATATGACCATAGAATGATGTCGAATGACCCAAGTGACCATATGAACTCAAATGACCATAGGGGCACAACAGAATCGATCCCAAAGTCTGACAAGTCTCGAACTCGAAAGGGACTAACAACGCGAGCGTACAAAAGACCGACTCGACTCGATGTATGCACAGACACACAAGACCCTAGACACACCTAATGTTAGTCCGACCTACGCATAGGCGATGGTGGACCAGGACACACGAATATGTGCCATGCATACACTAGATGTACTCGATGGTTGACGGAATAGAGGACTCCTAGACACCCTAAGATGTACCACTCAAGCATTGGCGACCTATGGGATTTGGGTGGGGAAGGGCGAGGAGATCCAAAACTGCTGTAATGCCCCAGATCTTTGCTGGATCCTTAATAGGTCTTGATGGATCTTTATTGGATCTTTCGGATCTGTTTCGATGAGTTTCGGTTCCCTTTTGTGGCTTCCGAGTTGAGCTTTACGATTCGTGTGGGTTTTTCTCTCGTACTAGTTACGGAACCCTACGGTGAATTTACTTGTCAGTTCATCAACTCGCGGATGCTACAATGACGATGTACTCTTCGAGCCGGTCGTTTTGACTATTTTTACGTATTTTTCGGAGATAGGGCAAAAAATTGGATTTTTCAGAAATTAGGAAAATTCCTAATTTCTTTTCCTTTTCCTTTTCCTTCCCCTCTCCTCCTTCTCATTTTCGCCGCCGCCTTCTCTCTCTCCCGTTTTCTCTCCCGTTTCACCTTCTCAGCTCCGACTACAGATGGAGGACCTAGGAGCGAGTGCTGGGGATGCTGTGGAGCTGATTGGGTGTGCGACGGAGCGAAGATGGAGTGGTTTTGGTGCGATCCCGAACGGTGGATTCAAAGCCAGCGTTTGAGCTCGCGACGCAGTTTTCGGCGCGGTTTAGTCCCTTTGGGGCACGGTTTCTTCGGTGGAGGTAGGGTGACGGATCACCACTTCTTCCTGCTCATTTTCCCTGCCATTGCACGTCGTTCGGCGTGGAAACAGCTGAGTTTGGGCTTGTTTTACCTAAACCGTGATTTTTGGGTTTTGTAGGGTTCACCGGAAAACGGCAACCATTCGCGGCGTAGTTAGTATCAAATTGACCGCTGGGATGTCTGGATCCTATTCATGCTAGTTTCGTGTCGATCGGTTGTCATTCGAGGCCGGTAGGAGTCCGGGAACCTCAGTGACTCGTTTTGGGTCGATTCGTTAGAATCGCCCCGATCTTGCGTTTTAATCCATGCATGTGGGCTTTTCAGCCTCCAGATGTTGTTTTCCATCGTGTAGCTTTGTTTCCCCTGTGCTCGGAATGAATGGGGCTTGGAACGAGCCGATATGGCGTTTCCACCTTTTTCCCGCCGTGGCCGCTGTAGCGGTCGTATCAGAGACCGTCACAGTCTCTGACGGCCATACGATAGACCGCCACAACATTTGACCGTTTTAAAGTTTTCGTGGCTGTGGGAGTGTGACGGCCCAGGTGTGGTGCGTCACAGCTCCCTGACGCGTCCCGGAGTATGCGTCACAGCTATTTTGTCGTATGTGTTTTGGTTAAGTCGGTTCCTCTGACGCGCCTGCCCTGGTGCGTCAGGCTCGCGTAACGCGCCTGCCCCAGGCCGTTACGTTCTGTTTGACCGAATTTGAACGGGTCAGTTGGTTCGTGTAGCGGCTGTGCCCCTGTGCGTCACAGCTGTGTAATGCGCCTGTCGCAGGCCGTTACACTCTATTTTGGGCTGAGTTTGGGTGGCTGTGCCTGTTGCCTCTAACGGCCCTGCCCCCGTGCATCACAGTGTTTTAACACGTCCGTCGTGGACCGTTACGTGCTGTTTGTCTGAGTTTTCAGACTTGGGTCTGTTAGCCCTGACGCGTCTGCTCCTGTGCGTTAGGTTGGCGTAACGTGCCTGCTCTCGCGCGTTAGGTCGCTGTAACGCGCCTGGCGTCGTGTGTTACGTGCTTCGCGTTTCAGTTTTTAGCTGGTTGGCTCTGACGCGCCTGTCGTCGTGCGTTAGGTCGTTGTAACACGCCTGCCCTGGTGCATTACGTGGCTCACGTTTTGGTTTTATGCCTGTTGGCTCTAACGCGCCCGCCCTGGTGCGTCAGGCACCTGTAACGCCCCTGTGGTGGTGCGTTATAGCCCTGTTGTGGTCGTGATGGCCGTTGGGTGTTCGGTGCTCGCCCGCGTGTTGGGCAGTCGTAGGTTGGTGTTCTAGGGCCATGTTTGTGTGGCAGTGGTCTTCCGGATCAGTCGGTTTAGGTGACTAGGTGCGATCTTTTCCCTAACTGCGACAGTTCCGTAACGACGTAATCTAGAATTGCCAATGCCCTTGTCTCTGGTTTCGTGACGGCTGTTCCTTGATTGCTGGGTCTGCCTAGTGGTTGAATGACAGTCCGTTCTGCCAGAGCTTGGTTTTGTCATTTCGGTTTCTACTTGTCTTGGCTTGGTCTCGTGGTTTGCCCGTGACCCGTGGGTGTCTGTTGACGTCCTATGAGGGCAGTAACCATGATGGGACAGCCAGGAGTGCTTGTGCATGCCGTGTTTTGTGTCGGTGTTGTCTGGCTCCGGTCAACCAGGGGTTACCCAGGGGTTGACAGGTAGCTTTGTGTGTCTCGACTGTTCTATCCAGCTCGAGACATTGGTTCTGGATACCTCGAGGTGTTGTCTTACCTCGGTCCGTGCGTCTAGGCGTGCTGAGGGTCCTCGGTGTTCCCTCAGGTCTCCGTGAGTAGTTTCCTGCGGAGCGTCATTTTCCCATGGCTTAGGATTACACCGATTGGCGGCTTGTTCCACTGTCAGTGATGATATTGCCTTTGAGTCGTCCGATTCAAGGATCGTCGTGTGTGTAGGTCTAGTTGCCTTGTCCTGAGTCTGTCGACAGTGGCTGTGCTGCCATTGATGCTTCGAAGTACGTGCCGTTAGGTGTTCTTGCCTGCTTGTACTTCAGCACTCGTGTTTCGAGTCTCGGTGTCTTGTGAGCCTCCGCTTGTGTTGCCTATCGATGCACGTGTTTTAGTGTGTTGACCCGCCTCGGAGGGGTGGAAAGGGCAGTTCCCGAGACATGGTTTGTAAGCTAGTTCCGTGGGCTCCCAGCCAACGGTAGCGTCCTACCAAGGGAGAAAACTAGCTAGAGAACCTGGCTTAGGCTAGAGCCAGTGTGTGCACACGTGGTCAGGGGCTGAGGACTTACGTCGATGGGCGTAGCCCTAACTGGTTACTTGTCGCTGTAGTTCCTGTTTGACTCAGCACGTGTCTGCGACTCTGCCGTTGATTCTGCGGTACCGTAGGCGAGACACTTGTGGCGCAGCATAAGATGTCAGTGGATGCAGCTGGCTGTTCTTTTTGCGAGGAGGTGCTTCCATCACGTGACGCGTGACTCTCGGCGTTTCTTGTGCGTCGTGACCTTTCCGAGTTAGCCCTCTTGTGGCCCTACTCGAGGTCAGTGTGGCGTTGTGTGCATGACGTTCTAGTCGTGTGTGCCATCGTGTTTGTCGTGTCTATCTTTTTGTCCGTCCGTGTAGGTCTTCGTCTTAGGCTTGGCGTCGTGTCGGCAGATCGGTAACTCCTGACTTTGTCAGATCAGAGTCGCCCTTCTGTTGCTGTTTGGAGTAGCTTAGGGTGCCGAGTTCTTCTCGGTGACCGTGTTCCGAGTTTTACGGCCTCACTTTTCCCTTCTCTTTTAGCTTCCCTTGCTCTTAGCATGTTCCCTACTCCTGCTGTTCCCGTTCTTTTTATAGCTTCGTAGTGTAGTTTCCTGCTTTGCTACACCTGTTGTTACTTATGTTGCTTCCTGTTCCGTGTTCTGCGTGTTTTTCAGTGGGGATTCGCGTGACCCCTACTAAGCCTCTGTTTGGAGACTCACCCCTGCTTTTCAGGTGGACGTCATCTCTGTTCGTGGTTCCTGGTGTGGCGCGTTCGCAGCTGCCAGCGGTACCTGCGTCGGGTCTCCCCCGACCTTAGTGTACGTTCTTATCCTGTGGCCTGTACTTGTCTTTAATTTCTTGGACTGGACTCTAGTATAATTGTTAATTTGAAATTGTTAATTAAAAAGTAATTTTATTTCTGCTACTTTAGCAAACCGATCTAATGAAATTTAATTGCTTACTGTTCTATCTCTGTGGCTTCAATGTACTATACACATGCCTTTTTCCCTTCGGAGCTTTACCGCTCTTGGGAGGCCTCGCGGGTTCCATGTGGTATCACGTGTATTCGGTAGTCCTACCGGGTATACCTGGTATCCGGGATCCGGGTCGCCATAGATTGGTATCAGAGCAGTGTTCTGAGATGTTCAGAGTTCTCTTCTGAGCTATCAGAGCATTGTTGTGTGAAGTACATGGGAATCCGAGATATTACAGTATCCAGAGTCCTTAAGGTCCAGTACAGGCTTTTGCTGGCTTAGGTGTTGCGATGATTTATCGTGTTGTTTTCTCCATGTGTTGTTCAGGTTGCTATTGACCTTTGGCCTTGGTCTGATGACCGTACACGTTCTCACGTTGTTTTGGTCGTCCCGGCTTGAGTATGTTCAGCTCCTGATGTGTCTCGCTTCTGTTAAAGTGCTCGATTTGATTCCATGTTTGAGAAGTTGCTCAGGCAAGCTAGGATTTTCCCTTCCTGGTGAGCTTTTGTGGTAGAGCTTATTGCTTCTTGTCCCTTCTGGTGGAATCTTTTCCAGGTTTGCCTTGGAATTGCTGTCTTGGCGATGCTTTTGTCATGTGTCTGCTTAAGTGTGGACAGTGTTTGTTCTAAGCCTGATCTGCTCCTTGCTATATGGTCGCTTGGCTTTGGACTCCATTATGGTGTTAAGAGCTGTCGTGCACCGTGTTTGTCGTGCCGTGTCCAGCGGCCGATGTATTGTGAAGGCTCATTTACCATTTTCAGGACGTGGAGGTAAGCTGAGATTAGCCTTTTCTTTGTGCCTTGTGCTGAAGCTGGTACTCCTCTTCTTTGCACTTAGGCTCCTTGTGATTGGTTATTCCCCAGATCGGTACTCTTGGCGTGTTACGTTGCGATTTTCAGGAGTTGCGATGGCGCCGAGTGTGTGCTGAGAGGCGGATACCGAGGTCTTTTCTGGTGCCAGCATTGTCGTTTGTGAGTATTGGGGAAATATGTCAGCTTTCCTTGCTGATTGAGTACCCTCTGTTCTGCATTCTTTCTCTTGGGTGTTGTGCTCTTAAGGCGTGTTGGTAGTCCTTGAGGTGCATTCCCTGAGATTGTCGTTTCTCGTTGTCGTGGGTCCTTTCTTGGTGAGCAGTCTGATGCGTGACCCGTCCCTTGTGGTCGTGTGTTCAGCTGTTCTTGTGCCTTGATGTGACCTTGCTTGCAGTTGTGTTCCATGGTTCTGTGTTCTGTACGGAGCCGGAATCCTGCAAGTGCAGTTGTTGTCATTTTATCGATGTTTCTCTATGATTTTGTGTCTCTACCGTGGACCATGGTCTTGTCAGTTAGCTTGTTGTACTCCCTTTTCCTGGTAGACTTAGCTTGCGACTCGATCAGACGTAATATCTGAGTGAGTGCTGACTTGATTGTGTTTGTGGTCTGGTGCTGTTGTCGTTGGCATCCTTTATGCCAGGTGTTCTCTGTTACCTTTGGCACTGGAGCCGATGATGCGGTCGAGCTGTCAGCTGAGAGGACTGTGTCTCCTTGTGTAAGCTGCTGCTTGCCATGCTGTCGTTGTGTTCTTCGGTATCGGTTGTTTGTTGTTGTGGCATGTGTCGTGTCTCCATTTCTGGTGAGACGTAAGTGACGTT
Organism: Amorphophallus konjac; assembly: GCA_022559845.1. NCBI lineage: Eukaryota > Viridiplantae > Streptophyta > Magnoliopsida > Alismatales > Araceae > Amorphophallus > Amorphophallus konjac. Next base: position 254,015,622 of record CM040121.1, read on the forward strand.
GCCTAGTTTCGGAGGTGTCTGACTTGTGTCCACTTGTGTCGTGCTCGATCCAGAGCGTGTGCTCATGATTATAGTCTGACGATGTTCCTCTGAGCTGTGTTTCTCGAGATTTCTGTTGTTTTCGTGGTTGTGCTGTTGGGTTGTTGTTCCCTGCTTATCCTTGCTAGTCCTTAAATTTTGAGGATGAAATTTCTTAAAGGAGGGGAGGATGTAATGCCCTGGATCTTTGTTGGATCCTTAATAGGTCTTGATGGATCTTTATTGATCTTTCGGATCTGTTTCGGTGAGTTTCGGTTCACTTTTGTGACTTCCGAGTTGAGCTTTACGATCCGTGTGGGTTTTTCTCTTGTACTAGTTACGAAACCCTACGGTGAGTTTACTTGTCAGTTCATCAACTCGTGGATGCTGCAGCGACGATGTACTCTTTGAGCCAGTCGTTTTGACTATTTTTGCGTATTTTTCGGAGATAGGGCCAAAAATCAATTTTTTTGGAAATTAGGAAAATTCCTAATTTCTTTTCCTTTTTCTTTTCCTTCCTCTCTCCTCCTTCTCATTTTCGCCGCTGCCTTCTCTCTCTCCCGTTTCGCCTTCTCGGCTCCGGCTGCAGACGGAGGACCTAGGGGCGAGTGCTGGGGATGCTGTGGAGCTGATTGGGTGTGCAATGGAGTGAAGATGGAGTGGTTTTGGCACGATCCCGAACGGTGGATTCAAAGCCGGTATTTGAGCTCGCGGTGCGGTTTTCAGCGCGGTTTAGTCCCTTTGGGGCACTGTTTCTTCGGTGGAGGTAGGGTGACGGATCACCACTTCTTCATGCTCATTTTTCCTACCATTGCATGTCGTTCGGCGCGGAAACGGCTGAGTTTGGGCTTGTTTTGCCTAAACTGTGATTTTCGGGTTTTGTAGGGCTCGCCAGAAAACGGCGACCATTCGCGACGTAGTTAGTATCAAATTGACCGCTGGGATGTCTGGATCCCATTCATGCTAGTTTCGTGTCGATTGGTTGTCATTCGAGGCCGATAGGAGTCCGGGAACCTCGGTGACTCGTTTTGGGTCGATTCATTAGAATCACCCCGATCTTGTGTTTTAATCCATGCATGTGGGCTTTTTAGCCTCCAGATGTTATTTTCCATCCTGTAGCTTTATTTCCCCTGCGCTTCGGCGTGAATGGGGCGTGGAACGGGCCGATTTGGTGTTTCCACCTTTTTCCCGCCGTGGCCGGTGTAGCGGTCGTATCAGAGACCGTCACAGTCTCTGACGGCCCTACGATAGACCGCCACAGCGTTTGATCATTTTAAAGTTTTCGTGGATTGACGGCCCAGGTGTGGTGTGTCACAGCTCCCTGACCCGTCCCGGAGTATGCGCCACAGCTATTTTGTCGTCTTGCGTTTTGGTTAAGTCGGTTCCTCTGACACGCCTGCCCTGGTGCATCAGGCTCGCGTAACGCGCCTGCCCCAGGCCATTACGTTCTGTTTGAACGGATTTGACCAGGTCAGTCGGTTCGTGTAGCGGCTATGCCCCTGTGCATCACAGCTGTGTAACGCGCCTGCCCCAGGCCGTTACACTCTGTTTTGGGCTGAGTTTGGGTGGCTGTGCCTGTTGGCTCTAACGGCCCTGCCCCTATGCGTCACAGTGTTTTAACGCGTCCGTCGTGGACGTTACGTGCTATTTGTCTGAGTTTTCAGACTTGGGTCTGTTGGCCCTGATGCGTCTGCTCCCGTGCGTTAGGTTGGCGTAACGCGCCTGCTCTCGCGCGTTAGGTCGCTGTAACACACCTGGCGTCCTGCGTTACGTGCTTCACGTTGTAGTTTTTAGCTGGTTGGCTCTGACGCGCCAGTCGTCATGCGTTAGGTCGCTGTAACACGCCTGCCCTGGTGCGTTACATGGCTCACGTTTTGGTTTTATGCCTGTTGGCTCTGACGCGCCCGCCCTAGTGCGTCAGGCGCCTGTAACGCCCCTATGGTGGTGCGTTACAGCCCTGTTGTGGCCGTGATGGCCGTTGGGTGTTCGGTGTTCGCCCGTGTGTTGGGCAGTCGTAGGTTGGTGTTCTAGGGCTGTGTTTGTGTGGCAGTGGTCTTCTGGATCGGTCGGTTTAGGTGACTGGGTGCGGTCTTTTCCCTGACTACGACATTTCCCTAACGATGCAATCTAGAATTGCCAATGCCCTTGCCTCTGGTTTCGTGACGGCTGTTCCTTGACTGCTGGGTCTGCCTAGTGGTTGAATGAAGGTTCGTTCTGCCAGAGCTTGGTTTTGTCATTTCGGTTTCTGCTTGTCTTGGCTTGGTCTCGTGGTTTGCCTGTGACCCGTGGGTGTCTGTTGACGTCCTATGAGGGCAGTAACCATGATGGGACAGCCAGGAGTGCTTGTGCATGCCATGTTTTGTGTCGGTGTTGTCTGGATCCGGTCAACCGAGGGTTACCCTGGGGTTAAAAGGTAGCTTTGTGTGTCTCGACGGTTCTGTCCAGCTCGAGACATTGGTTCTGGGCCCAGGCATGCTGAGGGTCCTCGGTGTTCCCTCAGGTCTCCGTGAGTCGTTTCCTGCGGAGCGTCGTTTTCACATGACTTAGGATTAGACCGATTGGCGGCTTGTTCCGCTGTCAGTGACGATCTTGCATTTGAGTCGTCCGACTTAAGGATCATCGTATGTGTAGGTCTAGTTGCCTTGTCCTGAGTCTGTCGGCAGTGGCTATGCTGCCATTAGTGCTTCGAAGTACGTGCCGTTAGGCGTTCTTGCCTACTTGTACTTCAGCACTCGTGTTTTGAGTCTCGGTGTCTTGTAAGCCTCCACTTGTGTTGCCTGTCGATGGACGTGTTGCAGTGTGTTGACCCGCCTCGGTGGGGTGGAAAGGGCAGTTCCTGAGACACGGTTTGTAAGCTAGTTCCGTGGGCTCCCAGCCAATGGTAGCGTCCTACCGAGGGAGAAAACTAGCTGGAGAACCTGGATTAGGCTAGAGCCAGTGTGTGCACATGTGGTCAGGGGCTGAGGACTTACGTCGACGGGCGTAGCCCTAACTGGTTACTTGTCGCCATAGTTCCTGTTTGACTCAGCGCATGTCTGCGACTCTGCCGTGGTTTCAACGGTACCGTAGGTGAGACACTTGTGGCGCAGCATAAGATGTGAGTGGACGCAGCTGGCTGTTCTTTTTGCGAGGAGGTGCTTCCGTCACGTGACGCGTGACTCTCGACGTTTCTTGTGCGTCGTGACCTTTCCGAATTAGCCCTCTCATGGCCCTACTCGAGGTCAGTGTGGCGTTGTGTGCACGACGTTCTAGTCGTGTGTGCCGTCGTGTCTGTCGTGTCTGTCATTTTGTCCGTCCGTGTAGGTCTTCGTCTTAGGCCTAGCGTCGTGTCAGCAGATTGGTAACTCCTGACTTTGTCAGATCAGAGTCGCCCTTCTATTGCTGTTTGGAGTAGCTTAGGGTGCCGAGTTGATGAGGACATCCCACGACACTCGCTATGACTCGGGTCGCCTGCACACCCTTGATTTGGTCGACTCATTCTCATCTTATATATCTTCCTTTTATTGAGTCTTATCATATGTAATTTTCCTTTTATTGGGTCATGTCGCATGTATTTCCTTTTATTATGTCATGTTGTACTAGTCCATTTCCCCTATTTGGTCTAATTGGGCCCTAATACCTTAGTTTGGGCCTATTGGACTGAGTCTAGGACATGTTTGGTCTTTTACCTTAAATGGCAGGGTTATTTTTGTCTTGTAAAGATGGGTTGCCTATAAATAGCCCCCATCTCCCTCCATGTACTAACTTTTGATGAATATTGAAGAAAACTCTTTCAAATCTCTCATTATTCCATTCTTCTCTCTCTCTCTAGCTCTCCTTCTCTCTCCCACAAGGCAAGGGGCGAACCTCCCCTCTCTCCTCCTTCTCTCTCATTCAATTCCAACCCCCACCTACCTCCATTAATACCCCACAACTTCCCAAAACCCTCCTTTACTCCCCACCTAGTCCCAACAACCCTCCACCAATCCAAACTCTACTTCCCAATTACCACCCACCTCCCTTCACTTCCCAAGGCACCTATCCACCTTCCCAAGGCTAAATTAACCCCTCCCAAAGCCCAAATTCGAATTATCCTCCCCTCTCCCATCTCTCCCTCACCCTAGGTCAAAATCCACTCCCTCCCCATAGCCAAGTTCGCCCCCCACCTTCCCTCACACTCATCTTCTCTCTTGTGCACATCCACTCCCCCATCTCCACCTCTAGCAGTTCCAGCCCCCTTTCTCCCTCCATCACTGCCATTCCTAACCTCCTGGAGCCCTAGCCACGTCCTCCCCCCCTCCCTATACCTTCAGCCATCATCCTCAAGCTTTGTTACCCCCCTCCCACTCCCTTCATTCTTGCTAGTTTGCCATTTCAGAAAGCAGGTCGCAGGCTGCAGAGTTGGGTCCTGAAGATCGCAACAGGACCGGCCGTTCCCTGGTCCTCCTGGTGTCAAGGCCTACATATCTGGAAAGGGCGTCCAGAGTGATTTCAAGGCGAGGTGGTTTCATCAACATCCGAGGTCGGAGCTGTCCGCAGGAGCCGATCTCCCTCAACTGCGCAGAAGCTCTCAGGCAGGGAACCAGAGCTGCAGTCACAGTCCGACCACGACTTCCTCCCTGAATATCTGAGCGCCATTTTTGGAGGGCTAAAACTACTACCAGTTAGCTGTCTTCTCCAAGAAGAAGGACCTCATTCGGCCACCGGAGATGCAAGTTAACATTTTCTTCGTCAGGGTGGGTAGTCTGCCCACTGTGGGACCAGGTTCGACCTGTACCTACTCTTCCGGCTACCCCGCTCTCCGCCGACCTTGGATCGAGACGCCGCCAACTGCTGCTCGAAGCTACTCCAACCACGATGGCGTCACCGCCAATCTCGTCCCAATCGGAGTTCAGGAGCGGCCACAGCGACGTCTGCAACCTGCTGCATCAGTTCGGTACCTGCCAGGAGCCAGACATTGCTGTCCTGTTCCTATCTCCGGCACTGCCAGCCTCGGGTGTCAAAGCTGCCCCAAAAATTCAAGCTTCATCCCCTGTCAGCTGAGAAACTTTTGGCAGTGGTTTCGTCAAGTTTAGAGCCCCGTGGATCTCGTGGCAGCATCAACAGTGACATCCTGTCCTGCAAACCTGCAGATTGGCAGAACCGGCGGACTCGGAAGATCAGCTTTTCCTTTGCATAAATCCCCACCCCGCTTGGCCGGCTGAAAGCCCCTCCCTGCGTGGAGGTAGTTTTGAGTGTAATAAGATTAATCCCCACCCCAAGTTCATCCCTCCTGCGTGAGGTGGAGTGTTGTACTCTTTAAATTTCAGGTCAAGCGACAATCGCCGCAGCGTTCGGGTAATTACCCACGCTTCCCGGCCCGCCCTCGTCTCCGAACGGGATCGGTGTCTTCACACCGATCAGGTGAGCTTCTGATCACACCCTTGTAGCTTCATTTCTGCAAATGTAGTATTGCCTTGAATGCCCGTCGGACGGTAAGAGACCGCTCGGACTTAATTTTAAGCGATTTCGTGCCCACCGCGGCCCGTGAGTGAGTGCCACCCAACACCCCGCCTTGCGGGCCAGCCACCCTCAAAGCTGGGTCTCCCAGGCCAATTGGGGGTCAGCCTTAGCATTGTAAGTCCATTAGGACAATTGGGCCCCGCCTCGGACCCTCACCATCATCTCCCGGACCCATCGGGTGAACGTGTGAGCCGAGTGAGCAAAAATCGTCATTGTGAGAATCATTGAGCGCTTGTATGCTTGCGGGTCTAAGTCCTAGGGTCATCTCATCATATTTAGTGGTCTTTGGGCTGTGCCACATCAAGTGGTATCAGAGCGGTCATAGGCTTGTCCTCACAAGTCTAGTCTTGGGTCACACTAAATTTTTCTTAGGTGCACTCGCACACCCTTGCATAGCCCACCCAACTTTGCATGACCACTCGTAGTGGAACTCATTATCAAGATAATTCATCTTCTTCCAATAACACCATGAATCCCAATTCCCACAGTGACCGGTTCACCATGTCCTTTAGCTTCAAAGTAGTCCTACCCCACAACAAAATCACCACTGTGTTCCTTGATGAGTACCAATCGGGAAATTATGTCTCCCAAACTCTTGTGAACTCCTTATCATAAGAAGGGAAAATTGTCATCCATGGGGAATGGGTTTTCGTAGAGTTCTACGTACCTTGTGTAAGCCGCATTCCCTCCAAATCCATTACGTGGGGTAGTGGAGCATGGTGCAAAATTCGGCCCCTTGGGTCACATATTATTTTGCGAAAAGAATGGATGGAAGAACAACAAGCAATCATAGACCCCGAAGGAAAAGGGTGTCACTTGCAATCCCCGGGAGATAAGAAAAAGTTCCACTTCCCAAATTCTTATAACCAAGCCCTCTCCAAGTTTAAGCAAACCATTCAAAAGCGATCAGTTAAAGTGGAAAATGAGCCTCAAATCTCCATTGCACAAAACCAACCCGAACCCCAACATGAGCAACTCATCCCACCCACTGGTGAGCTAACCATAGAGGAGCCCCTAGCTACCTGGCTCAAGAAAGGTCCCATCTTGTACCCTTCAACCCCATGCAACCTCCCCATAGAGCAAGTTCAACTAGTGCCATGTCATTCTCGTCACACAACATATCAATCCTTTTGCTTTGTGGAAACCCTTGACAAATGGGGTTGACCAGCATGTTGGCCATGGAACCCATTAAGCCCAAGTACCTTGCCTTTGCCTACTCATCCATTGGCTCCATTACATCTATTTGCACTATAGGCCAATGCACTAGTGAGCTTCTAATCTTCCTGCCAACCCCTAGGGAACTTGACCCAATGAGCCCCACAAAAAAATGCTCTCCTCTCCTCAAGGTCACACTTCCTAGTGAGTCCACACTCTTGTTGTTGCCCCTTGTCGATGAAGGTTCAACATGCATCGGGGAACGTCCTACTTGGGCCAACCTATCCAAAGACATAGAGGGATCCCTCCATAAGAGTTTCAATTTCTATGATCCTTTTGACCCCACTCAATGGAAATCCCCTCCTTCCACAAGGAAAGGGATTTCAATTCCCGATGAGTTTTACACCACTCCCCTACCACAAGGAGAGGGCAATCAACCTAAGGAATCCACTTTGGTGCTTACCCCATTAGGAGACGAGTGCCCAACCCACACTAGGGAGTGTATGCTTTGGAATGCTCAAGGTCCAGGATGGGAAGAAGCCTCATTCCCCTCAACTCAAGTCCTCCTAGATCCACATGTTCCCTTCCCACTAGCCCCTCATTACCAACCCACCTCCTGGCCCTCCTACATCTCTCCCTACCCCTCGCCCCTTTGCAAGGAGCATTACGATAAGTCCCACTGGGTTCATGATTTCCACTTCCCTATGTGTGCTAGGGACCCTAGGGCGACCACTTGGATTGAAACCCACCTCCACATCACCCACCCCTTAACCCATCTTGATCTGTTTGGTCACTCCCTATGGGCTTCCAAGTACTCCTCACCCACCACCCACTCCCTCCTACCCTCACCCACCATGTCAGGCCTAACCCACCCATTCCGAAATTCCGCCCACACTATGAGAGTCAATGCCAAGGGTGGCATCAACCTTGGAAATAAGGGAGTGACCCATCCCAAGATGTCCACCCCTTGGAACCGCTTCGATCCCCATGAGTGGAAACCCCCAAATCTCACAGATGGGACCATCTTGACAGGAATCCATGTATCACAACCTTTTGCATCATGTGGTCAGGCTAGTCACATCATTTGTGTCATTCACACACTAGGTCCAGTGCATGATAGGCTTACATTTGGACAAGTTGGTCTTCCCCCACTCTTCATCTGTCTCATGCATGATAGGGCCACTTGTGGCTGCCCCGGTTCACCTAAGTGCATCAAGGTCCACATGGTTTCTAAGCATGATAGGTCAATTCATGGATGCCCTGGTCCTCCTAAGTCTGTCAAAACCAATCTAACACTTGATAGGGCTGAATTTGACTGTCCAGGCCCTCCCTTCATCCCTATAGGATCATCATTCATGACAGTGCATGGTTTTAGGCCTAGAAAGCCCTCGGATCTCATTCCCCTTCCCCCACATGCTAGGGTGTCAATCTCAGCTGAGTCCTTTGCACAACATATCAAAGAGTTGCATGATGACATCCGCAAGCATATAGGGAAAAGCAATGAGGCTTACAAAAGACGGGCAGATGCTCACCGGTGCCACTGTGAATTCCAAGTGGGAGACCTAGTGATGGTGAGGACGGAGCGGCTCCTTCCCGGGCCTGCCTCCAAGTTGAGGGCACGAGGGTCGGGACCCTTTCGAGTTCTACGACGACTTGGCAGCAATGCTTATGAGCTTGACCTGCCAGAGAGCTATGGGGTGCACCCTAGTTTCAATGTGGCGGATCTGGTACCCTACAAAGGCCCCGCGGTGGAACCCAGTGAGGAGCTTGAGCTTTTACCCCACCTTGAGAGGGAAACTTTCGGAGAGACTCCACCTTCTAGCCTGAGAGACCGACGAGAGTAGATAGAGGCAATACTGGATGAGCAGAGCATCATTACGAGGCACAAGGTGTATCAGCGCTACTTGGTTAGGTGGAAGAACCGTCCCCCGACGGAGGATACTTGGGTGAGTCGGGAGGACCTGCTGCGGTTGGATCCCGACATTCTGGAGCACTATGACAGCCAGGCAGACCCGCACTCGACAGGGTCGAGTTCTCCCCACCCCGGGGGATTTGATGAGGACATCCCACGACACTCGCTATGGCTCGGGTCGCCTGCACACCCTTGATTTGGTCGACTCATTCTCATCTTATGTATCTTCCTTTTATTGAGTCTTATCATATGTAATTTTCCTTTTATTGGGTCATGTCGCATGTATTTCCTTTTATTATGTCATGTTGTACTAGTCCATTTCCCCTATTTGGTCTAATTGGGCCCTAATACCTTAGTTTGGGCCTATTGGACTGAGTCTAGGACATGTTTGGTCTTTTACCTTAAATGGCAGGGTTATTTTTGTCTTGTAAAGATGGGTTGCCTATAAATAGCCCCCATCTCCCTCCATGTACTAACTTTTGATGAATATTGAAGAAAACTCTTTCAAATCTCTCATTATTCCATTCCTCTCTCTCTCTCTAGCTCTCCTTCTCTCTCCCACAAGGCAAGGGGCGAACCTCCCCTCTCTCCTCCTTCTCTCTCATTCAATTCCAACCCCCACCTACCTCCATTAATACCCCACAACTTCCCACAACCCTCCTTTACTCCCCACCTAGTCCCAACAACCCTCCACCAATCCAAACTCTACTTCCCAACTACCACCCACCTCCCTTCACTTCCCAAGGCACATATCCACCTTCCCAAGGCCAAATTAACCCCTCCCAAAGCCCAAATTCGAATTACCCTCCCCTCTCCCATCTCTCCCTCACCCTAGGTCGAAATCCACTCCCTCCCCATAGCCAAGTTCGCCCCCCACCTTCCCTCACGCTCATCTTCTCTCTTGTGCACATCCACTCCCCCATCTCCACCTCTAGCAGTTCCAGCCCCCTTTCTCCCTCCATCACTGCCATTCCTAACCTCCTGGAGCCCTAGCCACGTCCTCCCCCCCTCCCTAAACCTTCAGCCATCATCCTCAAGCTTTGTTACCCCCCTCCCACTCCCTTCATTCTTGCTAGTTTGCCATTTCAGAAAGCAGGTCGCAGGCTGCAGAGTTGGGTCCTGAAGATCGCAACAGGACCGGCCGTTCCCTGGTCTTGCTGGTGTCAAGGCCTACATCTCTGGAAAGGGCGTCCAGAGAGATTTCAAGGCGAGGTGGTTTCGTCAACATCCAAGGTCGGAGCTGTCCGCAGGATCCGATCTCCCTCAACTGCGCAGAAGCTCTCAGGCAGGGAACCAGAGCTGCAGTCACAGTCTGACCACGACTTCCTCCCTGAATATCTGAGGGCCATTTTTGGAGGGCTGAAACTACTACCAGTTATCTGTCTTCTCCAAGAAGAAGGACCTCATTCGGCCACCGGAGATGCAAGTTAACATTTTCTTCGTCAGGGTGGGTAGTCTGCCCACTGTGGGACCAGGTTCGACCTGTACCTACTCTTCCGGCTACCCCGCTCTCCTCTGACCTTGGATAGAGGCCCCGTCAACTGCTGCTCGAAGCTACTCCGACCACGATCGTGTCACCGCCAATCTCGTCCCAATCGGAGTTCAGGAGCGGCCACAGAGACGTCTGCAACCTGCTGCATCCGTTCGGTACCTGCCAGGAGCCAGACATTGCTGTCCTGTTCCCATTGCCGGCACTGCCATCCTCGGGTGTCAAAGCTGCCCCAAAAATTCAAGCTTCATCCCCTGTCAGCTGAGAAACTTTTGGCAGTGGTTTCGTCAAGTTTGGAGCCCTGTGGATCTCGTGGCAGCATCAACAGCGACATCATGTCCTGCAAACCTGCAGATTGGCAGAACCGGCGGACTCGGAAGATCGACTTTTCCTTTGCATAAATCCCCACCCCGCTTGGCCGGCTGAAGGCCCCTCCCTGCGTGGAGATAGTTTTGAGTGTAATAAGATTAATCCCCACCCCAAGTTCATCCCTCCTGCGTGAGGTGTAGTGTTGTACTCTTTAAATTTCAGGTCAAGCGACAATTGCCGCAGCGTTCGGGTAATTACCCACGCTTCCCGGGGCGCCCTCGTCTCCGAACGGGATCGGTGTCTTCACACCGATCAGGTGAGCTTCTGATCACACCCTTGTAGCTTCATTTCTACAAATGTAGTATTGCCTTGAATGCCCGTCGGACGGTAAGAGAGCGCTCGGACTTAATTTTAAGCGATTTCGTGCCCACCGCGGCCCGTGAGTGAGTGCCACCCAACACCCTGCCTTGCGGGCCAGCCACCCACAAAGCTGGGTCTCCCAGGCCCATTGGGGGTCAGCCTTAGCATTGTAAGTCCATTAGGACAATTGGGTCCCGCCTCGGACCCTCACCATCATCTCCCGGACCCATCGGGTGAACGTGTGAGCCGAGTGAGCAAAAATCGTCATTGTGAGAATCATTGAGCACTTGTATGCTTGCGGGTCTAAGTCCTAGGGTCATCTCATCATATTTAGTGGTCTTTGAGCTGTGCCACATCACGAGTTCTTCTCGGTGGCCGTGTTCCGAGTTTTACGGTCTCACTTTTCCCTTCTCTTTTAGCTTCCCTTACTCTTAGCATGTTCCCTACTCCTGCTGTTCCCATTCTTTTTACAGCTTCGTAGTGTAGTTTCCTGCTTTGCTACACCTGCTGTTACTTTTGTTGCTTCCTGTTCCGTGTTCTACGTGTTTTTCAGTGGGGATTCACGTGACCCCTACTGATCCTCTATTTCGAGACTCACCCCTACTTTTCAGGTGGGCGTCGTCTCTGTTCGTGGTTACTGGTGTGGCGCGTTCGTAGCTGCCAGCGGTACCTGCGTCGGGTCTCCCCCGACCTCAGTGTACGTTCTTATCCTGTGGCCTGTACTTATCTTTAATTTCTTGGATTGGACTCTGGTATAATTGTTAATTTGAAATTGTTAATTAAAAAGTAATTTTATTTCTGCTACTTTAGCAAACCGATCTAATGAAATTTAATTGCTTACTGTTCTATCTCTGTGGCTTCAATGTACTCTACACATGCCTTTTTTCTTTTCGGAGCTTTACTGCTCTTGGGAGGCCTCGCGGGTTCCATGTGGTATCACGTGTATTCGGTAGTCCTACCGGGTATACCTGGTATCCGGGATCCGGGTCGCCACAACTACCCTCGTCATTACCTCTGGACGTAGGTATGGCTTGCCAACTAGAACGAGGGGTAGGGGTGGGATAGTGAACTCCTTGGAAGAAGTGGAGTGAATATGATGGCTCGGGACGTTCACTAGTGAAGGGGTCAAAAGGGTCAAAGAAGGTATGACCCCATGAAGTGGGTTCTCCCATGACTCGGTCCAAATTTAAGAATTCATAATCACCGTCATACATTATGGTCGGTGGGACGACGGCCATGTCTAGAAAATAGGATTCCTCCCTTGGGCAAAAGGGAAAGAAGTCGGACTCGGCCGGCATCAGGAGGAATAGAAGAATCTCCGTGGTGACACAACCCACAGTGCACACAGAGGTAATGGACCCTATGGCCGGATGGGTGAAGCTACGACTAGTGGGTTGGTCGAAGCCTCGGGCCAATAAGTGCTTCACCTTCCATTGCCAACCTAAACCAAGAATAAGGTCACCCAATGTATCAACATGGTGACGAGACCGGAATGTCGTGTTGTAGGAGTTGACGGACCCTAGAGGTAAGGTGGGTCCATAGATGTGTAAGGAAGTGGGACCAAGCCATCTTTGAGCCAACTAAGAAGTGGCTCAGCTATGTATAGCGTACCCATTAGAAACACGGGTGGCTCGGGCTTGGGTGGCTCCAAATAAGATGGTTCTGAATAAAGTTCGGAAGTAGAAAGTGGCAATGGAGCACTCACGGGTGGTAAAGGAGCATGTGTCCTTTCTATTCTTTCCAACCAATCCGAAAGCATTTTCTTGATTTCATCTAAGGTGCGGGTTGGAGTAGGGGCCTCGGGGTGGACTCGCTCCTCATCTCTTGGCCCGGATGCGGACCTAGACTCGACTATAAGTGGGGCTTCCACCTGGTTGGGGGTGATTGGGTGGGATTGGACGGAGGTGCCAAGGGGTGGTTGGTTGGAAGCGACAGGGAGGGCCACTTGATTGGGGTTGCTTTGGTGGACTTGGATGGAGGTGAAGGGGCGGGATTGGTTGGAAGTGTGGCCCACTTGCTTGTGGGTGAGTTGGTGGGGTTGGCTAGTGGTATGACCCCCGTGGTTGGAGGTAGGTGGGTGGGGAAGGTAGACCCTCCTAAGAGCTCTCTTCATCTCCCACCATGACTCGATGGGCCTTAGCCTCCTATCTTCTCGGAAGTATTTGATGTCCCTCCATGTTTTGGTGGCTTCATAGAAAAGTCACCTTTTGACAAAGTCCACCTGCATGGGACCGGACATAATGTACACCTCGAAGTAGTCATCCATAATGGCTTCCCACTCTAGGTAGTCACTCGGGTTATCGGAGCCATAGAAGTCCCGGGCTACGGGCCTTTCGGGGTGGTCCGGGTGGTCCTTCCATTTTAGATAGTATCCCTTGGTCATCCATGGGACACGGGGACGCTAGTGAATGGACATGCCAACAGTTGGTGACAAGACACTAGACCGACTATGCAAGGTTGGAATGCATGCACACTAAGGACCCTAGACTTAAACCAAGACTCGATACGTGGCGGAGTAAATCGATCCGAAGATCACTCGCGCAAGTGTGCGGCCGTCCCGATAGGCGTAGCCTAACGTTCGGACAACATCTTTTCATATACTAGGTTATTGGGATGAAATGCAACCTAGACCGACTTAGACAATGACTCTTTTTTTGTATTTTTGTTAAGCAATGATGAATGACTACCCTAGACTCAACTGGCGCTTTGATACCAAACTGATGCGGGATGGACACGCGACCTGGGACTCTAGCTCGTGATCGTCCCTAAGCAAGGGAAGACGTGGACCGTGCGCGGTTGAGAAATCGGCAGTGAGTCTCGGGTATCGGCCTTTCCGCGTTAACTCGGGTCGAGTCACGGGACGGTCACTCACTCTCACTCTCGTAGCGGTGATAAAATGATAACAAGCTAGATAATCTATCACTCATGCAGCGGCATATACAAAAATATACGAGTAAAGCAATGCCTATGAGGAGGGTGGCGAGTGTACCTCCACGCTCTGGGCGTGGGGAAGACGTTCCCGGCCAAGTACGGTAACTCCCGGTAACAACGGTAAAAGTTAATTACAACAGTGAAATCTATTGCCCACTCCACGCATGGAGGTAAAGGGCTACAAGTGAGGCCCGGGAGGACCGACTCTGGGTTGACAGGTAGCAATCTGGAGGTGCGTACGGCACTAACTCGGCATGCTGGTCCGACTCGACACTATTCCAACTCGGTGCTGCGCTAACTCGGTTGCTTACTCACTGGACAGCAAGCAACGGTTTCCAAAGGAACGTCGCCTTCTTGAGATCTTATGGAGGCGCCGCTTGGCTGGGATGATGGCAGGACGTCCATGAACGACTCCCTGAAGGGGCGACTCCTGAAGTTGATTTTTGATATTTATTTCTGAATATCTTCTGGACTGTAATTTCGGACCTGCACAAGGAACAGATCTGCAGGCCTCGGTGACACGAATTACCATGCTCAGATCCGGAGGCCGATCGAGGCATGACTGATACCGTTGGAAAGATCACTCACAGATATACAACATATAATTTTGAAAGCTCCATCCATTGAACGGATTGAAAATGAATATGACTGTAACATAGTTTCTTTTTCTGACTCGGACTGACAGACACACAGGGCAGCAAGGGATGTGCCTGAGACGGACCTTTGACTGAGGGGTAAATGATTTTTTCAGACTCAACGAAAATTATGGTGGAAGGGGGAATACGTGTGGAACACCTGGGAATTTTTGTGGATTTTTTGAAATTTGATAGGGGGTGGGAAAAATACAAAAAATAGACTCTGTCCCGTGGATCTGTAGACTGGCAGATTGACAGGGGCGAAATAACAATTACGGGAAAAATACCAAACGAGATCAGAATGAGGCAAAAGATATATTGATGGAAAGCTAACAGACAGAGAAACAAGCTCTCAAAACCGCAGCTTGATCAGACAACAAGAGGAAAAGATAGACCCACGGAGGTGAGGTTCTATTCTGATGGAGATAGAACTCCGACGTTGGTGGCGACGGCGGCGACGGCAGAAATAGAACTCAGAGGGGCTAAGGAGAATGGGCTTCACACCCTAGGGGGCTGGAGGAGGAAGAAGAACCAGGGAGAGAGGAGAGAGGGGCGCACCCTTCCTTGGAGGCAAATGCCAATTTTCACTTCATTAATTCTCATAAAATGGAAATACAACCTATTTGTATGAAATGTAAAAAGACTCAAAATGACCCTAGATCTAGAATTAAGGAGGGTAAATAAGGGATAGAACTAATTAGTTCTAACACAATTTTTACAAAAATTAAAAAACAATCCAAAAGGGGGGGGGGCGCCCCCTTGACCAAGGGGCAAGGGTAGGTGACATCTTTGACATTTTAACCCCTTTGTCCCCCTATGTGTCTAATTGACTAGTCAATCCATCTAGAAGGTCACCTAGGACTTTGACCAGCCCCACATGGCTTAGGTGGACCAATGGGAAAGGACTGAGGGCCCCCTTGCTGGACCTACTGACAATTTACATAAAAACCCAAAGAATCCAAGGGAATGACACATTGGCTTATAAAGTCTTACAATTGCACATATACTTTCCCAAGGATATAAAAATAAACTAAAGGATACAAATGTAAAATAAAAATGTCAATGCTCGGCGTCGATTCCCATCACAAAACATGCAGCAATTTTGCTATTAAAGGTAGTTTTGTTCACTTGGAAATTTTTAGGTTTTAAATTGCCTCTTCTTCCCAGGGCATCCCAACAGTGGGCTGCAACATGGCCCAACTTCCCACAGTGGAAGCAATAGATTTTCTTCTTTTTATTGAATGCATGGGGTTTATCATGAATTTTCCTAGCATTCAATTCATCTTGTTCCATTATTCTACACTCATGCATTTGATGGCCTAATTTGCCACAATAATGACATGAAGTGATTCTTGTGTGTGCATGTGAATGAATGGGGAAATGTTTTGTAACATGCACTTGTTCATGACATTTTTCAGAATCAAATGAAATCTTAACAACATCAGATGAAGCTTTGGCTTTCCTTTTACCTTCAGCCTTTTTCTATTTTCCTCCATTTTTTAGATTTTTATCTTGATTTTCAGTCCTCTTAGCAGTAAACTGGAAAATGGGAGTAGTAGAAGTAGAAGCCAAAGATTTTTGATTTTTATCAACAAGATCCTTCTTACCTCCAGGATTATATCCTAACCCTTCCTTTTGATAACTTATTTTGGCACCGAGGATCTTGTTTTGATTATCTTTTCCTTAAACAAATTTTGACAGTGAAATTTTAAGGTCCTGAATTTCAGAATTCAAGGAAGTGATGTTCAGTTCATAGCTAGCAATCTCAGTTTCACAGGAAATTATCTGGTGATGCAATGCATCATTTAGATTCTTCAGCTTATTATTTTCTTGAACAAGTTCCTGTTCCTTTTCAACATCAGCTTCATTCAATGCACATTTTCCCTTTTCAATAAACATCCATTTTTCAGACATTACAACATTCAGAACCATCAGACGTTTATTTTGATCTTTTAACTTGCAGTTTTCTTCAATCAATATGTCTGAATTAACATTTTTTAGTTTTTCAACCAATTTTTGCTCTATCGATTCTAATTCCAAACCTCTATTCCTCAGATCTTCTATCTCTTCTTTAAGAGACTCAACTTGTTGCTCTTGCAGCCTAAGTTCAGATAGAAGATCATTATTCAACTTCTTAACAGAATCATAATCTTTGCATGCATTCTCACATCTTTTCAAATGGTCTTTTAAATTGGCACTTTCACACTTCAATTCTCTTATTTCATATAACATGCTCTTTTTCATTTTTTTCATCTCACGTTTTTCATATTTGTAACTATTAAGCAAATTATCATACATCTCAATCAATTCATCCAATGAATTTTATTCTGATTCAGAGTTTTCCTTTGATGACGAGTCGTGAGACTGATCACTGCTGTGATCCTTTGTCATAAGGCACTTATGATTCTCTTCACCATATCTGAAAGTCAGCTCATCCATCAACTCCTTAGCGTTCCTGCACTCATCCAAGCATGAAAGTACATCAGCCTTTATCGCCCCTTTCAACATTTCCAGGGCTTTTCTATTTTCAGCATTCATCAACTCGTGACCAATATTCCAGTCCGACTTATTCACTGGAATATCATATGGTCCATATTCAATTAAAACTAGCAAATTCGAATCTACGGAATTCATGTGATCCCTAAACTCTTTATGCCAGTCAGAGAAACGCAATCCATAGAACAAGGGAGCAACTGACTTAGACTCCATGGCAAATAAATGAGAGGCAAGAAACTAGATACTCAGCAGAATCAACTAATGCACTAGAAGACACCAGGATCCACTACAGATCGTTGGATCTGATGAATCAGTGAACCGCTCTGATACCAATTGTTGAAATAGGTGGTACGCAGAAATAGATCGAAAGGGGGGGTGAATGGATCTTTTTTAAATATTTCCCCACAAAACTATGAACGAGCTTCTAAAAACTGATTGAAAGGATCACCACCTAAGACACCTAGAAATCAATTCTTCTATTAAACTAGTAAGCAAACACTTGACATGCTAGCACATGATCAAGGAACGACAACACGTATATAATCCACTGAGTTCATGATCCACCGAAGCTGACATCGAATAGAGTAAATTACACTCAAGCTAACGGTGAACCAAACTTGTGAAGGAGAAGGGAGATAGGGAACAACCACACAAATGCAAACCACTGCACACAGAGTTTTTAGGTGGTTCGGTCCTTCTGACCTACGTCCACCCCACACTCAATTGAATGTGGCTTCGCTACTGACTAACAGCTTACCGCTGATCCACAGCTTCGAGGTGAGAATCCTACAAACCGCTGGGCCTTACAGCTTACGCTGACTAGAAGAGTCCTCCTCTGCAACCGCTGGGGAATCACAACTTCACCCGTTCAGAGAAATCCTTCTCTACAACCGCTGAGGATTACAGCTTCACCTATCCAAAGGATACCACCTCTGTAGCCGCTGAGGATTACAACTTCACCTCTACTAACACACAGCTTGAGTAACTAGAGTTTAAGACAAGAGAAACAAAGATAGAAAATCAAAAACAAGACAGAACTATAGCTCAGGACATTGAGCAAATCGACTCTGGTTCTGAACCAAGAGATCGATGAATACAACTCTCTGTTCCTTCTTCTTTAGATCTCTCTCTTATCTCTCTCTCACAGATCTTCTCTTTTTGCTTGAGTCTCTCTGCTACGCCCTCTAATTCTTCTTTCACTTATTCTGATCTTCTCTTCAAAATCTCATCATCGTCCTCATCTCATCTCTTTCTCTGTTCGCAGAAGATGAGTCTTATATATCTTCAGTCAAGGACCCACGAGCTCACACACTTAGCATGTGGAGGGAACATTCCCGCCAAAAGATTCCAGTAAGCTTTCAGTCACTTGTCCAATTCTAAGCACTGTAGCTTCCCTCGTGGAAGTCCTTGGTCAGGGACGATCTGCCTTGGATCACGTGCCCTCATTAAAGATCTCGAACAGTTGACCTGTTAACATGTTGAAACATACGATGGTCAAACATATATGAATATTGCACAGACCTGCCAAGAGAGTGTTCGACAGTTCATAAAGCTCACAAGGGCAGACTTAGTATGCACAGACTTAATGCATACATTGACAGGTTCTACATAAGCCATCAGTGTGCACAGACTTATTATGGCCGAATGGCTAGACGATGCACAGACTTCGTGTGTGCATAAGGCGGACAATGCACTGACTCTATATACCAAACCACAAGTTTGCACAGACTTTGCATAGCACAACGATTAGAGATGCACCGACTTGGTTGCACGAAGTGCACGAGTGCACGGACTTTGATTTCGCTCGCACAAAGTGTGCACAGACTTAATATAGTATAGGAAGAATGTGTACAGACTTTGGGGTGCTTGTAGCGAGACATGCACAGACTCACTCAATGCATAAAGAAAATATGCACAAACTTAAATGCTCACAGCAACAAAAGTTGCACAGACTAGTGTGCATGTAGCAACGAGAGTTGCACGGAATTGGTGAGCACACGATGGACTTGCGCAAAATGCGAGGATGTATGAAATGCTGCTTGCACCGAGTTCGGTCTTGCACACGCTAAGTGTGCATAGACTTTGTGTATGCAAGGAACAAAAAGATGCACTGACTATGAGTGTAAATGTCTAAGACATATACCGACGTTATCTGTCAGATAACGTGGTATGCACAGACTTAACAAAAAGGTGCACCAACTTCCTATACACTAGAGACAGAACACGCACCGACTTTCAATACACAAGCAAAATATGCACGGACTTCTTATGCGACAGATGCAAGGTGCACAGACCTTGTATACTGAATGATGCAACTATGCAAAGATTTAATCATATATGTAAAGATCAAATGCAAACACATTTATATATATGTATTCCAGTCTTACATGACTCATAAATTGTCATTATCAAAACCAGGGTTCCAACAACTCGGAACAAGCACTTCCTAGGTGGCCTTCAGGTTGGGAAGTCCGAGCATCAGTTTGATCGAGAGAGCTCCATCGGAGTTCCGTATTCTCTGCCCAGACCACGCACTTATCGCTCGAGAAGACATCTCCTAAGCCAGTACCTCATGCCCGGGCCAACTGATGGAAGCTTATCTGTACAGCCGTTACATGTCCCTTAAAAGCAAGGAGCTCAAGGGGATAGGGGAGATCAGGAGTCCGCGTGCTATAAAGAGCCCGCAAGGGGGACATAACCCCCCCGAAACTCCTCAGTTTACTGGGATCATTCAATCAATGAGCCATTATTTAAACTGTAAGAACCCTCCTGTGAGAAGGTAAGCCAAGAACCCTGAGCAGGAACCACTTCACCTTTTGGTGGAGAGGGATCTCACGCTCCCATCTTCCTCCTAACTCCTCCCTTCGCACCAGTGCTCTACTACAGTCGCTGACTTAAGTATCAGAGGGTCTTCCCCGGGGATTTATCCCCGACACGACCAAGACTCGGTACGCGGCGGAGTTAATCAGTCCGAAGATCACTCGCGCAAGTGTGCGGCCTTTCCGATAGGTGTATCCTAACGTTCGGACAACACCTTTTGATATACCGAACAATGGTATGCAAATGCAACACCTAGGACCGACTTAGACTTGAGACACCTAGACCGACTTAGACACTTAGGCTTAAATGACACTTTTTTTGACACCCTAGACTCAAACTCGCTCTGATACCAAATTGATGCGGGACGGACCACGGACACGACTCCGAATGGATATGCGATCCTCGGACTCTAGGTGAGCTCGTGATTGTCCCTTAACGAGGGAAGCGTCGGACGTGCGCGGTTGAGAAACCGGCAGTGAGCTAGGGTGGTCGGCTCTATCTTGTGCCCAGATCGGGTCACGAGAGGGTAACGCTCTCTCTCGTAGCAGCGGTGATATAAATATAAAGCGAGCTAATTACCCTATCATGCTCTCTAGCAGCGGCATATAAAGCATATATGAAATAAAGCAAAATGTCAAGTGTAGGCGCGAATACGATACTTCCACGCGCTCGGTGTGGGGAAGACGGACCCGGCCGAAACTCGTACTCCCGGAATAATAATACACGATTGTTACAGCAATGAATCACTGCCCACTCCATGCAGGGAGGTAAAGGGCCACACAAGTAGGTCCGGGAGGACCGATTTCGGGTTGACGGGCGGCTTCTCGCGTAGCTTCGGCAGCACACGTACTCGCGACCGTGGGGCCCACGTGCTGGTCGGAGGGGCCGTGTGGGACCGGGCGACACCGCTGTAGTGGGGACGCTTGGGGAAGCGCTCCCCGGGATGGCGGCACGTTGGTTCGCCGTCCGGAGACCGGGCGACTCCGATCGGCACCGGTCGGAAAAGCTTCCCACGGATCTGCACTTGCTGTTTTCAGACGCGCGACCCGGCAAGATCGGCTGCTGCGACCAATCCCGATGTCGGATTGGGGCACATGAGCTATCGTTGGAAAGCTCTCTTGACATCCTTCAATCTAGGCCCAGAGGGATCAACTGGATCTGCTCGGATCTGGACTTTGCTGAATTTTGAAGTTTCTGTTGTACAGTACCCGAATTCTTAGAACAGCAGGATGATTTCCTGAGAGTTGCCTTTGACCGTGAAGTAGATGTCCGATTCAGCTCCGAATCTCTTCATCAAAGTTGTAGAGGTTTGAACAAGAAAAACGGAAATAATTCTTGTGGAAGGATTGGTGGAGGCTACGATTTATTATGGATTTTGGACTGACTGGTGGTCGGATCTGGAAACAGGCTGATAGAACTGTAGATGGTTTGGAAATGGAATTTCTAAAAATATGAAATGAGCTTTGAAAATTCCACGAAAAATTGGTGGTAGAGAGGAAGGATGACAGAACGCCCAGTAAAATTGGGGGCTCCATGAAAAATCAAAACAAGGTCTGGATATGATAAACTCGGGGTTGTTGTCACTGTAGATAGAATCCTGGCAGATCTGTGATGAACTGAAGACCAAAAATGGAAAAATAGCAAAAGGAGGAATTTTGGCTTGAATTTTTTTGTGAAGATAGGCGTTCGAGAGGGAAACCACTCCTGAAAATTTAAGCTCCAGAGGAGGTGGGAGGTGGGAGCAGGAATTCGGGGAAGATGCTTCTGTCCTGGTTGGACAGAATACCGAAGACGATGGCGGTGGAGCGACGGCGGCACGACGGCGGCGGCGGCGATCACCGGAGATGAAACAGATGGTAGAGGGGAGGGGATAGAAGGTAGATCCACTATAGAATTGGGGTTGAGAAGGGAAGAACACCAGGAGAGAGGGGAGGGGCGCAAGAAGCTCTTGGGCATTCAACAAATTTTCTATCATTCATTAATTTTCAAATGGAAAATACAAGCTTTTATATGCTACACATCAAATCCAATCTCCACCATTGGATCTAGGGATGGAGAAGGGATGGTCTAGATTAAATGTGATCAACACACACACACAAAATAAACTAATGCAAGTGGAATGGGGCGCCCCCTTGACTAGGTGAAAGGGTTGAATGGGTAGGTAGCCTACCTTGGAAAATTTTAACCACTTGTCTCCCATGTGGTCAATTGGCATTCCAACCTTCTAAATGGCCACCTAGGATGGTTGACCAGCCCCACAAGGATGACATGGACCAATGGAAAAGGGGTGAGGGCCCCCTAGCTGGACCTACTACATATTTGCACAAAAATCCACACAATCCAAGGGAATGACGCATTGGCTTACAAAGCCTTATAATTGCGCATATGCTTTCCCATGGATATAAAAATAAACTAAAGGACATAAATGTAAAATAAATTGTACATGCTCGGAGTCGATTCCCATCACTTCCTCCCCACTAAGGAGTAGCGCGAGATCACCCCTCTTCACCGCCATATCACCACTTCTCTCAAAGTCGTTGGACCACATACAGAGAGACTAGCTCTGATACCACGTGATAGATAGTGATAGGCAGATCTAGAGGGGAGGGGTGAATAGATCATCCCCTTCTTTGCGAGAACGATATAAAGTTAAAAGCTATGTAGCAATAAGGCGAGTATGACCACAAACTATTGAGCTAAATGCATGAAATAGGAAGGATCAACGCTCCTACACAAACATCTAGCGTCAAAGCGAGAAAACAAACAAACTACGGAGACACAAGATTTTGAGGTGGTTCGGTCTCTATCTAGAGACCTACGTCCACCCCTCGGTCAACTTAGTGAGGCTTCACAAGTGCTAAGGCATTACCGCTGATTCACAGCTTCTCACCAAGAGAGAAACTCTCTCCAACCGCTGTCCAATAGCTTGCGGGTACATAACCCAAAATACCACAAAACTGAGCTCTCTCAGTTTGTCTTCTTACACGCAGGTAGGGATCACTGTGTGGGTATAAGTTTTGAGAAGAAAAATAAAATAGAGACAACTGAAGCAGACAGGGTATGACGATGAAGAACAATGGGAGAAATTATCCTGTCTGGAAATTGGACGAATCCTGGACGTGGCTTCTACTCTCTTGGGCTCTGTGGTGCGAACTCAAGAGAAATGTTGGACAGTCTTTCCAGCTACTGCACGGGCGACTGAAGATGCTTTCTTCCTTACAATCTAGGCTCCAGAATGTAAAGAAGAGGAGATGCACGATGCTTTCACTCTGGTAGCATAGGGATGATGAAATCTCCTCACGAGCTCTTCTGCGCTGCTCTCTCTTCTCTCGCAGTTCTTTAGCTTCTCCTTCAGAGAGTTAGGCTACAAGAACCCTTCTTCTCCAAGTTATCTTTTCCATGTACAGCACAGTCGGACGTCGCTTTCTCCCCTTTTCTATTTGCTTCCAACCTTTTTGTTCTACTGTGCGCGCCAGAAGCGTGAGCAGATGGGGGAACCAAATCTACTGTGGGCCCCATCTCTGGAAGATTCCTCTAACTGCCAATGATTTCCTCTGAAAAGGTGACCTTCCAGAAGCATATTTGAGTACGAACAGATCCTCAATGAACGGTTGCTGATCATGGAAAGCGGAACGCTATCGAACTCAGATCCGTTCTGGGTCCAGTTGATGTGTCGACACATTCAGCTGAAGTGTCGGCACTTCCTTTGTTGGCTTGAGAAAAAGGTAGCTTTCTTCATCAACAGGTCGACACTTCTAAGGCCACAGGTTGACACGGGTGCCACAATCATGTGCGGCTCGAACTGCCGTGTCGGGGCATCACGCTGGTCGCGTAGAGGCATGAGCGCTAGACAGAGATGCTATATTTCGCACTAAACTGAAGTGTCGACACACTCTGTATGAAGTTTCGACACACTGAGCAGAATAGAACCCAGACAGAAACGCTTAAATCCTCCGTTTGTTCTTGTAGTGTCGACACGTCCTACTAACAGGTCGACACTTTGAACATTCATCACCTGTACTTGTCCAAAAAAGATTTTCAACAAATTTGTTAGACAGACCAAAATATCCAATAATGATTCATGGTTTGTTATCATCAAAACCAGGGGACACAACATGCGCCTTGCTATGCTCTCTACCAGGAACCAATCGACCGATCCTTCGAATGGGTCGACCGATTCTGGCAATGGCCGAATGGGAAGACTCCTTAAGGGCCCCGTTCCACATCCAACTCTCCCCACCATGAGTGAAAAACATGGGGAATCGCTTCCTGACCCTTGGCACACCCAATGGCACCCCAATATCCATAAAATGACCACCGAAATGACAAAATCGTCGCACACCCTGAAACATGATATTATCTTGCAACACAAAAGAAACCTACTCATTCTCACTCGGAATCGACCCTAAATGCTGAGAAAATATGTGGGGA
This sequence comes from Amorphophallus konjac, assembly GCA_022559845.1. Taxonomy (NCBI): domain Eukaryota; kingdom Viridiplantae; phylum Streptophyta; class Magnoliopsida; order Alismatales; family Araceae; genus Amorphophallus; species Amorphophallus konjac. The sequence goes on from CM040121.1 coordinate 254,039,659, forward strand.
GGTGAAAGGGTCTGTCCCCTACCTTTTACAAAGAAACCGTACGAAGCTGAGGTCTATCCATCCTAAAAATTTTAGGGTTTCCCATGAACACGCGACCAGTTCGCCTCGCCACCTCCTCACATTCCTCGCCTCATGCACACTGCAACCCACCCCACGTCACTCACCATCTCCTCCTCGGCATTCTCCAGTGGCCGTCCGAAGAATGGGGGAAAAGAGGGCGTGAACGAGAGAGGGCAAGGGGGAGACATGGGAGAGGGGGAGAGTGAAATGGGAGAGAGGAGAGAAGAGAGTTCGAGAGATAGAGAGAGGGTAAAGGGGAGGGGGCTTAAATAAACAACATATTATTATTTTATTTTTATTTTTTTCTTCTTCTCTTATTCACTAAAAATCCAAACAAAGTGGAAAAATTCCCAAATTTTGACCCGATGATCCTCGAAAAATGCACAACTCACCAGTCATAAAAATTATTTTTTCTCTTATTTGAGGGACCCGAAGATATGATATTCCCAAAATACATTTTCAATTAGAAAACACATTCTGAAACCCGTAGGATCTCTCTGAAACCCATGGATGCAAGATTCGAAAACTAGGGCATGACAAATAGGATTGAAACAACTCTCCCGGAGCTACTCAACATGTTGAAGAGTGCTGAGGGGACCATGCATAAAGATAAATCATCTTTTGTAATGGTTGTTGGCCGGGCCAACAAGAAAGGGAAGGCCACCCAGACATCCACCAAAGGGAAGGGAAAGAAGAAGGCCTAGGGTAAAGAAATTTCCAAAGTTGACAAGGGAAAAGGCAAGAAGAATGAAAAAGAAGACAACTATTTTCGGTGTGGACAAGTTGGGCATTGGAAAAGAAATTATAAGGTAATTCTAAATGAAGGTATTTTTATCATAGACCTTAATTTGTCATATATGAAATCCACATCATGGGTATTAGATACTGGATGTGTATCTCATATCTGCAATTCTTTGCAGGTGTTGGCAAATAGGAGGAGGCTAGGCGAAAAGGAGATTGAGCTGAGGATGGGCAATTAATGGAGCTTCCATTGCTACTAAGGTTGTTAGAACTGCACACCTCAGTTTGCCTTTATAGGTCATTCTGGAGTTAAATGACTATTATTTTGTTCCAGAAATAATAAAGAATATTATCTCAATCTCTAGTTATTTTACCCAGACATTTTCCCAGCAAAAAAATCAAGAAACAAGGGCTTGGGAATTTTCCCGAACACCTTCAGGGCATTGTTTACACAGCCCTTTCTACATCACCCCGGGCCCAACTAAGAGTCCCAACTAGCTAGCCGTAACCCACGGAACATCAACAATTCATTGGGGCCACCCCCGATGACTCAACTTACGGGTTTACCTGCCTTCAACCGAGCTGCACGGGCCAACCCGGGGGCACCCTGACCACAAGCCACAACACGTGGCACCCAGCAACGAGGCTGGGGTTCTCCTAGAAAATGCCTCCCTCCAGCCTTCCAAAGTCTAAGGAAGATATCTTCCGGCCAACTAGGGGCCGCGAGAGCCCTTACAACACCTATACGGTCCGTGCTCGCGTATCAAGAATTTCCCCGAACACCTCGCGGGCGCGCATATTCCAGCCATTCTATAGCAAGCCGGGGGATAACCCTCGGCTCAAACGCCCTAGCCGCGTCCCACGGAAACCCCCTAAGCAAGTTGGGGTCGCCCCCGACCCTCAAACACAAGGCGTTGAGCCGTTTACTTCTAGTACCCGGGCCAACCCAGGACTGCCCTGTCAACCCGCGACACAACGTGCCTCAACCCACCAAGGCTGGGCCCACACGCCCGAAACGTCTTCTCTCCGCTCCTACGAGCCCTCACTCTCGGCCCGGGGCCAAACCTGGAGCCCGCCAACCAATTACCCAAGCCATTTGACAACCCGGGGTGTGTCGGGAATTTTCCCAAACACCTTCCAAGCGGCGGCAACAACACCGAGCAATTGACCCCCACGGGCCAATCCCAACATCCCAAAACACTCTGTACTTCAAAGGACAACTCAGAAGAACAATAGGAGGTCACCCGGACCCCCCCCTGCGGCCACAGCTCACCCGGGGGGGGGGGGGGGGGAGTTCGCCCCTGACGCGGCCTCGGCCTGGTGGGGGTGAACTCCCCCAGGGGCGGCCCCTCTGTTAGTCGCTAGGATTGGATCTAGAAGGGGGGGGATGAATAGATCCTTTAAAATCTTTTGTCTGAAATGAGATTCACACTAAAATGAAATTCAACGAAAGCTTAACACAAGACTGAGCTGTTTACTGAAGATAAACAGATATAGCCAAACGAGTATGCAAGAGCTTCTCACAGACAACTCTAACTGAATGTGAATTAACAAGGCAGCAAGCTGATCGAGCTCTAGCAAGCAAGCAGAGCAGATTGGGGATTCTATCAGTTTATACTAAACATGTAAAGAATAATTTGAGCAACTATTGCTTCACTCATAACGGCTCTCGAACGCTTAGCACACAGTGAGATTGTAGTGTAGAACCAGATCACGCATCGACCAGAACAACCATCAAATACCTAGCATTATGATGTAATCACGGTGTAAACTTAATCTACGCCTGAACCTGTGAAGTGGTTAGAAGATAAGGAGCAAACACACAAGTTCAATCCATAGAACACATAGGATTTTAGGTGGTTCGATCTGCCTTACAGATCTACGTCCACCCCACACTCAAACTAGAGTGTGACTTTATCACGCACCGACGCGAAATATCGAGGGCGTGAGCGAGTCGTAAACAAGCGTGTCGATCAGAGCATGCACAATTTAATTTCTAAAGTCAAAAATGAATGGGAAATGGTACTTTTATTCTATCAAAATGAAGTTTACAACACTAATTGATAAGCCATAAAGGCAATTACAATCTTCAAATCTAAAATACATCATTCTTGTAAAAACACTAATGACCTACACAAACCTAGGTAAAAGGAAAATCACTCTCTCACTCTTGTCCATTCCCTTGTTCATTTTTATTTCCTGCAACAATTTACCAAAATGTAGGGTGAGCAAAGAGCTCAGTAGAATTTTATATCTCTATAATCATGCAATATTTAAATATTTATCATTTTGGACATTTTTCCAAGTAAATCGGGAAGTGTTTAAGATCATGAATAGCGAGTAGGAAATTATATACGGAATTTCAAGTAATAACATGATAACAAGGTTCCAAGATAATTTCAAGTATTGAATATTGAACATGTTAAGAATATCATGAAAGAATTTGGCCATTTCATGTAAGTCAAATATATCATGTAATTTCAAGCAATTTCAAGTAACAAGTAAACAATTACAGCAACGAAGTGTGGAATGCCATAATTAATCTAGTAAGTCATGCACTTCGGTGTAATGCCACACCATGGTCAATCAACTCCCATGGGCACAAGTACTTTCGGGCGCTCCTCCCAGGACCAGACCGGGCCCCATTAATGCCAGGCATTGGGTCATTGGATCAAAAGATCCCAAGCATGTTTAGACATCCACTTAACACTATGGCCAATGAATTTCAAGAATAAGCTCATTTGTAAAAAGTACAGATCTGGCAAAAATCTCAGAAGTAGCAAGAGGAGTGAATAATGATTTTAAGGCATCATGTTTAACGACATTAAGTCGTAAAATTCAAAAAAGAACGGTAACTAAGAAGAAGATTCAAGTAATTAGAGTTTAATAGAATTAATTTAATTCCATGGTTTAATCTTGTGTGCATTTGATTTACAAGTATTTAGACATATTTTCAGGAAATTTTTTTACATTAGAGATGCATTAGTTTAGCCAAAATGCTGATTTATTATTATAAAAATTAGAATTTTATTATGAAAAAAAGATTTTATATGCCAAAAATAATTCTAACTTACTAAAAATAATTTTAATACGTTACTTTACTGATAAGATGATAAAATGAATTTTTCATGCTGGGTTTAATTTTTAACATGGTAAAAATTATTTTTCTATATTTATTTACTAATTATTCGATAGGAAAATAGAATTACCATGCTGAAAAATAGTTTTAATACACTAAAAATAATTCTAACATGCCAAAAATAATTCTAACATGCTAGAAATAATTTTATCATGCTGGAAAAAATTTTAGCATGTTGAAAGTAATTTTCATGCATCAATTTACTAATTATTTAATAGGAAAATTAGGTTTAGCATGAAAAAAAATAGTTTAAATAGATTTTAACATGCTGAAAATAGTTTTTATATCTCAGTATGTATAAAATAATTTTATCATGTTGGAAGTTATTTTTAACATGCTTGAAATATTTTTCATCCATTACTTTACTAATATGGTTAAAAATAGATTTTTCCATGCAAAAATAATTTTATTCTACAAAAAATAATTTTTAACATGCTGTAAGAATCAAAACATGCTAATATTGTCTTTCCTTATCTTTGGTGACTTAAAAGTATACGATTAACGTGGATTTCTAAATGTTATAATCCCTATTGTATAGTGACTAATCTTTAGTCTCACATTGGAAGTTTTGAAAACTTTCATGACTTTATATGTTGGAGAGCTCACCCTTGGGTCAGGACCCAAGGGGCATAGGATGTGGGCTCGAGTTGTGAGTTGAATTAAATGGATACGAAAATCTTAGTATATTTATTTATGCCGTGCCGCACCGCACCTAGTCGAGTCGTGGTGTGGTGTGGTATGGTCGAGTCGAATCGTGGTGTGGTGTATGAGTGTATATATATATATATATATATATATATATATATATATATATATATATATATATATTTTTTATGTCAGGAAAAGTGTTTCTTAAAATAGAACGGCCGTGTCAGCCGTGAAAAAGTGTCCACCCGGGAGGTCGGCACTTTTCACTAAGTATAAAACTCGATCCCGAGTGTCGACGCAAGGGGTCGACACTTTTTCTGTAACTTACGATTTTCTTCACTAAAATGGCTATAACTCACTCATTTCTCAATGAAATTTAGTGAATAAGGTATCAATGGGAAGAGCATTGAAAAATGAATAATCTAGTATGCTTTAATTAGAATTTAGCCTGAGAGATACCTACTTTTTGCGGATCTAAAGAAGAGGTAAGAAAAATCCCCAAATAAGATGAAACCCTTGATTTCTCCCAAATCTTCCTTCAAATCTCCTTCAATCATCAAACTAGCATAGCTTAGGCCTCCAGGGATGGTTTGTGGGTTGATTGGGGTTCTATTTATAGCCAAAACATGGCCAATTTTGTCAATATTCCTCACCTAATTTTACCTAACCCATTAAGTCCGAATTTAGAAGAAAAAATCAATTTCTCTTCCTAATCTAGCCCATTTTTGGTGTGAATAGGTGTGAAAATAATGTAATTTCGGCTTGTCTAAAGTGGAATGATAGGTGAGAGTTGATTTTTGAGTCAATCTTCTAGAAATGGGATTATTTTAATCCCTTAAATGCCATATTAAACATGTGTTACGAATTTTGATCTAATTATCCCTTAATAAATCCTTTAATCCATTAATCCAACCCATTATGGATTATCCAATGGGCCAATTGTAATCCTAACCCATTATATGGACTTTTATTGGGCTTCCTATGATTTATCTAAGGGTTAAAGCATTTAATCTCTATTTACTTCAAGTAAATTCATTTAACTAGTTTATTTCATATAGTAAAAATGTAATTTAACTATTTCATGAATATTTTATTTATAGAATAAAATTAAAAAAATGTATTTCTCATCTTTATTCACCGGGTTTCTACAGGCTTCACCTTACAAACTGCAAGAAGCAGACTCAGTTTGCGATAATTGCTGACGAACAGCTTGAACCCAAGGGAGACAAATCCCTTGACCTTATCCTGCTCCCAGCAGAGCTCAAACCCACTGCACAATGCAGTGACCAGAGAAATAATCCTCTCTTCTTATGAATCCCCAGAAGGAACACCCGGAGGATCAACCTCCCTTCCTCTACAACTGCAGAGGGAACTCCGTGAGCAACACTCAGTCACTCACAACTCGGAGACCTAATTCTCCCTTCCTCTTATACCTTAGAGGGGAGACTGGAGATCAGATCTCTCTTCTTCTGATCACTCAGAAGGGTCCCAAACCTAGAACTGGGTATCAGAATAGCACTAGGGAAATGGAAAATAATAAAAGAAGACACAACGGAAACCAAAGGAAAATGTAGCTCTAAGGAGCAGGATGGCTCTAGATTTGATCCACGAGACCATTCTTCAAGCAGATCTTCAAGTATGCTCGGTTGCACTTTGATATAGCTTTCATTGGGTTACAGATCTGGGCTCTCGATCTTGCTCTCTTTCTTCTTCTTTTTCTCTCAAACTCTCACTCACATTCCTCTTCGAACTGATCTACCCAGCAGCTCTCAGATAGCCCACCAAATTCTTCCTATTGCCCCCCCTTTCTTCTTACGAAGAGGGCTTTGCTATATAGGCAGAAAATATCACCTTTTTAGAAATAATATTATCTCCAAATTGAAAATACCATTGGACCACCTGTCCCAAAGAATATTTCCTTCTGGAAGGGTCCTAGGTGTCTTCGGATCACGTGCCAATAATTGAGTTCGAAGGTACTTGAATGCGTTAAGTCAGTCACGTGCTTCATTGGATGGACTGAAAACTTCTAATGCATTGACCTGTTGACCAGATGAGGTCGAGCCATCCAACAACAAGCAATATTCTCAACATGTTCTGGTTTGGCTTGGTGCATTGATGTAGTTGGAAGATAGGTCCTTCAAGTAGTGGTCATCAAATGTTGGCTTTTTGACTTGATGCGTCGAAGCAGCTTCTTGGTGCTTCGATGTAGTATGATTCGCAAACTATCTTTAAGCTTGATGCATCGAGGCGGCTTCATGATGTTGTTCCCATTTCAGATATAGGACTGAGTGCATCGATGCATTCCTCTATTCCGTCGATGTAGCGAAGACAACTACCTTAGGACAGAAGAGCTCTGACGTCTGGAGTTTGACTTCATACGTTGAGGCAGCATTGCGATGCATCGATGCACCAGAGAAGAATTGTCTTGGTGCGTCGATGTAGTCCTTTGACTGTGTCGGTGCAGTCAGTGAAAGTAAGCTTTCTCAAGATAACTTTTGCATCAAGGCTCCATATTTATGCTTCAACGTGTTAATTTGGGTGCCATGAATGTGAACCTGTTCAATATTCAAAACTTAGATTTCATATTTGATTACATCATGAATCATAGTGTGTCATCATCAAAACCAGAGATCCAACAATCTCCCCCTTTTTGATGATGGCAACTATGAGTCATTAAAACAATTATAGATTATGAAATATTCATTCACATTCAATCACAAGAATCAAACGTCCATTCTCATCTATTGGTGAATCAGACAAAAAGAAATAACCAATTTCATTCAATGAAGTGTATACAAAAAGTTTACCAAATTTGAACAACGTCCAACAACAAGAACATAGACAAGAACACAAACAAGTAAGCATGACTGTGCATAGCTATATGCATATTGACTACAAACTATATTGATCACAAACTACTATGCCTTGCTTATCTCTGACTCTACTTCTCTTTGACTTTTTCAGTTCTGGCAACATTTTGAGTAACACACATTTTGAGTAACACTCTAACTAATTGACTCATTGTCTTTATCTTTATCTTCTCCCCCTTTTCCATCAGCAAAAAAAATGAGGGGTTCTGAGGTAGTGTCTCTTAGTATCACTCCCCAGGAGCGTCATCAGTCTTGGTAGATGCATCTAGTGTAGGAGGGCCATGAGTAAGAAGTGCAGCATGTTGAAGTGAGGCGCGTAGCTCTTCTGCATTTTGCTTGACCCTTTGAGCGACTATTATGAGATTTCTATCAGTGGAGAAATGTCTTTCAAGTAGAGCTTCATGAAAGAGATCCATTTTAAAACTCAGCACAGTTGTTTGAGTGCAGATTATCTCTGCTATGTGAGTGAGCTGAGCATCATGCTGAGTTGCATGAACAGGGACCTGAGATGACTCTGGATTTTCAGAAGGATACTATCCATCTTCTTGATCTTCAGGAGTTGGTTAAGGGTAGTGATCCTTGAAGACATTTACCATGTATCTAATGTCATCTGTTATCATTTGCAGCTTGTCTGTCAGATTATCAAAACTCTTGACAAGACGATTGTGTTACCCTTTGGTTTCATGGAAGTACCCTACAGCTATTGATAATTTGTCATTGTGTTCACTAAATCTGTCACTCATCCTTCCTATGTGATTGCCGGCTACAGAGACTACTCCTTGTATGTCTCTTACCAATTGATTAAAGTTTCTGTCAGTTTGCTTGTTTTCTCTCTGAATTCCAGTAATTTTACTTACCATTTCCATCCTTAGTTGAGCTAATTGCTACTCAAATTTCTTTGACATTTATTTCATTTTAGAGTTGACTTCCCCTCTGAATTGAATCATCTGACGCTCAAGGTAGGTTGACTGGTCTTTTATAGCAGAATGTAACATCCCAAATTGTGCAGATATAAATCGATACAAAGTACCAGTGTCTTGTGCATAAGAGATTGAGGCTCTTGTAGTTTGAGGATCAGCTGGTGCTGCTCGGACCTCAAGAGTTTTAGCTCTGACTTCTAGTATATCCTGCACTGGTGGAACAACTTCTAGTTGCTCAACCTACTCAACTTGTTCTACAGGAGGTGGTTCAACTTGCTGCAGGTCTGGTTATTGCTGTTGTTCTATCTGCTGCTACTCTGGCTACTAGCTGCTGTTCTCTACCTGCTGCTGTTCTGGATGCTCATTCACTTGTGTTGGAAGGTCCCCAGGTAGCTGCCTTTGTATTCTTTCTCCAATCTTTTTAATTTTCATAAACTTCTCTATGAAATCCATTGTGTAGATGTTGGACATTGGAATGTCTTTGAACTTTTCACCCTCCAATGTAATCTTCAGCCTTTTGAAAACAACAGTCAAATGAGCTACATAAGGAAGATGTCTGCCCTTATTTCTGTAGTATCCAATGATCTGAATCATCTGGTTAGGCAAGCAAACCCTGATGTTTTTGAACATGCAATAAAATAGAAATATCTGGAATTCTATCAGTCTGCCCCTCCCACCACCTTGTGGGGTTATGATCGTTGTAATGATATGGTGAAGCAACCTCTGTAGTGGTAGAAATCTATTTGTGTTGAAGCTAGTCAGATATGTATTTTTAATTTCCTGAAGGTTGCTGGGCAGACCAGTCATTATAGAATACGCCTCATGAGCACTATAAGTGAACTTGTTTTTCTACAACTCCATCCATTGGAATTCTTAGTGCTTTGTGTAGCAAACTCTTGATGATATCAAATTCAATTCCCTTAACGGTTGTCCATAGCCTGGGAATGCTGGCATCATATTTCAAGTTCTCATAGAATTGGGTCACCAATTTGGGATAATAAACCCTATGTTTGCTGACAAATTTTCTCAACCCTTGAAATTCCATCATATCCATTAGTTCAGGAAAGTTTTCAAGTAGTTGGTGGTGTCACGCCCCGACGCGGAATATCGAAACACGGTAGCAGAAAGAGATTAAAATATGTTGATTTCTAGACATGCTGTGCCTTGGGCTAACGATTAGATACATCCACCATGCACCACATCAGAGCGACATAGAAGGAATAATACCACCATAGGCAAATACCATTAATTAGAACATAACGTAGAATATACCCAAAACTCCATCAACACTGACAATCTCTATTTTAACAACATAACAGAGTTTACATCACAACCGACTGAAACAAATTACAATCTTTATAAACAATAATTTCAGACTCAAACTATCTAATAAAGACTCCACGATACTATTTGGCAGGTTCGCTCCAAGGTCTTCACTCTTGCCCATCCCCATCAGTTTGAGAGTCCTCACCTGAGGTACCTGAAAAAGGGGGGAAACAATTGGGTGAGCGAACGCTTAGTAGGTAATAACAGACAAGTTTAAGTAATTAACCATTTTCAATAATGTGATGCGATAAACGAAAAGATAATTAATAATGAACTAAACAAAAGAGCAGAAATATAGCATATCCAAGAATTGGCTGATCAAGCATGTAACAAGCAAGTCATGTAGATATTTCCATGAAAGAAAGTTCAAGAGAAAGAATCATGTGAATGGAACGTCATAGACATCACGCTAGTCATGCACTCGGTGCAATGTCTCACCATGTCATTACAAACTCCCATGGGCACAAGTACTTTTCAGGCGCTCTCCCCAGGACCAGACCAGGCCCTTACGGTGCATTGGCATTGATTTGGTGGATCCAAGATCCCAAGTTATGTCTAGACATTCACAGGAATTCAGCCAGAAAGTTTCAATACATAACGAGAATAATCCATGAATATAACAGTACAAGCCATTCCTGGCCCGACTCTCGAGGCATATACACAAGAAATCATGAAAAACTCACAAGCTGGAAGATACACAGTCATATCTGGACCGCTTACAATAAAACAGTCTAACGTTGGACCGTGAAGGATGAACTGGGCCAAGGACAACCCAGCTCGGCGCCAAGAGAATAAACGGTCCTCTCATGAGCCGTTCAGCAGTTGAACTGTCTAAAAAGGGCCGTCGAATGCAATTCTGGGCAAGAAAGAACAAGGCCCAGGGTCAAGGGAGTACACGGTCCAATCTGGGCCGTTCAAGCAATAGAACAGTCAACCATGGGCCGTGCACACTTTAGGTTGGTGCAAAAAAAAACCCAGGTCGGTGCAAGTCAGGTAGGTCAGTGCACATCTAGCTCTAAACGGTCAGAAATGTGCCGCTTGACAATAGAGCGGTCCATATATGGCCGTGTACAAACTAGAGTCGACCCACAACAGAGGTCGGTGCACAACTCAAGAAGGTCGGTGCATAACCAAGAAGGTCGGTGCACCTGGCAATTTTAAACTGTCTCATCAGGGCCGTTCAATGACTCAAATGGTTTGGATTCGACCGTGTACGGCTCAGGTGGTCCAAGATGGGCCGTGACAAGGAACAGAGCCAAATGAGCGATCCAATCGAGATAATCAGGTGCAGGATTTATGGTACAACCTGCCCGACGTCCTAGTGGGAATGCCAGGCTCGCGGGGGCTTACGGAGGTCCCATAATGGAGGTCCTAGTCCGACGGAAGGAGTATCCGACGGAGAGTTCCAACCATTACAAGAAATGAGGGCTAGTAAGACATCAGAAAATGATATATAGCGGTCAGTCAGTTCCACTGGAGTGGAGTGACTGTCAAAATACTCCTAATGAGAGGTCCTTCTTTATTGAAATATGATTAAGGTTATACATTAATGAAATAACAATAAGAAGGACAAGATTGAACCGTCGCCCAAGACCACACGGTCTATCGAGGGGCCGTTCAACACATAGCGGTTACTGTAAGACCGTTAATGAAAACAGTAAGGTAGAACGATAACGATCATGATAACCACCATTTAAAAGGTCAAATTCGTGAGATATATAATAAAAACTCTGGGAAAAAATATACCAATAGAAAGAGCACAAAAAACTGTATAAGATGGATGGATTAATTGAGTTGTTTAAGCTTGTTTAACCCAACATTAATCGATGATAACAAGATAAACCCTAATTCTAACATGCACCATCCAAAATGATGATTTCTCTCTAGATACGACATAACTTTTAGGGCTTCTTATATCAATGGAAAGAGGACTGAGAGACGAATTCAACCATCTATAACTCTTAGGGTTTGGTATGCTAAAACCTACCTTAAATGAAGGAAGAAGATGGCAATACGTCGCCGACCGGTCGCGCGAAGAATACCAAATCTCTCCCACGATCTAACTCCTCATCGGTCGCCACAGCATCCAAGCGAGTCTATGTCAGTCTAGGGTTCACTTAAATAGAAGGAATGATAGTTAGGGCATCGATTGGGATGGATAGAGTCCACAAACCTCCACTCGCGCGTGATTCGCGCTTGACCCAATCAAGCCGCCATCCGCCTCCAAATTCAAAGTCTAGGGTTTAGGGTTTCCGCTGGAACAGAGGGGAAAACGATCTACACATCGAGGCAGTCCAATAGGGTCCGATCTGAGTTCAAACGGTCGGGTTTTGGGTTTGAATTCAACGATCCAAGGTTTGACAACTAAAACGTGGATTATGCCCTAATTTCTTGAATTCGGATGGCTGAAGATTTTAATTAGGGGTAGACCTAGAAGAATAAAAGTTTAAACTATTCATCCTCTATGCGATTATAATTTTTCTAGAATCTTTTTATATAAATTGGTTGCAACTGGACCAATCGGAATTTCCCTTAATTTCTTTATAATTACCTTTTAATTTATTCAATTATACACTGGGGTGTTACACCCTCCCCCACTTTAAGGAATTTGGTCATCCAAATTCACTACTCTTCTCGAAATGGGGAGTGAGATCACTGACCTTTAAAACTGATGGGGACATCACCTCCCATGCCCACGTTCACAGCTCGTCTCCTCGCCCCGGTTGCATCCGGCATGGTCTAGTTATCTAATTTTGAGTCATACGTAATTTTCATTTGAGTCATTTGATGTAATTTTCATTTTACTTGAGTCATGTCCCTAGGTCTTGTGCTTATTTCCCTAAGTTTGAGAGTCATTATGTTGTTTAGTTAGTTATTGGGCCCAATTCATTGGATTTGGCCCAAGTGCACCCCCTACCCCCTCGGTTATTTGTCATTGAGTCTTTTGTCAGGGACTTATTATAAAATGTGGGTTGCCTATATATAGGACCCCATTCCCCCCATTTCAACTTAATGAATCAATGAATGAAAAACTTGCCATTTTGAGAGTTCAAGCTTCTTATCTAGTGGAGAGATTCCATTATTTGGGTGAGAAACCCTAGGGGAGAGATTCCCCACCCATCCCTCTCTTAATTTCTCTCTTTCACTCCCCTTTCTCTCTCCTCCACACCAAATTTCAAAATTCTTCTCTCTCCTCCCCTCCCGACCACCTCCACTCTCCCACCTACCCCATTAAAGGCCACTCCCCTTCCCTACACATCCCATTACTCCACCCCCTAGTCCCAAGAGAGCTTCCACCAATCCTAGCTCCACCCCCAACCCCCAACTACCCCACCCACTTTCCCAAGCACCCTTCCCACTACCCCAAGCACCCATTCCCTTCCCCAACACAACCCCTCCCATCCCCAAGACCACCATTGAATACCCTTCATTAAGCAAAATTCAAACTCACCTTCCCTCCACTCACTTGTGCCCCCCTCACCTTCTCCTCTCCCCCACCCTCCCAAATTCGTAGCTCCTCCTCCCACCACCTGTTAGACCCCCTTCCAGACCCCATTCTTCCCTTCCCCCACCTTAGAACACCCCCTCCTAGATCCCCTCACAGCCCGGGCTTTCCCCACACTCATCCACCCCCATTTCCCCTCCCATATACCCCATTCCCCCCATCATCTTCAACCTACAGCTCTCAACCGAAGATCTACAGAAGAGCAGCAGCTTGCAGAGGCAAATACAGCTTCTTCCGGACGTTTCTGAAGGATCAAGGCCATTGTTGGAAGCGTCTCCCAGTCTTCTTCGCAACGGCGGTGGTTTCATCCTCATCCGAGCTGTGTACTGCCCGGGAGCTCCGTTCTCCCACAACTGCGCAGAGCTGCCCCGGCTGGGTACCAGAACCGGATTAGAAGCTCTGCCACGATGAACCTCAGAGGAATCAGCCCAAGATCTCTTCTGCAAAGTTCTTCTTTCTCCTGTCTACTTTCAGAATCACGAAGCGGAGTTCCATTCGGCATCCTGTGGCAGGAGTTATCCTTTTTCTCCCTCAGCAACGCGGCCCTGCTGCCCACAGTCTGCTTCGACCAGTCACCATTGTTCTGCATCCCCTGATCTTCTCCGACATCGGTTGGCTTCTCTGATAGTTTTTTTGCGAAGAGGACTTGTCCACGATTCCAACGACTCTGACGGTGCTTGATTCTGAGTTCGGGAGCTATCGGGGCATCCTCTACAACCAGCAGTTGGAAACCAGGGGCTAGCTTTGCAGAGATCTTGATCCGGAGAGAAAGCTTCACCACGACAAACCCCGGAGGAATCAGGCCATGAGCTCTTCTACAAAGTTCTTTCCCTTCTATATAACTTCAGAATAAAGAAGCAGAACTCCGTTCGGCATCCGAAAGCAGAAGTTATGAATTTTCTTCCTCAGCCATGCGACTCTGCTTCCCACAGTCTGTACCGACACCCACTCACTGTTCTGGGTCCCCTGATCTTCTCCGGCATTATTCGACTTCCCCGTTAGTTCTGTTGCAAAGAAGACTCGTCCACGGCTCCAGCGGCTCTAGCAGCACCTGATTCGGAGTTCGGGAGCGGCCAAGGCAACCTCTTCTTTCTGCTGTTAGTAACCAGTTGTTGTCAGTCCAAGAATCAGCATCCCTGTTCGAGCTCCTGCCCAGGCCAGCAGTGAACCCATAAGAATTCAGAAAAATTCAGAAGCACTCCAGTTCCAGTAACAAAGATTTTCCCACTGGTCTCGCCCTCGGCAAAATTCCTGATCACGTTCTGCAGCCACAGTACCGACTGTCTGTCCATAATTGCCGAGAGAAGGCAGATTCAGCATATTCACTTCATCATCATTTTAGCCCTAGTTTTCCCACCCCGCTTGGCCGGCTGAAGGCCCCTCCCTGCGTGGAGGTAGTTTTGATTGTAACTATCATCTTCCCTTCCCCACGATCCCCCCCTTGCATGGGGTGTAGTGTTGTAATAGCTTAAATAGGTCAAGCTACCCCGGCGCGGCGTGTGGGGAACCCACGCTTCCCCGCTCGCCCTCGTCTCCGAGCGGGACCGGTTTCTTCAAACCGGTCGAGTAAGTGCTCCAAACTTTACTCTAATTTGTGCTTGTTCTTTCAATATTAGTTCATAAACTCCGCTGGCCGTGAATGAGAGCCCGATCCTTAAGCTCTTGTGCTATAAGTGATCACCGTGGGAAAAGAGAGAAACCGGTGCCTTTGGCACTTGGTCGGCCCCATTGTCTTGGGCTTCCACATCCATTGGGAATCAAGTCTTGGCCTTGCAAGCCCTCTACCAGCAAGGGCCCAACCCCTCAACCTCACCTTGGCATTGCCAAGTTACCCCGGGCTTGGGTGAGCGACGAGAGAGCGGCAGCCCAAATTGGCCCATTTAGATTGCGAATGTGCTTGCTTGCTTAAGTCCAAGGTCGTGTCACATCAATTGGTATCAGAGCAAGTCATTGACTTGTCTGTATCAAGTCAAGTCCTAGGGCATGCTTGCATTGGAGTCATCATCAATCCGACCCTTGCATTGATTTCCCCGATCATCATGGCCACCTACTTAGACTACTCACCACCCATGGACTTCATCCTGGATAGGGATATTACCTTTGACGGATCGCATTATAGTGACTATCTTAGGTGGGAGGCTACCATAGAAAAGTACTTTGAAAAGACTTAGGTATATGGATCCGCGAGAGTTCGAAAGGCCAAGGGACGACTTCGAGGTCAAGCCAAAAGTAAGTGGGAACACATAGAGGGATTAAGGAGGGTTAGGAGGCAAGAGCCAATTTCCTCATGGGATGATATGAAGGTTGAACTTCGGAAGATCTACATCCCCAAATATTCCCACCCCTTCTACTCAAACACCCCTAGCCCGAGGTGCACTACCACTCCTCCATCCCCACCCGATCAACTTGATACCACCTTTAGGCCTCCTCCCCCACCACTCCCAACAAATCACTTCTCCACCATCATAACTTCACTTCGCAACCAAGTCCTCTCCCTTAAGGCCCAAATAAACCAAACATCCACCTCTCCACCAAATCCCCTAAGGGTCCCCACACTCCAACCAAAACCCCCTTCCGCAAACCTCACTATCCAAACTCAATTGGCCCCCACTTTCCCCCCTCCACAACTGGCCGATCCCAAGGGGAAGAGACCCCTAACCAACCCAGTTTTCCCAATAAGGACTACCACTCACCCTATTCTCACCATTCAAACCCAAGTGGACCCCATTTCCATCCCTCCACCTAGAACCATGTCGGCCACCACCACCCAACCCAAATACCATCACCCGACCCACCTTTCACTTCCAACCCCAATCCTATCCCAACCTAAGCCTCCAATACTTCCACTCCCAAACCCCACACTACCAACCCCAAACCAAGTTTCTCTTTACCCTCCACCCCGGGAGCACCACACACCAACCCTCATCACCCCAAAAGACCCTCTCACCTCCTTGGTAGAAGAACTCATACCCAATTCAATAGTTGAGGACACTCCAAACCCACTCCCCACCTTGGAGGAAACCCAAGTCCAAGTTGAGAAAGAAACATCACACGATGGTCCTCACCTTACATCACCCTCTCTAGTTGGGACCAAGCTCATCTTAGGAGAACCCATTGTTAGTTGGCTAAAGGAGAGCCCAATTAGAGAGATCCGGGCCCATGTTTTCCCTCCCATAGAATAAGACCTTCCCTTAGTGCCCTTCTTCTCCTATCATACCACAATCCAAGCATCATATCAAGTGGAGACCTTAGAGGACCTTCTCAAGGGCATAGCATGGCAATTAGAGATGACTAGCATGTTGACCCCTATGGTAGAACAACCTAGGAGCCTTAGCCTCCTACACATATGCATAGGGTCTATCACCTCGGTTTGCACCATTGGTTGCTACACTAGCGACCTCCTTCTATTCCTCCCTACACCCGATGAGCCCAACCTTCTCCTCGATTTAGAGCTTCTTATCTCGGGTAGAAAGTCAAGCCATCCACTCATGGCTGACCCACTTGCCAAGAACATTGGCCCAACTATCATGGAGAAGGATGACTTAGCACCTTTTGAGGATCTTGAGGACATGGAGTTCCTCCCCCTAGGTAACCCATTTTATGATCCATATGATCCATTCCAATGGGAGTCAAGGGACTCATATGACCCAACCATCTTACCAACCACCCACCCTTTCCTACCCTCACCCACCATATTGGGCCAAACCCACCTCATCCATGACCCGGGTTACACCTTGGGAGCCATGACATTGGGCCACATATCCCTAGGTAATAAGGTTGTGCCCCACCCCATGACGACCACCTTCTTAGATCCATTCGATCCTTTCCAATGGGAGTTCAAAGGTTGTCCCACACCTATACACATGGAAGTCACCTTTGGGAAAAGTATGCATTTGTCTAGGCTTACCACACCCCTTGGCATGAACACTATGTTGGGTCCATTCATTCATATCACCCACATGTCAAGTAGAAAGTATGAGTGGTCCATATTCGGATGTCATGGTCCACCTTCATTCATCATGGGTCTTAAGCATGTCAGAGGCATCTACAGATGTCCGGGTCCCCCGATATTTATCACCAATTTGCATGATAGGGTCACCTACGGGTGCCCCGGCCCACCTAGGCTGACCAAAGACTACACTGCATCATTACATGATAGGTCTACTTTTGGTTGCCCAGGTCCACCCATCACTCCTAGAATGTCTGCATTCACAACATTGCATGAAGAGATCCGTAAGCACATTAGCAAGAAGAATGTGACTGATAATAGGGTGGCCGACTCTCATCGGCGTCACCAAGAATTCCACATGGGTGACTTTGTGATGGTGAGGAAGGAGAGGCTCTCCCCGGGAGTCATCTCCAAATTGAGGCTATGTGGGGCTGGTCCCTTCCAGGTCCTGAGGTGCATTGGCGCTAATGCCTATGAGTTAGATCTCCCCGAGGAGTATGGAGTGAGTCCCACATTCAATGTAACCGACCTAGTGCCTTATAAGGGACCCACGGTGGTACCTAGTGAGGATATTGAGCCTATTCCCTCCGTTGAGAGAGCACCCACCCGTGAGGAGAGACCACCAGCCAAGAGAGCCCAGCGTGAGCGCATTGAACGAATATTGGATGAACAAGTCACTACCACCCGGAGCAAGGTATACGAGCGCTATCTCGGCAGGTGGATGGATCGGTCTCATTCGGAAGACCTAAGGGCTGTACCACTTCTACACCCTCAGAGGAGGGAAGGACACTTACTCGACGGAGTCGAGTTCTTCGCACCTCGGGAGTATGATGGGGACATCACCTCCCATGCCCATGTTTACAGCTCGTCTCCTCGCCCCGGTTGCATCCGGCATGGTCTAGTTATCTAATTTTGAGTCCTACGTATTTTTTATTTGAGTCATTTGATGTAATTTTCATTTTACTTGAGTCATGTCCCTAGGTCTTGTGCTTATTTCCCTAAGTTTGAGAGTCATTATGTTGTTTAGTTAGTTATTGGGCCCAATTCATTGGATTTGGCCCAAGTGCACCCCCTACCCCCTCGGTTATTTGTCATTGAGTCTTTTGTTAGGGACTTATTATAAAATGTGGGTTGCCTATATATAGGACCCCATTCCCCCCATTTCAACTTAATGAATCAATGAATGAAAAACTTGCCATTTTGAGAGTTCAAGCTTCTTATCTAGTGGAGAGATTCCATTATTTGGGTGAGAAACCCTAGGGGAGAGATTCCCCACCCATCCCTCTCTTAATTTCTCTCTTTCACTCCCCTTTCTCTCTCCTCCACACCAAATTTCGAAATTCTTCTCTCTCCTCCCCTCCCAACCACCTCCACTCTCCCACCTACCCCATTAAAGGCCACTCCCCTTCCCCACACATCCCATTACTCCACCCCATAGTCCCAAGAGAGCTTCCACCAATCCTAGCTCCACCCCCAACCCCCAACTACCCCACCCACTTTCCCAAGCACCCTTCCCACTACCCCAAGCACCCATTCCCTTCCCCAACACAACCCCTCCCATCCCCAAGACCACCATTGAATACCATTCATTAAGCAAAATTCAAACTCACCTTCCCTCCACTCACTTGTGCCCCCCTCACCTTCTCCTCTCCCCCACCCTCCCAAATTCGTAGCTCCTCCTCCCACCACCTGTTAGACCCCCTTCCAGACCCCATTCTTCCCTTCCCCCACCTTAGAACACCCCCTCCTAGACCCCCTCACAGCCCGGGCTTTCCCCACACTCATCCACCCCCATTTCCCCTCCCATATACCCCATTCCCCCCATCATCTTCAACCTACAGCTCTCAACTGAAGATCTACAGAAGAGCAGCAGCTTGCAGAGGCGACCAGGGCTTCCTCCGGATGTTTCTGAAGGATCAAGAGCCATCGTTGGAAGCGTCTCCCAGTCTTCTTCGCAACGGCAGTGGTTTCATCCTCATCCGAGCTGTGTATTACCCGGGAGCTCCGTTCTCCCACAACTGCGCAGTGCTGCCCCGGCTGAGTACCAGAACCGGATTAGAAGCTCTGCCATGACGAACCTCAGAGGAATCAGCCCAAGAGCTATTCTGAAAAGTTCTTCTTCCTTCTGTCTAATTTCAGAATCACGAAGCGGAGTTCCGTTCGGCATCTTGTGGCAGGAGTTATCCTTTTTCTCCCTCAGCGACGCGGCCCTGCTGCCCACAGTCTGCTTCGACCAGTCGCCATTGTTCTACGTCCCCTGATCTTCTCCGACATCGGTTGGCTTCCACGTTAGTTTTTTTGCGAAGAGGACTTGTCCACAATTCCAAAAACTCTGACGGTGCTCGATTCCGAGTTCGGGAGCTGTCGGGGCATCCTCTGCAACTAGCGGTTGGAAACCAGGGGCTAGCTTTGCAGAGATCCTGATCCGGAGAGAAAACTTCACCACGACAAACCCTGGAGGAATCAGGCCAAGAGCTCTTCTACAAAGTTCTTCCCCTTCCTATCTAATTTAAGAATAAAGAAGCAGAACTCCGTTTGGCATCTGGAAGCAGAAGTTACGAATTTTCTTCCTCAGGCGTGCGACTCTGCTTCCCAGAGTCTGTACCGACCCCTACTCAGTGTTCTGGGTCCCCTGATCTTATCCAGCATCTTTCGGCTTCCCCGTCAGTTCTGTTGCAAATAAGACTCGTCCACGGTTCCAGTGGCTCTGGCGGAACCTGATTCGGAGTTCGGGAGCGGCCAAGGCAACCTCTTCTTCCTGCTGTTAGTAACCCGTTGCTGTCAGTCCGAGAATCAGCGTCCCTGTTCGAGCTCCTGCCCAGACCAGCAGGGACCCCAGAAGAATTCTGCAAAATTCAGAGGCACTCCAGTTCCAGTAACAAAGATTTTCCCACTGGTCTCGCCCTCGGAAAAATTTCTGATCATGTTCTGCAGCCACAGTACCGACTGTCTATCCATAATTGCCGAGAGAAGGCAGATTCAGCATATTCACTTCATCATCGTTTTAGCCCTAGTTTTCCCCACCCCGCTTGGCCGGCTGAAGGCCCCTCCCTACGTGGAGGTTGTTTTGATTGTAACTATCATCTTCTCTTCCCCACGATCCCCCCCTTGCATGGGGTGTAGTGGTGTATTAGCTTAAACAGGTCAAGCTACCCCGGCGCGGCGTGTGTGGAACCCACGCTTCCCTGCTCGCCCTCGTCTCCGAGCGGGACCGGTTTCTTCAAACCGGTCGAGTAAGTGCTCCAAACTTTGCTCTAATTTGTGCTTGTTCTTTCAATATTAGTTCATAAACTCCGCTGGCCGTGAATGAGAGCCCGATCCTTAAGCTCTTGTGCTATAAGTGATCACCGTGGGAAAAGAGAGAAACCGGTGCCTTTGGCACTTGGTCGGCCCCATTGTCTTGGGCTTCCACATCCATTGGGAATCAAGTCTTGGCCTTGCAGGCCCTCTACCAGCAAGGGCCCAACCCCTCAACCTCACCTTGGCATTGCCAAGTTACCCCGGACTTGGGTGAGCGACGAGAGAGCGGCGGCCCAAATTGGCCCATTTAGATTGCGAATGTGCTTGCTTGAAAAAGTCCAAGGTCGTGTCACATCAAAAACAAATCATGATATTGCTTCCGAATAACATCTTCTGATTCCCAAGTAGCTTCTTCAATTTCACATCGACTCCATTGAACTTTGACCATACGTATAGATCGATTCCTAAGTTGCTGCTGCTTACGGTCCAAAATTTTGATAGGTTTCTCCTCATAAGTCAAATCTTCCTTCAGTACCAGGTCTTCATGTTGAATGATATGAGTGGGGTCGTAAACGTACTTTCGCAACATCGACACATGGAAGACGTTGTGTACTCCCGATAACTGCGGTGGTAAAGCTAATCTGTAAGCAACTTCTCCCACTCTTTCCAGAATCTCGAAAGGGCCAACATATCTTGGACTAAACTTGCCACGGATGCCAAACCTTTGAATTCCTCTCTTGGGTGACACCTTCAGGAATGCGTACTCGCCAACTTCGAATTCTAAAGCTCTCCTTCTACAATCAGCATAACTTTTCTGTCTTGATTGGGCTACTTGCGGACGGTCTCGGATAAGGCGGATATTCTTGGTTGATTCTGAAACGAGATCCGGTCCCAACCATTGCTTCTCGCCCACCTCGTCCTAACACAAAGGTGATCAGCAACTTCTTCCATAAAGAGCTTCAAACGGAGTCATCTGGATACTAGACTGGTAACTATTATTATAAGCAAACTCAATCAAAGATAAATGCTCATGCCAACTGCCTCCAAAATCAATCACGCAAGCTCTTAACATATCTTCCACAATCTGATTGGTTCTTCCAGTCTGTCCGTCTGTCTGAAGATGAAATGCAGTGCTGAAATTCAAACGGGTTCCCAAAGATTCTTGTAATCCTCTCCAAAAGTGCGAAGTGAACCTTGGGTCTCTATCTGACACAATACTTACTGGTATCCCATGAAGTCTTACAATTTTCTTCATATACAAAGTAGCCAAAACATCAACGGTCCATTTCGACTTAATGGACAAGAAATGGGCAGACTTAGTCAGTCTATTGACAATGACCCATATCACATCAAATCCACTGCGAGTCTTAGGTAGACCCATGATGAAATCCATGCCAATGCTCTCCCATTTCTATTGTGGTATATCCAGTGGCTTCAACTTCCCAGCAGGTCTAAAATGCTCCGCATTCACTTGCTGACATATTAAACATCTGCTCACAAATTCTGTAACTTCCTTCTTCATATTTGGCCACCAGAAGGATCTTTTCAAATCTCGGTACATCTTAGTACCTCCAGGATGAATAGTATACTAGGACCTATGAGCTTCCTCAAGGATCTTGTTTTTCACTTCAGCTACTTCAGGCACACAGGTCCTTCCTCGAAATAACAATCTGCCGTCATCGGCTAAGATAAAATCTGGTCTACAACTTAGACTTCCCTTGATCTCTACTAACATCGGATCATTTTCTTGCATAGACTTGATTTCCATTAATAGTTCAAGACGAAGCTGCATCGCTGAAATCATGACCTGATTTTGACTAACATTGAGGTCTAAGCTAGCCAACTGTTCTAAGAACTTCCATTCTTGCAACATGAGGCTTGATAATTTAGCTATTGGCTTGCGGCTCAAGGCATCTGCCACCACATTACCTTTTCCAGGGTGATATTCTATGGAAAAATCAAAATTCTTTAAATACTCCAGCCATCTCCTCTGCCTCATATTGAGTTCCTTTTGAGAAAATAAGTATTTCAAGCTCTTATGATCTGAAAACACCGTGAATGTTTCTCCATACAAGTAGTGCCTCCAAATCTTCAAGGCAAAAACTACTGCTGCTAGCTCCAAATCGTGGACATGATAATTCTCTTCATGCTTCCTTAACTACCTAGAAGAATAGGCTATCACCTTTTCAAGCTGCATCAGCACACAACCTAGGCCAATACATGAGGCATCAGTGTAAACTACAAAACCTCCTTCTCCAGAAGGTAAAGTCAAAATGGGTGCAGTGGTCAGACATTCCTTTAAAGTTTGAAAACTCTGTTCACAATCTTCTGACCATTCAAATCGATTTTCCTTGTGAGTTAATCTGGTCAGAGGTACTGCAATCTTGGAGAAATCCTTAATAAATCTCTGATAATAACCGGCCAAGCCTAGAAAGCTTCTTACTTCAGTTACATTTGCAGGTCTATCCCATTTCTTCACGGCCTCCACTTTCGAAGGATCCACAGAAATACCTTCCTTGGTGATAATATGTCCTAGAAAAGACACTTCTTGCAACCAGAAATCATATTTACTAAACTTGGCATATAACTGATGATCTCTTAGTAATTGTAATGCCACCTTCAAATGCTCATCATGCTCCTTCTTACTCTTAGAATATATCAAGATATCATCAATAAACACCACGACCCACTGATCAAGGTAGGGCCGGAACACGCTATTCATCAACTGCATGAAAGCTGCAGGAGCATTCGTTAGTCCAAAAGGCATTACTACAAATTCAAAATGCCTATACCTACTACGGAAGGCTGTTTTAAAAATGTCCTCATCCTTAATTCGCAGCTGATGATATCCTGATCGAAGATCGATCTTAAAAAAATATTGAGCTCCTGCTATCTGGTCAAATAGTTCATCAATCCTCGGCAATGGGTACTTGTTCTTGATGGTAAGCTGGTTCAATTACCGATAGTCAATACACAATCTCATGGAACCATCCTTCTTCCGGACGAACAACATAGGGGCTCCCCACGAGGATGTACTTGGATGAATAAATCCCTTCTCGAGCAGCTCTATTAATTGTCGCTTCAATTTTCTTAACTCCGCAGGAGACATACAATATGGAGTCTTGGAAACAGGGGATGTGCTTGGAATCAAATCAATAGAAAAGACTACCTCCCTCTCGGGTGGAAGTCCTGGCAATTCCTCAGGAAAGACATCTTGAAAGTCTCGAACAACAAATATATCTTTAATCTTAATCTCCTTCTCAGGAGTCAAAGAAACAAAGGCTAGAAAAGCATGACACCCTTTCTTCAATAACTTCTCAGCTCGAATTGCTGAAATAAGCGGTACGGATATAGAACACCTAACCCCAGTAAAAGAAAGCTTGGGGTGTCCAGAAAAAGACACAGAGCTAGTTCTACAATGGACATTAGCTTCGTATCTAGCCAACCAATCTGCTCTTAGGATTACATCGTAATCCTTCATGTCCATACAAACTAAATCAGCCGGCATAATCTGCCCACTCACTTCAACCTTACTAGAGGGATAGAAATATTTAATTGCTGATCCTAACCCGATAGGGGTTGAAATTGCTAGTGGAGAACTCATTAATACAGGGTTCATAGCTAATGATTTAGCAAAATTCTGAGAAATGAAAGAATGTGTTGCTCTAGTGTAAAAAAGAACAAAAGCTGGCTTATCATGAACAACAAGTGTACCTTCAACAAGTCCACCCTCCTCGGTGGGTTCCGTCTCCTCTTCCTGTATGGCTTGAAGCTTGCCCTGGCGGTTCTGACCTCCTTGTGGTTTGGTCGATGTAACTTGGTCTGACAAGAGGGGACATTCTGGAATACGATGGTCCCGACTTCCACAACGTAAACAGGCGCCCAGCTTGCGCCAACACTCCTCCATCTTGTGACCTGGGCGGTCATAGTACTTACAGAGGGCCTTAGATGGTGCAACAGGACCAGGCTTCTTCTCATCATTCTTCGGCATCTTTCCCTTCCACGAGCTAGACCCGCCATTGGGTCTCTTCTTACCATTACCGGGTTTAAAGTTCCCGGAACTAATTGTTGATTCTTTCTTGGAGCTCCTCCCATGGATCTTCTTTGTCATATCCAGGGTATCTTCCAGGACTTGGGCTTTCCTCACCATCTTGGTGTAAGTCTGGATCTCCATAGGTGCGAATTGATTAATATAATGTATCCTCAAGCCATTAAGAAATCGCTTGGCCTTCATCTTCTCCGTGGACACTAGATGAGTTGCATAACGAGACAATCGAGAAAACTGGGCTTCATACTCTGCAATAGAAAGATTCCTCTGCTTCAAAGTAGCGAACTCCACCGCCTTCTTCTTTTGTATTCTGTCAAAAAAATACCTGTTGTTGAAGAGTTCCTCGAACTCCTTCCACGTTACTTGACGGTCTCCCAATGTAACTTTCAGAGCATCCCACCATGTTCTGGCATCACGTTCTAGTTGGAAGGTAGTCAAGAGGACCTGCTCATGGTCAATGCACTGCATAACTTCAAAAATGCGCTCCATCTCCTTCAGCCAGTGCTCGGCTTCGTCTGGATCCGTCGAGCCACTGAATCGAGGGGGATTCATTCCACGGAAATTTCGTTGAACATCTCCAACTCCCTGGTGCGCCACTCCTCCCTGGGCTACTTGCTGCAGTGCCCGCGTTAATCTATTCACCGTACATTGCATGTCTCTCCACTGCGCACGTTCAGTCGCCATTGCACGAACCCTACACGTGGAATAATTAATTTAGAACCACCTAGCAGGAATCTTCTAGAGTTATTAAATTAACTTAACCCGAGTCTCTACCCAATCTCACTGGGTGAAATTCTTAAACTCATAACTAGTCATGGTTCTATGACATCACTAGAGAACCTAGGAACCTTAGAAAACCTAGTCTCTGATACCACCAAACTGTCACGCCCCGACGCGGAATATTGGAATGCGGCAGCAGAAAGAGATTAAAATATGTTGATTTCCAGACATGTTGTGCCTTGGGCTAACGATTAGATACATCCACCATGCACCACATCAGAGCGACATAGAAGGAATAATACCACCATAGGCAAATACCATTAATTAGAACGTAATATAGAATATACCCAAAACTCCATCAACACTGACAATCTCAAGTTTAACAACATAACAGAGTTTACATCACAACCGACCGAAACAAATTACAATCTTCATCAACCATAATTTTAGACTCAAACTATCTAATAAAGACTCCACGAGACTATCTGGCATGTTCGCTCCAAGGTCTTCACTCTTGCCCATCCCCATCAGTTTGAGAGTCCTCACCTGAGCTACCTAAAAAAGGGGGGAAACAACTGGGTGAGCGAACGCTTAGTAGGTAATAACAGGCAAGTTTAAGTAATTAACCATGTTCAATAATGTGATGCAATAAACGAAAAGATAATTAATAATGAACTAAACAAAAGAGCACGAATATAGCATATCCAAGAATTGGCCGATCAGGCATGTAACAAGCAAGTCATGTAGATATTTCCATGAAGGAAAGTTCAAGAGAAAGAATCATGTGTATGGAACGTCATAGGCATCACGCTAGTCATGCACTCGGTGCAATGCCTCACCATGTCATTACAAACTCCCATGGGCACATGTACTTTTCGGGTGCTCTCCCTAGGACAAGACCAGGCCCTTACGCTACGTTGGCATTGATTTGGTGGATCCAAGATCCCAAGTTATGTCTAGACATTCGTAGGAATTCAGCCAGAAAGTTTCAATACATAATGAGAATAATCCAGGAATATAATAGTACAAGCCATTCCTGGCCCGACTATCGAGGCATACACACAAGAAATCATGAAAAACTCACAAGCGGCAAAATACGCGGTCATATCTGGACCGCTTACAATAAAACGGTCTAACGGTGGATCGTGAAGGATGAACCATGCCAAGGAAAACCCAACTCGGCGCCAAGAGAATAAACAGTCCTCTCATGAGCCAGTCAGCAGCTGAACTGTCTAAAAAGGGCCGTCGAACGCAATTCTGGGCAAGAAAGAACAAGGCCCAGGGTCAAGGGAGTACAGGGTCCAATCTGGGCCATTCAAGCAATAGAACAGTCAACCATGGGCCGTGCACACGTTAGGTTGGTGCAAAAAAAAACCCAGGTCGGTGCAAGTCAGGTAGGTCGGTGCACATCCAGCTCTAAACGGTCAGAAATGTGCCGCTTGACAACAGAGCGGTCCATATATGGCCGTGTACAAACTAGAGTCGACCCACAACAGAGGTCGGTGCACAACACAAGAAGGTCGGTGCATAACCAAGAAGGTCGGTGCATAACCAAGAAGGTCGGTGCACCTGGCAATTTTACACTGTCTCATCAGGGCCGTTCAATGACTCAAATGGTTTGGATTCGACCGTGTACGGCTCAGGTGGTCCAAGATGGGCCGTGACAAGGAACAGAGCCAAATGAGCGATCCGATCGAGATAATCAGGTGCAGGATTTATGGTACAACCTGCCCGACGTCCTAGTGGGAATGCCAGGCTCGCGGGGGCTTACGGAGGTCTCATAATGGAGGTCCTAGTCCGACGGAAGGAGTATCCGATGGAGAGTTCCAACCATTATAAGAAATGAGGGCTAGTAAGACATCAGAAAATGATATATAGCGGTCAGTCAGTTCCACCGGAGTGGAGTGACTGTCAAAATACTCCTAATGAGAGGTCCTTCTTTATTGAATTATGATTAAGGTTATACATTCATGAAATAACAACAAGAAGGACAAGATTGATAACAAGGATCAAAGGTAAATTAGATAAGATTAAGCATTCTAATCTTTCATTTATTTCCAATAATTTTGTGGGTTCACTACCTTAGTTACAGACTAGATCAAAGAGAACTCAACATTGCTTAAAAATCAATGATAATCCATTTTGCGTGACAGAACGGTCCATCCATAACCGTTCAATAGGCGTCAGCGGTTTATCGATAGGCCGTTCAGGTCCTGCAGCCCCGTAGGTTATACAGGCCTTGAGCGCCCTATCAAGGGGCCGCTGAGGTCACTACAGGGTCTAGTTGGAACCGTCACCCAAGACCACACGGTCTATCGAGGGGCCGTTCAACACAGAGCGGTTACTATAAGACCGTTAATGAAAATAGTAAGGCAGAACGATAACGATCATGATAACCACCATTTAAAAGGTCAAATTCACAAGATATACAACAAAAAAATTAGGAAAAAATATACCAATAGAAAGAGCATGAAAAACTACATAAGATGGATGGATTAATTGAGTTGTTGAAGCCTGTTTAACCCAGCATTAATCGATGATAATTAGATAAACCCTAATTCTAACATGCGCCATCCAAAACGATGATTTCTCTCTGTATACGGCATAACTTTTAGGGCTTCTTATATCAATGGAAAGAGGACTAAGAGACGAATCCAACCATCTATAACTCTTAGTGTTTGGTCTGCTAAAACCTACCTTAAACGAAAAAAGAAGATGAAAATAGGTCACCGGCCGATCGCGCGAAGAATACCAAATCTCTCCCACGATCTAACTCCTCGTCGGTCGCCACAGCATCCAAGCGAGTCTATGTCGGTCTAGGGTTCGCTTAAATAGAAGGAACGATAATTAGGGCGTCGATTGGGATGGATAGAGTCCACAAACCTCCACTCGCACGTGATTCACGCTTGACCCGGTCAAGCCGCCGTCCACCGCCAAATTCAAAGTCTAGGGTTTAGGGTTTCAGTTGGAACAGAGGGGAAAATGATCTACACATCGAGGCCATCCAATAGGGTCCGATCTGAGCTCAAACGGTCGGGTATTGGGTTTGAATTCAACGATCCAAGGTCCGACAACTAAAACGTGGATTACGCCCCTAATTTCTTGAATTCGACTGGCTGAAGATTTTAATTAGGGGTAGACCCAGAAGAATAAAAGTTTAAACTATTCGTCCTCTATGCGATTATAATTTTTCTAGATTTTTTTTATATAAATTGGTTGCAACTTGACCTATCGGAATTTCCCTTAATTTCATTATAATTACCTTTTAATTTATTCAATTATACACTGGGGTGTTACAGGTGGTCATGTGTATCAATGTACCTTGGAAACTGGATTCGTACTGAATCACCTGAAACACCTTCAACACCTTCAGTCTCTTGTCTGACCGGGCTTCCCTTTCTAGCTTTTTGAGAAGCTTTTATCTTTTCTTCTAAAGATTTAGTGGCTCGCTCTTTCCGCTTGGTCACTTTAGGTGGCGACTGGTTGGAACCACTGGCATACTCATCTTGGTCATGTGATAGCTTGGTTCGAAGCTCCTTACCAGCGAATCCAGCAGCTGCAGGCTGTTTCTCTGTGACTGGTTGCTTTCCCTTGCTTCTAGTAGCGGCCGCAGACATGGTAGCAGAAGAGAAGCTGAAGAGGGATATGCGTGGAGATAGGGTTCACAAAAGAGAGTAGGAATGGTGTGTTGTTGACGAGATCCCTACGACGAGGGAATGGAGAGGAACTTCTGATGCGTCGAGGGACAACAACGAGGCTCTAACTCAAAGCATCTAGAGAGATATAGAGACGGAAAGAGGGTGAAGAAGATGGAGTAAAGGTGTGAGATTTAACTCAATGCAGTGAATCCGTTATATTTACCATAAACCAGGGAAAATTACCAAATTGCCCTTTCTTAAGAAATGTCTTTAAAAACTCTTACAACATGTGATGGTTTAGGGCTCATACAATTAAATCAAAAACAACCACCCTGGACTTAATCCTTAATGCAAATGCAATATATAAAAAATATTTATTTTAAGAACCATGCCTTGCCTAAATCTTTCATATGTACTCATGATTTTTAGCTAACTCTAGGAAGAATCTGACTTATATTGAATGCAACCACATCAAGAGTTCATGTAAGTTCCAGAGTCAACCATTTTTTGTTTAAATGACAATTTTGAGCAATCTGGTGTAGTCAACACTTTTTGACTCAAGGAATCAAGTTGTTTAGACGCCAGAGTCCCTAGTTTCTCAATGTAACTAATCTTCATGCCTCTTTCGAGCAGAGATAGCAATCTTCATCCTGACCTGATCTGTAGCATTTAATTGATGCAGAGATCCAGTTTCTCCGAAGGTCATGCCATTACTCTACCACACAAATGTAATATAAATTTTATTATGGCGTATTCCGTGAAGTTTTCAGAGTCTTCTTAAAGGAGTTCATAAACAACATATGTAAAAGATTCTTTTTCTGAAGATGTTCACTTTACTCACCATTTTTAAAAATCTAGAGATAGTTAAGGCAGATTCTTTTTCAGAATATTTTGCACCGATTATATATGCAGGAAGAATCAGTTCTAGATAAGTGAGCTTTGATTTAATGGGTATAAATAGAAAAGCACTATAGTGTAAGAGGTTGGTTATTCATGACCAAAAGTCCTCTTTAAGGAAGAATGACTTAGTGATTTCCCTTCAGACAATAAATACGGTTGATTCAAGGAATCGAGAACATCTCCAAATTGAGCACAAGAGTATGAATGGGAGGACAGTTTTGAGGGTGAGTGACATAGGAAGCTTAAGAAGCTTAGCAGAGTTTGGAAGGATTGAACAGTTCCTAGAATTAGAGGGACAAGAAATGTGAGGCTAACTCAATGTAAGGAATGACTGCATCGAGGCATGCAGGTAACATCAGACCAATTTGACAGCGAGCAGATTTGGTGTTTCGACCTTCATCATTTGATGCCTTGACCTATCAAGGCTATTGTGCCCCCTGTGCCTTGATGATGTTATATAGTTTTGATGATAGCAACCACTAATGAATCATGTAAGATTAGAACTAGTAAATCTTCTGCATCCTTCATCGTTCTTCATACTTCAGCATATATACTTCATGCATGAAGAGGAAAGGGGGTGTGCGTTAACACAATATGGGCATTGCATTGATGCCGCTATACGGTGCATTGTCTGTTCTCTGCATCAGGTCTATTCTAGTTCATGCATAGCTTGCATTGGTGCATTAATTATAGTTGCACACCACATAGTCAGTGCATTGACCATCTCTTGCATATCACTGATCGATGCGTGTTTGCATGTGTTAGCCATAGTCAGTGCATTTGTTTATTTCATGCGTACACTAAGTCTGCACACGGTTGGTTTGATGACTGAGCAAGTCCATACATCCATTAGCTGATGACTGAGCAAGTCTATACATCCATTAGCTGATGACTGAGCAAGTCTATACATCCTTTAACTCAACTCGTGGCTTAGTCAGTGCATCCGTGTTCATTATGCATGTGTGCATCTTTCTCATCAAAGTCTGTACATTCTTTGGTGGCTAGTCTGTACAGCCTCCGTTGTTTCACTCGACCAAGTCAGTACAACCAATGTTCTTCATGCATATGCAAAGTCAGTGCATCACGTTGCCTTATGCATACACAAGTACACAAAGTCTGTACAACCTGTGTTGATACTAGCAATTAAGTTCATGCATTAATTCATAAGTTTGTACAACCGTTGTTGGTACGAGCGTTTAAGTTCATGCATCATCACACCAGCAAGTCTGTACTTTGTTGTCGCATGCACACTAAGTCCATACACTCCTTGATGGCATGCCTGAGCATTCATCTTCATTGTGCATACTTTGTTACATGCATACTGCACTACACACCAGCAAGTATATACATGCTTAGTTCAAATCTCAATCGTACTCGATGCATCCTTTTCTTTTCCTTTAGATTGATTCAAACTGATATCAAGTTTAATCTGACAGGACTTATGTTCGAGGAACCTAAGAAGGGCACGTGATCCAAGAATGGAGGATGTGCCAGGATCATGACACGTGTAACGCAGCAAGCTGAAATGCTTCCACATGGTCAAGGCTCAAGGGCGGGAATTGCAGAGGACACACGCCCACCTCTCTGATGGTATAAATAGAAGAATTCTCCATCTGGAGAAATTGATCGTGAGAAGAGTGATCGAAGTAGGGGAACTTATCTGAAAGAGAAGAAGATAGAGAGAGAGCCTGCACGATCCAGAAGAAGAGAAAAAGAGAAGAAGAGAGAGTAGCAGAGAAGAAAAGAAACGAAGAAGAAGAAGAAACATAGAGAGAGAGATAGAGAATTAGGGGAGAAGAAGAGAAGCTTCATCTGAAGATCTGTCCCTACTGGACCGTGGATCAAATCCAGGCCAGTCAGCTCTTTGAGAGCCACTTTGTATTCTATCGTCTACAGCTTTTTGTTGCTGTGTTCTTTCCATATGTTGTTTTTATTTTTTACCTTTGTTTCAAGTTGTTAGTCAGCAGAGCTAAGCTGTATTGCTCAGCGGTTGCGGAGGAGGATTCCTCTGGTCAGCAAGCTGTGTTGCTCAGCAGGCGAGGTGGATACCTCGGACAGCAAGCTGTGTTACTCAGCGGGCAGAGGTGTGGTATCCTCTGGACGGCATAAGCTGTAACGCCCAGCGGTTTGTAGGGTTTTGACCCCGAAGCTGTGGATCAGCGAAGCTGTGTATCAGCGGTAGAAGCCACATTCCGGTTTGGAGTGTGGGGTGGACGTAGATCTCTGGTTTGAGATCGAACCACCTTAAAAATCCCTGTCTACTGTGCGATTATCGTGTGACTTGTGTGCATCCTGTTCATCTCCTCTATCCGCTGTAGATGCATGTTTAGGATCGCTCAAGTTCAGATCAACTAGAGTTGGTATTCCGTGATCACTTTAGTTTATCTTTCTGCCGTCCAGCATCAGTTCGTTTTAATTCCGCACTTGAACCTGCTGCAGTCGATTTTATTGGGTGACTGATCTATTCACCCCCCTCTAGATCGTTCATAGACCCTCATCAGTTGGTATCAGAGCTGGTCACTGATTCATCAGATCCAACGATCTACAGTGGATCCTACTGTTTCCGGTGACTTATTTGATTGTTTAGATTGTCGAGTATTTCGTTTGAGTGTCATGGATTATGTGCCTGAAATTCCGATGTTCAATGGATTATGTTTCTCTGACTGACATAGATAGTTTAGGGATTATATGAGTCTTGTAGATCCAAATCTGCTGATTTTGATTGAACATGGACCTTATGATATACCTGTGAATACGTCAGACTGGAATATTGGTCATGAGTTGATGAATGCTGAAAATAGAAAAGCCATAGAAATGTTAAAGGGAGCTATAGAGACTCATGTGCTTTCATGCGTGACTAAGTGCAGGAATGGTAAGGAGTTGATGGATGAATTGATTCTCAAATATGGCAAGGAGAACCATAAGTGCCTTACGACCAAGGATCAAAGCAGCAATCAGTCTGACGACTCTTTATCAAAGGTAAGTTCTGAATCTGAACAAAATTCATTGGATGAATTGATTGAAATGCATGATAATTTGCTTGAGAGTTAAAAATCTTATAAACGTGAAATGAAAGAGATGAAAAAGGCCATGTTGCATGAAATTAGGGAGTTAAAATGTGAAAACGCCAACCTTAAAAGTAGTCTGAAAATAAGCGAAAATTCATGCAATAAATGTGATTCTGTTGGAATATTAAATGATGATCTTCTATCTGAACTTAGGCTGCAAGAGCAAAATGTTGTGTCTTTTAAAGGAGAGATAGAAGATCTGAGGAATAGGAATTCAAAACTTGAGTTGCATGAACAACAATTGATTGAAAATCTAAAAGCTATGAATCAAGATAGCTTGATTGAAGAAAATTGCAAACTGAAAGATCAAAATAAAAGGCTAATGGTTCTGAATACTGTCCTGTCAGAGAGATGGATGTCTATTGAAAAAGGGAAATGTGCTGTAAAGGAAGCTGATGCTGATAAGGAACAAAAACTTGAATAGGAAATTGAAACTCTGAAAAGTTTAAATGATGCACTGCATCAACAGATCATTTCCTGTGAAACTAAAATTGCGAGCTATGAGTTGAGCATTACCTCCTTGAAGTCTGAAATTCAGGATCTGAAAAATTCACTGTCTAAATTTGTACAAGGAAAAGATAACCTAAACAAGATCCTAGGTGTTAAAACAAATTTTCAAAGGGAAGGGTTAGGATATCTTCCTGCAGGTAAGAAGGATCCTGTTGTTAGAAATCAAAATTCTGTGGCTTCTTGTTCTGTTACACCCATGTTTTAGCTTACTGGAAAAAGGACTGAAAATCAAGATAAAAATCTGAAAAATGTTGAAAAACAGAAGAAGGTTGAAAGTAAAAGGAAAGCTAAAGCTTCATCTGATGCTGTTAAGAGTTCGACTGGTCTTGAAAAATGTCAAAAATAAATGCATGTTACAAAGATTTTCCCCATTCATTCACATGCACCCAAAAGTATCACTTCATGTCATTATTATGGGAAACTAGGTCATAAGATGCATGAGTGCAGGACAATGGAGCTAGATGAGCTAACTACTAAGAAACTTAATGTTGGAAAAACTCAAGACAAACACCATACATTTCAGAAGAAGAAAAGTTATTGCCTCCATTGTGGGAAGTTGGGGCATATTGCAGCCCTCTGCTGGGATGCCTTGGGAAGGAAAGTTAGTTCAAAATCACAAATTCTCTCTGTGAATAAAGTTGTCTTTGATAGAAAAACTTCTGCATGTTTTGAGTGTGGTAAAGTTGGCCATCGTGCCTTTGAGTGCTGGCATGTGAAAAGAAGCACTAATTTTCATGGCAGAAACATCATAACAAATGTTCAACCAAGAAATACTCATGTTTATTCTGTCAAGTGAAATTTGAATGGTGCTATTCATCGTCATGGGAGAATAGGACATATCATGAACGACTCCCATGCTATTGAATTTGACAATAGAAAAGTTTGGAAATCATGGAATGCACATGCTAGAGATGTTACTCAACTAACAGGACTCAAGAACTCTTGGGTCCCCAAATCTGCAAAGTAATCTTAACTTGCAGATGTGCCTTGAAGAAGGAAATAAAAGAGGTAATAATATCAAGGCACACAAAGGTCAGTCAACCCCACTCTCTTCTCTTGTCTATCTTGTATTTCTCTGTCATTAATATGCATGCATGACTAGATTGCTTATGTACTATGATCACTGTCAATCCACCTTCTTCATGCTGCTAACTGATGCATTTTGTTTAAAATTCATTATTATAAGTAGATGCATCCATCTGCATGTTTGTGTCGAACACATACATATCTGTGTACCTTAAGAAAATCAAATAGTGATTGTTTGATATCTCTGCTCGTTCTGAGGGGGAGCTGAACATATCAGAGATTAACTACTCGTGTGAGTTAATGATGAGTTAATAATGTCTTGCTGCTCAGAAAGTCAGTACTTTATTGTTGCCGGGTTGGATGATACTGATGTTGTGATACAGTTTTCTGAAGTCTGATATAAGATAAAAGGTCAACTCTGGAAGATTTCTAGTTTATATGAGTTGAGTGGTCATCTGCTATCATTTCATAGTTTAGAAATGCATATTGTTGTCAGGGAGAGGTTTGCATTATCAGAACTAAGTTCAACCCCTTCATAGAATGGATAACAGTCTAGTGATTGGTTCATTATCATGAGCTGAGATTATTACAACCCTTCTGTTATAAGAATCACATGTGCTTGCTGATTGAAACTAAGGTTTAACTTTAATAGACTGTAAAGTTTAAAAGACTGTCTTCTGAAAATAAGATGATAGAAAGCATTTATAGCTCTTAACCTCTATCTCATGATTATGATAGAACAAGTCCTCACAGTACCTGAACATGATAGATTTAGTGTTGGTTAAGGTTTGAAAACCAAGAATCATGTATTGTTCTTAAACAAGTCTCTCCAAAAATCACAAGGGCAGCTAAATTTAAGATCATCAAAGAAAAAGAAGTGAACAAAGTGGCAGAGCAATGACTGAGTTTCACTGAGAAACTGAGGTCTCCATCTAAGAAATGGAGAGTACCTTAAGTCATGAAGTGACTCAGGTTATCTCTGTTCATTTGGTCGAATCTACAAGAGAGATTTCACTGAGTAACTAGGGGTATTGGCCTCTGATCAAGGTATACCCTTAACGTCAAAGGTGCAAATTATTCATGTAGCTTTGATCAGAAATAGATATAGTAGTTTGTGCTTAGTAACTGGGGGTATCAGCCTCTAATCAAGGTATACACCTAATGTCAAAGGCATAAATGATACTTGTATGTTCAATAAGTTCAAGTTTCAGAAGCATGTGAATGAAATTGCTGTAGCCCTTAGAAAACAAATATCATTGAGTGTCAATTGTTTAATCTCAATACAAGTTCAGGTGACTTTCCTTGCCTTTCACTTTCTCTGAAGTAACTAGGGTATTGTATCGACCTAGACTATTATGGTCATGTGACTTAAGTTCATTGCTATAACTGAAGCATATGATCCTATCTCAGAAAGCCAGTTCTTTCTCCTCACCTTCTATCACTGTTAAACCTAATTGGCATCAAGAAAGCCATTGCTCGATTCATATATTTTAAGGATTGCGTCATAATGTGCTCACATTCTGAACTGCCACATAGAACGTTGCTCCTATCTTTCCTCCTTATTTGCTGATGGCAAAGGGGTAGAATGTGCAGGGGGAGATGGAACATGGGATAGGAGTCTCATTTAGTGCATACGTCTATCAGTGCATAAGTCTGTACATCTATTAGTGCATAAGTCTGTGCATGCATGAACTGATCTCAAGGCATCTATTCATTGTGTTGCCATCATCAAAAAGGGGGAGACTGTTGTGCCCCCTGTGCCTTGATGATGTTATATAGTTTTGATGATAGCAACCACTAATGAATCATGTAAGATTAGAACTAGTAAATGTTCTGCATGCTTCATCGTTCTTCATACTTCAGCATATATACTTCATGCATGAAGAGGAAAGGGGGTGTGCGTTAACATAGTATGGGCATTGCATTGACGCAGCTATACGGTGCATTGTCTGTTCTCTGCATTAGGTCTATTCTAGTTCGTGCATAGCTTGCATTGGTGCATTAATTATAGTTGCACGCCACATAGTCAGTGCATTGACCATCTCTTGCATATCACTGATCGATGCGTGTTTGCATGTGTTAGCCATAGTCAGTGCACTTGTTTGTTTCATGCGTACACTAAGTCTGCACACGGTTGGTTTGATGACTGAGCAAGTCTATACATCCATTAGCTGAGGACTGAGCAAGTCTATACATCCATTAGCTGATGACTGAGCAAGTCTATACATCCGTTAACTCAGCTCGTGGCTTAGTCAGTGCATCCGTGTTCATTGTGCATGTGTGCATCTTTCTCATCAAAGTCTGTACATTCTTTGGTGGCTAGTCTGTACAACCTCCGTTGTTTCACTCGACCAAGTCAGTACAGCCAGTGTTCTTCATGCATATGCAAAGTCAGTGCATCACGTTGCCTTATGCATACACAAGTACACAAAGTCTATACAACCTGTGTTGATACTAGCAATTAAGTTCGTGCATTAATTTATAAGTTTGTACAACCGTTGCTGGTACGAACGTTTAAGTTCATGCATCATCACACCAGCAAGT
This sequence comes from Amorphophallus konjac, assembly GCA_022559845.1. Lineage (NCBI taxonomy): Eukaryota > Viridiplantae > Streptophyta > Magnoliopsida > Alismatales > Araceae > Amorphophallus > Amorphophallus konjac. The sequence goes on from CM040121.1 coordinate 254,076,511, forward strand.
CTATACATCGTTGTCGCATGCACACTAAGTCCATACACTCCTTGATGGCATGCCTGAGCATTCATCTTCATTGTGCATACTTTGTTACATGCATACTGCACTACACACCAGCAAGTATATACATGCTTAGTTGAAATCTCAAACGTACTCGATGCATCCTTTTCTTTTCCTTCAGCTTGATTCAAACTGATATCAAGTTTAATCTGACAGGACTTATGTTCAAGAAACCTAAGAAGGGCATGTGATCTAAGAATGGAGGATGTGCCAGGATCGTGACACGTGTAATGCAGCAAGCTGAAATGCTTCCACGTGGTCAAGGCTCTAGGGCAGGAATTGTGGAGGACACACGCCCACTTCTCTAATTCTATAAATAGAAGAATTCTCCATCTGGAGAAATTGATCGTGAGAAGAGTGATCGAAGCAGGGGAACTTATCTGAAAGAGAAGAAGATCAAGAGAGAGCCTGCACGATCCAGAAGAAGAGAAAAAGAGAAGAAGAGAGAGTAGCAGAGAAGAAAAGAAACGAAGAAGAAGAAGAAAGATAGAGAGAGATAGAGAATTAGGGGAGAAGAAGAGAAGCTTCATCTGAAGATCTGTCCCTACTAGACCGTGGATCAAATCCAGGCCAGTCAGCTCTTTGAGAGCCACTTTGTGTTCTATCATCTATAGCTTTCTGTTGCTGTGTTCTTTCCATATGTTGTTTTTCTTTTTTACCTTTGTTTCAAGCTGTTAGTCAGCAGAGCTAAGCTGTATTGCTCAGCGGTTGCGGAGGATGATTCCTCTGGTCAGAAAGCTGTGTTGCTCAGCGGGCGAGGTGGATACCTCGAACAGCAAGCTGTGTTGCTTAGCGGGCAGAGGTGTGATATCCTATGGACGGCATAAGCTGTAACGCCCAGCGGTTTGTAAGGTTTTGACCCCAAAGCTGTGGATCAGCGAAGCTGTGTATCAGCGGTAGAAGCCACATTCCGGTTTGGAGTGTGGGTTGACGTAGATCTCAGGTTTGAGATCGAACCACCTTAAAAATCCCTGTCTACTGTGCGATTGTCGTGTGACTTGTGTGCATCCTGTTCATCTCCTATATCCGCTGTAGATGCATGTTTAGGATCGCTCAAGTTCAGATCAACTAGAGTTGGTATTCCATGATCGCTTTAGTTTATCTTTCTGCCGTCCAGTAGCAGTTCATTTTAATTCCGCACTTGAACCTGCTGCAGTCGATTTTATTAGGTGACTGATCTATTCACCCCCCTCTAGATCGTTCATAGACCCTCATCAAAGGCCAACGAACAATAGGTTTTGAAGAGCCCTTACAAACTGCATCGAGGCAATGGACTGATGCATCCACCTATCAAGACTATTTGACCTATTCTTGTTCATTTATGCAAAGACTGACATAGCCACAGATTCAGCATAAGCAACAACCATTCATCAGCAATAGTCCACTGACTTTCTCCTAGACAGCAGTGCTTTAACTCTCAAACTGATTTTCCAAACTCCCCCTCAACCACGGCATAACTATTTCTCAGTGATATAGATCAGCATACCAAGCTCCTCTTCACTCAAGGGACATACTATTCTCAGGCGTTCATGTAGCATTCTGGACTTCCCCTCACTCATTGCACAGATATACCAATAAGGGGTACAGGGTATGACTAAGCTATGCTCATGAAAATCTAAACTGTTTTATATGCAAGTTTGACCCATGGTACCTGGCGGAGTACTTAGGTCCTAGGACCACCTCTCGCATGATGTGATTTTTCGGACAGACATAATCTGCCCTTCTCCCAACGTACCATTTTATATACCATAGGGTCATGCATGATTATGCAACAATCAAATGCATTTCAGTTTGACATGAGCAATAGTTTTAGGAAGACATAGCAATGCCAAAGAAAGCATGTGAGCAAATTTTCAATCTCAATCATGAATATGCAAGAAGAATTCTCAATTTATTCAGAAGCATTAATTAAAAAAATTGTTGAACTTTAACTACAAGAAGGATAAGATGCAGGAATGGGGTTTGTCAAACCAGGATGCCTTGTTTATTTTTCAATCCCCTTTATTTTTGTTTTTCCTTCTTTTCTTCAAGGCACACCTGCAAAACAAAGATTCTCATTTTCTGTTCAGTGGTACCCAAGATCTCTTGGGTCCTGAAGAGTTAGTTGCACCTCTGAAAGGTGCTTTCCACCTTCTTGCGGCTTCAGAATTATCAGATTCTAAGTAATGACAGTCATCCATGACATGTCCTACTTTCCCACAATAGTGACAATGAGTGAAGGCATTCCGATTTTTTTTTACAGGGTAAACATGAAATTTCTATGGGTAAGCAGGGGTTCTATGATTTTTACCATGGAAATCATTATTCCTTTTCAAATACCAACAGTCCTTGACTGTATGGTCAGACTTCCTACAATAATGACAATAAGGCTTTTTCGGCACAGAGGCTTTTCTGTAAGCCCTTAATTCATCATTTCTACAAACAAAGTAATCATGCACTTTATGACCATATCTGTCATAATAAGAACAATGAACTATCTTTCTATGAAAGTCATGATTGTTTACATGAGGTTTTTGAGAATGCACATAAGCATTCAGAAATGAGCCTTTTCTAGTGGAAGGCATTTTGACATTTTTGAAGTTGTTTATCCTCTTGCATGCATTTAGGTCATCAACCTTCATGATCCTACAAGCATGCATCATGTGACCTGCTGTACCACAATAGTGACATGAATCATTATTCTTGTGTGCATGTGAGTGTGTAGATGACTTGTGAACTACATGCACATTTGGAACATGAGTGTTTGTGCCCATATGAAACAAGTTACTTTTAATTTTCAGATTAGCATTCTATTTTGACGTTTTCTTACTAGCAGCTTGTTCTGGGTCTCTTTGAGCGGTGAACTGAAAAGGTAATGAGTTAGAGTTGCTAGCTGGTTCAGAACTACGCACAAATGAAGTGTGAATTTTATCTTCAAAGTTCTTTTGGTTTTCAGGATTGTAACCTAATCCTTCTCTTTGGAAATTAATCTTGCTTCAAGAAGTTTATCCAAGTTTTGTTTCCCTTTAACAAACCTTGACAGGGAGTCGTTCAAATATTTTATTTCTGATTGGAGAGATGAAATCTAAAATTCATAATTTGTTATATCTTCTTCACAGGTAATGATTTGTTGATGCATAGCATCATTCAAGGTTTTAAGATCATGAATTTCATGTTTCAATTTCATGTCATTTCCAGATTCATTTTCATTCACGGCACATTTTCCTTTTTCAAACATGAGTAATCTTTCTGAAATAACTGTATTTAGCTCTTTCAATTTCTCATTTTCTGATTTTTGATTTTCAATTTCTTCAATAGAATTTTTATCATTCAATTTTTCTTCTATCTGTTCTGTTGTGTCCCTGTGTTTTGATGATAGCAATCACCATGAGTCAATGTGCGTTTGGTGTATATGTGCACATCTGCATGTTGTCCTGACTGATAGCCACCATGTACTTGATCATGTCATTGTTCATTACTTAAAATGAAAAGTCAACACTTTGTGAACATAAAGGCAATGCATCAGAAAGTTGCAAGTCGGTGAACATTATGTGTCCGTCTTATCTTGCGTCTCATTAAGCCTCGGTCGGTGCAAGTCTTTGCATCGGAGTTTGGTGTCTATAAGGTCAGCGCATTATTTTACTTCAGGCATATATGAAGTCTGTGCACTTCACTGTTCAGGTCGGTGCAATCTGCGTCTCATGCTTCGTCTACTGCACACACACGGTCAATACATATCTGTGTCTACACCAGCGTCTCTGTTTGCGTCTTACCTTGCATGTCTCATAGCTTAGACTCAGTGCATATCTAGCGTCTTTGTGTGCGTCTTACTTTGCGTCTCTCATAGCTTAGACTCGGGGCATATCCAGCGTCACTGTTTGCGTCTTACTTTGCATTTCTCATGGCTTAGGAGCTCGGTGCAAGTATTGCCTCGGTGCAATGTCTTCATTAGGTCAGTGCAGCTTCTGCTGCGAGCACTTGAGGTCTGTGCATAGTCAAGCATAATGTCAATCTAAGTCTGTGCAATGTGTATTGTGCATAAATGAGGTCTGTGCAAGTTTTGCCTTGTACATTCAAGGTCCGTGCATATCTGTATTTAGCATATACAAGGTCCGTGCAAAGTTTGTTTATGTACGACTAAAGTCTATGCACATCTCTTTTATGCAATAAAAGGTCCGTGCATCTCTCCGTGCATATCTCAGTCCTTGAGAGGATAGGTCCGTGCATTGCATTTCATAGTCCGTGGTTCTTTTCATAGTCCGTGCATACTTTTGTAGAAACACATGCATACTCGGTGCTGTTCTTTCTATAAGCATATAAAGGTCCGTACATAGTTTGCATCACGCATACACACAAGGTTTGTGCATACCCAACGTCCGTGCATGTCTTGTTATAAAGTCTGTGCACAGTAGTCTTATGCTATTCAAAGTCTGTGCAAAATCTACTCCTCCTAGTTAATAACACTGACTATTATGCTTGTTCTTTGCCATGACAGGTAAGGCCCACGATCAAACACTTTGAGGGCAGAACTAAAGAAGCACGTGAGCTCGAACTGAGATAAGAATGGCACGTGATCCGAGGTAGAAAGCAAGTTGTTGTTCGTGACACGTGGAAAGTCATTATGCTCAGATGCTGCCACGTGTCCAGTGGGGATCAGATCTGGACGAAAGTTTGGGCGGGAAACGTGGTCTCCACATGCCCATCTCTCAGCTGGCTATAAGTAGCGGATACGGAGAAGTGCTGAAGCGAGAGTGCCGCCATAGAGAAAGAAGAAGAAGGAGAAGAAAAGAGAAGAGAGAGCTAGGGTGTGATAAGAGAATAAGAAGAAGAAAATAGAAGAAGAGAGGATCGAGAGAAGAGAAAGAGTGATAGAGATTGAAGCAGGCAGTATCCAGCTATCTGTCAGTTTTTGGATTAGACCCAGACCAATCTGCTCCTGCGAGTGCTACATTCATTTTCATTTTCTGTTTGTTCTATTTTTCTTTTATTGCTTTTATTTTCCACTGTGTTTTCCGATTCTCTGGTTTGAGGTCGGGGTTCCTGCTGTGGACTCAGGAGAAGAGAGACTTGGGTCTCTGGTTGCTAGTGACTGGGTGTCGCTAGTGGTTCCCTCCGGTTTGGAGGAAGGAGGATTGGTCCTCCGGTTTGCAAGTGACTGGGTGTCGCTTGTGGTTTCCCTCTGGTTTGGAGGAAGAGAGACTTGGGTCTCTGGTTGCTAGTGACTGGGTGTCACTAGTGGTTCCTTCCAGGTTGGAAGAAGAGAGGAGTGTGTTCCTCTGGTTCGAGCTATTAGGCAGCGTTTGTAGGCAAGCTGTAACGCCCAGCGGTTTCAAGTTGTTTGGCAGCAGTAAGCCACACTCTGGTTGGAGTGTGGGGTGGATGTAGCTCTGGAGGACCGAACCACCTAAAACTCCTTGTGCATTGTGTTATGATTACCTCTCTGAGTTTGCTAGATGCATGTTTAGGATCGCGATCTAATTACTTTTCACTCATGGTAGATGAATGCTTGGGATCAGTTCAATTGCATAGAATTACTATGTTTGCTGGGCATGATGGTTAAGTGCTCTATCATGTGTCTCATTATAACATCTTTTTAGATCAAGCTATTTTACTGTGTTCCAATCTTCTACAGTTTTATTCATGCTAAGTGCCGAAGTAAGATCACTGGTTGTGCATGTTAAGTGTTCGAAAGAGATTCGCATTAGGTTGACTGATTAAGTGTTTTAGTGTGAATCTTACTAGAACACCTGCATTACTGAACCATAGTTTTTATTTCCGCAAGATTTTATGGGTTCAGTGATAATTGGGATCTAAGATCCAAATTGGGCAAATATTTTTCAAAGGGGATTCATTCACCCCCCTCTGAATCCGGACCTTGCACCCTATCAATTGGTATCAGAGCGGGTTACTGACTTTTCAGATCCAACGATCTGTAGTAATTCCTGGCGTTTCTTGGTAGTTTCTTCCGTTATTTTCCGTTTATTAATACAGGTCTTCTGTTTCCATTTTGCCAATGGCTCATCCTCCGATTTTTAATGGGTCTTGAAGAGGGGCGATCTCACGCTGCTCTTGAGCGGGGAGGAAGATGACCACGTACCCTTGAAGTATAAACTATAAGAAGGGAAACTAGTCAGATGTACCCAGGGATAGATCCCCGGGGAAGACCCTCCGATGCTTAAGTCAGCACAGGTAGTAGAGCACAGATGCAAAGAGGAGAATTAGGAGGAAAGTGGGAGCGCGAGATTCCTCTCCACCAAAAGGTGAAGTGGTTCCTGCTCAGGCTTACTTGGGTTGCTTAAGCTTACTTAAGCTCTCTCGTCGCAGTCGGGCATGTCCTGTTTAAATAGTGGCCGGTTGTGTGAATTGATCCTTGTAAGCGAAGGGGTTCCAGGGGGGGTTACGTCCTTCATGCGGGCTCCTTACGACGCATGGATTCTTGGTTTCCCTTGTCCCCTTGAGCTTCCTGCCATTAAAGGATTCGTAGCGGCTGAATCATTAAGCTTCCATCAGTGAGCCCGAGCAAATGGCACTTGTTCAAGAGTGGTCTCCCGAGGGATAAATGCTAGGTCGGGAAAAGGAATAGGGGGCTCCAAGGGAGCTTTCCCGATCGACTGATGCTCGGACTCCCCAACCCGAAGGCCGCCTAGGAAGCGCTTGTACCGAGTGAGTTTTTGGGCTTCATAATAAGTGGGCCCAAGGGCTGTCACTTAGAGGAGTTGAGCCTTGTTTGGTCCGGTTTGGACCTCGTTTGACCTCTCCGTACGGCGGTGAGATTTCCCCTCTCCACTTGTCCCCCTCCTACTCCCGAGCCAAGATTAGGCTCGGAGGAGTAGCAATTGGGCTGGACTGTCTGTAGCACTAGTTGGGTAAAGATATCTCTTTGGTAGGGGCCGCGTGACATAGCTCACCTTGAAAATGTGCCTGTTATGATGAGTAAGAGAAGGCCCCTCCTCGGGAGATCGGACGCCACGCAGCCTCCCATCATGGTTTTTAGGCATTGCGCGTTTTGCGTCCCTATATCTCCGAGGTTTTAGGGTTTTGCCTCTCTTGGTAGCTATATTTGAGGGGGGCTCCTGCGCTGTGAGAGTAGTTTCGGAAGGGTGGATAATCATCGTAGCCGTCGGAGCTAGGAGGGCTTCTTGAGGTGGCGATTTGTAAGCTCCCTTTCTTATACGAAGTTCTCTAGCTTAGAGCTTTCCCCTTCTTCTTCTCTCTGTCTCTTGGCGGACCATCATTCTGAGGCTGAGGGGCGGCAGAGAGAACAGACCCCCAGAGTTTTCTAGACATTGCCGGAGCCGTCCTGCAGCGAGCTGGGGGAGGCGGAGGTGAAGCGGATGGAGAGTTGCTACGGGTTGCCTTGGCAGTTCCAGTTCCTGGCGCCTGAGCTTCATGAGTCTAGCATGTCCACCCGTTTTGGCCTCTTTTACTCCTTTCTTCTGGCTTGGAAGTGTGGCTTTCATTTACGCCTTCATCCTTTTGTCGCCGAGTTGCTTCGGTTCTACCGGCTGGCTCCTGTCCAGCTGGTCTCCAACTCTTACACTTTCATCTTCTCCTTCATTTTCCTTTGCAATCAATGTGGGGTGTGCGCCTCGCAGGATCTTTTCCATTACTTCTTTGAATTGAAGGAGCATGCTCATGCGGGGTGAGGCTTCTTCTATATTCAGGCGAGATGGGGGAGGACATACGTGTCCCTCTCTAGGAAGGACTCTTCTCACAAAGGGTGGAAGACTCAATATTTCTGGGTGGGCCCATTGGCGGTTGGCGTAGCCTGGAATTTCTCGACGGCGCCCAATTTCCACCTGAACGTTCCTCCGAAGCAGACTGTGTTCTCTCCGGAGGTGGAAGAGGAGGCTGCTATCCTTCAGCAGAATCGTCAGGAGAGTGCTGATTTGGTGACTTCTTCCAACATTGAGGGCTACCTCGCTCGAGTGCTGTTGCCGACAGGTAAGGGGTTCAGGAACTTGGCCTTCCTTCTTGCCGAGTTGGGATCTTCCTGCTCTTAATCTGCTTTCTGTGGTTCAGACACGAGGCGAGCGATTGAGGAGGAGGCACCTCCGTCTGAACTTGAGGTCATCGTCTTGGACGAGACGCCAACTGCGGATGGCCTTCAAGTTTTGGAGGGTTCGTCTCGTGCCCGAGATAAGGGCAAGCGGGCGGCACAGGATGACGCCTCCGAGCGTCGGGGGATCAAGTGCAAGGATCCCGTGGCAAAGCTGCTATGGTCTTCGATGCAGGCTCAGTTTGCTGATAAGAAACGGGCGAGGAAGGAGGAGGTCATCCATGTGTCCGAAGGAGATTCCCTGTCGGCTCTCCTCTCTACTGAGCAAGAGGGGGCCGATGACGGAGGGATAACTGTCGATGCTGAGGCACCGAGCGTGACGGAGGGGCCGTCAGATGAGGGGGTCCATCCCCAGTAGGTCGAGGTTGGATGGTAGCAGGTGGAGGTGACTCGATCACAGCCGACCGAAACTGGGGAGGTACGCAGTGGGGGTGCTCACGTCGAGCAGACCGGTGGGGCCCCTGGGACGGGATTGCCCGAGGGAGATGCCCCGATCCCTGCCGCTCCGGTGAGAGCTTCCCCTCCTTCTACCAGCACCTTCAGTGTCTGGGCTTCTCTGTACCGGGCGTGTCATTCTTTAGCTTCTCAAGAATTACGGGAAAAAGTCCGGAAGGGTCCCCCCTCTTCGCTGTTGGAGTAGACTATGGAGGGAGGGCTGATTCTGGCCCAGCAGGGAGCTGAAACGGTGGACGCGTACGCTCGGGTGGAGTCCGAGCGGGAGACTCTTTCGTGGGCCCGTGGCGTGCTTGATCGAAAGGTCGAGCGTCTGACCCTCGATCTTGAAGACATTCGTTGAGAGATCGCTCCGCTCCGAGCGTTGGCGCAGTCGAGCCAAGTGGAGGATCGGTCGTTGTCAGAGCAGCTGGCCCAGGCTCGTCGCATGGTTGACCGGAAGAGTGAGCTCCTGGAGTCGGAGCGCAGAAACCAGGTCAAGCGAGATGACCAATGGAGGGCCGAGCGATAAGGGCTCGACGATTGAGTTCGGGCGGCCAAGGATTCGCAGACCAAGGCTGAGTGAAGGCTGTCCGAGACCGAGGGAAGGTTGTCGGAGTCCGAGCAGTGGATAGCTGAGCTCGAGAGGAAGGTGGGGCTGGCTGGGAAGGAAGCGCTCGAGCAACATAGGTGCTCGGAGGCTTACTAGGCAGCTCTCCAGCAGGTGGCCTTTCCTTATTACGAGTCGGGCTACCGACGGGGACTCCGGAAGGGCTTCTCCCAGGGCTACGATCAGGCCGTCCTGGAGGAAAAGGCCCAGTCATCTTCACTCGATTTTCCTTCCGGTCAGTGCTAGGACTTGGAGTGGGGCTCCACAGACTCTTCCCACTATATGTCGAGCGAAGAGGTGAATTCGGTTCTGTTCGAGCGACCGCCAACTCCAGCATCCTCGGGAGGGCACATTACCGAGACAGTTCCCACGCAGGTGGGGTCAGTGTCTGGGCCGACCGTCACCAAGAAGATTGGGGGCAGGTCATCTGGTGTCGAGGAAGCCTTGTCTATCGAGCTTGGAGATGGGCCCGAGGCCTGATGTAATAGCTCTTTTCTTTTTCCTTTTTAATATGTAGCCGGGTGCGGCTTTTTGGAAACTCTAATAGTGGCAGTATTGAATGCTGAATTGACTATTTCTTACCCCTCTTGGTGTGATTTGATTGCCGTATCCACAGTCGTTTGAAGAAAGCGTCAATTTCCTGTAGATCTTGTGCGCGTCGATCTGTCAAACAACTGACATGGCGTTGGCACCTTTCCATTTTTCCATACCGCCCTTAATGACTTGTCACTTCGCGCATCCTGCTGGGGGAATATCGGGAAATGAGGTAACCAACTCAGGAAAAGCCTTGGTAGCGTGTTTTGAGGAGAATCATTTAAAGCGATCAGCTTCTCCTTCAGCCTATAAAAGGTCCGAGGGGCGTCTCCTTTTCCTTTCATCGCTTAAGGCCGTTCCTGGTGATTTTTCCCTTCCGTGAAGTGTTGTGCTGTTAGTCTTGGTGGGGCATGGAAGGCGTTTCAGAAGATGATGATGCAGATGGCGGTGGGAGGGAAGCTCCTATTATTTCGCTCTGGAAGAGGGTTCGCCAGTCGGGGGTCAATCAAGGGGAAGGTTCATGCCGGAGCATGTCGCCTTCCTATCCCTGTCCTATAGGCGCTCTTCTGAGGGAGAATGGGGCTCGTCCAGGTTCATTCTTTCACTGTTGTCCCCGTCCCTCCTTCCACCGTTGTCTAGGGAGGGAGCTCTCTCAAGATTTCTCACCTTTCGGGTCGACCTCTTTTTCTTTTTTGTTGTCCTTCCAATCCCTTTGGCACCTTTCTTCCGAGCCTTCTCAAACCAACGAAGCCGGCGATCACTTTTCTGAGCCAGTTTCTACATAGGGTAGAGTCAGTGGCTGGACGTGGGAGCGCCTATTGGGTCGGCCGAGCGTTCTGCTCGCGTTATAGTACCAGGGGATGTAATTTTTTGTACATGTATGCTATATTGGCTATAGCCTTCTTGATGTACATCAAAGTTTAATAAGAAGAGAAGAATGGTTATTATTCTATTTTGCTTACATGTGTATGCTTGCCAAATGTTCAAAAGTAGAACTTGCGAAGATTTGTTGCGTTCCACGTCCGAGGGACGGGTGTTCCTTCCATGGTGGACAGTCGGTATGCTCCTTTCCCGAGCTTCTCGACCACTTGGTAGGGACCTTCCCAGGTAAGGGCCAGCTTCCCCGCCGCCTCTAGTGGTCGAGATGCTTTGGCCTTCCTCAGGATGAAGTCTCCTAGCTGGAAGGGTCTGTCTCGACTCTGCTGTTGTAGTATCGACTGATGCGCCGTTGGTATTCTGTTGCTCGGATCCTTGCATTCTCTCAGATCTCATCCGTTAAGTCGAGGTTCTCTCGCAATTTCTACTCGTTTACCTCAGGCTCGAAGTGGACGACTCGGAGAGAGGGGTTGCTGACCTCCAAGGGAATTACGGCTTCTGTGCCATACACCAGCTGAAAAGCTGTTTCACCAATAGCCGTTCTCGGAGTAGTTCGGTGCGACCATAGTATGCTCGGTAATTCCTCGAGCTAGCTTCCCTTGGCTTTGCCGAGCCTAGTTTTGATGCCTTTTAAGATAGTCTTATTGGCATTCTCGACCAGTCCGTTAGCCTGAGGGTGGGCTACCGGAGTGAAGTGGTTGTGAATGCTTAGGTCGGCACATCTGTCTCTGAAATAATGAGAATCAAGCTGCCGACCGTTATCGCTCACAATCACTCGGGGGACACCATAGCAATAGATGATCGATTTCCAAACAAAACTCCATACGACTGATTCGGTGATCTCGATCCATTTGGTGAAATAGTCGATGGCGACGATGATGAACTTCTTCTAAGCTTGAGCCATAGGGAACGACGCCAGGATGTCGATCCCTCACCGAGCGAAAGGGTACGACTTGGCAAGGGTGATGAGCTCCGCAGCGGGCTGATGAATCAGGTGGTTGAAACACTGACATCGATCACACTTCTACACGTAGGTTGAGCAATCGTGCTGGAGAGTGGGCCACCAGTAGCCCTGCCGTAGTAGGATCCTGGCGAGTGATCTTCCTTCTTGGTGTGCTCCACAGATGCCTTCATGTACTTCCTGAATCGCTCGGCTAGCTTCATCGGTGCTGATGCACTTGAGGAGAGGATCGGAGAAGGATATGTGGTACAAGGCATCTGCTAGTATGACGAAACTCTGAGCTTGGTACTTGAGCTTTCGAGCCTCCCGAGGGTCGGTGTGCTCTTGAGAATCCCGGAGCCAGGATATGTAGGGGGTCCGCTAGTCGCTCGAGGGTGCTGGGTCAATAGTCATAAGCTCGGATTCGATGCTCGGTTGCCCGAGCTCTTCGAGGAAGACCGATCATGTACTAGCGGGGTCGGGCGAGGAGGCCAGTCGAGAGAGGGCGTCCACTCGGGAGTTTTCCTCCCGGGTTATTCGGACTACCTCAAAGCTCTCGAAGAGTTGGGCCATCCTGTTTACCTCTAGGAGGTACTTGACCATTTGTCCTTCCCGAGCTTTGTATTCACCGTTGACTTGGCTAGCGACCAATTGGGAGTCAGTGTGAATCCTGACTCATTTGGCCCCAAGTCTCCGAGCTATCCTGGCTCCCGAGATAACGGCTTCATACTCGGAGGCGTTGTTGGATGCCTTGAAGTTGAACTTCAGGGCGTACCGAAGTTCCGCTCCTTCAGGGGACTTGAGGAGAATGCCGGTGCCGCTTCCTGTTGAATTGGATGATCTGTCAATGAACAGATCCCAGGTAGGCCCGGTTGCTGGTGGAAGTACTTCTTCAATCGGGACCATGCTTTCAGCGATGAAGTCTGCAAGAGCCTATCCTTTAATAGCCGAGCGAGGGTGATACGAGGTATCGTAGGCCTTGAGCATGATGGCCCACTTGACAAGACGTCCTGAGGCTTCAGGGTGAAAGAGAATCTTCTTCAGGGGTTCGCCGGTCAATATGACGATGGAGTGCCCTTGGAAGTAGGGTCGGAGGCGCTTGACCGAGGTAAGCAACGCTAGCACGAGTTTCTCGATTGCGGGGTACCTTCTTTCGTCCTCATTAAGCACCTTGCTGGCGTAGTAAATAGGTCTCTCAACTCTTGTGTCGTTCCTGACTAGGACCGAGCTTACAGTAGAAGGGGTTGCCGAGAGGTAGAGGTGTAGAGCTTCGCCTTGGATTGGTTTGTACAGCACTGGAGGTGAGGCTAAGAATTCCTTGAGTTCAACAAATGCCTTCTGACAATCCTCATCCCAGGCAAACGTAGCAGATGCCATTTTGGGTCCGCTCAACAATTTGAAGAAGGGTAGGCAACGTTCGGTCGCCCGAGATAGGAAATGGTTGAGTGCAGCATTGCGCCCCGTAAGGCGCTGGACGTCCTTGATGCAGGTCGGTGGCCGCATGTCCAGGATGGCCTGGACCTTATCGGGGTTGGCCTCAATTCCACGCTGAGTGACCAGGAAGCCTAGGAACTTCTCGGATCTGACTCCGAAGGTGCACTTAGCGGGGTTGAGCTTCATGTTGTGCTTCAGGAGAGTGTCGAAGGTCTCGGCTAAGTTGGCGAGGTGGTCTTCGGCCTTGGGCGTCTTGACGAGCATGTCATCAATATAGGCCTTGACATTCCATCCGAGCTGCCCTTCGAAAATGCGGTTGATCAGTCTCTGATATGTTGCTCCAGTGTTCTTTAACCCGAACGGCGTCCGGGTGTAGCAGTGTATGCCGAAGTCGGTAATGAAGGCGGTCTTCCCGATGTCCTCTGGGTCCATCCTGATCTGATGGTAGCCGGAGTAGGCATCAAGGAAGCTGAGTAGCTCGTTGCCAGAGGTTGAATCAACCAGTTGATCGATGCTCGGCAACGGGTAGCAATCCTTTGGGGTAGCTTGGTTGAGATCGGTGAAGTCCATGCACATCCGCCATTTCCCAGAAGCTTTTGGTACCAGGACGACATTGGCGAGCCATGTAGGGTGCAGAACCGGATGAAAGAGGCCAGTCTTCTATCCCTTGATGATTTGCTCTTTGATGACCGCTTGCTTCTGTGGGGAGTGCTTTCTCCTGCGCTGTTGTACTGGCTTTGATGTTGGGTCGAGGTTGAGCTTGTACATCACCACGTCTCCCGGGATCCCGGGATGGTACTCATCGGACCATGCAAAGACTCGGATGTACTGCGCAAGGAAATCTTTATATTTTTCTTGTTCCTCAAGTGGGAGCTCGGCTCCAATCTTCACTCCTAGGGTCAGGTCACCATTAAGGAAGACCGTTAGCAAATCGCCGCCAGGCTCAAATGTTGCAAGTCCCTCCTCGGCTCCCTTTATCCCCTTATTCTTCCCTTCCGACCTAGTGGCGTCAACCGAGACTATATAGCACCGTGTAGCCAATGCCTGGTTACCTCAAACTTCCCCCACGCCATATTTGGTCGGGAACTTCATCTTTTGGTGAAAGGTAGAGGGCACCACTTTCATTCGGTTGAGAATGCCTCGGCCGAAGATGGCGTTGTATGCCGTCATCCCCTTAATCACGATGAAGTCTACCATAACCGTAACTGTTTTGGGCGGGGTGCATATAGTAACAGGCAGACTCAGTGCTCCCTTGGGATTAGTAGCCTGGCCGTTGAACCCACAGAGGGACACTACCATTGTCAACTAAGATTCTATCCACGTTACAATGGTTTATTATGGCCGATATAACGAGTGCTTCATCATGCGGGGTGGTTAGCCCTTCCAGGTCCAGGTCAGAGAATACCAAGGCCTATGGTTCGCTAGCCGACGGGGCCGCAGGTGCCTCAGCAGAGGCTCGGCTTGCCCGCTCGGCGTGATGCTTCTGTCATCGGCTGCTATCTCCGCCTGATGTCGTTTCGCCCACGATAACGTTGATGTGTACTCCGCGGGGGGCATTATCAATCTCTTCAGCGGCGCCTCGATCTTCCATTTACCCGGACACATACCGAGATAGGTGTCCCTAGCGGATGAGGCGCTCGATCTCATCTTGAAGTTGATGGCAATCGCTGGTGTGATGCCCGTGGTCACTATGGACTAGGCAGTGCCGTGGCGATTGCGATGCTTGGTCTTCATAGGCTCAGGTTGGTTGAGGAGACCCAAGCCTTTGATGTCATCATAGATCTCGTAGACGGGGGCAGTATGTGGGGTATACCGCTCGTACTTTTGGGACGGCTCTTTTCGATCTTCATCCTGGTTCCGTCTCTTTCCTTGTCCCCTCCCTTGCTCGGACGGTCTCTTCTTGTCCCCCTGCCGACCCGAGCTGGTTGTGCCTCGACAGGTGTTAAGTACTTCTTTGCACTCAGCATGGCGCAAAGCCAAGGTAACTAGCTCAGCGAGGGAGGTAGGGGGATGGAGCACTAGATCACGTCGTAGGTTCTTGTGGCGAGTACCCCCGGTCAAGGCGGTGATGGCAGAGGCCACATCCAGGCAGGGGATGCACAGGGCTTCTGATTTAAATCGGTTGATATAAGCCCGTAACTTCTCCCCCTGTTCCTGTTTGAGGGCCAGTAATCCCGCCACTGACCGGGGCGGACCGCTGTCGGCGAAGCTTTCTTTGAATATTCGCCCGAATTGCTTGAAGTTGTAGATGCTGTTGGGGGCGAGGGCTCTGAACCAAGCCTGAGCTCCCTGAACCAGGGTGGTCACAAACGCTCGGCACTTAATCACGTCGGATGCCCCATGTAAGGTCATCAGGGCGTCAAAGCTGTCGTAATGGTCGGCCGGGTCTCCCTGGCCGTCATACGACTTGAAGGTCGGAAGTGAGATTCTGGAAGATATCTCTGCCTTCAGGATGTAGTCAGAGAACGGGGATCGCTCCTCGTCCTCCACAGGAGAGGTCTTCTGTAAGGCACGGAGAACATGCTCTTGCTCTGTGAAATGCCTCTCGAAGTCTTGCAGTCGGAGAGAGAGTTTGGGTTGTTGGTGTTCCGAGGGGCTGGGGGCGCTTGCATGATGCCCCGACGCTCCTCAGGGGCCTCGACGTCCTTGAACGGTTTGCATGCTCCGGTCTTCTCCCTCCTCGGGGTTGAGGAGGCCTCTTGCTCCGGGGGAGGGACATGCGATGGTCCTCCTGACGTGTTGCGGATGAGCCGCTGCCCCCGGAGGATGAAACGGCCTCCAGCAGTGTGCTGGGAGGCATCTCCACGTGGGGGGCTTTTCTTGAGGGGCTGTGACTTCTCCTCCCTGGCGGCCTGGGCCTTCATGAGATCCACGAGGACATCCAATTTTACGTTGAGGGTTCGGAGGGCGTCGGTGCTCCCACTGGGAAGTTGTTCCCCCGCCACTGATGGAGGTAGCTCGTTGGCTTGGTTGTCGGATGGAGAATGCTCCGTGGGGAGGGATGGTGCGCCTTCCTCCGTTACCAGAGCTTTTCCCGTCTCGACGACAGTCCTCCTGCCAGAACTTCTTCGCACCATGATGGCTCTTTGTGCGTTTCCCACACACGGCGCCAGATGAAGAGGGGCGATCTCGCACTGCTCCTAATTAGGGAGGAAGATGACCACGTACCGTTGAAGTATAAAATGTAAGAAGAAAAATAAGTCAGAGGTGTCCAGGGATAGATCCCCGAGGAAGACCCTCCGATGCTTATGTCAGCACAGGTAGTAGAGCATAGATGCAAAGAGGAGAGTTAGGAGGAAAGTGGGAGCGCGAGATTCCTCTCCACCAAAAGGTGAAGTGGTTCCTGCTCAGGCTTACTTGGGTGTGCTTAAGCTTACTTAAGCTCTCTCGTCACAGTCGGGCATGTCATGTTTAAATAGTGGTCGGTTGTGCGAATTGATCCCTGTAAGAGGAGGGGTTCCAGGGGGGTTACGTCCTTCATGCGGGCTCCTTATGACGCGCGGACTCTTGGTTTCCCTTGTCCCCTTGAGCTTCCTGCCATTAAAGGATTCACAACGGCTGAATCGTTAAGCTTCCATCAGTGAGCCCGAGCAAATGGCAGTTGTTCAGGAGTGGTCTCTCGAGGGATAAGTGCTGGGTCGGGACAAGGAATAGGGGGCTCCAAGGGAGCTTTCCCGATCGACTGATGCTCAGACTTCCCAACCCGAAGGCCGCCTAGGAAGTGCTTGTACCGAGTGAGTTTTTGGGCTTCATAATAAGTGGGCCCGAGGGTGCCACTTAGAGTAGTTGAGCCTTGTTCGGTCCGGTTTGGACCTCATTTGGCCTCTCCATATGGGCGGTGAGATTTCCCCTCTCTAGGTCTGATTTCATAACTGGCTTGGCAGTCTGTGCACGTTCATAAATTCAGTGAATCCTAACCTCTGGAATCTAGTTTCTAAAGCTCCACACAGAATGCCTAAAGATGTGTCCAAATGGACGGACAAACATAGAATGAAAAACAATGATAATATGAGAGTTCTCGGCATTTTAAGAAGGACTGTTGATTCTGAAATCTTTCTGTTTGTTAAAAATTGCAGGTCTGCTAAAGATATCATGGACAAATTGATGGCAGCCTATAAGAGAAGTGATGACATCTCCTTGATGGTTAATGAGAGCAACCATAGCAGTGATCAAGATGAGTTCGAAGATGCTGAAGAGGTAAACAATCCATTCTCTAGTTACACTTTAGATGATTGGGAAGATGCCTATGTCAACCTGTTAGAATCTTATGAAAAATTAGGGAAGAAGAATAAAAGTCTGAAAAAGAAGTTAAATAATCTAGAGAATTCTAACTCTAGAGGTGAAAACATTGAAATTTTAAAAACTGAAAATGAAATATTCAGAAGACAATTGTCGAACCTAGATGCAATCAATTCAGAACTCGATGAAGTCAAATGTGAAAACGGAAAACTCAAAAAATAATGTCAGGAATCTGAACAAAGATTAATCAATCTTGAAAGTGAAAAGAGATTGATCACTGAAAAATTCGAGGCTTTTAGAGATGTCAATTTAAAGTTTCAGGAAAACCTTAAAAAATATGAACCAGAAAACTAGCAAGATAATGTTAAGGAAAACCAGAGTTTCCTAACTGATGTTTTGTTTGATGACGATAAGCTTGAGGAGGAGAACACTAAATTGAAAGCAGAAACTGAGAAATGGAGAAAAGAAAATGAGGAACTGAAGCAGTTGAACACTGCTATGTCAGAGAGGCTTCTTATCTTTGAGAAGGGAAAGTGTGTTGCTAATGAAAATCAAGTTGAAAATGAGCTCAAACTGAAACAAGAAGTTGAAACCCTTAAAAATCTGAATGATGCAATGTGTCAATAAATTAAGTCTTGTGAAGAAGAACTGGCCAGTTATGAGTTTAGTATCCTAGCTCTCCAACAAGAAAATAATGATCTTAATGAATCCTTGTCGAGATTTGTTGAAGGAAGGAACAATTTATATATGCTTCTTGGATGCAAGGTTAATTTTCAGAAGGAAATGTTAGGATATAACGCTGCAAATAAAAAGAGTTTTGGAAACAAAACTCAAACATCATTTGTTTCCAGTTCTAATACTCACAATTCTTCGGACCAACTTGTCTTTTAGTTTACTGCTCAGAAAACTTCAAAAACAACTGAAAAACAAAAGAACAAAATTGTTTCTTCCACCTCTTTGTATGTTCCCCATAAGACATCCTCACATACACATGCATACAAAAAGAAAGTGATTTGTCATTATTGTCACAAGATTGGCCATCTAATGCATGAGTGTAGATTGATGGAAAAAGATGACATGGAAGCTAGTAAAATGCATGCTAGGAAAACTCATGTCAGAAATCATGAGTTTCAAAATAAGAAAAATCATTGTTATCACTGTGGCAAGATGGGCCACATTGTTGCTCAATGTTGGCATGTACAGGGAAGAAATTTCAATTTTAAGTTTGCTAAATTCCCTGCAAATAGAAATATTTTTGACAAAACTGAATCTGTCTTCAAAGGAAAATCTTCTATGTGCTTCAACTGTTGGAAGCCTGGCCATCAGGCTAGTGAATGCTGGTTTGTTATTGGAAGATGAAATCATTCTTCTTATTTTTATTGTGGAAAGAATGGCCATATAGTCAAGAACTGTTGGTAAGTAGAAAGAAAGAAATCTTTTAAGTATAAACATGATAACAATTTTGGTTATGGTCAGAAATTCCATCTTCATGCTCATATGCACAAGAAAAACACCAAGTATTTTAATTCTTGTCATTATTGTGGTCATCTTGGGCATACAATGTATGATTGTTACTTGTTGAAAGATGATGATTTAATTGCTTGGAGGTCTTGGAGAACACCTATGAGAGGTGTTACTAACCATGGAGGACCCATGAACTCTTGGGTACCTAAAATGGCAAAATAAGAATCCTTTTGCAGGAGTGCCTTGGAAGCTGATGAAAATGGGTTGAATAATCAAGGCACCCAGGATTGGTAAGACCACATTCTTGTATTTTCCAGGTAATATTTGTATTCTTCACATCTGTTCAGTTGAACTCCTTACGAATTTGTTTTAAACTGTATATCATGATAAGTCTGATTAGTCAAAATGTTCATGCATACATGTCCACAACTGCATCTACCATTTGCATTTCTTTGTTTATGCACTTGCTGAGTGATCTGTGCATATATGAGGTTAAAGGGTTGTCTGAATTTGATGCATACATATGCCAATTGCAGTTGTTTGATATTTGTTAAAATGCATAATCACTGAAAACAAATTACATTTCTAAAAAATCTGAAAAGCTGGAATTTGATACCTGCATGCTGTCACATGTATAAAATGCTCATTTCCACACATGCTCATTCACATACATAGTAGCTTAGAGAACTGTCATAAAGGCTAGCCTCTGCCAAGTACTGAGAGTCAAGTCTTCATATAGAGCAGTCTAGACTTTCATGAGCATGAATTTTAAAACCCTTTGCTTAGCCTTCATTGCATAAGCTGCATAAAGTTAGTGCATTTGCATACATGAGTTAATTGCATATCATTTCTAAAGAAAATTCTAAAAGATTAGTTCACTGCATATAGACAGGGGGGGCATACAAAAGTATTTGAGATACATGGTGAGTCTGGTGTTCTATCTCTGTCTGAAACCTTTACTGCCTAATCTCTGTTCTTCCAGCAACTCACATCAATAATTGATTTCAGTTGGTTTCTTTTGCCTTCACCTATCATTTGAACTCACATGAACATTAAACATCTGCCATGTTCTCAGCTCAATGATCTTAAATGATTCTCAAACTCTCTGAATATCCATGGTTGCACATTTTTTTGAAGTTCTCTGTCAAACTTGATATCCTGTTGTTGTCTACAAAATCCTGTTGAAATCTCATGGTCATTTCCTTGAAATATGCAGCCTTATTACAATAAACCAGGTCATCTTTGCTACATGCTTGAAATTCATGTGCCTTCACATACATGCATACTCCTTGATGCTTGTGTCTCAATTCACAACTTGACTGCTACTGAATCTTATTGAAAATTCTGAAACTTGAGAAGATTTCAATTTGCGTACCTTGATCATAAATCTAAAAAACATCTGTACTAAGAATCTTCCATCATATGGAACTATGAATGTTCTGAAAAGATCAAAGTGGTTTAAGTTTAATGTATTTTCAGCTTGTTTCTTAAATGCCATGAAAATATTTGAATGAATTTTTAATAAACTTTAACCAATTGTTTCATGTTATTTTTTGAAAAATCTTCTGTAATCTAAAATATTGAAATCATGACCTATTTGGTTGAAATGCATGAAATCTATATTATTTTTAAACAAGTCTTTATTCAAAACCTTATGGGTAGCTGTATCTAAATGCTAATTCAACTATGTAAATGGCAGAGCAATGCCTAAATGCGCTGAGAAACTAGGATCCTTGTCAAAGATAATGGACCCAAAGTCATGATGCTTCTTGGCTAACTCTGTTCAGAAAATTAACAAAGGTTAGTTTCACTCAGTATCTAGGGGTACCTGCGTCTGGTAAACGTGTACCCTTATGTAAAAAGGTGATATCTATACCTGAAATAGAATGGTATATTCTGCTAAGTAAGCTAGGGGTACTGACGTCTAATCAGCGTCTACCTTTATGATGAAAGGCATAAATTATTCCTGACTGTTCTGAAAATAAAAAGAAATGAAAATCTCTGCTGAACCCAAATGGTGAAAATTCAGATATGTCAAATTGTTTAACCTCAATACTCATGATTGTTTTTCCTAAAGAAGTCATTGAAATAGATTGAGTAAGATGTAGGGAGGTTAATCAACATGTTAACATGGGGGCTTGGTTCACTTTTATTAAATCTGAATTCAGATATGAGTAAAGGAATTTATTGACAAACTATATATGTATCATATTTAAACCATGCTATTCAATAAAGATTCACTCATAAGCCCTTATAATGGAAGACTCTGAAATATTCATACTCTTGGATTTATGTCTCATTGAAAATCTTGATTGAAGCTCATTGAAAACCTTGTGCTTAGTCTTTATCATTGTTCACTGACTAATCTTCAATCTATCTTGAATTCAGGGGGAGCATAAGTATTTCTTGAACTGTATGACTAACCTTGCTCATTCTGATTATCCTTGTTCTTCCAGAAATATGTCTCCATTGGTATCAGCTAGTCTCATAAAATCTGTCATGGGCTGATTTCATCTTTGATTGCCCCTGTGCTTTTGCTGAGCGCCCTTGAGAAACCATTTTAATGTGCCATTTGCTTCAAGGGGGAAAAATAAATTGAACTCATACCCTAGTGTGTTTGAAACTCTATTGCACACTGATTCTGCTTCCATCTGTCATGACCTGAACTTTTATTTATCTAATCATGTGTCTTTGCTAGTGCTCTTTTTGACCTTATGACTTGTCCACTTGATCTGCCTTGATCTGCTTAATCTTGACTAGTGCTTTGAATCTCTTCCAAGCCTACTAATTTCTCCAAAGAGGGACATTCTCTGTTTAAGGGGGAGTATGAGTTATTCTTTCAATCAATACTCTGTGCTCAGCCTTCACTCACTGGTAAAATCAATTGCACTCACTGATCTTGATGTCTCTTGGGATTGACCGAACACTATATGTAATTGCATCCCTGTGCTTTTGATTAATATCACGTTTCTTAACAATTGGTATCAACATCTTTCTGCTATTAAGGGGAAGATTAGTCTGATTTCTTCTTGCTTACATCTCCTTGCTCAGACTGATATTTTTTCTTGTCTGTCCCTTGTCATTCTCCTATCCTCACATCTTCAGGGGGTGTAAGGCTCTATGATTTGCTCTGACTATTAGTTTCAACTCTTTCGAAGTCAAAAGAGGAGCGTGTCTTCACATACATGTTTGGAATGAGCTTTGGGGGAGAACTAGTGGAATTCATGTTTTGCACTCCCTTGAACAATTTCATGAATTATTGATTATCTGGTGTTTTATATCTTTTCTGAAAAGGAGATGAACTATTTGTATTCATACTGCTTATCATTGCTCTCTCATTATTTTTTATGTGCTCATCTATTTTGGAAATCTATTGCTCACTGGTCTTACATTTGGTAAGGGGGAGACTGTGTGAAAACTCCTATGTCTTTGATAAATTCCATTCATTTACCTGATACGTTCTTTTTGATGTTGTCAATGGGAGAGAATATTTGTGAGTCATAGCTATCCTGTTGTTGCCTAGCTCTCTTGTGCTGCTTAGTGTTGCATATGACTCATAGTGTTGCCATCATCAAAAAGGGGGAGATTATTGTGTCCCTATATTTTGATGATAGCAATCACCATGAGTCAATGTGCATTTGCTGTATATGTGCACATCTGCATGTTGTCCTGACTGATAGCCACCATGTACTTGATCATGTCATTGTTCATTACTTAAAATGAAAAGTCAACACTTTGTGAACATAAAGGCAATGCATCAGGCAGACGTAAGTCGGTGCACATTATGTGTCAGTCTTATCTTGCGTCTCATTAGGCCTCGGTCGGTGCAAGTCTTTGCATCGGAGTTTGGTGTCTATAAGGTCAGTGCATTATTTTACTTCAGGTGTACATGAAGTCCGTGCACTTCACTATTCAGGTCGGTGCAGTCTGTGTCTCATGCTTCGTCTAATGTACACACACGGTCAATACACATCTGCATCTACACCGGCGTCTCTGTTTGCGTCTTACCTTGCGTCTCTCATAGCTTAGACTCGGTGCATATCCAGCGTCTCTGTGTGCATCTTACTTTGCGTCTCTCATAGCTTAGACTCGTTGCATATCCAACGTCTCTATTTGCATCTTACTTTGCGTTTCTCATGGCTTAGGAGCTCGGTGCAAGTATTGCCTCGGTGAAATGTCTTCATTAGGTCAGTGCAGCTTTTGCTGCGAGCACTTGAGGTCCGTGCATAGTCAAGCATAATGTCAATCTAAGTCTGTGCAATGTGTATTGTGCATAAATGAGGTCTGTGCAAGTTTTGCCTTATACATTCAAGGTCCGTGCATATATGTATTTAGCATATACAAGGTCCGTGCAAAGTCTGTTTATGCACGACTAAAGTCTGTGCACATCTCTTTTATGCAATAAAAGGTCCGTGCATCTCTCCGTGCATATCTCAGTCCTTGAGATGATAGGTCCGTGCATTGCATTTCATAGTCCATGGTTCTTTTCATAGTCCGTGCATACTTTTGTAGAAACACATGCATACTCGGTGCTGTTCTTGCTATAAGCATATAAAGGTCCATGCATGGTGTGCATCACGCATACACACAAGGTTTGTCCATACCCAACGTCCGTGCATGTCTTGTTATAAAGTCTGTGCACAGTAGTCTTATGCTATTTAAAGTTTGTGCCAAATCTACTCCTCCTAGTTAATAACACTGACTGTTATGCTTGTTCTTTGCCATGACAGGTAAGGCCCACGATCAAACACTTTGAGGCAGAACTAAAGAAGCACGTGAGCTCGAACTGAGATAAGAAGGGCACATGATCCGAGGCAGAAAGCAATCTGTTGCTCATGACACGTGGAAAGTCATTATGCTCAAATGCTGCCACGTGTCCAGTGGGGATCAGATCTGGTTGAAAGTTTGGGCGGAAAATGTGGTCTCTGTAGACACGCCATTCCTGACGTCTCCTGAGAAAGTCTCATATTACTATACGATGCCCCGCAACGGCTTACGCATTTTGAATCGCTCGAGTGCTTCCTTTTCTTGAGTCTTCTTTCGCCCTTCTCAGCATCCGGAATCGTCTCGTCACGGCATTCGGACGGCATCAGCACCAATCGGACGCACCGGAAGGTTCGAAACCAGGAAGGGTGCGTGTCGGGGAGCTGTCGACGCCTTTTCAGCTGACCCGGGGGGTCTTATGGAGGCGTCCAGGCTCCTGGACGCCTCCATAACTTTATTATATATAAAAATACAAAAAAACACATTAAAATAATAATAATTAATGGAGGCGTCTAGGCCCCTGGACGCCTCCATAAAAACAAAATATAAAAAATGCATGATACCAGTTTTGGTATAAAAACAAAACATAAAAATAATAATAATTAATGGAGGCATCTAGGCCCCTGGACGCCTCCATAAAAATAAGTATAAAAATATAAAATGCCAGCTTTGGCATAAAAACAAAACAAAAAATAAAAATAATATATTTATGGAGGCGTCCAGGCCCCTGGACGCCTCCATCAACTCTCTCACGGGCGCCGCCCACCGAACGATGATTTGTCGTGTGTGAAAAAATCTAAATTGTGGAGACGTCCAGGCAGTCGGACGCGCCCATTTCAAAATCACGAGGCGCCGCTCACAAAACCATGCGTTGTGTCAAACCGCGTGCGGCCGTCGGTGGTGTTCGGTGGACCTGTTGGAGGCGTCCGGGGCCCTGGACGCCTCCACAAAAATATTCTGAAAATAAATAAAAATAGAATAAAATATTAGTTCGGCCCTGATGGAGGTGTCCAGGGTCCTGGACGCCTCCACCCTCCGGAGCCCTATAAATAGAGGCCCACCCCCCTCAGCTCTGAGAGAGCTTCTAAGAGATCCGATAGGCTGTCGGAGCCCAGAGGCTACCGGAGTCATTTTCTAACCCTTGGGGTCTTTTGTAGGTGGAGGTTCTGCCGGCTTCTCGGGTGCCCACGCTCGCGGGAGGAAGGTCGTCTTCATCCACCGCGCTTCCACGTCATCCCTACACTGCCGGAGCTCCGCCGGATTTCACCATCGGCACATCCAATAAGCCAATCCTTTCCTTTTCTTCTTAGTTCTTTTGCATTCATCATCTCGCATCATCTATCCCCCTTCATAAGGGTGCCTCTTCTTATATACTTCTTGCATCCATCATCTCATTTTCCTCCTACTCGAGTCCGAGAGGGGTTTAAAAGATAACACCAACCAGGTGTGTGTCTTGCCATCATTTCGTTATTTTTATCGCAAGGATTTGAATACTACACCTTCATCTTTCTAATCCACTTGTTACTTGTTTGTCGTTGTTTTGCAAGGGTACCCAAGGAAAGCCCTCTCCGTCGGTCGGCCGAAGGGGGAGGAAGAAGCAACCCGCCATCTCCCGCTCTTGAGGTAGGCGCGATCATTTTCTTTATTTGGGGTATTTTGGCCCCTGGCGATCACATCTTGTTCTCGAGGCCGCGGCGAGTCACTTCCCCAATGGCCGTTTAAATTTTCGTTCTTATATTCTCTTTATATTCTGTTGTATTCTGCTCATATTATTCAGGCCGCGGTGAGTCACTTCCCCAATGGCCATTTAAATTCCCGTTCTTATATGTTATATTCTTATCTATTCATATTCTCGAGGTCGCGGCGAGTCACTTCCCCAATGGCCGTTTAAATTCCCGTTCTTATATATTATATTCTTATCTATTCATGTTCTCGAGGCCGCGGCGAGTCACTTCCCCAATGGCCGTTTAAATTCTCGCTCTTTATATTCTCCTTATATTCTGTTATATTCTTATATGCTCATATTCTCGAGGCCGCAGCGAGTCACTTCCCCAATGGCCGTTTCAATTCTTGCTATTTAATTTTTGCACCATTCCCGTCCCCCCGAGGTCGCGGCGAGTCACTTCCCGCTATGGCCGTTTAACCCCCATATCTTGCTATATTACATTTGTCCCGCTCGCCCCGCCGGAGCAATCTCCCATGGTGGCCCCTTCTCTCTTCTCTTATTTCTGTGTTGCAGCAAACAAAAAGAGGAGCCCGCGCGTGCCGCATCCTCTCCGCTTCCCCGAACCGCGTGACATCGCTCACAGATTGGCGATCACGGTGGGACCTCTACTGCTTCCTTTCGGCTACCCTTGCAAGTTCGGCACCATCCGTTCCTCTCCACCTTGGCACCCGCGCGCGCCCCCGTTGTGCTCACGGCAGCACTGTCAGTTTTGATTGGTTTTTTGTTTATTATATGTCTGTTATTTCTGTTGTTTTCCCACTCCATATCTCTGTCAGCATTCCATTGCATACATCCATCCCTCTTTTATATCCTTTTTCATTTTTTTTAAGGATCACCCTTTCCCGGTGAAGGAAGGACTCTCCGTTTGAGAATTCCTCTCAACGGACTAGAATCTCCTCCACTGGGACCTCCGTAAGTCCCCGACATCGAAGAATCTCCTCTTCGTTCACTGGGCTGGTTGTACCATTGAAGTTCCCCGGAGTTAGTCATTTCATTCGTGGTGAGACGAGAGACCCTAGCTAACACGGCGGTGAAACAAAAATAAACTAGGGCCCCTATTTTGTGTGAACTTCGGATCTCGCTAAAAACAAAAAAAATCATCAAAATCAAAACACAAAAAAAGGCGTAAAGGCATCCACTTGTTTGATAATCTCTGCTACCTGCTTGCCAGTGTATGTTTTTGCATTCTGGGAAAACTGTGAGCATGGCTCACGAGTCTTTTGAGAAGAATCACCCTAGTCGTAGTTTGTCAGCCGACCCGCGAGTCTATGCTATGGACTCGGGTCCTTCTCATGAGCCCTCGCATGAGGAGCAGGTTATTGCCGGGGACACGTCCCCACCACAGGATATCTCTTCCTTACTGGGCGTCCTCGCCAACACAGAGCTTACCTCTGAACAGCTCCAGGCCTTCCAGGCCATTCTGAAGGGGAAATCTGTTTCCCCCACGCCCCAGGAATCAACTCCGGCCATCGCACCTCTCCAAGAGTCCGTGCAGGCCATTCCATCTCCTTCATTGGCGCAAGCCATCCAGTCTCCCTCGCTTCAAGGACAAGCGAGCCAACAACCACCCTCATTCCAGTTCCCGTCACAATCTCAAACTCCCGTTGTTCCCCACACACCGCTTCAGCCAGGGCTAACTGTGGGCGGTCCGACGGCTCCCTCTCATTCCGGGTTCCCCCCTCAAGTCTCCGGGAGACAGTTTCTCCCCCAGTGGCAAGTGCCACCTTCACCTCCAGAGGAGCTCACCCAGTCGCTCCTCAATAGGTTCAATCGCATGGACGAGCAGTTTCAAAATCTGAGAAGGATGGTGGACGTGAAAGCCACCCCGGAGGTTGCTTTGCCAATCCTTCCCGTCATTCATCTTCCTCCCTCTGAAATGCCCACGTACTGCAGATACAATGGTACCGGCAACCCCTTCATTCACCTCAAGGATTTCATGTATGAATCCTCCTATTGGCAAAACGATCAGAGGTCCTTGGCATACCTCTTTCGGAGATCATTAGATGGTCCCGCGCTAGAGTGGTTCTATTCTTTGGAGCCCCACGAGGCCGAGAATTTTGAAATAGTCCAGAGATGGTTCTTGCAGAAATATAGGGATAGGGTCGGTCCCTCACTCTCCATTACTGACCTAGTGGCCGAAAAGATGAAGCCCGACGAAGATTTTATCTGCTATGCTGATAGATGGAGGTCTCTGGCGGAAAGAATAAGGGATACCCTCTCCGAGCCCGAACAAGTGAAGATGATTGTGTCTAATGCAACCCCACAGTTCAGACACGTCCTGGCCATGAATAAACTTACTACAATGGAGGAACTCTATGAAAGGGCCCGGTACATCCAAACCCAATTAAAAGACTCCCCCATTATGAACATGTTTGAGTCGCCGAAGCCCAAAGTGGTCAGAAAAATAGGCGCTGGTGTCCCGGGCGGAGCCACAGAAGGGGTCGTGACAAATGAGCAAGTGGGTGCGGTCAACAATACCAACTATGCAGTCAACCCAAGGCCTCCACAAATGCCCCGACTTCCCCTCCAACCAGGTCCTTTCCCTCTTCGTCCTCCACCCCAAAATAATCCACCCCAGGATAACATGCCTCCATTACGTCAACCCCAGCAACAACAACCACAACCTCAGCAACAACAACCACCGCTTCAGTACAACCAAGTTCCACCCCCGGGGAACTATGGTCCCCAACAGCAACAAAGGAGGCCGCTCGGTCCCAAGAGAGCCTACTATCCACCATTGCCAGAAACCTTAGTAGACATTTTTAATGCCCTCATGGCATCAAACCAACTCGCCCTACCCAGAGAAAGGCCCGTGTGGCCCCCAAATGTTGATACCTCCAAATACTGCGTCTACCACAGGCAGCCAGGACACACAGTAGATTACTGCTTCCATTTCAAAGATTACATCCACGATATGAATGATGAACATCAAATAGATTAGGATGAAATGAGATGATACGTCGCCGCTCTTAAGGCTAGGAGACCTCCTCATAGGCCACAACAGCAGTTACAACAGCAGCAGCAGCAGCAACCACAACAACAACAACAGCCTCAGCAGGCCCCACAACAACAGCCCGACATGGGCATAATCCAGAATCCATTACCGGAGCACCAACAGCCCAATCATCAGGTTAACCCCATCTCCTCCTTCCCGAAAGTTGGGAGAGAGCAGGTGTGGCACCAGGAAAGTACCTCCATTCTTTCTACTGCTAATCCTATCATCACGCAACACCCTTGCCGTGCCCGGGTAACACCTCTCTCTCATCAACCCGCGTCAGTATCACCTTCACCATTTCCACTACCATTACGCCCTCTCATCCGTACCCCGATCCCCTATCAACCGACACTCTCCACTACGCCTTCACGCCCTCTCATCTTCTCCCACTCCCCCACTTTACCATCCACCTCTACCACATTTACCCCTACGCCTTCTAAACCCCTTATCATCCGTCAACCATACGTAACCCCGTCTTTCTCCACCATATCACCACTAATGCCTTCAAAACCACTCATTACCCATCACCCACCTCAAAATCATTACCCGCTTCAAGCCCTACCCACTTCTACTTCGTCTCCACCTCCACCTTCCAGACCCCTTATCCTTGATAATCCGCGCGATATCCCCTCTACCTCCACCATGCCTCCACCTAACAAACCCCTCATCAGAATCCCTGCTCCCGTCATCACCCCTGCTTCATCAACCATTCCTCCACTGCTACCCCTCAAATCCCTGTTAAAACCCACTACTACCCCCACAGAGGTACAAAAGCCGCAGGCAATGGTGCTCCGGAGTGGAAGGATTTTCCACAGGGTTTTCCCCCACAACAGTCAAAATCCTGAGCAATCTCAGCCAGAGAAGGATGATTGAGAACAACCAGAAAGAGCTATCCCTGGAACACAGTATGATCTATTGAAACACTTGGACAAGACACCTGCTCGGATCTCCATCCTAGAGCTACTTCAAAGATCCACATCTCACCAGGCAGCCTTGATGGAATATCTTAAAAAGGTCATGGTTAATGAGGACCTCCCCATGGAGAAGATTTCGACCGTCCTGACCCCAACAGACACACAACCGGCCATCATGTTCCACAACTACGAGCTCGCTCCCAAGGAAACTCGGAAATATGCATTGTGCATTTCAATAAAAATTAATGGGGTATCCATAAACCCGTGTCTTGTGGACACGGGTGCGTCCATAAATGTGATCTCCATGGACACCCTTCAGTTGTGTGGGGTCAACGAGGAACAAATAAGACCTTCCTCGATCACGGTCACGGCTTATGACAATAGCAAAAGGCCGCCACCGGGGATGATTATTCTGAAGGCAGAACTAGGCCCTATGTCAATTCCCACAGAATTCCATGTCCTCGACATGGACCCCACATTCAAGGCTATACTGGGTCGCCCTTACATCGAAGCCATGGACGCTGTGCCTTCCACCAACCATCAGTGCCTGAAGTTTTCTTACAATGGGAGGATTATTAAAGTGGTCAGTACACCTGTCCTTCACATAGTGGATGCTATCAACACCTCTCTGCCCTCTGTGTGGCCATCTCATCGGCCCATATTGTCATTGCTGGACGTGCGTGATCTATCTCACGTTCCACTAGCACCAAAGGAGCCGGTCAGGACAACCGTAACATCATGTCTCCCTTTTCACTCCAAAGGTTGGGAGATTATGAGGAACATAGGCTATCAACAGGGTAAAGGTCTGGGCGCACAATTACAGGGTATGCTCAAATCGTCAAAGGAAATTAGGCCGAACCGTAGGTTTGGCCTAGGCTTCAAAGGACCGTTCAAGGCGGATTGGAAGCCCCTCACATGGATTCTATCAAACCACTTCAACAGAGGGCCCGTTGTTCAGATGGGAGATTACCCACGAGAAGCATATGGGGGATCACATGCTGTGTATTTGGCTGAAAAATGTCCGAGGATCACCAAAAGAGGCAAGATCAAAGATCCGGAATGCGAGTGGAACAAATGGTTCGACATACAGGACATTTCTGTTGCACTGGAAAGGATGTTCTCATCTCCGCAGCTTGAAGGACCACCATTGATCTCCGAAATACCAGAGAATATTACCACTCTTGCCAAGGTTCCAAACTATCCTTGTCCTCGCCAGAAGGACCCTGTCATCGACAGATCTTCATCTGTCCTCAACATTTCCATTGACGGCTCATTAGCCGCCATCTTCTCCATCCACTCGTCTCAGCCTTTGCTGATATCATCTTTCTGGGCCAGACAATTGTCTGATGATCTTCCCAGATCCCCTTCTCTGCTTACATACCTACGCGGGCTCATCAACCCGCGCCAGGTCTTCAACCATGATCTGCTCTATGAGCCTCACAATTCTCTAGCCATAACCACTTTTCTCTCTCCTCCAATCTCTTTTCACTGCTTTGTCATTAAAAATGAAAATGAAAAAAAAACATCAATTTTCAAACTTACCAACAACACATCTTCGTTGAGGAAACCTCCTACATCTCCTACGGGTGCGTCCCGCCCTGCGGACCACCCGTCCAAGGTCCGATGAGCGACCTTTTCTACCCCTCCTCTGAGGGGTCTTCTCCTGTACATTCTACACCATCCTCTTCGTCTTCCTCTTCTTCTGTAAATATTGTCAGTCAATCTAGGAATGATAGGTCAAGGGTAGTACCTAGGAAGAAATCCAAGGGTAGGCAAATCCCTCGTCGATTCCTTCTGGATTTAGCCTCCAGGTGTCAAGCCCTCCTTGCCATCCCCCAGTTGCTAGAAAATCCCATCCAGCTACCGGAAATAGAATGTGAGGGCGACTGTGCATTTGATGAAGGGTATGGAGTCTACGAGATCACGGATGAAGAATGCCCCAATGAAGATGAGGGTGAAGAATATGAGGATGCGGCGGGCGCATACGCTAGTGGATTGAAGAGATTCGACGAGCCGTCAACCGCCGTAGAAGAATCCACCAAAGAAGTCAACTTGGGAACTGAGGAAGACCCTAGGATCATCCTCATAAGTGACAACCTATCACCCTCTGAAGAAAAGGCATTAATTGAGGTTCTCAAAGAATATAAGGACACATTTGCATGGAGCTACGAGGATATGCCGGGTCTAGATTCAACCCTGGTCGAACACCGTTTAACCTTAAAACCAGGGTCCATCTCGGTAAAACAAAGGTTAAGGCGTTTCCACCCTCAAATGGCTTTGAAAATGAAAGAAGAGGTCGATAAGCTCCACAAAGCCAGGTTCATTAGAGTCATTCTTTATCCTCAATGGGTGGCGAACATTGTCCCGGTGATGAAGAAAGATGGGAAAGTCAGGATTTACATCGACTTCCGGGACCTTAACCGCGCGTGTCCAAAGGATGATTTTCCCTTGCCTCACATTGATGTGTTGATCGATAACACGGCAGGTTATGAGACCCTCTCTTTTATGGATGGATTTTCAGGATACAATCAAATTCGTTTGGCAGAAGAGGATCAGGAAAAGACGTCATTCACTACCCCTTGGGGAACATACTATTACGTGGTCATGCCGTTTGGGTTAAAGAATGCTGGGGCTACTTACCAAAGAGCTATGATGGCCATATTTCATGACATGATGCACATATATCTGGAAGTGTATGTGGATGACTTATTGGTGAAATCAAGGACCAGGATGGAACATCCAGAAGTTTTGGCTAAGGTCTTGCAGAGGTCAAGGGAGTTCCAATTGAAAATGAACCTGAAAAAGTGTGTGTTTGGTGTATCATCGGGTAAATTGCTGAGGTTCATTGTGAGTAAGAGAGGGATCGAGATAGATCCCAACAAAGCCAAGGCTATCAGGGATATGCCGCCTCCCAAGAATTTGAGGGAAGTCCGAGGTTTAATCGGGAGGTTACAGTTTATTCGTCGGTTTGTGTCCCAATATTCACGAAGGTGTAGACCTCTCTACGAGTTGACCAAGCCAGGAGTAGAATTCCACTGAAATTCTAAATGTCAGAAAGCTTTTGAAGGGTTGAAGGAATATCTGGCTAGTCCACCCGTTCTCATTCCACCTAAACCAGAAAAACCTCTGATCCTTTACGTCTCAGTCTTGGATGACTCCGTGGGAGTCGTCCTCGCACAAGCTGATGAAGAAGGCAAGGAACGGGCAACCTATTACTTGTCCAAACTTCTCAATCCCTGTGAGTAGAAGTACACCGTCATGGAGAAAACCTGTGCTGCCCTCGTTTGGGTAGTGCGGAAATTGAAGCACTACTTCTTGGCTCATGAGGTCCACTTGATTGCTCGAATGAATCCTATCAAATGCCTTCTGGAGAAATCCGTCCTTACGGATAGGCTAGCACGCTGGCAAAGTTTTCTCTCTCAGTTCGACATCACCTACATCCAGCAAAAGGCGATTAAAGGCTATGCCATAGCCGAGCATCTAGCTCACCATCCTCTTCCCAAGTTCGATCCCGTCCAATCAGAGTTTCCAGATGAGGAACTAATGTCCGTCAACCAATCAGAGGAGCCAATGTGGACACTATATTTTGATGGAGCTCTGAATTCTCAAGGGAGAGGAATCGGCATCGCCCTCCTGTCGCCTAAAGGCCTCACATTCCCATTGGCATACCAGCTCAAATTTCCAGTCACCAACAATATAGCCGAATATGAAGCCCTTCTAGCTGGCCTAGAACTCGCCCATTCTTTTCGTATCACTGAGTTGCGAGTCGTAGGTGATAGTCAACTCATCCTTCGCCAGGTGCTCACTAAATATCGCACTCGCGATCCCAAACTCAAGCCATACCAAGAACTCACTACTGCCTTTGCCAAACTATTCACAAAACACATCTTTGTTCATGTCCCTCATCATCAGAATATTCTCGCCGATGCCCTCGCCTCGTTGGCATCATGCATAAGGTTCCCTCTAAGAAGATGGTTTAAGTCCATTTCCATCTACAAACTTTATGCCCCTGCAATCGATGATACTTCCTACGTAAATATCAAAGACAGGATAGCAAGGAAGATCCTGCAGGAAGATATCCTTGAGAAGAGGGAGATCATGTTGGCAGAGGTTGAAGAAGAACTGGCTGATGAAGAGAAACCATGGTTCTATGAAATCGTAAAATACTGCCAGGATCAGTCTTATCCTGAAGGGGCCACCACAGAGGACAAGAAAGCCATAAGAAGGGTGGCTCAGAAATATACTTTGGTTGGAGGTCTACTCTATAGGAGGATCCTTACTGGTATTCTGTTAAGATGTCTTGGTGATGATGAGGTTTAGAAATGTGTGGAGGAGACGCACTCGGGTGTGTGCGGTGGCCACGTGAATAGTCAGATGCTCGCCAAAAAGATCATTCGGCAAGGCTTTTATTGGCCCACTATGGAAGAGGATTGTGCTGTCTATGTCCGTAGGTGTGTCAAGTGTCAACTTCACGCCGATAAAATCCATTCACCATCTTCCTCACTTCATCCAATATCCTCCCCATGGCCTTTCTCCATGTGGGCATTCGACATCATTGGTCCCATAGGTGATCCCAATTCCCTCACCAAGCAGAAATCTTTCATCCTTACTGCGACGGAATACTTCACCAAATGGGCCGAAGCCGAAGCTTACGCGGAAATCAAGGCGTCAACAGTCTGCAAATTCATCATGAAGAACATCCTCGCCAGATTCGGCGTCCCAAGCACGATCGTCACTGACAATGGGCCACAGTTCATTTCTCAGGACCTACAGGACCTCTGCAAAAGGTACGCAATTGCATTGCATCATTCATCGCCTTATTACCCACAAGGTAACGGCCAAGTGGAGGCCACCAATAAAACATTACTCAAAATCATCAAAAAAACCTGCGAGTCTAGTAAATTTTCAGACTGGCAAGAAAAACTTATCGAAGCCCTATCGGCCTATCGCACTTCAATCTGTACCCCCACCGGGTAGACTCCATTTGCCCTTACTTATGGTATGGAAGCGGTAGTCCCGTATGAGACTCTGATCCCTTCTCTCAGGGTACAATTGGACGAGGAATTTCTACTCGACGATCATCGTAATTCACTCCTCGCCCAGTTGGAACTCTTGGATGAGAAGCGGCTGGCCGCTGCCGAACACGTGCGTGTGTATCAAAATAGACTCGCTCGCTTTTACCAAAAGAAAGTCGTTGAGAGAAAATTCAAAGTCGGTGAGATGGTCGTAAAAAGATTTTTTGTCAAACCTGGAGGGCCGCGTTCTAAGCTCCAACCCAATTGGGAAGGACCATTTGTAATTCAAGCCGTGTACCCCGACAACGCCTACAAGCTAATCAACGCCGAAGGGACCGAGTTGTCCCACCCTTGGAATGGGCTTTATCTTAAGAAATACTACCCTTAGCACAAAACAAAAAAAATGATGAAAAGATAAAAACATCAAAAACAAAGAAATATTGAAAACCACTAAAAATATGGAAAATTCAAAATGTCGGTGCCTGGCAGTCACCATGTAGTTAAGTCCTTGCATCTAACCTTCATGTTAGGATAGGGCCCATTAAAGCTTGGTAGGCACCGGGTCTTGATTTGCCAGAACCGTGGAGAGCCCTGTCCGGCCACGTCGGCCTATGCTCACTCGAAGGTGTTGTGACTCCTATGTGTTGATGGTGTTGACATGTAACTTTACTTCATATGGCAACACATTGTTTTGATGAATTGGCAACACTGTTTATATTTTGATGAAATCACTTTATCAGATTGTCTGTGTATTATATGCATTTAATCTTATCTTAACACTGAACACACACTCATAGTCTCAATGTCTATACATCGCTGCTGGGCATCAATGTCTGCATATGAGCATCAGGCACCAAGTGTGTACATTGCATAGCATGCAGGCGTCAAAGTCCATACATCCACAGTGCAGTGGCCAAGTCCATACACTGTCCGTCTCATTTAGAGTCTAAGGTGAAGTCTGTACATTGAGCGTCTCACGCAAAGTCCACACATTGGCCTTCAGGTTTGAAAGTCTATACATCGGTCTTTCAGCAAGTCTGAATGTTGTCCATACAGTAGTGCGTCAACTCCTTGAGCTGATGCGTTGACGCTTCAGTTCAGTTTCTTCAGTTGATAAAGTCTATACATCCACAGTGGACTTTGAAGTCTATACATTGGGCCTTACATTCCAACTCTATACACTGAACCTTCGTTCATCAAAGCCTCAAGTCTGTACAGCGTGAAGTCTACATTTTGGTTTCACGTTTTCAATGTATGTACAGTGGCTTTCGCATAGGCAAGTCTGTACATCGGGCTCCTTCTAACCAACTCTATACACTCCCTCACACTGTGCACACTCAGTCTATACAGCATGATCGTCTTTTCAAGTCTATACAGAGTTCTTCACTTAAACTGATGACTTATCCGATACTCTGTCTGACAGGTGTTCTGATCGTGAAGCTTATGGAGGGCACGTGATTCGAGGCTGGAAGGGCAGACATGCTTGTGACACGTGTGCTGAAGCTGGCTGACAGGCTGACACGTGGACACAGCAAATCAAGAAAGAAGCTCCTGGATTATTCTGGAGCGTCAACGCATTGAGCAAGTAGCGTCGATGCAGCAGTTACAAAAACAGAACCAATGGGTTACTGGGTTACTCAGATGCGTCAACGCCACCCACTGGCAGCGTGGACGTAGCAATTCAAGTAACTCCTTGCAACCTCTGGAGTACCCTGGCAGCGTCGACGTTGTAGCTCGTTGGGTCGACGCAGCAGGTTGATGAAACGACACCTTTTAGCTGCTAGTACACACCGATGCGTCAACGCAGCAGTGAAGCGACGTCGACGCAGCACGCCCATCTGCTGAAGACATGATCACTGGATCATCGATGTGTCAACGCCATGGGCTGATGGAGTCAACGCAGCAGTCTTGAGTTTTGTTGATCAAACGTCTTTGAATTGTAGGGCACGTGATCCAAGGTGCCTGGCTCGTGAATCAAATGCTGACACGTGGATGGAATTGTCTCGAAGCTGGCGGATTCCATTGGGCGGGAAAGCATGGAAGCCACGCGCCCTTATCCACCTGCTGCTGTTATATATATTAGTCTTCATCTTCTGTATAGGCTGATTGAGAAAATAAAAAGTCTGTACATCCTGCTTGAAGCAGCAGCCACCGAGATCCACTGTGAGAATAAAGAAGAAATGCAGAGAAGAAGAAAAAGAGAGATGAGTTGAGAGAGAGTTATTGTGAGAGCTTGTGAATCAGTCTCTTGGTCCAGTTACCAGAGCTGACATTGCTCAACCTTGAGCTACAGTGGTTTTGGTTTTCTTCCATTCGATTGTGTGTTTCGTTTGTTTTCAGTCTTTGTTATTTTCCTTTGAAAACTCTTATTCTATCAAGCTGTTAGTCAGCGGGATCAAGCTGTGAGGCAGCGGGTTGCAGAGGTGTTCCTCTGGTCGGCTAAGCTGTAGTGCCCAACAGAGCAAGCTGTGATGCTCAGCTGTTGCAGAGGATGTTCCTCTGGTCGGGATAAGCTGTAAGCCCCAGCCGTTGTTGGCAAGCTGTAGAGCCCAGCAGTTTGAATCTGTGTATCAGCAGTAATCCACATTCGAGTTGACTGTGGGGTGGACGTAGGTCGGATTGACCGAACCACCTAAAAGCCTTGTGCCTCTCGTGTGTTTGATTGCTTGTTCAGCACATCTTGTGTGTTTCATTCGGTGCATTGGCTGTGTTCGTCTAGTGTTCTTCTAATTCCGCATTTGATTCTAGACCAAATTTTTAAATAGCCAGTTGATCTATTCACCCCCCCTCTAGATCCACATCCTGTGGTGATAGATCCTTCCATCTAACTTCAACACTTGGTATCAGAGCTAGACTCTTCTACAGGGACTTACCGCCCGAAGAGGATAAGCACAGATGGACGGAAGAGGGATGATAGCTGAAGGACACTCCACATCCAAGCCCCCATACTTCGATGGAACCAACTACGCATACTGGAAGCACCGTATGCAGGTATTCTTGAGGGCTAAAGATTATGAAATTTGGAAGGTGGTTAGCAAGGGACCTTTCGAGCTGTCTCCAAATGAAGATGTATGGACTAAGGAAGAAATCAGAAGGTCCACGCTCAACTGGAGTGCAATCAATACAATCCAATGTTCTCTGCATCCCACCGAGTTCTCACGAATATCTGCCTGCTCCTCAACGAAGGAAATGTGGGATGCACTTGAAGTCATCTATGAGGGAACTTCACAAGTCAGAGAGACTAAGACTAATCTACTAGTCTCAGAATACGAAGCCTTCAAGATGAAGCCTAATGAGACGATCAAGGAAATGTATGCTCGGCTGACCATTATCACAAATGGTCTCAGAGGCTTCGGGAAAAAGTATTCTGAGTACGATGTAGTCAGAAAGATCTTGCGATCCTTAACTCCAATGTGGCACACCAAGGCCACAATTATGGAAGAGTCAAGAGATCTGCATAATACTAAGGCAGATGAGCTGATCGGATCTCTAATGGCTTATGAGATGAATATGCCAAAGATAGAGGAGGCTGACAGAAAGAGGAAGCCTATAGCTTTGAAGGCTGGTGCTAGCAGATCCAGTCGATCCAGCCCCAACGGATCATCAACTGAAGAGAGCTTGTCTAAAGAAGAAGTGGCAAATGCTGATATTGCCATGATTACTAGGGAATTCCGGAGATTTCTTAAGAAGGAAGGAAGAAGATTCAGCCGAAAAAATCCCAACAGTGGCCGTCGAGACACAAGGTATAAATCAAACCCTGCAAAGAAAGCTGAAACTAATGTTTGCTATCAATGCATGAAGGCGGGTCACTTTAAAGCTGAATGTCCGACAAATTAGAATCTCAAGGACAAGTCCAAGAAGAAGAACACAAAAGGGAAAGCTATGGTGAGTACCTAGAGTGATGAGGACGAGGGATCTTTGAGCGTCACTTCGGACAGTGAAGTTGAAGCTGAGAAGCCAATCTGTCTCATGGCAACCAGCTCAGAAGATAGAGAGGAAGAATCTGATGAGGAATCCGCTCGCTATGAAAATTTTACTATTACTGATTGGATGGTTGCCTATGATGAACTTATTGATAGAGTAGATGAGGTCAGAAAAGAAAACATGCATCTTCGAAGAAAAATTAAAATCATGCAAAATGATACTTCATTGTCTGATAAAATTGCCTGCTTAGAAACTAAAAACAGTAAGCTGAAACTCACATGTTCTAAATTTGAAGAAATCAATAAAGAACTGAAAATGTCTAAGGAAGAAAATGTGAGATTAGACAATGAAATTGATGCATGGAAACTGAAAATTCAGAATTATGAAAATGAGATAAAGATTGTTTCTGAAAAATATGAAGCTGTCCTCAATGTGAATAACGAGTTAAAAAAATCTATTGATGAAGTTCAGAAAGATAATAAGGATAAGCTAAAAACAATTGAGAAAATGACCCAAGGATCTGAAAATTTAGATGCATTATTGGGGTCAAAAGTAAATTTCAGAAGAGAGGGCCTAGGATTCAACTCTAGTGCAACCAAAAGCTTTGGAATGAAAACTATTTCCTTTGTTGCACAAAAGGAGAAAGGACCTCTGATCAACATGAATTCTAATAATGCTATAAAGATAAATTTGAATCTGAAAAGGCTGAATGCAGAGGAGAAGGGCAAACAGAAAGTAGGTGAGCCTAGTAGAATTGGCACTTCCAAACCTAGCTCTAGTGCTCAACCCAAGGTTAGGGGTCAGTCTGTTCAGATAAACAAATCTCATATCAATGCCAAAAAGTCTTCACCACCATCATCACAGAAAAGGACCCAACCAAAACCTATGAATAGGTCAGCAGGGTCAAGGGTGCAGGGAAGACAAAACATTTTCAGAAGTCAGCCCAACAAATTCAATTCACCTAGAGTTCAGCCCTACTACCCCAAACAGCCAATCTATCCTAATGGGTATGGGTGGACTAGAACTCAAGGGATGTATACAGGGTATGTTCATCAACCTACACACTTTTACAGACCCTATGTCAGAAATTGGGAAAATGGGTGTGGTAGTCGGATGCCTAGGAATTACCAATATTTCCACAGCCAGTCTAGGAACTACCATGGCCAAAACTTTATGAATGCAACCTGGCCAAAGCATTGGCACAATAACAAAAATTCTGTGAATAACTTTGTTGGTGCATATAAGAAGAAAGTCAACAAGAAAAAGCAAAACAAAAGGAAATCTGGAAAATCCACTGAACAGAACTGCTTCAAACAAATGTGGATTCTCAAAACCATGCTTTCTTTCTTTACTTGCACTTCATCTGCATTGGAGCCCAATCAGACTTGGGTTCCAAACTCTTTGCCCTAATTGTGTGTGCAGGTATGCCTGGCAGCCAAGAGCAACTTGTGGTATTTGGACAGTGGCTGCTCCAGGCATATGACAGGAGATAAGGCCAAGTTTTGTATGCTAACTGAAAAGTTAGGAGGCCTTGTCACCTTTGGAAGCAACACAAAGGGTAGGATCATTGGATCAGGTAAGGTAGGTAAGTGCTCTACCTGCTGCATTGATGATGTTATGCTGGTTGAAGGGTTAGCTTACAATTTACTTAGTATCAGCCAGTTGTGTGATAAGGGTCATAAGGTTTTATTTGATTCTCAATGCTGCAAGGTTTTTGAACCTGATTCAGAAATTATAAAATTCTCTGGAAAAAGAATAAATAACACATACATGATAGATCTAGATGATATTCAACATTCTAACCTATGTCTTACTGCCAATAGAGAAGATTTAGCATTTTTATGGCATCGTAGGTTAGGCCATGCTAGTTATACCATTTTGCATAAACTGAACAAGCATAGCATGGTTAGAGGACTTCCTGAAGTTTCCTTCAAGAAAGAAAATAAAATCTGTGATGCATGCACTCAATCAAAGATAACTAGAAAGTCATTTAAGTCTAGAACTGAAAATCTATCTTCCAAACCCTATGAGCTGATACACATGGATCTCTTTGGGCCAACCAGATCTGTCAGCTTATCAGGAAGGAGGTATGGGTTTGTCATGGTAGATGACTTTTCTAGGTATACTTGGGTTTATTTCTTATCTAATAAGAGTGATGCTTTCTCAGAATTTCAGGAGTTCTATGTTAAAATAAATCAGAAAATTGAAAATATTTTGACTGATCATGGAGGTGAGTTTGAAAACTCACAGTTTGATGAACTCTGCAGGTCAAATGGAATCAACCATAGGTACTCCTCACCAAGGACACCTGAGCAGAATGGGGTTGTGGAGAGAAGGAACAGAACCCTAGTGGAGATGGGTCGTACACTTCTTACTGAAGGTGGTCTACCAAGGAAATTTTGGGCTGAAGCAGTGAACACTGCCTGTCATGTAATTAACAGAGTCATGGTAAGACCTTCTACCCAGCAAACACCATATGAGATCTTAAAGGGTAATAAACCTTCTATTGCTCATTTCAAGATTTTTGGTTGCAAATGTTTTATTCATATAAATGATAAAAGAGACCTTGATAAATTTGAACCTAAAGGTGAACCAGGAATCTTTCTTGGTTATTCTGAAAACACACGAGCATATAGAGTGTACAATCTGAACTCTAAAACTGTTGAAGAATCTCCACACATAATTTTTGATGAATCCTTGGTAAATTCTAACGTTGGTCAATGCAGGAATGAAGACAATGGTGAAATCTTGAAGGAAGGAGATCCTGAAGACAATCCAGAGGATGAAGAAGGACATACAGAACTTAATGAAGAGGAGTCTACAGTTCAGGGGGAGGTAAATCAAACACATGACAATTCAATTGTTAACATTAGATATCTTAAAGATCATCTTGTAGATAATATAATTGGAAATCTGCATGACCCCCCTAGGACTAGAGGTCTCCTGAGAATTCAACATGAATTAAATGCATATGCTCTTGTCTCTCAAATTGAACCCAAGTCCATTGATTGTGCCCTCAAGGATATGCATTGGATTAATGCCATGCATGAGGAACTTAATCAGTTCGACAGGAACAATGTGTGGCACTTGGTTCCACCTCCTGATCATGGAACAGTCATAGGGACTAGGTGGGTCTTCAGGAATAAATCTGATGAATTAGGGAATATTGTTAAAAATAAAGTCAGACTTGTTGCTCAGGGGTACAACCAGGAGTTTGGTATTGACTTTAAAGAGTCATTTGCCCCTGTAGCCAGATTAGAAGCTGTTAGAATTTTATTAGCTTATGCATGTTCCCTAGGTATAATCCTCCAGCAGATGGATGTAAAATCTGCATTCTTGAATGGGGAAATTAATGAGGATGTCTATGTTAGACAGCCCCCTGGATTTGAATGTCTAGATTTCCCTAATCATGTTTACAAATTAAATAAAGCTCTCTATGGTCTTAAGCAAGCTCCCAGAGCTTGGTACGATAGGTTGAGCAAGTTCCTCACTGATCAAAATTTCACTAGAGGAGTAGTTGATCAGACCTTGTTTACAAAGGTGAGTCATTCTGAAATTCTTATTGTACAGATTTATGTGGATGATATCATTTTTGGGTCAACTAACCCCAAATTGTGTGAGGAATTTTCTGAAACAATGACTAATGAGTTTGAAATGAGCTCAATGGGTGAGCTCAAATTGTTTCTTGGACTGCAGGTTACACAAACAAAGGATGGAATGTTTATCACTCAGTCCAAGTACACAAGGGATCTACTCAAGAAATACAAGATGAATAACCTTAAAGAGATAGCTTCATCAATGGGTACTTCTACAAGCTTGGATGAAGACACTAAAGGTAACCCATTTGACCAGAAATTATACAGAGGTATGATCGGATCCCTTCTCTACTTAACAGCATCTAGGCCTGATATTCAATTCGCTGTAGGATTATGTGCTAGGTTTCAGGCCAGTCCTAAAGAAAATCAGTTTAAAGTAGTGAAAAGGATTTTTAGATATCTGCTAGGCACCTAAGAGCTAGGATTGTGGTATCCTGCAAGGTGTGAGTTAGAGCTTCTAGCTTACACTGATGCTGATTATGCTGGGTGTCGAGTAGATAGAAAAAGCACTAGTGGCTACTGTCAATTCCTTGGTGGCTGTCTAGTATCTTGGGCATCTAAGAAGTAACACACTGTAGCCTTGTCTACAGCTGAGGCTGAATATGTTACAGCAGGTAATTGTGCTGCCCAAGTACTTTGGATTAAGCACCAACTAGATGATTATCAGATAAAATTGGAATGTATTCCAATTCTATGTGATAATACTAGTGCCATATGCCTTGCTAAAAATCCTGTTCATCATTCTAGGACTAAGCACATAGAAATAAAACATCAGTTTCTAAGAGATGCTGTGAACAAAAAGGAAATTGAACTGGATTTCATTGAAACAGACAAACAAGTTGCTGATATTTTTACTAAGCCACTTGGAAATGAAAATTATAAATTCTTTAGAAGAGAACTTGGCTTGTGTAAATTTCAGCATAATGAATAAACTCTTTGTTAACTTGAATAAAACATTTGAGCTGCTTTGAATAAACTTCAGATTTGGATTTGCTGTTGATAGATTGAATAAACATTGTGCAACAGACGTATAATAATGCATGACTCTCATATATTTTTATTGCACTCATGATCATCATGCATATAGATAGGGG
Organism: Amorphophallus konjac; assembly: GCA_022559845.1. NCBI lineage: Eukaryota > Viridiplantae > Streptophyta > Magnoliopsida > Alismatales > Araceae > Amorphophallus > Amorphophallus konjac. The sequence continues at coordinate 254,119,160 of CM040121.1, forward strand.
GAGTCTTGTCAGTTGTCAAGGTGAACTGTTGCGTCGACGCTGCTACAATGTGGCGTTGACGCAATGAACTAGATCTGGAAATATTTCTGTTTCACTATTCTGATGAGTTGACACTGCAATAGCATGGAGTCAACGCACTGTCACTATCTCAGTATCTTATACTATTTGTCTCTTCATCTGATGCGTAGACGCTTTGAACTCCAGCGTTGACGCTGTCTATTCAATCCTTGATTTTGAATGATTTAGTCTGACAATATGGTAATCTTTTAGTCAGTTCTAATATTAAGTAATAGAAAATAGATTTCTTCTTTCATAAGAACATTAATTGCTTAAAGACTGACTTAATGGTTTAAAATTTATAATCTTTAGAGTTGAAAGACTACAATCAGTAAATAAGGATGCTGAAAATTGATAAAGCTCTCAACCCTTATCTTATTTCATGTCAGACAAAGCTAATTATATCTGAAAACTCATCTGAAATCATGTTAGTGAAGCTAAGTATGTGTATTGTCCTTGAACAAGTCATTCTGAAACAAATAAAGGGCATCTAATAAAGATATTGAAAAATATTGAAAATCATTTGAGTAATAGCATTGACAGAGCAATGACTGGTAAATCACTGAGAAACTGAGTGATCCATCAAAGAAGTGGACACCACTCATGTCATTAGGTGTATCAGCTATCTCTGTATAAAATGATCAAAACAGTAGGTTGTTTTCACTGAGTACCTGGGGGTAACTGGCGTCTAATAAACGTGTACCCTCACACAAAGAGGTGTCAATCAATTCTATTGAAATTGATCATAGGCAAGATGGTCCATCATGTTGAGTATCTAGGGGTATTGGCGTCTGATAAACGTATACCCTTACGTAAAAAGACTTTTGGTACCTGAATGCCTTAAATGAAACAATATTGAAAATGTTGTTCCTTAGAAGAAATTTCATGGATGTCAATTGTTTAATTTCAATACATGACCTGATTTCTCTTAACATATATTACTGAGTCTATTAAAGTAAGATATTCTGAAACTGAATCTCTCATGTAAATATGACTCTGGTTTATTGTTTTATCATGAACATCTACCTTATCCAATGAATGTAGTGCATGAACTTTCTTTTTTATAACCTTTAAACCAGAAATTCAATTTCTAAGCCATTTCTAGGTTCATATGACTGAAGGTTTTGTGCTTTGGTTACTTAATTTCTGAACTACTTACTAAGAATGCCAGTCAGCTGAACTTTCTTTCTCTTCGCTTCCATTCACTTTCCCTCCTATTTGTTGATGACAAAGGGGGAGAATATTGTATGAATTCATTTCTTCAGTTTAGGGGGAGAATTCTGATTCAGGGGAGGTATGGCAGGGAGTTGCTTAAATTTTGTAGCTTGCAGCATGTCATCATAGCATATACGTGCACCTGCATAACAATCTGAATAACAAATCATGTCTTTCATCAAAAATGCATCTGTATGACAGGATGTTGCCACTCTACATGATAGGGGGTTGCCATCATCAAAAAGGGGGAGATTGTTGTGACTCCTATGTGTTGATGGTGTTGACATGTAACTTTACTTCATATGGCAACACATTGTTTTGATGAATTGGCAACACTGTTTATGTTTTGATGAAATCACTTTATCAGATTGTCTGTGTGTTATATGCATTTAATCTTATCTTAACACTGAACACACACTCATAGTCCCAATGTCTATACATCGCTGTTGGGCATCAATGTCTGCATATGAGCATCAGGCACCAAGTGTGTACATTGCATACCATGCAGGCATCAAAGTCCATACATCCACAGTGCAGTGGCCAAGTCCATACACTGTCTGTCTCATTTAGAGTCTAAGGTGAAGTCTGTACATTGAGCGTCTCACGCAAAGTCCACACATTGGCCTTCAGGTTTGAAAGTCTGTACATCGGTATTTCAGCAAGTCTGAATGTTGTCCATACAGTAGTGCGTCAACTCCTTGAGCTGATGCGTCGACGCTTCAGTTCAGTTTCTTCAGTTGATAAAGTCTATACATCCACAGTGGACTTTGAAGTCTATACATTGGGCCTTACATTCCAACTCTATACACTGAACCTTCGTTCATCAAAGCCTCAAGTCTGTACAGCGTGAAGTCTACATTTTGGTTTCACGTTTTCAATGTATGTACAGTGGCTTTCGCATAGGCAAGTCTGTACATCGGGCTCCTTCTAACCAACTCTATACACTCCCTCACACTGTACACACTCAGTCTATACAGCATGATCGTCTTTTCAAGTCTATACAGAGTTCTTCACTTAAACTGATGACTTATCCGATACTCTGTCTGACAGGTGTTCTGATCGTGAAGCTTATGGAGGGCACATGATTCTAGGCTGGAAGGGCAGACAGGCTTGTGACACGTGTGCTGAAGCTGGCTGAGAGGCTGACACGTGGACACAACAAATCAAGAAAGAAGCTCCTGGATTATTCTGGTGCGTCAACGCATTGAGCAAGTAGCGTCGACGCAGTAGTTACAAAAAGAGAACCAATGGGTTACTGGGTTACTCAGATGTGTCAACGCCACCCACTGGCAGCGTGGACGCAGCAGTTCAAGTAACTCCTTGCAACCTCTGGAGTACTCTGGCAGCATCGACGTTGTAGCTCGTTGGGTCGACGCAGTAGGTTGATGGAATGACACCTTTTAGCTGCTAGTACACACCGATGCGTCAACGCAGTAGTGAAGCGGCGTCGACGCAGCACGCCCATCTGCTGAAGACATGATCACTGGATCATCGATGCGTCAACGCCATGGGCTGATGGAGTCAACGTAGCAGTCTTGAGTTTTGCTGATCAAACGTCTTTGAATTGTAGGGCACGTGATCCAAGGTGCCTGGCTAGTGAACAAAATGCTGACACGTGGATGGAATTGTCTCGAAGCTGGCGGATTCCATTGGGCGGGAAAGCATGGAAGCCACGCGCCCTTATCCACCTGCTGCTGTTATATATATTAGTCTTCATCTTCTGTATAGGCTGATCGAGAAAAGAAAAAGTCTGTACATCCTGCTTAAAGCAGCAGCCACCGAGATCCACTGTGAGAATAAAGAAGAAAGGCAGAGAAGAAGAAAAAGAGAGAAGAAGAAAAAGAGAGATGAGTTGAGTGAGAGTTATTGTGAGAGCTTGTGAATCAGTCTCTTGGTCCAGTTACCAGAGCTGACATTGCTCAACCTTGAGCTACAGTCATTTTGGTTTTCTTCCATTCGATTGTGTGTTTCGTTTGTTTTCAGTCTTTGTTATTTTTCTTTGAAAACTCTTGTTCTATCAAGCTGTTAGTCAGCAGGATCAAGCTGTGAGGCAGTGGGTTGCAGAGGTGATCCTCTGGTCGGCTAAGCTGTAGTGCCCAGCAGAGCAAGCTGTGATGCTCAGCTGTTGCAGAGGATGTTCCTCTGGTCGAGATAAGCTGTAAGCCCCAGCCGTTGTTGGCAAGCTGTAGAGCCCAGTAGTTTGAAGCTGTGTATCAGCAGTAATCCACATTCGAGTTGAATGTGGGGTGGACGTAGGTCGGATTGACCGAAACACCTAAAAGCCTTGTGCCTCTCGTGTGTTTGATTGCTTGTTCAGCACATCTTGTGTGTTTCATTCGGTGCATTGGCTGTGTTCGTCTAGTGTTCTTCTAATTCCGCATTTGATTCTAGACCAAATTTTTAAATAGCCAGTTGATCTATTCACCCCCCCTCTAGATCCACATCCTGTGGTGATAGAGCCTTCCATCTAACTTCAACAGAAGGAAGCTAACATGTGCTCACTTATGTATTTTATTCAAAAAGTCGGTAGCATCACCTACGGTGGGGCCCCACCCAGAAGATCTCCAGAAGTTGTAATCTTTATTCTTTTCTCTTCGACCAAATGAGACAGTCGACGCCCTTAAAATGCTGAGCATAAGAAACCGAAACTCAAATCCCAAAGGTAAGAGTAGGATCCATTTCCTCGAGCATCGATCAGAGCACGAGATGAGGGCAGTGTCCCCGCAGACATACAAAAAGGGAGCCCACAAACGTCAAACGACTATATCTCCCTCACAAAAAGAAATACAAAATCAAAATCAAGAGAAAAGCCTGGTCGTGACCGTGCCTGTTGCGATAAACGGAACCCCTCAAAGCAAAAGTCTGAATCCACAAAAGGGGCCGTGGAATGTAAATACTCGAGATTTGGTCCGAAGTTGTCCGAAAGGAAAGAGTTAATAGGCCCTTATTCGCTCACCGGGTTAACGGCTTTGCCGGTCCTCTCGGGAGGTTTATCCCCTACACTCTTCCTTCTCCCTCTAAAGATGAAGGTTTGATGGAGTTTTTGAAGGGTGAAAACTGCCTAGGGTCTGCGACCTTATTTTAATATACGCATTTGGTTGCCTACTTTGAAAAGCAAAAGCTATCGCTGCGAAGGAGTCTCCGTGTTTCTGGCTGGTCAAGACCCCTGTTTACCGCCTTGATGTCTTCTTGTTTAACCTCGGGCTTAGGCCAATGCAAGCGCGTCACCTATGGGTGCGACGGCGTCTGATTCCGGGTCAGCGTCGCGCGGTTGGTCGTGAGGGTTCCAGGGTGTTCCATCATATACCATCTAGAGTTGTGAGAAAACAGACCCGGGTCGGGCAAATCTTTTACCTCAAACATCTTTTGGGTGAATCCCTGTGGTCGGAAGCGACTGGGAGCCTAAGCATGGCATGGCGGTATTATCATCAGGATAAGTCTTAGTCGGCGGGATCATCATTCGAGGGGTCTAGAGGCCCAAATCAATCTAGATGTGCACTTAGGATACCTGGGAGGTTAGTAAGAAACCCCTGTTCTCACGTAGGTTAGGTGCCATTTGGGTGCTTGCCAGGCGTTAGCAAGAAAAAAATTGAAATGATAAAAACAACAAAATGGAAAAGAGAAAATGTACATATTTGCAAACAAAAAAATCTTTTTATGATAAAAAAAATACCCAATATAAAAAAGAAAACAAATCAATTTTGCATGATTGCATTTGCGTGCAGCATCTCACTTTTAATACCGCTTGCATTCGTGTGCTTGCCTGTCGCATTTATCATCACCGCATCTTTCCCTTGCCTTCGTTAAATAAAGGCTTGGCCCCTTGACCAGTTATCAAGGAAAGTCACAGTGACCATTTACTTATTGAGCAAGGGGCCAAGTCAGAACAGAAATTCTGATTTGTTTGTTTCAGTGATGTATGCAGGGATTCAGGCAACAGAAGCAAAGGTGAAAACCAAACAAACCGAACCTTGTATTTTATTCCAAAAATAAAAAAAATTACATCAAGTTCCGCCCTCTCTCTCCGCATTACTCGTCCCACTACTCTCCGGGCAAAATGCTCTCAAATGTGCTACCCAACTACGAAAAGCGGTACTCCTACCGCTTTGTACTCCCCTTCCTATTCCCACGCCCCAGCATTGATCCACGGAAGCAGCAGAGAAGCTACCAACACGAAAGCCGCGCTCTCGTGCTCTTCGGTAGCGCTCCTCACCATCTCTCAGCCACTGTTCAGCAAGACCAAGGCTAATTCAGAGGTCGAATAGTTGGGCCTCCATGGCCCTTCGTTCCTCCCTTTCAGTCAATCTGTTGGCTCTTTCTCTCTCTGCGTCTCTTTCTCTCTCTGCCCGTTCTCTCTCACGGTCTTCCCTCTCCAACTAGAGAGTGATCCTCAATTCCATAGCATCCCTAGAAGAGTCGTCATCAGGATGACGCCGCAGTTCCCTCTTCAGTTCTGCTATCCTAGCCTCCTTCTGCGCAGCTTGGGCAAGCGCTTCTTCCGTCTCCTTTTCCTGCCGAGTGTACCATCTCAGATACGCGATAAGGCGTAAACAAAGAGAACTCAACACTGAAACTTTTACCTGTATACGGAGCATCCATCATGCCTCCGCAGCACGCTGCGTGGCATGAGCAAGTTGCTCATGAACCAAGCCAAGTTCTGAGGTGGGAATCCACAAGCTGGAAGAAGCACCACCTACTCCCATCGCTGGGGAAGCCGCGCCAATCTGGGCATGCTACGACCGCGTGAATTAGCAGCCAACATCTGGAATCTGGGGTTTTAATTAGGAACGCACTGTACACCTACCAAGGCACTCGTAGCTCCGCGGGCATCGCCCAACCGTTGCTCCATCTCTACCAAGCGAGTTCATAAATTCGCTATCATGGTATCACGGATATCCTGCAGCCATACGAGTCAGCATTTCCACCAGAAAACCAAAAAGGGAGAAAGAAGAAAAGAGAAAAAGGGGAAACCTACCTCCACAAGTCCCCGGGGTTGGAACCGCTCTGCGTACTTTGTCCTATATAGACGCAAGTAGTCCTCGCTATCCCACGCCTGCGATTCTACAATCGTGCCACCACGTTGCCAGTCTTCGTACTGTTCGGGGAATCGCACGCGCCAGTCAATGCAGGTCGCCGGTCCTCACGTGTCTCTCCCAACGCGAGGTGGCACAGCTGAATCCACCCATTCTTGAGCCAGTCCCAAGGACCTCATGACCAATCGTAGCCGAAGCAGCTCGATTTCATTCAGGCAGTGCATCCACAATTCCCGTCCGAACCGGGCACGACTTGCTAGAACCCACGACTGGTCGGCATCGACCATGTCTGAATAGGGTCTCCAGTTTACCATCACTGCGGGGAACTCCTGTAGCTCCCACCTTAGCACCATCAGTTGGTAGGTTAGGGGTGCCGCACTCATGATGGGTTCCCACCGCCTGGCTAACGGCACCATCGCGGGTCGCCAATGTCGAGCTCTCCCCATGGGGAGGTAATAATAGCTCCACAACTGCTTTGGCACATGTCGTCAATATCTTACAAAAATAAAAACAAAACAAAAATACAAAACAAGTAAAACCAAAAATACCTGGATGAATGGTGTGAAACCACTCACAGTCATCTCACAGTCCGCTTCTTGGAACAGACCCGCAAACAAGTGCGCCAGCATGGCAGCTCCCCAGGCATAGTATCCTACTCTTTCAAGGTCTGACAGCAGCTCCAGGAAGTGACATTGGATACCATCCCCTTTCGAGCTCAGTACCAATCTCCCCAAAAAGAAGAGGATAAATCTTCTTAAATCTATGTTGCATCTTTCCCAGTTGCCGAAATCTGTGCATTACACGGCACGGCATCCTATTTCCATCCTTTCCATGAACTCTTATGGGGATTCATCATCCCGCCGATGAGTGTCGGTGAGCCCTAATGCATCCATGAGGGACGCCCTAGCTACCGACCTATTTTTCCGACCATCTAGGTCCAAACCCAGTAACTTCTGGGCACCTTCTCGGTAATCCGCATAAGTGACCCCAGTCATTGCCTCGCCCTCCACCTTCAGGCTTGTGATCCGGACCACATCCTCCAAGCTGGGCACCATGTGCCCCCAGGGTATCCAGAATGCCCGACTCACTGGGTCCCATCTCCCACACAAGGCTTGGATCAGGACCAGGTCGAGCTGGATCGGCTCGATCCGAAGAAAGGTGCCAAAACCCATCACGTCTAGCCTGGCCTTCTGAAAATCTAGGAGACCTCGATATGCTGCCACTACCAACTCCCATGAGATCTGTGATTTCATCACACTCTGTGCATACAAGAAATGAAGAAAGGTTTGGTCAGAAAGAAAGGAAGAAAAAAGAATGGAAAAAAAGGGCAGGAAAACTTCGCTTACGAGTTGTGATTGGGCCCTTTCGCTGAAGTGCCCTTCGAGGTCTGAAAGCCTCCGGGAACTACTACCACTGGACCTGCTTCTCTTCGAGGAGTGGGAAGATTCGCCCTCCATCCAACTCTCGGAATTTTGAACTCCTCCTCTCCCGTGAGAACTTGCGCTCCTCGAGTTAGCTCTCGATATACCTAGGAGGATAAAAGAGACAAGAATTTATAGAAATGGAAGGAGTACAGGCCAAGATTGCCTCCATCACCTTTAGTGATAGCCCTCACAATGAGGCACCTGACATGCGGTCCCGTGTGTCACTTCACCGTTCGCACAGGGTGATTGATTGGACGAAGAATATGACGACTAGCACCCTATGTTGTCTAGGGATACCCTATCATGTTTTGAAGGACGTCCGTAAAATTTGACGCAAGGCACTAGGGCCGTCATTATTGACTTCGACGGCAGATTCCCGTGGAAAATGGTCACAACAAGACGCGATTATCTGCTTGGGGTGGAGTCTCGGCAGAACCATCACATGGGAACAGTACAAAGGAGAGGAAGTGTAGGGAAGAAGGAATGCACAAGAGAACAAACGAGCAGCAGAAAATCAAATCACTCCATTCATAATTCTACATAAGCTGTCATAAACACTACAATCATAGAGAGGAGGCGAGTCCACCAGCTCGCCGACCCTCACCATCACTCATCTCTCTGGGCGCTCCCCTCCTCTCCCCTGAGGTGCGGGTCCCTCAGAAGCCTCTGGGATCCTCGTGCAGCAGCACCTACCTCGCCTCTTGGCGCCTGCTCCGCAGCAGTGACTCGCTGCTCCTCCCCTGGCGTGGCGAAGAAGCCACTAGCGGCAAAGCGATCGGACTGGCGGAGTCGCTCCCCGAACTCTCGCACTCTCTCGTAGCGCGTCTCCATCCCTCCTAGCCTCTGTACGATGGCCTGAAGGCCAGTTGGAGCTCCCTCACTTGGGCCTCCAAGGCCCTCCTCTCGGTCTGATACCGCTGTCGCTCGGACCTTCTCTCGGCTTTCTCTCTCCTCATCATCTGCAGAAGAACCCTTAACTCCAGGATATCTGGAGAAGGCCTCTCCTCACCACGATGCCGTAGCTCCGCTACAGTCGCCACCCAGGCATCACGCTCCTCTTCCGCCCGGGTCGCGCGGGCCACCGCACCGGCAAGTTGTTCCCGGAGGGAGGCAATCTCGAGAAAAGGGGCCGAGGAACTGGAAGATGCGCCACCAATCATCCCCGCCGTCGCTGTCTGCTGGGCACGCTGGAACAAAATAAACAACGGCCGTCAGTGAAACTTCAAAATCTGAAGATAAAAGTGCGGCACGTAACTTACCAGGAGCGACAGCTCATGTTGAGCGACGGCCAGCTGCCGCCTAGCCTCTGACAGTTGGGCGCGCGAGCCGCCGATGCCACGCGTGTCCCCAGCTTGGGGAAGCCCCGCATAACTCTCTCTCTGCCGCCGCAGGAAGTCGGCGCTGTCCTGCACCAATACACTCCCTTGCTGTCCAGGGAGACGTACGTGCCAGTCCTCGAGCCTCGCCTTGCCGCGACTCTCCCTCCTGACGCGGCTCTGCTCGTCTGCACTCGCCCACTCATCGGCCAGGCCCAGGGTATTCCTTGGGCGAGGGGTCCCGCGTCCCTCTCCACCTTCACCTTGGTCGGGCCCACCGAACTCCATCGATCAAAAGAGGAGGAAGATGAAAAAGGGGGCAAGCGAGTTTCGGCGGAAGGCGGGCTCGTTTGCGGGTAAGGCACGGGAGAAGAAAGGCCATCCGACGCTTTAAATTTGAATTCTAGGATTAAGACGCGTCCTCGCGCCTGGACACGCCCAAAAAGGGGAGAAAGGAACATTATCCCCCCGTGCAAAGTAGTTCCCTTCTGTCCAGGGCAAAAGTCTCGTGAAGCGTAAACACCGTGGTGCAAAAGAAAGTGCGGGAAAGAAAAGGGCACGCCACACGAAATCTATTTCATATAATAGTCAAAGTACATCATACAGTGAGAAGGGTGACGTGTACAAGCAACTCTCTAACTCTCGCTGCCACCCTCCTGGTCATCTCTCTCCTCCCTCCTCTGTCGGGGATCCCTAGGGGGCCTCTGCGAACCCTGAGAAGCCTTGCTCGCCTCGCCGTGCGGTGGCACTCCAGCCTCGAAGGCGCGACGATGCTCCTCGGCCGAAGAAACCAGATAGCTGCCCATGGAAAAAGAACCAGACTGACGATGTCGCGCCTCGCGTTCCTTCGCCCTCTGGTACGGCTCCTCGCTCTCCCGAAGCCTCCCCTCCGCCGTGCCGAGACTCAATCGGAGCTCCAGCAGCTGGGCCTCCAGAGCCCTCCTCTCGGTCTGATCCCGCTATCGCTCCTCCCTCTCTCTCTCCCTCTCCTCTCTCTCTCTCTCACCGCCTCCCTCCTCGACAGTTCAAGGGCGATCCACAGATCCAGCACGTCACGAGGGAGCTCTTCAGCCTCCCGTCGACGCTCCTCCTCCAGCTCCACAATCCGGGCGTCACGCTCCGCCACCCGAGCGTCGCGCTCCTGCTCGGCACGAACAGCACGCGCCAGGGCCTCTCGGACCTCGGCCACCTGTCAAAGCACGCATGCACCGTAAGAGAACAGTGATAAAAGGAGAGCAGCCAGAAGGAGAGTCAGGGCCAAGCAAGCACTCACTCGAGCCTCGCGGTCACGCTCGGCCTCCTCAGCCCGAGCCACCGCATGCGCCAGCTGCTCCTGGAGGGCAGAAACCTCCGGAGGAGGGCCCCGCGAACTGTAACCCGCTCCACCAGCCATCCCGGCTGCCGCTGTCTGGTGGGCCCGCTGAAACACAGAGCGAACGATAGTTAGAGGCCAAGTATCAAAAATCCAGGTCACAAAAAAATGCATCACATAAACTCACCAGGATCTCCAACTCCTGTCGGATGGCCACCAATTGACGCCTAGCGTCCGCCAACTGGGCCCGTAGGTCGGCGATCATGTTGTCACGAGCATCCTGCATTGCACATAAGTTAGTGCCACATGCATATACATATAGAAGGGCGAAGCATTTTCATTTCACTTACCCTTACCATGCCACCAAGGAAGAGGTGGTCCCCGTACGTAGCCCGGTACCGTCTCAGCTAATCAGTACTGTCCTGTACATGGGACACCACTGGGACCTCGCCCTGCTGCCAGTCCTGGTACTGTGCTGGGAAGCGCGTACGCCATTCCACAATCTTCGCCTTCCCCTTGGTCTTCCGCCCGATGCGGGCCGGCTCATCTACATCAACCCACTCCTGGGCTAGCCCCAATGTCCTCATAACCAGCCTCAGCCGAAGCGGCTCGATCTCGTTCAAGCAATGGACCCACACGTCCCGCCTGAAACGAGGAAGACCCGCTACAACCCAAGGCTGGCCAGCGTCGCCCATGCCCAGGTAGGGTCTCCACACCACCTGCATCACCATACATACATCATGTTAGTTACCATTCAGTCACATGCATAAAAAAACACAAAAAAATCATACGCATCATACCATGGCCTCGGGATACTCGCTCAGCTCCCGACGAAGTGACACCAGCTGGTAGCTGTGTGGTGCCGCTACCACGACCGGCCTCCACTATCGTGCTAGAGGAACGGCTCTCCTGTTCCCCTGCCTGGCCCTCCCCATCGGGAAGTAGTAATAACTCCACACCTGCATCCATCATACATCATTAGCACGAGTAATTGCATATTTAACTACGGTAAAATGCATAAATAAATTATGTACCAGGAGAAAAGGCGCGAAGCCGCTGACTGTCGTCTCCCTCTCTGAAGTCTGGGAGATATCAGTAATCAAATGGGCAAGCAGAGCCGCTCCCCACGCGTAGTGCCCCACTCTGTCAAGGTCCGCCAGGATCTCGAGGAAGCGGCAGTGGATGCCATCCCCCTTCGTCCCCAGCAGAAGGCGGCCCAGGAAGAAGAAGAGAAACCTCCGGAGGTCTAGGTCCACCAGCTCCCGCTCGCTTGGGTCCTGAGTGAAAGCTGCACGAGCGTCTCCCTCCAGTCGTGCCAGAAACTCCGCTCCAGTCTCGCTAACCCGCTGGCGTGGGTCGACGAATCCGAGCGCCTCCATAATCTCCACTCGGCCAACTAACCTGCTGTCTCTATCAGTCACGCTCGTCTCTAACCACAGCAGGTCCAGGGCACTCTCTCGGTAGTCGGGGTAGGTGACCCCGCTCACCGCCTCTCCGTCCACCCGTAGCCCGGTTATCCGAGCCACGTCCTCCAGTGACAGCACCATGTGCCCCCAAGGCATCAGAAACGCCCGGCTCGGTGCGTGCCACCGCTCCCTCAATGTCTGGATAAGAGGAAGGTCGAGCCGAAAGGGCTCGATCCGATGGAAAGCTCCAAAGCCCATGGCGTCCACACGCGCCCTCTGAAAGTCTGGCAGCCCACGGTATGCCGCCACCACTAGGGACCAGCTGATCCGGCCCTTCATCACGCCCTGCACACCACAAAACCAACAAAGAACACATCAGCATTATGAATAGTAATAAACAATAACACTGTATATACTACTTATTTATTTTATTTTATTTTTATTTAAAAAAAATATTTATATTTTTTTGGAGGCGTCCCACTCCTAGGACGCCTCCTTTTTATTTTCTTCATTTTATTTTTAGAAAAACCCAAAAACCAAAATAATAATAAATAAAAAATATATATATTATCATGGAGGCGTCCTATGCCCAGGACGCCTCCTTATTTTTAATTCTATTTCTATTATTATTTACGTAAATAAATAAATAAAAAATAAAAAGAAAAAAAAGAAATATATGGAGGCGTCCAGGCCCCTGGACGCCTCCTTCCCTCACCCCCGGCGTTCTCCACACAGCCTCTCGTCCGCCCTTTTAGCCCCGTGAACCAATAGAATGGAAGTCTAAGGGGCTTACCGGATCGTGCTCGTCCTCTCCCGCGTCGCCAGCATCCACTGCAGCCTCCACGGCCAAAGGAGGAGCCTCCTCCCCCGCGGCAATCTCCTCCGCCGCAGCAGCCTCCTCGGCATCGTCCCTCAGCCTCCTCGGACGACGAGCCCGTCGTTTGCGCTTCTCTCCACCCCGGCTCGGGCCTCCTTGCTCCATTGGGACTAAGAATGGGTCGTCTGGATTGACTGGGTCGTTTGAATGAACAGTAAATGAGCATAGGGGGGGAGGCCCCCCCCATATATATAGAACTCACTTTCTCTGGGGCGTCCAGGCGCCTGGATGCCCCCACCTTTTTTTTATTTTTTTAAAAATTCAAAAATTCAGGGGCGTCCAGGCGCCTGGACGCCCCGAAAACAAAAAACCAAAAAAAATAAAAAATAAAAAATAGCGGCGTCCAGGACCCTGGACGCCCCCAAAACAAAAAATTTAAAAAATTATAAATAAAAAATTAGGCGCGTCCAGGCCCCTAAACGCCTCCAAAACAAAAAAAACTTAAAAAAAATCAAAAATGAAAAATTATAGGGGCGTCTAGGCCCCTGGACGCCCCCATAATAAAAATTTAAAAAAAAGTATAATAAAAGAAAAAAAGGATAAGAGTATGTAGATAATCCAAACAAAAGAAAAAACACAAAGAAAAAGAAAAACCACAAAAAAGATAATAATAATTAAGGGGACAAGGGTCCAAAACATCCATGCCAGATTTTATTCCATCAGAAAACCAGAATGAACTACATCAGGGGCTTAGGCCCCTTAGGCCTTAACTTCCTCAGTTCGGTTACATAAGCCCTCCACATCTCACATTCCTTTCCCGCAACACTTGTCTTCCAGGGAGCTTTAATGGCTTTCGCTTCCCTCGCATCCGCCCCCATGCCCAACTCCCTCCTCTTCAAAGGAACGATGCCAGTCGGTAGTGGGAATGAATGGCGTGGAATGCCGACCTGGAGGCAGCATCGATGCGTGTTATAAAGGATGAACTCGGTTGCGCCAATCAATTGAAGATCAACTTCAGGAGAAGGCCTCATGAGGAGATCAAGCGAAAGCAAACATGCCGGTGCATAAGTAAAGAAGCCTTGTGTCACGGTGCGGAAGTGAGACCACCAGTCTTCACGTTTCTTCAGCCACGGAACGCGGTTCACTACAGTACCACCGAAGCCTAACACGTCAGCTATGTGATGAAGAGGGCTTTGTTGAAAGAGCTTCGAAGCGGTTGGCATTCCCTCACGGTGATCAAACTTGAAATGCAAATCCAGCCAGCAATTCAGGACAAGTGCGCAACCAAAAGGAGGCTTACCCATGCTCGAGATAGTAAGGCCGCTGTAAAGATAGGCAAGGACGGCGGGTCCCACCCTCTTTCCACTCCAGATTCCGCAAATGGCACTTAGTTGATCCTCCTCCACTATGTTGTCGGTGTGAGGAAACAAGAGAGCACCCGCCAGACAGATAGTGAACCCCTTCATGATTCCTTCTAAGTAGTCATCATCTGGTGCCCCCCTCAGGGCGTCCATGACCCACTCCGCAAGCTTTTGCAAATCAATCCCCTTTTGATTACGCACCTTCCTGGCCTCGTCAGGCGGCATGAAGCTTCCAAAGACGCTTTCGGAAGTCCTCCGTGTCAGCATCCGCATATCCTTCACCTTCCCGTCACTCTTGAATATCTTCAATCCGAGCAGAAGTTCCACCTCCTCGAGGAGGATGGTCACCTCGAAGGTCGAGAAGATAAAAATGTGGGTCTGGGGATGCCAGATCTCCACTAGTGCGCCCATAGCCGCCCAGTCCATACGAATCTTTTCGTAGTGTTTGGCGTGAATAAGGAGCCCCTACAGATGCCACTTCGAGAGTATGGCCCTCATGCCGATGGAGATGTTGGAAGTTAGCTTTGAAAGCCATGGCAGTTTGGAAAACTTCCTCGGGCCCGGGAAGAATGGATATGGCTGGAAGAGAAAAGAAAGAAGAAGAAAGGAAGGAAGTAAGAAGAAGGTTCACGTGAAAGAATTTTGAAAAGAATCAGCTTACCATATGCGACATGATCGTCCCACTCAGATGACCCTCGAGGTCGGAGAGTCGCCTGATCTCGCTGCTAGGCCTGCTTCTCTTCATAACGCGGGAAGACTTTCCTTCCATCCTGAAATCTCTAGATTCTCCTCTCCTTCCTCTCATGAGCTTCCAAAACCCACCTTGGTGCATTTGAATGAACTAGCCTAAGGGGAGTTCTTATAGGAAGGGTAGGGCGCTACAGGACAAAACATGTCACATCAGTGGTCATTGTCAAGATTTTGTCTAGATCTCCTTTGTACTGTGGTGCGATTCTGCTATGATTTTGCTACTTTCTGATAACCTTTGCTAGTCTGTGCAGGTTTTACTAACGGACGTCTTTGTCCTGTCTCCTGTCCCACCTTTCAATGGTTGGTCCCACCATGTCATGCATCATAGTATATGATACCTATGCTACTAGAACATGTCAAGGACCTTGCGACCCGAACGAATCCGGGATTTGAGTTCCCCTTCAACAAAAACAGTGATGATCCCGAAGAATTTGGGTTGTACGGATAGGCCGTTAACTTGTGGTAGCATGGGGATGACGGTTCCACTCAGTGAGTTGGTGCGCGGATAAACGGGCCCCAGCCCAGTGTCGACTCACCGGATCGGTATCCTGACCCATTCTTAACAAGTTGACAATATTATCCTTGGCTATTTTCTATTTTAGTTTGTTTTAAATTTCTCTTTAAGCCCAGCATGCATTCATATAGGACTTTGATTTATTGCGGAAGATCATTCAAGTGATTCGATTGCGAAAGCCGCTGTGCTTCAATTCTTACAAATATGAGATATTCCACTCCGAATGAAATACTGAGTTTCCTTGAAACGGCCCTACGTTGCTCTTCCAAAGGAGACCATTGTTTGGACAGACCCTCAGATATTCCTTTGCTTTTTACCTTGCTTGACCCACCTTGGCCGCAGCACTTTCACGTTTGCTGGTAACCGCTCCCCAAAGGTGAAACCTGCAGGTTTATGACCCAGGTACTTCCACACCGAGAAGTTGGTCTCTTTTTGTTTCGTGCCTGAGCGCACATCTCACCCTCCCTTATTTGATCTCCGTCCAAGCAAATCGTCAAAATTTGAAAGACCTCCTTCAAGGTCGCCTCATTGAAACTTCAGGAAATATTCGAAACAGTAACGCCAAAAGCGTGTCTCATCACACCTTGGCATCAACTTATCAGTCCGCTCCCACTTCATTTCACTCCACTTCGATACCATTCCACTACGTGTCGCTCCCTTGCAAAGCAGACGCCAAGGCGGGGCAGCTGTAGACACGCCATTCCTGACGTCTCCTGAGAAAGTCTCATATTACTATACGACGCCCCGCAACGGCTTACGCATTTTGAATCGCTCGAGTGCTCCCTTTTCTTGAGTCTTCTTCCGCCCTTCTCAGCATCCGGAATCGTCTCGTCACGGCATTCGGACGGCATCAGCACCAATCGGACGCACCGGAAGGTTCTGAAACCAGGAAGGGTGCCTGTCGGGGAGCTGCCGACGCCTTTTCAGCGGACCCGGGGGGGGGGGGGGGGGTCTTATGGAGGCGTCCAGGCTCCTAGACGCCTCCATAACTTTATTATATATAAAAATACAAAAAAACACATTAAAATAATAATAATTAATGGAGGCGTCCAGGCCCCTGGACGCCTCCATAAAAACAAAATATAAAAAATGCATGATACCAGTTTTGGTATAAAAACAAAACATAAAAATAATAATAATTAATGGAGGCGTCCAGGCCCCTGGACGCCTCCATAAAAACAAGTATAAAAATATAAAATGCCAGCTTTGGCATAAAAACAAAACAAAAAATAAAAATAATATATTTATGGAGGCATCCAGGCCCCTGGACGCCTCCATCAACTCTCTCACGGGCGCCGCCCACCGAACGACGGTTTGTCGTGTGTGAAAAAATCCAAATTGTGGAGACGTCCAGGCAGCAGGACGCACCCATTTCAAAATCACGAGGCGCCACTCATAAAACCACGCGTTGTGTCAAACCGCGTGCGGCCGTCGGTGGTGTTCGGTGGACCTGTTGGAGGGGTCCGGGGCCCTGGACGCCTCCACAAAAATATTTCAAAAAATAAATAAAAATATAATAAAATATTAGTTCGGCCCTGATGGAGGTGTCCAGGGTCCTGGACGCCTCCACCCTCCGGAGCCCTATAAATAGAGGCCCACCCCCCTCAGTTCTGAGAGAGCTTCTAAGAGATCCGATAGGCTGTCGGAGCCCAGAGGCTACCGGAGTCATTTTCTAACCCGTGGGGTCTTTTGTAGGTGGAGGTTCTGCCGGCTTCTCGGGTGCCCACGCTCGCGAGAGGAAGGTCGTCTTCATCCACCGCGCTTCCACGTCGTCCCTACGCTGCCGGAGCTCCGTCGGATTTCACCATCGGCATATCCAATAATCCAATCCTTTTCTTTTCTTCTTAGTTCTTTTGCATTAATCATCTCGCATCATCTATCCCCCTTCATAAGGGCGCCTCTTCTTATATACTTCTTGCATCCATCATCTCATTTTCCTCCTACTCGAGTCCGAGAGGGGTTTAAAAGATAACACCAACCAGGTGTGTGTCTTGCCATCATTTCGTTATTTTTATCGTAAGGATTTGAATACTACACCTTCATCTTTCTAATCCACTCGTTACTTGTTTGTCGTTATTTTGCAAGGGTACCCAAGGAAAGCCCTCTCTGTCGGTCGGCCGAAGGGGGAGGAAGAAGTAACCCGCCATCTCCCGCTCTTGAGGTAGGCGCGATCATTTTCTTTATTTGGGGTATTTTGGCCCCTAGCGATCACATCTTGTTCTCGAGGCCGCGGCGAGTCACTTCCCCAATGGCCGTTTAAATTCCCGTTCTTATATTCTCTTTATATTCTGTTGTATTCTGCTCATATTCTCTAGGCCGCGGCGAGTCACTTCCCCAATGGCCGTTTAAATTCCCGTTCTTATATGTTATATTCTTATCTATTCATATTCTCAAGGCCGCGGCGAGTCACTTCCCCAATGGCCGTTTAAATTCCCGTTCTTATATATTATATTCTTATCTATTCATGTTCTCGAGGCCGCGGCGAGTCACTTCCCCAATGGCCGTTTAAATTCTCGCTCTTTATATTCTCCTTATATTCTGTTATATTCTTATCTACTCATATTCTCGAGGCCGCGACGAGTCACTTCCCCAATGGCCGTTTCAATTCTTGCTATTTAATTTCTGCACCATTCCCATCCCCCCGAGGTCGCGGCGAGTCACTTCCTGCTATGGCCGTTTAACCCCCATATCTTGCTATATTACATTTGTCCCGCTCGCCCCACCGGAGCAATTTCCCGTGGTGGCCCCTTCTCTCTTCTCTTATTTATGTGTTGCAGCAAGTAAAAAGAGGAGCCCATGCGTGCCGCGTCCTCTCCGCTTCCCCGAACCACGTTACGTCGCTCACAGTCTCCACACGCCCATCTCTCAGTTGGCTATAAGTAGCGGATATGGAGAAGTGCTGAAGCGAGAGTGCCGCCATAGAGAAAGAAGAAGAAGGAGAAGAAAAGAGAAGAGAGAGCTAGTGTGTGATAAGAGAATAAGAAGAAGAAAATAGAAGAAGAGAGGATCGAGAGAAGAGAAAGAGAAGAAAGAGTGATACAGATTGAAGCAGGCAGTATCCAGCTATCTGTCAGTTTCTGGATCAGACCCAGACCAATCTGCTCCTGCGAGAGCTACATTCGTTTTCATTTTCTGTTTGTTCTATTTTTCTTTTATTGCTTTCATTTTCACTGTGTTTTCCAATTCTCTGGGTTGAGGTCGGGGTTCCTCCTGTGGACTCAGGAGAAGAGAGACTTGGGTCTCTGGTTGCTAGTGATTGGGTGTCGCTAGTGGTTCCCTCCGGTTTGGAGGAAGGGATGATTGGTCCTCCAGTTTGCAAGTGACTGGGTGTCGCTTATGGTTTCCCTCTGGTTTGGAAGAAGAGAGACTTAGGTCTCTGGTTGCTAGTGACTGGGTGTCACTAGTGGTTCCTTCCGGGTTGGAAGAAGAGAGGAGTGTGTTCCTCTGGTTCAAGATGTTAGGCAGCGTTTGTAGGCAAGCTGTAATGCCCAGCGGTTTCAAGCTGTTTGGCAGCAGTAAGGCACACTCTAGTTGGAGTGTAGGGTGGATATAGGTCTGGAGGACCGAACCACCTAAAACTCCTTGTGCATCGTGTTCTGATTACCTCTCTGAGTTTGCTAGATGCATGTTTAGTATCGCGATCTAATTACTTTTCACTCACGGTAGATGAATGCTTTGGATCGATTCAATTGCATAGAATTACTGTGTTTGCTGGGCATGCTGGTTAAGTGTTGTATCATTTGTCTCATTAGAACATCTTTTTAGATCATGCTGTTTTACTCTGTTCCAATCTTCTACAATTTTATTCATGCTAAGTGCCGAAGTAAGATCATTGGTTGTGCATGTTAAGTGTTCGAAAGAGATTCGCATTAGCTTGACTGATTAAGTGTTTGAGTGTGAGTCTTACTAGAACGCCTGCATTACTGTACCATAGTTTTTATTTCCGCAAGATTTTATGGGTTCAGTGATAACTGGGATCTAAGATCCAAATTGGGCAAATATTTTTCAAAGGGGATTAATTCACCCACCTCTGAATCCGGACCTTGCACGCTATCATGTTCAAGTTCAATCTTCTTGTCAAGCAATTCTTTATTCTATTCTCTTAAAGAGGCAGTTAAATCTTTGTACCATTCCAGATCAAAATGAAGTGATTCATTTAACTCCTTCATAAAAGAACATTTGTTGCATGCAGAGTTTTTGGTGCATTCATTTTCAGTTTTCTCAATTTGATTTTTGAAGTTTTTATTTTCAGACTTTAAAACTTCTAGTTTTGAACTAACATTGTCAAGACTTTTCAATTATTTTTTAAGAAAATCATTTTCAGATCTCAAAACTTTCCAGTCTTCATTATTTTTAGATCAAGAATTGATAACATCATTTAGTTTCTTTGTTAATGTTTTATTTTGTTTCTCAACTTCTTATTCATGTTTAACAATTCACCATATGCATTCTCCCAATGATCTATAGAGAAGTTCTTGAAAGGATTTACCTGACTTTTATCCTCAGTCTGATCACTACTGTGATCACTCTTGTTTGTCACTAGACATTTTTGATTTGTACCTTTGTGGATAGCATTCAGTCTGTCCCAGATTTCTTTAGCAGACTTATAGGTAGAAAAAAATGGAATGGTGTTATGATTAACATCATTTTTTAGAATGTTAAAAATTATACGATTGTCACTATCTTTCATTTTATGAATAATGATGCATTTAGATGTCTCCTTTGGCAATCTATGCAGATCACGAGAAACCAGATACCAAAGCTTAGGATTAACAACATTTACGTGTGTGTAGATTCTATCTATCCATATCTCAAAATGGGATCCATCGAAGACAGGTAACGAACCCATGAGGGAAAAGTTCAGAGAGACGAAAAACAAGCAGTAAGAAGCACACTGACCTTTTCTCTGCAGATTTTTAAATTTGAAACCAATCAGAGACCCGCTCTGATACCAATTGTTAGTCGTTAGGATCAGATCTAGAAGGGGCGGGGGGATGAATAGATCCTTTAAAATCTTTTGTCTGAAATGAGATTCACACTAAAATGAAATTCAATGAAAGCTTAATACAAGACTGAGCTGTTTACTGAAGATAGACAGATATAGCCACACGAGTATGCAAGAGCTTCTCGCAGACAACTCTAACTGAATGTGAACTAACAAGGCAGTGCAGATTGAGGATTCTATCAGTTTATACTAAACATGTAAAGAACAATTTGAGAAACTACTGCTTCACTCATAACAGCTCTCGAAAGCTTAGCACACAGTGAGATTGTAGTGTAGAACCTGATCACGCATCGACCAGAGCACCCATCAAATACCTAGCATATGATGTAATCACGGCGCAAAATTAATCCACGCCCGAACCTGTGAAGTGGTTAGAAGATAAGGAGCAAACGCACAAGTTTAATCAACAGAACACACAGGATTTTAGGTGGTTTGATCTATCTTGCAGATCTACGTCCACCCCACACTTAAACTTGAGTGTGGCTTCACCTTGCAAACTGCAAGAAGCAGACTCAATCTGCGACAAATGCTGATGAACAACTTGAACCCAAGGGAGACAAATCCCATGACCTTATCCTGCTCCCAATAGAGATGAATCCCACTGCACAATGCAGTGACCAGAGGAATAATCCTCTCTTCTTATGAATCCCCAGAAGGAACACCCGGAGGATCAACCTCGCTTCCTCTACAACTGCAGAGGGAACCCCGTGAGCAACACTCAGTCACTCACAACCCGAAGACCTAATTCTCCCTTCCTCTGATACCTTAGAGGGGACACCGGAGATCAGATCTCCCTTCTTCTGATCACTCAGAAGGGACCCAAACCAAGAACAAGGTATCGGAAGAACACTAGGGAATGGAAAATAATAAAAGAAGACACAACGGAAACCAAAGAAAATTGTAGCTCCAAGGAGCATGATGGCTCTGGATTTGATCGACGAGACCATTCTTCAACCAGATCTTCAAGTATGCTCAGTTGCACTTTGATATAGCTTTCACTGGGTTACAGATTTGGGCTCTCGATCTTGCTCTCTTTCTTCTTATTTTTCTCTCAAACTCTCACTCACATTCCTCTTCGAACTGATCTACCTAGCATCTCTCAGATAGCCCACCAAATTCTTTCTATCACCCCCCCTTTCTTCTTACGAAGAGGGCTTTGCTATATAGGCAGAAAATGGCCCCTTTTCAGAAATAATATTATCTCCAAACTGAAAATACCATTGGACCACTTGTCCCAAAGAATATTAACTTCTGGAAGGGTGCCAGGTGTCTTCGGATCACGTGCCAATAATTGAGTTCGAAGGCACTTGAATGCGTTAAGTCAATCACGTGCTTCATTGGATGGACTAAAAACTTTTGATTCATCGACCTGTTGACCAGATGAGGTCGAGGCATCTAGCAGCAAGCAATATTCTCAACATGTTCTGGTTTGGCCTAATGCATCGATGTAGTTGCAAGATAGGTCCTTCAAGCAGCGGTCATCAAATGTTGGCTTTTTGACTTGATGCGTCAAGGCGGCTTCTTGGTGCTTCAACATAGTGTGGTTCACAAACCAGCATTAAGCTTGATGCATCGAGGTGGCTTCATGATGTTGTTCCCATTTCAAATATAGAACTGAGTGCATCGATGCATTCCTCTATTGCGTTGATGCAGTGAAGACAACTGTCTTAGGACAGGAGAGGTCTAACGTCTGGAGTTTGACTTCACACGTCGAGGCAGCATTGCGATGCGTCGATGCACTAGAGAAGAATTGTCTTGGTGTGTCGATGCAGCAAGTGAAAGTAAGCTTTCCCAAGATAACTTTTGCATCAAGGCTCAATATTTGTGCTTCAACATGTTAATTTGGGTGCCATGAATGTGAACCTATTCAATATTTAGAACATAGATTTCATACTCGATTACATCATGAATCATAGTGTGTCATCATCAAAACCAGAGATCCAACACCCTCCACCTAGCCCAGTCAGCCCCAGTGTGAATTCGTTGCAGTCCCAGCTGTTGATTTATTTTGCTTCCTTCTCTTGTTTGTGGTTTGTGGTGATAAAGATGATAAGCAAAAATCAATGATCTCAATCAACCCAAGGACATGTGAACCATGAACCTAGGCAATCAGAACAAGCTCTAGCATGGGCAATGCTACCTTAATCGAACTATACTAAAGAAGGCAAAGAAAAACACACGCCGGAGCGTGGAGCAAGAAGTAAATAGAAACACACCACGTGGGTGGAACAAGCAAAGGAAATAAGAGATATGAGAGAGAAATCAATGCCCAATACTAAGGAAAGAACGTGATCACCACCAAGGTAATAAAATAAGCCAAAGACCTGGTCAATACCTTAGAAATATGAGGATGATGCACCCGCCCATGGGAGAGAGAAACCAACAAAATATGCTTATCTGCGTTGAATGTAACGGTCCAGACCCTGTGCGTCACAGAAGTGTGACGGTCGCTCGATGAACCGTTAGAGAAGCCTGACGCGCCTATACAAGACCGTCAGAGAACCTGTAGCAACAACCTGTGAGTTCTTTGAACTCCAAACCTTCCAGCCGGCCAGAAAGCTTGGGCCTCGTCTAATGAACTCTGTGAACCTGCCAAAGAACGTGAAACACAAGAAAACAATCCCAAATTAGCCCTTCAAACAATATAGCATCAATTCTCAAAGGACATAAGATCATGCAAAAGGAAAGGGGAATACCGGGGAAGTTTTCGTGTTTTAACCCCTCTGGGCGTTTTAAAACGTGGGAAGGATGTTTAGATGATGAAAATAATGGAGAACGTGAGAGAAAGGAGTGGGGCAATGCTGCGATGAGAGGAAGAAGAGGAGAACACAAATATGCAAATTATGAACTTTGAAACCCAAAACCGGAGTACTCCCTGGACTGTGAGGCAGATGGACGTGGAAGAAGACTCCTCTTGGATGAAGATGGCTCCAGAAAGTGGCAGCACTTCGACGCAAACTCCAGATTTCTCCCCTCTTGGCCATGAAGTTAAGGATGCTATTTATAGACCCTCAAAATCTCTGGTTGAGCAGAGGATAATCCAGCAAGAAAAGAGGATAACTCTTAGCAAACTCTTGAAGATAATACTCCCAAGAGTCCATAGAAACAAACAGAAGGTTCTGAGGATCAGATTTGAAAGAGAAATCACAAGATCAAACTCTTATCTCGACCACAGAGTAGCAGAGAAAAGACCAGACCAGCCAGGACTCTCTGTTGGATGTAATGGCTGCTCGACAGACCGCCACATGAATGTAACTCCGCATGGAGAGACCATAACAGTAACCTTATCTCCAAAGAGATAAGATCAACGGGAAGAAGATCAAAATAGTTGGACTCTTGAATGAATGTAACGGCCACGGGAGGACGTGTTAGAAGAACGTAACGGCTGCACAACAAACCATTAGAATCAATGGATAGGCCAAAGATAAGGATTGAAACAAAGGCCTTAAGTCTCAGGACTCTTCAAGATGTAACAGTCCAGGGCTGATGCGTCAGAAGGATGTAACGCCCCTATTATGGACTGTTAGAAACAATAAGGATCAAAAAGAAAATAAGAGTTTGCTAAGCTTCATCCATCGAAAACGCCACTAGGAACCAAACTCAACCAAGAGGAGAAGACCCATGAAATAGACCTCTGACTGATCAAGAAAGCTCAATGAAGAGTGAACAACTCGGAGCATCATATAGAATGAACAAGGAGATGACCCGACTTATCGGTCATAAAACGGGTGTCAACAGATGCCCCTCCTTAATATCCTCTTTACAGGGGAGCGAGCGGAGGTGAAGCGAAAGCGAAATGGGACATGGAGATGAAGCGGAAATGAAGTGGAGTGGACTGAAAAGCGGGCGTTAAGGCAAACGACACCCGTTCTACCTAACAAGCGATAGGAATTTTCTGGAAAACTTCGAGCCAATCACAAGGAAATAGCCAACCAAAGAACGCATGTCTGGAGGAACTAACAACTAAGGAAAGGAAACACGGCTAGCCGCCGGAGGCAATGGAAAGGAAAAAGATAACTGACCAAACTCCAGACATGAATCTTCAGCTAACCAAATCAAGCGAACAGATCAAAGTAAACCTTCTAATTCAAAGTGGAATGATTCTCCTTATCCGAGATCAAGAACACAAGTATTCACCATCATTGAGATACCTTGAACAGATGAGACTCATGAACGCTCAAAGACTGCGTATGATGCATGCTGAGCTAAAATAAAAAGAAATCATTAAAATGAATGCAAAGAAAGATAAAATAACAAGATACTCAAGAATAATATTGCTAGACTGGAGAAATTAAGGTCAAGACGCTATCTGCAACCGCGGCGTGCAAGACAGAACCGTCGTCCCCAAATTTTTCCAACCTAACAGCCTATCCAACGATTAAACACGTGTACTTAGATCATCATCATTTTTGTTTAAGGGGAACATCAGATCCCAGAACACATGAATGACCAGCCGGTTCTCAAGATAATATATTGTAGATAACATATAATAATGCATTAGAGGGACAAGAGATCGGGATACAATACCTGACTTACCTCCCTGGCGAATGTCAAAGCATGATGTTGTTCATAACTTCATTCATGAACAAAGAGGTTATCCAATGATAATAAATATGGGCATGAAACAAGGCATAACCACTCATACGCATGAGAAGCATCAATAATGTGCACCATGGAAGAAAATGTAATCATTTCAGCATCAAATAGACCAATTTATTCATCAAGAAACTTGCAAGCTGTAAAGGCCTACTGAGGGAGCGTCACACCAAGTAATGGTCTAGGAGAGGACCGTTAGAGAATGGCGGTTCACATTCTTCAATGAAAATTCAAAATGACCTGACGGTCTAAACACTACGCGTCAGAGGATGTAATGGTCTGGCGATAGACCGTCACATGTCCTGAGCGTTCAAAAAAAACAAAACCGAACGGTCTCAAACCTCATTCAACACTCATTCAACCAAATGCCCCCAAAAACCCCTACCGAGAGCCACCGGAGACCACCGATGACCACCCACCAGAGATGGCCGGCGACGAGCCTCGACCGCCGAAGAAGAAGGAAAAGGGGATGAAGAGGAAGGCCATCCACCGCTTCCACCGCCAGATAGAGCGAGAGGAGGTGTCACGGCCCATGGAGGAAGAAACGGTGAAGAGAGAGCCAAGGGTGGAAGAAGAGGCTCCAGCAGCCGAAGAGGACCACGGGGATGCTCCCTGGATGTAGAAGAACCCAAGGAACAAGAGAAGAAGAAGAAGAGAGGGCAAGACCGAGAGGTAAACCCTTCGCCCTAATTTTTAAAATTTTAATTTTTATGGTTTTTTATGTGGATGCATGCGTGGATGGGGGGTAGAAGATGGGTCTACGAACCCATTAGGATCATTTGTAGGCCTTTTGGCCAAGGTGAGAAGCCAACGGAATGCATAGGGGAGAATGCCCTCTAGCAGAGAATGTGACAGTCCTTCCAGAGACCGTCACAAGCCTAACGCATCACCCGTGGTGCGTTAGAGCCATGTAACGCCCCACCACAGTGACCCAGAACTATTTTTAGGTTTTCAATTATTCAATTTTTATTTTGTTTTCATTTTATGAATGCAATGTAATGATTTTATGATGCAATTGACTAACTTATGCTCTAAAATGAATGCATGGAAAGAGACGGACGAGGATCTCATGGCTCCAGATCCGGGCGATGTACAAAGCATTGCCTGATTATCAGAGAGAGAGATTGGCATCGATGGGGTTCGCCGAGGTGCTCAGCATTGAGGTGACCAGGATGGACACACCGCTGCTGTATGCATTGCACGAGAGATGGGATCCGATCAGCAGGGCGTTCATCTTCCCGTGGGGTCATATGATCCCGACGTTGGAAGACATGGCAAGGATTGCCGGACTGAGAGTGCACGGAGCCGCAGTGACAGGCTGGACATACAAAGACTACCGAGAGATGGTCCAGGAGCTGCTGGGGCTAGATCTGATCAGGCCAAGCCAGACATCATCCCAGCTTTCGAGATCACGACTGCAAGAGAGCTTAGGGCTGAGAGGAGCGGCGATAGCTGTGGGAGAGCTACCAGAGGAGCATATTGACCGGGTGATAGAGCAGGTGCGCCCACATGTGGCGGCAGAGGCTGGACTGGAAGGAGATCGCATCCTGAGGCGGTTCCTGATGCTATTGTTCGGGAAGCTCCTGTTCGCGACTCGAGCGGATGTCATCAGTTGCAGGGTGCTACCGATGATCAGAGATTTAGGCAGAGTTGGGAAGTACGCATGGGGAGCGGCAGTCTTAGCCTTCCTGTTCGAGTCCCTCAGTACCACGGATCGGCAGATGATGCTGGGTGGCTTCTCGCCTTTCCTACAGGTAAACTTAAATACTTTCTATTATGCTTATGATTATGCTTATGCACATGATTATGCAACCGACTGATATTAGACTTCTAAATACAGATCTGGAGCTACATGTACCTCCCAGGCATCGGGAGAGGCACACTACTCCACCCCGGGCGGATCCTGATCGCCAGACGATGGGTGGTTGCGAGGGACCCGGGGTCCATTATTAAATTGACCCGGGCGATCCAGGATGACTTGGATTCCTTCCCGCACATGGCGGTAAGCCCGAACTCAAAAATGCTTCCTAAATGCTTTAAATGCTTCTATGAATGTTCCGAATATTTCTATATGCTGATAAATATGCTGACATGGACTATATGCTTTCTAGGTGAGATGGACCCCATACCGAGGTGACAGTTACGAGGGACAGTCATGGATGGAGGCAGCCCTCTCGTACCGGGGACGAGACATATGGTTGCACTGCATCCATGTCATCAAGCCACTCCACTACCAGTTGATCCTGCGGACTCGGGGACTACACCAGCCTGAGGTGACCTTTCCACGCCATGGTGACGAATGCCCGGGCAAGTAAGCAACGGTATTAGCGGTGATGTGGATTGGTGCACCCGAAAGGCGAAGTATGTCCACGATTGGAACCGTTGGGGCAGAGCGGTGAAGGAGCGGGACGAGAGCGACGAGGCGTACTTGAAAGCCTTTGCTCGACTGTACGGGGACCGGGTGTACCGAGGTACCCGACAACCGGTATGCTACTTCTAAACCCTTAAATCTAAATGCTTTTATATGGAAATTTTATTCTATATGCACTGACTCATATGCTTTCTAAATGCAGTTAGACCCCGAGGGAAGGATAGCTGAGCTCGAGGGGCTACTCCACGCCACCGTCCAGCAGCGGGACGAGTACCGGGCCGCCTTGGAGCTTCTGGTAAAATTCTTGGACTTAAAATGATTATGTTTATCATTATGCGAATGATGGACTGATCAATGATTTGTAAATGCAGCGGGCTGAGGGAGCCCAAAGAGCGGGACCGGACGCTCCATCGTCGTCATCACAACCTGCGGGAGGTAGGGCCGAGCATGACGCCGAGTTCGCCTGAGCCGTTGCCCGGGCCGAGGAGGCGGAGGCCACCCTTGCGGAGCGGGTAGGATGCTAAAATGCTTATGATTCATGCACATGCTTAATATACTGAAAATGCAAAATGCAGGCGAGAGAGCTAGCTGCGGCAGCGGCCGAGGCGAAATTGGCTAAGACTGAGGCGGAGAGGAACCGAGCTGAGGCAGAGGTCTTACGAACAGAGGTGGCCCGATTGAGAGGAGAGCTTGAGCGGATGGCCACACAGATGGCAGACTTCAAGAGATACCGATCCGAGGCATGGGCTGCGCGACTCGAGGCCCATGACATGAAGGTCGAGGTCTGAACCTTGGAGACGACCATACGGATGATGGGCCGAGGACCGGAGCGGAGTGTCTCTCAGAGCGGAGCGTTGAGGAGTACTGCCCGCACTGGATCAGCGGCTGACTACCTCGTCAGTTCCTCTGGCCAACGGAGGAATGAGAGGGCGGAGAGGGGTCAGCAGGAGGAGAGTGCCTCCATAGCGCCTCCGGCGAGGAAACCGGAGGGTGGAGATGACGACGGCCCGGTAGAAAAACCGGCCGAGTGAGCTTTGTTTTTTTGATTTTCTGTTTATTACTTGTACATGACTTTATATGAAAAATGGAATAAAAATGAAAATGAATGAAATGAAAATTTCTTTTTGGTCTTTTGTTTGTTCTTCTTTTTATGTGAGTGAATGGATGTGTGTATGCAAAAATGAATGTGTGAATGGGAAATGCAAGAAATGCATGTGAGAATGTGTGATTGGAAATGTAGGAGATGCATGTGGACAGGTGAAAGAATGGATGAATATGTGTAGGTGAGATGGGCATGGATGAGATGTGATGTGTGGATGAACGACTGGACAGGATGACTGAAATGAAAAGTGTGTAAGACCGCCAGGTCTAATCATAGGCAGAAAGGAATAGCTCAATCTCAGTAGCAGACAAAGTGACGGTCGAGGTACAGACCGTCAGGATCATGTAACGCCTCAGATAGAGGCCGTCAGAGAGAACATAGGCCAAGTTTGCAGAACTAAGCAGCAGGAAGTGTGACGGTCTATAGCTGGTGCGTCAGAGATAAGTAACGGCCAAATGCCATACCGTTAAAGATGGCAGAGCAATGCTATACCAGGGCAACTTGCAAAAAAATATGACGGTTCAGGAGTAGGGTGTCAGAGATAGATAACGGTCATGAGCAAGACCGTTAGGCAGGATTGAACAAGAAGAAGCCAAAACTAAACGACAGAGGATGTAATGGCTTAGAGAGGCCTCATCAAAACACGTAACGGTCTGATGCTAAACCGTCAGGCTTGACAGAACAAGATTGGACCAAAAAAACCCACAGGAAATGTGACGGCCCAGGGCTGGCGCGTCAGAGACAAGTGACGGCCCTACGATAGACCGTTAAAGAATGAAGTCTACTCCGAGATGGATTGTGCCGTGAGAGGCAAAATACGAGATAGGAAGCCCTCAATCCACTCTAGACTTCTCCCAGACTTAAGATAAAGCCTTCTAATCCAAACCTTATCACTTAAAAGCCAAAAGCAAGTCTTCAAAACTTGGAAACTTAGCCAAAAATCATAACTTGCTAAATTCTCTGCTACAAGGGCTAAAAAAACTTCTCTTAAGGGCAGAAAACATGATGAAGAGAAGCTTCGAGGTGATGGCCATGGAGGAGAAAATCTACACTGGACCCAAGGCCGCGAGAAAAGAATATGGAGAGCTACAAAGGCTAACCTCGATTCCCAAACATCTGAGTTCTAATGCTCAAAGAGTGGTAAACTCTCTTTACCTTAGCTAAGTTCATCAATTCTGCACTTCATCTTTCCTCATGATATTCCTCTTCTTCTTAGCCTCTTCCTGGTCCAAGATGTTATTCCAATATGAAGTGGGTGGCTCCCATGACAAAAGAACTCCCTCTTGAAGTTGTAGCAATCCTTAGGGCATGGCACCTCCAACCCTTGTTGGTTTTAGCCAAGCACTTTCAGAAATTATCATTAGATTGGCCAAGCATTTCAGCCCTTATAGAATTATGGCATCCACAAACACATACTTTCATCTTCCCTTCTTTTGAAGCTACAGTCCTATTAGGGGAGGTAGAAACCTACCTAGCGCTTCATAAGACTAAGGTGGGGGATGAAGACCTAGTTTGCTACACGGTGGAGCCTATTGACCCGTCCTTGATCTTGAGTGATTTCATCCATAATCCAAAGGACGTGAGGACCATGATCAGCCCACACCACATTCACTTGATACCCATGGCACAGTGGATAGTCTCTCATTGTAAAAACAAGTGGGAGAGATATGAAGCCATAGCCAAGGCGGTGTTGGTTTACTTATGCGGAGTCTTCCTTTTCACCACTACCGACCACCTCTTAGACACCCAAAATTTTAGCATTATCAGCGGGTTGTGGCGGGGAATGTCCATCTCTCAAGCGATCCTCTCATATCTCTATGAAGGACTAAGCTCCGCTTGCTTAGGAGGACCTCTATTTGGTTCCATGATACTCCTTGAGTGTTGGATAGGAGTGAGAATCAAATTCCAACCCAAGGAGGATGCAACTTCTGCCAGCCGGATCTTCGGGAGCCACCCTTTGTTCTTTATTGGAGGCGCTTCTGGATATTCTTCACAGGTTGAATGCAAGACGGCGGACAAGAAATTACAGGATGAATGGCGCCTCTTCTTCAACACCTTGCCAACGGAGAAATTCATTATGCGACCAAGAATCCTTCGGAGCACCTTGCTTAGAATACCGCGGCGTCAAGGCCTGGACCTCCAGCTAGTGGGAAATACTACCATGGCGATCTACAACCCGCACCGGTGCCATCTTCA
Source organism: Amorphophallus konjac (assembly GCA_022559845.1). Classification (NCBI taxonomy): domain Eukaryota; kingdom Viridiplantae; phylum Streptophyta; class Magnoliopsida; order Alismatales; family Araceae; genus Amorphophallus; species Amorphophallus konjac. The sequence goes on from CM040121.1 coordinate 254,149,635, forward strand.
GATCGGACTACCTCGGATTGAAGCTCCTGCACTATCACACTACGCTCCCCTTCTACCTAGGAAGATGGGGACCGAGGAAGATGAGAGAGTAGTTCGGAACACGCTGACCATGTGGGAGATCAGCAAGGTGCGTCCGTGGCAAGCAGAAGTGGAAGATAACGACGAAGCACGCCGTGGCTACATGAAGGACTTGAGGAAGATCCGCCCTCTTGCGGATAAGAAATTGAATGTAGCTTGATTTTTTTTTCTTGATGGAAGATGTTGGTGTAATTTACAATCAGAATTGAAACCTTATTAATCTTATGTTGCATTAAGTTTATTTGAATGAGATGGGAATGCCTTAGTTGTTATGCGCACGAGTTGTCGTTTGACTGGTTAAAGTGATCTAGAAAACACAGCCTCTGGAGAGTGTAACGGTCTCGAGTAGAGCCGCTAGAATGATGTAACGGTAGGGAGATAGGCCGTCAGGGTGATAGACCTGAGAATTAAGTTCTCTGGGGGATGTAACGGTCCCACGATAGACCGTTAGGAGGATGTAACGGTTGTGCCCCAGTCCGTTAGGGAGAGAGCTGCTGAGAGAATCAAAACAAAAGCCTGAAGGAATGTAACGGTCCAGGAAGGACTGTTAAATGAGTGTGACGGCCTACACCTGGCTTGTCACAGTCCTGAACCTGCACAGTTGTGAGATTTCAGTCTTCAAACTTAAACCTACGTTCTGCACACACTTAGACAAGAGACAAGTTAGATCTGTTCTTAGACTCAACCCCTTGCCTTGGAGCAAGTTAGAGAATGACCGTTTCTTGATATTTGGTCAAGGGGTGGAACCTTATTAAATAGGCAAAAAATATAATAGAAATCATGCGATGCATGCAATGCATATGATGGTGTTTTGGCGTTCTGGAAAATATCTGAATTTTTATGAAATTTTGGAAATATTTAATGTTTTTGGGTTTTGACACATGTGGTTTTTGTTGGATTTTGAAATATATGATGTTTTTGGGTTTTGAAAATCTTTGACGTTCTTGAATTTTGAAAATATTTGATGTTTTTTTTGGATTTTGAAATATTTGATGTTTTTGGATTTTGAAATATATGATGTTTTTGGATTTTGAAATATATGATATTTTTGGATTTTGAAAATATTTTATGTTTTTTTTTGGATTTTGAAATATTTGATGTTTTTGGATTTTGAAATATTTGATGTTTTTTGGATTTTCAAATATATGATGTTTTTGGATTTTGAAATATATGATATTTTTGGATTTTGAAAATATTTGATGTTTTTTTTTGGATTTTGAAATATTTGATGTTTTTGGATTTTGGAAACTAGTGCCTTCCCCTGACAGCGTGGGTCCTTCTTATTGTAACGAGAGTTCCTGAGGTTGGCGTGTAGCAAAGTGACAATCCCTGACCGAGGCCCAACTCGCATGATGGTGCTTCTACCAGGGCCATACCCAGGGTACTAGTCTTGATCCTAAAAAAGAAAATGGAACACGGGGCTAAGCTTAGGCCAGATCTAGAAGCTTTTAGGACTTGGGTTCCTCTCCGGACAACCCATCAGAGATTTGGTCTGTTGTGCCGGGGCTTTATGTCCATCATCGAACTTTAGTCCATTCTAGGCATGCGTGCGACCGGGCTCATTTGTCCCGCGGGGAACTGTACTACCACTCTTGCCATGCCTAGCTTTCTTTCTCTTTTTTTTTTGGAGCTTTGGAATTTTGGTGGGGTAGAATTTTGAGATAATGCTTTTGCTTTTGTCACAAAGATTGCTCCTTTGCTTTCTTTTTCTTTTTTCTTTTGCTCGTAGCGTTAGGTCATAACAAACTGCCCCTATTTGAGACTTCCTCTCGTCAGGGTGTCTAGATTGGTCATCGGCTCCTTATTCACCTCTTGCCCCTGGGTTCAGCCGAAGAAAGAAACAGACAGGGACCTCGATTTTCCCCCAAAGCATGGCCGAGGAGAAACGATGTTTACAAAGTGGGAAACCTGACCAGGGATGTCGTGTAGTGTGTGATTGCTGTACTCTGGACTCTTTATCGTAAAAGGGAGGGAACACCTCGCTGTCGGGGTGGCACTGATTAGACTCTAAGGAAAGAAACTCTTAAGATACAACCCATTCCAAGCGTGAGAGAGCTCCTCACCTTCTGCGTTCACCAAGCGATAAGCATTTCCTGGATAAGTCTCTTTTACAACAACCGGCCCTTCCCGGTTATGTTGTAATTTAGACCTAGGACCTGCAGACCGAATGAATTTACGTTTCAAGACCATATCACCTTTTAGAAATTTACGTTCAATTACCTTCTTTTGAAAATAACGCGAAACTCTCTTTTGATAAACGAATACGTGATCGGCCGCATTCACCCTCTTCTCATCTAAGAGTTCCAGCTGAACAAGCAATGCCTCCCGACGTTCGTCGAGATTAAGTTCCTTATCGAGCTGCACTCTAAGGGAAGGGATCAAGATCTCATATGGGAGCACCGCCTCCATCCCATAGGTAAGAGCATAGGGAGTTTGTCCCGTAGGAGTACGGACGGAGGTGCGGTAAGCCCACAGAGCTTCCACTAATCTTTCTGGCCAATCGGAAAACTTATGAGATTCACATGTTTTCTTGATGATTTTAAGAAGGGTTTTGTTAGTGGCCTTGGCTTGACCGTTGCCTTGAGAATAATATGGAGATGAATGATGCAATGCAATATTGAACTTCTTACATAGGTCCTTGAGCTCTTGAGATACAAACTGGGGTCCGTTATTGGTGATGATGCTGCTTGGTACTCCGAACCGTGAGATGATATTCTTCATGATAAAGCGGCACACCGTTGAAGCTTTGATCTCTGCGTATGCTTCTGCTTCGGCCCATTTGGTGAAGTACTCAGTGGCGGTAAGGATAAATGATTTCTGCTTTATCTGAGAATTAGGATCACCGAGCGGGCCGACAACATCGAAAGTCCACATAGAGAATGGCCAAGGAGTGGAAAGAGGATGGAGAGACGAAGCTGGAGCATAGATTTTATCAGCATGGAGTTGGCATTTAAGACACCTTCGGACGTAGAGGGAGCAATCTTCCTCTAGAGTGGGCCAATAGTAGCCCTGCCTAAGGATCTTCTTTGCTAGAGCCTGGCCATTGACATGACCTCCACACTCACTGTAATGGGCTACTTCAGCTACCTTCCAAGCCTCATCATCATCTAAGCATCTCATGAGCATTCCATTGGTAGCGCGCCTGTATAATTCTCCTGTAATAATGGTATACCTTGAGGCGACTCTTCTTATTGACTTACGCTGCTCGGCATTTGCCCCTTCTGGGAACGATCCTTCTTTGCAAAACAACTCAATCTCGTGATACCAAGGTAATTCTTCTTCCTCCAGGATCTCTTCTAGCTCCATCAGAGATACTTCCTTGAGATCTTCCTTCTCAGCCCTCGCCTCTACAGCTTTCCTAAGGTTGATGTACCAAGGATCCTGAAGAGAGGGTGCATCTAATCTCTGAACGATGATAGTCTCAGTGCTCCGACTGAGAGGGAAAGATAGAGTGGAAGCAAGAGATGCTAGAGCATCAGCTAGGATGTTCTGAGACCTAGGAGTATATATATAGATCAGCTTACGGAATTGCCTAGCTAGGAGCGTGACCAAATCTTGATAAGGCTTGAGCTTGGGGTCACGAGTACGGTAAGTAGACAGAACTTACCGCAGGATGAGCTGAGAGTCTCCTATGATATTCAAGTACCGCGCGCCTAGGAGATAGGCGTGCTTCAATCCAGCCAGGAGAGCCTCATACTCGGCGATGTTATTGGTAGCATGAAATCGAAGTTGATAAGCAAAGGGAATAGTCACTCCCTCTGGAGTGAGCAGAACAGCGCCGATCCCTCAGCCTTGAGAATTGAGTGCACCATCGAAGTGCAGAGACCAAAAGGGATGATGAGAGATAGCAGAGAGATGCTCATCAGGGAAATCATCCTGAATAGAATCAGTGTGAGGGATGGGAAGATGGGCAAGATGCTCAGCGATGGCGTACCCTTTGAACGCCTTCTGAACGACAAAAGTAATATCGAATTGGGAGAGGAAGCTCTGCCAGCGAGCTAACCTACTAGAAAGGACATGCTTTTCTAAGAGATAGCGGATCGGGTCCATTCTAGAGATCAACCTAACTGGGTGGGCAAGGAAGTAATGTTTAAGCTTCTGAGCTACCCACACTAAGGCGGCACAAGTCTTCTCCATAGCGGTGTATCTGGACTCAGTTGGGTTAAACAATCGAGAGAGGTAATAAGCAGCCCGCTCTTTCCCTTTATCATCTACTTGTGCTAAGACCGCCCCTAGGGAGTCCTCAATGACCGAGATGTATAGGATCAGGGGTTTCCCAGGGACAGGAGGTTGCAAAACTGGGGGATTGGATAGATATTCTTTTAGGTCTTCATAGGCCTTCTGACTGTCACGCCCCGAGCGCGGAAGATACCCGGAGATGCGCGACGTGTCTATATCAATCATGTCAATCAGAGTGGTCGTGTATTCGACACAAAGACAGAGATGCGCAAAATAGCAAGATAACCCAATCCTTTATTTCATAATGGATAGACTATTACAAATCCAATACTCTGTTTAATAAAAAGAAAAGTACATAGTTGACTCGAGAAAACTATAGAAAAGACTATATGACACTTGGAGAATCTCTATCTCTTTCACTCTTGATTATTCCCATCCGATTGACTTCCATCATCGTCGGACTTACCTGAAAAGTAAAAAAGGACAAACGGAATGAGCGAACGCTCAGTAGGAAATTATATCTCAAGTACTAGCGAGGGGTTTAAGTAATTACATTTTCATGAATGCAATAAAGCTATGCATGCTCGCATAAAACGACAAGATAGAGAGAATGTAATATCAAGAAAATAAGACGAACTTAGTCATGAACTTCCAACAAGATGACAAGTATATTCAAGGTATTCAAGCAAGCACGTTTAACAAGTCATGTCAAGAACTTTGGCTATCATGTATCAAGCAAGTAAATTACCCCTTTTCGGGCCACGCATTTCATGTAAAGTCAAGTACGATTCAAGTACAAGATGTGTGTGGAATGTCCAATCAGGCAAGTCAAGTACTCGGTATAATGCCAGATACCTTATCATTTTAACTCCCATGGGCACAAGTACTTTCGGGTGCTCCTCCCAGGACCAGATCGGGCCCTATATGCGCAGGCATTTATCATGTGTTTTTGACATCCACTCTCGTTTATATAGCCAACATAGAATTTCAATAATCAAGCTTGTAGACACGTATGACAACTTTGATAGAATAGAGTCCAAAATATGACAAAGGACATAGAATGGCGATAATAACGGTATAATCACGATGTCGATAAAACTAGGTAGAATATGGTTCCCTTAACTTAGGTACCATGACAAATCAATATGGACATTCTTTATATAGAATTTAGGTCCACATGAACATAAGATCAAGCAAGATACCCTCATTCTTATCATAGAATTGAGGTTTACAAGAATGACATGATATGGCATGATATCATCATCCCATTAAGAATTTCTTATGATATACTCTTTGTATAATCATAAGGGCCGGTATACCATGTTTCTTTAGATTGACATGGCAAAAACTGTGTAATGGGTTTTTAGGGTACAACCAGCTCAGTCGGCCTTGAGGGAATCCAAGGCTACGAGGAGTCTTACGGAGGTCTCTATGACTAACTCGCTAGTCCAAAGGAACGGAATGTCCAATGGAGAGCTTGTATGTCAATGAGAGTTGAGTGTGATCGATAAATCAACATGAAACGTGGGACTATACTCACGGAGTGGAGAATAGTGCCGATATATATATATATATATGTATAATATGAAACCATCGGTAATAGAATCAGGATAAAATCAGTTTACAGTAAAATAACGACTTAAGTAAAGTCGTGTATTGAATAATTAACGCCTAACAGAAGGGCGTTTACATATATTGCCAATTTGCAGAATTTCCATTATTTCATTAATTTATCAAAAACACGCCTTTCCTGGGGGCGTTTCTTCAAAGTTGACGACTGCAGAGGCAGGCGTCTCATCATTTACATATTCGACAGGATATAATTATTCTCAGAAATTTATCAAAAACGCGCCCTTGGAAGGGGCGTTACTTTCTAATTCCATTTTACAGAATATGTGAATTTCAGGATTTTAACAGATACACGCCCTAGGAAGGGGCGTTTCTTTTCAGATTCACGCCTTGTACTGGGGCGTTAGAATATGGAAAACGACTTTGTCCAAGTCGTGAATTTCAAGGGATTTACGATATTTTAATAAATAATATTTCGAGAGACAGGAGACATGTCATGGCAGTAAAATTTAACAGGAATTCACAGAGTCATGCAAGATATTAAAAATCAATATTTCATATGTATTGTAATTTTTAAACAGGATCAATTATTAATCACATGCGATTCTTATGAAATTAACGCCTGCGTAGAGGGCGTCAAATATTAAATTGACGACCACTAGCATGGTCGTTTCTTTTAAATTAGCGCCCTAATCAAGGGTGTTTCTTTCAAAATTTTGCAGAAAACGTAATAAAACCTTATAAACAGTATGCATGCCATGCTCATATACGTATGTATAGATATCTTGCATTAATTCTTATTTGGGCTACAATAACTTGAGAAAATCCTACCTTTAAGAGTTGATTTGGAGATGACGATTTGCAGATTGATATGAAGAAGGGAGAAAACTCTGTTGCTTAAACAGCAACCAATAACTTCAGCCGTATCAGCAGGAAGAAGTCTTTATGTTCAACTGATGAACCCCTTTCGACTGAACTTCCTACAGAGAAATACGAAGAAACATTAATATTTTCTTCATAATACCTGACCGAAGGTAAAGGAAAGATTATTACCTTTGTTCTTCACAACCCCAATGCTTCTTCAACCTGGAAGAAGGAAGAAGTCGAATTAATGATCGTCCACCAAATCAAAAAGGGACAGAGAGAAGGAAGAGCTATTGCTCTGTAATTACCTTCAGAGAACTCGAACGCCAAATAGCGTTCACGGGTTCGAGCAGTAGATTATTTATAGGGTTATGGAAGTCCTATTAAAAGTAGTGTTTGATTGAGGGTAACATATCCCCAATAGAGTCCTTACTCTAATAGACACTTACTAGATTAGGTTAATCTTTCCCTGGATAAGCTCTGGGTTCGAACGAGTCACGAACTGAATTAACGCCTTTGGTCAGGGCGTGTATTCTTTAATTAACGCCTTGCATAAGGGCGTTTCTTAAAAAGCGCCTTGAAAAAGGGCGTTTCGTGTTTTAAAACACGCCCAAGATAGAGGCGTTTCTTTTACTTATCCATTTGGTCGCGTGAGAACTGACGACCGTAGGTGTGGGCGTCCTTTCTTTATTCACGCCATGGATAGAGGCGTTTCTTTATAAATTAACGCCTTAATAAGAGGCGTTATTTTTAATTTGTTTTATTTCGTCCAATTAACCCTATTCCTTTTATATATATATTACTTCTGTAATATATATGTTTTAATTCATTTCAATTATTCATTTATTAGGGTTGCTACACCCTCCCCCACTTAAAAAGAATTTGGTCCCCAAATTCAATATATATATATAATTATACGTGGAGAGTGTAGGACATATACCTCTTAGAATAACTCGGGAAATCGTTTCTTCATAGATTCCTCGGTCTCCCATGTCGCTTCGCGTTCAGGATTCTTATTCCATTGCACCTTAAGCATGGGAATAACCTTATTCCTTAGAGCTCGTATTTCTCGATCTAATATCTTTAAAGGCCTCTGTTCATATGTGAGATCTTTCTGGATCACCAGATCTCCATGCTCAATAATATGTGACGGATCGTGCACATACTTCTTCAACATAGATATGTGAAATACATTGTGTACCTCGGACAACTGAGGAGGCAACGCGATGCGATAAGCAACCTCGCCAACTCTTTCGAGTACCTCAAATGGTCCGATGAATCTTGGCGTAAGCTTGCCCTTAACACCAAATCTTCGTATGCCACGTCCAGGGGATATTTTAAGAAATACATGATCTCCAACCTGGAATTCAAGATCTCTTCTCCTGGTATCAGCATAAGCCTTTTGCCTTGTCTGAGCAACTTGTAATCTTTCTCTGATTACCTGTATCTTCTCAGTTGTATCCCTTACCATGTCTGGACCTAATAGTTGTTTCTCTCCAACTTCGTTCCAACATATGGGAGATCGGCAACTCCTTCCGTATAAGGCTTCGAAAGGTGCCATTTGGATACTAGCTTGGTAGCTATTATTATATGCAAATTCAACTAAAGGTAAGTGGTCATGCCAGCTTCCTCCAAAGTCAATAATGCATGCTCTCAGCATATCTTCAACAACTTGATTAGTTCGCTCGGTCTGACCATCCGTTTGTGGGTGAAAAGCAGTACTAAAGTTGAGCCTTGTCCCCAACGAATGTTGTAATCCCTTCCAAAAATGAGAAGTAAAACGGGGATCTCTATCAGACACGATTGAGACAGGAATTCCATGTATCCTGACTATTTCTTTAATGTATAGTGCAGCTAGCACATCAATTGACCATCGGCTTTTGATTGGCAAGAAATGTGCCGATTTAGTCAATCGGTCAATGATAACCCAGATTCCATCATGTCCTCCTTTAGATTTAGACAAACCCATGATGAAGTCCATACCAATATCCTCCCATTTCCACTTAGGAATATCTAGAGGATGTAGTTTTCCCGCAGGCTTTTGGTGTTCCGCCTTGACCTGTTGGCATGTGAGACAGCGTGATACATAGTCCGCTATTTCTCTTTTCATATTGGGCCACCAAAAGTTCCTCTTTACATCTTGGTACATTTTAGTTGATCCAGGATGAATAGTGTATCTTGATCTGTGAGCTTCATCTAAGATCTTCTTCTTTAATTCCGGACAATCGGGTACACAAGTTCTATCTTTGAACGATAATCTTCCATCAGAAGTTAGTTGAAAATCAGATTGTCCTTCTAATCTGCCTTTGATTTCTACTAACATAGGATCATCATCCTGAAGTGTTTGTATCTCAGATAACAAATCTGACTGTATGCTTACATGGGATAGTGTGACAAATTTGGATTCCGTGTCTAAGCTTATATTGAGCTCGGAGAATTGTTCAAGTAACCTCCATTCTTGTATCATACAATTGGCTATCCTTGCTCTCGGCTTTCGACTAAGGGCATCAGCCACATAATTACCCTTTCCGGGATGGTATTGTATACTGAAGTCGAAGTCCTTGAGATATTCTAGCCAGCGTCTTTGTCTCATGTTCAGCTCCTTTTGTGAAAATAGATATTTGAGACTTTTGTGATCGGAGTATACAGTGAACTGTACCCCATAGAGATAGTGTCTCCATATCTTTAGGGCAAATACTACCGCGGCCAGTTCCAAGTCATGGACGGGGTAATTCTCCTCATGCTTCTTCAGTTGACGAGAAGAGTATGCTATGACCTTCCCTTGTTGCATTAGAACACATCCGAGGCCAATGCCAGAAGCATCAGTGTAGACCTCGAATTTCTCTCCTTCAATTGGTAGGGCTAAGACCGGAGCTGTGGTGAGATGATCCTTGAGAGTTTGAAAACTGCTTTCACATTCCTCACTCCATTCATATCGGATCTCCTTACGAGTTAATCTTGTAAGTGGTACGGCGATCTTAGAGAAATCTTTGATAAATCGCCGATAATAGCCTGCAAGACCTAAGAAACTTCTGATCTCGCTTGCATTAGTGGGTCTCTCCCAGTTTCTCACAGCTTCAACTTTTGACGGATCCACAGATAAACCGTCCTTGGATATGACATGTCCGAGAAAAGCCACTTCTTCAAGCCAGAACTCGCATTTGCTGAGTTTAGCATATAATTGATTTGTCCTCAAGACTTGCAATGCAATCCTCAAATGCTCTTCATGTTCTTCCTTAGTCTTAGAATATATCAATATATCATCAATGAAGACTACTATGAATTGATCCAAGTAAGGCCTGAATATGCTATTCATTAACTGCATAAAGGCAGCAGGGGCATTTGTTAGTCCAAAAGGCATAACAACAAATTCGTAATGGCCATACCTGCTTCTGAATGCAGTCTTGTGAATGTCATCGTCCTTGATTCTTAATTGATGATATCCCGACCTGAGATCAATCTTGGAGAAATATTTGGATCCTGAAATCTGATCAAATAACTCATCGATTCTCGGCAGTGGATACTTGTTCTTGATAGTAAGATGATTCAACTGTCGATAGTCGATACACAATCTCATGGACCCATCCTTCTTCTTTACAAATAAGACTGGTGCTCCCCACGGGGAAGTACTTGGTCTAATAAACCCTTTTCGGATTAGTTCCATCAACTGCTCCTTCAACTCCTTGAGTTCAGCAGGGGACATTCTATATGGTGCCTTGGAAACAGGACCGGCACCAGGGACTAAGTCAATGGTGAAGGCCACTTCTCTTTGAGGGGGTAATCCCGGCAATTCTTCCGGAAATACGTCTGGAAATTCTCGAACTACCTGAATGTCCTCTATCTTGGTTTCTTTAGCTTCTTTAATAGTGACAAAAGCAAGGAAGGATACACATCCTTTCTTGACGAGCTTGCTTGCTCGAAGAGCCGAGATAAGAGGGGATTTGCTTCGACTCTTAGGACTAGTATAAGTCAGTTCCGGAAATTCCTGGAAAACAATCTTGCTATCACGGCAATCAACCGTTGCCTGGTATTTGGATAACCAATCTGCCCCTAGTATAACATCATATTCTTTTAGATCTAAGCAGATAAGATCAATAGGAAAATTCTTTCCTCGAACCAATACCTCACAATTTTGGTAATGATGTGTGATATCCGTCTCGTTTCCGAGAGGAGTAGACAATATTATCTTCATCCATTCTGGTTCTAGAGGTAATGGGTCAGCAAACTTCTTGGAAATAATGGAATGCGATGCACCCGTATCAAATAAAACATGTGCATATTTAGAACAAATTTTTAATGTACCTTCCACCAATCCGCCTTCTTCTTCTGGTTCGGTCCCTTGGATTGCATGAAGACGAGCATTCTTTGTCACTGGACGTTTACCCTCACCGGCTTGGTCATTCATTAATGGACAATCGGGAATCCGATGTTCACGACTCCCACAACGGAGACATGCTCCTAATTTCCTCCAGCATTCTTCTGTTTTGTGACCAGCCTTGTCACAATGCTTGCATACTACGTTTGAAGGGGTAGTGGTGATAGAGAAAGGCTTGGATTTCTTGTACTTCTGATCTTGAGAGGAAGAACCTCCATTATTGGGCCTCTTCTTAAAGTTGGGTTTAAAAGAACCCGAACTTGTGACTTGCTCCTTTTTGTCTTTCCCACGGATCCTATCAGATAATTCCGTGGCATCTTCAAGCAACTGAGCTCGGCGCACCATTTCAGTATAAACTTGAATATCCATAGGCGCCAATTGAGTAATGTAGTGAGGCCTAAGCCCATTAAGAAATCTACGAGCTTTCATCTTTTCCGTGCTAATCAAATGCTTAGCATATCTAGACAGTCTAGAGAACTGTGCTTCATAATCAGCCACCGATAAAGATCTTTGCTTTAATGCGGCAAATTCGGCGGCCTTCTTTTCCTGGACCCTATCAGAGAAATATTTGGCGTTGAAATATTCAACGAATTCACCCCATGTAACTTGAGTTGGGTCAATAGTAGCTTCAATCGACTCCCACCAGCATCTAGCATCCTTTTCTAACTGGAAAGTAGCTAATAAGACTTTGTCCTGATCCGTGCATTGCATAACACGGAATATACGTTCAATCTCCCGAACCCAATGCTCGGCATCGTCTGGATCGGTCGATCCCATGAACTTCGGGGGATTCATATTCTTGAATGCTTGGTGTAAGCTTCCAGCTCGTGGAGCACCACCTTGTGCTACCTGTTGTAGCACTTGGGTCATCCCTTGAAGGGTACGCTGCATGTTGCGCCATTGAGCACGTTCGGCAGCCATTATCCTACAATTACGATAGCTACGTTAGTATTATATCACTATGATCTTATAAAGGACTCATTGATCATTTAACCCTTGGTTCTACCCACTCTCACTTGGTTAAAGGTTTTGAAACCTATCCTTGGACTTGGGTTTCCTAGGAATTGAATACCTTAGGCTCTGATACCACAAAGACTGTCACGCCCCGAGCGCGGAAGATACCCGGAGATGCGCGACGTGTCTATATCAATCATGTCAATCAGAGTGGTCGTGTATTCGACACAAAGACAGAGATGCGCAAAATAGCAAGATAACCCAATCCTTTATTTCATAATGGATAGACTATTACAAATCCAATACTCTGTTTAATAAAAAGAAAAGTACATAGTTGACTCGAGAAAACTATAGAAAAGACTAGATGACACTTGGAGAATCTCTATCTCTTTCACTCTTGATTATTCCCATCCGATTGACTTCCATCATCGTCGGACTTACCTGAAAAGTAAAAAAGGACAAACGGAATGAGCGAACGCTCAGTAGGAAATTATATCTCAAGTACTAGCGAGGGGTTTAAGTAATTACATTTTCATGAATGCAATAAAGCTATGCATGCTCGCATAAAACGACAAGATAGAGAGAATGTAATATCAAGAAAATAAGACGAACTTAGTCATGAACTTCCAACAAGATGACAAGTATATTCAAGGTATTCAAGCAAGCACGTTTAACAAGTCATGTCAAGAACTTTGGCTATCATGTATCAAGCAAGTAAATTACCCCTTTTCGGGCCACGCATTTCATGTAAAGTCAAGTACGATTCAAGTACAAGATGTGTGTGGAATGTCCAATCAAGCAAGTCAAGTACTCGGTATAATGCCAGATACCTTATCATTTTAACTCCCATGGGCACAAGTACTTTCGGGTGCTCCTCCCAGGACCAGATCGGGCCCTATATGCGCAGGCATTTATCATGTGTTTTTGACATCCACTCTCGTTTATATAGCCAACATAGAATTTCAATAATCAAGCTTGTAGACACGTATGACAACTTTGATAGAATAGAGTCCAAAATATGACAAAGGACATAGAATGGCGATAATAACGGTATAATCACGATGTCGATAAAACTAGGTAGAATATGGTTCCCTTAACTTAGGTACCATGACAAATCAATATGGACATTCTTTATATAGAATTTAGGTCCACATGAACATAAGATCAAGCAAGATACCCTCATTCTTATCATAGAATTGAGGTTTACAAGAATGACATGATATGGCATGATATCATCATCCCATTAAGAATTTCTTATGATATACTCTTTGTATAATCATAAGGGCCGGTATACCATGTTTCTTTAGATTGACATGGCAAAAACTGTGTAATGGGTTTTTAGGGTACAAGCAGCTCAGTCGGCCTTGAGGGAATCCAAGGCTACGAGGAGTCTTACGGAGGTCTCTATGACTAACTCGCTAGTCCAAAGGAACGGAATGTCCAATGGAGAGCTTGTATGTCAATGAGAGTTGAGTGTGATCGATAAATCAACATGAAACGTGGGACTATACTCACGGAGTGGAGAATAGTGCCGATATATATATATATATATATGTATAATATGAAACCATCGGTAATAGAATCAGGATAAAATCAGTTTACAGTAAAATAACGACTTAAGTAAAGTCGTGTATTGAATAATTAACGCCTAACAGAAGGGCGTTTACATATATTGCCAATTTGCAGAATTTCCATTATTTCATTAATTTATCAAAAACACGCCTTTCCTGGGGGCGTTTCTTCAAAGTTGACGACTGCAGAGGCAGGCGTCTCATCATTTACATATTCGACAGGATATAATTATTCTCAGAAATTTATCAAAAACGCGCCCTTGGAAGGGGCGTTACTTTCTAATTCCATTTTACAGAATATGTGAATTTCAGGATTTTAACAGATACACGCCCTAGGAAGGGGCGTTTCTTTTCAGATTCACGCCTTGTACTGGGGCGTTAGAATATGGAAAACGACTTTGTCCAAGTCGTGAATTTCAAGGGATTTACGATATTTTAATAAATAATATTTCGAGAGACAGGAGACATGTCATGGCAGTAAAATTTAACAGGAATTCACAGAGTCATGCAAGATATTAAAAATCAATATTTCATATGTATTGTAATTTTTAAACAGGATCAATTATTAATCACATGCGATTCTTATGAAATTAACGCCTGCGTAGAGGGCGTCAAATATTAAATTGACGACCACTAGCATGGTCGTTTCTTTTAAATTAGCGCCCTAATCAAGGGTGTTTCTTTCAAAATTTTGCAGAAAACGTAATAAAACCTTATAAACAGTATGCATGCCATGCTCATATACGTATGTATAGATATCTTGCATTAATTCTTATTTGGGCTACAATAACTTGAGAAAATCCTACCTTTAAGAGTTGATTTGGAGATGACGATTTGCAGATTGATATGAAGAAGGGAGAAAACTCTGTTGCTTAAACAGCAACCAATAACTTCAGCCGTATCAGCAGGAAGAAGTCTTTATGTTCAACTGATGAACCCCTTTCGACTGAACTTCCTACAGAGAAATACGAAGAAACATTAATATTTTCTTCATAATACCTGACCGAAGGTAAAGGAAAGATTATTACCTTTGTTCTTCACAACCCCAATGCTTCTTCAACCTGGAAGAAGGAAGAAGTCGAATTAATGATCGTCCACCAAATCAAAAAGGGACAGAGAGAAGGAAGAGCTATTGCTCTGTAATTACCTTCAGAGAACTCGAACGCCAAATAGCGTTCACGGGTTCGAGCAGTAGATTATTTATAGGGTTATGGAAGTCCTATTAAAAGTAGTGTTTGATTGAGGGTAACATATCCCCAATAGAGTCCTTACTCTAATAGACACTTACTAGATTAGGTTAATCTTTCCCTGGATAAGCTCTGGGTTCGAACGAGTCACGAACTGAATTAACGCCTTTGGTCAGGGCGTGTATTCTTTAATTAACGCCTTGCATAAGGGCGTTTCTTAAAAAGCGCCTTGAAAAAGGGCGTTTCGTGTTTTAAAACACGCCCAAGATAGAGGCGTTTCTTTTACTTACCCATTTGGTCGCGTGAGAACTGACGACCGTAGGTGTGGGCGTCCTTTCTTTATTCACGCCATGGATAGAGGCGTTTCTTTATAAATTAACGCCTTAATAAGAGGCGTTATTTTTAATTTGTTTTATTTCGTCCAATTAACCCTATTCCTTTTATATATATATTACTTCTGTAATATATATGTTTTAATTCATTTCAATTATTCATTTATTAGGGTTGCTACACTGACAGTCTTGATTCCATTCAAACTTAACCCCCGCCTTAAGCAATTCATAAAACGGACGGTACCTTTGAGAATGTTGGGATATGAATCTTCTGATGAATTGTAATCGACCAATCAATCCTCAAAGTTCTGTGATGTTCTTCGGTGGAGGCATGTCCATGACGGCTTGCGCTTTGTTAGGATCAATCTGGATCCCCCGTTTGCTCACTATGAAACCTAACAGCTTCCCTGAAGAGACTCCGAATACACACTTCTTCGTATTCATTTTAAGCTTGTACTCCTTGGCTCTTTGCAGCACCTTAGCCAGGATAGAGGGGTGTTCTTCTTTAGTTTTTGACTTCACCATAATGTCATCCACGTAGGCTTCCATATAGATATGCATCATGTCGTGGAAGATGGCCATCATCGCCCTTTGATAGGTGGCACCCGCGTTCTTCAGACCGAACGGCATAACCACATAACAATACGTAACCCATAGCGTGGTGAAGGAGGTTTTCTTTTGATCTTCCGGAGCGAGACAGATCTGATTATAGCTTGAGTAACCATCCATGAATGATAAAACTTCATACCCGACGGTGCTATCGACTAGGACGTCTATGTGAGGCAGTGAGAAATCATCTTTGGGACATGCTTTATTGAGATCCCTGAAATCGATGCAGATACGCACCTTTCCATCCTTCTTGATAATAGGGACTATGTTTGCCACCCATTGAGGATATAGAACAACTCTAATGAATCTGGCCTTGTATAACTTGTCAACTTATTCCTTATGTTGAGTTTGATGGACACAGTCTATCACCACGAAATGTGGATCCAGAGGGGGGTGAATAGATCTAATGCCTATTTAAAAACCAATGTAAGGTTCAAATGTGGAATATAGGCAAATCTGCTAAATCACTAACCCTGATACTAGATTTCAACAGAACCGAATCAAGCTCTTAAAGTAAACAAGACAACCAGTAGCACACAATTCATAGACAATCACACAAACACAAAACACCCACGATTTTTAGGTGGTTCGGTCAAGGACCTACGTCCACCCCACACTCAACCGAGTATGGCTTACTACAGCGCAGTACAGCTTGCGTCTGCTGGGCACTACAGCTTGGCCAACAACTGCTGATACACAGCTTCGCTGGGCACTACAGCTTGCCGACCAGAGGAATAGATCCTCTGCAACTGCTGGGGAAATACAGCTTAACCCATCCAGTGGAGACTTCCACTGCAAATCCGCTGACTCACAGCTTGAAGAAACAAGAATTCGGAAATGAAAGATAGAAGCAAAACGAAAATGAAAAACCCAAAATGGAAATGTAGCTCGAATGAGCAATGCTCAGCTCTGGTTTCTGAACCAGGAGACTGAGATACAACCTCTCAAACAAAAACTCTCACAATCTCACTCTCTCGATCAAGCTCTCTCAACTCATCTCTCTTGATCTTCTCTTCTCTCTTTTTCTTCTTTTCTGTTTCTCTTCTCACAGTGGATCGATGGCACTCTACTGCTTTCAGAATTGCTATATAGACTTTGCTCTCTTCAGATTTCGATCAACCTCCATCTGAACACCAAGGTTTAAATATATACTGGCAGCAGGTGGATAAGGGCGCGTGGTTTCCACGTTTTCCCGCCCAAGGGATTTGCTAGATCCGAGGCAACTTTATCCACGTGTCATCATCTGATCACCTCGTCCTCCTGGGATCACGAGCCATGTCAGCAATCCTTGTAGAGAATCCCTGTCAGACATAGTATCGGATTATCAGTTTAAGCATAAACCCTGTACAGACATCATAGTATGCACAATGTAGTGTATAGACTTTCCAATGTCTAGACTTGCAGATGTGAACGACATAATGTATAGACTTTAGGTGTGAAGACATTGTGAATGAAAATGCAATGTTCAGACTTCATTGTATAGACTTGGAGAACCTGAATCAATGTGCATACTTGGAACGCCTGAAGACAAGTGTCCAGACTTGGAATCAATGAAGGCGTTGGCTGTACAGACTTGGCCAAACAATCCGATGTAGAGACTTGAGGCATGGAGGCCAATGTACAGACTTGGAAAGTTAAGACCATTATACAGACTTCACCTCGTGCCAGCTACAGAGAAGGAATGTATAGACGTAACAGTCTCCCTGGCTGTACAGACTTGACCAAAGCAAAGGCAATCGGATGTACAGACTTTAGAGGATGCAAACTCTGTATAGACTCTGAGGTCCAAAGGCAATGTACAGACTTTGCCTTAGAAACGAATGTATAGACTTTGCCTTAGAAACGAGTGTTTAGACTTTGAAGCAAACGCCAGGTAACGATGTGTAGACTTGGCCAGAAAATGTAGAGAAAGGTATGAGTGTATTGACTTGGCCAAACGTAGGGAAAGGTGAGGAGTGTATAGACTATGCTTCACTTCGAGCAGCCACAGTGATGTGTAGACTTAGCCTTTGAGATGTGACTGTACAGACTTGGAGAGTTGAAGCCAATGTACAGACTTGATGATATCAAACCGATGTATAGACTTGCAAATGCGAAGCCAATGTACAGACTTTATGATATGAAGCCAATGTACAGACTTGCAGATGCGAAGCCGATGTACAGACTTTAAAGGCTGTGAACAACAAGGCATGCTGTACAAACTTACTCAATCAACTGATGTATAGACTTTGAAGGATTTGAACGGGAGAATGTATAGACTTTAAGAACCGAAGCTCACGTTGTACAGACTTTGTTACCCAAACGATCAATGTATGGACTTGTACAGTGAAACGATGTATAGACTTCACCAAGACACTGCATGTACAATATGATGCGATGTACACACTTTGAAGAACAACATCCAATGTATAGACTTGATAAAACACTCACGAGTGTATAGACTTCGTTGTACACAGTTGTGAAGTTGAATGCAAGACAAGGCTGTACAGACTTGATGAATAATGCAAGTTAGACGAATGTATAGACTTGCATTCATTAAGTAAATGGATGTGCATACTTGGAAGATCACTGATGGCTGTACAGGCTTTGCTTCAATGTATAGACTTCACTCTAGCAGGTAATGCAGCAACATATATACTTTGAACTTGAACATGCAGTGTATAGACTATGCAATGCACTGTGGATGTATGGACTTGCAACGACGGGCAATGTATAGACTATGCACAGTCCAATGAATGGACTTTAACTAAGGTGAACAATGTACACACTTAGCCGATGTGCAGACTTTAACAATGTGATGCAATGTGTTGACGCTGCAATGTATGCCAATGTATAGAGTTTCATGCTGCAAAGCACTGTGAAGACTTGTGAGTGTGTGCAGAACACAGTATAGACTCTGACTGCATTATGTACATAGATAACCTGATAAAAGCAATTTCATCAAAATAGGAACTGTTGCCAATCAATCAAAACAAATAATCAATCAAGATAAGGCGTTGCCAAAGAAATGAAGCAAATGCCAACATCATCGACATAGAGGAGTCACAACAATCTCCCCCTTTTTGATGATGGCAACCCCTTATTAAATAGAATAACAACATCTTGTCAAACAGATGTATGTTTATGTATTTTGATGAAAAACATAATTTTTTATTCAGATTGACATGCAGATGCCATGAATGCATGCTACACAATGCAAGCAACATATTCTCCCCCTGTAAATGAATTCAGAATTCAGACAACATATTCTCCCCCTAGACAATATTCTCCCCCTTTGCCATCAACAAAGAGGAGGGAAAGGGAATGCAAGGGAAAAATCAAGAAGTTAGCTGACTGGCATTCTGAACAAGTAGTTCATGAATAAGCATGCTAAAGCACAGAGTCTTCAGGTATATGAATTTAGAAACTACTTTCAGACAGAGTGCTGGTTTAAAGACTATAAAATTTTGAGTTCATGCACTACAATCAATAGATAAGTTCGCTGTGCATGATAAAACAATAAACCAGAATCACATTTGCATGAGAGAGTCAGTTTCAAAATATCTTACTTTCATAGTCTCAAAAAATGATTGAGAGATACCAAGTCATGTATTAACAAATTGACATTCATGAAATTTCTTTCGATGGAGTAGCATTTTCAATACAAGTTCATTAAGGGGCATTCAGGTGCCATTGTCTTTTTGCATAGGGGTATACATTTATTAGACGCCAATACCCCTAGATACTCAACATGATGGACCATTCTGCCATGATCAAACTCAATAAAAAGTGATTTTCACCTTTTTGTGTGAGGGTACACGTTTATCAGACGCCAGTTACCCCCAAGTACTCAATGAAACCACCCTACTGTTTTGATCATTTTATACAGAGATAGCTGATGCACCTCATGACATAAGTGTTGTCCACTTCTTTGATGGATCACTCAGTTTCTCAGTGATTTACCAGTCATTGCTCTGCCAATTTTATTGTGCAATGATTTTCAATGTTTTTCAATATCTTTCTTAGCTGTCCTTTACTCCTTTATATGTTTTAGAATGACTTGTTTAAGAACAATACACATACTTAGCTTCTCTAACATGATTTCAGATATGATTAGCTTTGTCTGACATGAAATAAGATAAGGGTTGAGAGTTTTATCAATTTTCAGCTTACTACTATACTGATTGCAATTTTTTAAACTCCAAAAAGTTATAAAATTTAAACCATTAGGTCAGTCCTTAAGCAATTCAAATTCTTACAACTGAAGAAGTCCATTTTCTATTGCTTAGAAATCAGAACTGACTAACAGATTGTCATAATATCAGAATCGACATTCAGAATTAAAGGATGAACGAATTCAAGAAAGTTGAAGACACTCAGAATTTCTAGCAGAAACTCCCCCTGTCTATATGCATGCAATTTTGCAAATGAATGGCAAGAATTGAATGAGAGAGAGCTTAGACACAATCATGACTAAATGATATGCAATGATGATCATGAGTGTGATGCCACATTCAACATCCACAGGTTTATTCAAGCTATCAGATGTAAGTCCAAATCAGAAATTTTATTCAAGGCAGCTGAACATCTCATTCATCATGCTGAAATTTACATAAGCCAAGTTCTCTTCTAAGAAATTTAAATCTTTCATTCCCAAGAGGCTTAGTAAAAATATCAGCAATTTGGTTTTCAGTTTCTATGAAATTCATTTCAATCTCCTTTTTATTTACAGCATCTCTAAGAAAATAATATTTTATCTCTATGTGCTTAGTCCTAGAATGATGAACAGGATTTTTAGCAAGGCATATAGCACTAGTATTATCACATAAAAGTGGAATACATCCCAAATTTATCTGATAATCAGCCAGTTGGTGCTTAATCCAAAGTACTTGGGCAGCACAATTACATGCTGTAACATACTCAGCTTCAGCTGTAGATAATGCTACAGTGTGTTGCTTCTTAGATGCCCAAGACACTAGACAACCACCAAGGAATTGACAATAGCCACTAGTGCTTTTTCTATCTACTCGACACCCAGCATAGTCTGCATCAGTGTAGGCTAGAAGCTCTAATTCACACTTACCAGGATACCAAAGACCTAGCTCTTGGGTGCCTAGTAAGTACCTAAAAATCCTTTTCACTGCTTTAAAATGGGTCCTAAAAATCCTTTTCACTGCTTTAAAATGGGTTTCTTTAGGACTAGTCTGAAATCTAGAACATAAACACACTGTAAATTGAATATCAGGCCTAGATGCTATAAGATAAAGAAGGGATCCAATCATACCTCTATATAGCTTTTGGTCCACTGGTTTACCTTTAGAATCTTTATCTAAATTTGTTGAGGTACCCATTGGAGCTGCTATTTCCTTGAGGTTGTCCATTTTATACTTCTTCAATAGATTCTTTATGTACTTGGACTGAGAAATGAATATGCCATCTTTTGATTGTGTAACCTGCAGTCCAAGAAACAATTTGAGCTCACCCATTGAGCTCATTTCAAACTCATCAGTCACAATTTGAGATAATTCCTCACACAATTTGGGGTTAGTTGACCCAAACACAATGTCATCCACATAAATCTGAATAATAAGAATATCTGGATGACTCACCTTGGTAAACAATGTTTGATCAACTATACCTCTTGTGAAATTCTTATCGGTGAGGAATTTGCTCAACCTGTCATACCAAGCTCTAGGAGCTTGCTTTAAACCATAGAGAGCTTTATTGAGTTTGTAAACATGATTAGGAAAGTCCAAACATTCAAACACAGGAGGCTGTCTCACATAGACATCCTCATTAATTTCCCCATTCAGAAAAGCAGATTTCACATCCATCTGCTGAAGATTTATTCCTAGGGAACATGCATAAGCTAATAAGATTCTGATTGCTTCTAGCCTAGCTACAGGGGCAAAATACTCTTCAAAGTCTATTCCAAATTCCTGATTGTACCCCTGAGCCACAAGCCTGGCTTTATTTTTAATAACATTCCCTGATTCATCAGTTTTATTTCTAAACACCCATTTAGTCCCTATGACTGATCAGGAGGTGGAACCAAATGCCACACCTTATTCCTGTCAAATTGATTGAGCTCCTCATGCATGGCATTTATCCAATGCACATCTTGGAGAGCACAGTCAATGGACTTGGGTTCTGTGTTTGATACAAAAGCATAAGCATTCAGTTCATGTTGAATTCTCAGGTGGCCTCTAGTCCTAGGGGGGTCATGCAGATTTCCAATTACATTATCTACATGATGATCTTTAAGATATCTAATGTTAACAATTGAATTGTCATGTGTTTGATTTACCTCCCCCTGAACTGTAGGCTCCTCTTCATTAAGCTCTGTATGTCCTTCTTCATCCTCGGATTTGTCTGCAGGATCTCCTTCCTTCAAAATTTCACCATTGTCTTCATTCCTGCATTGACCAACATTAGAATTTACCAAGGATTCATCAAAAACTATGTGTGGAGATTCTTCAACAGTTTTAGAGTTCAGATTGTACACTCTATATGCTCGGGTGTTTTCAGAATAACTAAGAAAGATTCATGGTTCACCTTTAGGTTCAAATTTATCAAGGTCTCTTTTATCATTTATATGAATAAAACATTTACATCCAAAAACCTTGAAATGAGCAATAGAAGGTTTCTTACCCTTTAAGATCTCATATGGTGTTTGCTGGGTAGAAGGTCTTACCATGGCTCTGTTAATTACATAACAGGCAGTGTTCACTGCTTCAGCCCAAAATTTCCTTGGTAGACCACCATCAACAAGAAGTGTACGACCCATTTCCACTAGGGTTATGTTCCTTCTCTCCACAACTCCATTCTGCTCAAGTGTCCTTGGTGAGGAGTACCTATGGTTGATTCCATTTGACCTGCAGAATTCATCAAACTGTGAGTTTTCAAACTCACCTCCATGATCAGTCAGAATGTTTTCAATTTTTTGATTTATTTTAACATAGAACTCCTGAAATTCTGAGAAGGCATCACTCTTATTAGATAAGAAATAAACCCAAGTATACCTAGAAAAGTCATCTACCATGACAAACCCATACCTCCTCCCTGATAAGCTGACAGATCTGGTTGGCCTAAAAAGGTCCATGTGTATCAGCTCATAGGGTTTGGAAGACAGATTTTCTGTTCTAGACTTAAATGACTTTCTAGTTATCTTTGATTGAGTGCATGCATCACAGACTTTATTTTCTTTCTTGAAGGAAACTTCAGGAAGTCCTCTAACCATGCCATGTTTATTTAGTTTGTGCAAAACAGTGTAACTAGTATGACCTAACCTATGATGCCATAAACATGCTAAGTCTTCTCTACTGGCAGTAAGGCAAAGGTTAGTATGTTGAATGTCATCTAAATCTATCATGTATGTATTATTTATTCTTTTTCCAGAAAATTTGACACTTTCAGAATCAGGTTCAAAAACCTTGCAGCATTGAGAATCAAATAAAACATTGTATCCTTTATCACACAACTGGCTGATGCTAAGTAGATTATAAGCTAACCCTTCAACCAGCATAACATCATTAATGCAGCAGGTAGAGCACTGTTGACACCTTGAAAATGAGCAAGGGCAGAAATAGAATTGAAAGGAAGATCAGACCAACAGTGAAAGATCAATGAAGAAGTTCGTCAACCGTCCACCCGGCTGAAGTCCTTTCCGGGCCAAGCTGATGTCCGATGCCATTGTCAGTCAGACGACGGCACTGATGAAATAGCAGTCACCTGGCTGAAGTCTTTCCAGGCTAAAGCTGATGTCCGGTCTTGTCACCGTTCCGGTGATGATGCCAATAAAATGATGTCCGGTTTTGTCATCATTTAGACGGCAACGCCGATGAAACCCCGGTCTACCAACTAATGAAAAACCTACGAATTTAGACGGCAACGCCGATGAAACCCCGGTCTACCGACTGATGAAAAACCTATGAATGATCTCAATAGAAACTATGTGACCAATGGAGGTCCATTTTGGGTGTTGATGCACTTGAAGGACCAACAAGATGCCTAGTCTAAAAGGCCTAAATGGGCCTATAAAGTGGCGCTGGGACCCTCTTGTCGAAGCCCAAAAGCCGCGCCGAGAAGCGGAAGTCCTACGCGCCGGGAAGCCCCTCATTGAGGCGCGCCGTGACAGGCCTGCCGAGAAGACATAAGATACAGTTATAAAACCCCCTTCCCCTCGAGCAAAAAGAGGGGGGACAAAAAAAGAAGAAGCTCAGAAAATCCTCACCATCACCACCGCCAGAAGAGAGAAGAGAGAGCCTCCTCCACTGAAAGAAGGAGAGAAGAGACTAATCCCGAGAGAAGAAGAAGAGAAGAAGCTCCAGGTGGGCAGCTGGGGAGGGAGAGGAGTCAATGCTCCGCCCTCCCCTATGTTTTCTTTTATTCTTCCTGTAATCTTATGAGTTTTCTCTCGATTCATCGTATGTAGCCGGGATATCCCGGCCTCTGTTTCATCTCCCTTTCCCCATTCTCCCCTTGTGATCGGTGTGAGTCTTGGAATGATTTGATGAAATGAAATGCTACCATGGCCCGTTTGGGTGCTGGGTAATCGAGATATCGGCCGTCTATCTTTCCATCTGCTGCTATGTCTTTCCCTCATGCGTTTTCTTTCTTAGCTTAATTGAAGCGCACCTGATTCTCCGACGGGTCTTCGGGCTCAGTTGTCGTCAATGGAATAAGTGTGGCTCTAGATATACCGATGTCCCTCGCCGTTCGTCGTTGTCTGCATAAAGCCTCCCAGGCTTGCCCCAGGGACAGAGACAGACCATCTCTTGGCTTCTGGGGCAGTCTGCTACTGATATTGGCCATAACCCTAACGGCCTGCTCGAGATCCCCTTCCCACAGGAATAAGTAAGATACTTCGATGGATTGATACCGAGGGTTTCCAATCTGAATCCAGTATAAACAGTTCCATCAGGGTCATCCCTGGGGCCAGAGATGGCCATCTCTTGGCTCCCCGGGCGACCAAAGATGCCAGCAAATGAGCTCCTAAGGGTCAATAACATATGACGACTCAAAACCCCCCCCAGTAATTGGCTTCTCCGATTCCCGTTAAGCCCAGCCTATCTTTGGCAAATTAAACCCATGCCCAAGTAACCCAACCGGAATCCCAGCCTAAAATCCCCAAAATTCCCTCTAATCAGGACTGAAATCCAAGAGAACCTCAGAACAGAGTATCGTCGAACCTCCTCAAACCTTGCCGGCGCCATAGCTCCCGGCGCGGCCCACGTCGGGAACCTCACGCCGAGAGCCCCTCCTCCTTCCTTAAAACCGCGCCGAGAAGCCCCTCGCGCCGGGAACCCCCTTTGCCTCCCAACTGCGCCGATAACCAAGATTCTACCCTTTGTTTTCCCCTTCATCGCTTCGTCCACGTACCCCGAGACATTCTTGAGTTGTCATATACACCCTCGGAGATAAATTAACAGGGGATTGACCTCCCCTACATTCCTATGTCCTGAATTGGATTCGCATGTAACCCCGTGGGTCCGATCGACCTTGTCTTTACAAGGGTTTCGTCAGTCTCCGAGAAGGGGAATAGTGACCGATGCTAGAGACATGTACAGTCTCCTTGAGCCTTAGTGCTCCCTCACTTTCCGGCTTTCATCCTGGCACTCCGTGGATGTCAGCCTATACCACTCCCTGGCAAATGCTCGGTCCGGGGGAGGTGCTGCCAAAATTCTCCCGGGAGCTGGCTATAAAAGACGCATGACTCATGAAACCTAGTGCACATTTGGTGCACTGATGCATTCATATACCCCGTGCATATTTTATGCATTGACATTTCCATGAGTCCCGTGCCTATTTCCTGCATTGATGCTTCCGCATCCACACACATCTTTGCCTCTACGTGATCCACCAGTGCATATTTTTCTCACATATAGACGTGTTTCATACGTGATTCTTCTTACATTCACATATACCATGCATACAGAACGAAATGAAAAGAATAATAAAACATAATAAAACACAATAAGCCATGCACCTGGGGGAGTTCACAGACTTCCCATCTCTCTCGTACCCTACGAAGGGGATATATTTATTAAGTTCCTGTAGCTGTGTCTGGATTCCAGGGGACCATCCCTATCATGGTCATGGCTCAGTTTACCTGTGACCAATAATTTTTTCCTTCCCCCTTAAGCCCGGTCCGTGAACCGCTGACCTAATGATATCGTCTGTTTCGATAGTTAATGTTATTATCTTGCCCATCTTCCTGGCTCTGGTATGAAATTCAAACTGCGGACACGAGTATCTGTTTGCCTCTTGCAGCCTCCTATTTCGGCGTTTAATTAAGGGTTGTCCTTCTTAGGAAGGGCGTAATTAACGTCATAGCCTTTATGGTATGACGGACTTTTGGTCCCGACTCGGACTTCACAATCGACTGACCAAGTCAAGTCGAGCGCACAATGAGATCGTCACACATGTGACTGGCACGCCAATTAACTAAACCAATAAATTAATAAAACAAATAATAAATAAAATCAAACCAGATTTAAAAAAAAAGAGAGAGAAAAAAATCCCGCGTCCACAAGCACTTACCTATTTTACCTGATCCAATAATCCTACCCTTTGTGTTACTTCCAAAGGTGACAAGGCCTCCTAGTTTCTCAGTCAGCATGCAGAACTTGGCCTTATCTCCTGTCATATGCCTGGAGCAGCTGCTATCCAAGTACCACAAGTTATTCTTGGCTGCCATACATACCTGCATACATAATTAGGTAAAGAGGTTTGGAACCCAAGACTGATTGGGCTCCATAACAGATGAAATAGAAGCAAAGTAAGAAAGCAGGCTTTTCGGAATCCACATTTGTTTAAATGAATTTTGTTCAGTGGATCCTACAGATTTTCTTCTGTTGTTGTTCCTCTTCTTATTGGCAGCAGCATGATTATTGACAATTTTGTTACTTCTGTGCCAGTGACTTGGCCAGGGTGTGTTCACAAAGTTTTGGCCATAGTAGTTCCTGGGTTGGCTAAAGAATTGTTGGTTCCTAGGTGTCCAGTTGCCATACCCATTAACCCAATTGCTAGTGTAGGGTCTTTGATATTGTGCAGCTTGATATGCAAGACTTGTATGCCTCCCCGGAGTTCTAGTCCAATCTGACCTGTTTAAGTAGGTTGACTGTGTATTGTGATAGGTCTAAACTCTGGGTTGGTAAAAGTGTTTGGGTTGACTCCTAGCAGCATTCTGTCTCCCCTGCACCTTGGACCCTGCTGTCCTATTCATAGGTTTGTTTTGGGTCTTCTTCAGAGGTGGTGATGATGGTGGAGACTTAGTGACTTTAACCTGGGGTTTATGAGACTGTGTACGTTGACCCCTAATCTGAGTCTGAGCCCTAGGATTTTGCTTGGATGTGCTAGCTCTACTAGGCTCACTGACTTTTTGTTTACCCTTCTCCTTAGCACTGATCTTTTTTAGATTAGCAGCTTTATTCACAGAAATGTTTGAATTCATGCTAATTAGAGGTCCTTTTTCTTTTTGTGCAACAAATGAAATAGTTTTCATTCCAAAGGTTTTAGTTGCACTTGAATTAAATCCTAGTCCCTATTTTCTGAAATTAACTTTTGACCCTAACAAGGCATTTAGATTATATGTTCCTTGGGTCATTTTCACAATGGTTTTCAGCTTATCCTCATTATCTTTCTGAATTTTATCAATAGACTTTTTCAGTTCATTATTTACATTGAGGACAGCTTCATATTTTTCAGAAACAATTTTTACTTCACTCTCACATTTCTGAATTTTCAGCTTCCATTCATCAATTTCTTTTTCAAGCCTCACATTCTCTTCCCTAGTAGCTTTTAACTCATTTTTAATTTTGTCTAATTCAGAACATGCGAGTTTCAATTCTTTATTCTCAGAATCTAAGCATGCAATCTTATCAGTCAGAGTTGTATCATTTTGCATGGAGTTAATTTTTCTTCTAAGACGCCTATTCTCTATTCTGATATCATCTGCCTTATCAGCTATGTCATGATAAGCATCTATCCAATCATTGATAGTAGAATCATCGAATCTAGTGATTACCTCATCTGATTCCTCTTCTCTATCTTCTGAGCTTGTTGCTGTTGCCATGAGACAAATGGGCTTCTCAGATTCGGCTTCACTGACTGAACTGCTACTGAAGGAGCCTTCATCTTCATCACTCCAGGTGCTAATCATAGCTCTCCTTTTCTTAT
Source organism: Amorphophallus konjac (assembly GCA_022559845.1). Classification (NCBI taxonomy): domain Eukaryota; kingdom Viridiplantae; phylum Streptophyta; class Magnoliopsida; order Alismatales; family Araceae; genus Amorphophallus; species Amorphophallus konjac. The sequence goes on from CM040121.1 coordinate 254,177,512, forward strand.
TTTTCTTCTTTGACTTGTCCTTATATTTCTGATTGTCTGGACAGTCAGCTTTCAAATGGCCCGGTTTCCTGCATTGGTAACAAACGTTAGGTTCAATTTTCTTAGCAGGTTTAGATTTATACCTTTTATCCTTTCGGCCGCCACTGTATTTCTTTTGGCCAAATCATCCTGCTCCTTTTCTGAGAAATCGCCTGAACTCTCTGGTCATCATGGCCATCTCAGAACGAGTCATATCTTCTTCATTTGGGCTTTCCTCTGATGATGAAGAACTGCTGGAGATGGATTTGTTGGAATTGCTTGAACCAGCCTTCAGCGCTATCGGCTTCTTCTTCCTCTCAGCTTCTTCTGTCCTTGGCATATTAATCTCATATGCCATTAGCGAGCCAATCAGCTCATCAGCTCTTGTATTATGCAAATCCCTTGACTCCTCCATCACTGTAGCTTTTGTGTGCCAAGCATGAGTCAAGGACCGCAGAATCTTCCTCACCACATCATATTCTGTCTGAGGCTTCCCTAGACCTCTAAGACCATTGGTAATGACAGTCAACCGAGCATACATTTCGCTGATGGTCTCGTTCTGCTTCATCTTGAAGGCTTCATATTCGGATACAAGAAGATTGGCCTTCTGCTCTCTTACTTGAGATGTACCCTCATGAATGACTTCCAATGCATCCCACATCTCCTTGGCTGATTTTCAGGCTGACACGCGGGAGAATTCGGTAGGGTGCAGAGAGCACTGGATGGCGTTTATTGCACTCCAATTCAGCGTGGACCTTCTGATCTCCTCCTTGGTCCAGACATCTTCATTCGGGGATAGCTCATAAGGTCCATTACTGACAACCTTCCAGATCTCGTAATCCTTAGCCCTCAGAAACACTTGCATACGATTCTTCCAGTATGCGTAGTTAGATCCATCGAAGAATGGGAGCTTAGTTGTTGAGTGACCTTCAACTATCATCCCTCGAGCATCCATCTCTGCCTATCCTCTTCGGGCGATGAGTCCCTATAGAAGAGTGTGGCTCTGATACCAAGTGTTGAGTTTGATGGACGCAGTCTATCTCCATGAAATGTGGATCTAGAGGGGGGGGAATAGATCTAATGCCTATTTAAAAACCAATGTAAGGTTCAAATGCGGAATATAGGCAAATATGCTAAATCATTAACCCTGATACTAGATTTCAACAGAACCGAATCAAGCTCTTAAAGTAAACAAGACAACCAGTAGCACATAATTCATAGACAATCACACAAACACAAAACACCCACGATTTTTAGGTGGTTCGGTCAAGGACCTACGTCCACCCCACACTCAACCGAGTATGGCTTACTGCTGCGCAGTACAGCTTGTGTCTGCTGGGCACTACAGCTTGGCCAACAACTGCTGATACACAGCTTCATTGGGCACTACAGCTTGCCGACCAGAGGAACAGATCCTCTGCAACTGCTGGGGAAATACAGCTTAACCCATCCAGTGGAGACTTTCACTGTAAATCCACTGACTCACAACTTGAAGAAACAAGAATTCAGAAATGAAAGACAGAAGCAAAACGAAAATGAAAAACCCAAAATGAAAATGTAGCTCGAATGAGCAATGCTCAGCTCTGGTTTCTGAAGCAGGAGATTGAGATACAACATCTCAAACAAAAACTCTCACAATCTCACTCTCTCGATCAAGCTCTCTCAACTCATCTCTCTTGATCTTCTCTTCTCTCTTTTTCTTCTTTTCTGTTTCTCTTCTCACAGTGGATCGATGGCACTCTGCTGCTTTCAGAATTACTGTATAGACTTTGCTCTCTTCAGATTTCGATCAACCTCCATCTGAACACCAAGGCTTAAATATATACTGGCAGCAGGTGGATAAGGGCGCGTGGTTTCCATGTTTTCCCGCCCAAGGAATTTTTCAGATCCGAGGCAACTTTATCCACGTGTCATCATCTGATCACCTCGTCCTCCTGGGATCACGAGCCATGTCAGCAATCCTTGTAGAGAATCCCTGTCAGACATAGTATCGGATTATCAATTTAAGCATAAACCCTGTACAGACATCATAGTATGCACAATGCAGTGTATAGACTTTCCAATGTCTAGACTTGCAGATGTGAACGACACAATGTATAGACTCTAGGTGTCAAGACATTGTGAATGCAAATGCAATGTTCAGACTTCATTGTATAGACTTAGAGAACCTGAATCAATGTGCATACTTGGAACGCCTGAAGACAAGTGTCCAGACTTGGAATCAATGAAGGCGTTGGCTGTACAGACTTGGCCAAACAATCCGATGTAGAGACTTGAGGCATGGAGGCCAATGTACAGACTTGGAAAGTTAAGGCCATTGTACAGACTTCACCTCGTGCCAGCTACAGTGAAGGAATGTATAGACTTAACAGTCTCCCTGGCTGTACAGACTTGACCAAAGCAAAGGCAATCAGATGTACAGACTTTAGAGGATGCAGACTCTGTATAGACTCTGAGGTCCAAAGGCAATGTACAGACTTTGCCTTAGAAACGAATGTATAGACTTTGCCTTAGAAACGAGTGTTTAGACTTTGAAGCAAACGCCAGGTAACGATGTGTAGACTTGGCCAGAAAACGTAGGGAAAGGTATGAGTGTATTGACTTGGCCAAACGTAGGGAAAGGTGAGGAGTGTATAGACTATGCTTCACTTCGAGTAGCCACAGTGATGTATAGACTTAGCCTTTGAGATGTGGCTGTACAGACTTGGAGAGTTGAAGCCAATGTACAGACTTGATGATATCAAACCGATGTACAGACTTGCAGATGCGAAGCCAATGTACAGACTTTATGATATGAAGCCAATGTACAGACTTGCAGATGCGAAGCCGATGTACAGACTTTAAAGGCTGTGAACAACAAGGCATGCTGTACAGACTTACTCAATCAAACTGATGTATAGACTTTGAAGGATTTGAACGGGAGAATGTATAGACTTTAAGAACCGAAGCTCACGTTGTACAGACTTTGTTACCCAAATGATCAATGTATGGACTTGTACAGTGAAACGATGTATAGACTTCACCAAGACACTGCATGAACAATATGATGCGATGTACATACTTTGAAGAACAACATCCAATGTATAGACTTGATAAAACACTCACGAGTGTATAGACTTCGTTGTACACAGTTGTGAAGTTGAATGCAAGACAACGCTGTACAGACTTGATGAATAATGCAAGTTAGACGAATGTATAGACTTGCATTCATTAAGTAAATGGATGTACATACTTGGAAGATCACTGATGGCTGTACAGACTTTGCTTCAATGTATAGACTTCACTCTAGCAGGTAATGCAGCAATGTATATACTTTGAACTTGAACATGCAGTGTATAGACTATGCCATGCACTGTGGATGTATGGACTTGCAACGACGGGCAATGTATAGACTATGCACAGTCCAATGAATGGACTTTAACTAAGGTGAATAATGTACACACTTAGCCGATGTGCAGACTTTAACAATGTGATGCAATGTGTTGACGCTGCAATGTATGCCAATGTATAGAGTTTCATGCTGCAAAGCACTGTGAAGACTTGTGAGTGTGTGCAGAACACAGTATAGACTCTGACTGCATTATGTACACAGACAACCTGATAAAAGCAATTTCATCAAAATAGGAACTGTTGCCAATCAATCAAAACAAACAATCAATCAAGATAAGGCGTTGCCAAAGAAATGAAGCAAATGCCAACATCATCGACATAGAGGAGTCACAACACCTTAATCCTTAAGGCCATGTGGAGGTGAAATCTTCTTGACCGTTGTTTCACAGGTGTTGCCCCTGGTTTAAGCACAAGTTGATGTTCCACTAAAGAGGGGTAAAGACCTGGCATGTCCTCATAAGACCAGGCGAAAGAATCGCTATACTCCCTCAGAACCTTAATTAAATCTTCTTCTACTTGCGGAGGGAGATTAGCGGCAATAATGAGGGGCCTTGGGTCTTCTTCAGTTCCCAGATTTATTTCCTTCGTAGGTTCATCCACTACCGATGACGGCTCATCGAATCTCTTTAGTCCTTGCGCGTACTGATCGGAAGTGTCATCTACATTGCTGTCCTCATTGATTGGATCTTTCTCATACAGGATTTCATAGACACCTAATCCGTCATCGCTCCACACCCCTTCTATTTCCTCTTCATCTTTAATCATGATTATCGTAGCAACAAATTCTGGACATTTCAAAAGAGCATGACAACGCTGAGCTAGATCTCGCAGGAACCTATCAGGAACGGATTTGGGAGGACGCGCAAGCGGGCGCGGCTCAGAGGAGGAAGGGTTGGACGAGTTGGAACAGGACCCTACTTCTCTAGACCTAACTGACTCTACTTCCCTAGACTCGACGGACCTTAATACTAACCCTGGGGAAAGAAAATCTAGTGGAAAGGAAGGAGCAGGGGACTCGTGCCCCTGGGAGGAGAGTGGAGACAGGGTAGCATAATCTTCCACTGAAATCTCCGTTTTGAATTTGACTTTTTTTTTGGAGATCAGTAGAGACTACACAGCAAGACGGAGGAGGCGGGAGCTGCATGGGGAACAATTCAGGGAAGATGCAATCGAAGAAGGGATCGGAGGACCGAAACCACATCTCATAGAGTGGAGTGGTGGAGGTAGGAGGAGTGAATAGATCGGCCAGATTGATAGGAGGACAATGCCCACAGGCACAGGGGACGAACAGGATTTCAAATGGATCATAAAAAGATGGATTTATCACGATCGGGGGAGGACGGGGTATGAGCTTCCATCGCTGAAGGAGAGATTGAAGACGGGAGGGAGACCAAGATAAGACAATCGGCGAGCTCTCCTCCTTCCGTTGATGCTGAACTGGCTACTTTTTCAGCCTCCATTGGATGAGCTGAACCTCTTGATGCTTCTGGCAGTCTTCTTCATAAAATAGCCCCTGAAGGGCTTGACCATAGTCAATCACATCATCAACTGGCCCTCTCAGCACTAGGGGCGGACTGACAATCGGGCAGACTGAATCTTTCCTTGGTAGAGCTGGCTGTGGAGCTAGTGTGCTGGGCTGGAGAGGCCCTCGAACAAAATGTTGACGGTAGTACCAGGTGAGTGGCCCGGAATCACCCTTTATAGACAATGCGGTCTCTCTGTAGCCGAGACCTCTCCTGTTCATTTTTATGCCTTTAGGGATGCGCTTGGTTCTTCCTGTTAATTGAGCACCGAGGCCTCTCCTCGGTTGGTAGCCTAACTTCAGTATAATGTCCCAGCCCTTGGAATCTCGGATCTGGGGCTTCACCTTGATATTAACCGCTGCAGTGACACGCTTGCGGGGTGCGTACGCCCAAGGAAAGTCAAGATCTAGCACTGACATAACGGGCCGACTGTTTGGCCATAACGTGGGAAGAACCTTTTCTGAAATAGCCTTCACTGATTAAACCGTGGATAAGCTTTTAACTTTGACGACCCTCCCTTGGAAAGGGAATTTAATGCATTGATGTGCAGTGGAGGGTACAGCGCTAAGAGTGTCAATCCATGGACGACCCAAGATAGCCTTGAACATAGGGTCAATGTCCAGCACATAGAATTCCACGGGCATAGTAAGGGGCCCGAGCTCTGCTTGAATAGTGACCACCCCGTGACATGCTCTCCTCGAGTTGTCATATGCTGCTATGGTGGTGGGGGTTGGTTGCAGTAGTTCTTCAGATATGTTGCAGGCTCGGAGGGTACTAAGTGGGCACACATTAATTGATGCCCCTGTATCAACCAGTGCTGCTTCAATACTGACTTTATTCAAAATAATTGTAATACAGAGCGGCATTTGTCGAGCCTTAGGAGAAGCTAGCTCGGTCTCAGAAAATGTGATTGCTGGCCCTTTGGAAATTGTTGCCAGTGCCGTAGGTAAGCTATCAACTGCCATGTCTTCACTAACCATCACCTTCTGTAAGAAATTTCTGAGATCATCTTGGTGAAGGGTGGACCTTTTGATAAGCTCCAGGACCGATATCTTGGCGAGCACCCTGTCCAGATGATGTAGTAGGTCGTATTGGGTACCCGGCAGAAGTTCGGCCTCTTCCTGCTCGACCGCCGACTGAGAAGACTGGGGATTGGAAGTAGTAGGATAGTTTCGATGGAACAACCGCCCGCTCCGTAGGGTGAGGTTTTGTGCCGGCATGGCATCCGGGGACAATATAATTGGCCCGGTGCGGTCGATGAGCGGAATAGGTGGTGTAGGAGGAAGGATTTGGTGGGATGTGATGTTGGTGGAGGCTATAAGTGGTGAACGGATGATGGATGAGGGATTGGTGGAAGACGGGGAGGTGATGATGGATGTTGGTACGGGCAGAGGAAAGGCTAGCGGAGGTGTAGTGACGGGTGGATGGCTGGGTGACGGAGTAATGAGGGTAGTGGGAGTAACTAGTTGCGAGGGTGATGGAATTGCGGGTGGCGGTGGGTTCACTGGAGCGGGTGTGAATTGGAGAACAAGTGGGGAAGGTATTGGGTGTGTAGGTAAGACGATGGAGGAAGTGATGGGGTTGCGGTGATTATGGTGGAGGGCCATTATCTGCGGCGTAGTGCCATCGTCATCAAAAGACCACCGAACATTAGGAGCCGGGGATTGGACTATGTTCACCTAGGCTGGTGCCGGTGGCTGAAGCTATGGAGCGGGAGGATGGTTCGGCATCGGGTCCTGGTGGATTCCCAGATCCTGAACCGGCTGCTGTAGCTGTTGCTGTGGCGGCTGTTGCTGTGGCTGTAGTGCTTGTTACTGCTGCACTTGCTGCCTCGGCGGTTGCCTTCTCTTCTCTTTGATTTCAACAATGTCCCTGTGCATCTCAACCCAATCAATTCTCTGTCCTTCATGAAGGTCATATACCAGGTCCCTGAACTGAAAGCATCCTTCGATTGTATGGCCCGGCTGTCTGTGGAACATGCAATACTTCGTTTGATCAATGGTCGGGTTCCAGTTGGGCCGTTCCGGAGGAAGTTGTATAGCATTAACTGACATGAGAGCCGAGAAGATATCTGTGAGGGTTTCTGGCAAGGGTGGATATTGTGCCCTCTTGGGAGCCAGGCGCTTGTTATTGTTGTTGTTGTAGCCGTTGGGTGGAGGGACATTGTGGTATTGTGGAGGTGGTAGTGGTTGTTGTGGTGCGGCGAAGGTATTTTGTGTAGTGGTGAAGGTGGGCGGAGGGTTTTGTGGAGTGACTTGGAAGTTTTGGGGAGCGGGATTCTGTGGAGTGTGGGGATTTTGAGGGAAGCGGAAGGGTGCGGCTTGAAAAGGGAAAGCAACGGCTTGAACTTGCTCGTTCGTTTGGATCCCCTCGGTGATAGGCCCTTGAGGTTTCTTGTGATACTTGGGATTTTGGTTTTCAAATAATGAGTGTATGGGGGAATCCTTGAACTGCGTCTGAATAAAGCGCGCTCGGCTGTAAAGTTGATGCATGTTGGCTATGTCGTTCATGGCTAGAATATTGCGGAAGGTCGGAGTAGCATTTGAAATTAACAATTTGACCTTTTCTTCCTCCAGAACGTGGCCGGGCACTCTAGCGGCCATCTGCCTCCATCGGTCGGCATAGGTAGCAAATTCCTCATCTGGTTTCATCTTTTTGGCCACCAGATCTGTGAATGAATATTCCGGGCCAACTCTGTCTTGGAACCTCTGAATAAACTTATCCTTCACTATCTTGAAGCTCTCGGCGTCTTCCAACGGCAAAGAATAAAACCATTCCAGTGCAACACCATCTAACGATCAGCGAAACAGATACGCCAGGAGGCGATCATCGTACTGAAATTGAGCTGACTCGTATAAGAAGTCCCTCACATGAATGAAGGGATTGCTGTTCCCATCATATTTCCTGTAATTGGGGAGCTCTGATTGTGGAGGGAACCGAATATTCTAAAAGCTAGGAACTGGAACATCTGCCAAGGATTGTGGGCCAACTCACTTCTGGAGGAAATCGAGTTGATGTTGCATGGTGGCCCATTTATCAAGTAATTTCTGCTCTCTAGAGGGAGCAGGGGTAGTGAGAGATGATGGTTGAAATTGAGGAGCGGAAAGGTGGACTGTAGCAGGAGGTGGGAGCCCACAAGAAGGAGCAGAAGGATAAACGGCCAAGGCAGGGGGCCCATAAGAAGGATGTTGGGCCGGAGACTGACCCAGATTAGAGTGGGCATGGACAACCCCTAGATGAGGGTGCGAGAAATCTGAAGGGCCCATAAGGACTTGTGGAACCATTGGGCTAGACATATGATGATCCAACTGAATGAAAGAAGGGATGGCAGACTTCCCCTTGTCAAAAGATTGCTGGGCCAAAGTAGAAGATTGGCCCGTCTCCATGCCAGCAAAGGTGATGGTCTGGGGTCGGACCGGAGTAAGATCAATCGGAGTGGGCTGGATGGAAGGCCCACCAACTCTAGGTTGGTCGATGGAGGGATTGGATTGACCCTGCATAATCGTGGGAGGGGAGATATTGGATCCTTGCATGGCCTGATAGATAGCTTAGAGTTGGGCCGGATCCAATTGGGCCATCATTTGGAGAATGGAGCCCGCAGAAGGAGAAGAGAAAGAAGAGGTGGCTTGACCGCCTTCCATGGGGGTAGTGGATGGAAGAGGGGATGTCCCCTCTCCAGAAGGGAATGAGGTAACCCTAGCAGGGTTTTCAAGAAGTCCTTGAGTAAGGGAATCCTCTTGGGAACGGGGAGGATTGAAAGAAGCCATGGTGGATTCGAAAAGCGGGTTGAGTAGAACTTGGAGAAGGAATTGACCCTAGGAGGTGCTTCCAACGCACGAAAATAACTCTACATGCAACGGAAAACCTTGACAAGATGCAAATAACACAAACAATCACACAATGAGCAACCAAACTTAGATGATTTCTAACAAAGATGTAAGTGACAAGAGATGAAGACACTAAAAATGAACCAAGTTGTTTAAGATGATGTGACAAGATTTTTATGATTTCTCCTTTGGAACTTTTGTAGATTGATTAGGATGTGCTCTCAACAATAGGTTCCTGATAGGAGAGGGTGTAAGGCTTGGTTTGACTCTAAATGTGATCACTCCTTCACTTATGCGATCCTAGACACGGGGTGGGAAAGGTACAACCGGCCCGGCGTCGGTGTGGGAATCCACGGCTCGCGGGGACTTATGGAGGTCCCTGGTGTGATTTCCTAGTCGGCCCCAAGGAATATGGAGACGAGAGGTCCACACACTAAGGTAGGAAAATGTAATCTAATGTATGATAATATGCATGAACCTATGTGCACCGGAGTGCATGCAAATTCTAACCTAGAATCTAGCTAACAGTTATGCACTCAATGATGTAAGCATGTAAACCAACCAAGGAGGAAGTCAGATAACACCCAAGCAAGAATATCACAGCAGAAACTACGGAAAGAAACTGCACCTCGGGATGCGTACCTGTCTGGAGTATATAACGGTTTAGGAGACCCACGTCAGAAGTATGTAAAGGTCGAAGACCATATCGTCATAAGTAATGTAACGCAGAGACTATAGACCGTCAGAGGAGCCAGGGAACCAGAAATAGCATGGAAATAGAAGGGAAATCCGGGGAAAACCACACAAGGAAATGATGGCAGGTATAAAATAGAGTTCAAAACACGATTGGCACAAGATGTCCCACTGTGATCACCAAAAAATTATCTGTTGATTTGTTTTGGTTCCTTCTCTTGTTTGTGGTTTGTGGTGATAAAGATGATAAGCAAAAATCAATGATCTTAATCAACCCAAGGACATGTGAACCATGAACCTAGGCAATCAGAACAAGCTCTAGCATGGGTAATGCTACCTCAATCGAACTATACTAAAGAAGGCAAAGAAAAATACACACCGGAGCGTGGAGAAAGAAGTAAATAGAAACACACCACATGGGTGGAACAAGCAAAGGAAATAAGAGATATGAGAGAGAAATCAATGCCCAATACTAAGGAAAGAACGTGATCGCTACCAAGGTAATAAAACAAGCCAAAGACCTGGTCAATACCTTAGAAATAGGAGGATGATGCACCCGCCCACGGGAGAGAGAAACCAGTAAAATCTGCTTATCTGCCTTGAATGTAACGGTCCTGACCCTGTGCGTCACAGAAGTGTGACGGTCGCTCGATGAACCGTTAGAGAAGCCTGACGCGCCTACACAAGACCGTCAGAGAACCTGCAGCAACAACCTGTGAGTTCTTTGAACTCCAAACCTTCCAGCCGGTCAGAAAGCTTAGGCCTCGTCTAATGAACTCTGTGAACCTGCCAAAGAACATGAAACACAAGAAAATAATCCCAAATTAGCCCTTCAAACAATATAGCATCAATTCTCAAAGGACATAAGATCATGCAAAAGGAAAGGGGAATACCGGGGAAGTTTTGGTTTTTTAACCCCTCTGGGCGTTTTAAAACGTGGGAAGGATGTTTAGATGATGAAAATAATGGAGAACGTGAGAGAAAGGAATGGGGCAATGCTGTGATGAGAGGAAGAAGAGGAGAACACAAATATGCAAGTTATGAACTTTGAAACCCAAAATTGGAGTACTCCCTGGACTGTGAGGCAGATGGACATGGAAGAAGACTCCTCTTGGATGAAGATGGCTCCAGAAAGCGGCAGCACTTCGACGCAAACTCCAGATTTCTCCCCTCTTAGCCATGAAGTTAAGGATGCTATTTATACACCCTCAAAATCTCTGGTCGAGCAGAGGATAATCCAGAAAGAAAAGAGGATAACTCTTAGCAAACTCTTGAAGATAATACTCCCAAGAGTCCATAGAAACAAACAGAAGGTACTGAGGATCAGATTTGAAAGTGAAATCACAAGATCAAACTCTTATCTCGACCACGGAGTAGCAGAGAAAAGACCAGACCAGCCAGGACTCTCTGTTGGATGTAACGGCTGCTCGACAGACTGCCACATGAATGTAACGCCCCATGGAGAGACCGTCACAGTAACCTTATCTCCAAAGAGATAAGATCAACGGGAAGAAGATCAAAATAGTTGGACTCTTGAATGAATGTAACGGCCACGGGAGGACACGTTAGAAGAACGTAACGGCTGCACGACAGACCGTTAGAATCAATGGATAGGCCAAAGATAAGAATTGAAACAAAGGCCTTAAGTCTCAGGACAATTCAAGATGTAACGCCCCTAGTATGGACCGTTAGAAACAATAAGGATCAAAAAGAAAATAAGAGTTTGCTAAGCTTCATCCATCGAAAACGCCACCAGGAACCAAACTCAACCAAGAGGAAAGACCCATGAAATAGACCTCTAACTGATCAAGAAAGCTCAATGAAGAGTGAACAACTCGGAGCATCATATAGAATGAAGAAGGAGATGACCCGACTTATCGGTCATAAAACGAGTGTCAACACCAACTCCGTGAAAGGTCAATCTACGAACTCGCGTGGAGAAACTCACAAATACGGAGCCTAGGGATCAGGCGGGTCAACTTCCTCACTCTATGTGCGCACGCGGCCAGCCAACCAGTCCAAGCCTTGTATCCTTCATCCTCTTACGGTCACAAGGAGTCAAGGTGGGGCCATAAGGGGTAAAAAATGGGTTTTTATAGAGAAAGGAAAAAAAACCCCAGCCAACCCATGTAAACCCCCCATATGGGGTTTACACAGACCAGCCTGGCCCCCCCGAGATGGCCAGTGTAAACTCGGGCCCACATGCATTAAAAAATAAAAAAAGAAAAAAAGAGAAAGAAGGGGAAAAAACTCATAGGCCAGCCCGCGTAAACCCCCCAGGGGGGGTTTACGTGGACCAGCTCGCCCCCCCCCCCCCCGGGGTTGGTCCGTGTAAACCCGGGCCCGCCTCCAGTAAAGCCCAAAAAAAGGGAAAAAAGGGGTTTTTCACCCACATAAAGGCCCATGGGGCGGGGTGTTTACACGGACCAACCCCCCCCCCCCCCCCCCCCCCGAGTTGGTCCGCATAAACCTCCCTCCCCCACTCAAAAGAAAAAAAATATATTTTTTTGGGAGGTTTACACAGACCAGCTCGCCCCCCTGAGTTGGCCCGCGTAACCCATGACCTTTCAACTTCCCTGTAAATTTCCCCCTTACAAGATCAAAAAGAAAAAAGAAGATAGCATACATTAAAACATACGAGCGCAAGCACTCGAGGACTAAAGCCCCAAGGCTTCCGGCAAGGACACAAGGTGTTAAGTGCGTGTTGGGTGGCTTGTTGACCGACTCGTATACGCCGAGGATATGTCACACGTACTCCCCTTACATGGCGTCTAGCCATCTTACTCAAATCCATCCCCCCGCACATGAGGCGTTATGATAATGGCGAACACAACCCACACATCAGGTCCGCCCGCGTATGGATCATTACGATAACAATGCACACGCCATAATGCCGGATTTGCTCCCACCATTGGACCACGTGCCCACCGCTCGCCCCTAGTCGGCCACCGACGGTCCTAACCACTGACCCGAGTAAGTCAGACCCTGCCCCAGAAGTAACATTCCCAGACCGGCCCTAACTCCCTGGGCTGAAGACACTCACCTTCCGGGACCCATACCAGACTACTCAGCACGAGCCGCGTTCGGCATCTCTCAACCACCAGCCATTGTCCGCCCCTGCCATCTAGTCTAGACCTCCCTCGGTAACTCGGGCACGTCCCTATCTCCTCAGGGAGAGCCCCCTATAAAACATGGATAATCCGCTTTATCCTGTAATGACCCGGGGACCGACCCACGCATCGGATTTGTCCCGCCGCTTGCACCAGATGTAATTTGGCCCTTTCGGCCAACTTATAAAGCCCATGTGGCACCCATAAAGCATGAAACCAGTTGAATCTGCATAGCCAAATCTAGGTCCCAGCTCCTCACTCGCACTTGCTAGCGTGCGTCCGGCCTTTCCAACCTTAGTTTACCAACCCCTCCAGTCAATCACATTGTTACCCTACATCTGCAGGGTGCACCCGGTCCCTTGTCGTTGGCTTCAGAAATATCCAGGCTCTTCTTCAGTGTCACGCCCCGAGCACGGAAGATACTCGGATATGCGCGACGAGTTTATATCAATCATGTCAATCAGAGTAGTAGTGTATTCGACACCAAAACAGAGATGCGCAAAATAGAAAGATAATCCAATCCTTTATTTCATAATGGATAGACTATTACAAATCCAATACTCTATTCAATTAAAAAGGAAAAGTACATAGTTGACTTAAGAAAATAGGAAAAAGACTAGATGACACTTGGAAAAGCTCTAGCTCTTTCACTCTTGACCATTCCCATCCGATTGACTTCCCTCGTCGTCGGAATTACCTGAAAAGTAAGGGACAAACACGGAGTGAGCGAACGCTCAGTAGGAAATTATATCTCAGGAACTAGCCAGGGTTTAAGTAGTTACATCTTTCATGAATGCACTATAGCTATGCATGCTCGCATAAAACGACAAGATAGAGAATTTATCAAGCAAGACAGCAAGATGAACTAGTCACGAGTTTTCAAGAAAAAGATGACAAGATATTCAAGCAAGTACTTTTTAGCAAGTCATGTCAAGAACTTTGGCTTTCATGTATCAATCAAGCATGTAATTACCCTTTTTCGGGTCACGCAAGTCATGTCAAGTCAAGTACGAGTCAAGTACAAGATTGGTGTGGAATGTCCAATCAAGCTAGTCATGCACTCGGTATAATGCCAGATACCTTATCATTCAACTCCCATGGGCACAAGTACTTTCGGGTGCTCCTCCCAGGACCAGATCGGGCCCTATATGCGCAGGTATTTATCATGTATATTTGACATCCACTCTTGGATATATATATATATATATATATATATATATATATATATATATATATATATATATATATATATATAGCCAATAGGGAATTTCAACAATTTAAGCTTGTAGACACGTAGGATAACTTTGAGAGAATGGAGTCCAAAAATACGACATTGGACATAGATAGGCGATAACAACGGTACAATCACGATGAACGATGAAACTAGGTGGAATTAGGTTCCCTTAACTCGGGTACCAGGACAAACAAGTATGGACATTCTTTATATAGAATTGAGGTCCACATGAACAGTACATCAAAGGCAAGATACCCTCATTCTTATTATAGAATTGAGGTCCACAAGAACATCAACAAATGGTATGATATCATCATCCCATTAAGAATTCTCATGATATACTCTTTGCATATCATAAGGGCCGGTATACCATGTTTCTTTAGAGTGACATGGCATTCAATAGTGTAATGGGTTTTTAGGGTACAACCAGCTCAGTCGACCTTGAGGGAATCCAAGGTACGAGGAGTCTTACGGAGGTCTCTATGACTAACTCGCTAGTCCAAAGGAACGGAATGTCCAATGGAGAGCTTGTATGTCAATGAGAGTTGAGGGTGATTGATAAAACATCATGGAACGTGGGACTATACTCACGGAGTGGAGTAATAGTGCCTACATATATATATACATACATATAGTGAAACCCTCGGATAACAGCAACCGGGAAAAATCAGTAATGCAGAAAGTAGCGACTCTGGTAAAGTCATTTTTCGTAAAATTAACGCCTTAATCAGGGGCGTTTATATGAAATTTGACGACATATAAAGAGGTCGTCCTTTCCAATATTGCTATTTTACAGGATATTAAAAATCTGTAATTTTGTTGAAAACACGCCTTGGGTAGGGGCGTTACCAGGAAAAAGGTGCCCTAGTCTGGGGCGTTAGTTAAACAAGAGACGACCTGGTCAAGGTCGTGAATTCACAATTTTACAATTTTCCGAGGTAATGAATATTTCAGGAACATGGTATATAGTCAGGACCAGAAAAATAGCAGGATTACAAGAAATTGACCATGCATTAATTTAGAATCATGTTTGCAATGATAATTACTTTTTAAACATGCTATTTATTAATTAACAGGAATTAACGTCCATGTGCATGACGTCAAATCTGGAATTGACGACCTGGGCATGGTCGTGTCTTTTAAATTAACGCCCTTGTTAGGGTCGTTTCTTTCAAAAATTCCGTAGAAATTAACCAGAACGCATGAAAACTATATGCATGAACTACCGATGATAATTATCTATAGTTATATGGTAGTTTGAGCTACGTTCCATGAGAAAATCCTACCTTAATAGTTGATCTGGAGATGAACGGATGCAGGTTCTGGGAAAAACGATACTCTGTTTATAAACAGAGTCTTTTGAAGCTTTCGATCTTAATAGCAGCAAGGGGTAGTAAGAGGATGCAGAAGAAGAACCCACGTTCTTTAGTAGGTTAAGATGACTTTCCTACAAAGAACATATATATACGATCATTAGTATTATCTTCATAATACTTGACTGAAGGTGGAAGAAAGAAGAACTTACCCTTTTGTTCTTCACACGTGAATCTTCTTAACCTGTAAGAAGAGAAGAATATGAAGAATCATTAGTTCTTCATGCGATGATCGAACACAATATAAGGAAGAAGGAAGAAGAAGAACCTGCTGTTCTTCGCATACCTTTGAAAACTCCGAATGCCAAATAGCGTTCTCGGTTTAAGCAGAAGGTTATTTATAAGATATTGGAAATCCTAACAAGGTTAGTGTTCGATTGGAAGTAATACTTCCATATTAGAGTTATTACTACATTCGAACTCTTTCTCATAGTTATCACCTTACCCTGGATAGACTCCTGGGTCGAACGAAACTCAAACTGACTTAGCGACCTAGGTCAGGGCGTCGAATTTAAATTGACGCCTTGTCAAGCGTCGTTACTTGTTGAAACGCGTCCATGCAAAGGACGTTACGCTATCTTGCCCTTTTTATTTATTTTGGTCGTTTGAAATTTGACACCTTGACTTGTGGGCGTCCTTTCTCAAAACACGCCTTAGGTAAGGGCGTTTTCTTGTAAAGTAGCGCCTTTATCTGAGGCGTTATTTCCATCAGGGTTTTAATTATTTTTATTCCAAGCTCTTTCGTTTATTTATTAAATATTTTAATCTATTTTGATTTATTTATTCTTTTTAAATTTATCAGGGTTGCTACACCCTCCCCCACTTAAAAAGAATTTGGTCCCCAAATTCCATATCATATATTTACATTTGGAGAGTGTAGAGTATGTACCTTCTAAAATAAATCTGGAAATTGTTTCCTCATAGATTCCTCGGTCTCCCATGTAGCTTCATGTTCTGAATTCTTATTCCATTGTACTTTTAGCATGGGAATAACCTTATTCCTTAGGGTTCGTACTTCTCGATCTAAGATCTTCATAGGCTTCTGTTCATACGTGAAATCTTTCTGGATCTCTAGGTCTCCATATTCAATAATATGTGATGGGTCATGTACATACTTCTTCAACATAGATATGTGGAACACATCATGTACTTCGGACAGTTGAGGGGGCAATGCGATGCGATAAGCAACCTCGCCAACTCTTTCTAGTATCTCAAAAGGTCCGATAAATCTTGGTGTAAGCTTGCCTTTAACACCAAATCTTCGTATTCCACATCCAGGCGATATCTTGAGAAATACATGATCTCCAATTTGGAATTCGAGATCTCTTCTTCTTGTGTCGGCATAAGCCTTTTGCCTTGTCTGAGCTACTTGCAATCTTTTCCTGTTTACTCGTATCTTCTCAGTTGTATCCCTTACCATGTCTGGACCTAACAGTTGTTTCTCTCCAACTTCATTCCAGCACAAGGGTGATCGGCAACTCCTTCCGTATAAAGCTTCGAAAGGTGTCATTTGTATACTAGCTTGGTAGCTATTATTGTATGCAAATTCGACCAGAGGCAAGTGATCATGCCAGTTTCCATCAAAATCAGTGATGCATGCTCTAAGCATATCTTCAACTACTTGATTTGTTCTCTCGGTCTGACCATCCGTTTGAGGATGAAAGGCTGTACTAAAATTAAGTCTCATCCCCAACGAATGTTGTAGTCCTTTCCAAAAATGAGAAGTAAAACGAGGATCTCTATCAGACACGATTGAAATAGGAATACCAAGTAATCTGACTATTTCCTTGATGTATAGTGCAGCTAAGACATCAACTGACCATCGACTCTTGATTGGCAAGAAATGCGCGGATTTGGTCAATCGGTCAATGATAACCCATATTCCATCATGTCCTCTTTTTGATTTAGATAAACCCATGATGAAATCCATACCAATATCCTCCCACTTCCATTTAGGGATATCTAGAGGATGTAGCTTTCCAGCAGGCTTTTGGTGTTCCGCCTTGACTTGTTGGCATGTGAGACAGCGTGATACATAGTCCGCTATTTCTCTTTTCATGTTGGGCCACCAAAAATTTCTTTTCACATCTTGGTACATCTTGGTAGATCCAGGATGAATCGTATACCTTGATCTGTGAGCTTCATCTAAGATCTTCTTTTTCAATTCTGGGCAGTCCGGTATACCAGTTCTATTCTTGAACATTAATCTTCCTTCAGAAGCTAGTTGGAAGTCCGATTGTCCTTTTAATCTGCCCTTGATTTCTACTAATGTAGGATCATCATCCTGAAGTGCTTGTATCTCAGATAATAAATCTGACTGTATGCTTACATGAGATAATGTGACACATCTAGGGTCCGTGTCCATGCTTATATTGAGTTCAGAGAATTGTTCTAGCAATTTCCATTCTTGAATCAGACAATTGGCTAAAAGTGCTCTCCGCTTTCGACTAAGGGCATCTGCTACATGATTACCCTTTCCGGGATGATATTGTATATTGAAGTCGAAGTCCTTGAGATATTCCAGCCATCGTCTTTGCCTCATATTTAGTTCCTTCTGTGAGAAAAGATATTTGAGACTCTTGTGATCGGAGTATATAGTAAACTGTACTCCATAAAGATAATGTCTCCATATTTTTAGTGCAAATACTACTGCGGCCAATTCTAAGTCATGGATGGGGTAGTTCTCTTCATGCTTCTTTAATTGACGAGAAGAGTAGGCTATAACCTTCCCTTGTTGCATTAGAACACACCCGAGGCCAATGCCAGAAGCATCAGTGTATACCTCGAACTTTTCTCCTTCAATTGGTAATGCTAAGATAGGAGCTGTAGTAAGATGATCCTTGAGAGTTTGGAAGCTTCTCTCACATTCCTCATCCCATTCATAACGGATCTCCTTGCGAGTTAACCTTGTAAGTGGCACGGCGATTTTAGAGAAATCCTTGATGAACCGCCTGTAATAGCCGGCAAGACCTAAGAAACTTCGGATCTCGCTAGCATTAGTTGGTCTTTCCCAGTTCCTTACAGCTTCAACCTTTGATGGGTCTACAGACAAGCCATCCTTTGATATAACATGTCCGAGAAAAGTCACTTCTTCAAGCTAGAATTCACACTTGCTAAGTTTTGCATATAATTGATTTGTCCTCAATATTTGTAATGCAATCCTCAAATGTTCCTCATGCTCTTCCTTGGTCTTAGAATAAATCAATATATCATCAATAAAGACCACTACGAATTGATCCAAATAAGGCCTGAATATACTATTCATTAACTGCATAAAGGCAGCAGGGGCATTCGTTAGTCCGAAAGGCATAACAACAAATTCATAATGGCCATACCTGCTTCTGAATGCGGTTTTATGAATATCCTCGTCCTTGATTCTTAGTTGGTGATATCCGGACCTAAGATCAATTTTGGAAAAGTACATGGATCCTGAAATTTGATCAAACAATTCATCGATTCTCGGCTGTGGATACTTGTTCTTGATAGTGAGATGATTCAATTGTCGATAGTCGACGCATAACCTCATGGATCCGTCTTTCTTCTTTACAAATAATACAGGCGCTCCCCACGGGGAAGTACTTGGTCTAATGAATCCTTTCTTAATGAGTTCCATCAATTGCTCCTTTAATTCCTTGAGTTCAGCAGGTGACATCCTATAAGGTGCCTTTGAAATCGGACCAGCACCAGGGACTAAGTCGATGGTGAAGGCCACTTCTCTTTGCGGGGGTAATCCCGGCAAATCTTTCGGAAATACGTTCGGAAATTCTTGTACTACTGGAATGTCTTCTAGCTTAGCTTCCTTAGCTTCTTTAACTGTGACAAAGGGAAGGAAAGATGTACATCCTTTCCTGATGAGCTTGCTAGCTCGGAGGGCTGAAATAAGAGGGGATTTGCTCCGACTCTTGGGGCTAGTAAATATTAGTTCTGGAAATTCCTTGAATGTAACCTTACTATTGCGGCAATCAACCGTTGCCTGATACTTGGATAACCAATCAGCCCCTAGTATAACATCATACTCTTTTAGATCTAAACATATGCGATCAATAGGGAGATTTTGACCATGAATCAATACCTCGCAGTTTTGGTAATGATGTGTAATATCAGTCTCATCATCTAGAGGAGTAGACAAAACTAACTTTATCCATTCCGGTTCTAGGGGTAACGGGTCAGCAAACTTCTTAGAAACAATAGAATGCGATGCACCAGTATCAATTAAGGCATATGCATTCCTGGAACAAACTTTCAATATACCTTCCACTAAGCCGCCTCCTTCTACTTGCTCGGTCTCCTTGATTGCATGAAGACGAGCATTCTTGGTTACTGTCGCTTCCCGTCAACGGCTTGGTCGTTAAGTAATGGGCAATCGGGAATCCGATGCTCACGACTCCCACAACGGAGACATGCTCCTAGTTTCCTCCAGCATTCTTCTGCTCTATGACCCGCTTTATCACAATGTTTGCACACTGTATTTGGAGAGGTAGTGGTGATAGAGAAGGGCTTGGTCTTCTTGAACTTTTGGTCTTGTGAAGATGCTCCTCCATTGCTAGGCCTTTTCTTGAAGTTGGGTTTAAAGGAACCCGAACCTGTAACTTGTTCCTTCTTATCCTTACCACGAATCCTATCAGATAGTTCCGTGGCATCTTCTAATAGTTGAGCTCGGCGTACTATCTCTGAGTAGACTTGAATGTCCATTGGCGCCAGTTGAGTAATAGCTTGGGGCCTGAGCCCATTAAGAAACCTCCTAGCTTTCATTTTCTCGGTGCTAACTAGATGCTTAGCGTATCGAGACAATCTAGAGAATTAGGCCTCATACTCGGCCACTGACAAAGATCGTTGCTTTAATGCAGCAAATTCTGCAGCCTTCTTTTCCTGAACTCGGTCCGAGAAATATTTGACGTTGAAGTGTTCAACGAATTCTTCCCACGATACCTGATCTTGATTTATAGTAGCCTCTATTGATTCCCACCAGCATCTAACATCCCTTTCTAACTGAAAAGTAGATAATAAAACTTTATCCTGATCCGTGCATTGCATAACACGGAATATACGTTCTATCTCCCTAATCCAGTGTTCAGCGTCATCTGGATCAGTAGAACCCGTGAACTTGGGTGGGTTCATGTTCTTGAAAGTCTGGTGGAGACTTCCTGCTCGTTGTCCACCTCCTTGTGCTACTTGTTGCAGCACTTGAGTCATGCCTTGAAGGGTACGCTGCATGTTGCGCCATTGAGCACGTTCGGCAGCCATTATCCTACAATTATAATAACTAGATTAATATGTGCTTGTATTTAAAGACTCATATACTATGTTAACTTCAACCCTTGGTTCTACCCAATCGCACTGGTTGAAGGTTTAAAACTTATCCTTGGACTTGAGTTTTCCTAGGAATTGAATACCCTAGGCTCTGATACCACAAAAACTGTCACGCCTCGAGCACGGAAGATACTCGGATATGCGCGACGAGTTTATATCAATCATGTCAATCAGAGTAGTAGTGTATTCGACACCAAAACAGAGATGCGCAAAATAGAAAGATAACCCAATCCTTTATTTCATAATGGATAGACTATTACAAATCCAATACTCTATTCAATTAAAAAGGAAAAGTACATAGTTGACTCAATAAAATAGGAAAAAGACTAGATGACACTTGGAAAAGCTCTAGCTCTTTCACTCTTGACCATTCCCATCCGATTGACTTCCCTCGTCGTCGGAATTACCTGAAAAGTAAGGGACAAACACGGAGTGAGCGAACGCTCAGTAGGAAATTATATCTCAGGAACTAGCAAGGGTTTAAGTAGTTACATCTTTCATGAATGCACTATAGCTATGCATGCTCGCATAAAACGACAAGATAGAGAATTTATCAAGCAAGACAGCAAGATGAACTAGTCACGAGTTTTCAAGAAAAAGATGACAAGATATTCAAGCAAGTACTTTTTAGCAAGTCATGTCAAGAACTTTGGCTATCATGTATCAAGCAAGCATGTAATTACCCTTTTTCGGGTCACGCAAGTCATGTCAAGTCAAGTACGAGTCAAGTACAAGATTGGTGTGGAATATCTAATCAAGCTAGTCATGCACTCGGTATAATGCCAGATACCTTATCATTCAACTCCCATGGGCACAAGTACTTTCGGGTGCTCCTCCCAGGACCAGATCGGGCCCTATATGCGCAGGTATTTATCATGTATATTTGACATCAACTCTTGTATATATATATATATATATATATATATATATAGCCAATAGGGAATTTCAACAATTTAAGCTTGTAGACACGTAGGATAACTTTGAGAGAATGGAGTCCAAAAATACGACATTGGACATAGATAGGCGATAACAACGGTACAATCACGATGAACGATGAAACTAGGTGGAATTAGGTTCCCTTAACTCGGGTACCAGGACAAACAAGTATGGACATTCTTTATATAGAATTGAGGTCCACATGAACAGTACATCAAAGGCAAGATACGCTCATTCCTATTATAGAATTGAGGTCCACAAGAACATCAACAAATGGCATGATATCATCATCCCATTAAGAATTCTCATGATATACTCTTTGCATATCATAAGGGCCGGTATACCATGTTTCTTTAGAGTGACATGGCATTCAATAGTGTAATGGGTTTTTAGGGTACAACCAGCTCAGTCGACCTTGAGGGAATCCAAGGTACGAGGAGTCTTACGGAGGTCTCTATGACTAACTCGCTAGTCCAAAGGAACAGAATGTCCAACGGAGAGCTTGTATGTCAATGAGAGTTGAGGGTGATCGATAAAACATCATGGAACGTGGGACTATACTCACGGAGTGGAGTAATAGTGCCTACATATATATATACATACATATAGTGAAACCCTCGGATAACAGCAACTGGGAAAAATCAGTAATGCAGAAAGTAGCGACTCTGGTAAAGTCATTTTTCGTAAAATTAACGCCTTAATCAGGGGCATTTATATTAAATTTGACGACATATAAATAGGTCGTCCTTTCCAATATTGCTATTTTACAAGATATTAAAAATCTGTAATTTTGTTGAAAACGCGCCTTGGGTAGGGGCGTTACCAGGAAAAAGGCGCCCTAGTCTGGGGCGTTAGTTAAACAAGAGACGACCTGGTCAAGGTCGTGAATTCACAATTTTATAATTTTCCGAGGTAATGAATATTTCAGGAACATGGTATATAGTCAGGACCAGAAAAATAGCAGGATTACAAGAAATTGACCATGCATTAATTTAGAATCATGTTTGCAATGATAATTACTTTTTAAACATGCTATTTATTAATTAACAGGAATTAACGTCCATGTGCAGGACGTCAAATCTAGAATTGACGACCTGGGCATGGTCGTGTCTTTTAAATTAACACCCTTGTTAGGGTCGTTTCTTTCAAAAATTCCGTAGAAAATAACCAGAACGCATGAAAACTATATGCATGAACTACCGATGATAATTATCTATAGTAATATGGTAGTTTGGGCTACGTTCCATGAGAAAATCCTACCTTAATAGTTGATCTGGAGATGAACGGATGTAGGTTCTGGGAAAAACGATACTCTGTTTATAAACAGAGTCTTTTGAAGCTTTCGATCTTAATAGCAGCAAGGGGTAGTAAGAGGATGCAGAAGAAGAACCCACGTTCTTTAGTAGGTTAAGATGACTTTCCTACAAAGAACATATATATACGATCATTAGTATTATCTTCATAATACTTGACTGAAGGTGGAAGAAAGAAGAACTTACCCTTTTGTTCTTCACACGTGAATCTTCTTAACCTGTAAGAAGAGAAGAATATGAAGAATCATTAGTTCTTCATGCGATGATCGAACACAATATAAGGAAAAAGGAAGAAGAAGAACCTGCTGTTCTTCGCATACCTTTGAAAACTCTGAACGCCAAATAGCGTTCTCGGTTTAAGCAGAAGGTTATTTATAAGATATTGGAAATCCTAACAAGGTTAGTGTTCGATTGGAAGTAATACTTCCATATTAGAGTTATTACTACATTCGAACTCTTTCTCATAGTTATCACCTTACCCTGGATAGACTCCTGGGTCGAACGAAACTCAAACTGAATTAGCGACCTAGGTCAGGGCGTCGAATTTAAATTGACGCCTTGCCAAGCGTCGTTACTTGTTGAAACGCGTCCATGCAAAGGACGTTACGCTATCTTGCCCTTTTTATTTATTTTGGTCGTTTGAAATTTGACGCCTTGACTTGTGGGCGTCCTTTCTCAAAACACGCCTTAGGTAAGGGCGTTTTCTTGTAAAGTAGCGCCTTTATCTGAGGCGTTATTTCCATCAGGGTTTTAATTATTTTTATTCCAAGCTCTTTCGTATATTTATTAAATCTTTTAATCTATTTTGATTTATTTATTCTTTTTAAATTTATCAGGGTCGCTACATTCAGCATAGAGCAAAGGTGTTTGGATCCAATCCGATATAAATAAACAGCGACTGCTTGCGGTCAGTGGGGAAAGACATCCCGTACATGAATCCCCACAATCGTCTGAGCACTCGCACCCGTGGAACCTCCCTTCTCTCCACGTGTCACCCAATACCTCATGCCCATGTGCCGCATCCTGGTGACGCTTTCCCTAGTCAAATTTTGGTTCCATAGGTGGTTGTGGAGAAATCGACTAGCATGCCCACACCCTGTCCGGTCACCCTAACTCTCGGAAACCTCTCGTGCAAGTTGACCCCTCTCGACTTTTCATAAAGGCGAGTGTACGGTACTGCCATGAGAGGCATACGGCTACGAAGGAGAATATACATGAGATAACATCAACTCCCTTATTTTCTTTTATCATTTTATTCCCCCTCTCACCACGGTCACCGACTTACTTCTCCCGCCGCGCCGAATGGTGGCGAAACAAAAGTTGGCATGCCCGGTGGGACGTCTCCCGCCTTTCTTCTTTCTGCTAAAGAGAAGCATGTGCCAGCCCTGAAGCCGTGGTGCCCTTTTCCTATCCTTGCAGGAGAGGTAGAGGAGGGACACATCCCTGTAGCTTCTAACTCATGTTTCGATAGCCAGACCGCGCCCGGCGGCCATCTTTGACCATCGCTCTCTCCAGTAACTAGCAGTCCAGTAGCTATGGCGGCCGTGACCTATGGCCCCATTGTCATTGCCAGCCATGTGCGGGTGGGCTACCTGGCGACGCCGATTGCTTTCGGTGACTTCACCCCCGTCATCGGATTGCCCTACTTCATGGGTGTGGTCCTTGTGGCGGTTCCGCAATCGATTCCAGTCCCTGTGCCTGCTCGTGCGATCGATGTACCGTGCTCTTTTCCAGCATCGGTGGCTCGCCCGAGTGTCAGACTCGGGGCCTCTACTACCGACCCCTGTGGGGGCCCCAGATCGTCTCTTTCCCGGACAAGCGTCAGCTCTCGGGCCCAGCATCAACCGATCTCCAACACGGACTCTACGCCCTGGACTTCGGTTTGTACTGCAGCACTTTACCCGGGTCTTCAACCCCGAGTCCCAGCCAAGCCGGCACCCGACATGGGCTTCTTACCCTGGGTCCCCGGCTCCTCAGCATTTCACTCAAGTTTGTAGACACGCTGTTTTTGACATTACCATGAGTAGATCTTATATTACACTATGATACCCCGAGATGGCCTTCACATTTTTAATTACTTTGGTGATTTTCTATTTTTTATGGTTTTTTTTACATTTTTTTGAATTTTTTCGTGAAAAAGTTTTAAACGTGTCAAGGATCCTAGACGTCTCACTTTGACGTGTCAAGGACCCTAGACGCCTTCTTTAGAAGACTCGTGCAGCGTGCACGTGACGTCGCTCCGGCTGTTTAGTTTGATGTTTCGAATAAATCCAATCATAGAGACGTTTTGTCGACCAGATGCACCCTTCGAGAGTCACGGTTACGCGCCGAAACCACGTGCTTTCTCCACTATCGACGGCGATTCAGTGGGCGAGGATGGGTGCGTCTGGGCTCCCGGACGCCTCACGATTGAGGCGTCCACTAGGCTAGACGCCTCAATAAATTAGAATTATAAAAAAATAAAAAAATATTATTAAGGCGTCCAAGGTTCTAGACACCTCAATATTGAGGCGTCCAGGAACCTGGATGCCTCAATCAACTTTTCCTCTATAAATAGAGGACCCCCTCCCTCGATGGGAGGGAGCTTCAGATCCGATAGAGGAAATAGAGACTCTGCTGGATCCCTTTTCTAACCCGTGGGTTTTTGTAGGGGGAGGTTCTGCCAGATTCCCGGGTGCCCGCGCTCGCGAGAGGAAGGCTCACTCCGCCAATCGTGCTTCCACGTCATCCTTACACTGCCGAAGATCCGCCGGATCCCACCATCGGCATCTTTAATAAGCCATTCTCTCCCACACTCTTTTGTCATTTTCATTGCATGCATCATTCCATCATCTGTCATCTCGTATCATAAGAGAGATCCGTTTATGCACGTTTGCATGATCTTCCATCCATCATAGCATTTTCCTCCTACTCATGTCCGAGAGGGGTTTAAAAACACCAATCAGGTGTGTGTCTCGCCATGATTTCATCATTTTTCATCACAAGGGACTAATACTACACTGCCATTTTTCTGATTCACTTGTTATATGTCTGTTTTCTCTTTTGCAAGGGTAACCAAGGAAAGCCCTCTCCATCGGCCGACCGAAGGGAGAGGAAGAAGCAACCCCTACTGGCCGCCCTAGGTAAAGGCGTCATGCACACTAGACACCACAGGAACGCCACCCTACTGCTAGTCCTGGTACTGTGCAGGAAAACGCGTACGCCAGTCTGCGAGCTTCGCCTTGCCCCGGGTCTTCCGCCCGACGTGGCTCGGCTTGTATACCTCCACCCACTCCTGGGCAAGTCCCAGGGTGCTTATGACTAGCCTGAGCCGCAGTGGCTCGATCTCGTTCAGGCAGTGGACCCACAGGTCCCTCCAGAAACAAGGTCGGCCCGCTACAACCCAAGGCTGGCCAGCATCGGCCATGACCAAGTAAGGCCTCCATACCACCTGCATCACCATACATGCATCATATCAGTCCCCACTGTAGTAAACAAAATGTACAAAACAATCATATACATCATACCATGACCTCAGGGTACTCGGTCAGCTCACATCGAAGCGACGTCAGCTGGTAGCTGTGCGGTGCCGCAGTCGTGACCGGCCTCCACCGCCGCGCTACGGGTATGGCTGTCCGGTTCCATTACCTGGCTCTCCCCATCGGGAAGTAGTAATAACTCCATACGTGCATCCATCATACATCATTAGTACAAATAATCGCATGACTGTAAACTAAGAATCACTGCAAAATACATAAATGAAATGTTTACCTGGATGAAAGACACGAAGCCGCCGACTATCGTCTCCTTCTCTACCCCCTGAGAAAGATCAGCAATCAAATGGGCGAGCAGGGCTGCTTCCCACGCATAGTGCCCCACTCAGTCTAGGTCCGCTAGGATCCCAAGGAAACGACAGTGGATGT
Source organism: Amorphophallus konjac (assembly GCA_022559845.1). Lineage (NCBI taxonomy): Eukaryota > Viridiplantae > Streptophyta > Magnoliopsida > Alismatales > Araceae > Amorphophallus > Amorphophallus konjac. The sequence goes on from CM040121.1 coordinate 254,204,141, forward strand.
CGTCCCCCTTCTTCCCCAGTAGAAGGCGGCCCAGTAGGAAGAATAGGAACCTCCGAAGGTCCAAGTCCGCCCACTCTCGATCGCCCGCGTCCTGTCTAAAAGCTCTCCGAGCTGCCTCCTCTAGCCGCGCTAGGAACTCTGCTCCGCTCTCACTGACGTGCTGGCGCGAGTCCACGAATCCGAGCACCTCCATGATGTCTACCCGGCCGACTATCTTGCTGTCTCTGTCAGTCGCGCTCATCTACAGCCCTAACAACTCTAGGGCACTCTCTCTGTAGTCAGGGTAGGTGACCCCACTGACGGCTTCCCCGTCCACCCGTAGTCCGGTGATCCGGACTACGTCCTCCAGCGTCGGCACCATATGCCCCCCGGGCATTAGAAACGCTCGACTCGGCCCGTGCCATCGCTCGCTCAACGCCTGAACGAGAGGCAAGTCAAGCCGGAAGGGCTCGATGCACAAGAAAGCCCCGAACCCCATGGCGTCCACTCGAGCCCTCTAGAAGTCCGACAGCCCTCGGTACGCCGCCACTACCAGGAACCAGCAGATCAGGCTCCTCATCACCCCCTGCACACCGCAAAAATAAGAAATTACATCAGAGCCACAAATAATGAACAACACGATGTATAAATATTAAAAAAAATTGACGCGTCAATGCCCTTTGATGCCTTAATAATTTCTCTATTTTTTAATATTATTATTATTTTATTATATAAGAAAACAAAAAAGGGAAAAAGGACTTGAAGTGTCAATACCCCTGAACGCCTCCATATTTTTTATTTATTATTATTTCTATTATTTATTTAAAAAAGCATTGAGGCGTCAATACACTTTGACGCCTTAATATATTTTTGTGTTTTTAATATTATTATTATTTCTATTATTTATCTATTAAAAAAAATTTGTGAGGCGTCCACTGCATTGGACGCCTCAATCACTTCAGAACCACCGCCACCAGAACCCCGTCTCTTGCCCCATTTCTCACAAAAAATCACAAAATAATGCAAAAAGAGAGAATTCTAGGCGGCCTACCGGGTCATGCTCTTCCTCTCCCGCTCCACCGGGCCGCTCGAGGCCCTCCATGACCAAGGGAAGCGCCTCCTCTTCCACGGCGGCCTCCTCCTCCATGGCTGTCTCCTCGGTGCGATCCCGGGACCTCCTCAGACGACGAGCGATCCGCTTCCGCTTCTCACCTCCCTGGCTCGATCTGCCGCGCTCCATGAACCTAGATTGGGGGAGGGGAGGTCGAATGGGGAGGGAAGAGAGGTTTGAGAGGGGGGGGTCGTTTGATTGAACATGAAAGAGAAAAGGCCGCGAAAGCGGCCTTTTATATCCCAAATTCAAAACCTTGACGTGTCCAGGTGCCTGGACGCGTCAATAAAAAATAATTTAAAAAAAAACATGTGACACGTCCAAGCGCTTAGACGTGTCAAACAATATATATATATATAAATATAAAGGGCGGGATGAAAACTAATTAAATATATATATATATATATATATATATAATATAAAATAGGGACTCGTTCAGATGCTTAGACCCATCCATTAAAAAAGATAAAAACAATATATATATATATATATATATATATATATATATATATATATAAAATAAGGGGAACAATGATTCAAAAGCATTTAACTTCGCATTTATTTCATTAAAACAATAGAGTGAGCTACATCAGGGGTTTAGACACTTCGGGTCTTAACTTCCCTAGTTCAGTTACATAAACCCTTCACAGCTCGTGTTCTTCCTCTACATGCACCAATGCCTTTCCCGGAATGCTCGTCTTCCACGACACTTTGATGGCCTTCACTTCCTTTGCATCTCCTTCTGCGCCCAACTCTCTCTTCCTTAGAGGAGCGACGCAAGATAACGGTGGGAACGAATGGCGAGGAAGGCCGATTTAAATGCAGCACCGATGCGCGTTGTAAAGAACAAACTCAGTCGCGCCAATAAGTTGGAGTTCACCTTCGGGGGAAGACCTCATGAGGAGTTCGCACGAGAGTAGACATGTCGGTGCACAAGTGAAGAAGATTTGCATCATAGTTCTAAAGTGAGACCTCCAGTCTTCATGTTTCCTCAGCCATGGAATGCGGTTCACTATATTACCACCAAAGCCTAACACATCGGCTATGTGGTAAAGGGGGATTTGTTGAAAGATCTTCGAGGCAGTTGGCATCCCCTCACGGTGATCAAATTTGAAATGTAAATCAACCCAGCAATTCAGAAGAAGTGCGCAACCAAAAGGAGGCTTACCCATGCTGGAAGCAGTAAGGCCACTGTAAAGGTAAGCAAGCACGGCAGGTCCCACCCTTTTGCCATTCCAAATTCCGCAGATGGCGCTTAGCTGATCTTCCTCCACTATGTTGTCGGTATAAGGGAATAAGAGAGCACCCGCCAAATAGATTGTGAATCCCTTCATAATTTCTTCCAAACGATCATCATCTGGCAATCCTCTTAGGACATCCATGACCCATTCTGCGAGCTTTTGCAGGTTAATTCCCTTCTGAGTCTGGACGTTTCTAATGACACCAGATGGCATGAAGCATCAGAGGATGTCCTCGGAAGTCACCTTCTTCAGCATCGGCATGATCTTTATCCTGCCATCCCTTTTGAATCTTTTCAACCCAAGAAGGAGTTCCACCTCCTCAAGAAGGATGGTCGCCTCGAAAGTAGGGAAAATGAAAGTGTGAGTCCGAGGATGCCAGATCTCCACCAACGCACCGATAGCGGTCTAGTCCATGCAAATCTTTTCGTAATGCTTGGCGTGAACCAGGAGCCCCTGAAGATGCCACCTCGTGATTATGGCCCTCATGCCGATGGAGATGTTCGATGTTAGCTTCGAAAGCCATGACAGTTTGGAGAATTTCCTCAGGTCTGGGAAGAGAGGGTACGACTGGAAAGGAAGAAGAAAAATAAGGGAGAAAAAAGGTGAAAGGGAGGTCGTACAGGAAATTTGAAATGAATCAACTTACCATACGCGACTGGATCATCTCACTCAGATGTCCTTCGAGGTCGGAGAGCCGCTTGAATTCGCTGCTAGGCCTGCTCCTCTTCATAGGGCGGGAAGACTCGCCTTCCATCTTGAAAACCCCAAGATTCTTCTCCTCCTCCTTGGTGCATTTGGCTGAACTAGGAAAGGGGGGATACTTATAGGAAGGGAGGTGTGTAAAAGCCAAAACGCGTCACATCAATGATGAGTCATCGTTGTTGACTTTAGCAAAAGGTATTTTATCTTGATCTCCCTTGTGCTGTGGTACAATTCTGCTGCTTTTAATAATGTTGATCAATACTGGTTTCACTAGTGGGCACCACTGTACCACGTTGACCCATCATGTGCCACCATTCGGTGACTGGTCCCACCATGTCATGCATTGTATTATATGATATTTACACTATTAGAACATGTCAAGGATCTTGCGACCTGAACGAATCGGAAATTTGAGTTCCCCTTCAACAAAAATAGTGATAAATTCAGAGGAATTTGGGTTGTACGGATAGGCCGTTAAGTTGTGAAAGCGAGGGGATGATGGTTCCATTCAGTGAGTTGGCGCGTGGATAAACGGGCCCCGCCTCAGTATCAGCTCACCGGATCCATTCTTAACAACTTGACAATATTATCCTTGGCTATTTTCTATTTTAGTTTGTTGTAAGTTTTCCATTAAACCCAGCATGCATTCATGTTGGACTTTGATTCCATTGCGGAAGATCATTCAAAGTAATTCGATTGTGAAGACCGCCGGGCTTAAGTCTTATAATATGAGCTATTCCATTCCGAATGAAATACTGAGTTTCCTTGAGATAGCCCTGGGCTGTTCTTCCGAAAGAGACCCTTGTTTGGACTGATCCTCAAATATTCCTTTACTTTTACTCCATTTGACCCACCTTGCCCGTAACACTTCCACATTGGCTGGTAACCGCTCCCCAAGATGAAACCTGTAAGTTTACGACCCGGGTACTTCCACATAGAGAAGTTGGTCCCTTTTTCTACTTGTGCCTGAGCGCACATCTTCCCCTTCCTTGTTTGATTTCCGTCCAAGCAATTGTTCAATTTGGAAGACCTTCTTCAAGGTCGTCTCATTAAAAATCTGAAAATATTCCAAACCATAATGTTGAAGGTGCGTCACATCACACCTTGGCATCTACTTTTCAGTTCGCTCCCACTCCATTTCATTTCACTTCTATACCACTCCATTACGTGTTACTCCCTTACAAAGCAAATGCCAAGGCGGGGTAATTGTAGACACACTGTTTTTGACATTACCGTGAGTAGATCTCATATTACACTATGATACCCCGAGATCGCCTTCACATTTTTAATTACTTTAGTGATTTCCTATTTTTTTCCTATTTTTTTACATTTTTTTGAACTTTTCTGTGAAAAAGTTTTAAACGTGTCAAGGATCCTAGACACCTCACTTTGACGTGTCAAGGACCCTAGAAGCCTTCTTCAGAAGACTCATGCAGCGCGCACGTGGTCCCGCTCCAGCCGTTTAGTTTGACATTTCGAATAAATCTAATCATAGAGACGTCTTGTCGACCAGACGGGCCCTTCGAGAGTCACGGTTACGCGCCGAAACCACGCGCTTTCTCCACTATCGACAGCTTCCGACGGTGATTCGGTGGGCGAGGATGGGCGCGTCCGGGCTCCCGGACGCCTCACGATTGAGGCGTCCAAGAGGCTAGACGCCTGAATAAATTAGAATTATAAAAAAATAAAAAAAAATATTATTGAGGCATCCAATGTTCTGGACGCCTCAATCAACTTTTCCTCTATAAATAGATTCAGATCCGACAGAGGAAAGAGAGACTCTGCCTGATCCCTTTTCTAACCCGTGGGTTTTTGCAGGGGGAGGTTCTGCTAGATTCCCGGGTGCCCGCGCTCGCGAGAGGAAGGCTGACTGCACCTGTCGTGCTTCCACGTCATTCCTACGCTGCCGAAGCTCTGACGGATCCCGCTATCGGCATCTTCAATAAGGCATTCTCTCCCACTCTATTTTGTCGTTTCCGTTACATGCAACATCTCGTCATCTGTCATCTCGCTTCGTAAGAGAGATCCATTTATGCACGTTTGCATGATCTTCCATCCATCATAGCATTTTCCTCCTACTCGTGTCCGAGAGGGGTTTAAAAACAACAATAACCAGGTGTGTGTCTCACCATGATTTCATCACTTTTCATCACAAGTGACTAATACTACACTACCATTTTTCTGATTCACTTGTTATCTGTCTGTTTTCTCTTTTGTAAGGGTAACCAAGGAAAGTCCTCTCTATCGGTCGGCCGAAGGGAGAGGAAGAAGCAACCCGCCATTTCTTACTTTTGAGGTAAGCGCGATCACTCTTCTTATTTTGGGGTCTCTGGTCCCTAGCGATCACATCATATCTTCGAGGCCGCGGCGAGTCACTTCCCGCTATGGCTATTTAAATTTCTGTCATTTATATCCTGTGATATTCTCATATCTTTGATATTCTCGAGGCCGCGGCGAGTCACTTCCCGCTATGGCTGTTTAAATTTCTGTCACTTATATCTTGTGATATTCTCATATCTTTGATATTTTCGAGGCCGCGGTGAGTCACATCCCGCTATGGCTGTTTAAATTTCTGTCATTTATATCCTGTGATATTCTCCTATCTTCGATATTCTCGAGGCCACGGCGAGTAACTTCCCGCATTGGCCGTTTAATTTTCTGTTATTTATATCTTGTGTTATTCTCTATCTTCTCATATCTTCGAGGCTGAGGCGAGTCACTTCCCGCTATGGCCGTTTAAATTTCTGTCACTTAAATTCTGCACCATTCCCATCCCCCGAGGTCGGCCTGCTACAACCCAAGGCTAGCCAGCATCGGCCATGGCCAGGTAAGGCCTCCATATCACCTGCATCACCATACATGCATCATATCAGTCCCCACTCTAGTAAACAAAATGCACACAAAAATCATATACATCATACCATGGCCTCAGGGTACTCGGTCAGCTCAAGTCGAAGCGACGTCAGCTGGTAGCTGTATGGTGCCGCAGTCGTGACCGGCCTCCACCGCCGCGCTAGGGGTACGGCTGTCCGGTTCCATTGCCTGGCTCTCCCCATCGGGAAGTAGTAATATTTCCATACCTGCATCCATCATACATCATTAGTACAAATAATTGCATGACTATAAACTAAGAATCACCACAAAATACATAAATGAAATGTTTACCTGGAGGAAAGGCGAGAAGCCGCAGACTATCATCTCCTTCTCTACCCCCTGAGAAATATCAGCAATCAAATGGGCGAGCAGGGCTGCTTCCCACGCATAGTGCCCCACTCGGTCTACGTCCGCCAGGATCCCAAGGAAACGACAGTGGATGTCGTCCCCCTTCGTCCCCAGCAGAAGGCGACCCACTAGGAAGAAGAGGAACCTCTGAAGGTCCAGGTCCGCCCGCTCTCGGTCGCCCGCATCCTGGCTAAAAGCTCTCCGAGCTGCCTCCTCTAGCCGTGCTAGTAACTCTGCTCCGCTGTCACTGACATGCTAGCACGAGTCCACGAATACGAGCGCCTCCATGATGTCTACCCAGCCGACTATCCAGCTGTCTCTAGCAGTCGCGCTCGTCTCCAGCCCTAACAGCTCCAGGGCACTCTCTCTGTAGTCAGGGTAGGTGACCCCACAGACGGCTTCCCCGTCCACCCGTAGCCCAGTGATCCGGACTACGTCCTCCAGCGTCGGCACCATATGCCCCCAGGGCATCACAAACGCTCGACTCGGCGCGTGCCATCGCTCCCTCAACACCTGGACGAGAGGCAAGTCAAGCCGGAAGGGCTCGATCCGCAAGAACGCCCCTTACACCATGGCGTCCACTCGAGCCCTCTGGAATTCCGGCAGCCCTCGGTACGCCGCCACTACCAGGAACCAGCTGATCCGGCTCCTCATCATGCCCTACACACCGCAAAAATAAGAAATTACGTCAGAGCCGCAAATAATGAACAACACAATGTATATATATTAAAAAAAAACTAACGCGTCAATGCCCTTTGACGCCTTAATAATTTCTCTATTTTGTTAATATTATTATTATTTTATTATATATTAAAACAAAAAAAAAGAGAAAAAGGACTTGACGCGTCAATACCCTTGGACGCCTCCATATTTTTTATTTATTATTATTTCTATTATATATTTAAAAAAAATTGAGGCGTTAATACACTTTGATGCCTTAATATATATTTGTTTTTTTAATATTATTATTATTTCTATTATTTATCTATTAAAAATAATTGTGAGGCATCCACTGCATTAGACGCCTCAATCACTTCAGAACCACAGCCACCAAAATCCCGTCTCTCGCCCCATTTCTCGCAAAAAATCACAAAATAATGCAAAAAGAGAGAATTCTAGGCCTACCGGGTCGTGCTCTTCCTCTCCCGCTCCACCGGGCCCCTCGAGGCCCTCCACGGCCAAGGGAAGCGCCTCCTCTTCCACGGCGGCCTCCTCCTCCACGGCTGTCTCCTCGATGCGATCCCGGGACCTCATCGGACGACGAGCGATCCGCTTTTGCTTCTCACCTCCCTGGCTCGATCCGCCGCGCTCCATGGACCTAGATTGGGGGAGGGGGGGTCGAATGGGGAGGGAAGAGAGGTTTGAGAGGGGGGGGTTCGTTTGATTGAATATGAAAGAGAAAAGGCCGCGAAAGCGGCCATTTAAATCCCAAATTCAAAACCTTGACGCGTCCAGGCACCTAGAAGCGACGCGTCCAGGCACCTAGAAGCGTCAATAAAAAATAAAAAAAATAATTAAAAAAAACATGTGACACGTCCAGGCGCCTAGACGCGTCAAACAATATATATATGTATATAAATATGGGTTTTTTGCATATTAGTCCCTATAAACATAGTGAATTTCTGATTAGTCTCTCTATTCTGAGTATTGTCTTAAAGATCCTTACAATTATTAATATTTTATAAATAAGTCCACATAATTTATCTCCATCTTAAAAAAGGAATATTCTGTTGAATATTCCGTCAATGGCATGGAAAAGACTTAAATACCCATCTCTCTCTCACACACATCCATGGACTGGGGAGGGGGAGGGGGGGCGGAGGGGGAGGGGGGAGGTCGGCCGGCGGGGGAGGGGGAGGTCGCAGGGGATGGGGGGAGGGCAGCCGGAGGGGCCGGAGGACTGGGGAGGGGGAGGGCGGCCGGCGGGGGAGGTCACAGGGGATGGGGGGAGGGCGGACGGAGGGGGCCGGAGGACTAGGGAGGGGGGAGATAGTAGGGGAGGGGGAGGGGGGGACAGAGGTCAGATGGGGAGGGAGAGGGGGGAGGGCGGCCGGAGGGGGAGGTGGAGGGGGCAGGTCACGTTGGTCGGAGGGGGAGGGGGGAGGGCGGCCGGCGGGGGAGGGGGAGGTCGCAAGGGATGGGGGGAGGGTGGCCGGAGGGGGAGGAGGGGGCCGGAGGACTGGGGAGGGGGAGGGCGGCCGGAGGGGGAGGAGGGGGCCGGAGGACTGGGGAGGGGGGAGATAGTAGGGGAGGGGGAGGGGGGACGGAGGTCTGATGGGGAGGGGGAGGGGGAGGGGGAGGGGGGAGAGGTCGACGCTCCTTGATGGAGAGGTTGACCTCCCCCCACACCCCTGCACCTCCTCACTACGATTGCCCTCCTCCCCTCCCCATCGCGAACGGCCACTCCACCGCACCCATGGCCTCCCTGTGCCACACCCACAACCGCCCCTCCACCTGGACCCCCTTTCACCGCCGACCTCCCTCACCGTCGCCCCTCTCCCCACGTCACCGGCCAACTCTCCATCCTCACCCTCTCTCGTTCTCCCCCTCTCTCACCCCACACCACGTCATCGATCGCCCGCCTCTCCTCTTCCTGCTACCACCCCGCAGCCTCCCCTCCGGCCTCCACTCCGCCACCGGTCCACTCCGCCACTGGTTGTGGCCACGTCGCCACCAACCCACCCCTGACAGCCTTCTCCTCCTCTAACACCACGTCGCACACGCCACCAGGACAGCCCCCTGCCACCCTCACCACCTCCACACACCTCCGACCACCTCCACCACGGCAAGCCCGGCCGCTGCCTCCCTCTCCCACCACCTCTGCACCACCGCCGGACACCGCCCCCCGTCGTTGGCCTTCCCCTCCAACCATCGCCTACCCCTAACCGAGCGGCCTGCCTGCACAACCGCTTCTGGGCCTCCTCTCCGTACGATGACGGGGAGGCGGCCACGGTTGGAGGGGAGAGAGGCCGGGAGGGGGAGGCCGGGAGGAGGAGGCACCCCTTTGTCTATCTCTCTCTCACACTCTCACACTTAACCCAGGGGTAAGTTAGTATTTTCATTACCTTTAGTATAAGGTAACTATAGTTTAGTTAACTGAATGAACGGTAGGGACTTAAACATGTAACCACTAAGATTACATGGACTATTAAAACAATACTCAGAATAGAGGAACTAATCAGAAATTCACTATGTTTATAGGGACTAATATGCAAAAAACCCTATAAATATATATAAATATAAAGGGCGGGATGAAAACTAATTAAAAATACATATATATAATATATATAAAATAGGGACTCGTCCAGATGCTTAGACACGTCCATCAAAAAAGAAAAAAACAATATATATATATATATATATATATATATATATATATATAATAAGGGGAACAATGATTCAAAAGCATTTAACTTCGCATTTATTTCATTAAAACAACAGAGTGAGCTACATCAGATGTTTAGACACTTCGGGTCTTAACTTCCCTAGTTCAGTTACATAAACCCTCCACAGCTCGCGTTCTTCCTCTACATGCACCAATGCCTTTCCCGGAATGCTCATCTTCCACGACACTTTGATGGCCTTCACTTCCTTTGCATCTCCTTCTGCGCCCAACTCTCTCTTCCTTAGAGGAGCGACGCAAGATAACGGTGGGAACGAATGGTGAGGAAGGCTGATTTGAATGCAGCACCGATGCGCGTTGTAAAGAACAAACTCAGTCGCGCCAATAAGTTGGAGTTCACCTTCGGGGGAAGACCTCGTGAGGAGTTCGCATGAGGGTAGACATGCCGGTGAACAAGTGAAGAAGCTTTGCGTCATAGTTCTAAAGTGAGACCTCCAGTCTTCACGTTTCCTCAGCCATGGAATGCGGTTCACTATATTACCACCAAAGCCTAACACATTTGCTATGTGGCAAAGGGGGCTTTGTTGAAAGATCTTCGAGGCAGTTGGCATCCCCTCACGGTGATCAAATTTGAAATATAAATCAACCCAGCAATTCAGAAGAAGTGCGCAACCAAAAGGAGGCTTACCCATGCTGGAAGCAGTAAGGCCACCGTAAAGGTAAGCAAGGACGGCTGGTCCCACCCTTTTGACATTCCAAATTCCATAAACGGTGCTTAGCTGATCTTCCTCCACTATGTTGTCGGTATAAGGGAATAAGAGAACACCCGCCAAACAGATTGGGAATTCCTTCATAATTTCATCCAAACGATCATCATCTGGCAATCCTATCAGGGCATCCATGACCCAATCCGCGAGCTTTTGCAGGTTAATTCCCTTCTTAGTCTGGACGTTTCTAATGACACCAGGCGACATGAAGCTTCCGAGGACGTCCTCGGGAGTCACCCTCTTCAGCATCGGCATGATTTTTACCCTGCCATCCCTTTTGAATCTTTTCAACCCATGCAGGCGTTCCACCTCCTCAAGAAGGATGGTGCCTCGAAAGTAGGCAAAATGAAAGTGTGAGTCTGAGGATGCCAGATCTCCACCAACGCACCCATAGCCGCCTAGTCCATGCGAATCTTTTCGTAATGCTTGGCGTGAACCAAGAGCCCCTGAAGATGCCACCTCGTGATTATGGTCCTCATGCCGATGGAGATGCTCGAAGTTAGCTTCGAAAGCCACGGCAGTTTGGAGAATTTCCTCGGGCCTAGGAAGAGAGGGTACGGCTGGAAAGGAAGAAGAAAAACAAGGGAGGAAAAAGGTGAAAGAGAGGTCGTACGGGAAATTTGAAATGAATCAACTCACCATATGCGACTGGATCATCTCACTCAGATGTCCTTCGAGGTCGGAGAGCTGCAAGAATTCGCTGCTAGGCATGCTCCTATTCATAGGGCGGGAAGACTCTCCTTCCATCTTGAAAAACCCAAGATTCTTCTCCTCCTCCTTGGTGCATTTGGCTGAACTAGGCAAGGGGGGATACTTATAGGAAGGGAGGGGTGTAAAAGCTAAAACGCGTCACATCAATGATGAGTCATCGTTGTTGACTTTAGCAAAAGGTATTTTGTCTTGATCTCCCTTATGTTGTGGTACAATTCTGCTGCTTTTAATAATGTTGATCAGTGCAGGTTTCACTAGTGGGCACCACTGTACCACCTTGACCCATCATGTGCCACCATTCGGTGACTGGTCCCACAATGTCATGCATTGTATTATATGATATTTACACTATTATAACATGTCAAGGACCTTGCGACCTGAACGAATCGGGAATTTGAGTTCCCCTTCAACAAAAATAATGATAAATTCAGAGGAATTTGGGTTGTACGGATAGGCCGTTAAGTGTTGTGCCCCTGTGATTTTGATGATAGCAAACACTATGAGTCAGCATTGCATATCATGAACATCTGTGTCTGAATGATAGTTCTGCTTTGGGCATATGAATGTGTTATCTTGCATTAGTGCAGACATACAGTTCATATAGCATTGCATATAGTTGGTGCACGATTGTCTGGAGCATATAGTCCGTGCACAACTGCATTCTACAAAGTCAGTGCACTCGGTTGCTTTATGCTGTGCTTCACTGGTTCATCTTTGTTCTAAGTCCATGTTGAATACATTGGTCCAGGCTGCTTCTGTGCTTTCCTACCTCGTGCAGTTGCCTAAGCCCGTGCATTTTACTATTTACACGAACACACAAGTCAGTGCAGGCTATCAGTGCAGTATATTCCACAAAGTCCATGCAACTCTTTTGCATTTTGCATCGGTCAAGTCTGTACATCGCTACATGCATCACTTAAAGTCTATATAGAGTTCTGCTTAGTTTGCATCGGTCAAGTCTGTACATCGCTACATGCATCACTTAAAGTCTGTACAGAGTTCTGCATAGTGGTCAAGTCTGTACATCGCTACATGCATCACTTAAAGTCTGTACAGAGTTCTGCATAGTTTGCATCGGTCAAGACTGTACATCACTACATGCATCACTTAAAGTTTGTACAGAGTTCTGCATAGTTTGCATCGGTCAAGTCTGTACATCGCTGCATGCATTTCTTCAAGTCTGTACATGGTCTTGGCATATGCACACGCAAAGACTATGCATCGGTCAAGTCTATACATTGCAAGACCAAGTTTGTACATTCCTTATGCATGCATCATCTCTCCTTGTGCATGCATCGTCTCTTAAAGTCTGTGCAGCGTCTGCCTTGAATGCATACATTAAGTCTATACATCATCTGCCAGCAAGTGCATCATTCTCCGTCTCACTTAGCGTCTCATGTTAAGTCTGTACATCGCATCGCATGCACTTTAAATATGTCAAGTCTGAACATTGCATTCCGTCTCACTCAGCGTCTCATGTTGTGTCTCACATAGCGCTGTAGTTTAGCAAGTCCATACATTGTCCTGTAGCATGCACACACTCAAGTCTATACATTCATGAGCATAGTCTTGCACTCATTTTCAATGTGCATACTTCACCTTGTGCACACTGCGATACACACCTACAAGTATGTACATTCGAGTGGTGGCATGTTAGTGCATCAATGTTCAATGTACATACTTTCCTGTTGCAAACTGCATGTCACTCATTCAACATCTGTACATCCCTCAGTGGCATATCTGTGCATCGTTTGTACAATACACACAGAGTCTGAACACTCGTTGAAGGCATGTCCAAGGATTCATATTCAAAGTCTATACATTCTGTTGCATATGCATCTTTCATACTAAGCCTGCACACGGCGGTCTTGAGTTACCTAGCAAGTCTGTACATCGTTGTCGTATGCAGGCTTAGTCCATACACTTGTTGATGGCAAGTATGTGCATCGTCGATTGTTCATGCATCATCTCAGTCAGTCTATACATTCTCGAACCAACTTTGTACATCTCTCTAATATCCTTTTATGAATGTTTGACAGGTATATCTTTCGAGAAGAAAAAATGACATGATTGAGCACGTGATCCGAGGTTGGTGCCTGGCACGTGATCCGAGGGTGGAAGGGTTGACAGGATGATGACACGTGGAGGAACCTTCTGGACGGGAAGGCGTGGGAATCACACGCCCAGTGTTGCTCCTGCTGGAATTGCTATATAAAGAGGACTTCTCCATCTGGAGAAGACTGATCGTGCCTGAAGATAGTGACTGAAGCAGAAATGGCAGAAGTAGAGAGAGAGCCTCCACGATCCAGAAGAAGAGAAAAGACAGAAGAAGAGAAAAGAAAGAAGAAGAAGAAGAACAGAGAGAAGAATAGACAGTGAGAAGAAAAGACAGGAGGGGCAGAGAGGCAGAGTGTGAAAGCAGAAGAAGAAAAAGAGAAACAGAGATAGAGAGCTCGTGAAGAATAAGTATAGAAGCTTCATCAGAAGATTTGTCTTCACTGGACTTTGGATCAGATCCAATCCAGTCAGCTCCTGCGAGAGCCACATTCCTGTTGTGTTTCATTTCCAGCTTTCAGTCGATGTGGTTCTATCTTTTGTTTTCTTTCCATTTGATCACTATGTTTTCCGATTCTCTGGTTTGAGGTTGGTGTTCCCTCTTGTGTGGAGGAAGAGAGGTCCGTGACCTCTGGTTTGCAAGTGACTAGGTGTCACTTGTGGTTCCCTCTGGGTTTCAGAGGAAGGGAGATCTGTTCTCCGGTTTGCTAGTGACTGTGTGTCACTAGTGGTTCCCTCTGGGTTTCAGAGGAAGGGAGTCTCTGACTCCGGGTTTGCAGGTAATGGTTGCTACCTATTGGTTCCCTCCTGGTCTGGAGGAAGAGAACGTTTGTCTCTGGTTTCTAGTGATTGTGTGTCACTAGGGTTGCCCTCTGGGTTGGAGGAAGAGGGGAGATTGTTCCCCTGGTCAAGCTGTTAGGCAGCACCTATTTCCAGACTGAGTCTGCGGTTCTAGCTTTTGTTAGTGGAAGCCTCACTCTGGTTTGGAGTGAGGGGTGGACGTAGGTCTGTGGACCGAACCACCTAAAAAATTCCTTGTGCAGTTGTTTGACTGTTTGATTGATCCTGCTAGATGCATGCTAGGACCGTGATCTTATTGGTTGTCCATGTCCTAGTGATTGATGGGGTATGCATCCTTGATGTTTGAGCATTTGTACAATGAACTTGTGATTATCACCTCATACGGATTTTAAATTGGTTAAAAATCAATAGAACATCCATTCACCCCCCTCTGGATCTGCGTTTGTCTTCTTATCTGCACCTAACAAGTGGTATCAGAGCGGGTTGTTGTGCATTGGATCCAACGATCCGCAGCAGATCCTACATCTTTTGTGGTGCATTTCAGAGTGGGTTTCTTGTGCTCGGTGTTTTGTTTCACTGATTTAGTGTCTTGTTTTGCTCATCTGTTTTCGGTGCATTTATCATCTCTCGATGGGTCATCCACCGATCTTCAGAGGTGATGACTTTGATATATGGCTGGAAAAGCTACATCGGTATGTGAGGATAATTGATCCTGATATGTGGAAGGTGATAACTCACGGTCCTCATAAATTATCGAGGGATGTATCTAAATACACCAATAAGGATAGATTGAATGACTCTGTCAACTCTAGAGCATTAGATTTAATGAAAGCATCACTTGACAGAGCTCTAATTTCATGCGTTTCTTCTTGCAGGTCTGCCAAGGAGATTTTGGAGAAACTAAAGCTCACCAGGAATCACAAGACATGTCTGATTGCTAACAAGAGCAACCATAGCAGTGATCAAGATGAATTCGAAGATGCTGAAGAGGTAACCAATCCTTTCTCTAGTTACACTTTACATGACTGGGAAGATGCCTATGCCAATCTGTTAGAATCCTATGAAAAACTAGAGAAGAAGAATAAGAGTCTGATAAAGAAGCTAAAAAATCTAGGGAATCCTATCTCTGGAGGTGAAAACCTTGAAATTCTAAAAACTGAAAATGTAATATTCAGAAGACAAGTGTCGAAACTAGATGAAATCAAATCTGAACTTGATCAAGTCAAATCTGAAAATGGAAAAGTCATAAAACAATGTCAGGAATCTGAACAAAGATTAATCAATCTTGAAAGTGAAAACAGATTGATCAATGAAAAGTTCGAGACTGTTAGAGCTGTGAATTTAAAGTTTCAGGAAAACCTTGAAAACTATGAACCAGAAAACCAGAGTTTCCTAACGGATGTATTGTTTGATGATGATAAACTTGAGGAGAAGAACACTAGTTTGAAGGTAGAAACTGAGAAATTGAGAAAGGAAAATGAGGAATTGAAACAATTGAATACTGTTATGTCGAAAAGACTTCTTATCTTAGAAAAAGGAAAATTTGTTGTTGATGAAAATTAAAATGAGCTCAAACTGAAACAAGAAATTGAAACCCTTAAAAATTTTTATGATGTGATGCATCAACAAATTCTGGTCTGTGAAGAAGATATAGCCAACTATGAACATCAGATCTCTTCCCTTCAATCTGAAATAAATGATCTGAACAATTCCCTATCAAAATTTGTGGAGGGAAAAGGTAACTTGGACAAGCTGCTGGGAATGAAAGTAAACTTTCAGAAAGAGGGGCTGGGTTTTAATCTTGTTAATAAAAAGAGTTTTGACAGTAAGCTTCACACTTCATTTATGTGTTCTGAGCCGACTAGCACAGCCAGTACACCTATCTTTCAATTCAAGGCTCAGAGGAACCAAAAACCCACTGTCAGTTCCGAAACTACTAAACAAACTCAGAAATTGGGAAAGAAAGAAGCCTCACATGGAAAGACCAAAAGTATTTCTGCTGATGCTATGAGTACTGCACACAAGTCGCATGCACCCACACACATTCATGCAAAGATAATTTCATGTCATTATTGTGGAAAAATTGGTCAAGTGATGCATAACTGTTATCTCCTGGAATCTGATGAATCAAATTTTCATTTAGGGATGAAGGAAACAAAAAATTCCAGAAATACACATGTGCACACGACTAAAAAGTCATTCACAAATCAGTTTACTCACAAAAGGCAACTTAAATGTCTCCACTGTGGTAGATCCAGTCATGCAATGCATGACTGTTGGTTTCTGAAAGACAATAAGAGTAAGTCATTTAGGAGGAACATTGTTCCTCAAAATGCTCCAAGGAGACCTTATTGCAATAAGTGTGGTAAGTCCGGCCATACAACTAGACAATGTTGGCATGCTCAGGGAAAGAAGTCTAACTATGAATCTGTTAAATTCCCTGTCAATAGAAACACTTCTGGTACAAATGGATTTGTTTTTGAAAGGAAAACTCTTGCATGCTTTGAGTGTGGTAAGTTAGGCCACAGTGCTAGAGATTGTTGGCAAACTAAAAATAGAAGAAGAAATGCTCATGTAAACATCAGAGAATCTCATTCACGTGCACATAGGTTTCATGATTATACTAATGTGCACATCAAGAATACAAAACATGTTGTTTCATGTCGTTATTGTGGTGGCTTTGGGCATTCTATGAATAATCGTTCGGTAATGAAAACTGATGATCTATTTGCCCAGAAAAACTTGAGAATGCCATTCAAAGGCATCATTGTCATTTCAGGACCCAAGACTGCTTGGGTACCTGTTTGTGCAAAATAAACTTTGTTTTGCAGGTGTGCCTTGGATTGAAAATAAGTTGGGAAATAAACCAAGGCACTCAAAAGAAAACCCCTTTATGAACTTTTCAGGTAAATTCCTTGCACTTCCTGTTCTTAGAATTACTGCATAGCATGTTAAATCTGTTTTTACATATTCATTCATCATCTACATTGTCAAATTTGAATTCTTTGAACTCTCCTCATCTGAAGTTTATGTTTTGCACTCAACTCTGTTGATGGACATTGCCTGATTAAGAATTCTCTGCAAACATCTGAATTTCACATGATTTGCGTTTTAATGATAGTCTGGATTTGCATATGCAGCCATTGAAAATTCTGATGCACTTAGGACTGTTGGTATTGCATTATCATGCATGACCACCATGGTATATCAAATGATAAGCTACTAAAAGGCAGGTGAAATCTGTCTGATGGTTCTTGCTATGCGTGAGATGGTCCTTTAGACCAAGTTATCCGCCTAGTACCATGGGTCATATCACTTTATAAGGCAGTCTGAATGAGCTTGAGTCACAAAATCATATGTTCAGCCTTCATTGCAAACATTGCACAATATAAGGGGAAGTCTGTCTAGTCTCATGCATTGCCTTCATGACATATAGGTTGATTTAGTGCTTTAATTGTGTATCATGCACTTTGTCAGGGGGAGTTTGACTGATGTTGCATATGAACACTAGTGCATGTCATAAAATTTGAAAAACCTAAAAGGATATTCCATTGCATCTAGACATGGGGAGTTTTTTTTTTAATTCTTTAGGCTGTCACACTGAACACTTTTTGTCTAGCTATCTGAATAACTCTCATGTGATCTCACACTCTCTCCTGATGATGAATTCTGCCTTCTATTCATTGAGTTTTTCGAAGAAGAGCTTCTCTCAACTTTCTTCATGGCACTCCTGTCAGCTGATCTGTCTGTATTCCAGACTCAGCTATTGATTCTGTCTGCTATGAGTTCAATTGCTAGCTTGTTCCTATCATTCACATTTCTTCATATCTTGTCAAGACTGGTCCAAGCTAATCTGACTGGATTTTAGTCTTTAATACTGGCTTCTGAACTGCACTTGTTCTTGGTATCAGAATGATTTGCTACACTGTCTATGTTGATTCATCTGAATGAGGGAAGATTTTAGTTCATGTACCCTAATCATAAATCAGACATATTCTAAAAAGAAGATTTTAGTTCATGCACCGCCGGAGAAACCGGCCAAAAAACCACGGGACCCCGAGGTAGGTCAAAAAACTAAAAACCCTCCCCATTTCCATTTTTCCTTTATTATGGGCCATGCATGCTAGCTTAGGGGGGTTTAGAGGGCTTAGGTAGCTGGTTGGGGGGCTATGGCAGCCTCCCTGCCAGCCGGGGAACCTCCACCGTCATCGGGGAAGACGATGGTGGGACGGTTCAACAGAAACCGCACAAAAAAGTACATGCGGCCCTTATCGGACCGCTCAACATCATACGAGATAGGACTAGCCGTTCAATACCACACAGCAAACGAACCAAACCAAAGCAAGGACGGTGAAGGAGTCACCGTTCAAACAGTAAATGGGCCACATAGGTCCGTTCAAATACCCATTCAATGCCAAACTAAACGGTCCCCATAGGACCGTCCAAGATAAGAACGGTGGAAGGAAGACCATTTTTTAAGCTGTGAGCTGAATTCTTGAGGATCTTATTTGAATGACACAAAATGCAAAACTAAATTACTAAAATGCATCTAAAAATGAATGAAATGAATGCAGGAGAAGCGTAGGACCCGCACCTCGTGGCTGCAGGTCCGCGCGGTGTACTTGGCACTGCCGAACTTCCAGAGGGAGCGGTTGGCTGCCATGGGGTTCGCCCCCTTCCTGAGTATTGAGGTGTGTCACTTCGACGCAGCTCTGCTCTATGCCCTGCATGACCGCCGGGACCCAGTGAGTCGGACGCTCCTTTTCCCATGGGGGCATATGGTCCCCACGCTAGAGGATGTGGCCAGGCTCACGGGCCTACGTGTGCACGGGTCACCGGTTAGCGGGACTACCTTTCCCGACTACCGGGGGTTGGCTCGGGAGTTGCTGGGCTTACAGCTGCGGCGCCTCGAGCGGCAGTCGACCCTCCTACCCCGGGCTGCTCTCCAGGATAGCCTGGGTTTACGACGAGCGGGCGTTGCGGTTGGCGAGCAGCCGGAGGAGCACCTGGAGCGGCTGATGGGGCTGGCACGGCCGAGAGTTGCTGCAGGACCAGGAGCGGAGGCTGACCGAGTGCTGGGGTGGTTTCTGATGCTGATGTTCGGGCGACTCCTCTTCTCCACGCGAGCGGACGTGATGAGCTGCCGGTTCCTTCCCTTCCTCCAAGAGCTGGAGCACGTGGGGGACTATGCTTGGGGAGCGGCAGCCCTTGCCTTCCTCTTTGACACTCTGAGTTCGACGGTGCGTCGGACGATGCTTGGGGGCTTCTCCCCCTTACTGCAGGTATGACTCTTACCCTAGACTTAATTATGCGACTCTGTGTGTTTCCTACATGCTGACACAATGCCATGATGCAGGTGTGGGCCTACGTGTACCTACGTGGGCTGGGCAGAGGGGAGGAGACCCGTCCTGGGCTCCTGCCGATCGCACGGAGGTGGACAGCACCTCGGGAGATGGCGGCCCTGAGACGACAGGTCCGGGAGTTGCAGGATGACCTGGATGCTCTACCGTATACCTCGGTATGCTTCTAGACTCAGATACTCTAGTTAAATGCAATTCTTATATGGTTATGATGCTGATGAGACTTTTTATTCTATGCAGGTACGGTGGACACCCTACACGGGGGAGAGCCAGGAGGGCTAGCCGTGGGTGACTGAGGCCCTCACCTTCTCCGGACGAGACGTGTGACTTCACTGCATGAATGTGGTGGAGCCACTACACTTCAGGTTGGTGATGAGGACCACCGGGGTCCATCAGCCAGCCGTGGAGTTCCCTACGCCTGAGAAGGCGGGGGAGCGGGTGACCAGGACGACACGGGGGCTCAGTGACGCGTACGACTGGACAACGAGGAACGCCACCCAGATCGTCGACTGGACCGCACGAGGGTGAGTAGTGACCGCCCGGGCTGAGAGCGACAGCGCGTACTACACCGCGTACGCACGGCACTACCAGGACCAGGTGTTCCGGGGTGCTCACCGACCGGTATGATTTCTAAACTTGAATTCTTTCTATTATGCTTACGATTCCTATATGATGATGCACTGACACACGGGCTTCTAAATGCAGCTGGACCCTGCGGGACGAGTGGCGGAGTTGTAGGGACTCCTGCACTCTACCATCAGGGAGCGGGATGAGGCCCGGCAGTCTTCTACACCTTGCACTCTTTAAATTATGCAATTCTATATGATTATGATTATGCATGTGACTGACCTGGAGTATTTGGATGCAGTGTGCCGAGGGTGCTCAGAGGGTGAGACCAGACACCCCTTCCTCCTCTATGACCCAGACTCCGGCTGACTGGGCTGCGAGAGATGCGGAGTTCACTCGGATGGTAGCGCGGGCCAAGGCGGCCGAGGTGGCGCTCACTGAGAGGGTACGCAATACTAAACTTCCCCGTGCTTATTGTGCTTATGAATGAAATGCTTATGCAACTGCCTAATAATGATATGCAGACGGCCGAGCTGACCCGCCTCCAGATAGAGCTGGAGCAGAGCCGGGTAGTGGCTAGGGAGGAGGTGGCCCGGGTGCCCGAGGAGGCCGCACGGAGCCGACCGGCAGACGCAGTGGACACAGCACTCCTCCGGGCTGAGCTAGAGCAACTATGAGCCGGTGCTACCGAGGCGGACCGTTACCGGGCAGAGGTAGAGCGTTACCGGACTGAGGCAGAGCTGGCCCGTCTACAGGTTGCTAGGTTGGAGGGCAAGGTGGAGGGTATGAAGGAGGCGAGTCGGGAGCGCAGCAGGGCGACTGCGAGTGGCAGCCACGGCACCCACGGCTCCGTGAGGAGTTACTTCACTAGTTCCTCCCGCCATCAGAGGAACGAGGAGGAGGAGCGGCGCCGGCGACGGCGTGATGAGGCGACCTCAGCGATGCCTCCCCCAAAGAGGCATGAGGGTGGTGGAGACAACGACGAGGGCCAAGGAGAGGGACAGGCTTGACTGTGTAGTGGGCCCATCTTTTGTACATGACGTGATATGATATGATAGTGGTATGCATGTTTTTGTTTTGATTTTTGTGGGTGACTGTATGTATGCATGAATGAACGTGACTTAGCTACTAGAGGGGGTGAAGCAAACAGGCGAGATTGAGAGGTGCGCCCGACCTGAGAGAGGGACGCACACGCCGATTTGAGTGAGAAAGAGATTCACATGCCGACTTGAGTGAGATGGGAGTGACGCACACGCTGACTTGAGTGAGATGAGTGACGCGCACGCCGACCTGAGTGAGATGAGTGATGTACACACCGACTTGAGTGAGATGAGTGACGTACACGCCGACTTGAGCGAGAGGAGTGACGTACACGCCGACTTGAGTGAGATGAGTGACGTACACGCCTACTTGAGTGAGAGGAGTGACGTACACACCGACTTGAGTGAGAGGAGTGACGTACACGCTGACTTGAGTGAGAGGAGTGACGTACACGCCGACTTGAGTGAGATGAGTGTGCCTATTAGTTGGGTAGGTGGATAGAAAGGGCGGACCAGATGGGCGGTTCTCATAGGGCCGCTCAAAGTGACAAACGATTCCCAATAGACCGCTCCAATAGGATTTGAACGGTTTAATACTAATCGTGTTGAGTGACAAACGTTTTGTAGTAGGCCGCATAAGTGGTTGGATCCGGGTTCTCTAGTAGGAGATGAATGGTCAGTTGAGGACCGCACGATAGGATGGGCGGTCTATCGTAAGACCGTCCAAGTGGATACCCTGCGAGCCTTAAAGGGGACTCTCTGGAGAGTCCTCAACCCGAGGGTAAGGCGATTTGAATCTATCCACACCTCATCCTAATCCGTCCTGGACCTATCCAACCCTAATCCTAAGAGGTCTAGGCTTCCTAACAAGCCCTATAAGTGGGGGAGGAGTCTAAATTCTCAGCTCACACCTCCCTTTCCTTCCAAACCTTGAAACCTTTGATTCTCATCACCAATTCCTCATGAAGAGGGCTCTAGAGGGAATTTCTATGGAAGGAGCATCTTTTGAAGGGCCAACACCGGCCAGAAAGGAGCGGGAAGTGCTCCAACGGCTAAGCTCAATCCCTCGACATCTCAGTGCTACTCCTATGAGAGAGGTAAGCTCATCATGGTTCATTCAACTTCTTTTACGTCAACTTCACTTATGTGTCCTCTCTCTCTTACGTTCTCTCTCCTCTTCTTTCAGCTCCTTCCGGGCCCGAGGCGCTATTCTGGTTTGAAATGGGTGGCTCCCATGATCCGTGCTTTGCCCCGAGGGGTGACTTATCTTCTCAAATCCTGGCACCTACACTCCCTTTTAGTCTTAGACCAGAACTACCCTAAGCTCTCATTGGATTGGCACAACATCTCAGCTTTGATAGAAACATGGCATCCTTAGACCCATACCTTCTTCTTTCCATCCTTTGAGGCCACGATCCTATTAGAGGATGTAGAGACCTACTTCGGGTTCCCTAGGTCCAAGGTGGGGGAGGAAGACTTGATATGCCATAATGTTGCCCCTATAGACCCAAAACTCATCCTAGGAGGGTTCATACCAGACAGCAAAGACATTCGTACCTTTGTAGGTCCTCGTCATATTTACCTCCTTCCTCTTAGTCAGTGGGTAGTAGAGCATTGCAAGAATAAATATGGGTGGACCGAGGCCATAGCCAAAGCTGCATCTATCTGCCTGTGCGGGGCCATCCTCTTCCCTTCGGCTGACCATGTGTTAGAGATTCCCTTACTTAGCACCATCAGTGGCCTGTGGCAGAGGCTTTCCATCTCCCAAGCCATCTTAGCCTACTTGTATGAGGGTCTCAGCTCAGCGGCCCTAGGAGGCCCTCTCTTTGGCTCTATGATTCTATTGGAGTGCTGGATGGGAGTTAGGATGAAGTTCATCCTGAGAGAGGATATTACTACTATCAGCAAGATCTTCGGGAGCCATCCCCTTTACTTCATAGGAGGTGCCTTCAGGTTCTCTCCACAGGTTGAGTGAAGGACGGTCGAGATGAAGACCAGGGACGAGTGGCGCTCGTACCTCCACAGATTGCCCCTGGATAGATTTATGATGCGCCCGGACTTCCTCCACGACACCACTATCAGACTACCTCGGAGGGCGGGCTTGGACTTGAGGCTCGTGAGCCATACTACATTGGCAATGTACAGCCCACACAGGTGCTACCTACAGGTTGGACTACCCCGGACCGTGCTACCGACGCTACCCTACCTTCCCGTGCTACAGGCGAGGAGGATCGGGACAGAGGAGGACGAGCAGGCGGTCAGGAGCGTGCCGATTATGTGGGAGGTGAGCAGGGTGCGCACCCTACCAGCAGAGGTTGAGGAGGTTCCAGAGACACGACAGGCTTACCTTAGGGAGCTGAGAGAGATACGTCCCCGCGGGGATGCCCAACGGGGGACAGAGTGATTGTTTTATCTTTTCATGATGATATGGATGTTTAAAGTTTGATATGAGAATGAATAAGATTGATGATTGAGATGTTTTTTTTCTTTGAGTTTGGATATTCTCTGATGTGATTGCGTGCGTCCATTGCTTGGTTGTATCTTCGATCTTCTATTTGCCCCTGTGCTTACACAAAATGAATAAAGGAAAACATGTTAAATCTGTTTTAGGCTTGACCCCTTGCCTGCGGCAAGTTTAGAAAGTGACCAATCCTTGATTTTGGTCAAGGGGGCAAGCCTTATCAACATAGGCAAAAAAAAAAAAAAACACAATGACAAAGTGCAAAGCATGCGATGCATATGAGAAACCAAAATCTTTTTTGAAGGTTTTGAAATATTTGATTTCTTTGAGTTTTGGAATATTTGATTTTTTAGGTTTTGAAATATTTAATTTAAATTTTTTTTGGAGTTTTGAAATGATTGATTTTTGGGTTTTGAAATATTTGATTTTTTTTTGGAGTTTTGGAATATTTGATTTTTTTTTGGAGTTTTGGAACCAGCTCAAGCTTAAATAACAGGGACCCTCTCATCCGCTATGGACTTCTCGAACTCAGCACGTGCGAAAAGGGGGCCGCCCGTGGCCGGGGTCAACTTTGCTCAACGGTGTTTCTGCCGAGGCCATACCCGGGGTGGGATTTGTTCCTTGGAAAAATGAAAAAGATTGAGTAGTGAAGCTGGTGGTAGGTGTAGAGGTTTTAGGGCTTGAGTTCTTCCCAAGACACTCCCCTTTTTCAAAGAATCTGGTCTGTTGCGCCTGGGCTCTGTGTCCGTTATCGAACCTACATCCGCTCTAGGCACGCATACGACCGGGCTCATGATGTCCCGCGGGGAAACTGTACTGCCACTCTTGCCATGCCTAGTTGTATTATTCGGGGATTTTGAGAGCCTCGAGCTTTGTGCTCTCAGCCTTGACTTTTGATTTTGCCCCTCTTCTTTCCCCATTTTTTTGCTTTTCTTTTTCCTTTTCTTTGCGGAATAAGGTCTTAACGGGCTGCCCCTATTTGAGACCTCTTTTAGAGGCGGGTCCAGGTCAGTTCTCACCCCCTTTATTCACCACTTGCCCCTATTTTCAGCCGAGAGAGAGGAAATAAAAGGATCTTCACTTTCCCCAGGCATGGCCAAAGGAGAAACGGTGTCGGACAGCACAGGAGAAAACCAAACCACGGGCGGCTGTGTAGTGTGTGAGATGCTGGACCCAGGTCCTCCTTTCGCGATCAGGTGGGGTGCACCCCGCCATCGAGCCGTTGCTGGTTTTGACTCTATGGATAGAAACGTTTTAAATAAAGCCCATTCCATGGGTTTGGCAATTCTTCACCCTCTGTGTTGATTAGACGATACGCATTACTCGGGTAAGCTTCCTTGATTACGAATGGCCCTTCCCAGTTGGGTTGCAGCTTAGACCTGGGACCTGCCGATCTGATAAATTTACGTTTCAACACCATATTACCCACTTGAAATTATCTTTCAATGACCTTCTTTTGAAAATATCGCGAGACACGCTTTTGATACACCGAAACATGATTGGCCGCATTCAGCCTCTTCTCGTCTAAGAGTTCAAGTTGGACTAGCAACGCCTCTCGACGTTCATCGAGATTAAGTTCTTTGTCTAGCTGCACTCTTAGGGAAGGGATCAAAATCTCATACGAGAGTACCGCCTCCATCCCATAAGTGAGAGCAAAAGGAGTCTGCCCTGTAGGGGTGCGGACGGAGGTGCGATAGGCCCATAGAGCTTCTATCAGTTTGTCGGCCCAATCAGTAAATTTATGCGATTCGCATGTTTTCTTGATAATTTTGAGAAGGGTTTTATTTGTGGCCTCAGCTTGGCCATTACCTTGAGGGTAGTATGGTGATGAATGATGCAAAGCTATATTGAATTTCTTACAAAGGTCGCGGAGTTCTTGTGATATGAATTGAGGGCCGTTGTCGGTGACGATGTCGCCTGGCACTCCAAACCGCGAGATGATGTTCTTCATAATAAAGCGGCATACTGTGGTGGCTTTGATCTCTGCATATGCTTCAGCTTCCGCCCATTTGGTGAAGTACTCCGAAGCCGTCAAAATGAAGGATTTCTGCTTGACTACGGAATTCGGGTCACCGAGGGGTCCGATGATTCAAAGGCCCACATGGAGAATGGCCAAGGAGCAGAAAGAGGATGAAAAGAAGAAGCAGGAGCATGGATTTTGTCAGCATGGAGCTGGCACTGGAGACACCTACGGACATAGGTGGAGCAATCTTCTTCTAGGGTCGGCCAGTAATAGCCCTGCCTAAGAATCTTCTTTGTCAACGCCTGTCCATTCACATGCCCTCCATATTCGCTGGAGTGAGCTGCTTCTACTACTTTCCAAGCCTCTTCGTCATCTAGACACCTCATTAGAACTCCGTTCAGAGCCCACCTATATAACTCACCAGCAACAATCGTATATCTTGCAGCGACTCTTCTAATGGCCTTTCTCTGTTCAGCATTTGCAGCCTCCGGAAATGTGCCATCCCTACAATACTGCTCAATTTCGTAGAACCACGGCAATCCTTTTTCTTCGATGATTTCCTCAAGCTCCGTCAAGGATACTTCTCTAACCTCCTCCCTTTCTATCTTCTTCTCTACAGACTTCCTAAGGTTGTCAAACCAGGGATCCTGTGGGGAAGGAACATCTAACCGCTGGACCACAATGGTCTCAGTGGCACGACTGAGGGGGAACGCGAGGGAAGAAGCGAGTGACGCAAGTGCGTCAGCCAAGATGTTTTGAGAACGAGGAGTATGAATATAGATAAGTTTCCGGAACTGCCTAGCCATGAGCGTGACCAGATCTTGATAGGGCTTAAGCTTAGGGTCACGGGTGCGGTAAGTTGACAGAACTTGACGCAACACCAATTGAGAATCTCCTATGATGTTAAGGTATCGCGCGCCCATGAGGTAGGCATGCTTCAGACCGGCAAGGAGAGCGTCATACTCGGCTATATTATTAGTGGCAGGGAATGAGAGTTGATAAGCAACAGGGATGGTTACTCCCTCCGGAGTAAGAAGAACGGCGCCAACTCCGCTACCCTGGGAATTGAGAGCACCATCGAAATGAAGAGACCAGAAAGGAAGATTAGTGATTACTGCCAAGTGTTCATCAGGGAACTCGTCCTGGATTGAATCAGTATGAGGGATAGGAGAATGAGCAAGGTGCTCAGCAATAGCATATCCCTTGATTGCTTTCTGAACGATGAAGGTGATGTCAAACTGGGAAAGAAAGCTCTGCTAGCGAGCTAGTCTGCCAGAAAGGACAGGCTTTTCCAAGAGATAACGAATGGGGTCCATTCTAGAGATCAGCCTAACCTCGTGGGCGAGGAAATAGTGTTTAAGCTTCTAAGCTACCCACACTAGCGCCGCACAGGTCTTCTCCATGGCAGTATACTTAGATTCAGCAAGATTAAATAACCTCGAGAGGTAGTATGCTGCCCTTTCCCTTCCTTCATCATCTACCTGTGCCAAGACAGCTCCTAGGGAGTCCTCAATCACAGAAATGTACAATATCAGGGGTTTCCCAGGGACGGGTGGTTGTAGAACCGGGGGATTAGAAAGGTAAACCTTAAGCTCCTCATAGGCCTTTTGGCATTGTTCATTCCATTCAAGTTTTGCGCCTGCCTTTAACAGTTCATAAAATGGGCGGCATCTTTGCCAGTGTTGAGATATGAACCTCCTAATAAATTGCAAACACCCAATCAAGCCTCGAAGTTCAGTAATGTTATTTGGCGGTGGCATTTCCATGACGGCCTTTGCTTTGTTTGGGTCGATCTGAATCCCCCGTTTACTAACTATGAATCCAAGCAATTTCCCTGACGCAACTCCAAATACACATTTCTTCGGATTCATCTTTAACTTATATTCCCTAGCCCTTTGCAACACTTTGGCTAGAATGGCGGGGTGTTCTTCTTGAGACCTCGATTTGACCAGAATATCATCCACGTAAGCTTCCAAGTAGACATGCATCATATCGTGGAAAATAGCCATCATCGCCCTTTGATAAGTGGCACCTGCATTTTTCAATCCGAAGGGCATGACAACATAGCAGTATGTGCCCCAAGGCGTAGTGAACGAGGTCTTTTCTTGGTCTTCTGGAGCTAGAAGGATTTGGTTATATCCAGAATAACCATCCATGAAAGAGAGGGCTTCGTATCCAGCTGTATTGTCGACTAAGACATCGATGTGAGGAAGTGGAAAATCATCTTTTGGACATGCCTTATTTAAGTCCCTAAAGTCAATACAAATCCGGATTTTACCATCCTTCTTCATTACTGGGACTATGTTTGCCACCCATTGTGGATATAGTACAACTCTAATGAACCTGGCCTTATGCAATTTATCAACTTCTTCCTTAATTCTCAAGGCCATCTGCGGGTGGAATCTTCTCGCCTTCTGCTTAATGGGTGTTGCCCCTGGTTTTAGTATCAATCGATGTTCAACTAGTGCGGGGTCAAGACCTAGCATGTCCTCATAGGACCATGCAAAAGAGTCATTGTACTCCCTCAAAACCTTGATAAGCTCCTCTTCGACCTGAGGAGGGAGGTTAGCAGAAATAAGTATGGGCCTGGGATCCTCTTCTGTTCCAAGATTAATCTCTTTAGTGGGTCCATCCACTGCCGAGGAAGGTTCGTCAAACTTCTTTAAGCCATGTGCGTATAAATCAGCAGTGTCACCCACCTCACTTTCCTCATCATCAGCTGGGTCCTTCTCGTTCACGATTTCATATGCCCCTAGTTCATCATTGCTCCATACCCCTTCCAATTCTTCATCATCTTCCAAGACGATCGCGATTTCTACAAATTCAGGGCACTTCAGAAGGGCGTGGCATCTTTCAGCCAGATCTTGCAGAAACCTATCGAGAATGGTTTTGGGATGACGCGTCACAGGGCGCGCCGCAGACGTGGATGGGCTGACTAGACTCGAACTAGACTCTACTCCCACTGACTCGACTAACCTAGGAGACTCTGCACACTGTACATCTACCCTAGGAGAGAGGAAATCTACTGGAAGAGAAACATGGGTCTCGTGCCCCTGGGAACCTGAGCAGAACATAGCGTAATCTTCCATTGAGACCTCCGTTTTGAAATTGACGTTTTTTTTTGGAGGCCGGAGGTGATCATGCAGCAGGAGGATGAAGAAGACGGAGGAGGAGGTAACTACATGGGGAACAATTCCAGAAATATGCAATCAAAGAAAGGATCAGAAGAAGAAAACCACATTTCATGGAGCTGAGCTCCGGGGGGAGGAGGAGTAAACAATGTTGAAAGATCAATGGGCCGGCAACGCCCATAAACACAAGGAACAAACAGAATTTCGGGCCTCTCCGTGAAGTGCGGTTCAACCAGGATCGGAGGAGAACGGGGAACAAACCCCAACTGTTGGAACCAAGAGGCAAGACGAGATGGGGACATAGAGTAAGAAATGACAGAGCTCCCCACTTCCCGTGGCCCCTGGCGAGCCAATGGCATCGGAGGATGCTTTACCAGTTGCGTCTCCTTTTTCTTCGGTTTGCTTTCTTTTTTTTTGAAACAACTTTACAAAACAACCAGACAAATCTTCTAGGTCACCAACCACTCTTTGCAGCGGCGGTGGTGGCTCAGCGACAACACAGGCTTCATCTGCCTTTTCTTTGAGACTGGACGGTGATTCCTTCAAGGTACCTGGCTGTAACGGCCCTTTTACAAAATGTTGCCCGTAGTCCCATGTTAACGGCCCAGAGTCTCCAAGTAATGACATTGAGGATTCACGGTAACCGAGGCCTCGGCGGCCCATCTTCCTTCCTTTGGGAATGGGGTTGGTCCGGCCCTGTAACTGTGCACCAAGCCCCTGGCCCGGCTGATAACCCAATTTCAAAATCATCTGCCATCCTTTGGAATCTCTAATCTTGGATTTGACTTTCACATTGACTGGCGCAGTGGTGGGCTTGCGTGACGCATATGCCCATGAATAATTCAAATCCATCACTGACAGAACTGGCCTATTGGTGGGCCAGAGTGTAGGGAGAATCTTAGCCGCTATGGCATCAACATTTTGGACTGTGGAAATACTTTTTTACCTTGACCACCCGCCCTTGGAATGGGAACTTCAAGCATTGGTGGGCAGTGGAGGGTATGGCATTTAAACTGTTCAACCATGGACGACCCAGTATGGCTTTGAACATCGAGTCTATGTCCAATACATAAAATTCCACGTTCATGACCAAGGGCCCTAGCTCGGCCTATATAGTCACGACCCCATGACAAGCACGCCTGGAATTATCATTGGCTGCTATTGTAGTCGGTGTTGGCTTGAGCATGTCTTCTGAGATATTGCAGGCACGGAGGGTACTTAACGGACACACATTTATTGATGCTCCAGTGTCCACAAGGGCAGACTCCACGACCACTTTGTTTAGGGAAATGGTGATGCACAACGGCATATGCCGTGCCTCAGGGGGTGCCAGTTCTGATTCAGAAAATGAAATGGAAGGTCCCTTGGTAATTGTTGCCAAAACCGACGGCAAGCTATCTACTGCCACGTCCTCGCTCACCATAACATTCTGCAGGAAAGTCTTCAAGGCGTCCTGGTGTAGTGGCGACCTCTTGATTAATTCCAAGACTGAGATTTTTGCCGGCATCCGGTCTAAATGCTGCAATAAATCATATTTTGTGCCCGGCACAGGGTCTACTTCTTCTGTTACACCTGTGGGGGAATGAACTTGGAGGTTAGGTGCAGACGCACCGGAAGGGGAAAAAATTCTCTGGAAGGGACGCCCGCTCCGAAGGGCGCACTGTGATGCTTGCACGGCCTGAGATGGACCCCCGCTCGGTCCGACGGAGTTGGTGAAAGGCGTGGTAATGGGGGTGAGGATGGCGGAAGTGGGTCTAATGGGCCCTGGTGAAAGGGAAATGGGTGAAGGGTTAAGCAGAGGGGTAATGACGGAGGGTACAGTGGGTGGTGGCGAAGGGACTGGTGGAGCGGAGGGGAATATAACGGGCTTAATGGGTGGCGTGGAGGGAGCAATGAGTGGTATAGTGGTCAGAGTGGCGGGTCTGAGGATGGAGGGGAAAGCAGGTGCAGGGGAATGGTTGTGGTGGAAAACTAGAAGGTGTGCGGGGGTTTCATCATCAAAAGTCCACCCAGCGCTAGGGGCTGGGTGCTGGACAATACGCACTTGTGCTGGAGCCGGTGCCTGCGGCTGTTGTTGTTGCTGAGGAGCGGGTTGATGTACTGGCATGGGATTCTGATGGATCCCGAGGTCTTGTTGCTGCTGCTGGGGTTGCTGTTGCTGCTGGTGTTGCTGCTGCTACTGCTGCTGCTGCTGGGGCGCCGCCTGCTGCGGCCTAGCCTGTCTCTATCTTTGCTTGATATCCTCAATCAATTGGTGCATCTGGGCCCAATCAATCCTCTGGCCCTCATGCAGGTCATACACCAGGTCTCTGAATTGATAGCACTATTCTATCGTATGCCTGGGTTGCCGATGGAATATGCAGTATCGAGACTGATCGGCTGCCAGATTCCAATTTGGACGCTCAGGAGGCAACTGAAGATCACCAGTGTACATTAAGGCAGAGAAAATATCGGGCAAAGTTTCAGGAAGAGGAGGGTAATGGGCCCTCTTTGGACTCGGTCGAGCAGATCCATAGGCGGCGGGGGGCGGAACATTGTTGTATTGTGGCGGCCGCTGAGGCTGTTGGGGTGGCGGAGGTGCTTGTTGCTGATATTGCGGGACTTGGAAGGCGGGCTGGGGAACTTGTGTAGCGGCAAACTGGGGGTTGCGTGACGGCTGGGGGAAGCGGAGTGGAGCGGCCTGGTGGGGGAACTGAACAGCCTGGACCTGCTCATTAATCTATACTCCCTCAGTGACGGGGCCCTGGTATTTTCTGGGAGCCTTGGGTTTCTGGGCCTCAAATAAGGAGTGGATGGGGGAGTCTTTGAACTGGGTTTGTATGAACCGAACTCTGCTATATAACAGGTGCATGTTTGAGATATCATTCATTGCCAAGATGTTCTTGAATGTTGGCGTGGCATTGGAGATCAGCAACTTCACTTTCTCTTCTTCCGGGATCTGCCCGGGCACACGTGAGGCCATCTGCCTCCATCGGTCTGCATAGGTTGCAAAGTCTTCCTCCGGCTTCATCTTCTCGGCTACCAAGTCAGTAAAAGAATATTCGGGTCCGACCCGATCTTGAAATCTCTGGATGAACCTTTCCTTGACGGTCTTAAAACTCTCGGCCTCCTCCATGGGCAAAGTATAGAACCATTCCAGGGTGACCCCCTCCAACGATCGGCGAAATAAATAAGCCATTAGACGGTCATCTTGCTGGAACTGTGTTGACTCATATAAGAACTCCCGGACATGAATGAACGGGTTGCCATTCCCGTCATATTTGCGGTACACGGGGAGCTCAGACTGAGAAGGAAAACGAATGTCTCTGAAGTTAGGGATAGGGACATCAGCAAGAGATTGCGGGCCGACCCGCTTGTGGAGGAGATCAATTTGTTGCTGCATAGCAGCCCATTTGTCAAGAATTTCCCGTTCCCGGGAAGGAGGAGAAGGAGCAGGAGGAGCAATACCTGGATAGGCGGTTAAAGGATAAGCTGATTGAGGGGGCAGCCCGTAAGAGGGGTAGTGGGCTGAGGAAGGGCCCATATCCGCATGAGCCAACTGGGTTGTCCCTGATTGCAACCTAACGAGATCCGCCGGTGCTACGAGGGCTTGCGGTGACAGAGAAATCGTGGCGTATGAATCAAGGTAAGGAACTGAGGGGATTGGAGACTTTCCCTTATCGAGCTGCTGATGGGCCGAGGTGGAAGCCTGGCCCATTTCCATATTGGAATAGCGAAGGGCCTGAGGTCGGACAGGAGTAAGGTCGATAGGAGCCACAGAGGTGGTCCCAACAGCGGGAGACTACATGGCAGCGGCAGTCGTGCCATGAGAAGGAATTGAGGTCGGCGCATCGGCCCCTTACAAAGCCTGCCGGATGAGATGGAGCTGGGTAGGGTCCAGCTGGGCCATCATATTGAGGATTAGATTGGCTGAATTCTGATTGGACGGATTTGAAAGAGAGGGTTGGGAACCTTCGCCAAGAATGGTTGGGAGGGGAGGGGCAGTCCCCTCTCCTCCCTGCAGGTGGGCGACCCTAGGTGGGTCCTCAAGAAGGCCACGAGGAAGGGAGTCCTCGTGGGATTGAGAGAAGTCGTACGACGACATGGAAGATGATGAATCGAATAAGGGGTTGGAGTATGAATGGAAATAAGAACCAACCCTAGGAGGTGATCGTGAGGGAAAGAGACAATCCCACATGCACCAAGACACCTAGGACTAGGACCGACAAAACTAACCGACCAAACCTACAAAGCAAATAACAAGCATGCAATGGAAGGAAGGGATGAGATACGAATCACCCAATTATGCAATCAAGTTTTAAATGATGCTCGTCAATTTCTTCTGATTTCCTCTTCGAACCTCAGGGAGTTAATGAAAGTATAAGTTCTCTCAACCACTAGGTGCCTAACTGGGGTAGGTAATGAGGAACTGTGTGACTCTACAGGGATCTCTCGCTCG
The DNA here is from genome assembly GCA_022559845.1 of Amorphophallus konjac. Classification (NCBI taxonomy): domain Eukaryota; kingdom Viridiplantae; phylum Streptophyta; class Magnoliopsida; order Alismatales; family Araceae; genus Amorphophallus; species Amorphophallus konjac. Next base: position 254,237,033 of record CM040121.1, read on the forward strand.
CAGATGTAAACCCTAGACTGGTGGTGGATGTGGTACAACCTGCCCGGCATCCGTGTGGGAATCCACGGCTCACGAGGGCTTATGGAGGTCCTCGGCAAGGTCCCTAGTCGGCTCCAAGGAATATGGAGACGAGAGGAAACCCTACCTCGGTAGGAATGCAACTACTATGAGAAGAAATGGATGCTCCTATGCGCACCGGGGTGCATGCATAATCTAGCCTAGCAACTATCAATCAATGAGCAAGTATAGGCATGAACAACAAAGAGAATGATAACGCAACTATGATGAGAGAGCAAGGGGGGGGGGAAATCAACAAATAGCACCAGGAGCAGTAAATCGCGTAGAATATGATAATCAACATACACCGTAAGCGCACTATGACAGAAGTTGAACGGCCCTTATGCGACCGCTCCACCAATAAAATGGTCTGTCTAGGACCGTGCAATCCAGGGAGAAAACAACAGAAGAACTATGGAATAATCACAGGATACTAAGAATACGAGGCAGCAGTGGCAGGAAAATACCTGGAGAACGGTCTGTATTCAACCGCGCACTCCTTTGCACGGTCGTCCAGCAGCCGTGTTCCTACAACCAAAATAGAGCGAAGCGTACCTGTGCTGAAGCGATGGACGGCTAGATTCAAACCGCTCCAAATGCTTGATGGCGTGTTAGGAACCGTCCAGAACAGTAAAGAGGAGAGAAGCAGGCTCTGGTCGCAGGGGACGGACGGTGGAGAATCAACCGCTCCTATGTATGGGCGGCTCAGGAGAAACCGCGCACATCCCAGGAGGCAGAAAACGCATCCAACCTGCAAATCACTCTTAGAAGAAAACTTGCACAATAAATAAGGGGGGTCAGCAACTCAAAAGCACGATGGGCGTTAGGGGTCCCACCGTGATCGCCACAAAAGGGGATGTAGATATAATTTTCTCCTCCTACTAAAGATCAATACGCATCATGAATGGAACAATATGCGATGAGGAAATAACAAGGATAAGAGGAGAATAGAGAACAAAAGGACCGTGATCGCCACCAAGGTGCCGGACGTGATGGACATGACGTACCTTGGAAAGAGGGGGAGTACTCGCCTAAGCTGCAGCGCTGAAGAGAAGAACGGCTCCTGGAGGGCCGCCTATTGGATGTACGGTCTTACGATAGACCGCCTAAGTGCGCTGCAGAGGGTGCGGGAGGAACTACCACTAGAGGACGGATGGCGCTCTGTTGGCCGCACCAACAGGATGAACGACGCTTTCTACACCGCACACGATGTTGAAAGGTTCTCTGAAAACCGCACAAGTCCACCACGCAGTAAGTTGCAAGGGGTCCAACCTCCACCCTCTCCGGCCGGTCAGAGGGGATGGGCCTCGTGCTGATGATTGCTGACCTGCAAAACAACGTAAGAAACACACATAAAAGACCTAAATTAGAACAGGAGGGTGTAGTAAATGTCAATATAAGAAGAAATGAACATAAACGAATGGCAAGGGGGATACCTGGGGGTTTTAAACCCCTAGGGTGACAAAAGCGTGGGTGGATGTGTGCATGATAATGAGAAAGAATGGGGACGTAGGGAGAAAACGATGCATGCAATGAAGGGAAAGTGATGAAAACTATAAATGAAAAGATTCAAGACCAAACTACTCCCTGAACCGGAGGCTTGTATGGACGTAGAAAGCCTCCCTCCTTGGTGCTAGGTCGCTCAAGAATGCGGCAGGGCTTTGCTGTCGACCAAAATTTCCCCCCCTTCTTCAGTCCGGCCATTAGGGTCTATTTATAGAGCCTAGAAACCCAGCCCCGAAACTAGGGTTTAGAGCTATTTTTAGGTCGAAATTATAAAAGATAAATCAAAGATATTATCATAATCTCTTATCCAGTCGAAATAGCATAAAAAAGGTTGATTATCCACGGAGAAATCGACAAGAGAAGTCAGGGATAAAACCATGCACAAAAGGGATAAAAATCTGTTAAAAATCACCAATCGAAAGGATGAACGGTCTTACGATAGACCGCTCAAGCTGATGGGCGGTCCAGTAAAGACCGTCCAACACTGTTGGTGGAAATTCAAAAAATCAAGAAATTAACCCAATTATCGCTCAAACTGACCGAAATGTCCGCCGTCGGACCCTCCAATATGAACGGTTCAAATAAGACCGTTCAAATGTAGGGCGGCCAACAACTAACCGTTTTAACCCTGTCGGTGGTAATTCAAGTAATTGGGTAATTACCTGAGAAAGTTGGCACGCGTAGGACTCTGAGATATAGGCGGTTGGAATATGCCCGTCCATTGGTTTGAACGGGCCTAATAGGGCCGCACAAAAGCCTGTCGGTGAATATTTAGAAAATCCTCAGAAATTAACCAAAATGTATGAACGGTCTATATTCAACCGCCCTAGTTATGAACGGCTGATGTTGGACCGTGCATGTTTTTGGACACTTGATTTTCAAAAAACACGTTCAATTAATCAAAGCTAAGGCCCAATAAGCCATGAACCGATACGGTCTTCACCAAGGAGGGAGGCCACAAAGATGGGCCCAGGACGTGCCACAAAAAATGGCCCGATGGATGATGGACAACTCAGGGCATCACCTAATGGGAGTAAGAGAAACGGCTCAACTTATCGGCGTAAAACGGGTGTCAACAGGCGCGAAGCCACCGACTGTCGTCTCCTTCTCTACCCCCTGAGAAAGGTCAGCAATCAAATGGGCGAGCAGGGCTGCTCCCCACGCATAGTGCCCCACTCGGTCTAGGTCCGCCAGGATCCCAAGGAAACGACAGTGGATGTCATCCCCCTTCTTCCCCAGCAGAAGGCGGCCCAGTAGGAAGAAGAGGAACCTCCGAAGGTCCAGGTCCGCCGGCTCTCGATCGCCCGTGTCCTGGCTAAAAGCTCTCCGAGCTACCTCCTCTAGCCGCGCTAGGAACTCTACTCGGCTCTCACTGACGTGCTAGCGCGAGTCCATGAATCTGAGTGCCTCCATGATGTCTACCCGGCCGACTAACCTGTTGTCTCTGTCAGTCGCGCTCGTCTCCAGCCCTAACAGCTCCAGGGCACTCTCTCTATAGTCAGGGTAGGTGACCCCACTAACGGCTTCCCCGTCCACCCGTAGTCCGGTGATCCAGACTACGTCCTCCAGCGTCGGCACCATATGCCCCCGGGGCATCAGAAACGTTCGACTCGGCACGTGCCATCGCTCCCTCAACGCTTGGATGAGAGGCAAGTCAAGCCGGAAGGACTCGATGCACAAGAACACCTCGAACCCCATGGCGTCCACTCGAGCCCTCTGGAAGTCCGACAGCCCTCGGTACGCCGCCACTACCAAGAACCAGCTGATCCGGCTCCTCATCACGTCATGCACTCCGTAAAAATAAGAAATTACATGAGAGCCGCAAATAATGAACAACACGATGTATATATATTAAAAAAAAAACTGACGCGTCAATGCCCTTTGACGCCTTAATAATTTCTCTATTTATTAATATTATTATTATTTTTTTATATATTAAAATAAAAAAATAGAAAAAAGACTTGACGCGTCAATACCCTTGGACGCCTCCATATTTTTTATTTATTATTATTTCTATTATTTATTTTAAAAAAACATTGAGGCGTCAATACACTTTGGCGCCTTAATATATTTTTGTTTTTTAATACTATTATTATTTCTATTATTTATCTATTAAAAATAAATTTGTGAGGCATCCACTGCATTGGACGCCTCAATCACTTCAGAACCACCGCCACCAGAACCCCGTCTCTCGCCCCATTTCTCGCAAAAAATCACAAAATAATGCAAAAAAAGAGAATTCTAGGCGGCCTACCGGGTCATGCTCTTCCTCTCCCGCTCCACCGGGCCCCTCGAGGCCCTCCACGGCCAAGGTAAGTGCCTCCTCTTCCACGGCGGCCTCCTCCTCCACGGCTGTCTCCTCGGTGCGATCCCGGGACCTCCTCGGACGACGAGCGATCCGCTTCCGCTTCTCACCTCCCTGGCTCGATCCGCCGCGCTCCATGGACCTAGATTGGGGGAGGGGAGGTTGAATGGGGAGGGAAGAGAGGTTTGAGAGGGGGGGTACGTTTGATTGAATATGAAAGAGAAAAGGCTGTGAAAGTGGCCTTTTAAATCCGAAATTCAAAACCTTGACGCATCCAGGTGCCTAGACGAGTCAATAAAAAATAAAAAAAATAATTAAAAAAACATGTAACACGTCCAAGCGCCTTGATGCGTCAAACAAAAAAAATTAAATTAATATATATATATAAAAAGGGCGGGACGAAAACTAATTATATATATATATGTATATAATAGGGACGCGTCCATTAAAAAAGAAAAAAAAATAATATATATAAATATAAAATAAGGGGAACAATAATTCAAAAACATTTAACTTCGCATTTATTTCATTAAAACAACACAGTGAGCTACATCAGGGGTTTAGACACTTCGGGCCTTAACTTCCCTAGTTCAGTTACATAAACCCTCCACAGCTCACGTTCTTCCTCTACATGCACCAATGCCTTTCTTGGAATGCTCGTCTTCCACGACACTTTGATGGCCTTCACTTCATTTGCATCTCCTTCTGCGCCCAACTCTCTCTTCCTTAGAGGTGCGATGCCAGATAACGGTGGGAACGAATGGCGAGGAAGGCCGATTTGAATGCAGCACCGATGCGCGTTGTAAAGAACAAACTCAGTCGCGCCAATAAGTTGGAGTTCACCTTCGGGGGAAGACCTCGTGAGGAGTTCGCACGAGAGTAGACATGCCGGTGCATAAGTGAAGAAGCTTTGCGTCATAGTTTTGAAGTGAGACCTCCAGTCTTCACGTTTCCTCAGCCATGGAACGTGGTTCACTATATTACCACCAAAGCCTAACACATCGGCTATGTGGTAAAGGGGGCTTTGTTGAAAGATCTTCGAGGCAGTTGGCATCCCCTCACGGTGATCAAATTTGAAATTTAAATCAACCCAGTAATTCAGAAGAAGTGCGCAACCAAAAGGAGGATTACCAATGCTGGAAGCAGTAAGGCCACTGTAAAGGTAAGCAAGGATGGCAGGTCCCACCCTTTTGCCGTTCCAAATTCCGCAGATGGCGCTTAGCTGATCTTCCTCCACTATGTTGTCGGTATAAGGGAATAAGAGTGCACCGGCCAAACAGATTGTGAATCCCTTCATAATTTCTATCAAACGATCATCATTTGGCAATCCTGTCAGGGCATCCATGACCCATTCCGCGAGCTTTTGCAGGTTAATTTCCTGCTGAGTCTGGACGTTTCTAATGACACGTGACGGCATGAAGCTTCTGAGGACGTCCTCGGAAGTCACCCTCTTCAGCATCGGCATGACCTTTATCCTGCCATCCCTTTTGAATCTTTTCAACCCAAGCAGGAGTTCCACCTCCTCAAGAAGGGTGGTCGTCTCGAAAGTAGGGAAAATGAAAGTGTGAGTCTGAGGATGCCAGATCTCCACCAACGAACCCATAGTCACCTAGTCCATGCGAATCTTTTCGTAATGCTTGGCGTGAACCAGGAGCCCCTGAAGATGCCACCTCGTGATTATGACCCTCATCCCGATGGAGATGCTCGAAGTTAGCTTCGAAAGCAACGGCAGTTTGGAGAATTTCCTCGGGCCTGGGAAGAGAGGGTACGGCTGGAAAGGAAGAAGAAAAACAAGGGAGGAAAAAGGTGAAAGAGAGGTCGTACGGGAAATTTGAAATGAATCAACTCACCATACGCTACTGGATCATCTCACTCAGATGTCCTTCGAGGTCGGAGAGCTGCCTGAATTTGCTGCTAGGCCTACTCCTCTTCATAGGGCGGGAAGACTCGCCTTCCATCTTGAAAAACCCAAGATTCTTCTCCTTCTCCTTGGTGCATTTGGCTGAACTAGGCAAGGGGGGATACTTAAAGGAAGGGAGGGGTGTAAAAGCTAAAACGCGTCACATCAATGATGAGCCGTCGTTGTTGACTTTAGCAAAAGGAATTTTGTCTTGATCTCCCTTATGCTGTGGTACAATTCTGCTGCTTTTAATAATGTTGATCAGTGCAGGTTTCACTAGTGGGCACCACTGTACCACCTTGACCCATCATGTGCCACCATTCGGTTACTGGTCCCACCATGTCATGCATTGTATTATATGATATTTACACTATTAGAACATGTCAAGGACCTTGCGACCTGAATGAATCGGGAATTTGAGTTCCCCTTCAACAAAAACAGTGATAAATTCAGAGGAATTTGGGTTGTACGGATAGCCCGTTAAGTTGTGAAAGCGAGGGGACGATGGTTCCATTCAGTGAGTTGGTGTGTGGATAAACGGGCCCCAGCTCAGTATCAGCTCACCGGATCGGTATCCTGACCCATTCTTAACAACTTGACAATATTATCCTTGGCTATTTTCTATTTTAGTTTGTTTTAAGTTTTCCTTTAAACCCAGCATGCAGTCATGTAGGACTTTGATTCCATTGCGGAAGATCATTCAAAGTAATTCGATTGTGAAGGCCGCCGTGCTTAAGTCTTATAATATGAGATATTCCATTCCGAATGAAATACTGAGTTTCCTTGAGATAGTCCTGGGCTGTTCTTCCAAAAGGGACCCTTGTTTGGATTGATCCTCAAATATTTCTTTACTTTTACTCCATTTGACCCCCCCTTGGCCGCAGCACTTCCACATTGGCTGGTAACCGCTCCCCAAGGTGAAACCTGTAAGTTTACGACCCAGGTGCTTCCACACAGAGAAGTTGGTCTCTTTTTCTACTTATGCCTGAGCGCACATCTTCCCCTTCCTTGTTTGATTTCGGTCTAAGCAATTGTTGAATTCGAAAGACCTTCTTCAAGGTCATCTCATTAAAAATCTAAAACATTCCAAATCATAATGTTGAAGGCATGTCTCATCACACCTTGGCATCAACTTTTCAGTCCGCTCCCACTCCATTTCATTTCACTTCTATGCCACTCCATTACGTGTCACTCCCTTGCAAAGCAAACGCCAAGGCGGGACAACTGTAGACACGCTTTTTTGGACATTACCGTGAGTAGATCACATATTACACTATGATACCCCCGAGATGGCCTTCACATTTTTAATTACTTTGATGATTTCCTATTTTTTTTTGATTTTTTTACATTTTTTTGAATTTTTCTGTGAAAAAGTTTTAAACGTGTCAAGGATCCTAGACGCCTCACTTTGACGTGTCAAGGACCCTAGATGCCTTCTACAGAAGACTCGTGCAGCGTGCACGTGGCACCGCTCCGGCCGTTTAGTTTGACGTTTCGAATAAATCCAATCATAGAGACATCTTGTGGACCAGACGCGCCCTTCGAGAGTCACGGTTACGCGTCGAAACCACGCGCTTTCTCCACTATCGACGACTTCCGACGGTGATTCGGTGGGCGAGGATGGGCGCGTCCGGGCTCCCGGACGCCTCACGATTGAGGCGTCCAAGAGGCTAGACACCTCAATAAATTAGAGTTATAAAAAATTAAAAAAAATATTATTGAGGCGTCCAGGATCTTGGACGTCTCAATCAACTTTTCCTCTATAAATAGAGGACCCCCTCCCTCGAAGGGAGGGAGCTTTAGATCCGATAGAGAAAAGAGAGACTCCACCAGATCCCTTTTCTAACCTGTGGGTTTTTGCAGGGGGAGGTTCTGCCAGATTCCCAGGTGCCCGTGCTCGCGAGAGGAAGGCTGACTTCGCCCGTCATGCTTCCACGTCATCCCTACGCTGCTGAAGCTCCGCCGGATCCCGCCATCAGCATCTTCAATAAGCCATTCTCTCCCACTCTCTTTTGTCGTTTCCGTTGCATGCATCATCCCGTCATTTGTCATCTCGCTTCATAAGAGAGATCCGTTTATACACGTTTGCATGATCTTCCATCCATCATAGCATTTTCCTCCTACTCGTGTCCGAGAGGGGTTTAAAAATAACACCAACCAGGTGTGTGTCTCGCCATGATTTCATCATTTTTCATCACAAGGGACTAATACTACTCTACCATTTTTCTGATCCATGATTTCATCATTTTTCATCACAAGGGACTAATACTACTCTACCATTGTTCTGATTCACTTGTTATCTGTCTGTTTTCTCTTTTGCAAGGGTAACCAAAGAAAGCCCTCTCCATCGGCCGGCCGAAGGGAGAGGAAGAAGCAACCCGCCATTTCCTACTTTTGAGGTAAGTGCGATCACTCTTCTTATTTTGGGGTCTCCGACCCCTGGCGATCACATCATATCTTCGAGGCCGCGGCGAGTCACTTCCCGCTATGGCTGTTTAAATTTCTATCATTTATATCTTGTGATATTCTCATATCTTTGATATTCTCGAGGCCGCGGCGAGTCACTTCCCGCTATGGCTGTTTAAATTTCTGTCACTTATATCCTGTGATATTCTCATATCTTTGATATTCTCGAGGCCGCGGTGAGTCACTTCCCGCAATGGCTCTTTAAAATTCTGTCATTTATATCCTGTGATATTCTCATATCTTTGATATTCTCGAGGCCGCGGCGAGTCACTTCCCGCTATGGCTGTTTAAATTTCTGTCATTTATATCCTGTGATATTATCTTATCTTCGATATTGTCGAGGCCACGGCGAGTCACTTCCCGCAATGGCCGTTTAAATTTCTGTCATTTATATCCTGTGTTATTCTCATATCTTCTCATATCTTCTAGGCCGTGGCGAGTCACTTCCCGCTATGGCCGTTTAAATTTTTATCACTTAAATTCTACACCATTCCCATCCCCCGAGGTCGCTGAGAGTCATTTCCCGCTATGGCCATTTAATCCCCATATCTAGTTACGTTGTATCTATTCTGCACACCCCACCAGAGCAATCTCCCATGGTGGTCTCTCTCTCTCTCCTTCTTTATGTGTCACAGCAAAACGAGCCCGCGCGCTCCACTCGCCGCCGCATTCTACGTGACGTCACTCACAGGGTTTCCAACCCCGAGTCCCTGCCTAGCCGACACGTGCCTCTTGCCCCAGGTCCTCGGCCCCTTAGTTCCTTACGCGGGCTTCCAATCCCGAGCTCTAGCCGAGCTTGCTCCCGACACGGGTTCCTTGGCTCGCGTTCAAGGCTCCCCAGCACTTTATTCGCGCTTTCTAGCCCAAGCCCCGATCAAGCCAATACTCAATATAGGTTCCCAACCAAGAGTTCGGGGCTCTCCAGCACCCGGCTCGGGCACACAACCCCAGGTCTCATCAAGGCTGGCCCCCGACGCGGACTCTCCGCCTTGGGCCCCTGGCCTCCCAGCTCCACAACGGGGTCCCTACCCCTACAATCCAGCAATGTCGACTCCCAGCATAGGCTCTCTTCCTCGGGATATGGCAACCTCAGCACCTAGCATGGGCCATTGGCCCCAAACGTCAGCAACGCTGACGCTCAACACAGGTTAACAACCTCGAGTTCTCGGCACCCCACCATTCTTCGCAACCTTGGTTCTCGGTGCAAGAGCAGTGTCTCGAGCCCCGGCAACCTGTCTCTCGGCCGAGGCAGAAGCCTATACTCGGGTCGCTCAGCCATCGGCTCTCGGTATGGGCCCCATGCCCCGAAGGCTGATCCCAGCACTTTTTACCATTAGCTCTATGCTGCCGACAACGGTAGAACAAGTCTTCTCTGTCTACCACCTTCGAACAGGATCTTCCTCGGCTCCCTAGAAGAAGGGCCGTAGCGGCCACAGAGGTAGGCGGCCCGCTGCCACAGCTAGCAATTCTGGCAAGACCCTCCTTGTCGGTGACTTGAGGATTCATCTCAATGGGGGTGAACCCATTGTACCCCGGGATCGGGCTATGCCTACGATCCCCACCACAAATCGCTTTAGCCTCGTGCAGCGAACGCGAGAGGATGAAGCAGAACTTAGAGAAATAGGTGCCTCGGCAAAAAACTTGGGGCATCTGCACCAGTTTCGTACCTAGACTCCCAAGTCCCATCGAAAGAATCGTGACGAGGGAAGTCAACAACCTAGCCTGAGAATAATTTGGGTTACCCCAGAGGAGGCTCAAGCTGTTCGGAGGGTAGGTACCAAGAACCCCCTTCGAACGCCTGGGCGCGGCATCGAGCGAGAAGTCACCGAGTTTACGTCGGCACAGTCCGATGGGACTCAGTCGCTCAGCCTCTCTTGCCTAAATAGGCAAAAACAAAGAAGGGCTCGCACTAGGCCCCACCAACACCCAGCCTCAGGTTCTCCTCGGGCCGATCTTGGCCTCATGATGGAAGAGCCTCCTTAACGGACCTCAATCTTCAACAGACTGGGGCACCGGTCCGCTCTGAGAAGCATTCCCAGAAGAAGCGGACGGTGCAGTTCATCAACGATATGGTTCGGGTGTTCGTGTGTTATGCCACCGGACACCAGACCAACACTTAGTCAGATGACCTGAACCAGCCTCTGGCCCAGCTCAGGAGGCCTCGCCCTCAAACCCAACTCCCAACGCCGTCAGGTCACATCGACACTTCTGCCAGACTACAAGCGTCGGAACGTGCCGAAGAGGTCCCAGTCGAGGATCATGGCGCTCCTATCAACATGGATCCAATCAATAATGATCCTCCGGCAAATGAGGTACAAGAGGTGACTCTCAAGACTCTCCTAAAGGAGAATCAACATTTGAAGGCCCTCCTACAAGATTATCTTCAAGAGCGAGACCTTCACCCTCAGCAACCTGTTAGGCCGTTGGCTGAATCACCAGTGCTACCAGTGGGGCACAATGGTGCCAACACCTCAGCAGTAGCCGCCCGAACCCCGAAAGTAGTAGGGTTCGACATGCTGCTAGTGGAAGCACATCCACAAGCCTCCAACACGTCAGTGCTAGAAAGTCTTGTGACGCAATGGCAGATGATCGAGCAAATCGTTGAGACGAAGCTCGCCCAGTATGGGGAAGGGGTCGCAATTATAGACCTTTATAGTGTACCCTACCCACTGCATCACCAGCTAAAAAAGGTTCCCCCAGAGTATGCCAAGCCCCCGAAGTTGCAAAAGTTTGACGGGCAGGGGTATCCACATTTTCACTGGGCCTATTACATCATGGCCATGGGCGAGCTAGCGTTGGACGAGTCATACCTCCTCTGCTACTTCACCACTTCACTTACAGGAATGTCCTTTCAATGGTATTCCTGCTTAAAGCCCAATTCAATAGTCGACTGGGCAGATCTCCAGAAAAAATTCCTCGACTGTTTCCATACGGTCGTGTGCAAGATCTCCCTGGTGGAGCTCTGCTCTCTTCGACAAAAGAAGGGTGAGGGCGCCCTCGACTTCATCAAAAGATGGCAAGACCTCAGCATGAGGTGTATCAACCCGCCGGTTCAGGAGGATGCCATCACCATATGCCCTAAAGGCTTGGTAGCCGAGGTCAGCGAAAAGCTTCTCGGCACCAATATTAAAGACTTCGACCAGCTCAACTTGGCGGTCGCCGAAATAGAGATGTTTTTCATCGATAACCCGAGCCATACTTCAACAAAGGGTAAACAGGCGCGAGAACGCCAACCCGGTAAGGAGGTGAACATCATCGAGTTCACCCCACCACCAAAGCCAGGAAGGAGGGCGAGTCAAGCGGCTCTGATAAGAAGACAGCAGACAAGCCGGCCACTCCTTCCTTTTCAGAGCGTATGAAGATGACATTTTCCTTAAAAGAGGAACATGCGAAGATGCTCTTCGACCTCTGCATGGCTTAGAAGATCGTCGAGCTGCCAGAACTTCACAAGCCAGATGAGGCCGAAAAAACCGATGACCCTAGCTATTGCCCATATCATCGCATGTTAGGCCATCCACTTGAAGATTGCTACGTCTTTAAGACTCAGGTGCAGAAGCTGATCCAAGACGGCCTCATCAAAATGAAAAGCGGTCTCGTCGATCCCTCGCAGCCACATGCGTGGTCCAAACCAGCTAAGATAGCACATGTGATTCACTACACAGCTAGTGTAATTCACATGATGGCTGCATTCTCTCTCTGATTTTGAAGCAGAGGAGCCCAGCACCAGCCAAGGTGATCACTCACTGTGGTATCAGGGGTTGAGACCCTAGCATGACCGCGTACCTCTCTCCTTTCCAAAAGAAAGGACCAGGCGGCTCTTTGATGTCCTCGTCGAGAGGGGGCAAATCATGGCTTGTGAGCCACCGGTAGATTACACTCAATGGGACTTTAGTCATCCCTAGTACTGCCATTTTCATGCCAAAATCTACCACGCGATCGAATCCTATGACGAAGTTCAACACTTGATCCAGAAACACATCCAGTGGGAGTAGATTGATGCTGAGGGGAAGTCCATGGCAACTCTGCGGCTCTGAGAAGCCGTTGAAGAAACCCTGGGCATTGCCAGAAATGCACCAGACCAGCTAGACTCTCCTCAAGCAAATGGGCACGGTTTGCCTTATCAACATGTCCCAGAGTGGCTCAAGTTTCAGACTGATAATCGAGAAGCTCTCGAGCGGCTTTGAAGCTGTAGAAGGCAGGACACCAGTCAGGACACTGAGCCGAGTAATTTCTTGGTCAACGTCATCCATTGTCCTACCACCTCAGCTCCTCTAGACACCCGGATATCGAGTACCAGTCGGCCAGTTCCTCCCACTTCGGCCTCGCAATGGCGACCTTGGCAAGAGCTGGAGTCTCTTCCATTCTCCAAGAAGGATACCGCCAGACTGCTTCGGGTTCTTCTTGGTCGAGAGGACATCCTAGTGAGCGAGACGACGGTGGGCGCCCCAAGTTCCTCTCACTCCCCTCCTACTCTGCCTCCACATTCCATACCAGGAGATAAGAAGGGGAAGCAAAAGCACGGTGAAGCCGTGGCACGGCAACGCCATGTCTCCCTATCCAGCGAGCCTTCGGGTCTTCTTCATATACCCCATAGCCCAGTCCAGATCATGAAGGACACATCTTCAAAATCTTCACCGACTCTGGCTAGCAAGCCCGATCTTTCTCGGCAAGGCCTGGTCCATACCCAAGGTCAGGGTGACCGCCAGGGGCAGCGACACCCTGTTACACCTCCAGTTGTCACCATACACTGCTTCAAACTAGATAACAAAGGAAAAGCTAAGGAGAAAGACTCCAAGTGAGTCCCCCAGTCCACATCTGAACAGAGAGCTTCGCCACCGTGGGTAAGGCATCAAACCGCGCATACGTCTTCGGACGTCGGCCCCAGTACACCAGCTTATCAAAAGCGACCTCCTTCGCCACCGCGGGTAAGGCATCAAACCGTGCATACGTCTTCAAATGTCAGCCCTAGTACACCAGCTTATCAAAAGTGACCTCCTTAGCCACCGTGGGTAAGGCATCAAACCGCGCATACGTCTTCAGATGCCGGCCCTAGTACACCAGCTTATCAAAAGCTGCCCTCTTCGCTACCGCGAGTAAGGCATCAAACCGCGCATATGTCTTTGGACACCAGCCCTAGCATTCCAGCATACCAGGAGCTACCATCTGAGGTCATCGAGCAGGCGATCAACGCCACCTTCCAAATACAACAAGCAGAAGGTGCCTGGATTGAAATCTGGGCAAAGAAAAGTCATCAACCTCACCCTGCCAAGACATCAACTCGGAGATATCCTCACGGGGATTTATGAACTCCGGCTCCAGTGCCTGTCCCTCCTACTCCCCTGGAGGTGGCTATCACCGAAAGACAAGAGAGGAATAGGAGGAAGAACCTCAAAAGACGGCTCAAGAAGCAAGCCGAGCAAGCCGTCGCCTTACAATCACCAATCGAGCTAACGCCTCTCCAGAGGCTCTTGTGGCTCATCAACGACCTGGAGGAATACATTCCTCCTCGTCCCACTGGTGCTCTCCCACTTGATAGCTGCATCCTGTGGGATGAGATGCAGAAGCGAACTCGCCTTAGAAGCTGGATTCAGGGAATGATCTAGAAGATCAAGAACGGTGGGAGGCTCCTCATCCCAGAAGAACTCCCCTTATTCTACAAAGATAAGAAGATCACCACAGAGCAGCTGGAAGAAATGTTTCGAGGCTGCACTTGCAATATGGTGGCTATTCCCACCCCGGACAACATCAACGCTTCTCGACGAGGTAAGCCGGTAGCCTCCCGAACTAGACAGAGGACTACCGCATCGCTAGGCCTACAACTGACTCCGGAGAGCATAGGCCGCGGTCGAGGTCACGGCCGAGGATGCTGTAGAGGTTGCAGGAGAATCCCCGAGGTGCCTCTCCATCCGTCCACTTTCAATCCGGAGCAAATCATCATCTTTCGATGGGAAGAACATGCCCCCGTTCCGAGGATAGAAATTTGGAAGGGCCCCAGCATCTTCGATCCCTCTAGCTTGGAGGAGATTACCACCAGCGCTCCAATCCCTGCTCCGGTCCCGTCACTTTCGAAGATCGTGCGGGTCCATCCGGCAACGACGACCTGGCTCGCCAGTCACTCCCAGAAGAGCCATCCTTGGCACCCCTGTTCCAAGAGCCCACAGGCAATCAGAGTCAGTCCGATCCCAGTGGCAAAGGCAAGGCAGTGCAACTCCCCGATGGGGAACAGCACGACGGCTTACATAAGGCTTCGCCCAAGATACTACCGTCATTGGAGGATGCTCGTGCCCGAGCCGACCGGAAGGTCCTCCACCAGATGAAGCGGTTTCCCGCCAGCATTACAATCTGGGAAGCCATTGCTTGGAGTAAAAAGCTAAGAGAAGATCTCATCAAAATACTCCAAGAACTAGAAGTCTATGAAGCACATGCCTCGGAGATGAAAGTGGCAGCATATGAAGCCTTGACAGCCACCGTCTCCTTTACGGAAAAAGACATGTTGCTCTCTCGTCCGTGTCACAACCGCCCTCTCTACATGAGGGGGAAAATCAATGGGCATGAGATGAACCGGATCCTGGTGGATGCCGGTGCTACTGTCAACATCATGCCACTGAAAACCTTCAAGACTTTATATTTGACCCCATACCTTCAGAAGGTTCATGGGTCAAGATATCTGGCTTCAACCAAGACACCAAGGACATCCTCGGGCAGGTAGACGTGGATCTGGTGCTATGATTTCACCTCCAAGGTGACATTATATATCATCGATGCCAACACTTCTTACAAGGTACTACTCGACAGACCCTGGTTGCATGAAAATCGGGTCATCCTGTCAACTCTCCATCAGTGCATCAAATATGCAAAGGATGGAGAACAGTACACGGTCTTTGCAGACCTGTCGCCATTTACTCCAGCAAAATGCAATCTTCTCGATGCCGTGCTTTATTTCAGGGGAATCAGTCCATACCCCATGATCAAAAGCAAAAGCAATGGCTGGCTCTCAGAGGAAGATGATGATGATCTCTTCTCCGTTGATGAAGAAAAGGCCAAGCTTCATCGGCTACGCCTCGGCTCCAAGTCAACTCCAGATCACCCTGAGAGGCGTAAAATCAACCTCGAGGCTAATCTTATTAGCCGGGCCATTGGCAAAAGCATATGTTTGCCACCAGATTGCATACAACTCTCGTGTGCATCAGAATAGCACAAGGTCGAGCCACTCACAACATTCGTCGTTACATACAAACAACAACTCAGAAACAAGAAGAAGGCTAACAGGGATAAGCCTATTATCTTCTACAATGGAGACATGACTTCTCAAGTCCCACCAGAAGATGACTTCGGTTGGTCTAAACGAGCTGATGATACCCCTGAAGCAGTCCAAGTAATGGATGACCTGCCACGGCATATTCGGGAGATGTGCCTAAAGCAACACATCCCCCAATGGCAAGGCTTCGCATGACGAAGATACTTCCGCCAGTTGTGGACCCCTTCACAGGTCCGGGGGCAACCCCCTTTCTGCCACAAAGATATTAGGGGACTCGGCTATGACCAAGACCCGAATTTCCGTGTCTACTACACGGTCAACATCGTAGGCCTAACACAGCCAGTGGACAACCAAGCTAATGTCAATGCAAAATTTGACAGCTCTGGGGACGAGGAAGAGGAGATCCTAATCTCGCTCCCCACCAGGGCCAGCACCCTAGGTCAAGCATTTGATGAGTCTTAGCCACCCTCCTGCGAAGACATTGGGGTTGAAGAGGCCCCCTGTGTCCCCCAGCCTATCGAAGAACCTAGCTCGACAGACTTTCCCAATGAGGAAGGTGTCTAGAGCACTAGCAATGAAGGGTCATCAGTTTTAGCAGGCAACCCCAAGGAAGCTTCTGCGATACCAGCCAACAATTGTCAGCAAGGCGGTAGCGGTTTAGGACAATCCTTTCCAGAGCCAAGTAATAACAGTTCTCCAGCTCCACCAACGTCGACCAATGGCTCCAAAAATCAAGAAATACACGAAGCTGATATCGATGATGAAGACTTCATCGACTTCCAGCCCACTCCTCCCGAGCTGGAGGACGGCGGCCAGGCAACCGTTGAAGAACTCGTTGAAATCAACTTGGGTGAAGATGAAGCCCACTAGCCAACCTTCGTCAGTGCTCTCCTCACCGAAGCAGAAAGTGGGACTATAAGCAATTTCTGCTCGAATACAAAGACTGCTTCGCCTGGACATACAAGGAGATGCCAGGGCTAGACCCCTCCATGGTGGAACACAAGCAAGCCATCTCTCCCTCAGCCACTCCGGTCAAACAGCCACAGCAGCGCATGCGCAATGAGCTGGAACTTCAAGATTCGGCCGAAGTCAATAAAATGGCGGAGGTCGACTTCATCGAGCTGTATATCTATCCGATCTGGCTCGCCAACATCATCCCAGTAAAGGAGAAAAGTGGTCAAGTTCGCATTTATGTCGACTTTCGGGACCTCAATAAAGCCTGTTCGAAGGATGACTTCCCTGTTCCAATCATGGAAACCATGGTCAATATGACCACCGGACATGAAGTCTTATTTTTCATGGACGGGTCGTCCGGTTACAACCAGATCCTGATGTCCCCCAAAGACAAGAATCACACAGCTTTCCGGTCCCCCAAAGGGGTTTTCAACTACAAGCGGATGCCCTTCGGTTTAAAGAATGCCGACGCTACCTACCAGAAGGCCATGACTAAAATATTCGATGAGATGCTGCACAACATCGTCAAGTGTTATGTCGACGACCTCGACGTCAAGACCAGGAGGTGGGAAAACCATCTACATGATCTACGCCAGGTCTTCAACCGACTCCGGTAATACGGGCTCAAGATGAACCCCATGAAATGCGCCTTCAGCGTATCCAGCATCAAGTTTCTCGGCTTCATCGTTAGATACCGAGGAATTGAGGTGGACCCCAGCAAGATCAAAGTGATCCGGGAGCTTTCACCGCCCAGGAGCCTTACCGAGCTCAGGTCCTTCCAAGGGAGACTGGCCTACATTCACAGGTTCATCTCCAATCTCCCCGGTCGATGCGTGCCTTTCAGCAAGCTTATGAAGAAAGACGCCCCATTTGTTTAGGACCCGGAATGTCAGACGGCTTTCGAGCAAATCAAAGAGTACCTCCTCACTCCCTCAGTCCCGGGGGCACCAGTCAAGGGCGAACCCCTTATACTCTACATTGGTACCATGGACGCTTCGCTAGGAGCCCTATTGGCACAAATCAATAAGGAAGGTAAAGAGCAGCCGCTCTACTACCTCAACTGGAAATTGATCAGTGCTGAGTACCTCTACTCCCCCATGGAGAAAGTCTGCTTAGCGTTGCTGTTTGTCGTCAAAAAGATGTGGCTTTACCTCCTGTCCCATCGGGTTGAGCTTATATCCAAGCAGGACCCACTCAAATGTCTCCTCAATCAACCAGTCCTCTCAGGCTGGCTGGGAAAACGGGCTCTCCTGTTAATGGAGTATGATATTACTTATGTCCCTAGGAAAGCAATCAAGGGACAAGGCTTCGCTGAATTCTTGACAGCCCATCCAGTACCGGATGTCTCACCTCTCAACATGGAACTCCTCGATAAGGAGTCCCTTGCTTCCTAGTCACCAGTACTACTTGAACAGACTGGAGATGTCTTGCATTACCAGAAGCAAGACGCCCTCATAGCCAATGTACCTTGTTGGAAGCTCTACTTCGATGGCACTTCCCGGGGGATTACCTGGAATAATCAAAATCCAGCCGTCATGGCGGGTGCCAACATTGTTTTCTTGACTCCTCAGGGCGAAGTTTTGTACAACTCATGCACCCTCATGAAATCCCTGACCAACAATGAAGCTGAGTATGAAGCTCTAATCATCGGGCTTCAGATGGCTCTCGACATGGGCATCAAGTGCCTCAAAGCTTAGGGGGATGCCTAGTTAATAGTCCGGCAAGTCCTCGACATCTACGACGTGTGAAAGCAGGAGTTGGTGCCATACCTCGCCGCTGTTACCAGGCTGATCCAGAAATTCTATTTCTTTGAAATAGACTATGTTCCTAAGAGCAGCAACGCTCAGGAATATGCCCTGGCGAAATTGAATGCGGCCTTTAAGCTTCTGCCTGAGGGCAAAGTCGACATTACTATCAAGAATTGAAGGCTAATGCCAACTACGCTCGAAGGCAAGTCCGGCCTCACTGCCTATGAAGTCCATAGCCTCGACCAGAACACTCCTCCAGAAGAAGAAGATTGGCGTGAGCCTATCCTCAGATTCAAGCGAGGTTGGCTCCCCCATGATCGAGCCCAAAGGGTCCAGCTACTCTGCTGGGCAACATCATACGAGTTAATCGATGACTCTTTATATAGACTTGTCCACGAAAAGGACAAGTTGGTTCTTCTGAGATGTGTCTCCCTAGCAGAGGCTCGAGCCATCATGCACGAAGTCCATTCAGGGTTGTGCGATGCTCACTAGGCCGGGGACAAAATGAAGAATAACATCAAGGTTAAAGGCTTTTATTGGCCGACCATGTACGCAGACTGCACCCAATATGCCCGTACATGTCACCAATGCCATGCCTTTGGCCCGGTGCCCAAAAGACCTCCAAACCCGTTATGACCCACGGCCCCCACATGGCCGTTCGCAGAATGGGATATGGCCATCGCGGGACCCAACCCGCCATCTTCCAAGGGCCATAAGTACATTTTGGCCGCCACTGACTACTTCTCCTGATGGGCTGAGGCCCTCCCACTATGGGAGATCACTGGCGAGGTGGTAGCCAAATTTGTCCGGCACCACATTATCTACCGATTCGATACTCCTAGCCGCATAGTGTCAGACAATGGCACACCATTCAAGAATAGGGCCATCTATCAACTAGCGGCCAAGTTCCACATCGACTGGAGAACTTCTTCAGGCTACAACCCCCAAGCCAACGGCCTGGCAGAGGCCTTCAACAAAACTCTCTGCAAGCTTCTAGCTAAAATTATTAGCCACCGGAAGCATGATTGGGGTGAGAAGATGTTCGAGGCACTATGGGCCTATCGAACAATTTATAAGACCCCCACAGGATGCTCACCATTCTCCCTCGTTTACGGGGCAAAAGTCAGCATCCCCATCGAGATCTAGTTAACATCTTACCGCGTAGCAGTCCACACCGACTTTGTCGGCCCAGATGAAGATGAATACCGGAGAAGGCTAGAAGTGCTCGCCAATCTCTAAGGCAAGCAGCTCGAGGCCTACCGACACCTACAAGTGTATCAAGCCTGCATGGCTCGAGCATATGATAAGCTCGTCAAACAACGAGCCTTCAAACAAGGCAATCTCATCATGATTAAGGAAAAGAAAGTCATGGCAGGGCGCTCCAGTGGAAAATTACAACCTAACAGGTGAGGTCCATACATCATTCATGATGTCTACGAGGGTGGGGCCTACACAGTTGTAGACCACAAGGGCAACAAGCCATTCCCACCCCTCAATGATAAACACATGAAGTTGTACTATGCTCCAGAGCACGAGTTCGCGTGCCACCCAGACTAAAGCATGCGCCCGAGCCATCGCCAGTAAAGCCAGCCCCCCACCCCTCTGAAGGGTGGGACCAGTCACTTCCTCCAGTCTTTCTACCTAGTGAAGCGACAGGGCCAGCCAGGCCCTCCCAGCGTCACCATCACACAGTTGTAGCAGTTAGCTTCCCAGCTTCGTCCCCGCAACTATAAGAGCGAGGACACCCAGCACCAACAACAATCCAGCTGTCAGGCTCCCAGGTAAGTGAAAAGAAAAAAGACAAAATAAAACAAACAAAAAATGGGATTAAAAATAGAGATACCTCGACGGGCTCAGTCATCCTTTTCGCAAAGAGGTGACTGGGGCCAAAAAGGCCAACAATCCAGTTGAGGTGAAAACCCGCGAGGGTGCCTCAGGAAAAATTCGGAAACCCCTTGACACAAAAACCCGCAAGGGCACGTCAGAAAAAGCTAAATGGGGCCGACCCTGACGAAAACCCGAAAGGGCGATGGGGCCGGTAATGAGAAAAAAAATCTCTCTACACCAGTCAGGGTAACTACCCACCCACCTCTCAACAAACCATAGGCCTCTCCGGTTAAACCATACTAGTCCCTGACCAATGCATATTTCTGATTCACTAACCCTACTCTCCCCAGTTAGTTTTATATTACCCCGGTTGGCTCACACTTCCCCCGACCTCACACACCATGGTCGGACCATATGCACCAGTGACTGATGCACCATCCCAGCCATTTAATCCAACAAACCTTAGCCTACACACCACTTCGGTTGGCCCCTAAACTGCACCAACCTCGGATCCATCTATTATAAAGATCCATCAACCTAAAACTCCCAGTCATCAACCCATCATTGTTAAGCCACCATAATCCCAATCATGACTCCAACAATATGCTGCCAAGGCTCACCAGTTCCCAGATCACCAGTCACAACTTGAGATTACTCAGTAACCAGCCAAAGCCACTACCATGGCTACAATGACGACAAACCATACATAGTATAAACTTCAGGCTACGTCCCCTGATAGTAGCAAGCTACGGACGACAGCCACAAGGTTCCAAAAAAAAGAAGAAAAAATGGGGTTAAAAATGGAGATACCCCGGCGGCTTCAGTTAGCTCCCACGACAGGACTACTAAGGGTAAAAAAAAGAAATTGCCATCAACCAAGCTGAGGTGAAAACCTGCAAGCACACCTCAGGCAAAATCGAGTGACCCCTTGGTGTGAAAACCTACAAGTGCATACTGAAAAAAAGTAAAAGGGGGCCAGCTCTGTCAAAAACCCGCAAGGGCGGTGGAGCTGGTAAAGAGAAAAAAAACCCTCTCCCTCTCTACTCCTCACCAATGAAATTCGTCGACCGCGACGTCTCACCGATGGCAAGCTTAACATCACTACATATGGTGGCCATTACACCCCCGAGGGTCGATCACCGCCAGCTCTAGTCCCAGCCTCAGGCTAAAAAACCTTAAATGGTCAGCCGGCCAGCCCCAGTTCCAGCTCTAGTTCTGGTCCCAGCTTCCGGCTACGTACAACACCTCAAATGGTCAGCCGGCCAGCCCAACTATAGTTCCCTAGACTGATGTGAACTACATTTTCGACAAATAATATCTCAACAACCAGTTCGCCAATGATCGATATATAAACTGACACACTGCAGAGTCAACCAACAACCCTAGTAATACAGGCCACCACACCCTTACAGGTCGGCCCTCAGCCCTTTAGTTCTTGGCACCATAGGCCAACACCCCCTTGGGGGTCGGTCTCCAGCCTCCCATACCCAATACCCAGCACTCAGCTCCCAGTACCCAGCACTCAACTCCCAGTACTTGATACCTAGTTCTCGGTACCCAATACTCAGCTTCCAGTACCCAGCACCCAACCTTCCCTATCCAATACTCAGTCCCTGGTTCCAATTCCCAAGTGCGGATGCCCAGTTCCCTGCCACCGACATTAGCATATGGTAGAAGAATCAACCACAACTAACAGTACGTGGTTGCCAGCTCATACACCCAGCATTGTTCCACAAGAGGAAAAGGTGGGACGATACAAGAAATGAAAAAAAAAATCCAGGATTTTGTCATTCATACTCTACAAGAGGAGCCCAAGACATGCCCTTGCGGTAACAAAAGATCCGTACAACCGGATGTTGGATATATGTTGTTTTGATGATGTCTAACTATGAGTTTTGATGGTCTCTAACAATGACTGATTTGTGAGTCTTAATTGCTCTTGATGATGTCACCATGTATAAGTTTCAGGCCAAGTTACAAATGCATAGAAATTGAGACAATTAAGAGCACATAAATCAAGGCAAGAGGTTGCACAAAAATTAAGGCAGATCTCACCAAAGGTCATTGCTCCAAGATGCAAGAAAGAACTGGGCAGAAAGATTGGTTCATCACAGCCTTGGAGAGATGTGCACCGACCTATATGCTTCAGAAAGAGATGTGCGTCGACCTTCATATGCATCAACAGGAATGTGCATCGACTTATATGCATCAGACAAAGATGTGCATCGACCTTCATATGCATCAGACAGAGA
The DNA here is from genome assembly GCA_022559845.1 of Amorphophallus konjac. NCBI lineage: Eukaryota > Viridiplantae > Streptophyta > Magnoliopsida > Alismatales > Araceae > Amorphophallus > Amorphophallus konjac. The sequence goes on from CM040121.1 coordinate 254,259,306, forward strand.
TGTACATCGACCCTCATATGCTTCAGACAGAGATGTGCATCGACCTTCATATGCATCAGACAGAGATGTGCATCGACCTTCATATGCTTCAGACCGAGATGTGCATCGATCATTATATGCATCAGTTTGAAATGTGCACCGACCTTGAAATGTGCACCGACCCTAACAAGCATCGACCTTGATGTGCAATAAGTCTGAATATGCATCGACATCTATATGAGAGACTTCTATATATGCACAGACTTGGTTTTGTTAAAAGTAAATGTGCACAGACCTTACTGAGCCTAAGGTCACATGTGCATCGACCTTACTGAAGAAAGGTCACATGTGCACCGACCTTAGTTTTCATGTGCACCGACCACAACTAAAGAAGTTCCTAATGTGCATCGACCTCAACTGAAAAAAGGTCACATGTGCACCGACCTTAGTCTTCATGTGCACCAACCTCAATTGAGGAAGTTCATAATGTGCATTGACCTTACTGAAGAAAGGTCACATGTGCACCGACCTTAGTCTTCATGTGCACCGACCTCAACTGAGGAAGTTCCTAATGTGCACCGACCTTACTGAAGAAAGTCTTCATGTGCACTGACCTTGCCAAAGGCCAAGCACCTCATGTCCACTGACCTCACTGAAGAAGTCCTTCATCTGCACCGACCCTGTTCTTCATGCCAAGCCAGCTGCACCGACCTTACAGAAGATAGGTGGACCTTACAAGTCATGCCAAGCAAGCTGCACTGACCTTATGAAGAAACTCTTCATAATGTGCATCGACGCATCTGGGCTCCCTAGGGATTTTTTAGCAAACTTGTAGGTTTTTAAGAAAAGGATCCATAGACCAAAAATAGGAACCGAAAATGCCAAAAAATACATCTTTTGAGGTCTGGAAAGGTTTCTTTGCTGAGTCAACCATCCTTGTCATCATTGGCTTGCTATATTAGTCCTTTTGGTCAATGGAGAAGCCAGTTACCATATCTGGGAATAGTCACCTTTCCTGGTACCCACCTTTTTGCCTCCACCCTATCAGATGCTCTGTCTCTAAGATTGCACAGGATAAAAGGACATCCTTGACAGTCCAGCTAGCAGAAGAAAAAGATGCTGCAGATTTGTCAGGTATCATTTATGGGAAAGGTCAGCTTTCCATGGTAATCTACTTTTTGACTACAGCCAATCAAATTGTTGTCTGTGCAAGAACATGGCAGAAGTTCAAACCTAGAAGAAGGCTAGTCTATCTCCATGGCCAAATGGGGAAAAATGTATTTGGTCAAAGAACCTCTTTGTTTAATTATTTATTTTGACCAAATAAATAATGTTTAGAAGACTTCAAGCAGAGGAAAAGGCTCCTTGGATAGTAAACTGTCCTTGTCATCATTGGCTTTCCATATCAATCCTTTTGGTCAATGAAAAAGTCAGGGACCAAATCTGGGAAAGGTCACATCCCATGGAAGCCACCTTTTTGCCTCCATCCAATCAGAATTGCTATTCCAGAGATCTCACAGGACAAAAGGATGTCCTTGGTGATGCCAGCCAATGGAAGACAAGATACTATAGATTTTCCTTGGGAGCTGTTGCACCAAATTTATTTGGAGGGAAAAATTTCTGCTAGAAGGATTTCTTACGTCTATAAAATAGGCAGACCGTGTATGTTGATGTTGCTGTTGAAGCCGCTGTCCTAGAGAAGAATCTGCGTGAGCCTTCAAGAGATAATCTGTGAAAGAAAAAGAAGAAAAGGAGCAGCCCAATCCTGGTCCAAAATCAGCCAGTGCTAATAGAAAGAGACAAGAGAGTGCATAATAAAAAGAGAAGCCAAGAGAGGAGTGCAGCCCTTCTCACGTCCAGACTGAGCCTAAGAAGAAGCCAGATCGACCGTGTGTCCAAATTTGTCCAAAGGTGCTTCAAGAGTAAAATATGAAGCCACCGTCTGGTTATCCTTTTCTGATTGTGCATTTCCTTGCCTCATCTTCATATCAAGAAAGTTGCTTTTCTACTACACTTGCAGTGTTTTCTTTTGTATTTTTACGTTTGTCTCATTTCATCTTGAACCGCCCCTACCGGTTTGTGTGTAGGACGACAGACGGAGGTGTGCTCCGGTCTATGGAGAATCGCCCCTATCGGTTTGTGTGTAGGAATACAGACGGAGGCGTGCTCCGGTCTGTGGAGAACCGTCCCTACCAGTTTGTGTGTAGGAAGATAAACAGAGGGTTCTCTGTCCTGTGGCCTGGGGCGTCGTCCCCGTGTGGAGCTGCGTTTGTAGTGTGTAGTGAAGCCTTACCAGGTTTGGTGAGGGGTGGACATAGGTTGCGGGTTTGCAATCGAACCACCTTAAAAATCCTTGTGCAATGGATTGTGTGTTGTGTGTTTGATCCCTATCCTCTATCCCCATTCACAGGTTCGCAGGTTCTTTAAAAGCATCCTATCTATGCTTAAGTGTGTAGCAACCTCACCACTTGACACTGAGTTTATGCAGCTCTCTCTTTAGTTGTTCCTACTAATTCCGCTGTGCACTATGTCTAAGCATCTCACGTGCATTATACCCTTGACTGTTCCTTAATGTGTTAAGTTTTTAATTGGGTATAGTTTTAGAAATGATCTATTCAACCCCCCCTTCTAGATTCTATTGCACCCTATCAGACCCAACAATTGATATCAGAGCCAAGCTCTGCCAATCCCAGATCCTACGGTCTACATGGAAAGATCCCAGTGCATTCTAATCAAATGGCTTCATATGCTACACATGCGTTGATGGTCTCTCTGCCCATTTATGATGGTTCAGATTTTTCTACATGGATAGGGAGAATGGTTATATATGTTAATTCCATAGATCCACAATTGTGGACTCTTATATACAATGGTCCTCATGAGCTGTCATCAAATTCAGTTGAATGGACAACTGATCACGAGACCAAACATTATGATAACCTTGCTGCATTTAATCTGATAAAAACTGCAATTGAATTCAGGTTACTTCATCTTGTGTCCACCTGCAGCACGGCCAAGCAAATCTTGGACAGGTTGGTGAATATCCATGAAGGGGAAGAACGAAAGCATGAATGCCTTATGGCCAACTGTCACGTCCCGAGCACGGAAGCTTACCCGTGGCGCGACAGTCCTTTATATAGAACCAAAACGATCTAGCTAATTAGTGGAGATCTTCCTTAGACAATTTAAAGAGTGCGCAAATGACTAAGCAAATTACTAAGCTTAGACTTGAAACTAACATAAATAGTTCGAGCTATCGATTATTACAACTAACCAAAATGTCAAATTCGTAGAATCAACTACTAGTCCTCACTCCTTTATTAGTTTTGATCAAAGGAAATACAAATGACATAACTAGATAATACAACTGACATACGTAGGGTTACAATTAACACAAAATAGTGGAATTACAATAACACAATTGACAACACAATTAACATGACAATTGATGACTCCATTTCTACACTCATCACTCAGACTCATTCCCTTCCGAGTTCTGGTTGTCATCCAAATCACCTGAAAATGTTAGAAGTAACTGGATGAGCGAATCGCTCAGTAGGATTTACATCTCAAGATTTAACATGCTTTAAGTGGTTTGCAAGTTCAATTAATGTTGGTAAATCTATGCATGTAGACAAGTAGATAACAAGGATTGTAAAATCGACAAGAGCAGTATAGGAATAACAAGTGAGAGTATATAGATTCCAACTTCAATAAGAAAGAGAGATCAAGTAATAACTGAATTAACAACAATTTTTCCAAGAAGGTAAGAACTCATGTCAAGCAAGTGATAATAAGCAATGTGATTTCAAGCATGTATAACTGGAATTGGGTATTTATCAATTTCATTCAAGTAAATACTTTTACCCTTCTGCGGGCCTCAAGTCAATCGATCAAGTAATATCACGTGAATGAGTGGAATGTCTAAAGTCTAACAAGCAAGTACTCCGGTGCAATGCCAAACACCGTGGTCAATAAACTCCCATGGGCACAAGTACCTTCGGGTGCTCCTCCCAGGACCAGACCGGGCACTATATGCACAGCATTAGTCATGTTTGTCGACATCCACTCTCATTTATAGCCAATATGGAATTTTAAGGTTTGACCAGTATGATATATAAGGCGGAATTATGGAATGGAATCCAAGGGTGCATTGATATGTAGGGACGAACTAGGAGTGCAAACCAGTAACGTTTGATACACAAAAAAAACTAGATAAGGGAGGTGCCTTATGGGCCACCTGACATGTTTAGAAACGACACCCTCACTGTGGGATGCCCTTCCTGGGAACTATACAGGGTTTAGAGGACCCTGTCAGGAGTTAAATGGCACCTCTCAGGCTGCCATCTATCAGTGGAGATGGCAAAAGTGAAAGCCTAACGATCGCGTCAACGCGGTGAATAGGCTGCGTCGACTCAGCAGTTCATCACGTCAACGCGGTGAATAGGCTGCGTCAACCCCTCAGTTCAAATCTGCTCAAAATGGCTTCCTAGAATGCCCCATCGCGTTAACGCACTGAGCCGGCTGCGTCGACTCAGCAGTTCATCGCGTCAATGCGGTGAACAGGCTGCGTCGACTGAGCAGTTCATCGCGTCAACGCGGTGAACATGCTGCGTCGACTCAGCAGTTCATCGCGTCAACGCGGTGAACAGGCTGCGTCAACCCCTCAGTTCAAATATGCTCAAAATGGCTTAAGGTATTAATATTTGATTAAGCTAGGGTTAACAGGACGATCAATTTAACATCATGCAGTTAGAAGGCGCCCATGGGGCTGCCATCTCTTAGAAGAAGGCGCCCTTGGGTCTGCCACCTTCTATTAGAAGGTGCCCTAGGGGCTGCCATGAAATTTTAATAGGTGTTAAATGATAAAACTTGCGTTATACGGATATATCGTATGGATATGAAGCTAATTCATACCAATTACCCTAGATTGAAACTAATACATACTAATCATCTTGGGTATATGGCTAATACATGCTAATTTCTTAGGTATGAGACTAATACATGCTAATCATCCTAGATTTAAGCTAACACATGCTAATTATTCTAGGTATGAGACTAATACTTACTAATTAGTCTGGGTATAAGGCTAATACATGCTAATTATCTTTGGTATGAGGCTAATACATGCTAATCATCTTAGGTATGAAGCTAATACATGAGAAACATGATGTATATACTTTATATCTATTTGCTAAACATGCAATTGAGAGGGGTTTTGGGTTTGTATGTTTATGTTGTTATTAATGTAAGTTCTTGAGATTTTAGTCTTTCTTAGCCCTTTACATACTTTTAGGATCTTCATTTCAATTTTATGTCTTCTGTAAACTTTTTCATCCTTAAGTGCTCTACATTTCCTTATTCTACCTATTTTTATAATTCCTCTCCGTTTTCAAGTTATTGCATGTTTTTCCACTTGCTGTCCTGACAATTACTGTTCATCCGAGTTGATACTTTCTATTATTCCCTAGTTTTCATACCCTTCCAATCCTCTTTTCTCTCTGAGTTCTGCATAAACATTCTTCCTCTTTTGTAGATCTAGATTTTCTTCTTCTACCACTTCCTCCAATTCTTCTTAGTTTTTAAGTTATAATTAATTTTTCACGGTTCTATTTTCTACTCAGTTACTGTTCACCCGCGCCTATAGATCTTGTTTTTTCACAATTTTCACCTTCTTCCTCTCATTTTCTCTCTCTGCACTCTTCATAAAACTTCTTTCTAACCCTCCAATCTACAATTTTCTCTTCTACATATTCTCATTCTCTCTAAATTTTACGTTATGCTCCTTCTTAGAACCCCCTATTTTCAATATAATTTCATTGTGCTTTCAACTTGGTCGTTTTCAACTAGGTCTTTTTCAACTTGGTCTTTTTCCACGTTCTTCATCCTCTTAGCTACAATTTCTTCTTTCACTATTTTCAGGTTTTAGTTTCTCTAATATAACATTTTTAACATGGTGGTTTCAGTTTCACAGAAATTGGCATAATGACAGGCCATTTACTAAAGCATGAACTATACCAAATCTGATGTGGTCATTCAACGTAAGACGTGTTGGTAAATCAAGTAACATGGAGGTTTAGCCTAACATGTTATTAGGTTAAGTAGGCTAACAGATTAATTTAACTCTAATATAATATCTTTATCATGGTGTATATAGAATATGGTGTAGTCATTTAGCGTAAAACATGTCCGTAAAATAAGTAACATGAATATTTAGTTTATCATGTGATTAGATTAGGTAATCTAGCTGATTAGTTAACATATTCTAATAGATTAGCTAACATTTTACTTGATCTATGTGAAAGCATGATAGAAATTACTGTAAACATGGTTTATCGCATGGAACATCGCATGGAGATGAGCTAATACTAATCTTTATCCTAGATTAGCTATCTTAGATTAGCTAATGTTTGGTTAAAAGCCTGAGAACACCTACTAAAATATGATGTGTAACCACTAAATATCACATGGAGATGAGACTAATCACTAATTTTACATGCTAATATAACCTAGATTAGCTATGGTTTGGTTAAAGCTCGAGATCACCTACCTCTGTGTGGTGGCGGAAAGGTACAGGTGGATGAAGAAAGGAAGAAGATCATCTCCTTCCCTCCTCTACAATGCTTCAGAGAATGCTCCCACGTTCTCTGCAGCAAGGCTTCGAATATCAGAGAAAGCATGAGTCTCTGCCTCAATAGAGGGGTATAATATAGGGATTTTAGGATTTTAGGTAGACAGGAGGGGAACCAGATCTGAAATAATAGCACCCCATAGTGCGATGCCAACTTAAATAGGCTGTTCGTGTCTTCTTACGAAGTGCTGTACGTAGGGGCGCACTATTCATAAGTTAAGATTCCAAATTAAACTTCAAAGATTTTTATCTTTAAAATTTTATGGAGTTAGTTTATGAAATTTCATGAGTGAGATCCTTACATTTTTCTCTATTTTTACATATAATTTTTTTTAAAAATTCTTTTTAAATAAAAGGTAGCACAATTCACATCACTATTCATGTTTTGGAAATAACGACCTAACATATGTGGTTGTTTAGTGAATAACGACCATGCATTGGTCGTTACTTCTTTTGGAGCATTTTTCTATCAACCTCTAAGGATCGAAATTGGATATATATCATTTCCATCCTTATGTATCTACTTTAGTTGAATAACGACATCTTATACGTCGTTATTTCGTGAGTAACGGCTTAATAACGGTCGAGATTTTGAACGGAGACTTTTTTATTCGCTCTACACTAACCAAAATTATCTATATACCCTTTCTCATTTCCTAAATTATGTTTATCCTTTAACACTTCATCTATATACCCTTATTTCTTCAAAACAATGATATAATGTAAAAGTTGAAATGTGAAATTTTTTAAATTATGAAAATATGATTTGGCATCTTGAAAAATTGATGTTTATCCTTTAAAACTCTATCTATATAACCTATTTTCTATTTCTTTAGAATAGTGTAATAAGATGTATTATTAATTTCCTAAATGATGAAATATAAATTGGTATTTCCTAAAATATAATTTGGCATCTTCTAAAGTATCTATTGGTTTTTGAATTATTAATTAAATGATTTTAAATGGTTAATAAAATAGAATAAGAATATGGGTTCAATAGTTAAATATATATGTATATATATATATATTATTCGTACATTTCTATTTTAAAATTCCCGGGTGTTACACCCTCCCCTACTTAAAAGAATTTGGTCCCCAAATTCAATTGTATAAGGATAAATTCAACTGCATAAGGGTATTGTGGAAAGTATAGGATACTCACAGTCTAAAATAGTTCTGGGTATCTTCTTTTCATAGATTCCTCGGTCTCCCATGTTGCTTCCTGCTCCGAGCATCGATTCCATTGGATTTTCACCATAGGGATCGTCTTCCTCCTTAGAACTCGGACTTCTCGGTTGAGGATCCGCATCGACCTTTACTCATAAGTAAGATCCCTTTGAATCACTAAATCAGCATGGTCGATGACGTGAGAAGGGTCGTGCACATATTTCTTCCGCATAGATATATGAAATACATTGTGCACTTCCGAAAGTTGAGGAGGTAAGGCAATACGGTAAGCCACCTCGCCCACTCTTTCCAATATTTCAAATGGACCGATAAACCTTGGTGTAAGCTTGCCCTTAACATCGAATCTTCTAATACCTCGGCCGAGAGATACCTTGAGAAATACATGGTCACCCACTTGAAATTCCAAATCTCTCCTTCTCTTATCAGCATAAGATTTTTACCTACACTGAGCTACCTTGAGTCTCTCTCTGATAAGGTGTATCTTTTTAGTTGAATCTCTAACCATATCTAGGCCTAGAAGTTATCTTTCACCGACTTCATCCCAGCATATTAGAGATCGACAACTCCTGCCATAAAGCTTCTCGAAAGGTGCTATCTGGATACTAGCTTGATAGCTGTTATTGTAGGCAAATTCGACTAGGGGTAAGTGGTCATGCCAGCTTCCACCAAAATCTATAATGCATACCCTTAACATATCTTCAACAACCTGATTTATTCTTTCAGTCTGATCATCTGTCTGGGGATGAAAAGCAGTGCTAAAGTTGAGTTTTATTCCCAGAGAGTGTTGTAGACCCTTCCAAAAATGAGAAGTAAAGCGCGGGTCTCGATCAAATACTATAGACACAGGAATTCCATGCAATCTAGTAATCTCCTTGATATATAAGGTAGCAAGAACATCAACCGACTATCGACTCTTGATAGGCAAGAAATGAGCCGATTTAGTAAGGTGATCGATGATCACCCAAATTCCATCATATCCGCCCCTAGACCTGAGCAAACCCATAATGAAGTCCATACCGATGTCTTCCCATTTCCACTTGGGGATATCTAGTGGATGCAGTCTTCCAGCAGGCTTCTGATGTTCCGCCTTCACCTGTTGGCATGTCAAGCATCTAGACATAAAGTCTGCTATCTCCCTTTTCATGTTAGGCCAGCAAAAGGTTCTTTTTATGTCTTGGTACATCTTAGTGGCTCCAGGGTGGATCGTATACCTCGATCGGTGAGCTTCTTCAAGAATCCTCTTCTTCAGCTCAGGACTGTCTGGTACACATGTCCGTTCATGGTATAATAATCTGCCATCGAGTGCCAACTTGAAATCAGATTTCTCGTCCAGCTTTTCTTTTATTTCCACTAGGGTAGGATCTTCTTCTTGCAACCTCTTGATTTCAACTAGCAAATCCGGATACACACTTATGAGAGATAGAGTAATACACCCGTCATTCTCATCCATGCTTATATTGAGTTCAGAGAATTTTTCCAGTAGCTTCCATTCTTGAACCATACAGTTGGCTACTAGGGCTCTCGGCTTCCGACTAAGGGCATCTGCTACGGAATTACCCTTACCAGGATGATATTGTATAGTGAAGTCGAAATCCTTGAGATACTTGAGCCAACGCCTTTGTCGTATGTTCAACTCCTTCTGAGAGAATAGATATTTAAGGCTTTTATGATCGGAGTATACGGTGAATTGCTCTCCGTAGAGATAGTGCCTCCAGATCTTTAAAGCCAATTCCACTGCGACTAGTTCCAAATCATGCACAAGGTAGTTTTCTTCATACTTCTTTAATTACCGGGAAGAGTATGCAATGACTCTTCCATTCTACATCAATACACATCCGAGGCCGATACTAGATGCATCGGTATATACCTCGTACTTCTCTCCTACAATTGGTAGAGATAAGACCGGAGCAGTAGTCAAGAGATCCTTCAAAGTTAGGAAACTCTTCTCACAGTCTTCACTGCATTCATATGCACTTCCTTGCGAGTCAATCTGGTAAGAGGGACAGCAATCTTGGAGAAATCCTTAATAAAACGTCGGTAGTAGCCAGCTAGACCCAAGAAGCTACGAATCTCTGTTGCATTCGTTGGTCGTCCCCAATTTTGTATGACTTTGACCTTCGCAGGATCAATAGAAATTCCATTCTTTGATATGATATGGCCTAAGAAGGACTTATTCAAGCGAGAACTAGCATTTGCTGAATTTGGCATATAGCTTGTTATCTCGCAATATCTGTAATGCCTTCTTAAGATACACTTCATGATCTTCTTCAGTTTTTGAATAGATCAATATATCATCGATAAAGACCATAATAAATTGGTCTAAATAAGGCCTGTAGATGCTGTTCATTAACTGCATAAAAGCTGCGGCGGCATTTGTTAGTCCAAAAGGTATAACAGTAAATTCATAATGCCCATACCTGCTTCGAAATGTAGTTTTATAAATATCTTCTTCTTTAATCCTCAATTGGTGGTAACCAGACCGAAGATCAATTTTGGAGAAGTAATTAGCTTCAGATAATTGGTCGAACAACTCATCAATTCTCGGCAACGGATACTTGTTCTTGATTGTAAGATGGTTCAACTGCCAATAATCAATGCATAGCCTCAATGTTCCATCCTTCTTTTTAACAAAGAGCACGGGTGCTCTCCAAGGGGAAGTACTCGGCCTAATGAAACCCTTTTTCAATAAATCCAGCAGTTGCTCCTTTAGCTCCTTCAGTTTAGCGGGAGACATCCTGTAGGGCGCCTTAGAAACAGGACCGGCACCAGGAACAATGTCGATTGTGAATGACACATCCCTTTCCAGGGGTAAACCAGGCAATTCTTCTGGAAATACATCTGGAAAGTCCCGAATCACTCGGATGACTTCAATTTTAGTCTTCTCGACTTCCGTGACAGTAACAAAAGTTATGAAAGCCACACATCCTTTACTCACAAGTGTTGGCCCGGTTAGGAGGCAATTAAGAGGGGGGTGAATTGAATGCCCACCCTTTTCAACAAAATATTAAGCAACACAAACAGACCAGAGATATGAAGAATACAAGTAGGGCAGAGACTTGATTAAAACAAATGAACTAAATTCAATCAAGCTCTTACAACTCGCCAGCACACATAATGTTGAATACGTGTGCACCATGATTACTGTTATGGTTTTGATGATAGCAACTACTATAAGTCACATTGTGGTGCATCTGTTTAAACAATCAGTCATTTCATCAAACATGTTGTGTGCACGAGCAGTGCATGGTTTTGATAGCAAATACTAAGTCACACTGTGTTTGCATATGACGTCATTGTGCATCTGTTTAAACAGTTAGTCATTTCATCGAACAGGTTGTGTGCATGAGCAATGCATTAAACAGTTAGTCATTTCATCGAACAGGTTGTGTGCATGAGTAATGCATCAGTGCATACCACTGTTCCTATCTTGCATTGGTTCATTCATATAGTCGGTGCATCTCTTATGCTGCTACACATAAAGTCTGTGCATTTCATTATTTGCATCGGTGTATTGTTTGTCATTCGCATATCAAAGTCTATACATCCATTAACAAGTCTATACATTGGTTGCATAGCTTGCCATGCAAAGTCTACACATTCTCCATGCATCTTCATTAACAAGTCTATACATTGGATTACATAGCTTGCATGCAAAGTCTATACATTCTCCATGCATCTTCATTACTAAGTCTATACATCCTGCAACTCAAAGTCTATACATCATCCTGTTGCAGGCACATCAAGTCTATACATCCTTCAGCAGCAAGTCTACACATCAGCAAGTCTATACAGCAGCAAGTCTATACATTCTTCAGCAGCAAGTCTATACAGCCAGCAAGTCTATACATCAGCATTCTATACATCCTGCAACACAAAGTCTGTACGTTGGCTGCTAGCACAAACTTAAGTCTGTACATTGGACGAAGTCTTTACGTTGGACGAAGTCTGTACGTTGGCTGCTAGCACAAACTCAAGTCTGTACATTGGACGAAGTCTGTACGTTGGACAAAGTCTGTACGTTGGCTGCACAATGTCAAACGCAAAGTCTATACATTACTTTCTGTTGTGTTCATGCATCAAGCTACCAAGTCTATACATTCATGAAGCAAGTTTGTACAGGCTCATGCATGCTCTGTTCGCTAGGTGCGATTGATAAACACAGATCCAGAGGGGGGGTGAATGGATCTTTCAAAGAATTCTACCCAATCTAAAATTCGCATGAGATGATAACAAGAAGATCAGTGGACAATTGATCAAACATAAGATATGCAAACTCAATTAAACTCTAGGATATAGATAATCAATTAAATCACGGTCCTAGCATGCATCTAGCGGAAGCAGGAAATCAAACAAACCACTGCACAAGGATTTTTATGTGGTTCGGTCCAAAGACCTACGTCCAACCCTCACTCCTAACCGGAGTGAGGCTTCCACTAGTAACACTAGCACAGCAGACTTAGTCTGTAACAAATGCTGCCAAACAGCTTGACCAGGGGAACAACCTCCCTTCTTCCTCCCAACCGGAGGGACACCCCAAGTGACTCCCAGCCACTTGGAAACCAGAGACACACGGTCTCTCTTCCTCCAGACCCGGAGGGAACCCCTGGACTTGCTACCCACAAGCCCAGAACCGGAGGACCAAACCTCCCTTCCTCCAAACCGGAGGGGAACCTAGAGACCCAAGTCTCTCTTCCTCTGAAACCCAGAGGGAAACACAAGTGACACCAAGTCACCTGCAAACTAGAGGTCTCGGACCTCTCTTCCTCCCAACCGGAGGGAAACAACCAATGACACCTAGTCAAAGGCAACCAGAGACGCAAGTCTCTCTTCCTCCACACCGGAGGGAACCCGACCTCACACTAGAGGATCGGAAGAACAGCAAGTGAATAGTTCAAAGGAAAAACAAAAACGCAGCAACAGAAAGCTGAAAAGATAAAATCAAATGTGGCTCTCGCAGGAGCTGGCTGGCCTGGATTTGATCCACGGTCCAGCAGGAACTTCTTCTTCTGCTTCTCTCTTTCTCCCAGCACGAACTCTCTTTTCTTCTTCTTCTTCTTTCTTTCTTCTTCTTCTTCTCACTGCTTCAGCCTTCTCCTTCTTCTCACTTCTTTTCTTCTTCTTCTCTATTCTCTGTATCGTGGAGGCACTCTCTGCTCTTCAGCTTTTCTCGATGGCTCTCTGCATTTCGATCTCACTCAGCCGATGGAGGAGACCCCATATATATACCAGCAGCAGGCAGCTAGGGCTTATGCTCTTTTCGATTCCCGCCCGAGTTTCAGTGGTCCACGTGTCAGCATTTCAGCCTCTAGGATCACGTGCAAGTCTTGATGGCCTCATCCATTAAACCTGTCAGATAATCAGTTGAATAACCTGTCAGTTAATCAGTCGAAGACAGTATTAGCTTAAGGCAATGTTCAGACTTCATTCAGAGAGGAAGGCACACATAGACGGCTGTATAGACTTAGTTAGTTCAGGCCGCTAATAACGAGTGTATAGACTTAACGAAATAGTGAGTGTACAGACTTTAGTGTTAACGTGCCAGAGAAACCAGTGTACAGACTTCGTGTTAACGTGCCAGACAAACCAGTGTACAGACTTGCTGAGCTTTCACTAAGTCTATATAGACTTGATGAAAGAGTGCCTGGAAAGGCAGTGTACATACTTAATGGCATGAAGGAACGAGTGTATAGACTTAACTAGTTCAGTGCAATCCATAGCAATGTATAGACTTAGGCGTTCTATTCAAGACAAAACCAATGTACAGACTTCATGCTGTACAGACTTGATGTTGATCAAAAGGCCTTTGGACATCAGCCCAAGGCGTCAACACTTTCATCGTGCAGCGTCGCCTCAGCTCCTCAAGCGAAATGCTCACGCCCTTGGCAACTGGCCAATGCGTCAACGCATCCAGTGTCAGCGTCGATGCAGTGAACAAGACAGAAAGCGAAAGACACACAATTGCGTCTACGCAGTCAGCCAAGTGCGTCAACGCACTAAAAGCACAGAACCCATGAAGACAGACAGGCTGTGCAGACTTTGATGCTCAAAGACGATTGTATAGACTTTGCCTTTGAAACGAGTGTATGGACTTTGAAATAGCAAATGAGTATGTACACCGAGGGAGTGTATAGACTTGGAACCCAAAGGCAGTGTACAGACTTGGTAAGTCTGAACCAATGTACAGACATCAAGTGAAGACCAGTGTATAGACTTCTCGTGAAAACCAGTGTACAGACTTTGAGACGTTTGACGGATGTATATACTTAGCCTTTGAGGAACGATGTATAGAGTTTGAACGTGAAGGCAGGCTGTATAGACTTGAAGCGCTTGAAGCGATGTACAGACTTGGTGGTTCAAGCAGTGTACAGACTTGTGAAGGCTTCAGCGTTGTACAGACTTGGAAGTTCCACTGTGGATGTATGGACTTGATGATCCACTGTGGATGTATAGACTTGAATGAGTGAAGCCGATGTACAGACTTGGTGATGAGACACCAATGTATAGACTTGCAAAAGCGAAGCCATTGTACAGACTTTGAGAGACATGAACACTGCGATGTTCAGACTTTAGCAGTGTATAGACTTGGCCAAACGTAGGAAAAGCTATGAATGTATAGACTTGGCCAAATGTAGGAAAAGCTATGAATGTATAGACTTGGCCAAACGTAGGAAAAGCCCCCAATGTGCAGACTTGATCATCAAGATTCAAAGCAACCGATGTATAGACTTGAACGCTGTACAGACTTCTCGAAGTGATGCTTGAGCAAAGAGACAGTGTACAGACTCTGTGATGAAAGGCTGATAGAGCGAGCGATGTATAGAGTTGGAGAAGAAGATGCACTGTTCACGCTGTACAGACTTGACGTTGGAACGAGACTGTACAGACTTGCTAAGATGATCGGATGAAGAATGCATTGTGTGGACTTTGATGAAGAGCCCAATGTACAGACTTGACGTTGAAAGCTGAAGGATTGAGCGATGTATAGACTTGGAAGATGTTGTGCAATGTATAGACATCCAATGAATGAAACGCTGTACAAGTGCTCAAACAGTCCGATGTATGGACTTGTATAAACCTGATGAATGAACTGAGGGGTCGACCCATTGAACAGGCTAACATGAAAAAAAAATCCAGATAACAAACAATCCAGATAACAAACAATAGCAATCATGAAATGCATCAACAATAAATGAAATGCACCAATGCACACAGCACATAGCCTCTGCCTGTTCGTTGGTTATGTAGTTCAGATAAGATGTTCAATGAGACATACATATGTAACCCAACCAGTTAAATGCAGATTCAAATAGATGATGACTTATAGTGTTTGCTATCATCAAAATCACAGGGACACAACAATCTCCCCCTTTTTGATGATGGCAACACTATGAGTCATACTGACTTGATCAAAAATATTTCTCCCCCTTTGACTTCAGCAAAAAGACATTAGTTGAAGAGGGAGGAATAATACTGCATAAGATGAGTGAATTAAAAGCACCCCCTTTGACTAAAACTCCCCCTTTATGGCAATTAGCTCCCCCTGAATAGAATAATGATCAGAACGTTTTGAAGGTTGAAACCAAATAAGATGAAGGGAGAATATCAACAAGTGCACAGGGACACTCAAGAATGCTGACTAGATCTCTCCCTTTATGAAAAACACTCAGCATGACATGGAAGCTCCCCCTGATTAGATGGAGTGAAAGAGGTGATGAGCATCTATCAGCAAAGCACATGGGTATTCAAGAATTACCACAGTCTGTAATTACAGTGAATAAATGAGAAAGCAGGATTCTCATTAGCACACCAAATTCATAAATCTTTATAAACGAATTTCAGATTCTTCAATTATAATAGATTATGAATGAGTTTAAACTTACCATCATGATTTAAGAGTGATGTATTTAAAGTTTATCAGGAAAATTCATTACTCATATCAGAAGCATCTTTTAATAAAGATGAACCATCAACTCATTTGATATTCATGTTGAACCTCATTCCATCTGACTCATTTAAATTCAATGACTCCTATGGAAGTTACACAAGATAGTATTGAGATTAAACATAAATAAATGAGACTGAACTTCTCTTTAAATTTTTAGAATTTTCTATTGAGCATCACTCATTTTTCCTGAGCAAGTTTGGTTCAGTCAACACCTTTTTACATGAGGCACAACACGTCTTAGGTGAAGTGACCTAGTTAATCAGTATGACAACCACATTGCCTCTTAAAGAAAATAGAGTTAGCAATGGAGTATCTTTTTACATGAGGAGACACCTTGATCAGAGGCCAGAATGCCCAGCGACTCAACACAACCATGCCATTGCTCTGCCAGATTTTCAAGCATTTTGTAAAGAGAGTTAACTATGGCACTTCATGACATGGGCTTACTCTACTTCATTGATAGAGAACCCAGTTTCTCTGTGACCAAAGTCATTGCTCTTGCTTTGAATTTTTAAGTGTTTTCAGATTTTTCAAACAAAACTCAGTACACTTGAAATGTTTAAGAACAATACCTTCTACATGTATCTTAACCAAAGAAAGCCATGTCTTTTAAAATTTTAGATTTCAGAAGGTTTTGCATGAAGTTCATGAGACAACTGGTTAAGATTTATTAAGTAGAATGAATCAGATATTTTCAAGACTTTTACATCAAAACTTTGGAAATACAATAGACTTAAATCAATTTGATTAACCAAAACATTTTTAAGCCAGTATAATAGAAGATTCTTCTTTTCAGAATGTGTCTGATTTATGTCTATGGTGCACTAACTAAAATCTTCCTCATTCAGATGAATCAATGACATTTTCAGAAAATCAATGGAGTCAACAAAGTAATTTTATTGAGAGAATAGCAGAGAGCAATCAGAAGCCAGCATTAAAGACTAGAATTTAGTCAGATTAGCTTGGACTAGACTTGACAAGCTATCAAGAAATGTGAGTGATAGGAACAAGCTAGCAGTTGAACTTCAAAGCGAACAGAATCAATAGCTAAGTCTGGAATACAGACAGATCAGCTATATCAGTGTAGACAGCAGAGAATTCAAGAGAACCACACATATGCCAAGAATGGATCAGATTGCTAGACAGAAGGAGTTCAAGAGGTGTTGAAGAGTTCAAACAGGAATGCTCCCCCTTTCTAGATGCGATGAAATATTTCTTTTTAGATTTTTCAATGAAGGAAAGTGTAATGCAACTAACTACATGTATGCAAAGACATGCAATGCACTACTCTTCAAATGCAACATCAGTCAAGCTCCCCCATACAGAGTGCATGATATGCAATTAAAGCACTGAACATGATATTAAAAATTTATGCTCATTCAGACTGCCCTATATAGAGATATGACCCATGGTACTAGGTGAAGAACTTGGTCTAGAAGACCATCTCACACATAGTAAGAACCTCCAGGCAGATTTCCCTGCCTTTTAGTAGCTTACTATTAGATATACCATGGTGGTCATGCATGATAGTGCAATTCAACATACAAGAAGTTTGGCATATCATTCATCATGGCATTTGTGTGCAATGCATTTAGAAATAAACTCAATCATTTTCATGAGCATTTCAAATTTTTCCTATTAGTTTCAGTTAGACAATGCGCAAAAGAATTATCATGATATGCAGTGCATTCAGATCACACAAATCAGAATACAAAGTTTTCAGAATTTACCTGAATGGGGCTTTATCATCTTGGGTGCCTTGGTTTAATTTACCCCTCATTATTCCTCAGTCCAAGGCACACCTGCAAAGTATTTGATCATCTTGATCCTGTAGGGACCCAAGCAGCTTTGGGTCCTGCGTTAGCCCTGACAGGTGATCTAAGCAAATTCATAGCAATATGGTCACCATGATCCATCAAATAGCAATTTTTCATAGAGTGACCAACCTTCCCACAATATCTACATGACGTGACTGGTTTCTGGTTTTTATGATGCATAGTAACAGTAGCATAAGATTTATAAACATATTCATAAGATTTTCTGTTATATGCATGAACAGTTTGGTTCTTATTCCTAACCAGCCAACATTCAGAAGATTTGTGACCTTACTTCCCACAGTTATAGCATGAAAATCTTGCAAATAGTTTTGCAGAGAATTTGACACCATAGGGGTTAACAGTGTTCTTCTGAACATGCCAACAGTTCTTGACTGTATGGCCATTCTTCCCACAGTGAGAGCAAGCAAAAGAATTTATTCTATGAAAACCATTTTTACCCCAAGTAGATCTAAACCAGCACTCAGCAGCCTTGTGCCCAGGCTTATTGCAGTTGAAGCACACAATGTGCTGACTAGAATTGTGTTTAGATCCATATGGATCATGAAAGTGCATGGAAGACCTGGCATGTAGTTTATTGTCTTCTTTCATGATAAAACAATCATTCATAAGATGACCATGCTTCCCATAATAATAACATGAAGCATCATGCTTCCTAGCAGCATGGTTTCTATCAGAAAGATTTCTTGAATGTAAAGTTCCACTAGTATGCTCATCCTTTAACATCAATCTGCAATCTTCCATTATGTGACCTCTTTTCCCACAATAATAACATGACCCCTTTTTAATATGAGTGTGTGAGAGATCATGTGAATTGTGTGTAGCCTTCTTTCTAGTAACAGGAGTGTCTTTATCCTTCTTCTGTGAAGTTTCACCCTTTTTCAGTTTTTGATTTTGTTCCACAGTTTTGGGTTTTTCCTTTTTCTGTGAATTTTCATCCTTTTTCAGTTTTTGACTTTGTTCCACATTTTTGGGTTTCACAGTGGATTTTTGTGCAGTGAATTGGAAGACAGAAAGAGCAGAGGTTGTGTTCTGATTGGTAGCTTTGACAAAAACAGTAGATGTTTCATTCCCATTACTCCTTTTATTTGTCGGACTATAGCCCAGTCCCTTTCTCTCAAAGTTATCACTCTTTCCAAGAAGCTTTTTCAGATTGTCCTTTCCTTTGACAAATTTTGATAGAGAATTTTTCAAATCTTTAATCTCAGAATTCAAGCCACAAATATTAGCTTCATATTTGGACAGATCTATTTCACAGGAAATGACTTGTTGATGCAAGGCATCATTCAGACTTTTGAGTTTTTCAACTTCCTGTTTTAGTTTTGTTTCATTGTCAGCTTCAGATAGGGACTTATAAAGATCATCAACTTCTTGTTGAAGGGATGTGATAGTAAGCTCATATCCAGCTATTTTCCATTCACTGCAACTGACATTTCCATTTAACATTAAGTTGATGGATTTCAGACTCTCAATTTCTTGTTCAGCATTCATCAACCTATCAGAATTATCCACACTCACACACTTGCCTTTTTCCATTGTCATTAGCCTATCTGTCAGCTGGGTGTTTAGATGTTTCAACTCATTGATTTCCTCTTTCAGTTTACTGTTCTGCTCTAGAAGATCAGCATCAAGCACCCATTCATCTGAGAAAGACTGACATTCATGAAACATTTCCTGTTGTTTTTCAGATTGAAGTTTGTCAAGATTTTTCTGAATCTCTGAATTTGTTACTCTATCAGCCTCTAGTTTTTCAGAAATCAATCTATTTTCTTTATCAAGATTTATTGATTTGAGTTCAAATTCCTTGAGCTGATTATTGAGTATTTCATTTGCAAATTTCATTTTTTCCAATTCAGAGTTGACACATTCTAATTCTCTCACCAATTTTTCATTTTGAACAATATCATTGTTGTGAGCCTGATCAACTAAGCTAAGCCTTTCCTTTAGTTCAGCAATTTCACAAACAAGCTCTTGACTCTCCTTTTTGTGTAGACCAACTTGTTTCATAAGAGATTGTTTTTCAGATTTGAAATGATCTAAGTCTGAACTAATAGAATCAAACTCTGTTATCTGTCTTCTAAATATTTCATTTTCAGTTTTCAGAGTTTCAAGATTTTCACCGCCTAGTTTTTCCAGCTTCTTTTTCAGTCTTCTATACCTCTTACTCATTTTTTCATGGGAGTGTAACAGATCAGCATAGGCATCTTCCCAGTCATCGAAAGTGAAGCTAGAGAAGGGGATGATTACCTCTTCAGTATCTTGGAATTCCTCTTGATCACTGCTATGGTTACTCTCGTCAGCCATCATGCAGTTGTCCTCATTCATCCTCTGAGCTAGCTTCAGCTGATCCAGAATGTCCTTAGCGGACCTGCAGTCATAAAAACAAGAATGTAGAGCCTTGTCAGTAGCTGCTCTCATCAGGTTAAAGGCTTTCTGATTTTCTCCATATTTTGACTTGTGACTTTTAGTCCATTTGGACTTCTCCTTTGGCAATCTGTGGGGACCTTGTGAAATTAACTTCCACAGATCCGGATTAATCATTTTCACATAATTGTGAAGACTGCTAATCCATGAGTTAAAGTTAGAGCCATTGAAAACCGGTGGAGAACCCATTGAATAAATCGGCAACTAGATTAATGCAGCAAAGGGTAGAAATAGAAATGCACCAAGGGACAACAGGATCCTCTGTAGATCGTTGGATCTGATCAATCAGAGAACCGCTCTGATACCAATTGTTCACTAGGTGCGATTGATAAACACAGATCCAGAGGGGGGGTGAATGGATCTTTCAAAGAATTCTACCCAATTTAAAATTCGCATGAGATGATAACAACAAGATCAGTGGACAATTGATCAAACATAAGATATGCAAACTCAATTAAACTCTAGGATATAGATAATCAATTAAATCACTGTCCTAGCATGCATCTAGCGGAAGCAGGCAATCAAACAAACCACTGCAAAATGATTTTTAGGTTGTTCGGTGCAAAGACCTACGTCCACCCCTCACTCTCAACCGGACTGAGGCTTCCACTAGTAACACTAGCACAGCAGACTCAGTCTGCAACAAATGCTGCCAAACAGCTTGACCAGGGGAACAACCTCCCCTCTTCTTCCCAACCGGAGGGACACCCCAAGTGACTCCCAGCCACTTGGAAACCAGAGACACACGGTCTCTCTTCCTCCAGACCCGGAGGGAACCCCTGGACTTGCTACCCACAAGCCCAGAACCGGAGGACCAAACCTCCCTTCCTCCAAACCGGAGGAGAACCTAGAGACCCAAGTCTCTCTTCCTCTGAAACCCAGAGGGAAACACAAGTGACACCAAGTCACCTGCAAACTAGAGGTCTCGGACCTCTCTTCCTCCCAACGTGAGGGAAACAACCAATGACACCTAGTCAAAGGTAACCAGAGACGCAAGTCTCTCTTCCTCCACACCGGAGGGAACCCGACCTCACACTAGAGGATCGGAAGAACATCAAGTGAATAGTTCAAAGGAAAAATAAAAACGCAGCAACAGAAAGCTGAAAAGATAAAATCAAATGTGGCTCTCGCAGGAGCTGACTGGTCTGGATTTGATCCACGGTCCAGCAGGAACTTCTTCTTCTGCTTCTCTCTTTCTCCCAGCACGAACTCTCTTTTCTTCTTCTTCTTCTTCTCACTGCTTCAGCCTTCTCCTTCTTCTCACTTCTTTTCTTCTTCTTCTCTATTCTCTGTATCGTGGAGGCACTCTCTGCTCTTCAGCTTTTCTCGATGGCTCTCTGCATTTCGATCTCACTCAACCGATGGAGGAGACTCCATATATATACCAGCAGCAGGCAGCTAGGGCTTATGCTCTTTTCGATTCCCACCCAAGTTTCAGTGGTCCACGTGTCAGCATTTCAGCCTCTAGGATCACGTGCAAGTCTTGATGGCCACATCCATTAAACCTGTCAGATAATCAGTTGAATAACCTGTCAGTTAATCAGTCGAACACAATATCAGCTTAAGGCAATGTTCAGACTTCATTCAGCGAGCAAGGCACACATAGACGGCTGTATAGACTTAGTTAGTTCAGGCCGCTAACAACGAGTGTATAGACTTAACGAAATAGTGAGTGTATAGACTTTAGTGTTAACGTGCCAGAGAAACCAGTGTACAGACTTAATGGTAACGTGCCAGACAAACCAGTGTACAGACTTGCTGAGCTTTCGCTAAGTCTATATAGACTTGATGAAAGAGTGCCTGGAAAGGCAGTGTACACACTTAATGGCGTGAAGGAACGAGTGTATAGACTTAACTAGTTCAGTGCAATCCATAGCAATGTATAGACTTAGGCGTTCTGTTCAAGACAAAACCAATGTACAGACTTCATGCTGTACAGACTTGATGTTGATCAAAAGACCTTTGGACATCAGCCCAAGGCGTCAACGCTTCCATCGTGCAGCATCGCCTGAGCTCCTCAAGCGAGATGCTCACGCCCTTGGCAACTGGCCAATGCGTCAACGCATCCAGTGTCAGCGTCGACGCAGTGAACAAGACAGAAAGTGAAAGACGCACAATTGCGTCTACGCAGTCAGCCAAGTGCGTCAACGCACTAAAAGCACAGAATCCATGAAGATAGACAGGCTGTACAGACTTTGATGCTCAAAGACGATTGTATAGACTTTGCCTTAGAAACGAGTGTACGGACTTTGAAACAACAAATGAATAAGTATGTACACTGAGGGAGTGTATAGACTTGGAACCCAAAGGCAGTGTACAGACTTGGTAAGTCTGAACCAATGTACAGACATCAAGTGAAGACCAGTGTATAGACTTCTCGTGAAAACCAGTGTATAGACTTTGAGGCGTTTGACGGATGTATATACTTAGCCTTTGAGGAACGATGTATAGAGTCTGAACGTGAAGGCAGGCTGTATAGACTTGAAGCGCTTGAAGCGATGTACAGACTTGGTGGTTCAAGCAGTGTACAGACTTGTGAAGGCTTCAGCGTTGTACAGACTTGGAAGTTCCACTGTGGATGTATGGACTTGATGATCCACTGTGGATGTATAGACTTGAATGAGTGAAGCCGATGTACAGACTTGGTGATGAGACACCAATGTACAGACTTGCAAAAGCGAAGCCAATGTACAGACTTTGAGAGACATGAACACTGCGATGTTCAGACTTTAGCAGTGTATAGACTTGGACAAACGTAGGAAAAGCTATGAATGTATAGACTTGGCCAAACGTAGGAAAAGCTATGAATGTATAGACTTGGCCAAACGTAGGAAAAGCCCCCAATGTGCAGACTTGATCATCCAGATTCAAAGCAACCGATGTACAGACTTGAATGGTGTACAGACTTCTCGAAGTGATGCTTGAGCAAAGAGACAGTGTACAGACTCTGTGATGAAAGGCTGATAGAGCGAGCGATGTATAGAGTTGGAGAAGAAGACGCACTGTTCACGCTGTACAGACTTGACGTTGGAACGAGACTGTACAGACTTGCTAAGACGATCGGATGAAGAATGCATTGTGTGGACTTTGATGAAGAGCCCAATGTACAGACTTGACGTTGAAAGCTGAAGGATTGAGCGATGTATAGACTTGGAGGATGCTGTGCAATGTATAGACATCCAATGAATGAAACGATGTACAAGTGCTCAAACAGTCCGATGCATGGACTTGTATAAACCTGATGAATGAACTGAGGGGTCGACCCATTGAACATGCTAACATGAAAAAAAATCCAGATAACAAATAATAGCAATCATAAAATGCATCAACAATAAATGAAATGCACCAATGCACACAGCACATAGCCTCTGCCTGTTCGTTGGTTATGTAGTTCAGATAAGATGTTCAATGAGACATACATATGCAACCCAACCAGTTAAATGCAGATTCAAATAGATGATGACTTATAGTGTTTGCTATCATCAAAATCACAGGGACACAACATGCTCAAGGTGTCAAGTCTATACAGAGTTCATACATGCACACAAAGTCT
The DNA here is from genome assembly GCA_022559845.1 of Amorphophallus konjac. Lineage (NCBI taxonomy): Eukaryota > Viridiplantae > Streptophyta > Magnoliopsida > Alismatales > Araceae > Amorphophallus > Amorphophallus konjac. The sequence goes on from CM040121.1 coordinate 254,282,861, forward strand.
ACACATTCATTCAAATAGCCAAGGTCACTGCACAAGATGAGAGTCCAAAGACAAAGATTCAGTTGGTACTTTCTAGAACAACAAGGATGAAGTCACAGACATGAACGGGCTACTAAAGAAGTCAAGCGACGGAGCTGAAGCGGCTAACAGACCGACCCGGGACGGACCGGGGTCTGCCCAGCTGGCGGTCGACCGCCCCAGCCAGGGAATGCCCGTCTGTAGTTCTTCCAGCTGCAGGTCGACCGCCAGCACGTAGCGGTCGACCGAAAATCCCAGGGCTCACCAATCTACAGTATTTCTCAGTAGAGGTCGACCGCCAGCCCCGAGCCATCAATTGTTGACTTTTGTTTCCACTTCGAAAAGGGCCATTCAACATGGATTTGTTTAATCCAAAAGTCACCTAATCACCCATGATTTGTGGATCTGGTCTGGGGCTTATCTATAGACCATTCAAAGTCTATAAAACCAATACAAGAGGCTTAGAAACCCTAGTTGATGTAGTTGATGAAGTGAATCAAAGAGAGCTCAAGGGAGGCCATTTCGAGGGTACTGTAGCACCTACGTGAACAGTACTTCGGGCTGGAGTTCTTCATCCTTCCAAGGTGATTCAAGCTCAGATCTGAAGCCAAGCAACCTCCAAGCAAGCAAGAAGCATTCAAGGCTCTCAAAGGTGATCAAAGCTACATCCATACACCTCTTCATCAACTCAAGGAGATTCAAGAAAAGATCAAAGCTACATCCAATATTTTTCTTCATCAACTCAAGGAGATTCAAAGGAAAGATCAAGCTACATCCTATATCTACTCCATCAACTCAAAAGGATCAAAGGAAGATCAAATCCTCAACAGATTCAAGATCCAACAATCTCAGACAAGATCTAATTCATTCTAGCATATCTTCATATCTTGTTTGAGCATTTTCATCTTGTTTCTTTCTTCATTTCATTCAATCTATTGAAACTGAAGATCGTCCCTATCGGTGGCTAGTAGGAAGGTAATCGGTAGTTCTTTGATCTGCGGTGTAGCCGTCCCTGCCGGCTTTGTGTGTAGGAAGACAGAAAGATGGTTTTCTCTGTTCTGTGGTTTGGGGCGTGTCCCGGGTCAAGCTATGAGTCAGCAAGGAAGCCTCATCGGGTTTTGGTGAGGGGTGGACGTAGGTTGCGGGGTTGCAACCGAACCACCTTAAAAATCCCTGTGTTGTAGGTTTTTTATCGTGTGTGATTGATCTATATCTTTTAACCCCATTCACAGGTTCGTGTGCTTCTATACTTGGTTAGATTGTTCACACACATATGCACTTTAAGTGATCAACATAGCACACACACACACGCATGGTTGTTGAAAGCTATTGCATGCTCTAGTGTTATGCTTTATGATCCCTGCACTACAAGGCTTATTTCTTTCAAGATCACAAATGTGTTTAAAGAAGTGTGGACGTTTCATAGCTTGTAATCCAAGTCTTTTCATTTGAGCCACTCTACTTAATTTCGCTGTGCATTGTGCTTAAGTGATTCATTCACTTTATAGGAGTGGTTTAAGTTTCTGTTAGCTAAGAGTTTTAAATAGGCCAAATCTTGTGAAAGAATCTATTCAACCCCCCCTTCTAGATCTGTTAGCACCTCGCGGGACCCAACAAGTGGTATCAGAGCGAGGCTCTATCATTCCCAGATCCAACGATCTGCAGGGAAAGATCCTGGTGTTTGTTATTTAGATGGATTCACATGCTACACTTGCTTCGATGGCTTCTCCACCCATTTATGATGGTTCAAATTTTTCTACATGGGTTGGAAGAATGTTCATCTATGTTAGCTCCATAGATCCATAATTGTGGACTCTTATATACAATGGTCCTCATGAGCTGCCATCAAATTCAATTGATTGGTTAGCCGAACATGAGACCAAACACAATGATAATCGTCTTGCATATAACTTAATTACAACTGCAGTTGATCTAAGACTAATTCATCTTGTGTCCTCTTGCAGCACAGCCAAGCAAGTATTGGACAAGTTGGTGAAAATCCATGAAGGGAAGGAACAAGAACAAGAATGCTTCATGGCCGACCGTACAGAACAGTCCAGCAATGCATCCTCATCACAGGTAAACTCTGACTCCGAGGAATTCACTTTTGAAGAGCTTATGGAAGCCTATGATGAATTGATCACACAATACAAAAAGGTAAAAATAGAAAATAAAAATTTGAAAAAGGATCTCAAGAAAATTAACCAAAATAAATGCTCGATTTGTAAAAAGTGTTTTGTTTTTAAAGAGCTTAACAACACTCTCTTAGTTGATCTAGATACGCATAAACAAAGCATTGCATGTCTAAGGGAAGAAAATAAAAATCTTCATGATGAAATCACTAGGTTGGAAGAAATTGTAATAAAACTTCAAAACCAACCTAAGTCAATCTCTAATGATCAAACTATGGCCGATGGGCTAATCCATGATGAGAGGTTGATTGAAGAAAATAAAAATTCTGTTTCATGCTCTGCTAACTTTGTATGTGAAAAATATTCATTCTTGAGAAACATAAATGTTGGTCTTCATGATGATCTTGAATGGCAACAAAAACTGATTGATTCTCTGAAAGAAGAGAATAGAGAGTTGTTGGAAAAGAAAATTGAACTTGAACAAGCTGAAGAAGAATTGCATGAAAAATTGGCTGCACATGAAAAAGGCAAATCTGTCATTGAAGATCACTCTGAAACTTTGCATGCTTTAGAACAATAAAATCAAAATCTTAAAGCAGTAAACGCCATGCTCAATGAGCAATTGGCAGCATGCGAAGAGGGCCTTGTTGAATCTAAACATCACATTCCCTCACTTGAAAATGAAATTCAAGGTTTGAATGATTTCCTGTCAATGTTTGCCCAAATCCAAGATTCTGGTTCACCGGAAGCCACCACTTCCAGCGGTCACCAAAAAGGGCATACTGCTCGAAAGAAAAGTAAAACTCAGCATGCTCGTCAAAACATGCACCATAACATGTCCAATGCTAAATATCATGCTTTCCACAAAATGAATGTCCATTGTTATTATTGTGGTAAGCATGGTCACACTGTGCATGATTATTTTATCTTGAGAAATGATGAGCTTAGAGCAGGACAGCAAGTGAAAGGGCAAGGAAAGAAACAGGTTAACACTGGCAGAGGGCTTGCTCAACAGAATCACATGGAGAATCAGAAGTGTCGACATTCCTATCCAGACAGGTCGACACTCCCCATGGCCTTTAATAGAAATGCCTCTCTTTGTTAGTTTCATTGTAGTAAGACTGGTCACACTGACCAGGAATGTTGGTATTTGAAAGAAAGACATCACCCTCATACCATGAAAGGTAAAAATTATGCTCGCCCACAAAAGTATAGTCCACATGCACACGCACATGAACATAAAAAGAAAAATCAATCTTTTGTGTGTTGTTTCTATTGTGGGAAAAATGGGCATGAGATATATGATTGCCTCACAATGAGGGAGGATGATGTAATTTCCCTGAAACAGATGATCTACATTGGTGAATATGATAAAGCTGCTAACCTACAAGGACCCAAGCAATATTGGGTACCTAAAAATTCCAAATGAGAATTTTGGGTGCAGGATGCCTTGGAGCTGAACAAAGGATCATAAGGTAAATAAAAGCTCAAGGCACAGGTATGTAAATAAATATTTAAGTTTAGTCATCTTGCATGTTTAGTCTTGACATGTAGATAGTGCATCATACGTCTGCCCAATGTCATGTTGATGTGATGATGAGTTGTTTGCTACCTGATATCAGCCACTTGAAATTCTTGGACTTAGGTTTTGATGATGCATGTCATGGCTGCATTTTCAACTCGTTATTCATGTTAGCATTATTCAAAAGGGGGAGTCTAGCAATTGACATCATCATGTTGCATTCAGTTCAAAATCAATTGTGAATGATTTGTGTTTGCATTATATTGTGATCACACATACCTTAATGCACATCATGCTTAGTAGACACAAAAATGCACAATTATTTTGCAGCATCTTCATTGCATTGTGTATTCACATAAGTCTTAGGCTATATAATTCATTGCCAACCCATGTATGTATTCAGGGGGAGTCAACATCAATCTAGCTTGAATCATTTTACATCATTTCACTCTTGCACGGCCATGGTATATCAAATGTTGATGTATAGAAAGGCAGGCTATGCTTGTCTGGAAGCACTCAATATGCGTGAGGACCAACCTCCGCCAAGTATCATATGCCACTATCGCATATAGGCCATATAGCTAGGGGGAGTTGTCTTCTTGAGGCATTCGTGCATATATTTCATATTCATTATGTTGTATTTCATAAGTGTAAAATCATGTTTGGTTCATGCATCTCATGTCTGCTAGATTTATGTTTGATCAGGTCAACACCTGCATGGTTCAAGTAAACCTCTCCTTGACATTCGTCATTCTATTTGACTGCCTACATAACTCCTTGAGTGCATTCATTGCATATTCTTAGAGGGAGTCGTGTTATTTTTCTTGGTTCATTCGTCCTTTTTGCATCTGAATCTCAATGGCCTCCAGTGTGATAATAAGTTCAAGAGACAGACATCACTACAGTGTAAGAGCTTTCTATTATGTGAACTGATGATTGTCCATTCAATGAGAATGGTTCAGATTTAATGATTTCCCTGAAGTTCTGATATATCTTTTGAAATCATCTATATTCTGTGGTTTTAATAGACCTTAACTAGAGATTACATGTTGTGCCTTGAATAACTATCCTGAAATCTGAAAATCCAAACGTCTTGACAACTTTGGTGATACTCTAGAGCTTAGTATTATTTCTAAACATCTTGATGAGCTGGAATTCTTAAAAAATCAATTTGACAGAGCAATGATATTGTTGCACAGAGAAATATGTCACGTCATCAAATCAAATGACGGATGATATGTCATGATGTGCCCCTGTTATCTCTGTCTTAATAATATTGGACTCTAGGCAGAGCACTGGCATAATTGCTGAGAAATATATCCTCTCATCAAAGAAATGAGATCGGATATGTCATGACGTGACTTTGCTATCTCTGTTTATTTTGAAGCATAACAGTCAGTCTTACCAAATACCTAGGAATACTAGCGTCTAAACAACGTGTATTCTTACGGTTAGGAGGCATGTACTAGACTAGACTGCTCGTAAAATATGAGTCTTGTGCCTTCAAATGCAAAAGATACTGAAAATCACATTTGCTGCGATCATAAAAGTCCATGATCTAATCATGATTGTTTAGCTTCAATACTAGTTTTTGTGCTATTTCCCTTTGTAGTTCTTGAATATGGATGTATAAGACAAGGGAAGGTTAAACACTGTCATGATATGCGCTTCTGGTTCATTTCTATTAAACCATGGATGTCGATGCCTTTTGAACTCTATTGATGATCTTGGTTTTCATTAGCTTTGAACCATATATATTGCTCCCGGCATGTTTCCAATTTCCATATAATGGCTTGCTCTTCCACTACCATTCCACTCTGATCTCTAGGACTTTTATCAACCACTGTACCGTATCCCTCCTTTTTGCTATTGGCAAAGGGGGAGAATGTCTTGTTATGAGTCCTTGTTGTGGACTTGGGAGAAAGGGGGAGATGTTGCCTAATGCTGCCTTTGAGCGTTGTCAAAGGGGGAGAGTGCAATGTGGATATGGGAGAATCCAAGGGGGAGAGAACCTTCATTTATGATGAGGGTTTATACATAGCACTCATACACTTTACTTCTCCATGCATACGTATATCCATGCATACATATCTGCATTCACATGCTTCACTATCATGGATTTTGAGCTGTACATGTTACATATGTCATAAACATTGCCTTCTTGGCTATTTCTGCCATATAATGACTCACAGTGTTGCCATCATCAAAAAGGGGGAGAATGTTGAATACGTGTGCACCATGATTACTGTTATGGTTTTGATGATAGCAACTACTATAAGTCACATTGTGGTGCATCTGTTTAAACAATCAATCATTTCATCGAACATGTTGTGTGCACGAGCAGTGCATGGTTTTGATAGCAAATACTAAGTCACACTGTGTTTGCATATGACGTCATTGTGCATCTGTTTAAACAGTTAGTCATTTCATCGAACAGGTTGTGTGCATGAGCAATGCATTAAACAGTTAGTCATTTCATCGAACAGGTTGTGTGCATGAGCAATGCATCAGTGCATAGCATTGTTCCTATCTTGCATTAGTTCATTCATATAGTCGGTGCATCACTTATGCTGCTACACATAAAGTCTGTGCATTTCATTAATTGCATCGGTGTATTGTTTGTCATTCACATATCAAAGTCTATACATCCATTAACAATTCTATACATTGGTTGCATAGCTTGCCATGCAAAGTCTATACATTCTCCATGCATCTTCATTACTAAGTCTATACATCCTGCAACTCAAAGTCTATACATCATCCTGTTGCAGGCACATCAAGTCTATGCATCCTTCAGTAGCAAGTCTACACATCAGCAAGTCTATACAGCAGCAAGTCTATACATTCTTCAGCAGCAAGTCTATACAGCCAGCAAGTCTATACAGTCAGCAAGTCTATACATCAGAAAGTCTATACATCCTGTAACACAAAGTCTATATGTTGGCTGCTAGCACAAACTCAAGTCTGTACATTGGACGAAGTCTGTACGTTGGACGAAGTCTGTACGTTGGCTGCTAGCACAAACTCAAGTCTGTACATTGGACGAAGTCTGTACGTTGGACAAAGTCTGTACGTTGGCTGCACAATGTCAAACGCAAAGTCTATACATTGCTTTCTGTTGTATTCATGCATCAAGCTACCAAGTCTATACATTCATGAAGCAAGTCTGTACAGGCTCATGCATGCTCAAGGTGTCAAGTCTGTACAGAGTTCATACATGCACACAAAGTCTACACATTCATTCAAATAGCCAAGGTCACTGCACAAGATGAGAGTCCAAAGATAAAGATTCAGTTGGTACTTTCTAGACCAACAAGGATGAAGTCACAGACATGAACGGGCTGCTAAATAAGTCAAGCGACGGAGCTGAAGCGGCTAACGGACCGACCCAGGACGGACCGAGGTCTGCCCAGTTGGCGATCGACCGCTAGCACAGGGGCAGTCGACCGCCCCAGCCAGGGAATGCCCGTCTGCAGTTCTTTCAGCTGTAGGTCGACCGCCAGCACGTAGCGGTCGACCAAAAATCCCAGGGCTCACCAATCTACAGTATTTCTCAGTAGAGGTCGACCGCCACCTACCACAGGTCGACCGCTAGCCCCGAGCCATCAATTGTTGACTTTTGTTTCCACTTCGAAAAGGGCCATTCAACATGGATTTGTTTAATCCAAAAGTCACCTAATTACCCATGATTTGTGGATCTGGTCTGGGGCTTGTCTATAGACCATTCAAAGTCTATAAAACCAATACAAGAGGGTTAGAAACCCTAGTTGATGTAGTTGATGAAGTGAATCAAAGAGAGCTCAAGGGAGGCCATTTCGAGGGTACTGTAGCACCTGCGTGAAAAGTACTTCGGGCTGGAGTTCTTCATCCTTCCAAGATGATTCAAGCTCAGATCTGAAGCCAAGCAACCTCCAAGCAAGCAAGAAGCATTCAAGGCTCTCAAAGGTGATCAAAGCTACATCCATACACCTCTTCATCAACTCAAGGAGATTCAAGAAAAGATCAAAGCTACATCCAATATTCTTCTTCATCAACTCAAGGAGATTCAAAGGAAAGATCAAGCTACATCCTATATCTGCTCCATCAACTCAAAAGGATCAAAGGAAGATCAAATCCTCAACAGATTCAAGATCCAACAATCTTAGACAAGATCTAATTCATTATAGCATATCTTCATATCTTGTTTGAGCATTTTCATCTTGTTTCTTTCTTCATTTCATTCAATCTATTGAAACTGAAGATCGTCCCTACCGGTGGTTAGTAGGAAGGTAATCGGGAGTTCTCCGATCTGCGGTGTAGCCGTCCCTGCCGGCTTTGTGTGTAGGAAAATAGAAAGAGGGTTTTCTCTGTTCTGTGGTTTGGGGCGTATCCCCGGTCAAGCTGTGAGTCAGCAAGGAAGCCTCACCGGGTTTTGGTGAGGGGTGGACGTAGGTTGCGGCGTTGCAACCGAACCACCTCAAAAATCCCTGTGTTCTGGGTTATTTATCGTGTGTGATTGATCTATATCTTCTAACCCCATTCACAGGTTTGTGTGCTTCCATACTTGGTTAGATTGTTCACACACATATGCACTTTAAGTGATCAACATAGCACACACACACACACACGGTTGTTGCAAGCTATTGCATGCTCTAGTGTTATGCTTTATGATCCCTGCACTACAAGGCTTATTTCTTTCAAGATCACAAATGTGCTTAATGAAGTGTGGATGTTTCATAGCTTGTAATCCAAGTCTTTTCATTTGAGCCACTCTACTTAATTCCGCTGTGCATTGTGCTTAAGTGATTCATTCACTTTATAAGAGTGGTTTAAGTTTCTGTTAGTTAAGAGTTTTAAATAGGCCAAAGCTTGTGAAAGGATCTATTCAACCCCCCCTTCTAGATCCGTTTGCACCTTGCGGGACCCAACACATAAGTGCTCACTCGGACAACTATGTTTGGACGGACAGTTGAGTCTTCTCACGTCTCACCATCACACACTCGAATAGTGAACGAAAAATAAGATGACAACCAACACCAATCAAGCAAACTACAACACAGAATTTTTAGGTGGTTCAGACGCACCCAGTGCCGCCCTACGTCCACCCCTCTCACCTCGAGAGGATTTCACTATGAACGCTGCTCGACGGCAGCAACCACACACACACGGGCTCGACGGCCCAAACACGTGGATTCTCGCACGACGATGAGACAATCCACACACACTCGGAGCAAGCTCCGAGAATATCCAGATAGAGAAATAGAATAAAATGATACAAGCCCAAATATGAGATAAACGTTCTAAGCACAAGATGACTAGTAAGATTTGAAACAATGAAGATCTTCCCCTATATCCTTCAACCAAGGTCGGAGATATATGAAGTGTGTCTTGGATTGATAAACCAAGAGAAGAGGGAGCCGATACTTCAGACGCCCAAAGCAAGGATGAAGAGGAAGTAGCCGCTGCCTCTAGATCTCTTAATTCCGGCTCGTGAGGGGACGTCTCTGGCGTTCCTTCCCTTCTCCTTCAACAGATCACACACATTCCTCTCCTTCTTCCTGTAAGATGAACACGTTAGAGCTCAAAAGGGTTCTCATCGATCGGAAGATAGAGGCGGCTATTTATCCACGGGGATTGAACCCCCAAGGAACATAAAAGCCCTTTCTAAACCCCCTTCACAACAGATACAAGAAGCAAAGGTCGCCCTAAGGTCATTAGGGTCATATGAAGTAAAGGCAAATACAATGCATTGACGTGTGTAGCTCATAATGCAAAAGCATAGACTTATGTCTGCAAAATATAGAGATTTGTGTAGAGGCAGTGTATACATGAGATTGTGTAGACTTGAATGCATAATATGCAGTGTGCACATGAGAAAGTATGTACATTGAATATGGATGCACTGACTTGCCACAAGCTGTACAGACTTGCAACCTATCTATAGACTTGAGTGTTGCAGCAAATGATGCACAGCCATAGCTGAATGTATACACTTGAGTGCGTGTATGCTAGAACGATGTATAGACTTGGATGTGCCGGTAGAGGATGTACAGACTTGTGCAGACTTGCTAGCAAACAATGTGCTGACTATGCCATGAATGTATAGACTTATGTGTTATGCAACAGACAATGTATAGACTTTACATATGCACATGAGACGCTAAATGAGACGCAGGACGATGCACTTGCTGGCAGACGATGTATAGACTTAGCATGAGACGCTAAGTGAGACGGTGCAATGTATAGACTTTGAATGCCTGAATGCTTTGAACACGGGCTGTACAGACTTGATCGATGTACAGACTTTGAATGCCTGAATGCTTTGAACACGGGCTGTACAGACTTGACCGATGTACAGACTTTGATTGCATGCATGCTTTGACCGATGTACAGACTTTGATAGCATAAGACGCTAAGTGAGACTGACCGATGTACAGACTTTGATTGCGTCCGATGTACAGACTTTGATTGCGTGCAGGCTTTGACCGATGTACAGACTTTGATTGCGTGAGATGCTAAGTGAGACGGATGGATGTACAGACAATGTATAGACTTGCAACCTTGACAATGTACAGACTTGCAATGCGTGCAGCGATGACAATGAATGGACTTGTGTGTGCAAGGCAGACAATGTATAGACTTTATGGATGCAGTGTGCATGCGATGCGATGTACAGACTTGCTGAACTACAGCATGGACATAATAGCAGATAACAAGCGTTGCACAGACTTTTATATGCATAATATGTTTGATGAAATGCCATGCAAACAAGATTAATTCATATGCAGACACAGATCTTAGTCATGCGTGCAAGGTTAACTAATGCCTCGAGCTATTTTTGGCATTCTTCAGACATGTATACATGCAAATTCATTGAGCCAGAAGTCATGACAATTCATTCAGAATCATCTTCAAAACAGTCCAGGGCACAACAACAAGTTTGCTAGCTCGAAGAGCTGAGATGAGAGGGGGTCTATTCCGAGGGCTAACATAAACCAACTTGAGCAAATCCGTAAAAGTTATCTTGCCGTGTCGACAATCTACCGTTGCTTGGTAGGTGGATAACCAGTCAGCGCCTAGTATGACATCATAATCCTTCATATCAAGGCATATAAGGTCGACCGGCAGATTGCTACCTTAAACCATAACCTCACAACTTGGGTAGTGATGCATGATATCAGACTTGTTTCCGAGAGGTGTAGATATTACTAAATCTAACCATTCAGGTTCTTTAGAAAATGAGGCAGTAAATCTCTTGGAAACAAATGAATGAGTTGCCCCAGTATCAAATAGAACTTTACCAGGTTTAGAGCAAACAGTTAATGTACCTTCCACAATTCCTCCTTCCATGGGTTCCGTCCCTTGAAGAGATTGTAGACGGCCTTGTTTCTTTACTAGACGCTTCTCGTCTTTGTTGGCTTGTTCCTTCATCAAGGGGCAGTCGAGGATTCGATGCTCTCGACTCCCACATCGGAGACACGCTCCCAGTTTCCTCCAGCATTCCTCAGTCTTATGACCAACCTTGTCACAATACTTGCAGATTTCCTTGGAAGGTGTGATGGCGGAGGAAGGCTTATTGCCGATAGTGGAGAAGGGCTTGTTGCTTTTCTGGAACCTCTTCTCTTTGGAAAATTCTCCTCCATTGAAGAATCACTTCTTGCCAAATGGTGGTTTGAAGTTTCCCAGACTTGTGATGGTTTCCTTCTTGTCCTTGCCTCGAATCCTTTCAGAGAATTTAGTGGCATCTTTTAGCAATTGAGCACGCCGAACCATTTCCGAATAGACTTGGATGTCTATCGGTGCAAGCTGTGTAATATATTGGGGCCGAAGCTCGTTGAGGAATCTCCTTGCCTTCATCCTTTCCGTACACACCAAGTGGGGTGCATATCGGGAAAGTCTTGAGAATTGGGCCTCATATTCGGCCACCTTCAGGCTCCGTTGCTTTAACGCGGCAAATTCCGCGACCTTCTTCTCTTGAACATGGTCAGAAAAATACTTGCTGTTGTAGTGTTCAACAAACTCTGCCCAGGTGACATGGTTGTCGGGCAGTGTTGCTTCTACGGATTCCCACCAGCATCGAGCAGCCCGTTCCAGTTGGAACGTAGCCAATAGAACCTTCTCTGCATCCATGCATTGCATTACATGGAAGATCCTCTCAATTTCCTTCAGCCAATTGACGGCATCATCGGGGTCCATATAACCCATGAATCTTGGTGGGTTCATGTTACGAAAATCCCGGTGAAGGTCACCAGTGTTGTGCCCCTATGGTTTTGATGATAGCAAACACTATAAGTCACCATTTGCATGTGTGCATGAAAGATCTTGTTGATTCATTTAAGTGCATTCATATGTGTTCATGTTTTGTGAATGTGTGCTTGTGAATGACATTCCACTATATCTGTCTAACATATGGTCGATGCATTCATGTAACAGAGTCAGCACGATTGCATTGAGCATATAGTTAGTGCACTGCATACAGAGTCTGCACACTGGTTGATAGCAGCACACTGTGGTGCATAACACAAGTCTATACATCACTGCACATGCCTTCTAAGAAGTCTATACATCGCATAGCATGTCTCTCCAGCAAGTCTATACATTGCATGCTCACACAACCACTCAAGTCTATACATCGCATTGCATTGTCAATTCTGGACATTCCTTAGTGGCAAGTCTATACATTCCTCGAATTCAAGTCTGTACATTGGCCAAGTCTACACATCGTCTCCTTGCTTCAAGTCTGCACATTGGCCAAGTCTGTACATCGCCACTTGTTCATGCATATGTGCAAGTCTATACATTGTCCTGTAGCTTGCACGAAGTCAAGTCCATACATTGCCCTATAGCTTGCTTAGCTGAAGTATGTGCATCCACCGTTGAACTTTCCAAGTCTTTACATCGGTGAAGTCTGTACAGTCAGTGTGTTTCACTCATCTAAAGTCTATACATTACTTCCCATCTTTACCTACGTTCTGAACTGAGCAAGTCTATACATTCCTTTCCTTTGCCTACGTTCAGAACACAAGTCTACACACTGTCCTGTAGCTTCCATGAGTCATTGAAGTCTGTACATCGCTTGGCGCTCACCAAGTCTATACATCGCCTTGGCGCTCACCAAGTCTATACATCGCTTGGCACTCACCAAGTCTGTACATCGCCTTAGAGCTTTCCAAAGTCTATACATTAGCCAACAGTGCATCGTCTCATTCATCATCTCTCTCAAAGTCTGTACAGCCAGTTCTGTCTCACTTAGCGTCTTATGCATGCATCGTCTTACAAAGTCTGTACATCGTGAGTCTGTCCAAGGCATTTCACTAAAGTCTATACACTCCCCTGTTTCATGTCTGTACAGTGGCTTCCTTCATGCTTTAGCTTGGCATCACACAAAGTCTATACATCGCTGTGCATCCCTTGATTTAGAAGTCTGTACATTCTGGTTGCTTCAACGCAAGTCTGTACATTCTGGTTGTCTCATAAGTCTACACATCCCCCCCATAGCAAGTCTGCACATCGTTTGAACATCACAACAAAGTCTATACATTCTGTTGCATACCTTGCACACAAAGTCTACACACTCCTATATGCCTTGTGCATTGTTCATCAAGTCTATACACTCTGTGTGTCTGCATCGCATTCATCAAGTCTATACACTCCTTAACTCAGTTCGCAGCTGAGTCTGAAGTCTATACAGCCTTTGCATTGTGCATACTTTGAAGTCTATACATTGCTTGTGTAACTCCAGCCTTTACTTCAAAGTCTATACATTGGATATGCTTGTGCATCACAAAGTCTGTACACTGCTGTCTCGTGCATTCTAAGTCCATACACTGCTTTGGGCAATGTTCTTCACAGCATGTCTGTACACTGCATTTGGGCATTATTCTTCACATCATGTCTATACACGCTTCAGTCTTGCATGTATGAAGTATGTACATGGGTCTAGCTCTGCATTCATATAGTCTGTATAGTCAGTGTGTTGCTCGAACCAAGTCTACATATTATCTCAGCACACACACGTAAAGTCTATTCACTGCATCTGGCAGTCTGCACAGTAAGTCTATACAACGTCCCACGGCAGCACTGCAATGTCTATACATCGCTGGCAGCCAGCACTGCAATGTCTATACATTGCATCCCACAACCTGCACAACATGTCTATACAACGTCCAGCTGCCTGCCGCAAAGTCTGTGCATTGCGTCCCACAGCATGCAGCAAAGTCTATACATTTGCTATCGCTTGTTCTTGCATCCCCCGCAAGTCTGTACATTGAGGTCGCTTGAAGGGCTTCAAGTATATACACTCTCACCAATGTACATACTTGCCTATATGCTGCATCTAAAGTCTGGACATGCTCATGCATTATTTCATTAAGTCTATACATTGTTTGTTGATCGACTGAAGTAATTCTTTCATTGTACAGGCTGATGAATGGGCACGTGATCCGAGGTTGACACCTGGCACGTGATCCTAGGTTATCTGGACAGAGAGGGCACAAGCCTTGCACACCCTACATCTGCTGCTGATATAAATAGTAGCGATCGAGCAAGAGAGATCAAGACAGAAAAGAGAAAAGATAGAGACTGTGATAGAAGAAGGTGAGAGCAGCAAGGAAGAAGTGAGCAGCAGAGAGTGATATAGGAAAAGAGCCGCAGAGAGGCAGAAAATAGAAGAAGAAGAAGAAGAAGAAGAAGAAGAAGAAGAAGAAGAAGAAGAGTGAAGATAGACTGAGAGCTCGTGAAGAAGAAGAAAAATAGAAAGAGAGATAGAGAGAGGGTTCGTGAAGAAGAAGAAAGAGGATTCATCAGAAGTTTTGTTCACTGGCATTTGGATCAAATCCAAGCCAGTTTTGCTCCTGCGAGAGCTACACTTTGTGCATTGCATTTCCTGCTTTCTGTTTGCTCTATTTTCGTTTCTTATTTTCTTTTCTTTCACTCGGCTTGTCGTTCTTTCGATCCTCTGGACTGAGGTCGGGTTCCTCCTATGGACTCAGGAGAAGGGGGACATTGGGTCTCCGGTTGCAAGTGGCTGGGAGTCACTTGTGGGTTTCCCTCTGGGTTGGAGGAAGGGAGATTCGTCTCCGGTTCTGGTCTTGTGGGTTGCAAGTCCAGGTGTTCCCTCTGGGTTTCAGAGGAAGAGAGACCTAGGTCTCTGGTTTGCTAGTGACTGGGTGTCACTAGTGGTTCCCTCAGGTTGGGAGGAAGAGGGGAGGTTGTTCCCCTGATCAAGCTGTTTGGCAGCAAGTGTTTGCAAACTGAGTCTGCTGTTCTAGCGTTGCTAGTGGAAGCCTCACTCCGGTTGGGAGTGAGGGGTGGACGTAGGTCTTGGTGACCGAACCACCTAAAAATCCTCTGTGCAGTGTGGTTGTGTTTTGCTCCTTGTCTTCTACCTCCTTCACAGGCTGCCTTAGCAATCTCGTTTCTATCTGTGCTGCTTCCGCTAGTTGCTTGTTTAGGCGCACTTTATATATTTGCTCAGTGGTTTAAAAGAGAATTTAACTTGTTCTTCAGATTGTCTATTTGCATTGATAGTGTTCTAGTCTTTTATTGAGCGAAAAGCTTTTTGAAGGGTGGGATTCATTCACCCCCCCTCTGAATCAATCGCACCGATCCTATCAACCAACTCCACGGTGAGCACCGCCAGCACCGCCTTGCGCCACTTGCTGTAGCGCCTGCGTAAGTCCTTGCACAGTGCGCTGCACCTCGCGCCATTGTGCTCTTTCAGCGGCCATAATCCTACAAAAGAATTAAAGTGTAATAAATATTGAGTTTTTGGGTTAAAGATCAATTGTCGTTATTAAACTTAACTCGTGGCTTTACCCATCTCACCAGGTAAGATCTAAACCAAACAATTCTATCGTTAGACTTACCTAGGAATCTTACCAGGTAAGATCTAAACCTATCCTTAGACATTTCTATCTTTAGACTCAGGTTTTTACCTAGGAAATTGTAATCCTAGGCTCTGATACCAAGAAAGAGCTGTCACGTCCCGAGCGCAGAAGCTTACCCGTGGCGCGATAGTCCTTTACATAGAACCAAAGCGATCTAGCTAATTAGTGGAGATCTTCCTTAGACAATTTAAAGAGTGCACAAATGACTAAGCAAATTACTAAGCTTGGACTTGAAACTAACATAAATAGTTCGAGCTATCGATTATTACAACTAACCAAAATGTCAAATTCGTAGAATCAACTACTAGTCCTCACTCCTTTATTAGTTTTGATCAAAGGAAATACAAATGACATAACTAGATAATACAACTGACATACGTAGGGTTACAATTAACACAAAATAGTGGAATTACAATAACAGAATTTACAACACAATTAACATGACAATTGATGACTCCATTTCTACACTCATCACTCAGACTCATTCCCTTTCGAGTTCTGGTTGTCATCCAAATCACCTGAAAATGTTAGAAGCAACAGGATGAGCGAATCGCTCAGTAGGATTTACATCTCAAGATTTAACATGCTTTAAGTGGTTTACAAGTTCAATTAATGTTGGTAAATCTATGCATGTAGACAAGTAGATAACAAGGATTGTAAAATCGACAAGAGCAGTATAGGAATAACAAGTGGGAGTATACATATTTCAACTTCAATAAGCAAGAGAGATCAAGCAATAACTGGAATTAACAACAATTTTTCCAAGAAGGTAAGAACTCATGTCAAGCAAGTAATAGTAAGCAACGTAATTTCAAGCATGTATAACTGGAATTGGCTATTTATCAATTTCATTCAAGTAAATACTTTTACCCTTCTGTGGGCCTCAAGTCAATCGATCAAGTAATATCACGTGAATGAGTGGAATGTCTAAAGTCTAGCAAGGAAGTACTCCGGTGCAATGCCAAACACCGTGGTCAATAAACTCCCATGGGCACAAGTACCTTCGGGTGCTCCTCCCAGGACCAGACCGGGCCTTATATGCACAGCATTAGTCATGTTTGTCGACATCCACTCTCATTTATAGCCAATATGGAATTTCAAGGTTTTACCAGTATGATATATAAGGCGGAATTATGGAGTGGAATCCAAGGGCACATTGATATGTAGGGACGAACTAGGAGTGGAAACCAGTAACGTTTGATACACGAAAAAAACTAGATAAGAGAGATGCCTTATGGGCCACCTGACAAGTTTAGAAACGACACCCTCACTGTGGGATGCCCTTCCTGGGAACTATACAGGGTTTAGAGGATTCTGTCAGGAGTTAAATGGCACCTCTCAGGCTGCCATCTATCAGTGGAGATGACAAAAGTGAAAGCCTAACGATCGCGTTAACGCGGTGAACAGGTTGCGTCGACTCAGCAGTTCATCACGTCAACGCGGTGAACAGGCTGCGTCAACCCCTCAGTTCAAATCTGCTCAAAATGGCTTCCTGGAATGTCCCACCGCGTTAACGCACTGAGCTGGCTGCATCGACTCAGCAGTGCATCACGTCAACGCGGTGAACTGGCTGCGTCGACTCAGCAGTTCATCGCGTCAACGCGGTGAACAGGCTGTGTCAACCCCTCAGTTCAAATCTACTCAAAATGGCTTAAGGTATTAATCTTTGATTAAGCTAGGGTTAACTAGACGATCAGTTTACATCATGCAGTTAGAAGGCGCCCATGGGGCTGCCATCTCTTAGAAGAAGGCGCCCGTGGGTCTGCCACCTTCTATTAGAAGGTGCCCTAGGGGCTGCCATGAAATTTTAATAGGTGTTAAATGAAAAAACTTGCGTTATACTGATATATCGTATGGATATGAAGCTAATTCATACCAATTACCCTAGATTGAAACTAATACATGCTAATCATCTTGGGTATAAGGCTAATACATGCTAATTATCTTAGGTATGAGGCTAATACATGCTAATCATCCTAGATTTAAGCTAACATATGCTAATTATTCTAGGTATGAGACTAATACTTGCTAATTATTCTGGGTGTAAGGCTAATACATGCTAATTATCTTTGGTATGAGGCTAATACATGCTAATCATCTTAGGTATGAAGCTAATACATGAAAAACATGTTGTATATACTTTATATCTATTTGCTAAACATGTAATTGAGAGGGGTTTTGGGTTTGTATGTTTATGTTGTTATTCATGTAAGTTCTTGAGATTTTAGTCTTTCTTAGCCCTTTACATACTTTTTGGATCTTCATTTCAATTTTATGTCTTCTGCAAACTTGTTCATCCTTAAGTGCTCTACATTTCCTTATTCTACCTATTTCTCTAATTCCTCTCCGTTTTCAAGTTATTGCATGTTTTTCCACTTACTATCCTGGCACATTACTATTTATCCGAGTTGATACTTTCTTTTGTTCCCCAGTTTTAATGGCCTTTCAATCCTCTTTTCTCTCTGAGTTCTTCATAAAAGTTCTTTCTATCTTTTAGATCTATATTTTCTTCTTCTACCACTTCCTCCAATTCTTCTTAATTTTTAAGTTATAATTAATTTTTCACGGTTCTATTTTCTACTCAATCACTGTTCACCCGCGCCTATAGATCTCGATTTTTCACATTTTTCACCTTCTTCCTCTCATTTTCTCTCTCTACACTCTTCATAAAACTTCTTCCTAACCCTCTAATATACAACTTTCTCTTCTGTCACATATTCTCATTCTCTCTAGATTTTACGTTATTCTCCTTCTTAGAACCCCATATCTTCAATATAATTTCATTGTGCTTTCAACTTGGTCTTTTTCAACTAGGACTTTTTCAACTTGGTCTTTTTTCACATTCTTCATCTTCTTGGCTACAATTTCTTCTTTCACTATTTTCAGGTTTTAGTTTCTCTAATATAACATTTTTAATATGGTGGTTTCAGTTTCACAGAAATTGGCATAATGACAGGCGCTTTACTAAAGCATGAACTATATCAAATCTGATGTGGTCATTTAACGTAAGACGTGTTGGTAAATCAAGTAACATGGAGATTTAGCCTAACATGTTATTAGGTTAGGTAGGCTAACAGATTAATTTAACTCTAATATAATATCTTTATCATGGTGTATATAGAATATGGTGTAGTCATTTAGCGTAAAACATGTTCGTAAAATAAGTAATATGAATATTTAGTTTATCATGTGATTAGATTAGGTAATCTAACTGATTAGCTAACATATTCTAACAGATTAGATAACATTTTACATGATCTATGTGAAAGCATGATATAAATTACTGTAAACATGGTTTATCGCATGGAACATCGCATGGAGATGGGCTAATACGAATTTTTATCCTAGATTAGCTATCTTAGATTCGCTAATGTTTGGTTAAAAGTCTGAGAACACCTACTAAAATATGATGTGTAACCACTAAATACCACATGGAGATGAGACTAATCACCAATTTTACATGCTAATATAACCTAGATTAGCTATGGTTTGGTTAAAGCTCGAGATCACTCATCTCTGTGTGGTGGCAGAAAGGGTACACGTGGAAGAAGATCAGCTCCTTCCCTCCTCTACAATGCTTCAGAGAATGCTCCCACGTTCTCTGTAGCAAGGTTTCGAATATCAGAGAAAGCATGAGTCTCTACCTCAATAGAGGGGTATAATATAGGGATTTTAGGATTTTAGGTAGACAGGAGGGGAACCAGATCCGAAATAATAACATCCCATAGTGCGATGCCAACTTAAACAGGCTGTTCGTGTGTTCTTACGAAGTGCTATACGTAGGGGCGCACTATTCATAAGTTAAGATTCCAAATTAAACTTCAAAGATTTTTATCTTTAAAAATTCATAGAGTTAGTTTATGAAATTTCATGGGTGAGATCCTTACATTTTTCTCTATTTTTACATATAATTTCTTTAAATTTTTCTTTTTTAAAAAAAGTAACACTATTCACGTACTATTCATGTTTAGGAAATAACGACCTAACATATGTCGTTGTTTAGTGAATAACGACCATACATTGGTCGTTACTTCTTTTGGAGCATTTTTCTATCACCCTCTAAGGATCGAAATTGGATATATATCCTTTCCATCCTTATGTATCTACTTTAGTTGAATAACGGCATCTTATACGTCGTTATTTCGTGAGTAACGGCCTAATAACGGTCGTGATTTTGAACGGAGACTTTTCTATTCACTCTACACTAACTAAAATTATCTATATACCCTTTCTCACTTCCTAAATTATGTTTATCCTTTAATACTTCATCTATATACCCTTATTTCTTCAAAACAATGATATAATGTAAAAGTTGAAATGTGAAATTTTCTAAATTATGAAAATATGATTTGGCATCTTGAAAAATTGATGTTTATCCATTAAAACCCTATCTATATAACCTATTTCCTATTTCTTTAGAATAGTGTAATAAGATGTATTATTAATTTCCTAAGTGATTGAAATATAAATTGGTATTTTCTAAAATATAATTTGGCATCTTCTAAAGTATCTATTGGTTTTTGAATTATTAATTAAATGATTTTAAATGGTTAATCAAATAGAATTAGAATATGGGTTCAATAATTATATATATATATAATTTTTTTTATTCGTACATTTCTATTTTAAACTTCCCGGGTGTTACACCCTCCCCTACTTAAAAGAATTTGGTCCCCAAATTCAATTGTATAAGGGTAAATTCAACTGCATAAGGGTATTGTGGAAAGTATAAGATACTCACAGTCTAAAATAGTTTTGGGTATCTTCTTTTCATAGATTCCTCGGTCTCCCATGTTACTTCCTACTCCAAGCATCGATTCCATTGGATTTTCACCATAGGGATCGTCTTGCTCCTTAGAACTCGGACTTCTCGGTTGAGGATCCACATCGGCCTTTGCTCATAAGTAAGATCCCTTTGAATCACTAAATCAACATGGTCGATGACGTGAGAAGGGTCGTGCACATATTTCTTCAGCATAGATATATGAAATACATTGTGCACTTCCGAGAGTTGAGGAGGTAAGGTAATACGGTAAGCCACCTCGCCCACTCTTTCCAATATTTCAAATGGACCGATAAACCTTGGTGTAAGCTTGCCCTTAACACCGAATCTTTTAATACCTCGGCCGGGAGATACCTTGAGAAATACATGGTCACCCACTTGAAATTCCAAATCTCTCCTTCTGTTATCAACATAAGATTTTTGCCTGCACTGAGCTACCTTGAGTCTCTCTCTGATAAGGTGTATCTTTTCAATTGAATCTCTAACCATATCTGGGCCTAGAAGTTATCTTTCACCGACTTCATCCCAACATATTGGAGATCGACAACTCCTGCCCTAAAGCGCCTCGAAAGGTGCCATCTGGATACTGGCTTGATAGCTGTTATTGTAGGCAAATTCGGCTAGGGGTAAGTGGTCATGCCAGCTTCCACCAAAATCTATAATGCATGCCCTTAACATATCTTCAACAACCTGATTTGTTCTTTCAGTCTGACCATCTGTCTGGGGATGAAAAGCAGTGCTAAAGTTGAGTTTCGTTCCCAGAGAGTGTTGTAGACCCTTCCAAAAATGAGAAGTAAAGTGCGGGTCTCGATCAGATACTATAGACACAGGAATTCCATGCAATCTAGTAATCTCCTTGATATATAAGGTTAGCAAGAACATCAACCAACCATCGACTCTTGATAGGCAAGAAATGAGCCGATTTAGTAAGCTGATCGATGATCACCCAAATTCCATCATATCCGCCCCTAGACCTGAGCAAACCCATAATGAAGTCCATACCAATGTCTTCCCATTTCCACTTGGGGATATCTAGTGGATGCAGTCTTCCAGCGGGCTTCTGATGTTCCGCCTTCACCTGTTGGCATGTCAAGCATCTAGACACAAAGTCTGCTAACTCCCTTTTCATGTTGGGCCACCAAAAGGTTCTTTTTATGTCTTGGTACATCTTAGTGGCTCTAGGGTGGATCATATACCTCGATCGATGAGCTTCGTCATGAATCCACTTCTTCAGCTCAGGACTGTCTGGTACACATGTCCGTTCATGGTATAATAATCTGCCATCGAGTGCCAACTTGAAATCAGTTGGCTACTAGGGCTCTCGGCTTCCGACTAAGGGCATCTGCTATGGAATTACCCTTACCAAGATGATATTATATAGTGAAGTCGAAATCTTTGAGATACTCGAGCCAACGCCTTTGTCGTATATTCAGCTCCTTCTGAGAGAATAGATATTTAAGGCTTTTATGATCGGAGTATACGGTGAATTACTCTCCGTAGACATAGTGCCTCCAGATCTTTAAAGCCATTACCACTGCAGCTAGTTCCAAATCATGCACATGGTAGTTTTCTTCATGCTTCTTTAATTGCCGGGAAGAGTATGCAATGACTCTTCAATTCTGCATCAAAATACATCTGTGGCCGATACTAGATACATCGGTATATACCTCGTACTTTTTGCCTTCAATTGGTAGAGATAAGACCGGAGCAGTAGTCAAGAGATCCTTCAAAGTTAGGAAACTTTTCTCACAGTCGTCACTTCATTCATAAGGCACTTCCTTGCGAGTCAATCTGGTAAGAGGGACAACAATCTTGGAGAAGTCCTTAATAAAACGTTGGTAGTAGCCAGCTAGACCCAAGAAGCTATGAATCTCTGTTGCATTCGTTGGTCGTCCCCAAATTTGTACGGCTTCGACCTTCGTAGGATCAACAGAAATTCCATTCTTTGATATGACATGGCCTAAGAAGGACACTTCTTCAAGCCAGAACTGACATTTGCTGAATTTGGCATATAGCTTGTTGTCTCGCAATATCTGTAATACCTTCATGAGATGCACTTCATGATCTTCTTCAGTTTTTGAATAGATCAATATATCATCGATAAAGACCACAATAAATTGGTCTAAATAAGGCCTGTAGATGTTGTTCATTAACTGCATAAAAGCTACGGGGACATTTATTAGTCCAAAAGGTATAACAGTAAATTCATAATACCCATACCTGCTTCGAAACGTAGTTTTATAAATATCTTCTTATTTAATCCTCAATTGGTGGTAACCAGACCGAAGATCAATTTTGGAGAAGTAATTAGCTCCAGATAATTGGTCGAACAGCTCATCAATTCTCGGCAGCGGGTACTTGTTCTTGATTGTAAGATGGTTCAACTGCCGATAATCAATGCATAGCCTCAATGTTCCATCCTTCTTTTTAACAAAGAGCAGGGGTGCTCCCCAGGGGGAAGTACTCGGCCTAATGAAACCCTTTTTCAATAAATCCAGCAGCTGCTCCTTTAGCTCCTTCAGTTCAGCGGGAGACATCCTGTAGGGTGCCTTAGAAATAGGACCGGCACCAGGAACAATGTCGATTGTGAATGACACTTCCCATTCCGGGGGTAAACCAGGCAATTCTTCTGAAAATACATCTGGAAAGTCCCGAATCACTCAGATGTCTTCAATTTCAGTCTTCTTGACTTCCGTGGCAGTCACAAAAGCTATGAAAGCCACACATCCTTTACTCACAAGTTTGCTAGCTCGAAGAGCTGAGATGAGAGGGGGTCTATTCCGAGGGCTAACATAAACCAACTCGGGATAATCCTTAAAAGTTATCTTACCGTGTCGGCAATCTACCGCTGATTGGTAGGTGGATAACCAGTCAGCGCCTAGTATGACATCATAATCCTTCATATCAAGGCGTATAAGGTCGACCGGCAGATTGCAACCTTGAACCATAACCTCACAACTTGGGTAGTGATGCATGCTATCAGACTTGTTTCCGAGTGGTGTAGATATTACTAAATCTAACCATTCATGTTCTTTAGAAAATGAGGCAATAAATCTCTTGGAAACAAATGAATGAGTTGCCCCAGTATCAAATAGAACTTTAGCAGGTTTAGAGCAAACAGTTAATGTACCTTCCGCGATTCCTCCTTCCATGGGTTCCGTCCCTTGAAGAGCTTGTAGATGGCCTTGTTTCTTTACTAGACGCTTCTCGTCTTTGTTGGCTTGTTCCTTCATCAAGGGGCAGTGGGGGATTCGATGCTCTCGACACCCACATCGGAGACACGCTCCCAGTTTCCTCCAGCATTCCTCAGTCTTATGACCAACCTTGTCACAATACTTGTAGATTTCTTTGGAATGTGTGATGGCAGAGGAAGGCTTATTGCCGATAGTGGAGAAGGGCTTGTTGCTTTTCTGGAACCTCTTCTCTTTGAAAAATTCTCCTTCATTGAAGAATCACTTCCTGCCAAATGGTGGTTTGAAGTTTCCTGGACTTGTGACGGTTTCCTTCTTGTCCTTGACTCGAATCCTTTCATAGAATTCAGTGGCATCTTCTAGCAATTGAGCACGCCGAACCATTTTCGAATAGACTTGGATGTCTATCGGCGCAAGCTGTGTAATATATTGGGGCCGAAGCCCGTTGAGGAATCTCCTTGCCTTCATCCTTTCCGTACACACCAAGTGGGGTGCATATCGAGAAAGTCTTGAGAATTGGGCCTCATATTCGGCCACCTTCAGGCTCCGTTGCTTTAACGCGGCAAATTCCGCGGCCTTCTTCTCTTGAACACGGTCAGAAAAATACTTGCTGTTGTAGTGTTCAACAAACTCCGCCCAGGTGACATGGCTGTCGGGTAGTGTTGCTTCTACGGATTCCCACCAGCATCGAGCATCCCGTTCTAGTTAGAACGTAGCCAATAGAACCTTCTATGCATCCATGCATTGCATTACACAGAAGATCCTCTCAATTTCTTTCAGCCAATTCTCGGCATCACCGGGGTCCATCGAACCCGTGAATCTTGGTGGGTTCATGTTGTGAAAATCTCGGTGAAGGTCACCAGCTCCACGGTGAGCACCGCCAGCACCGCCTTGCGCCACTTGCTGTAGCGCCTGCGTAAGTCCTTGCACAGTGCGCTGCACCTCGCGCCATTGTGCTCTTTCAGCGGCCATAATCCTACAAAAGAATTAAAGTGTAATAAATATTGAGTTTTTGGGTTAAAGATCAATTGTCATTATTAAACTTAACCCATGGCTTTACCCATCTCACCAGGTAAAATCTAAACCAAACAATTCTATCGTTAGACTTACCTAGGAATCTTACCAGGTAAGATCTAAACATATCCTAGACATTTCTATCTTTAGACTCGAGTTTTTACCTAGGAATTTGTGATCCTAGGCTCTGATACCAAGAAAGAGCTGTCACGTCCCGAGTGCGGAAGCTTACCCGTGGCGCGACAGTCCTTTATATAGAACTAAAGCGATCTAGCTAATTAGTGGAGATCTTCCTTAGACAATTTAAAGAGTGCGCAAATGGCTAAGCAAATTACTAAGATTAGAATTGAAACTAACATAAATAGTCTGAGCTATCGATTATTACAACTTACCAAAATGTCAAATTCGTAGAATCAACTACTAGTCCTCACTCCTTTATTAGTTTTGATCAAAGGAAATACAAATGACATAACTAGATAATACAACTGACATACGTAGGGTTACAATTAACACAAAATAGTGGAATTACAATAACACAATTGACAACACAATTAACATGACAATTGATGACTCCATTTCTACACTCATCACTCAGACTCATTCCCTTCCGAGTTCTGGTTGTCATCCAAATCACCTGAAAATGTTAGAAGCAACTGGATGAGTGAATCGCTCAGTAAGATTTACATCTCAAGATTTAACATGCTTTAAGTGGTTTACAAGTTCAATTAATGTTGGTAAATCTATGCATGTAGACAAGTAGATAACAAGGATTGTAAAATCGACAAGAGCAGTATAGGAATAACAAGTGAGAGTATACAGAGTCCAACTTCAATAAGCAAGGGAGATCAAGCAATAACTGGAATTAACAAAAAAATTTCCAAGAAGGTAAGAACTCATGTCAAGCAAGTAATAGTAAGCAACGTAATTTCAAGCATGTATAACTGAAATTGGCTATTTATCAATTTCATTCAAGTAAATACTTTTACCCTTCTGCGGACCTCAAGTCAATCGATCAAGTAATATCACGTGAATGAGTGGAATGTCTAAAGTCTAGCAAGCAAGTACTCCGTTGCAATGCCAAACACAGTGGTCAATAAACTCCCATGGGCACAAGTACCTTCGGGTGCTCCTCCTAGGACCAGACCGGGCCCTAAATGCATAGCATTAGTCATGTTTATCAACATCCCCTCTCATTTATAGCCAATATGGAATTTCAAGGTTTGACCAGTATGATATATAAGGCAGAATTATGGAATGGAATCCAAGGGCGCATTAATATGTAGGGACAAACTAGGAGTGGAAATCAATAACGTTTGATACACGAAAAAAACTAGATAAGAGAGGTGCCTTATGTGCCACCTGACATGTTTAGAAACGACACCCTCACTGTGGGATGCCCTTCCTGGGAACTATACAGGGTTTAGAGGACCCTGTCAGGAGTTAAATGGCACCTCTCAGGCTGTCATCTATCAGTGGAGATGGCAAAAGTGAAAGCCTAACGATCCCGTCAACGCGGTGAATAGGCTGCGTCGACTCAGTAGTTCATCGCGTCAACGCGGTGAACAGACTGCGTCAACCCCTCAGTTCAAATCTGCTCAAAATGGCTTCCTGGAATGCCCCATCGCGTTAACACACTGAGCCGACTGCGTCGACTCAGCAGTGCATCGCGTCAACGCGGTGAACAGGCTGTGTCGACTCAGCAGTTCATCGCGTCAACGTGGTGAACAGGTTGCGTCGACTCAGCAGTGCATCGCGTCAACGCGGTGAACAGGCTGCGTCAACCCCTAAGTTCAAATCTGCTCAAAATGGCTTAAGGTATTAATCTTTGATTAAGCTAGGGTTAATTGGATTATCAGTTTAACATCATACAGTTAGAAGGCGCCCATGGGGCTGCCATCTCTTAGAAGAAGTCGCCCTTGGGCCTGCCACCTTCTATTAGAAGGCGCCCTAGGGGCTGCCATTAAATTTTAATAGGTGTTAAATGATAAAACTAGCGTTATACGGATATATCGTATGGATATGAAGCTAATTCATACCAATTACCCTAGATTGAAACTAATACATGCTAATCATCTTGGGTAAACGGCTAATACATACTAATTTTCTTAGGTATGAGGCTAATACATGCTAATAATCCTAGATTTAAGCTAACACATGCTTATTAGTCTAGGTATGAGACTAATACTTGCTAATTATTCTGGGTATAAAGCTAATACATGCTAATTATCTTTGGTAGGAGGCTAATACATGCTAATCATCTTAGGTATGAAGCTAATACATGAGAAACATGATGTATATACTTTATATCTATTTGCTAAACATGCAATTGAGAGGGGTTTTGGGTTTGTATGTTTATGTTGTTATTAATGTAAGTTCTTGAGATTTTAGTATTTCTTAACCCTTTACATACTTTTCGGATCTTCATTTCAATTTTATGTCTTCTGCAAACTTGTTCATCCTTAAGTGCTCTATATTTCCTTATTCTACCTATTTCTCTAATTCCTCTCCGTTTTCAAGTTATTACATATTTTTTCACTTGCTATCCTGGCACATTACTGTTCATCCGAGTTTATTCTTTCTTTTGTTCCCCAGTTTTCATGCCCTTCCAATCCTCTTTTCTCTCTGAGTTCTTCATAAAAGTTCTTCCTCTCTTGTAGATCTAGATTGTCTTCTTCTTCCACTTCCTCCAATTCTTCTTAATTTTTTAGTTATAATTAATTTTTCACGGTTCGGTTTTCTACTCAGTCACTGTTCACCCGCGCCTATAGATCTCGATTTTTCACATTTTTCACTTTCTTCCTCTCATTTTCTCTCTCTACACTCTTCATAAAACTTCTTCCTAACCCTCTAATATACAACTTTCTCTTCTGTCACATATTCTCATTCTCTCTATATTTTACGTTATTCTCTTTCTTAGAACCCCATATTTTCAATATAATTTCATTGTGCTTTCAACTTGGTCTTTTTCAACTAGGTCTTTTTCAACTTGGTCTTTTTCCACATTCTACATCCTCTTGGCTACAATTTCTTCTTTCACTATTTTCAGGTTTTAGTTTCTCTAATATAACATTTTTAACATGGTGGTTTCAGTTTCACAGAAATTGGCATAATGACAGGCCCTTTACTAAAGCATGAACTATATCAAATCTGATGTGGTCATTCAACGTAAGACGTGTTGGTAAATCAAGTAACATGGAGATTTAGCCTAACATGTTATTAGGTTAGGTAGGCTAACAGATTAATTTAACTCTAATATAACATCTTTATCATGGTGTATATAGAATATGGTGTAGTCATTTAGCGTAAAATTTGTCCGTAAAATAAGTAACATGAATATTTAGTTTATCATGTGATTAGATTAGGTAATCTAACTGATGAACTAACATATTCTAACAGATTAGCTAACATTTCACTTGATCTATGTGAAAGTATGATAGAAATTATTGTAAACATGGTTTATCGCATGGAACATCGCATGGAGATGAGCTAATAATAATTTTTATCCTAGATTAGCTATCTTAGATTCGCTAATGTTTGGTTAAAAACCTGAGAACACCTACCAAAACATGATGTGTAACCACTAAATACTGCATGGAGATGAGACTAATCACTAATTTTACATGCTAATATAACCTAGATTAGCTATGGTTTGGTTAAAGCTCGAGATCACCTACCTCTATGTGGTGGCAGAAAGGGTACAAGTGGAAGAAGAAAAAAAGAAGACCAGCTCCTTCCCTCCTCTACAATGCTTCAGAGAATGCTCCCACGTTCTCTGCAGCAAGGCTTCGAATATCAGAGAAAGCTTGAGTCTCTGCCTCAATAGAGGGGTATAATATAGGGATTTTAGGATTTTAGGTAGACAGGAGGGGAACCAGATCTGAAATAATAGCATCCCATAGTGCGATGCCAACTTAAATAGGCTGTTCGTGTCTTTTTATAAAATGCTGTACGTAGGGGCGCACTATTCATAAGTTAAGATTCCAAATTAAACTTCAAAGATTTTTATCTTTAAATTTTTATGGAGTTAGTTTATGAAATTTCATGGGTGAGATCCTTACATTTTTCTCTATTTTTACTTATAATTTTTTTTTAAATTCTTTTTAAAAAAAAAGTAGCACTGTTCATGTCACTATTCATGTTTAGGAAATAACGACCTAACATATGTCGTTGTTTAGTCAATAATGACCATGCATTGGTCGTTACTTCTTTTGGAGTATTTTTCTATCACCATCTAAGGACCGAAATTGGATATATATCTTTTCCATCCTTATGTATCTACTTTAGTTGAATAACGACATCTTATACGTCGTTATTTCGTGAGTAACGGCCTAATAACGGCCGTGATTTTGAACGGAGACTTTTCTATTCGCTCTACACTAACCAAAATTGTCTATATACCCTTTCTCACTTCCTAAATTATGTTTATCCTTTAACACTTCATCTATATACCCTTATTTCTTTAAAACAATGATATAATGTAAAAGTTGAAATGTGAAATTTTCTAAATTATGAAAATATGATTTGGCATCTTGAAAAATTGATGTTTATCCTTTAAAACCCTATCTATATAACCTATTTCCTCTTTCTTTAGAATAGTGTAATAAGATGTATTATTAATTTCCTAAGTGATTGAAATATAAATTGGCATTTCCTAAAATATATTTTGGCATCTTCTAAAGTATCTATTGGTTTTTGAATTATTAATTAAATGATTTTAAATGGTTAATCAAATAGAATTAGAATATGGGTTCAATAGTTAAATATATATATATATATATAATTTTTTTTATTCGTATATTTCTATTTTAAAATTCCCGGGTTACACCCTCCCCTACTTAAAAGAATTTAGTCCCCAAATTCAATTGTATAAGGGTAAATTCAACTGCATAAGGGTATTGTGGAAAGTATAAGATACTCACAGTCTAAAATAGTTATGGGTATCTTCTTTTCATAGATTCCTCGGTCTCCCATGTTGCTTCCTGCTCCGAGTATCGATTCCATTGCATTTTCACCATAGGGATCGTCTTGCTCCTTAGAACTGTTGGGTTCGGTGCTATGTATTCAGAGGGGGGGGTGAATGAATATAGCCTATAAAAAGTTCGCCCAATTAACAACTAGAATGCTAACAAGACAGATTAGATAATCTGAAGGCTAATTAAATCTTCTGTTCAACCTGTAAGCAAACAGATGGAGCGCCCCTATGCAAACATCTAGCGGAAGCAAAAACATATAGAGAAATCAAACCACTGCACAGAGGTTTTTAGGTGGTTCGGTCCAGCAGACCTACATCCACCCCACACTCAACCCGAGTGTGGCTTCCTGCTAACTCACAGCTTGAACAGCTGGGCATCACAGCTTGCCTTACATCAGCTGGGCAACACAGCTTGCCGTCCGAGGAATCCTCCTCGCCTCGCTGAGCAACACAGCTTGTTGTCCAGTGGAATCCACCACTGCAAATCGCTGGGGATTACAACTTACCCGTCCAGAGGCAGCACCTCTGCAAACCGCTGGGCAATACAGCTTGGCCGTCCAGTGGAATCCTCCACTGCCCGCTGAGCAACACAGCTTGCTGTCCAGAGGAGTCCTCCTCTGCAATGCTGGCTAACAGCTTGAAGGAAAGTATAAAAAGGAAACAAAAGACAAGATGAACAGCAATCGGAAAGCTGTAAACATAAAGCACAATATGGCTCTCAAAGAGCTGACTGGCCTAGATTTGATCCACGGTCCAGTGAAGACTGATCTTCAGACAACCACTCTCACACTCTTCTTCTTACGATCTCACTCTCTCTTTCTCTTCACTTCTTTCTTCTTTCTTCTTCTGCTATCTTTACTCTTCTTCTTCTCTTCTGCTGGATCGAAGTCTCTGCACTTCTGCTCTTCTTCTTCTGCTCTCAAAGATTCGATCAACCTTCAACTGAGGATGAAGGCTTGTATATATAGCGGCAGCAGCAGCAGCAGCCAGGGCGTGTACTCTCTACATCTCCCGCCCAAAAACCTTGGACCACGTGTCAATCTCTCAGCCAGCTTCAGCACACGTGTCACGATCCTGTCTGCCCTTCATTAGCCTCCACGAGTAGAGCACCTGTCAGACAGAGTATCGGAATATCAGGTTAAGTGAAGAGCTCTGTATAGACTTGTAAAGACGATCATGATGTATAGACTTGTAATGTAAAATGCGTTGTCGCACAGGAGCATATGAAGTCTCAGGGGAGCATCTATGGCCTCTGGACAGCATCACCAGCGTCAGGGGAGCATGTGGAACACATGCTGTCTCTGGGGAGCAATCGCTGCTCCAGGGGAGCATCCTCAAAGTTAGGGAAGCATTAGCAGTCACTGGACGGCATACTCGGTCCCAAGAGAGCATCCGGGGGGACAGGCGAGCATGCACGTCTGATGTACAGACTCTACCAATGTATAGACTTGGTGGATAGTGATCCATAGCCAAACGGATGTACAGACTTCACTGTGAATGCATGAACAGTGAATGAGTGTATAGACTTTATAACTCATACTGTAAAATACAGTGTATAGACATGAAATGAACGCTGCATGATCGAGCCTAACCATTGTATAGACATTACAATGCTCATCCACTAAATAGACTTCACAGTGCTCAATCAGACTTCACGATACTCAATCACCCTTGAAGATGTGAGCGAGACAGTGCATGGACTTCAAAAGCTTGAAGGCCCAATGTACAGACTTTGAAGAGTCTAAACCAATGTACAGACTTGCCGATGCAAGGCCAATGTACAGACTTACTCGAGTGAGACGATGACCAAGATGATGCAGCTATATTGATGTACAGACTTGGCATGAGACGCTGAGAAAGACGGTGGATGTACAGACTTCTAAATGTGCAGACTTTCCACCGACCAATGTATGGACTTGCTTAGCCTGAGGCACTGTATAGACTTTATGCGTCTCTGCCCAATGTATAGACATCATATATGCAGTGCTGTGCAATGTACATACTTCATATATGAAGTCACTCGCTGTACATACTTCATATCAGACTTAGAATGCAACGCATGAAGCAGTGAATAGACTCTGAGTGCAACCAATGTCCAGACTTGATGGTGTGCTGTGCAAACATGCTAAGATGCAATGTATAGACTTATGCGACCATGCTGCAGACTTGAGACACACTCACAGCGTTGACGCTGCATGAGACACTAAATCAGATATAACACATCAAGGATATCAATCATGGCACACTCATGCAATCTCCACAGACTAAATCAGATATAACACACTCAAGCATTCAAATCAACATGCCATCATCATAAAGAACACATAATATCATAATGCACTCACTGTGTTGCAATCATCAAAACAAAACAGCATTGATATCATCAATTCAACATAGCACATGCTTGTGCCTAAGGGGCACAACATTCTCCCCCTTTTTGATGATGGCAACACACTGTGACAGTGAGTCACACACAAAATTTTCTCCACCTTTGACATAATCAAAAAGAGAAAAAATAGTATAAACAAGAGTGCAACATGGTAGTATGCATGCAAAATTCTCTAGAGCAATTCTCCCCTGAAAATATGACTCTCCCTGAACTGGTTCTCCCCCTAAATAATTGCTCCCCCTATGAGAAGGAATATGAGCAGATAAGCAAAGGTAGAGAAGGTAGGAGGGTCACTAGACAACAGCTGAATCATTGGTTCAGAAAGGAAGCATGATTATAAACAACTGTTAAAGTATAAGAATCAGCAACATACAGTTTTCAAAAATTCAGGTTTAACAGTGATAAATCTAGAGTAAAACACCTGACCCCTGAAAAAGAGTTTATAGACTCCATTTATAGCAATGAATCTAGGGCACATGGTATTAATAGATAAGTCTGAAATAATACCCTTTTGTGTTTAAACATGAAAGTTCAAGAAAGGCAACTTGAATATGTATTGAGAAAAATAATTTTCACTCAATGACTTTTGATTTCAAAGGGTTACAGCAGTTTGATTTTCATTTTTCAATTTCTGAACCTGAACTAAGTGAATAGACCAGTGGCATTTATGCTGTTGACATTAGGTGTACACCTTGATCAGAGACAGGTACCCCTAGTTACTAGGCATAAACTACAAGACCTATTTCAGATCAAGACCTACAAAGAATAGTCTTTACTTTTGACATTAAGGGCACACCTTGATCAGAGGCCAGTACCCCCAGTTACTTGGTGAGGACTCCCCCTATAGATTTGACCCTATGAACAGAGATAGTCTAAAACACTTCATGACATGTGAATTTTCCTGCTTCTTTGGAGGAGTTCACAGTTTCTCAGTGCAATCAACCATTGCTCTGTCACAATGTTCAGTTCTTCACATTTGTGATCTTATTTACTGCTACCCTTATTTCTTTTAGAGTGATTGTTTAAAAAATCATTACATACTCTTATTCACCTGTTCTAGACATATCCAGTTCAACACATTTAGGCATTACAAAAAAAATCTTTTTCTATTTTAGCCATAAGACAAAGATTAAGAGCTATAAAAGTTTTCTTTTATCTCAAATTCTGAAGTGCAGACACTTAACTCTCTAATTTATAAAGGTTAAACCTTTAGTTCTTTTCAATTTGTAAGAGTGATTCTTATAAAAGAACAATTGAAATAATCACAACTCAATGTACTAAACCAGAAACAGAACTGTTGTTCAGTGAAGGTTAGGGAAATGATAGCAATAGGCATTGAGTTCCAGAGCATTTGATGTCAAATGATATGAAAGAACTAAATGGGGACAGTGAGAAGTAGCAAAGATTATATTCAATGAATTGACCAGAAAAACTCTCAGCTCCCCCTGACACCATGATGCAAGGATTATGCTATGCAACACACTGTTCTACATGCAGACTATGCACCAATGATATATGAGGCAAGTATGCACTCAATTCAAGTTTATGCATCCAAATTCAGTTCAACATATAGCAAGAGAAGAGCATCAGATATGCAGAATTGAATTCAATAGCTAAGTCTGGAATGCAGACTGATCAGCTAGGCATGAAGAGATCATACATCAACCAAGCAAATCAACATGAAATTCACACTTTTCATATTCACAAATTCAGATGATGGAATTTAAACATGGAGTTTTGGAACTGACCTGAATTGTGCTATCATGGGGTTTTCATTCTTGAGTGCCTTGGTTAACCCCTTTTATTTCTCCCACCAAGGCACACCTGCAAGATAAAATCAAGTTGATCCTGTAGGAACCCAAGCAGCCTTGGGTCCTGTATTATCCCTAACAGGTGTTCTGAAAAGTATCTTAGCAGTATTATAATCATAGCCCATCATCTTATGGATGGACAAGGAATAACCGAATTGACCAGGCTTACCATGATAACTAACAGAATTTAAGTTCCTTTTATGCACCTTATTCTAAGCATTAAATTCATGTGCATGGACATTAAAATTTCTGTTGTGTGCATGGACATTTTATTTTCTGAACCCTGCCACCCAGCACTCAAAGGCTTTGTGGCCAGGTTTTCCACAATTAAAGGATGAGAATTTCACAAATTGTTTAGCATGTAATTTGACAGCATGAGGGTTAATATGATTCTTCTGAACATGCCAACAGTCCTTGACTGTGTGGCCATGTTTTCCACATTCAAAACATGAAGAATTCATTTCTTTGAAAACATATCTATTTCTATCAAGCACATTCTTGTTTGCAGGGAATTTTGCAATTTCAGAATTAAATTTCTTTTCCTGAACGTTGCCTTCGAGTGACCAGCACTGAACAGCAACATATCCCATTTTTCCACAATTATAACAATAAATTTTCCTTCTTTGAAAAACATGATTTTTAGCAGGAATTTTCTGTGCAGTAGCAGCAGCTAGGTCATCTAATTCAAGCAGCTTACACTCATCCATCATATGACCTATCTTATTACAATAAAAATATTACATATTCTTTTTCTTTTTAAACTAAATTTTATGAGAAGATTTTTCACAATAATTTTCCTTTTTCTTTTGTTCAGTCCTGTGCTTATTGTTCTGAGATTTCTTAGATGAAATACATTTTGAAGTACTAGCACAGTCTGAACTTTTCACAAATGTAAGTTGTTCCTTCCCTTTAGCAAATTTTGACAGGGAGGTTTTTAGATCTTCAATTTCAGAATTCAAATCAGCAGTATTAGCTTCAAAACTTGCAATATCAATTTCACAGGAAATAACTTGTTGATGCAAAGCATCATTTAGACTTTTGAGGGTGTTGATTTCCTGTTTCAATCTTTGTTCAGATTCAGTTTTCTTTTCTTGCAATGATTCATTTTCAGATTTCAAATTATTCATTTCTTTTCTTAAATTTTTATTTTCAGATTTTAATTTCTTGGACACTTTAAATAGATTTTCATACATCATTATCAATTCATCAAAAGAAACTCCTTCTGATCCGGAGCTTACCTGAGATGAGGTTTCCTCATCATCATTTCCCCGATTGGCCATTAAGCATATTGACTTTTCTCCTTCTTCAGCACTGTCCGAGGTGTTCCCTTTGAGTTTCGAGAATTCTGGACAGTCAGCCTTCGTGTGGCCAACCTTCCTGCATTTGTAGCAAACGTTAGTGTCAATATTCTTAGCAGGATTAGAATTATACCTTATTTGCCTTCTGCCATCACCATGCTTTCCTTCTCTTTTTCTCAGGAATTTCCTGAAATCACTGATCACCCTTTCAATGTCTCCATCAATTTCAGACCGCGAGAGGCTATTTTCTCGCTTAATGATCCACTATGGCTGGATCTGTTTGCTTTTTTGGAGCCAGCCTTCAGCACAATTGGTTCCATTGCAAATAATCTGAAGAAACAGAAAAACTGAGGCAGCTAGACCAAATGAGCAAGGCAAGGCACTGAGTCGGAGAGCCAAAATAACGAACACAAAAAGCACACTATGAAATGCACCAACCAGAAATGCACTAAACCAGATGATCAAAGTAAAGCAGTAAGATAGTGAAACAAGTCAACGAGCAGAAGAAGCCCACTCTGATGTGCACCAAAACTAGCAGATCCTCTACAGATTGTTAGATCTGATAGATCAGAGACCCGCTCTGATACCAAGTGTTGGGTTCGGTGCTATGTATTCAGAGGGGGGGTGAATGAATATAGCCTATAAAAATTTTGCCCAATTAACAACTAGAATGCTAACAAGACAGATTAGATAATCTGAAGGGTAAATAAATCTTCTGTTCAACCTGTAAGCAAACAGATGGAGCGCCTCTATGCAAACATCTAGCGGAAGCAAAAACATATAGAGAAATCAAACCACTGCACAGAGGTTTTTAGGTGGTTCGGTCCAGCAGACCTACATCCACCCCACACTCAACCCGAGTGTGGCTTCCTGCTAACTCACAGCTTGAACAGTTGGGCATCACAGCTTGCCTTACATCAGCTGGGCAACACAGCTTGCCGTCCGAGGAATCCTCCTCGCCCCGCTGAGCAACACAGCTTGCTGTCCAGTGGAATCCACCACTGCAAACCGCTGGGGATTACAGCTTACCCATCCAGAGGCAGCACCTCTGCAAATCGCTGGGCAATACAGCTTGGCCGTCCAGTGGAATCCTCCACTGCCCGCTGAGCAACACAGCTTGCTGTCCAGAGGAGTCCTCCTCTGCAACGCTGGCTAACAGCTTGAAGGAAAGTATAAAAAGGAAAGAAAAAACAAGATGAACAACAATCGGAAAGCTGTAAACATAAAGCATAATATGGCTCTCAAAGAGCTGACTGGCCTGGATTTGATCCACGGTCCAGTGAAGACTGAGCTTCAGACAACCTCTCTCACACTCCTCTTCTTATAATCTCACTCTCTCTTTCTCTTCACTTCTTTCTTCTTCTGCTATCTTTACTCTTCTTCTTCTCTTCTGCTGGATCGAAGTCTCTGCACTTTTGCTCTTATACTTCTGCTCTCAAAGATTCGATCAACCTTCAACTGAGGATGAAGGCTTGTATATATAGCAGCAGCAGCAGCAGCAGCCAGGGCGTGTACTCTCCACATCTCCCGCCCAAAAACCTTGGACCACGTGTCAATCTCTCAGTCAGCTTCAGCACACGTGTCACGATCATGTCTGCCCTTCATTAGCCTCCACGAGCAGAGCTCCTGTCAGACAGAGTATCGGAATATCAGGTTAAGTGAAGAGCTCTGTATAGACTTGTAAAGACGATCATGATGTATAGACTTGTAATGTAAAATGCATTGTCGCACGGGAGCATATGAAGTTTCAGGGGAGCATCTATAGCCTCTGGACAGCATCACCAGCGTCAGGGGAGCATGTGGAACACATGTTGTCTCTGGGGAGCAATCGCTGCTCCAGGGGAGCATCCTCAAAGTTAGGGAAGCATTAGCAGTCACTGGAGGGCATACTCGGTCCCAAGAGAGCATCCAGGGGGACAGGCGAGCATGCACGTCTGATGTACAGACTCTACCAATGTATAGACTTGGTGGATAGTGATCCATAGCCAAACGGATGTACAGACTTCACTGTGAATGCATGAACAGTGAATGAGTGTATAGACTTTATAACTCATACTGTAAAATGCAGTGTATAGACATGAAATGAACGCTGCATGATCGAGCCTAACCAATGTATAGACATTACAATGCTCATCCACTGAATAGACTTCACAGTGCTCAATCAGACTTCACGATGCTCAATCACCCTTGAAGATGTGAGCGAGACAGTGCATGGACTTCAAAAGCTTGAAGGCCCAATGTACAGACTTTGAAGAGTCTGAACCAATGTACAGACTTGTCGATGCAAGGCCAATGTACAGACTTACTCGAGTGAGACGATGACCAAGACGATGCAGCTACAGTGATGTACAGACTTGGCATGAGACGCTGAGAAAGACGGTGGATGTACATACTTCTAAATGTACAGACTTTCCACCGACCAATGTATGGACTTGCTCAGCCTGAGGCACTGTATAGACTTTATGCGTCTCTGCCCAATGTATAGACATCATATATGCAGTGCTGTGCAATGTACATACTTCATATATGAAGTCACTCGCTGTACATACTTCATATCAGACTTAGAATGCAACGCATGAAGCAGTGAATAGACTTTGAGTGCAACCAATCTCCAAACTTGATGGTGTGCTGTGCAAACATGCTAAGATGCAATGTATAGACTTATGCGAGCATGCTGCAGACTTGAGACACACTCACAGCGTTGACGCTGCATGAGACACTAAATCAGATATAACACATCAAGGATATCAATCATGGCACACTCATGCAATCTCCACAGACTAAATCAGATATAACACACTCAAGCATTCAAATCAACATGCCATCATCATAAAGAACACATAATATCATAATGCACTCACTGTGTTGCAATCATCAAAATAAAATAGCATTGCTATCATCAATTCAACATAGCACATGCTTGTGCCTAAGGGGCACAACAAGAACTCGGACTTCTCGGTTGAGGATCCGCATCGGCCTTTGCTCATAAGTAAGATCCCTTTGAATCATCAAATCAGCATGGTCGATGACGTGAGAAGGGTCGTGCACATATTTCTTCAGCATAGATATATGAAATACATTGTGCACTTCTGAGAGTTGAGGAGGTAAGGCAATACGGTAAGCCACCTCGCCCACTCTTTCCAATATTTCAAATGGACCGATAAACCTTGGTGTAAGCTTGCCCTTAACCCCGAATCTTCTAATACCTCGGCCGGGAGATACCTTGAGAAATACATGGTCACCCACTTGAAATTCCAAATCTCTCCTTCTGTTATCAGCATAAGATTTTTGCCGGCACTGAGCTACCTTGAGTCTCTCTCTGATAAGGTGTATCTTTTCAGTTGAATCTCTAACCATATCCAGGCCTAGAAGTTGTCTTTCACCGACTTCATCCCAGCATATTGGAGATCGACAACTCCTACCATAAAGCGCCTCGAAAGGTGCCACATGGATACTGGCTTGGTAGCTGTTATTGTAGGCAAATTCGGCTAGGGGTAAGTGGTCATGCCAGCTTCCACCAAAATCTATAATGCATGCCCTTAACATATCTTCAACAACCTGATTTATTCTTTCAGTCTGATCATCTGTCTGGGGATGAAAAGCAGTGCTAAAGTTGAGTTTTATTCCCAGAGAGTGTTGTAGACCCTTCCAAAAATGAGAAGTAAAGCGCGGGTCTCGATCAAATACTATAGACACAGGAATTCCATGCAATCTAGTAATCTCCTTGATATATAAGGTAGCAAGAACATCAACCGACTATCGACTCTTGATAGGCAAGAAATGAGCCGATTTAGTAAGGCGATCGATGATCACCCAAATTCCATCATATCCGCCCCTAGACCTGAGCAAACCCATAATGAAGTCCATACCGATGTCTTCCCATTTCCACTTGGGGATATCTAGTGATGCAGTCTTCCAGCGGGCTTCTGATGTTCCGCCTTCACCTGTTGGCATGTCAAGCATCTAGACACAAAGTCTGCTATCTCCCTTTTCATGTTGGGCCACCAAAAGGTTCTTTTTATGTCTTGGTACATCTTCGTGGCTCCAGGGTGGATCGTATACCTCGATCGGTGAGCTTCTTCAAGAATCCTCTTCTTCAGCTCAGGACTGTCTAGTACACATGTCCGTTCATGGTATAATAATATGCCATCGAGTGCCAACTTGAAATCAGATTTCTCGTCCAGCTTCTCTTTTATTTCCACTAGGGTAGGATCTACTTCTTGCAACCTCTTGATTTCAGCTAGCAAATCCGGATGCACACTTATGAGAGATAGAGTAATACACCCGTCATTCTCATCCATGCTTATATTGAGTTCAGAGAATTTTTCCAGCAGCTTCCATTCTTGAACCATACAGTTGGCTACTAGGGCTCTCGGCTTCCGACTAAGAGCATCTGCTACAGAATTAGCCTTACCAAGATGATATTGTATAGTAAAGTCAAAATCTTTGAGATACTCAAGCCAACGCCTTTGTCGTATGTTCAACTCCTTCTGAGAGAATAGATATTTAAGGCTTTTATGATCGGAGTATACGGGGAATTACTCTCCGTAGAGATAGTGCTTCTAGATCTTTAAAGCCAATGCCACTGCGGCTAGTTCCAAATCATGCACATGGTAGTTTTCTTCATGCTTCTTTAATTTCCGGGAAGAGTATGCAATGACTCTTCCATTCTGCATCAATACACATCCGAGGCCGATACCAGATGCATCGGTATATACCTTGTACTTCTCTCCTTCAATTGGTAGAGATAAGACCGGAGCAGTAGTCAAGAGATCCTTCAAAGTTAGGAAACTCTTCTCACAGTCTTCACTCCATTTATAAGGCACTTCCTTGTGAGTCAATATGGTAAGAGGGACAGCAATCTTGGAGAAGTCCTTAATAAAACGCCGGTAGTAGCCAGCTAGACCCAAGAAGCTACGAACCCCAATTTTGTACGGCTTTGACCTTCGCAGGATCAACAGAAATTCCATTCTTTGATATGACATGGCCTAAGAAGGACACTTCTTCAAGCCTGAACTGGCATTTACTGAATTTGGCATATAGCTTGTTGTCTCGCAATATCTGTAATACTTTCTTGAGATGCACTTCATGATCTTCTTTAGTTTTTGAATAGATGAATATATCATCGATAAAGACCACAATAAATTGGTCTAAATAATGCCAGTAGATGCTGTTCATCAACTGCATAAAAGTTGCGGGGGCATTTGTTAGTCCAAAAGGCATAACAGTAAATTCATAATGCCCATACCTGCTTCGAAACGCAGTTTTATAAATATCTTCTTCTTTAATCCTCAATTGGTGGTAACCAGACTGAAGATCAATTTTGGAGAAGTAATTAGCTCCAGATAATTGGTCGAACAGCTCATCAATTCTCGGCAGCGGGTAATTGTTCTTGATTGTAAGATGGTTCAACTACCGATAATCAATGCATTGCCTCAATGTTCCATCCTTCTTTTTAACAAAGAGCACGGGTGCTCTCCAGGGGGAAGTACTCGGCCTAATGAAACCCTTTTTTAATAAATCCAGCAGCTGCTCCTTTAGCTCCTTCAGTTCAGCGGGAGACATCTTGTAGGGTGCCTTAGAAATAGGACCGGCACCAGGAACAATGTCGATTGTGAATGACACTTCCCTTTTCGGGGGTAAACCAGGCAATTCTTCTGGGAATACATCTAGAAAGTCTCGAATCACTCGGATGTCTTCAATTTCAGTCTTCTCGATTTCCGTGGCAGTCACAAAAGCTATGAAAGCCACACATCCTTTACTCACAAGTTTGCTAGCTCGAAGAGCTGAGATTAGAGGGGGTCTCTTCCGAGGGCTAACATAAACCAACTCGGGATAATCCGCAAAAGTTATCTTGCCGTGTCGGCAATCTACCGTTGCTTGGTAGGTGGATAACCAGTCAGCGCCTAGTATGACATCATAATCCTTCATATCAAGGCGTATAAGGTCGACCGGCAGATTGCTACCTTGAACCATAACCTCACAACTTGGGTAGTGATGCATGATATCAGACTTATTTCCGAGAGGTGTAGATATTACTAAATCTAACAATTCATGTTCTTTAGAAAATGAGGCAGTAAATCTCTTGGAAACAAATGAATGAGTTGCCCCAGTATCAAATAGAACTTTAGCAGGTTTAGAGCAAACAGTTAATGTACCTTCCACGATTCCTCCTTCCATGGGTTCCGTCCCTTAAAGAGCTTGTAGACGGCCATGTTTTTTTACTAGATGCTTCTCGTCTTTGTTGGCTTGTTCCTTCATCAAGGGGCAGTCGGGGATTCGATGCTCTCGACTCCCACATCGGAGACACGCTCCCAGTTTCCTCCAGCATTCCTCAGTCTTATGACCAACCTTGTCACAATACTTGCAGATTTCCTTGGAAGGTGTGATGGCGGAGGAAGGCTTATTGTCGATAGTGGAGAAGGGCTTGTTGCTTTTATGGAACCTCTTCTCTTTGGAAAATTCTCCTCCATTGAAGAATCACTTCTTGCCAAATGGTGGTTTGATGTTTCCCGGACTTGTGACGGTTTCCTTCTTGTCCTTGCATCCAATCCTTTCAGAGAATTCAGTGGCATCTTCTAGCAATTGAGCACGCCGAACTATTTTTGAATAGACTTAAATGTCTATCGGCACAAGCTATGTAATATATTGGGGCCAAAGCCCGTTGAGGAATCTCCTTGCCTTCATCCTTTCCGTACACACCAAGTGGGGTGCATATCGGGAAAGTCTTGAGAATTGGGTATCATATTCGGCCACCTTCAGGCTCCGTTACTTTAACGCGGCAAATTCCGCGGCCTTCTTCTCTTGAACACGGTCAGAAAAATACTTGCTGTTGTAGTGTTCAACAAACTCCGCCCAGGTGACATGGTTGTCGGGCAGTGTTACTTCTACGGATTCCAACCAGCATCGAGCATCCCGTTCCAGTTGGAACGTAGCCAATAGAACCTTCTCTGCATCCGTACATTGCATTACATGGAAGATCCTCTCAATTTTCTTCAGCCAATTCTTGGCATCATCGGGGTCCATCGAACCCGTGAATCTTGGTGGGTTCATGTTACGAAAATCCCGGTGAAGCTCACCAGCTCCACGGTGAGCACCGCCAGCACCGCCTTGCGCCACTTGCTGTAGCGCTTGCATAAGTCCTTGCACAGTGCACTGCACCTCGCACCATTGTGCTCTTTCAGCGGCCATAATCCTACAAAAGAATTAAAGTGTAATAAATATTGAGTTTTTGGGTTAAAGATCACTTGTCGTTATTAAACTTAACCCATGGCTTTACCCATCTCACCAGGTAAGATCTAAACCAAACAATTCTATTGTTAGACTTACCTAGGAATCTTACAAGGTAAGATCTAAACCTATCCTTAGACATTTCCATCTTTATACTCAGGTTTTTACCTAAGAAATTATGATCCTAGGCTCTGATACCAAGAAAGAGCTGTCACGTCCCGAGCGCAGAAGCTTACCCGTGGCGCGATAGTCCTTTATATAGAACCAAAGTGATCTAGCTAATTAGTGGAGATCTTCCTTAGACAATTTAAAGAGTGCGCAAATGACTAAGCAAATTACTAAGCTTAGACTTGAAACTAACATAAATAGTTTGAGCTATCGATTATTACAACTAACCAAAATGTCAAATTCGTAGAATCAACTACTAGTCCTCACTCCTTTATTAGTTTTGATCAAAGGAAATACAAATGACATAACTGGATAATACAACTGACATACGTAGGGTTATATTTAACACAAAATAGTGGAATTATAATAACACAATTGACAACACAATTAACATGACAATTGATGACTCCATTTCTACACTCATCACTCAGACTCATTCCCTTCCGAGTTCTGGTTGTCATCCAAATCACTTGAAAATGTTAGAAGCAACTGGATGAGCGAATCGCTCAGTAGGATTTACATCTCAAGATTTAACATACTTTAAGTGGTTTAAAAGTTCAATCAATGTTGGTAAATCTATGCAGGTAGGCAAGTAGATTACAAGGATTGTAAAATTGACAAGAGTAGTGTAGGAATAACAAGTGAGAGTATACAGATTCCAACTTCAATAAGCAAGAGAGATCAAGCAATAACTGGAATTAACAATAATTTTTCGAAGAAGGTAAGAACTCATGTCAAGCAAGTAATAGTAAGCAATGTAATTTCAAGCATGTATAACTGGAATTGGCTATTTATCAATTTCATTCAAGTAAATACTTTTACCCTTCTGCGGACCTCAAGTCAATCGATCAAGTAATATCACGTGAATGAGTGGAATGTCTAAATTCTAGCAAGCAAGTACTCTGGTGCAATGCCAAACACCGTGGTCAATAAACTCCCATTGGCACAAGTACCTTCGGGTGCTCCTCCCAGGACCAGACCGGGCCCTATATGTACATCATTAGTCATGTTTGTCAACATCCACTCTCTTTTATAGCCAATATGGAATTTCAAGGTTTGACCAGTATGATATATAAGGCGAAATTATGGAATGGAATGCAAGGGCGCATTGATATGTAGGGACGAACTAGGAGTGGAAACCAGTACCGTTTGATACACGAAAAAAACTAGATAAGAGAGGTGCCTTATGGGCCACCTGACTTGTTTAGAAACGACACCCTCACTGTGGGATGCCCTTTCTGGGAACTATACAGGGTTTAGAGGACCCTGTCAGGAGTTAAATGGCACCTCTCAGGCTGCCATCTATCAGTGGAGATGGTAAAAGTGAAAGCCTAACGATCACGTCAATGCGGTGAACAGGCTGCGTCGACTCAGCAGTTCATCGCGTCAACGCGGTGAACAGGCTGCGTCAACCCCTCAGTTCAAATCTGCTCAAAATGGCTTCCTGGAATGCCCCATCGTGTTAACGCACTGAGCCGGCTGTGTTGACTCAGCAGTGCATTGCGTCAATGCCATGAACAGGCTGCGTTGACTCTGCAGTTCATCGCGTCAACGCGGTGAACAGGCTGCGTCGACTCAGCAGTGCATCGCGTCAACGCGGTGAACAGGCTGCGTCGACTCAGCAGTTCATCACGTCAACGCGGTGAACAGGCTGCGTCGACGCAGCAGTGCATCGCGTCAACGCGATGAACAGGCTACGTCAACCCCTCAGTTCAAATCTGCTCAAAATGGCTTAAGGTATTAATCTTTGATTAAGCTAGGGTTAACTAGACGATTAGTTTAATATCATGCAGTTAGAAGGCACCCATGGGGCTGCCATCTCTTAGAAGAAGGAGCCCTTGGGTCTGCCACCTTCTATTAGAAGGCGCCCTAAGGGCTGCCATGAAATTTTAATGGGTGTTAAATGATAAAACTTGCGGTATACGGATATATCGTATGGATATGAAGTAAATTCAAACCAATTACCCTAGATTGAAAG
The DNA here is from genome assembly GCA_022559845.1 of Amorphophallus konjac. Classification (NCBI taxonomy): domain Eukaryota; kingdom Viridiplantae; phylum Streptophyta; class Magnoliopsida; order Alismatales; family Araceae; genus Amorphophallus; species Amorphophallus konjac. Next base: position 254,327,234 of record CM040121.1, read on the forward strand.
TAATACATGGTAATCATCTTGGGTATAAGGCTAATACATGTTAATTATCTTAGGTATGAGACTAATACATGCTAATCATCCTAGATTTAAGCTAACACTTGCTAATTATTCTAGATATGAGACTAATACTTGCTAATTATTCTGGGTATAAGGCTAATACATGCTAATTATCTTTGGTATGAGGCTAATACATGCTAATCATCTTAGGTATGAAGCTAATACATGAGAAACATGATGTATACACTTTATATCTATTTGCTAAACTTGCAATTGAGAGGGGTTTTGGGTTTGTATGTTTATGTTGCTATTAATGTAAGTTCTTGAGATTTTAGTCTTTCTTAGCCCTTTACATACTTTTCAGATCTTCATTTCAATTTTATGTCTTCTCCAAACTTGTTCATCCTTAAGTGCTCTACATTTCCTTATTCTAGCTATTACTCTAACTCCTCTCCGTTTTCAAGTTATTGTATGTTTTTCCACTTGCTATCCTGGCACATTATTATTCATCCGAGTTGATACTTTCTTTTGTTCCCCAGTTCTCATGCCCTTCCAATCCTCTTTTCTGTCTGAGTTCTTCATAAAAGTTCTTCCTCTTTTGTAGATCTAGATTGTCTTCATCTACCACTTCCTCCAATTCTTCTTAGTTTTTAAGTTATAATTAATTTTTCACGGTTCTGTTTTCTACTCAGTCACTGTTCACTCGCGCCTATAGATCTCGGTTTTTAACATTTTTCACCTTCTTCCTCTCATTTTCTCTCTCTGTACTCTTCATAAAACTTCTTCCTAACCCTCCAATATACAACTTTCTCTTCTGTCACATATTCTCATTCTTTCTATATTTTACGTTATTCTCCTTCTTAGAACCCCCTATTTTTAATATAATTTCATTGTGCTTTCAACTTGGTCTTTTTCAACTTGGTCTTTTTCCATGTTCTTCATCCTCTTGGCTACAATTTCTTCTTTCACTATTTTCAGGTTTTAGTTTCTCTAATATAATATTTTTAACATGGTGGTTTCAGTTTCACAGAAATTGGCATAATGATAGACCCTTTACTAAAGCATGAACTATATCAAATCTGATGTGGTCAATCAACGTAAGACGTGTCGGTAAATCAAGTAACATGGAGATTTAGCCTAACATGTTATTAGGTTAGGTAGGCTAACATATTAATTTAACTCTAATATAACATCTTTATCATAGTGTATATAGAATATGGTGTAGTCATTTAGCGTAAAACATGTCCGTAAAATAAGTAACATGAATATTTAGTTTATCATGTGATTAGATTTGGTAATCTAACTGATTAGCTAACATATTCTAACAGATTAGCTAACATTTTACTTGATCTATGTGAAAGTATGATAGAAATTACTGTAAACATGGTTTATCGCATGGAACATCGCATGGAGATGAGTTAATACTAATTTTTATCCTAGATTAGTTATCTTAGATTAGCTAATGTTTGGTTAAAAGCCTGAGAACACCTACTAAAACATGATGTGTAACCACTAAATACCGCATGGAGATGAGACTAATCACTAATTTTACATGCTAATATAACCTAGATTAGCTATGGTTTCGTTAAAGCTCGAGATCACCTACCTCTGTATGGTGGCAGAAAGGGTATAGGTGGAAGAAGATAGGAAGAAGATCAGCTCCTTCCCTCCTCTACAATGCTTCAGAGAATGCTCCCACGTTCTCTACAGCAAGGCTTCGAATATCAGAGAAAGCATGGGTCTTTGCCTCAATAGAGGGGTATAATATAGGGATTTTAGGATTTTAGGTAGACAGGAGGGGAACCAGATCTGAAATAATAGCATCCCATAGTGCAATGCCAACTTAAACATGCTGTTCGTATCTTGTTACGAAGTGCTGTACGTAGGGGCGCACTATTCATAAGTTAAGATTCTAAATTAAACTTCAAAGATTTTTATCTTTAAAAATTTACTGAGTTAATTTATGAAATTTCATAGGTGAGATCCTTACATTTTTCTCTGTTTTTACATATAATTTTTTTAAAAAAATTCTTTTTAAATAAAAATAGTACTATTCACATCACTATTCATGTTTAGGAAATAACGACCTAACATATGTGGTTATTTAGTGAATAACGACCATGCATTGGTCGTTACTTCTTTTGGAGCATTTTTCTATCACCCTCTAAGGACCGAAATTGGATATATATCCTTTCCATCCTTATGTATCTACTTTAGTTGAATAACGACATCTTATACGTCGTTATTTCGTGAGTAACGGCCTAATAACGGTCGTGATTTTGAACGGAGACTTTTCTATTCGCTCTACACTAACCAAAATTATCTATATACCCTTTCTCACTTCCTAAATTATGTTTATCTTTTAACACTTCATATATATACCCTTATTTCTTCAAAATAATGATATAATGTAAAAGTTGAAATGTGAAATTTTCTAAATTATGAAAATATGATTTGGCATCTTGAAAAATTGATGTTTATCCTTTAAAACCATATCTATATAACCTATTTACTATTTCTTTAGAATAGTGTAATAAGATGTATTATTAATTTCCTAAGTGATTGAAATATAAATTGGCATTTCCTAAAATATAATTTTGCATCTTCTACAGTATCTATTATTTTTTGAATTATTAATTAAATGATTTTAAATGGTTAATCAAATAGAATTAAAATATGGGTTCAATAGTTAAATATATATATATATATATATATATATTTTATTCGTACATTTCTATTTTAATTTCCCGGGTGTTACATCGACCGTCCAGAACAGTCTAGTGATCCATCCTCAACTCAGGTAAGCTCTGACTCCGAGGACTTCACCTTTAAAGAGCTTATAGAAGCCTATGATGATTTAGCCAAGCACTACTAAAAGTTAAAATCAGATAATAGAAATTTGAAAAAGGATTTGAAGATAAACAGTCAAGGTGAGAGTTCTTTCTGTAAAAATTGTTCACTTTTGAAGAGCTTAATGACACTCTTACCATTGACTTGGATATGCATAAACAAACCATTGCATGCCTAAGAGATGAAAATAGAATCCTTCAAGCTGAGATAAATAGATTGGAAGAAATTGTGAGAAAGCTTCAAGGTAAATCTAAATCTACATTAAATGATCAAGGCTTGACTGAGAATAAGGTTCTTGAAGAAAAAAATCAGAATCTAAAGAGTGAGAATGAAAATCTGAAAAAGGAAAACATTGAACTGCTTGCTAAGTAAAAGGCATGTGAAAAAGGCAAGGAAGTAAACACTGATGAAATAGAAAAATTGAGTGTTCTGCAAAAAGAGTTTGATCATTGCAAATCTGTCAATGTGTTGTTGAACGAATAACTGGCCGAATGTGAGGTAGATCTGGCCAATACAAATCAACATATCTCCTCACTTGAAAATGAGATTCAAAATCTAAACAACACATTGTCAAAATTTATGGAAGTATAGCAAAATCTGGACAGATTATTGGGGACGAAAGTAAACCTCCAAATGCAAGGTTTGGGCTATAAAATTGTAAACAAAAAGAATTTTGGAAGTAAGCTATATACATCTTTTGTTTCTAGTTCAACTGAAGCCCAAACCTCTAAAGCACCTTCAAGACAATTTGATGTTCAGAAAAATAAAAAACACAACAAAAATCAGAAAAAGAAAAGTTTTAGGCAAAAATAGAAAAAATGATTTTGTTGATGTTGACATGCATGTTAGGAAACCTAATGCTAAACATCATGTTTTCCATAAAATAAATGTTCATTATTATTATTGTGGTAAACATGGTCACATCATGCATGATTGCTTTATCTTGAGGGATGATGGACTTAGAAAAGGAAAGAATAGAAGAAATAATGCAGCAAGCACTGACAAAGGGAAGATCCACACTGGGAGGAAGCATGCTAAGCACACTTCCGGTCAGAAGCCTGGAAATGGCCTGATGCATCGACGCAGTCCACAGAACAGGTCGATGCACCTTGAGGCCAGAAAAAGAATATTTCCTCCTCACTGTTCCCACTGTGGAAAAATTGGCCACAAGGTCCAAGACTGCTGGCATCTGAAGGGAAGGTATAAATCTCAGTCTAGAAATGTCAAAAGGGGTAACCTTCAAATCCACCCTGACGAGCCTAATGCACCTGCACATGCACATGCACATGACCAAACCTATTGTGCATTGCTTTTACTATGGAAAAATTGGACATGAGATGTATGACTGTCATACAATGAGGGGAGATGACTTGACTACAATGAGAAAGAGAAATGCAGTTGTAAGTGGGACTAACCTTTCAGGACCCAAGCCAGCTTGGGTATCTAAAGTTTTCAAATGAGAATTTTGGGTGTAGGGTGCCTTGGAGCTCAACAAAAGATGATCAGGTGAATAAGAGCTCAAGACATAGGTATGTAAATAAACCTTTTAATTCATGTTAAATCTGCATGTTAGGGTTATCATGAGTCATTGCATTTAGAATTACCTTCATGTTCTCAATAAATCCTGCATATCTAAAAACTCTCATGCTCCATCTAAATTCCCCCATGGTTAAAAGTTTGAAAGATTTTGTCGTTGAAAATGACTGAGTCTCTGGTATATCAAAGGTGTATGTCAAAGTGATGAGCTAAGCTTGTCAGGAAGACAACACCTTGTGTGAGGTGATCCTTGGATCTAAGTTCTCCACCTAGTACTAGAATTCAGAAATTGATGTGCTTAAATCTGTTCTGCTGATGGAATTAATTTGATGTTGAGTTGATGTATGTTTCTTGCTAATCAGCCATATGAAATACTTGATCATTGCTTTTGATGATGTCTGCCGTGGCGGCATCTATTTCAACTCATCACTCATGTGGGCATTAATTTCCATAAATACTGTACAAAGGGGGAGCTTAAGATTTGGTGTCAGACTTTGAGTTTCAGCTCTGAATTCATTATAAGTATTTTGTGCTTGCATCATTTTGTTGTCTCATGCACTCCAATGCATAATCAATTGGCATCCCCTCTATTGCACCAAGTGTTCATGTAAGTCATAGGCTGCATATACCATTGCCAACCCATGCATGTGTTAAGGGGGATTCAACATCAAATCCCGTCTACATCACTGCACATTCTTGTTGACATCATGCATAGACAACATGTTCTTAGGGGGAGCTTGTCCAACCTTGTAAACTCTGTTAAAAACCTCTTGCTGGTCTTATCTTACCCATTCCAGTCTAAGCTCAATGCATATCCTCATGGGGAGTATTCTCTATCCATACTTGCTCTAGTTGATGCTCTCCACTCATACAACACTCTCTGGTTGACACAATGGCTGATATCCGTTTGTGATTCACCTTAGATTTGAATTACCTCGAACTTCTTGGAGAATCTTCTATCTGTCATTAAGATTGCTAATCAAAGTAAATCCTTAAGAAGAATCTTTTTTTATAGAGTTTTATGACTGCCTTGAACATGAAAGCTTTTGGTTTAAAGTTATTGATTTCTTGAGCCTTGATGTTTAACGTTCTTGAAAATGTTTGTTTTCGGGCTTAATATACTTTAACTAGCTTTTCATGTTTTGACATCTAATGCCTTTTTGAATCTAAAAGCTTATCCTTAGTACAAAGGCATCTTTGATTAAGGAACTTCAGTCTAGTATTATTTTTAAACATTTGTCAAAACTGAAGATTTCTAAAATGGGGCTACAATGAAAGCAATGAACTAGCCCTGCTGAGTAACTGGGGATATTGGCGTCTGATAAACGTATATCCTTATGCAAAAGGCTTGTGCTAAGTTCAGTGCTCTGAGGCAGAGCAATAGCATTGGGTTCACTAAGAAACATGGTTCCTTCACCAAAGAAGTGAAGAGGACAGCGTTGTAGATCATTAAAAATCCACTACTAAGAATAAGAATGGGAAAAGAGGGAGAAAAGGGGAGCATGCGAGGATGCTAAGGGGAATGTGATCGCTAGAGACGCGAGGGCCTCAAAGGATATAACAATAATAAAATGGAGGGATCGCGAAAAATACCTCAAATGCGGGGATTGATGTGAGTTCTTTCCTTCTCTTCCAATCGGCCGGCCGATGAAGAGAGTTTTCCTTGATTGATTACCCTTGCAAAACAATAACAAACACCAATAAAGATATGGATTAGAAATCAAGGTGAGTGTAGCATCAAATTCATGATAGAGATGAGCATGAAAAATTATGTATAAGAACACACCTTGTTGGGTGTTGGCCCTTAAACCCCTATGCAAAAGGGTAGGTAAAAGATGATGTGTGATGAAGAACAGATGGAGATATGATGCATGATATGAAATATGAAATAAGCGCAATAGTTGCACTATGGAATCTCAACGTGGTTGAGGTGAGAAATTAACAGAAGATGATTTGATAAAGAGAAAAGAAAAAATATGATGCATGAACTAATGCAGATGAAAACAGCGATAATAAAGAGAAGAGGACAGAGGAGCATGGGATTTCTCTTTTGGCTTTGATGTTTGTTTGGGAAGAAGACTCAATAGGGATGAAGCAATGTAGTGCAGGGGAACATCCTCCTTCAGCCAGTAATGACAGCAATTCCCTGTAAAAGATTGAAAATCTGAATCCCTGTAACAGAGCCGCAGGAGCTCTATTAATAGGGCTCAAAACAAAGATTTGGGAAGATAAGAAAGGGCAAGACCCTTCCACGGCAAGGACTCCAGTTTCCAATTGAGCAAGATGACCAAACATAGCAGGGAACTTCTCCAGGAAGGCTGCGTTCGAGCAGGACACGAAAGGTGAAAGACGACCTAGATAAGGGCGTCAATTCAAAAATTGACGACCTACCGTAGGGCGTTAATTCAAAACGCGACCGGGACAAAGGCGTCAACTCTTGGATCATTTTTAGAAATAAATGTTTCTTTTATTTGAAAATTATGAAAGACGCCTGAGTTGGAGGCGTTATTTAAAAACACGCCCCAGAGAAGGACGTTAATTCTTATTTTTGAACATTTATATTCTTTTTGAAAAATGGGAAAATTCCAGGAATTGACGCCCTGCACTACGGTCGTCCTTTCACTAAGACACGCCCTAGGTCAGGTCGTTAATTAAAATGCGCCCTTAATTAAGTCGTTAATTCAGAAAACAATGGAGAAAAATGCCTAGAAAATCCAAAAAAATAGGGAAAAATAAGAGAAAGGAGGAAAAAGGGTGAAATCCAAGAAAAGTGGGAAAAACCACTCAAATAAAGGTAATTTGAGGGTCAAATTGGGACATTACAAGACAAGGCAATATGAGATGCACTCACAGTAACGTCAATTTTGGCGTGTCTACAGCTGCCCCGCCTTGGCGTCTGCTTTACAAGGGAGCAGAGCGAACTGAAAAGTAGATGCCAAGGTGTGATGAGACACGCAATCAACATCACTTGATGAGAATTAAATCAAAAGCTTGAGATGAAGCAATCCCGAGAAATTCAATGAAATCAACGATGTTTGGATAGAAGAGGGAGTGTGCACGCGGGCACGACGAAGAATGATCAACTTCCAGCGCGGTGGAAGTACCCCAGGTCACAAACCTGTAGGTTTCACCATTGGGGAGCGATTACCAGCCAATGTGGACGTGCTGCAGCCAAGGTGGATCAAAGGAAAAGGATTGAGATAAGATGATAGAAATTCAACAAGGAGCTTTCGAGAAAATGACCCAAAACAGCGACAAAATGAACTGAGGATTCCATTCAGCAATGAATATCTCATATCTGGAAAGATTAAGATCAATTGACTCTCCAAATCAGCTTATCAGAATGATTTTTCAATGTTGTTTCAAACTCCTATATGAATGCATGCTGAGTTTAAAAGGAAAAATTAAAACAAATGAAAATAGAAGATAATCAAGGATAATATTGTTAAACTGCCAAGACTGGGTCAGGAAACCAATTATGCGAGCCGATACTAAGCCGAAGCCCATTTATCCACGCATCAACTCGCAAAAAGGGAACCATCGTCCCCAGTCTTGGACGGCTCAACGGCCTATCCGTGTGACTAAGACTCCTCTGGAATCATCATTGTTTTTGATGAAGGGGAACTCAAATCCCAGATTTACCAAAGTCACAAGGTCCCTGATATAATCTAGTAGCGTATGTAACATATAGTAGAATGCATACAGGGGGGATGGTGATAGCAATGAGCATGGGGGAACTGAGAAATGAGGTGCAAGCACCGTGGGGCTTGGATGATGATGCCCAGTCGGTGGGACCAAGAGCTTCTTCCTGCGCTCAAAGATTTATCAGCCAAGATATAAAAGATAACAAGCAATGAATAAGGTATTTAAGCATAGCAAGCATAGCATGAATCAAAGCATCAATAGTAGGTATGTATCATATCATGAATAGCATTCAAGTGTGCACAGCGTGAAAGGCATGAATAACATAGATAGCATCATTAAAGCATAGATAGCATAGCATCATTATTTGTCGTTTGTCATGGGGATGACAACTTGGCTAATCAAGATTTGGAGTTGAATGATCTGATAATGCCCATCGGCGGAGTGATAAGCATGATTTGATAAAAAATGATTTGGAGATGAATAATCGGAGTAATGCGCCGCAAATCAATTGTGAACATGGGAAGAATCAAAAGGTAGATGGCAATGAATGGAGAGGACTCATCCCGTGCTCTTGGTCCTTGCAAAGTTGTTGTTCCTGCAAAAGCACCATCATAAAAATATAATGCACTTTTTTTGGATTTTGAATTGTGCAAATTTTTATGAGTTTTGAAAATATTTGAATTTTTATGTGGATTTTGAAAAATATTTGAATTTTTATTATGAATTTTGAAAATATTCAATTTTTGTTGGATTTTGATCAGGAAATATTCAAATTTTTTTGGATTTTGGCTTAGGAAATATTCAAGTATTTTTGTATTTTTGTATTTTTTATTTTTACATTGTTAATGCAGCATCAAAGGGTGTTTTGAACCACTGACTAGGGGTCCTTGTTCCTTCCCCTTTCACTAAAATTACCCAAAGCCGAGCGTGCATTGAAGGGTGGCGCCCTATGACTGACTGCCCTTGATTAACGGTGCTCCTACCAAGGCCATACCCGAGAAACATTCGGTCTTAGAGGGAGAAGAGAAGAATAATTGAGGATAAGCTTTATGCAGGATGGGAGATGTCGGGACTTGAATTCCTTCCAAGGTGTTTCCCCTCAAAGAGATAGTCTGTTGTGCCGGGGCTTTGTGCCTTTGATTTTTAGACCCTTGACATGCATACGACCAGGGTTTTCCCTGCGGGGACTTTGCCACTCTTGACATGCCATAATTCACAATTTTGCTTTTATCGAAATTTTGACTTGATTTTCATAATAGCCCTTTTGGCGAGATGTATATCATGAAAACTCATATGAAAACTCATATTGATTTTGGGTCAAGACTGCCCCTATTTGAGACTCCCCTCGTATTGGGGATTACCCTGGGTGGGTCATCTCATCCGTCAACCTCTTGCCCCTGCATTCGGCCGAGTAAAGAAGAGAAAAGACTTTCAGATATACTCATGGCATGGCCAAAGTAGGGACGAGGTTTAACCAAAGGAGCCGGCTAAGGATGCCGTGAAGTGTGTGGAATGCCCAGCTAAGGGTTACTCTTAACAAGCGGGGAGAGAATGCTGAATTCCAGCGTGGGGTTTTTATTATCAAAGGTGCTGCAAAAACAAGCCTAAAAGACTGTTTTGAGAATGATTTAGTAAAGATAAAGATTCGACCTAGGATAATGACTACCACTCTTAATCTTGTTAAGAAGCACTTTATTTTGAAAATCATCGTGAAGCAATGAGATAATGATATCATGAAATGAGTACTTACGCCAATATGTTACCTTGCAACCTTTGTAGAAGCAGCTGTCAGAGGCGAGGTTGATCATCGTGGGATAGTCCTCTTTGGCAGTCAAAAAGATTGGAAGCAAAGGGTTTGAAAGTGGCTTAACAAGAATGAGTGGTGCCAAGACCAGACTCAGACGAATAAGGAAAAAAAGGAAGAGAGGCGAGGGTTAGAACTCCCTTACTAAGGTGTGGAGACCCTGATCACATGAAAGGTCTACAGAAGAAGCGGAGAATTAGAAGGAGGAGTGAGGACTAAAGCCTCGAAGGCAGTGAGAGAATGGGCAGATGCCCAAGGCAGTGGATGTGGAAGAAGTTGGGTCGGACCCAGGATTAGGGGGAATCAGAAGAAGAAATTGATAGATGGAAAGAGGCGGATCCGGAGGGTCCAGAGGTTGTGGAGGAGAATCCTGATAGGAGGAATCCGGAAGATCCGGATGAGAAGAATCTCGAGGGACGCGATGCCCTGGGAAGGAATATGCAAAAAGATGGTGAAAAAGGAAGAAGAGGACAAAGGATGTGATGTCCCGGAGGAGCAGGAAGATGAGACGGAGGAAAGATGGAGGGTCCGGAGATTTCGGAGGAATGGAATTAGAAGGGTCGGGATGCCCTAAAAGAAGATAGAAAGAATAAGATGGAGAGTCCGGAGGTCCCGGAGGAAGAGAATCAGAAAGGGCGCGATGCCCTGGGAGGAAGGAAAGAGAGTCCGGTGGTTCTAGAGGGGGAAGATACCATGGGACGCGATGCCCAAGGAGAAGAGAAAGATCCGGAGGTTCCGGAGGAAGAAGACGGAAAGGGGCGCGATGCCCAAGGGATAAAGAGAGGGGTGAAAGATCCGGAGGTTCCGGAGGAAGCAGATAACGAGGGACGCGATGCCCTGAGAGAATCATTAAGGAGCCCATAAGATCCGGACTTGAGGGTGTGTAGGGGCGCGATACCCAAAGAGCAAGATCCGGAGGTTCCGGAGGAATGAGACACCAAGGGGCGTGATGCCCTAAGAGGACAAGAGAGAAATTTGGAGGGTTCGGACGCAAGAGTTGAAAAGGGGCGCGATGCCCTGAGAAAAGATTGGAGAGGATGCAATGCCCGGGCAGTGTAAGGGGACCCGAAGATCCTGAGGATGAAGATGAATAAGATGGGAAATGCGAAAGATCCGAAGGTTCTGGAAGGCGGGGAGGATACGGGTCCGGAAACCCGGGAAAGAAGAAGTGCATGTGGATGCAATAGAATGGATGTGATGAATGCATGGATGCAACAGAATGCATGAGATGCAAAGAATATGAAGAACATGAAGGGCGAGAGGATGAGATCCTCCTCCTTACCCCTGAAGTGGCCCATGAAGAAAATGCGATGGACAAGAATGTTGATGGCGTTGAATAGAAAGTGGATAAAATAGTGGAAAGCCCTTTAGCAACAAGATAACCGCCCTTCCATGGTAGTGAAAGTATATAGCCAATTGGCCCAGTGGATAAAGCAAAAGCCCATGATGAAGCTTCAATGGTCAATGGCAACTCCCTTGAAGAGTGAAAAGCAATAGTGCGAAGGAGTTGAAGAATTGGGAAAAGAAGCATTGTGCTGCCCAGGGGTTGTGGCGTATATGGAGTGTTGAACAAAATGGTCATTCGCCCCTTTTATGGAAGAAAAGGTTCAAGATTTGAAAGTTGGAGCAAGGGGTGCCCTGCCCGGCCCTTGGGCACAAACTTATATGGCATCAACGCTTGGCATTCTCTTCTAGTGAGCAGTGGCGGGGACTCGGCCTCTTCAACCATGCTTGGCATAACAACCCAGATTGGCATCCAGCAAATAAACTCTTGCATCTTGAACAGCACGGCCATGGCCAAATCTTTCCTGCCCGGCTCTTGATCATCTTCGGCACAAGTGCTTGAAGAAAGCCCCCCATTCCGAGTAGTAGAGGAAGGTGAAGCGGAGGCGGAAGGCTCAGTGGATGGTGGAGGTGTAATGGAAGGTGTTGGAGAAAGGATGAGTGGATGTGGAGGTTCGAACACGTCAAGCTTCCCCCTTTGCTCAGAAGTAGTCAGGGTTGGCTCGAGTGCACAAAGGGGTGGACCTTGCTCAAGATAAGCCACGAGTAAGGGTGATAGGGTAGACGAAAGAATAGGCAAAGTGGGTTTTGGAGTTAAAGGGATAATGGAGGGCCGAGGTGGCGGTAATGGTAGGTTAATTGGGGAAGGTTCGATGGTGGGCTCGATGGAGGCTGATGGTGTGGAGGCTAATGGCTTAATGGGTGGAGGTTTAGTAGAAGGCTCGGGGAAGGCTGGTGTTGTGAAGGTTAATGGCATAGCTGGTGGATGTGTAATTGGTGGAGGTTTGGTGCGGAGAAAACGCCGAACGGGGCGAGCGGTGTCAGGGATATAAGGAGACTCAAGATGCGCCGGCGTGGGTGATTGGAGTGTCGACCCATCATCGTAACACCAATTAGTCTCATAAACGGTGGTTGGATTGAGGTCGGTGGCTTCGTCTTGAGCAGGGGGTTCATCAAGTGGTAGCGGGGGGAGAGGGAAGCGAAGAAAACTCGGAAGGGGTGCTTGCATAGCTTCACCATCGTATACCGCTTCAAATTCTTCAATCGCTAGTTCTTCATCAGCCGATTCAAGTGGACACTGTAGTGAAGGCGTGTATGTGGGCGGTGGAATGTAATGGTATTGTGTATGTGGAGGTGGAGGGCCATATGAGTGAAGTGGCTGAATGGGTGGTGGATGGACGGCGTCCACTGAATGTTGAAATCTGTCGGCTCTTGCTTGCTCGCTCTGTCGATGCCGTAATCGTCTCTCCTATTCGTCCAATCTTTCTCCATCTTTGTAATGTCGTTTAGAGCGGCATGGAGGAGATTGATTGGAGTAGGAGGAGCGGGCCGTGGGCTCATAACCCTCTTTAATTGTTCCTCCAAAGAAGTGACTTTGTCGAAAAGCGTTCGTTGGAGGGGTGAGACCTGAGCAACAGGGGGTTGGCAGGGCCTTGAAGGAGGGGCCGCATAAAAAGGCCGTGGAGGGGGGATTAATGGGATGAACCATAGAAGAACCCGGATGGGTCGGATTGCAAGGAATAAATGGGCCTTGGGGCTGTGGTGGAGGAGGAATAGAAGGAGGCGGGTATTGGATCACCCGAGGAGAAGGAGATGGGTGATGGGCTGCCCGAGTAGGAATGTGAATAGAAGAGGGAAGTGGGTGATGGGCCACCCGCATAGGGTTGGAAGGAGGATGAGAAGAATGAGATGCACCCTCAACAGCGGCCTTAAGGGCTTGGATTTGTTGAGGGGTGAGATGATCTAATGCATGAATGATTTGAGAGACCTTCTTATCATTGGGAGGAGACGGTCCCGAAGGAATAGTGGCTCGCGATTGAAGCGAGGGACCATGAGATTGGACATTGCCCATGGGCCGGATAATACCATAGGAATGAGGACGTGGTCCCTCAAAAATAGGGTGAGAATGACGTTGAACATGTGGAAATTGAGGAGTATAAGATGTGCTAGGTTGTGCATCCTCACAATTGAAATTAAACATGTTATTTTGTCTATCAAGGTAAGCCATTATACAGTCAAAGTTCAAGCAAAATAGTTTGCAAAGAAGCACACAAGTTGGAATGGTTACCCTTGATTTCTTTGTTTGATCCTTGGTGAATTAGAGTGATTTTCAACAACAATTTGGAGTGATTCACACAAGGGAGGAACCTAGTTTCAAAATAAGTTCACTTCGATGACAACTAGGAACACTCTCTCACCGTATATAGGCCAACTAAACCCGGGACCTCAAGGGTACAACCTGCCCGGCGTCCGTGAGGGAATCCACGGGTGCGGGGACTTACGGAGGCTTGGTTTAGGAACTTCCGGTCCAAAGAGACGGAATGCTCAATGGAGGGTCCTTCCTTCACCAAGAGGGGGTGTGGATCCTAACAATGTGAGAAGGTCTCTCAACCAAAAGCAAATGATGAATGCAGAATCATATATGCAACAGATGGATGTAATAAACAGATGAATGTAAGCAGAAGACAACCGATCAGTCACTATGACACACAGGAAAGAGACGCCCCGGAGTGCGGCGTCAATTCTGTAAAAGGCACCTCTGCCAGGGGCGCTTAATAAACAAGAGACGCCCAGAATGTTGGGCGTCAATTCTGCACGGCAGAAGATGTTAAATAGAAAAACACGCCCTGAGTGAAGGCGTTACTCACTAGAAACACGCCTCTAAAAGGGGTGCCAATTCTTCTGTCCCCAGAAACAGAGTTAAATACCAATATGAAAGGAGACAAAGACACTCATAATCACAATAAAATCATGGCAATCAACCACCAAAAGGAATATAGCATGCTCATCATCATTTTTTTTATATATAAATGGAATTTCTAAAAATCTGTCAAACCAACCAATCACTTAAGGGAGTGTGCTACGCGGAGCACAAAAGGAAATGCACCGTGGGTGCAAAAGGGAGATGGCACACGTGGGTGCCCAAGGGAAAGGGTAATCAAAAGAAAAACAAAAGGAGTCCCACCGTGATCGCCAATTTGTAGATCGTGAAAAATCCACTACTAAGAATAAGAATGGGAAAAGAGGGAGAAAAGGGGAGCATGCGAGGATGCTAAGGGGAATGTGATCGCCAGAGACGCGAGGGCCTCAAAGGATATAACAATAATAAAATGGAGGGATCGCGAAAAATACCTCAAATGCGGGGATTGATGTGAGTGCTCTTCTCTTCCAATCGGCCGGCCGATGAAGAGAGTTTTCCTTGATTGATTACCCTTGTAAAACAATAACAAACACCAATAAAGATATGGATTAGAAATCAAGGTGAGTGTAGCATCAAATTCATGATAGAGATGAGCATGAAAAATTATGTATAAGAACACACCTTGTTGGGTGTTGGCCCTTAAACCCCTATGTAAAAGGGTAGGTAAAAGATGATGTGTGATGAAGAACAAATGGAGATATGATGCATGATATGAAATATGAAATAAGCGCAATAGTTGCACTATGGAATCTCAACGTGGTTGAGGTGAGAAGTTAACAGAAGATGATTTGATAAAGAGAAAAGAAAAAATATGATGCATGAACTAATGCAGATGAAAACAGAGATAATAAAGAGAAGAGGACAGAGGAGCCTGGGATTTCTCTATTGGCTTTGATGTTCGTTTGGGAAGAAGACTCAATAGGGATGAAGCAATGCAGTGCAGGGGAACATCCTCCTTCAGCCAGTAACGACAGCAATTCCCTGTAAAAGATTGAAAATCCGAATCCCTGTAACAGAGCCGCAGGAGCTCTATTAATAGGGCTCAAAACAAAGATTTGGGAAGATAAGAAAGGGCAAGACCCTTCCACGGCAAGGACTCCAGTTTCCAATCGAGCAAGATGACCAAACATAGCAGGGAACTTCTCCAGGAAGGCTGCGTTCGAGCAGGACACGAAAGGTGAAAGACGACCTACCGTAGGGCGTTAATTCAAAACGCGACCGGGACAAAGGCGTCAACTCTTGGATCATTTTTAGAAATAAATGTTTCTTTTATTTGAAAATTATAAAAGACGCCTGAGTTGGAGGCGTTATTTAAAAACACGCCCCAGAGAAGGACGTTAATTCTTATTTTTGAACATTTATATTCTTTTTGAAAAATGGGAAATTCCAGGAATTGACGCCCTGCACTACGGTCGTCCTTTCACTAAGACACGCCCTAGGTCAGGTCGTTAATTAAAACGCGCCCCTAATTAAGTCATTAATTCAGAAAACAATGGAGAAATATGAATAGAAAATCTAGAAAAATAGGGAACAATAAGAAAAAAGAGGAAAAAGGGAGAAATCCAAGAAAAGTGAGAAAAGCCACTCAAATAAAGGTAATTTGAGGGTCAAATTGGGACATTATAAGGCAAGACAATATGAGATGCACTCACAATAACGTCAATTTTGGCGTGTCTACAAGCGTCATGATGTGCCATGCTACCTCTGTTCTAATAATGGCAAAATGGTAAGCTACACTGAGTAAATGGGGGTGCTGACATCTAAACAACATGTACCCTCAAGTCAAAAGGTACATGCTACACTTGATTGCTCATAAAAATGATAATTGTCAATGCTCAACAATGGTTTGAAAAGAAAAATCTGAATGTGTAGCACTCATGAATAAAATCAGAGACATCTAAGTGTTTAGCCTCAATACTTGTAGTAATTACTCTCAAGGGAGCTAATGGAATTGAATGAGTAAGTTGAGAGGAGGTTAACGTGTTTTTAGTATGAATTTCTAGTTCACTTTTATTAATCTTGAATATAGATGTTCTCAAAAGTTTTCATTGAGAAGCTCAGAATTCATTAGCGTTAAACCAATTTGAATATAAGGGTTGCATCATCTGAATTCTATATCTGGAGATTCTGAAAAATCTATAACTCTGTAGCTATACACTTGGTTTCAGATTAAAAGAAACTCCATCTTCTCTCAAGACAAGTTGTCTTTTGATGCTTCTTCATTATCTGTCCGTCTCTGGACCAATCTGCATAATTCACTCAGGCTGCCATGGAAGCATCACCATTTTCTTAACAATTGGTATCTAGCTTCAGCCTTCTCATTCACTGGCAAGAGGTTAATCGGTATCATGCTTCCAATGCAACTGGTTTCAATCTTCACATATATGGGTGGTCTGCATTTTTCATCCCCATGCATTGCATAGAAAACTCTAAAACATCTGAAAACCAGAAAACCAGTAAAAACTTAAAAAATCTAAAAATTAAATTTGTGATGTGGCTGCTGTATTACTCTCGAATTGCATCATGTTGCTATGATAACATCTCCTGCATCTAATTGCCTACCATGACTCAGTTCATGTTGCCCTTAATTCGTGATCTACCCTTGCCATGCCAAGGGACATAACCTTGTACTATAATTGCTCATCAACAATTGGTATCAGTCCTATCATTGGTATTCCAGTATTGGTTGTCCTTACTTGTCAACTTTAATAAGTGTACAACCTTTGGTATGTATTTCCACATCTATTTCTAAAATACTAGATAAGGATAGTTGCTTGCAATAATGATTATCTTCACTCCTTTCATTCCTCACTGCGCTACATTTCCTTTAACTCCTTTCTTTTGATGATGTCAAAGGGGGACAGTATTATGTGAGTCATTAATTAAAAAGTGTTCTATGTACTGCCAAAGGGGCAGATATCTTGATGGGTCATCGTCTATTTTATGATTCTATCATTTAAGTGACTTACAATGTCGCATAGCTGCCATCATCAAAAAGGGGGAGAATGTTGGATATATATTATTTTGATGATGTCTAACTATGAGATTTGATGATGTCTAACCATGACTCATTTGTGAGTCTTAATTGCTCTTGATGATGCCACGATGTATAAGTTTCAGGCCAAGTTGCAAATGCATAGAAATCGAGATAATCGAGAGCATAGAAATCAAGGCAATAGGTTGCACAAAAATCAAGGCAGATCTCACCAAAGGTCATTGCTCCAAGATGCAAGAAAGAACTGGGCAGAAAGATTGGTTCATCACAGCCTTTGAGAGATGTGCACTGACCGATATGCTTCAGGCAGAGATGTGCGTCGACCTTCATATGCATCAGCATGAATGTGCACCGACTTATATGCATAAGACAAAGATGTGCATCGACCTTCATATGCATCAGATAGAGATGTGCATCGACCCTCATATGCTTCAGACAGAGATGTGCATCTACCTTCATATGCATCAGACAGAGATGTGCATCGACCTTCATATGCTTCAGATGGAGATGTGCGTCAATCTTTATATGCATCAGTTTGAAATGTGCACCGACCCTGACAATCATCGACCTTGATGTGCAATCAGTCTAAATATGCATCGACCTTTATATGAGAGACTTCTATATGTGCACAGACTTGGTTTTGTTAAAAGCAAGTGTGCACAAACCTTACTGAGCCTAAGGTCACATGTGCATCGACCTTGCTGATGAAAAGTCACATGTGCACTAACCTCAACTGAAGAAGTTCCTAATGTGAACCGACCACAACTGAAGAAAGGTCACATGTGCACCGACCTTAGTCTTCATGTGCACCGACCTCAACTGAGGAAGTTCGTAATGTGCACCGACCTTACTGAAGAAAGGTCACATGTGCACTGACCATAGTCTTCATGTGCACTAACCTCAACTGAGGAAGTTCCTAATGTGCACCCACCTTACTGAAGAAAGTCTTCATGTGCATCGACCTTGCTAAAGGCCAAGCACCACATATACACTGACCTCACTGAAGAAGTCCTTCATGTGCACCGACCCTGTTCTTCATGCCAAGCGAGCTGCCCTAACCTTGCAGAAGACAGGCATACCTTACAAGTCATGCCAAGCAAGCTGCACCGACCTTATGAAGAAACTCTTCATAAAGTGCATTGACACATCCGGGCTCCCTGGGGCTTTTTTAGCAAACCTGTAGGTTTTTCAGAAAAGGATCCAGAGACCAAAAATAGGAACCGCAAATGCCAAAAAATACGTCTTTTGAGGTCTGGAAAGGTTTCTTTACTGAGTCAACCATCCTTGTCATCATTGGCTTGCTATATTAGTCCTTTTGGTCAATGGAGAAGCCAATTATCATATCTGGGAATAGTCAACTTTCCTGGTATCCACCTTTTTGCCTCTACCCAATCAGATGCTCTGTCTCTGAGATTGCACAGGACAAAAGGACGTCCTTGACAGTCCAGCCAGCAGAAGAAAAAGATGTTGCAGATCTGTCGGGTATCATTTGTGGGAAAGGTCAGCTTTCCATGGTAATCTACTTTTTGACTACATCCAATCAAATTGATGTCTGTGCAAGAACATGGCAGAAGTTCAGACCTAGAAGAAGGCTAGTCTATCTCCATGGCCAAATGAGAAAAAAGGTATTTGGTCAAAGAACCTCCTTCTTTAATTATTTATTTTGACCAAACAAATAATGTTTAGAAGACTTCAAGCGAAGGAAAAGGCTCCTTGGACAGTCAACTGTCCTTGTCATCATTGGCTTTCCATATCAATCCTTTTGGTCAATGAAAAAGTCAGGGACCAAATCTGGGAAAGGTCACATCCCTTGGAAGCCACCTTTTTGCCTCCATCCAATCAGAATTGCTGTTCCAGAGATCTCACAGGACAAAAGGATGTCCTTGGTGATGCCAGCCAATGGAAGACAAGATACTGCATATTTTCCTTGGGAGCTGCTGCACCAAATTTATTTGGAGGGAAAAATTTATGCTAGAAGGATTTCTTACGTCTATAAAATAGGTAGACCGTGTATGTTGATGTTGTTGTTGATGCCGCTGTCCTAGAGAAGAATCTGCGTGAGCCTTCAAGAGAAAATCTGTGAAAGAAAAAGAAGAAAAGGAGCAGCCCAGTCCTGGTCCAAAATCAGCCAGTGCTAATAGAAAGAGACAAGAGAGTGCATAAGAAAAAGAGAAGCCAAGAGTGGAGTGCAGCCCTTCTCACATCCAGACTGAGCCTAAGAAGAAGCCAGATCGGACGTGTGTCCAGATTTGTCCAAAGGTGCTTCAAGAGTAAAATCTGAAGCCACCGTCTGGTTATCCTTTTCTGATTGTGAATTTCCTTGCCTCATCTTCATATCAGGAAAGTTTCTTTTCTACTACACTTGCAGTGTTTTCTTTTGTGTTTTTACGTTTGTCTCATTTCATCTTGAACCGCCCCTACCGATTTGTGTGTAGGAAGACAGACGGAGGCGTGCTCTGGTCTGTGGAGAACCGTCCCTACCGGTTTGTGTGTAGGAAGATAAACAGAGGGTTCTCTATCCTGTGGCCTGGGGTGTCGTCCCCGTGTGGAGTTGCGTTTGTTGTGTGTAGTAAAGCCTTACCAGGTTTGGTGAGGGGTGGACATAGGTTGCGGGTTTGCAACCGAATGACCCTTAAAATCCTTGTGCAATGGATTGTGTGTTGTATGTTTGATCCCTATCATCTATCCCCATTCACAAGTTCGCAGGTTGTTTAAACGCATGCTATCTTGCTGAACTGCCTGTGCTTAAGTGTGTAGCAACCTCACCACTTGACACTGAGTTTCTGCAACTCTCTCTTTAGTTGTTCCTACTAATTCTACTGTGCACTATGTCTAAGCATCTCACGTGCATTATACCTCTTGACTGTTCCTTAATGTGTTAAGTTTTTAATTGGGTATAGTTTTAGAAAGGATCTATTCAACCCCCCCTTCTAGATCCTGTTGCACCCTATCAAACCCAACACCAGATAGCATAACAAAAAGAAGACACAATCTGTAATGACCCAGAAATTTTATAAAATATTTTTGAATTATTAAATATTCTATGAGAATTTTTAAAGATCAAAATAGATTAATAAAATTAATTTTTTGGTTAAATAAATCATTTTTAAGACCCAAATATGATAATCAATTAACCTAGCCTATTTAAATAAAGCCCATAAAACTCAAGGACCAAGCCGATGAAGTTTGGCCCATATTCTAGAAGGTTAAATAGCTTATTCACGGAATATAAGAAAAAATAGTAAATTATTTAGATAATTTAGTGGATAAGCCGGAATTAGAGTTTGAACTAATTTCAAATTCAGCACCCAATGACCGTGGCGGTCTATCGTAAAATCGCTAAAAGACATGTGGCGGACCAGTCCTAGACTGCTACTTCCTGTCAGTTCCGTGAGTTGAAGAAGGAGCAAAAAGATTGTATTTTTGATTGTTTATCTCCTAGAGATCGAGGTGGGAGGACTAGTAAACATATTTGGGACTCTCAGAAGTATGTATAGTACCAACCAAGGTTCGCCTACTCGTTGATCCGTACCGAATCAAGATCCTCTTGATCCGGTACGGTACGCCCGAGTCGCATCCGACTCGGTCTGACTCGGCCCTCTCTCTCCCCCTCCCCCCCTCCTCTATCTCTCTCTCACTGTGACTCGACCCGACCCGACCTATCCTGGGGGTGATCCGCAGTGTACCGGGTTTGCCCTGATATGGTACGGTACGCCCGAGTCGGCAAACCATGGTACCAACTAAGGACTCTAGAACCGATCTAATCCTCAAACCCTATAAATAGAACAAAGTTTTTACCTGCGCGACCCTTACATTTGGCCGCATGGAATCAAGGTAAGGAGGTATTATTTTGGATAAGTTCTTTAGAAGTTTTTATTCCCAATACATAGGACTAACATCCCTCAAACTTTCGTGCTAGGAGATCAAGCACACAAGGAGATAGAAGCTTGCAAAGTTACTGGTTCCACATTAGTGACCCAGGAAACTGTGCGGAAGTCCAGTGAAGATCAAGGAATTAGGAAACCAAATCGAGGTAATTATCATTAGTGTCTTTTGAACTTTTTGTTCCCCTTAGTATTTACTTCTTACCCTCCAAATTTCACGTCAATAGGTCAAGTGGATCAAGAGATAGCAGGATGTGAAGTTTCTGATTTGTCACAAGAAGTGCAGAATTAGGGTTGACTTCCATCCCAAAATTCCAAGCCTAAAAGCCTTAGCAGAGGTAGGTCATCTCATGAACGACTGAAATCTCATTCTAGGGATAAAAGCCCTCTTATTTCACTTCATTTCATGCTTTATAGATCGAGAATTTCATGTTTTATGCATATAATATACATTCATGCATATTCTTAGCCCTAAATAAGTTAAGAGGAACTTTCTTGTTAATTCATAGAAAACCCATGCATATTGTTAGCTTAACCTTCGTTCTATCGTGATAGAAAAATTTATACATGTTGATTTCCAAACATGATGTGTTTTAGACATAATTTCTTCTTATTTATTTAAGTTTACTGTCAGACGTGCTCTAGCGGCCTAGTCTTCGACCGCCAACCTTGTGCAGCAGCCCTACGATAAACCGCTAGACACTCTGTAAACTTGATTTTTATGAAATCTCTGACGGACCATAGATATACCGTTAAAGTCCCTCTGGCGGCCTTACGATAAACCTCCACTTGTCTGTAACGGCTCTATATGAGACCGCTAGTGTTCTATTTTCTGTCAACCGAGGTAGATTTAAGAACAATCCATTTAACTTATAAGTAAGCCTAGTTAACTATGTTATAACCTATTTTAATGTTATTTATTACTCTAAATTTTTATTTACTGATTCATAATAGTGATTTCATTTTACTGAGGATTATTTTTAAAACATAAGTTAATTTATGCCAAAGTCATATGCTTTTATAAGTGAATACATGTTCCCAAAGTTAGATGATTCATGATTTTACATTGATCACTGTTGTAATGATTCTCTTCTTATCTCAAAGTCATTTCTATAAGTACATGGCATATATTCCGATATATGACCATTAGTTACACTTTTGCACTATAGGAACATAATCTTGAACTTGATAACCTCTCCTTTAGATATTCATTCTAATGGATTAGGAAATCTTGTTTCAAAGCCTCCGTAATTCTCCGCGAGCCTGGGATACCCACTAGGATGCCGAGTTGGTTGTACTATTAAAGCCCAATTATCTAGAAAGCACTACCGATGTTTCTGAATTCTATACAGTAACGATTCAATACTCGACTGCTAAGTCTCATTAACGGCCCAGTATCTGACCGCCAAGTTCTCTGAGTCCAAACTGATTTCTTTCTGGATTCAGCCCACTCTAGCGGCCCAATATCAGATCGCCATGTCAATATAGCGACCCAATTATAGACCGCTAAGTTTCCTGAATGCTATTGACCCGAGGTTTGACCCAAGGGTTAATATTCCTATGATCCTAGATTGACTAATGATATTATAGGACTTGTAACCTTGTTCAAAGACAGATAAAGTATGAAAGATAAAGAATGTACCGTTATGCTGTCAAATTTTCTCCAAGGCATATCTTAGATCTTAATGCATTTCTTGAACTCATGAATCTATATTTGGTGCATTCTTATTATTGACATTGAGTTTTGAACATTCATTGAACTTATTACATGCATGGCCAACTTTATTTCTATAAACGTGGAAGTAGCTTGATTTATACTTGAAGATGCGGTTCGAGCACTGATTGTGTTCAAGTGCTCTATGCTAGTCCCCTCGGCTGATTGTCGGAAACATACTATTATAAACCATGGGATATGATGCTACTGGCGTCTCATTGCGCTGGGAGTACTTTCTTTATAAATAAGTGAAATTATCCACGGCAATCACGGAAATCATGAAATTCCACAGAAATTCAAAAAGTACTTGTTACTAACTGAAGAATACATTCTTGCTTGTTACATGACGTTCTAGTACATTCTCGTTACATTCTTGTTCATGAAAGGCATTAAGTGCATTCTTGCTTGATCATACTTGCCCAATCATATCTTAACTGTTAGGTCCCACGTAGTGCAATCGGATCTAGAAGGGGGGTTGAATAGATCCTATTAATAACTTTGGCCTATTTAAATCTTGACTCCTAAAAACATAGACCACTCCTATAAGGTAAATGAATAACATATGCACATAGTGCAGCGGAATAGATATGAATGGAACAAGTAATAACGTTAAACCCAATGCCCAGTTCAGATAGGTCGACACTCCCAGCGGGCAGGTTGACACTTCTTCAGCAGGATCCAGCTATGAAGTGAGCTGGGATCTGCTCTTCAGGGCAGTGAGGTCAACACCTCTAACAGATCAGGGCAACACAGGTCGACTCTTTACTTAAGAGAGGTCGACACTTCTTTAAACACATTTGTGATCTTTGAGAGGTATAGGCCTTGTAGTGCAGGGATCATGAAGCACAACACTAGAACATGAGATGGCTTGCAACAAGGATGAGTGTGTGTATGCAATGTTGATCACTCAGAGTGCATATGTGTGTGAATGTAGTGGTGATCAACCAAGGTGTATGCGAGTCTAAGCAAGAGAATCTCTTAGCAAGACTTTTACCTTGACACCTGTATGCAAGGTTGCAGCAGGCCGCCCAAATGATGTAGTCAAAGTGCTAAGTCCAATTAAAGCACAGATGAAATAGAAGGAGCAAATTAGAGTTCTTGAGTGTGCAAATGAGGTAACCAAGATTAGGAGCACACGAACATGTGAAATAGGGATAGAGGATATGGAGCAAGCTCACAATGTATACAACCTACAACACAAGGATTTTAAGGTGGTTCGGTTGTTAGCCCACAACCTATGTCCACCCCTCACCAAACTCGGTGAGGCTTTCTAGCTGACATACAGCTTTATCCGCTGAGCAGCACAGCTTGCTTTTTGCTGACTAACAGCTTGAACCACCCAGAGGATTTGATCCTCTCTTCCTCTGAAACCACAAAGGGAACCCAATCCCTAAACAGGGGATCGAAGAAGCTAGATGTATTGGTGATAGACGAACCGTAACAAATAGAAACTGAATACTGCAAGTGCAGTGAAGAATCAATAGAGACAATGTAGACACCAGCGGAAGGAATGGATCAAGACATCAGAACTGGTGAGTGCAGCTACAAGATTGGATCCAAGGATCCTTTTCTTCAAGCACCGGTAGACTACAAGATTTTTCTTCTCTCTCAAGGCTGCTCTCTCTACTTCTTCTTCTTCTTCTCTCACAGCACTGGACTAAGTCCAATAGGTGCTGGGGCTGCTCTCACGCTACTTAGCAATATTCTTCGTAGATTGGTCTAGGGCGTGGCACTTTGTGGGCGGCAGCAGCAGCTTCTTCTTCAGTTGAGGAAGCTTGGTATAAATAAAAAGACCAGTTGAGAAAGCCTGGGAATATTGCATGCCAAGAAGTCTTCCTTTGGACCAGTGGATCAACGAAGTATTCCCTCCAAACCTTCCTTGAAGCGTGCGCCAGAAGGTGAGAGCTAGAACGCCTTTTAGAACGAATATCATGTGTGATGGTGATAATCAATAAGAGGAAGGTGACCAAGTCTCATTACATTTAATGCGTTGCTTGCAGTGATCTTCCTATTGGCAGGTCGCAACTTTAAGTACAAGGATAGGTACGATGGCAGACAGTGTGAAGGAGCAGACCATATCTCCCTTTAGACAGCATCAGATATTTATAATAACTCTCCCTCAGATATGCAGTCTTCTCATTCTGCTCAAACGTATTCTCCTGCGCACAATGGCTGGTTGGACAGTCCATTGGTCGACAACAACATGGTGGCAGACTGCGGAGTGTCCTATTTCTAGTAACAGATATTATGGATAGGCAGATAGTGAAGACTTACATCGCGGCAGACAGAAGTGGCTCTTCAAGCTGGATTTCTGACAAAACCATCTCCAAAAGGTAGACAAATGAGTGATAAGATGGTAGAGCAAGGGTCAGACCTCGGGACGTGGTCCGGCCCCAAAATTCTTAATTTTAATGATTTACGGTTCCTTTTTCTCTCTCTGGATGACCCACTGATCTGATAGCTTATTGGCTTGAGGATTTCTGCTAGAACAAGGGTGTCGACCTCCTGTATGAAAAGAGTCGACACATCTTAGTAGAATATCCAATAGAGCACTTCCTGGAAGTACAAGGGTGTCGACCTCCTACGAGGTAAGTGTCGACACACCATAGTGAGACGGCCCTCAAAGTTCTCTGGAGAATCCAAGGTGTCGACCTCTTGTTGGAAAAGTGTCGACGCTTTTATGTGAGAGTGCCCTGATGACACTTTCAGGAAGAGCAAAGGTGTCGACCTCCAGGGAGAGGCAGGTCGACACATTCCTTTGACCTTTCTTTGAATAGAAGACACTTAGGAATTGTATGCACGGACCTTGATTGAAGTATGCTCAGATCTTGATGTTTGGACCTTTAGCAGTTTGCATGGACCTTGTCTTGTCAGAAGGTGAACAGACACAGACCTTACTTGTTTAAAGGAAGCATTGCACAGACCTTCATCAACGTGCTTAGACTTTGTTTTCATATGAGCACGGACCTTCTAGTAACGTGCACAAACTTTGTGTGTTGCTTAGCCAGAGGTTGCACTGACCGTAGTGTTGCACTGACTGCACCGCAACAAAAACATGCACAGACCTTAGTCATTTTCCTTGGCCTACTAGCATCGACCTTGGTCCTTCTTGGTCTGCTGAGTAATGGCTGCAGTGTCGACACATCGGTTGACGCAGTCGACACTTCTCTTTTGATACTTCAGTGTGTGTATCATCTCCAGTAGTTGCCTTGGCCTTGACTACATGGATTTCTGTGAAACCATGATTCTGCCATGATTCTTGTGCAGCCTAATGCCTCAATCTTTGTACCGGTGTGGGCTTGACCTGAAATGCATGAGTGTTTGTCGCTATGAAATACAGGTCAAACTATATTAATGAATCATAGTTAAACATCATTGAAACAAAAAAATGTTATAAACAAGCCCAACATACATAGTCAGACATCATCAAAACAAAAGAGTACACATGTCATACACATGCCCAACATTCTCCCCCTTTTTGATGATGGCGACTATGAACTATGAGTCATTATGATGTCCTGCTTTGAGTCCTTATTCGTGTATTGAAGTCAAGGATTAAAAGGATGTAATCGTGAATAAAAGCACAATGACCTTCAGTGATTTTCTCTCCATATAATTTTCTCCCCACATATTCTTATGCAAGTGTTCAAGACTCTCTTCCTTATACATTCCTTTAATGACACATACAAATGTCTCCCCCTTTGACATCATCAAAATATCACACTAGCGAGAATATATGGCATAAATAGGAAGGTAGGAATGAAGGAAATTACTCACACCAATTGTTGGAAACTATTAGCACATGATGTACAGTGTAAAATAGATTAGATACCTGGAGGGAGCAACTTAAAGTGCAGCAACCTGAGATACCTTTCTGAAAGTTCATAATTCTCTCCTCCTTTCGGATGCCAATGGCTGTATATTTATTAAAGTTGACAAGATAACCATTGTGAACAACCAATCTTGGAAGTTAGTTTTAGGACTGATACTAATGAATGATATGGATTTATCGAACATGGCCAATTTGTTAGAATCAATGGTATTATCCGTTGGCTTGGCAAAGATAGTTGTAATTTGAAAGACATGGTTGCAGTAGTATGATGCAATATAGTAGCCAAAGAACACATTTTTGATTTCAGATTTTTTAAGATTTTTAGTGGTTTTCTATTTTTTAAACTTTTTAGGTTTTCTATGCAATGCATGGGAATGCAGAATGCAAGATATGTGTGTACGAAGTTGAAGAATGCAATCCACCCAATTGTATGAAAAACATGAACCAGTTGAATTGTAACCATAATGCCAATGATGCTAGAACTTATGCCAGATGCCCATGGATGATGATTCCAATTGTTATGTCCAAGGGATAATTACAAAGTTATACACATGCAACAATTCTAGCAATGATTGATGCAAATATGTCTCATGCAAGGCAAACACCAAGGAGCATCAAGATATGATGTTTCAAGAAGGAATGGCATGCTCTTGACATTAATTGATAGGAATGTAATGATATCTAATGTTAGAAGTCATCAAAGAGCATTGATACCATTTGTCTAGAGAGGGCAAAGATCAAGAGATATAGAAAGACCGCTTGTCTTTATAGAAGATGAAGGTTCTTTAACCTGAGACCAAGTTCATAAATCAAAGTTATGGAATTTTCAGAATATTCAGTTATAGAACACGAAAGAACTAGTCCTTACACTTAGATTGGTTTAATGTTAATGAATCCTGGCCTACTTAGTAGACTCACATGAAAACATTTGTATTCAAGTTTGATAGAGATGAATCAAAAATTCATATCAAAGTCAGATTAACCTCCCATTATCTTACTCATTCAATTCCATTGGCTCCTTTGGGAGATACTCTAAAAAGTATTGAAATTAAACAGGCATGAAGACTAAATGGAATTTTAGAATTTCAATAGATGTGCATTTAGCTTTTGCAATCTCAACCATAATATTCATTGAGTACATGAGAGGTTTTTAGGAGCATTTAAGTCTAGTGCATGCCTCATATCCGTAAGGACATAGGTTGTTGAGACGCAAGTATCCCTAGGTAATTGGTAAGACTGACTGACATGCTTCAAAAAGAACAGAGATAGCGTTGTCACCTCATGACATATCGTACCACATATTCTTGATGAGGGGACATGTTTCTCATCAACTTTGCCATTGCTCTGCCTCATGACATACCTTATAACACAGTAGAGTTAATAAGGGCACTTATTGATGCGTCTCATCTCAATTCATTTATGAGGAGACATATTTCTCAGTGAGCCAATGTCATTGCTCTAACGATTTTTTACCATTAGGAATACCACAAAATCAGATTGTTTAAAAACAATACTTAGACAGAACTTTCTCAGTCATAAATGCCTTTGTACTTAAAATAAACTTTCAGATTTCAGAAGGCATAACTGGTCAACAACATGACAAACTGGTTTAAGTCTATTAAGCCCGAACATAAACATTTTCAAGACGTTTAGACTTCAAGACACAAGAAATCATTAACGTTAAACCAAAATCATTCATGTTCGAGGCAGTCACAAATCTCTATAAAAGAAGATTCTTCTTGAAGATTTACTCTGATAAACAATCTTAAGAACAGATAGAGAATCCTCCAAGAAGTTCAGGGCATTTGAATCTCAAGTTGAACCACAAAAGAATTTTAGAAATATGGTGCAGTGGCTTGGTATAAAAAGAGAGTGTTGAATGAGTGGTAAGCAAGAATAGATGATGAACACTCCCCCTTTGGTTATGGATTGAGCTCAAATTGGTATGAATGAGATATATACATCATATGCAAGGAAGTGTCGACACATGCACCGGATGGTGTCGACACCTGAGCTCAGGTAGGACTCCATGCACAGGCTGAACTGAGAGGTCGACTTGTCAGTGTTGTGAGGTCGACCTATTTGACTGTAGGACAGAGTTTTGACGGATTTTCAAGAAGAATAAACCCCCTCTGAGCATGTGCATGGAGTATGCAACCTATGTTTTAAGTGAACACAGGATGCATGAAAAATGATGCCATTTTTAGGTCCTTTTTAACATTGAATGTATGAGACCACAATATGATGCAATCATGGATTTTCTGAAATGTATTCTGAATAGACATGCAAGTTGGTAAACCATGAAATGCAAGAACTCCCCCTGACTTTGTGCATTGAGTATCTGAATTCTGAGTGCATCACATGCAATGGAATCAATGTAGGGAATTTTATGAATTATTCATATGAACATCTAGACTGTTCTAATGATGGGTTGACCTTTGGTACCTAGCGGAGAATTGAAGTCTTAAGACCACCTCATGCATGATGTGGGTTTCCAGACAGAAGTGATTTATCCTTCTCCCAGCTTACCATTTTATATACCAAGAGGTCATGTAGAGTTGGGTTCCTTGATCATGAAATGCATGATGTGGCATGAAATTTCAAGTTGATGCTCAAGGACCACAACACATCCATACGCAATGCATTTCTTCCCTTAGGTGCAAACTCTTAAACTCCCCCTCTGTCCAGTGCTCATAGAAGTTGAGACAAACAATCAGCATGTTATTTGTTCATGAGAGTGATGATTTGAGATATATGCAACCATGGAAGGCATCATCAGTAATAATGATTATGAATGCTAAGAAAGAGGTTCACATGGCTGTTAAATGATAGAAAGGATCAATCAGCAACTCAATCATCAATTTGATTTTATCAACATGATAATTTTTTCATGGATTGCAAAGCTGAATTGACTGATCTTTGGTACAAACACCATTTGATATACCAGAGGTCAATCTGGTGAAAGCAGGTAATCTAGCTTAGATGTTCATCTCACACCATGGGGGATTTTTCAACAGTTCAGGGAGACAATTTCTTGCATGATTTATTGATAACCAGACCACTTTATAATGCAATGACTACGATGCAAGCCTATCATGCAAAGGTTGAACACATAAAAATTATTTACATACATATGCCTTGAGCATTTATTCTTTTGACCATCCATTGTTCAACTCCAAGGCACCCTACATTCAAAATTCTCATTTAAAATTTTTAGGTACCCAAGCTTTCTTGGGTCCTTGTTGGTTAGCAGCAGTTCTAACAATTGATCTTCTTTTCTTTGCTACCGTCTGGTCACCCACTCTCATACAGGGATAATAATTAGATGTATGTCCATATTCACCACAATAGAAGCAACACGCAAGGTGTTTACCATTTTCTCTGTGCACATGTGCATTGTTCCATTGTGAGTGAGCATGTATACTGTTATGTTGATTATGAGAGTAGCTCCTACCTCTCAGTCGCCAGTAGTCCTAGACTATGTGGCCAATCTTTCCACAGTGGTAGCAGCAAAGCAGGTGATTTATGTTGAAGACCATGGGGAGTGTCGACCTGTCCGAATGGAAGTGTCGACTCTTCTGATTCCCCATGCGGCTCAGTGCAGAGTTCTGCTGCATACTTCCTCTGCCAGAGCTGACCTGTCTTTTGCCCTTGATTTCTGCAGTAATTCTTGAATCCTTTCATGCTCTTAGTTCACCATTTTTCAAGGTGAGACAGTCATGTACAGTATGACCAAGCATGCCACAATGAAAGCAATAAACATTCACTTTATGAGAGGCATGGTAGTCATCATGGCTTTTCCTGTTGTGCATGTCAAGACTAGCAGACTTAGGTTTCTATTTTTGCATGAGAGCCTTCTCTTTATGCTTACCAATGCAGTTTTTGTTTTTCTGAGCAGCATGCCATATTGGGAGGTGGTAAGAAGTGCTGGCTTCATTCTTACCCTTGACAGAAGTGATCTAGGCCTTACTTCCGAAGGATCGTTGGTTTTTAGGTTTGTAACCCAAATCTCCCTCATGATGACTTACTCTTGTTTCCAAGAGTCTGTTCATGCTTTCCTTATCCTGCATACACTTAGATAGAGAGTCATTTAAATCTTTGATTTCATTCTCCAATGAAAAGACGTGCAGCTAGGTTTCAGCGAGGTCCTCCTCACACACAGCCAATTGCTCATTGAGCATAGCATTAACCCCCTTGTAATTTTCAATCTCCATTTGAAGTTCATTCAGTTTTTCAAAACTGTCATGGGCAATACCCTTGCCCTTCTCATAAATGGACAGTCTTTCAAGCAACATATCATTTTGTTCTTTTACCATTTTTATTTCTTCAATCAACCTTTTATTAGGGATTAGCTTGTCCGACATGGTTTGTTCATTAGAGATTGATTTAGGTTGGTTTTGAAGTTGTCTTATGATTTCTTCCAACCTAGTGACTTCAGCTTGAAGGATTCTATTTTCATCTGTTAGGCATGTAATGGTTTGCTTATTCACATCCAAGTCAGAGGTGAGAGTGTCATTTAGCTCTTCAAAAGTTGAACAATTGTTACAGAAAGGACTTTCATTCTAACGGATTGGTTGGATTTTAAGTTTTCGAACAGTCTCTTCCAACCTTATGATTTCTTCTTGAAGGATTCTGATTTCATCGTTTAGACACATGATGTTTTGTTTGTTTAGATCCAAGTCAAAGGCAAGAGTATTGTTGAGCTCTTCAAGGTTGAAACAATTTTCACAAGCATGACTCTTACCTTGACAATTTTTCTTCAAATCCTTTTTCAATCTTTTGTTTTCAGATTTCATTTTTTTGTACTGCTCAATGAACTGATCATATGCACCCATAAGCTCTTCAAAAGTAAAGTCTTCAGAATCAAAGCTTACCTGAGATGAGGATGGATTGCCTGACTGCTCTGATCGGTCAGCCATAAGGCATCGATGCTCTTGATCTTCTTTCTCATGGATGGTCATCAACACCTCCATAACTTGCTTAGCTGTGCTGCAGGTAGACACAAGATCAAGTAATCTGTTATCAACCGCAGCTTTGATTAAATTGAGTGCAGCAAGGTTATTGGTATGTTTGGTCTTATGTTCAGCTGACCATACATTTGAATCTGATGGCAGCTCATTTGGACCAATGTATATAAGGTTCCGTAATTATGGATCTGTGAATTTGACATTGACGTACATTCCTCTCAGCCATATTGAAAAATCTGAACCATCAAAAATAGGTGGAGAAACCTTCGAAGCATGTGTAGCAGATGAAGCCATTTTCTTAAAATGCATTGGGATCTTTCCCTGCAGATCGTAGGATCAGGGAATAGTAGAACTTAGCTCTGATACCAATTATTAGGTCCCACGGAGTGCGATCGGATCTAGAAGGGGGAATGAATAGATCCTATTAATAACTTTGGCCTATTTAAATCTTGACTCCTAAAAACATAGACCACTCCTATAAGGTAAATGAATCATATAAGCACACAGTGTAGCGGAATAGATAGGAATGGAAAAAGTAATAACGTTAAACCCAATGCCCAGTTCAGACAGGTCGACACTCCCAGTGGGCAGGTCGACACTTCTTCAGCAGGATCCAGCTAAGAAGTGAGCTGGGGTCTGCTCTTCAGGGCAGTGAGGTCAACACCTCTAACAGATCAGGGCAACACAGGTCGACTCTTTACTTAAGAGAGGTCGACACTTCTTTAAACACATTTGTGATCTTTGAGAGGTATAAGCCTTGGAGTACAGGGATCATGAAGCACAACACTAGAACATGAGATGGCTTGCAACAAGCATGAGTGTGTGTATGCGATGTTGATCACTCAGAGTGCATATGTGTGTGAATGTAGTGGTGATCTACCAAGGTGTATGCGAGTCTAAGAAAGGGAATCTCTTAGCAAGACTTTTACCATGACGCATGTATGCAAGGTTGCAGCTGGCCGCCTAAATGATGTAGTCAAAGTGCTAAGGCCAATTAAAGCACAGATGAAACGGAAGGAGCAAATAAGAGTGCTTGAGTGTGTAAATGAGATAACCAAGATTAGGAGCACACAATTCTGTGAAATAGGGATAGAGGATATGGAACAAGCTCACAATGTATACAACCCACAACACAAGGATTTTAAGGTGGTTTGATTGTTAGGCAACAACCTACGTCCACCCCTCACCAAACTCGGTGAGGCTTTCCAGCTGACATACAGTTTGATCCGCTGACCAACATAGCTTGCTTGCATAGCTGAGCAGCACAGCTTGCTTTCTACTGACTAACAGCTTGAACCACCCAGATGATCTGATCCTCTCTTCCTCTAAAACCACAGAGGGAACTCGGTCCCTAAATAGGGGATCGGAGAAGCTAGATTTATTGGTGATAGACGAACCGTAACAAATAGAAACTGAATACTGCAAGTGCAGTGGAGAATCAATAGAGATAATGTAGACACCAGGTGAAGGAATGGATCGAGACATCAGAAATGGTGAGTGCAGCTACAAGATTGGATCCAAGGATCCTTTTCTTCAAGCACCAGTAGACTGCAAGATTTTTCTTCTCTCTCAAGGCTGCTCTCTCTTCTTCTTCTTGTTCTTCTTCTCTCACAGCACTGGACTATGTCCAATAGGTGCTGGGGCTGCTCTCACGCTACTTCGGAATATTCTTCGTAGATTGGTCTAGGGCATGGCGCTTTGTGGACGGCAGCAACAACTTCTTCTTTAGTTGAGGAAGCTTGGTATAAATAAGAAGACCAGTTGAGAAAGCCTATGAATATTGCATGCCAAGAAGTTTTCCTTTGGACCAATGGATCAACAAAGTATTCCTTCCAAAGCTTCCTTGAAGCGTGCGCTAGAAGGTGAGAGCTAGAACGTCTTCTAGAGTGAATGCCATGTGTGATGGTGATAATCAATAAGAGGAAGGTGATCAAGTCTCATAACATTTAATGCGCTGCTTGATGTGATCTTCCTATTGGCTGGTCACAGCTTTAAGTACAAGGATAGGTACAATGGCCGACAGTGTGAAGGAGCAGACCATATCTCCCTTTAGATAGCATCAGATATTTACAATAACTCTCCCTCGGATATGCAGTCTTCTCATTCTCCTGAAATGTACTCTCTTGCGCACAATGGCTGGTTGGACAGTCCATTGGTCGATAGCAAGATGGTGGTAGACTACATCGTGTCCTATTTCTAGTAGCAGATAGTATGGACAGGCAGATGGTGAAGACTTACATCGCGGTAGACAGAAGTGGCTCTTCCAGCTAGATTTCTGACAAAACCATCTCCAAAAGGTAAACAAATGAGTGATAAGATGGTAGAGCAAGGGTCAGACCTCGAGACGTGGTCTAGACCCCAAAATCCTTAATTTTAATGATTTGTAGTTCCTTTTTATCTCTCTGGATGGCCCACTGATCTGACAATTTATTGGCTTGAGGATTTCTGGAAGAACAAGGGTGTCGACCTCCTATATGAAAAGAGTCGACACATCTTAGTAGAATATCCAATAGATCACTTCCTGGAAGTACAGGGGTGTCGACCTCCTGCGTGGTAAGTGTCGACACACCATAGTGTGACGGCCCTCAACGTTCTCTGGAGAATCCAAGGTGTCGACCTCTTGTTGGAAAAGTGTCGACCCTTTTATGTGAGATAGCCCTGATGATGCTTTTAGGAAGAGCAAAGGTGTCGACCTCTAGGGAGAGGCAGGTCGACACATTCCTTTGACCTTCTTTGAATAGAAGGCACTTAGGAATTGTATGTACGGACCTTGATTGAAGTATGCTCAGATCTTGATGTTTGGACCTTTAGCAGTTTGCACGGACCTTGTCTTGTCAGAAGGTGAACATACACAGACCTTACTTGTTTGAAGGAAGCATTGCACAGACCTTCATCAACGTGCTTAGACTTTGTTTTTATATGAGCACGGACCTTCTAGTAACGTGCACAAACTTTGTGCGTTGCTTAGCGAGAGATTGCACCGACCGTAGTGTTGCACTGACTGCACCGCAACAAAAACATGCACAGACCTTAGTCATTTTCCTTGGCCTACTAGCATCGACCTTGGTCCTTCTTGGTCTGCTGAGTAATGGCTGCAGTGTCGACACATCGGTTGACGGAGTCAACACTTCTCTTGTGATACTTCAGTGTGTGTATCATCTCCAGCAGTTGCATTGGCCTTGACTACATGGATTTCTGTGAAACCATGATTCTGCCTTGATTCTTGTGCAGCCTAATGCCTCAATCTTTGTGCTGGTGTGGGCTTGACCTGAAATGCATGTGTGTTTGTCGCTATCAAAAGCAGGTCAAACTATATTAATGAATCATAGTTAAACATCATTGAAACAAAAGAATGTTATGCACAAGCCCAACATACATAGTCGGACATCATCAAAACAATAGAGTACACATGTCATACACATGCCCAACATTAACTTGATCATGTCTCGTTACGTTGGTTTGTTCACATGATTTCTCGCATTCACATGATTTTACCTTATTCTCTAGAGCCCAAAATGCTAATCACTTTAATATTGCCTTCATGTTGATACGAAGATACCTACTGGGTAAGTGTGCTCATTATCTATTTTCCAATCTTTTCAGGAGATGCGAGTAGTTCGGATTCGGATTCGAGTTATTCAAGTGATGGGTCTGAGAGCGAATGAAAGTCATATAAGATTGAGAGAAGACTTAGGAAGTCAATAATGTCTAGATCGAGTTCATGTAATTTTCTCTTTATTGAGACAAATGGATTTAAGAGAGTTGAAAAGTTGATGTACTTGAATCATTCTTATAATAAATACAAGTAAGGTTTGAGTAAATTATTGTGCATTTACTTTATGTGATTGTTATTGCGCTCTGATTATTCTTGCTTGCAAGAGGCTTACCATGTCGGCTGTTCACGTTTCCCGAGATTGTCTTCCACTGTATTAAAGGCTCGGGGCATTACCGTTAAGTTGGTATCAGAGCCTAGGACCTAGAAGTCCTAGGGGAAAGTATGTCATGTCATAGGTTAAGTCCAAGGTGTAAGGACCCACACCTATGAAACTAGGAAAGAAAATCCCCAACCTGTGAGAGGAAATTGGGTAGAACTTGGGAGGAGATAGTTATTAGAATTAATTCTAAGCTTAAACCCACTCATTCCATGGGAATTAACAAGTTCATTATTCTTCTCAGGTACCTTATTCATATTGTAATGGCTGATCACGTAGACTGGAATGGTATGCAAGTGACCGTTGCGGGTCTGACACAAGCATTGCAAATCATGGCGCAAGCAGGCGCAGGAGCAAGAGCTTGGGACTTGCATCACAATTTTTGAAGCTTAAACCCTCCACATTTCTATGGTTCTTCGAATCCAGATGAGGCCGAGAACAGGATCAATGAAATGAACTGTATATTTGACGTCATACATTGTACAGACCAGGAAAAAGTGCACCTTGCTACTTTTCAACTCAACAAGGATGAAAGTATATGGTGGAAGTCAGTACCGGCACCTCCAGCTGACACACCACACACGTGGGAAGGTTTTCTTACCTTATTTCGTGCCAAGTACTTTTCCGAGCATATTAAGGAGCAGAAGGCTATGGAGTTCAGTTCTCTATACCAGGGCATGTTGTCTGTGGCAGAATATGAACTTCAATTTTCCCGACTGACACCCTATGCTCCTCATCTGATTAGCACTGACTTGCTGAAGGCTAATCAATTTTTGGATGGATTAAGGCCCGAATATATTCAACAACTGGGACCCAGAATATCCGTACATATGCGGAAATGGTCCAGCGGGCACACCTATGTGAAAGGACCTTAGAGAAGGTCGAGAAATTAAAAGGTAAGGGTGAAGAATCAAGCCAAAGATCAGATCGGCGTGATAAGAAAAGCAAGTTCAGCATCACGGAACCCTACAAATCCCATGATAGTAAGAAAAGATTTCGAAATGGGAGTGGTAGTGGCTACCACAAGGACAAGAAAGTCAAGGAAGAAGATAAGCAGGTCGTCACGGCCTATACCTTTTGTGAGAAGTTCGGTCATTAGGCTGAAGAATGCTGGAAGTGCCTTGGCGCTTGTCTACTTGTGGCAGCATGGAGCACTGCATGCTAGATTGCCCTCTTATGAAGGAGCTATCTTTTGGAGGTGGACGTAAGAGACAGGCTCGTCTCAATGTCATTTTAGATGATGAAGCGCCCATGGATGATGGGCTTATGGAAGGTACCATTCACATCTGTTCATATCCTGCATTCGTACTGGTGCTTCTCATTCTTTTATATCTACTTCCTTCACAAGAACTTTACCTCTTTCATCAGTTCCTTTACCTACGGACCTTGCTATTACTACACCTTTAGGTCCCGGAACCAAACTCACAAACTATTATCCTAATAGTGAGGTAATAGTAGAAGGACACAATCTTCCTGCAAACCTCGTATGCCTTGATATGGAGGGCTACGATGCTATTTTAGGGGTAGATTGGCTTGTAGATCATGATGCCTACATCAATTGCCGCAACCGGATTATTTCTTTTTAGAAACTTGATCTTCCAAGGTTTTCCTTCCTTGGTATCAAATATAGGAAGCATCCTGCCATCATTTTGTCCCTACACGCTTGTAAATTAATTTCCCAAGGATGTGTAGCTTTTCTTGCTTCTGTAACCTTCACTGAATCCAAGGAAATCATCTTGGAGGATATCCCTATCATCAATGAATTTTCAGATGTATTTCCATCTGATTTATCGGGTTTACCACCCGAAAGGGAAGTAAATTTCACTATTGTACTTGTTCCCGGAGCAGCACCTGTTTCAATAGCTCCCTACAGGATGTCTCCCACAGAACTTAAAGAATTGAAAAGACAACTTCAGGAGCTACTAGACAAGGGATTCATTCGACCTAGCACATCCCCTTGGGGTGCGCCGATTTTGTTCGTTAAGAAGAAAGATGGATCTCTCAGGCTATGTATCGATTACCGGCGGCTGAACTAGCTCACTATCAAGAATAAGTATCCGTTGTCGTGTATCGATGAGCTCTTTGATCAAATTTCGAGAGTAGAATATTTTTCCAAGATCGACCTCAGGTCAGGATATCAGCAACTCAAGATCAGGGATGAAGACATATACAAGACTACTTTTTGGAGCCGTTATGGCCACTATGAATTTGTGGTAATGCCGTTCGGGTTAACCAATGTCCCGGTCACATTTATGCAACTTATGAATAACGTCTTCCAGCCTTATCTCGATCGATTTTTGGTCGTATTTATTGATGACATTCTCATATATTCCAAGACTAAGGAAGAACATGAAGAGCACTTGAGGATAGCCTTGCAGACACTAAGAGAACACAAACTCTATGCAAAGCTCAGTAAGTGCGAGTTCTGGGTAAAGGAAGTCTCGTTCCTCGGCCATATTATTTCAAAGGAAGGTATCACAGTTGACCCTTCTAAGGTGGAAACTGTTAAGAACTGGAGCCGGCCAACGACCGTGTCAGAAGTAAGAAGCTTTCTAGGTCTGACTGGGTATTACAAGAGGTTTATTAAGGATTTTTCTAAGATTGTTGTTCCTTTGACAAGACGTACAAGGAAAGAAAATCTTTTTACATGGTCGAAGGAATGTGAAGAGAGTTTCTTAACTCTTAAAGATCATCTCACTACATCCCCTATATTATCATTGCCCGTTGAGGGTGGTGGATTTGAAGTTTATACAGATGCATCTGGCATTGGCCTAGGGTGCGTTCTTATGCAAAACGAGAATGTAATTTGCTATTCTTCAAGACAGTTGAAGCGTCACGAGGAGAATTATCCCGTACATGATTTAGAATTGGCGGCTGTTATATTTGCCTTAAAAATTTGGCGTCACTACCTTTATGGAGAAAGATTCACCGTCTACTCAGACCAAAAAATCTTGAAATATTTGTTCTCCTAAAAGGAACTGAATATGAGGCAAATAAGATGGTTGGAATACTTGAAGGACTTTGATTTTGCTATCCAATATCATCCTGACAAGGCTAATGCTGTAGCAGATGCACTCAACAGAAAACCAATGGGAAAGCTATCAACTCTCATGATTAGTATGACTAATCTCATCTCGCAATTTGCTCAATTGAAGTTAGATATTGACATGAAGAAGGAAGATTATTTTGTTGCAAATATTTGAACTCAACCTACATTAATAGAAGATCTGGTCAAGTTACAAGACAATGATCCAATATTACTGGAGATTAAAGCCAATATTGAGCAAAGGTAGGATTTCTCTATTGATAGTGATGGAAGGTTGCTATTCAAAAGCCGAATTTGTATACCGGATCACGTTGATACTA
Organism: Amorphophallus konjac; assembly: GCA_022559845.1. Classification (NCBI taxonomy): domain Eukaryota; kingdom Viridiplantae; phylum Streptophyta; class Magnoliopsida; order Alismatales; family Araceae; genus Amorphophallus; species Amorphophallus konjac. The sequence goes on from CM040121.1 coordinate 254,365,960, forward strand.
AGAAACTGATCCTGGAAGAAGCTCGTAGTTCCAAGTACACCATTCACCCTTGTGGTACTAAAATGTATCAAGATCTTAAAAGGATCTTCTGGTGGCCTAACATGAAAAGAGAAATAGCAGATTTCGTGTCTCGCTATCTCACTTGTCAACAAGTACAGGCAAAACATTTAAGACCCGCAGGTAAATTACAACCCTTGAATATTTCCGAATGGAAATGGGAAGGCATAGGGATGGATTTTATTATGGGTTTACCTAAAACAAGAGGTGGACACGATGGTATATGGGTAATCATAGATCGATTGACTAAGTCTGCACATTTTCTGCCAATAAAAAGTCGGTGGTCTGTGGATATTCTAGCATCATTATACATAAGAGAAATCGTCAAATTACATGGTGTCCCTATCACTATTGTATCAGATAGAGATCCTCGATTCACATTACAGTTCTGGAAGGGTCTACAATATTCCTTAGGTACCCGACTGAACTTTAGCACGGCATTCCATCCACAAACCGATGGTCAAACAGAAAGGACAAATCAAGTGGTGGAAGATATGCTCAGGGCCTGTGCTATTAATTTTGGAGGAAGTTGGCATGATCACTTGCCTCTAGTAGAATTTGCATACAACAATAGCTACCAAGCTAGCATTCAAATGGCACCATTTGAAGCTCTATATAGAAGAAGCTGGCGTTCCCCTATTTGTTGGAATGAAGAAGGAGAAAGGAAATTTCTCGGTCCTGACATTATTAGGGATACTACCGAGAAGATTAAACTTATTCGAGAGAGACTCCAGATGGCACAAGACCGGCAGAAATCTTATGCTGATAATCAAAGGCGCGACTTGGAGTTCCAAGTGGGAAATCATGTGTTCCTTAAGGTTTCTCCATGCTAAGGTATTCGAAGATTTGGAATTAAAGGCAAGCTTACTCTAAGATTCATTGGCCCTTTGAAATCCTCGAAAGGGTTGGTGAAGTTGCATATCGTATTGCTTTGCCCCGTCAGTTAGCAGGAGTTCATGACGTATTCCATGTCTCAATGTTGAAGAAATATGTTTATGATCCTTTCCATGTCATCACCTACAACAATCTGGAGATTAAGAAAGATTTGACATATGAGCAAAAGCCAATCAGGATCCTTGAACGAGAGGTACGTCAACTTTGGAACAAGACTATTCCTGTGGTCAAGATCCAGTGGACAATGTCAGGAGAAAGATTGGAGACGGAGGAAGCTATGTGTAAGAAATATATGGAGTTATTTAATTGTAAGTACACTCTCCATAAAATCTCTCTATTGAATTTGGGGACCAAATTCTCTTAAGTGGGGGAGGGTGTAATGACCCGAACATTTTATAAAATATTTCTGAATTATTAAATATTCTTTGAGAATTTTTAAATATCAAAATGGATTAATAAAATTAATTTATGGGTTAAATAAATCATTATTAAGATCCAAAAATGATAATCAATTAACCTAGCCTATTTAAATATAGCCCATAAGACTCAAGGACCAAGTCCATGAAGTTTGGCCCATATTCTAGAAGGTTAATTAGCTTATTCACCGAATATAATGATAAATACTAAATTATTTAGATAATTTAGTGGATAAGCCGAAATTAGAGTTTGAAGTAATTTCAAATTCGGTGCCCAATGACCGTGGCGGTCTATCGTAAAACCGCTAAAAGACATGTGGCGGACCAGTCCTAGACCGCTACTTCATGTCAGTTCCGTGAGTTGAAGAAGGAGCAAAAACATTGGATTTTTTATTGTTTATCTCCTAGAGATCGAGGTGGGAGGACTAGTAAACATATTTGGGACTCCCAGAAGTATGTATAGTACCAACTAAGGACTCTAGAACCGATCTAATCCTTAAACCCTACCCAAACCCTATAAATAGAACCAAGTTTTTACCTGCGTGACCCTTACATTTGGCCGCCTGGAATCAAGGTAAGGAGGTATTATTTTGGGTAAGTTATGTAGAAGTTTTTATTCCCAATACATAGGACTAACATCCCTCAAAATTTCGTGCTAGGAGATCAAGCACACAAGGAGATAGAAGCCTACAAAGTTGCTGGTTCCACATTAGCGACCCAGGAAACTATCCGAAAGTCCGGTGAAGATCAAGGAATTCGAAAACCAAATCGAGGTAATTAGCATTAGTGCCTTTAGAACTTTTTGTTCCCCTTAGTATTTACTTCTTACCCTCCAAATTTCACGTCATTAGGTCAAGTGGATCAAGAGATAGTAGGACGTGAAGTTTCTTATTTGTCACAAGAAGTGTAGAATTAGGGTTGACTTCTAGCCCGAAATTCCAAGCCTAAAAGCCTTAGAAATGGTAGGTCATCTCATGAACGGCCGAAATCTCATTCTAGGGATAAAAGCCCTCTTATTTCACTTGATTTCATGCTTTATAGACCGATAATTTCATGTTTTATGCATATAGTATACATTCATGCATATTCTTAGCCCTAAATAAGTCAAGAGGAACTTTCTTGTTAATTTATAGAAAACCCATGCATATTGTTAGCATAACTTTCATTTTATCGTGATAGAAAAATTTATACATGTTGATTTCCAGACATGATGTATAGACATAATTTCTTCTTATTTATTTAAGTTTACAATCAGACGTGCTCTAGCGGCCTAGTCTTCGACCGCCAACCTTGTGCAGTGGCCCTACGATAAACCGCTAGACACTCTGTAAACTCAATTTTTTTGAAATCTCTGACGGACCATAGATAGACCGTTAATGTCCCTCTGGTGGCCTTACAATAAACCACCACTTGTCTGTAACAGCTCTATATGAGAGCGCCAGTGTTCTATTTTCTGTCAACCGAGGTAGATTTAAGAATAGTCTATTTAACTTATAAGTAAGCCTAGTTAACTATGTTCTAACCTATTTTAATGTTATTGGAGAGGGGAAATCTCACCGCCCGTACGGAGAGGCCAAACGAGATCCAAACCGGACCGAACAAGGCTCAACTCGTCAAAGTGACAGCCCTCGGGCCCACTTATTATGAAGCCCAAAAACTCACTCGGTACAAGCGCTTCCTAGGCGGCCTTCGGGTTGGGAAGTCCGAGCATCAGTCGATCGAGAAAGCTCCCTTGGAGCCCCCTATTCCTTGTCCCGACCCAGCACTTATCCCTCGAGAGACCACTCCTGAGCAAGTGACATTTGCTCAGGCTCACTGATGGAAGCTTAATGATTCAGCCGTTGCGAATCCTTTAATGGCAGGAAGCTCAAGGGGACAAGGGAAACCAAGAGTCCGTGCGCCGTAAGGAGCCCGCATGAAGGACGTAACCCCCCCTGGAACCCCTCCACTTATAGGGATCAATTCGCACAACCGACCACTATTTAAACAGGACATGCCCTACTATGACGAGAGAGCTTAAGTAAGCTTAAGCACGCCCAAGTAAACCTGAGCAAGAACTACTTCACCTTTTGGTGGAGAGGAATCTCGTGCTCCCACTTTCCTCCTAATTCTCTTCTTTGCATCTGTGCTCTACTACCTGTGCTAACTTAAGCATCGGAGGGTCTTCCCCGGGGATCTATCCCTGGGCACCTCTGACTGGTTTCCCTTCTTATAGTTTATACTTCAAGGGTATGTTGTCATCTTCCTCCCCGCTCAGGAGCAACACGAGATCGCCCCACTTCATTTGACGCCATCTGTGGGAAACGCACAAAGAGCCATCATGGTGCGAAGAAGTTCTGGCAGGAGGACTGCCGTCGATACTGGAAAAGCTCTGGTAACGGAGGAAGGTGCACCTTCCCTCCCCACGGAGCATTCCCCATCCGGCAACCAAGCCAACGAGCTACCTCCATCGGTGGCGGGGGAACAACTTCCCGGTGGGAGCACCGATGCCCTCCAAACCCTCAACGCCAAACTGGATGTCCTCGTGGATCTCATGTGGGCCCAGGCGGCCAGGGAGGAGAAGTCACAGCTCCCCAGGAAAAGCCCCCTACGAGGAGATGCCTCCCAGCACACTGTTGGAGGCTGTTTCATCCTCCGGGGGCAGCGGCTTATCCGCAACTCTTCAGGAGGACCATCGCACGCCCCTCCCCCGGAGCAAGAAGCCTCCTCAACCCCAAGGAGGGAGAAGACCGGAGCACTCAAACCATTCTCGGACGCCGAGGCCCCTGAGGAGCATCGAGACAGCATGCAAGCGCCCCCCCAGCCCCTCGGGACATCGACAACTGAAACTCTCTCTCCGGCTGCGAGACTTCGAGAGGCGTTTCGCAGAGCAAGAGCGCGTTCTCCGTGCCTTGCAGAAGACCTCTCCTGTGGAGGACGAGGACCTATCCCCGTTCTCCAACTACATCCTGAAGGTAGAGATATCGCCCAGAATCTCACTTCTGACCTTCAAGTCGTACGATGGCCATGGAGACCCGGCCGACCATTACGACAGCTTCGACGCCCTGATGACCTTACATGGGGCATCCGATGTGATCAAGTGCCGAGCATTCATGACCACTCTGGTTCAGGGCGCTCAGGCATGGTTCAGAGCCCTCACCCCCGGCAACATCCATAACTTTAAGCAATTCGGGCGAGTACTCAAAGAAAGCTTCACCGGCAGCGGTCCGCCCCAGTCAGTGGAGGGATTACTGGCCCTCAAATAGGAATAGGGGGAGAAGTTAAGGGCTTATATCAACTGATTTAAATCAGAATCCCTGCGCATCCCCCGCCTGGATGTGGCCTCTACCATCACCGCCTTGACCGGGGGTACCCGCGACGAGAACCTACGGTGCGAGCTAGTGCTTCATCCCCCTACCTACCTCGTCGAGCTAGTAACCTTGGCTTTGCGCCATGCCTAGTGCGATGAAGTACTCAGCACCTGCCGAGGTGCAACTGGCACGGGTCGGGTGGGGGACAAGAAGAGACCGTCCGAGCAAGGGACATGACAAGGAAAGAGGCGGAATCAGGATGGAGATCGAAAAGAGCCATCTCGGAAGTACGAGCGGTATACCCCACTTACCGCCCCCGTCTACGGGATCTATGAAGACATCAAAGGCTCGGGTCTCCTCAACCAACCTGAGCCTATGAAGACCAAGCATCGCAATCGCCGTGAGCACTGCCTATTCCATAGCGACCACGGGCATCACACCAACGATTGCCATCAATTTCAAGATGAGATCGAGCACCTCATCCGCCAGGGACACCTATCTCGGTATGTGTCCGGGAAAAAGGAAGACTGAGGCGCCGCTGAAGAGATTGATAATGCCCCCCACGGAGTCCACATCAACGTCATCACGGATGGGACGGCATCAGGCGAAGATAGCAGCCGAGGACGGAAGCGTCACGCCGAGCGGGCGAGCCGAGCCTCGACTGAGGCACCTACGGCCCCACCGGCTAGCGAACCACAGGCCCTGGTATTCTCTGACAAGGACCTGGAAGGGCTAACCACCCTGCACTGTTGACACCCATTTTTTGCCGATAAGTTGAGTCATTCCTCTTACTCCCATTTGTTGATGCCTCGAGTTGTCCATCACTCGCTGGGCATTTTCTGGTAAATCATGGGCCAGTTTTATGGGTAACCTCCCTCCTTGGTTGGGTCCGTATCAATTCAGGGCTTAATGGGCCTTGGTTTTTGGTTAATTGAACATGTTTATGAAAATCAAGTGTCCAGGAGCATGTACGGTTCATCCTTAGCCGTTCAACACTTGGGCGGTTAGATATAGACCGTTCATACATTTATGGTTGATTTCTGATGATTTTCTGAATTCCCACTGACAAAGGCTTATGCGGTTTACTCCTAGCCGTTCAATATGATGAATGGTCTGCAGTGCACCGTTCTTCTTCCAGAGTCCTAAAGCCTAAACATCTCTCAGATAATTATCCATTTTCTTCATTTATCACTAACAAGAGTTAAACGGTTGGACCTTGGCCGCTCGTTCCATTGGACGGTCCTATCATAGCCGTTCAACTATGAGAGTCCAAAGGCGACCATTTCGGTTGGTTAATGGATAATTAAGGGGATGATTATCTTTTTTTTGGAATTATCGCCGCCAGAGTTGGACGGTTCTTGACAGGCCACCCATCCAGTTGAGCGGTCTATCGTAAGACCGTTCATCCGTTCGAATGCTGAATTTCATTAGATTTTATCCTTTTTTTCCATGGTTTTATCCTTGACTTCTTCCATCAATTTCTCCGCGGATAATCAATCATTTTGGGTGCCGTTTCGACTGGATGAAAGATAATTCATTTATCTACGATTTTCCTTTGATTATCTTGACCTGAAAATTCCTCTAAACCCTATTTTCGAGCGAGGCTTCCTAGGCTCTATAAATAGACCCTAAAGGCCGGGTTGGAAAAGGGGGGGAGATTTTTGGTCGATGGCGAAGCCCTGCCGCATTCTTGAGCGACCTAGCACCAAGGAGGGAACCTTTCTACGTCCATACAAGCCTCCGATTTAGGGAGTAGTCCTATTTTGAGTCTTTTTTTGTTTGATTGGTTTCATCCACTTTTTCATTGCATGCATTACTTTCATTACTTTCTCCCCACATTCTTCTTCATTCTCATCATCATACACACATCCACCTGCATTTTTGCCACCCTAGGGGTTTAAAATCCCCCAGGTATCCCCCTTTCCACTTAGTCACATTCATTCCTTATTATTTTGACATATACTACACCATTCAGTTCTAATCTAGGTTGTTTCTTTGTGTTTTTACGTCATTTTACAGGTCAGCAATCCCTAGCACGAGGCCCATCCCCTCTGACCGGATGGAGAGGGTGGAGGTTGGACCCCTTTGCGACTTCTGGCTTGGTGGTCTTGCGCGGTTCTACACAGTCCGTTCAAGAAGACGTGTGGTGCAGACTAGACCGTCCATCTTCTTCCTGCGGTTGAGAAAGAGCCGTTCAACAGCCAGGAGTCCTTCATCCCGCACCTTCTGCAGCGCCCTTAGGCGGTCTATCGTAAGACCGTGCATCCTATAGGTGGTTCCCCTTGAACCGTTCATCTTCCCAGCGCTGCAGCCAGGCGAGTGTCTCCCCCTCTTTCCATCACGCTAGACGCTTTGGTGGCGATCATAGGTTTTTGTTCCCCCTTTTTCTTCTGTCTTCATTTGCTTCTCATGCCGGATATGATAGAATAGACAATTGGGAAGACATTTGGAAAAGAAACGGATCGGGAGAAGAAAATATATCTACACCCTTCTTTTTTGGCGATCACGGTGGGACACCTAGTGCCCATCGTGCTTGTGATTTGCTGACCCCTCTTTCCTTGTGTTAGTCCCCTTTTGGAGTGATTACAGGTTAAGTTGCGTTTTCTACCTTCTGGAACGTAAGCAGTTCTCACAGAGCCGTTCACGCTTTGGGCGGTTGATCATCCACCGTCCTTCCCTGCGAACAATGCCAGTTCTCCTACGAGCGTCCTGTCATAGACGGCCCCCCATCGACCGTCCAAACTGTAGAACGGTATGTTCCTGACCGTCCATATTTCTGGCACAGGTATGCTTATGGGTGTTCTGACTGTAGGTACACGGTTTGTGAGGATCCGTTCCAAATCTTACGTGGCTATATACAGACCGCTCTTCTTGGTACGTTTCTCATCTCTGCCATCCTTCATTTCCAGCACTCTGTGATTCTTTTACAGTTATTCTGTAGTTCTGTTGCTCCCTGGATTATGCGGTCCACCCCAGACCGTTTATCTTATTGTGTGATCTCCCACAGACCGTCCTTCTGATGTCACAGTGCACCCGAGGTTGCTTTCATTGCCATATCTATATTGTCTTTGTTCTCCTTGGTGCCATCCATTGATTTTCTCCTGCTTATATGTTATTTCTGTCTACTTATTTTCATCCTCGGATGTTTATTTTGGTCATTGGTTGTTAGTTTCTAGGCTAGATTTTGCATGCACTCCGGTGCACATAGGACTCATGCATTTCATTCACATCTAGCTGCATTCCTACCGAGGTAGGGTTTCCTCTAATCTCCATACTCCTTGGAGCCGACTAAGGGACCTTGCTGAGGACCTCCGTAATCCCCCGTGAGCCGTGGATTCTCACACGGACGCCGGGCAGGTTGTACCATGCAACCCCCCAGTCTAGGGTCTGCATTCGTGCGAGAGAGAGTCCTTTAGAGTCTGCCAGTTCTCCATTCTCACCCTATTTAGGTACCTTGTGGTTGAGTGAACTCGCATTTTAATTAATCCACTAAGGCCCTAAGAGAACTTATAAAAATCTTCGCGCATCATTTGGAATTTGTTTGGCTAATTGGTTGATTCTTTTCTCATCTCTCTTCTCCATTGTATGTTGCATAGTGTCGTCATTCGCATCTTTTGGTCAGATTAGGCTCATTAGGTCTAGTTCATCTTTGTGTGTCTCCATTTAGCTACATTTATCTTAGGTTCATTCCCATCCTTATATTCATTTGAAATTCACTGTATAAAGTCTCCACTTTCCCCATGGAGCATTTCTCCTTTGTACCTTATTCCTGCACCTCTCCATCTTCTTACCCCCGCGTGGATTCCTCTTCCCATGCGGGCCCGTCTCCTTATTCCTCCATTGGACCCCATTCTTTAAACGGGCCTTCTTACCCCGCCCGTGCTGCTGCTAGCCCAATCCATCCTTATTCTTACATACATGATTCTTCCAAGCCCACGCATTCCTCCATACCTGGAATGGGCTTTCCTTCTTCTCAAGTTGGGTCCCCTTATCCGGCCCATCAACATTATCCTAGTCTAAATTCATCATCTCTTGCTCAGGCTGGCCCATGTCCTTCTCGGACTCTTCTTACCGAGGAGATATTTGGTCGGTCCCAACGCCAGCTTGATGAACTGCAACGCCGAATCAATCCTCAAACTTTTTCGGATATCCCACTTGCCTTTCGAGGTCTTCAACTTCCACCGCGTTCACAGATTCCTGCATATCGCCGCTATGGTGGTGTTGGTCACCCCTATGCCCATTTGAAGGAGTTCTTATATGAGTCGGCCCAGTTCTAGCATGATCCACGCTTGATGGCCTATTTGTTTGGCCTTTCTTTAGAGGGCTCAGCCAAGGATTGGTTCTTCACATTACCGCAGGAGCAGATGATGAATTTTCAAGCCATCCAAGCAAGGTTTATTCAGCAGTACCGAGACCAGGTGGGGCCCAGATATTCTATGGTTGATCTGGCCCAAGAGATGATGAAGCTCGGCGAGGAATTCTCCACGTTTGCCGACCGCTGGCGTCGCCTAGTCACGCAAGTCCCGGGGCATATTCCGGAGGGCGAGCAGATCAAGATGGTTATTTTTAATGCAACGCCCGAGCTCAGGTGCATTTTAGCCCTGAATGATATTACATTCTGGCAACAACTTTACAATAGAGCCCGCTTTGTTAACCAACAACTCCTAGTTTTCTTTGACCATCAGCCTCCTCCTCCGTCACCTTCTACATACACTTTCCCTCCGCCCTCCACCGCAAGTCACTCCTCCACTACATATCCCTCCACAAGTCGGCCTTCCACCCCCACACACCCCTATACCTCCATGTGTTCCACCTTACATCCCTCCATGAGTCAGCCCTCCGCTATTTCATCTCACCACACCCCTCCACCTCCGGTCAAGGAAACACTACACCCAGAATGGGTAGATGCCGTCCATTACATTCCCACTCCCTCCACTCCTCCACATCATTATAACCCTCCGCCTTTACCTACGCAGTCCCCCTTGCCTACGCAACTACCATCTCCATTACGTTTTCACACCCCTCAGCATCCACCTTGCCCGAAGCGGGCTTCTTACTCTTCGTTGCCGGAATCTTTTACAGACATTTTCAGGACTTTGATGGCCACCCATGCATTGCATCTCCCTCCGGTTATGCCTTGCCGACATGCGGTCGAGAATTTGCTCCATTTCTGTGAATTCCATCGTCAATAGGGGCATGTGGTCGAGAATTACCCCGAGTTTTGGGAACTTGTTTACAGTCTGGAAGATAATAAGATGATTGATTGGGCTATCATGCGCCAAGTTATTTCAGATCTCAGCAGCAAGCAGCAGCAGCAGCAAGCAGCAGCAGCAGCAAGCCGTGCCGCCTAGGCAACCGTCTCCACTTCAAGACCAGGGGCACCCTGGTGTTTCTCTAGTTGATAAGGTACCTGCTCCGTTACCCGCTTCTTCCTCTATCTCATCTCCTCCACCACCTTTACCTACATCAGCCTCCGCTCGGGCAACTTATCCTTCACCCTCCGATTCCATCACCACACCTGCCCCCAACACCTCTCGACGTGTTGTAAAGATACGCCGAAGAGCGCCACCACCCGCCACTTCCTCCATTACGCCACTACCTCCTTCTCCTCCTTCTTCCCCTTCACCATCTCCATCAACCATATCACCCCCTCTGCCACCACCTTCTCCACCTCCACCTTCGCCGCCTCCATTGGCCACATCTCCATCATCACCTTCTCCATTATCCCCATTACCGTCACCACTGTCTTCATCACCTACCCTTGTAATAATCCATGTTCCGTCACCTTCACCGATGCCACTTCTTTCGCCATCATCCTCTAAGCCCGAGCAGGCCGACCCTAAACCCATACCTCCACTTTTGCCTTTACCTCCACCCATGCCCATCATCATCTGTAGAAACCCGATAATTTAAAATGAGAAATAAATTTTTTAAATAAATTATACAATTAAATTTTTCATGAAATGATTAATTTACATTTTTACTAAGTGAAATAAAGTGGATTATTGAATTTACTTAAGGTAAAGTGAAAAATAAATGCTTTAACCCTTAGATAAATCATAGAAAGCCCAATAAAAGTCCATATAATGGACTAGGATCATAATTGGCCCATTGGATAATTCATAATGGGCTAGATTAGTGGTTAAATGATTAATAAAGGATAATTAGACCTTAAATTCGTAACACATGTTAAATGTCTTTTGAAAAGGATTATAATAACCCAATTTCTAGAAGATTGACTCAAAAATCAACCCTTACCTAACACCCACCTTGGACCAGCCGAAATTACATTGTTTTCACACCTAAGATGGGCTAGATTAAGAAGAGAAATGTTATTTTTCTTCTAATTCAGACTTAATGGGTTTGGTGGAATTAGGCAAAGAATCTTGACACATTTGGCCAAGTTTTGGCTATAAATAGAACCCCATTCGACCCTCAAACCATCCCTGAAAGTTAAGTCTATGCTGTTGCAAAGATTCGTGGAGATTTGAAGGAGGATTTGGAAGATCAAGGGTTTTCTTTATATTTGGGGATAATCTTTAAATCTGACAAAAGGTAGGAGTCTCTCAGGCTAAACTCAAATCAATGCATGCTATCTTGTTCATTTTTCTGCCCTCTTTCCATTGATAGCTCATTTGTTAAATTCTATTGAGAAATGAGTAAGTTATGATCATTTTACCAAGGGCTATTTCAGTTCCGTTTTCAGAATCTTAAGGCGCTACTCTTCAGGAGCGCGTTCTTAACGCGCCAGCCCGATATAACGCATTCATACTTTTAAACCCGGATGACCAGAAATCAAAAGTATAATATTTCTAATATATATATAATACCTTAAGTGTTTATATATATATTAGGAGTTTATATATATTATGGTTTATATAGAATCTATGTATTTCAATTAAGTTTTCAAATTTTTTTAATGTATACATCTATTCTTGAACGCGCTAGTCGCCTATAGCACGTTCTTGAAGAACGCGCTAGCTACCTATAGCGCGTTCATAAAATTTTCCCGAAAATTTTTTATAATCAAAATATGTTATTTTGAATATATATACTGTATTTTTATACACTGTAATGAACGCGATCCTGAGCTATAGCGCGTTCATAGACAATAACATCTTTTTAGCCTATAACAATTCTATTCTCTATCATAGTGATGTACGAAAATTATTTCAGAATGTAAAAAGGTATTTTCTATCATATTGATGTATAAAAACTACTTTCAGCATGTTACATCTATTTTCTTATCATATGACATATTAATGTATGATTAAAAGCTAATATCTAAACTCATGATTTCAATTCATAAGTATATATGTTCTTTACTAAAAGTCGTTCTTTACTAAAAATTGATGTTTATAATTCTGAGATCATGCAAAGATATTTAAAATAATTCTAATAAAATTACTATCTTAAATTTTTTTCCTACTTACCGTTCATTTTTGAATTCTACGACTTAATGTCGTTAAACATGATGCGTTTTCCACTCTCCTTTGCAAATTATCACAATTTTGCCAGATCTGTACTTGTTTACAAATGAGCTTGTTCTTGAAAATTCTTTGGCCATATTGTGGAATTATATAGAAAAAAAATGTCAGGGGCTATGGGTCCCAATGAAATGACATTTAAATGCTAGTGTATAAAGGGATTCTGATCTGATCCCACGGGCGAGGCAATGTCCAAATATAAACCGGTATTATAATGATCAGGTGCTGGCATTCACCAATACAGGGTCTATTACAGTTAGGGGCAATCATACTATCGTGAGAACCCCTAAGTGTGTAGCCAAATAGTGATATTCCATAAGGGGTTGTCATATCGTCGTGATCTCCCTTTTGTGCTCTGGCCAATCCTACTGAGTGTTGGTAGAAGTGATTGCTCTACTTCAATATTGTTATTGCTTAAAGATTCATCATAAATATCCTTGTAGAAGTGATTTTTCTACTTCTATATTATTTAAAGTTCAAGTGATTGCTCTACTTCGATATTGCTTAAAAGTTCATCATGAAAGTTCTTGAATTGTCTTAATGATAGTACACATCGTCTCATCATGAAAGTTCTTGATATATTTCTGAAAATGATCATCGTCTTGTCTACTATCATGATCTTGTTATCTTGAAATTACTTGGAAATTCCTTATACAAAATTTCTTACTTGAAATTCATGATCAATTACTTCATGACACGAATTGTTAAATTGTTAAATACTTAAAGATTGCCTGGTTCTAGAGTTATAAAATCCTACTAAGCTTTTTACTCACCCTACGTTTTTGGTTAATTGTTGCAGGAAATGAAAATGAACAAGGGAATGGACAAGAGTGAATGAGTGTTTTCTTTTCCCTAGGATTTATGTAGATCATTAGTGTTTTTACAAGGATTATGTATTTGGAAATTTTGGAAGATTGTATCATGCCTTTATGGCTTATGAATTAGTGATGTAAATTTCATTTTGATGGAATAAAATTAGCTATTTCATCTTAGCTCTCTATCTTTAGAATTAATTTGTGCATGCTCTAATCGACACGAGTGCCTCGTAACTGCTCGCGCCCTTGATTTTCCGCGTCGGGGCGTGACAGTTTTAGTGGTATCAGAGCCTAGGTTACATAAAACCTAGGATTCTTAAAACTTATGTTTCCCTTGATAGGAACTTGGTTAGAAATTTAAACTTTCCCGATAAGATTGGGTAGAAACACGGGTTAAGTTTTAAAAAGAATAAATTATCAAGAAACAAATACCAATGAAAAATAATTAAACCCTGTAACAATGATTTCAGGCTGAATCTCGCAAATGGCCGCCGAGAGAGCTCAATGGCGCGAAATGCAACACACTGTCCAAGGATTAACACAAGCCTTGCAACAAGTTGCGCAAGGTGGAGCACGGCATGAAGTCGGGGATTTGCATCAGAAATTCCAAAAGATGAATCCCCCGAAGTTTAGTGGATCTACTGACCCAGATGAAGCGGAGAATTGGATGCAAGAAGTAGAGAGAACCTTTAAAGTAATGCAATGCACCGATGAAGAGAAGGTACTATTAGGGACCTATCAACTAGAAAAGGATGCCCGAGCATGGTGGGTATCCGTCGAAGCGATCTTACCTAATGAACAAATTACGTGGGACGAGTTCTTAGAACATTTTAATGAGAAGTATTTCTCAGAAAGAATCCGCGAGAAGAAGGCCATGGAGTTCGCGGCATTAAAACAACATAGCTTATCTGTAGCAGATTATGAAGCGACATTTTCTAGATTAGCTCGATATGCCGCACACCTAGTTTGTACGGGAAAAATGAGAGCAAGAAGATTTATGAACGGATTAAGGGTGGAACTCATTCCTCGATTGGCTCTATTGGAGATTCAAACTTATACGGAAATGGTTAGGAAAGCACAAATTCTAGAAGATGCTATGAATATGGTGGAGCGAATCAAAGGGAAAGTCGCCAAGAAAGAGTTAGTCGATGGATCCAAAAGTAAGGAACCCGCGAGTGACAAGAAGAGGTTAAATGGAGGTAGCGATTTTTGTAAGGACAAGAAGCCCCGGAATAATGATCAATAAATTATTCCAGTCAAGGAAAAATGTGAGCATTGTAAGAAAGGAAGGCACAACCCAGATGAATGTTGGTATAAACTTGGGAAGTGTATCCGTTGCGAAAGCATGGATCATAAAATTGCTCGTTGTCCACTCTTAAAGAGAGGAGCGCCGCAAGCATTGGAAGGTAACCTTATAAACCTATCTCGTCTATGATGGCATAGTTTAGAAATGGTGATCTTAGCACTTAGCATGTTATGAAAATGATCTAGTTAGAATGTATAGTTTGGATATGATAATTTTACCCTACTATTACGGAAAGAAAATCATGTGAATTTGGGGACTAAATTCTTTTAAGTGGGGAAGGATGTAGAAACCCGATAATTTAAAATGAGAAATATTTTTTTAAATAAATTATACAATTAAATTTTTCATGAAATGATTAATTTACATTTTTACTAAGTGAAATAAAGTGGATTATTGAATTTACTTGAATTTACTTAAGGTAAAGTGAAAAATAAATGCTTTAACCCTTAGATAAATCATAGAAAGTCCAATAAAAGTCCATGTAATAGACTAGGATCATAATTGGCTTATTGGATCATCCATAATGGGCTAGATTAGTTGTTAAATGATTAATAAAGGATAATTAGACCTTAAATTCGTAACACATGTTAAATGTCTTTTGAAAAGGATTATAATAACCCAACTTCTAGAAGATTGACTCAAAAATCAACCCTTACCTAACAGCCCACCTTGGACCAGCCAAAATTACATTATTTTCACACCTAAGATAGGCTAGATTAAGAAGAGAAATGATATTTTTCTTCTAATTCAGACTTAATAGGTTTGGTGGAATTAGGCAAAGAATCTTGACACATTTGGCCAAGTTTTGGCTATAAATAGAACCCCATTCGATCCTCAAACCATCCCTGGAAGTTAAGTCTATACCGTTGCAAAGATTCGTGGAGATTTGAAGGAGGATTTGGAAGATCAAGGGTTTTCTTTATATTTGGGGATAATCTTTAGATCTGACAAAAGGTAAGTGTCTCTCAGGCTAAACTCAAATCAATGCTTGCTATCTTGTTCATTTTTCTGCCCTCTTTCCATTGATAGCTCATTTGTTAAATTCCATTGAGAAATGAGTAAGTTATGATCATTTTACCAAGGGGTATTTCAGTTCCTTTTTTGGAATCTTAAGGCGCTACTCTTCAGGAGCGCGTTCTTAACGCGCCAGCCCGATATAGCGCGTTCATACTTTTAAACTCGGATGACCAGAAATCAAAAGTATAATATTTCTAATATATATATATAATACCTTAAGTGTTTATATATATATTAGGAGTCTATATCTATTATGGTTTATACAGAATCTATGTATTTCAATTAAGTTTTCAAAATTTTTCAATGTATACATCTGTTCTTGAACGCGCTAGTCGCCTATAGCACGTTCTTGAAGAACGCGCTAGCTACCTATAGCGCGTTCATAAAATTTTCCTGAAAATTTTTTATAATCAAAATATGTTATTTTGAATATATATACTGTATTTTTATACACTGTAATGAATGCGGCCCTGAGCTATAGCGCGTTCATAGACAGTAACATCTTTTTAGCCTATAACAATTCTATTCTCTATCATAGTGATGTACGAAAATTATTTTAGAATGTAAAAAGGTATTTTCTATCATATTGATGTATAAAAACTACTTTCAGCATGTTACATCTATTTTCTTATCATATGACATATTAATGTATGATTAAAAGCTAATATCTAAACTTATGATTTCAATTCATAAGTATATATGTTCTTTACTAAAAGTCATTCTTTACTAAAAATTGATGTTTATAATTCTGAGATCATGCAAAGATATTTAAAATAATTCTAATAAAACTACTATCTTGAATTTTCTTCCTACTTACCGTTCATTTTTGAATTCTACGACTTAATGTCGTTAAACATGATGCTTAAAATGCGTTTTCCACTCTCCTTTGCAAATTATCACAATTTTTGCCAGATCTGTACTTGTTTGAGCTTGTTCTTGAAAATTCTTTGGCCATATTGTGGAATTATATAGAAAAAAAATGTCAGGGGCTATGGGTCCCAATGAAATGACATTTAAATGCTAGTGTATAAAAGGGTTCTGATCTGATCCCACGGGCGAGGTAAAGTCTAAATATAAACTGGTATTATAATGATCAGGTGCTGGCATTCACCAATACAGGGTCTATTACAGTTAGGGACAATCACACTATCGTGAGAACCCCTAAGTGTATAGCCAAATAGTGATATTCCATAAGGGGTTGTCATATCGTCGTGATCTCCCTTTTGTGCTATGGCCAATCCTACTGAGTGTTGGTAGAAGTGATTGCTCTACTTCTATATTATTATTGCTTAAAGATTCATCATAAATATCCTTGTAGAAGTGATTGTTCTACTTCTATATTATTTAAAGTTCAAGTGATTGCTCTACTTCGATATTGCTTAAAAGTTCATCATGAAAGTTCTTGAATTGTCTTAATGATAGTACCCATCGTCTCATCATGAAGGTTCTTGATATATTTCTGAAAATGATCATCGTCTTGTCTACTATCATGATCTTGACATTATCTTGTTATCTTGAAATTACTTAGAAATTCCTTATACAAAATTTCTTACTTGAAATTCATGATCAATTACTTCATGACACGAATTGTTAAATTGTTAAATACTTAAAGATTATCTGATTCTAGAGATATAAAATCCTACTGAGCTTTTTGCTCACCCTACGTTTTTGGTTAACTGTTGCAGGAAATGAAAATGAACAAGGGAATGGACAAGAGTGAATGGGTGTTTTCTTTTCCCTAGGATTTATGTAGATCATTAGTGTTTTTACAAGGATTATGTATTTGGAAATTTTGGAAGATTATAGCATGCCTTTATGGCTTATGAATTAGTGATGTAAACTTCATTTTGATGGAATAAAATTAGCTATTTCATCTTAGCTCTCTATCTTTAGAATTAATTTGTACATGCTCTAATCGACATGAGTGCCTCGTAACTGCTCGCGCCCTCGATTTTCCGCGTCGGGGCGTGACATCATCAGTATTTCCCCATCGCCACTCGCGCCCTTTAAACATCTTCCTTCTAACCTCCCTCTGCCACTTCCCACTTCGTGAAGTAGGTACACGCTACCTTTGGTGCCGCTCGGGTCTAGTCCCCAGGGAGAAAAGGAGCCGAGCCAGGCTTTGATTATGCATTACAAGCCTCAAGATTTCATTAGCCACATGTCGGTCCAAGTCCTGGTTCCTGGCCATTTTAGGGGTAATGAGCCTGCATTTACTACGAGAATGGTTGCAAAGAAGAGTTCCCTTGTGTTGGTGCCAGTTTCTTCAAAGGTGAGGTTGGTAGTAATCTCTTTGCTTACCGGGAAGTTCATCATTAATGCTGTTATTACCTCGTGCTCAATTACTGTTCAGTTCACTGGCCGAGAGGGGTTCTCTACTCAGATTATGCTAACACATACGGCCGCCCGGGGCCTGATGGATTCCCTATTCAAGGGGCAATTGGCTGTATCTTCTACACTTTCCAATGACCTTCTGCACTTTCTGTGCAACTTCGCTCAATTTATTAGCATGCCGGCCATGTCAACGCCGCGCATTGATCTCCCTCAGCTTTGTCCTGCTCTTCTAGTACGGGAATTATGCTTCAAGTCTGATTGCCGAGTGGAGTTGCCAAACCTCTATGTTCTAGTGCCAAAAGACAAAACTCCGTGGCTTCATGATATTCATTCAGTTGAGAAGCTGTTTGCTCAAGAATGTCTACTTATAGTTAGCACCGCACAGCCAGGGGCAGCCGCCCCGATGAAGCTACATATTCATGACCGGGCCAGGCCATTTGCCAGGTGGGCCCGCTATTTGAGAAGACATTACAGATTGAGGAGCCCGGGAAGCCGAGCCCGCGCCAGGCGGCGTTGTTTCAAGAAGATTGCGGCTAAGAAGAGGCGGCGACGTAAGTTCAAGGGCCGTCAGTTGTGCACTCGGGGGTCCACTGCCTCATCTCCTTCTTCCGTCCATTCATCTTTTCTGTTGCTTAGTTCTTATCCGTGGGTGGTGTACCTTCCACCACCTGACCATATTTCCACCATCATTTCCTATCCTCACCATTCTAGGCCTCGACATAGGTCATCCTCTTCCCCTGAGTCAGGGGCATCTTCTAGTTTTTCTTCCCGGATACGTCCGGATTTCACTGCTCGTCTCTTTCTCCCGACCTTGTTAGAAATCCCTTGCGCTCGTTCCCCGACCTTGTCGGGTGATTTTTCTGATCCTTCCCCGATTTTGTCGGGTGGTTTCCATTTCTTTTCCCAGACCTTGTCGGGTGTTCATACATTCTCTTCCCCGCCTCTGTCGGGTGATCGCTATTCCTTTTCTCCGACCACGTCGGATGATCATTATCCGTATTCCTTATCTTCACAGTTATCTTTTCGTCATCTTTCTGTTCTTTCTGTCTCACCCTTTCAGGGTCATTACCCTTTTTCTTACTGTTTTCGAGGCTTTAGCCCGTCTTGATCTTAGTTAATCACTAGTTATTCTGTACTCGGTTCCTTGTAATCAGGGCATCCGTGCCTTAACGAGGGAGTTCTAGCCCTCGTCTCTCTTTCTTTTTATCCCTTCTTCGTCCAGTATGATGTCTGCCACTCCTCTATGTCGAGAAATCCAATCCTTTGCTCTCCTTTCATCCTTTATCCGGACAAGCAAGGAAAATGAAGCTCGCACTCCTCAAAGCTTGATGGTCAAGATCACTCCATAGATCTGCAAAAGTATTTTTTATTTTGTGCAAGAAAATGTTATCATCGCTATTATCTCTATTACTCCTACACATGCTTATAACGTTGGTTCCTCAACATGATTGAGTGGCTTTAGGAGTCTTTGTTTAATTAGATCTTAACTTTGTGTCAAATAAAAAGTTAGCTTCTGCAGCATCCTTAGGCTGGTGATAACTCTGCGCTGGGAGTCTAGTTTCTTTCTTCGATCGTCGAGGGTGACCTTTGAGTATGGATTTTTCACACACTACACAGCGAGCCATAGTCGATTCCTTTGGGCAACACCGTTGCTACTTTGGCCATACTTTGGGTATGCACAAAGGTCTTTTCTCTTCTCTGCTCGGCCAAGTGCAGGGGCAAGAGATGGATGCATAAGATGACTAACCTAGGCACTCCCTAATACGAGAGATGCCTCAAATAGGGGCAGTCTTGACCCTCAAAAATGAGCTTTCATATCTGGCCAATAAGGGCTACCAAAATGAGAAAATAATTCAATGTAAAATTATGAATCAAAGGCATGGCAAGAGTGGTAGTACAGTTCTCCGCGGGACGTCATGAGCCCGGTCGCATGCGTGCCTGATAAATATGGGTCTAAAAATCAAAGACAGAAAGCCCCGGCGCAACAGACTGTCTCTTTGAGGGGTAGTGCCCTAGAAGGAATTCGAACCTTGATATCTCCTATCCTGCACAAAGCTTGTCTTTAATTATTCTTCCGCTTCTCCCCCTTAGGCTGGGTTGTATCCCGGGTATGGCCTTAGTAGGGGCACCATTCTTTAGAAGCAGTTGGTTGTGGTAAGCCACCCTCACATGCACGTCCTGCTCAAGGGAAGTCTTTAATGAGAAGGGAGGGACGGCGATCCCTAGCCAGTAGTTCGTGTCTGTCTTTGGGTGTTGCAGATTGCTATTTCAAAAATCCAAAAAAATGAGATATTGTCAAAAATCCAAAAAAATGAGATATTGTCAAAAATAAAAAAAATGAAATCCAAAAAAATGATGAAATATTGTTCAAAATTTTAATCATTTTCAAAATCTAAAAAATCAAGAAATTTGAAAAATCTAAAAATATTTATCTTTTACATTGTATTTTGAGAACAGATACGTAATCTGTTTGCTAAGTGTGCAGGTTGCAGGTACTCAAGCTTTCCTTGCTCCATATTTTGTTCTATCTATCTCCTTTTCACATATTTGATCTGTTCCCTTCTTCAATCCACTCTCTCGATCTGTTCTGAAGCTCATGTCCTTCCTCAGCTTTTGTTTGCAATGATCATATCTTTATGTGAGAAGGCTTTGCCTCACGATTATGAACCTGACGATTCTGCTTCATTTTGATCTCGAGTTTTGATTGAAGTGCGTATTTGTTCATGTCTTTTGTCCCGCCGTGTCCTTATCTCGGGTCTATGTCCCACCGTGTCGTCCCACGCTTGTTGTTTTGTTCCTCACCATGTGTTGTTTGTCGTCTCTCTATGTTCCATGTGTTGTCCCAACCGTGTGATCCATCATGTTTCTTATCCCAACCATGTGTTGTCCCGCCGATTATTATCTCGTCACATCATGTTCATGCATACGTATTGTTCGTTTATGCCATTACCTATGTGCTTGTTCATCTTGTTGTGTTGTTTCCATTCGTCATGTTATGTCATGTTGTTTGTCATTATGTTAACTGCTATGATTGTCTCATTTGTCTCATTCATAAAAAAGATCCACAAAAAAAACTCGGAAAAGAAAATCCAAAAAACTTGTCGTTTCGCCTACACAGGTAAGTCAGGTATGGCCTTCTATCCTTGTCACCCTTATTGCATTATTATATGGTATTATAATATATTATCTCGAGAACCAGTTGGTTATCTACGTGTTCCAAGATCTGATGTTCCCCTTCAACAAAGACGATGATGATCCAGGTTCACGTGTTTGATCTTCGGATAGGCCGTTAGGTTGGGATGTCACGGGGAGGATGGTTCTATCCTGCACGCCGTGGTTGCGGATAGTGTCTTGACTCTGATTCTCCCAGCTTAGCAGTATTATTCTCGAGTATTTTATATTTTAATCTTTCTTCACATTTATTTTAATGATTTCTTTTATTTTAGCTCAGCATGCATCATACGCATCTTTTGAGCTTTCATGCCCCATGGTTTGCCTGCAGAATGTCCCATCAGTGATGGTTAGCTGTGCGTTCAGTGTTTTAGTAAGAGGAACTAATTCCACTCTGAGTTGGAAGGTTCTCTCTGGTCGATTCGCTTGGTTTGGTTGATTAAGAGGTCCCCGTTTGGAGCTTTAGCCCATTTCCTTTACTTTTGCTACCTGCTTTTGGCCTCCTCATTGGACCGCAGGATTGTGTCCCCCATGAGGTTGGTCTTGTCGAGTCATTTCATTTAGTTTATGATGAGGGCATCCCTTGCCCCTCCACATTTTCTCCGGACTCGGATTGTTCGTCGGCAAGCGCCATGATGTTCCTCAAGTGTTTGTGAGCCGAGTCATGTAATTTTCTTATTCTTATTTGAGTCTTAATCATGTAATTTTCCCTTTATTTGAGTCATGTACCTAGGTTAGTAGGTTATCTACCAATGTACTAAGTCATTATGTTGTTTAGATAGGCTATTGGGCCCATCTCATTGGGCTAGGCCCATGGACACCCCCTTCCCTTCGGTTATTAATCATTGTGTCTTTTGTTAAGGTCCTTTTTGAAAAAGTCATGTGCCTATAAATAGGCCACCCTACTCCTCATATGTAACAACTTTTGATGAATCAATTTGAAAAGAAATATTTCCAACATCTCACCCTCCTCCACTAAATCTCTCTTCTCTCTCACTCTCTCATTATCTCTCTCTCTCTCTCTCTCTCTCCCTCCACCCCAATTTTCGAAATTTTCTCTCTCCTCCCCATTTACCTCTCATTAACTCCCCTCCCCTCATTCAATCACCTTCCCAACCACCCCATCTCCCACCTACCCCATTTAAACCTCTCCCCTTCCCCATAACCCTCTTTATTCCACCCCCTAGTCCCAAGAGAGCTCCACCCAATCCCCACTCCACCTTCCAACCCCCAACTACACATTTCCCTTCCCCAAACCTCACTCCACCTTCCCAAGACACCTCTTCCCATCCCCAAGACCACCATTGATCACTCCCCATCAAAGAAAATTCAAACTCACATTCCCTCCACCCACTTGTGCCTCCCTCACAGCCCAAATTCGTAGCTCCTCTCTCACCCTCTGAAAACACCCCATTCCAGACCCCATTCTCCCTCTCCCACACCTTAGAACACCCCCTCCTAGGTCCCCTCACAACTAGGGGTCACTCCCACACCTATTCACCCCCATTTCCACTTCCATTTACCCCATTTCTCCCACCACCTTCCACCTACAGTTCGCAGGTTGTAGGTGGCAGAAGTCTAGAGACTTGCAGAAGGTGTCACATCATCATCTTGAGGCTTCTGAAGGCGCTTCATACATCGTTGGAATCGTCTTTGAGTCCTCTTTCCAACAGAGGTGGTCCCGCATCCATCCGAGCTTGGAGCTGTGCGGTAGAGCAGATCTTGTGCGACTGTGCAATCTGCCCCAGGCTGAAGACCAGAGAGCATTTGGAAGTTTCACCACGACCAACCTAGCGAGAATCAGAGCTCGATTTCTTTATAAAAATTCTTCTTCTCTGAATCTCTTTCATCCCCAGAAAGCGGAGCTCCATTTGGAGTTCGAATCTAGGAGATATCATTTTCTCCCCCGAAGTATACATTCTGTCCTCCCACAGTCTGCAGCGACCCTTCACCGGTGATCTGAGGCTACCGGCCAACCTTAACATCAGTTGGCTTCCCCGTTAACTGTGCTGCGTAGAAGACTCGACAGCCGAACCAACAGCTTTGACGGCGCTCGATTTGGATTTCGGGAGCGGTCGTGGCATTGCTGTCAATCTGCTGCTGGGAAACTGTTCCTGTCCGAACCAGAGACAGAGCTCCTATTCAACTGTTGACCTCGGCCAGCTCGTGAGGGATCTGAGCGCCAATTTTGGAGGGCTGAAACTACTACCAGTTGGATGTCATCTCCAAGAAGAAGGACCTCATTCGGCCTCCGAAGCTTCCAGTTACCATTTTCTTCGTCGGGGTGTATTGTCTGCCCCCTGTGGGTCCAGGTTTGACCTGCCCCTGCTCATCCGGCTACCTCTTCATTCTCTGACCTCCGATTGGGAACCCGTCAATTCCTGCTTGAAGCTACTCCGATGACGATCACGTCACCGCCAGGTTCGTCTCATTTGGAGTTCAGGAGCGTCCGTGGTGCCTTCTGCAACTCGCTGTACCTGTTCTTCACCAGCCAGAAGAGGAAATTGCTGACTTGTTCCAGTCGCCGGTCCGACCAGCCCTGAGTTCCAGAGCTCCTGCCAAAATTCAGACACCATCCCTGTCCTGTTGGGGAACTTTTGGCGTAGGTTTCATCAAGATCCAAGCTCTGTGGAATTTTTGGTAGCATCAACACCGCCCCACTGTCCGGCGAACCTGCAGATTGGCAGAATCGGCGGGATTCGACAAGTCGGGTTCCTTCGCTTAATTCCCCCACCCCGCTTGGCCGGCTGAAGGCCCCTCCCTGCGTGGAGGTAGTTTTGAATGTAATAAGCCTAATCCCCACCCCAAGATCACCCCTCCTACGCGAGGCGTAATGTTGTACATCTTTGCATTTTCAGGTCAAGCGACACCGCCGCGGCGATCGGGTGTATACCCTCGCCTACCCGCTCGCCCCCGTCTCCGGCCGGAGTCGGCGTCTTCACGCCGGCTAGGTGAGCTCCTGAACATCCCTCATTGCTGTATTGGACTTGCTTAGCTTAGTATTGCTATAGTTACTCCGTCGGTGGTAAGAGATTGTTCGATTTTACATTGCCACCAAATTGAGTGACCACCGCGGGCGAGTTGAGAGTGAATCCACTTAACCCACACCCTTGGTGTGTTGGCCGCCCATGATTTGGGCATCCTAGGCCCATTTTGGGTTCTCCCCAAGCTTGCCAACCCTTGGAGCCTCATGGTCCCACCTCGGACCCTCTCCAACATCGCCTAGTTGCCTTCGGGCCCTAGTATGTGCCATACGGGTGAGCTCGCTAGTGTGAGTCCGCTGCTCAAACTTGAATGCTTGCAATATAGGTCATAGGTCGGTGTCACATCAAGTGGTATCAGAGCAAGTTCACAACTTATCTCTATCAAGTTGGTCCTAGGGCATGTCTATGCATTTAGAGTCTTCAAGTGCATCACTCTTGTCCCCTAGTATGGCCACCTCATATCAACCTTACCAATCGGCCCACTCCATAAGTCCAAGCCACCAAGAGATGCCTACCACTAACACCCATAACTTCCCTGGCCATGTCAACTACTTCATGAAAGCCTTGACCTATGCCAATGAGCAGCTTGATAACATATCGGACCGACTCAACCAACTTGGAGAAAATAGGCCCGCCCCAAGGACAGACGATAGAATGGTCCCTTTCCCACTTCCCACCTTTGATGGAACCTCTCCTAGAGAATATTTAGATTGGGAAGCTACAATGGACCAATACTTCACTTGGTATCATATATCCGAGGATGAAAAGGCATTGGTTGCCAAAATGCAACTTACCAAACGGGCGGAAACTTTTTGGATGCAAATTGTCGGGCTAAAGATACTTAGAAGGGAAACTCCCATCACCACTTGGAAGGACATGAAGGAGCAACTTAGAGCAAAATATATGTCCCCTTCCTACCCGGGTTACCAAAACTCGAGGAGCACTCTCACTCCTCCAAACCCACCCGTCCAAACCCTTACCACTAGAACCCAAGTCTCCAAGGCCTCCACCTCCCCACCTAATCCCATGAGGGCCCCCACACCCCAACCAAAACCCCCTTCACTAACCTATACTAGTCAAGCCTCTTTAGCCCCCACTTCCACCCCAAATGATCCCAAGGGCAAGAGACCCCTAACCGACCCAATTCCCTCCATGGTGACCACCACTCATCCAACCCTCACCATTAAAAACCATGTGGACACCGTGTCCACCCCTCCACCAAGGCCCATAATGGCCACCATCCCCAAACCCAAAACCCCTCACCCAACTCACATCCCGCTTCCTACACCAATCTTTTCCCAACCTAGGCCTCCTCTACTTCCCCTTCCGATCCAAATCCACCCTTGCCCACCACCCCAAGTGCACCATGCTCCAGCTATCACCAATTCTCCCGTATTAGACCTACCCAACCCATTAACACTAGGAATTGAAACCTCCACAACCCTCCACTTGGGAGTAGATGCTAGTCTAGAACCCATTCCCACCCATAAGGAAGCCCAAGATCACACCAATGGTAAGGAAAAGCCTCAACCCTTTACCACTTCAAATAGCCCGGATCCTCAAGAGTCACCCACCTTCACCATGAATGAGCATATACTCCAATGGCTCAAGCAAGGACCCACCCTTCCTAGCTCACCCCCACCTCTCTCACCTTTGGGATATCCATCCCAAATTGTTCCCCTCCACTCCTATCACACCACAATCCAATCCTACTATGAGGTAGAAGATTGGGATGATCTCCTCAAAGGTCTAAAGTGGCAATCAGACTTGACTTCTTTATTGGCCTTAGGAGCGGACCAACCCAAGAGCCTTAACCTCATCCATCCATGCACTGGGTCTATCTCCTCGGTTTGCACTATTGGTTGCTACACTAGTGACATCCTTTTCCTTCTCCCCATAGTGGAAGAGCCCATCCTGGTCCACTCCCCTACCATTGTGATTCCTAAAACCTTGACCAACCAGCCCACCCCATACACCGGCCCAACCATTCCACTAGAAGAAGACGACTCATCACCTTTTGAGGACCTTGAGGACATGGAGCCCCTTGGTAACCCACTTTATGATCCCTATGATCCATTCCAATGGGAGTCAAGGAACCCAAGTAACCCAACCACCTTAACTACCACCTACCTTTCCCTACCCCAACCCACCATGTTTGATCCAATCCACCCCATCTCAGACCCGGGTTACACCATGGGAACCATGACTTTGGGTGGTATACACCTAGGGATCGAGGAAGTGCCCCATCTGATGATATCCATATTTCTAGACCCCTTCGACCCATTCCAATGGAAGTCCAAAGGCCCACACATAGAAGACATCTTTGTCACAAGAGTGCATAAGTCTTGGCATACAACACCACTTGGCATGATTCATAAGTCGGGTACATTCATTTACATCACCCACATGTCAAGTAGGAAGCATAAGTGGACCGTATTTGGATGTATTGGCCCACCCTCATTCATCATGTGTCTTAAGTATGAGAGGAGCATACATGGATGTCCGGGTCCCCCGACATTTGTCATACCCATGCATAAAAGGTTCATCTATGGATGTCCCGGCCCCCCTGAGTCTGTCACAATCTTCATAGCATCAAAGCATGATCGATCTACATGTGGCTGCCCCGGACCACCTTTGCATACCAAACATTGCCCACTCACATCGCATCATCAAGCATGGCATA
This sequence comes from Amorphophallus konjac, assembly GCA_022559845.1. Classification (NCBI taxonomy): domain Eukaryota; kingdom Viridiplantae; phylum Streptophyta; class Magnoliopsida; order Alismatales; family Araceae; genus Amorphophallus; species Amorphophallus konjac. Next base: position 254,392,414 of record CM040121.1, read on the forward strand.
TGCATCCAAGCACATATCAAGCAACAAGAGGTGATATTCACAACAAGCGAGCAAAAACTCATGAGCGCCACTTGGAATTCCAAGTTGGTAACTTGACGATGATGACTTTGGAGTGGCTCTACCCCAGGGTCACCTCCAAATTGAGGGCACGAGGACTTGGACCTTGCCAAGTTCCGAGTGGCTTTGGCAACCCGGCTTATGGGTTGAACTTTCAAAAAGGGTTTTGGGATTCTCCCCATTTCTCATGTGGCGGATCTAGCACCTTATAAGGGCACCGCGGTGGATCCTAGTGAGTGCCTCCAGCTTACACCTACCCTTGTGAGAGACACCCTCGGAGTGCCACCATAAATAGCCTGAGAGCCCGACGTGAGCACACAGCAGCAATACTAGGCAAGCAAGATCCCATCGCCAGCATGAGGGTATGACCGAGTCACTTTGTCGAGCTGAAGCGCCGTTCCCCGACTATGGTCGCGGGTTGAGTATGGAGATCGAGGATCACCCAGAGCCGCAGTTCGATGTACTACTTCCCTGGTGGACCCATACTCGACGGGGTCGAGTTTTCCCCACCCCGGGGGTATGATGAGGGCATCCCTTGCCCCTCCACATTTTCTCCGGACTCGGATTGTTCGTCGGCAAGTGCCATTATGTTCCTCAAGTGTTTGTGAGTCGAGTCATGTAATTTTTTTATTTTTATTTGAGTCTTAATCATGTAATTTTCTCTTTATTTGAGTCATGTACCTAGGTTAGTAGGTTATCTACCAATGTCCTAAGTCATTGTGTTGTTTAGATAGGCTATTGGGCCCATCTCATTGGGCTAGGCCCATGGACACCCCCTTCCCTTCGGTTATTAGTCATTGTGTCTTTTGTTAGGGTCCTTTGTGAAAAAGTCATGTGCCTATAAATAGGCCACCCCACTCCTCATATGTAACAACTTTTGATGAATCAATTTGAAAAGAAATATTTCCCACATCTCACCCTCCTCCACTAAATCTCTCTTCTCTCTCACTCTCTCATTATCTCTCTCTCTCTCTCTCTCCCTCCACCCCAATTTTCAGAATTTTCTCTCTCCTCCCCATTTACCTCTCATTAACTCCCCTCCCCTCATTCAATCACCTTCCCAACCACCCCATCTCCCACCTACCCCATTTAAACCTCTCCCCTTCCCCATGACCCTCTTTATTCCACCCCCTAGTCCCAAGAGAGCTCCACCTAATCCCCACTCCACCTTCCAACCCCCAACTACCCATTTCCCTTCCCCAAACCTCACTCCACCTTCCCAAGACACCTCTTCCTATCCCCAAGACCACCATTGATCACTCCCCATCAAAGAAAATTCAAACTCACATTCCCTCCACCCACTTGTGCCTCCCTCACAGCCCAAATTCGTAGCTCCTCTCTCACCCTCTGAAAACACCCCATTCCAGACCCCATTCTCCCTCTCCCACACCTTAGAACACCCCCTCCTAGGCCCCCTCACAACTAGGGGTCACTCCCACACCTATTCACCCCCATTTCCACTTCCATTTACCCCATTTCTCCCACCACCTTCCACCTACAGTTCGCAGGTTGCAGGTGGCAGAAGTCCAGCGACTTGCAGAAGGTGTCACATCGTAATCCGGAGGCTTCTGAAAGCGTTTCATACATCGTTGGAATCGTCTTTGAGTCCTCTTTCCAACAGAGGTGGTCCCGCATCCATCCGAGCTCGGAGCTGTGCGGTGGAGCAGATCTTGTGCGACTGTGCAATCTGCCCCAGGCTGAAGATCAGAGAGCATTTGGAAGTTTCACCAAGACCAACCTAGCAAGAATCAGAGCTCGGTTTCTTCATCAAAATTCTTCTTCTCTGAATCCTCTTTCATCCCCAGAAAGCGGAGCTCCATTTGGCGTTCGAATCTGGGAGATATCATTTTCTCCCCCGAAGTATACGTTCTGTCCTCCCACAATCTGCAGCAACCCTTCACCGGTGATCTGAGGCTACCGGCCAACCTTGGCATCGGTTGGCTTCCCCGTTAACTTTGCTGCGTAGAAGACTCGACAGCCGAACCAACAGCTTTGACGGCGCTCGATTTGGAGTTTGGGAGCGGTCGTGGCATTGCTGTCAATCTGCTGCTGGGAAACTGTTCCTGTCCGAACCAGAGACAGAGCTCCTGTTCAACTGTTGACCTCGGCCAGCTCGTGAGGGATCTGAGCGCCAATTTTGGAGGGCTGAAACGATTACCAGTTGGCTGTCATCTCCAAGAAGAAGGACCTCATTCGGCCTCCGAAGCTTCCAGTTACCATTTTCTTCGTCGGGGTGTATTGTCTGCCCCCTGTGGGTCCAGGTTTGACCTGCCCCTGCTCATCCGGCTACCTCTTCATTCTCTGACCTCCGATTGGGAACCCGTCAATTCCTGCTTGAAGCTACTCCGATGACGATCACGTCACCGCCAGGTTCGTCTCATTTGGAGTTCAGGAGCGTCCGTGGTGCCTTCTACAACTCGCTGTACCTGTTCTTCACCAGCCAGAAGAGGAAATTGCTGACTTGTTCCAGTCGCCGGTCCGACCAGCCCTGAGTTCCAGAGCTCCTGCCAAAATTCAGACACCATCCCTGTCCTGTTGGGGAACTTTTGGCACATGTTTCATCAAGATCCAAGCTCCGTGGAATTTTTGGTAGCATCAACACCGCCCCACTGTCCGGCGAACCTGCAGATTGGCAGAACCGGCGGGATTCGACAAGTCGGGTTCCTTCGCTTAATTCCCCCACCCCGCTTGGCCGGCTGAAGGCCCCTCCCTGCGTGGAGGTAGTTTTGAATGTAATAAGCCTAATCCCCACCCCAAGATCACCCCTCCTGCGCGAGGCGTAGTGTTGTACATCTTTGCATTTTCAGGTCAAGCGACACCGCCGCGGCGATCGGGTGTATACCCTCGCCTCCCCGCTCGCCCCCGTCTCCGGGCGGAGTCGGCATCTTCACGCCGGCTAGATGAGCTCCTGAACATCCCTCATTGCTGTATTGGACTTGCTTAGCTTAGTATTGCTATAGTTACTCCGTCGGCGGTAAGAGAGTGTTCGATTTTACATTGCCACCAAATTGAGTGACCACCGCGGGCGAGTTGAGAGTGAATCCACTTAACCCACACCCTTGGTGTGTTGGCCGCCCATGATTTGGGCATCCTAGGCCCATTTTGGGTTCTCCCCAAGCTTGCCAACCCTTGGAGCCTCATGGTCCCACCTCGGACCCTCTCCAACATCGCCTAGTTGCCTTTGGGCCCTAGTATGTGCCATACGGGTGAGCTCGCTAGTGTGAGTCCGCTGCTCAAACTTGAATGCTTGCAATATAGGTCATAGGTCGGTGTCACATCAGTTTAGTTCCTCCAGACTGGTGTCACTTTTATTTTATCATTCCTTGCGTTTTGTTCAGAGTTTTTCAGAAGATTACTATCGCTTGTTGGTAGAAACGGGTGTTGTTTTACCTAAATGCCCGCTTTTCAGTCCGCTCCGATGCATTTCTGCTTCACCTCCATGTTCCATGTCACTTTCGCTTCACCTCCGCTCGCTCCCCTGCAAAGAGGACGTTAAGGAGGGGCATCTGTTGACACCCTTTTTTTGCCGATAAGTTGATTCGTTCCTCTTACTCCCATTTGTTGATGCCTCGAGTTGTCCATCACTCGCTGGGCATTTTCTAGTAAATCATGGGCCAGTTTTATGGGTAACCTCCCTCCTTGGTTGGGTCCGTATCGATTCAGGGCTTAATGGGCCTTGGTTTTTAGTTAATTAAACATGTTTATGAAAATCAAGTGTCCAGGAGCATGTACGGTTCATCCTCAGCCGTTCAACACTTGGGCGGTCAGATATAGACCGTTCATACATTTATGGTTGATTTCTGATGATTTTCTGAATTTCCACCGACAAAGGCTTATGCGGTTTACTCCTAGCCATTCAATATGATGAATGGTCTGTAGTGCACCGTTCTTCTTCTAGAGTCCTAAAGCCTAAACATCTCTCAGATAATTATCCATTTTTTTCATTTATAACCGACAAGAGTTAAACGGTTGGACCATGGCCGCTCGTTCCATTGGACGGTCCTATCATAGCCGTTCAACTATGAGAGTCCAACGGTGACCATTTCGGTTGGTTAATGGATAATTAAGGGGATGATTATCCTTTTTTTTGGAATTATCACCGCCAGAGTTGGACGGTTCTTGACAGGCCGCCCATCCAGTTGAGCGGTCTATCGTAAGACCGTTCATCCATTCGAATGCTGAATTTCATCAGATTTTATCCTTTTTTTTCATGGTTTTATCCTTGACTTCTTCCATCATTTTCTCCGCGGATAATCAATCATTTTGGGTGTCGTTTCGACTGGATGAAAGATAATTCATTTATCTACAATTTTCCTTTGATTATCTCGATCTGAAAATTCCTCTGAACCCTATTTTCGAGCTAGGCTTCCTAGGCTCTATAAATAGACCCTAAAGGCCGGGTTGGAAAAGGGGGGGAGATTTTTGGTCGACGGCGAAGCCCTGTCGCATTCTTGAGCGACCTAGCACCAAGGAGGGAGGCTTTCTACGTCCATACAAGCCTCTGGTTCAGGGAGTAGTCCTATTTTGTTGTTTGATTGGTTTCATCCACTTTTTCATTGCATGCATTACTTTCATTACTTTCTCCCCACATTCTTCTTCATTCTCATCACCATGCACACATCCACCTGCGTTTTTTCCACCCTAGGGGTTTAAAATCCCCCAGGTATCCCCCTTTCCACTTAGTCACGTTCATTCCTTATTATTTTGACATATACTACGCCATTCAGTTCTAATCTAGGTTGTTTCTGTGTGTTTTTACGTCGTTTTGCAGGTCAGCCATCCCTAGCACGAGGCCCATCCCCTCTGGACGGCTGGAGAGGGTGGAGGTTGGACCCCTTTGCGACTTCTGGCTTGGTGGTCTTGTGGGGTTCTACACAGTCCGTTCAAGAAGACGTGCGGTGCAGACTGGACCGTCCATCTTCTTCCTGCGGTCGAGAAAGAGCCGTTCAACAGCCAGGAGTCCTTCATCCCGCACCTTCTGCAGCGCCCTTAGGCGGTCTATCGTAAGACCGTGCATCCTATAGGCGGTTCTCCTTGAACTTTTAATCTTCCCAGCGCTGCAGCCAGGCGAGTGTCTCCCCCTCTTTCAAAAGCACGGCGTGTTCATCACGCTCGGCACTTTGGTGGCGATCACAGGTTTTTGTTCCCCCTTTTTCTTCTGTCTTCATTTGCTTCTCATGTCGGATATGATAGAATAGACAATTGGGAAGACATTTGGAAAAGAAACGAATCAGGAGGAGAAAATATATATACATGCATGACGACGCTCTCGTTATATCAGCCACAATAAACCATTGTAACGTGGATAGAATCTTAGTCGACAATGGTAGTGCCCCTGATGTATTGTCCTATGAATGTTTCCTCAAAATGGGAGAGAATCCATCTAAACTCCGCCCGATCCGAACCCCCCTCTGTGGGTGTAACGGCCAGGCTACTTATCCCGAGGGAGCACTGAGTCTGTCTGTTACTATCGGCACCCCGCCCAAAACCATTACGGTTATGGTAGACTTCATCGTGATTAAGGGGATGACGGCATACAATGCCATCTTCGGCCGAGGCATTCTCAGCCGAATGAAAGCGGTGCCCTCTACCTTTCACCAAAAGATGAAGTACCTGACCAAATATGGCATGGGGGAAGTTCGAGGTAACCAGGCATTGGCTAGACGGTGCTATATAGTCTCGGTTGATGCCACTAGGTCGGAAGGGAAGAATAAAGGGATAAAGGGAGCTGAGGAGGGACCTGCAACATCTGAGCATGGCGGCGAGTTGCTAACCGTCTTCCTTAACGGTGACCCGACCCTAGGAGTAAAGATTGGAGCCGAGATCCCACTTGAGGAACAAGAAAAATATAAAGATTTCCTTGCGCAGTACGTCCGAGTCTTTGCATGGTCCGATGAGCACCTTCCCGCGATCCCGAGAGACGTGGTGATGCACAAGCGCAACCTCGACCCAACAGTAAATCCAGTACAACAGCGCAGGAGAAAGCACTCCCCACATTAGCAAGCGGTCACCAAAGAGCAAATCATCAAGGGAGATAAGACTGGCCTCTTTCGTCTGGTTCTGTACCCTACATGGCTCGCCAACGTCGTCCTGGTACCAAAAGCTTCTAGGAAATGGCGGATGTGCGTGGATTTCACCGATCTCAACCAGGCTACCCCGAAGGATTGCTACCCGCTGCCGAGCATCGATCAACTGGTCGATTCAACCTCTGGCAACGAGCTACTCAGCTTCCTTGACGCCTACTCCAGCTACCATCAAATCAGGATGGACCCAGAGGACATCAAGAAGACCGCCTTCATCACCGACTTCGGCGTACAATGCTACACCCGTATGCCGTTCGGGTTAAAGAACGCCGAAGCAACATATCAGAGACTGATGAATCACATTTTCAAAGGATAGCTCGGTCGAAACGTCGAGGCCTATATTGATGACATGCTCGTCAAGACGCCCAAGGCCGAAGACCACCTTGTCGACTTAGCCGAGACCTTCGACACTCCCCTGAAGCACAACATGAAGCTCAACCCCGCTAAGTGCACCTTTGGAGTAAGATCCAGGAAGTTCCTTGGCTTCCGGGTCACTCAGCGTTATTGACACCTATTTTTAGCCCGCAAGTTGCGTCATTTCTCTTATTCACCATTTTTGATGTCCCGAATTAGCCATTGTTTTGGAGCCTTCTTGGATAGATTTTGAGCCAATTTTCATTGTTCCATTCCCTTTGAGTCTTGGAGATCATGATTTCCTAGAGCCCTGGAGCTTATCTTATCAACTTCTGGCTTCTAAGTCGACTTATGGCCCATTTAGGCCGGCTTCCATCAAGTAATCGGCTCTCTTTCGTTGCTTAGTCCTGAAAGTGGTCCCTTTTCATCACTTTCTGATCCTCTATTGAAAATGTGCTCTTCATCAAAGTTGTCCGATTTTTCAAGATCTACAACTTCTTCTTCTACGCCATTGGCCAGTTCTCCACCAATTTCAAGTTATTTTTTCTTTTATGGCGTTCACCTACATCCCAAAATTCTACACGTTCACCAACCACTTCATCCAAGTGCTACGCTGTTCACCTACGTCCCAAAATTCTTACTCTTTGTTCTAGCCACATTTTCTCTATATTATGATCATCTTTTTATCTTTCTCTCTTCATAAACGTTGTTCCTCTTTCCGTTCTCTACAATTTCTTCTTCCACCACTTTCTCTAGTTATGCACCGTTTGAGAGATACGCTTCAATTTCTGAAGTCGCGTGTAGTTTGCCCAGAATCTTCCTCCATCGGTGTGAAGGTCTATTATTAGACCGTCACAACAATGTGAAGGTCTATTATTAGACCATCACAGCTCATGTAGTGGTCTATTATTAGACCGTCAGAGCACATGTGACGGTCCTATGATAGATCGTCACAGCCAAACTTATCCGAAATCACCCCGTTAGACCCCTAGAGCGTGGCGGTCCCACCCTAGGCTGCTAGAGACTCTGACAGTCTTACGATAGACCGTTACACAAATCGGGAGTCCAATTCGTGCTGGACTCTGCTCCGTTTCTATGCGCCGTGGCCCTCTTGCAGAGCCCATAACTTCTTGAATTCTACTCCAAATTGAGCGCCATTTGTTCCTATGGTTTCTCATTTATATTATCTTGAATTTGGTCCATAGATCTCGGATTTTCATTGGCTATCTTGCTCAGAAACGTGGATGAAAGTTGGGGGTTTATGCATCCTAGTTAAACGCAAACTCTGCAGATTAAGCTTTAGGGCTCCCTTCCAGAAGCCATATCTTCCAGATCCTTCCACCAAATTGAGTCCCACTTGTTCCTACCTCTTATCCTTTGTATTATCTCGAGATTGATCCATAGAACACGAATTTTGGTGGACTTTATCCTCTAAAATCTTGAGAGAACTTTCTGGGTTTTCTGCAACCTCTATATAAACTGCCCAGTTCGCAGTTGCAATGGAGGGCTCTTTTCAGACGTGAGGCGAAGCCATACGGCAACTCCAACTCACAACTTCGACCCTAGCTTGAAGAGGGAAGTATTGTCTTTCCATTCCATCCTTCTAGGCTTGATTTCATGGAGAGCATGATATGGACGTGAGGCCCTCTTCTTCTAGCCGTCTGGAAGACGAGGAGGTTGGATCCCACAAAGTTCCCCGCACCCCGTTTCAAGCGTGATCAAGTCGTTAAGTTCCAAGGTACACGGCGCCATTCCTCTCCTTTCTTCATCCTTTGGCATTGTTGGAACCTTGGTGGCGATCATGGTTAGTATTTCTCATCTTTTCATCCCCCTTGTCTTTGATTCACATGTTTATGCATGTATTAATTTAAATGGGGCGAGATGGGAATCTAATTAAAACAAATCTACAATTTTTTGGCGATCACGGTGGGACAACAATGCCCATCACGTTTGTTTTAATGCTCTTTTGTGAGTTGGGTATGTGCATGTGCATGTTTAGGTGATATTTTATCCATTCTTCCACTGTTTGGGGCGTTTTAAGGGCTCTGGTAGTGTGGCGGTCCTATAGTAGACCGCGAGAGGGTAAGAAACGGTCATTTGTTAGACCGTTACGGATTCTGGCAGTCCTGCGCACGTGCTTACAGGGCCATATTCATCGAGGCATAACTTTTACTCTCGAGGTCGGATTACGCTAATTATTGTTCCGTTGGATAGCCATTTGTATTGTCTTTCCATCCATTTATAATTTGCATCATTTGGTTAACATTTACATATTCTAATATTGTGCAACTTTTTAAGTTTTCTGCATAAGTTCTGTAGGCAGGCTCATGGATAGGTTCATAACTACATCTTTACTCAGTGATTTGACTGCCTTCCCGAAGTTTGATTGCACTAATTTTTGTTCTATTGGATAGTCCTTTGTATTGTCTTTCCATCCATAGCTTATTTGCATCATTTAGGTCTCTTTTGCTTAGTTGAACATTATCATTATTTTCACATTTTATGCATAAAATCTACATGCAGTCTGCGCATAGGATTACAGAAGTAACTTTCTTGGAGGATTTGATTGACCTCCCGAGGACCGATTACTCTATTCTTGGGCTCATTATACAGACCTTTGTATTATCTTTCCATCCATATACTACTTGCATCATTTGGGTCACGTTTGCTTAGTTAAAAATTATCATCATTTTAGCATTTTATCCATAAAATCTGCATGTGGTCTGTGCACAGATTCACGGGGACAACTTTACTCAGTGATTTGATTGACCTCCTAGGGTCATATTGATTTGTTCTTGGGCCCGTTGTGTAGATCTTTGTATTGTCTTTCCATCCATAGATTATTTGTCTTATTTGGATCATGTTTGCATAGTTTAATCTAGTCTTGATTTTCTAGTTTTAAGTTAGAATTTGCATGCACTCCGGTGCACATAGGGCCATACATTGCATATCATAGTTGCATTCCCCCTTGGTAAGTGATCCTCTCAACTCCATATTCCTTGGGGTCGACTAGGTGATCTTATCCGGGACCTCCATAAGTCCCCGTGAGCCGTGGATTCCCACACGGACGCCGGGCCAGTTGTAATTTTTCCACCATTTAGGCTTGCATTTGCATAAGTGTGAGAGAGTTAACCTTAGTCAACCCAAAGTTTGGACCTTATTTCCATAGGATTCCTATCGTGAGGGAATTATTCTTAATTTAAAATCATTAAAAGGTCCATTAAAACTTCTAAAATATTTTCCATCATATCAACTTGTTTGACTTGGGTGAAAACTCTCACATTGCATTGTTTGTGTTGTTTGGGTTTGTCCAAGCCCATTGGTGGTGTTTTGTGTTGCATCAACATATTTTGCTGTTGTTAGGCCCCACTTAGGTTAGCCCATTTTGTGCGTCCATTGTCCCGTGGTCCATTGTCCATTCGTCTTTGCATTAGTGGGTCAGTCCCCTCTTGTCCTCAAGCCCATTAATCCCTTTCTTCCCCACCAATATTCTCCTTGATATCCTTGTATTAAGTCTCCATTTGCCCTCATGGAGCATCATTCCAACCCTTTGTATCATTCTTTTTCCCAATCTTCTTCTTATTCCCGCGTGGAATCCTCTTCCCACGTGGGCCCATCTTCCCGTGACTCCTCTAATCCGTCCGAGGAACATGCTAATCTCATGGCCCATCTTTCAAGTCTTATTCGCCAAATGGACATGGGCCAGGCCCATCGTCTTATTGCAAATCATCTTAATGGGCCTTCTTCTCATAATGGGCCTTCCTATCTTCATGGGCCTCCTTCTTCCCATGCGGCTAGCCCGATTCCTAATACTCATTCATCTAATGGGCCTCATTTCTTTAATGGGCCACCTTCCTTCAATGGGTCCCATTCTCTTAATGGGCCCCGTTCCCTACATGGTCCTTCTATTCTTAGTGGGCCCCCATCCTTCAATGGGCTGCCATCTTCCTCCAATGGGCCCTCTTCTACTCTTAATGGACCTCCTTCCTTTAACGGGCCTTCTTATTCTCTTAGTGGACCTACTCTTCTTAATGGGCCTACATCTCCCACCCATGCTGCTGCTAGCCCGAGTATTCCTCATATTCATGATCCTTCTAGGTCCATATATCCTTCTACTCCCAGAATGGGCCCTTCTTCTTCTCAGCCCAGATCCTCTTATCCGGCCCAATATCATCCTAGTCCAAATTCACTAGCTCAAGTTGGCCCATATTCTTCTCGATCTCTCCCTAACCAGGAGGTGATTGCTCAAGCCCAGCGCCAGCTTGATGAACTTCAACGCTAAATCGATCCCAAATCCTCCTTAAGTATTCCATTCGTATTTCAAGGTCTTCGGCTTCTGCCATCTTCACAAATTCCTGCATATCGCCGTTATGGTGGAGTCGGTGACCCCTATGTGCACTTGAAGGAGTTTATTTATGAGTCGGCCGAGTTTTGACATGACCAAAGCTTGATGGCCTATCTATTTGGTCTGTCATTGGAAGGACTGGCCCGAGATTGGTTCTTCTCCCTTCCGCAAGAGCAAGTTGTGAATTTTCAAGCCGTGCAAGAGAAGTTCATTCAACAGTTTCAAGACCAGGTTGGGGCCTAAGTATTCCATGGTGGATTTGGCCCATGAGATGATGAAGCCCGAAGAGGAGTTCTCTACCTTTGCCGATCGCTGGCATCGCCTTGCCACGCAGGTCCCGGGGGACATTCCGGAGGGAGAGCAAATCAAGATGCTGATATCCAATGCCACGCCCGAGTATCGGTTTATCTTAGCCCTCAACGACATCACCTCATGGCAACAACTTTACAGCCGAGCCCGCTTCATCCGCCAACAACTCCAAGATTCTCGTGACCCCAAGTCCTCTCCGTCTTCTACATCTCCACACACCCCGCCATCTACATCTACCTCCACATACCAACCTTCCGCTTATACATACCAGTATCCTTCCACATACCAACCCTCCACGAGTCAGCCATACACCCCCACATATCAAACCTCCATGAGTCAACCTACCGCCATTCACAATCAGCCTTCCGCTTCCACATACCCACATGCGTCTCCGCCTATGTCTCCACCCCCGGTCAAGCAAACACCACATCCCAAGCAGGTAGATACCGTCTGCATACCCCCTCATCCTGCTCCACATATGCCTTCACCAAATCTCTCCACCACTAGCCAAGCACTATTGCCTATGCAACCTTCACTTTCATCTCCACAACCATTATATATCCCTCGGCATCCACCTTTCCCGAAGCAAGCTCCTCGTCTTCCATTGTCGGAGTGTTTCACTGATATCTTTCGGGCTTTGATGGCCACTCACGCGTTACCGCTCTCTCCGGTTGTGCCTTGCCGACCCACGGTCGGAGATATGCTCCAGTTCTGTTATTTCCACCGCCAACAGGGGCATTTGGTTGACGATTGTCTCGAGTTCCGGGATTATATTTATGATCTGGAAGCTAAGAAATGGATTGATTGGGCTGCTATGAACAAAGTCATTTTACATCTTCGCAGCCAACAGCAGCAGCAAGAAGTGCCGCCCGGGCAGCTGTCTCCGTTACTTCAAGACTAGGGGCACCCCTGTGATTCCTCATCTAGTGCTGCACTTGCTCCGTCACCTACCCTGTTACCTTCGCCATCTCCTACCTCGGCTTTATCGTCGCTACAAACCCAAGCCTCTAATCAGGCTAGCGCCTCCCCTTCTTCTCCCGCCGCCACTACCACTACTTCTATCTGTTGTGCCCCTTGTGCTTTGATGATAATGTGGTGTTTTAATGATAGCAACATGATTGAGTCACCATATTATTCTTTGGAGATATATGCATTAGTGGTGAGCATGGCATAGTCAGTGCACATTATGTTACGAAGTCATAGTGTCACCTTGTGCTAACCAAGTCCGTGCATTCGTGCTCTTCACTGTTTAGAACGATGCATAAACATGACTTAGTGCATGGCCTGATCTTATGTGCATTGCATAAGTCAAGTCCGTGCATTCGTGCTCTTCACTGTTTAGAACGATGCATAAACATGAGTTAGTGCATGGCCTGATCTTCTGTGCATTGCATAAGTCAAGTCTGTACATCGGACCAAGTCTGTACAGTTTGTGTGATTCACATATTTAAAGTCTATACATTTCTATCTTTACCTACGTTCCCTAGTTTTGTAAACACACAAAGTCTGTACACTGCATTCGTTGCATAGTCTGCCATTCAAAGTCTGTACACTGCGTTGCACGAGCTGAAGTCTACACATTCTCTTGTTGCACGCACTTGAAGTCTGTACATTGTCCACTTGCAGCATTAGCACAAGTATGTACAGCCTGTGTGCTTTATAACGCCAAGTCTATACATGCACCGTCTCACTTAGCGTCTCATGCTAAGTCCATACATCGTCTGTCAGCACTTACAAGTCTATACATTCTTGGCAGTTCAGCGTCTCATGCTGTGTCTCATGCAAGTATGTACATCGTCAGTCTGCACAAGTCTATACACTCACATGATAGCCAGTCTGCTCAAGTCTATACATCCGCATGCTAGCAAGTCTGCACAAGTCTGTACATCAACATGGTATCAAGTCTACACATTCAAAGTCACTCGTCGTGCATACTTTGGTACCAAGTCTATACAACTCTTGTTGCTGCATCGTCACAAGTCTGAACATTCTTCAATAGGAATGTCCATGCATTCATTCGTTGTGCATACTTTGTTTAAGTGCATTCAGCATAACAAACCAGCAAGTCTGTACATTGCTGTCACATGCACATGAAGTCAATACAGTTGCTTCACTACATGCACACTGCATTACACACTATAAAGTTTGTACATACTTTCTCATATGCATACTGCATCATGTGCTATCAAGTCTATACACTCATAAGCTTAGTTAATGCATTCTGTGCTTCACGCATACACAAGTCTGTACAACCTCCATTGGTTCACTCGACCAAGTCTGTACAGCCATGCACTGTCTTGCTTGCATGAATGAAGTCTGTACAAGGTTTTGTTGTCTTAAGCTGATGATTCTCTTCGACTGACTGACAGGTACTGTCTCGAGGAGATTAAGGAGGGCACATGTTCCAAGAAGGAAGGATGGCTCAGGATCGTGACACGTGTATAGCAACGAGCCTGGATGCTGCCACGTGGTCCAAGCTTTTGGGCAGGAGATGTGGAAGACACACCCCCTACCTGCTGCTGCTATATATACTAAGCTTCTTCCTCAGAAGAAGATCTGATCGTGATAGAAGAGTAGAAGCAGAGAGTGAAGGAGAGCCTGCATGATCCAGAAGAAATAGAAGAAGAGAAGAAGAGCAGAGTGTGAAAGTAGTAGAGAAGAAGAAGAAAAAGAAAGAGGAAGAGAGATCGAGAGTTGAGAAGAAGAAGCAGTCAGTTGTCTGAAGATCAGTCTTTATTGGACCGTGGATCAAATCAAGGCCAGTCAGCTCTGTTGAGAGCCACATTGTGTTTCATCGCATACAACTTTCTGTTGCTATGATTTCCCATTTTCGTGTTTTATCTTTTACCTTTCTTCAAGCTGTTAGTCAGTGGTTTTGTAGTGGAGGATTCCACTAGACGGGTAAGCTGTAATCCCCAGCGTTGCAGAGAACGTGGTTCTCTGGACAGCAAGCTGTGTTGCTCAGCGGGCGAGGTGGATACCTCGGATAGCAAGCTGTGAGGCTCAGCGGGGCGAGGTGGATACCTCGGATAGCAAGCTGTGAGGCTCAGCGGTTGTAGGCAAGCTGTGAGGCCCAGCGGTTCAAGCTGTGAGTCAGCGGAATCTACACTCGGGTTTGAGTGCGGGGTGGATGTAGGTCTAGAGGACCGAACCACCTAAAAACCATTTATGCACTGTGGCTTGAATGTTCTTTTCTGTCTTCGTTAGATGAATGCATAGGCGCGCTCCAAGTGTTTGCTTACAGGTTCAATAGATGATTTGATTAGCTTTTCAGGTTGTCTAGTTTTGTCTAGTTAGCGAACTAGATTTTTAATTGAGCGAAATTTTAAGAGGGATTCATTCACCCCCCTCTGAATCCATCGCATCGGTCCTAACAGTTTGTATCAGAGCGGGTTACTATGCATAGGATCTAACAATCCGCAGAAGATCCTGCATCTTCTGTGGTGCATTCCAGAGTGGGTTTCTTGTGCTCGGTGCTTTGTTTCACTTATTTAGTGTCTTACTTTACTCATCTATTTTCGGTGCATCTATCATCTCTCGATGGCTCATCCACCGATCTTAAGAGGTGATGACCTTGATATATGGCTGGAAAAGCTGCATCGGTATGTGAGGATAATTGATCCTGATCTTTGGAAAGTAATGGTCCACGGTCCACACAAATTATCAAAAGATAAATCTAGATGGACTGATAAGGATAGACTGAAAGACTCTGTCAACTCGAGAGCATTAGATTTAATGAAAACATCACTTGACAGAGCTCTAATTTCATGTGTTTCTTCTTGCAGGTCTGCCAAGAAGATTATGGAGAAACTAAAGCTTACCAGGAATCACAACACATGTCTGATGGCTGACCGGAGAAATGATCATGAGGAAACTGCATCCAAGGTAAGCTTTGAATCCGAAGAAATCTCGATTGATGATTTATGGGATATAAATGAGGAACTGTCTAATAGATGTGAAAAATTAAAATCTAAGAATAAAAGGTTGAAAAAGAAACTTGATCAGGAGAGTTCAAATTCATCATGTGAAAAGTGCTTGAAAGTAAATGAATTATATGATAAATGTCTATATGAGTCTCACTTGAATATGAAACAAATGTGCCTGTTGAAAAAGGAAAACCAAGAAGGTATCAATAAAATCTCTGAATTAGAAAGTCAGCTGAAACTGAAAACTAATGAACATATGATGAATCTGGAGGAGTTGGAAAGGATTAAGGTTGATCTGAAGAAATTGACAGCTGAGAATGTAGAAATTCAGAGGAAGAATAAAAATCTTGAAGCAAAAATAGAGAAAGTCAACAAGGAAGGTGTGCATGTTTCCTCTCTAAAATCAAACTGCAATATGTTCTCGGCTCTAAGAGAACGCAATGAAGATCTCTATAATGAAAATGAATGGATGAAGAAACAAATTACCGTGTTTAAAGAGGATCACAGAAATCTGCTTGCTGAGAAAATTAAAGTGGAAGAAAGGGAAGAGGAACTAATTGAAAAAATGGAGTGGATGTCTGGAAGGGAAAGATGTGCTGGTAATGAAATTCAGGCTAAAAATTTTGAGGAGGAAAACACTGAACTGAAAGCTGAAGTTGAAAAATTGAAATGGTTAAACACTGGTATGTCCGAGCAACTTCTCATGTTGAAGAAATGAAAAACTATCTGTGATGAAGAATCAAAAATCTTGAGTAATCTGGAACAAGAAGTTGAGAAGTATAAAACTGCAAATAAAGTCTTAAGTGAATGCGTTAATTGCAGTGAATAGGAGATAGCAAGTTATGAACTCCACATTGCCTCTTTGGAAGATAAAATTCATGATCTGGAAAACTCAGCATCCAAGTCTGCTAAAAATGAAGGAAAAATGAAAGCTGTCATGAAAATGGAGGATGGTAATTCAAAAGGGGGAACAAATTGCACTTCTGATGTTAAGGAAATCACTAAAAACCAGCTATATGCCACATTTGTGCAAAGCTCTGATGTAGCTGGTGATACGAGAAATATAAAGTGATCTAAAAGGGGAGGGGATGAATAGATCACTTTTTTCAACCGATTAAAAATTACAGAAGAATGATTCACTGAAAATAAGCAATCTCGGAGTTGAACCCACAAAAAACCGCAGTGCGGACAATAGCTCGAGTTGATGGAAGGCACACAACAAAAACACCACAGACAATCACACGATTACTCAGAGATTTTTAAGGTGGTTCGGTCAGACCTCTAGTCTGCCTACGTCCACCCCTCACTTCAAATCGAAGTGAGGCTTCCACTAGCACCTGCTAGCAAAGCAGACTCAGTCTGCGACAACGGATGATTCACAGCTTCACCAGGGGAACACCCTCCCCTCTTCCTCCACACCCGGAGGGAACCCTAAGGACGCCAAGTCCCTAGAAACCAGGAAACAATTTCCTCTTCCTCCAACCGGAGGGAACACTAGTGATCTGCAGTCACTAGAACCAGAGACCAAGGTCTCTCTTCCTCTGAATCCCAGAGGGAACACCTCTTCTACGAGAGGGAACAATACTGCAACCCTTGTTGCAAGTAAACCAGAGAGAACACGTCTCTCTCTTCCCCTGAACACCAGGAGGTAACACAGAGAACTTTCAATCAAGAAAGAAAAACAGATAAAAATGAAAACAAAAAAGAAGGAATCCAAAACTCAGAAACTGGAAACAATATAGCTCAAACTGAGCAGCAGACTTCGGATTTGATCCGTAAGTCAATACCCATCTTCTGATCACTCTTCTGCTCTCTCTTCTCTCTCAACTGGAACACTCTAGTTTCTCAGGGAGGCTCTTTTCTCAGGGAGGCTCTTTCTCTTCTGCTCTCACTCAAATTTCTTCACTGTAACCTCGGAGCTCCTCCCATTTCGCAGATGGTGAGGCAGTGCTTTTATAAGCGATCAGGAGGGTGCATGCAAGGCGTGTGCTTCCCATGCTCGATCCAGAACCTTCTTGCCACGTGCCCTTATAGCATTGGTTCCTTTAGTATCGGATCACGTGCAGCCCAGACACCAGTGAATGTTCTTCCTCGGACCACCTTCTTCTTTTTGTTTTTCTTCTTCTCCTGCAAAGAATTAAAACGATTAAAACTCAGGGCCACAAAAACTAAAACTGCACGAGGTAAAAAGAGAATGACACGAAGTACCATTGTAACAAAACAAACACTACAAAGAGAACGACACGAAGTCAGATGAAAACAGCACGAGGTAAAAAGAGAACGACACGAGATACACAATAATAAAGCTAACACTACAAAGAGAACGACACGAGGTCAGATGAGAACAGCACGAAGTGAGAAGGAAATAAAACGGAGTAAAACGGTAGTAAGACACGCGATCAGAGGAAACTTGGACGAAGATAGAAAGAAGCAACACGAAGACACAAATACAAAGACAACATGAAGACACAAAAACAACACGAAGACACAAATACAAAGACAACATGAAGACACAAAAACAACACGAAGACACAAACACAAAAGATAACACGAAGACACAAACACAAAAGATAACACGAAGACACAAACATGGAAACAACACGAAGACATACAAAACGACTCGAATACGAGGACTACACGAAACGACACGGACTAAAACCAACTCGATGATGAAAACTGAAACCGACACGAAGTGTGGTCACAAAACAAGACAGACACTTCCAACGTACAGCCTTCATATGATGTGAGGCGATGTATAGACTTGCATTCAACTGGATGTATAGACTTGGAACGGTCTTCAAGGCAACAATGTACAGACTTTGAAATAAAGAGTGTACAGACTGAGAGTTCAAGGCCACGATGTATAGACTTTGCCCAAGGAAACGAATGTGTAGACTTTGGCTTGGAACGAAAGTAAAGATGAGGCTGTATAGACTTGGCCAGAACATAAGACACGAGGACATAGGGGTGACACAGATGGAGCGACAAGAGGTGGCACAGAAAGCAACATGAGGTGCTGCAGTGTTCAGCACGCGATGGAACAAATAACGACACGAAGACAACCAACAAACATAGTTGGAACAACACGACGTACAAAAGGACAACATGAAGTGTAGTGAACATAAACAACACGAAATATGAAGGGAATAGTACGGACATGCAAGGTATTATCTCATGGCAGTTTTCCTGTTAATAATGGAAATTTCAAATGCATAACATTACTCAAGATATCTGATTAAAAAAGATAATATTTAACATAGTGATGCTCATCATCAAAACACTAGGGAAGTCACAAAAATCCAACAATCTCCCCTCTTTTTGATGATGGCAACACTATATTAAATAACAGAGATGAAGTGCGATGAGATTATGTGAAGATAAGCTGTGAGGATAAGCAATGCAGACACACAACACACTCGCCTCCTCTGACGACTCCCAAGAGCTCCCCCTGAACACAACAACTGCCTTCCTCTGACTAGATAACTCAGGGCACTTATCTTTCGCTCCCCCACATCAAAACACAACTCCCCCTCAGCCCTCAGTAAAACACAACTCCCCCTCAGCAAAGCACAAGCAAGACACTCTCCCCATTTGACATCATCAAAAACTAGGGGCAGGTCTGAAGATATCATGAAAAGAAAATTGCTGACAGTGGAGAGAAAACAAGAGAGAGTATGGCTGATAAAGGAAAGTTATTGAGATGTTTAGGCAATTAAGAAAGCCATTAATTTTATGTGAGGATTTTGAGGATCAGTTAGTCAGACTGTGTGCAAAATGGTGAATGAAGATCCGCTCCATACACAGAACCAGATTCTAAGCAAGTAAGGTACAAGATACCAGTATGGTCAGAGTAAGTCTTTACTCAGAGAGTATAAAGCAAGGAAGTCAGGAAAACAAAGACATGTGGTATTGAAAACAAACAAACCAAGACCTAAATGCCAAGTAAGTAGGATCTTGATACCAAGAGGGAGAAAATTTTTCAAAGATGGTCAAGATCAAAGGTAAATCAGTCAAGTACACCTTTGACATTAGGGAGACACCTTGTTTAGAGGCAGGAATCCCCAGTTACTTGGTGGCAAGACCACATTACCCCTTCTGACAAGAGAACAGAGATAGTATTCTAACTGGTGTTGACATTAAGGTGACACCTTTACCAGAGGCCAGACACCCCAGTTACTAACCAGATATGTACCATAGCTCTGTATGATCAAGACAACTAATTAAGCCTGATTTATACTGCCATCTCAAGACATGGGATTCTTTCACTTCATTGATGAAAGTCCCAGTTTCTCAATGAACAGTTAACAAGGTTGTTAAAACTTCTTTCATGAATTTTTCATTAACCTGCACTTGAAACCTTGTAAATTAGTCTTGATTCAGTTTGAGAACAATACACCAGCTCCAAAGTTTTCAGACAAAAACACTATATACCTCATTTCGGACTTAACTAGACTAAGTAGGTAAGCTGTACTGGCTAGATCAGAAGTTAGTTACAGTGTAGGAAGATAGTCTTGAATTCAGATTTTGATCTCAGTGGGACTAATAGCTGAAATTCCAACAAGAAATTAGATGAACAGTCTTAACGGATAAAACATCCAAAAATTTCTTTTATACACCTACTCAAATTGATTCTCTTATAAGGTCAGCAAAAGTTCGTTCAAAGTATGTTCAGATTTGGCCAAAAGAGCATGACTCCTATTATTAATCTAGCTCCCCCTGAGAGCTTGACTCCAACTCAGACTTAACCAAGACAAACCTCAAAACACCTCAAAGAAAACAAAGTGATATCAATCAGTACGAGTGAATCAGCAAACACTCATAATGAGGTTATTTACAGCAACAGACAATGAGTATAGATAAGCACAAGAGCACATGACAGATTATTCAGAGATCAATTATTCAATCATGAAATTCTGTAAATACCTAATTCTCTGCGCAATGTGCTAAATTTTTCAATATGCAATGGCTTAGTGAAAATATCTGCAATTTGTGAGTTAGTGCCAACATGGATCAACTCAAAGGTCTTCCTAGCTACTTCATCTCGAATAAAATGATGCCTGATTTCGATGTGTTTAGTTCGAGAATAAAGTACAGGATTCTTTGCAATGTTTATTGCACTAGTATTATCACAAAAGATGGAAGTGCAACCTAGCTCAACTAAGTAATCTAGAAGCTGGTGTTTTATCCATATAACCTGTGTGCCACAGCTCCCTGCTGCCACATACTCAGCTTCAGCAGTAGAAAGAGCCACAGAGTGTTGCTTCTTGGATCCCCAAGAGACTAGGCACCCTCCTAAAAATTCGCAGTGACCACTAGTACTTTTCCTGTCCAATTTACATCCTGCATAATCTGCATCTGTATATGCAATGAGATCTAAACTACATGATGCAGGATACCAAAGACCTAGATCATGGGTAGCAGATAAGTATCTAAATATTCTTTTTACAGCTGCCAAATGCAATTCAGTAGGCCTAGACTGGTATCTGGCACACATCCCTACACTAAATTGAATGTTAGGCCTGGATGATGTTAAGTAGAGGAGTGAACCGATCATACCTCTATATAATTTAGCATCCACCTCTTTACCTTTTTCGTCTGAATCCAGTGAGGAGTTGGTGCCCATGGGTGTTGAGATAATCTTGAGATTGGTCATTCCAAACCTTTTCAGCATCTCCAGAGTATACTTGGTCTGATTTATGAAACAACCATCCTCCATCTGTTTGACCTGCATCCCAAGAAAATACTTTAGTTCGCCAACTAAACTCATTTCAAATTCATGAGACATAGATTCAGAAAATTCTTTACACAATTTTGAATTGTTAGATCCGAAGATGATATCATCAACATATACCTGGACCACTATTAAATCCTTTCCGAGATTTTTGGAGAAGAGGGTTTGGTCAACCTTACCTCGAGTGTAGCCCTTGCTCAAGAGGAATTCAGAAAGTCTCTCATACTAGGCTCGGGGAGCCTGCTTCAATCCATAGAGGGCTTTATTCAACCTAAAAACCATGTTAGGCTGAACAGAGAAATTAAAACCTGGAGGTTGTTCAACATATACCTCTTCCTTCAATACCCCATTTAAGAATGCGCTTTTGACATCCATCTGCTGCAGCCGAATGTTCCTAGAGCATGCAAATGCAAGCAGAATTCGTATAGCTTCCATCCTAGCCACTGGGGCATAGGATTCATCAAAATCCACACCAAATTCCTGACTGTAGCCTTGAGCTACAAGTCTTGCTTTGTTTCTAGAAATAGCTCCCTTCTCATCAACTTTATTCTTGAAAACCCATTTAGTGCCAATGACATGAGTGTTATCAGGTCTGGGAACTAGTTCCCATAGAATATTTTTCTCAAATTGATTTAATTCCTCACACATGGTGGATACCCAAGAATCATGTTTTAAGGCTTCTTCCACAGATTTGGGTTCCACCTGAGATACCAATGCAGCTAAGTCCTGTTCTTGCACAATTCTAAAATGAGACCTTGTCCTAGGAGGATCATGCAAATTGCCTATGACATTTTCACTAGGGTGGTCTTTGTGAAATATTATCTCACCCGAGGGTTCACCTACCTCAGCTGCTCCTTCTTGCTGTGAGTTTTCTGGTTGAGCAGCTGGCTGCATCTCTTCTTCTTCAATTCTCTCCAAGAAATCTCCCTCATTAGATGGCTCCCTGTCATCATTCATCACTTGGTTAGAGAAATCATTTTCGTCAAACACTACATGCGGTGTTTCTTCAACAGTTTGATCATCTTTATTGAAAACTCTGTAGGCCCTTGAGGTTTCTGAATATCCGAGAAAAATTCCATGAGAGCTTCTAGCTTCAAATTTGTCCAAACCATTCTTACCATTATTGTGAATAAAACATTTGGAGCCAAAAACATTAAAGTAAGAAATGTTTGGCTGCTTACCCTTGAGAAGTTCATAAGGAGTTTTCCTATGAGTAGGTCTTACCAAGGCTCGGTTTAGAATGTAGCATACAGTATTCGCAGCTTCAGCCCAAAATCTCCTTGGAAGTCCACTCTCAATCAGCATAGTCCTGGCCATTTCAATGATTGACCTGTTTCTTCTCTCAACAATTCCGTTCTGCTCCGGTGTCCTGGGAGAAGAGAATTTGTGAGTCACTCCCTCTCTTGAGCAAAATTCAGAAAATGAAGAGTTCTCAAACTCTCCTCCATGGTCAGACTGAATTGTAATGATATTATGTTCACCTTGCAGTTTGATTTTATTGAACAGTTCTTCAAAGTGACCAAAAGCATCATTTTTATTTGCTAAACAAAACAACCAAGAAAATCTAGTGAAGTCATCAACTATGACTAATCCATATCTCTTACCTGACAAACTTTGTATGTGAGTAGGACCAAAGAGATCCATGTGCAAATGTTGTAGCGGTTTACATGAAAGACTCTCAGTTCTCAACTTAAAAACTGCACGAGTCTGTTTACCTTGTGCACAAGCATCACATAGCTTGGACCCTAACTGAAATCTTATTCTGGGCAAACCTCTAACTAGGTTATGCTTAGACAGTTTATTCATTGTAGACAAACTGGCATGGCCTAGACGCCTATGCCAGTCAAAAGCAACCTGTTCAGAGTTAGCAGACATACACAAGTTAGTTTCAGGATTATCATCCAGGTCTACGATGTATACGTTGCTTACTCTATGACCTTTGAACATGACGTTATCAGAATTCAGCTCAAAAACAGTGCAGGAATTGTGGTCAAAGAGTACCTTGTGTCCTTTGTCGCAGAGTTGACTTATACTTATCAAGTTGTGCTAAAGTCCTTCTACAAGATACACATCTTCAATGGAGTTAGTAGAGGACTTACCAACAGTTCCAATTATTCTTCCTCTGTTATTTCCACCGAATTTGACCAGGCCCCCAAACTTCATTTTCAGTTTGCTAAATTTGGACCGGTCTCCTGTCATGTGCCTGCTACAGCCGCTGTCAAGATACCACTTGTTATGCTCGGCTGCCAGGCTAACCTGCGAGAGTTCAGACAAAGTAATGTGGGACCCAATTCAAATTGGGTCCAAAGATAGTTTTCAATTTATCCAAATCACACTTAGGAATCCACATTTGTTTTACTGTTCTTTTCAGTGATTTCATGTAGATTGATTCTTCCTTCTTGGCATTTCTCAGTGGGTGTTGAATGAGCCTATTCCTATTAAAATTATGCTGTTTCCAAGCAGAGAAATTGTTGTTTGGCCTCTTAGAGGAAACACGTGTGTGCTGAACATAATTCATGTAGCCATCTTTGTTCAAATGAAAATTGTATTGAAGGTGGTGCATGTTTGCATGCTTTCCCTGATAACTAGCATGCTGAACTTTCTTAGCAAAGCTGTTCACCTTTCTAGTGACATCAATAGGAATGGTCCTGTGAAAACCTTTGTTCCACAACTGTTGCACAGGAACAGTTCTAGTCTCAGGATTTCCTGACTTAGCCTGCTGACTAGTGCATTTAATAGATTTGCTGGTCGAAACTTTCAATGTAGAGACAGATTTGGAACTGGATGGGGTTTCCAGTTTTTCTTTGCCCTTGGCGGGGCAGAACGTGACAGTTTTGAATTCAAAGGGTTTTTTACTAGTGAGATTGTATCCTAATCCCTCCCTATTGAAGTTTACCCTTGACCCCAGAAGGGCATCCAGATTGTTTCTCCCCTCTGTAAATTTTTCTAGCATTTTTCCTTTGTCCTCAATCTCCTTCTGAAGTTCATTACATTGGTCCTGGAGTTCCTGATTAACTTTTCTAACCGCCTCATATTTTTCTGCAATTAGTCTAAACTCCTTTTTACTCTCTTCAGTTTTACTCTTCAGCTCATTCATCCTAGCTAGATTTTCCTCTCTTTCCATTCTAAACTTCTCGATCTCACTTCTAGCCTGATCTAGCTCAATGGCCATCTCCTTGGTTTTCATGTTGTCCGTAACAGCAATAGAGTGTTCCTCAGAAACAGAGTGAAACTTTCGTTTAAGCATTCTGTGCTCCTTGGTTAGAAAATTATATTTAGCTAACAGGTCGCCATAGGCGTCCTCCCAATCATCCAAAGTAAAATTCTCAAATAAGTTTGTTACCTCTTCCTCATGGTTGGCCATGAGGCAAGTCTTCTCTTCACCTTCACTAGATGAGGTGGCTTCTCGATCCTCCTCCTCGTCGCTCCATGTGCACAGCATGGCTTTCTTCTTCTTGTGCACCATCTTCTTCTGGTATCCGGGAGCCTTAGCTTGCAGCTCTGGACATTCACTTTTCATGTGGCCAGGTTTCTGACAATGGTAGCATGTAACTTTCTTAACAAACTGATTCTTCTCAAGTTCTCGTTCAGGAGACTTCCTTGCAGCATTAAATCTCTTTCTCCTGTAGAATTTCCCTTTAGTTCTCAAGAACTTTCTGAATTGCCTGGTGAGCATGGCCTGCTCGCCCTTGTCCAGGTCTAAGAATCCGTCAGAGTCTTCGCTGCTACCACCACTGCTGCTGCTGCTGCTGCTCTTCTTAGTATGTCGTGAGACTTTCAGAGCAACATTATTTCCCTTTCTGTCATGTCCATCATTCCCTTGTCTGAAGTTCATTTCGTGAGTCATGAGAGACCCAATCAGCTGGGTTACTGACATTGTGGATAGATCTCTAGATTCCTCTATGACGGTCACCTTAGTATCCCAGATGGGAGTTAGGGACGTAAGGATCTTCCTGACAATGTCTTCTTGCTGAATCTCCTTTCCAAATCCTCTCAGACTATTGATGATCACAGACAATCTAGCATACATTTCTGTGATCGACTCCTCTGGCTTCATCTTAAACAACTCATACTGAGTTGTAAGCATATTGATCTTGGTAGCTTTCACTTGAGATGTGCCCTCATAAATTAACTGCAATTCATCTCACATTTTCTTTGCAGTCTTGCACGCTGAAATCCTCAAGTACTCTTCCGGGTGGACGGCGCACTGTATGATGCTAAGAGCTGTCCAATTCAGTGCGGAAAGCTTAACCTGTTCCTCTGTCCACATGTCTTCGTTCGGTGGAAGTTGGTACGGACCATCTGTAATTACTCTCCAGAGCTTGTGGCTTTGGGTCCTGATGAAGACTTCCATCCTGTTCTTCCAAAAAAAATAGTTATTACCATCGAAGAAAGGGGGACGGGTGATTGACTGCCCTTCAGCAATGTAGTTGCGAGGACCAGCGGATCTGTTTCCCTGGCCGTTGGACCACATATTGGGAAATACCCGCTCTGATACTAAGTGATACGAGAAATATAAAGTGATCTAGAAGGGGAGGGGATGAATAGATCACTTTTTTCAACCGATTAAAAATTACTGAAGAATGATTCACTGAAAATAAACAATCTCGGAGTTGAACCCACAAAAAACCGTAGTGCGGACAATAGCTCGAGTTGATGGAAGGCACACAACAAAAACACCACAGATAATCACACGATTACTCAGAGATTTTTAAGGTGGTTCGGTCAGACCTCCAGTCTGCCTACGTCCACCCCTCACTTCAAATCGAAGTGAGGCTTCCACTAGCACCTGCTAGCAAAGCAGACTCAGTCTGCGACAACGGATGATTCACAGCTTCACCAGGGGAACACCCTCCCCTCTTCCTCCACACCCGGAGGGAACCCTAAGGACGCCAAGTCCCTAGAAACCAGGAAACAATTTCCTCTTCCTCCAACCGGAGGGAACACTAGTGATCTGCAGTCACTAGAACCAGAGACCAAGGTCTCTCTTCCTCTGAATCCCAGAGGGAACACCTCTTCTACGAGAGGGAACAATACTGCAACCCTTGTTGCAAGTAAACCAGAGAGAACACGTCTCTCTCTTCCCCTGAACACCAGGAGGTAACACAGAGAACTTTCAATCAAGAAAGAAAAACAGATAAAAATGAAAACAAGAAAGAAGGAATCCAAAACTCAGAAACTGGAAACAATATAGCTCAAACTGAGCAGCAGACTTTGGATTTGATCCGTAAGTCAATACCCATCTTTTGATCACTCTTCTGCTCTCTCTTCTCTCTCAACTGGAACACTCTAGTTTCTCAGGGAGGCTCTTTTCTCAGGGAGGCTCTTTCTCTTCTGCTCTCACTCAAATTTCTTCACTGTAACCTCGGAGCTCCTCCCATTTCGCAGATGGTGAGGCAGTGCTTTTATAAGCGATCAGGAGGGTGCATGCAAGGCGTGTGCTTCCCGCGCTCGATCCAGAACCTTCTTTCCACGTGCCCTTATAGCATTGGTTCCTTTAGTATCGGATCACGTGCAGCCCAGACACCGGTGAATGTTCTTCCTCGGACCACCTTCTTCTTTTTGTTTTTCTTCTTCTCCTGCAAAGAATTAAAACAATTAAAACTCAGGGCCACAAAAACTAAAACTGCACGAGGTAAAAAGAGAACGACACGAAGTACCACTGTAACAAAACAAACACTACAAAGAGAACGACACGAAGTCAGATGAAAACAGCACGAGGTAAAAAGAGAACGACACGAGATACACAATAATAAAGCTAACACTACAAAGAGAACGACACGAGGTCAGATGAGAACAGCACGAAGTGAGAAGGAAATAACACGGAGTAAAACGGTAGTAAGACACGCGATCAGAGGAAACCTGGACGAAGATAGAAAGAAGCAACACGAAGACACAAATACAAAGACAACATGAACACACAAAAACAACACGAAGACACAAATACAAAGACAACATGAAGACACAAAAATAACACGAAGACACAAACACAAAAGATAACATGAAGACACAAACACAAAAGATAACACGAAGACACAAACATGGAAACAACACAAAGACATACAAAACGACTCGAATACGAGGACTACACAAAACGACACAGACTGAAATCAACTCGAAGACGAAAACCAAAATCGACACGAAGTGTGGTCACAAAACAAGACAGACACTTCTAACGTACAGCCTTCATATGATGTGAGGCGATGTGTAGACTTGCATTCAACTAGATGTATAGACTTGGAACGGTCTTCAAGGCAACAATGTACAGACTTTGAAATAAAGAGTGTACAGACTGAGAGTTCAAGGCCACGATGTATAGACTTTGCCCAAGGAAACGAATGTGTAGACTTTGGCTTGGAACGAAAGTAAAGATGAGGCTGTATAGACTTGGCCAGAACATAAGACACGAGGACATAGGGGTGACACAGATGGAGCGACAAGAGGTGGCACAGAAAGCAACACGAGGTGCTGCAGTGTTCAGCACGTGATGGAACAAATAACGACACGAAGACAACCAACAAACATAGTTGGAACAACACGACGTACAAAAGGACAACACGAAGTGTAGTGAACATAAACAACACGAAATATGAAGGGAACAGTACGGACATGCAAGGTATTATCTCATGGCAGTTTTCCTGTTAATCATGGAAATTTCAAATGCATAACATTACTCAAGATATCTAATTAAAAAAGACAATATTTAACATAGTGATGCTCATCATCAAAACACTAGGGAAGTCACAAAAATCCAACAGCTGGTACCTCAAATCCATCCCCAAAATAAAATGAAAATCAGAAATCACCTTCAACATTTGTATTTCAATTCAAAGCCTAGAAAAATGAAAAGTAAATAAAAATTGTTGAGAATAATCAGAAATTGAAAAGGAAGGGTCAAACAAAGAAGGTAAAGAATAATTCTGGTTACACCCTAAGATATGCCAACTCGGTTGAATTTGATGGGTCATTGCACAATGATCATGCCTCATGTACTCATTCGCATGCATCTAGTCAGCCTGTTAGTACTCATGTTGCCAGGAAATCACAAGTGTCATGTCATTATTGTGGCAAGATAGGGCATGTAATTGATGCATGCAGACTGTTGCTTGAAGATGAGCATGCTAGTGAAGCAATGCATTCCAGGAATTCATCTGATAGAAACTATGCCACTAAGAAATCTGATGCATCTTGTTGTTACTGTGGTAGGCGTGGTCATCTAATGAATGCATGTTTTACAATGAAAGAAGACAACAATGTGAATTCTACATTTTTCACACATGCTCATGGCCCACATAGATATAGATCTATTCCAAGCCAGCATACTATTTGTTTCATCCGCAACAAGCCAGGGCACAAGGCA
This sequence comes from Amorphophallus konjac, assembly GCA_022559845.1. Taxonomy (NCBI): domain Eukaryota; kingdom Viridiplantae; phylum Streptophyta; class Magnoliopsida; order Alismatales; family Araceae; genus Amorphophallus; species Amorphophallus konjac. Next base: position 254,420,579 of record CM040121.1, read on the forward strand.
AATGAGTGTTGGACTGAAAATTATTGGGGCAACAATAACTCAAAAGGCAAGCACCTTAGGTGCTTTGAATGTGGTAAGTATGGGCATGCAGTCAAGGACTGCTGGTATGCTCAGGGAAATCATTTTAATTCCAAATTTTTAAAATTCCCTACAAATAGAAATTTTTTTTGTAGAAATAAAGCTGATTTTAAAGAAAAGATTCTTGTATGTTTTGAATGTGGAAAACCTGGCCACCGAGCTTCTGGATGCTGGTGGGCAGGTAATGCTAAGTCAAAATTTCATGAAAGTAATAGAAATTTTCATGCTAACTCACATAGATTCCATGATTATAATAATGTTCACAAAAAGAATTCAAGGGTTGTTACATCATGTAGATATTATGGAAAGTTTGGTCATTTCATGAATAATTGTTACCTGATGGAGTATGATAATGATGTTGCTAAAAAATTGTTCAGAACACCTATCAGAGTTAACTCGGGACCCAAGGCTGTTTGGGTCCCTACAGGATCAAATTGATTAACATGTTACAGGTGTGTCTTGGAACGAAAAAGAGGGGTAAATAAACCAAGGGACTCAACAGGAAGACCCCAGGGTTCTGCTTTTCAGGTTTGTTCTGAATACTCATCTTAAATTCCATCATATGAAATTGTGAACTTGAAATGATTGCATATCATGTTGATTTGTTGATGTTAAACTAAAATTTTCTGAAATGTGAATTACACAATCATGCTTATGGTAATTCTCTTCTATCTGATTTGCATGAATCATATCTGAATGAGAGTCATTGCATAAGCATACATGTAGTGACTGCATTACATATCATCATATTGAAAATTCCAAAAAAAGTGATTCACTGCATATAGATAGGGGGAGCCTTTCTAAATTCTTCAGTGGTGTCAATTGTCTGAACTCTTCCTGTCTACCCATCTGATTCATTGTCATATCTACATATTCTGTCTCATCTTCAGAACTCCTGTTTCTCATGAAAAATCAATCAAATCACTTGAAAAATCTTCTTTGCACCGAGTTTGAGTGGTTCATATCGTGCACATAGTTGATGCATCTAGACAGGGGGAGCATTTAAAATTTGTGTTTAGTTTGTCACACTTTGAACACCTCTTGTCTAGTAATTGAATAACTCTCATCTGATTTCATATTCTCTCTCTTGATAATGCATTCTGCCTTCTATTCATTAAGCTATCAAAGACGAGTTTATTTCAACTTTCTTCATGTTACTACCTGTCAGCTGATCTATCTGAATTCCAGACTCAGCTACTGTTTGTTGATATACACTCTTCTGATATATTCCTTCATGTGTTGACTCTTACACCAACTTACTCTCATCCTTCACATTCTTCTTAGCTGGTTTGAATGATTGTGTCTAGTGTATATTCGGTCTGAGGAACTTAAGCTGCATGTCATGCAATTCAGTCTGAGAACTTTGTAGAAATTCCTATCATATAGGTTTAAGAATTACCACTGAATTAGATTGATATAAGATTAATGTATTCTCAGATTTGTAATTAAATGAATTGAAAATATCTGAATGATAAGTTTTAATAAATCTTAACCATCTGTGTCATAAAAACCTTAGACTCACTCATCAGATATCTGAAAATTTGAAATCAGGGCTACTTTGGTTAAGGTACATAGAGTGAGTATTGTTGTTAAATACTAACTTTGAAAAATTTGACAGGAAATAAAATCAGTGAGTAATGAAATGACTTCGTTCACTGAGAAACTGGGTTTTCCATCAAAGAAATGGAGTGAACCCAAGTCATGAAGTGTCATAGTCACTTAAAATGAAAAGCCATTGAGAACCTGACAGAGCAATGGCAATTCTGTGTTGAGTAACTGGGAAGTCTGGCCTCTGATCAAAGTGTCTTCTCATTTAAAAAGACACTTATATTGCTAACTCTGTTCTCGAAGTTGAGAGGCAATGACAGTTATCACACTAAGTAACTGGGTCACTTCACCTGAGACGTGTTGTGCCTCATGTAAAAAGGTGTTGATCAACCGAAATTACTCAGGAAAAATATAATGTGCTTCAAATGAAAATATATTGAAAATTCTGTCAACTCGTGTTCTTGTAAAAGTGTTTAACCTCAGTACTAATCCGTGTAACTTTCAAAGGAGCTATTGACATCATGTGTGTAAGATAAAGATGATTGATTTTGAGTGTTATCTGACTATTTAGTTCACCTTTATTAAAACTTGGATTCAGATATGAGTATTGAGTTTAATTTGACAAATTTGATATACATCATAATTAAATCAGATTGGTTAAGTTGCCAAATCATAACCCTTTATGATAGAAGAGTCTATTTTTCTTAAGACATATTGTAGTGGTGCAAGCATTAAAATCCCTCATGATCAGATTCATTCCAGACAGCCTGATCAACATAAATCTTGCTATTCATTATTCATTGAGATGCCTTGTGACTATTTGCTCTCCACACTGTTGAAATCTTCCATCCTGACTTCACACATGTTCTCAGGGGGAGCTTTGGTTATTATTTGCTTTAAGAGGAGAGTAGTTCTACATGCATGTTGATAGGGGGAGAGATGTTTTCTTGTCATAAGGGGGAACACTATTTCAAAGAACTATGTTTCATTCTCTGTATTTGTGTGCAGAATTTTGTCTCTCAAACCATCTCCTTTTTGATTATGTCAAAGGGGGAGAATAGTTTGACGAGTCAGTGTGACTCATTATGTTGCCATCATCAAAAAGGGGGAGATTGTTGTGCCCCTTGTGCTTTGATGATAATGTGGTATTTTAATGATAGCAACATGATTGAGTCACCATATTGTTCTGTGGAGATATATGCATTAACTGTGAGCATGGCATAGTCAGTGCACATTATGTTACGAAGTCATAGTGTCACATTATGCTAACCAAGTCCGTGCATTCGTGCTCTTCACTGTTTAGAACGACGCATAAACATGAGTTAGTGCAAGGCCAGATCTTCTGTGCATTGCATAAGTCAAGTCCGTGCATTCGTGCTCTTCACTGTTTACAACGATGCATAAACATGAGTTAGTGCATGGCCTGATCTTCTGTGCATTGCATAAGTCAAGTCTGTACATCGGACCAAGTCTGTACAGTCTGTGTGTTTCACACATTTAAAGTCTATACATTTCTATCTTTACCTACGTTCCCTGGTTTTGTAAACACATAAAGTCTGTACACTGCATTGGTTGCATAGTCTGCCATTCAAAGTCTGTACACTGCATTGCACGAGCTGAAGTCTACACATTCTCTTGTTCCATGCACTTGAAGTCTGTACATTGTCCACTTGCAGCATTAGCACAAGTCTGTACAGCCTGTGTGCTTTATAACGCCAAGTCTATACATGCACTGTCTCACTTAGCGTCTCATGCTAAGTCTATAGATCGTCTGTCAGCACTTACAAGTCTATACATTCTTGGCAGTTCAGCGTCTCATGCTATGTCGCATGCAAGTATGTACATCGTTAGTCTGCACAAGTCTATACACTCGCATGATAGCCAGCCTGCTCAACTCTATACATCCGCATGCTAGCAAGTCTGCACAAGTCTTTACATCAACATGGTATCAAGTCTACACATTCAAAGTCACTCGTCGTGCATACTTTGGTACCAAGTCTATACAACTCCTGTTGCTGCATCGTCACAAGTCTGAACATTCTTCAATAGGAATGTCCATGCATTCATTCGTTGTGCATACTTTGTTTAAGTGCATTCAGCATAACAAACCAGCAAGTCTGTACATTGCTGTCACATGCACACGAAGTCAATACAGTTGCTTCACTGCATGCACACTGCATTACACACTATAAAGTTTGTACATACTTTCTCATATGCATACTGCAGCATGTGCTATCAAGTCTATACACTCATAAGATTAGTTAATGCATTCTGTGCTTCACGCATACACTATGTCTGTACAACCTCCATTGGTTCACTCGACCAAGTCTGTACAGTCATGCACTGTCTTGCTTGCATGAATGAAGTCTGTACAAGGTTTTGTTGTCTTAAGCTGATGATTCTCTTCGACTGACTGACAGGTACTGTCTCGAGGAGATTAAGGAGGGCACATGTTCCAAGAAGGAAGGATGGCTCAGGATCGTGACACGTGTACAGCAACGAGCCTGGATGCTGTCACGTGGTCCAAGCTTTTGGGCGGGAGATGTGGAAGACACACGCCCTACCTGCTGCTGCTATATATACTAAGCTTCTTCCTTAGAAGAAGATCTGATCGTGATAGAAGAGTAGAAGTAGAGAGTGAAGAAGAGCCTGCACGATCCAGAAGAAAAAGAAAAAGAGAAGAAGAGCAGAGTGTGAAAGCAACAGAGAAGAAGAAGAAAAAGAAAGAGGAAGAGAGATCAAGAGTTGAGAAGAAGAAGTAGTCAGTTGTCTGAGGATCAGTCTTTACTGGACCGTGGATCAAATCCAGGCCAGTCAGCTCTGTTGAGAGCCACATCATGTTTCATCGCATACAGCTTTCTGTTGCTATGATTTCCCATTTTCTTATTTTATCTTTTACCTTTCTTAAAGCTGTTAGTCAGCGGTTTTGCAGTGGAGGATTCCACTGGATGGGTAAGCTGTAATCCCCAGCGTTGCAGAGAACGTGGTTCTCTGGACAGCAAGCTGTGTTGCTCAGCGGGTGAGGTGGATACCTCGGACAGTAAGCTGTGAGGCTCAGCGGGGCAAGGTGGATACCTCGGACAGCAAGCTGTGAGGCTCAGCGGTTGTAGGCAAGCTGTGAGGCTGATGGGGACATCGCTTACCCCTTCACATGGTCCTGCTGCTCGCCATTTTGTTCGCCATCATTTTCTGAGTATAGCCATGTAGTTTTCTCATTTTTCTCTTGAGTCTTATCTATGTAATTTTCTCTTTATTGAGTCAAGTACCTAAGTAGGTAATGTCATCTACCTAAGTCCAAGGTCGCATTAAGTGGTTTAATAGGATAGTGGGTTAGTAGGCCTTAAGGGGCCACTTCTTTGGGCCTGGCCCATGGGCGCCCCATTCCCCACCCCTTGGTCTTCTGTCATTAGTCCATTTTCCAGGGACTTCTATGTAATTGGGGTTTCCCTATAAATAGGGCCCCAAGCCACCATTTTGAGGTAATTGATGAATGAATGAAAACTTGAAATCCACTTGAATCCCTTTGAGTCTATTTCTCTCTCTCTCTCCCTCTGTAATTCTCTCTCCCTCCCTCGGCGTGCCGGCCGCCCTTGAAATCGGGCTTCCCTAGCCCATTGGGGTCCCTTCCTAGCTAGCAAAACCCTTGGGACCTTGAGGTCCAACCCCCGGACCCTCACCGCCATCGTCGGTCCTCCTTCGGACCCGAGTGTGCCTACGCGAGTGAGTCCGCTAGTGTGACGTTGACGAACTCGTATGTTGCTTGCTATCCTAGGTCCAAGGGAGTCGCGTCACATCAAATTAGTATCATTGTCCTCCGCTGCATATTGTGTCACATCAGAGGCCCAGCGGTTCAAGCTGTGAGTCAGCGGAATCCACACTCGGGTTTGAGTGTGGGGTGGATGTAGGTCTGGAGGACCAAACCACCTAAAAACCATTTGTGCACTGTGGTTTGAATGTTCTTTTCTATCTTCATTAGATGAATGCATAGGCGCGCTCCAAGTGTTTGCTTACAGGTTCAATAGATGATTTGATTAGCTTTTCAGGTTGTCTAATTTTGTCTAGTTAGCGAACTAGATTTTTAATTGAGCAAAATTTTAAGAGGGATTCATTCACCCCCCTCTGAATCCATCGCACCGGTCCTAACACTATCCCTAACACCGCTCGACGCGTTGTGTCGACACGTCGATGGTGGACACCACAACCTCCCTCTTCACCCTCTCCACCTCCATGTCCACTACCCCCATCGCCTTCATCACTATCCTCACCATCTCCATTGCCATCACCATCATCTCCATCTCCACCATCAATGCTTCCATCACCACCTCCATCTCCACCATCGCCTCCATCTCTGCCATCACCTTTGCCCAAGCTTGAGCAAGCCACACCTTTACCCTCAGCTACGCCTTCACATTTGCCTTTGTCGCCACCCAAGTCTATCATCGCCACATCGCCTGCGCCTTCACTTTCCATCACCACTCCCGTTGGAGCCTCCATGCCTTCCAAACCTTCACATGTGCCACCCAAACATATTCCCTTTACTTCTCCAACCACTTCCACCCCACGGAGCGGGTGTGCGCTTCCTTTGCTGCCCCTTGGGTCTAATCCCCAGGGAGACAATAAGCCAAGTCAGGATGATTCAGTGCCGACTATGCATTTCAAGATTCAAGATTTTATCTGTCGGATGCCGGTTTGCGTCCTGGTCCCTGGTTATTTTAGGGATGATGTGCCTTCACTTTCAAAGATGACAGTTGCTAAGAAGAGTTCCCTTGAGTTGATGCTAGTTTCTTCCCGAGCGAGGCTGGTGGCAATCTCTTTACTTGCCGGAGGGTTCACCATTGATGCTATTATTATCTCTCGCTCCGTTGCTATTTAGATAACTGGCCAAGAGGGGTCCTCTACCCAGATTGTGCTAACTCATACGGCCGCTAAGCAGATTATGCACTCTATGTTCAAAGGGTAATTGGCCGTATCTTCTATATTCTCCAAGGACATTCTGCACATTCTATGCAATCTCCCTTGGTTCATTAGCAAGCCGGCCATGTCAACGCCACGCATTACTCTCCCTCAGTGTCGTCCTGCTCTTCTGGTAAGGGAGTTATGCTTCGTGCCTAGTTGCCGAGTGGAGATGCCGAATCTCATGTTGCTAGTGCCAAGTGACAAAGCTCCGTGGTTTTCTGATATTCATTCGTTTGAGGAGTTATCTGTTCAAGAATGTCTGCCTATGGTTAGCACTGGGTGTCTAGGGGCCACCCTAATGAAGTTGTATGTTCACAGCCGGGCCAGGCCATCTGCCAAGTGGACCCGTTATTTAAGAAAGTATTATAGATTGAGAAGGCCGAAGGTCCGAGTCCGCGCCAGGTGAGTCCATGTTCAAGAAGTATCAGCTAAGAAGAGGCGACGGCGTAAGTTTAAGGGCCATCAGTTGTGCACTCAGGGGTCCACTTCTCTTCCTTCTTCTTCATTTCACTCATCATTTCTTCAGCTCGGTTCCCACCCCTGGGTGGTGTATCTCCCCTCTCCTAATTCTCCCTCCATGATTCTCTCCTCCCATCTCGGGTCCGCGAATCCCCGTTCTTCCTTTTCCTATCCGGAACCTCCGGACCTTCCATCTCCTCACCATTCTCGGCCTCAGCCTATGTCCTCCTCTGATTCTCCTCCCCCGGTATCCCCGGGTTCGACTTCTGGTTCTCTTTCCCCGACCCTGTCGGGTGTTTATCATTTTTTTCCCCGACCCTATCGAGTGACTCTCATTCTCCTTCCCCGACTCTGTCGGGTGGTCCTAGTTCCTTATCTCTGACCACGTCGGATGATCACTTCTCTTCCCCCTTACCTTTTCCACAATCTTCTCATGGTTTGTCTATTCTCTCCTCTTCATCATTTCGGGGTCATTACCCTTTTTCTTGCTGTTTTCGAGGCTTTAGCCCGCCTTGATCTCAGCTAATCTGATTTCTTCTATATTTTGGTTCCTTGTTATCAGGGTCTCTGTGCCTTAACGAGGAAGTTCTAGCCCTCGTCTCTCTTCCTTTTTATCCTCCTTCGTCCAGTTTGGTGTCTGTCGCTCCTCCATGTCAATGAATCTTTCAATCCCTTTGCTAACCTCTCCCTTTTGTCCTGTCAAGTAAGGAAAATAAAGCTCGCACTCCTCAAAGCTCGATGGTCAAGATCACTCCACGGATTTCCAAAGGTATTTTTATTTTGTACAAAAATATGTTACCATTGCTATTACTCTTATTACTCCTGCATATGCTTATAACGTTGGTTCCTCAACATGGTTGAGTGGCTTTAGTTGAATCTACTTAATTAGTCAAGAAGAGTTGCTTCTGCAGCACACCTTAGGCTGGTGATAGCTCCGTGCTAGGAGTCTAATTCCTTTCCCCAATCGTTGAGGGTGACCATTGAGCATGTATTTTCACACACTACACGGCGAGCCATAGCCGATTCCTCTGAGGCACACCGTTGCTGCTTTATTTGGCCATACTTTGGGTATGCACAAAAGTCTTTTCTCCTCTCTGCTCAGCCGAGTGTAGGGGCAAGAGATGGATGGATGAGATTACCAACCTAGGCATTCCCCAATATGAGAGAGGTTTCAAATAGGGGCAGTCTTGACTCTCGAATATGAGCGTTCATGCAATATCTAGCCAATAAGGGCTGTCAAAAATAAATGAATGAATCAATGTAAAATTATGAATCAAAGGCATGGCAAGAGTGTCAGTACCGTTCCCCATGGGACGTCATGAGCTCGGTCGCATGCATGCCTGATAAATATGGGTCTCAAAATCAAAGACACAAAGCCCCGGCGCAATAGACCTACTCTTTGAGGGGTAGTACTCTGAAAGGAAGTCAAGTCCTCATATCTCCCATCCTGCATAAAGCTTGTGTCTAATTTTCTTTTGCTTCTCCCTCTTAGGCTGGGTTGTATCCCGGGTATGGCCTTAGTAGGGGCACCGTTCTTTAGAGACGGTTGGTTCTGGTAAGCCACCCTCACATGCACGCCATGTTTAAGGGAAGTCTTTAATGAGAGGGGGAGGAATGACGATCCCTGGCCAACAGTTCAAGCCCGTCTTTGGGTGCTGGGGATTAATATTTTAAAAATGTAAAAAAATAATTATATTGTTAAAAATACAAAAAAATGAGATATTATCAAAAAATCTAAAAAAATCATATATTTCAAAATTCAAAAAAATCATATATTTCAAAATTAAAAAAATCAAATATTGTACTTCAAAATCCAAAAAAAATCAAATACTTCAAAAACCTAAAAAAAGAAAATATTTCAAAAAAAAGAAAAAATCAAAAATTTCAAAAATTTAGAAAAATCAAATATTATTCAAAATCCAAAAAATAAGAAAATTGAAAAATAAAAAATATTTATCTTTTTGTTCCTTTCTATCTATTTATTTTTAGAATAGATACGTAATCTATTTGCTAAGTGTGCAGGTTGCAGGTACTCAAGCTTTCCTTGCTCCATATTTTGTTATATCTATCTCCTATTCACATCTTCTGATCTGTTCTCTTCTTCAATCATATCTCTCGATCTATTCTGAAGCTTGTGTCCTTCTCAACTTTTGTTTGCAATGATTATATCTCTATGAGAGGGATTTGCCTCACGACTATGAACTTGGCGGTTCTGCTTCATCTGATCTTAGGTTTTGATTGAAGAACGTATTTTGTCATGTCTTTTGTCCCGCCATATCCTTGTCACGTGTTTATGTCCTCTATGTCATCCCGCGCATGTTGTTTTGTCCCTCACTGTGTGTTGTTAGTTGGTCATCCTTCTATATATCTTGTGTGTTGTCCCAACCGTGTGGTCATCCCTCATATTCTTGTCCCAACCATGTGTTGTCCCACCGTGTTGTTGTCTTGTCCCATCAAGTTCATCAAGCATACGTGTGGTTTGTTCATGCCATTGCATATGTGCTTGTTCGTCTTGTTGTGTTGTTTTCCATTCGTTTGATCGTTATGTTATGTTGTGTTGTCGGTCGTTCAGTTGGGCGTTATATTATCATCGTTATGTTCATGCTTGATCATCATGTTCATTCATAGTGTTGCTGTCTTATTTGAAAATCCACAAAAATTAGACAAAATCTGGAAAATTCCAAAAAATACCGTTTCGCTTGGCAGGTAGGTCAAGTATGGCTCTCTATCCCTACTCGTTGTTGCATTACTATATGGTATATATATTATTATAGCCTCTCAAGGACCGGCTGGTTGCCCGTGTGTTCTGGGATCTGATGTCCCCTTTAACAAAAACGATGATGATGTAGGAGCATACGGTTAATCGTTGGATAGGCCGCTCGGTTGAGTTGGGTGGGGGACGATGGACTCTGTCTCGCACGCCGTGGTTGCAAGAAGACTCTTGACCCCGTCTTGACTCAGTCTAGCAATAGTATCCTTGAGTACTTTCTATTTTATCTTTCTTTACATTCGTTTTGATGATTTCTTTATTTTAACCCAGCATGCATCATGTCATTTTTTGAGCACTCACGCCTCGTGATCCGTTCAAGGTTTATCCTCAGCAATGGTTAATTGCATCTCAGTTTTCTTGGATAAGAGATTCTTCATTCCACTTCGAATTTGAACGATTTCTATGATCTTGTCGCTTGGTCTGGTTAGCCAGCGTGATTCCTGTCTGGATTTTATCTCAGTTTTATCTTTCCTTTTCTAGCTCTTACGATGTGTTCCTTCTGATCCCCTCATTGTCCGTGGATTGTGTCCCCGATGAGGTTGGTCGTGTTTCCTTTCCTCCCTTAGTTAGTTCTCCAGACATGTCTTATCCTTGTCAATCATTCCTGGTGGTTAGTTTGACGTTTTCGAGAGAATTCATGTCGCTTGTTGGTTGTGACGGGTGTCTTTTACCTTGATGTCCGCTTATCATTTCTCTCCGCTTCATCTCCGCGTCATCTCCATTTCACGTCGTTGTCACTTTCGCTCCATCTTCTTTCCATTCCGCCTCCGCATCGCTTTCGCTCATTCCCTTGCAAAACGGACATCAAGGAGGGGCATCTGTTGACACCCGTTTTTAGTCCACAAGTTGCGTCATTTCTCTTATTCATCATTTTTTATGTCTCGAATTAGCCATTATTTTGGAGCCTTCTTGGATAGATTTCGAGCCAATTTTCATTGTTCCATTCCCTTTGAGTCTTGGAGATCATGATTTCCTAGATCCCTGGAGCTTATCTTATCAACTTATGGCTTCTAAGTTGACTTATGGCCAATTTAGGCCGGCTTCCATCAAGTAATCGGCTCTCTTTTGCTACGCAATCCTAAAAGTGGTCCTTTTTATCAACTTCTGATCCTCTATTGAAAATGTGCTCTTCATCAAAGTTGTTCAATTTTGCAAAATCTACAACTTCTTCTTCTACGCCATTGGCTAGTTCTCCACCAATTTCAAGTTATTTGTTCTTTTCTGGCGTGCTATGCTGTTCACCTACGTCCCAGAATTCTTTCTCTCTGTTCTAGCCACATTTTCTCCATCATTTGATCGTCTTTTTATCTTTCTCTCTTCATGACAGTTGTTCCTCTTTCAGTTCTCTACAATTTCGTCTACTACCACTTTCGCTAGTTCTGCACCGTTTGAGAGATACACTTCAATTTCTAAAGTCGCGCGCAGTCTGCCCAGAATCTTCCTCCATCGGTGTGAAGGTCTATTATTAGACCGTCATAGCCATGTGAAGGTCTATTATTAGACCATCACAGCTCATGTAGTGGTCTATTATTAGACCGTCAGAGCACGTGTGACGGTCCTATAATAGACCGTCACAGCCAAACTTGTCCGAAATCACCCCGTTCGATCGCTAGAGCATGGCAGTCCCACCCTAGGCCGCTAGAGACTCTGACGGTCTTACGATAGACCGTTACACAAATCGAGAGTCTAATTCGTGCTGGACTCTGCTCCGTTTCTGTGCGCCGTGGCCCTCTTGCAGAGCCCATAACTTCCTGAATTCTACTCCTAATTAAGCACCGTTTGTTTCTATGGTTTATCCTTTATATTATCTTGCATTTGGTGCATAGATCTCGGATTTTCATTGGCTATTTTGCTCAGAAACGCAGATGAAAGGTGGGGGTTTATGCATCCTAATTCAACACAAACTCTGCAGATTAAGCTCCACGACTCCCTTCCAGAAGCCATATCTTCTAGATCCTTCCACCAAATTGAGTCCCACTTGTTCCTACCTCTTATCCTTTGTATTATCTCGAGATTGATCTATAGAACACGAATTTTGGTGGACACTATCATCTTAAATCTTGGGAGAACTTTCTTGGTTTTCTACAACCTCTATATAAACTACCCAGTTCGCAGTTACAAAGGATGGCTCTTTCTGGACGTGAGGCGAAGCCATGCTGTAACTCCAACTCACAACTTTGACCCCAGCTTGAAGAGGGAAGTATTGGCTTTCCATTCCATCCTTCTGGGATAGATTTCATGGAGAGCATGATATGGACGTGAGGCCCTCTTCTTCTAGCCGGCTAGAAGACAAGGAGGTTTGATCCCACAAAGTTCCCCGCACACCGTTTCAAGTGCGATCAAGTCTTTAAGTTCCAAGGTACACGGCGCCGTTTCTCTCCTTTCTTCATCCTTTGGCGCTGTTGGAACCTTGGTGGCGATCATGGTTAGTATTTCTCATCCTTTCATCCCCCTTGTCTTTGATTCACATGTTTATGCATGTATTAATTTAAAGGGGGCGGGATAGGAATCTAATTAAAACAAATCTACAAGCGTGGAATCAAGGCCAACCCCGATAAGGTTCAGGCCATCCTGGACATGCGGCCACCCACCTGCATCAAGGATGTCCAGCGCCTTATGGGGTGCATTGCTGCACTCAACCGTTTCCTGTCTCGGGCGGCCGAACGTTGCCTACCCTTCTTCAAATTGTTGAGGGGACCCAAAATGGCATCTGCTACGTTCACCTGGGACGAGGAATGTCAGAAGGCGGTCACTAAACTCAAGGAATTCTTGGCCTCACCTCCGGTGCTGTCCAAACCAGTCCAAGGCAAAGCTCTACACCTCCACCTCTCGGCAACCCCTTCTACTGTAAGCTTGGTCCTGGTTAGGAACGACGCAGGAGTCGAGAGACCCATTTACTATGCCAGCAAGGTGCTTAATGAGGCCGAAAGATGGTACCCTGCAATCGAGAAACTCGTGCTAGCGTTGGTTACTTCGGCAAAGCGCCTCCGACCCTACTTCCAAGGGCACTCCATCGTCGTATTGACCGGCGAACCCCTGAAGAAGATTCTCTTTCAACCTGAAGCCTCGGGACGCCTCGTCAAGTGGGCCATCATGCTTGGGGCCTACGATATCTCATATCGCCCTCGCTCGGCTATTAAAGGATAGGCTCTCGCAGACTTCATCGCTGAAAGCATGGTCCCAATTGAAGAAGCACTTCCACCAGCAACCGGGCCTACCTGGGATCTGTTCGTCGACGGATCCTCCAATTCAACAGGAAGCGGCGCTGGCATTCTCCTCAAGTCCCCTGAAGGAGCAAAACTTCGGTACGCCCTGAAGTTCAACTTCCAGGCGTCCAACAACGCCTCCGAGTATGAAGCCGTTATCTCGGGAGCCAGGATGGCTCGAAGACTGGGGGCCGAACGAGTCATGATTCACACTGACTCCCAATTGGTCGCTACCCAAGTCAACGGTGAATACAAAGCTCGAGAAGGACAAATGGTCAAGTACCTCCAAGCGGTAAAGAGGATGGCCCAACTCTTCGAGAGCTTTAAGGTAGTCCGAATAGCCCGGGAGGAAAACTCCCGAGCGGACGCCCTCTTTCAACTGGCCTCCTTGCCCGACCCCGCTAGTACACGATCGGTCTTCCTCGAAGAGCTCGGGCAATCGAGCATCGAGTCCGAGCTTATGACTATTGACCTGGCACCCTCAAGCGACTGGCGGACCCCCTACATATCCTGGCTCCGGGATTCTCGAGAGCCCACCGATCCTCGGGAGGCTCGGAATCTCAAGTACCAAGCTCAGCATTTTGTCATGCTGGATGATGCCTTGTACCGTAGATCCTTCTCCGGTCCTCTCCTCAAGTGCATCATCACCGACGAAGCCAGTCGAGCGATTCAGGAAGTACACGAAGGCATCTGTGGAGCTCACCAAGGAAAAACATCACTCGCCAGGATCCTGCTACGGTAGGGTTACTGGTGGCCCGCTCTCCAGCGTGACTGCTCGACCTACGTGCAGAAGTGTGATCGATGTCAGCGCTTCGACCACCCGATTCATCAGCCCGCTACGGAGCTCATCACCCTTGCCGAGCCGTACCCTTTCGCTCGGTGGGGGATCGACATTCTGGGGCCGTTCCCTATGGTTCAAGCTCAGAAGAAGTTCATCATCGTCGCTATCGACTATTTCACCAAATAGATCAAGGCCGAAGCCACCACCAGGCTCACCGAATCAGTCGTATAGAGTTTTGTTTGGAAATCGATCATCTGTCGCTCTGGTGTCCCCTGAGTGATTGTGAGCGATAACGGTCGGCAGTTTGATTCTCACTATTTCAGAGACAGATGTGTCGACCTAAACATTCACAACCACTTCACTTCGGTAGCCCACCCTCAGGCTAACGGACTGGTCGAGAATGGCAATAAGACTATCTTAAAAGGCATCAAAACCAGGCTCGGCAAAGCCAAGGGAAGATGGCTAGAGGAATTGCCGAGCGTACTATGGTCGCACCGAACTACTCCGAGAACGTCTACTGGTGAAACACCTTTTCAACTGGTGTATGACACGGAAGCCGTAATTCCGTTGGAGGTCAGCAATCCCTCTCTCTGAGTCGTCCACTTCGAGCCTGAGGTAAACGAGCAGAAATTGCGAGAGAACCTCAACTTAACAGACGAGATCCGAGAGAATGCAAGGATCCGAGCAACGGAATACCAATGGCGCATCACTCGATACTACAACAGTAGAGTCCGAGACAGACCCTTCCAGCCCGGAGACTTCATCTTGAGGAAGGTCGAAGCATCTCAACCACTAGAGGCGGCGGGGAAGCTGGCCCCTACCTGGGAAGGTCCCTACCGAGTGGTCGAGAAGCTCGGGAAAGGAGCATACCGACTGTCCACCATGGAAGGAACACTCATCCCTCAGACGTGGAACGCAACAAATCTTCGCAAGTTCTACTTTTGAACATTTGGCAAGCATACACATGTAAGCAAAATAGAATAATCACCATTCTTCTCTTCTTATTAAACTTTCATGTACATCAAGAAGGCTGTAGCCGACATAGTATACATGTACAAAAAATTACTATAACGCGAGCAGAACGCTCAGCCGACCCAGTAGGCGCTCCCATGTCCAGCCACTGACTCTGCCTCGTGTAGAAACTGGCTCGGATAAAGGATCGCCGGCTTCGTTGGTTTTAGAAAGATCGGAGGAGAAAAAAAAAGGGAAACAACAAGAAGAAGAGAGGAAGGAATACAAGTGAAGGCCTCCTCTCTGCCAACTCTTTGGAAGGCAGAGAGTGCAGGCACCCTCCGAAGAGTGAAAAGGGAGGGAGAAAATGAAAATGGCAGAGATGGACGAGGACGCAGGGGAAGGCCCAGAAAGGAGGGAGCTTAATTAGCTCCCCTCCTCCTCGCGGGATGGCGTTGGCGGGTCAGCGATAGGAGTGCGACATGCTCCGGCATGACGAACCCTCTTCGCGAGTGACCCCCAACTGACGAACCCTCTTCCAGAGTGAAACAACAGGAGCTTCCCTCCCATCGCCATCTGCATCATCATCTTCTGAAATGCCTTCCATGCCCCGCCAAGACTAATAGCACAACGCTTCACGGAAGGGAAAAACCGCCAGGAACGGCCTTAAGCGATGAAAGTAAAAGGAGACGCCCCTCGAACCCTTTATAGGCCGAAGGGGAAGCTGATCGCTTTAAATGATTCTCCCCAAAACACGCTACCAAGGCTTTCCCTGAGTTGGTTACCTCATTTCCCGATATTCCCCCAGCGGGATGCGTGAAGCGGCAAGTCATTAAGGGTATGGAAAAATGGAAAGGTGTCAACGCCATGTCAGTTGTTTGACAGATCGGCGCGCGCAAGATCTGCAGGAAATCGACGCTTTCTTCAAATGACTGCGGATATAGCAATCAAATCACACCAAGAGCAGTAAGAAACATCCAATTCAGCATTTAATACTGCTATTATTAGAGTTTCCAAAAAACCCGCACCCGACTACATATGAAAAAGGAAAAAGAAAAGAGATACTACATCAGGCCTCGGGCCCATCTCCAAGCTCGATAGACAAGGCTCCCTCGGCACCAGACGACCTACCCCCAATGTTCTCGGCGACGGCCGGCCCAGACACTAACCCCACCTGCGTGGGAACTGTCTCGGTCGTGTGCCCTCCTGAGGATGCTGGAGTTGGCGGTCGCTCGGACGGAACCGAATTCACCTCTTCGCTCGACGTATAGTGGGAAGAGTTAGTGGAGCCCCACTCCGAGTCATAGCGCTGACCGGAAGGAAAATCGAGCAAAGATGACTGGGCCTTTGCCTCCAGGACGGCCTGATCGTAGCCCTGGAAGAATCCCTTCCGGAGTCCCCGTCGATAGCCCAACTCGTAATAAGGAAAGGCCACCTACTGGAGAGCTGCCTGGTAAGCCTCCGAGCACCTATGTTGCTCGAGCGCTTCCTTCCCAGCCAGCCCCGCCTTCCTCTCGAGCTTAGCTATCCGCTGCTCGGACTCGGACAACCTTCTCTCGGTCTCGGACAGCCTTCGCTCGGCCTCGGTCCGGGAATCCTCGGCCGCCCGAACTCGATCCTCGAGCCCTTCTCGCTCGGCCCTCCATTGGCCATCTCGCTCGATCTAGTTTTTACGCTCCGACTCCAGGAGCTCACTCTTATGGTCGACCACGCGACGAGCCTGGGCTAGTTGCTCTGACAAAGATCGAGCCTCCGCTTGGCTCGACTCCACAAACACTCGGAGCGGAGTGATCTCTAGACGAAGGTCTTCAAGATCAAGGGTCAGACGCTTGACCTTCCGATCAAGCGTGCCACGGGCCCACGAAAGAGTCTCCCGCTCGAACTCCACCCGAGCATACGCGTCCACTGCTTCGGCTCCCAGTTGGGCCAGAATCAGCCCACCGTCCATAATCTGCTCCAACAGCGAATAGGGCGGACCCTTCTGGACTTTTTCCCGCAAGTCTCGAGAAGCTAAAGAATGACACGCCCGGTACAGAGAAGCCCGGACAGTGAAGGTGCTAGTAGAAGGAGGGGAAGCTCTCACCGGAGCGGCCGGGACCGGGGCATCTCCCTCGGGCAATCCCTTCCCAAGGGCCCCACTGGTCGGCTCGACGTGAGCACCCCCACTGCGTACCTCCCCGATTTTGATCAGCTGTGATCAAGTAACCTCCTCCTGCAACCCTCCAGCCTTGACCTGCTGCGGACGGACCCCCTCATCTGACGGCCCCTCCGCCACGCTATGCGCCTCAGCATCGGCAGTTATCCCTCCGTCATCGGCCCCCTCTTGCTTAGTAGAGGGGAGAGCCGACAGGGAATCTCCTCTAGACACACAGACGACCTCCTCCTTCCTCGCCCATTTCTTCTCAGCAGACTGAGCCTGCATCGAAGACCATAGCAGCTTGGCCACGGGATCCTTGCGCTTGATCCCCCGGCGCTCGGAGGCGTTGTCCTGAGCCGCCAGCTTACCCTTATTCCGAGCACGAGATGAACCCTCCGAAACTTGAACGTCATCAGGAGCTGGCGTCTCATCCAAGACGATGACCTCCAACTCAGACGGAGGTGCCTCCTCCTCAACGGCTCGCCTTGTGTCTGAACCATAGAAAGCAGATTAAGAGCAGGAAGACCCCAACTCTGTAAGAAGGAAGGCTAGGTTCCTGAACCCCTTACCTGTCGGCAATAGCACTCGAGCGAGGTAGCCCTCAATGTTGGAAGAAGTCACCAAATCAGCAGTCTCCCGGCGATTCTACTGAAGGATAGCAGCCTCCTCTTCCACCTCCGGAGAGAACACAGTCTGCTTCGGAGGAATGTTCGGGTGGAAATTGGGTGCCGTCAGGAAATTCCAGGCTACGCCAACCGCCAATGGGCCCACCCAGAAATATTGGGTCTTCCACCCTTTGTGAGAAGAATCCTTCCTAGAGAGGGACACGCAGCTCCTCCCCAGCCTCGCCTGAATATAGAAGAAGCCTCGCCCCGCATAAGCATGCTCCTTCAACTTAAAGAAGTAATGGAAACAATCCTGCGAGACGCGCACCCCACACTGTCCGCAAAGGAAAATGAAGGAGAAGATGAAAGTGTAAGAGTTGGAGGCCAGCTGGACCAGAGCCAGCCGGTAGAACCGAAGCAACTCGGCAACAAAACGATGAAGGGGCAAACGAAAGCCACACTTCCAAGCCAGAAGAAAGGAGCAAAAGAGACCATAACGGGTAACAGGCTAGACTCATGAGGCTCAGTGATTGGAATCTACATCGGGCACTAACTTTTATTTTTGTATTTATGTCCTTTGAGTTTGCATTTATATCCTTGGGAAGTCGGTTTGCAATTGTAAGGCTTTATAAGCCAATTTGTCATTCCTTAGGTTTCTTTAGGTTTTTGTACAAAAGTCTAGTAGGACCAGTAGGGGGCCCCCATCTCCTTTCCTATTGGTCCACCTAAGTCTTAGGGCTCATGTGGGGTCAGTCAAAGGTCCAAGGTGGGATTCTAGATGGTTTGACATTCAAAGGGGGACAAGTGTTACAAAATGTCCAAGATACGCCCCCTTAAGTCAAGGGGGTGCCCCCCCATTAAAATGACATTTTATATTTTATATTTTTAGGCCAATTGACCACATGGGGGAAGAAAATGCTACCCCTCCCCTCTCTCCCACGAATTCCAACCCCCTCCCCCTTCCTCCCCTTCTATATAAATCCATGTATAGTGTTTTGTAAGGTTTAATGAAGAGAAAAATTGTAAATTTGGTTGGAGCCAAAGAAGGGTGTGTCCTCCTCCTCTCTCCCTCCCCCTCTTGCAGATAGATTTATGCTAAATCTTGAGTGTGATGTCCTTCTACCTTCTCCTTATCTCCTCTGAATTCTATTTCTACCGCTGCTGCCATCGCACCGCCATCGGGCCACCGTCTTCATCGCCGGAGTTCTATCTACATCAGGACAGAGCCCTACTCCATGATTTTTAGCACTCCAATAGGAGTTCAGATCGCAACCAAACTTGGAGGGTGAGTCATCCACGTCCACCCCAGCCTTCACAAAAAACATCCAGTCATTTACCTTTTGTTTGCTATTTTTCCATTTTCATATAATTCCACCTTCTAGTTCTGTCTTCTGTTCAGATCCTGTCACACCAACCCTTTGTTTCCAGGTCTCAACCCCCTTTCTCTTTTCATTTTGAGTCAGCAATTTTATTGGAAGTTTTGTCCACCAGCTCCATCATCCATGAATTTTATTGGAATTTTTGGAGTCCTTTTTGTATTTTTAAAAGTTGTTGTCTTTTCCCAAATCTGTTCTGTCCTGTGCAGTTTAGATCTGACCCCCAGTCAGTATAAAATCTCCACAACATCGAAACCTCCACCACACCTTTCATTAAAATTATCCCCGTCTTCCTTTAAAAGTTGTTGTCATTTGAGTCATGGTCAACGTCAGTTCTCAGAAAAAATCACTTCAGCCTTGAGATTTCGGGTTCTGTCTAACAGCAACTTGTAAAATCGACTAAGTCCAGATCTGAGAAATTCAAAATTATTTCTTTAGCCCAAGATCAAAGTATTTTGAAAGAGCTTTCCAACGCTATCTCTTGTGTGTCAATCCGAGGTCGGGAGTGATCGCAGCAGCAGTTCTCGCTGGGTCACGCGCTGTAAAACAGCAGCTTCAGATCTGTGGGCAGTAAAGTCAACAAGTGCGACCGGAGCTGACTCGCCTCCCACGAGGTGAACCAGCATGCCGCCGTCCCAGGGAGCACTTCTCCAGAAGCCAACGTCACAGTGGCACCACTCCGGGCCCACTCAAACCCGCCGATGAGCACATGGGCCCCACGTTCATGAATACGCGAGCCACTGAAGCTACATCAAAACGCTGCCCATCAACCCAAGTTCGGTCCTCCCGGGCCCCATTTGTAGCCCGTTACCTCCCTGCATGGAGTGGGCAGTAGAAACCATTTCTGTAATTATTGTAATAATTATTTAACCGGGAGTTACTGTCTTGGCCCGGATCATCTTCCCCACGCCCGGAGCGTAGAGGTACACCCGCCCCCACTCTTTATCGCATTATGCTTAGTTCGTATTCATTTGTCTATGTCGCTGCGAGTGTAGGTTCCTAGCTTGATATATTGTTATCACCGTTGCGAGAGTGAGTGAGTGTACCGTCCCGTGACTCAATCCAAGTTAACGCAGAAAAGCCGATACCCAAGACCCACTACCGATTTCTCAACCGTGCACGGTCCATGCCTTCCCTTGCTTAGGGGCGATCGCGAGCTAGAGTCCCAGGTCGCGTGTCCGTCCCGCATCCATTTGGTATTAGAGAGCCAGTTGAGTCTATGGTGTCTAAAAATAAAAAACAAAAGAGAGTCATCTAAGTCGAGTCTAATTTTAAGTCAGTCTAAGGTTGCATCGCATACCTTTACTCGATATATCAAAAGGTGTTGTCCGAACATTAGGCTACGCCTATCGGGAAGCCCGCACACTTCCGCGAGTGATCTTCAGATCGATTATCTCCGCCTCGTACCGAGTCTTGCTTTAAGTCTAAGGTCCTTAGTGTGCATGCATTCCAACCTTACATAGTCACCAAGTGTCGGCATGTCCATCCACTAGTGTCCCCGTGTCCCATGGATTACCAAATGCCCGGATCTTATGCATGGTGGCGATACTATCTAAGATGGGAGAACCACCCGGACCACCCCCGTAGACCCGTAGCCCGGGATTTCTATGGATCCGAAAACCCAGGTGACTACCTAGAGTGGGAAGCCATTATGGATGACTACTTTGAGTGTTACCTTATGTCCGGTCCCGCGCAAGTCGACTTTGCCAAAAGATGACTTTTCTATGAAGCCTCCGAAACATGGAGGGACATCAAGTACTTCCGGGAAGATAGGAGGCTAAGGCCCATCGAGTCATGGTGGGATATGAAGAGAGCGCTTAGGAGGGTCTACCTTCCCCGTCCACCTACCTCCAACCACGGGGGTCATACCACTAGCCATCCCCACCAACTCACCCGCAATCAAGTGGGCCACACCTCCAACCAACCCCGCCCCTTCACCCCCATCCAAGCCCTCCAAAGCAACCCCAATCAAGTGGTCCGCCCAGTCACCTCCCACCGAGTGGAAGCCTCTCTTCTAGCCGAGCCAAGGTCCACACCCGAGCCAAGAGACGAGGAGCGAGTCCACCACGATGTCCCTACTCCAACCCGCACCTTTGATGAAATCAAGAAAATGTTTTCAGATTGGTTGGAAGGGAAACGTGCTTCTTCACCACCCATGAGTGCTCCATTGCTACCCTCTACTTCCGAACATTATTCGGAGCCATCTTATTTGGAACCACCAAAGCCCGAGCCACCCGTGTTTCTAACGGGTACGCTTTTTATAGCCGAGCCACTTCTTAGTTGGCTCAAAGATGGCTTGGTCCCACGTCCTTACCCATCCATGGACCCCACCCTACCATTGGTGCCCGTCAACTCCTTCCATACTACATTCCGGTCTAGTCACCATGTTGATACATTGGACGACCTTATTATGGGATTAGACTCGCAATAGAAGTTGACGCACTCATTGGCCGGAGGCTTCGACCAACCCACTAGTCTTAGCTTCACCCATCCGGCCTTAGGGTCCATTACCTCCATGTGCACCGTGGGTTATGTCACCACGAAGATTCTCTTATTCCTCCCCATGTCAACCAAGCCCGACTTTATACCCTTTTGCCCGAGGGAGGAATCATACTTCCTACCTATGATCACCGTCCCACTAGCCACAATGCATGAAGGTGACCATCCACACCTTCAAGACTTCTACACATGGGACCGTGACTTGTGGGAATCCACCACAAGGGGTCATAACTTCTTTGATCCCTTTGACTCATTCCCTAGTGGACCCCTTGATCCACCATATATACTTCACTTCTTCGAGGGAGTCCACTACCACACCCCTTCCCCACGGGCTAGGTCATCTACACCCACCAAGTCCAATCTCGATACACCCACACCCGGCTCTCCTAGCCCTCTCAAGTCTCCCAAATCCAAAGGGCCGTCCATGCATGACTGGGTCATACTAGGGCGTCTAGGTGTTCCCCATGCCACCAACCTCCGGGTACATAACATGCATGCATGGCACATATTCGGGTGTCCTGGTCCACCATCACCAATGCGTAGGTCGGACTAACATTAGGTTTGTTTAGGGTCTTTGTGAGTCCTTGTTTCGTTTGTCTGTCGTGTGTATGTGCATACATCGAGTCCAGTCGGTTTTGTACGCTCGCGTTGTTAGCCCCTTTCGAGTGTGACTTGTTGGACTTTGGGATCGGTTCTACTTCACATATCGGATCTAGTCACATAAGGGACAAGCGGTGATTCCTAGTGAGCCTTTGAGCCGCCTCCCTTCATTTGAGAGTGACCCCACCCCGGAGTGTCCACCTCTAGCCTCCTCCCCAACAACGTGTGCATATCTAATCTATACGGGATGAGCATGTGTTGATTACGTGGAATTGAGCGTACTCCGTGCTTCCGGGTACGATGATGGATCCGCCGACGTCACGAGCAGTCGCGCCCCTTACTCGACGGGGTCGAGTTCTTCCCACCCGGGGAGAATTGATGAGAATCTACACTGGGCACTAACTTTTATTTTTGTATTTATGTCCTTTTAGTTTGCATTTATATCCTTGGGAAGTAGGTTTGCAATTGTAAGGCTTTATAAGCCAATTTGTCATTCCTTAGGATTCTTTGGGTTTTTGTGCAAAAGTCAAGTAGGACCAGCAAGGGGCCCCCATCTCCTTTCCTATTGGTCCACCTAAGTCTCAGGGCCCATGTAGGGTCAGTCAAAGGTCCAAGGTGGGCTTCTAGATGGTTTGACATTCAAAGGGGGACAAGTGTTACAAGATGTCCAAGATGCCCCCCCTTAAGTCAAGGGTGTGCCCCCCCCATTAAAATGACATTTTGTATTTTATATTTTTAGGCCAATTGATCACATGGGAGAATAAAATCCAACCCCTCCCCTCTCTCCCACAAATTCCAACCCCCTCCCCCTTCCTCCCCTTCTATATAAACCCATGTATAGTGTTTTGTAAGGTTTAATGAAGAGAAAAATTGTGAATTTGGTTGGAGCCAAAGAAGGGTGTGTCCTCCTCCTCTCTCCCTCCCCCTCTTGCAGATGGATTTCTGCTAAATCTTGGGTGTGATGCTCTTCTACCTTCTCCTTAGCCCCTCTGAATTCTATTTTTGCCGCCGCCGCTGCCGCCATCGCGCCGCCATCTTCATCGCTAGAGTTCTGTCTACATCAGGACAGAGCCCTACTCCGTAATTTTTAGCTCTCCATTAGGAGCTCAGATATTAACCAAACTTGGAGGGTGAGTCATCCACGTCCACCCCAGCCTCCACAAACAAAATCCAGTCATTTACCTTTTTTTTGCTATTTTTCTATTTTCGTATATTTCCACCTTCTAATTCTGTCTTCTGTTCAGATCCATTCACAGCAACCCTGTGTTTCAAGGTCTCGACCCCCTTTCTCTTTTATTCTTGAGTCACCAATTTTATTGGGAGTTCTGTCCATCAGCTCCATCATCCATGAATTTTATTGGAATTTCAAGAGTCCTTTTTGTATTTTTAAAAATTGCTATCTTTTCCAAAATCTGTTCTATCCTGTGCAGTTTAGATCCGACCCCCAGTCAGTATAAAATCTCCAACAAATCGAAACCTCAACCAAACCATTCATACAAATTATCCCCGTCTTCCTTATTCGATCCTCTACAACTTTCATGAAGATTCTAAGTTCTAGATCTATCATTTGAGTCATGGCCAATGTCAATTCTCAGAAAACATCACTTCTGTCCGGAGATTTCGGGTTCTGTCCAAAAGCAACTTGTAAAATCGACTAATGCCAGATCCAAGAAATTCAAAGCTATTTCTCTGGCCTTAGATCGAAGTATTTTGAAAGAGCTTTCCAACGGTATCTCTTGTGTGTCAATCAGAGGTCGGGAGTGATCGCAGCAGCAGATGTCGCCGGGTCGCGCGCTATAAAATAGCAGCTTCAGATCTGTGGGCAGCAAAGTCAACAAGTGCGACCAGAGCCGACTCGCCTCCCACGAGGCAAACCAGCATGCCGCCGTCCCAGGGAGCACTTCTCCAGGAGCCAACGCCGGGCCCACTCGGACCCGCCGATGAGCACATGGGCCCCATGTTCGTGAATACGCATGCCACTGAAGCTACATCAAAATGCTGCCCGTAAACCCAAGTTCGGTCCTCCCGGGCCCCATTTGTAGCTCGTTACCTCCCTGCGTGGAGAGGGCAGTAGAAACCATTTCTGTAATTATTGTAATAATTATTTAACCGGCAGTTACTGTCTTGGCTGAGATCGTCTTCCCCACGCCCGGAGCGTGGAGGTACACCCGCCCCCACTCTTTATCGCATTATGCTTAGTTCGTATTCATTCGTATATGCCGCGACGAGTGTAGGTTCCTAGCTTGATATATTGTTATCACCGCTGCGAGAGTGAGTGAGTGTACCATCCTGTGACTCAATCCGAGTTAACGCAGAAAAGTCGACACCTGAGGCTCACTACCGGTTTCTCAACCGCGCACGGTCCACGCCTTCCCTCGCTTTAGGGCGATCGTGAGCTAGAGTCCCAGGTCGCGTGTCCGTCCCGCATCACTCAGGCGCCAGGAACTGGAACCGCCAAGGCAACCCGTAGCGACTCTCCAACCGCTTCACCTCCGCCTCCCCTATCTCGCTGCAAGACGGCTCCGGCGGCGTCAAGAAAACTCTGGGGGTCCGTTCTCTCTTCCGCCCCTCATCCTCAGAATGATGGTCCGCCATGAGACAGAGAGAAGAAGAAGGGGAAAGCTCTAAGCCAGAGAACTTCGGAGAAGAAAGGGAGCTTTCGAATCACCGCCTTAGGAAGCTCTTCTAGCTCCGACGGCTCCGACGATTCTCCGCCCTTCCGAAACTACTCTCACAGCACGGGAGCCCCCCTCAAATATAACCACCAAGAGAGGCAAAACCCTAAAACCTCGGAGATAAAGGGACGTAAAATGCGCAATGCCTAAAAAACCCTGACGGGAGGCGACGCGACGTCCGATCTCCCGAGGAGGGGCCTTCTCTTACTCATCATAACAGGCGTATTTTCAATGCGAGCTATGTCACGTGGCCCCAACTAGAGAGATATCTTTACCCAACCAATGCCACAGACAGTCCAGCCCAATTGCTACTCGTCTGAGCCTAATTTTGGCTCGGGAGTAGGAGGGGGACAAGTGGAGAGGGGAAATCTCACCGCACGTACGGAGAGGCCAACCGAGGTCCAAATCAGACCGAACAAGGCTCAACTCCTCAAAGTGGCAGCCCTCGGGCCCACTTATTATGAAGCCCAAAAGCTCACTCGGTATAAGCGCTTCCTAGGCGGCCTTCGGGTTTGGAAGTCTGAGCATCAGTCGATTGGGAAAGCTCCCTTGAGCCCCCTATTCCTTGTCCCGACCCAGCACTTATCCCTCGAGAGACCACTCCTAAACAAGTGCCATTTGCTCGGGCTCACTGGTGGAAGCTTAATGATTCAGCCGTTGCGAATCCTTTAATGGCAGGAAGCTCAAGGGGACAAGGGAAACCAAGAGTCTGCGTGCCGTAAGGAGCCCGAATGAAGGGCGTAACCCCCCTAGAACCCCTCCGCTTACAGGGATCAATTCGCACAACCGGACACTATTGAAATAGGACATGCCCGACTGCGATGGGAGAGCTTAAGCAAGCTTAAGCACGCCCAAGTAAGCCTGAGCAGGAACCACTTCACCTTTTGGTGGAAAGGAATCTCGCGCTCCCACTTTCCTCTTAATTCTCCTCTTCGCATCTGTGCTCTACTACATGTGCTGACTTAAGCATCGGAGGGTCTTCCCCGAGGATCTATCCCTAGGCACCTCTGACTGGTTTCCCTTCTTACAGTTTATTTTTTTTTTTATCAAAAATCCTTACCTAGGTGCAAAGTGCACAGCTAGGAGGTGTTTTATTCATATAAGAGGAAAAAAGAAATTACATAATTCGGATACTAGGAAAACCTAGTTGATCCATCCGGGCAATGCCTCTAATAACTGCAGGAAGTTGCTGCTGTGAGGAAAAATGCATATTACATTTGTTTGTACATGCTAGGTTAGCCAGAGAATCTGCCACCTGGTTGGCCTCACGAAATATGTGGGTGATGGTATCATTAGCCATGAGAAGGGTCCAGATTTCCCTCACATACTTTAAAATTTCCCAGGGACAAGGAAATTTGTGGTTGAGAACTTGGACCAGGGTTTGGGAGTCACTTTCAATGTGGCTCGGTTGAGTTGTAATGCTTCTCAGATATTTAAGGCCATCTTTGAGTGCTCGAGCTTCTGCCATCATGCTACTAGCTTGATCATAAAAATGAGAGAAAGCCAGGATGATTGATCCATGAGTGTCCCTAATGATTCCTCCACCACCAGAAATGTGGGCAAGCTTGGATGCATGGTCATCTTCCTCCCCACTCAGGAGCAGCGCTAGATCGCCCCTCTTCAGTTATTTATTACCCTGAATTTTTATTTACTGATTCATAACAGTGATTTCATTTTACTTAGGATTATTTTTAAAACATAAGTTAATTTTTGCCAAAGTCATATACTTTTATAAGTGAATACATGTTCTCAAAGTTAAATGATTCATGATTTTACATTGATCACTGTTTTAATGATTCTCTTCTTATCTCAGAATCATTTCTATAAGTACATGGCATATATTCCGGTATATGACCATTAGTTACACTTTTGCACTATAGGAACATAATCTTGAACTTGATAACCTCTCCTTTGGATATTCCTTCCAATGGACTACAAAATCTTATTTCAAGGCCTCCGTAATTCTCCGCGAGCCTGGGATTCCCACTAGGACGTCGAGTTGGTTGTACCATTAAAGCCCAATTATCTAGAAAGCACTACCAATGTTTCTGAATTCTGTACAGTAACGGTTCAATACTCGACCGCTAAGTCCCATTAACGGCCCAGTATCTGACTGCCAAGTTCTCTAAGTCCAAACTGATTTCTTTCTAGATTCAGCCCACTCTAGCGGCCCAATATCAGACTGCCATATCAATATAGTGGCCCGGTTATAGACCGCTAAGTTTCCAGAAAGCTATTGACCCAAGCTTTGACCCAAGGGTTAATATTCCTATGATCCTAGATTGAGTAATGATAGTATAGGACTTGTAACCCTGTTCAAAGACATCTAAGATAAAGTATGAAAGATAAAGAATGTACCGTTATATTGTCAAATTTTCTCCAAGGCATAACTTAGATCTTAATGCATTTCTTGAACTCATGAATCTATATTTGGTGCATTCTTATTATTGACATTGAGTTTTGAACAGTCATTGAACTTATTACATGTGTGGCCAACTTTATTTTTATAAACGTGGAAGTAGCTTGATTTATACTTGAAGATGCGGTTCGAGCACTGATTGTGTTCAAGGGCTCTATGCTAGTCCCCTCGGCTGATTGTCGTAAACATACTATTATAAACAATGGGGTATGATGCTGCTGGCGTCGCATTGTGCTGGGAATACTTTCTTTATAAATAAGTGAAATTATCCACGGCAATCATGGAAATCATGAAATTTTACAGAAATTCACGAAGTACTTGTTACTAAGTGAAGAATACATTCTTGCTTGTCACATGACGTTCTAGTACATTCTCATTACATTCTTGTTCATGAAAGGCCATAAGTGCATTCTTGCTTGATCATACTTTCTCAATCATATCTTAACTTGATCTTGTCTCGTTACGTTGGTTTGTTCACATGATTTATCACATTCGCATGATTTTACCTTATTCTCTAGAGCCCAAAATGCTAATCACTTTAATAGTACCTTCATGTTGATGCGAAGATACCTACTGGACAAGTGTGCTCATTACCTATTTTCCAATCTTTTCAGGAGATGCGAGTAGTTCGGATTCGGATTCGAGTTATTCAAGTGATGGGTCCGAGAGCGAATGAAAGTCGTATAAGATTGAGAGAAGACTTAGGAAGTCAATAATGTCTAGATCGAGTTCATGTAATTTTCTCTTTATTGAGTCAAATGGATTTAAGAGAGTTGATCAGTTGATGTACTTGAATCATTCTTATTATCAATAAAAGTAAGGTTTGAGTAAATTATTGTGCAATTACTTTATGTGATTGTTATTGCGCTCTGATTATTCTTACTTGCAAGAGGCTTACCATACCGAATGTTCACGTTTCCCGAGATTGTCTTCCGCTATATTAAAGGCTCAGGGCGTTATATAATCGGGTCACAGCTTGCTCCCCTCCAACGCCGACAGGCGAGATCGAGCCGCCGTGAGCTCCGCCTCAAGAGTAGACAAGAGTTGAGTACGAGCCTCGATCGTGCTCCCAGCCTCTCGCCACTCTGCCCTGACGCGCTCTGTGGCCAACTGCTGCTCCTCCAAGGCCTTCCTCAAGGCCTCAGTCCTACTCTCGGCCTCCTCCAACTGAACAACCTGGTCCTGGAAGAGTGTCTGAGCTGCCTCGGTGTGGCCGCGTTGCTCGGCTACAGCCATCGCAAGCCGATCTAGTCGCTCTTGCTCTTCCCGGATGGTAGCCAGCCGCCGAGTTCTCTGCTCGTGTGCCTGGCGATGTCGCAAGTACTCCGCCCATATCCTGGCCAGCCCCGTCATCCATGGCTCACGCGGGAACTTGAGGATGTGGTAACCCTTGGTGCCCTCTGTCAGACGCTGCCTCAAGTCATCTGGAGAAAGGAGGTGTCACGCCCCGACGCGGAATATCGGGACTAGCAGTAGAAACAAGTAATAATAATCTATTGATTTACAGACATGATGTGTTAAAGCTAAGAGATCAACAACACACAACTCGATTCATTAGATAACAATTAAATAATCCGGATTCCAATCACATAAACTCCCTCAAACAATCATTCGACAACATCCACTTAACACTACTACATTACTGAATTCAAATTACAATCCTCTCACAACATAAATAGACACAAATACTACGACTAGATCCACAGGCTTCAAACTGGCTCGCTCCAAGGCCATCACTCTTGCCCGTCCCCATCAGTCTGTGAATCCTCTCTTGAGCTACCTGAAAAGGGGGAAACAACTGGGTGAGCGAACGCTCAGTAGGTAATAACAGGCAAATTTAAGTGATTAACCAATTAAATTGCATTTTTAAGCGTGAAAATAAAGAACGAAATGAAATGATAATATGACAACAAGATAATCGAATGAAGGCAAGATCAGGATATAACTGAAAATTGGTCAATCAAGCAAGAACTAACCAAGTCAAGAAAACTTCAAGTACTAGATTACTATCGTAGACATCACGCTAGTCATGCACTCGGTGCAATGCCTCACCATGTCATTCAAACTCTCCGGGGCACAAGTACTTTTCGGGTGCTCCTCCCAGGAACAGACCGTGCTCTTATGATGCGTTGGCATTGATTTGTTGGATCCAAGATCCCAAGTTATGTGTAGACATTAATCAAGTTAAATGGCCAATAATGTCAAGGTATAACTTACCTCGGAGGATCCCAAGGATAAGTTGAAGATATATTTGGACCAAAAATTCAAGTTATCAAGAACCAATCAGGTCCTTGGGTTCAAACATGAATAATCACGGAAAATCACGTTTGGATGATAAGCGGTTTACACTGGGCCGCTCAACAAATACACGATCGATACTGGACCATTCAGGACAGACAGGATCAGCCTCACCGAAGTCAAGGGTACACTGTCCATGTCAAGCCGTTCAAAGAATTGGACGGTCAATAATGGACCGCTCAATGCTAGTAGAGCTGGGAGCCCAAGAACAAAATAAATGCGCCTTATGGGGCCACTCAATAGATGGACGGTCCAATAAGATCCGGTCAATGAAGTGGGCGGTTCAAATTAGTCCGTTCAATAGAACTTAGCACAAGGAATTAGAAATCTACCCAAATGGGTTCCGGGCTGTCATAAGCGGGGCAGAATTGAACCTGGTCCAGCCCACTATCCACTTGGTCAGCCTAGGGCTTATCGGGTTGATCCAAACGTGATTTGGTCGAAGATAGAACAAGGTTAATCGACCAAGGTAAGTGGCACTTGGCCAGAGTTGCACAGTTCTTAATGGGCCACCCACTGAGTCAGACGGTCCTTTCCAGGCCGCGCAAACCTCAGGGGTCTAAGTTGAGCCGTGACTCACAACACGATAATCCAAGCGATTCGATCACATACACAGGTTCAGGCTTTGGTGGTACAACCTGCCCGACGTCCTAGCGGGAATCCCAGGCTCGCGGGGGCTTACGGAGGTCCCGTAATGAAGGTCCTAGTCTGACAGAAGGAATATCCGGTGGAGAGTCCCAATCATTACAAGGAAATGAGGCTATCAAATCATCAGAAATCAGTATGGCGGACAGTCAATCCTACCAGAGTAGAATGATTGTCAAACAATCCTAATAGCATGAAATCATGGTTAAATTAACACATTTAAATAATTTAAGGCTATGATGAAAGAATAGTCAACCATTATGAAATATTTTCTCACATATGTTCCTTTTTCTTATGGGTTATTAACCTATCATTAGCCAAAATTCTACTAAGTTAAATCATGCTAAAAAGGAAAACAAGCAGTTCTGTACAATTGGGCGGTTCTGTCTGAGCCGCTCACGTTCCTCGGCGGTCGCATGACAGGCCGTTCAGCTCCTTCCAGGTCAGAAGGCCTGTCAGCGTTGAGCGGTCTGTAATGTGCAGCTGGGGAACATGCACAGTCTATAACATGCCGCCTAATGATAGGGCGGTTAGGGTTAAGCCGCGCAAACTACGAAACCGATCAAAAGCATAATACATGAACGGTCAGGAACTAGTCGCCTGACATGGATGGGCGGTCTATCGTGAGGCCGCGCAAATCAACCCAGCCCGCCACCCTTTCGTCTTATCCGTTGCCAGCGGGGTTGGCTAGACTTAGCAAGAATGTCTAAATACGAACAGTATAAAGCATAAAAATTAGGACTTTTATAGTCAAAAGAACGAGCATGAAAAGTTTTACAAGATAGCATGATCAATTTCGTGTTTAGTGCCTGGAATCCCTACGTAAATCAAGATGGAACAATGTTAACCCTAGTTCTAGCATGCTTCCACTAAACCTCAAAATACTAACAGGATACTAGATTAAAATTAGGGCTTTCTAGGACAGTCGAAAGAAGACAGAACAACGCTTCTTTTGATGTATCATACTTAGGGTTTGGCTTGCTATCACCTACCTTATTCGAAGGATGAAGGAAGAAGAGGGTTGTAGACGTGCTAGGTACACACCTCCAAAGATCGTCGGAATTCTCCCTCGAACGAGCTCCTCTCCGACCGCCACAGAAACTAAACGATTCTAGGGTTGCTAAGGGTCATTTTTATAGTTTCAATTGAGTCTAGGGAGTCCTAATCGTAAAGATAGATTCCTATTATCGTGGACGTGAGAGATTCGTGCGAGACCGAGTCTACCAACTACTCCGCCGCCAAATACTCCTCCTAGGGTTAGGGTTTCGAAGATTAAACAGAGGGGAAATGAAGATTTAATCTTAGCCATTCATTTGCATCCGGTTTTAACTTAAATGGTCGGGTATTGGGCTCGAATTTCACGTTTTAATGTCCGATTAGGCTAAGTGTGGTTTTGGGCCTTAATCTATTAATTCGACTTTGTTATAATTTTTATTTGGGCTGGTCATAGAATACAATTTTACTAAGCGTTTTATCCACTACGAGATTATAATTTTTTCAGATTTTTATAAAATGGTTGAATTTTGACTTATCTTATTTCTTAAGGAATCTCTTATTAATTTTCTCAAAATTTTTATTCTTTAATAAATCGGGGTGCTACAAGAGGGGGTCAATCTGAATGTACCCTCGTGCTCGCTGGAGCAAGGAGGCACCCACACTTCTGTCGACTAGCAGCTCTGTTGGTGGAGTGGAGGCAGGCCATTCCACCTGCAGTGTAACGCCCCGAGCCTTTAATACAGCAGAAGGTAATATCGGGAAATATGAACAGCCGGCATGGTAAGCCTCTTGCAAGTAAGAATAATCAGAGCGCAATAACAATCACATAAAGTAATTGCACAATAATTTATTCAAACCTTACTTTTATTAATAATAAGAATGATTCAAGTACATCAACTGTTCAACTCTCTTAAATCCATTAGACTCAATAAAGAGAAAGTTACATGAACTCGATCTAGACATTATTGACTTCCTAAGTCTTCTCTCAATCTTATATGACTTTCATTCGCTCTCGGACCCATCACTTGAATAACTCGAATCCAAATCCGAACTACTCGCATCTCTTGAAAAGATTGGAAAATAGGTAATGAGCACACTTGCCCAGTAGGTATCTTCGCATCAACATGAAGGAAATATTAAAGTGATTAACATTTTGGACTAAAGAATAAGGTAAAATCATGCGAATGCGATAAATCATGTGAACAAACCAACGTAACGAGACATGATCAAGTTAAGATATGATTGAGCAAATATGATCAAGCAAGAATGCACTTATGGCCTTTCATGAACAAGAATGTACTGAGAATGTACTAGAACGTCATGTAACAAGCAAGAATGTATTCTTCACTTAGTAACAAGTACTTTGTGAATTTCTGTGGAATTTCATGATTTCCATGATTGTCATGGATAATTTCACTTATTTATAAAGTAAGTACTCCCAGCGTAATGCGACGCCAGTAGCATCATACCCCATGGTTTATAATAGTATGTTTACGACAATCAGCCGAGGGGACTAGCATAGAGCCCTTGAACATAATCAGTGCTCGAACTGCATCTTCAAGTATAAATCAAGCTACTTTCACATTTACAGAAATAAAGTTGGCCACACATGTAATAAGTTCAATGAATGTTCAAAACTCAATGTCAATAACAAGAATGCACCAAATATAGACTCATGAGTTCAAGAAATGCATTAAGATCTAAGTTATGCCTTGGAGAAAATCTGACAGCATAACGGTACATTCTTTATCTTTCATGCTTTATCTTAGATGTCTTTGAACAAGGTTACAAGTCCTAGACTATCATTAGTCAATCTAGGATCATAGGAATATTAACCCTTGGGTCAAACCTCGGGTCAATAGCATTCAAGAAACTTAGCGGTCTATAATTGCGCCGCTATATTGATATGGTGTTCTGATATTGGGCCACTAGAGTGGGCTAAATCAAGAAAGAAATCAGTTTGGACTCAGAGAACTTGGCGGTCAGATACTGGGCCGTTAATGGGACTTAGCGATCGAGTATTGAACCGTTACTGTACAGAATTCAGAAACATCGATAGTGCTTTCTAGATAATTGGGCTTTAATGGTACAACCAACTTGGCATCCTAGTGGGAATCCCAGGCTCGCGGAGAATTACGGAGGCCTTGAAATAAGATTTCCTAGTCCATTGGAAGGAATATCCAAAGGAGAGGTTATCAAGTTCAAGATTATGTTCCAATAGTGTAAAAGTGTAACTAATGGTCATATACCGGAATATATGCCATGTACTTATAGAAATGACTCTGAGATAAGAAGAGAATATGTAACAGTGATGAACCAATCAGTTAACCACGTTTATTATCGCCCTTGAAAGATGTATTTAATACAAAGTATAAGTTTTGGCATGAAATTAGCATAAGCCTTAAAATAATCCCAAGTATGATAAAGAACATGTGATCACTATGATGAATCAGTAATTTAAAACTCAGAGTAATGAAATACCAATAAAATGGGTTTGAACATAGTTAACTAAGCTTACTTATAAGTTAATCGATTGTTCTTAAATCTACCTCAGTTGATAGAAAACAGAACACTGGCGGTCTAATATAGAGCCATTACAGACAAGTGGCGGTTTATCGTAAGGCCGCCAGAGGGACTTTAACGGTCTATCTATGGTCCGTCAGAGATTTCATAAAAATTAAATTTATAGAGTGTATAGCGGTTTATCGTAGGGCTGCTTCAAAAGGGTGGCGGTCGAAGACAAGGCCGCTAGAGAACGTCCGACAGTAAACTTAAATAAATAAGATGAAACTATGTCTAAAACACATCATGTCTGGAAATCAACATGTATAAACTTTTCTATCATGATAGAACGAAGGTTAAGCTAACAATATGCATGGGTTTTCTGTGAATCAATAAGAAAGCTCCTCTTAAAGTATTTCGGGCTAAGAATATGCATGAATGTATACTATATGCATAAAACATGAAATTCTCGGTCTATAAAGCATGAAATCAAGTGAAATAAGAGGGATTTTATCCCTAGAATGAGATTTCAGCCGTTCATGAGATGACCTACCTCTACTAAGGTTTTTAGGCTTGGAATTTCGGGCTGGAAGTCAACCCTAATTCTACACTTCTTGTGACAAATCAGAAACTTCACGTCCTGCTATCTCTTGATCCACTTGACCTAATGACATGAAATTTGGAGTGTAAGGAGTAAATATTAAGGGGAACAAAAAGTTCTAAAGGCACTAATGCTAAATACCTCGATTTGGTTTCCTAATTCCTTGATCTTCACCGGACTTTCGCACAGTTTTCTGGGTCGCTAATATGGAACTAGCAACTTTGCAGGCTTCTATCTCCTTGTGTGCATGATCTCCTAGCACGAATTTTGAGGGATGTTAGTCCTATGTATTGGGAATAAAAAGTTCTAAAGAACTTACCCAAAATAATACCTCCTTACCTTTATTCCACGCGGCCAAATGTAAGGGTCGCGCAGGTAAAAACTTTATTCTATTTATAGGGTTTGGTGAGGGTTTGAGGATTAGATCGGTTCTAGAGTCCTTAGTTGGTACTATACAGACTTCTGAGAGTCCCAAATATGTTTACTAATCCTCCCACCTCTATCTCTAGGAGATAAACAATCAAAAATCCAATCTTTTTGCTCATTCTTCAACTCACGGAACTGATAGGAAGTAGCGATCTAGGACTGGTCTGCCACATGTCTTTTAGCGATTTTACGATAGATCGCCACGGTCATTGGGCACCGAATTTGAAATTAGTTGAAACTCTAATTTTGTCTTATCCACAAAATTATCTAAATAATTTAGTATTTATCCTTATATTTCGTGAATAAGCTAATTAACCTTCTAGAATATGGGCCAAACTTCATGGGCTTGGTCCTTGAGTCTTATGGGCTTTATTTAAATAGGCTAGGTTAATTGATTATCATTTTTGGGTCTTAATAATGATTTATTTAACCCAAAAATTAATTTTATTAATCCCTTTTATCCTTTATAAATTCCTAAAAAATACTTAAATAATTCAGGAATATTTTATAAAATTTTCGAGGCATTACACCCTCCTCCCCCAATTAAGAGAATTTGATCCCCAAATTTAATGTATGGATTGTGGAGAGTGTACTTATATTCAAATAATTCTGGAAATCTTTTACGCATAGCTTCTTCTGTTTCCCATGTTTCTCCTGACTTTGTCCACTGGATCTTGACCACAGGAATAGTCTTGTTCCGAAGTTGATGTACCTCTCGTTCAAGGATCCTAATTGGCTTTTGCTCATATGTCAAATCGTTCTTAATCTCCAGATTGTCGTAGGTGATGACATGGAAAGGATCATAAACATATTTCTTCAACATTGAGACATGGAATACGTCATGAACTCCTGTAAACTGAGGGGGCAAAGCAATACGATATGCAACTTCACCAACCCTTTCAAGGATCTCAAAGGGGCCAATGAATCTTGGAGTAAGCTTGCCTTTAATTCTAAATCTTCGAATACTTTGGCCTGGAGAAACCTTGAGGAACACATGATCTCTTGTTTGATACTCCAAGTTGCACCTTCGATTGTCAGCATTTGATTTCTGCTTGTCTTGGGCTATCTGAAGTCTTTCTCGAATAAGTTTAATCTTTTCGGTAGTATCCCTAATAATGTCAGGACCGAGAAATTACCTTTCTCCTTTTTCATTCCAACAAATAGGGGAACGACACCTTCTTCCATATAGAGCTTCAAATGGTGCCATTTGAATGCTAGCTTGGTAGCTATTGTTGTATGCAAATTCTACTAGAGTCAAGTGATCATGCCAACTTCCTCTAAAATCAATAGCACAAGCCCAGAGCAAATCTTCCACCACTTGATTTGTCCTTTCTGTTTGACCATCGGTTTGTGGATGGAATGTCGTGCTAAAGTTCAGTCGGGTACCTAAAGAATGTTGTAGACCCTTCCAAAATTGTGAAGTAAACCGAGGATCTTGGTTAGATATAATGGTGACTAGGACACCATGTAATTTAACAATCTCCTTTATGTATAATGCTGCTAGAATATCCTCAGACCATCGACTTTTAATTGGCAGAAAATGTGTAGACTTAGTCAATCGGTCTATGATTACCCATATACCACCGTGTCCTCCTCTTGTTTTAGGTAAACCCACAATGAAATCCATCCCTATACTTTCCCATTTCCATTCGGGAATGTTCAAGGGTTGTAATTTACTTATGGGTCTTAAATGTTCTGCCTTTACTTGTTGGCAAGTAAGATAGCGGGACACGAAATCTGCTATTTCTCTTTTCATGTTAGGCCACCAGAAGTTCCTTTTAAGATCTTGATACATTTTAGTACCACCAGGGTGAATGGTGTACTTGGAACTATGAGCTTCTTCCAGGATCAGTCTCTTAGTATCAACGTGATCCGGTATACAATTCCGGCTTTTGAATAGCAACCTTCCATCATTGTCAATAGAGAAATCCTGCCTTTGCTCAATATTGACTTTAATCTCCAGTAATATTGGATCATTATCTTGTAACTTGACCAGATCTTCTATTAATGTAGGTTGAGTTCGAATATTCGCTATAAATAATCTTCCTTCTTCATGTCAATATTTAACTTTAACTTAGCAAATTGCGAGATGAGATTAGTCATACTAATCATGAGAGTTGATAGCATTCCCAATAGTTTTCTACTGAGTGCATCTGCTACAGCATTAGCCTTGCCAGGATGATATTGGATAGCAAAATCAAAGTCATTTGAGTATTCCAACCATCTTCTTTGCCTCATATTTAGCTCCTTTTGGTAGAATAAATATTTCAAACTTTTGTGATCTGAATAGACTGTGAATTTTTCTCCGTAAAGGTAATGACGCCAAATTTTTAAGGTAAATATAACCGCAGCCAATTATAGATCATGCACAGAATAATTCTTTTTGTGACGCTTCAACTGTCTTGAGGAATAACAGATTCCTTTCCCATTTTACATAAGAACGCATCCTAGGCCAATGCTAGATGCATCTGTGTAGACTTCAAAACCACCACCCTCAACGGGTAATGTCAGAATAGGGGCTGTGGTGAGGTGTTCCTTAAGGGTTAGAAAACTCTCCTCACAGTCCTTCGACCATGTAAAAAGATTTTCTTTTCTTGTAAGTCTAGTCAAAGGAATGACAATCTTTGAGAAATCCTTAATAAATCTCCTATAATAGCCAACTAGCCCTAAAAAGCTTCTTACTTCTGATACGGCCGTTGGCCGGCTCCAGTTCTTAACAGCTTCCACCTTAGAAGGGTCAACTGCGATACCTTCCTTTGAAATAATATGGCCGAGGAACGAGACTTCCTTTAGCCAGAACCCGCCCTTACTGAGCTTTGCATAGAGTTTATGTTCTCTTAGTGTCTGCAAGGTTATCCTCAAGTTCTCTTCATGTTCTTCCTTAGTCTTAGAATATATGAGAATGTCATCAATAAATACGACCATAAATCGGTCGAGATAAGGCTGGAAGACGTTATTCATAAGTTGCATAAATGTGGCCGGGGCATTGGTTAACCCGAATGGCATTACCACAAATTCACAGTGGCTATAATAGCTCCCAAAAGTAGTCTTGTTTATGTCTTCATCCCTGATCTTGAGTTGATGATATCCTGACCTGAGGTCGATCTTGAAAAAATATTCTGCTCCCGAAATTTGATCAAAGAGCTCATCGATACGTAGCAACGGATACTTATTCTTGATAGTGAGCTGGTTCAATCGTCGGTAATCGATACATAGCCTGAGAGATCCATCTTTCTTCTTAACAAACAAAACTGGCGCACCCCAAGGGGATGTGCTAGGTCGAATGAATCCCTTGTCTAGTAGCTCCTGAAGTTATAGTTTCAATTCTTTAAGTTCTGAGGGAGACATTCTGTAGGGAGCTATTGAAACAGGTGCTGCTCCGAGAACAAGTTCAATGGTGAAATTTACTTCCCTTTAGGGTGGTAAACCCGGTAAATCAGATGGAAATACATCTAGAAATTCATTGACGATAGGGATATCCTCCAAGATCATTTTCTTGGATTCATTGAAGGTTATGGAAGCAAGAAAAGCTACACATCATTTGGAAATTAATTTACAAGCGTGTAGGGATGAAAGGATGGCAGGATGCTTCCTATATTTGATACCAAGGAAGGAAAACCT
The DNA here is from genome assembly GCA_022559845.1 of Amorphophallus konjac. Classification (NCBI taxonomy): domain Eukaryota; kingdom Viridiplantae; phylum Streptophyta; class Magnoliopsida; order Alismatales; family Araceae; genus Amorphophallus; species Amorphophallus konjac. The sequence continues at coordinate 254,458,728 of CM040121.1, forward strand.
TGGAAGACCAAGTTTCTGAAAAGAAATAATCCGGTTGCGGTAATTGATGTAGGCATCATGATCTACAAGCCAATCTACCCCTAAAATAGCATCGTAGCCCTCCATATCAAGGCATACGAGGTTTGTAGGAAGATTGTGTCCTTCTACTATTACCTCACTATCAGGATAATAGTTTGTGAGTTTGGTTCCGGGACCTAAAGGTGTAGTAATAGCAAGGTCCGTAAGTAAAGGAACTGATGAAAGAGGTAAAGTTCTTGCGAAGGAAGTAGATATAAAAGAATGAGAAGCACCAGTATCAAATAATACGAATGCAGGATGTGAACAGATGTGAATGGTACCTTCCATAAGCCCATCATCCCTGGGTGCTTCATCATCTAAAACGGTATTGAGAAGAGCCTGTCTCTTACGTCCACCTCCAGAAGATAGCTCCTTCATAAGAGGGCAATCCGGCATGCGGTGCTCCCTGCTACCATAACGTAGACAAGCGCCAATGCACTTCCTGCATTCTTCGACCGAATGACCGAACTTCTTACAAAAGGTACAGGCCATGGCAAACTGCTTATCTTCTTCCTTGACTTTCTTGTTCTTGTGGTAGCCACTACCACTCCCATTTCAGGATCTTTTCTTACTATCACGGGATTTGTAGGGTTCCGTGATGTTGAACTTACTTTTCTTATCACACCGATCTGATCTTCGGCTTGAATCTTCGCCCTTACCTTTTAATTTCTCGACCTTCTCTAAGGTCCTTTCACATAGGTGTGCCCGCTGGAGCATTTCTGCATATGTGCAGATATTCTGGGTCCCCAGTTGTTGAATATATCTGGGCCTTAATCCATCCAAAAATCGATTAGCCTTTAGCAAGTCAGTGCTAATCAGATGAGGAGCATAGGGTGCCAGTCGAGAAAATTGAAGTTCATATTCTGCCACTGACAACATGCCCTGGCGTAGAGAAGCAAACTCCATAGCCTTCTGCTCCTTAAAATGCTTGGAAAAGTACTTGGCACGAAATAAGGTAAGAAAACCTTCCCACGTGTATGGTGCGTCAGCTGGAGGTGCCGGTACTGACTTCCACCATGTATGTGCATCCTTGTTGAGTTTAAAAGTAGCAAGGCACACTTATTCTTGATCCGCACATTGCATAACATCAAATATACGGTTCATCTTGTCGATCCAGTTCTCGGCCTCGTTCGGATTAGAAGAACCATAGATTCGTGGAGGGTTTATACTCCGAAAGTTGCGATGTAGGTCTCTAGCTCTTGCTCCTGTGCCTGCTTGCGCCATGGTTTGTAATGCTTGTGTCAGACCCGCAACGGTCTCTTGCATACCATTCCAGTCTACGCGATGAGCCATTACAATATGAATAAGGTACCTGAGAAGAATAATGAACTTGTTAATTCCCATGGAATGAGTGAGTTTAAGCTTAGAATTAATTCTAATAACTATCTCCTCCCAAGTTCTACCCAATTTCCTCTCATAGGTTGGGGATTTTCTTTCCTAGTTTCATAGGTGTCGGTCCTTAAACCTTGGACTTAACCTACGACATGACATACTTTTCCCTAGGACTTCTAGGTCCTAGGCTCTGATACCAACTTAACGGTAATGCCCCGACCCTTTAATACAGCGGAAGATAATCTCGGGAAATGTGAAGAGCTGGCATGGTAAGTCTCTTGCAAGCAAGAATAATCAGAGCGCAATAACAATCACATAAAGTAATTGCACAATAAGTTATTCAAACCTTACTTTTATTAATAATAAGAATGATTCAAGTACATCAACTATTCAACTCTCTTAAATCCATTTGACTCAATAAAGAGAAAGTTACATGAACTCGATCTAGACATTATTGACTTTCTAAGTCTTCTCTCAATCTTATATGACTTTCATTCGCTCTCGGACCCATCACTTGAATAACTCGAATCCGTATCCGAACTACTCGCATCTCCTGAAAAGATTGCAAAATAGGTAATGAGCACACTTGCCCAGTAGATATCTTCGCATCAACAAGAAGGCAATATTAAAGTGATTAACATTTTGGCTCTAAAGAATAAGGTAAAATCATGCGAATGCGATAAATCATGTGATCAAACCAACGTAACGAGACATAATCAAGTTAAGATATGATTGAGCAAGTATGATCAAGCAAGAATGCACGTATGACCTTTCATGAACAAGAATGTAACGCGAATGTACTAGAACATCATGTAACAAGCAAGAATGTATTCTTCACTTAGTAACAAGTACTTTGTGAATTTCTGTGGAATTTCATGATTTCTGTGATTGCCATGGATAATTTCACTTATTTATAAAGAAAGCACTCCCAGTGCAATGCGACGCCAGTAGCATCATACCCCATGGTTTATAATAGTATATTTCTGACAATCAGTCGAGGGGACTAGTATAGAGCTCTTGAACACAATCAGTGCTCGAATCGCATCTTCAAGTATAAATCAAGTTACTTTTACGTTTATAGAAATAAAGTTGGCCACGCATGTAATAAGTTCAATGAATGTTCAAAACTCAATGTCAATAAAAAGAATGCACCAAATATAGACTCATGAGTTCAAGAAATGCATTAAGATCTAAGTTATGCCTTGGAGAAAATTTGACAGCATAACGGTACATTCTTTATCTTTCATGCTTTGTCTTAGATGTCTTGGAACAAGGTTACAAGTCCTAGACTATCATTAGTCAATCTAGGACCATAGGAATATTAAACCTTGGGTCAAACCTCGGGTCCATAGCATTCAGGAAACTTAGCGGTCTATAACTGGGCCGCTATATTGATATGGCGGTCTGATATTGGGCCACTAGAGTGGGCTGAATCCAGAAAGAAATTAGTTTGGACTCAGAGAACTTGGCGGTCAGATACTGGGCCGTTATTGGGACTTAGCGGTCGAGTATTGAACCGTTACTATACAGAATGTAGAAACATCGATAGTGCTTTCTAGACAATTGGGCTTTAATGGTACAACCAACTCAACGTCCTAGTGGGAATCCCAGGCTCGCGGAGAATTATGGAGGCCTTGAAATAAGATTACCTAGTCCATTGGAAGGAATATCCAAAGGAGAGGTTATCAAGTTCAAGATTATGTTCCTATAGTGCAAAAGTGTAACTAATGGTCATATACCAGAATATATGCCATGTACTTATATAAATTACTCTGAGATAAGAAGATAATCTGTAACAGTGATGAACCAATCAGTGAACCATGTTTATTATCACCCTTGAAAGATGTATTTAATACAAAGTATAAGTTTTGGCATGAAATTAGCAGAAGCCTTAAAATAATCCCAAGTATGATAAAGAACATGCGATCACTGTCATGAATCAGTAATTTAAAACTCGGAGTAATGAAATACCATTAAAATAGGTTAGTTCATAGTTAACTAGACTTACATATAAGTTAATGGACTGTTCTTAAATCTACCTCGGTTGACAGAAAATAGAACACTGGCGGTCTAATATAGAGCCATTACAGACATGTGGTGATTTATCGTAAGGCTGCCAGAGGGACTTTAACGGTCTATCTATGGTCTGTCAGAGATTTCATAAAAATTGACTTTATAGAGTGTATAGCGATTTATCATCGGGCCGCTTCAAAAGGGTGGCGGTCGAAGACAAGGCCCCTAGAGAACGTCCGACAGTAAACTTAAATAAATAAGATGAAACTATGTCTAAAACACATCATGTCTAGAAATCAACATCTGTAAACTTCCCTATCATGATAGAACGAAGGTTAAGCTAACAATATGCATGGGTTTTATGTGAATCAACAAGAAAGTTCCTCTTAACTTATTTAGGGCTAAGAATATGCATGAATGTATACTATATGCATAAAACATGAAATTCTTGGTCTATAAAGCATGAAATCAAGTGAAATAAGAGGGATTTTATCCCTAGAATGAGATTTCAGCCGTTCATCAGATGACCTACCTCTGCTAAGGCTTTTAGGCTTGAAATTTCAGGCTGGAAGTCAACCCTAATTTTACACTTCTTATGACAAATCAGAAACTTCACGTCGATCCACTTGACCTAGTGATGTGAAATTTGGAGGGTAAGAAGTAAATACTAAGGGGAATAAAAAGTTCTAAATGCGCTAATGCTAAATACCTCGATTTGGTTTCTTAATTCTTTGATCTTCACCGGACTTTTGCATAGTTTCCTGGGTCGTTAATGTGGAACCAACAACTTTGCAGGCTTCTATCTCCTTGTGTGTTTGATCTCCTAGTACGAAATTTTGAGGGATGTTAGTCCTATGTATTGGGAATAAAAACTTCTAAAGAACTTACCCAAAATAATACCTCCTTACCTTGATTCCACGCGGCCAAATGTAAGGGTCGCGCAGGTAAAAACTTGGTTCTATTTATAGGGTTTGGCTAGGGTTTGAGGATTAGATCGGTTATAGAGTCCTTAGTTGGTACTATACAGACTTATGAGAGTCCCAAATATGTTTACTAGTCCTCCCACCTCGATCTCTAGGAGATAAATAATAAAAAATCTAATCTTTTTGCTCCTTCTTCAACTCAGGGAACCGACAGGAAGTAGCGGTCTAGGACTGGTCCAGCACATGTCTTTTAGCGGTTTTACGATAGACCGCCACGGTCATGGGGTGCCGAATTTGAAATTTGTTCAAACTCTAATTTCGGATTATCCACTAAATTATCTAAATAATTTAGTATTTATCCTTATATTCCGTGAATAAGCTAATTAACCTTCTAGAATATGGGCCAAACATCATGGGCTTGGTCCTTGAGTCTTATGGGCTTTATTTAAATAGGCTAGGTTAATTGATTATCATATTTGGGTCTTAATAATGATTTATTTAACCCAGAAAGTAATTTTATTAATCCCTTTTGTCCTTTATAAATTCCCAGTAAATACTTAAATAATTCAAGAATATTTTATAAAATTTTCGGGGCATTACACGCGGGCCTAGAGAGGAGTCACCTGTCTCCATCAGCACATCGGTCGAGGCTGCACAATACCAGAAAGAACAAATGGAAAGTTAGAAATACATGTGAAAGTTTCCATGAGAAACAAGGTGGAAAACCTGAGATTTTTTTTTTCAGTCCTTACCCAGAGCAAGCCCTTCCGCACCGGCGACGTCGCTCGGCGACGTCGGGGAAGGCAACGACTCCTCAATGACTAGGGAGCCCTCTCCCATAGACCTGTCCACTCCAGAAACTGCAGGGAGGTTGGGAGCCTCCTCCCGGCCATCTACAACAAGGTCCGGCACACGCTCCTCCTCAGATACCAGTGCTACACACAAGATAGAAGAATCAGTATTCTGTTAGAAGGCATAAAAAGGTGCCAAATGAAAAGAAAAAGGGGCCCCACGCACCTGCAGAAGTAGTCTTAGCCTCCGCGCCCTCAGCAGATGAGGCCCCAGAGGAGGAGGAGCCTAAACTCTCCTCTGTCTCCATGACAAAACTACCACTGCTTGAAGAGCCTGAAGAAGTCTCCGATGAATCCCTAGAGGTGGTGGAACTAGAAGCCCCTGCGGATCGATAAAATAACGAGGTCAGCATACAACCTGTCCTTACATAAAGAAAACAGTCCAGTCATGGGTTTTAAACAAGAAGCTCACCAGTCGAGGCACTCCCCTCAGAGATCCTCTCGATGTGGATAATCTCCTCAGTCTCCTCAGTTAAAGACATAGTCGTAGGCTCTCCGCCTGCAGCTCTAGCCATGTCATGAGGAAGCTCTCCCTTCTCTAAAGGAGATGAAGTACCTGTGACCAACACTAGGAAAAGCTTAGCGCTGGCAGGAGATACAAAAGCCCACCGCATGTGGCTAAGTTCCTAGTCACATACCTGAGGGTCCCATGGTCGAAGACCCGACTAGCCCCCCCATGCAAGCCGAGACAATGGCTGGCAAAAGAGGGAGGGGCCGCCCAATCAACGGTTGTGGTAGCGGCCCAGATATGACTCCAAAGACAAGGGCAGCCAGGCCACCCGCCACTCCCGACTTGGCCTCAAAAAAGGGAAGCTCCATCGACGGTCCAGTACCGACTAGCCCTTGGACCATCTCCAGGGTGGCATCCGGGTCATCACTTGGCAGATAACACAACAGGCACAGTCAACAACCCCAGTATAATAAGCCTAGGGGGAGAAGAAGCGAGCCTTTCCTACGGTAACTTAATACTTACCTGAACTGTTCCGGGTCGCTGTAGGCTCTCGCTCCTCAACGGGGATGAGCAGCTCATCTCTAGTGTCGGGAGCGGCAATGGCCCCCAACGCCCCTGTCACCTCTGTATGGGAATACATGACAATGTTAATTTCCAGGAGCAGGCACAGGCATGAACAGAGCAATGCCAGTCTCAGAGAACCCTACCTGGCCAAATGTCCTCGGAGGCCTTCCATGACTCAAAGTTGGGGAACATCTCGACATTAGGGCCGGTCTCATCCATCATGCAAACAACCTCATCGACATCGATATCGCACTCAATCTCGTCATCCAGTAGAAGGTCGGACTCCAAGGGTGGCGAGAAAGCCACCTCTGCCACAGTCTCCAGCGGAGCTATAAAAACCAGTTGAACACGTAAGGTTAGTCAATCATAATGACTAAACCAACAAAAGATGAAGGATTGAGCATTCCACTTACTCAGAGTCGGCTCTGCCTCAATATGTTCATTTGCCCCAAGGTCACGAGAGGACTCTCCAGCCTCCGCTGCTCCAGCATCCACACAAGGGCGCTTCCGCCTAGGTTGAAGACCCCCATCCCCACTCCCAGTGAACGCCTCCACTGAGGAATGATCCTCCGCTATCGGGGAACCTGTCAAAGGGGTGCATTAATACACGGTGCCTCAGCCAAATAGAATAAGAAGTGAGACCAAGGCAATGCAATAAAGAAAGTGTCTTTCTAGAAGCCCTGAAGGGAGTCAGCGGCAGAGGAACCAGCTGCTCCAACATCAGCCCTAGTATGCGGGCAGCCTTTACAACTACCTCCTTGATGTCCCTCAGTGTGTATGCCTGCTCAATGTGGGAATCAAACTCCACTGGCCCAGCCGACCTGATCGCATGGGCAATATGGCGCCTCCAGTCGCTAACAGAGGTGTCTGTAAAACTCCCCTCTAGGAGCACGCCGTCCAAAGTGGTACTCTTCTCGAAGCCACAGTCGGCCCAGAACTGAGCCCATCAAGTCCTCTTCTGCCCCCGCCTCGACACCCCAACTCCTGCAAGAAATGCAAGCCCCGCCTGCACCGGCCTCAGGGGCTTGATGGCCCCGCTATAGCCTCGCCTCGATGGCGAGAAAGCCCGACCGTCTCGGGGCTGCTGTTGCATAAGCCGCTCAACATCCCGGTGGATCTGGGAAAAGCAGGTCCTCAGGTACTCGGTGTCGAGTGAAATGGGAGGCTGATCCTCCCGCAGAAGTCGACCCTCCTTATCCCTCTGAATCGCCGAAGCCTTATGGCAATATAGATGACTATGCTCGAACCACCACCAGGCGTAGTGGACATCGAACCTCCCACAACGGTCTAACCCTGGTGTCAGCAACTTCTCCAGGTCCCTGTGGCAGTAGAACTCTCACCAAGCGGTCACCAGCAAATGGCTATCCTTGCCCTTGTATGCTCGACCCGCCAAAGGAAACTCCTAGTTCGGTGGGATCGCCTGGTCATACCCGAAGTTCCTCGCGAATCGGTGCGGGTAGTAAGGCTCCATAACACTGGCACTGGACCGGTGTAGCGTGAGTACTACCGGTCGGGTGCTGATCACCCACTCTGTGTTCACTGAAGCATCTGACTCTCGCTGGTACGGTAGGGCAGAAGCCGCCCCGTCACTCGACAGCACCAGAACCAGTTAGAAGTCCCTGGACCTGCAGTTAAATGGGAGCCCGTCCTCTCCCCTGCCTGGCAAGTAAGATAGGGACCTCCGGGCACCCTCAAGTTGCACTATTGTCTCCCCGTCCGGCTGACCAGTATAGCTGAAAAGCATGGGGGTTGCCGCATTCGCCACCGTTGCTCTAGTCACCAGCCCCAGGAAAAGAAGACCAGCCCACGCACTAAGGTAGTGGGTCGGCAGAAGTAAGCTCCTCTCTCGCTACGTAGGGTGCACCGACAACGCCCCCAGCCCCCGGTAGATGTTGGCCAACGGCGCAGGAGCCAACGCCAGCCTCCGTCCCTCCTCCAGTAAGCATGAGGGCAACAACATCTCTACCCGTAAAGGACTATCTTCCCCATGGGGGACCACGAACATCGCCAGCCAATATGCCAAATACGTAGCCAAGTGAGTCACGTCTGACAGCCCATGGGGATTCCACCCCTCTCTCGGTGCATAGATGTACCTGGAGTAAGTCCGAAATCGTAGCTCCACCTCCGTGTACTCCTCCCACGGGGTCTGGTCTCGCCTGAACTCTTGGTAAAAGCAAAACGGCACGTTAGAGAAATGACGGACCCATGCATTCATAGACACCCTTGGAGTATGTGCGACCTTTTCTCTCCCTTCCAGAGCTAAATCCCTCCAAGTCTTCAGCAGATACTAGTAGCTGTGAGACACCCGATACCGGCCCTACAGATCAGTGTGACTGCGATGGAGGTTGTCCAGCACCACCTCCTCTTAACCCTCGTCACTGATCGGCAAGCCTGAAATCCAGAAGAGGGACCACAAGTCCAATGAGGTCTCCCCCTCTACTGTCGCCACGGTGTTCCACCGGTGGTTGAAGCACTTCGCCAGTGCCTAAATCAGCCCTGTGTAGCAGGGGTACCCATACAACGCCACTGTCACTGCATACCAGATCCCTACGTGATCCAGAAGCATCTTGTAATGGTGCACTATGCCCATCAGCCACTCGATTGCACCTTGGTGGTATCAATGTGAGGAGATCACTACCCAGCGGACATACTCACTCTCGACTGTCTGCCGAAGGATCCCATCTACAAGACTATGGTCATCGTACCCCTTGTCAGCAAACTACAGCCCTGATGGCTCTATCACTAGCCCCATCACCCCCTTAGTCTCGACTCGGTGATGGCCATGCAGGTCCCAAGAAGCCGGACCTAGTGCTCCGACACGGACCCTGAACTGGTCCACCCTATTGAAGAAACCCAGGCAGTCTACACTGGGAAACTGTCGTTGTCTCCAGAAGTCCACAGAGAAGCTATAGAATGCAACCCTATGTAGGCTGTCCCTACATAGAAAAATAGCTCACTCCAGTCGGCGGCGCTCTCCAACAATAGAAGGGTCTCTGTCTTCCATACCAGCAGGGATGAATGATGAGGACATCACCAGCTTTCCCCTTGTTCGAGGATCCATATGCTCGCCAGCTATGCTACATCTTGTCTGCCACTATATTTCGAGTCATATGATGTAATTTTCATTTTCTTATCATGTACTTTTCCTTTCATTTGAGTCCAATACCTAGGTTAGGTAGCTATTTACCTAAGTCTAGAGTCATTATGTTGGTTAATGGGCCCAATTATATGGGCTAGGCCCAGGGGCGCCCCCTTCCCCTTGGTTATGTGTTAGTAGTCCAAACGTCAGGGACTTATGTGAAAATGTGGGATTCCTATAAATAGGACCCCAATCCCTCATTTGAAGGCTAATGAAATATTGAGTGAAAATTATCCACAAGAATTGTGCCTCCTCCTCTCTCTAGCTCTCTCTCTATTTCTCTCTCTCTCTCTCTAAAGGGGGCAAACCCCATTCTCTCTCCTTCCCACCCCCAAATTTGAAATTCACTCTCTCTCCTCCCTATTCACCTCTAATTAAGACCCCTCCCCTTTCCCCATACCTCCCATTTAGGTCCCCTCCAACCCCTAGGTGGAATCCCCTTCTCCTAGGCACCTCTCCCTCCTCCCAAGCAACCTTTCCCCTTACCCATACAACCTTTCATTTTCCCAAGGGAGAATGCCTTCTCCCAAGCACCCCTTCCCCTCCCCAAGGCAACCCTTCCCATTCCCTAGGCCCCCATTAACCCCGCCATTAACCCACCATTCAAAACAAAGGAGAGATCTCTCCTCCCTCTCTCCTTCCCAACCCAAATTCGCATCTCCCCCTCCCTCCACTTGCTAGACCACCTCCCAGCCCCCTTTCTGCCCTTCCAACACCTTGAATCACCCCCTAACAGACCCCCACATAGTCAGGTGTCACCCCCACACCCATCCACCCCATTTCCCACCCCATCTACGCCGTCTCCCATCACCTTTCATCACCCTATCCATCTCAGTTCGCAGGCAGCAGTTGGAGCCCGAGTTGCAGAGACTACCCCGGTACTGTCCGACGTCATCTGGAAATTCACCATACATTGCCGGAAAGTTCTTCCAGTCTTCTTCGCAGGTGAGGTGGAATCGTCTCGTTCCGACTTCACTACAGATCGTGGTGCCCATTCTCGTCCGACTGCACAACTGGGATCAGAACCTGGACCAGAGCTGCAGTGCAGAAGCTACCACGGCCACACCCCTCAACTTCTAAAGGCACCACTTGGCCGACAGCTGCTACCACAAGGCATCTACCATCACCAACAAGTGGCGTCCCTTTCGGCATCAGGAAGAGCCTTTTCCAATTTTTCTCTCCCGGGCGCGCAGAACATATCGTTCAGGTCCTGCCCTGACCCCCCCTCACTCAACGGACTCCTCCTCGCCACCCCGACATCTTCTGGTGCTCTTCTTGGTTTCTACTCGAATAATACTCGTCCACGGTCGTCCTTGACTTGGTCTCGCATCAATCGGACTTCAGGAGTGGTCGTGGTGACTACATCCATCTACTGCTGCACCCTGGGAACAGTACGAATCTGAGCGTAGGGGCCCAGTTCCAGAGCCTGCCCCAGCTGGTGACGTCTTCAAGACTGCCCACAAAAATTCACAGACGTGCCTGGATCCGTCAGCGTCGTTTCAGTGCCAGTCTCGTCAAATTCTGAGTTCGGAGGAGTGCACAGCGACGACTACACCGACCCCTTGTCCTGTTGTCCCAGACCTGGGCAGATTTGGCGGGGTGCTTCATCGACGCTAATCAAGCATAACTCCTTTCCCCGCCTGGCCGGCTTAGCGCCCCTCCCTGCGTGGAGGTAGTGTTTGGTTTGTAACCTCATTTCCCCACCCCTAGTCCACCCCCTCTGTGAGGGCGTAGTGATTGTACTAGCAGGTAAGCGGCCAAAGCGTCATCGGTGCGGCGTGCGGGTAGCCCACGCTTCCCCGCTCGCCCTCGTCTCCGGCCGGGATCGGCGTCCTCACGCCAATCAGGTTAGCTTCTGGCCACTTCCTCTGCTGGTTTTACTTTTGCTTGTCTTAGTATTGTTTCTAGTTGACCGTCGGCGGTGAGGTGAGCGCCTGATCTCAAACGCCATTGAATTGTGTGAACACCGCGGAGTGAGTTGAGAGTGTGACACTACAACCCACGCCCTCGGCGTGCCGGCCGCCCTTGAAATTGGGCATCCCTGGCCCATTAGGGACCATCCCTAGCTGGCCATACCCTTGGAACCTTGAGGTCCAACCTCGGACCCTCCCCATCATCGCCGGTCCGCCTACGGACCCAGGTGTGCACGACGCGGGTGAACCCGCTTGAGTGGGTCCACCGTTCGGTTCGGTTGCTTGCAATTCTAGGTCAGAGGGGTCGTGTCTCATCAAATTGGTATCAGAGCATCATCATCCTTAGGCGTGTCGCATCAATTGGTATCAGAACAAGTTTTAGACTTGTCTCTACGAGTCTAGTCCTAGGGCATTATCAATTGAGTCTCCCTTGCATCATGTTTTCCATCACTCCATTGCATGACCACCCTAGGGAGATGCCCCAAATATCCATGGACCGATTTTACACTGTCACTAACAAGATTCATAACTATCTTGATACCCTCACCACCTGACATGACCGGCTCGAAACAAAAAGGAACCACGACCCTAGAGCTTGGTCACCTCGGGATGAATTTGGATGGGAAACCAAAGGACCCAAATACCTATGGGAAGAGATGAGGATTGAGATTAAGAAGATCTTCACTCCCCCTTTCCCTCCCAGTCAACCCAAGACCTCCCTTAGGGCCCAAACTCCACCACCCCAAATAATTCCAACCCCGATCACCACCACCATTCAAACCAAATTGGCCACCACCCAACCCACAAATCCTCCTCCCACCCCTTTCCAAAAGGAACTTAAAGAGGTGATCGAAGTCTATGAGGCTCCCCTAGATTGGGAAGAAGAATATGAAGCCCAATTGGGTCAAGAGGACTCATTCCTTCCCAAAGAAAACCCATTGAGCCAAATTGGGTGCACCCTCCCCTATGAGTTACAAGATGCCCAACCTAGGCCTCCACTACTACCCCTCCCCATTCTATCCCAAGTCCCCCATTACCCACCACCCAAAGAGCACCACATGCCAGTCATCATCACCCTACCCACAAAGGACCTACTCACCTCTTTGGTAGAGGAAACCATGATCCCCACACCCGACCCCCTAGTAGGGAACACCCCAGAACCACTCCCCATCTTGGAGGAAAGTCATGGCCAAAAAGAGGAAGAAACTTCACCTTTCATGCCACCCCCAATTTGGAGTGAACTGATCATAAGTGGGCCCTTGGTTAGATGGCTTGTGGAAAATCAGGCTCACCCTATCCTGCCCCTTGCTTACCCTTCCATGGAACAACACCTCCCCATAGTACCCTTATCCACTTATCACACCACAATCCAATCATTCTATCAACTGGAAACATTAGGGGATCTCTTAAGGGTATAGCTTGGCAAATGGAACTAACTGGCATGTTGACTACAGTAGCCGACCGACCTAGGAACCTTGACCTCCTACACCTATGTGTCGTATCCATCTCCTCCATTTACACTGTGGGTTGCTACACTAGCAACCTTCTTTTACTCCTCCCTACACCCGACGAGCCCGTTGCTATCCACAAACTAGAGTTGCTTGTCTCGGGTAGAACATCTAGTCCTCCATTCATAGCCGACCATCCCACCAAAAACTTTGGTCTAATCACTTTACTAGAGGAGGAGAGTCTACCATCAAATGGTTGTGAGGACCATGAGGACCTAGAGTTCCTCTCCTTAGGTGACCCTTACCGTGACCCCTTCAATCCCCTCCTATACCCCCCCCCCCACCTTACTCACCACCAACCTTTTCCTACCCCAACTGACCTTATTGAACCAAGCCCACTCCATTTTCCTAGACCCCTTTGACCCCTATGAGTGGAAACTCTCACACCAAGCCATATACATAAGAGAAACCATTTTGATGGGAATGCATGTGCCACTACATTTTGCATCATTTGGTAGGGCTAGTAAGCCCAGTCATCTCATACATGTCACGCACACTTTAGGCCCAATGCATGACTGGCTCACATTTGGATGTGCTAGTCCTCCCTCATTCATCATTGATCATATGCATGTTAGGAGCATCTACGGGTGTCCAGGTCCCCCGGCATTCATCACCACTTTGTGTGATAGGTTCTCCTACAGATACCATGGCCCTCCCACCATTGTTATGAAGCCCATGCATGATAGGGCCACTTGTGGCTGCCCCGGTCCACCTAAGTTCATCAAGGTCCACATGGCATCACAGCCTGATAGGTCAATTTACGGTTGCCCCGGTCCACCTTTACACACCAAGCTTTTCACACCCACACCGCATCATAGTGCATGGCATACGCATACACGCAAGCAATTCACAATGAGCGGTGAGGTTCACAAAGAGCGGATAAGAGCTCACGAGCGCCACTTGGAATTTCCAGTAGGCGATTTGGTGATGATGGCATCGGAGTGGCTCTACCTTAGGGTCACCTCCCATTCGAGGGCACGAGGACTTGGACCTTTCCCTGTTCCTAGTGGCTTTGGCAACACAGCTTGTGGATTGAATTTACCAATGGGTTATGGGATATACCCCACTTCTCACGTGGCTGACCCGGCACCCTATATGGGCACCGCGGTGGATCCTAGTGAGTGCTTTGAGCCTATACCTTCCTTTAAGAGGGACACCCCAGAGAATCACCACAAAATAGCCTTGAGAGCCCGACGTGTGCACATGGGGGCAATACTATGCAAGCAGGGTTCCGTCGCCAGCAAGAAGGTGTGCCCAAGCCACCTTGAGAGGATGAAGGACCGTCCCCTGGTCGCAGATGCGGGTTGAGTTTGGAGGTTGAGGGTCGCCCTGAGCTGCTTTGGAGGACCGCTCCCCCGGTGGGCCCATACTTGACGGAGTCAAGTTCTCCGCACCCCGGGGGTATGATGAGGACATCACCAGCTTTCCCCTTGTTCGAGGATCCATATGCTCGCCAGCTATGCTACATCTTGTCCGCCACTATATTTCGAGTCATATGATGTAATTTTCATTTTCTTATCATGTACTTTTCCTTTTATTTGAGTCCAATACCTAGGTTAGGTAGCTATTTACCTAAGTCTAGAGTCATTATGTTGGTTAATGGGCTCAACTATATGGGCTAGGCCCAGGGGCGCCCCCTTCCCCTTGGTTATGTGTTAGTAGTCCAAAAGTCAGGGACTTATGTGAAAATGTGGGATTCCTATAAATAGGACCCCAATCCCTCATTTGAAGGCTAATGAAATATTGAGTGAAAATTATCCACAAGAATTGTGCCACCTTCTCTCTCTAGCTCTCTCTCTATTTCTCTCTCTCTCTCTAAAGGGGGCGAACCCCATTCTCTCTCCTCCCCACCCAAATTCGAAATTCACTCTCTCTCCTCCCTATTCACCTCTAATTAAGACCCCTCCCCCTTCCCCATACCTCCCATTTAAGTCCCCTCTGTTGTACTCCTGGTTTTGATGATGACAACGATAAGCTAAGTGATATAGACACTTAAGTTTTAATGAATGTTTAACAGGAACAAAAGGATGTAGGGTGCTCGATGCGTCAACGCCACTATGAAGCAGTGTCGACGCAGCGGCTTAAGAGAAGCCAATATACAAGGAACAAAAGGATGCAGGGTGCTCGATGCGTCAACGCCACTATGAAGCAGCGTCGATGCAGCGAGGCAAGACAGGCTTGAAGTACATGTTCGTGCGTCAACGCCACCAACTAGCAGCGTGGACGCAGCAGTTCAAGTATCTCCTTGCAACCTCTAGAGTACCTTGGCAGCGTCGACGCTGCAGCTCGTTGGGTCGACGCAGCAGCTTGATGGATCGACAAGGTGACCAGAGGGTGGACGCAGCTTCACAATGCGTCAATGCACTCCTTGACGCAAGAAGGCTGAAGCCATCCAAATGTCAGCTGCTGGAATAGCAATGCGTCAACGCAGCATGATGAGAGCGTCGACGCAGCACGCTCATCTGCTGAAGACTTGATCACTAGATCATCAATGCGTCAACGCCACGGGTTGGAAGCGTCGACGCAGCAGTTAAAAACGCTAGGCTGGTTGCTCGCTGGAATGTATCAATGCGTCAACGCAGCAGGCTGATGGAGTCAACGCAGTAGACTTAAGTCTTGCTGGTAGAATGCCCTTGAAGGCTGCGTCAACCTTTTGGAGCAAGTGAGTTGACGTCACCAGACTGTAGTTGCTGAACGTGCTAATGAAGGGCACGTGATCCGAGGTGACTGGCTCGTGATCCCAGGATGGACGAGGTACCAGGATGCTGACACGTGGACTGAGGCTTCTTGGCGGGAATCATGGAGAGCGCATGTCGCCCTAAATGCTGCTGATATATAAGGAAGACTCCTCTGTCTGGAAGAGACTGATCGTGATCGACTAAGGCAGAGGAAGAGTGAGAGCTCCCACGATCCAGAAGAAGAAAGGAAAAGAAAAGAGAGAGAAGAGAAGAAGCATAAGAGAAAGAAGAGAGAAAGAAAGAGATAGAGAGCTCGAGCAGAGTGAGAAGAGAAGCAAAGCTACTTGAATATTTGTTCCTGCTGTACCGTGGATCATATCCATCCCAGTTAGCTCTAGTTGAGAGCCACTATTGTGCTACCATAGCTACAGTTTTCTGATTACTGTATTTTCCTTTTTTTAGTTTCATTTACATTTCCTTGTGATTCTTCCGATTGCCCTGTTGGGGATTGGATTCCTCCTGGTGGGTCAGGAGAAGGGAGATTTGATCTCCGGTTGCAAGTAGCTGGATGCTACTTGTGGATTCCTCCTGGTGGGTCAGGAGAAGGGAGATTTGATCTCCGGTTGCAAGTAGCTGGGTGCTGCTTGTGGGTTCCCTCCGGTAGGGAGGAAGAGGGGAGGTTGTTCCCCAGGTCAAGCTGTTTGGCAGCATCTGTTGCAGACTGAGTCTGCTGTGCTAGTGTTACTAGTGGAAGCCTCACTCCAGTTGGGAGTGAGGGGTGGATGTAGGTCTGGAGGACCGAACCACCTAAAAATTATCTGTGCAGTGGTTTGCCTTGCATTAGCTCCATATCTTCTACCTCTCATTCACAGGTTGTGCATGTTTGGCCTGTCGCATTATCTAGAGAGTTATTTTTGAGCATTGTTTTTTGCTAAGTGTGGTTGGGTTGTTTTACTCTGCATTCGTTTCTGGTTGATCAGGTGGCTGTATTGTTGCAGTCCAACTGTTTGTTCATTTGATTGCCTTATCATTTCATCTTAGAAAGCTCATTAGTTTTATTCCGCATATCTGAGCTTTAGTTTTTTAAAAATGGGCCATATTTTCTAGCGGGATACATTCACCCCCCTCTGTATCCAGGCCTAGCACCCTAACAATTGGTATCAGAGCGGCGTCTGCTTAGAAGGTCCCGCGACCTGTAGATCTGATCTTGCTGTCTTAGGTGCTAATTTGTTTCTAGTGCATCATTATTCCTGTTGCATTGAATCTACCTTCTATTTGTTTCAATGGCTCCTCCACCCGTCTTTAGTGGTTCTGATTTTAATCAGTGGCACACTGCTCTCCATGTTTATGTTAATGCTGTTAATCCTGATCTGTGGAAATTAATTTCACAAGGTCCTCACACCTTACCTACAAAAGTGTCCAAATGGACCGACAGACACAGATCAAAGGACAGAGAAAATCAGGAAGCTTTTAATCTGATGAAAGCAGCTACTGACAAAGCTTTATGGTCTTGCTTTCATGATTGCAGGTCCGCTAAAGACATCTTGGATATGCTGAAGAAAATTCACAGGGCAAATGAGGACAGCTGCATGATGGCAGACAGATATAATCAAGGTAGCAGTCAAGATGAAGATGATGATGATAATGAGGTAAATCCCTTTGAAAACTACACTTCAGATGATTGGGAAAATACTTATGCTGACTTGTTGGGGCTATATGAAAAATTAAAAAGGGAACATAAGAAACTGAAAAAGGGTATTAGGTTAAACAGTGTAAATTCCTCTTCATGTCAAAATTGTTTAAAATTGAAACAAACAAATGATGATTCTATATCTGAAATTCGTGAGCTTGAGAGTCAAGTTAAATTGCTAAGGAAAAAGAATCAGGATTCTGTTAACTCAGAACTAAGCAAGCTAAAATCTGAAAATGACTCTCTAAAACAATCTGCTAAAGGAAATGATAAAGAATTTGAGAAACTCAAACAAGAGAATGATTTGCTGATTGAAAAAATGAATGCCATAAAATCTGTAAACATAGAATTACAGAAAGAGTGTGAAACACAACAAAGAGAAATGAAACAAACTGAAAATGGAAGAAAGTATGAAGTCAATTCAGAAGACCAGCTTCTAATAAATGAATTGGTTCAAAATGATAAGCTCAAAGAAGAAATTGAAAAATTGAAGCTGTTAAACAGTGCAATGTCTGAGAGACTTCTAACCTTAGAAAAAGAAAAAATGGTTTGTGTTGAAACTCCTGAAAAATTGAGCAATCTGGAACAAGAAATTGAAAAATATAAAACTGCTAACAAGGTGTTAACTGAATGTGTGAATTGCAGTGAGCAAGAAATCGCCAGCTATGAGTTACAAATCACCTCCTTAGAAAATGAAATTCATGACTTAAAAAATTCCTTGTCCAACTTTGTTCATGGTCAAGAAAATCTAGATAAACTGCTAGGTGTTAAAGTCAATTTTCAAAAAGAAGGGTTGGGCTATAATCCAACCAAGAAAAAGAATTTTGAAAATAAGATTCAAACTTCAGCTGTTCCAAATGTTGCCTCTGCTAGTTCAGCCAATCCTTCAGTGTTTCAATTTGCTGCTCAAAGAATTTTGATGCCAACTAAAAAACAAAAGGGAAAGAACAAAATGGCTTCTACTACTTACATGCATCCTGTTTTTAAATCTCATGCTAACAGGAAACTCATGTCATGCCTTAATTGTCATAAAGCTGGTCATCAAATGCATGAATGCAAACTGAAAGGAAAAGACGACATGAATGCCAGTGAAATGCATGTTAGGAAAACTCATGTCAGAAATCATGAGGTTCAGAAAAAGAAAATGTCATGTTATTACTGCCATAGAATTGGTCATTTGATGCATGAGTGTGAATTAAAAGAACTGGATGATTTGAATGCTGAAATAATTAATGCTGAGAAACTTCATGATAAAAAATCTTCATTCCAGAAAAAGGAAGTTGAATGTCTGCACTGTGGCAAACTAGGACACATCATTGCACAATGCTGGTTTAAAGGTGGTAAGAAAATGTCTTTCTCACATCATGCTAAATCCCCTGCAAACCGTAATGATGTTGATAGAAATAAAATTGCTGTAAATAGAAAATATTCTGCATGTGTCAACTGTGGGAAGACAGGCCACAGGACCATTGAATGCTGGCATGCTCAGGGTAGTAAATTCAATTCTAAAACTGATAAATTCCCTGCCATTAGCAAAAAGTCTTTTGCATGCTATCACTGTGGGAAGCTAGGTCATAGAGTTGCTGAATGTTGGCTGGCCGGCTTCAGTAAACAAACCTTTTTCTCTGTCAATAAATTTCATGACAACAGTAATGTGCATAAAAAGAATTTGAAATCTGCTAATTCATGCCATTACTGTAGACAATTTGGTCACTCAATGAACAATTGCTACTTGATGAAATCTGATGACCATGCTGCTAGAAATGTGCTAAGAAAACCTGCTAGGAGTAATACTGTCATGTCAGGACCCAAGACTTCTTGGGTGCCTATCTGTGCAAAATAGTTTGCTTACCTACAGGTGTGCCTTGGAAGCTGAAGAATAAAGAGGGGTAATAAACCAAGGCACTCAAGAAGAAAACCCCTAGGACTGAAATTTTCAGGTAAATTCTCTGCATTTCCTATAATGAAATTCACTGCATATCTTGTTTGATGTGTTCTTTCACACTTGTCATCTATTGAACACTATGAACATTCATGTCTCTCAATGCTCATACTTAATTGTCTGTTTAGACATTGAAAAGAGAATAAACTTGCATTCTGAAAAATCTAAAAAGCTGAAAATTGATCCATGCATGCATGCTCACATTTAAAAATCTGCCTTGTTTCTCATGAGCACATGTTGAGATATCAGTGCATAATTCAGATTGAGAATTGATTGGAAATCAGAACTGTATGTTGAATTATTATGATTGACCTCTATGGTATATTAAATGGTAAGTTACCAAAAGGCAGGGAGATCTGTCTGGAGGTTCTTACTATGTGTGAAGTGGTCTTTTAGACCAAGTGCTCCGCCTAGTACCATGAGTCACTTTACTTATTAGGGCAGTCTGAATGTGCATGTATCACAATTTCACAAATTTAGTTTTCATGGCAAACGTTGCATGATCTAAGGGGGAGTTAGCTTAAGATAAAAATCGTGGTGACAAAATGCTGAATAAAGTACAGAGCTGTTGCTGCTGGTTGGAGGACTGAGTTAACTAAGTGTGGAAATAGAGTTAACGCACCGGACAGCTTATTCCTTGAGAACCTTGATGTGGAGTGTCTGTGGCTGGTAGAGTGAGTTGACGCTATGTGAAACTGAGTTAACGATGTGGGCAACTGGGTTCTGAAATTGAACAAATGGTTGTGATGTCTAGATGGATGAGTTGATGCAGTGAAAAGGGTGAGTTAACACAGCTGTGCCTTATTGGAATCTCAGGGTTACATCTTCCTCTTTTGGAAACTTCCTTCTAACATCAACTTGCTCTGTCCATTTATCTTGTCCTTTTCGTTCTTATCCCACAATAAAGCTTCCTCGACATCCGTGTATGGGAAAAATCTCTAGAGCCTTGAGATATGTAGATGATGTCTTAAATTCAGGGGGAGTTACAGTGATAATTCCTATGAAATATGAGATATTTTTTGAATTGCTCTATGATATGTTAATGATAGGAGATCCATAATTCTTATGATGTTTGAATTCAAGAACTTTTGAACCCATTTAGGCACTATATGGAGCAAAAGCTGAACAATTTAATAAAACCAGGACCTCATCATCTCTCGATCCTTATTGTTCAAAAGTAAAGAAACCAATGTGTGTAGAGGAATTTAATAATTGTATTGATGATGAACTCAGAAATTGTTATAAACGCTAAAGATGCAATCTATTCACATGTAATATAATGCAGAGTAATGGTAGTTGTTCACTGAGAAATTAGCCCTATGCACCAAAGAAGTGCTAAAGAGCAAGTCATGAGGTGCGCTACTATCTCTGTCTTCAAGAGAAAAACAAATCATTCCAGAGCAATGGTAACTATCAACTGAGAAACTACCTTCAAGCACTTGAAGTGCTGATAGGCATGTCATGAAGTCAGTTGCCACCTCTGGTTAGTCAATGCAGAATAGTTTGCTATGCTGAGTAACTGGGGACTCGGGTGTCTGATAAACATGTGTACCCGTGTCAAAATGCTAGCAATACTTGACTGCAAATGAAAATGTAAAAAGTGTTGAAAATGCTGAAAATGTGAAAAAAATTAAATCATGTGAGTTTGGTTGTTCTGATGCTCCTTATTCAACTGAGTCTATCTTCAATGCCAGTTAAATTTCTCTCTATCTGAAAGGCTTCTTAAATTTGAAAGATATAAGGGATAGAAATGAAAATGGTTCTAGTATAAAAAGAGTTCTATTTTTTCTCCAGGCAGGTGGCTGTAGTGGTTCATGGCCTCTAATTCAATGTTTTAAGATTATCTCTTCTCTTTATCATTAAAATGAATTAGAGCCTATTTACTTTCATCTCTCTCATGGGAACTCGATCTGTAACACTCAAAATTCCTTGAATATAAGCCTGATTATCTCACTATCTTAGTACCTTAAGAAAATCCCTTGAACGGATGTCCCTCTGGCTACTTGTCTTGCTTCTTCTGTTCATATCAGCCTCACTGCGTAGACGCAATGTCCCTTGGCGTCCACGCCTTGTGTCTTTCTGACTACTTGTCTTGTGTTTTCTACTCACATATGCCTCACTGCGTAGACGCAATGTCCCCTTGGCGTCCACACATTGCCTCTAATGCAACCTTCTTCAACCCGGTTCACCGACTTGAACCGGCTGAACCGTTCACTAAAAGGGTCTTCGTAGTCTCTTTAAAAGAGTAGCTTGACCGCCACTCGTCTCCACTCTATTCGAAACCCTTGGACGGCTTACCTTCCGTGTTCTCCAAATACCCTCCCACACCATTTCTTGTTTCTGATCATCTTCAGCAAGGGTGCTCAGTCGGGAAAGCTGTTGATGGAGCAGAACTTGAGGGATTCGAGTGCGACACAGTTGACGATGGACTCACTCACAGAGGATGCGCCTGATGCTCCAGTGGCCAACCCTCCAGAAGCGACACCATCTACAGCTATTTCCAGGAAGCGCAAAGGAAAGGAGAAGGAGAGACGTCCTCGGAGCCCTAGTCCGCCGGTCAAGAGAAGAAAGTCCTCAAAATCGATTTCAGCTGAACCACGCACCTCTTCTGGTATAACGGGGAAGAAGAAATCCAGGTCTTCTGTTGTCATCAATATAGAAGAACCTCTTAAGGTTCTTATCCCCAGGTACATTGTAAGTTCCGATGAAGAGCTACTGACTGCATTTCCTGACGTACGGCCTGCATTAGAATTTCAAGGCTGGTGGAAGTTTGTGACGAAGCACATTGTTTACTATCCTACTCTCATTAGGGAATTTTATCAGAATTTGAAATATGAACCGAAGATTCCCAAATTGTCCTCCACTGTTAGAAATGTTCATTTTGAGTTAACTAGTGCCCTGCTTGCTCGAGTTTGGAAAATACCAATGGGAGGAGCAAAGCTTCATTCGTATGAGCTAGATGAACATGAGGCGTTTGTTGTTTTGACTGGGTTAACCAAAGACCCCTCTGACGTGAAACAGACATACCTGTCCAGTCTGAAAGCTAATAGATTTATACCATCTGTCAGAGTACTTCATCACATAGGCACGTCTATCATCACTCCTCAAAGCAGTGGTAGAGAAAGAGTCACAGATATGCAGCGATTCCTGTTGTACTGCATGCTAAAGGAAGTTAAGATTTCTTTAACTGATGTTGTAGTTCAGACAATTGGAACTTGTCTTCACCACTCTAGAACACTACCTTATGCAGCACACCTTACATCAATTTTCAAAAAGGTAGGAGTGGATTTTGGAACTGAAAAGAAACATGTTATCTCTAAAGGAAACATATATTCCATGTCTTACGTTCAGAGATTTATGGGGTTCCAAGTCATTGATGGTAAGGCTGTTAGAATCCTTCCCAGTCAGAAATCAGCTCAATCAGAGACAAGACAGGCATCAAGAACAGTCACTGTGGATGATAGTCAAGTGAACAGGACAGAGATACCAATTCCACCTGTGGTGAGAGAAGGCAGACCGGAGGATAGTTCAGCAAGAGGAGAGCATGAGGTGGAAGAAACATTTGTGAGATCATCAAGCCCTCAGTTGGAAACTGGGGAACCCAGTGGCTCTACACCTACAATGGAAATTGGTGTTTATATGAGGCCTTTTCCAACTTCTGATGCAGCTCCACCACCAGCCACTGTTGAAGAGATGTTTGCTCACATGTCTATGATGCTGCAGCGTCAGGATGCAAAGATGGACAAGCTAATGGAGTTTACAAATTATCATCTCAACAAACTGACTGCTCGGGTTATACAATTTGAAGTCTCTGTCTTATCCGAGTGGCAAAAATTCTTACTCTCCAAGATGCTATCTGACCAAGCTACAAGGTCCGTCTTGAAAAACCTATCATCTCTACTTGACAAACTATCAACATTGGTGACCGACATAAACAACAATCAATCTTCATTTTGTCAATCCCTTGCCAAGATTACTGATCTTTGTTTTGATGTGAGGATTGCTGTTGAAACCATCAAGGGCCCTGTTAATGCTCTTCCCCAATGCATCAAAGCTATTTTAAGCAAGATTGACACTGTGACAGACACGCTTAACTCTCTTGGAAATTTACTGAAGAACACCAAAAATGTCCAAGATGATATGTCTTCTGCTATTGCACATGTGAGGACCACACTGCAACATGACTTAGCTGCTATATCTCAAGACATTCGCACGTTGCTGGGCAGAGATCAATCTACCACTCCACGATCTCACTCTACTCCAAGTCAACCACCAAGGGCTCGCGGATCTTCTTCCAGCCATGCCAGATTTTTCAATTGAGGCCTCGTGCCAGATCACATATTGCCCCCTTCATGATGATGTCAAAGGGGGAGAAAAGAGTTTAACGCAAAGCAGCTTGAGTTCTTTTTGTAATGACAAACGCATTGATGAATGATAACATATAGTTTACCTGTGATTTATCTGTGATACAACTGTGATACAATGTAATGATACAACAGTGATACAATGTAATGAAGCTTCTTGAATCTTAGATACATGTCCATGCGTTTGTTTGGTGCCTCACCCTTAAAACAGTCCAGAGTTGCCATCATCAAATAGGGGGAGATTGTTGTACTCCTGGTTTTGAAGATGACAACGATAAGCTAAGTGATATAGACACTTAAGTTTTAATGAATGTTTAACAGGAACAAAAGGATGCAGGGTGCTCGATGCGTCAACGCCACTATGAAGCAGCATCGACGCAGCGGCTTAAGAGAAGCCAATATACAAGGAACAAAAGGATGCAGGGTGCTCGATGCGTCAATGCCACTATGAAGCAGCGTCGACGCAGCGAGGCAAGACAGGCTTGGAGTACATGTTCGTGCATCAACGCCACCAACTGGCAGCGTGGACGCAGTAGTTCAAGTATCTCCTTGCAACCTCTGGAGTACCTTGGCAGTGTCGACGCTGCAGCTCGTTGGGTCGACGCAGCAGCTTGATGGATCGACAAGGTGACCAGAGGGTGGACGCAGCTGCATAATGCGTCAACACACTCCTTGATGGAAGAAGGCTGAAGCCATCCAAATTTTAGCTGCTGGAACAGCAATGCGTCAACGCAGCATGATGAGAGCGTCGATGCAGCACGCTCATCTGTTGAAGACTTGATCACTGGATCATCAATGCGTCAACGCCACGGGTTGGAAGCGTCGACGCAGCAGTTAAAAAGGCTAGGCTGGTTGCTCGCTGGAATGTATCAATGCGTCAACGTAGCAGGCTGATGGAGTCAACGCAGTAGACTTAAGTCTTGCTGGTAGAATGCCCTTGAAGGCTGCGTCAACCTTTTGGAGCAAGTGAGTTGACGTCACCAGACTGTAGTTGCTGAACGTGCTAATGAAGGGCACGTGATCCGAGGTGACTAGCTCGTGATCCCAGGATGGACGAGGTACCAGGATGCTGACACGTGGACTGAGGCTTCTTGGCGGGAATCGTGGAGAGCGCATGTCACCCTAAATGCTACTGATATATAAGGAAGACTCCTCTGTCTGGAAGAGACTGATCGTGATCGACTAAGGCAGAGGAAGAGTGAGAGCTCCCACGATCCAGAAGAAGAAAGGAAAAGAAAAGAGAGAGAAGAGAAGAAGCATAAGAGAAAGAAGAGAGAAAGAAAGAGATAGAGAGCTCGAGCAGAGTGAGAAGAGAAGCAAAGCTACTTGAATATTTGTTCCTGCTGTACCGTGGATCATATCCATCCCAGTTAGCTCTAGTTGAGAGCCACTGTTGTGCTACCATAGCTACAGTTTTCTGATTACTGTATTTTCCTTTTCTTAGTTTCATTTACATTTCCTTGTGATTCTTCCGATTGCCCTGTTGGGGATTGGATTCCTCCTGGTGGGTCAGGAGAAGGGAGATTTGATCTCCGGTTGCAAGTAGCTGGATGCTACTTGTGGATTCCTCCTGGTGGGTCAGGAGAAGGGAGATTTGATCTCCGGTTGCAAGTAGCTGGGTGCTGCTTGTGGGTTCCCTCTGGTAGGGAGGAAGAGGGGAGGTTGTTCCCCTGGTCAAGCTGTTTGGCAGCATCTGTTGCAGACTGAGTCTGCTGTGCTAGTGTTACTAGTGGAAGCCTCACTCCGGTTGGGAGTGAGGGGTGGATGTAGGTCTGGAGGACCGAACCACCTAAAAATTATCTGTGCAGTGGTTTGCCTTGCATTAGCTCCATATCTTCTACCTCCCATTCACAGGTTGTGCATGTTTGGCCTGTCGCATTATCTACAGAGTTATTTTTGAGCATTATTTTCTGCTAAGTGTGGTTGGGTTGTTTTACTCTGCATTCGTTTCTTGTTGATCAGGTGGCTACATTGTTGCAGTCCAACTGTTTGTTCATTTGATTGTCTTATCATTTCATCTTAGAAAGCTCATTAGTTTTATTCCGCATATCTGAGCTTTAGTTTTTTAAAAATGGGCCATATTTTCTAGCGGGATACATTCACCCCCCTCTGTATCCAGGCCTAGCACCCTAACACCCTCCAACCCCTAGGTGGAATCCCCTTCTCCTAGGCACCTCCCCCTCCTCCCAAGCAACCTTTCCCCTTCCCCATACAACCTTTCATTTTCCCAAGGGAGAATCCCTTCTCCCAAGCACCCCTTCCCCTCCCCAAGGCAACTCTTCCCATTCCCTAGGCCCCCATTAACCCCTCCATTAACCCACCATTCAAAACAAAGGAGAGATCTCTCCTCCCTCTCTCCTTCCCAACCCAAATTCGCATCTCCCCCTCCCTCCACTTGCTAGACCACCTCCCAGCCCCCTTTCTGCCCTTCCCACAGCTTGAATCACCCCCTAACAGACCCCCACATAGTCAGGTGTCACCCCCACACCCATCCACCCCATTTCCCACCCCATCTACTCCGTCTCCCATCACCTTTCATCACCCTATCCATCTCAGTTCACAGGCAGTAGTTGGAGCCCGACTTGAAGAGACTGTCCCGGTGTTGTCTGATGTCATATGGAGGTGCACAATACATCACCGGAAAGGTCTTCCAGTCTTCTTCGCAGGTGAGGTGGAATCGTCTCGTTCCTACTGCACTACAGATTGCGGTGCCCATTCTCGTCCGACTGCGCAACTGGGACCAGAACCTGGACCAGAGCTACAGTGCAGAAGCTACCACGGCCACACCCCTCAACTTATGAAGGTGCCACTTGGCCAAGAGCTGCTACCACAAGGCATCTACCATCACCAACAAGTGGCGTCCCTTTCGGCATCAGGAAGAGCCTTTTCCAATTTTTCTCTCCCGGGCGCGCAGAACAGATCGTTCAGGTCCTGCCCTGACCCCCCCTCACTCAACGGACTCCTCCTCGCCACCCCGACAGCATCTGGTGCTCTGCTTGGTTGCTGCTCGAAGAAGACTCGTCCACGGTCATCCTTGACTTGATCTCGCATCAATCGGACTTCAGGAACGGTCGTGGTGACTACATCCATCTGCTGCTGGACCCTGGGAACAGTACGAATCTGAGCGAAGGGGCCTTGTTCCAGAGCCTGCCCCAGCCGGTGACGACCTCAGGACTACCCACAAAAATTCACAGACGTGCCTGGATCCGTCAGCGTCGTTTCAGTGCTGGTCTCGTCGAATTCTGAGTTTGGAGGAGTGCACAGCGACGACTACACCGACCCCTGTCCTGCTGTCCCAGACCTGGGCAGATTCGGCGGGGTGCTTCATCGGCGCTAATCAAGCATAACTCCTTTCCCCGCCTAGCCGGCTTAGCGCCCCTCCCTGCGTGGAGGTAGTGTTTGGTTTGTAACCTCATTTCCCCACCACTAGTCCACCCCCTCTGTGAGGGCGTAGTGATTGTACTAGCAGGTAAGCGGCCGAAGCGTCATCGGCGCGGCGTGCGGGTAGCCCACGCTTCCCCGCTCGCCCTCGTCTCCGGCTAGGATCGGCGTCCTCACGTTGATCAGGCGAGCTTCTGGCCACTTCCTCTGCTGGTTTTACTTTTGCTTGTCTTAGTATTGTTTCTAGTTGACCGTCGGCGGTGAGGTGAGCGCCCGATCTCAAACGCCATTGAATTGTGTGAACACCGCGGAGTGAGTTGAGAGTGTGACACTACAACCCACGCCCTCGGCGTGCCGGCCGCCCTTGAAATTGGGCATCCCTGGCCCATTGGGGACCATCCCTAGCTGGCCATACCCTTGGAACCTTGAGGTCCAACCTCGGATGTCACGCCCCGTACTCTATACCGTCGAGGTATTGTCCGCTTTGGCCTGCCGGCCTCACGGTTTTATCCCTTTCTAACAGTGATCGGCTCCAGAATGGAGGACTTCCCGGGCAGGTCACCCATCCCAGTACTGCTCCCCATTAAGCACGCTTAACTTCGGAGTTCTTTACAAGAACTGAGCCGATACTTCAAAAGGCGCCTCGGTGATATAGAGTACAACTTAGCTATATTTGAGGGTGTTACAATCTACCCCTCTTATATAGGCGACGTCCTCGTCGCTGGGCACATATAGCACGTAATCACGCAATCAAGCCCCCAGGCAGGTAGGACTCTAGAGGTGGCCCCTACAGGCTCAAGAGGTGGCTCCCACTACGTAGCACTTTGCTCCATTACGAACTCAAGAGGTGGCTCCCATAGCGTAGCACTTTGCCCTGCATGGCACTTAGTTCCCACACTTCCGGCTGGGGTATAGCTCTGATACCATTCTGTCACGCCCCGTACTCTATACCGTCGAGGTATTGTCCGCTTTGGCCTGCCGGCCTCACGGTTTTATCCCTTTCTAACAGTGATCGGCTCCAGAATGGAGGACTTCCCGGGCAGGTCACCCATCCCAGTACTGCTCCCCATTAAGCACGTTTAACTTCGGAGTTCTTTACAAGAACTGAGCCGATACTTCAAAAGGCGCCTCGGTGATATAGAGTACAACTTAGCTATATTTGAGGGTGTTACATCGGACCCTCCCCATCATCGCCGGTCTGCCTACGGACCCGGGTGTGCGCGACGCGGGTGAACCCGCTTGAGTGGGTCCGCCGTTCGGTTCGGTTGCTTGCAATTCTAGGTCCGAGGGGCCGTGTCTCATCAAATTGGTATCAGAGCATCATCATCCTTAGGCGTGTCGCATCAATGAAGCTCCTCATGAATTCAAACAAATGTCGATCCAAGGGAAACTCCCTTAGGCAGCCTCCAGAACGGTCATACGTGTAAATGCCGCTGGTCTCGGAGACCCTAGCCAACTCCACGGCCCCGGCTGCACTCATGCCCTCGCTAATGGGACCCTCAGCTATCAACGACCGCCGCAAGTCCAACTGGCCAATAGTGGCCGCAGTGATGATGTGCGGGACCAAAGGAGGCAAGGGCCGCCCGATCCTCCTCACCCAGTGGTCCTCGGCACGGGCCGCATGCCATTGAGCTCGGTCGTCTCTGCCAAATCTCACCATTGCTGCAAAAAAATTGAACAAAAATGGTGAGCGCACGGGGGGCAATATATAAGAATGTTAGAAAAAAAATGCACATGGAGTTTCAAAGACAACTACAACGACACATAATGAGGAGGTTGTAGTAGTCGAAAGTGAGCCGAGCGGCATGCGATGTGTGTGGGTGTGCACGGCCTCTCTCCGAACTATGCTGCTGCGGCCTACAGTGCACAGGTTAGTAATAAAGAAATAAAGTGATCGCCAGAGGCTTATACCTGAGCCTCACAGGGGTAGGATGATCGTGAATGCCTTAGGAATAGGAGAATGTGGGTTCTTCCTGTCCTCACGCTCGATCGGCCAAGAACAATGAGCTCTACGAGTCGGTGATGGAGTTCCTACAAATTAACCAGCAAATAATGAAAACAAACCCATTAGACTGTGAAAGTGTAGTATATGCTCAAATCAAAGAGAAAAACAAGCAAATGGTGGTAATCATACCGGGAAGGGGGATGGCCGAGACATTCAACCATCCGCGTTCCCTATGTTTTGGATTGGAAAACCTCTTAGAAATAAGGATCTAGGATGATATAGTATGCATGTAATGCAGTGAAATGAAGTAAAACACAGCAAGATAAAGAACAAAAGAAGAAAGATGGGGTTGCCCGTCGATCGAAGGAAGGCGGCCAAGTGTATGGCCGTTCAAAGGTGGTAGGCGCCCATGTCGATGGCCGCCTCCTGCAACTGGACTCTCCCCCAGTGGAGCTCCTCGATGGTGGGTTCTGTTGCAAGGGGAAGGTTGGGAAGGTTGCTCTCGTGCTCACAACTCTCTCTCTCAATTCGAAGGGACAACCTCTCCTCCCCAAAGTGTCTAACCCCCCCTCTCAGATGGGTTTCAGAATCAATTTTGTATCTGGGGGGATTTCCCCCCCAAAACCCTTCAAAGATGGATTACATATAAGCTTTGACCCATTCGGAGGTGATAACACGTGAGACTTCGTGCGCCTCGACCTCCCGAGTGGGAGTGGTTGCGGAGGATGTGCCCAGAGTGGGTAGATCATGGAGTTGACAGACGATTATCAGGAGGTTGATAGGGTGCTAGGTCCGGATACAGAGGGGGGGTGAATGTATCCCTCTACCAATAATGCCCAAATTAAAACCTGGATGCTAGACACAGTCCCAGAATAAAACTAATTCAATTGAACTCATGAACAAACACAAGGAGCGCGCCTAAGCAATCATCTAGTGGAAGCAAAGCAAGGCAAACAAACCACTGCACAGATAATTTTTTAGGTGGTTCGGTCCACAGACCTACGTCCACCCCTCACTCCCAACCGGAGTGAGGCTTCCACTAGCACAAGCTAGAAACCGCAGACTCAGTCTGCAACATGTGCTGCCAAATAGCTTGACCAGGGGAACAACCTCCCCTCTTCCTCCAGACCGGAGGGACACCCCAAGTGACTCCCAGCCACTTGGAACCAGAGACTAGGTCTCTCTTCCTCCAGACCAGGAGGGAACCCACCAGTGACTCCCCATCACCAGCAAACCATAGGTCACAGACCTCTCTTCCTCTAGACCAGGAGGGAACCACTGATGACACACAGTCACCAGCAAATCGGAGATCAGATCTCCCTTCTCCTGAGTCCACAAGAGGAACCCGACCTCAATCTAGAGAGTCGGAAGAACAATGGTCAGAGTTAAAAAGAAAAACAATAAACGGAAAGTACAGCAATCAGAAAGTTGGAAAATGAAATCATAATGTGGCTCTCGCAGGAGCTGACTGGAGTGGATCTGATCCAACTTCCAGTAGGAATGATCTTCATGTAAGCTCCACTTCCTCTTCTCTTCTCTCTCACTATCTTTTTTTTCTCTTAATCCTCACGAGCTCTATCTCTCTCTCTTTTTCTTCTGATGCTTCTCTCACTCTGCCACTCTTCTTTTTCTTCTTCTTCTTCTTCTGCTTCTCTGCTGCTCTCACCTTCTTTTATCACACTCACCTCTTTTCGATCAGTCTTCTTCAAGAGAAGAAGCTTCGCATTTATAGCTGCAGCAACTAGGGCGTGTGCGGGGCTTGTGCTCTCTTTGTCCTCGGGTCACGTGCCAGGTGCCAACCTCGGATCACGTGCCAGTCTTAATTCCCTCGTCCAGCAGTTCTGTTAGATAATCAGTCGAAGACAATATCAGCTAAAGTCAGTAAGACCCTGTACAGGCTTCATTCATGCAAGTAAGGCAGTGCATGGCTGTACAGAGTTGGTCGAGTGAAGCAATGGACGAGTGTACAGACTCGTTGAGACAATGCATGAACAAACGATGCAATGTACAGACTTTGTTATGCAAGGCTATGGCATGCTGTCATGCAATGTGCAGACTTGTGTGTAAGACATGAAGCAATCGAATGTATAGACATGCAATAAGGAAATGTATAGACTTGATGAAAGCAATGCATGCACAATGATGCAGTTCAGACTTTGCTGAAGGCTGCCAGTCGATGTATGGACTTGGCTGAAGGCAACACTGAAGCAATGTTCAGACTTCATGTATGCAATGCAGTGCCGTGTACACACTTTGTGAATGTGAAGCTATAGCATGTATAGACTTCACATATGCAATGCAGAGGCATGTACAGGCTTTGATTTCGTGCATGAGAAAATAATATTCAAACTTGCTATAATGGAATGTGCAGACTTCATGCATTGCAATGCAAACGAATGTATGGACTTTCACGATGTATGGACTTGCCAAAGGAATGATGGACGATGTACAGACTTGAGCTAAGCAAGGGCTGTACAGACTTGAGAGTGCACAATGTATAGACTTTGCCAAAGCAGAACGATGTACATACTTTGTGTTGTGAACATAGGCTGTATAGACTTTGAATGATGCATGCACAAGACACTGATGTATAGACTTAGTCTATGCAGCGCTGTATAGACTTCGTGTGTGTGCTACAGAACAATGTCTAGACTTTGAAAGCTTGAACACGAACAGGCTGATGTATAGACTTGTACAGTTCTAGCCAAGGGATGTATAGACTTGAACGTGTATGCTAGACAGTGTATAGACTTGGACATGCTTGAAGCACACAATGCAGCAACGTATAGACATGATGAAATGCAAAGGCTGGAGTGTGACGGATGTATAGACTTTAGAAGATGAAGCATGCACAGGCCAACGATGTATAGACTTTGCCAATGTGAGACACTGTACAGACTTTGATGCCCACATGCAATGTATGGACTTGTGTGTACAGGGTAGGCAATGTATAAACTTGATGAATGGCTTGCTAGCAACAGGATAATGTATAGACTTGGAAGGTTCAGCGGTGGATGTACAGACTTCATCGATGTCTAGACTTAGCAAGCCCCAGGCGATGTACAGACTTGGCAAGCCCCAGGCCGATGTATCGACTTGCAGAACAAACGATGCACATATGCCATGAATGTGTAGACTTTGAATAAGAAGCAAGGCAAACGATGTGTAGACATGGCCAATGTACAGACTTAGACCACCTGCATGCTATGCAATGTACACACTTCGAATGCCTACATGCTATGCAATGTACACACTTCGAATGCCTGCATGCTATGCAGTGTGTAGACTTTGAACTGCTTGCAGCTGTGCAATGTGCAGACTTTGAAGACTCGCATGCAATGCAGTGTGTGGACTTGTCATGCCTACACAAGACGATGTACATACTTGCTGCATGATGCTAATGTGCAGACTATGTAAATGCATGCAGTGTATAGACCCACTTCTGTCCAGACTATGCTGAGTGTGATGATGCATGGATGTTTAGCCTGTACTGACTTCCACAAGCAGAGTAAAGCAACTGATATATATGTATATGAATGCTTTATGAAGCAGATAACATGACTGAACATCAAATGCATTGCTTTAGATCTGATAAACTGACTGAATAGCAATGCAATGCTTTATGCTCTGATAGTTTGACTGAACATCAGAATGACTAAAATGACTGAATGTCACATGGTGACTCACAGTGCTTAACTCACATCAAAACCAATCATCAAAATCACAGGGGCACAACAATCTCCCCCTTTTTGATGATGGCAACACTGCCAACACAGTGAGTCATTCTGATGATGTGAGTCATTCTGATGACTCAAACTATTCTCCCCCTTTGACTTCATCAAAAAGAAAATAGTTTGAGAAGGAAAAGCATATTTATGACTCAGTCAATTTCTCCCCCTTGCTATAATCAAGATGAACCATGGAGAGGTATGAATGCAGAGATGCAGATGCAACCAAAAATGCAATACCTCCCCCTAAATATATGAATGCAAGGTCACAATTGATATGAACATGATTCAATATGACAAGGAAGCTCCCCCTGAATAGATACCAATTGATATGCATCTGTTGCATTTCTCCCAATTGATATGGTTGAGAGGGAGACCAAAGTGGCATTCAAGGATAAGTTCAGGTCAATGAACCAAAGACAGTGAGCAGAAGAAATTCAGCCAGATTTTCAAGGAGATACCAAACTCATAAATCAATAACAGAATTTTTCAAAGTCTACCATTATAAGGGCTTATGAATGAACTTTATTGAACATCATGGTTTAAACATGATGTATGCAAAGTTTGTCAATAAAATTCTGTATTTATATCTAAAATCACAGTTTAATAAAAGTGAACCAAGCCCTCAAATTTATATCTTGATTAACCTCCCTTTCTCTTACACAATCAAATTTACTGACTTTTTTAGGAATTACATTCACTAGTATTGAGATCAAGCAATTATGAAGTCATGTGAATTTGTCTAGGGTTATAGCAATTTAGCTTTTGCATCAATATACAAATATTGTAATTTGTTCAGCAAATTTTCATTCTACATATTTCCAGAGCACTCTAGTTCAGTGCACACTTTGTAACTAGAGGATATACGTTGATCAAACGTCAATATCCCTAAGCACTTAGTGTGACTAACAGTCATGCTTTAACAACAGAGTTAACATTTACACTTCATGACATACATCATCTCATTTCTTTGATGAGTGAGATGTATTTCTCAGTATGCATGCCATTGCTCTGCCAGATTAACAAAAATTCTTAAGCAGAGTTAACTATGGCACCTCATGACACAATCCTTTGGACATGATTTCTTAGTGACCAAAGTCATTGCTCTGACAATTATTTACCCTTCAGACATTTCAGAGAGCTCATTTGCTTCAAAACAATACAAATTTCATGTACTTAACCACATAAAGCCATGAATTCAATAGTGTAGATTCCAGAAGTTTTTACAAGACTCAACATGAAACAGTTGGTTGAAGTTTATTAAAACATGATTCAGATATTTTTTAAGAGATTTAAAGTCAAACTTCAATGAAAACATTAAATTTAAACCAGCTGAGTTATTTCAGATATTCATAAAATCGTATAATAGAAGATTCCTAGTTCAAGTGTTTTCAGATTTATGAACGAGAGATATCCCATTGAAATCTTCATGAATGACTGATGGAAGAGGTCTTCAAGAATAGGTGCTTTTAAAGCTCAGTGTTTTCAGATATGATCAAGGTTTGTCAATTGAATCCATGGGAAAAAAATGATATGCAGACCAAGCAAGATATCAGGAAGTCAGGCATGATTCAGGAACTTCAAGGTTAACATGCAATGAATTCTGACAGAAATGTATGCACTTGACAATCTGTATGCAATGCATTGACTCCCCCTGACACTATGCATTCAATTACTCTTTTTGGCATTTTTCAATGAAATGCAATGTAATTAACTACATGTATACAAAGACATGTAATGTTTGCCATGAAGACTGAACACATGACAATGTGACTCATGCTCATTCAGACTGCCCTACTAAGCAAAATGACCCATGGTACTAGGCGGAGCACTTGGTCTAAAAAATCACTTCACACATAGTAAGAACCTCCAGATAGATTTCCCTGCCTTTTGGTAGCTTACCATTTATATACCATAGTGGTCATGAATGACAATGCAATATCGACAGTCCTACTAGTATCAGATACTCAATGACTATATATGCAAATCACATATATGCACTTCAGATGAGGAGAGTTCAGAGAGTTCAATTTAGACAATGCAGATGAAGAATGAATATGCAAAAAACAGATTTAACATGCTATGCAGTAAAACTAAAAATAGGAAGTGCAAGAAATTTACCTGAAAAGTTCAGGAAGAGGTTTTCATTCTTGAGTGCCTTGGATTATTACCCCTTTTATTCCATTCCAAGGCACACCTGCAACAAACACATCATTTTGATGCAGCAGGTACCCAAGAAGACTTGGGTCCTGGATTAACAGTGACACCTTTGGTAGGTGCTCTAAATAATTTTCTAACAGCATGGTCATCAGATTTCATCAAGTAGCAATTATTCATTGAATGACCAAATGTACCAAAATAATAGCAAGATGCAGTAGGTTTCAGATTTGATTTATGCACATTCTTATTAGCATGATTTCTATGTGCATATGTATGAAAATTTTTGTTAACAGAATTAAAATTCTATTTACCAAAATAAGCCAGCCAACAGTCAGCAGCTCTATGGCCTGGCTTCCCACATTCAAAACATGCATGAATCTTTTCTTTAAAAATAGATTTGTTCCTACCATAATCATTTCTGTCTGCAGGGAGATTGACAGTTTTAGAATTAAATTTTCTACCCTGAGCATGCCAGCATTCAAATCTCTTATGACCCAATTTTTCACAATTAAAGCATGTCATATGCTGGTCCATTGAATCAAACTTGTTCTTGTTAACAGCATGACTGTTTGCATGAAGTTTAGCATGATATGAATGTGATTTTTCTTATCATTAACAAACCAGCATTGTGTAATCTTGTGTCCTAATCTATCACAATGAAAACATTCAATTTTCTTTTTCTGAGATGAAGAATTTTTCTCATGAAATTTCCTAGCATTCATTATCCTGGCACTCATATCATCTTTCTCCATCAACCTGCAGTCATGCATCAGATGACCAGGTTTATGACAATAGTGGCATGACATTTTCTTTTTGTGTGCATGTGTGTGTGTGTTTAGGTTATGTGTAGCAACCCTAATAAATGAATAATTGAAATGAATTAAAACATATATATTACTGAAGTAATATATAAAAAGGAATAGGGTTAATTGGATGAAATAAAACAAAATTAAAAATAACGCCTCTTATTAAGGCGTTAATTTATAAAGAAACGCCTCTACCAATGGCGTGAATAAAGAAAGGACGCCCACACCTACGGTCGTCAGTTCTCACGCGACCAAATGGGTAAGTAAAAGAAACGCCTCTATCTTGGGCGTGTTTTAAAACACGAAACGCCCTTTTTCAAGGCGCTTTTTAAGAAACGCCCTTATGCAAGGCGTTAATTCAAGAATACACGCCCTGACCTAAGGCGTTAATTCAGTTCGTGAACCGATCGAACCCAGAACTTATCCAAGGAAAGATTAACCTAATCTAGTAAGTGTCTATTAGAGTAAGGACTCTATTAAGGATATATTACCCTCAATCAAACACTACTCTTGTTAGGACTTCCAAAATCCTATAAATAACATGTTCGATCGAACCCTAAAACCCATTTGATCGAACGTCTGCTGCTAGGTACGTGAAGAAAAAAACGGTTCCTCTATTCTTTTATTTTCTGCTTCTATTACATGAAGAACTAATGTTCTTCATCTGATTCTGTTATAGGTCTGTAAGGTGACGTACGTGAAAGAACAAGGTATGTTCTTCACCATATACCTGTGAAGATCGATTTCATATCTTCATAATTCCTTCCTCTCTTTTCCTACAGGTTGATTGAAGGCTATCATCTCCGTCATATTCATCAACTAAAATCTTCCTTCTTCCTGTCCAAGGTGTTCTTCTCAAGTTATTCACCGGTCATCTCCAAATCTATTTTTAAGGTAGGTTTTCTCAAGTTACTGTAGCCCAAATGAAATTAATGCAAGATATATATATATATATATAAGCATGTCATGCATATGATTATTATAGTTTTCACGCGTTTTCTGAAATATTTTGAAAGAAACGCCCTTGATTAGGGCGCTAATTTAAAAGAAACGACCATACTAGTGGTCGTCAATTTAATATTTGACGCCCTCTACGCAGGCGTTAATTTCATAAGAATCGCATGTGATTAATAATTGATCCTGTTTAAAAATTACAATACATATGAAATATTGATTTTTAATATCTTGCATGACTCTGTGAATTCCTGTTAAATTTTACTGCCATGACATGTCTCCTGTCTCTCGAAATATTATTTATTAAAATATCGTAAATCCCTTGAAATTCACGACTTGGACAAAGTCGTTTTCCATATTCTAACGCCCCAGTACAAGGCGTGAATATTAAAAGTAACGCCCCTTCCTAGGGCGTGTATCTGTTAAAAACCTGAAATTCACATATTCTGTAAAAATGGAATTAGAAAGTAACGCCCCTTCCAAGGGCGCGTTTTTGATAAATTTCTGAGAATAATTATATCCTGTCGAATATGTAAATGATGAGACGCCTGCCCCTGCAGTCGTCAACTTTTAAGAAACGCCCCCAGGAAAGGCGTGTTTTTGATAAATTAATGAAATAATGGAAATTCTGCAAATTGGCAATATATGTAAACGCCCTTCAGTTAGGCGTTAATTACTTGAGACACGACTTGACCTAAGTCGTTATTTTACTATAAACTGATTTTCATCTGATTTGCTAACCGATGGTTTTATATATATCATAATATATATAAATAGGCACTATTCTCCACTCCGTGAGTATAGTCCCATGTTTTCATGTTGATTTATCGATCACACTCAACTCTCATTGACATACAAGCTCTCCATTGGACATTCCGTTCCTTTGGACTAGCGAGTTAGTCATAGAGACCTCCGTAAGACTCCTCGTAGCCTTGGATTCCCTCAAGGCCGACTGAGCTGGTTGTACCCTAAAAACCCATTACACAGTTTTTGCCATGTCAATCTAAAGAAAACATGGTATACCGGCCCTTATGATTATACAAAGAGTATATCATAAGAAATTCTTAATGGGATGATGATATCATGCCATATCATGTCGTTCTTGTAAACCTCAATTCTATGATAAGAATGAGGGTATCTTACCTTTGATATACTGTTCATGTGGACCTCAATTCTATATAAAGAATGTCCATATTGATTTGTCATGGTACCTAAGTTAAAGGAACCATAATCTACCTAGTTTTACCGACATCGTGATTATACCGTTATTATCGCCATTCTATGTCCTTTGTCATATTTTGGACTCTATTCTATCAAAGTTGTCATACGTATCTACAAGCTTGATTATTGAAATTCTATATTGGCTATATAAACAAGAGTGGATGTCAAAACACATGATAAATGCCTGCGCATATAGGGCCCGATCTGGTCCTGGGAGGAGCACCCGAAAGTACTTGTGCCCATGGGAGTTAAAATGATAAGGTATCTGGCATTATACCGAGTACTTGACTTGCTTGATTGGACATTCCACACACATCTTGTACTTGAATCGTACTTGACTTTACATGAAATGCGTGGCCCGAAAAAGGGTAATTTACTTGCTTGATACATGATAGCCAAAGTTCTTGACATGACTCGATAATGGTACTTGCTTGAATATCTTGAATAACTTGTATCTTGTTCATGAAAGTTCATCTTATTTCTTTGATATTACATTCTCTCTATCTTGTCGTTTCATGCGAGCATGCATAGCTTTATTGCATCCATGAAAATGTAATTACTTAAACCACTTGCTAGTACTTGAGATATAATTTCCTACTGAGCGTTCGCTCATTCCGTTTGTCCCTTTGTACTTTTCAGGTAAGTCCGACGACGATGGAAGTCAATCGGATGGGAATGGTCAAGAGTGAAAGTGATAGAGCTTCTACAAGTGTCGTCTAGTCTTTTCCATAGTTTCTTGAGTCAACTATGTATTCTTTTCCTTTTTATTTAACAGAGTATTGGATTTGTAATAGTCTATCCATTATGAAATAAAGGATTGGGTTATCTTGCTATTTTGCGCATCTCTGTCTTTGTGTCGAATACATGACCACTCTGATTGACATGATTGATATAGACACGTCGCGCATCTCCGGGTATCTTCCGCGCTCGGGGCGTGACAGTCTTTGTGGTATCAGAGCCTAAGGTATTCAATTCCTAGGAAACCCAAGTCCAAGGATAGGTTTCAAAACCCTTAACCAAGTGAGAGTGGGTAGAACCAAGGGTTAAATGATCAATGAGTCCTTTATAAGATTATAGTGACATAATACTAACATAGCTATTGTAATTGTAGGATAATGGCTGCCGAACGTGCTCAATGGCGCAACATGCAGCGTACCCTTCAAGGGATGACCCAAGTGCTACAACAGGTAGCACAAGGTGGTGCTCCACGAGCTGGAAGCTTACACCAAGCATTCAAGAATATGAATCCCCCGAAGTTCATGGGATCGACCGATCCAGACGATGCCGAGCATTGGGTTCGGGAGATTGAACGTATATTCCGTGTTATGCAATGCACGGATCAGGACAAAGTCTTATTAGCTACTTTCCAGTTAGAAAAGGATGCTAGATGCTGGTGGGAGTCGATTGAAGCTACTATTGACCCAACTCAAGTTACATGGGGTGAATTCGTTGAATATTTCAACGCCAAATATTTCTCTGATAGGGTCCAGGAAAAGAAGGCCGCCGAATTTGCCGCATTAAAGCAAAGATCTTTATCGGTGGCTGATTATGAAGCACAGTTCTCTAGACTGTCTAGATATGCTAAGCATTTAATTGGCACGGAAAAGATGAAAGCCCGTAGATTTCTTAATGGGCTTAGGCCCCACTACATTACTCAACTGGCGCCTCTGGATATTCAAGTTTATACTGAAATAGTGCGCCGAGCTCAGTTGCTTGAAGATGCCACGGAACTATCTGATAGGATCCGTGGGAAAGACAAAAAGGAGCAAGTCACAAGTTCGGGTTCTTTTAAACCCAACTTTAAGAAGAGGCCCAATAATGGAGGTTCTTCCTCTCAAGATCAGAAGTTCAAGAAATCCAAGCCTTTCTCTATCACCACCACCCCTTCAAACGTAGTATGCAAGCATTGTGACAAGGCTGGTCACAAAACAGAAGAATGCTGGAGGAAACTAGGAGCATGTCTCCGTTGTGGGAGTCGTGAACATCGGATTCCCGATTGTCCATTAATGAATGACCAAGACGGTGAGGGTAAACGCCCAGTGACAAGGAACGCGCGTCTTCATGCAATCCAAGAGACCGAACCAGAAGAAGAAGGCGGATTGGTGGAAGGTACATTAAAAATTTGTTCCAAATATGCACATGTCTTATTTGATACGGGTGCATCGCATTCCATTATTTCCAAGAAGTTTGCTGACCCATTACCTCTAGAACCAGAATGGATGAAGATAATATTGTCTACTCCTCTCGGAAACGAGACGGATATGACACATCATTACCAAAATTGTGAGGTATTGGTTCGAGGAAAGAATTTTCCTATTGATCTTATCTGCTTAGATCTAAAAGAATATGATGTTATACTAGGAGCAGATTGGTTATCCAAATACCAGGCAACGGTTGATTGCCGTGATAGCAAGATTGTTTTCAAGGAATTTCCGGAACTGACTTATACTAGTCCTAAGAGTCGAAGCAAATCCCCTCTTATTTCGGCTCTTCGAGCAAGCAAGCTCGTCAGGAAAGGATGTGTATCCTTCCTTGCTTTTGTCACTAATAAAGAAGCTAAGGAAACCAAGATAGAAGACGTTCAAGTAGTACGAGAATTCCCAGACGTATTTCCGGAAGAATTGCCGGGATTACCCCCGCAAAGAGATGTGGCCTTTACCATCGACTTAGTCCCTGGTGCTGGTCCGGTTTCAAAGGCACCATATAGAATGTCCCCTGCTGAACTCAAGGAGTTGAAGGAGCAGTTGATGGAACTAATCCGAAAGGGGTTTATTAGACCAAGTACTTCCCCGTGGGGAGCACCAGTCTTATTTGTAAAGAAGAAGGATGGATCCATGAGATTGTGTATTGACTATCGACAGTTGAATCATCTTACTATCAAGAACAAGTATCCACTGCCGAGAATCGATGAATTGTTTGATCAGATTTCAGGATCCAAATATTTCTCCAAGATTGATCTCCGGTCGGGATATCATCAATTAAGGATCAAGGATGATGACATTCACAAGACCGCATTCAGAAGCAGGTATGGCCATTACGAATTTGTTGTTATGCCTTTTGGACTAACAAATGCCCCTGCTGCCTTTATGCAGTTAATGAATAGCATATTCAGGCCTTACTTGGATCAATTCATAGTAGTCTTCATCGATGATATATTGATATATTCTAAGACTAAGGAAGAACATGAAGAGCATTTGAGGATTGCATTGCAAGTCTTGAGGACAAATCAATTATATGCTAAACTCAGCAAATGCGAGTTCTGGCTTGAAGAAGTGGCTTTTCTCGGACATGTCATATCCAAGGACGGTTTATCTGTGGATCCGTCAAAAGTTGAAGCTGTGAGAAACTGGGAGAGACCCACTAATGCAAGCGAGATCAGAAGTTTCTTAGGTCTTGCAGGCTATTATCGGCGATTTATCAAAGATTTCTCTAAGATCGCCGTACCACTTACAAGATTAACTCGTAAGGAGATCCGATATGAATGGAGTGAG
Organism: Amorphophallus konjac; assembly: GCA_022559845.1. NCBI lineage: Eukaryota > Viridiplantae > Streptophyta > Magnoliopsida > Alismatales > Araceae > Amorphophallus > Amorphophallus konjac. Next base: position 254,499,839 of record CM040121.1, read on the forward strand.
GAATGTGAAAGCAGTTTCCAAACTCTCAAGGATCATCTCACCACAGCTCCAGTCTTAGCCCTACCAATTGAAGGAGAGAAATTCGAGGTCTACACTGATGCTTCTGGCATTGGCCTCGGATGCGTTCTAATGCAACATGGGAAGGTCATAGCATATTCTTCTCGTCAACTGAAGAAGCATGAGGAGAATTACCCCGTCCATGACTTGGAATTGGCCGCGGTAGTATTTGCCCTAAAGATATGGAGACACTATCTCTATGGGGTACAGTTTACTGTATACTCCGATCACAAAAGTCTCAAATATCTATTTTCACAAAAGGAGCTGAACATGAGACAAAGACGTTGGCTAGAATATCTCAAGGACTTCGACTTCAGTATACAATACCATCCCGGAAAGGGTAATTATGTGGCTGATGCCCTTAGTCGAAAGCCGAGAGCAAAGATAGCAAATTGTATGATACAAGAATGGAGGTTACTTGAACAATTCTCCGAGCTCAATATAAGCTTGGACACGGAATCCAAATTGGTCACACTATCCCATGTAAGCATACAGTCAGATTTGTTATCTGAGATACGAACACTTCAGGATGATGATCCTATGTTAATAGAAATCAAAGGCAGATTAGAAGGACAATCTGATTTTCAACTAACTTCTGATGGAAGATTATCGTTCAAAGATAGAACTTGTATACCCGATTGTCCGGAATTAAAGAAGAAGATCTTAGATGAAGCTCACAGGTCAAGATACACTATTCACCCTGGATCAACTAAAATGTACCAAGATGTAAAGAGGAACTTTTGGTGGCCCAATATGAAAAGAGAAATAGCGGACTATGTATCACGCTGTCTCACATGCCAACAGGTCAAGGCGGAACACCAAAAGCCTGCGGGAAAACTACATCCTCTAGATATTCCTAAGTGGAAATGGGAGGATATTGGTATGGACTTCATCATGGGTTTGTCTAAATCTAAAGGAGGACATGATGGAATCTGGGTTATCATTGACCGATTGACTAAATCGGCACATTTCTTGCCAATCAAAAGCCGATGGTCGATTGATGTGCTAGCTGCACTATACATTAAAGAAATAGTCAGGATACATGGAATTCCTGTCTCAATCGTGTCTGATAGGGATCCCCGTTTTACTTCTCATTTTTGGAAGGGATTACAACATTCGTTGGGGACAAGGCTCAACTTTAGTACTGCTTTTCACCCGCAAACGGATGGTCAGACCGAGCGAACTAATCAAGTTGTTGAAGATATGCTGAGAGCATGCATTATTGACTTTGGAGGAAGCTGGCATGACCACTTACCTTTAGTTGAATTTGCATATAATAATAGCTACCAAGCTAGTATCCAAATGGCACCTTTCGAAGCCTTATACGGAAGGAGTTGTCGATCTCCCATATGTTGGAACGAAGTTGGAGAGAAACAACTATTAGGTCCAGACATGGTAAGGGATACAACCGAGAAGATACAAGTAATCAGAGAAAGATTACAAGTTGCTCAGACAAGGCAAAAGGCTTATGCTGATACCAGGAGAAGAGATCTTGAATTCCAGGTTGGAGATCATGTATTTCTCAAGATATCCCCTGGACGTGGCATACGGAGATTTGGTGTTAAGGGCAAGCTTACGCCAAGATTCATCGGACCATTTGAGGTACTCGAAAGAGTTGGCGAGGTTGCTTATCGCATCGCGTTGCCTCCTCAGTTGTCCGAGGTACACAATGTATTTCACATATCTATGTTGAAGAAGTATGTGCACGATCCGTCACATATTATTGAGCATGGAGATCTGGTGATCCAGAAAGATCTCACATATGAACAGAGGCCCTTGAAGATATTAGATCGAGAAATACGAGCTCTAAGGAATAAGGTTATTCCCATGCTCAAGGTGCAATGGAATAAGAATCCTGAACGCGAAGCGACATGGGAGACCGAGGAATCTATGAAGAAACGATTTCCCGAGTTATTCTAAGAGGTATATGTCCTACACTCTCCGCGTGTATAATTATATATATATTGAATTTGGGGACCAAATTCTTTTAAGTGGGGGAGGGTGTAGCAACCCTAATAAATGAATAATTGAAATGAATTAAAACATATATATTACTGAAGTAATATATAAAAAGGAATAGGGTTAATTGGATGAAATAAAACAAAATTAAAAATAACGCCTCTTATTAAGGCGTTAATTTATAAAGAAACGCCTCTACCAATGGCGTGAATAAAGAAAGGACGCCCACACCTACGGTCGTCAGTTCTCACGCGACCAAATGGGTAAGTAAAAGAAACGCCTCTATCTTGGGCGTGTTTTAAAACACGAAACGCCCTTTTTCAAGGCGCTTTTTAAGAAACGCCCTTATGCAAGGCGTTAATTCAAGAATACACGCCCTGACCTAAGGCGTTAATTCAGTTCGTGAACCGATCGAACCCAGAACTTATCCAAGGAAAGATTAACCTAATCTAGTAAGTGTCTATTAGAGTAAGGACTCTATTAAGGATATATTACCCTCAATCAAACACTACTCTTGTTAGGACTTCCAAAATCCTATAAATAACATGTTCGATCGAACCCTAAAACCCATTTGATCGAACGTCTGCTGCTAGGTACGTGAAGAAAAAAACGGTTCCTCTATTCTTTTATTTTCTGCTTCTATTACATGAAGAACTAATGTTCTTCATCTGATTCTGTTATAGGTCTGTAAGGTGGCGTACGTGAAAGAACAAGGTATGTTCTTCACCATATACCTGTGAAGATCGATTTCATATCTTCATAATTCCTTCCTCTCTTTTCCTACAGGTTGATTGAAGGCTATCATCTCCGTCATATTCATCAACTAAAATCTTCCTTCTTCCTGTCCAAGGTGTTCTTCTCAAGTTATTCACCGGTCATCTCCAAATCTATTTTTAAGGTAGGTTTTCTCAAGTTACTGTAGCCCAAATGAAATTAATGCAAGATATATATATATATATATAAGCATGTCATGCATATGATTATTATAGTTTTCACGCGTTTTCTGAAATATTTTGAAAGAAACGCCCTTGATTAGGGCGCTAATTTAAAAGAAACGACCATACTAGTGGTCGTCAATTTAATATTTGACGCCCTCTACGCAGGCGTTAATTTCATAAGAATCGCATGTGATTAATAATTGATCCTGTTTAAAAATTACAATACATATGAAATATTGATTTTTAATATCTTGCATGACTCTGTGAATTCCTGTTAAATTTTACTGCCATGACATGTCTCCTGTCTCTCGAAATATTATTTATTAAAATATCGTAAATCCCTTGAAATTCACGACTTGGACAAAGTCGTTTTCCATATTCTAACGCCCCAGTACAAGGCGTGAATATTAAAAGTAACGCCCCTTCCTAGGGCGTGTATCTGTTAAAAACCTGAAATTCACATATTCTGTAAAAATGGAATTAGAAAGTAACGCCCCTTCCAAGGGCGCGTTTTTGATAAATTTCTGAGAATAATTATATCCTGTCGAATATGTAAATGATGAGACGCCTGCCCCTGCAGTCGTCAACTTTTAAGAAACGCCCCCAGGAAAGGCGTGTTTTTGATAAATTAATGAAATAATGGAAATTCTGCAAATTGGCAATATATGTAAACGCCCTTCAGTTAGGCGTTAATTACTTGAGACACGACTTGACCTAAGTCGTTATTTTACTATAAACTGATTTTCATCTGATTTGCTAACCGATGGTTTTATATATCATAATATATATAAATAGGCACTATTCTCCACTCCGTGAGTATAGTCCCATGTTTTCATGTTGATTTATCGATCACACTCAACTCTCATTGACATACAAGCTCTCCATTGGACATTCCGTTCCTTTGGACTAGCGAGTTAGTCATAGAGACCTCCGTAAGACTCCTCGTAGCCTTGGATTCCCTCAAGGCCGACTGAGCTGGTTGTACCCTAAAAACCCATTACACAGTTTTTGCCATGTCAATCTAAAGAAAACATGGTATACCGGCCCTTATGATTATACAAAGAGTATATCATAAGAAATTCTTAATGGGATGATGATATCATGCCATATCATGTCGTTCTTGTAAACCTCAATTCTATGATAAGAATGAGGGTATCTTACCTTTGATATACTGTTCATGTGGACCTCAATTCTATATAAAGAATGTCCATATTGATTTGTCATGGTACCTAAGTTAAAGGAACCATAATCTACCTAGTTTTACCGACATCGTGATTATACCGTTATTATCGCCATTCTATGTCCTTTGTCATATTTTGGACTCTATTCTATCAAAGTTGTCATACGTATCTACAAGCTTGATTATTGAAATTCTATATTGGCTATATAAACAAGAGTGGATGTCAAAACACATGATAAATGCCTGCGCATATAGGGCCCGATCTGGTCCTGGGAGGAGCACCCGAAAGTACTTGTGCCCATGGGAGTTAAAATGATAAGGTATCTGGCATTATACCGAGTACTTGACTTGCTTGATTGGACATTCCACACACATCTTGTACTTGAATCGTACTTGACTTTACATGAAATGCGTGGCCCGAAAAAGGGTAATTTACTTGCTTGATACATGATAGCCAAAGTTCTTGACATGACTCGATAATGGTACTTGCTTGAATATCTTGAATAACTTGTATCTTGTTCATGAAAGTTCATCTTATTTCTTTGATATTACATTCTCTCTATCTTGTCGTTTCATGCGAGCATGCATAGCTTTATTGCATCCATGAAAATGTAATTACTTAAACCACTTGCTAGTACTTGAGATATAATTTCCTACTGAGCGTTCGCTCATTCCGTTTGTCCCTTTGTACTTTTCAGGTAAGTCCGACGACGATGGAAGTCAATCGGATGGGAATGGTCAAGAGTGAAAGTGATAGAGCTTCTACAAGTGTCGTCTAGTCTTTTCCATAGTTTCTTGAGTCAACTATGTATTCTTTTCCTTTTTATTTAACAGAGTATTGGATTTGTAATAGTCTATCCATTATGAAATAAAGGATTGGGTTATCTTGCTATTTTGCGCATCTCTGTCTTTGTGTCGAATACATGACCACTCTGATTGACATGATTGATATAGACACGTCGCGCATCTCCGGGTATCTTCCGCGCTCGGGGCGTGACATTATGTGTCACATGCACAGCATCAACATGAGTGTTTCTTTGCTTGCTCTTCACATGATCATTCCTTTTCACTTTTTCAGCTTGTTTCTGAAAGTCAGTTTGTTTCTGCATTTTCTGAACAGTGGGCTGTTTATCTTTTGAGGTGGTGGCTACATTTGATGAAGTGACAAACGATGTCATTAGCTTGTCTTTAAGAGCCTTTTTATTGACATTGTTGTAACCTAACCCTTCCTTCCTGACATTGATTTTTACACCTAGTAGCTTGTCTAGGTTTTCTTGCCCACTCACAAACTTAGACAAAGAGTTCCTCAAGTCTTGGATTTCTTTTTCAAGAGAGGCAATGTGTAACTCATTACTTGCAGTCTCTTGCTCACTGCAATTGACAACTTCATTCAAAACCTTGTTGGCTATTTTATATTCTTCGATCTCCTTTCTCAGATCTTCTACTTTTTCAGTTTCATTTGTAGAGATCATTTTCCCTTTCTCCAATGTAAGAAGTCTTTCAGACATGATACTGTTTAACAATTTTAATTTTTCAACTTATTCTTTAAGCTTATCATTTTTAACCAATTCATTTATTAGAAGCTGATCTTCTGAATTGACTTCTTGCTTTCTCTTATTTTCAAATTCCTTCATTTCTCTTTGCTGTTTTTCATCCTTTTTCTGTAACTCCATGTTTACAGATTTTATGGCTTCAAATTTCTCAATCAGTAAATCATTCTCTCGTTTAAGTTTCTCTAATTTTTTTTCATTTTCTTTGGAGAATTTTCTGAGGGAATTTTTTTCAGACTTCAGCTTGTCTAAATCTGAGTTCACACTTTCGAAATTTTTCATCAATTCTTTACTCTGAACAGAATAATGACAAGTTAGGCTAAGCTTCTTCTCAAGTTCAGAGATTTCTTTTACATGATCTTGATTCTCAATTTTCAGCAATGAAATTTGTTTCTTCAACATTTGAATATCAGAAAAGTATGCATCATGAGATTGTTTCAACTCTAGACATTTTTCACAAGAAGAGCTTGAACTTTCTAACCCAGTACCCTTTTTTCAATTTTTTATAATATCTTCTTAACCTCTCATGTGACTCTAATAATTCAGCATATGAATTCTCCCAATCATCTAAAGTATAGTTCTCAAAGGGATTTACCTCATCATCATCCTCTTCTTTATTTTGGCTGCCACTTTGATTGCTTCTGTTAGCCATCATGCAGCTGTTCTCACTTCTCTTCTGAGCTCGCTTCAGCATATCTAGAATGTCTTTAGCAAAGCTGCAATCATGAAAGCAGGAATGTAAAGCCTTATCAGTAGTTGCCTTCATTAGATTCATAGCTATCTGATTCTCTTCATACATTGATCTGTGACTGTCAGTCCATTTGGACTTTTTCTTTGGTAATTTATGAGGACTGTGTGAAATTAACTTCCACAGATCAGGATTAACTGATATAGCATAATTTTTGAGACTGACAAGCCATACATTAAAATTGGAGCCGTTGAAAACTGGTGGATCACCCATGGAACCAGATCAGATTTAATGCAACAGGAATATTGATGCACCAAAAGTAAATTAGCACCTAAGACTGTAGGATCAGATCTACAGGTCGCTGGACCTTCTATACAGACACCTCTCTGATACCAATTGATAGGGTGCTAGGCCCGGATACAGAGGTGGGGTGAATGTATCCCTCTACCAATAATGCCCAAATTAAAACCTGGATGCTAGACACAGTCCTAGAATAAAACTAATTCAATTGAACTCATGAACAAACACAAGGAGTGCGCCTAAGCAATCATCTAGCGGAAGCAAAGCAAGGCAAACAAACCACTGCATAGATAATTTTTTAGGTGATTCGGTCCACAGACCTACGTCCACCCCTCACTCCCAACCGGAGTGAGGCTTCCACTAGCACAAGCTAGAAACCGCAGACTCAGTCTGCAACAGGTGCTGCCAAACAGCTTGACTAGGGGAACAACCTCCCCTCTTCCTCCAGACTGGAGGGACACCCCAAGTGACTCCCAGCCACTTGGAACCAGAGACTAGGTCTCACTTCCTCCAGACCAGGAGGGAACCCACCAGTGACTCCCCGTCACCAGCAAACCAGAGGTCACAGACCTCTCTTCCTCCAGACCAGGAGGGAACCACTGATGACACACAGTCACCAGCAAACCGGAGATCAGATCTCTCTTCTCCTGAGTCCTCAGGAGGAACCTGACCTCAATCCAGAGAGTCGAAAGAACAATGATCAGAGTTAAAAAGAAAAATAATAAATGAAAAGTACAGCAATCAGAAAGCTGGAAAATGAAATCATAATGTGGCTCTCGCAGGAGCTGACTGGAGTGGATCTGATCCAACTTCCAGTAGGAACGATCTTCAGGTAAGCTCCTCTTCCTCTTCTCTTCTCTCTCACTATCTTTCTTTTTCTCTTAATCCTCATGAGCTCTATCTCTCTCTCTTTTTCTTCTGATGCTTCTCTCACTCTGTCACTCTTCTTTTTCTTCTTCTTCTTCTTCTTCTGCTTCTCTGCTGCTCTCACCTTCTTCTATCACACTCTCCTATTTTCGATCAGTCTTCTTCAGGAAAAGAAGCTTCGCATTTATAGCTGCAGCAACTAGGGCGTGTGCTGGGCTTGTGCCCTCTTTGTCCTCGGGTCACGTGCCAGGTGCCAACCTCGGATCACGTGCCAGTCTTAATTCCCTCATCCAGCAGTCCTATTAGATAATCAGTCGAAGACAATATCAGCTAAAGTCAGTAAGACCCTGTACAGGCTTCATTCATGCAAGCAAGGCAGTGCATGGCTGTACAGAGTTGGTCGAGTGAAGCAATGGACGAGTGTACAAACTTGTTGAGACAATGCATGAACAAATGATGCAATGTACAGACTTTGTTATCCAAGGCTATGGCATGCTGTCAAGCAATGTGCAGACTTGTGTGTGAGACATGAAGCAATCGAATGTATAGACATGAAACAAGGAAATGTATAGACTTGATGAAAGCAATGCATGCACAATGATGCAATGTTCAGACTTTGCTGAAGGCTGCCAGTCGATGTATGGACTTGGCTGAAGGCAACGCTGAAGCAATGTTCAGACTTCATGTATGCAATGCAGTGGCGTGTACACACTATGTGAATGCGAAGCTATAGCATGTATAGACTTCACATATGCAATGCAGAGGCATGTATAGGCTTTGATTTCGTGCATGAGAAAAAAATGTTCAGACTCGCTATAATGGAATGTGCAGACTTCATGTAATGCAATGCAAACGAATGTATAGACTTTCACGATGTATGGACTTGCCAAAGGAATGATGGACGATGTACATACTTGATCTAAGCAAGGGCTGTACAGACTTGAGAGTGCACGATGTATAGACTTTTCCAAAGCAGAACGATGTACAGACTTTGTGTTGTGAACACAGGCTGTACAGACTTTGAATGATGCATGCACTAGACACTGATGTATAGACTTAGTCTATGCAGCGCTGTATAGACTTCGTGTGTGTGCTACAGAACATTGTCTAGACTTTGAAAGCTTGAACACGAACATGCTGATGTATAGACTTGTACAGTTCTAGCCAAGGGATGTATATACTTGAACGTGTATGCTAGACAGTGTATAGACTTGGACATGCTTGAAGCACACGATGCAGCAACGTATAGACATGATGAAATGCAAAGGCTGGAGTGTGACAGATGTTTAGACTTTAGAAGACGAAGCATGCACAGGCCAACGATGTATAGACTTTGCCAATGTGAGACACTATATAGACTTTGATGCCCACATGCAATGTGTGGACTTGTGTGTGCAGGGTAGGCAATGTAAAGACTTAGCGATGCATAGGCTGGAGTTAAGCGAACGATGTATAGACTTACCCCTTGAAGAATGTACATACTTTACTTCGTGCTAGCTACAAGACAATGTCTAGACTTGATGCAACTTCAAGGAAACCATGTGCAGACCTTACCGATGTATAGACTTGGTGTTCTGAACGTAGGTAAAGGTAAGGAATGTATAGACTTGATGAATGGCTTGCTAGCAATAGGACAATGTATAGACTTGGAAGGTTCAGCGGTGGATGTACAGACTTCACCGATGTCTAGACTTAGCAAGCCCCAGGCGATGTACAGACTTGGCACGCCCCAGGCCAATATATCGACTTGCAGAACAAACGATGCACATATGCCATGAATGTGTAGACTTTGAATAAGAAGCCAGGAAAACGATGTGTAGACATGGCCAATGTACAGACTTAGACCACCTGCATGCTATGCAATGTACACACTTCGACCGCCTGCATGCTATGCAATGTACACACTTCGAATGCCTGCATGCTATGCAGTGTGTAGACTTTGAAGTCCTTGCAGCTGTGTAATGTGCAGACTTTGAAGTCTCGCATGCAATGCAGTGTGTGGACTTGTCATGCCTACACAAGGTGATGTACATACTTGCTGCGTGATGCTAATGTGCAGACTATGTAAATGCATGCAGTGTATAGACCCACTTCTGTCCAGACTATGCTGAGTGTGATGATGCATGGATGTTTAGCCTGTACTGACTTCCACAAGCAGAGTAAAGCAACTGATGTATATGTATATGAATGCTTTATGCAGCAGATAACATGACTGAACATCAAATGCAATGCTTTAGATCTGATAAATTGATTGAACATCAATGCAATGCTTTATGCTCTAATAGTTTGACTGAACATCAGAATGACTAAAATGACTGAATATCACATGGTGACTCACAGTGCTTAACTCACATCAAAACCAATTATCAAAACCACAGGGGCACAACAGAGGCGACCAGGTCGATGGTAGTTCAAAGGAGCTGGGTGGCCAAGCCTGTGGCCTTCTTGAGGGACTGGACGGCCAGACATGTGGCCTTCCTGGGATGTGAGCGGCCAGACATGTGACCTTCTTGAAATGTGGGCGGCCAGACATGTGGCCTTCTAGAAATCAGTGCAGAGGATGTATATAGAACCTCAAAATAGGGTGGAGCCTACCTAGACAAGGATGAGACCCCACGCTCCCAATCAACCAATAGAAGGCGTCACTTCTAGGATGGCTAGACAAGGTCTACGTGGTGTCCAAAATTAGGCATCAACAAATGCCCCTCCGGAACGCCCGTTTTGCAAGGGAGCCTAGCGGACTGATAAATGGGTGTTTCGGTAAAGAAACAAGCCTAATAAGGACATCTCGCTCAAGGAAATTTTGAGCTAAGATTGAGCTTCACATATGAACGGACAAGCATAATGCGACAAGATAGGTCATTCGAAAGGAGGGAAGAAAAACTAATCTAAGAGGGATTGTATCTGCAGTCTGTGGGACCCCCTAACATAGCGCTGTAGAACTTGAGGGGACGATCGCAATCCTGCTCAAGGAGATATAAGACCTAAAACAGGAGAAAGTAACAAAATCAGGATAAGTGAAAATGACCTTCAAATCTCAGAATACTCATAGCGATCGCATGCAAAGCACACTCTCGACATGTCGAATCAGAGTGGAATAAGGTAGACAACAAAAGGTGATGGAATTTGAAGAATTTGGATGATTGACAAAAGAGGGATAGAGCCCAGGGCAGATTGATTGACAAACCCTCCGCTCAACCTTTGTTTCCTTCTTGCTGCATGAAGGCCATGCTTCCTTAAATGCATTTTTTTGGTTTTAGATGCAAAAGAAAGGACCTGTATGATGCATGCTGGGGTTAAAGTGAAAATCTACCTAATGCATATCTAGAGGTGTTATTGTCTGGTTCTGGGAAAGACGTCGGTCGAGAGTCCAACGAGGTCAATCATGAAACCAAACGGCCATCGAATAACTTAGGGAACATAAACCCCTCATTATTTTTATTAGAGAGGAACTCAGAGTTTATGTGCCCGAAGTTATTAGCCTCTGGGATCTATATAATATATAGTATATATAATAGGGGAAGGTGAAAGAGTGAAACCCGATGCTATATGACCTGCAGCTGCACAAACACACATTAGTGAAGTTCATAAATAAATAAGCATTTAAAGAGGAATCATTCACTAAGGTAAGGGGAGTGGGAAAGCAAACATCGTCCTTCTGCTTTACAGTGGGCCTAATGGACATAGTAAATTCCGCGGGGATGGTCACCAGAGATTAAGTTCGTCCCCGGAGGTGATCATTCCCGATGATGGAAGAGTCTTAGTTAACTTCACCTAGCACATCAATTGACTTTACTAAGGTGTCTGGTTTGAGGAAGACTAACAAAAGGATAGTTCAAGCTCTATAGCCGAAGTCCGTCTTGGACCCACTGACATAGGTAGGACGTCTGTCCAATTAGGGGGATATGGAGTAGAGAAAGTAAGGAAAAGGGTATTTGTAATGCAACCAGGCATATGCTAAAACTCAAGTGATATGAAGGTTTCATTTGCTTAGGACTCAAGTTGAAGTGCCGAGTTGGCGGAGTTCAATTGCAATTAGGATTCATGGAAAGCGAAGGAACGAGGAATGCTCTACCCCCTGACAAGGTAGTCAGGGATTTGACTAACTTGGATGGGCAGATGGGCATGCAATTTGCCCCTAGTTGTGGGTTGGTAGCAATGCAGGTATAAATCCCCTGGTGGGATGGGATGAAGTAAGGGGAGTAGCCATTCGGGTTCGCAGTTGTGGGGTAGTGATGAAGGAAATGAGGTGGTATGGTTGTGTGGGTGAGATGCATATATCGAGGAGATGCCCTCCATTTTATTGGATTTTTTTGAATATTTAGATTTTTCTGGGATTTTCACATATTTCAATTTCTTTGATTAAATATTTTGACTTTTTTGGGATTTTTTGACATATTCAAAGTTTTTTTGGGCCAACATTTGGCAACTGCCCATGAGACATCACAATAATGATGGAAGGATAGGCTCTTTCTACAACCTCCTAGGTATCCTGAGCGCACATCTAGGTTGATTTGGGGCCCTTGTCATGCCCCGAGCGCGGAAGGAACTCGGTACGCGTGATGAGTTTATATCATTCATGTCAATCAGAGTATAAGGAATTCGACCTTATAGATAGAGTGCGCAAAAGTAAAGATAATAAACCAAATCCCTTATTCATTAATGATTCCAACGATAATTTGATTACATACTCTTAATTGTCAAAGTAAAATAGCTAGACTCAATAAAATGAAAATACAACGATAGACTCAAGAAATAGGAAAAGACACGACTAGGTAGACGCTTCAAAAGTCAGATGGCTCTATACTCTTCACTCATGTCCATTCCCGTCCGAATGATCCTCGTCATCGGAATTACCTAAAAAATAGGGGGGAAACTAGGGTGTGCGAATGCTCAAGAGGAATTATATCTTAAGATCAAGCTTACTTTAAGTAAATTACATGTTACATGAACTATGCAAGTATAGTGATGCATGTACGCAAGATAATGACAAGAGTAGAGCAGCAAGAACTAATATAGATGATCTAGCAAGATTTCAAAGTGTTCATGTGAAGTATATCAAGATTGTCAAGCATGTAAATATCAAGTCATGTCATGTGAATTGGCTATTATAATTTCAAGCAAGTAAATACCCATCTCGGGCCACGCAAGTCATGTCAAGTCAAGTCAAGTACGAGATCGTGGAATGTCAACAATCAAGCAAGTCATGCACTTTGGTGCAATGCCACACCGTGATCAATCAACTCCCATGGGCACAAGTACTTTCGGGTGCTCCTCCCAAGACCAGATCGGGCCCTATATGCACAAGCATTGAGTCATGTATATTTTAGACATCCACTATAGTTTATAGCCAATATAGAGTTCCAAAGGAATAAGCCATTGTAGGATGATAAGGTAGATTTTGTAGAATGATGGAGTTCAAGGGCAGAACTTTAACAAGTATGACATACCGATAAATCCCATGAAAAACCAAGACATATCATGAAACTGGGTAATTGGCGTCCACTCAGTCGCTATCAATTACAGAAATAGCGTCTACTAGCTGGTCGCTCATTCTTGTGAATAGTACATGCACGATGAAATAGCGTCCACTTTCAGGTCGCTAAATTAGTGATATAGCGCCACTGACCTGGTCACCAATTCCTTCTGGTGTCCAAGTCACGGTCGCTAATTACTGATAGAGACAGACTTCTCAAAAGAGGCCAGAAATAGCACTCTATGAGGGCTAAGCATCACATTTCTTTAGAGTGACGTGACAAGTAAGGGTTCCGGGGTTTTTAGGGTACAGCATGCTCGGCTGCCTTGAGGGAATCCAAGGCTAGCGCAGACTTACGGAGATATCAATGAAGAAAGTACTAGTCCGAAGGAAGGAATATCCCGCAGAGGGTCCAATCATCACCAAGAGTTGAGTGTGTATTCGATAGAAACAAAACAGGGACTCCATCTACGGATGTGAGATGAGACTGCCAAGTAAACCCGCGATATGGGCCAGAAAATTGAGAGACATGAATTGGCGTCCATTCAGGCGGGCGCTCAATCATGATTGTTCATCCGTGTGAAATGTCGCCTAATCATTAATTTACAATATTCTAGGAAAATATACTAAGAATTAGCGACATTTTAAGTGGGCGCTAATTCTAGAATTTTTAGAAGTTAATAACATTTAATTATAAATGGGCGACCTTGTAGAAAGGAGCTCAAACTTTAAATAACGTCCAAGTTTATGTCACAGATTCATGTTTTTCACATGTTTTTTATTTTTACTAAATTTTAACTAAACAACACCTCCTTACAGGGGCACTCATTCACTAATTAGCGACTGTGTGACAGTCGTCCATTCCTTTTACTGCTACGCATCAGACAGACACGTTCATAGACACAAATCACTATTCATTTGTACATGAACATTAGCACTTCACTATTTGCATGAAATTTTCAGAAACTAAAGACATAGAGAGCTAGAGAAAAATATAAGGAATCTAGAAACATGTTCATGCAAAAATTTTAACGCAAGGTTTCATAGATATTAAAATTTTAAACATGGGTAATTTTTATTTCTATTTATAGGAAATAACGGTAGGGGTAGGGTCGCACATTAAACTGCGCCCTGAGGACTGTCGCTAATTCTAAACTTGCGACCTTCTACGAGGTCGTTCATTAATAGACGACCAGTACTTGATCGCTATTTTTATGCAGACAGGAAAACTGAAAATGACTACGTAAATAGAATGGCAGGAGATATGAAACTAGGATAATTTGATTTATATGCATGCACAACACTTATACTATGGGTTTGTGCTTCAGATCTTGAGAAAACCTACCTTCAAGGATAAGAAGATGCAGACGGAGAAGATTGCCACGAACTGCAGCTGCAAGTGCGTGTTGTAAAAATAAGGATATAATAATAACTGTAACAATAGCAGATGAACTTGAAGGAAGGAGAAGACAAATGCGCTCGGCACCCGTCGTTTAAAAATGCCGTGCCACACAAATTTCAAAATTGTTAAAACCGCACTCACTCACTTAAATTATTTTTGGAAATACGAGTACAGTGGTAAATACGGGTCGATCCCACGAGGATAAAAATCTTTATAGATCAAGTTGGAAAATATCCTTATGTTTTGTAAACCAATTTTTGTCTTCTGAGTGCGATTAACACTAAAGGAAATTAAATTGCAACTTTGAATAAGAAGAGAAAAGTGAAGGAAATTTTAGCCAATGGATGAAGAACGCCGCCGTTTCCTCGCTGAGCCTTGGATGAAGATCACTCCGCCTTGGAAGTCGACGCCGTGAGATGTCCAGAAGATGACTAACCGCTTTGGGTGTGTGAAGAAACCGTGAAGAAAGGGAGATGGATAGAAGTAGAAACAAAGACAAGTTGAAAACACAACAGAATTATATTGAAAATAGGGGGTTGGAAGGAAGAGAATAACTTAAAATCTAGAAGGAATTAGAAGAAGTAAAAGAAATGAAAGTTGTAGAGAATGAAAATATAAAGAAGTTTTATGAAGAGTGCAAAGACAGAAAAGGAGAGGAAGATAGTAAAAAATATGAAATATCAAGATCTATCGGTGCGGATAAACAGCAAAACTGTTAAAGACAGAACAGTGAAAAGTTAATTATAACTCACCAATGAAGAAGAATTAGAAGAAGTGGTAGAAGGATCAAATCTTGATCTATAAAAGAAGAACAACTTTCATGAAGAACTCAGAGTGAAAAGAGGATTGGAAAGGCTTCAAAATAGAAGAATACTAGAAGGTATCACCTCGGATGAACAGTAATCACGTAGAATAGAACTTAGAAAGATGCGAAATAACTTTCAAACTAAACGGAATTAAGAAAAATGATAGAAAGGGAAATTATAGAACAATTAAAGATGAACAACTTTCGTGAAGACAGGAAAATGAAATGGAGATCAGAACAATAAGTAATGGGACTAAGAAAGGACTAAATGCTTAAACAAATCATTCATTAAAACAACATCAACTTACAAAGTTTACATCAAAAGCACTCAAAACAACACCTTCTAACTCTCCTATGTAGCTCTACTAAGGCCAACAAGAATGAACTTCAAAAACTCAAAGCAACCCCTTACAACTCTTCTTCATTCCCTCCTAACAACTCCTTTTCATTCCCTCCTAACAACTCTCCTCCTTTCATTACAATAGAAACCCCTTTTATAAGGTTAACACAACCCCATTCCCCATGTGAACATCTTGACATTTCTTACCTCTTTTGTTGAAAAACACAACCCATTGCTGTTATTTTTGACTCAAAATTGTGTGCCAACATGTGTTGCACACTTTTACAATTTTTTCTGAGTTTTTTCTATTTTTCTTCTTCTTCTTTATCTTCCTTTCTCTCTCTTTTTCTCTCTCTTTCTGGCCGCGTGCGCCGCCCGTGCGCCGCGTTCCTTGCGCATGGGCGTGGTGCGCCGCCGCGTGCCGCGTGCCGCGTGCCTGCCACGTGGGCACGGTGCGTCGCCCTCCTCCTGCCTGCCGCGTGCCTCCCGCGGTGGGCCCGCCTTCACTGACGCACCTGCAGGCGCGTTGACGCACGCGGGAGAGGCGCGCTGACCACGCCTCTCCCCCCCCCCCCTCATCGCCCGTGCCCGCCGCGAAGGCGGGGGGGGCATCCTCCTGCGAAACACACACACACACACACACACACACACACACACACACACATATATATATATATAATGTATAGTTATATATATTATGTATATATCTTATAAAAGCCCTAACATGTGTCTGGCCAGCTAGTCAGCATTGGTAAAAGTGGTTTTTTCCTACACCCTAAAGTGAAGGATCCCACTGTCAAGAAGCTACATGACCTAACAGGTTTTGACAAGCACACCTTCCCTCATAAATATTTGGGGTTTCCTCTGACTATTGGCAGGAAGGAAAAAGTCCACTTTGTAGGTCTTTTATCCTCCATTCAGAAGAGAATCCATGGATGGTCGGCCAAATTCTTATCTCAGGGAGCTAAACTGTGCCTGATCAAGCATGTCCTAACCACTATCCCCATTTATTCCCTGATGTCTTCTTCCCTTCATGTAGGCACACACAATGCATTGGAAAGAAGCTTTGCAAATTTTTTTTGGGGGTCATCCCTATTTGGAAACAAGAGGCATTGGAAATCTTGGACCTCTATCTACAAGCCTATTTCCCAGGGTGGGCTGGGTGTTATGTCCCTCCGGCAGATGGAGACTGCTCTAAGGGTCAAGATGCTATGGAGAGCCATTCACAATGAATCTTTGTGGGCAGTTTATTTCAGAGCAAAATATATCCAAGGTAAACATATTTCTGCTGTTCAATTCAAGAACATGAAGGGCATCTCTCGGAAATCTTGGTTACATGCTAAAGATCTTATTACCAAGCACAAGTTAGTTATTGTGGGTGATGGCAGCAACACCAACTTTTGGCATGACATTTGGATTGGTAATAAAAATATGGCTTCTTATGTTCCTGCTGAACTTATTCACAACAACAACCTATCAGTCAAAGACTTCTATCATCAGTCCAACAATGACCTTGGTACGCTTCTCAACAGGTTGCTCCCATTTGACACCCTTGCTGCTGTTCAGAACACCACTCTCACAGGACAGTGATTTAGAAGTCTGGAGTTTATCCTCCACAGGTGATTGTTCTGTTTCTTATGTTTGCAAGAATGAATTCTCTACCCAAAATCAGCAAGGCATTCCGAAATGGAATAACCTCTGGTTCAGCTGGTTGCCTTCCAAGATTTCAATCCACTTATGGAAAATTATTTATCAATGTATTCCAACTGATGATAGAATAAAGTCCATTGGTATTCCTCTTTGCTCTAAATGTCATTGCTGTAATACTCCAGCTGAGGAAACTATCAATCATTTATTCACTTCCAGTGACATTGCATCCTTTATCTGGTCGGCCCTTCAATCCAAAGGCCTGCAGATTCATGGCCGAACTGCCAAAGATATTATTCTCAATACCACTCAATCACTTAGACGACAGTCTAAGCTTGATTGTTTCACTGTTGCTGCAATTGGTTATGGATTGTGGGAATTATGGACATCCAGGAACACTGCTAAACAGGAAGGGAAGAGAGCATCGAAACATGCTGTTTTGAACAGAATCATTGTCCAAGCAAAGGAGGTCATAGCCCTTTCAGGCCTCAAGGAAAATTCACACAAAAGCAGGATTCTTTTGGCAGACTTCGACATTAAGGTTGCTGCTAGAGATTGTCCACGCCCAAAAATTATTAAGTGGTTGCATCCTCCTTGGCCTTTCATCAAACTAAATACTGATGGTGCTTGCAAATCAGATGGCTCTTCGGGCGGTGGTGGTGTTATCAGAAATTCTGATGGACAGATCCTCCTTGCCTTCTCTCACCATTATGGCAACTCCAATAGCCTTATAGCAGAAGCAAGGGCACTTCATGATGGTCTTCAATATCTCCAAACTCTCGATGCTCAGCCCACCATCATTGAGTGTGACTCTAAGATCCTAATTCAGGCAATCCAGCAGAAAATTCCTTGCCCATGGATCATTCTCCCTTACATTAGAGATATATGTTACATGTCCTATGCAGCTGATTGTTTCGCGCATATCTTCAGAGAAGCCAACACAGTGGCCGACTCACTAGCATCCTTAGCATGTAGCACCAAATGTAATTCTTTCTATGATTATCACGAGCTTCCTGCTACTGTTAAAGGTGCAGCTCGTTTGGACAAGCTAGGAATTCCTAGCATACGACTGATGTAATTTTTTCATTCTATTATCTCAATAAAATTTACCTCTTAGGTGTGGATGGTGGAGTGGCCACTAAGGTCCAGTCCCCCATTCAACCCTAGGCAGGGGTTTTTATAAAAAAAAATATAAAAGCACTAAAAAATATCAAATAAATTTATTTTTTTTCTTTTTCTTTTCTTTTCTTTTTGAACAAGTCCATGGGCTTTTGACCTTTATTATTTTTTTATTATTTTTTTATATTTATTTCTTGTCGCTTCCCTCGTACCGAGTGCCTGCATAAATAAGTAAATATCGTTATTAAAATTATTTAATTTTAGAAAATTAAATATTTGACTCTAAATTAAAAGTAAGTGTGATACGTGTATATTTATTATTATTTAAGCTCATAAAAAATGTATATAACATGAATTAATATGTAAAAATATACACTTATCACACCCCCCAACTTACTCATTGCTAGTCTCTTAGTAATGCAAATAATTAAAATTTTTAGGACCAACAAGAGTTTAAAATATCCATGCCTCATTTCCAGATCATCGTTCATAAAATCTACTAAAGATTAGGAATCTGGAATCATTATCACATACTGGGCTTATGTAGGAAATTAAGGTATATGATTAAGAATTCTAATCAAAATTCAGTAGCACTTGTGCATGTGAAATATTAAGTCTACAGTGAAGATAATTGCGTCCCCCATTTGCTATTGCAAGTAAGTGTCTTTCAACTCTACACTTCTTAATCAGAGCATTAAGCATAATAGCTTTTTATCTGCCTTATTACGTTTGTCCCTTTTGGGATCTATATTTTTTTCTCTTCTCTTTTTTTTTTCTATACACACATGATGTTGTACTACCTTTCACTGTTTTACGCGAACCTCAACACGTCTTAGGTGAAGTAGGCCCGATTACACAGATCAAGGTTCCCTTTTCCTTTTGACGCGAACCTCAACACGTCTTAGGTGAAGTAGGCCCGGTTACTCAGAATCGGAGCATTTTTCATGGTATTTTTCTCAAAATAGATAACATGGCAGAAAGTTTATAAAAGATCTCTTCTTCAAGAAGTGCAGAATATCAGACAATATGTCTAAAATAATAGAAGGCTTGTCCTACTTGTTTCATTAGCGTGCAAAGTGATTTTCATTTTTCTAAAGTGCACATGAACTTTAAAGAGATTCTTAAATAAGTTTTCCATGGCTACATTAAAGAAATTGTCCATCATCCTTTTCCCTAATCTTTTCTATTCTAGAATCGCTTTCAATAGAAGCATGAATCATGAAACTCAAAATGGGTTTATTGTGGCGATTTCCCAATTTATTTTTTTTTAATTTTTTTTAAAATGAGGGTATATGATGTGTTGTTATAAAAAAGGTTATATGAATGTAACATGTGCAACATGATTTTCGTCCCCCCAGCTTAAATGACATTGTCCTCAATGGCATGAACAATAGAGAATAATGAACAATGTAGACATGAAATTTGTGAAGGAACGGTACAACCTGACAGAAGTGAACTTCGACGGGCATCCTTGCTGACTAAAGGAGGTACTTGACTTTGAAAATTAGGGGAACAATGTAAGCAACCATCTCTCTCTCCCCAACTTATCTTTTATTCACGCCTGGAAAATAAAAATTCAAACACAAGAAAAACTTGAGTTGTCTCCCAAGAAGCCATTTATTAGCACACAAAGAAATCATAAATATTAGGTTGCCTCCCAAAAAGTGCTAAGTTATACGTCTTCAGCCAGACGCAATGTACCTCATTAACCAACGGGTGGCATTCAGAATGAGCCACCATGTGATCTTATCTTCCTTCAAATTCCAGCCCTCATACCAGTGGAAGACAAGAGGAAGTATGTACGGTTTGGGGCCAGAAATATGTGGGTCTCACACATTATTGATTTTAACATTAACCATGAGCCAGTTTTGATCTTTAGGGATCCAAAAATGATCAATGGCCAATAAATTGTCAAGATCAAGGTAGAACCCTTGCACCATATCAATCCATTGGGCCCCTTCACCGATATCGTCCCTCCTGACTAACCCTTTAGTGACTACTTCCTCTATTGGAACTTGGTTAGGCACTTGTGGCTTATGAATAAGATTGTCATTAATAGCCACATTCCTCTCAGTAATAGCCTCATGAACATTAAAGGCATTGATCAACTTATCTTTCTGAGAGGAAGTCAAATCAAAGGTGAATGTGGTTGGCACAACCCCCTTGCGTCCTAGCATGTCAAATTGGAGAGGCTGTACTACCAGAGGAATCAATTTAGAAGGAAGAGTGAGCCCAGAATCTAATTGATCCAATGACTCAAACATTGTGGGATAGCGTTCAGAGGTAAGATCAAATGTGAAATGTTTGAATATGACCCCGTCATCAAACTCATCACCCAATGGAAGATTATCAATCAAATGTTCCAATAATAAAGTGGGAAGATCAAATGTAAGTGTTTCCAACTCGGTCCCTTCATCATAGGTAAGATCAAATATAAATTTCTCCATTAGGACTCGTTCATCACACTCATCAAGAGAAGGAGGATATTCAGAATTCATTTTCCTTAAATCAACAAGATTATTTACCAGATAACAATCCTCCTTGTTATGTATATCCTCGATTGAGTTGTTTGGGTCACTATTCTGCACAGTGATATTCTCAATATCAAAATATTCATAGAATGGGGTGATGATATCAATATGATCAACATTAGCCTTGAAGCCACCCCCTTCTTCCTTCCCTTCCTTTATCATGGTATTACGTGCGCACTCCCCCTCACTCCCAATAGTGATATCTTGAGCCAAAATGACAGGCAGAAGATCATCATCATCATCATTCACATATGGAGGGGGTTGGTTGAATAGTGAAGGAGGGTCATGATAAGTAGATTGAGAGTACATGATTTGAGGTTCAAAGCAGTGGCCCGATGAATCACCCTTATTATCAATGTTTATTCTGAAGTTTGGGTGAGATGAATTGGGCGGAGGTTGAGTACACATGGGCCACTCGTGGGCTGCTTGGGATGAAAGTTTAGACAGATGAGCTTGAAATGTTGGATCCATCCAAGGTAAATTTGGGTGAGTACTCCAGTTAAGATTATAATCATCTGAAAATGTAGCATCCTTGAGCTGAGATAACCCTAGGGCATATTGAACTTGAGCTTGGATGACCAATGGGAGTTGGGCTATAGTAGGACACTGACTCACATGGTGAGTGAGACTGGCATAGAATTCACAGACTTCCATGAAAGTGTGGATTAGATTTTTAGCCTGTTTGACATGTCCTACGAATTGTTGATGAGATGAGATGGAGGCACGATTTATCAAATTTTCACTCAAAATTTCAAACAAATCATATGCATTATCTTCACCTTTGCTCATAAATGCCCCTCCGCAATATATGTCCACCATTTGCCTATCAAAATCTGATAGCCCCTCATAAAAGGCAAATATAATTTACCATTTGGGCAACCCATGGTGTGGACATTGACTTACTAGATCCTTCAGTCTCTCCCAAGAATCATTAATTTGCTCTCCCGGACATTGAGTAAATCCTATAATCGCCCTTCTCATCATGTTGGTCCGGACTATGGGGTAAATTTTTTTCAAAAATTCTAACTGCATATCTTCCCAAGTCCTGATAGTCTTTCCAAAACTCCTTAACCAACATTTGGCTTTGTCTTTCAATGAGAATGGAAATAAGATCAATTTCTGGGCATCATCAATAAAATTTTGAATTTTGATCAAGGAGGAAACTTCTAGAAAATCATCTAGATGCCTATAAGGATTTTCATTGAGATTCCCATAAAAAGATGGGAGCATCTAGATGAGACTAGGGTGAATCTCATATTGATCAACGAGAATGTCAGGGAGTTGAATACAGGTTGAGGATTTGTAAGTAGAAGGAATAAAGTGCTCCTTCATAGGCGTAGGTTTCCCTCCAAGATGAATGGCCATAAAAAATGAGTTGGATCACAGAAAGAATTTTTTTAATTTTTTTTACAATTTTTTTCAAGTATTCCAAATTTTGTATGTTTTTCAATTTTTCAAATTTTATTTTTATCAAGTATTTCTAATTTATTTTAAAATTTTGTACTTTTTGTAACTTTTTTGTCAATTTTATTTTCCCTTTATTAATCTCCCTTTTTAAATTCTTTTTTCTTCATTGTTTTGGTTTTTTATCTATTTATTTAGTTTTTTTTATTTTGGATTTAGTTATTTTTTATTGAGTTTTTGTTTTTTTAGAAACCTTCCATGTATCACTTTTTTATTTCTTTTTTAATTAGAAATCCACAATTATTTTTTTTTTATTTAATTTTTTTTATTTTTTTTAAATATCACTAAGACAAAGGGAGAGAGGGAGAGAGAGAGAGAGAGATAGAGAGAAAAGATGAGATTTCTTTATTTTTTTTAAATTTTTTTTTATGCAAACACAAACAAGTTAACACAAATTACCTAACGACCTAGATGTGGCCTAAACCTACAAATAGGGTTTCACAAAATGACTAAAGTGAAATTTAAGTTCACCCTCAATTTTTCCACTAGCCAAGTAAGGGGTGGGGTAGTGGGAGGCTCTCCCTACTTTCGTAGGGACCTAATTATGTCAAACCACTAGCCCGCTTAAGGCATTTACCGTCCGACCTTAGGCACCGGTTTTCATAAGAGGGTAAACCCAAATAACACAGGAACCACAGTGTGATCCTAGGGCCAACGTCTACTGACTTGTATTTATGGCATAGGTCATGCAGATATGCAAGGGAAATGTGGTTTGTGGGCTAAGGAAGGATGATGAATTTCTCACCTTATGTTATTTAAAGGTAGTGCCCTTAGAATATTTTGAAATGAAATGCACACCACAATTTCAACCAAGCAGTTCTTATGCAATATTCATGTCCGAATAGGATAAGTAGAACGTACCTTGCCCCTCGCCATATTCAAAATGCAATGACAGGAATTAAACGAAGAAAAATTCTATGTTAAATGATGCATGACCTAAAACATGATGGGTGTGGTTTCTATTCTTGGAATGAACTTTTTTTAATTTTGGTTCAAGTATTTTTATTATTATTATTAATGAACGTATCTAGTCTGCAAAATTTTCTTTTGTTTTGATGTTTTGATTTTTTTTAATTTTTTAATAAGAGATAAATGCAAGAGACTATAAATAATAAAATAACAAAGATATGCAAATTTAGTACAACATGAAACTTAAAATGATGTTTTTATGTTTTCTGATTTTTTTTTAAATTTTTTTCAGAAATTGAAGAAATAAAACATGTTCCTACGTTTCTGCCCTTTAGCGACGCTTGACTGCTACAGTACCAGGCTTTCAGCGACGCTTCATTTTCTTAGAATTTCAGGTATGATTTTCCTCTTTCTTTGATTTTTTGATTTTTTTTCTTTTTCCTGCAAAATAAAAATAGAAAAATTATTATATAAGTATACACATCAAACACAAGAATATCCCAACATTCAAAAATTCCTCTCCTCGACAACGGCGCAAAAATTTGATGTGCTCGGCACCCGTCGTTTAAAAATGCCGTGCCACACAAATTTCAAAATTGTTAAAATCGCACTCACTCACTTAAATGATTTTTAGAAATACGAGTACAGTGGTAAATACGGGTCGATCCCACGAGGAGAAAAATCTTTATAGATCAAATTGGAAAATATCCTTCTGTTTTGTAAACCAATTTTTGTTTTTTGAATGCGATTAACACTAAAATAAATTAAATTGTAACTTTGAATAAGAAGAGAAAAGTGAAGGAAATTTTAGCCAATGGATGAAGAATGCCGCCGTTTCCTCGCCGAGCCTTAGATGAAGATCACTCCGCCTTAAAAGTCGACGCCGTGAGATGACCAGAAGATGACTAACCGCTTTGGGTGTGTGAAGAAACCGTGAAGAAAGGGAGATGGATAGAAATAGGAACAAAAATAAGTTGAAAACATAACAGAATTATATTGAAAATGGGGGGTTGGAAGGAAAAGAATAACTTAAAATCTAGAGGGAATTAGAATAAGTGGAAGAAATAAAAGTTGTAGAGAATGAAAAGATGAATAAGTTTTATAAAGAGTGCAAAGATAGAAAATGAGAGGAAGATAGTGAACAATATGAAATATCAAGATCTATCGGTGCGGATGAACAGTCAAAATGTTAAAGATTGAACAGTGAAAAGTTAATTATAACTCACAAATAAAGAATCATTAGAAGAAGTAGTAGAAGAATAAAATCTTGATATATAAAAGAAGAAGAACTTTCAGGAAGAACTCAGAGTGAAAAGAGGATTGGAAAGGCTTTAAAACAGAAGAATACTAGAAGGTATCACCTCGGATGAACAGTAATCACGTAGAACAGAACTTAGAAAGACGCGAAATAACTTTCAAACTAGAAGGAATTAAGGGAAATGATAGAAAGAGAAATTGGAGAACACTTAAAGATGAACAACTTTCGTAAAGATAGGAAAATCAAATGAAGATCAGAACAATAAGTAATGAGACTAAGAATGGACTAAATGCTTAAACAAAATATTCATTTTAACAACATCAACTTACAAAGTTTACATCAAAAGCTCTCAAAGCAACACCCTCTAACTCTCCTATGTAGCTCTACTAAGGCCAACAAGAATGAACTTCAAAAATTCAAAGCAACCACTTACAACTCTTCTTCCTTCCCTCCTAACAACTCCTCTTCATTCCCTCCTAACAACTCTCCTCCTTTCATTACAATAGAAGCCCCTTTTATAAGGTTAACACAACCCCATTCCCCATGTGAACATCTTGACATTTCTTACCTCTTTTGTTGAAAAACACAGCCCATTGCTGCTATTTTTGACTCAAAATTGTGTGCCAACATGTGTTGCACACTTTTACAATTTTTTCTAATTTTTTTCTATTTTTCTTCTTCTTCTTTATCTTACTTTCTCTCTCTTTCTCTCTCTTTCTGGCTGCGTGCGCCGCCCGTGCGTCGCGTTCCTTGCGCGTGGGCGCAGTGCACCGCCGCCTACCGCGTGCCTGCCACGTGGGCACGGTGCGCCGCCCTCCTCCTGCCTGCCGCGTGCCTCTCGCGGTGGGCCCGCCTTCACTGACGCGCCTGCAGGCGCGTTGACGCGCGCGGGAGAGGCGCGCTGACCGCGCCTCTCCCCCCCCCCCCCTCGTCGCACATGCCCGCCGCGAAGGCGGGGGGGGGGGGGGGGGGCATCCTCCTGCGAAACACACACACACACACACACATATATATATATATTATATATATATATATTATGTATAGTTATATATATTATGTATATATCTTATAAAAGCCCTAAAAAATATCAAATAAATTTATTTTTTTTCTTTTTCTTTTCTTTTCTTTTTGAACAAGTCCATGGGCTTTTGGCCTTTATTATTTTTTTATTATTTTCTTTTTTTTCTTTTTTTATATTTATTTCTTGTCGCTTCCCTCGTACCGAGTGCCTGCATAAATAAGTAAATATCGTTATTAAAATTATTTAATTTTAAAAAATTAAATATTTGACTCTAAATTAAAAGTAAGTGTGATACGTGTATATTTATTATTATTTAAGCTCATAAAAAATGTATATAACATGAATTAATATGTAAAAATATACACTTATCACACCCCCCAACTTACTCATTGCTAGTCTCTTAGTAATGCAAATAATTAAAATTTTTAGGACCAACAAGAGTTTAAAATATCCATGCCTCATTTCCAGATCATCGTTCATAAAATCTACTAAAGATTAGGAATCTGGAATCATTATCACATACTGGGCTTATGTAGGAAATTAAGGTATATGATTAAGAATTCTAATCAAAATTCAGTAGCACTTGTGCATGTGAAATATTAAGTCTACAGTGAAGATAATTGCGTCCCCCATTTGCTATTGCAAGTAAGTGTCTTTCAACTCTACACTTCTTAATCAGAGCATTAAGCATAATAGCTTTTTATCTGCCTTATTACGTTTGTCCCTTTTGGGATCTATATTTTTTTCTCTTCTCTTTTTTTTTTCTATACACACATGATGCTGTACTACCCTTCACTGTTTTACGCGAACCTCAACACGTCTTAGGTGAAGTAGGCCCGATTACACAGATCAAGGTTCCCTTTTCCTTTTGACGCGAACCTCAACACGTCTTAGGTGAAGTAGGCCCGGTTACTCAGAATCGGAGCATTTTTCATGGTATTTTTCTCAAAATAGATAACATGGCAGAAAGTTTATAAAAGATCTCTTCTTCAAGAAGTGCAGAATATCAGACAATATGTCTAAAATAATAGAAGGCTTGTCCTACTTGTTTCATTAGCGTGCAAAGTGATTTTCATTTTTCTAAAGTGCACATGAACTTTAAAGAGATTCTTAAATAAGTTTTCCATGGCTACATTAAAGAAATTGTCCATCATCCTTTTCCCTAATCTTTTCTATTCTAGAATCGCTTTCAATAGAAGCATGAATCATGAAACTCAAAATGGGTTTATTGTGGCGATTTCCCAATTTATTTTTTTTTAATTTTTTTTAAAATGAGGGTATATGATGTGTTGTTATAAAAAAGGTTATATGAATGTAACATGTGCAACATGATTTTCGTCCCCCCAGCTTAAATGACATTGTCCTCAATGGCATGAACAATAGAGAATAATGAACAATGTAGACATGAAATTTGTGAAGGAACGGTACAACCTGACGGAAGTGAACTTCGACGGGCATCCTTGCTGACTAAAGGAGGTACTTGACTTTGAAAATTAGGGCAACAATGTAAGCAACCATCTCTCTCTCCCCAACTTATCTTTTATTCACGCCTGCAAAATAAAAATTCAAACACAAGAAAAACTTGAGTTGTCTCCCAAGAAGCCATTTATTAGCACACAAAGAAATCATAAATATTAGGTTGCCTCCCAAAAAGTGCTAAGTTATACGTCTTCAGCCAGACGCAATGTACCTCATTAACCAACGGGTGGCATTCAGAATGAGCCACCATGTGATCTTATCTTCCTTCAAATTCCAGCCCTCATACCAGTGGAAGACAAGAGGAAGTATGTACGGTTTGGGGCCAGAAATATGTGGGTCTCGCACATTATTGATTTTAACATTAACCATGAGCCAGTTTTCATCTTTAGGGATCCAAAAACGATCAATGGCCAATAAATTGTCAAGATCAAGGTAGAACCCTTGCACCATATCAATCTATTGGGCCCCTTCACCGATATCGTCCCTCCTGACTAACCCTTTAGTGACTACTTCCTCTATTGGAACTTGGTTAGGCACTTGTGGCTTATGAATAAGATTGTCATTAATAGCCACATTCCTCTCAGTAATAGCCTCATGAACATTAAAGGCATTGATCAACTTATCTTTCTGAGAGGAAGTCAAATCAAAGGTGAATGTGGTTGGCACAACCCCCTTGCGTCCTAGCATGTCAAATTGGAGAGGCTGTACTACCAGAGGAATCAATTTATAAGGAAGAGTGAGCCCAGAATCTAATTGATCCAATGACTCAAACATTGTGGGATAGCGTTCAGGGGTAAGATCAAATGTGAAATGTTTGAATATGACCCCGTCATCAAACTCATCACCCAATGGAAGATTATCAATCAAATGTTCCAATAATAAAGTGGGAAGATCAAATGTAAATGTTTCCAACTCGGTCCCTTCATCATAGGTAAGATCAAAAATAAATTTCTCCATTAGGACTCGTTCATCACACTCATCAAGAGAAGGAGGATATTCAAAATTCATTTTCCTTAAATCAACAAGATTATTTACCAGATAACAGTCCTCCTTGTTATGTATATCCTCGATTGAGTTGTTTGGGTCACTATTCTTCACAGTGATATTCTCAATCTCAAAATATTCATAGAATGAGGTGATGATATAAATATGATCAACATTAGCCTTGAAGCCACCACCTTCTTCCTTCCCTTCCTTTATCATGGTATTACGTGCGCACTCCCCCTCACTCCCAATAGTGATATCTTGAGCCAAAATGACAGGCAGAAGATCATCATCATCATCATCATTCACATATGGAGGGGGTTGGTTGAATAGTGAAGGAGGGTCATGATAAGTAGATTGAGAGTACATGATTTGAGGTTCAAAGCAGTGGCCCGGTGAATCACCCTTATTATCAATGTTTATTCTGAAGTTTGGGTGAGATGAGTTGGGCGGAGGTTGAGTACACATGGGCCGCTCGTGGGCTGCTTGGGATGAAAGTTTAGACAGATGAGCTTGAAATGTTGGATCCATCCAAGGTAAATTTGGGTGAGTACTCCAGCCAAGATTATAATCATCTGAAAATGTAGCATCCTTGAGCTGAGAGAACCCTAGGGCATATTGAACTTGAGCTTGGATGACCAGTGGGAGTTGGGCTATAGTAGGACACTGACTCACATGGTGAGTGAGGCTGGCACAGAATTCACAGACTTCCATGAAAGTGTGGATTGGATTTTTAGCCTGTTTGACATGTCCTACGGATTGTTGATGAGATGAAATGGAGGCACGATTTATTGAATTTTCACTCAAAATTTCAAACAAATCATATGCAACATCTTCACATTTGCTCATAAATGCCCCTCCGCAATATATGTCCACCATTTGCCTATCAAAATCGGATAACCCCTCATAAAAGGCAAATATAATTTGCCATTTGGGCAACCCATGGTGTGGACATTGACTTACTAGATCCTTCAGTCTCTCCCAAGAATCATTAATTTGCTCTCCCGGACGTTGAGTAAATCCTATAATCGGCCTTCCCATCATGTTGGTCCGGACTATGGGGTAAATTTTTTTCAAAAATTCTAACTGCATATCTTCCCAAGTCCTGATAGTCTTTCCAAAACTCCTTAACCAACATTTGGCTTTGTCTTTCAATGAGAATGGAAATAAGATCAATTTCAGGGCATCATCAATAAAATTTTGAATTTTGATCAGGGAGTAAACTTCTAGAAAATCATCTAGATGCCTATAAGGACTTTCATTGAGATTCCCATAAAAAGATGGGAGCATCTGCATGAGACTAGGGTGAATCTCATATTGATCAACGAGAATGTCAGGGAGTTGAATACAGGTTGAGGATTTATAAGTAGAAGGAATAAAGTGCTCCTTCATAGGCGTAGGTTTCCCTCCAAGATGAATGGCCATAAAAAATGAGTTGGATCACAGAAAGAATTTTTTTAATTTTTTTTTACAATTTTTTTTCAAGTATTCCAAATTTTGTATGTTTTTTAATTTTTCAAATTTTATTTTTATCAAGTATTTCTAATTTATTTTAAAATTTTGTACTTTTTTGTAATTTTTTTGTCAATTTTATTTTTCCTTTATTAATCTCCCTTTTTAAATTCTTTTTTCTTCATTTTTTTGGTTTTTTATCTATTTATTTAGTTTTTTTTATTTTGGATTTAGTGATTTTTTATTGAGTTTTTGTTTTTTTAGAAACCTTCCATGTATCACTTTTTTATTTCTTTTTTAATTAGAAATCCACAATTATTTTTTATTTTTTTTAAATATCACTAAGACAAAGGGAGAGAGAGAGAGAGAGAGATAGAGAGAAAAGATGAGATTTCTTTATTTTTTTTAAATTTTTTTTTATGCAAACACAAACAAGTTAACACAAATTACCTAACGACCTAGATGTGGCCTAAACCTACAAAAAGGGTTTCACAAAATGACTAAAGTGAAATTTAAGTTCACCCTCAGTTTTTCCACTAGCCAAGTAAGGGGTGGGGTAGTGGGAGGCTCCCCCTACTTTCTTAGGGACCTAATTATGTCAAACCACTAGCCCGCTTAAGGTATTTACCGTCTGACCGTCTTACCTTAGGCACCTGTTTTCATAAGAGGGTAAACCCAAATAACATAAGAACCACAGTGTGATCCTAGGGCCAACGTCTACTGACTTTTATTTATGGCATAGGTCATGCAGATATGCAAGGGAAATGTGGTTTGTGGGATAAGGAAGGGTGATGAATTTCTCACCTTATGTTATTTAAAGGTAGTGCCCTTAGAATATTTTGAAATGAAATACACACCACAATTTCAAATAAGGAGTTCTTATGCAATATTCATGCCCGAATAGGATAAGTAGAACGTACCTTGCCCCTCGCCATCTTCAAAATGCAATGACAGGAATTAAACGAAGAAAAATTCTATGTTAAATGATGCATGACTTAAAACATGATGGGTGTGGTTTCTATTCTTGGAATGAACTTTTTTTAATTTTGGTGCAAGTATTTTTATTATTATTATTAATGAACCTATCTAGTCTGTAAAATTTTCTTTTGTTTTGAAGTTTTGATTTTTTTTTGAATTTTTAATAAGAGATAAATCTAAGAGACTATAAATAATAAAATAACAAAGATATGCAAATTTAGTACAACATGAAACTTAAAATGATGTTTTTATGTTTTCTGATTTTTTTTTAATTTTTTTTCAGAAATTGAAGAAACAGAACATGTTCTTACGTTTTTGCCCTTTAGCGACGCTTGACTGCTACAGTACCAGGCTTTCAGCGACGCTTCATTTTCTTAGAATTTCAGGTATGATTTTCCTCTTTCTTTGATTTTCTGATTTTTTTTCTTTTTCCTGCAAAATAAAAATAAAAAAATTATTATATAAGTATACACATCAAACACAAGAATATCCCAACATTCAAAAATTCCTCTCCTCGGCAACGGCGCAAAAATTTGATGTGCTCGGCACCTGTCGTTTAAAAATGCCGTGCCACACAAATTTAAAATTGTTAAAACCGCACTCACTCACTTAAATGATTTTTGGAAATACGAGTACAGTGATAAATACGGGTCGATCCCACGAGGAGAAAAATCTTTATAGATCAAGTTGGAAAATATCCTTATGTTTTGTAAACCAATTTTTATCTTTTGAGTGCGATTAACACTAAAATAAATTAAATTGTAACTTTGAATAAGAAGAGAAAAGTGAAGGAAATTTTAGCCAATGGATGAAGAATGCCGCCGTTTCCTCGTCGAGCCTTGGATGAAGATCACTCTGCCTTGAAAGTCGACGCCGTGAGATGACCAGAAGATGACTAACCGCTTTGGGTGTGTGAAGAAACCGTGAAGCAAGAGAGATGGATAGAAATAGGAAAAAAAATATGTTGAAAATATAACAGAATTATATTGAAAATAGGGGGTTGGAAGGAAGAGAATAACTTAAAATGTAGAGGGAATTAGAATAAGTGGAAGAAATGAAAGTTGTAGAGAATGAAAAGATGAATACGTTTTATAAAGAGTGCAAAGACAGAAAATGAGAGGAAGATAGTGAACAATATGAAATATCAAGATCTATCGGTGCGGATGAACAGTCAAAACGTTAAAGATAGAACAGTGAAAAGTTAATTATAACTCACAAATGAAGAAGCATTAGAAGAAGTAGTAGAAGAATAAAATCTTGATATATAAAAGAAGAACAACTTTCATGAAGAACTCAGAGTGAAAAGAGGATTGGAAAGGCTTTAAAACAGAAGAATACTAGAATGTATCACCTCGGATGAACAGTAATCACGTAGAACAGAACTTAGAAAGACGCAAAATAACTTTCAAACTAGAAGGAATTAAGGGAAATGATAGAAAAAGAAATTGGAGAACACTTAAAGATGAACAACTTTCGTAAAGATAGAAAAATTAAATGAAGATCAGAACAATAAGTAATGAGACTAAGAAAGGACTAAATGCTTAAACAAAATATTCATTATAACAACATCAACTTACAAAGTTTACATCAAAAGCTCTCAAAGCAACACCCTCTAACTCTCCTATGTAGCTCTACTAAGGCCAACAAGAATGAACTTCAAAAACTCAAAGCAACCCCTTACAACTCTTAGCAACTCCCTTCTAACAACTCCTCTTCATTCCCTCCTAACAACTCTCCCCCTTTTATAGGGTTAACACAACCCCATTCCCCATGTGAACATGTTGATATTTCTTACCTCTTTTGTTGAAAAACACAACCCATTACTGTTATTTTTGCTCAAAATTGTGTGCCAACATGTGTTGCACACTTTTACAATTTTTTATGATTTTTTTCTATTTTTCTTCCTCTTCTTTCTCTGCCTTTCTCTCTCTTTTTCTCTCTCTTTCTGGCCGCGTGCGCCGCCCGTGCACCGTGTTCCTTGCGCGTGGGCGCGGTGCGCCACAGCCTGCCGTGAGCCGCGTGCCTGCCGCGTGGGCGAGGTGCGCCGCCCTCCTCCTGCCTGCCGCATGCCTCCCGCGGTGGGCCCGCCTTCGCTGACGCGCCTGCAGGCGCGTTGACGCGCGCAGGAGAGGCGCGCTGACCACGCCTCTCCCGCCCCCCCCCCCCCCTCGTCGCCCGTGCCCGCTGCGAAGGCGGGGGGGGGGGGGGGCGTCCTCCTGCGAAACACACCCACACACACACACACACATATATTATATATATATATATATATATATTATGTATATTTATATATATTATGTATATATCTTATAAAAGCCCTAAAAATATCAAATAAATTTATTTTTTTTATTTTCTTTTTGAACAAGTCCATGGGCTTTTGGCCTTTATTATTATTTTATTATTTTCCTTTTTTATTTTTTTATATTTATTTCTTGTCGCTTCCCTCGTACCGAGTGCCTGCATAAATAAGTAAATATCGTTATTAAAATTATTTAATTTTAAAAAATTAAATATTTGACTCTAAATTAAAAGTAAGTGTGATACGTGTATATTTATTATTATTTAAGCTCATAAAAAATGTATATAACATGAATTAATATGTAAAAATATACACTTATCACACCCCCCAACTTACTCATTGCTAGTCTCTTAGTAATGCAAATAATTAAAATTTTTAGGACCAACAAGAGTTTAAAATATCCATGCCTCATTTCCAGATCATCGTTCATAAAATCTACTAAAGATTAGGAATCTGGAATCATTATCACATACTGGGCTTATGTAGGAAATTAAGGTATATGATTAAGAATTCTAATCAAAATTCAGTAGCACTTGTGCATGTGAAATATTAAGTCTACAGTGAAGATAATTGCGTCCCCCATTTGCTATTGCAAGTAAGTGTCTTTCAACTCTACACTTCTTAATCAGAGCATTAAGCATAATAGCTTTTTATCTGCCTTATTACGTTTGTCCCTTTTGGGATCTATATTTTTTTCTCTTCTCTTTTTTTTTTCTATACACACATGATGCTGTACTACCCTTCACTGTTTTACGCGAACCTCAACACGTCTTAGGTGAAGTAGGCCCGATTACACAGATCAAGGTTCCCTTTTCCTTTTGACGCGAACCTCAACACGTCTTAGGTGAAGTAGGCCCGGTTACTCAGAATCGGAGCATTTTTCATGGTATTTTTCTCAAAATAGATAACATGGCAGAAAGTTTATAAAAGATCTCTTCTTCAAGAAGTGCAGAATATCAGACAATATGTCTAAAATAATAGAAGGCTTGTCCTACTTGTTTCATTAGCGTGCAAAGTGATTTTCATTTTTCTAAAGTGCACCTGAACTTTAAAGAGATTCTTAAATAAGTTTTCCATGGCTACATTAAAGAAATTGTCCATCATCCTTTTCCCTAATCTTTTCTATTCTAGAATCGCTTTCAATAGAAGCATGAATCATGAAACTCAAAATGGGTTTATTGTGGCGATTTCCCAATTTATTTTTTTTTAATTTTTTTTAAAATGAGGGTATATGATGTGTTGTTATAAAAAAGGTTATATGAATGTAACATGTGCAACATGATTTTCGTCCCCCCAGCTTAAATGACATTGTCCTCAATGGCATGAACAATAGAGAATAATGAACAATGTAGACATGAAATTTGTGAAGGAACGGTACAACCTGACGGAAGTGAACTTCGACGGGCATCCTTGCTGACTAAAGGAGGTACTTGACTTTGAAAATTAGGGCAACAATGTAAGCAACCATCTCTCTCTCCCCAACTTATCTTTTATTCACGCCTGCAAAATAAAAATTCAAACACAAGAAAAACTTGAGTTGTCTCCCAAGAAGCCATTTATTAGCACACAAAGAAATCATAAATATTAGGTTGCCTCCCAAAAAGCGCTAAGTTATACGTCTTCAGCCAGACGCAATGTACCTCATTAACCAACGGGTGGCATTCAGAATGAGCCACCATGTGATCTTATCTTCCTTCAAATTCCAGCCCTCATACCAGTGGAAGACAAGAGGAAGTATGTACGGTTTGGGGCCAGAAATATGTGGGTCTCGCACATTATTGATTTTAACATTAACCATGAGCCAGTTTTCATCTTTAGGGATCCAAAAACGATCAATGGCCAATAAATTGTCAAGATCAAGGTAGAACCCTTGCACCATATCAATCTATTGGGCCCCTTCACCGATATCGTCCCTCCTGACTAACCCTTTAGTGACTACTTCCTCTATTGGAACTTGGTTAGGCACTTGTGGCTTATGAATAAGATTGTCATTAATAGCCACATTCCTCTCAGTAATAGCCTCATGAACATTAAAGGCATTGATCAACTTATCTTTCTGAGAGGAAGTCAAATCAAAGGTGAATGTGGTTGGCACAACCCCCTTGCGTCCTAGCATGTCAAATTGGAGAGGCTGTACTACCAGAGGAATCAATTTATAAGGAAGAGTGAGCCCAGAATCTAATTGATCCAATGACTCAAACATTGTGGGATAGCGTTCAGGGGTAAGATCAAATGTGAAATGTTTGAATATGACCCCGTCATCAAACTCATCACCCAATGGAAGATTATCAATCAAATGTTCCAATAATAAAGTGGGAAGATCAAATGTAAATGTTTCCAACTCGGTCCCTTCATCATAGGTAAGATCAAAAATAAATTTCTCCATTAGGACTCGTTCATCACACTCATCAAGAGAAGGAGGATATTCAAAATTCATTTTCCTTAAATCAACAAGATTATTTACCAGATAACAGTCCTCCTTGTTATGTATATCCTCGATTGAGTTGTTTGGGTCACTATTCTTCACAGTGATATTCTCAATCTCAAAATATTCATAGAATGAGGTGATGATATAAATATGATCAACATTAGCCTTGAAGCCACCACCTTCTTCCTTCCCTTCCTTTATCATGGTATTACGTGCGCACTCCCCCTCACTCCCAATAGTGATATCTTGAGCCAAAATGACAGGCAGAAGATCATCATCATCATCATCATTCACATATGGAGGGGGTTGGTTGAATAGTGAAGGAGGGTCATGATAAGTAGATTGAGAGTACATGATTTGAGGTTCAAAGCAGTGGCCCGGTGAATCACCCTTATTATCAATGTTTATTCTGAAGTTTGGGTGAGATGAGTTGGGCGGAGGTTGAGTACACATGGGCCGCTCGTGGGCTGCTTGGGATGAAAGTTTAGACAGATGAGCTTGAAATGTTGGATCCATCCAAGGTAAATTTGGGTGAGTACTCCAGCCAAGATTATAATCATCTGAAAATGTAGCATCCTTGAGCTGAGAGAACCCTAGGGCATATTGAACTTGAGCTTGGATGACCAGTGGGAGTTGGGCTATAGTAGGACACTGACTCACATGGTGAGTGAGGCTGGCACAGAATTCACAGACTTCCATGAAAGTGTGGATTGGATTTTTAGCCTGTTTGACATGTCCTACGGATTGTTGATGAGATGAAATGGAGGCACGATTTATTGAATTTTCACTCAAAATTTCAAACAAATCATATGCAACATCTTCACATTTGCTCATAAATGCCCCTCCGCAATATATGTCCACCATTTGCCTATCAAAATCGGATAACCCCTCATAAAAGGCAAATATAATTTGCCATTTGGGCAACCCATGGTGTGGACATTGACTTACTAGATCCTTCAGTCTCTCCCAAGAATCATTAATTTGCTCTCCCGGACGTTGAGTAAATCCTATAATCGGCCTTCCCATCATGTTGGTCCGGACTATGGGGTAAATTTTTTTTCAAAAATTCTAACTGCATATCTTCCCAAGTCCTGATAGTCTTTCCAAAACTCCTTAACCAACATTTGGCTTTGTCTTTCAATGAGAATGGAAATAAGATCAATTTCAGGGCATCATCAATAAAATTTTGAATTTTGATCAGGGAGTAAACTTCTAGAAAATCATCTAGATGCCTATAAGGACTTTCATTGAGATTCCCATAAAAAGATGGGAGCATCTGCATGAGACTAGGGTGAATCTCATATTGATCAACGAGAATGTCAGGGAGTTGAATACAGGTTGAGGATTTATAAGTAGAAGGAATAAAGTGCTCCTTCATAGGCGTAGGTTTCCCTCCAAGATGAATGGCCATAAAAAATGAGTTGGATCACAGAAAGAATTTTTTTAATTTTTTTTTACAATTTTTTTTTCAAGTATTCCAAATTTTGTATGTTTTTTAATTTTTCAAATTTTATTTTTATCAAGTATTTCTAATTTATTTTAAAATTTTGTACTTTTTTGTAATTTTTTTGTCAATTTTATTTTTCCTTTATTAATCTCCCTTTTTAAATTCTTTTTTCTTCATTTTTTTGGTTTTTTATCTATTTATTTAGTTTTTTTTATTTTGGATTTAGTGATTTTTTATTGAGTTTTTGTTTTTTTAGAAACCTTCCATGTATCACTTTTTTATTTCTTTTTTAATTAGAAATCCACAATTATTTTTTATTTTTTTTAAATATCACTAAGACAAAGGGAGAGAGAGAGAGAGAGAGATAGAGAGAAAAGATGAGATTTCTTTATTTTTTTTAAATTTTTTTTTATGCAAACACAAACAAGTTAACACAAATTACCTAACGACCTAGATGTGGCCTAAACCTACAAAAAGGGTTTCACAAAATGACTAAAGTGAAATTTAAGTTCACCCTCAGTTTTTCCACTAGCCAAGTAAGGGGTGGGGTAGTGGGAGGCTCCCCCTACTTTCTTAGGGACCTAATTATGTCAAACCACTAGCCCGCTTAAGGTATTTACCGTCTGACCGTCTTACCTTAGGCACCTGTTTTCATAAGAGGGTAAACCCAAATAACATAAGAACCACAGTGTGATCCTAGGGCCAACGTCTACTGACTTTTATTTATGGCATAGGTCATGCAGATATGCAAGGGAAATGTGGTTTGTGGGATAAGGAAGGGTGATGAATTTCTCACCTTATGTTATTTAAAGGTAGTGCCCTTAGAATATTTTGAAATGAAATACACACCACAATTTCAAATAAGGAGTTCTTATGCAATATTCATGCCCGAATAGGATAAGTAGAACGTACCTTGCCCCTCGCCATCTTCAAAATGCAATGACAGGAATTAAACGAAGAAAAATTCTATGTTAAATGATGCATGACTTAAAACATGATGGGTGTGGTTTCTATTCTTGGAATGAACTTTTTTTAATTTTGGTGCAAGTATTTTTATTATTATTATTAATGAACCTATCTAGTCTGTAAAATTTTCTTTTGTTTTGAAGTTTTGATTTTTTTTTGAATTTTTAATAAGAGATAAATCTAAGAGACTATAAATAATAAAATAACAAAGATATGCAAATTTAGTACAACATGAAACTTAAAATGATGTTTTTATGTTTTCTGATTTTTTTTAATTTTTTTTCAGAAATTGAAGAAACAGAACATGTTCTTACGTTTTTGCCCTTTAGCGACGCTTGACTGCTACAGTACCAGGCTTTCAGCGACGCTTCATTTTCTTAGAATTTCAGGTATGATTTTCCTCTTTCTTTGATTTTCTGATTTTTTTTCTTTTTCCTGCAAAATAAAAATAAAAAAATTATTATATAAGTATACACATCAAACACAAGAATATCCCAACATTCAAAAATTCCTCTCCTCGGCAACGGCGCAAAAATTTGATGTGCTCGGCACCTGTCGTTTAAAAATGCCGTGCCACACAAATTTTAAAATTGTTAAAACCGCACTCACTCACTTAAATGATTTTTGGAAATACGAGTACAGTGATAAATACGGGTCGATCCCACGAGGAGAAAAATCTTTATAGATCAAGTTGGAAAATATCCTTATGTTTTGTAAACCAATTTTTATCTTTTGAGTGCGATTAACACTAAAATAAATTAAATTGTAACTTTGAATAAGAAGAGAAAAGTGAAGGAAATTTTAGCCAATGGATGAAGAATGCCGCCGTTTCCTCGTCGAGCCTTGGATGAAGATCACTCTGCCTTGAAAGTCGACGCCGTGAGATGACCAGAAGATGACTAACCGCTTTGGGTGTGTGAAGAAACCGTGAAGCAAGAGAGATGGATAGAAATAGGAAAAAAAATATGTTGAAAATATAACAGAATTATATTGAAAATAGGGGGTTGGAAGGAAGAGAATAACTTAAAATGTAGAGGGAATTAGAATAAGTGGAAGAAATGAAAGTTGTAGAGAATGAAAAGATGAATACGTTTTATAAAGAGTGCAAAGACAGAAAATGAGAGGAAGATAGTGAACAATATGAAATATCAAGATCTATCGGTGCGGATGAACAGTCAAAACGTTAAAGATAGAACAGTGAAAAGTTAATTATAACTCACAAATGAAGAAGCATTAGAAGAAGTAGTAGAAGAATAAAATCTTGATATATAAAAGAAGAACAACTTTCATGAAGAACTCAGAGTGAAAAGAGAATTGGAAAGGCTTTAAAACAGAAGAATACTAGAATGTATCACCTCGGATGAACAGTAATCACGTAGAACAGAACTTAGAAAGACGCAAAATAACTTTCAAACTAGAAGGAATTAAGGGAAATGATAGAAAAAGAAATTGGAGAACACTTAAAGATGAACAACTTTCGTAAAGATAGAAAAATTAAATGAAGATCAGAACAATAAGTAATGAGACTAAGAAAGGACTAAATGCTTAAACAAAATATTCATTATAACAACATCAACTTACAAAGTTTACATCAAAAGCTCTCAAAGCAACACCCTCTAACTCTCCTATGTAGCTCTACTAAGGCCAACAAGAATGAACTTCAAAAACTCAAAGCAACCCCTTACAACTCTTAGCAACTCCCTTCTAACAACTCCTCTTCATTCCCTCCTAACAACTCTCCCCCTTTTATAGGGTTAACACAACCCCATTCCCCATGTGAACATGTTGATATTTCTTACCTCTTTTGTTGAAAAACACAACCCATTACTGTTATTTTTGGCTCAAAATTGTGTGCCAACATGTGTTGCACACTTTTACAATTTTTTATGATTTTTTTCTATTTTTCTTCCTCTTCTTTCTCTGCCTTTCTCTCTCTTTTTCTCTCTCTTTCTGGCCGCGTGCGCCGCCCGTGCACCGTGTTCCTTGCGCGTGGGCGCGGTGCGCCACAGCCTGCCGTGAGCCGCGTGCCTGCCGCGTGGGCGAGGTGCGCCGCCCTCCTCCTGCCTGCCGCATGCCTCCCGCGGTGGGCCCGCCTTCGCTGACGCGCCTGCAGGCGCGTTGACGCGCGCAGGAGAGGCGCGCTGACCACGCCTCTCCCGCCCCCCCCCCCCCCTCGTCGCCCGTGCCCGCTGCGAAGG
Source organism: Amorphophallus konjac (assembly GCA_022559845.1). NCBI lineage: Eukaryota > Viridiplantae > Streptophyta > Magnoliopsida > Alismatales > Araceae > Amorphophallus > Amorphophallus konjac. The sequence continues at coordinate 254,539,581 of CM040121.1, forward strand.
CGGGGGGGGGGGGGGCGTCCTCCTGCGAAACACACCCACACACACACACACACATATATTATATATATATATATATATATTATGTATATTTATATATATTATGTATATATCTTATAAAAGCCCTAAAAATATCAAATAAATTTATTTTTTTTATTTTCTTTTTGAACAAGTCCATGGGCTTTTGGCCTTTATTATTATTTTATTATTTTCCTTTTTTATTTTTTTATATTTATTTCTTGTCGCTTCCCTCGTACCGAGTGCCTGCATAAATAAGTAAATATCGTTATTAAAATTATTTAATTTTAGAAAATTAAATATTTGACTCTAAATTAAAAGTAAGTGTGATACATGTATATTTATTATTATTGAAGCTCATAAAAATGTGTATAACATGAATTAATATGTAAAAATACACACTTATCAAAGACCCTCCTATGAACACCCAGGCAACAGTTGCAGTAAAGTAGCAATAGTACACGATCGTGGAGGAAGAAGAGGGGAGAAGACCTTCTTCCATTCATAGCAGCAGCAGGTCGATGTCAATGAACATCAGCATGGATGTTCCCGTCGATTGCTTGGGGCTTATTTATAGGGATACAGTTCTTTGAACGCCTAAGAATCCTAGTGGGAACTGTGCTTCCCTCGTGAGAGTCCTAACTGTTCTAGAGTTTCTTGCTAATCTAATTCCCTACCATGATCAAAGTTGCCAACCCGTTTAAGCTGAGAAACCCTAAGGTTCATGCAAGGTTCGAACATGGTAACGATTTGGGCTTTTGAAATCAACTCATATCATGTGTATATATGTGTACATATCCCATTATTCCTTAAACGTGGGATTGGCCATGGGCCTTTTATTGTTATTAAGGCCCATATATATATATATAAGGGTTAAGGCTCTTTTTATTCTTAGACTGAACTCACCAACGTGAGGCCCATATATATTTAAGGTTTTTTAATGTGTAAAGGTTGAGGGCCCATAAGTGATGTTTGTGAGTTGGGATTTTATATTTTATTTGATTTGGGCTCTTGTCTTATTCATTAAGAGAATTTAATTTCTTTAGTAAAATTTGCATTCCCTATATTTTTATCCGAGGTGCTACACCCCTAGACTCCTCGAATGATGGTCTCGCCGATTAAGATTTATCCTGATGACAATGCCGTCATGCCAAGCTTAGGCTCCCAATTGCTTCCGACTGCAAAGATACACCTAAAAAGTGTTCAAGGTAAATGATTTGCCCGGCCTAGGTCTATTTCCTCACAACTCTAGATGATATATGATGGAACACCTTGGAACCCTAATAGCCAATCACACGACGCTGACCCGGAATCAGACGCCGTCGCACTGACATGTAACGCGTATGCATTGACCTAAGCCCGAGGTTGATAAAAGAAGAACTAAAAGTAGATGAGAATATTGACATACCAGAAACATGGAGATTTCTTGTAGCAAAGGCTTTTGTGCTTTTGGGGTAGACAATCATATAGTGTGTTTTTGAAAAATGGCTACTGTTGTGCCCCTAGTTTTGATGATGACAACCATGAGATTTGGTATTAAGCTCAACAGGCATGATGATTTAGATAATCTATGTTTGAATTTAATTTGCATAATGAAATGGGCTCATTAGCATATATACATATATTTGGTTATCTGAATTGCAAGGAGCACACGGCGTCCACGCAAGGTGCTCAAGGCGTCCACGCCTCAGCTCAATAAGTTAGAAGAATAAGTCACTAATGTAGCTTAGTGCGTTAACGCTACAAGGGCACAGCGCCAACGCATCAGTTCATGATCAGAGGAAAGTCGGCTCTGGGTCAGCTTAGTGAGTTGACGCAGGGTCTTCATGCGTCAACGCTTCCAACCATTACAGTCTTACATGTTATGCAACTATGCGTTAACCTCTCAGTCACACAAGGTTGACGCCATCTGGGCTTCTTCACATGTATATTGGTGGACCCTAGCAAATGGATAAATTAAATGCCACATCAGCAAAAAGTGCACGCGCCTCTTCTCCTTCGCGATTCCAGAAGCATCTGGGAGAGAACAATCATTGGGGCCAACCAGGAAATCTGATTGGGGCCCACAAGGGAATATTCATGTGTGTGAGGGGGAAAGCCGCGGGAAAAACTTACAGAGGTGGCAGTCGAAGGTAGCAGTGAAAAGGAGTGCTGCAGCCGAAGATCGGAGAATCATCTTCCTTTTGGTGCTGCTTCGTCCACGAACAAGAGGAGGAAGAGCTTTAGAATTCCATCATTAAGGATAGAAGGGACATCAAGAGTGCAGCATCGTGAGCCCTTCTACATCCCATTATCAAGGAAGAGGAAGCTTGCTGATTAAGAGTTTCATCCTTCAGATCTTTGAGTTTGAGATCTCTGATTTGTATCTGAAACTCTTTCAATTTTCTATTTTCTATTTTATGTTTTGTAGTTTATTTTGAACTCTATTACTGCTATTCTCCCTCGTACTAGTGATTGTAGAGGGAGGTTTCTTGATCAAGCGGGCTGTGCTTGGATCAAGGAGTTTGGAGTTTCACCCATAAGATGTTTGTCAGTGGGTAAGAGGATTGGTTCCTCTTGTAAGCCAAGCTGTAGGGCTCAGCGGTTGTGAGGAGTTGTTCCTCTGTTTAGCTAAGCTGTATGGCTCAGCAGGAATCCACACTGATTCAGTGAGGGATGGACGTAGGTTTCCATAGGGAGATCGAACCACCTTAAAAACCTAGTGTTCATCTGTGGTTTGCTCTCCTCTGTGTGGTTTGTTTGTCGCTAGATGCTTGAATAGGTCCGACTGCTTCATTATCTCATTCTGCGTTCTTACTTAGAAATAGCTTACTCAAAGAATTGGTTGATATTGCTCTATCAATTTTAAAAAGGGTCAACCTATTCATCCCCTCTGTAAGGCCCGTGCCTTAATGGATCCTTAATGGATTTTGTTCTAGTATTTGTTCTGGAATTTCTGGTTTTTTTCTAGATTTTTAGGAATTTTCCTGGTATTTTTCCAGATTTATTTGGAGCTTTGAGGGTTATTAGAAATTAATAATATTTTAATATATATAATAATTATATTATATATATTTTATTTTTATTTTTTTTCTCTTTTAATCCCTCACCCTCACTCTCTCTCTCTCTCCCTCGTCGATCTCACCTCACTCTCCCTCACGCTCTTTCTCTCTAGCCGATCGCCTCTCCCCCTCTCTCTTGGGATTCGGGCGAGACGACGTCGGTTCGAGGCGTGGTTGGCGCCGTTGGATTCCTCGCGTCGAGATGAATGCGTGGGTACCCATCTCGACGTGGTTTGGTGATCGTGGGAGCGAGGTGGAGCTTGAAGGCCCGGTGAGCCTACCTCCTTGCATGCGGCCATTTCGTCGGTTTCGGCTCGCAAAAGGTAGGGGGATGGAATCCTGATCTTACTAGGATCATTTCCTATAGCTCGTTCTTTCGATTAGAGCCCCGTAGCATGCATAATGGTTATTTTTCCTATTTGTGGGGTTTTGGCTAAATTCTTGAGTTTAATGCTTTATGGGCTTTGCATGTGATGTATCTAGGTGTTATATTGTTGCTTGAGTTGCATGGTTTGACAGGAAAGCAGGTTTTTCGTCGATACCCAATGATTTTTATCGTCCGGGAGGGCTTCGGTTTTCAAATCGAACCCGCCCGTGATCCAGGTGATGTGACGGTCCTGCCAGGAACCGTCACACGCCTGACGGTCCTTAGTGGACGCGTCATTTCCAAACAACGGCTCGTTGAGGGTGCGTTATTTGGAGAGTAACGGTGGGATCCCCATCCGTTACTCGTCTTGCTTTTTACGTTGACCAGGTCAGGCGGTTAGCCCGACGGCCAGTCGGCCGGCCGTCGCTTCCGTCCGACGTGCCTGGGCGAGCGCGTCGCTTCGCCTGCATCTGATTTCGAACGCTGTATGTTGGTTTTTGGCCTCGGGTGGATGTAACGGCGGTAACCCAACGCATTGCATCGATGTAACGCACAGGGCCCCTACTGTCACACTCCCTTTTGGGCCTTTTGAACTGGAACTCAGGCGGGAGTGACGGACGGAGATAGATGCGTCGTTCTTGGTGTAACGCGCTAGCCTCCGACCGTTACTTTCATGTAGCGCGTGGGCATCTGACCGCCGCTTGCTTGTTGGGTTTAATAAGTTGCCAACCCATTTGTTATGCGTTCCTTTACGTAACTGTGCCATGTTTATGTTGTTTCACTATTCGATGGCAGGTTTCTTATACCAATAGAGTAGCTTTTCTTTCCATGTAATGGAGCCACTGTTGTTGCCCTAGGTCCGTTGAGTACCGACCCGCTTGAGGATAGCGGAGGGGTGTTTCCCATACACGGTTTGTAAGCTAGTCCCGTGGGCTCCCAGCCAATGGTAGCGTCCTACCAAGGGAGAAAACTAGCTAGAGGGCCTGGCTCAGGCTAGAGTCAGTGTGTGCACACGTGGTCGCAGACTGTGGACTGACACCGACGGGTGCCACTCCGACTGGTCACTTGATTTGGTACTGTTTACGCGCTCAGCTTGTCGCTTTGTTGACTGCGAGTGCTTGAGACGCAGTGTAAGTCGTCAGTGGACGCTTCTGGTTTCTGCTCCAGTGGTTTTCTTTCCTTATTGTTTGGATTAGTTAAGGCTCATTCTATTTTGGTAGATTTAGTTTTAGTCGCTTGCATTTATTTAGCTTTGGCATGTGTTAGCTGTTCTACTTGCTTAGTTAGAGTTTACAGCTTTGCTTGAGTAGTTTTCAGGCCATTGCCTGTTATTTTAATTAAATGCATGCTCTAATTACTTTTATTTATGCATGAATACTTGTTTAGTGCAAGGTAGGGATCCGCGTGACCCCTACTGAGTTTGGCTGTGACTCACCCTTCTCCTTTCAGGTGAGCCGCGCCCGTCGTCTCCCGGTGCTTCGTGAGATGTTTCGGAGACCGGTTCTAGCTGCCAGCTTTAGTCGAGCCACCTTTTGAGGCTTTTGTTGTACTTTTACCGGAGTATGCCCCGTGTAGTTGCACCCTTGTGGACTAGTACTTTTGTTTATCTGGACTAGTATAAATATATCACTCTGGTTATTTTGAATTGCTTCTGCACTTTTGTCAATTTTATTACTTAATTGTAATCTACGCGTTCCAAATTGCAGTTCGTTATACATTCCCTCGACATAACCTTACTAACCCTTCAGGGGCCTCATCAGCCTCTTGGGTGGCTTCCCCAGTTCTTGGTATCGGTGTATCGATGTTATCGGTATATTGGTATCCTGAACTCTGGGTCGTTACAGTTGGTATCAGAGCTATTGTTTGAGGAATCGTATAAGGAATTGAAATTTGTGTTTGTCCAGAGCTAGTCCTGTGCCGTCTATTGCTGGCTTAGGGTGTTTTCTGTATGATTGATGGATTTTATTGTTGTTTTATGATCTCGGCAGAGTAATTATGCCGCCTCATCGAGGAAGACCTCCTCGAGTTCCTCGTGCTCCTCGAGATGCGCCCAGGGAAGATAGTGGTTCTGCACCTCCTCCTGCAGTTCCTGCTGTTCCCGTTGCACCAGTTGCTCCTCCTCCAGCGCCGATTGTTGCTCCTCAGGTTGAAGCGCCTGGCAGTCGAGGCAAGGCTTTGAAAGAATTCCTGATGTTTAATCCGCCTCCTTTCGATGGTCAAGCTGATCCAGAGGTTGTGAGGCAATGGCTGGATGCTATCGAGCGTGTTTTTGTTTCGATGGAATGTGCTGAAGATGAGAAAGTTATGCTTACCGCTTTTCAACTCCAGGGTACGGCCATTACGTGGTGGAAAGCCGAGTGGCAGATCGCTTTTCATTCAAGACCTCTTCGGTAGATCACATGGGCAGAGTTTGTTGCTGCTTTTGAGCGCGCCTACACTCCTGCCTGTTTACAAATGGCAAAGATGTATCAATTCATGGAGCTGACTCAAGGTAGTATGACTGTGCTTCAGTATCGGAATAAGTTTATGGAATTGGGTCAGTATGCGCCCCATGTGCTGGCTAGTGAAGCTTTGAAGACACAACAATTTTTGGGAGGTTTGAGGCCAGAATTGAAGATTGTTGTGCCCCTGTGTGGTTTTGATGATGGCTGACACACCATGAGTCACACTGAGGTGTGCTAATTAATTTAGATGACTGTTTGACTGCTTAAATATCTGATTGTTTGCTTGAATAGCTAATTCATGAATATGGATAGATTGGGTTAACGTAGTGGCTAATTGTTCATGTAGTGCGTTGAAACAGTTGGAGATTGGGTTGACGCATTGGCTGTCTGTTCACTAGCTGCGTTGACGCTACAAGGACACTACGTTGATGCAGTAGTTGCTGGTTTACTTGCTGCGTTGACGCAGTGGAACAGCTGGGTTGACGCCATGCTGCTTTGTCTACTTTTTGTTGCTCTAAAGTCTATACATCGTCCAGTGTATTGCTGCATGCCATTAAGTCTGTATAGAGTCTTTGCATGTTGTGCCTCTCACAAAGTCTCTACATCGCATTTGGGAATCAAAGTATGTACATTGGCAGCAGAATTGCATCAAGTCTATACACTGCCTTTGTTTCAAAGTCGATACATTATCTTTGTTTCAAAGTCTATACATTGCTGCTTTGGCCAACTCTGTACATCCGTTTGCCTGACTCATGTTTCAAAGTCTACACATTCATTGTTAAGGCAAGTCTATACACTGGCTCATGGTCTTCAAGTCGATACAGAGTCTTCATCTTGTGAAGTCTGTACAGCGTCCGTTGTCTAGAGTTCTTGAAGTCTGTACATCGGACTGTTTCAGCAAGTCTGTACATCCGACTGTTTCAGCTTGCAATCAAGTATGTACAATGGACTGTGCTTCGCAAAGTCTATACAATCCTCACTTTTACCTACGTTCGAAGCAAAGTCTATACACTGGCATTGGTCTTCAAAGTCTGTACATCCATTTCTTTGAAGTCTATACTTTGGCCTAGCGCTTGCAAAGTCTATACATTGGCCAAGTATGTACAAAGTCCTTTGCATCGTGTGCATTCATCACAAAGTCTATACACTCGTCTTTGAGCATCAAAGTCTGTTCAGCCTGTCTGTCTTCATGGGTTTTGTGCTTTTAGTGCGTTGACGCACTTGGCTGACTGCCGAGACGCAATTGTGCGTCTTTCGCTTTCTATCTTGTTCACTGCATCGACACTAACACAGGATGCGTTGACGCATTGGCCAATTGCCAAGGGCATGAGCATCTCGCTTGAGGAGCTGAGGCGACGCTGCACGATGGAAGCGTTGACGCCTTGGGCTGATGTCCTCACGAAGTCTGTACACTCAGTTAAACTTTCAAGTCTATACATCATCTGATACTGTTATTCAACTGATTATCTGACAGGTTTAATGGATGAGGCCATCAAGACTTGCACGTGATCCTAGAGGCTGAAATGCTGACACGTGGACCACTGAAGCTTGGGCGGGAATCGAAAAGAGCATAAGCCCTAGCTGCCTGCTGCTGGTATATATATGGAGTCTCCTCCATCGACTGAGAGTGATCGAAATGCAGAGAGTGCCTCCACGATATAGAGAATAGAGAAGAAGAAGAAGAAAAGAAGTGAGAAGAAGGAGAAGGCAGAAGAAGTGAGAAGAAGAAGAAGAAAGAAAGAAGAAGAAGTAGAAAAGAGAGTTCGTGCTGGGAGAAAGAGAGAAGCAGAAGAAGAAGTTCTTGCTGGACCGTGGATCAAATCCAGGCCAGCCAGCTCCTACGAGAGCCACATTTGATTTTATCTTTTCAGCTTTCTGTTGCTATATTTTTGTTTTTCCTTTGAACTATTCACTTGCTGTTCTTCCGATCCTCTAGTGTGAGGTCGGGTTCCCTCCGGTGTGGAGGAAGAGAGACTTGCGTCTCTGGTTGCCTTTGACTGGGTGTCATTGGTTGTTTCCCTCCGGTTGGGAGGAAGAGAGGTCCGAGACCTCTAGTTTGCAGGTGAGTTGGTGTCACTTGTGTTTCCCTCTGGGTTTCAGAGGAAGAGAGACTTGGGTCTCTAGGTTCCCCTCCGGTTTGGAGGAAGGGAGGTTTGGTCCTCCGGTTCTGGGCTTGTGGGTAGAAAGTCCAGGGGTTCCCTCCGGGTCTGGAGGAAGAGAGACCGTGTGTCTCTGGTTTCCAAGTGGCTGGGAGTCACTTGGGGTGTCCCTCCGGTTGGGAGGAAGAGGGGAGGTTGTTCCCCTGGTCAAGCTGTTTGGCAGCATTTGTTGTAGACTGAGTCTGCTGTGCTAGTGTTACTAGTGAAAGCCTCACTCCGGTTGGGAGTGAGGGGTGAACGTAGGTCTTTGGACCGAACCACCTAAAAATCCTTGTGCAGTGGTTTGTTAGATTGCCTGCTTCTGCTAGATGCATGCTAGGACCGTGATTTAATTGATTATCTATATCCTAGAGTTTAATTGAGTTTGCATATCTTATGTCTGATCAATTGTCCACTGATCTTGTTGTTATCATCTCATGCTAATTTTAAATTGGATAGAATTCTTTGGAAGATCCATTCACCCCCCCTCTAGATCTGTGTTTATCAATCGCACCTAGCTAACAATTGGTATCAGAGCGGTTCTCTGATTGATCAGATCCAACGATCTACAGAGGATCCTGTTGTCTCTTGGTGCATTTCTATTTCTACCTTTTGTTGCATTAATCTAGTTGCCGATTTATTCATCGGGTTCTCCACCGGTTTTCAATGGCTCTAACTTTAACTCATGGATTAGCAGTCTTCACAATTATGTGAAAATGATTAATCCGGATCTGTGGAAGTTAATTTCACAAGGTCCCCACAGATTGCCAAAGGAAAAGTCCAAATGGACTAAAAGTCACAAGTCAAAATATGGAGAAAATCAAAAAGCCTTTAACCTGATGGGAGCAGCTACTGACAAGGCTCTACATTCTTGTTTTTATGACTACAGGTCCGCTAAGGACATTCTGGATCAGCTGAAGCTAGCTCAGAGGATGAATGAGAACAACTGCATGATGGCTGACGAGAGAAACCATAGTAGTGATCAAGAGGAATTCCAAGATGCTGAAGAGGTAATCATCCCCTTCTCTAGCTTCACTTTAGATGACTGGGTAGATGCCTATGCTGATCTATTACACTCCCATGAAAAAATGAGTAAGAGGTATAGAAGACTGAAAAAGAAGCTGGAAAAACTAGGAGGTGAAAATCTTGAAACTCTGAAAACTGAAAATGAAATATTTAGAACACAGATAACAGAGTTTGATTCTATTAGTTCAGACTTAGATCATTTCAAATCTGAAAAATAATCTCTTATGAAACAAGTTGATCTACACAAAAAGGAGAGTCAGGAGCTTGTTTGTGAAATTGCTGAACTAAAGGAAAGGCTTAGCTTAGTTGATCAGGCTCACAACAATGATATTATTCAAAATGAAAAATTGGTGAGAGAATTAGAATGTGTCAACTCTGAATTGGAAAAAATGAAATCTGCAAATGAAATACTCAATAATCAGCTCAAGGAATTTGAACTCAAATCAATAAATCTTGAAAAAGAAAATAGATTGATTTCTGAAAAAATAGAGGCTGATAGAGTAACAAATTCAGAGATTCAGAAAAATCTTGACAAACTTCAATCTGAAAAACAATAGGAAATGTTTCATGAATGTCAGTCTCTCACAGATGAATGGGTGCTTGATGTTGATCTCCTAGAGCAGAACAGTAAACTGAAAGAGGAAATCAATGAGTTGAAACATCTAAACACCCAGCTGACAGATAGGCTAATGACAATGGAAAAAGGCAAGTGTGTGAGTGTGGATAATTTTGATAGGTTGATGAATGCTGAACAAGAAATTGAGAGTCTGAAAATCATCAACTTAATGTTAAATGGAAATGTCAGTTGCAGTGAACGGAAAATAGCTGGATATGAGCTTACTATCACATCCCTTCAATAAGAAGTTGATGATCTTTATAAGTCCCTATCTGAAGCTGACAATGAAACAAAACTAAAACAGGAAGTTGAAAAACTCAAAAATCTGAATGATGCCTTGCATCAACAAGTCATTTCCTGTGAAACAGATCTGTCCAAATATGAAGCTAATATTTATGGCTTGAATTCTGAGATTAAAGATTTAAAAAATTCTCTATCAAAATTTGTCAAAGGAAAGGACAATCTGAATAAGCTTCTTGGAAAGAGTGATAACTTTGAGAGAAAGGGACTGGGCTATAGTCCGACAAATAAAAGGAGTAATGGGAATGAAACATCTACTATTTTTGTCAAAGCTACCAATCAGAACACAACCTCTGCTCCTTCTGTCTTCCAATTCACTGCACAAAAATCCACTGTGAAACCCAAAAATGTGGAACAAAGTCAAAAATTGAAAAATGATGAAAATTCATAGAAAAAAGAAAAACTCAAAACTGTGGAACAAAATCAAAAATTGAAAAAGGGTGAAACTTCACAGAAGAAGGATAAAGACATTCCTGTTACTATAAAGAAGGCTACACACAATTCACATGATCTCTCACACACTCATATTAAAAAGGGGTCATGTTATTATTGTGGGAAAGGAGGTCACATAATGGAAGATTACAGATTGATGTTAAAGGATGAGCATACTAGTGGAACTTTACATTCAAGAAATCTTTCTGATAGAAACCATGCTGCTAGGAAGCCTGATGCTTCATGTTATTATTGTGGGAAGCATGGTCATCTTATGAATGATTGTTTTATCATGAAAGAAGACAATAAACTACATGCCAGGTCTTCCATGCACTTTCATGATCCATATGGATCTAAACACAATTCTAGTCAGCACATTGTGTGCTTCAACTGCAATAAGCCTGGGCACAAGACTGCTGAGTGCTGGTTTAGATCTACTTGGGGTAAAAATGATTTTCATAGAAGAAATTCTTTTGCTTGCTCTCACTGTGGGAAGAATGGCCATACAGTCAAGAACTGTTGGCATGTTCAGAAGAACACTGTTAACCCCTATGTGTCAAATTCTCTGCAAAACCATTTGCAAGATTTTCATGCTATAACTGTGGGAAGCAAGGTCACAAATCTTCTGAATGTTGGCTGGTTAGGAATAAGAACCAAACTGTTCATGCATATAACAGAAAATCTTATGAATATGTTTATAAACCTTATTCTACTGTTACTATGCATCATAAAAACCAGAAACCAGTCACGTCATGTAGATATTGTGGGAAGTTTGGTCACTCTATGAAAAATTACTATCTGATGGATCATGGTGACCATATTGCTATGAATTTTCTTAGATCACCTGTAAGGGCTAACGCAGGACCCAAAGCTGCTTGGGTCCCTGCAGGATCAAGATGATCAAATACTTTGCAGGTGTGCCTTGGACTGAGGAATAAAGAGGGGTAAATTAAACCAAGGCACCCAAGATGATAAAGCCCCATTCAGGTAAATTCTGAAAACTTTGTATTCTGATTTGTGTGATCTGAATGCACTGCATATCATGATAATTCTTTTGCGCATTGTCTAACTGAAACTAATTGGAAAAATCTGAAATGCTCATGAAAATGATTGAGTTTATTTCTAAATGCATTGCACACAAATGCCATGATGAATGATATGCCAAACTTCTTGTATGTTGAATTGCACTATCATGCATGACCACCATGGTATATCTAATAGTAAGCTACTAAAAGGCAGGGAAATCTACCTGGAGGCTCTTACTATGTGTGAAATGGTCTTCTAGACCAAGTTCTTCACCTAGTACCATGGGTCATATCTCTTTATAGGGCAGTCTGAATGAGCATAAATTTTTAATATCATGTTCAGTGCTTTAATTGCATATCATGCACTCTGTAAGGGGGAGCTTGACTGATGTTGCATTTGAAGAGTAGTGCATTGCATGTCTTTGCATACATGTAGTTAGTTGCATTACACTTTCCTTCATTGAAAAATATAAAAAGAAATATTTCATCGCATCTAGAAAGGAGGAGCATTCCTATTTTAAAAATCAAAAAAAGGGGGGGAAGGTAGTGTCTCACTGCATATAGATGGGGGGAGCATGCTTAAACCGTTCAGTTGTGTTTTTATCTGAACTCTTCCTATCCACCTACTTGATTCACCTTGTCAATTCTATAGTGTCAGTGATTCCATCACGAAAGTGGTATCAAAAGATCTTTCTTGACTGCTTTTGAAGTTGTTCAAAATCTGAATTCATACTTTATAGGCATCTGTCTATCTCTCCTAAATCTACTGAAGGAGAGCTTCACTTCTTTTCAGTCATCCTTGAACTTCTATGCTCAAGAGAAGCTCCTTTGCTACAATTTTTCAGAATCCATGCTGTCTGTTGAATATTCTCACTTGAATTACTAAGCTGAGATATGAAGTAAATCTTCAGCCTGAATACTACTTTATAAAACTTAAAACATCTTCAATGAGGAACCTTCCATTATACATGCTTAAGAACATTTGTTAACTGGAACTGGTTTAAGTCTTATGTACTCCTGTTTGGACACAAGGAACTTGAAAATATCTGATTCAATCTCTTAATAAACTTTAACTGTCTGCTTCATGTAAATTCATGTAAGAGCTTCTGACATCTGAAAAGTTGATATCCTTGTCTATGTTGACTGAGATATATAGTGTATGTGATTTTTCTTAAACACTTAACTTGTTCTGAATCATGGACAGAGCAATAACTGTGGTTACTGAGAAACATGTCCAAAGGATTGTGTCATGAAGTACCATGGTTAACTCTGCTTAAAGAGATGATTGAAAATACTGTGAAAATTTGGCAGAGCAATGGCATTGTTGTATTGAGTAACTGGGGATTCTAGCCTCTAATCAAGGTGTATCCTCATGCCAAAGATACTTCCAATGCTACCTCTGTTCTCCAAAATGGGAGAAGCAATACGGTTGTCACACTGAGTAACTGGGGATCCGGGCCTCTAATCAAGGTGTCTCCCCATGTCAAAAGGTGTTGATAAATCAAAATTGTTCATTTAAAAAGAAAATTATAAACAAGTGTAAATCAAATTCTGAAAGAACAATGTAAAATTCTGTTGCATTCTCTTATGTATCTCTTAAAACTGTCATGGAAAGTAAACTAAGTAAGATGGAAGTTGGTTGAACTAGAATTTTATATGAGCTTGTAGTTCCTTCTTATTAAGAGCTGGTTCAGATATGAGTACAATTTTTTTTGAAAAACTTGTTTACATCATTCTTAAACCATATCTGAAAATCAAGGTTTCATAAGCTTTTATAATGGAGGACTCTAGAACTTAAAATTTCTGTTCTATGAAGTTAGTATCTTGCTGAAAAGTTCAATATCTCAATTTTCACTAACTGATGAATCTGCTCATCCTATGGCTCTTTATCAATGTGTTTTGATTCAGTGGTATTAGACTGGCTGTCATTTTTAAGAAGCACTTCTCTCAGTTTACCATGTGTACTTGCAGTTTTTGGATAACCAGAGTTCATCCTTGTGGATTTCTCTTGCATCATAGATCATAAGGGCAAGATTCTCTGGTCTGTTTGAGAGACTATTTGCATAAGGGGACAATGTGCTAGATTGTCTGATCATGTTTTTTGTCTGCATTAGCTCTATATCTTCTGCCATGTCAAAGGGGGAGTATTTGTTGCATATGCATCACTGCATAAGTTATTTAACAAAGGGGGAGAATTGATTTAATTGCTTCTGATATTGTGTTGTCCTCATCTGCTGAACTATGTTGAGTGTCTCATATGACATCTCTGGATTATTCGTTTTTGCTAAAGTAAAAGGGGCAGATTAGTCAAAAGGGGAAGCTTTTAATTCACTCTTTTTATACAGTCTTATTCTTTCCTCTTCAACTCATGTCTTTTTGCTGAAGGCAAAGGGGGAGAAGAATCTAATCTGAGTCAGTGTAACTCATAGTGTTGCCATCATCAAAAAGGGGGAGATTGTTGTGCCCCTGTGTGGTTTTGATGATGGCTGTCACACCATGAGTCACACTGAGGTGTGCTAATTAATTTAGATGACTGTTTGACTGCTTAAATATCTGATTGTTTGCTTGAATAGCTAATTCATGAATATGGCTAGATTGGGTTAACGTAGTGGCTAATTGTTCATGCAGTGCGTTGACGCAGTTGGAGAATGGGTTGACGCATTGGCTGTCTGTTCACTAGCTGCGTTGACGCTACAAGGACACTGCGTTGACGCAGTAGTTGCTGGTTTACTTGCTGCGTTGACGTAGTGGAACAGCTGGGTTGACGCCATGCTGCTTTGTCTACTTTTTGTTACTCTAAAGTCTATACATCATCCAGTGTATTGCTGCATGCCATTAAGTCTGTATAGAGTCTTTGCATCGTGTGCCTCTCACAAAGTCTCTACATCGCATTTGGGAATCAAAGTATGTACATTGGCAGCAGAATTGCATCAAGTCTATACACTGCCTTTGTTTCAAAGTCGATACATTGTCTTTGTTTCAAAGTCTATACATTGTTGCTTTGGCCAACTCTATACATCCGTTTGCCTGACTCCTATTTCAAAGTCTACACATTCATTGTTAAGGCAAGTCTATACATTGGCTCATGGTCTTCAAGTCGACACAGAGTCTTCATCTTGTGAAGTCTGTACAGCATCCGTTGTCTAGAGTTCTTGAAGTCTGTACATCGGACTGTTTCAGCAAGTCTGTACATCCGACTGTTTCAGCTTGCAATCAAGTCTGTACAATGGACTGTGCTTCGCAAAGTCTATACAATCCTCACTTTTACCTACGTTCGAAGCAAAGTCTATACACTGGCATTGGTCTTCAAAGTCTGTACAGCCATTTCTTCGAAGTCTATACTTTGGCCTAGCGCTTGCAAAGTCTATACATTGGCCAAGTATGTACAAAGTCCTTTGCATCGTGTGCATTCATCACAAAGTCTATACACTCGTCTTTGAGCATCAAAGTCTGTTTAGCCTGTCTGTCTTCATGGGTTCTGTGCTTTTAGTGCGTTGACGCACTTGGCTGACTGCGTAGACGCAATTGTACGTCTTTCGCTTTCTGTCTTGTTCACTGCGTCGACGCTGACACAGGATGCGTTGACGCATTGGCCAGTTGCCAAGGGCGTGAGCATCTCGCTTGAGGAGCTGAGGCGACGCTGCACGATGGAAGCGTTGACGCCTTGGGCTGATGTCCTCACGAAGTCTGTACACTCAGTTAAACTTTCAAGTCTATACATCATCTGATACTCTTATTCAATTGATTATCTGATAGGTTTAATGGATGAGACCATCAAGACTTGCACGTGAACCTAGAGGCTGAAATGCTGACACGTGGACCACTGAAGCTTGGGCGGGAATCGAAAAGAGCATAAGCCCTAGCTGCCTGCTGCTGGTATATATATGGAGTCTCCTCCATCAGCTGAGAGTGATCGAAATGCAGAGAGTGCCTCCACGATATAGAGAATAGAGAAGAAGAAGAAAAGAAGTGAGAAGAAGGAGAAGGCAGAAGAAGTGAGAAGAAGAAGAAGAAAGAAAGAAGAAGAAGTAGAAAAGAGAGTTCGTGCTGGGAGAAAGAGAAAAGCAGAAGAAGAAGTTCCTGCTGGACCGTGGATCAAATCCAGGCCAGCCAGCTCCTGCGAGAGCCACATTTGATTTTATCTTTTCAGCTTTCTGTTGCTGCGTTTTTGTTTTTCGTTTGAACTATTCACTTGCTGTTCTTCCGATCCTCTAGTGTGAGGTCGGGTTCCCTCCGGTGTGGAGGAAGAGAGACTTGCGTCTCTGGTTGCCTTTGACTGGGTGTCATTGGTTGTTTCCCTCCGGTTGGGAGGAAGAGAGGTCCGAGACCTCGAGTTTGTAGGTGACTTGGTGTCACTTGTGTTTCCCTCTGGGTTTCAGAGGAAGAGAGACTTAGGTCTCTAGGTTCCCCTCCGGTTTGGAGGAAGGGAGGTTTGGTCCTTCGGTTCTGGGTTTGTGGGTAGCAAGTCCAGGGGTTCCCTCCGGGTCTGGAGGAAGACAGACCGTGTGTCTCTGGTTTCCAAGTGGCTTGGAGTCACTTGGGGTGTCCCTCCGGTTGGGAGGAAGAGGGGAGGTTGTTCCCCTGGTCAAGCTGTTTGGCAGCATTTGTTGCAGACTGAGTCTGCTGTGCTAGTGTTACTAGTGAAAGCCTCACTCCGGTTGGGAGTGAGGGGTGGACGTAGGTCTTTGGACCGAACCACCTAAAAATCCTTGTGCAGTGGTTTGTTAGATTGCCTGCTTCTGCTAGATGCATGCTAGGACCGTGATTTAATTGATTATCTATTTCCTAGAGTTTAATTGAGTTTGCATATCTTATGTCTGATCAATTGTCCACTGATCTTGTTGTTATCATCTCATGCTAATTTTAAATTGGGTAGAATTCTTTGGAAGATCCATTCACCCCCCCTCTGGATCTGTGTTTATCAATCGCACCTAGCTAACAAAGATGCCCCTCATTGCTAGTCGCGTTGCAGACCTTTATAGTGCATGCCAGACAGCTGTGGCACTTGAGCTGGAGATGATGAGACCGGGTGGATGTAGCACCCGTGTACAAAAAAATAAATAAATAAATAAATAAATAAATAAATAAAAATATTAAATAAATAATATTTTCAAATACTAATAATAACAATAATGTTTATGAAAAAAAATAATAATTATGATTAAGTTTATGATATATTAAACTTATGAAAGAAATAGGAACTCATGGTTATCAAATGTAAAGGGAATCCACTTAACAAAATGACCTCCTACTGTAGTGGTTAAGTGTCTTGCCTTTAACTCAAAGACTAGGGTTCTACACACCCCATCAACATTCTTTTGCCAAGTCTCCCTTTAACCCAATTTAAGGGGGCGACGTGGCCATCTTAGACACCAAGAAAAAGGGGAAAAATTTAAAATTTTCCAAGCCACTTATCCTCCATTATCCCCAACACATGTCACTATCTCATATTCCAGATCCTGAAATTTCGGATCTTGCCCCCCTAAGCCTGTCTAGTAGAGTGGATTAAATATAGGCCTAGCTCTCCCATTGTGTTAGTTAGAGCTTCGAGATACGAGCCTAGACTGGGAGGTTCTGTGCTGTGTACTAGGAGGAGAGGAGGTTGCTGGGGAAGCTTCTTCCTTCGCTAATTACCATCCAAACAGGTAGGTGTTCTCAATTTTAACTAAACTACTAGTTAATTAGTGTCTAAGCAGTGCATCTCCATGTGATTTATTGTTGCATAGCATATGTCAGCCTAGTAAATAGCCTGTACCCACTTAAATCGAAAAAGATTAGTGAAAGGATTAACATATATTAGAAATAATTAGCAGGAATTAGCTATAATTAATATGTGTTAGTAGGTTTTCTCAATTTTTAACAAAACCCATAGTTAATTAAGGTATTATTTAAATGCATTAACTTGTTAAGTAACTGTTAGATGCCATGACATTAAACTTGTCAGATAATCAGTAGTTAATATGTGAGTATTCAACTTGTTAAACTATCACTTAGTACTTAGTATAGTGAAACCTGTTAAACAGAGTACCTGTGGAAACCGTAAACAGTTATGTTTTTATGTTAAGTTAAGAGTAATGATCTTTGAGGATTTTTATTTTTTTTATTTGGAGGGGTCTTGATGTGAAATTTGAGGGATATATATTTTTCATTTTCATCTATTTTTTTATATAATTATTTTCATAAAATTCCTTTAAAATAAAACGTAACACTATTCACTTTTACTATTCATATGACAGTAATTGTCTGTTAAAATATCATTTAATATATTGGAGACTCATCTAACCCGTTAAACTTAGTGTAGCACCCTGAGTATAAAATAAATAAAGATTTCTGACGTTATAAGTCAAAATCTTAATCCCTATATTTATTGATGTATTTATTACTTAAGGAAGTAACATGGCCTAGTGGTTAAGTAGCACATCCCAAATCTGAGGTCCAGGGTTGAATTCCTAGCACCAACAAGTCCTTTTTGGCTGCCAGGCATTCCTGCATCACAAATTATCTGTTTCAGCTGAGAAAGTTTGTGGGTTCTATTTGCGTGTCTGGTCATGGTCGACATCTGGTAGGTCTGTTGTCGACCACCATAGTTTCTCCAGATACCAGTCTGTTCTGGTTGAGCCTCTGGTCGACAGAGGAGGGGCCTCTGGTCGACAGAGGAGGGGCCTCTGGTCGACAGAGGAGGGGTCTGTTGTCGACCAGCTTGTTTCCAGACACCTTATTTTACAGGTTTGTGTTTGTTAACATGATTTAATGCTTTGTTTGTCTGGTTACTTCTGTGAATTCGAACTTCTCGTCTGATATGACTATTATTTTTAAACTGATGTGGATTATCCATTTTCCCTTTAGAATTCCTCTCTTCCAAGGTGACATTAATCTGTTTAGAGGAGCTTTCAGCTATATCCTTTTGTTTGTTTTGATATAAGTTTATCAAGGGGCCTTTTCCTTTAGAGTCAGCTATTTTATTTAAAGTTTTTATTTGGAATTCCTTTTTAGCCGTTGGGTTGTACCCTAACCCCTCTTTCTGAAAATTTACTTTTATTTCCAACACAACATTCAAGTTTTCTTGACCCTTAGTCATTTTTTTTCAATGTTTCCTGTTTGTTTTTCAGTTCACTTTGGATTCTTTCTATTTCTTTCAGAAGTTGACTGTTTTCTTCCGTGAGTGAGTTGTTTCTTTCTTGAGTTAGCTTAGTTTCCTGTTCATATTCTTGAGTCTTTAATTTTAACTCGTCAATTGTGTTTTTCAGTACTTCATTTTCTTCTAATAGCCCTTTGACGTTTTCTTCATCTATCTCGCGTTGATTCAGTTTATTTTGCAAGGTGGTGATCTCCAATTCTAGTTCAGTTCTGTTGGCAATTGAGTTGCTGTCATTATTGAACTGATTAACCTTCTTCTTCAAACTTTTATTTTCCCTTCTTATTCTTTCATATGTATCAAGTAAATCTGAATAGGCTTCTTCCCAATCTGAGCTAGAAAAGTCTTGAAAAGGGGAGGTTACCTTAAGATCGTTGCTGTCTCCTTTGGCTAAGTGAGGGGTATGAAAAACGACATGGAGTAGGAAAACAACATGGACTTAAACCTGTTATTTTTATTGTTATTACATTTTGGGTAAAAATGGGGGAAAATACTTAAATCTGTTATTATTATTATTATTATATTTTTGGTAAAAATGGAGAAAATGCTTAAATTTGTTATTTTTATTCTAATGGAGAGAATGCTTTAAAAAAAAAGTAGGAAAAATGAGATAAATTCAATAAAAGTGGAGGTACTAATCTCGTAAAGTTATCCGTGGATTACTCGTCATTATACACCTTGGACTCCGTTCCAACTCCACCTTATTTTCCTACTGGTCAAGCCTAGCCTTGAAATTCTTTATTGGCTATAAATGAAATGGATGTCAAAAATATGACTTAAATGCTGGCAAAAGGGCTCGGTCCGGTCCTGGGAGGAGCACCCGAAACCAAAGGGAAGATATCTCTTGCTTGAAGGCGTCTAGCATTGCGTCCTAATACTTGCTAAATTGAGACATTCCATCAACACTTGCTTGGCCCGGACAGGGCAATACTTGCGTGGCCCCAAAAGGGGTAATACTGGACTTGAAATGTCATTGAGTGAATTGTTATATAAATAGCCAATTCCTACTGTACATGTTTCACCTTGCTTACTGATTTCAAATTACAGTCGTTCATTATTTGTTCAGTCTTGTATCACTTACTGTTAGATTGAATGTATATGGTTTCCTTGCTCTCATCCTGCGTTATCAATTTTTATAAATTCCTTGATCTCTACTGTCTGCATGCATGAATTGAAATATTAATCACTTAAAGCCTGTTAAGGTTTGAGATGTAATTCCTACTGAGCGATTCGCTCATCCAGTTGTTATCTAACGATTTCAGGTGATTTGGAGGACGACCCGATTCCAGGAGGGGATGAGTCTGAGTGATAAGTGTAGAATTAGAATTGCCCCTATTATTGTAATTTCATTATGTTGGGTCAATGTTGTAATCTGAACTATGTCGGTATGTATGAGTTAGATCAATAAAGGGTATGAATTGATCCTTGTATTTGTAGAATCATCGGAATTATCAAATTAAAGGTTTAGCTTGCGCGCTCTTTTACTTGTCTAAGGTAGAAGCCCTTAGAATCTCTAGCTTGCTTTGGTTCTATATAAAGCACTGTCGCGCCGCGGGCAGGCTTCCGCGCTCGGGACGTGACAGTACTTTCTTGGTATCAGAGCCATGTTTTTAAATTTTCCTAGGTAAAACATGTATTAGTTCAAGGAGTAGAAATGTCTATCTAGGTAAACCCTAGCTAGAAGATAAAACTAGAAATGTCTTATTAGGATTTACCCAAGGGTAAAGATACATGTTATTCAGTGGTTAGATCGTACCCGGTGAGATGGGTAGAGACGTGGGCTAGTGTTGTAAACCCGACTACGTAAGATCTTTACCATATTTGAATTCCTTGCAGGATCATGGCTAGACACTGGCGCGAGATGCAGCGCACGGTGCAAGGACTCACTGAGGCGCTACAGCAGGTGGCGCAAGGCGGAGCTCGCGGTGCTCACCGTGGAGCCGGTGATCTTCATCGGGATTTCCGTAACATGAACCCACCCAAGTTTGCGGGTTCGGTGGACCCCGATGATGCCGAGCATTGGCTCAAGGAGACCGAGAGGATCTTCCGCGTGATACAATGCACGGACGAAGAGAAGGTCCTACTAGCCACATTCCAACTGGAGAGGGATGCGCGAAGCTGGTGGGAGTCCGTGGAAGCCACATTACCTGACGATCATGTCACGTGGGCGGAGTTTGTCGAACACTTCAACGGCAAACATTTCTCGGACCGAGTGCAGGAGAGGAAGGCCACGGAATTTACCGCACTCAAGCAGTGGACTCGGAAGGTGGCCGAATATGAGGCCCTGTTCTCAAGACTTTCCCGTTACGCACCACACTTGGTGTGTATGGAGAAAATGAAGGCAAGAAGGTTTCTCAACGGGCTACGGCCCCAATATGTTACCCAGCTGGTGCCAATGGACATCCAAGTCTACTCAGAAATGGTTCGTCGTGCTCAGCTATTGGATGACGCCACCGAATTTTCTGACAGAATTCGGGGCAAGGACAAGAAGGAGCAGGTTACCAGTTCGGGAAGCTTCAAACCACCTTTTGGCAAGAAGCGAACCTTTAATGGAGGCGAGTCTTCCAAGGCAAAGAGGTTCCAGAAAAATCACAAGCCATACCTCTCTATCAGTAACAAGCCCTTCTCCGACGTTACTCCTTCTAAGGATAGCTGTACTTATTGTGATAAAGCTGGTCATAAGACCGAGGACTGCTGGAGGAAACTGGGAGCGTGCCTCCGATGTGGGAGTCGAGATCACCGAATTCCCGACTGCCCGTTGATGAAGGAGCAAGCCAGCAAGGACGAGAAGCGTCCATTTAAAAAGCAAGGCCGTCTGCAAGCTCTTCAAGGGACGGAATCTGTGGAAGGAGGAATTGTGGAAGGTACATTGATTATTTGTTCTAAGCCTGCTAGAGTTTTATTTGATACTGGAGCAACTCATTCATTTGTTTCCAAGAAGTTTCCTGCTTCATTTTCTAAAGAACCCGAATGGATAGATTTAATTATAACTACACCTCTTGGAAACAAATCAGATATCATGTACCATTATCCAAATTGTGAGATTATGGTTCAAGACCACAATTTACCGGCCGACCTGATATGCCTTGACATGGAATGTTACGATGTCATATTAGGAGCCGACTGGTTATCAACCTACCAAGCAATGGTAGATTGTCGACATGGCAAAATAACTTTTAAGAATTATCCCGAGTTAGTTTTTAACAAATCTCGGAATAAAACCCTGCTTATCTCAGCTCTCCGAGCCAGTAAACTGGTGAAAAAGGGATGCATGGCTTTTTTGGCTTTTGTAACCACCACTGAAGTTGAGAAGACAAAAATTGATGACATCCGAGTGATTCGGGACTTCTCCGATGTATTTCCAGACGACTTACCTGGTTTACCTCCGGAGAGGGAAGTGTCATTCACCATAGATATTGTTCCGGGTGCCGGACCTGTTTCTAAAGCACCCTACAGGATGTCTTCTATGGAATTGAAAGAGCTGAAAGAGCAGTTGATGGACTTACTAAAGAAAGGATTCATTAGGCCAAGCACTTCCCCATGGGGAGCGCCTGTGCTATTTGTTAAAAAGAAGGATGGTATATTGAGATTATGCATCGATTATCGGCAGTTAAACAATCTTACAATCAAGAACAAGTACCCACTACCGAGAATTGATGAGCTGTTCGACCAATTATCAGGAGCAATGTATTTCTCCAAAATAGATCTTCGATCTGGTTACCACCAATTGAGAATCAAGGAGGAGGAAATTTACAAAACTGCATTTCGAAGTAGGTATGGGCGCCAACACCGTGCAAGGGCGGTGAACTACCCCGGGGGTGACCCCTCCATGCAGTCCAGTCAGCCCCAGTGTGAATTCATTCCAGTCCCAACACCGTGCAAGGTCAATCAACATACCAGTGTGAAGAAACTAGTGAAGACAAAGCCTCAGGATCACGCGGGTCAACTTCCTCACTCTACGTGCGTACGTGACCAGCCAACCAGTCAAAGCCTTGTATCCTTCATCCTCTTGCGGTCTCATGGAGTCAAGGTGGGCCCATAAGTGGTAAAAAATGGGTTTTTATAGAGAAAGGAAAAAAAAACACCCAGCCAGCCTACATAAACCCCCCAAGGGTGGTTTACGCAGACTAGCCCCCCCGGGCTGGCCTGCATAAACCTGGGCCCACCTGCGTTAAAAAATAAAAAAAACAAGAAAAAAGAGAAAGAAGGGGAAAATACCCAGTGGCTAGGCCGCGTAAACCCTCCAGGGGGGTATCGGCGGACTAGCCCGCCTCCCCCGGGCTGGTCCCCGTGAACCCGGGCTCGCCTCTAGTAAAGTAAAAAAAAGGAAAAAATGGGTTTTTCACTCCGCGTAAACCCCAAAGGGGGGGTTTACGCAGACCAGCCTAGCTCTCCCGGGCTGGTCCGCGTAAACCTCCCTCCCCCACTAAAAAAAATATTAGGGAGGTTTACACGGACCAGCTCACCCCCCCCCCCCCCCCCGAGCTGGCCCACGTAAACCCCCCCCCCATGACCTTTCAACTTTCCTATAAATTTCCCCCGTACAAGAACAAAAAGAAAAAAGAAGATAGTATACACCAAGACATACAAGCACAAGCACTCGAGGAATAAAGCCCCAAGGCTTCCGGCAAGGACGCGAGGAGCTAAGCACGTGTTGGGTGGCTTGTTGACCGGCTCGTATATGCCGAGGGTATGTCACACGTACTCCCCTCACATGGCGTCTTGCCGTCTCACTCAAGTCCATCCCCTCGCGCATGAGGCGTTATGATAATGGCGAGCACACCCGCACATCGGGCCCGCCCGCATATGGAGTGTTATGATAACAACGCACATGCCATAATGCAAGATTTGCTCCCACCACCGGACCACGTGCCCGCCACTCACCCCGAGCCAACCACCAACAGTCCCGACCACTGACCCGAGTTAGGCAGACCCTGGCTAGGAAGTAACATTCCCAGACCGGCCCTAACTCCCCGGCAGAAAGACACTCGCCTTCCGGGACCCATACTCGACTGCTCACCTCGAGCCGCATTCGGCATCCCTCAAGCGCCAGCCAGTGTCTTCCCCTGCCATCTAGTCTAGCCCTCACTCGGTAACTCGAGCGTGTCCCTAGCTCCTCGGGGAGAGCCCCCTGTAAAATGCAGATAATCTGCTTTATCCTGCAATGACCCGGGGGCCGACCCACGTATCGGATTCGTTCCACAGCTTGCACCAGATGTAGTTTGGCCCTTTCGGCCCACTTGCAAAGCCCATGTGGCACCCATAAAGCATGAAACCAGTTGAACATACATACCCATATCTGGGTCCCAGCTCCTCACCAGGACTTGCTAGCGTACCTCTGGCCTCCTCGACCTCAGTTTACCAACCCCTCCAGTCAATCACATTGTTACCCTATAGCTGCAGGGTGTACCTGGTCCCCTGTCCTTGGCTTCAAAAATATCCAGGCTGTTCTTCAGCATAGAACAATGGTGTTCGGATTCAATCCGATGTAAATAAACACCGACTACTTGCAGTCAGCGAGGATAGATGTCCCGTACATGAATCCCCACAATTGTCTACGCACTCGCACCCGTGGAACCTCCCTTCTCTCCACGTGTCACCCAGTACCCCATGCCCATGTGCCACGTCCTGGTGATGCTTTCCCCAGTCAAATTTTGGTTCCATAGGTGGTTGTCGAGAAATCGATTGGCACGCCCACACCCTGTCTGGTCACCCTAACTCTCGGAAACCTCTCGTGCAAGTTGACCCCTCTCAACTTTCCGTAAAAGGTGAGTGTACGGTACTGTCGTGAGAGGCATATGGCTACGAAGGAGAATATCAATGAGATAACATCAACTCCCTTATTTTCCTTTATCACTTTATTCCCCCTCTCACCGCAGTCACCAACTTACTTCGCCCGCTGCACCGAGCGACGGTGAAACACTAGTTTAAATAACATTGGATATGCATTGACTTTTAATAGCACTAGGTGCTGTATTATGAATAATGGTTTGGTAGTAGCCAATGGTTCATTAGTCAGTGGTCTTTATGTATTAGATACATGTTCTAATGTTATGCTAGTTTTCAATGCAAATTTGAAAGAAGTGAATCCTATGTACCTCTGGCATTGCAGGCTTAGTCATGTAGGTGAGAACAGGGTCTCTCATCTACACTCAAATGGGTATTTGAACTCATTCGAATACAAGTCATTTGACACATGTGAGTCATGTCTCATAGGAATATGATCAAGGCTCCCATTAGTGGACATGGCGAGAGGGTTGCTGACCTTCTTGAACAAGTACACTAGGATGTGTATGGACCCATGTCCATGTTTGGTCCCTTGGGTGCAACCGGGTCTAGAAGGGGGGTTGAATAGATCCGTTACAACCTTTGCCCTATTAAAAAACTTCACCAATAAACACGCAAACTGCTGCTACAATGCTAGTGGAACACTTGAACATAATGCACAATGGATCTAATAACAGCAACTCAAATCAATGACACATGACACCTTACACAGACTGTAAGTGTGTGTGCAACCACAGAGCTAGTTGGAAGAAACCAGGTGCAAGCTGTGAGGAACTGAAGCATGCAAGCACCTGTGAATGGGGATAGAGGATAAGGAGCAATCACACAAAACACAACCCACTGCACAGGGATTGTTAAGGTGGTTCGGTTGCAAACCCGCAACCTACGACCACCCCACACCAAACCGGTGAGGCTTTACCACACGAGGACGAAGTCCTCAACACACACGGGGATAACGCCCCACACATACACACACACACTGGGATGCCCCCCCCTCACACACACACGGGGACGAACCCCACACACACAAACACACAGGGACGAAACCCACCCCCCACACATAAATAAAGAAAACCAAGTTGCAAGTGGAGCAAAAAGATGGGGATAAGCCCCAAGACACAAACAGTTGTCACACAGCGAAAGGCCACCTCTGGTCTCTAAATAGAGCACCGGACACACTACTGTAAGCACATCAAAACACACGATTGCAGATGCAAAGTCACAAAAAGAAAGAATCAACACAAGAAAGAAAAACATTGTGGCTCCAGACCAAAGTCTAGATGCTCTATCAACTGATCCGAACACTAGTTAGATCTGGGATCTACATCCTCAGATGCTGACTGGCTGCAACTAAGGATGCTTTCCTTTCTCTCCATTCGTTCCTCTTTCTCTTACGGCACAGGACTGGGTCGAACCAGAGCTGAACTGCACACTCCCTTTTTCTTTTCCTCACAAATTTCTTCTAGAGTGCTCAAGGGGCATGGCTCTCTTCAAGGGCAACATCGGCCTTCCTTCATGCAGGAGGCCTGTATTTATAGAAGAACTGGTGAGGGACTTCCCTCCAAGAGATCTGCAGCTGATTGGTTGGATTAAACAATGGTTATTTTGAAAAGAACCTTCTCTCTGATTGGTCCAACATGTATTTGGCAGAATAGAGCCACAACAATTTTCCCTCTGAGGATTGGCTGGAGTAAACAAATGAATTTTGACCAATAGCACCTGCAGCATCTTTTATTTTCATTGGCTTGTAGCAGAAATGGCATCCTTTGGTCCTTGAAGATCTGCAGACTCATTTTTGATTGGCTGGAAGTAAAAAGAGGGTTCCCTTGAAAGGGACCTTTCCCTAAAATGAAAACTGACAGAGCCACTAACCAGAAATGTAGTTTTGGTAAACCAATGATGACAAGGGCAGTTGACTGTCCTAGGATCCTCTACAGACTTCAAAATCCGTGGTTTTGGCAGTTTATAGTTCTATTTTTAATCCTCTAGAAGTCCTCAGAACCGTTGCATGAAAAATATATTTCTACTTGAAAAACTTCTAGTGCGTCGATGCAACTTTACCCATGCATTGACGCAGCTGTTGAAGGTGGCCTTTAGGATGGTTTCTGGAAGACCCCCTGCGTCGACGCCCTGAGAGAGCAGAGTCGACGTAGGTGGCTGAGCTACTCCCAACCAGAAGGTGGAAAAAGGAGAGTCGACTCCTAGGGTCGACACTTCAGTGAACTACTCGACAAAGGACGTGTTGTGCGTCGATGTAGCAGACGAAGGGCATTGACGTAACTTTCATGTGTCTTCAGATTCTGGCGTGTTGGCCTTTGTTGGCGTCGACGCATTGAGGGCATCGCGTTGATGCAGCCTTCACTCACGGGCGACTAGACACGGCTACAAGCTATTTGTCACCATTAGTTGCATATTTGTTACCCCTAAGGGGCATTTGACTCCCTTAGGAGCCATTTATCACCCTTATGATCAGAAGCTGTCGCCTTTAACTTTTGTTCAGCCTTGATGTCCAGGCTTGGCTGTGTTGACGGACGAAGAGTGTTGCATTGACGCAACTCTGTTGGCTTTGCTAACTTCAGCCTTATTTATCATTTGACAGCTGGGTGAGCCATTTGTCAGCTTTGTGCATACATTCCTGTGAACCCCATTATGTTGACGCACTGACACCATGGACTTGACATAGTCACCTTATCCTTTGAGCTTTTTGACTCCCAAAGGCCCTTACACTTGGATTTCTTCCAGCCTTGATTGACTCCTGGTCCTTTGCATATATGTGTCTTGAGATCAACATAGCCTTGCTTCTTTTGCTGGCTGTGCGTCGACGCCATATGCTTATTGCGTCGATGTAGTCCATGAAGAACCGTGTTGCTTCTTGCTATTTACTACTACACGGCTTTGGTGCGTTGACGCAACCTGTTCACTGTGTCGACGCAATCCTTGAAGGAATGTTCTGCTGTTGTTTTTTTTTTTGCGAGCTTTCAATAGAGTTCATTTAGTCTTATGTAAGGGGAATAAAATATATCATCATATTAAGATTTCATTCATGATTCAATAGATTAAACATGAGACTCTATGAAATAAAGTCTTTACACTTATGAAGGTCTCACATGTACCATGATAGTATAGAAATAATGAATCATGACAATTAACATGTTGAATCATAGTTTGTTGGTGTCCTGTAGTACAGGAACATGGATCTAGAGGGGGGGTGAATAGATCCCTCTACTAAAAACTATGTCCAATTAAACTCACAAACTAACGCACAGTAGAATTAACAAGATTAATAAGATTGAGTAATTTAAAC
Source organism: Amorphophallus konjac (assembly GCA_022559845.1). Classification (NCBI taxonomy): domain Eukaryota; kingdom Viridiplantae; phylum Streptophyta; class Magnoliopsida; order Alismatales; family Araceae; genus Amorphophallus; species Amorphophallus konjac. Next base: position 254,567,211 of record CM040121.1, read on the forward strand.
TAAACAGATTTAAACTTAATTCACCCAATCTCACCGAGCTCACATGATTGCATAAACATATAAGATAGTGAAGCACACAATCACAAAGATCAAACCACAAGACATGGAGATTTTTAAGGTGGTTCGGGACCACGACGGGCTCCCTACGTCTACCCCTCACCAAACCGGTGAGGCTTCACCGTTGTAAAAATAGCCCCGGGATAAATCCCCATACACACACGGAGCCAAGCTCTACCATACACACGTAGGGCAACGCCTACACAACCACAAGGGAGTAAACTCCCAACCAAACACGGGGAACACACCCCAAGATACGCCCAAGTACACACGCAGATATACTCCGCACAAATCAACGCACATGCGTCAACACAAACACTCGGAGAACACTTTCTCCGAACACCCACACAAAATATTCTTTCAGATGTATATGAAACGAAGACAAATAGATGCAATGACCCCCCAAACAAACTCTATAGATAGAAACTAGAAAGATGCATCAAGAATAAGGCTCCCCCTTCTTCAACAAAATCTCGTTCTCCTTGGCTCATTGATAGATGATCACGATTCCGGCATTATCTTCTTCCTCTCCTCGAGCCGCTCCTCTTTTCCTTCTTCCACGAGCTCCGGATCATCACGGATGTAGATGATATCCTCCTCGCAAGAGCTCCACCTCATTTTCCCCCTTTTCTTCACCTACAAGAAAGAACAAATGAGCATTAGGGTTCTTCTCCCTACAAAACTCGGAGTTCACATTCATATATATAGAGGAAAGTCCAAAAGACTCATATAACCCTCCTAAAATATGTTAGAAACACCCTCATAACATTAGGAACCATTGGGGGGTATTTTGGTAAAGTTTCATAGGGTTTAGGATGAGTTTTAGGGGTTTACGGAACTCCCGTTCCAGAAGGGTCAACACTTGGGGTCGACCCTCGGGCTACCAGAGGTCAGACAAAACATAAAATAAAACCCAGGACACAGGGGTCGACCCCTGCAAACTGGTTCTCAAAATCAGTTTCTGTTTTGAACAGAAACAAGGAGGGTCGACCCCATGGGTCGACCCCTGCTAGTTTGGGTCTGAAAACAACCTAAAACGTCCATGAATTCAAGGGGAAACAAATGATTAAATGTTACCATAATCCCATGAAGATCAACAATGAATTTTTATCTTGAAAAATATGATAAAGCAAGAGGTTAGATGAGAATCAAAATCCTTGCATCAAGCATTAACACTATGAACATGTTCATATTAAAACACATCATTGAACCTATTCAAACATGTATTTGGCTTTCCATTCACAACCAACAAAAACACATTTCACCAAATGACAAGGTTTTGAAATGATGAACATGAATCTATCATTCAACCAAATATAATGACATGGGAGCTCAACCGTTCAAACACTTTCTTGTATCTTTCATAATTGCAACATCAAAATGTTTCAATACCCAAATGTTAACAATCCTGCCAAATACAAAGCATGTAGAAAAGCATGGGAACTCATTCATTCAAATGGCATTCTTGTTGACAAACACAAACATTCATGAAGTATTGATATTACGAGGAGCATTGTCATAAACATAGAATCTTCAAGACGCATGCATCACATGCATCACACACATATGAAGATGGACATTCATACAAGCATGTTTTCCACTAAAACTTTCTCATTCAATATAAAGCAATCTCACCAAGTGTATATGCAATGTATATGCAATGTGCTAACATCAAAACATGTATAAGTCTTACAAAGTAACAAATGCATCCACATGATGAAATCACAATAACAATATTTTATAATCATCAAAATCACATACACAACAATCTCTCCCATTTTGATGATGACAAAATGTTACACATTAATGCTCTCTCCCCCTTTGACATAATCAGAAATGTGGATCATTATGGGGAATTCATGATAGCAGCAAACCAGAAACTAACATAGGTTTCTCCCCCTTTGTCATTGACAAAAACACGACGGACAATGGGGTTATTAAGAGAATCATATGCACAATATGTTCAAAAGGATGTAACATAAAATATGCATGTGTAAATGCTATAAATGCCAAATATGCACACTATGCATGAACTAATTGCACAACTTTGAAATGCAAGTATGGACTATATGGACATGTAGAGTGTAATGTAGAATTATCAAGCATGATTGACCTCCAAGCAGATAAATGTATATACATGTAATATAGCTCCCCCATTTTATTTAAAGTGAAGGGATAGGTGTAGGAAAAGTGCAGATGAGTCATTAAAACTAGAATGCTCATGTATACACCTAGGGGATTATGCAATCATATAGGAGAATCAAGCAACTGCCAATGTAATTAATCAATTTTCTAAATATATATTACATCAAATTTCCATATGTGTAAGTGAATAATATGAAAATAGATTGTTGCAATATGGATATTCAGATTTTTAGATCAACACAATGCGAGATTATACAAACTGCATTTCATTTTAAGAAAATAATGTATTGGAGGCTACGCTTTGCCATAATGAGATTTTTAGAATTTTTCAATTCAAAATTTTTACAATGACAATCAGAATTTTTATTTGAGTGATCAAGTTCAAATAACTCCTTTTTACGTGAGGAGATACATGGAGCTCATGCCAGACTCCCCGGTTACTTAGAGTATTAACCGTTTCACTTCATTTTGAGTAGAGATATTATAGTGCAACACCTTTCTGAAATGAACCATATCACTTCTCAGGTGACATGTACCCAATTTACTCAGTGAGACTAAATATTACTCTGCCTTTCATTTTTCATTTTCTTTCAACAAATAGGTAGATAACTTTTTCCTCAACTGTCTCTTCACCATACATGCAGCAAATTTAATATCTCTAGAGTGTTGAAAGAAAATTCCTATATCCTTATCTCTAACACTCATTTTCACATTTGTGCTTGAAGTGTGCGAATTTGATTCAACATGTATATCGAAAATATTATGAGCACATAACAATGCAGCTCCCCCTATCTAGATGCACTTATCACATATTTACTCCTCCTGAGTGTATGACAAGAAACACACTTGTTAAGACTCAGATGTAACATTATTTATCAAAGGAGTGTATGGTCTTAGAATTTTCAAGGAAGGGGTTGTAGCATATATTAACATGTAAGCACACAGTGGAAACATGCAAAATGCAAATGTAGAATGCATCCTGAATGCAAAATTTCAGATTTTATTTGAATGTTCTAAATGTATTGCAAAATTTAACATGGGTGCAAAATGCAAATTTTTAGTTTTTCATTTGAATTAACTAAATGCACCTAATGCATTTTCTGATCAACATGACAGATTGCACAATGAGGCATACACATTCAAATGATAAACAAACAACCATTTTCAAAAAATTTGCCTTCTTGAAAAAAGAAAGATTTTTAAATGATACCAATTGTAAATTAAGGTCATTATAAATCAAGGCAAATTAATTTCATTCCAATCACATGTTTCCACATTAGCCAAACAATTCAATTTCTAAATTTTGGTACAAAGGCGGAGAACTTTGATCCTAAGATCGCCTCACGCATAGTCATAGCTTCCTGACATACTTAATCTGTCATTTAACATATCACCATTCGATATACCAAATATTCATTCAAAGAAAACTTGTATGGCTTGTGAAGAATTTCAATTCCAACATAACATGATATAAGAATCATAACCTAAGTAGAAGACATCAAAATCATCAATTTAACAATAAGAAGCAAAGTCGAGATATTACCAAACGAGTGTACCTTGTTCCCTTTTATTGGAACCCCTTTCAATTTATTTCCTCAAGGCACACCTCCATCAAATCTAATTCTTTTGACAAATTTGGGAGTCCATGCCTTCTTGGGTCCCTTGGAGTTAGTAGCATTACCACCAACCGAATTCTTCCACAATTTCATTGCATCCATGTCATCATTTCTCATGATCTTGCAGTCCTCAATCATATGTCCATGATTTCCATAATAAAAACATTGAGGAGATGCATTTCTAGCACAAGATGTTCTTTCATGAGCAAAAGTATTTTCAAAAGTTTTCCATCTCCTATTTCTAAAAGATCTAGGTCTAATAAAATTGAACCTAGCATTCATTCTAGAAGCATGAAAATTATTAGTTTTCAAAAACTAACATTCTTTCTTAACATGCCCGTACATTCCACAATGATGGCAACAAGGAGAATTAGTTCTAACAAATGATTTATCACTATGAGCAAAAGTTTTTCCAAAGAACTTTCCCTTGTTAGTTGAAAACCTTTGAGGATGAAAGGCATGTTTGTCATTGAATTTTCTTTGAACATTAAACCTAGCATTCATAGCATGAAGTTCATCTTGTTGCTTCACAAAATAATTTTTCATCACATGGCCAAGTTTATGACAATATAAGTAAGAAATATTTCTCTTTGTCTTGAAGGAAAATTTAACTTTGCATGCATTTTCATCATCCATTTCCATGACTCTACAATCATCCATTTCATGACCATACATGCCACAGTAAAAGCATTTAACATTCAATTTCATTTTCCGCCCACCTTGCACTTTTTGAAATTCTTTTTGCATTTTGGGCTTTGTGTTAAATTTTTTCTATTTCTAAAAATTATTTTCATAAATTTTCTTTGTTGTTTGAGGGGTAGATTGATTTGAAGACCCACTTGATGCGATGGCTATGTTTAAACTATGCACGAAAGATGTATATACTTTGTTTTCAAACTTTTTTTTGTTCACAGGATTATAGCCTAGCCCTTCTCTTTGGAAATTCACCTTAGTCCCCAATATCTTGTTCAATTTTTTCTTCCCGTTCACAAACTTTGACAAAGATGCATTTAAATCAATAATTTCAGATTCAAGAGATGCAATGTGTAATTCATAGCTAGCTATCTCCTGTTCACTACAAACAACACTTTCATTGAATACTCTATTTACAATTTTATAGCTCTCAATTTCTTATTCTAGCACATGCACTTTTTCACATTCATCAATATTGACATTAACATATTTTCCTTTTTCAAGAACGAGAAGTCTTTCAGACATGGCGTTGTTTAATTGTTTTAACTTTTCATTTTCAGATTTCAACAACACATTTTCTTTTTCACTTTTATCAAAACTGTTCAATCTACCCTCAATCAAGGAATTTTGAATTAGCATAGCACCATTTTTCTTTTTAAGTTCCTCATTTTCATTCATGATGCTCTTGCTATCAATTTTAGAATCAAGAGGTTCTTCAAATAATTTTTTATCATCAGATAATAAATCTAACTTGTTTCTAAGATGCTTTTCCGTTTCTTCAAGCAATGAAATCTTAGACAACAAGAGTTCATTCTGTTCACTCAAATCATGACAAGCATTCTCAATTTCAAAAGATGTATTAGATTTTATAGCCATTTCAAGCTCTTTAGTCATGCATGAAATCTCATCTGAAAATAATTTGACTTTTGATTCAAGAGATTCATTTTCCTTTTCTAGATTTTCAATTTTTGATTCTAAATAAATGCATCTTTCACAAGGAAGATTATCATGCACATTTTTATCAAGTTTCTTTTTCAATGTTTTATTTTCAGACTTGATTTTCTTATATCTACTCGACAACTCCTCATAAGCATCAAGTAGTTCTTCAAATGACATTTCATCTTCATCAGAATTAGTGTTTACCTCATCGACATTTTCATCATTGTGTTGATCAGCATCGTCGGCCATGAGACCTTTTTATCCTTCCTTCTCTTGAGCTTTAATCAAACGGTCGATGAGCTCCTTTGCTGTCCTACAAGATGAGACAAATGTGAACATATGAGTATCAATGGCACTTTTCAATAAACTAAAGACAATGACATTTTCATGGTTCTTCAATTTATCTTAACTAGACCACTTGATCTCATCTAGAGGCAATATGTGAGGACCATCATAAATCATCTTACTAAGATTAGGATTAACTGAATTGATCAGTCCACACATTTTACATAACCATGAAGTAAAATCAGAACCATTAAAAATAGGAAGGCAATTCATCGACATATGCTCAATAGAAAAATTCATGATTGTAGAATGTACTAGGATCACTTTGTAGATCGTGAGATCTAGGGACAGTAGAGCCTCGCTCTGATACCAATTGTTGGGGTCCCGTAGTGTAGAAACACGGATCTAGAGGGGGGGTGAATAGATCCCTGTACTAAAAACTATGTCCAATTAAAATCATAAACTAACGCACAGCAGAATTAACAAGATTAATAAGATTGAGTAATTTAAACTAAACAAATTTAAACTTAATTCACTCAATCTCGCCGAGCTCATAGGATTGCATAAATAGATAAGATAGTGAAGCACACAATCACAAAGATCAAACCACAAGACACGGAGATTTTTAAGGTGGTTCGGGACCACGACGGGCTCCCTACGTCCACTCCTCACCAAACAGGAGAGGCTTCACTGCTGTAAAAATAGCCTGGGGATAAATCCCACCACACACACGGGGCCAAGCTCCACCACACACACGTAGGGCAACACCTACACAACCACACTGGAGTAAACTCCCAACCACACACGGGGAACACACCACAAGATACGCCCAAGTACACACGCGGATATACTCCACACAAATCGACGCACACACATCAACACAAACACTCGGAGAACCCTTTCTCCGAACACCCACATAAAATATTCTTTCAGATGTATATGAAACGAAGACAAATAGATGCAATGACCCCCCAAACAAACTCTACAGATAGAAACTAGAAAGATGCATCAAGAATAAGGCTCCCCCTTATTCAACAAAATCTGGTTCTCCTTGGCTCGCTGATGGATGATCACGATTTTGGCATCATCACTTTCCTCTCCTCGAGCCGCTCCTCTTTTCCTTCTTCCACGAGCTCCGGATCATAACGGATGTAGATGATATCCTCCTCACAAGAGCTCCACCTCATTTTCCCCCTTTTCTTCACCTACAAGAAAGAACAAATGAGCATTCGGGTTCTTCTCCTTAGAAGACTCGAAATTCACATTCATATATATAGAGGAAAGGCCAAAAGACTCATATAACCCTCCTAAAATATGTTAGAAACACCCTCATAATATTAGGAACCATTGGGGGGTATGTTGGTAAAGTTTCATAGGGTTTAGAATGGGTTTTAGGGGTTTACGGAACTCCCGTTCTAGAAGGGTCGACCCTTGGGGTCGACCCTCGGGCTACCAGAGGTCGGACAGAACACAAAATAAAACCCAGGACACAAGGGTCGACCCCATGGGTCGACCCCTACTAGTTTGGGTCTGAAAACAACCTAAAATCTCCATGAATTCAAGGGGAAACAAATGATTAAATGTTACCATAATCCCATGAAGATCAACAATGAATTTTCATCCTGAAAAACATAATAAAGCAAGAGGTTAGATGAGAATCAAAATCCTTGCATCAAGCATTAATACTATGAACATGTTCACATCAAAACACATCATTGAACCTATTCAAACATGTATTTGGCTTTCCATTCACAACCAACCAAAACACATTTCACCAAATGACAAGGTTTTGAAATGATGAACATAAATATATCATTCAACCAAATATAATGACATGGGAGCTCAACCGTTCAAAAACTTTCTTGTATCTTTCATAATTTCAACATCAAAATATTTCAATACCCAAATGTTAACAATCCTGCCAAATGCAAAGCATGTAGAAAAGCATGGGAACTAATTCATTCAAATGACATTCTTGTTGACAAACACTAACATTCATGAAACATTGATATTACGAGGAGCATTGTCATAAACATATAATCTTCAAGACGCATGCATCACATGCATCACACACATATGAAGATGGGCATTCATACAAGCATGTTTTCGACAAAAACTTTCTCATTCAATACAAAGGAATCTCACCAAGTGTATATGCAATGTATATGCAATGTGCTAACATCAAAACATGCATGAGCCTTACAAAGTCACAAATGCATCCACATGATGAAATCACAATAACAACATTTTATAATCATCAAAATCACATACACTATAATTGTTGGGGTCCCGTACTATAGGAACACAGTTCTAGAGGGCGGGTGAATAGAACCCTATACTAAAATTATGTCCAATTACAAACTTTAAACTAGCTCGCAGCAGAATTAGCAAGATTAGCAAGATTGAGGAATTTAAACTAATTAGAATAAACCTGATTCTCTCAATATCACCATACTCACTCGAACAGATAAATAGATATGAACAATAAAGCAAACCACCACAACACAAACCACAATGTAAGACACAATGCACTGATATTTTTAAGGTGGTTCGGGATCACGACGGGCTCCCTACGTCCACCCCTCACCAAACCGGTGAGGTTTCACTGTTGTAAAAATAGCCTGGGGATAAATCCCCCCACATACACGGAGCAAATCTCCACCACACACACATTGGGCAATGCCTACACAACCACACGGGAGTAAACTCCCAACCACACATGGAGAACACACCCCAAGATATGCCCAAGTACACACGCAGATATACTCTGTACAAATCGACGCATACGAGTCAACACAAACACTCGGAGAACCCTTTCTTCGAATACCCACACAAAATATTCTTTTAGATGTATATGAAACGAAGACAAATAGATGCAATGACCCCCCAAACAAACTCTATAGATAGAAACTAGAAAGATGCATCAAGAATAAGGCTCCCCCTTCTTCAACAAAATCTGGTTCTCCTTGGCTCGTTGATGGATGATCACGATTTCGGCATCATCTTCTTCCTCTCCTTGAGCCGCTCCTCTTTTCCATCTTCCACGAGCTCTGGATCATAACGGATGTAGATGATATCCTCCTCAAAAGAGCTCCACCTCATTTTCCCCCTTTTCTTCACCTACAAGAAAGAACAAATGAGCATTCAGGTTCTTCTCCTTAGAAAACTCGAAGTTCACATTCATATATATAGAGGAAAGGCCAAAAGACTCATATAACCCTCCTAAAATATGTTAAAAACACCCTCATAACATTAGGAACCATTGGGGGGTATTTTGGTAAAGTTTAATAGGGTTTAGAATGAGTTTTAGGGGTTTACGGAACTCCCGTTCCAGAAGGGTCGACCCTTGGGGTCAACCCTCGGGCTACCAGAGGTCGGACAGAACATAAAATAAAACCCAGGACACAGGGGTCGACCCCTGCTAGTTTGGGTTTGAAAAAAACCTAAAACCTCTATGAATTCAAGTGAAACAAATGATTAAATGTTACCATAATCCCATGAAGATCAACAATGAATCTTCATCCTGAAAAACATGATAACGCAAGAGGTTACATGAGAATCAAAATCCTTGCATCAAGCATTAACACTATGAACATGTTCACATCAAAACACATCGTTGAACCTATTCAAACATGTATTTGGCTTTCCATTCACAACCAACAAAAACACATTTCACCAAATGATAAGGTTTTGAAATGATGAATATGAATCTATCATTCAACCAAATATAATGACATGGGAGCTCAACCGTTCGAACACTTTCTTGTATCTTTCATAATTTTAACATCAAAATATTTCAATACCCAAATGTTAACAATCTTGCCAAATGTAAAGCATGTAGAAAAGTATGGGAACTCATTCATTCAAATGACATTCTTGTTGACAAACACTAACATTCATGAAGCATTGATATTACGAGGAGCATTGTCATAAACATAGAATCTTCAAGACGCATGCATCACATGCATCACACACATATGAAGATGGGCATTCATACAAGCATGTTTTCGACAAAAACGTTCTCATTCAATACAAAGGAATCTCACCAAGTGTATATGCAATGTATATGCAATGTGCTAACATCAAAACATGTATGAGCCTTACAAAGTCACAAATGCATCCACATGATGAAATCACAATAACAATATTTTATAATCATCAAAATCACATACACTACAATTGTTGGGGTCCCGTACTGCAGGAACACAGTTCTAGAGGGGGGGGTGAATAGAACCCTCTATTAAAATTATGTCCAATTAAAAACATTAAACTAGCTCGCAGCGGAATTAGCAAGATTAGCAAGATTGAGGAATTTAAACTATTTAGAATAAACTTGATTCTCTCAATCTCACCATACTCACTCGAACAGATAAATAGATATGAACAATAAAGCAAACCACCACAACACAAACCACAATGCAAGCCACAATGCACGGGGATTTTTAAGGTGGTTCGGGACCACGACGGGCTCCCTACGTCCACCCCTCACCAAACCGGTGAGGCTTTACTGTTGTAAAAATAGCCCGGGGATAAATCTCCCCACACACACATAGCAAATCTCCACCACACACATGTAGGGCAATGCCTAAACAACCACATAGGAGTAAACTCCCAACCACACATGGGGAACACACCCCAAGATACGCCCAAGTACACACGCAGATATACTCCGCACAAATCGACGCATACGCATCAACACAAACACTCGGAGAACCCTTTCTCCGAATACCCACACAAAATATTCTTTCAGATGTATATGAAACGAAGATAAATAGATGTAATGACCCCACAAACAAACTCTATAGATACAAACTAGAAAGATACATCAAGAATAAGGCCCCCCCTTCTTCAACAAAATATGGTTGTCCTTGGCTCATTGATGGATGATAACTATTCCGGCATCATCTTCTTCCTCTCCTCGAGCCACTCCTCTTTTCCTTCATCCACGAGCTCCAGATCTTCATGGATGTAGATGATATCCTCCTCGCAAGAGCTCCACCTTGTTTTCCCCCTTTTTTTCACCTACAAGAAAGAACAAATGAGCATTAGGATTCTTCTCGTTAGAAAACTCGGAGTTCACATTCATATATATAGAGGAAAGGCCAAAAGACTCATATAACCCTCCTTAAATATGTTAGAAACACCCTCATAACATTAGGAACCATTGGGGGGTATTTTGGTAAAGTTTCATAGGGTTTAGAATGAGTTTTAGGGGTTTATGGAACTCCCGTTCCAGGAGGGTCGACCCGTGGGGTCGATGATAAGTGCTATATTTTACATCATAATTTGCATCACATCCACCATCTTTGAGCATTATTTGAGTATATTTGTGCAACATGAGCATTAATTACATTCTCACACATTATTTGAGTCTTCATGCATTTTATCATCTTTTTGAGCTTAAAAGACCATGTGAAAAATATTTAAATATTTGCATAATTATTTTGTAATTAAATAGATTGATATTTTAATTTTCAGGAAACAACGACCTAGATCAAGGCGCTATTTAATTAACGACATCTTCAAGGGCACGTACTCAGTAAGACGTGACACAAGACAAGGCGTCAATTCATTTGAAAAAAAGAAAGTGGAAAAAAAAAGAATTAGCGCCCGAGATGCAGTCGCTAATCATTGAAAGAACGCCCATATGAACAGTCGTCAATTCTTATTTTACGAAAAATAAAGAAAATAACAAATGAGGAAATAAGGAAACTGACGCCTGAGTGAAGAGGTGCTACTTCAGGAAATGATGCCCTAGATTAAGGCGTCATTTAAAGAAAGGACGCCCCAATATAAGTCGCTTTTTAAAGTTGAACCAGAAAAGGCAACTGTAGGCTCCCGATCGAACTGTTCTTCCATGTTTGCTCTTATCTAAGCAACATTTTATAGAAAGGAGGACTCATATTGGAAAGGAGTCTAATTAGGTCAAGTTGCATTGTTGGAAATTGGTTTTTGGATCAAACTGGGAACCCACGATCATGGAAGGGTTTTGTACCTTATAAATAGATGCCATGGCCGATGATGCAGAGAGCGAGGGAGGTAGGAGGTCTGCCATAGGGATTTATTTTGAAGCTTTTTCTTTCATCTTTTGCAGTTAAGTTCTTAATCAAAGTTTTTCGTTTTCCAGTCTTCTACAAATTCTTCTTCTTCATCTTCCTCTAATTCTTCCAGTTTTTAAAGTTATTTCGAATTTTCCAAAGTTCTGTCTATGCATTTTTACTGTTCATCCGGTTTTAAAATATTCTGCTATTTCTTGTTTTTCTTCCCTTTCTGATCTTCTGTTGCTTCTGCGTTCTTCATGAAAGTTGTAGGTTTTAAAATTTCTTCAATTTCTTCTTCTACAACTTCTACAAATTCTCAACTATTTTCAAATTACAATCAATTTTCCAAAGTTCAGTTCTGAACTATTCATCCGCGACCACTCTTTGTTCTATCACATTTTTCTCCATCTTCCTCTTATTTTCTGTCTTCATGTTCTTCATCAATCTTCTTCCTCTCTTCGTCCTCTACATTTTTTTCTTCTTTCACTTTGTCTAATTCTCTCTAGATTTTAATCTATTTCTTCTTCTTCTAACCCTCTGTTTTCAAAACTGTTTTATGTTTTATCACCCATCATAGCCATCTCTTCCTCTCTTTTCACAACATACATGCTTTGGTTTTAATTTTATTCTTCTTCCTCCACCTTTTCATCTCCATCTCCTATATTTCATCTACACATCCCTTTGGCGGATTCTCTCCCAATTGATCCTCTCACGGCGTCGGCATCCAAGGCGAGGCGATCTTCATCCAAGGCTTGGCAAGGAGTTGACGGCGTTCTTCATCCTATTGGCGTACAATTTCTTTTCTCTTCTTTTATTTTGCAAGTTGTAATTTTAGTTTTCATATACATTGTACTTGCCACCTCTCATAGCAATAAAGTTGATCTTTGTGAAATTGTGTTTATCTTTCTATCTCCTCCAAATTTCTCTACTTAAACCCTCTCACATTCTTTAAATAGTTTTTATGCAATTTATCTTTCCTTAGATTAATCACACTCAGAAATTCAGTTTTCAAAGCATAATGTGTTTTTCCAACTTGTTAAAATAAGGATTTTTCCTCCTCGTGAGATCGACTCCACTTATCACTATATAGTTTGATTTTCCAATCTTTTAAAGTGAGTGAGTGTAAACATTTTGAAATTGTGGCACGGCTTTCTTAACGACACTAGTCGGTGCGCATCAATTTTTGGCGCCGTTGTCGGGGAGGAAATTAATTTTTATGTTGGAAAATTTCTTGTGTTTGATTTGTATATAGGTTTACTTATTTTTCTATTTTATTTTGCAGAAAAAATCAAAAAAATCAGGAAACCAAAAAATCCAAAGAAATTCGGACCGAAAATTCCAAGGAAAAAATCTGTCACAGGAAGAGTCGCTAAAGCCCAGATCTGTCACAGAAAGTAGAAATTCAAAAAAATCCCGAAAAATCAAACGTCGCTAAAAGGTCAGTATACGTAGGAAAAGGTCCTTTTTTGTGAAATTCTAAAAAATTCTAAAATATTCTAAAAAAATCAGAAAACATAAAAAATTCATCATGCTAGCATATCTCCATCTTAGTTGCATTACTTTCATGTATTTGTGCACCTAGTTGTTCTTTTTGTTTTTCATTCGTTATTTACAACATCTTTTGAAAAAAATTTCTCTTCTCATCTATTTCCCCTCCTTGAGGGCATTATGATCTTTACACCCCTCTTGGATTTCGAAGGACACTCCATTGAGCATTCCGTCTCTTTGGACTTGAAATTCTATTTCTAAGACCTCCCTAAGTCCCCGCACCCGTGGATTCCCTCACCGACGCCGGGCAGGTTGTACCACGAAGTACCTTGGAGTTAGAGTGCCCTTAGAAGGTTTTCCATAAAAAAATAAAAAAATCATCATTCTTGCATTCATATAGTTAATCCTTGCATTTGCATAACTCATTCATATAGGGATTCATAGTATTTTAAAAAAAATCATCATTACCTTTGGGCCCTTTTGCATTGCATGCGAGGTAGGAGATCCCTCCACCCTCATTTGATAGGATCCATTAGTGAAGTTGAAAGGTTTGTGCATTCTAGACCACAACTTCAACCTAACCTCATGGAAAATCAAAATCAAAACCAACAAGTGCAACAAGTTCCTAAGCAAATGAAGAACTACTTCATTCCTAATCAATATCAACCGTCCTTCTATATTCAAGCACCTAAGAACCAGGCGGTTCATTATGAAATCAAATTAAGTACCATCCAGATGTTGCCATCCTTCTATGGCAATACTAATGAAGAGCCATATAAGCATCTAGATGAGTTTCTCCAGATATGTTCAATTGTCAAAATTCAAAACTTCTTGGATGATGCCCTTAAGCTTACTCTCTTCCCATTCTCCCTTAAGGATAAAGCTAAATATTGGTTGGGAGCTTTGGGTAGAACAATTGACACATGGGGAGAGATGCTAAAAGAGTTCTTGAAGAAATTCTACCCCATTGGTAGGACTAATACCATGAGAAGGGCCATCACTGGATTTACACAAAATTCTGGGGAACAAATTCATGAGGCCTGGGACAGGTTGAAAGATTTATTAAGGAAATGTCCCCATCATGGCCTATCTAGATGGCAAATTGTGCAAGCATTTTATGAGGGATTAACGGAAAACTATAGACAAATGGTAGATGCCTCATGTGGGGGGGCTTTCATGTGTAAAAGTGAGGATGAAGCTTATGATTTGTTTGAGATGTTAAGTGAAAATTCTATTAGTCATGCTTCACTTTCCTCCTATGAAAGGATGATTGGACCTTCCAAGAAGGGTGGGCTATATGAAGTCAAAAGTCAAGGAGAGTTTGAGAATAGGATGGATATTAATGCGCTTACTCAAAAGTTGAATAAAGTGGACTTGCTGGCGTAAAGGATGGAGAAGGTCGATTTGGTAGCACAAAAACTAGATCAATTATTATCCATGAATAAGCAAGAACCTTCTTTTTCGCCAATCCAACAAAATCAACCTTTCTCAGATTCCAACCTTCAAGAACTTTGTGCTTTATGTTCTAGCCCAAATCATGCTATCATTGATTGCCCTACGGCGGCCCAACTTTCCCCATTTATTCAAGAACAAGTCTTCGCTGCTCAGGGAGTCTCCAAGCCTAATTATGATCCATATTCCAATACTTACAACCCGGGCTGGAGAAATCACCCGAATTTTTCTTGGAAATCTCAAGCGAGTTCATCCACTCAAGTCAATCCCTCAAATCCAAAACAATCTTTTCAAGTTCCGAACCAGTCTCACCAACATCTTCCAAATCCTTTTCAACATAATCAACAACAACTTCCATTTCAGCAACCATCGTTCCATCATGCTCAGGCCCCATATCAACAAGCTTCATTATTCTAGGGCCAATATAATCAATTTCCATCACATCGTTATCAACATCAAGCCCCGTTTCAAGCTCCTTATCAACCACCTCCTCAACCCCCTCAACCTCATTTTGAGGATAAATTTGACCAACTTCAGCAACTTATTCTCTCTCAGCAACAATCAATTGCTAAGTTAGAAGGTCAAATAGGTCAGCTGGGGGCTAGTAATATGAGGAGAGATGTTGGGCAGTTACCAAGTCAACCCATAGCTAATCCCTGCAATCAACAACCTTTGGGTTTTCAGCAAAGAGCTCCTATTCTTCCCCATCCAAATCAGCCCAATCAACCTCAGCCACCCCCTCCAATTGTTCCTCAATTCGAGAATGCCAAAGATATCTCTACCCTTAGGAGCGGGAAAGTTCTTAATGATCCATATTAGGCTAAGGATGTGGGTGGTAGTTTGGGCCAAGATGCCCAAGAGGAAAGTGATAATGTGGAAGAAGAGTCGATAATTGTTCAAGAGAAAAAGAAGCCGGATGGGGGGGAGAAGACAATGGACAAAGGAAAGGTCAAGGTTGATGAAGGTTTTCAAGGATATGTTCCTAAGGTCCCTTTTTCATATGCATTAAAGCCAAAAGCTCAAAAGAAGTCAGTACAACAAGAAGAGATGTTGGAATTATTTAAACAAGTCAATATTAATATTCCACTCTTGGATGCTATTAAACATGTGCCGGCATATGCCAAGTTCTTGAAAGAGCTTTGTACACCAAGAAGGCAGCCGAAGGCGGCAACACAGAAGATTCATCTATCTGAAGATGTTAGTGTTGTTTTAATGAATTCTTTACCAAAGAAGTTTAAGGACCCTGGTGCTCCATTAATTTCATGTGATATAGGTGGGGTGACATTTGATAAAGCTTTGCTAGATCTTGGAGCTAGTGTTAATTTGTTACCCACCTGCATTTATGAGCAATTTGATTTAGGGGAATTGAAGCCAACTTCTATTATCCTTCAACTGGCGGATCGGTCTGTTAAAACACCAAAGGGTTTGTTGGAGGATGTGATAGTGAAAATTCATGAATGCTATTTCCCAGTGGACATTTTAATCTTAGATATGGCCTCATCCCAAGAGTTGAAACATACACCAATCATTTTGGGACGCCCGTTTTTGGCTACGGCGAAGGCCAATATTAATTATGCCACAGGGATGATGGATATTACCTTTGGAGGAGAGAAGGTCTCATTGAATGTTTTTAAAGCTTCACAATACCCGGATCATGAGGGAGAATGTAATGTCATTGATATTTTTGTGGAAATAATTGAAGAAAGTGCGGATATGAATGAGAATGTAATTGAAGATGGTAGTTTGCTTCAGGATTCACCTCTTTCTTATTCTAGTGTGAAGCCTCTTCCTCCATTAAGATCTGAACCAGTTCTTCCATCTCTTGATCAGCCACCCGTTGTGGAACTTAAACCTTTGCCGGACTCGTTGAAATATGGTTATCTAGGCCCAGATCATACCTTGCCTGTTATCATTGCTTCTAATCTTACCTTTGCTCAGGAATCTAAACTCTTAAAAGTTCTTAAGGAGCATAGGGGGGCGATAGGGTGGTCTGTGGTAGATTTGAAGGGTATAAGTCCGGATGTTTGCATGCATTATATTTACTTGGAGGATAATGCCAAGCCGAGCAGAGAGATGCAGCGTCGGTTGAATCCAAATATGAAGGAAGTTGTGAAGGAGGAAGTTGTTAAGTGGTTAGACGCTGGGATAATTTATCCCATTTCTGACAGTAAATGGGTCAGCCCGACACAAGTTGTACCTAAGAAGTCGGGGCTGACTGTGGTTGTAAACGAGAAAAGAGAAGAAGTGCCGATGCGATTACAGACGGGATGGAGGGTTTGTATTGATTACAGGAAATTGAATTCAGTTACAAAGAAAGATCATTTTCCACTCCCGTTTGTTGATCAAATTCTGGAGAGACTGGCTGGGCAACAATATTTTTGCTTTTTGGACGGTTATTCCGGATATAATCAAGTTGCTATCTATCCGGAGGATCAAGAAAAAACCACTTTTACGTGCCCCTATGCCACGTTTGCTTTTAGAAGGATGCCTTTCGGGCTTTGCAATGCTCCCACCACTTTTCAAAGGTGTACGATGTCGATATTTTCTGACATGGTGGGGGGAGACTTTGGAAGTTTTCATGGATGATTTTTCGGTGTTTGGTAATTCTTTTGAGCGGTGCTTAGAAAATTTGACTCAGGTTTTGAAAAGGTGCATTGAATCCAATTTGGTGTTAAGTTGGGAGAAGAGCCACTTTATGGTGAGAGAAGGTATAGTTTTAGGCCATATAATTTCGGAGAGGGGAATAGAGGTCGATAAAGCCAAAGTAGATTTGATTTCCAATCTTCCTCCCCCTACATCTATTAAGCAAATTAGATCCTTTCTTGGCCATGTGGGTTTCTACCGCAGATTTATTCAGAACTTCTCCACCATTGCTCGTCCTCTCACACAATTGCTTGCTAAAGATACTCCATTCCATTTTGATGATTCTTGTCTCAAGGCCTTTAATTCTTTGAAAGCGGCCCTTACTCAAGCTCTGATTCTTCAATCTCCAGATTGGTCGCTTCCTTTCGAGATTATGTGTGATGCCTCAGACTATGTTGTTGGAGCTGTCTTAGGTCAAAGGATAGATAAGAAGCCCGTGTTAATCTACTACGCGAGTCGCACCCTCGCTGATGCTCAGTTGAATTACACCACCACGGAGAAGGAGCTGCTAGCTGTTGTTTTTGCCCTAGAAAAATTTTGATCCTATCTTTTATGGGCTAAGGTTATTGTTTACTCCGATCATTCTGCCTTAAAATACAAGAAGGATGCTAAGCCCCGTCTCATTAGATGGATTCTATTGTTACAAGAGTTTGATTTAGAAATTAGAGACAAGAAGGGGTTGGACAATGTAGTTGCTGATCATTTATCCATGATAGTGATCCCTGAAAGTACTCCAATGTCCAATTCTTTTCCCGATGAACAGATTCTTTCCCTCTCTCATTCTTCAACTCCTTGGTATGCTAACATTGTTAACTACCTGACGGTAGGTCAGATCCTGGGAGGGTGGACTAAGCAGGAGAAGGATCATTTCTTTTCTAAAGTAAAACACTATTTCTGGGAGGACCCTGAGCTGTTTCATGTGGGTCCCGATCAGATTATAAGAAGATGTGTCCCAGAAGAAGAACATCAATAAATATTGAATTTTTGTCATAATTTAGCTTGTGGGGGACACTTCTCTAGAAAGAAGACATCAGCAAAAGTGCTACAAAGTGGATTTTATTGGCCCACATTATTTAAGGATGCTTATGAATTTTATAAATCTTGTTTGAGATGTCAAGCCGTGGGCAATAATTTGAAGAAAGATATGATGCCGCTAAATCCCATTTTGGTGGTTGAAATTTTTGATGTTTGGGGAATAGATTTTATGAGACCGTTTCCATCTTCATTCAGTAATGAATATATCTTGGTGGCGGTCGATTATGTTTTCAAATAGATTGAAGCGATTGCTACTAGGACAAATGACCATAAGGTGGTTATGAAATTTGTGAAGAAGAATATCTTTTCTAGGTTTGGTTGTCCTAGGGCTATAATTAGTGATGGGGGTTCTCATTTCACTCATTTTCAATTCCGAGCTTTGCTTCGTAAGTATGGTATCACTCACAAGCGTGCTACCCCCTATCATCCCCAAACTAGTGGTCAGGTTGAAGTGTCAAACCGGGAGATTAAAAATATTCTGCATAAAACTATTAGGCCGGATAGAAAAGACTGGTCTAAAAGACTAGATGATGCATTATGGGACCATAGGACTGCTTTCAAAACTCCCATTGGTATGTCACCATACCGCTTGATCTTTGGTAAAGCCTACCACTTACCCGTAGAATTGGAACATAGAGCTTATTGGGCCATAAAGCAAGTTAATTTTGATTTAACTCAAGCTGGATCCCAACGAGCTTTGTAAATGAATGAACTAGAGGAATTAAGGAACGAAGCCTATGAAAATGCAAGGATTTACAAAGCTAAAACCAAAGTATTTCATGATAAACACATTCACAGAAAGAGTTTTCTAGAAAATCAAAAGGTTTGGCTATTTAATTCAAGGCTGCGTTTGTTCCCCGGTAAGCTAAAGTCTAGATGGGATGGACTGTTCATTATTGTTAAAGTTTTTGACCATGGTGCTGTTAAGATTTTGGATCCTAAAAATGGTCACATTTTCACTGTCAATGGCCAAAGGTTAAAACCTTACTTGGAGAATGAACAGTTAACTATAAAAGAATCAATTGCTTTGTGTGATTTGGAGTTATTATTTGTGAGCCTTCATGCGTCTGGCTGAAAACGGAAAACTTAGCGCTTCATGCGTCTGGCCATGGTCAAGCCTCCGTCCACCTCCTTTGTCCCGTCGTCTTCCCCGCCTATGCCAAAGCCCTTGGCGCGTTCTTTTGCTGAAGTATTGGCTTCCTCTATGACACCTCCTGTTGTCCGTGGTCCGATTCATGCCCCGACATCTACAGACAGCAGAGAGCCCGCTGTATTTTTCATAAAGGATGAATTAGTTCAAAGCTTGCTCCCGTTTGAATACGCCATAGTGGCTCGCACCCCCCGCGGAAGACCTGCTTTTCCAGAGATTAGAAGCCATCTTTCTAACCGATGCAATTTCAAAGAAGATTTCATGATAAGTGCCTTGGATGCCCGCCATCTTCTTCTAAGGTTTCGGAACTATGAAGACTACTTGCAGCTGCTTCTGAGGGATTCTATGTATGTCCAAGGAAAATTCTTTCGATTCTTCAAGTGGTCAATGGAATTCTCTCCAGATTCAGATTCTCCTATTCTTCCTATATGGATTTCGTTCCCTGGCCTTCCGGTAAATTTTTATTTAGAACATATGATTCGGTCGATTGCTGGCAACATAGGTCGGGTTTTGAAAATCGACCCATCATCTCTTAACCTATCAAACACTGCTGCAGCGCGTGCTTGTGTTGAGCTTGATGTTTCCAAACACCATCCTTCTCGAATATGGATTGGATTCCCAGGGGGTGGGACTTGGCAAAAAATCTATTATCCGGAACTTCTCAATTTTGCTCTTCTTGTTCCAGACTTGGCCACCCTCTGGTTGACTGTAAATTGTCTGAAAGATCATCTCTGCCTTCGGATGTATCCAAGCCCCATATTACAAAGCAATGCTGGCAGCCAGTAGCATTGTTAAGGACTTTGGTCCTCCCAGAAGCTCCCCACGGAGCCCTCCCCTCCTCTTCTACTGAAGGACTGGCTAACATTATGGTTTTGTCTCCAAAGAACAGCTCTGAGAACTTGAATGATCACCCTGCTCTGATGGTCACCAATGAGGAGTCTCAATTGCCTACTTCATCTAATCCTCACAAGACTCAGGGCAACTCAGTATTGGGGACTAACCCATTGGCTTTGGAGTCTAATCCTGTGAGTATGGATCATCTAGTCCTTGAATCCAACCCCGGCACTGCTTTTCTTTCTGAGAGACAATCTCAATTAGGTTCTTTGAACCATTCAGTGATGGTTGATGTCTCAAGTGGTCAATTGGAGCCCCCTTCAATCCAAAAGGCTGACTCAATTGGAACTATTGCCCCTGTACCAGAGTTGGCTATTATTGATGCTCAAAGGATTACAAAAGGTAAAGGCAAGAGCTAGGAGGATGGATTGTATTATCAAAATCAGAACATTACTCCAAATCCCAAAACCCAAATTGAGTTGGATACCGAAACTATTTCACCACATAAACCAAAGGAAGGCACTAACCTTGATTTAGCTATTATCAATTCTCAAGAGAAAATTCAAGCTGCTAGACAGGACATTGCTAAGTCTGCTTCTATTAATAATGCTCGGGTCATGCAAAAAGGCCAAGCTGGGGTTATTACCAGGTCAATGCAGAAGGTTGGCTCCACCGGTAATCTTCCTAACATCCACAATTAACTATGTCTATTCTTGTATGGAATATACGTGGTATAGGGAATGATATTTCTCAAGGTAGAGTGAAATTTCTCCTGAAAGACCATAATGTTAAGTGTATTATTTTATTGGAACCCAAAATTCATGTTTCAAATTTGGACAGACTGTGTAAAAAACTGGGGATGGACAAGGCCCTTGCTAATAGAGATGATAATGCTCACATCTGGATTATGTGGAAAGAACCATTGGATTTCTATCATATCTTCAGGGATGATCAGCACATAACTATACTTCAAACAGATTCTTCTCTGCCACAATTTCACTTTACCTTTGTTTATGCTAAATGTTCCAGAAATGAAAGGCAATCTCTTTGGTCTTCATTAACCAATTGTCATGCTTTTATATCCGGCCCTTGGTTGGTGGCTGGTGATTTTAATTGTATATTGGATATTGATGAGAAATTAGGAGGTAGTCCTCCAAACCTAAGTTATATTTCAGACTTCAAAGACTGCATTCAGGAATGTGAACTCTTTGATGATGGTTATATGGGATCTAAATTTACCTGGCACAACAACCAATCAGGTAGCAGAGGTATTTGGGCTAGATTGGATAGAACTCTTCTCAATGCTGATTGGCTTAAAATTTTACCTATCACAGTTGAGCACCTTTCGAGAGAAGCATCTGACCATGCTCCCCTTCTCGTCAAGATGCCTTCATTCAGAAGATTCAAGAGCAGATTTTTCTTTTAGAAAATGTGGACTTTGCACAAGAATTTCTTAAAAGATGTTGAACTGTGTTGGAATACTAGTCCATTGGCAACCTCCCCACTCACCACATTACACCTGAAATTGAAATGCCTCAGAAACATGCTTGTGGGTTGGAATAAAAATATCTATGGTAATGTGCACATGAACCTTGCTGCTGCTGAAGATGAGGTGCTGAGGACTGAACTTACTTATGACCTGGACCCTTCTCCAGTTAACCTTGCAGCTCTCAATAAAGCTAAAACTATTCAATCCAATTGCCTGCTACAACAGGAAGTCTTTTGGAGACAAAAGTCTAGAATCAAGTGGCTTTGTGAAGGTGACAAGAACACCAAATTTTTTCATATGACTACCATGGCTAATAGAAGGAAACACATCATCTTACAGTTGAAGAATTCAAATGGAATGCTGACTTCAGATCATGATCAAATGAAATCAATTGCTGCTGATCACTTTAAACATGCCTTTACATCTCAGGATCACTACATTGATGCTCATATCCTTGAATGCATTCCTTCTTTGATTACAGTGTCGGATAATGAATTGTTGTGTGGTACTCCCTCTGAAACAGAAATCAAAGAAGCTGTCTTCCATATGTCTGCTGACAGTGCTCCTGGGCCAGATGGATTTTCAGGAGCATTCTATCAGTGTGCTTGGTCCATCATTGCTAGGGATATTGTGGCTGCTATTCAGTATGTCTTCAACACCAAATGTCCTCTTCCTAGAAGCTTTACTTCTGCTCTAATTGCTCTCATTCCAAAAAAAAGTAGTGCCACTGACATTTCTGATTTCAGACCTATTAGCCTGTGCAATTTTTTTTATAAGATCATTCCAACTATTCTAAACAACAGGTTAGCAGGCATCCTTCCAAAAATTATTTCTAGCCAACAGTCTGCTTTTGTGAAGGGGAGAACTATAGTAGAGAATATAGCATTGGCTCAAGAACTTGTGCAAGAACTTGGAAGAAAAACAAGGGGAAGCAATGTGATATTTAAACTTGATATGGCCAAAGCTTATGATCGACTTGAATGGGACTTCCTATATGTAGTGCTTAGGAAATTTGGTTTCAATTTGGAGTTTATCTCTCTCATTGATAACATGATCAGCAATTGTTGGTTTTCGGTATTACTGAATGGTGACTTTGCAGGGTTTTTTAAATCTTCTAGAGGAATTCGGCAAGGGGATCCCATTGCTCCTAGCCTTTTTATCATTGCAGAAGAAGCCCTAAGCAGATGCTTGCAGAATGCTTTCAATACAGGTGCGGTGGAATGGTTTAAGGGTCCTAGAGGCTACCCCACTATCTCTCATTTGTTGTTTGCAGATGACACCCTCATCTTCACCAAAGCTTCAGCTACCTCTATCAGGAACTTACTGCACCTTCTTAAAATCTATGAACAGGCTTCTGGTCAACTTATCAGTATTGGAAAAAGTGGTTACTTCTTACACCCAAATGTGAAGGATTTCTTTGCCCAGAAGATACATGATTTGACAGGTTTCTCTAAGCATACTTTCCCCCACAAGTATTTGGGCTACCCTCTGATTATTGGCAGGAAGAAAAAATTGCATTTTGCAGGTATTCTATCCTCCATCCAGAAAAGAATTCAAGGTTGGTCGGCAAAGTTTCTCTCCCATGGAGCTAAATTGTGTTTGATTAAACATGTGATGACTTCCATTCCCATTTATTACCTAGCCTCTTCATCTCTTCATGTGGGAACACACAACGCCTTGGAAAGAAGCTTTGCAAATTTCTTCTGGGGATCCTCCCCGTTTTGGAATAAAAAGCATTGGAAATCCTGGACCAAAATCTGTAAGCCTATATCTCAGGGTGGACTGGGTGTCATGTCCCTTTGGCAGATGGAGATAGCCTTGAGGGTCAAGATGTTATGGAGAGCCATCCATGCTGATTCACTATGGGCAGATTATTTTAGAGCAAAATATATTCAAGGTAGTCACATTTCTACTGCCCAATTCAAGAACATGAAGGGCTCTGCTCGGAAATCCTGGCTACATGCTAGAGATCTAATTGTCAAGCACAAATTATGCATTCTTGGTGATGGATTCAATACCAATTTCTGGATTGATATTTGGCTTGGAAACCAAACTATGGCTTCTTTTGTTCCTGCTGATCTGATTCAAAGCCCCAATCTGTCAATCCAAGCTTATTATACTCAGCCTAGCACTGACCTGCGGAATCTACTTAGCAGTTATCTACCCCATGACTTTATGGCCGCTGTTCAGAACACCTCCCTCTCTGAGGACAGAGATCAAGAAATTTGGAGTTTGTCATCCGCAGGTGACTGTACAGTCTCCTCTGTTTACAAAAAAGCTCTATCTGTCCAAATTCAGCAGCATTATCCTAAATGGAACAACTTATGGTTCAATTGGCTGCTAGCCAAACTCTCAATCCACTTATGGAAAATCATTCACAACTGCCTACCAACTGATGATAGGATAAAATCCATTGGCATTCCTATGTGCTCAAAATGCTTCTGCTGCAATACACCTTATGAGGAAACAACAAACCATTTATTTATCACAAGTGACATTGCATCATTCATTTGGTCGGCTCTTCAATCCAAAGGCTTGCAGATTCATGGAAGAAATGCCAAAGACATAATTCTCAATACAGTTCAAAATCTCAGCCGACAGTCTAAACTGGATTGCTTCACTCTCTCCATTATTGGTTATGGGATGTGGGAACTATGGACATACAAAAATATGGTTAAATAAGAAGACAGGAGAATATCCAAGCATGCTGTTCTCCACAAAATAACTGGATTGCTTCACTCTCTCCATTATTGGTTATGGGATGTGGGAACTATGGACATACAGAAATATGGTTAAATATGAAGACAGGAGAATATCCAAGCATGCTGTTCTCCACAAAATCACTACTCAAGCAAAGGAAATCATTGCCCTTTCAGGCCTCAAGGAAAAATCAAATAACAATCAGATTATATTGGCTGATTTTAATATTCAAGTTGCTGCTACAGATTGCCCGTGTCCAAAGCTTATAAAGTGGTTGTGTCCACCATGGCCTTTCATCAAATTGAATACTGATGGTGCTTGCAAATCTACTGGTATTTCGGGTGGTGGTGGTGTCATCCGAGACCATGCTGGAAATGTCCTCCTGGCTTTCTCACACTTTTATGGTAACTCTAACAGCCTTAGAGTAGAAGCAAGGGCATTATATGATGGTCTTCAATATCTCCACACTATTTCAGACAGGCCTGCTACCATTGAGTGTGATTCCAAGATTTTAATTCAGACTATCTCAAAGGAAATTCCCTGCCCATGGATCATTCTCCCTTATGCAAGAGATATATGGCGCATCTCTCACTCAGATGATAATTTCTCACACATCTTCAGAGAAGCCAACACTATTGCTGATTCCTTGGCATCTTTAGCTTGTAGCACCAAGTGTAACTCCTTTTTTGCTTCTAAGGAGCTTCCTCATGTTGTTAAAGGTGCAGCTCGACTGGATAAGCTAGGAATGCCTAGCATCCGTCTGATGTGATGTAATTTTCTCTTTTTATCAATAAAATTCACCCCTTAGGCTTGGATGGTGTGGCTGTTCCCTTTACCTCTGGTAAGGGGTGCACTCTCTCATTCACTCATAGGCAAGGTTTTTTTTTTTTAAAAAAAAGGTTTTTGTAATTTGATGCTTTTGTTTCAGTGTGTTTTAGTTGTTAGATTCAAGCCAAGGAGACGAAGTTGTCACCATTATCAACAAAGGAGGTTCTGCCTCGCACGCCAGGTTGTCTCTTTCCTACTCATCAAACTTTACTGTTACATTGTTCTTTCATTTCAGCTTTACATGCCATTGAGGACAATGCCATTCAAGTTGGAGGGAGAGGGCAGAAAATTTTCATAGCATATAGTACAACATGGTAGGGATTTGGCATGAATTCTTGCATATCATTTTTTGTAAATTTGCATGAAAGTGAAAAGATGAAATCCCCGACTGAGTTTTATTAATTCATGCTTGAATTAAAAGTAATTCTGGATTAGAAAAGACTAGAAAAAGGTTGAAGAAAAATTAAGTGCGATCTAGCCATGGAAAACTGATATAATAATCTTTTTAAAGTTCATACGCACTATTAGAAAAAATATTCACTATGCACTCTGATAAAGCAAAATAAGACAAGCCCTCTGTTATTTTGGGAACTGTATCTGATACTCTGCATTTCTTGAGGAGGAGATCTATTTCAAGAAAAAGTTTTCTGCCAAGTTTTATAGAAAAAAGAAAAGAAAATGCAAAGGCATATTGTTGAAAAAAAGAGAAATGATGAAATAGAAAGATCACGCCATGAAAAATGTCCCTGATCTGGGTAACCGAGCCTGCTTCACCTAAGACGTGTTGAGGTTCGCGTAAAAAGGTGAAGGGTAGTGCAGCATCATGGTTGTGCAAATGAAAAAAAAAAAGAAAGTTCCAAAGGGACAAATGAAAAAGGCAGACAAAAGCTAGTATGCTTAAATGCTCTGATCTAAGAGGTGCAGGGTTGAAAGGTATTTACTTAGAATAACAAATGGGGGATGTAATTGTCTTAACTGCAGATTTAGAATTACACATGCACAAGTGCTATTGAACTTTGATTTGTATTCTTAAGTCATGTGCTTTAATTTCCAATTTAAGGCCAGTATGAGCATTAATGATTCTGGATTCCTAATCTTTGGTTGATTCTATGAAGGGAGAGATGGATATAAGAGTATGATCTTTATGAATTCTTGTTGGTCCTAAATTTTAATTTAATTACATTGCTAAGGGACTAGCAATGAGTAAGTTGGGGGGTGTGATAAGTGCTATATTTTACATCATAATTTACATCACATCCATCATCTTTGAGCATTATTTGAGTATATTTGTCCAACATGAGCATTAATTACATTCTTACACATTATTTGAGTCTTCATGTATTTTATCATCTTTTTTAGCTTAAAAGACCATGTGAGAAATATTTAAATATTTGCACAATTATTTTAGAATTAAATAGATTGATATTTTAATTTTCAGGAAACAACGACCTAGATCAGGGCGCTATTTAATTAATGACATCTTCAAGGGCGCGTTCTCCGTAAGACGTGACACAAGACAAGGCGTCAATTTATTTGAAAAAAAAGAAAGTGGAAAAAGGACAAAAAGAATTAGCGCCCGAGATGCAGTCGCTAATCATTGAAAGAGCGCCCATATGAACAGTCGTCAATTCCTATTTTACGAAAAATAAAGAAAATAGCAAATGAGGAAATAAGGAAACTGACGCCCGAGTGAAGAGGCGCTACTTCAGTAAAGGACGCTCTAGATTAAGGCGTCATTTAAAGAAAGGACGCCCCAATATAAGTCGCTATTCAAAGTTGAACCAGAAAAGGCAACTGCAGGCTCCCGATCGAACTGTTCTTCCATGTTTGCTCTTATCTAAGCAACATTTTATAGAAAGGAGGACTCATATTGGAAAGGAGTCTAATTACGTCAAGTTGCATTGTTGGAAATTAGTTTTTGGATCAAACTGGGAACCCACGATCATGGAAGGGTTCTGTACCTTATAAATAGATGCCATGGCCGATGATGCAGAGAGAGAGGGAGGTAGGAGGTCTGCCATAGGGA
The DNA here is from genome assembly GCA_022559845.1 of Amorphophallus konjac. NCBI lineage: Eukaryota > Viridiplantae > Streptophyta > Magnoliopsida > Alismatales > Araceae > Amorphophallus > Amorphophallus konjac. The sequence continues at coordinate 254,594,632 of CM040121.1, forward strand.
TTTATTTTGAAGCTTTTTCTTTCATCTTTTGCAGTTAAGTTCTTGATCAAAGTTCTTCATTTTCCAATCTTCTACAAATTCTTCTTCTTCATCTTCCTCTAATTCTTCCAGTTTTCAAAGTTATATCCAGTTTTTCAAAGTTCTATCTATGCATTTTTACTGTTCATCCGATTTTAAAATACTCTGCTATTTCTCATTATTCTTCCCTTTCTGATCTTCTGTTGCTTCTGAGTTCTTCATGAAAGTTGTAGGTTTTTAACATTTCTTCAATTTCTTCTTCTACCATTTCTTCAAATTCTCAACCGTTTTCAAATTACAATCAATTTTCCAAAGTTTAGTTCTGCACTATTCATCCGCGACCACTCTCTGTTCTATCATGTTTTTCTCCATCTTCCTCTTATTTTCTGTCTTTATGTTCTTCATCAATCTTCTTCCTCTCTTCGTCCTCTACAATTTATTCTTCTTTCACTTTGTCTAATTCTCTCTAGGTTTTAATCTATTTCTTCTTCTTCTAACCCTCTGTTTTCAAAACTGTTTTATGTTTTATCACTCATCATAGCCATCTCTTCCTCTCTTTTCACAACATACATGCTTTGGTTTTAATTTTATTCTTCTTCCTCCACCTTTTCATCTCCATCTCCTATATTTCATCCACACATCCCATTGGCGGATTCTCTTCCAATTGATCCTCTCACGGTGTCGGCATCTAAGGCGAGGCGATCTTCATCCAAGGCTTGGCAAGGAGTTGGCGGCGTTCTTCATAAAAAATTCTAAAATATTCTAAAAAAAAATCAAAAAACATAAAAAATTCATCATGCTAGCATATCTCCATCTTAGTTGCATTACTTTCATGTATTTGTGCCCTTAGTTGTTCTTTTTGTTTTTCATTCTTTATTTATAACATCTTTTGAAAAAAAATTCTCTTCTCATCTATTTCCCCTCCTTAAGGGCATTAGGATCTTTACACCCCTCTTGGATTTGGAATGACACTCCATTGAGCATTCTGTCTCTTTGGACTTGAAATTCCATTTCTAAGACCTCCATAAGTCCCTGCACCCGTGGATTCCCTCACGGACGCCGGGCAGGTTGTACCACGAAGTACCTTGGAGTTAGAGTGCCCTTAGAAGGTTTTCCATAAAAAAATAAAAAAATCATCATTCTTGCATTCATATAGTTAATCATTGCATTTGCATAACTCATTCATATAGGGATTCATAGTATTTTGAAAAAAAATCATCATTACCTTTGGGCCCTTTTGCATTGCATGCGAGGTAGGAGATCCCTCCACCCTCATTTGATAGGACCCATTAGTGAAGTTGAAAGGTTAGTGCATTCTAGACCACAACTTCAACCTAACCTCATGGAAAATCAAAATCAAAACCAACAAGTGCAACAAGTTCCTAAGCAAATGAAGAACTACTTCATTCCTAATCAATATCAACCGTCCTTCTATATTCAAGCACCTCAGAACCAGGCGGTTCATTATGAAATCAAATCAAGTGCCATCCAGATGTTGCCATCCTTCTATGACAATACTAATGAAGATCCATATAAGCATCTAGATGAGTTTCTCCAGATATGTTCAATTGTCAAAATTCAAAACTTCTCGGATGATGCCCTTAAGCTTACTCTCTTCCCATTCTCCCTTAAGGACAAAGCTAAATATTGGTTGGGAGCCTTGGGTAGAACAATTGACACATGGGGAGAGATGCAAAAAGAGTTCTTGAAGAAATTATACCCCATTGGTAGGACTAATACCATGAGAAGGGCCATCACTGGATTTACACAAAATTCTGGGGAACAAATTCATGAGGCCTGGGACAGGTTGAAAGATTTATTAAGGAAATGTCCCCATCATGGCCTATCTAGATGGCAAATTATGCAAGCATTTTATGAGGGATTAACGGTAAACTATAGACAAATGGTAGATGCCTCATGTGGGGGGGCTTTCATGAGTAAAAGTGAGGATGAAGCTTATGATTTGTTTGAGATGTTAAGTGAAAATTCTATTAGTCATGCTTCACTTTCCTCCTATGAAAGGATGATTGGACCTTCCAAGAAGGGTAGGCTATATGAAGTCAAAAGTCAAGGAGAGTTAGAGAATAGGATGGATATTAATGCGCTTACTCAAAAGTTGAATAAAGTGGACTTGCTGGCGTAAAGGATGGAGAAGGTCGATTTGGTAGCACAAAAACTAGATCAATTATTATCCATGAATAAGCAAGAACCTTCTTTTTCGCCAATCCAACAAAATCAACCTTTCTCAGATTCCAACCTTCAAGAACTTTGTGCTTTATGTTCTAGCCCAAATCATGCTATCATTGATTGCCCTACGGCGGCCCAACTTTCCCCATTTATTCAAGAACAAGTCTTCGCTGCTCAGGGAGTCTCCAAGCCTAATTATGATCCATATTCCAATACTTACAACCCGGGCTGGAGAAATCACCCGAATTTTTCTTGGAAATCTCAAGCGAGTTCATCCACTCAAGTCAATCCCTCAAATCCAAAACAATCTTTTCAAGTTCCGAACCAGTCTCACCAACATCTTCCAAATCCTTTTCAACATAATCAACAACAACTTCCATTTCAGCAACCATCGTTCCATCATGCTCAGGCCCCATATCAACAAGCTTCATTATTCTAGGGCCAATATAATCAATTTCCATCACATCGTTATCAACATCAAGCCCCGTTTCAAGCTCCTTATCAACCGCCTCCTCAACCCCCTCAACCTCATTTTGAGGATAAATTTGACCAACTTCAGCAACTTATTCTCTCTCAGCAACAATCAATTGCTAAGTTAGAAGGTCAAATAGGTCAGCTGGGGGCTAGTAATATGAGGAGAGATGTTGGGTAGTTACCAAGTCAACCCATAGCTAATCCCTGCAATCAACAACCTTTGGGTTTTCAGCAAAGAGCTCCTATTCTTCCCCATCCAAATCAGCCCAATCAACCTCAACCACCCCCTCCAATTGTTCCTCAATTCGAGAATGCCAAAGATATCTCTACCCTTAGGAGCGGGAAAGTTCTTAATGATCCATATCAGGCTAAGGATGTGGGTGGTAGTTTGGGCCAAGATGCCCAAGAGGAAAGTGATAATGTGGAAGAAGAGTCAATAATTGTTCAAGAGAAAAAGAAGCCGGATGGGGGGGAGAAGACAATGGACAAAGGAAAGGTCAAGGTTGATGAAGGTTTTCAAGGATATGTTCCTAAGATCCCTTTTTCATATGCATTAAAGCCAAAAGCTCAAAAGAAGTCAGTACAACAAGAAGAGATGTTGGAATTATTTAAACAAGTCAATATTAATATTCCACTCTTGGATGCTATTAAACATGTGCCGGCATATGCCAAGTTCTTGAAAGAGCTTTGTACACCAAGAAGGCAGCCGAAGGCGGCAACACAGAAGATTCATCTATCTGAAGATGTTAGTGTTGTTTTAATGAATTCTTTACCAAAGAAGTTTAAGGACCCTGGTGCTCCATTAATTTCATGTGATATAGGTGGGGTGACATTTGATAAAGCTTTGCTAGATCTTGGAGCTAGTGTTAATTTGTTACCCACCTGCATTTATGAGCAATTTGATTTAGGGGAATTGAAGCCAACTTCTATTATCCTTCAACTGGCGGATCGGTCTGTTAAAACACCAAAGGGTTTGTTGGAGGATGTGATAGTGAAAATTCATGAATGCTATTTCCCAGTGGACATTTTAATCTTAGATATGGCCTCATCCCAAGAGTTGAAACATACACCAATCATTTTGGGACGCCCGTTTTTGGCTACGGCGAAGGCCAATATTAATTATGCCACAGGGATGATGGATATTACCTTTGGAGGAGAGAAGGTCTCATTGAATGTTTTTAAAGCTTCACAATACCCGGATCATGAGGGAGAATGTAATGTCATTGATATTTTTGTGGAAATAATTGAAGAAAGTGCGGATATGAATGAGAATGTAATTGAAGATGGTAGTTTGCTTCAGGATTCACCTCTTTCTTATTCTAGTGTGAAGCCTCTTCCTCCATTAAGATCTGAACCTGTTCTTCCATCTCTTGATCAGCCGCCCGTTGTGGAACTTAAACCTTTGCCGAACTCGTTGAAATATGGTTATCTAGGCCCAGATCATACCTTGCCTGTTATCATTGCTTCTAATCTTACCTTTGCTCAGGAATCTAAACTCTTAAAAGTTCTTAAGGAGCATAGGGGGGCGATAGGGTGGTCTGTGGTAGATTTGAAGGGTATAAGTCCGGATGTTTGCATGCATTATATTTACTTGGAGGACAATGCCAAGCCGAGCAGAGAGATGCAGCGTCGGTTGAATCCAAATATGAAGGAAGTTGTGAAGGAGGAAGTTGTTAAGTGGTTAGACGCTGGGATAATTTATCCCATTTCTGACAGTAAATGGGTCAGCCCGACACAAGTTGTACCTAAGAAGTCGGGGCTGACTGTGGTTGTAAACGAGAAAAGAGAAGAAGTGCCGATGCGATTACAGACGGGATGGAGGGTTTGTATTGATTACAGGAAATTGAATTCAGTTACAAAGAAAGATCATTTTCCACTCCTGTTTGTTGATCAAATTCTGGAGAGACTGGCTGGGCAACAATATTTTTGCTTTTTGGACAGTTATTCCAGATATAATCAAGTTGCTATCTATCCGGAGGATCAAGAAAAAACCACTTTTACGTGCCCCTATGGCACGTTTGCTTTTAGAAGGATGCCTTTCGGGCTTTTCAATGCTCCCGCCACTTTTCAAAGGTGTATGATGTCGATATTTTCTGACATGGTGGGGGAGACTTTGGAAGTTTTCATGGATGATTTTTCGGTGTTTGGTAATTCTTTTGAGCGGTGCTTAGAAAATTTGACTCAGGTTTTGAAAAGGTGCATTGAATCCAATTTGGTGTTAAGTTGGGAGAAGAGCCACGTTATGGTGAGAGAAGGTATAGTTTTAGGCCATATAATTTCGGAGAGGGGAATAGAGGTCGATAAAGCCAAAGTAGATTTGATTTCTAATCTTCCTCCCCCTACATCTGTTAAGCAAATCAGATCCTTTCTTGGCCATGCGGGTTTCTACCGCAGATTTATTCAGAACTTCTCCACCATTGCTCGTCCTCTCACACAATTGCTTGCTAAAGATACTCCATTCCATTTTGATGATTCTTGTCTCAAGGCCTTTAATTCTTTGAAAGCGGCCCTTACTCAAGCTCCGATTCTTCAATTTCCAGATTGGTCGCTTCCTTTCGAGATTATGTGTGATGCCTCAGACTATGCTGTTGGAGCTGTCTTAGGTCAAAGGATAGATAAGAAGCCCGTGGTAATCTACTACGCGAGTCGCACCCTCGCTGATGCTCAGTTGAATTACACCACCACGGAAAAGGAGCTGCTAGATGTTGTTTTTGCCCTAGAAAATTTTCGATCGTATCTTTTAGGGGCTAAGGTTATTGTTTACTCCGATCATTCTGCCTTAAAATACTTACTTTCCAAGAAGGATGCTAAGCCCCGTCTCATTAGATGGATTCTATTGTTACAAGAGTTTGATTTAGAAATTAGAGATAAGAAGGGGTTGGCCAATGTAGTTGCTGATCATTTATCTAGGATAGTGATCCCTGAAAGTACTCTAATATCCAATTCTTTTCCCGATGAACAGATTCTTTCCCTCTCTCATTTCTTTTCTAAAGTAAAACAGTATTTCTGCGAGGACCCTGAGCTGTTTCATGTGGGTCCCGATCAGATTATAAGAAGATGTGTCCCAGAAGAAGAACATCAATCAATATTGAATTTTTTTCATAATTTAGCTTGTGGGGGACACTTCTCTGGAAATAAGACAGCGGCAAAAGTGCTACAAAGTGGATTTTATTGGCCCACGTTATTTAAGGATGCTTATGAATTTTCTAAATCTTGTTCGAGATGTCAAGCCGTGGGCAATAATTCGAAGAAAGATATGATGCCCCTAAATCCCATTTTGGTGGTTGAAATTTTTGATGTTTGGGGAATAGATTTTATGGGACTGTTTCCATCTTCATTCGGTAATGAATATATCTTGGTGGCGGTTGATTATGTTTCCAAATGGATTGAAGCCATTGCTACTAGGACAAATGACCATAAGGTGGTTATGAAATTTGTGAAGAAGAATATCTTTTCTAGGTTTGGTTGTTCTAGGGCTATAATTAGTGATGGGGGTTCTCATTTCACTCATTTTCAATTCCGCGCTTTGCTTCGTAAGTATGGTATCACTAACAAGCTTGCTACCCCCTATCATCCCCAAACTAGTGGTCAGGTTGAAGTGTCAAACCGGGAGATTAAAAACATTCTGCATAAAACTGTTAGGCCGGATAGAAAAGACTGGTCTGAAAGACTAGATGATGCATTATGGGCCTATAGGACTACTTTCAAAACTCCCATTGGTATGTCACCATACCGCTTGATCTTTGGTAAAGCCTGCCACTTACCCGTAGAATTGGAACATAGAGCTTATTGGGCCATTAAGTAAGTTAATTTTGATTTAACTCAAGCTGGATCCCAACGAGCTTTACAAATTAATGAACTGGAGGAATTAAGGAATGAAGCCTATGAAAATGCAAGGATTTACAAAGCTAAAACCAAAGTATTTCATGATAAACACATTCACAGAAAGAGTTTTCAAGAAAATCAAAAGGTTTGGCTATTTAATTCAAGGTTGCGTTTGTTCCCCGGTAAGCTAAAGTCCAGATGGGATGGACCGTTAATTATTGTTAATATTTTTGACCATGGTGCTGTTAAGATTTTGGTTCCTAAAAATGGTCACATTTTCACTGTCATTGGCCAAAGGTTAAAACCTTACTTGGAGAATGAATAGTTAACTGCAAAAGAATCAATTACTTTGTGTGATTTGGAGTAATTATTTGTGAGCCTTCATGCGTCTGGCTGAAGACGGAAAACTTAGCGCTTCTGGGAGGTAACCCAAGATTTTTGTTATTTGATGCTTTTGTTTCAGTGTGTTTTAGTTGTTAGATTCAAGCCAAGGAGACAAAGTTGTCACCATTATCAACAAAGGAGGTTCTGCCTCGCACGCCAAGTTGTCTCTTTCCTACTCATCAAACTTTACTGTTACATTATTCTTTCATTTCAACTTTACATGCCATTGAGGACAATGCCATTCAAGTTGGGGGAAGAGGGCAGAAAATTTTCATTGCATATAGTACAACCTGGTAGGGATTTGGCATGAATTCTTGCATATCATTTTTTGTAAATTTGCATGAAAGTGAAAAGATGAAATCCCCGACTGAGTTTTATTAATTCATGCTTGAAGTAAAAGTAATTCTGGATTAGAAAAGACTAGGAAAGCGTTGAAGGAAAATTAAGTGCGATCTAGCCATGGAAAACTGATATAAGAATCTTTTTAAAGTTCATGCGCACTATTAGAAAAAATATTTACTATGCACTCTGATAAAGTAAAATAAGACAAGCCCTCTATTATTTTGGGAACTATATCTGATACTCTACATTTCTTGAGGAGGAGATCTAGTTCAAGAAAAAGCTTTCTGCCAAGTTTTATAGAAAAAAGAAAAGAAAATGCAAAGGCATATTGTTGAAAAAAAGAGAAAAGGTGAAATAGAAAGATCACGCCATGAAAAATGTCCCTGATCTGGGTAACCGGGCCTGCTTCACCTAAGACGTGTTGAGGTTCGCACAAAAAGGTGAAGAGTAGTGCAACATCATGGTTGTGCAAATGAAAAAAAAAAAGAGAAAGTTCCAAAGGGACAAATGAAAAAGGCAGACAAAAGCTAGTATGCTTAAATGCTCCGATCTAAGAGGTGCAGGGTTGAAAGGTATTTACTTATAATAACAAATGGGAGATGTAATTATCTTAACTGCAAATTTGGAATTACACATGCACAAGTGCTATTGAACTTTGATTTGTATTCTTAAGTCATGTGTTTTAATTTCCAGTTTAAGGCTAGTATGAGCATTAATGATTCTGGATTCCTAATCTTTGGTTGATTCTATGAAGGGAGAGCTGGATATAAGAGTATGATCTTTATGAATTCTTGTTGGTCCTAAATTTTAGATTAATTGTATTGCTAAGAGACTAGCAATGAGTACGTTGGGGGGGTGTGATAAGTGCTATATTTTACATCATAATTTACATCACATCCATCATCTTTGAGCATTATTTGAGTATATTTGTGCAACATGAGCATTAATTACATTCTCACATATTATTTGAGTCTTCAAGCATTTTATCATCTTTTTGAGCTTAAAAGACCATGTGAGAAATATTTAAATATTTGCACAATTATTTTAGAATTAAATAGATTGATATTTTAATTTTAAGGAAACAACGACCTAGATCAGGGTGCTATTTAATTAACGACATCTTCAAGGGCGCGTTCTCAGTAAGACGTGACACAAGACAAGGCGTCAATTCATTTGAAAAAAAGAAAGTGGAAAAAGAAAAAAAAAGAATTAGCGCCCGAGATGCAGTCGCTAATCACTGAAAGAACGCCCATATGAACAGTTGTCAATTCCTATTTTACGAAAAATAAAGAAAATAGCAAATGAGGAAATAAGGAAAATGACGCCCGGGTGAAGAGGCGCTACTTCAGGAAAGGACGCCCTAGATTAGGGCGTCATTTAAAGAAAGGACGCCCCAATATAAGTCGCTATTCAAAGTTGAACCAGAAAAGGCAACTACAGGCTCCCGATTGAACTGTTCTTCCATGTTTGCTCTTATCTAAGCAACATTTTATACAAAGGAGGACTCATATTGGAAAGGAGTCTAATTAGGTCAAGTTGCATTGTTGGAAATTGATTTTTGGATCAAACTGGGAACCCACGATCATGGAAGGGTTCCGTACCTTATAAATAGATGCCATGGCCGATGATGCGGAGAGAGAGGGAGGTAGGAGGTCTGCCATAGGGATTTATTTTGAAGCTTTTTCTTTCATCTTTTGCAGTTAAGTTCTTCATCAAAGTTCTTCGTTTTCCAGTCTTCTACAAATTCTTCTTCTTCATCTTCCTCTAATTCTTCCAATTTTCAAAGTTATATCCAGTTTTCCAAAGTTCTATCTATGCATTTTTACTGTTCATCCGGTTTTAAAATATTCTGCTATTTCTCATTTTTCTTCCCTTTTTGCTCTTCTGTTGCTTCTGAGTTCTTCATGAAAGTTGTATGTTTTTAAATGTTGTTCAATTTCTTCTTCTACCACTTCTTCAAATTCTTAACCGTTTTCAAATTACAATCAATTTTCTAAAGTTTAGTTCTGTACCATTCATCCGCGACCACTCTCTGTTCTATCATGTTTTTCTCTATTTTCCTATTATTTTCTGTCTTTGTGTTCTTCATCAATCTTCTTCCTCTCTTCGTCCTCTACATTTTTTTCTTCTTTCACTTTGTCTAATTCTCTCTAGATTTTAATCTATTTCTTCTTCTTCTAAGCCTCTATTTTCAAAACTATTTTATGTTTTATCACCCATCATAGCCATCTCTTCCTCTCTTTTCACAACATACATGCTTTGGTTTTAATTTTATTCTTCTTCCTCCACCTTTTCATCTCCATCTCCTATATTTCATCCACACATCCCTTTGGCGGATTCTCTTCTAATTGATCCTCTCACGGCATCGACATCCAAGGCGAGGCGATCTTCATCCAAGGCTTGGCAAGGAGTTGACGGCGTTCTTCATCCTATTGGCTTATAATTTCTTTTCTCTTCTTTTATTTTGCAAGTTGTAATTTTAGTTTTCATATACATTGTACTTGCCACCTCTTATAGCAATAAAGTTGATCTTTGTGAAATTGTGTTTATCTTTATATCTCCTCCAAATTTCTCTACTTAAACCCTCTCACATTCTTTAAATAATTTTTATGTAATTTATCTTTCCTTAGATTAATCACATTCAAAAATTCAGTTTTCAAAGCATAAGGTGTTTTTCCAACTTTTTAAAATAAGGATTTTTCCTCCTCGTGGGATCGACTCCACTTACCACTATATAATTTAATTTTTCAATCTTTTAAAGTGAGTGAGTGTGAACATTTTGAAATTGTGGCACGGCTTTCTTAACGGCACTAGTCGGTGCGCATCAGTCGACCCTTGGGCTACCAGCGGTCGAACAGAACACAAAATAAAACCCAGAACACAGGGGTCGACCCCTGCAAACTGGTTCTCAAAATCAATTTTTGTTTTGAACAGAAACTAGGATGGTTGACCCCATGGGTCAACCCCGGCTAGTTTGGGTCTGAAAACAACCTAAAACCTCCATGAATTCAAGTGGAAACAAATGATTAAATGGTCTCACGTGTACCATGATAGTATAGAAATAATGAGTCATGACAATTAACATGTTGAATCATAGTTGGATCAAAATCAATATTACACTAATGACTCATAATTAGACATCATCAAAACTAACAAGATAAAGCATGAACCACACATGCACAACATTCTCCCCCTTTTCGATGATGGCAACTTGGAGTCATTATACCAATCATTATGCCATGTAAATTCAACTATGATTCTTTCCTTCGTGCAAAACAATTTCCCCCTTTGACTCAAATGATCTCTCCCCTAAACACTCTCCCCCCCCTTAATCCTTAATGACTCAACAAACTCTCTCCACCTTTGACATTAGCAAAAAAAAATGGAGCTTGATGCTTGGCTGATAATGTGGAGATGAGCAATTCCAGACAAGTGATGGGTGATAAAGGATTCAGACTTCATTAGAACCATAGATTCAGACACCAATTGAGAGAAAGAAGGAACATCAAAGTGATGGGTGAGCAATTGGAATGGGTGAGCAATTGACAAACAATCCAGACAATGAGTGTTCGGGATTGAATAGGACCTCATCAAAAGTAGTAGGGTCCGATACCAATTGAGAGGAGGGAATGTTCAGTAGTGTAAGCAAGTGATGAGATTTTAAATATTGGCAATACCAATATCAGTAGGCAAGGAATCAAGCAAGGAATTCCATAAGTAGTGACATGCCATTCAAGCATTTCAGAATATTGAGAATAGCTTCAGAATTCTGTGATGACAAAATTATTTCATAGAGTTCAAGAAGACATTGCATCAGTAAGAATCACAGTCTGAAGCATCATTCATTAGTCAAGCTATCAATTTTTAGATTCTTCTGTTATATGATCTCTTATGATGTAGCCCTTATTTTCTGCTTGGTTTAAGTATAATAAATTTAGAGTTTATCAATGAAGCTCTTTGAAACATTTTGCACTCAGACATAATAGAAATAAACCAATGCTACATGATTAAATCTTGTTTAACCTCTCTTAGCCCTATTCATTCAAAATCAATGACTCCCTTAGGAGTAACTAAAGACTAGTATTGAGATTAACCTTATTTGACATTTCTGATTTAGTCCTTAGGGTTACAACACTTTTTCTGACCTTTTGGTCATAATTTCAAAATTTTCCTTTTTGGCTCATAATTTTTAAGAACATTCAAGTGTCGTCCATACCTTTTGACATAAGGATGCACGTTGTTTAGACACCAGCACCCCTAGTTACTCAGTGAGACTAACTGTCCTGCTTCATTTTGAGTAGAGATAGCAGAGGTACCTCACGACATAGTTCACTTCATTTCTTTGATGAAGGACCTAGTTTTTAAGGGAACCCTTAGCCATTGCTCTACCTTAAGCATTAAATCACAATTTTACTCATGTGCTGCCCTTTGAGATTTTTCAGATTCTTTCATGTTTAAGAACAATACTTAATCCAAGATTCTTAACCAATGTTGCCATAAACCTTAAATTTTCAGATTTTAGGAGATTGCACGGGACACAACATGTGGGAATTGGTTGAGACCTATTAAGTTTTGAATACAATCTTTTTCGGTGAGTTCAATTTATAAACTCTTGAATTCATTAGTCTTAAACCAATGAGTTTATTCATGGGCAATCATACAACCTTATAAAATAAGATTCCTATATATGCTATGCTCAGATTAATGAATTGATGGACAGATTGGAATCATTCTAAGCAAAATGTGGATCAAAGTATTTCAGCAGGGGCAATTTTTCAAGAATGTTCATGCCGACCAGTTTCAAGATATTGCAGAGATGACATGGATGCCAACTTTTAAGCATGTCTGATATCAATAGGAGGAGACTCCTTATGAGATAGTGTGAGCTCAGATCTTAGAGAGGCTCCCCCACAGAGAAAGTTGGATTTTGACGGCAGATTTCCAGAGTTAAAGTTGAGGAAAAACTGTGATCAAGGATTTTTCAAAGGGAACCTCTTTTCAGCAAATGCAGAGAGTTTGAAATTCGAAGAATGGAAGACAGTAACTTAATCTCAGATCCATGAGAGCAAGGAGTGAGGAATGATGAGAGTGTGTAAGAAAGGCAAGGCTATTCAGAAATTTTAAGGTAGACAGAGAAAGTCAACTGATGAAGGTCTTTAAGTCAGCTTCAGCTCAAAACAGAAGGCAGTGTTTTTAGAGAACTGTAGGGAAGTCGACCTATGAAGTCCTCAGGTCGACTTGAGCTCTTCCAGAAATGCATCTTAACTTAAATGGATTCTAAATGGATGCATGGACCTTTTCAGTTTTCTCTCACAAATGGCATGCATTCAAATGATGCCATATCATGCCCCGAACCGATAGCAGCGGAACGTGTCATTTGCTCGGAACGTGACAGTTAAATAGTCATGTCAATCAGAGTAAACATATGAGACCAAAATTGAAAAAAATAAATTTTATTGGTATAAATTTGTCATTACAGCGTTTTGACTAAACTTGTTGTTACAACTTATTGACTCAATTACAACGTAGACGGAAAAGAAAAGAATAAAGGGACGACGCAATATCAGGACTTAGACATGATAAATTGGATAGAAGATGCCATACTAGACACAAGAAAAGTAAAAGACATGGGCCATCTAGTTTCCAGAGCTCTCTTGCACACTTGCCCCTCCCAATTGAGTCTCAGTCTCGATAGCCACCAGATTACCTGAAAAATGTTGGAATAAAAGTGGGTGAGCAAACGCTCAGTAGGAATTACATCTCAAGAACAAGCTTGCTTAAGGTAATTATATGTTACATGAATGCAAGTATGGCTATGCATGAATGAACGCAAGATGAAGAGGATATGACAAGGTATGGAACCATTAACAGGAAAAATTAAGCGACGCTTCAAGGAACTAATCAAGCATGTAATATTGAATAATGTCACAAGATGTTAGAGTTCTAGCAAGTACCATGTCGAGTCAAGCACGCAAGTAATATCAAGTATTGTCACGAGAGGGTGAGAGTGAGTGGAATGCCATAGATCTAGAAAGACAAGTACTTTGGTGCAATGCTACACTACGGTCAATATAGCTCCCATGGGCACAAGAACTTTCAGGTGCTCCTCCCGGGACCAGACTGGGCCCTTTAAATGCCAGGCATTGAGTCATGTAATATTACAAAATCCATTATAGTTTTATAGCCAATATAGAGTTCCAAAGAATTTAACCATCATAGGAACATAAGGTAGACCTCCTAGAGTTGAGTTCAAGGACCGAACTTGAGTAAGGATGACATAGCGATAAATCTCATGAAAACTCATGACAATCTGGAAACTGGGTAATTGGCGCCCACTCAGGCTGCCACAGATTACAGAAATAGCGCCCACTGTAGTGGTCACCTATTCCTATAAACAGGACAAGCACAAAGAATTTGCGCCCACTTAAGGGGTCGCTCATTCTAATTTGCAACAACTGGCCTGGTCACCAATTCCTGGTCAGTGATAGGTTCTCAAAAGAGGCTAGAACAGCACTCTATGAGGGCTAGTGCATCACGTTTCTTTAGAGTGACGTGACAATAAGGGGTTACAAGATTTTTGGGGTACAACCAGCCCAGCTACCTTGAGGGAATCCAAGGCTAGCGGAGTCTTATGGAGGTCCCAATGATGAAATCACATGTCTGAAGGAAGGAATATCCCACGAAGGGTTCAAACATCACCGAGAGTTGAGAGATATGCGAGTAACGCCGTGAAACATGGATTGTATCTATGGACTGAGATAGCAGTGCCATGAATACTCGCGATATGGGCCAAAATGCGATAAAATCTTTGAGAGGAAGAATCTACGCCCAGATAGATAGGCACTAAATCAAAAATTTGTGCCGATAGCCCAGTCACCAACACAATTCACACAGTATTTTTGAAATAATTTTACAGTGAATAGCGACTCTTTAAAGAGGCGCTAATGAATATTTCACAATTATCAATTTAATATTTCAAGTAATGGGTGACCTTCCAAGAAGGCGCCAGATCATGATATAGCAACCAGGTGATGGTCATTAATTCTTATTTTCTGCTAAATTTCAATTTTTAAACAAATTATCAGGAATGTACGCCTCTGTGGAGGGGCGCCAGATCATGAATGAACTCCTGCTCAAGTAGGCGCCATTTTTTTTCATATACAAAGCTAAATACACCAGGCAGGTATGAAGCTAGACATAAATCACTATTCATATCTTATGAAATAGCATGAACAGTAGCACTACGAGATGTACATGGAATTTTGAAAACTGAAGACATGAACATGTAGGGAAAAATAAGGAGACTCTAGAAACATGCACATAGTAAATTTCACACATCAGGTTACATAGTTATTAAATTTTAAACATGGTTTATTTATTAATTCATATTACAGGAATTAGTGGCACTGTCTTGTCGCACAATAATTTACGGCCAGAAAGCAGTCGCAGATTCAGGATCTTGCGCCCGCCTGCGTGGTCGTCATTTAATATGCGGCCAGGGGGCTGTTGTAAAATCAGGAAATTGCGGCAATGTGATGGTTGCTATTTTCAGAAAGTATTAATCAACGTAAAAACTGAAAAATAGGGATCATGGAATCAAAGTATAAGCATATTTTTCATGCATTATATGCATGCAACCTTTTACTAATGATCTTGAGCTTCAGTTCTTGAGAAAACCTACCTTTTGGATGACGTTTGGGAGGAGAGATCATGAAGAATAGAGAATATGCAGCAGCAACTATAGCTACACAGCAACATCAAACGAATGAAGGAAGAAGCAATCGAAATAACAAGAATAACTGTAGCTCCTGAACACCACCGCAGCAACTTCGTGAAGAAGATGAAGAACGGCAGACGCAATAAGTGTTCTGTAGCCGGAAGTCGATTGGAAATGGAAGGAAGGACGAAGAAGCAGCAGCCGCTTCGCACGCGAGCAGCAAAGGAACAGCAACAGCAGCCAGGGAAGAAGCAGCTCACATCAATGATAGAAGAAGAAGAGGAAGGAGGAAGAGCTCCTTCTTCACCACAACACCGTAGCAGGGCGATGGATGACGTCGACGCCGAAAGGAACAATATGAGCAGTAGTAGTAGCCGGAGCTCGATGGAAAAGGGTGTTTATTTATAGAGTTTTGAGTGATCTAAAGGTTAGAAACCTAATGGGAATTAACCTTCCCGCGCAAGAATTGTAAGACCTGTGAATTACATATTCTTATCGGATTTATAATTCGAAAAATTTCCATGAAATTGGGAATTTTTGTGGGCTTTTTGCATGAGTTATGAATGAATTAATCCCTTCATATAATGAATTATAGAAAATGGTGGGGCATTAACATAATTTTGGTTATTTTAATGCCTTCTTGCAATTGAAAGTTTTATAATAAAAAATATATATATCAAAACCCCTTTTTTCTTCACCCACATAGAAGGAATCCCACGGTTCCCTCTCCCCTCCTCACGCAACGTCCCTCTCTCCCTTGTGTTCTCTCGACGTGCTGCTTAACCCGGCCGCGGGTGGCTTGGAGGAGGAGACTCCGGTGAGCTCGGGACGACATCGGTGTGCTCGTGAGGCCGTGAAGGCGGGCTCGTGTGGTGGGTGGCATTTCTCCGCTTGGGGAGGCGGTTTTGACGCAAGGAACGACATTCTTTTTTGATTCCAAGTAGGGGGATGGATCCTACTTCACCTTTCCATGCTTTTCAATGCTTTAGAATGGTTATATGCATGCTTCAATGGCTAGTTTGAGCAAAAGAATGCATGTGGGTTGTATTTCTTTTAAACCATTGTGAATGATCCTCATGAGCATTGTTATTTATGTTTTTGGGGCTTAAAGCATGTAAAAAAGTTGTATGACAGGTAAAAATAGGTATTTTTCTTGTAATCCCATGGTTTTGAACAATTTGGGAGGGGTTTAAAATGGATACACCATTTTTCGTACCGTCTGGAATAGTAGCGGTCGCCACCGGACGGCTACCGTGGTATAGCGGCCTCCACCGGACCGCCAAAGAGGTTTAGTGGTCTCCAGTAAGACCGCCTTTCATGAGCTGAGGCGGTGGACAAGTAGCGGTCATGCGCATGACCGCGTCTGTCCAGTTGCGGTCACCGCATGACTGCCACTGTGCTTTTGCGGTCCAGTGAGGACCACTAATGTCCTCCAGCCAATTTTCAGCCGTGGTTGTTTGGCCGTGTATTTAGGGTCGTACCCTTGATATCTTTACATGCTATAATGATTTGAAATGTGTATTTATGTCCCATTTTGAGTATGCTTCTCTTTCCTATGTGACTGACCCACTAGTCGTAGCCTGATGACCCTTAGAGTCAGCCCACCAAGGAGAGGTGGCGGGGTAGTCCCGGTGTACGGTTTTAAGGCTAGTTTCCATGGGCCCCCTTACTTTGTAGTAATGTCTGATTGGGAGGGGGGGAACTAGCTAGAGGCCTGGCTCAAAGCATTGAGCTTGTGTGTGCACACGTGATCAGGGGCATGGACTTGCGCTAATGAGTGTGACCCTGACTAGTCCTTGTCTTTGGTTACAGTTATGGTGTCTCAGTTACCATGTTTGAGGCGAGTGGGAGACACCCGAGACGTGGTATAAGTCGTCAGTGGATGCGTCTAGTCATACTTCTAGTGGTTTCTTTTCTCTTGTCACTTGGTCTGTGGAAATTTGACTCTAATGGTATATGAAAGATTCTCATGTTTAATTATGTCTTTTAATTTACATGAGTTCATAAGGCATTCGTATTTAACTATATTCATTTATTGATATTCTTGTACAGCTTATATAAATTGATATAGTTGCTTGCCATTGTGTTATTCATTGTGATTTTAGCTGCGAGGTAGGGATCTACGGGACCCCAACTGAGTCAATGAAATGAGACTCACCCTTTGCTTTTCAGGTGAGGCGCAACAGTTCTCGGGTTTCCCGCGTGGTTTTGGCGGACAGTCCTAGTGCCAGTGTGGTCCACTCCAGGGTATGCCCCATGTAGTTGTCTTCTTTTGGTTCCTATATAATTATGGACTTGTACTTTGTACTTATGGAGTAATGTATAATTATAAAACTTTGGTAATGTAAATTTGCTTCTGCTTAATGTATTTATTTCATCAAAATACGCGTGTGATTGTAGATCTTTATGCACCCACAGCCTCTTTTCCAACCCTTTCGGAGCCTCATCAGCTCTTGGGTGGCGTCTCAGGGTCCTTGTGGTATCGGGTTTCCTGTATTCGAGAAGCTAGGTCATTACAAGAATCCTAAAAGGTTTAGAGTTTCCCATGTTAATCTCTTCCCATCCTAATCTGCAGCCACCTTCCCAATTTGTCACAAAACCCTGACTCATACAGCTTCGGACGTGAGAGGAGTTAAGTGTTTTGGGTATTGTAGAAAGCCCTTAGGTTTTTTTCCTTATTTATGCATATACCCAAGCTCCCTGTAAAGCCAACTTGTTTAGACGTACAAGGCTTTGCAAAGACACATATTTGTATATGTCAAGGTCCTCTCTAATGTGTGTGGTTTGAGAGCCTTTGGTGAGTGTTATGAATTGAGCTTTAGTGTTTAACGAGGCCCATTAGAATGGGTTAAGGCCCATTAGTGATGGTTGTGGGCTATTCTATATATATATATATATATATATATATATATATATATATATATATCCTTAAGCAATACCATAAGGCCCATTATAGACTAATCCTTCCAACCCATTAGTTGTTACTATACCTTGGGTTAGGGCCTTTCATTGTTCACTTTCAGGTTCAATAAAGAAACAATGAGATTTCCTCTCCTTACTTAACTATAAGGACCATTAGTCTTTGGACGAAAATCACCTATGTGAGGCCCGTACTTGGTGCAAGGTCTTTTAGCTTTCAACTGATTATTGAGTCCCTTAGTTATGGGTTCTCCTTTACATTGGTTTAAAGCCCATTAGGTTTGGGTTGAGTTTTAGGATGGCCTTTAGCTCATTAATGAATTGTTCTTAATAGTTTAACACCCACTATTTCTAATCCCATATTTGGGTCGGCTCTTTATATATTATCATTATCTACCTACCTTATGGGTATCAGAGACATGTTCGATCCTATGAAGGTTTTTATTTTTAAAGGAATATTCATTAGCTAGTCACTTTTTAGTACATATATAAATACTTGGGTTTTATCTAATGACTCTTAATAAAATAGAGAAGTCATAACCTAATACCCTATTTTACTTTTAATAAGAAGATCTCACATTATATCCCTTATGAAGATTTACAAGATTCACAATATTATTTATATTATCCAAAAATATAATCGATTATTTCTATTTTACCCTTTCATAATTTTGTCGGGCATTACACCCTCCCCCACTAAAAAGAATTTGGTCCCCAAATTCACATCACCTTCTAGCTCTAGAATGGGGAACTACTAATTACTAAGGCAACCATACAAGCAAAAGGATCTAAATAGACGGTATGGAAAGGAACTAATTTAAGATTAAGGATGAGGGGTACCTTCCACAATTTCTTCTTTTGCGGGCTCCGCTTCAACTAAGGCTTGAATCCCTTTTTGGAGCTTCGGGTTCATGAGAGGGCATCTGGCTATCCTATGTTCAAGGCTTCCACATCGAAGGCATGCTCCCTGTGAATGTGTCACATATATATTTTTAAAAAGAAAGAAAAATTAAATGTAAATATGAAGAATCATGGAGATGATAATAATAGTAGAAAGGAAAGGGAGCATGTGATGCTACTTTGGAGTGTGATCGCCAGAGGGGTTACCTCAAAAGAAGAAGCGTGATCGCGAAGAATACCTTGTAAGCGGGTGTAGATGTGGATCCAACTTCCTCCTCCAACCGGCCGGCCGATGAAGGGGGTTTTTACTCTTGATTACCCTTAAAAGGAAACAATCAAAGCAAGAAATTTGGATTCGCCAATAGAAGTGTAATATCTATACTCAATAGAATGATGATATGCAATATGGGCATGAACACACCTTGTGGTTTTGTTTTAAACCCCTAAGAGGAGTAAGGGATGGGAAGAGTATGCATGCAAAGAGAAATATGAAGTATGATAATATACTAAATAGACCAAGCAACTGTGATGAATGATGACTATAATATGTAGAGAGTTTATGAGAATTGAAAAGAGAGATTGGATTCTGCTTCTGTGCCTGTAAGCAGAACAGAGAAGAGAACAGAAGACGAAAGCTCAAAACACCACGCTAGCGGTAGCAGTACAACACCCCCCCCCCTTTGCAACGACAGCAAGGAACGGCAGCAAGTAGAGCTCCAGCAAGAGAACTCTTAATCCAGGGGTCGTGTGCATAAGGTTCTCGCGTGAGAGAAATCAGAGGGTATTTATAGGGATGGAAACCTCATTCCAGTAGGATAAGGTCCAAGGAAGGTAACTATCAATCATGGATCTTCTTTCCTCAATTGATCATAGAGTTTAAAACAAGGAAGGACACCTTCAGGGAAGGTTGCAGATGAGATGGAAATGAAAACTGAAATGGCGACAGAAAAGCGATCGCTGTTCTAAACAGTGCCCCTGGGTCTGCCGCTATTTCATTGGAATTTTGGACTTTCCATTTTTTTAAATTCTTAATCTGCGACCGCTCATAGAGGCGTTCATTAAAGAGCGTCTGCACTGAAGACATTAATTCATAGAAGTTAATTCCGAGTGGAAATTGGGAAGAATTAAAAATAATGCCCACTTACATGGTCGTTTATTAAAGGAAATAGCGACACCTCCAACGGCGTTATTTAAAAGGTGACCTGGTGACGGTCATTATATTCGAAGAACATCTAAAGAAATTGAAAAACCAACTTATTAAGCCAGTAATGAAGTGCACTTTGGGGAATTACATCGTGACATGAAATTTACTCAACATAGCATTGATTTTGGCGTGTCTACAGCTACCCCGCCTTGGCGTCTGCTTTGCAAGGGAGTGAGACGGAATGAAGCGTAATGGAGATAATATGAAATGAAGCGGAATGAGAGTGAAATGGATTGAAAAGCAGATGACAATGTGTGATGTGACACGCCTACGACACTAAGCGTTGGAAATCTTTCTATGGCTGTAAATAAAACAACTTTGAATGATTACGAGAAAGCAACGATTGCTTGGATGAAAATCTAAACTAGCAAAATGTGCACGAGGGCACGAAAGGGGAAACACCATTGGAGAGCAACAACCAGCCAAGGTGGACGTGCTGCAACCAAGGTGGATTTGTAGGAAAATAAAGAGAAATGAGGTAGGAATCCAGTCAAAGAATGCTTCCAAGGAACCAGCCCAAGCGGCTTTAAGGAGAGCATAGTACTTGATTTGGAATAGAATACTTCATGTCAACTCAAATCGAGGATGATCGACCCTCATTACTAGCTTAATATGAGGATTTTTCTGACATCAAGCTCAAAATCCTACATGATGCATGCTGGGCTAAAAGAAAAAGTTAAAACAAACTAAAAATAGAAAATAATCAAGGATAATATTGCTAAGCCATCTAGACTTGGTCAAGAATCTAGATCTCTCAGTTGACACTAAGCCGAAGCCCGTTTATCCACGTATCAACTTAGAAATTGGAACTATCGTTCCAAGCCTTAGGCGACTCAACGGCCTATCCGTGCGATCAAGACTCCCCTGGAATTATCACTGTTTTTGATGAAGCGGAACTCAAAGTCTAGGTTCATCAGAACCACAAGGTCCTTGATATACTATAATAGTGTATGTAACATATAGTAGAAATGCATACAGGAGAAAATATAGGGAAAAAGAAATGTCATCCGAAAACGTCCCGAGAATTTTGGCAATTTGTGTGGCTTATTCTTTCTGCACTCAAAGATGATTAGTACCACAAAATGACACAATTATCAAGATATTCAAAATAATTCCAGCATATATAAAGCCCATTATCATAATCCACATGAAATTCAAAAATAGCACTATTCATAGAAAAACGGTGACCCTGCACGAGGGCGCTCCATGAAGAATATATATATGAAATAAAATCCACTAAATTTAAACACATCACTGTTCATAAAAATAGCGACCCTACAAATAGGCGCTCCATAACTAAAACGCGACTCTCCCAAAGTCGCTCTTTAAATGGCGGTACCATGGAAGTCACTATTTCCCTATGTTCCGGAAAACCGTGTTGTAACAGGAAACCGAGCATTTGATCCTTTTTAGCTTCGAACTCTAATAGAGCACTTGCCCTTCCTATAAAAAGACCTCCAAGGCTCTTTGATTCAAGCAATTCTTCTCCGCGAGAGATCAACAAGAACCGTGAGCTCTTCTACTCAGCAGGCTTCGACAGAGAACAAGTTGCCTTCATTAGAGCTTTACTAATGGAGAAATTGCTACAACGACCCTTGAAGAGGACCAAAGTTGGATTTGCAAGGATCAATGAAGTAGAAGGGCACATTAGTGGAAGAATTGCACTAGACCAAGTAAGTTCATGAAAAACCTTTATTCTATCTCACCTCTCTTCAATCTTCCCAAGTTCTAATGAAATCCTCTCTTTTCTTTTCTTTTCAATTTCCAGGACTACGCACTTATCCCGGGTGCTAGAAGATTCACCAAGATACAATGGCTTCCCTTACTTCTCTCCAAAATCACCCTTGAGATGAGATCCCATCTCTCCAAGTTGCATCTCTTAGGCTTAGTGACCCATGCAAAACACTATAATGATATTCACTTCGATTGGGCTACCATAGGAGCTCTCATAGAGATATGGCACCC
Organism: Amorphophallus konjac; assembly: GCA_022559845.1. Classification (NCBI taxonomy): domain Eukaryota; kingdom Viridiplantae; phylum Streptophyta; class Magnoliopsida; order Alismatales; family Araceae; genus Amorphophallus; species Amorphophallus konjac. Next base: position 254,616,567 of record CM040121.1, read on the forward strand.
ACACACCCACACCTTCCTATTCCCCACTTTTGAAGCCACCATCCTATTGGAAGAAACGAAGATGCTTCTAGGATTGAAGGGCCTAAAGCAAGGGGATGAAGAAAAGATGGCAATCATGCAAGAACCCATAAGTGCCATGGAGATGCTATCAAGCCTAATCCCAAGCCAAAAAATGATAGAGCAAATAAGAGTAGCAAAGGGGATCAATTTGATGAAGCTTGCGGCATGGGTATACAAGGCTTTGGGTAAAGAGAATAAAGAAGAGGAGATGGAATTAATCATGAAGGCTATGGTGATTTGCCTTGCGGGAGCTTTGCTATTCCCCTCGGTGGATGATTTATTAGAAGAAGATCAATTAAGCGCCATATGTAGCATTTGGGAGGGAAAGAGAATCGGGCCGGCAGTCTTGGCTTACCTCTATAGCGGGCTCACCTCGACTTCTATGGGGAGGCCCCTATATGGGTCTATGCTATTTCTCATAAGTTGGGTGGAGCTCCGCTTCAAATTTGATCTATGTGAGGAAACCGAACAAGCTTCTAGGATCTATTCCAAGAGCCCACTCGACCATATGATGGGCACACTCGGGTTATGTGAAAGAGTGGTCAATCGAGTACCCAAACTCAAGAAACGAGTGGATTGGCGTGGCCACTTCAAGACAATGCCATAAAATGGCTTCACATGTGCACCGGGGTTCCTCAAAACCTAAGATCTTCATGCAAGGCTATCCTCCGGAGTGGAGCTAAGGCTAATTGGCGCCACCGAGTTCGTGCTTTACAACGCTCACCGATGCCTTTCTCAACTCGGCCTTCCTCGCCATCTATTTGAGGAAGCTTCTCACTTACCACCAATTAAGAAGAGAGAATTGGGCTCAAGTGGTGATAAAGAAGAGACCAAGACCATTCAAGCTCTATGGCGGGTCAGCAAGCTTCACTGGCCCATGGAACACATTGAAGATGATAAAGAGCAATGGAAGTCATATGTAATAGCTCTTAGTAACTTGAGACCCAAAGTGGCTCATTAACCATGTAATGATGCTTTTCTTTTCAATGAATAAAGAGATTTTTCCTTGATTGAGCCAATGACCATGTCTAATAATGATCAAATCTTTCAAACCCCTTGATTCTACTCAAAAGCACACACTCTGTAAGAAATAGCGATTGCCACAGAGTGCAGGATTTCGCTGACCCGTGCCTTCCTCATAGCCGCTAATTCCTCTAACTTCAGCATGAAATAAGAATAATAATAATAAAAACTCCTGAAATGACGCCTCCATAAGATGTCGCTATTCATGAATACAACGCCCTTCACACTGTCGCTATTCCACAATGATCGTTGAATGACACTCTCATAATTACCTGACAGCTTCGCTTTCCCCGATACGCTCAAAGAAATAACGCCCGGATGAAAGAACGCTCTTTTATGATATAACGCCTGCCTACCAGTCACCAATACCCAGCATTTCCCAAAAAATGGTAAATTCCATAAAATAGCGCCCTCATGAGTAGGCGTTGAATCTCTGAATCATGACTTCAGCATAGCCGCCATTTCTTTCAAAATCGTAAGTGCTAAAACCCTTTTGTTAAACCTCCGCCTGTCTATCTCCTTCCTTCGCATTTCCCTACTTCTACAACCCTTCCTTCGTCCTATGCAACCCTCACCGGTGGCAGCCCTCTCCCATCTCTCTCTAATCCCTCTCTCTCATGGCTTACGTGAGTGGTTAGGGTGGCTCTGGAAAATGATAGAGGGTTATGGCCCCTGCTGTCGTTGACCTGGACGAGGATGATGGCACGGGTGAGGAGGCGCTTCCCCCTGTGGCGGCCGAAGAAGCTCTGGCAGCGGAGCACGGTGGTGATGAGACGGAAGAAGGAGACGAAGGATAAGAAGAAGAAGAGAACGACGAAGAAGGAGAGGATGAAGATGACGGTGAAGGTGAAGACGGCGAAAGAGAGGGAGAAGAAAGAGAGGATCACGACGGCGATGAAGAAGAAGAAGAAGACGGCGGTGCTGACAGCAGACCCGATGGACCCGGTGGCGATGCTGGCGGTGATGCTGGCGAGCACGGCGGCGACGGTGGAGAGCACGGCGATGACGCTGGCGAGTACGGCGGTGACGGTGGCGCCCTACCTCCTCCCCGCCGGCTACTACGGGGAGGGCTCATGGACCCTGCACCCAACAAGGTGAGTGCAATAATTTTTTTATTTTATTTCTTCTCTTTTTTTCATGAAAATAGCATGAACACCATGGATCCCACGGTGGTGGGGCGATAACAGAGAAACGGTGACCTAGAGGAGGGTGCCACTTCATGAAACAATGACCCGACTGGGGGTCGCGAAACAAAATAAAAGCAAAAATGTTTTTTTTATTATAACGACAGCATGCTAGATGTAATTCTGAATTTTTCCTCTCTTTTTTTTCTCTTTTTTCTATTCACATAAAACCCATGAATAGTAGAGAAATGGCGACCAGGGGACTGGCGCCACTTTATGAAACAGTGACCCGTACGGGGGTCATGAAAACAAAAACCATTTTTAAATTTTTTATCACAACGACAACATGCTAGACGTAATTCTATTTTTTTTCTTTTTTCTTTTTCTTTCTTTTAAAGCTTTTAAAAACCTACCCCATGATTATAGAAATGGCGCCCTGATCATTGGCGTCTTAACAATAAAGCGACCACGCTTAAGTCGCTAATTCATAAAATAGAGGCTATAACCCAGTCACCATTTTAAACAGTGAAATTTTGTTTCTTCTTTGATTTTAAAATTATCATATAGGCCACCGGTATATGTTTGTCCACTTGTTCTTTTGTGTTGCAGGGGCTGATACGGACCCGCATCTCTTCGGTCATGGTGATAGCCGCCTATCACGGACTGCCCGACTTTCAGAGGGCGAGGGTATAGGCGATGGGGTTTGGCCCCTTCCTTGGCACAGAGCCAGTGCACCCAGATCTAGTCCTGATCCAGGTTTTGAGGGAGGGATGGGATAGGGCTAGTCGGGCCTTCTTAATGCCCTAGGGGCACATGGTGCCGAGCTTAGAGGATGTCAGTAGGATCACCGGGTTGAGAGTAGATGGTGAGGCAGTGAGTGGGGTGACCATCCTAGACTAAGGGGATTTAGCGGTGAGACCCCCGTGCAGGATGATCAATCGCACGGATTTGACAAGGGCTATGGGACTAGGAGACTCCCGGCAGAGGTTGGGAGAGTCTTTGGGAGAGTACGCAGAGCGACTGATCGGGAGAGCCCAAGCCGTATACTGCCAGGATCCAGCTCAAGGAGAGAGAGCAGACAGAGATTTGAGGAGGTTCCTATTCCTTATGCTCGGGAGGCTGCTACTGGGGATAAAGGTGGACGACATCAACTGCAGATTTCTAAGCATCCTCAAGGACTTGGAGGGAGTGGGGCGGTACGCTTAGGGAGCCGCCCTGCTGGCGCACTTGATCGTCGACCTTTCAATGGGGACAAGTCGAGAGATGACTGTCAGTGACTTCTCACCTTTTCTTCAGGTATGCACTTTCTTTTTATTATTATAATGATTATGATTATGATTATGATTTTACATGTGGCTAATAAATGCTAATGAATGCGGGTGTGGAGTCATCTCTACATGCCGATGGACTGAGCCGACCCCCGACCCGGAGACGAGGCTGCCTACCCTCTAGCTCGACGGTGGCTGCCACTCATGACTGGAGCACCTCACGCCTACGAGCTGAGGGTCCTACGACGGGAGCTCTAAGACTACCCCCCTTCATTAGTACGTGTGTAAATATGACAATTTCTTTTTATTTCCTACTTTATATATATATAAATGTGATAACATGATGTGCACGTAGGTGGTCTGGAGACCATATGAGGGGATGCCAGATGAGGGCCAGCCGTGGGTCGTAGCGGGCCGACCTCGCTTCGGGCGTGACCTTTGGGTTCATTGGCTGAACTAGATCGAGCCGCTACGGCTTAGGCTGGTGATGAGGACACTCGGCCTACACCAGGAGTGGGTCGAGGCAGCTAAACCACGTGGGATCGGGCGGAAGACCCAAGGACGTATGAGAGCGACCGACTGGAGGCTACGGTTCCCAGAGCCGTTCGCTGACTGGCTGCGGGGCAGGATCCCAGTTGTCTCCCACACTCCAGATAGATCGACATACCTCCAGCGCTTCTGGGAGACGTATGCTGACCGGCTTCAGATGAGGCCAAGAGTGGTATGTATAAATGCTTTCTAATTTAAATTATATGCTTATGAGGTATGCAACTAATGAATGATTTATGCAGGATGCACATGATGCAGCAGCGGTGGACCTACATGCCCGCCTCCACAGCTTGGAGGCCCAGTTAGCAGCCACGCGGGAGGACTTAGAGACTCTAGTGAGTACCCTATCTATATGCTATTGATTATTTCTAAAATTATAATGTTTAGCCACTGACGATCTCAATGAATGCAGTGTGCCCAGTAGGGAGCAGCAGTTGGAGGAGCAAGAGGAGCATCCAGCTCGAGGGAGCCGAGTGCAGAGGTCACCGCCCTAGAGGAGTGACTCGCGGGAGCAGTTGCACGGGCCGAGGTAGCGGAGCGCGACCTAGCCGAGCGGGTAAGCACTTAAACAAGCAAATTTTATTTCAAATGTTTATGGAATTGAAATATGAAACTGATAATTAGCTAAATGGTGCAGGTTGCAGAGCTGCAGGACGCGCTCACTCTGGCCGCCCTAACCGGCACTGAGCTCGCGATCTGCGACCAGCGGGTTGCCGAGCTAGAGGAGGCGCTGAGACGGCGAGAGGAGCTACCCAGTGACGTGACGGAGCTGAGGATCCTCCTCAAGGTGGAGAGGAGGGAGCGCACCCACGAGCGGCAGGAGTGGACCTACGAGAGGGAGGAGCGCATGGAGCGCGAGCGCGAGCTTGCGGCTTCGAGGGCGCAGTTGGCCATTGTTCAGGAGCGGCTACGAGCTACAGAGGAGCGCCTTCAGCTTGGCAGAGAGCGGGCACAGGCCGCGGGCCACTCTAGTGCTTTCGCCATCACTACTTACTTAGCAGGTTCCTCGACTCGATAGAGGAATGAGGCAGAGGAGCAGGCTCGAGCCAGAGGTTCAGTGGCTTCCAGGGGGTCCATGCTCCCACCGCAGTCTCGTCGCCAGGACGAGGGTGAGGTGGAGAGTAGGAGAGAGGAGGGTGGAGGTGAGAGTTGATACGCGCAGCGGAAAGTAAGATAGAAGGGGGGATGAATAGCTCACTCCCAAAAATTTGATAAACTCAAACACGATTTATCAACCCCTTAAGTTGTAGTGAAGAAGACCTCGAAGATAGGTAACTATGATGACTAGTAAAAGGAATGAGATCGAGAAAGCAATACACAATGAAGTAATGTGTCAAGTAGATGGAGAGCAGCACAACGTAAACAAGCAAACCACAGAAGAGACATAGAATTTTTTAGGTGGTTCGATTGCTATCCGTAATCTACGTCCACCCCTTACTCAAGAGAGTAAGGTTTCCTTGCAATATTATATCGCACACAGTAGAGTTAGTCTGTAATAACTGCTGCCTAACAGCTTGCCCTGAGGAACAGCCTCCTCAGTCTTCTGATCGACCAGAAGAAAAACACTGGAGAACCAATCTCCCTTCCTTTGCACGCAGTAATGAGAACCCTATGCGGTTACTCCCAAGTAACTCACACAACCAGAGGATCAACCTCTCTTCCTCCATGACAATGGAGGGAAACTAGAGAACCTCTCCCTTCCTCCGAACAGTGGAGGGAAACAGAATGGAATGAAAGTAAAGGAAACTTGAAAAATAAAAATGATCGATGAACGACAATTTTCATAGAAAACAAAAGCAATATAGCTTCCGTAGAAGCAGAAGTTCACATTCACAATCTCTTCTCTCTCTCTCTCTCAGAAGTTTTTCTCTCGGCTCTGGATGGAGTGGGTAGTCTCTGGTTTTCTCTCTTGATCCACTGCTCTCATGCTGCTCTTCTTTTCTCATTGTTCCATCCTCACCCCCTCGAACCCTTTCCTCAACATATATATATATATGTCTGAGCCAGATCCTTGGGCGTGGGGATACCACGTTTCCCGCCTGAAAGGTTGGGGTACGTGTGGGAATATTCTGGACCTTTATCTACCTCGGATCACGTGCCGTCTTCCTGGTGAATTACACAGACAAACTGTTAGAGAAGAAATAGTCATTTTGTCACACACACTTAGCACAATTCGTATTAGTGTAAGGAATAAGAAACCAGAAACTGCACTGAGTAGTAATTCCCAAATCAACTGTTGCACTGAATTTATTTTTCGAGAGAGAAAAGTTTGCACCGAGTCAAAGAAATAAACATTGACTATGACGGGCAAGAAAAACACCGATATGGAATGAAACAGAAGCTGCACTAGCCCACTTTAGCTATTTACAGGACTTGCACCGAGTCTAATAGACCTGATGCATGAACTACACCGACCTCGTTGCAACATAGAATCGAATAGGCTAGATTATGCACTGAACATGATCTTGTTTTAAGCAAGGCGTGCACCGAGTAGTGTTCCAATCCCTTTGACTAATCAAGGTTTTCACCGAAATGCATTAGCACTGAAAAGACAACAATAGATGCAAGTCAAAGCTTGCACCGAGATGGATTTACACTGAGGTGTAGGAACGACCAGCCTGACCAAGGCATTCTGGTCAAGAATTGCACCGACCTCAAAAGGTGAGCTGCAGAGACATGATATGCACTGACCTTAGAGGACACGGGCTAGAGAAATGCATAGAGACAACATATGAACCTGATCAAGGACTTGCACCGAGGCAAGCACTTTATGTAAGAGATGCAGAACTTGCACTGAACTTAATATGCCTTAAACAAAGAATGAGAACATGTAATGCACGGACCTAAATCATGCTATAAACACAGACCTCCTTCATGCTTAGAAACAAGGAAATATACCGTCTAAAGACAAAATGATCTATAGTCAAAAATAATTGATTTATAGTGTGAGACATCATTAAAATCGTAGGGATGCAACAATCTCCCCTTTTTTGATGATGGCAACACTATGAATCAAGCAATGTCAAGGCATTAAGCACAATCGAGAGCAAGCCAATCATGCAGACAAACCAGAGGGCCTTTTATAGAAACACATCTTCTGAACCTCTTCTCTCTCCAAATTCGCTCTCCCCACTACTCACTCTCAGATGACCTCTTCACAGTAGCAAGACCTCTCTCAGATGTTGCATGGCCTCTCTCTCCCCCTTTGACATCATCAAAAGGAAATGAAAGATATAAGAAATTGCTGGAGACATGAGGGAGAAGTACAGTGGCTTCTTAGTGTAGAAAGACTCAAGAGCATATCTTAAGAGAATAAGTGAGGTGCTAAACTCAAGAGAAGATTCTTGAACTCTGGTAATCAATAGAGAAGTAGAATGAGAAGAAAGTGTATCCACATACAGGGTATATGATGTAGAGCAGGGATGAACAAGTATGGCAAGACATTGCTTAAAAAAACCACAATACTCAGTAGACGACAAGAGACAAAAGTAGTGAAGGTGTTCTCATGGTGTTGAAGACAAGCATTCCAGTAATTTGTACTAACATAAGGGATATTATAGAGATTTTCAATAAGACCAATGAGTAAGTTGGTAAATCACACTTCTGACATTAGGGAGACACCTTGATCAGAGGCCTGAATCCCCAGTTACTCAATGTGAGTACCTCATTACCTCTCCTTTTTAGAGAACAGAGTTAGTAACTGTGGCTTTTTAGGTGAGGAAACACCTTGATCAGAGGCCAGAGTCCCCAGTTACTCACCACCTTGTCACCATTGCTCTGTAATGATCAGAAGCACAAATTTGTTTTACAGAGATTGCTCTTCCCCCTTTTTTTTTTAATTTGACACCTCATGACATGGGAATTACTTCACTTCATTGACGAAGCTCCCAGTTTCTCAGTGATGAATAAGTTTATTTGGTTGATCCCTTATATTGTGGAGATGAAGTGATTGAAGACAATACCAGAAGGACTGATTCTTTGAAATGAATCTTGAAGTCTAGATTTCGAATTGTTTTGGACAGAAGTCAAGACATACAGGTGTTAGCCTGAACCGGAATCATTTACAATGTAGGAAGATATACTTCAAACACTTAATCCAAATCTCTGATGGACTACTAGAGGGAAGATTCTAGCAAGACTTTAGTAACATAGACTTATAGACTTAAGAGATGAGTGTGATTCTACTGTCTGAGAGAGAACCGCACTCATTCAATCATGAGAACCAGCAATGACACACATCTGTTCAATCTTTTGAATCAGTCAAAATTCACTAACTACATAGCTCCCCCTCAACTGATGCACTAAAGGAATTTAATCAGTAGACTCTCAAGGCTCCCCCTCACTGATAGGAAAGGCTTCTCATACAAACTCTTGCCAAGATAAAACAATTCAATATCAGGAGATTAGCAATTAAGATAATTTAAATAAGCTTAATTCTCTCCTTAATGTGGTGAATTTATCATTGTCTAGAGGCTTGGTGAAGATATAAGCAATTTGATTAGCAGTGCCTACATGAAACAGCTCAGAGGTGTTTTTAGAAACCTCATCTCTTATGAAATGATGCCTTATTTCTATGTGTTTGGTGCGGGAATGCAAGACAGGGTTCTTGGCTAGATTGATGGCACTGGTATTATCACAGTAAATGGGTGTGCACCCCAGGTCTACTTGATAGTCCTGAAGCTGGTGTTTAATCCAAATGACTTGTGTACCACAACTCCCTGCAGCCACGTACTCAGCCTCTGCAGTGGAGAGGGCCACAGAATGTTGTTTCTTGGAACCCCAAGATAATAAACACCCACCTAGAAATTCACAGTGACCACTAGTGCTTTTTCTATCTAGTTTACACCCGGCATAATCTTCACTTGTGTATGCAACTAAATCTAGTGTGTGTGATGCAGGAAACCATAAACCAAGGGTGTGTGTAGCAGACAGATATCTGAAAATTCTTTTCACTACGGCTAAATGCAATTCAGTGGGTCTAGATTGATACCTTACACACATTCCTACACTGAACTGTATATCAGGTCTTGAAGCTGTCAAATAAAGTAGAGATCCAAGCATACCTCGATAGAGCTTGGCATCTACTTCTTTACCTGTCTAATCTGCATCCAATGAGGTATTGGTACCCATTGGTGTTGTAATGTGCTTCAAGTTGGTCATGCCAAACTTGTTGAGAATGTCCAATGTGTACTTGGTCTGGTTGATGAAGCATCCATCCTCTAACTGTTGTACCTGCAAGCGAAGAAAATACTTTAATTCACCTACCAAACTCATTTCAAATTCAGCAGACATCAACTTAGAAAATTCATTACATAGTTCAGAGCTAGTTGACCCAAAGACAATATCATCTACATATACCTGAACTATTATGAGGTCTTTATTTGAGCTCTTGGAAAATAAAGTTTGATCCACCTTACCTCTATGGTAGCCCTTGCTGATTAGAAATTCTGTCAGTCTTTCATACCATGCTCGAGGAGCCTGCTTTAGACCGTACAGGGCTTTCTTCAATCTGAAAACTTGGTCAGGTTTAGTGGAGAATTAAAAACTGGAGGGTTGTTCAACAAAAACTTCTTCTTTGATAATTCCATTTAAGAATGCACTCTTCACATCCATTTTTTGGAGTTTTATATTCTTGGAGCATGCAAATGCTAACAATATTCCTATAGCTTCCATCCTAGCAACATGTGCATAGGACTCATCGAAGTCAACTCCAAATTCCTGACAGTAGCCCTTGGCTACTAGTCTGGCTTTATTTCTAGAAATGATTCCATCTTCATTCATTTTATTCTTAAACATCCACTTAGTTCCTATGACATTAGTATTTTCTGGTCTTGGAACTAGCTCCCAGACATTATTTCTCTCAAACTGACCTAACTCCTCACTCATAGCATTAACCCATGATTGATCACTTAAGGCCTCTTCTACTGATTTGGGTTCAATTTGTGAGACCAAAGCAATTAGGTCTTGATTATGAACATTCCTAAAGTGAGACCTAGCTCTAAGAGGATCTTCAAGGTTGCCTAGGATGTTATCTATTGGGTGATCTTTCAAGAATCTTATATTTATTGAAGACTCACCTGTTTCAGCTGGCCCTACCTGGTTAGGAGTATCTGATGTTTCATTCGGTTGAACCTGCTCTTCTTCTTTATCTTCTAGGAATTCTCCATCGTGCCTGGAATCCTTGTCAGCATCTTCAAAGTTAGTAGCATCTTTTGTTTCACCAAAAATGATATGTGGGGACTCTTCAACTTTCTGATCAGTTATGTTAAAGACCCTATATGCTCTTGACACTTCAGAGTATCCTAAAAATGTTCCTGGATAGCTTTCTGCATCAAACTTATTTAAGTCTTTCTTTTCATTATTATGGATAAAGCATTTAGCACCAAAAATCTTGAAATGAGCCAAGTTTAGTTTCTTACCTTTCAATAGCTCATAGGGGTTTTTTTGTGAATTGGTCTTACCATGGCCCTGTTGATTGTATAAGTTACTGTATTGGTCGCCTCTGCCCAAAACTTTCTTAGTAGTTGACTCTCAATCAGCATGGTCCGGGCCATCTCCACAATGGTTCGATTTCTTCTCTCCACAATTCCATTCTGCTCTGGTGTCCTGGGAGAAGAGAACTTGTGTGTTAGTCCTTCACTTTCACAAAGGTAAGAAAACATGGAGTTTTCAAATTCACCTCCATGGTCAGATTGAATTGAACAAATCTTATGTTTTCCTTCTTGTTTGACCTTATTGAAAAATTGTTTGAATTTTTGAAAAGCATCATTTTTGTTGGCTAAGAAAAAGATCCATGAAAATCTAGAGTGGTCATCAATGATCACGTAACCAAACCTACTACCATTGAGACTCTGAGTTCTAGTAGGACCGAAGAGATCCATATGAAGAAGTTCCATTGGTCTAGAAGACAATGGCTCAGATCTTAGTTTGAAGGACTTCCTGGTCTGTTTGCCTAAAGCACAGGCATCACAGATTGTTGAAATTGAATTAAACTTGATTTTAGGCATGCCTCTGACTAAATCATGCTTGATCAATTTACTCAAAGTAGAAAAGCTAACATGGCCTAAACGTCTATGCCAATCAAAAGCATCACTTTCAGAGTTAGCAGATAAGCAGGGGTTAGATTCAGACTCAACATCTAAGTCTACCATGTAGACATTATTGGACATGTTTTCTACAAAATTAACATGATCAGAATTTATTTCAAAGATTTTGCATGAGTTGTTGTCAAACACAACCCTGTGACCCTTGTCACATAATTGACTAATGCTAATCAGATTGTGTTGAAGACCTTCCACAAGTAAGACTTTCTCAATAGAGTTAGTGGAGGACTTACCAACTGTGCCAACCCCAATGATCTTACCTTTGTTCTTTCCTCCGAACTTGACCAGACCCCCTACCTTCATTTCTAACTTGCTGAACTTGGATCGGTCTCCTGTCATGTGCCTGGAGCAGCCACTGTCAAGGTACCATTTGTTGTTCTCAGCTGTCAGGCAGACTTACACAAACGAAATCAAACAAAGTTGTTTGGAACCCAAGATAAGTTGGGTCCAAAGACATCATTCAAATCTTTAAGCAGATGTTTAGGAATCCAGAGTTGTTTGAACTTGTTTTTCTCTTGCATCTTAACTTCGGGTCTATTGAAATTGTGACCTGAATTATGTCCAGCTGGTCTGGAGAATTGGAATCTATTCCAGTTATTAGGCTTCTCATCCCTGGGGTATCTTCTGTGTGCTTGTTGATTAACAAATTTTTGAGGGTGAGTGTTATTTCTCCAGTAACTGCTATTCGGACCCATTCTTTTATAGTAGTTCCAGCTTTTATTCTGATGCATTTGCCCAGTCCAGCTACCACTTCTGTTCTGGTGAATGGGCTTAGAGAAATTCTTCACAAAGTTCATTCCTATTTTAGATAGTTGTCTAGCATTGTTTGTTGAATTTTCCTTTGGACATTGAATGTTTTGATTGCTGTTTGAGCTGGATGGTGTGTCCAACTTTTCTTTTCCCTTCTCTGGGCAGAAGGTAGTGGTCTTGAACTGAAAGGGTCTCTTGTTAGTTGGATTATAGCCTAAACCCTCCTTGTTGAAATTAACCCTTGTTCCCAGTATAGAATCCAGATTTGTTTTTCCTTGAACAAATTTTTCTAAGACCTTTTGTTTGTCTTCCAGCTCTCTTTACAAAGACTCACAATTTTTTAGGAGTTCACTGTTCACTTTCTTAACAGCTTCATACTTCTCTGTGATCACACTATTTTCATTCAGACTTTCTTCAAATTTAATCTTGAGTTCGTTGAGCTGTGTGTGAACTTCCTGGTTCTCTGATTTGTGCTTTTCATTTTCCTTTTTCAGAGAAGTCATTTCTTCTAATTCTTCCATTAATTTTTGATTTTCCTCACTGATTTGAGTTTGTTCTTCAATAATAGCATTTAATTTTCTCTTCAGAACCCTATGCTCTTTACTCATAGAATTTAACTTATCTAACAGTTCAGCATAGGCATCTTCACAATGATCAATAGAAATATTCTCAAAGATATTTGTTACCTCCTCTTCGCTGTTTGCCATCAGGAAAATTCCTTCTTCTTCCCCCTCTAAGGAATTGGCTTCCGGATCTTCTTCCTCATCACTCCATGTGCAGACCATCGCTTGTGGCTTCTTCTTCTGCACCTTCGAGCTCTTCTTCTGAAAGTCGGGACCTTTCTTCTGAAGATCAAGGTAGTCCCCTTTCATATGTCTAGGTTTCCTGCAATGAAAACATGTAATTTTCTTGGTGCTCCTATTCTTATCATTGCTGAAATTAAAATTCTTACCAGAGGGGTATGACATCTTCCTTCTGAAGGTCTTTCCCTTAGTCCTTAAGAATTTCCTGAATTGTCGAGTGAGCATTGCTTGCTCCTCCTGGTCGAGGTCTGACAGTCCGTCAGACTCATAGCTACTACTCCCGTTGCTGCTACTTCCCTTGCTGCGGGACACCTTGAGGGCAATATTCTTGCCCTTCTTGTCGCTTCCTTCACCATTCCTTTTAAAATTCATCTCATACGTCATAAGGGATCCTATGAGTTCGGTGACTGTCATTGTCGACAGATCCCTAGACTCCTCTATCACAATGGCCTTAGTGTGCCATGTAGGGGTTAGAGATCTAAGTATCATCCTGACTATATCTCCCTCAGCTATCTCTTTCCCAAACCCCTTAAGACTATTCGTAATCAGTGACAGTCTGGCATACATCTCAGTTATGGTCTCCTCTGATTTCATCTTAAACATCTCATATTCAGAGGTGAGGAGATTTACCTTCGTTGCTTTCACTTGAGGTGTACCTTCGTAGAATAGACCCAACTCGTCCCACATTTTCTTGGCCGTCTTGCAAGCTGAGATGCGGGCGTATTCGTCTAGGTGTACCGCACATTGGATGATGTTCAGGGCCGTCACGTTGAGTGACGAGATCTTGACTTGATCATCTGTCAACGCGTCCTCGTTCGATGGCAGATCGTATGGCCCTATAGTGATCACCCTCCACAGCTTGTGGCTCTATGCCCTGATGAATACTTCCATCCTACTTTTCCAAAAAAGATAATTGTTACCATCAAAAAATGGAGGGCGGCTGATAGATTGTCCCTCCGCCATGAAGCTTCGAGGACCATTAGGATTACCCTGACCGTTGGCCTACATGATGAAAACCTACTCTGATACCAAATGATACGCACAGCGGAAAGTGAGATAGAAGGGGGGATGAATAGCTCACTCCCAAAAATTTGATAAACTCAAACATGATTTATCAACCCTTAAATTGCAGTGAAGAAGACCTCGGAGACAGGAAACTATGATGACTAGTAAAAGGAATGAGATCGAGAAAGCAATCCACAATGAAGCAATGTGTCAAGTAGATGGAGAGCAGCACAACGTAAACAAGCAAACCATAGAAGAGACAGTGAATTTTTTAGGTGGTTCGATTGCTATCCGCAATCTACGTCCACCCCTTACTCAAGAGAGTAAGGTTTCCTTGCAATATTATATCGCACACAGCAGACTCAGTCTGCAACAACCGCTGCCTAACAGCTTGCCCTGAGGAATAGCCTCCTCAGTCTTCTGATCGACCAGAAGAAAAACATTGAAGAACCAATCTCCCTTCCTTTGCACGCAGCAATGGGAACCCTGTGCGGTTACTCCCAAGTAACTCACACAACCAGAGGATCAACCTCTCTTCCTCCACGACAATGGAGGGAAACTGGAGAACCTCTCCCGTCCTCCGAATAGTGGAGGGAAACAGAACGGAATGAAAGTAAAGGAAACTTGAAAAATAAAAACGAACGATGAACGATAATTTTCATAGAAATCAAAAGCAACATGGCTTCCGTAGAAGCAAAAGTTCACATTCACAATCTCTTCTCTCTCTCTTAGAAGTTTTTCTCTCGGCTCTGGATGGAGTGGGTAGTCTCTGGTTTTCTCTCTTGATCCACTGCTCTCATGCTGCTCTTCTTTTCTCACTGTTTCATCCTCACCCCCTCGAACCCTTTCCTCAGTATATATATATATGTCTGAGCCAGATCCTTGGGCGTGGGGATACCACGTTTCCCGCCTGAAAGGTTGGGGTACGTGTGGGAATATTCTGGACCTCTATCTTCCTCGGATCACGTGCCATCTTCCTGGTGAATTGCACAGACAAACTGTCAGAGAAGAAATAGTCATTTTGTCACACACACTTAGCACAATTCGTATTAGTGTAAGGAATAAGAAACCAGAAACTGCACTGAGTAGTAATTCCCAAATCAACTGTTGCACTGAATTTATTTTTCGAGAGAGAAAAGTTTGCACCGAGTCAAAGAAATAAACATTGACTATGACGGGCAAGAAAAACACCGATATGGAATGAAACAGAAGCTGCACCAGCCCACTTTAGCTATTTACAGGACTTGCACCGAGTCTAATAGACCTGATGCATGAACTGCACCGACCTCGTTGCAACAGAGAATCGAATAGGCTAGATTATGCACTGAACATGATCTTGTTTTAAGCAAGGCGTGCACCAAGTAGTGTTCCAATCCCTTTGACTAATCAAGGTTTGCACCAAGATGCATTAGCACTGAAAAGACAATGATAGATGCAAGTCAAAACTTGCACCGAGATAGATTTGCACTGAGGTGTAGGAACGACCAGCCTGACCAAGGCATTCTTGTCAAGAATTGCGCTGACCTCAAAAGGTGAGCTGCAGAGACATGATATGCACTGACCTTAGAGGACACGACCTAGAGAAATGCATAGAGACAACATATGAACCTGATCAAGGACTTGCACCGAGGCAAGCTCTTTATGTAAGAGATGCATAACTTGCACTGAACTTAATATGCCTTAAATAGAGAACGAGAACATGGAATGCACGGACCTAAATCATGCTATAAACACAGACCTCCTGATGCGGGACGAACACGCGACCTGGGACTCTAGCTCACGATCGTCCCTATGCGAGGGAAACGCTGGACCATGCACGGTTGAGAAACCGGCAGTGAGTCTCGGGTATCGGCCTTTCCGTGTTAACTCAGATTGAGTCACGGGACGGGTTACACTCACTCATTCGTAGCGGTGATAAAAATGATATAACGGGCTAATAACCTATCACATGCAGCGGCATATACGAATAAATACGAGTAAAGCAAAGCCGAGTAAGAGAGCGAACATGATACCTCCACGCACTGGGCGTGGGGAAGACGATCCCGTCCAGTTACGGTAACTCCTGGTAACAACAGTAAAAAGTTAATTACAACCGTGAATTTTATTGCCCACTCCACACAAGGAGGTAAAGGGATACAAGTGGGGCCTGGGAGGACCGACCCTAGGTTAACGGGTAGCAATCTGGAGGTGCTTATGGAACGAACTCGGCCTGCTGGTCCGATCGGTCCTACGCCAACTCGGTACTGTGCCGCCTCGGTTCTTACTCGCTGGATAGCAAGGTGCGGATTCCAAAGGAACGGCGCCCTCCTGAGGTCTTCTGAAGGCGCCGCTTGGATGGGACGATGGCCGGATGCCTCTGATCGACTCCCTGAAGTGGCGATTCCTGAAGTTGACTTTTGATATTTTTGCATGAATTATTCCCGGACTGAATTTTGTGATCTGCACAGGGAACAAATTTGCGCGCCTCGGTGGCAAAAATTAGTTCTCTCAGATCCGAAATCGGATCGAGGTGAAACTGATGGGGTTGGGAAGAGGACTCCCAGATCTACCACATATAAATTTTGTAGGTCTATCCAATGAAGGTATGAAAAATGGGAGGCTCTGCAAGACTGAGTTTGTTTCTGACCCGGACTGACAGACACACAGGGCAGCAAGGGATCTGCCTGAAACTGACCTTTGACTGAGGAGTAAATGATTGTTTTAGACTCAACAAAAATTATGGTGGAAGGGGCTATACGTGAGGAACACCTGGGAATGTTTTGGGATTTTCTGAAATTTTTGATGTGGGTGGGAAAAATGCAACAAAGAGACTCTATCCCGTAGATCTGTAGAATGACAGATTACAGGGAGAAGCACAATAAACGTGGAAAAAATACCAAACGGTATCCAAATGACACAAAATTTGAACTGGAGGTTATGGGAGATGGATAGAACAAACCCTCAAAATTAGGGCTCGATCAGAAAACATGATAAAAAGATAAAATTTTAGGAAAGAGGTTCTATCCTGATGGAGATAGAACTCCGACGATGGCGGCGGCGGCTGAAATTGAACTCAGAGGGGCTAAGGAGAATATAGAAGAGATTCACACTCAGATTTTAGCAGAAATCCATCTGCAAGAGGGGGGGAGAGAGGAGAGATGGGTGCACCCTTCAATGGCTCCAACCAAATTCACTCAATTCTTCATCATTAATTCCTTACAAAACACTATACATGGGTTTATATAGAAGGGGAGGAAGGGGGAGGGGGTTGGAATTCGTGGGAGAGAGGGGAGGGGTAGCATTTTTCCCCCATGTGGTCAATTGGCATAAAAATATAAAATACTAAATGTCATTTCAATGGGGGGCACCCCCTTGACTTAAGGGCATCCAAATTTGACATTTGTAACACTTTGTCCCCCTTGACTTGTCAAAGAAGGAAAGAATCCTTGTAGAAGCCACCTTGGCATTTGACCAGCCCCACATGGATTAGGTGGACCAATGGGGAAGGAGTGAGGACCCCCTTGCTGGACCTACTGATAATTTGCACAAAAACCCAAATAATCCTAGGGAATGACACATTGGCTTATAAAGCCTTACAATTGCACACATGCTTTCCCAAGGATATAAAAATAAACTAAAGGACACAAATCTAAATAAAATATTAGTGCTCTTGCTCTGATCTCCCCATCAATTCTCTCCGGATGGGAAGAACTCGAGCTCGTCGAGTAAGGGGGCGGCTGCTCGAGTAGCTCCGGCAGATGCGTCACCGAACTTGGAAGCGCGGAGTACGCTCCACTCTAAGTAATCGACACCTGCTCATCCCGTATAGATTCGATGTGCACACGCTGCCATGGGAATGAGGCTAGAGGTGGACACTCTGAGGTGGGGTCACTCTCAAAGGAAGGAAGGTGGCTCGAAGACTCACTAGGAATCACCGCTTGTCCCTGATGTGACTAGATCCGATATGTAAAGTAGAACCGATCCCAAAGTCAGACAAGTCTCGTACTCGAAAGGGACTAACAACGCGAGTGTACAAAACCGACTTGACTCGATGTATGCACAAACACACGATAGACAAACGAAACAAAGACTCATAAAGACCCTAAACAAACCTAATGTTAGTCTAACCCGTACATGGGTGACGGCGGACCAGGACACCCGAATGTGTGCCATACATGCATTTGACGTAACCGGAGGTTGACGTCATGGGGAACTCCTAGACATCCTACGATGCACCACTCATGGACATTGGGCTTGGGTGTGGGAAGTCCGGGAGGTTCGGGTGGTTTAGGTGGGCCGGGGGAACCAAAGTCTTCATTACCCCCAAATGATGGTTCAGACCTATTGCTATGTGGAGGTTGCTTGGCCCGAGTGGAAAAGGTGTGATAGTGAACTCCGCGGAAGAAGTGGAGTGAAGATGATAACTCGGGAGGTTCACTAGTGAAGGGGTAAAAAGGGTCAAAGAAGGTATGACCCCATGAGATGGGCTCCCATATGACACGGTCCAAATTGTGAAATTCTTGAAGGTGTAGGTAGTCACCTTCATCCGTGATGGTGAATGGGACGGTGGTCATGTGAAAAAAATAAGATTCCTCCCTTGGGCAAAAGGGTATGAAGTCTGGTTCGGCCGACAGAGGGAGGAATAGAAGAATCTCCGTGGTGACACAACCCACAGTGCATACAGAAGTAATGGACCCTATGGCCGGGTGGGTGAAGCTATGACTAGTGGGTTGGTCGAAGCCTCGGGCCAATAAGTGCGTCAACTTCCATTGCCAACCTAAGCCCAAAATAAGGTCACCCAATTTATCAACATGGTGGCTAGAGTGGAATGTAGTGTGGTAGGAGTTGACGAGCACTAGGGGTAAGGTGGGGTCCATGGAGGGGTAAGGAGGTGGGACCAAGCCATCCTTGAGCCAACTAAGAAGTGGCTCATCTATGTATAGCATACCCATTAGAAACACGGGTGGCTCGGGCTGAGGTGGCTCCAAATAAGATGGTTCCGAATAAAGTTCGGAAGCTCTCGTGGGTGGTAAAGGTATGTCCTCGAGGAGGTAAAGAGGCCCTTGGGACCCCATAGGTAGGGCCGGGTTGGGGCTACAGGCTATGGCCTCCCTAGGCTAGAGTATGGCTACCTGCGGTCGTGGAGGTGGGCAAGGGGAGACTAGCGATTCAATAAAGGCGCACCTCCTATCCACCCGATCTGAAAGCATTTGCACAAGTTCGGCAAGGGTGTGGGTTGGAGTAGGGGTATAGCGGTGGACGTGCCCGTAATCAACCGGCCTCGGCTTGGGTCGGGACTCATCAAAGTGTGGGGCTCCTTGCCTCCGACTAGAACCCACTTGATTTGAAGCGCTTGTGTAGGATGGGATGGGGGCGAATGGGTGCGATTGGTTGGAGGTGTGGCCCACTTGCTTGAGGGTGATGTAGTGGGGTTGGCTCGTGGCATGACCCCCGTGGTTGGAGGTAGATGGGTGGGGCACGTAGACCTTCCTAAGCTCCCACTTCATGTCGCACCATGACTCGATAGGCCATTGCCTCCTAACTTCTCACAATCGTTCAATGTGGTCCCACTTTTCGACGGCCTTGTGTAGAAGCCGCTCCTTGGCATAATAGAACTGCCCAACTTCAGACATGAGATAACAATCAAAGTAGGTGTCCATGGTGGCCTCTCACTTGAGGTAGACGTCGGGGTCATTGGAGCCATAAAAATCCAAGGCTTCGGGCCTACGGAAGTGGAGAGGATGGTTGCCAAGCCCATGGGTGGGCCAATGGTCATATCGCCTAGGCGATGGGGAAGCCATGGGCATTAGAGGAGCTATAGGGTGACCATACCAACCGTGGACAAGACACTAGACACGACTCCAAAACGACGATAATGCAAGGTTGGAATGAGACTCGACTACCAACCTAGACACAACTAAGACTCGGTACGTGGCAGAGATAATCGATCCGAAGATCACTCGCGCAAGTGTGCAGCCTTCCCGATAGGCATAGCCTAACGTTGGGACAACACCTTTTGATATATTGATTAATGGTATGTGATGCAACCTCAGACCGACTTAAACAACGACTAGACTTAAACAACGACTAGACTTAAACGACTCTTTTTTTGTTTGGAGTTTTACAAATGACTACCCTAGACTCAACTGGCGCTCTGATACCAATTTGACGCGGGACAGACATGCCACCTGGGACTCTAGCTCACGATCATCCCTATGCGAGGGAAACGCTGGATCGTACGCGCTTGAGAAACTGGCAGTGAGTCTCGGGTATCGACATTTCCGCGTTAACTCAGATTGAGTCACGGGACGGGTTACACTCACTCATTCGCAGCGGTGAAAAAATGATATAACAGGCTAATAACTTATCACATGTAGCGGCATATACGAATAAATACGAGTAAAGCAAAGCCAAGTAAGAAAGCGAATACGATACCTCCACGCTCCGGGCATGGGGAAGACGATCCCGGCTAGTTACGGTAACTCCCGGTAACAACAGTAAAAAGTTAATTACAACCATGAATTTTATTGCCCACTCCACGTAGGGAGGTAAAGGGCTACAAGTGGGGCAGGGGAGGACCGACCTTGGGTTGACGGGCAGCAATCTGGAGGTGCTTTGGCACGAACTCGGCCTGCTAGTCCGACTCGGTCCTGCGTCGACTCGATACTACGCCGACTCGGTTCTGACTCGCTGGATAGCAAGGCACGGATTCCAAAGGAACGGCACCCCCCTGAGGTCTTCTGAAGGCGCCCCTTGGATGTGATGATGGCGGGATGCCCCTGATCGACTCCCTGAAGTGGCGATTCCAGAAGTTGACTTTTGATATTTTTGCACGAATTATTCCCGGACTGAATTTTCTGATCTGCACAGGGAACAGATTTGCGCGCCTCGGCGGCAAAAATTAGTTCTCTCAGATTCGAAATCGGATCGAGGTGAAACTAATGGGGTTGGAAAGAGAAATCCCAGATATAGCACATATAAATTTTGTAGGTCGATCCAATGAAAGGATGAGAAATGAGAGGCTCTGCAAGACTAAGTTTGTTTCTGACCCGGAATGACAGACACATAGGGCAGCAAGGGATTTGCCAGAAATTGACCTTTGACTGAGGGGTGAATGATTTTTTCAGACTCAACAAAAATTATGGTGGAAGGGATTATACGTTAGGAACACCTGGGAATTTTTTTGGATTTTCTGAAATTCTTTGAGTGGGTGGGAAAAATACAAAAATGAGACTCTGTACCATAGATCTGCAGAATGATAAATTATAGGGAGAAGAACAATAAACGTGGGAAAAATACCAAACGGTTTCCAAATGACACAAAATTTGAACTGGAGGTTAGAGGAGATGGACAGAAGAAACCCTTAAAAGTAGGGCTCGATCAGACGACAAGAAAAAAATATAAAATTTCAGGAAAGACGTTCTATCCTGATGGAGATAGAACACCGACGATGGCAACGGCGGTGCGATGGCGGCGGCGGCGGAGGCTGAAATTGAACTCAGAGGGGCTAAGGAGAATATAGAAGAGCTTCACACTCAGATTTTAGTAGAAATCCATCAGCAAGAGGGGGAGAGAGAGGAGAGAGGGGTGCACCCTTCAATGGCTCCAACCAAATTCACTCAATTTTTCATCATTAATTCCTTACAAAACACTATACATGGGTTTATGTAGAAGAGGAGGAAGGGGGGGTTGGGATTCGTGGGAGAGAGGGGAGGGGTAGCATTTTCTTCCCCCACGCGGTCAATTGGCCTAAAAATATAAAATACTAAATGTCATTTAAATGGGGGGGCACCCCCTTGACTTAAGGGCATCCAAATTTGACATTTGTAACACTTTGTCCCCCTTGACTTGTCAAAGAAAAAAATAATGCTTCTAGAAGCCACCTTGACATTTGACCAGCCCCACATGGATTAGGTGGACCAATGGGGAAGGAGTGAGGGCCCCCTTGCTGGACCTACTGACAATTTGCACAAAAACCCAAATAATCCTAGGGAATGACACATTGGCTTATAAAGCCTTACAATTGCACATATGCTTTCCCAAGGATATAAAAATAAAATAAAGGACACAAATGCAAATAAAATATTAGTGCTCTTGCTATGATGTCCCCATCACCTCCTTTATGCTTAGAAACAAGGAAATACACCGTATAAAGACAAAATGATCTATAGTCAAAAACAATTGATTTATAGTGTGAGACATCATCAAAACCGTAGAGATGCAACAAGAGTTAGAGAGAGAGAGAGAGCATATGTACCACTTCTTCACCTTTGTACACAAATATTTATGAGTATATATATATGAGATCTTGATGTTAACTGAGTTGTTGCTTTGAGCACTTGTGTACCTTTGTGTTTTCCTCCTTTTATCCCTGTGCCGCACTTTAGCAAACAGATTAGTTAATCTACCCAACTTGGCACCTTGCTCAATAAGCAAGGGGAGTGTCCTTTTTTGACCTTGACAGAGGGTCAAGGGGCCAAGCCTTTAATCAACTAAGGTAAATAGTGAAAAATAGAAGATAATGCCACACGCAAGCAAACATTTGCCAACTGGAATTTAAAAGATGATCATAGATGCAAGCAAGCAAATGCAGAAGGTGTGTTCTGTTTGAAATAGCGACATAGCAGAGGGCTTCTATTATTGAAACAGCAGCTCCGTGTGTTGGCGCTCATTCATTTTTTTTTATTTTTAGAATAGCGACTTAGACTTGGGCGGATATTAAAAAAACAATCTCTTTTTTCCTTTTCTTCGTTTTAGAATGACGACTTAGAAAAGGGCGTTAATTCATTAAATGGCGACTTTATGAGTTGGCGCTTATTCAAAGACGACTTTTTGTTTAGAATAACGACTCATCACAAGTCGTTTATTTAATGAATAACTACTGTTTGTAAAGGCGTCAATTCAAAAACACATTTTTTTAAATAGGCTTAGCATGGTACAAAGGTCTTTAAACCTTACACATTCACCATCTTAAATTCATTAATCATTCTTAAGTAATTTAACAAAGGGTCAGCATGCTTATAACTTGTGCTTATACTCATAGTCTCGCGCGACCCATCCTCCTAAGTCCGTCTTTGCCATCCTTTGAGCTTATGACATACCACGGAGGGAGAAATGAAGAGTAAATTGAAGAAGCTCATGAGTGGTTTCGGAGGACCGGGAAGCTTCCCTCCCCTACCCTAGTGCCTGTTGGGGTTCGATCTTTGGCTTCGGGAAAATTTTGTTACCTTTTGCCCTTTTTAAGATGCATGCTTACGACCAGGATTTTTCATGCGGGGACTTTACCCTCATTTTTAATTCATTTTTCATGGTTTTCTTTTGTATTTATTAACAGATCTTTGCACTTTTTTTTAAAAAAAATAAAGACCTAATTGTACTTAGGCTTTGTAGCATGTTGTTCCCTTTTGGGTCCTGACTTCCACCTACTATGGCGGCGGGTAGGTTTGGTGGTCCTCCCCGAGTCTTATTCCCCCTCGTGAAGAGAAGAGAACGGGTAAAGTCTTTACACTCTTGGTTTGGCTCTGACTTTCCTCAGATTTTGAACCGCTTTAGTTTACGAGCAAAGCGTGTTGTGTGTGCGAGCGTTGACCCAGGGTTAAATCATTACGACTGAAGAATGAATTAAAAATTTTGATTTTTTGGGTTTCAAGGCCTATGCACCATGCCAGCCTACAACTTTTCATTTTTTTTCTTTTTTTCTTTTTTTCTTTCCTTCTTCTTTGAGACTTAAGGGTAGTTTTCTTTAGGTACAATCCGTTCCAAGGGTGAGCCAATTCTTCCCTTTCAGCTTTAACCAACTTGTAAGCGTTGCCAGGATAGACTTCTTTTGTAGCATCCTGTCTTTTTCTACTATAAATATTTCCATATACATTAATTATTTATTGGCTCAACTTCTAAAGAGATTATTAAAATTCTGGAAAAATATGAATCTAGTGTAAAATTGAAATTGTAATAACTTTGTCTTCAGGTAAGAGGCCAAAATAAAATACGTGTAGGCCCAATTTCGCGTTTTAGCAATTTTTCGTGTGTTTAGAAGGCCTAGTTTAACCATCGTAATTTGGGCCCAATTCTAGCCCAATTGTGCTCCGATTCGAGCCAAACCCTATCCCATTGTTAGGTCTTTGCTTTCTCTTCGAAAACCCTTAAGTCTAGACGCTTCTACCAGCGGCGATGGCGGTGGATTCGAACCTTATCCAAAGTTTTCGTCAAAATTTCTTCATAGGACTCTTCAACCAAATTCGATCTCTAGGAGTCCCTATAGGTTCTATTTATAGAGGGCTTTCGACACCCTAGAACCCTATTTGCACCAGCAATAGGTGGCGTGATCGATCATGATCGGACGAGGGGGAATTTGGGCGTTCTAGGAGCAATACCTAGGGTTCCGACGACCCCACTTCTTCATCCTTATCTCCTTCAAGCAAGGGTAGGTGTCTCTCAGGCCAAAAAGAAATCCAATAATACCATCTTCTGCATCTCCATGAACTCTTTCTTTTGATACCTAATTGCCCAATTTTCATTCATCATGCTGTTCGAATTTTACGTTTTACTCCGAGGTGTATCAAAAGGACAACTTTCATGATTATTAATTAAAGATTGAATCTTGTTGTGTTAGATCTAATTAAAACATGCTATTTTATACGAAACTTTATGCTCTTTCGAATGGTAGTATTTTTCCTAATTTTTATTCATTCTATCACGAGCAATCGAAGTTTAGTGTAACATGTCGAAGTTCATCATTGGCGGGTTTCCAAGTTTATTTTTCGCATCTTTCAGAGACCGTTAAAATGTGACGGCCGCACGACAGACCGTCACATGAGCATGACGGCTTCCCGACAGACCGTCACTTGCCCCTATGTTTTAAGATTTTTAAGATTTTTAAGATTTTGCCTATTTATTTTCTGATACGCAACGCACCTACTATAGACCGTTACATTCGTGTAATGCCCCTTACATAGACCGTCACATGCTTCTGACAGGGTGTTTTTAAACTTTAATTTCATGTGTTTTAACCAGAAACTTGCTATGTTAGTAAGATATCTTGATTTATAAACAAGGCAGAACGTAATGTTAATATTGTATTATGATCATAAACATTAATTTTTTGTTCTACAAGAAAGATGTTTAGAAAATCCTAAGTTGAATGATCATGAAGAATTTGATAAAAACCCTTTGTTAATACTTGTATAAATTCTGATTTATGTAAGATATATTTGATCTTAGCATTATTGTTTGACAATCATGCCACTCCGGTGGGATTGATTGACCGCACCGTCTTGGTTTCCGTGTTTATTAGCCTCAATTCTTGTAATAGATGGGACTCTCCGCCGGATATTCCTTCCGTCGGACTAGGACCACTATTATGAGACCTCCGTAAGACCCCGTGAGCCTGGGATTCCCACCAGGACGCCGGGCAGGTTGTACCCTAAAGACCTGAACTCATGAACGTGGTTTGAATCGTGTTTTTGGACCAGCTCAAATTAAACTGGTCTGTGTACTATAACGGCCCAAGATTGGACCGTTACATCATCGTAACGGCCCTGTGTACGACCGTCACGTTCCTGTAACGGCCCTGTTATAGACCGTTACAGATAAGATATTAAGATGGTTTTTTCTTGTTTTATCATCATGAAGCAGTTATCAAGGTTGGCCTTGAACTGTGAGATCATGCATGATCCTTGTTTACATCCATGTTACCTAAAGACTCATAGTCTTTCTACTTAATGTCATTCCAATTTTGTTAAAATTTCTCTTGATCTTAGAAGTAAGTTCGTGAGCTTAACCTTGGAACTCTTGGCCATTTAATGTGATGAATGTCTAGACTAGGATCATTGATCCAAACCTTTCAATGCCAACGCATCAAAAAGGGCCCGGTCTGGTCCTGGGAGGAGCGCCCGAAAGTACTTGTGCCCCGGGGAGTTTGTAATGACAAGGTGTGGCATTGCACCGAAGTGCATGACTAGCGTTATTGGTCTATGACATTTCCACTTTTACTCAATTACTTGAAATTCCCGTGTGACATGATATGCGTGCTTGATATGGCCAATTCCATTTATCATTTCATGACATGAAAAGTTCTTGTTATACTTGTGTTTACTCTTTACTTGAAAGCTCATGTTCCTTTTCCTATCTATCTCTTGTCATTTATTTATCATCACTTTTGTTACAATGTTATTCATAAATGGTTAATCACTTTAATTATGCCTGATGATAGAGATATAAAATCCTACTGAGCTTTGCTCACCCCTACTTTCCAATCCTTTTCAAGTAGTTCTCAAGAGGACGTGCGTTCTGATGGGGACGGGAACGAGTGATTCCAGGAGCGAGCCATTTAGAGTTTATGTTCGAGTCAAGTTCCGATTAGTTGTTATCTAGAGTTGATGTATTTTCCATTAATGAGATAGAAGTCCACAAGGAGTCGGGTGTAATCGAATACTTTCTCTTATTTTTAGTATCAATAAAGTTGGGTTAATTATTTCTTTATTATTGGCTTGGTGGTTAGTCTCTTGTGGCAACATGTGCTCTGATTGACATGATTGATATAAACTGCTACGTTCCGATTTTCCGCGTCGGGGCGTGACAGTTTTTGTGATATCAGAGCCTAGATTTTCTTTAGACCCTAGGTTGCTAGTAGTGTTATAGAACCTTTAACCTTGGTAAAGTATGAATCCAACCCAGTGAGTTGGGTAGAGACTTGGGTTAAGATTAACTAACTAGCTATAAGATGATAGATTCAATAAAAAACCTTCTTAATTACTTTTCTTATGCTGTAGAAATTTTCCGTGATGGCGGCAGAACGCGCTTAATGGAGAGACATGCAACGTACTGTGCAGGGCCTGACCCAGGCCTTATAGCAAGTTGCCCAAGGCGGCGGACAGCAAGGAGCATGCAATCTACATCGGAACTTTCAAGGCTTAAATCCCCCGCATTTCAGTGGATCTTCGGATCCGGATGAGGCTGAGAACTGGCTGAATGAAATGGAGAGAATCTTTAGGGTTAAGCAATGTGGAGATCAGGATCGTGTCCTACTAGCGACTTTCCAATTAGAACACGATGCTCATGCTTGGTGGGAAGCCGTGGAAGCCACACATGGAAATAGGCATGCCACGTGGGACGAGTTCAAGGAGTTTTTCAATAGCAAGTACTTTTCAGATTGGGTGCAGGAGAAGAAAGCGGCCGAGTTTGCTACTTTGAAACAAAGAAACTTGTCGGTTGCGGAATATGAAGCGCAGTTTTCCAGATTATGTAAGTATGCCCCACACTTGGTGTCCACTGAGAAAATGAAGGCTAAACGATTTTTGAATGGTTTGAAGCTTCAGTACATCAATCAATTCGCACCCTTGGAAATCCATATCTATGCTAAGACTGTAAGGAAAGCACAAGTTTTGGAGGATACGAAGGAAATGACTGACCGGATCAGAGGTCGGGATAAGAAGAAAGAGCAGACTACCAGTTCTGGGAACTTTAAACCTGGTAATGGTCAGAAGAGGCCCAATGGTGGGTCGAGTTTTTCTGAAAACAAGAAACCCAAGGAATGCGAGAAGAAGGTTGGACCAACTGTGCCGTCCAAGGCAGTTTGCTAGTATTGTGACCGTCCAGGTCACAAGATGGAAGAGTGTTGGCACAAGTTAGGCGCTTGCTTAAGGTGTGGTAGTAGGGACCACCGAATTCTAGAATGTCCCCTTATTAATGAACAGGCAGCATCCGATAAGTCGCAAGGAAGTTACAAGCGGCAAGGCAAGCTCCAAGCCCTCCAAGAGGCAGAGGCCGAGAACCAGACTATCAAGGAAGGAGGTATTGTCGAAGGTACTCTTACTATTCTTTCCAAGCCAGCATTCATACTTTTCGACACTGGAGCCACTCATTCTTTTATATCTCTGAAATTTGCTAAGACTTTATCTGTGGAACTGGTGTTATTGGATTCTCACCTTACGATATCCACCCCTATTGGTTCGGGATCCGAGATTAAATACTATTATCCTTCTAGTGAAGTTTTGATCAATGGTTGTAATTTATCTGTTGATCTAGTATACATGAAGATGAAAGATTATGATGTAATCTTAGGGGCTGATTGGTAATCTAAGTATGGTGCTAGTGTTCATTGTAAGTCAGGAGTAGTGTCTTTCCCTGGACGTCCGGAGCTTTCTTTCTCTAGCTCTAGGCTATCCAAGTCCGTTCCACTCATTTCGGCACTTCGGGCAGATAAGCTGTTAAGAAAGGGGTGTCCAGCATTCTTGGCTTTGATTTCTTTAACTGATAAGAAGGAAGTGGAGTTGAAGGATATCCCTATTATTCAAGATTTTTTGGAGGTATTTCCATATGAATTGCCAGGTCTTCCCCCTGAAAGAGAGGTGGTTTTCTCAATTGATTTAATTCCTGGCGCCTCACCTGTTTCGAGAGCCCCGTATCGTATGTCCCCTGCTGAGTTAAGAGAATTGAAGGTGCAGTTGTTAGACTTGCTAGAAAGAGGGTTCATTCGTCCGAGTACTTCCCTATGGGGTGCTCCTATTCTTTTTGTAAGGAAGAAAGATGGTTCCTTGAGGCTGTGTATCGATTATCGTTAGTTGAATCAGCTCACCGTGAAGAACAAGTATCCATTATCAAGGATCGATGAATTATTTGATCAAATATCAGGAGCCCAGTATTTCTCAAAGATCGATCTCAGATCTGGGTATCATCAGTTGAGGATAAAAGATGAAGATATTTTTAAGACGGCATTCCATAGCAGGTAAGGGCATTTTGAATTTGTGATGATGCCATTTGGACTAACAAATGCTCCTGCAGCTTTTATGCAGCTAATGAATAGTGTGTTTCGGCCCTACTTGGATCAATGGGTCGTGGTATTTATCGATGATATTCTGATATATTAAAGGAGCAAGGAAGAGCATGAACAGCACTTGAGAATGGCGTTGCAAATATTAAAAGAGCATCAGCTATAAGCCAAGTTTATTAAATGTAAGTTCTGGTTGCAAGAGGTATCTTTTCTAGGCCACATTATTTCTAAAGAGGGAATTGTGGTAGACCCTTCTAAAGTTGAGGCAGTACGTAATTGGGAAAGACCTGTGAACGTAACTGAGATCAGAAGTTTCTTAGGTTTAGCAGGCTATTACCGAAGGTTCATCAAGGATTTTTCCAAGATTACAGTGCCCTTGACAAGGTTAACTCGTAAGGAGAATTGTTTTGAATGGACGGATGATTGTGAAAGGAGTTTTCAGACTTTGAAGGAGTGCTTGACCACTGCCCCAGTTTTGGCCTTACCCTTAGGTGAAGGAGGTTTTAAAGTTTATATCGATGCTTTGGGAATCGGTTTAGGTTGCGTATTGATGCAACGAGGGAGAGTGATAGCTTATTCCTCTAGGCAGTTGAGAAAATATGAAGAGAATTACCCTGTGCATGATCTGGAGTTAGCAGCGGTTGTGTTTGCTCTTAAGATATGGAGGCATTATCTTTATGGAGAATCTTTCACCGTGTACTCAGACCATAAGAGCTTAAAATATCTATTTTCTCAAAAGGAGCTGAATATGAGATAAAGAAGGTGGTTAGAGTACTTAAAGGATTTCGACTTCTCCATTGAATATCATCCAGGAAAAGGGAATGTTGTAGCAGATGCTTTAAGCAGGAAGCCGACAGCTAGACTAGCCAGTTTGATGAGTCAAGAGTGGAATTTGTTAGAACAATTTGCCAGTTTAGATATTACAGAAAATGAAGATCGAATCTTGGTGGCTCATGTCTAGCTTCGTTCAGAATTGCTAGCATAAATTAAGCTGTTGCAGGATAATGACCTAGTGCTTGTTGAAAATAAATAACAGATGGCTAATCGACCATATTTTATATTAGCTGATGATGGGAGATTGTTGTTTCGAGGGAGAACAATTGTCCCTGATTCCATGGAAATAAAGAAGAAGATTCTTGAAGAAGCGCACAGATCTAAGTATACTATACACCCAGGAGCTACAAAGATATACATAGATTTGAGGAGGACTTTCTGGTCGCCGAATATGAAGAGAGAAGTGGCCGATTTTGTGAGCATGTGTTTAGTATGTCAACAAGTTAAAGCAGAGCATTTCAGACTTGTTGGGAAATTAAAGCCTCTCAAAATACCACAGTGGAAGTGGGAAAGTGTCGGTATAGATTTTATTATGGGTTTATCCCGAACACGAGGAGGCCTTGATGGAATTTGGGTGATTATTGACCGACTGACAAAGTCCGCACACTTTTGCCCATTAAGTCAAAGTGGACCGTGGATATTTTGGCTGCCCTGTATGTAAAGGAAATAATAAAATTGCATGGAGTGCCTGTGTCCATCATATCTGACAGAGACCCCAGGTTTACATCTCACTTTTGGAAAGGACTGCAAGCATCATTAGGCACTCGTTTGAACTTCAGTACAACTTTTCACCCTCAGACTGACGGGCAGACTGAGAGAGCAAATCAGATTGTTGAAGACATGTTGAGAGCCTGTATAATTGATTTTGGAGGTAGTTGGCATGAACATTTACCTTTGATTGAATTTGCATACAATAATAGTTACCAATCTAACATTCAGATGGCACCGTTTGAGGCCTTGTATGGCATGAGTTGTAGATCCCCTCTTTGTTGGGAAAAAATGGTGAGAAGCAATGGGTCGGGCCGGATCTTATCTTAGAATCATCGAAGAACATCCAAGTTATCAGAGACTGTTTGAAGGTCGCCCAGTCCAGACAAAAGAGCTATGCAGATAATAGAAGAAGGGAGCTAGACTTTCAGATTGGGGATCATGTATTTCTGAAAGCATCACCATCAAGAGGAATTAGAAGATTTGGAATTCGAGGTAAGTTAAGCCCAAGGTTTGTTGGCCCATTTGACATTTTAGAGAGGGTAGGCGAAGTTGCCTATAGATTAGCCCTACCACCACAGTTAGTTGGTATTCACGATGTGTTCCATGTATCTATGCTTCGGAAGTATGTATATGACCCTTCGCACATCATCCAACATGCTGATTTGGAATTGATGAAAGACTTATCTTATGAAGAGAACCCTATCAAGAGATTGGACTTCAAGCAATAGCAACTCAAGAATCGATCCATTCCGATGGTCAAGGTCTAGTGGAGTCGGCTGTTGACACCAGTTGGGTCATCTCCTTGTTCATTCTATATGATGCTCCGAGTTGTTCACCTTTATTGGGCCTTCTTGGTCAATTTGAGGTCTATTTCATGAGTCATATCTCCTTGGTTGGGTCTGGTTCCTTATCCCTTTCCGCTGGACGAAGCTTAGCAAACTCTCATTTTATTTGCACTCTATTATCTTTAACGGTCCTTTGATGGGGCGTTACAGTCCTATAACGCATCTACCATGGTGCGTTACATCCTTCCAGAGTCCTTAAGTTTAAGGCTTCCTTTCAAACATATCTTTTGCCTATCCGTTAAGTGTGACGGTTTATCGTGCAGCCGTTACATTGGTTGTGACGCGTCTACCCTTGACCGTTACCTTCTTGAAGAGTCCAAACGTTCGCAAACTTCTCCCGTTGATATTATATTATAGTGGATAGGGTTGTGTGACGGTCCAAGGCTGGAGCGTTACATTAGTGTGGCGGTCTATCGTGCGGCCGTTACATCTAACAGAGAGTCCTGACAAGCCTGGCCTTTGCTCTGCTATTCCGTGATCAGACTAAGAGTTTGGTTTGAGGGTTTCTCTCTCGATACTCATCCTAAGAAACTTCCAGTTGATTCTGTGGACTCTGGGGAGTATTATCTTCAAGATTTATCCAAGTTTTGACAAAATTCTAGTCATTATCCTCCTAATTCAAATTTAGACTTTGGGGGTCTATAAATAGAACCCTTGACTTCATGGCTTGAAGAAGAGACATCTGGAGTTCGCGTCGAAGTGCTGCCGCATCCTAGAGCTAGAACCAACCAAGGAGAGCTGCTTCCCACGTCCATCTACTTCCAAAGTTCAGGGAGTATCGTTTTCAAGGGTTTAGTTTACTCAAGTCATGTTCTTAGTGTCTTTTCTCTCTTTCAAACATCATAGCATTGTCCCTCTCCATCTCCCACGTTCTTGCACTTGCTGCATTCATTCAAAACATCCTCCCATCTTTTAAAACACCCTAGAGGGGTTAAAAAACCAACCTCCCCGGTATTTCCCTTTCCTTTTGCATGTTCTTAAGTTTCTTGGATTTATTGATACTACTTTGTCTAAGTGCTAATCTGGGTTATTTTTCTTGTGTTCTACACTCTTTTGTAGGTTTACAGGGTCCATAGCACGAGGCCCAAGCTCTCTGACTGGCTGGAAAGCTTGGAGATCAAAAGATTGCCAACTTCTTATTCTGCAGAAGCTCTGACGGTCTGTCACAGGCGCGTTAGAGTCTTGTAGCGGTCTATCGTGAGACCGTCACACTTGCTGTGGCGCATCTGTCTTAGACCGTTACATCTGACGGAGCTGTAGTTTCCTGGTTGTTTTCTCTCTCCCGTGGGCGGGTGCATCACCCTCCTATTCTAAGGTATTTATCAGATCTTTGACTTGTTTCTACCTTAGTGGCGATCACATCTTTCCTTAGTTTGGGCATTAGCTTTCTCTTTCATCATATCTCCTCTTTACTTTGCTTGTTCCACCTATACGGTGTGTTTTCCTTTATTCCTTATTCCACGCCACGGCGTGTGTTTTTCTTTCTTTGCTTTGCTTAGTCTTGATTGAGACAGCCTGCCCATGCTAGAGCTTGTTTTGGTTGCCTAGGTTCATGATTCGCATGTTCATAGGTTGATTGATTTCATAACTTGGCTCATACTTTCATAGTTGGCATCATAGCCCATCTTGCAAAAGAAGGGACACATTAAAACCAACATTTTTTTGGTGATCACGGTGGGACATCTAGTGCCAATCGTGCTTTGAATCTCTGTTAAACCTGCCCTCCTTTGTTTGCCCTGGTTGCCCGTTTTTTCCTCAGATTCCCCCTTTATTTTCTGTTGTTTCTAGTTCTCTAGCTCCTCTGATGGTCTCCTGTGCATGCGTTACATTACTGTGACGGCCCGGTCTTCGACCGTCACACTCCTCTGACGTAGGTAGTCTAGACCGTCACATACTCCAGATAGGTGCGCATCCCGACGTGTAGTTTACTTCCGCAATTTTTGCTGTGATCTTCATGCTTGCGTGCTATTCGGTCTCCTCCTTGGTTGGTTCACATATTCATATCATTGTGTGCATATTTGATTGCTAGATTTTAGGCTAGAATTTGTATGCACCCCGATGCACATAGGTTCATGCATATTTTCATATATTAGATTGCATTCTCCTACCTTGGTGCGTGGACCTCTCATCTCCATATTCCTTGGGGCCGACCAGGAAAACACATCAGGGACCTCCATAAGTCCCCGTGAGCCGTGGATTCCCACACGGACAGCGGGCCAGTTGTACCTTTCCTACCCCGTGTCTAGGATTGCATAAGTGAAGGAGTGATTACATTTAGAGTCGGCCAAGTCACACATCCTTTCCTATTAGAAACCTATTGTGGAGAGCACATCTTAATCAAATCACTAAGGTTCTAAAGGAGGAAATCATAAAAATCTTGTTGCATCATCTAAGTAACTTGGTTGAATTTGAGTGTTGTCATCTCGTTTTCGCTTGTATCTTTGTCAAAGTTATGTAAGTTTGATCACTCATTGTGTGTTTTGTTGTGTGTTGTTTGCTTTTGTTAAGGTCTTCCGTTGCATGTGGAGTTGTCTTCGTCCATTAGAGTCATCTTCTAGGGTCAATTCCTTCTCCAAACTCTACTCCAATCCACTCTTCAAACCCATCATGGCTTCTCTCAATCCTCCCCATTCCCAAGAGGAGTCTCTCCCTCAAGGGCTTTTTGAAAACCCTTCTACGGTTATCTCATTCCCGTCTAGAGAGGGGTCTACCCCTCTTCCATCTTCTGTCCTTATGGAGGGCGGCCAAACCACTCCTTCCTTCTCTTCTCCTTCTGCTGGCTCCATTCTCCAAATGATGGCCTAGTTGGATCCGGCCCTACTCTAGGCTGTCTATCTGGCCATGCAGGGGTCCAATACCCCACATCCCACGATTGTGCAAGGCCAATATAATCTTTCCATTGACCAGTCTAGAGTTGGTGGACCCTCCATCCAACCCACTCCAATTGATCTTACTCTGGTCCAACCTCGGACCATCACCTTTTTTGGTATGGAAACGGGCCAATCTTCCGCTTCGGCCCAGCAATTTTCTGACAAGGGAAAGTCTACTCTCCCTCCTTTTATTCAGGTGGATCATCACATGTCCAGCCCATCGGTGCCACAAGTCCTTGTTGGCCCTTCAGATTTCTTGTGCCCTCAGCAAGGGGTTGCCCAAGTCCATTCTAATCTGGGTCAGTCTCCGGCCCAATATCCTTCTTATGGGCTCCCTACCATGGCCGTTTATCCTTCTGCTCCTTCTTATGGGCTTCCACCTCCTACAACAGTCCATCCTTCTGCTCCTCAATTTCAACCTTCGTCTTTCACTACCCCTACTCCATCCAGGGAGCAGGAACTACTTGATAAGTGGGCCGCCATGCAACAACATATTGATTTTCTCCAAAAATGGGTTGGCCCACAATCCTTGGCAGACGTTCCAGTCCCCAGCTTCCGAAACATCCGATTCCCTCCGCAATCCGAGCTCCCTAATTACCGCAAGTATGATGGGAATGGCAATCCCTTTATTCATGTGAGGGACTTTTTATATGAATCGGCCCAATTTCAGTATGATGATTGCCTCATGGCGTATTTGTTCCGCCGATCATTGGATGGGGTTGCACTGGAATGGTTCTATTCTCTGCCACTAGAGGTTGCCGAGAGCTTCAAAATAGTGAAAGACAAGTTCATCCAATGGTTTCAAGATAGGGTTGGTCCATAATATTCTTTCACAGACTTGGTGGCCGAGAAAATGAAGCCCGATGAGGAGTTTGCAACTTACGCTGACAGATGGAGGCAGATGGCCGCCAGGGTGCCAGGCCATATTCCGGAGGAAGAGAAGGTCAAGCTACTCATCTCAAATGCTACCCCGACCTTCCGAAACATCTTGGCGATGAATGATATAGCAAACATGCACAAACTCTATAGCCGGGCGCGGTTCATTCAAACACAGTTCAAAGACTCACCCATCCACTCGTTCTTTGAGAACCAAAAACCAAAATACCACAGGAAATCTCAAGGGCCTGTCACCGAGGGGGTTCAGACCAACGAACAAGTTCAAGCCATTACCTTCGCTTTCCACGTCGCACCTTTTCGCTTTCCTCAAAACCCCCGCACTCCTCAATACCTCGCTCCATAAAACTTCCCAAACATTCCACAAAACCTTCCGCCTACCTTTGCCACTCCACAACATACCTTTACCGCTCTGCAACAACCTCCATAGCCTCCGCAATACCATCATGTCCCTCCACCCAATAGCTACAACAACAACAACAAGCGCCCGGCTCCTAAAAGGGCACAGTACCCACCCCTGCCAGAAACCCTCACGGATATCTTCTCGGCTCTCATGTTAGTTAGTGCTATACAACTCCCTCCGGAATGGCCCAACTGGAACCTGACTGTTGATCAGATAAAGTACTGTATGTTCCACAGGCAACCAGGACATACTATTGAAGGGTGTTTTCAGTTAAGGGATTTGGTCTATGACCTCCATGAAGGACAAAGGATTGATTAGGCCGAAATGCATAGGGCCATTACGGAAATTAAAGAGAAAAGAAGGCAGCCGCCGAGGCAGCAAGTGCAGCAACAATAGGCACTGCAGTCGCAGCAGTAACCGCAACAGCAATAGCAGCCGGTTCAAGACTTGGGGATCCATCAGAACCCAATGCTGAACCATCTTCCCACTCCACAGCCTCAGCCACTGGCGCCGGCCCAGGTCAATGTAGTTCAACCCCCGACCCCTGATGCCGGGTGGTCCTTTGACGATGATAGCTCTACGCCACATGTCATGACCCTTCACCACAACTTCCGCACTCCTTCTGCTCCTACCATCCTTACGCCCACATACCAAAACCCTCCTCCGCCAGCTACACCGTTTGTCCTTTCATCTATTCCTACTCCACCGCCCGTCTCTCACACATTACTCACCCCCGCTATCACCGCACCTCCATCGAACCCTCCACTCATTACACCTCTGCCTACCTTTGTATCCCCACTTCCGCTCATACCCGCTACCACCAACCCCTCACCCATCATCCTTTCCACCACACCCTCTTCCGCACCACTCATCCACCCCACCGGGCCTACTAAGTAACTTATCTTGAGCCCATCTGAGGCCGCGGCAGCCTATAACTTCACCCTACAGAGTAGGCGCATGTTTCACCACAATTATCCTTCCACCTCCAATCCCCAGTCTTCCCAACCGGCTGCTGAGCAGGAAGAAGCCGAGCCCTTACCAGGAACCTAATACGATCTGTTGCATCACTTGGATCAGGTTCCCGCTATGATATCCGTGCTGGAGCTTATCAAAAGATCTACCCTTCACCAAGATGCTCTCAGGAACTTTCTTCAGAAGGTGATGGTTAGTGAAGACGTGGCAGCCGACAGTTTACCTACGGCATTGGCGACTATTTCTAAAGGACCAGCTATAACCTTCTCTGAAACCGAGCTAGCACCACCAGAAGCTCGGCAAATACCACTTTGCATCACCATTATCTTGAATAAAGTCAGCATTGATGTGGCATTAGTTGACACAGGGGCATCTATCATTGTGTGCACGCTCAGCACTCTCAGGGCCTGCAATCTATTAGAAGAACTTCTACGCCCGACCCCCACTACTATAGTTGCTTATGATAATTCTAGGAGGGCATATCACGGGATTGTTACTATTCAAGCCGAGCTTGGGCCTCTCACCATGCCCATTGAATTCTATGTGCTGGACATTGACCCTATGTTCAAAGCTATTATGGGTCATCCGTGGATCGACACTCTCAGTGTCGTGCCCTCCACCGCGCAACAATGTCTCAAGTTCCCTTTTCAAGGGAGGGTGGTTAAAGTAAAAAGCTTATCCATGGTCCAGTCTGTCAAAGTTATTTTAGGGAAGATTCTGCCCACATTATGGCCTAGCAGCCGGCCCGTTATTTCTGTACTAGATCTGGATTTCCCTTGGGCTTATGCACCACGCAAGCCTGCCGCTACACCCGTCAATATCAAAGTGAAACCCCAGATACGAGATTCCAATGGTTGGGATATCATATTGAAGCTGGGTTATCAACCGAAGAGAGGCCTCGGTGCGTAGTTACAAGGGCGAACTAAGCCAGTGCCCAAATGAAGAAAAATGAGCCGAAGAGGTCTCGGTTATCGAGAGTCCACACTATCAATGATTGGAGACTCAGGGCCACTTACATGGGATTACCGCCAACACTTTGTAAGAGGACCCCTCCAGCCGGGTACACTAAATCCACCACCAGTACAGTCAAAAAAGAAAGATACAGCTTGCACAGTTGCTAGTCCACCTCTGCTACCAAAAGGGCCTGTTGATGATATGCCAGATTTCAGATAGTCATTTGCCAGAATGTTCAGCGAGCCAGATGGTTATGGTCAGAAGGAGAATCAGGAGGTGAGGCTCGTTCAATGGAGGCCGAAGCCACCTGGCCGTTTACAGAAGAAGGGGAGCTCGCCCATTATCATTTCTTCGTCTCCCTCCCGTCTCGCATCTCTATTTCAACCATTGCAACCCATTCCCCGTTCACCCCCGATTATGGTCAATCCATATTTTACGGAAAGATCACGTGAAATCTTGTTTGTTTCATGTGCATGTGGGCGTTGCCCACCCATTGATCTGTCAACTCTATTCACTCCTCCTTCCCCCACCGCCCAACTCCATGAGACGTGGTTTTAATCTTCCGACCCCTTCTTTGATTGCATCTTCCCCTCTCTATTTCCCATGCAACTTCCTCCTCCTCCATCCTGCTGTATGATCTCCACTGATCTCCAAAAAAAACGTCGAATTTGAAACAGAGATTTTGGTGGAAGATTACACTACCATGTCTCCATCCTCCTCCCAGGGGCACGAGTCCCCTGCTCCTTCCTTTCCACTAGATTTCCTTTCTCCTAGGATAGGCGTAGGGTCCGTCGAGTCTGGGGAAGTAGGGTTGATTAGGTCTAGAGAAGTAGGGTCCTCTTCTAGGTCATCCAATCCTTCCAAGCTTGAGCCGCACCCTCTTGCGCGTCATTCCAAATCCATTCCTGATAGGTTCTTGCAGGATCTGGCTCAGCGATGTCATGTTCTTTTGAAGTGTCCAAAGTTTGTCGCTACGGAAATCATGATAGAAGATGAAGAGGAAATAGAAGGGGTGTGGAGTGATGACGGACTCAGTGTCTATGAAGTCTTGGATGAGAAAGACCCGATTGACGATGAGCACAGCAATGTAGATGACACTGCTGATCTGTATGCGCAAGGATTAAAGAGATTTGATGAGCCATTGTCGGCAGTGGATGAACCTACGAAGGAAATAAATTTGGGAACTGAAGAAGACCCAAGGCCCCTCATTATTGTCGCTAATCTCCCTCCGCAAGTGGAAGAAGATCTAGTCAAGGTTCTAAGGGAGTATAGTGATTCTTTCGCCTGGTCTTATGAGGACATGCCAGGTCTTGACCCCTCTTTAGTGGAACACCGACTCGTACTTTAACCAGGGGCAACACCCGTAAAATAGAGGTCAAGGAGATTTCATCCCCACATGGCCTTAAGGATTAAAGAAGAAGTTGATAAGTTATACAAGGCCAGGTTTATTAGAGTTATCTTATATCCCCAGTGGGTGGCGAACATAGTCCCTGTTATCAAGAAGGATAGAAATGTGCGTATTTGCATCGATTTCAGGGATCTTAATAAAGCATGTCCCAAAGATGATTGCCCGCTACCTCACATAGACGTCCTGGTCGATAACACCACCGGGTA
Source organism: Amorphophallus konjac (assembly GCA_022559845.1). Taxonomy (NCBI): domain Eukaryota; kingdom Viridiplantae; phylum Streptophyta; class Magnoliopsida; order Alismatales; family Araceae; genus Amorphophallus; species Amorphophallus konjac. The sequence goes on from CM040121.1 coordinate 254,655,098, forward strand.
CGAAGCTTTGTCATTCATGGACGGTTACTCAGGTTATAATCAGATTCGTCTCGCTCCGGAGGATCAAGAGAAAACTTCCTTCACCACGCCCTGGGGCACGTACTGCTATGTGATTATGCCGTTCGGTCTGAAGAACACAGGTGCCACCTATCAGAGGGCAATGATGGCCATTTTCCATGACATGATGCACATTTATATGGAGGCTTACGTGGATGACATCTTGGTGAAATCAAGAACCAAAGAAGAACACCCCTCTATTCTGGCTAAGGTGCTGCAGAGAGCTAGGGAGTACAAGCTGAAAATGAATCCGAAGAAGTGTGTTTTTGGAGTCTCTTCAGGGAAGTTGCTAGGCTTTATAGTTAGCAAACGGGGGATCCATATTGATCCTAATAAAGCAAAGGCCGTCATGGACATGTCTCCGCCAAAGAATATTACAAAACTTCGAGGACTGATTGGTAGATTTCAATTCATCAGAAGATTCATATCCCAACATTCTCAGAGGTGCCGCCCGTTTTATGAATTGCTAAAGGTAGGGGTCAAATTTGAATGGAATCAAGATTGTCAAAAGGCCTATGAGGACTTAAAGGAATATCTATCCAATCCCCCGATTTTACAACCTCCTGTCCCTGGGAAACCCCTAATCCTATACATCTCGGTTATTGAGGACTCCTTAGGGGCGGTCTTAGCACAAGTAGATAATGAAGGGAGAGAGTGGGCAGCTTATTACCTCTCCAGGTTGTTCAACCCGACCGAGGCCAAATACACCGCTATGGAGAAGACTTGTGCCACCTTAGTGTAGGTAGCTCAAAAGCTCAAACACTATTTTATAGCCCACCCAGTTAGGTTGATCTCTAGAATGGACCCAATTCGCTATCTCTTAGAAAAGCATGTCCTTTCTAGTAGGTTAGCTCGCTGGCAGAGCTTCCTCTCCCAGTTCGATATCACGTTTGTCGTTCAGAAGGTGGTCAAAGGATATGCCATCGTTCAGCATCTTGCCCATCTCCTGATTCCCTGCACAGACTCTATTTAGGATGATTTCCCTGATGAGTATCTTTCTGTCCTGACTCATCATCCCTTCTGGTCGCTGCACTTCGACGGTGCACTCAATTCTCATGGCCGAGGGATAGGCATTGTTCTGCTCACTCCGGAAGGAGTGACGATTCCTTTTGCTTATCAACTTCAATTTCCTGTTACCAACAATATTGCCGAGTATGAGACTCTCTTATCTGGATTGAAGCACGCCTACCTTCTAGGCACGTGTTACTTGAATATCATAGGGGACTCTCAGCTCGTCCTGCGGCAAGTTCTGTCCACTTACCACACCCGTGACCCTAAGCTCAAACCATATCAAGATTTGGTCACGCTCCTTGCTAGGCAATTCCGCAAGTTGATCTCCATCCATACTCCCCGGTCTCAGAACATTCTAGCCGATGCTTTAGCATCCCTCACTTCCTCTCTATCTTTCCCTCTCAGTCGGAGTACTGAGACTATCATCGTTCAGAGATTGGACGCACCCTCTCTTCAGGATCCTTGGTATGTCAACCTTAGGAAGACTGTAGAGGTGAGGGCTGAGAAGGAAGAGTTGAAGGAAGTATCTTTGACAGAGTTAGAGGAGATCCTGGAAGAGGAAGAGTTGCCCTGGTATCATGAAATTAAGTTGTTTTGCGAAGATGGATCAATCCCGGAAGGGGCAAATGCCGAGTAGCGCAAGTCAATAAGAAGAGCCGCCTCAAGGTATACTATCGTTGCTGGAGAACTATACAGGGGCGCTACTAACGGGATGCTCATGAGATGTTTGGACGATGATGAAGCTTGGAAGGTGGCCGAAGCAGCCCATTCTAGTGAGTGTGGAGGTCATGTTAATGGCCAAGCTCTAGCAAAGAAGATCCTTAAGCAGGGCTATTATTGGCCCACTCTAGAGGAAGATTGCTCCCTCTATGTCCGGACGTGTCTTAAATGCCAACTCCATGCTGATAAAATTCATGCTCCAGCTTCATCTTTTCATCCTCTATCTGCTCCTTGACCATTCTCTATGTGGGCTTTCGACGTTGTCAGCTCGCTCGGTGATCCCAATTCTCAGATCAAGCAAAAATCTTTCATCCTTACCGCCACTGAGTACTTCACCAAGTGGGCTGAAGCCGAAGCGTACACAGAGATTACAGCCACCACGGTGTGCCGCTTCATCATGAAGAACATTATCTCGCGGTTCGGAGTGCCAAGCAACATCGTCACAGACAACGGATCCCAGTTCGTCTCTCAAGAGCTCAAGGACCTATGTAAGAAGTTCAATATTACATTGCATCACTCATCTCCATATTACCCACAAGGCAACGGTTAGGCCAAAGCCACTAACAAAACCCTTCTCAAAATCATAAAGAAACATGCAAATCTCATAAGTTTTCTGATTGGCGAGAAAGATTAGTGGAAGCTCTATAGGCTTACCGCACCTCCGTTCGTACTCCTACGGAGCAAACTCCCTATGCTCTCACTTAAGGAATGGAGGCGGTACTCCCACATGAGATTTTGATCCCTTCTCTAAGGGTACAGCTCGATAAGGAACTTAATCTCGATGAACGTCGAGAGGCGTTGCTCGTTCAGCTGGAACTCTTAGACGAGAAGAGGATGAATGCGGCCGATCACGTATCCGTTTATCAAAAGAGATTTTCGCGTTATTTTCAAAAGAAGGTAATTGAGCATAAATTTCAAAAAGGTGATATGATTTTGAAACGTAAATTCATTCGGTCTGCAGGTCCTAGGTCTAAATTGCAACCTAACTGGGAAGGGTCGTTTATTGTGAAAGAGGCTTATCCAGGGAATGCTTACCGCTTAGTGAATGCAGAAGGTGAGGAGCTCACTCACACTTGGAATGGGTTGTACCTTAAGCGTTTCTTTCCTTATAATCTAAACCAGTGCCACCCCGGTAGCAAGGTGTCCTTTCCCTTTCTTGCGAGAAAGAGGACCCCGAGTACGGCAATCACACACTACACGACGTCCCTGGTCGAGTTTCCCACTTTGTAGACACCGTTTCTCCTTGGCCATGCTTTGGGGAGAAAAGTCAAAAGTCCCTATCCATCTCTTTCTTCGGCTGAATCCAGGGGCAAGAGGTGAACAAGGAGGCGACAACCAATCTAGGTGCCTTGACGAGAGGAGGTCTCAAATAGGGGCAGTATGTTATGACCTGACACCACAAGAAAAAGAAAAAGAGCAAAGAAAATGAGCAATCTTCTTGACAAAAGCAAAAGTCTATCTCGAAAGTCCATCAATTATAAATTCCAAAGCTCCAAAAGAGAAAAAGAAATAATAAAAGCTAGGCATGGCAAGAGTGGCAGTACAGTTTCCCCGCGGGACGTTATGAGCCCGGTCGTATGCATGCCTAGAGTGGACAAAGGTTCGATGACGGATGCAAAAGCCCCGACACAACAAACCAAGTCTCTGAATAGGTTGACTGGAGACAGACCAACTCAAGTCCTAAAAACTTCTAAATCTGGCCTAAGCTTATCCCCGCATTCTTTTTTTCCTTTTCAGGACTAAGACAAGTACCCTGGGTATGGCCTTGGCAGAGATACCGTCATGCGAGTTAGGCCCTGGCCAGGGGTTGTCACCCCCATTACACGCCAACCTCGGAAACTCTGAACGGAATTGGGAGGACCCTCATTCCTAGGGAGACACTGGTTTTCAAAATCCAAAAAAAACATATATTTCAAAATCCAAAAAAAAATCATATAATTCAAAATCCAAAAAAATCATATATTTCAAAATCCAAAAAAATCATATATTTTGAAATCCAAAAATCATATATTCCAAAAAAACCCAAAAACACCGGATATTTTCAAAAACTCAAAAAAATCCAAATGTTTGCAAAAATTCCGAAAAAATACCATCATATGCATTGCATGCATTGCATTGTTTCCATTTTATATTCTTCATCTATTTAATAAGGCTCCACCCCTTGACCAAATATCAAGAAATGGTCAAATTCTAACTTGCTTTAGGCAAGGGGTTGAGTCCAAGAGCAGATCTAACTTGTTTCTTGTCTAAGTGTGTGCAGAACGCAGGTTTAAGCCCAAGACTCAACCCACAAATTTCCAGGTTCTGGTCTGTAATGCACCAGCATCAGACCGTCACAGCCCTGTAACAGTCACCCTTTGACCGTCACAGCCTTCTGAACTTTAAAATCCATTGGTCCTCAACAAACCCTCTCTGATGCGTCTACGATCGACCGTCAATTCACTCTAACGGCCTACTATTAGACCGTTACATTCTACCAAGAACAGAAACTCATTTTTCTGAGTTCACTCCTTCTGACGGCTCATCGTAAGACCGTCAGACTGTTGTGACGTCCCTTTGTAGGACCGTTACAGATTCTAGAAATTCTGCTTTCAGGCCAAGTCAAGCAACAAACTCATGATTCCATCAACTAAGGCACTTCTATATCATTCCATTGAGTTCAATAATACATAAAAATGATTGATCAACTTCAAGTTCAGAAACATCATAAGAAATCTCAAGCTACATTCAATTTTCTATCCGCAAGAGGGCGGATCTTGCGTAATTCTATCACATAGCTATGGCGTCCCTCGTCGTCTTCTTCCACTTCTTCTTGCCATGAGTGCACTTTGCTGATCTCCCACATGGTCAATGCGTTCCGGATCGCTCTCTCATCTTCCTTGGTCCCCATCTTCCTAGCTAGAAGGGAAGGGTAGTGTGATAGTGCAGGAACGTCGGTACGGGGTAGCCCGATCTGAAGATAGCACCGGTGTGGGTTGTAGATCACCAAGGTAGTGTTCCCTACTAGCTGTAGATCAAGGCTTGGTCTCCATGGTACTTTAAACAAGGTGCTCCGCAAAACTCTTGGACGCATCATGAACTTCTCTATTAGCAAAGTGTTGAGGAAGAGGCGCCATTCATCCCGTGTTTTCTTGTCCGCCGTCTTGCACTCAACCTATGAAGAGAATCCGAAGGCACCTCCAAAAAAGAACAAGGGGTGGCTCCCCAAGATCCGGCTGGCTGAAGGTATGTCTTCCTTGGGTTGGAACTTGATTCTCATGCCCATCAAACACTCAAGGAGTATCATGGAGCCGAAAAGAGGTCCTCCTAAGCAAGCTGAACTAAGTCCTTCATAAAGGAATGAAAGGACCACTTGAGAAATAGACGAACCCCGCCACAATCCGCTGATGATGCTAAGGTTTTGGATATGTAGGAGGTGGTCGGTGGTAGTAAAAAGGAAGACTCCGCATAAGTAAACTGACATGGCTTTGGCTATGGCTTCATATCTCTCCCACTTGTTCTTACAATGAGAGACTATCTATAGAGCCATGGGTATCAAGTGAATATGGTTTGGGCTGATCATGGTCCTTACATCCTTTGGGTTGTGTATGAAATCACTTAAGATCAAGGATGGGTCAATAGGTTCAACCGTATGGCACACTAGATCTTCGTCCCCTACTTTAGTCTTAGCGAGGGCTAGGTAGGTCTCTACCTCCTCCAATAGGACTGTAGCTTCAAAGGAAGGGAAGAGGAAGGTGTGTGTTTGTAGATGCCATAGCTCTATAAGGGCTGAAATGCTTGCCCAATCTAAAGACAATTTCTGGAAGTTCTTGGCCAAAACTAACAAAGGTTGGAGGTGTCATGCTCTAAGGATGGATAAAACTTCTAAAGGGAGTTCTTTGACCATGGGAGCCACCCACTTTAAGTTGGAGTAACAACTTGGACCAGGAAGAGGCTAAAGAAAGAAGAAGAAAGAAGAATCATAAGTGGTATAGAAAAGTGCAGAAATTGATGAACTTTTGAAGTCAATTGGAACTTACCACTCTTTGGGCACTTGAGCTCAGATGCTTGGGGAGGGATGTCAACCTTTGCAGCTCCCCATGCTCCTTCTTGGCTGCTTTAGGGCCGGTGTATATTCTCTCCTCCATGCCCATCGCTCCGAAGCTTCTCTTCATGATGTTCCTTACCCTTTGATGGAGTTTTCAACCCTTGTAGCAGAGAATTAAGGAAAGCTGTGATTTTTGGGCTTGTTCCTAGCTTATAAAGGCTTGATTTTGGTGCTAGGATAATAAGATTGGGGTTAGAAAGCCTTATCCTAAGCCTAGGAGGGTTCTAGTGGGGATTAAGGTCTCATTGCCTCGAGGTTGGGCTCTCACGATAGAATCCGTCTCAGATTACAGTTTGTTCTCTGACTGTCTATCGTAAGACCGTCACGTATCTCTGACGCTCCATATTTGGACCGTCACATTTCCTGCTACACATCTTTAGCTCAGTTTTGCTCTGCCGTGTCTAACGGTCTAATCTTACACCGTTACAGATCTTGGACGCTCAATCAATGGACCGTCACATTTCCCGCAATAGCTTTTAGTCCATTTTCACTCTGTCATTTCTGACGGCCTATCCTGGATGCGTTATGTGAACCTGACGCTCCATCAATAGACCGTCACATTCTCTGCTGCAGGTTTTGTTCCCCCTTTCCCGTTCTCTTTGGACTGACCTGCCGGTCTTACGTTTTGACCACTGTTCTCACTCATCCACACATGTTTCCATCCGTCCGCATTCATTCCCATCCATTCATATGTGCATTCACATATTCATTGCATTCATTCATATCCACATTCGTACACCCATTTCATCCACATAAATAAAACATAAAAAGATTTTTATTTCATTTCTATCATTCCATTTCATTCACATAAGTCATGTACAAGTATGGGTGTCAAAGAAGAAAAAAATACATCATTTGGCCGGTCTATCCCCCGGGCCCTCACTATCACCGGCACCCTCCTGCCGCTTGGCTGGCGGCCCCATGGCACTGTGCTCCTCCTCTCGTGATTGTCTCCGATCCGCCTCCTCGTTCCTCCGTCGATCGGAAGAACTGGCCAGGTAGTTTCCTACCGATCCGCTCGGTACTCCACTCCGTGTGCCTCTCGCTGCTGCACTCCAGGATGCACTCGGCACGGGCGCCCGGTTGATCATCTGGACTGTCCGCTCCACGGCCCGGAGTTCTATCTTTAAGTCATGCACCTGGAGTCGCGTCGCCCGAGCCTCGGTCCGGTATCTATCAAAGTCTGCAGTCTGGGTGGCTGCCCACTCCAATTCTCCACTCAGCCGGGCCACCTCTGCCTGAAGACGCCCTGCTTCAGCTTGGGAATGGTCCAGTTCTACTCGGGTCCGCTCGGTCTCTGCTCGAGCTCGCTCTGTCTTGGCCAAAGACAAAGTCAGTTCTCTCGCCTGCATTTTACATTTTATCATGGTCAGTCCATTAGGCATTTAAGTCTAAAAGAAGCATAAAAGTTTAGATTCTTACCCACTCTGCGAGGGTAGCCTCGGCCTCCTTGGCTCGAGCTACGGCTCGGGTAAAATCTGCATCTCGCTCAGCCCGTCCCCCGGCAGGCTGTGAAGAGGTGGACAGTGCATCAAGTCCGGTCCTCTGGGCTCCCTCAGCCCGCTGCATTTAGAAGTCAAAGTTAGCCATTTACATCATAAGCATTTAAGTCTTAAGTGTAGAAGCTCACCAAAAGCTCCAAGGCAGCCCGGTACTCGTCCCGCTGCTAGATTGTGGCACGAAGGAGTCCCTCGAGCTCGGCTATTCTTCCCTGTGGGTCTAGCTGCATTTAGAAAGCATATGTCAGTGCATATAGAAGTATTAATTTAAATAGATAGAGTTTTGAGTTTAGAAGTTCATACCGGCTGTCGAGTGCCTCTGAACACCTGGTCGCCATACCGGTGGGAGTAAGCCTTGAGGTAGATCTCGTCGCTGTCCCCCCGGTATTTCACAGCCCGACCCTTCTTGTTCCAATCATGGACGTACTTGGCCTTCCGGGCGCACCAGTCGACGTCTCCACTAATGCCCTTTGAAGATTTTCCTGAGCGCTCATCATCTCTACGGGGGAACGTCACCTCTGGCTGATGAAGTCCCCGTGTCCTCAGGATCAACCGGTAGTGCAGGGGCTCGATCACGTTGATGCAGTGAAGCCATATGTCTCGCCCATTGTATGCCAGGGACGCCTTCACCGAAGGCTATGCCTCGTAGCCCTCATCCCGGTATGGGGTCCACCTCACCTGAAAAGGCCATGTTAATCCATTAAGAAGCATTCATGAGCATTTAGAAAGCATTTTTGCAGCATTTAAAAGCGTATAGAAAGTTTAAGTTCAGAGCTTACAATTGTGTGTGGGAATGAGTCAAGATCATCCTGGATGGCCCGGGTCGGCCTGTTGATCGATCCCGTGTCCCTCGCTACCACCCATCGCCTCGCAATCAGGATCCGCTCGGGGTGTAGCTGACTACCTCGCCCAATCCCCGGGAGGTACACGAAGCTCCAGATCTGCATTTAAAGTCGAGTGTCAGTAAATTGCATCATTTGCATTTGCATTTGCATAATCATAATCATATAGAAAGCATCTAGAGTTCAACATTTACCTGTAGGAAAGGCGAGAAGCCACCCAGCATTGTCCGTCGGTCTGTGGTGCTGAGCGACTCGAAGAGGAAGGCAAGCGCTGTCGCTCCCCATGCGTACTTCCCCACTCTGCCCAAATCCTCTAGCAGTGGCAGTAGCATACAGCTGGTCACATCGGCTCGGGTCGGAAAAAGTAGCTTTCCGAACAACAGCATCAGAAATCGTCTCAGGACTCGATCTCCCTCCTGTCCTACCTTTGCCGCCACTCGTGGGCATACCTGCTCTATCACTCGGTCTATATGCTGCTCGGGGAGCTCGCCGACTGCTATAGCCGCTCCTCTCAGTCCCAAGCTGTCCTGTAGTCTCGACCTCGAGAGCTGGGATGATGTGTGCCCTGACCTGATCAGATCTAAGCCCAGTAGCTCTTGGGCCATCTGACGATAATCTCCAAATGTCCACCCGGTCACTGCTGCTCCGTGGACTCGCAATCTGGTGATCCTTGCCATGTCATATAATGTGGGGATCATGTGGCCCCATGGGAAGATGAAAGCCAGGCTCACGGGGTCCCACCTCTCGTGCAGTGCATACAAGAGCGGGGTATCCGTCCTCGTCACCTCAATGCTAAGCACCTCGGCGAATCCCATCCCAACCAATCTCTCCCATTGGTACTCGGGCAATGCCTGGTATACCGCCCGGATGTGGAGCCAAGAGATCCTAGTTCTTCTTTTTCCCTGCACACATGTAGAGCATAAGTCAATCATTCGATCATAATTTCATTGCATTATATTACGTTAATATAAAACAACAAAAAAATTTGAATAACTAAAAAATCCCAAAAATCGCTTCTGCTTTTGGTTTCTCTGACGGCTCTGGGTTGATGCGTCACAGTTCTCTGACGCACCAGGGGTGGTGCGTCAGGTCTGTGACGGTCGCTGCAACGACCGTCACGTTCTCTACAATAGGGCGTTATCCCCTTTGTTTTCCTTGGCTCCTAAAATGGGCATAGAAGGCCTACAATGGTTTCTAAGGGGTTCGCAAACCCATTTCTACCCTCCCATCATACATGCATATATACAAAAAATTAAAAATTAGGGTTTTCAGGTGGACGGCCTACCTCGGGGTCTTGGCTCCTTCTCTTCTTTTTCTCCCTCGCTGTGGCCGCTGCCCTGCCAATGGCTTCTCCCATGTCTTTTTCAGCCTCCTCCACGGTCATGCGGGAAGCTTCCTCCGTTGGTTCGTTTGCCGGAGGGCTCACCACCGGTGGAGTTTTCTCTTGTTCTATCTGGCATCGGAGGCGCTTGATGGCTTTCCTCTTCTTCCCCTTCTCTCTCGCCTTCGGTGGCTGGGAGGGCTCGTCGCCGGCCATCGTTTGTTGGATGGAGGGTCACTGGTAGGTGTTGAGGTTTTGGTGTCGTTTTGTGTTTTGGCGTTTGTGAGCGAATGAGGGTGGGTGACCGTTCCGTTTATTTTTTGAACGCTCAGGAAATGTGACGGTCTATCGTGACACCGTCACACTACTCTGACGCGTCCTCTATGGATCGTTAGGTCATTTGAAACGATATCTTGAAGGATGTGAACCGCCAGACTCTGACGGCCCGAGGTGGATCCGTCAGGGACTTCTAACGCACCCTTACTGGACCGTTTCATGCTTCAGAGTGTTTGATGAATGATGATGCTTTATTTATCAGAAATTTCATGCCTATATGATTATCTTGTCTATGCAATTCATGCCTATTGGTTATGCCAGATTCTATACTTTGTTTTGTTGTTGGCTAACCCTCTCTTGTTGCAAAATTTAAGCCATCATACATTCACTCGCCAGGAAGGTAAGTAAGGTATTGTATCCCGATTCCTTATCCTTTAATGCATTACTATATGTTATGTATGATATATTATCTCGAGAACCGGCTAGTCATTCATGTGTTCTGGTATCATATGTTCCCCTTAAACAAAAATGATGATGATCTAAGTACACGTGATTAATCGTTGGATAGGCTGTTAGGTTGGAAAAGCTTAGGGACGATGGTTCTGTCTTGCACGCCGTGGTTGCAGATGGTGTCCTGACCCTAGTTTCTCCGGTCTAGCAATACTATTCTCGAGTATCTTGTTATTCTATCTTTCTTTGCATTTGTTTTAAATGATTTCTTTTTTTCTTTAGCCCAGCATGCATCATACGCATCCTTTGAGCATTCACGAACCTTCATCTGTCCAGGTGTCTCAGTAATGGTGAATAACTATGTGTTTAATGATGTCGAATAAGGAGAGTCATTCCTCTCTGAATTGGAAGGTTTCCTTCGATCTTCTCGATTGATTTGGTTAGCTGAAGATTCCTGTCTAGAGTTTAGTTAATCATCTCTTTCCTTTCCGTTGCTCCGATCGCTGGCCGTGTTTCCTTTCCTTAGTTGTTAGTTCCTCCAGACATGTGTCCTTTGGTTGCCTTTCCTGGTGATTAGTTCGAAGCTTTCTAGAAAATTCTTGTCGCTTGTTGGTTGAGAACGGGTGTCGTTTGCCTTAACGCCCACTTTTTAGTCCACTCCACTTCATTTCTGTTTCATCTCCATGTTACATTTTCGCTTTCGCTTCACCTCCGCTCGCTCCCCTGCAAAGAGGACGTTAAGGAGGGACATCTGTTGACACTCATTTTATGACCAATAAGTTGGGTCATCTCCTTGTTCATTCTATATGATGCTCCGAGTTGTTCACCTTTATTGGGCCTTCTTGGTCAATTTGAGGTCTATTTCATAAGTCATATCTCCTTGGTTGGGTCTGGTTCCTTATCCCTTTCCGCTGGACGAAGCTTAGTAAACTCTCATTTCATTTGCACTCTATTATCTCTAACGGTCCTTTGATGGGGTGTTACATTCCTATAAATCATCTACCATGGTGTGTTACGTCCTTCCAGAGTCCTTAAGTTTAAGGATTGCTTTCAAGCTTATCTTTTACCTATCCATTGAGTGTGATGGTTTATCGTGCATCCATTACATTGGTTGTGACACGTCTACCCTTGACCGTTACCTTCTTGAAGAGTCCAAACGTTCGCAAACTTCTCCTGTTGATCTTATCTTATAGTGGATAGGGTTGTGTGACGGTCCAAGGCTGGAGCGCTACATTAGTGTGGCGGTCCATCTTGCGGTCGTTACATCCAACAGAGAGTCCTGACAAGCCTGGCCTTTGCTATGCTATTCCGTGATCGGACTAAGAGTTTGGTTTGAGGGTTTCTCTCTCGATACTCATCCTAAGAACCTTCCGTTTGATTCTGTGGACTCTAGGGAGTATTATCTTCAAGATTTATCCAAGTTTTTGACAAAATTCTAGTCATTATCTTCCTAATTCGAACCTAGACTTTGAGGGTCAATAAATAGAACCCTTGACTTCATGGCTTGAAGAAGAGACATCTGGAGTTCGCGTCGAAGTGCTGCCGCATCCTAGAGCTGAAACCAACCAAGGAGAGTTGCTTCCCACGTCCATCTACTTCCAAAGTTCAGGGAGTATCATTTCGAAGGGTTTAGTTTAGTCAAGTCATGTTCTTAGTGTCTTTTCTCTCTTTCAAACATCATAGCATTGTCCCTCTCCATCTCCCACGTTCTTGCACTTGCTGCATTCATTCAAAACATCCTCCCATCTTTTAAAATGCCCTAGAGGGGTTAAAAAACCAACCTCCCGGTATTTCCCTTTCCTTTTGCATGTTCTTAAGTTTTCTGGATTTATTGATACTACTTTATCTAAGGGATAATCTGGGTTGTTTTTCTTGTGTTCTACACACTTTTACAGGTTTACAGGGTCCATAGCACAAGGCCCAAGCTCCCTGGCCGACTGGAAAGCCTGGAGATCAAAAGATTCCCAACTTCTTATTCTGCAGAAGCTCTGACGGTCTGTCACAGGCGCGTTAGAGTCTTGTAGCGGTCTATCGTGAGACCGTCACACTTGCTATGGCGCATCTGTCTTAGACCGTTACATCTGACGGAGCTACAGTTTCCTGGTTGTTTTCTCTCTCCCGTGGGCGGGTGCATCACCCTCCTATTCTAAGGTATTTATCAGGTCTTTGACTTGTTTCTACCTTAGTGGCGATCACATCTTTCCTTAGTTTGGGCATTAGCTTTCTCTTTCATCATATCTCCTCTTTCCTTTGCTTGTTCCACCTATACGGTGTGTTTTCCTTTATTCCTTATTCTATGCCCCAGCGTGTGTTTTTCTTTCTTTGCTTTGCTTAGTCTTGATTGAGATAGCCTGCCCATGCTAGAGCTTGTTTTGGTTGCCTAGGTTCATGATTCGCATGTTCATAGGTTGATTGATTTCATTAATTGGCTCATACTTTCATAGTTGGCATCATAGCCCATCTTGCAAAAGAAGGGACACATTAAAACCAACATCGGGGTGGAGCTGAGGAAGCAACATGGGAGTCCGAGGATGCAATCAGGAAACTATATCCCAAATTGTTTTAAGGTTGGTTGTTAGCAGATTCGATGAATTTGGGGACCAAATTCCTTAAAGTGAGGGAGGGTGTAGCATCCTGTCTTTTTCTACTATAAATATTTCCATATAAATTAATTATTTATTGGCTCAACTTCTAAAGAGATTATTAAAATTCTGGAATAATAAGAATCTAGAGTAAAATTGAATTTGTAATAACTTTATCTTCAGGTAAGAGGCCAAAATAAAATACGTGTAGGCCCAATTTCACGTTTTAACAGTTTTTCGTGGGTTTAGAAGGCCTACTTTAACCATCGCAATTTGGGCCCATTCTAGCCCAATTGTGCTCCGATTCGAGCCAAACCCTAGCCCATTGTTAGGTCTTTGCTTTCTCTTCAAAAACCCTAAGTCTAGACGCTTCTACTGGCGGCGGCGGTGGTGGATTAGAACCTTATCCGAAGTTTTCACCAGAATTTCTTCATAGGACTCTTCAACCAAATTCGATCTCTAGGAGTCCCTATAGGTTCTATTTATAGAGGGCTTTCGACACCCTAGAACCCTATTTGCACCAGCAACAGGCGGCGTGACCAATCGTGATCGGACGAGGGGGAATTTGGGCGTTCTTGGAGCGGTAGCTAGGGTTCCGGTGACCCCTCTTCTTCGTCCTTCTTTCCTTCAAGCAAGGGTAGGTGATGGGGACACCAACGACAGCCCGCTCACATTGTGTTTACATTTACGTCCTTTTGTATTTGTATGAATACCCTCGTGATATATGGGTACACAATTGTAGGTCTTAGTGGGTTTATTTGTAAAAGGCCATTGGGTTTCTTTGCAAAAGCGCATGTAGGCCCTGTAGGGGCCTCTCCCTCCTCCTTATTGGTCCACTTGGACTCCCGGGCCCAAGGTGGCTGGTCCATGGTCCAACCTTGGACTTGGACCTAGATTTAAATAAAGAAGACAAATCCAAATAGCCTTCTTTAAGGGGGGGGGGGGGGGGGGCGAACCATGTAGCTTATTGTATTTTATTGTGGTTGTTCAAACGACATCCCAGCCCTTCAATCATCAACCCTTGATCCAAGGGTCTAGAATTAGTTAGAGACCTAGCCTATATAATGTTGTATTTTTCATGAGAAATTCAATGAAAAAATTTGAATTTTATGTGTAAGCCTTGGAGCTTGGTGCGCCCCTTGCCTCTCCCCTGCTGTTCTTCCTTCCCCAACCCCAGATCTAGAGTGTATCCCTCTTCTATCATCCCCTCTCAACCTCCGGTGATCGTCTGTGCCGCCGCCGCCGCCGTTCGTGCCGCCTTCGAGCCGCCGTGGAATCGTCATCAAGTTTCTGTCCTGCTGGACAGAGGTGTAGTTCGAGAATTCCTGAAGCCAGCCACGAGTTCTGATCGATTTGAAATTTTGAGGGTTGGTTCCTATCTTCTAGCCCCTTCTCCACAAAAACATTGATGTTCAAAATCCATCGTTTCATATCCTTACCATTTCGTTCAACTCTCAATCTCAGATCTGTTCTGTCACTGTCTACAGTGACAGTAGCCCTGCGTTTCATGTCTTAGGTCCACTTTTTGATTTATTTTGGTTCGCCCAATTTTACAGGAGGTTACACCCATCCACCCCTTCATCCACCATTTTTCTCAATATTTGGTTCATCCATTTCATATTTTCTAAAAATCGTTCTCAATCCCAGCTACAGTTTTGTCCCCCTGATCTCAGATCCGACCTTCGTCCACTAAACAAATCACAGAAAATCATAGATACATCCAAACGGGTCCAAACAAATGTTTCTGTCTTCCCAGCTCAAATTCCAACAACTTTGTTGAAGAACACAACCCCTGATTCGAACGTCTCCCTCATGGTCAAAGGCAATCCACAGGGAAGTTCTCTGCTGACCTGTGATTTCAGGAACTGTACAACAGAAGATTGAAAATTCCATAAGTCAAGATCCGAGCAGATACAGGCCAAATCATTAGGCCTAGGTTGAAGAACTTCAAGCTAGCTTTCCAACGGCGCTAGTCTCGTGTCGATCCAACATCGAGGCTGATCGCAGCGTCCATTCTCGCCGGAGCGCGCGCTGTAAAACAGCAACCACCAGTCCGTGGACAGCAAACCCGACGGGTGCCGATCGGAACCGCCCGACCCCCGGGCGACGTTTCGGTGTGCCGCCAGCCCAGGGAACACTTCCCTAAGTGTCCACACTACAGCGGCGCCACCGGGTCCCACATGACCCCTCCAGACAGCACGTGGGCCCCACGGTCGTGATCACGCGTGTAGCCGAATCAACACACGAAGCTGCCCGTCATCCCGAATTCGATCCTCCCGGGCCCCTGGTGTCTCCCTTTACTCCCAGCGTGGAGTGGGCATATTTCCATTGCTGTAATATTCATGTATTAACTGTCCCGGGAGCACGAGTTCGGCCGGGCCCGTCGTCCCCACGCCGAGCGCGTGGAGGTATCGCATTCGCTCCCTTACTTGGCATTTTACTTAATTTTCATATATACTTGCTTATGCCACTGCAAGAGAGCATGATAGGGTAATTAGCTCGCTTTCTATTTATATCACCGCTGCTGCGAGAGAGAGCGTTACCGTCCCGTGACCCGATCCGGGCACAAGTGAGAGCCGACCACCCTAGCTCACAGCCGGTTTCTCAACCGCGCACATCCGACGCTTCCCTCGTTAAGGGGCAGTCACGAGCTTGTCGTATCCGTGGTCTCGTCCCGCATCAATTTGGTATCAGAGCGAGTTTGAGTCTAGGGTGTCCAAAAAAAAAGAGTGTCATTTACATCGAGTCATTAGTCGGTCTAAGTCATGTTTAGAGTCATCATTGTTTTAAAACAAAAAAAAAAAAGTATCTTTTTGCATTTGCATCCCTTTACTCGGTATCTCAAAAGGTGTTGTCCGAACGTTAGGCTACGCCTATCGGGAAGACCGCACACTTGCGCGAGTGATCTTCGGATCGATTAACTCCGCCACGTGCCGAGTTTTGGTTACGTCTAGGTGCATCATATTAGTGTGTGTTTGCTTTAGTCGGCGTCGTCTAGTCGGTGTGTTTGCATGCCCACTCGTCGAGGTACTCAATACTCACCCCCACCACCACCAATGGCGGAATCCCAAGTCTATAGTTCTGATGAGGTGGCCACTATGTTCCGAACTCTTATGGGAAAAATGGATGGGTTGAGTGAGTGCATGGATGAGTTAAGCACTCGAGTGGATAGGATGGAAGAAGCGAGTACCCGAGTGAATGGCCTAGACACCCGCCTAGAAGAGAGGATGAAAGGTGTAGAGGATAGGGCCGCTGGGTCGAACCAGTCCGTTCAAGGATTGGTCGGGAGAGTCACCGCACTAGAGAAAGGACCAGCCGAGACACACCCGATTGCCCCAGTCCAGGCACCCGCCCCACCTACACAAGGTCAACCGGAGCCGGTTCATCAAACCGCGACTCCAAGGGTTCAAGGGGTAGCTACTAGGAGGCACGAAGTCCCCGAGGTGCATGACTACGAGTCCAATAATGAGCATCAGGGACATGGTCGTGATTATCGCCATACACGGCGTACCCACGACCAAGATATGGATGAACGGGCCATTCAGACCGTTTGGGCCGACCCTCCCACCTTTGACGGGTCCTTAGACCCGAAGGTCTACCTTGATTGGGAGGCTGGTATGGACCGATATTTTGAGTGGTTCGAGATGTCGGACCAACGAAAAGTCAAGTATGCCAGGATGAAACTTTTAGGCCAAGCCCAAACCTATTGGAGAAACATGGAGAACCTATTGTTTCATCGTCAAGAACCCCCGATCGATACATGGACCGATATGAGGGATAAGCTTAGGAAGAAGTACCTCCCTACCTCCTACCGCCAGCGTCTTATAGAGAGGTGGCAAAGTCTCACCCAAGGAGACCGGTCCGTCTCGGATTACATCGCCGAATTTGATGAGTACTACTTGCGATGCGATGCCACGGAGGAGGATTCCCTTACCGTCTCTCGGTTTCGGCGTGGCCTACGCCCACACCTACGGTATGAGCTTCTCCGCCGCAAGGTGGACAAGCTGGAGGATGCATACCAAGTCACTCTCGAGATGGAGCAATTCGAGGGTGAGTTCGAGTCTATTCCCCGGTGGAGCCCCGCTCCTCCCCGTAGTGACTCCCGTGGCTCCTTAGGTTCATACCCGAGGGGACCCATGACTCGTCCACAGGAGCCCGCCCGTCAGGAGCACTTTGCTCCTAGACCTCGACCTCCCCCACCACGGGATCTACCTCCACCCCATCCACCGACACTCGTTGCCCGTCCCTCGGCACACATGGCCTACCCCCTGGCCCCGACACTTCCCCCGCTGTTGCCCACGGCGCCTACACCTCCACCCTTGTTACCTACGCCCCCTACCCGTCGGGAGGATAAGGGTAAGGCCCCTCTTATCAGGGAGAGTAGTCGATCACGAGTGCAGTGTTTCCACTGTCATGGATTTGGCCACATTGCCAGCGAGTGTCCCGCTCGTGCCACCCTAGCCTTAGGTGTTGGAGGATCCGTACCTCCCGAGCCCGAGTGTGTTGATTACGAGGCCGATGAAGCACTAGCCGAGGAGTACTATGCCTTGGGAGGGGAAGAGTGGGAGAGCTCTCCCGCCGCTCAGGATGCAGCCATCTAGTGGGCTTGATGCTACCACCTTAGTCTAGAGTCATATATGAGTCAGTGTGTTTTCCTTGTGTGGTTTGTTTTGTGTGGTGTGTTTTGAGTCGATTGTTTGTGTGGTTTGTATACGTGTGTTTGTGCATGGTTAGTCTGCATGTGTCTTGTGTAAGCTCGTTGTCATTCTCTTATGAGTAAGAGGTGATTGGACTCACTTGATGAGTATGGGATCGGTTCTACTTCTATACCCGGATCAGTCACCTATAGGGACTCAGCGGTGATTCCTAGTGAGTCTTCGAGCTGCTTCCTTCCTTTTTGAGAGTGCCCCTTCGGAGTGACCACCTTTAGCCCATAGTAGTTCTCATATCGAGTATATATAGAATGAGCAGGTGACGATCACTTGGAGTGGAGCATACCGGCGCTACTTGGCACGGTGACGGATCCGCCGGAGTACCGGAGCAGCCATACCTTTACTCGACGGGGTCGAGTTCCACCCACCCGGGGAGAATTGATGGGGACATCAACGACAGCCCGCTCACATTGTGTTTACATTTACATCCTTTTGTATTTGTATGAATACCCTCGTGATATATGGGTACACAATTGTAGGTCTTAGTGGGTTTATTTGCAAAAGGCCATTGGGTTTCTTTGCAAAAGTGCATGTAGGCCCTGCAGGGGCCCCCTCCCTCTTCCTTATTGGTCCACTTGGACTCCCGGGCCCAAGGTGGTTGGTCCATGGTCCAACCTTGGACTTGGACCTAGATTTAAATAAAGAAGACAAATCCAAATAGCCTTCTTTAAGGGGGGGGCGAACCATGTAGTTTATTGTATTTTATTGTGGTTGTTCAAACCACATCCCAGCCCTTCAATCATCAACCCTTGATCCAAGGGTCTAGAATTAGTTAGAGACCTAGCCTATATAATGTTGTATTTTTCATGAGAAATTCAATGAAAAAATCTGAATTTTATGTGTAAGCCTTGGAGCTTGGTGCGCCCCTTGCCTCTCCCCTGCTGTTCTTCCTTCCCCAACCCCAGATCTAGAGTGTATCCCTCTTCTATCATCCCCTCTCAACCTCCGGTGATCGTCTGTGCCGCCGCCGCCGCCGTTCGTGCCGCCTTCGAGCCGCCGTGGAATCGTCATCAAGTTTCTGTCCTACTGGACAGAGGTGTAGTTCGAGAATTCCTGAAGCCAGCCACGAGTTCTGATCGATTTGAAATTTTGAGGGTTGGTTCCTATCTTCTAGCCCCTTCTCCACAAAAACATTGAGGTTCAAAATCCACCGTTTCATATCCTTATCATTTCGTTCAACTCTTAATCTCAGATCTGTTCTGTCACTGTCTACAGTGATAGTAGCCCTGAGTTTCATGTCTTAGGTCCATATTTTGATTTATTTTGGTTCGCCCAAGTTTAGTGAAGGTTACACCCATCCACCCCTTCATCCACCATTTTTCTCAATTTTTGGTTCGTCCATTTTATATTTTCTAAAAATCGTTCTCAGTCCCAGCTATAGTTCTGTCCCCCTGATCCCAGATCCGACCTTCGTCCACTAAACAAATCACAGAAAATCATAGATACATCCAAACGGGACAAAAATAAATTTTACTGTCTTCCCAGCTCACATTCCAACAACTTTGCTGAAGAACACAACCCCTGATTCGAACGTCTCCCTCGCGGTCAAAGGCAATCCACAGGGAAGTTCTCTGCTGACCTGTGATTTCAGGAACTATACAACAGAAGATTGAAAATTCCATAAGTCAAGATCCGAGCAGATACAGGCCAGATCGTTAGGCCTAGGTTGAATAACTTCAAGCTAGCTTTCCAACGGCGCCAGTCTCGTGTCGATCCGACGTCGGGGCTGATCGCAGCGTCCATTCTCGCCGGAGCGCGCGCTGCAAAACAGCAACCACCAGTCCGTGGACAGCAAACTCGACGGGTGCCGATCGGAACCGCCCGACCCCCGGGCGACGTTCCGGTGTGCCGCCAGTCCAGGGAACACTTCCCTAAGTGTCCACACTACAGCGGCGCCACCGGGTCCCACACGACCCCTCCAGACAGCACGTGGGCCCCACGGTCGTGATCACGCGTGTAGCCGAATCAACACACGAAGCTGCCCGTCATCCCGAATTCGGTCCTCCCGGGCCCCTGGTGTCGCCCTTTACCTCCCTAAGTGGAGTGGGCATATTTCCATTGCTGTAATATTCATGTATTAACTGTCCCGGGAGCACGAGTTCGGCCGGGCCCGTTGTCCCCACGCCGAGCGCGTGGAGGTATCACATTCGCTCCCTTACTTGGCATTTTGCTTAATTTTCATATATACTTGCTTATGCCACTGCTAGAGAGCATGATAGGGTAATTAGCTCGCTTTCTATTTATATCACCGCTGCTGCGAGAGAGAGCGTTACCGTCCCGTGACCCGATCCGGGCACAAGTGAGAGCCGACCACCCTAGCTCACAGCCGGTTTCTCAACCGCACACATCCGACGCTTCCCTCGTTAAGGGGAAGTCACGAGCTTGTCGTATCCGTGGTCTCGTCCCGCATCAGTAGGTGTCTCTCAGGCCAAACAGAAATCTAATAATACCATCTTGTGCGTCTCCATGAGCTCTTTCTTTTGATACCTAATTGCCCAATTTTCGTTCATCATGTTGTTCGAATTTTACGTTTTACTCCGAGGTGTATCAAAAGGACAACTTTCATGATTATTAGTTAAAGATTGAATCTTGTTGTGTTAGATCTAATCAAAGCATGTTATTTTATATGAAATTTTATACTCTTTCGAATGGTAGTATTTTCTCTAATTTTTATTCATTCTATCATGAGCAATCGAAGTGTAGTGTAACAAGTCGAAGTTCATCGTTGGCGGGTTTCCAGGTTTATGTGACGCATCTTTTAGAGACCGTTACAATGTGACGGCCGCACGATAGACCATCACATAAGCATGATGGCTTCACGACAGACCGTCACTTGCCCCTATGTTTTTAGATTTTTAAGATTTTGCATATTTATTTTCTGATACTTAACGCACCTACTATAGACCGTTACATTCGTGTAACGCCCCTTACATAGACCGTCACATGCTTCTGGCAGGGTGTTTTTAAACTTTAATTTCATGTGTTTTAACCAGAAACTTGCTATGTTTGTAAGATATCTTGATCTATAAACAAGGCAGAACGTAATGTTAATATTGTATTATGATCATAAACATTAATTATTTGTTGTACATGAAAGATGTTTAGAAAATCCTAAGTTGAATGATCATGAAGAATTTGATAAAAACCCTTAGTTAATACTTGTATAAATTCTGATTTATGTAATATATATTTGATCTTAGCATTATTATTTGACAGTCATGCCACTCCGGTGGGATTGATTGACCGCACCGTCTTGGTTTCCATGTTTATTAGCCTCAATTCTTATAATAGATGGGACTCTCCGCCGGATATTCCTTCCGTCGGACTAGGACCACTATTATGAGACCTCCGTAAGACCCCGTGAGCCTGGGATTCCCACAAGGATGCCGGGCAGGTTGTACCCTAAAGACCTGAACTCATGAACGTGGTTTGAATCGTGTTTTTGGACCAGCTCAAATTAAATTGGTCTGTGTACTGTAACGGCCCAAGATTGGACCGTCACATCATCGTAACGGTCTTGTGTACGACCGTCACGTTCCTGTAACGGCCCTATTATAGACCGTTACAGATAAGAAATTAATAAGGTTTTTTCTTATTTTATCATCATGAAGCAGTTATCAAGGTTGGCCTTGAACTGTGAGATCATGTGTGATCCTTGTTTACATCCATGTTACCTAAAGACTCATAGTCTTTCTACTTAATGTCATTCCAATTTTGTTGAAATTTCTCTTGATCTTAGAAGTAAGTTCGTGAGCTTAACCTTGGAACTCTTGGCCATTTAATGTGATTAATGTCTTGATTAGGATCATTGATCCAAACCTTTCAATGCCAACGCATCAAAAAGGGCGCGGTCTGGTCCTGGGAGGAACGCCCGAAAGTACTTGTGCCCCGGGGAGTTTGTAATGACAAGGTGTGGTATTGCACCGAAGTGCATGACTAACGTTATTGGTCTATGACATTTCCACTTTTACTCAATTACTTGAAATTCCCATGTGACATGATATGCGTGCTTGATATGGCCAATTCCATTTATCATTTCATGATATGAAAAGTTCTTGTTATACTTGTGTTTACTCTTTAATTGAAAGCTCATGTTCCTTTTCCTATCTATCTCTTGTCATTTATTTATCATCACTTTTGTTACAATGTTATTCATAAATGGTTAATCACTTTAATTATGCCTGATGATAGAGATATAAAATCCTACTAAGCTTTGCTCACCCCTACTTTCCAATCCTTTTCAAGTAGTTCTGAGGAGGACGTGCGTTCCGATGGGGACGGGAATGAGTGATTCCAGGAGCGAGCCATTTAGAGTTTATGTTCGAGTCAAGTTCGGATTCGTTGTTATCTAGAGTTGATGTATTTTCCATTAATGAGATAGAAGTCCACAAGAAGTCGGGTGTAATAGAATACTTTCTCTTATTTTTAGTATCAATAAAGTTGGGTTAATTGTTTCTTTATTATTGGCCTAGTGGTTAGTCTCTTATGGCAATGTGTGCTCTGATTGACATGATTGATATAAACTGCTACGTTCCAATTTTTCGCGTCGGGGTGTGACATCTTTTATTACATATGGCCCCTCCGAATTTGGTTGCAGTTTTAAACGGGGTTCGCTAGGTTTTACAAAGATTCTTTTAATTACCATTTCACCGATTTTGAATGTTCTCTCAATTACTTTCTTTTGGTAAAAACGTGAAAGTCTATTTTGATAAACTCTTGCAAGTTCATCGGCGGCCAGACGTCTCTCATCCAAGAGTTCCAATTGTGCGAGGAGAGATTCACGACATTCATCGATAGGGAGCTCCCTGTCCAATTGTACTCTAAGTGAAGGAATAAGGATCTCATAAGGAACTATCGCCTCCATCCCATAGGTAAGGGCGAATGGGGTTTGCCCAGTAGGTGTACGAATGGATGTACGGTAGGCCCATTGAGCTTCTACAAGTTTTTCTGGCCAATCCTCAAATTTATTAGCTTCACACGTTTTCTTGATGATTTTAATCAAAGTTTTATTGGTTGCCTCTGCCTGGCCATTGCCCTATGGATAATAAGGAGATGAATGATGCAATGCAATGTTATGCCTGCTGCAGAGGTCCTGAAGCTCCTGAGAGATAAATTGGGGCCCCTTGTCGGTGATAATGATATTCAGGATGCCGAATCTTGCAATGATGTTCTCCATTATAAATTTGTAGACGGTTGATGCTTTAATCTCCACATAATCTTCCGCTTCCGCCCACTTGGTGAAGTATTATGTGGCTGTGAGTATAAATGATTTTGATCTTGTGAGGAGGTTTGAATCACCAAGAGGTCCAATAATATCGAAAGCCCACATGGAAAAAGGCCATGGGGAGGACATTCGATGGACTGAAGAAGCAGGGGAATGGATTTTGTCGGTGTGCAGTTGGCACTTGACACACCTTCGAACATAGATTGAGCAGTCCTCTTCTAGAGTTGGCCAATAGAAGCCTAATCTAAGGATTTTCTTAGCTAGCATCTGGCTATTGACATGACCCCCACAGACTCCAGAATGTGCCTCTTCCACAACCTTCCATGATTCATCATCGTCGAGGCACTTGAGAAGAACACTGGTGAGACCCCTTCTTTAGAGCTCACCTCCAACGAGGGTGTATCACTGAGCAAGTCTTCTAATAGCCTTCCTCTCTTCTACCATGGCTTCTTCGGGGTATGATTGATTATGACAATACCTAGCAATCTCGTAGTACCACGGTTTCTCTTTGTCGGCCAGCTCTTCTTCCAAATCCAATAACAGGACCTCGTTGTTCTCAATGATTTCACAATCCATAACTTTCTTGAGCACCTCCTCCTTAACACTAAGGAATGTAGGATCCTTAATAGCGGGAGTGAGTCGCTTTTGGACAATGATGGAATGGAAATCCCGCTTAGGGAGGAAAGCCAAGGAGGAAGCAAGCGAAGCAAGAGCGTCAACTAAAATATTCTGACTGCGAGGAACATGAACAAAGATTAACTTAGTGAAGAGCTTAGCATAGGCAGAAGCAAGTTCATGGTAAGGTTTGAGTTTGTGATTGAGTGTGCGACATTTGGTGAGCACTTGGTGAAGGATAAGCTTACTATCACCAATGATCTAAAGCTGGGTAACACCAAATGATGAGCGGCCTCAAGTCCGGCCAGAAGAGCCTCGTACTCAGCAATGTTGTTTGTAACAGGGAATGCAAGCTAAGAGGAGAGTGGAATGGTGATACCCTCAGGTGTTGAAAGGACTATGCCGATCCCCCTACCATGAGAATTCAGAGCCCCATCAAAATGTAACGTCCACATCAGATCTGAGGGTTGGTTAATGGACATCAATTCCTCATCTGGAAGCTCTGAGCGGACAGGGTCAAACCGTGGATGTGGGTGATGAGTGAGATGTTCTGCAATGGCATAACCTTTAATCACCTTTTGCTGAATGTAAATAATGTCAAACTGATAAAGGAAGCTTTGCCATTGTGCTAATCGGTCAGTTAGGATAGATTTTTTAAGAAGGAACTTGATGGGATTCATGCGAGCAATAAGATGAACCTCGTGAGCTAAGAAATAATGCTTTAATTTATGAACTACCCAGACTAAAGTTGCGCAGGTCTTCTCCATAGCCGTATACTTCTGCTCACAGGGATTGAGAAGCTTTGGAAAGTAATAGGCTGCCCTCTCCTTACCTTCTTCATCAACTTGGGGTAGGACAGCACCTACTGAGTCATCCAGGACAAAAACATAAAGAACAAGCTGTTTTCCTGGAATTGGTGGCCTTAGGACAGGAGGATTTGATAGATAGTCCTTTAGTCCATCAAAAGCCACCTGTCACTTGTCATCCTAATGAAATTTGACTCTCGGCTTAGTAAGCTCGTAGAACGGCATACACCTTTGTGAGTGTTGAGAGATGAATCGGCGAATAAACTGTAACCTCTCGATTAATCCTCGAACTTCCTTCAAATTCTTGGGAGGAGGCATATCTCTTATAGCCTGCGCCTCATTGGGATCAATCTCGATACCCCTCTTGCTGACAATGAATCCTAGTAATTTTTCGGATAAAATGCCAAACACACACTTCTTGGGGTTCATTTGTAACTGGTATTCCCTGGCTCTTTGCAATACTTTGGTTAGAACCCCAGGATGCTCAATCCTTGTTCTTGACTTCACTACCAGATAACCAACATACACATCAATATAAATGTGGATCATATCATGAAAGATAGCCATCATGGCCCTTTGATAGGTGGCTCCGGCATTCTTGAGTCCGAATGGCATGACCACATAACAATAAGTCCGCCATGGTGTAGTGAATGAGGTCTTCTCTTGATCTTCCTTGGCCAGGCAAATTTGATTATATCCCGAAAAGCCATCCATGAAAGAGAGGGTCTCATACCCTGCCGTATTATCTATCAGCACATCAATGTGAGGGAGGGGGAAATCATCTTTAGGACACGCTTGGTTAAGGTCCTGGAAGTCTATGCAAATTCTGACTTTTCCATCCTTTTTCATAACTGGGACAATGTTAGCCACCCAATTGGGGTAGAGGATGACTCGAATAAATCTAGCTTTGTGGAGCTTATCGACCTCTTCTTTCATCTTTAATGACATATGAGGGTGGAAACGTCTTAACCACTGCTTGACCCAGACGGACCCTGGCTTAAGTGTTAAACGATGTTCAACAAGCGGAGGATCCAACCCCGGCATATCTTCATAACTCCATGCAAATGCGTCCTTATACTCTTGAAGAACTTGAACAAGCGCCTCTTCTTCAGAGGGCGGCAACTTTTTGCTTATGAGGACATTCCTAGGGTTTTCTTCAGTACCTAGATTGATTTCTTTGGTAGGTTCTTCTACTGAGGCTGACGGTTCATCGAATCTCCTAATGCCATTAGCAAAAGCATCATCCTCGTCCTCATATTCTTCATATTCTTCATCCCCCTCTTCAACAGGGTCCTCATCATTCATAATCTCATAAACCCCGAACCCTTCATATAAGGAGCACACATCCTTGCATTCTGAATCCGAAAAGAGTATCAGATCCTCCAAAAACTCGAGGAGGGCCAAACATGCCCTGCATCTCCTGGCCAAATCCAACAAGAACCTATGGAGAATCTGCCTACCCTTGTCTTTCTTAGTGACAACTACCCCAAGACTCTTAACACTAGAAGAAGAAGATGAACTAACCTAATCATGAGATCTTAAAGAGCAGGGGGGAGAAGAAGTGGATACAAGAGAAGGTACAAAGGAATCTCCCTCGTCGGAGGGAAAAAGGAAGCCCATTAACGGATCTTGAATGAGGAGCCCTTAGATCAGGACACACTCATTAGCAAAACAGGAGGTCTCCTCAACATAGATGGAGGATTGAAAAGTTGGAATTTAGGCATTTTTTTCTTTTTCAATAATGAAACAGTGGGAAGGAAGAGTATAAGGTGATGTGGAAATTGAAAGCTTATGCACGGGCATGATAGAAAGCTGAGAGAATTGCTCGAGGAGCAAAGAAGGAATTGATAGACTTTGAAGCAAATCTGGGGAAAAGGATATCAAGACCGCAGGTGGTCTGGGAATATTGGAGGTAAATAGCTTATCAAGCAAACAGATAATAAGTGATGGATGAATGGAATTGAGGAAAAAGAGGTCGGCCCACAGTCTGTCTATAGTGAATCATCTTCAAACAGCACGTCAGGCTCTCCCATATCGGTGTAATTGCTGAGCAACTGCCTCTTATCAGTGATTACAACTGGCTTTTCTATCAAGTCATGAATTAGTGGCGGCCATTCCGGATCAGTAGGCATAAATAGTCGGCTTAAAGAAATAGCAATATCATCCATATCAAACCACCTATACCATTCACATTCTGGGTCACCCATCTTCCTTCTTTTGAATGGTCTTAATGACTCCAAGGCTTTATAGGCGACTAGTGGTGCTAAGTGACGAGCAAATTGGCGCGCATGCACATCTTGATAATCCAAAAATGAAGTAATCACAATAGTTTACTCGTCATCTTACTGAGTGGGCCCCTTCACAGAGTGAGTATATAAAGACCATGTGAGTGGTCGTCTGTATATTTTAAAAGTAGAAGTCATGGTATCCCATGGCTCTTCATCATCTTTATCACATTTTTCTTTGCCCGGCCCTTTGTATCCTAGCCCGCCTCGGGGAATTAACTTGCAATTCTAGATAGGCTTTACTCTGCCCTGGAGGTTAACACCCAGGCCTTTGCCGGATCTGTACCCCATTCTCATCAAAATGTTCACCCTGGGGTATTCATCATACTCTTCTTTTTCTTCCCCTTGGAGGGTAGGGGTGACATTAAAGCTGATATAGGGGTTGAGGGTGGTGGCCTTAACAAATCCTGCTGCGGATCGGCAAAATCTAATAATGATAACAGAGGCCTATTAGCTGGCCATATGGAGGGTACTGATGTTGCTGAGTGTATATCGTCTGACAGCAGAATGGGCATGCTAGTGACTTTGATGATGCGCCCTTTATGTTGGAATTTTATACATTGATGATTTGTGGAGGGAACGTCATCAAGCTCCTGAATATATGGGCGGCCCAAAATACCATTGAAGGTTGGATACATGTCTAGAATGTGGAAATCTGATGTAATCAACATAGGACCCAGCCCAACTTTTAAGGTAATCATTCCCAGTAGAGGCTTCTTTGTATTATCATAGGCGGTAACTGTAATAGTAGATGGCCGAATCTGACTGTCCGGAATGCCACACATTTTTAAAGTGCTGGGAGGTAGCACATTGATAGATGCTCCTATATCCACCAAACATTGCTTAACAGGTACTTCATTAATATCAACTGTGATACACATGGCATACTTCCTGGCTGGCTTCCGAGCTAATTCATGCTCATGAAAAATAGTGGCCGGTTGGTCACTTGCCGGAGTCAGGACTGAAGTAATTTGTTCAGCAGGGAGGTCCTCATTGACTATTACCTTTTGTAAATATTCCTCTAAGGGTTGTTGGTGAATGGTGGATCTCTTAATCTGCTCCAAAATAGAAATCCTGGCCGGAGTTTTGTCCAGATGTTTTATCAAGTCACACTGAGTGCCCGATATGGATTCCTGCTCTTTCTCTTGTTCCTCATTCCCTTGTGCAGGCTCTAGCTCCCCTTGTGGAAACACATGGTGGAAAATCCATCCACTACGGAGCACCATAGTTTGTGACGTTCGTGCCTCTGTCGGGTTTTGTGGAGGATTGGTGGATGTGGAAGGGATATCGGGGTTAACAGATGGTGGAGGTGGTACGATCGAATTGGGAACCCTTATGAGGGGCCGCATCAGCTGAAGGCTTGTGGATGTTAAGAGGGTAGATACGGGAGCGGGACTAGCAGGAGTAGGTGATGTCTGGGTGATTGGAAGTGGTGTAGGTCGGACAAGGAGGAGCCTAGGCAGAGGCGGAGGATTTGCGGTAGTCATGGTTGGTGCTGGTGTAGGTTGGAATGCGGGAGTCCTCGCAGGCAGAGGGTTAGTGGTGGTGGGTCGAGGAATGGATGAGGGTGTGGGGTGAATGAGGAGTGGCTTGGACGTTAAAAGATTAGTGGAAGGAAAAGGGGTTTGTTGTGGAGCAAGAGGTAGTGCAGTACGGATAAGGAGAGGCCTAGGCGGAAAGGGGTTGGTAGTGCATGTAGGGTTGGTGGTGCGCAAGAAGGGATGAGAAGGTTGAGGAAAATGTGTTGGTTGTGGGGTTGTTCTTAATAGACATTGCGGTTGGTTTGGAGATTGATTTATGGCCCCGACAGAGGTATTTTCTTTGTGCCACCCCTGCCCTCTCTCTACTTCATGGAAGGAGGTGACAGGGTTCACTTGCGGATTAGGTGGGTGTTCCGGTAGCGGATTATTGACAATCGTCATGTTCGGTTGAGGCTCGGGGGCAGGCTGCATCGGGGGAGGTGGTTGAACTTGTTGTTGGAGAAGCTGCTGAGCCTGTTGCTGCCGCGGAGGTCTTCGTGCTTTCATTATCATAACAAATTTTCTCATCTCATCCTAGTCAATACCGCCTTAGTCATTCAAATCATATATATAATCCTTAAAATGGAAGTAATGATCTATATTGTGACCAGACTGCCGATGGAAGACACAGTACCGAGAGGTATCCACATTAGGAGGCCAGGCCGTTCTTTCCTTTGGCAAAGTGAGTAGGTTGGCGGCCATGAGGGCATTAAAAATATTTGGGAGGCTCTCGGGTAGGGGAGGATATTGGGCTCTCCTAGGGCCTACAGGTCTTATCGGCTTTTGTGGATCATAATTGGTCGATGGAGGCACATTGTGGTATTGTTGGGGAACTGGAGGATTTTGTGGTAGATTTTGGCTATGTGGAGGAGGTGGAGGCCGAAAGGTTTGAGGAGGATTATTTGCTTGGTGGGGAATTTGGTTAAATAATGAGGGTTGTTGTTGTGATTATTGTTGTTGCGGGGGTCTTAGGTTGGAAGAATTGTGGAAAGGTCCAGGGCTGCCAACCGCGCCCACTTGCTCATTGGTAACAGTACCTTTGGTTGTGCCACCATTAGTATTGACATTATTCTTCTTCATTATTATCCTCGGCCTTGGCTCAAACATGCCCATGATGGGTGAATCCTTCATTTGAGTTTGGATATAGCGAGCTCTTTCATATAGTTTCTCCATAGTGTTGAGCTTATTCATGGCCAATATGTGTCGGAACTATGGAGTTGCATTAGAGATTATCATCTTTACCTGCTCGGATTCCGACAAAGTGTCTTTTAGCTTCTTGGCCATCAACCTCCATCTGTCAGCGAATTGCACAAAGTCCTCATCGGACTTCATCTTTTCGGTAACAAGATCAGTAACAGACAAGGAAGGACCCACTCGATCTTTGTACTTTTGCAGGAACTTGCGCTGAACAACATCAAAATCTCCGGCTTTGACAGGCTCCAGAGAGTAAAACCATTCAAGGGTCGGACCATCAAGAGACCATCTAAAGAGATAAGCTAAAGAGGTCTTATTATCTTGCCAAGAGTATGCTTCATACATGAAATCTTTCAAATGGATGAACGGATTACCCGTTCCATTGTAGCGCCTGAAGTTAGGCATCTCCGACGGAGGCAAGTGGAAGACTGGGAGAGTAGGGAGAGTGACCTCCGGAGCATTCTTGGGGGCCGCGACTTTCTTGAGTTGTTCCTCCATATTAGCAATCTTTTGGAGGATTATAGTGTTGGTGTCAGGCTCGGCCAGTGCCGGGTGAATAGGGAAGGAACTTGGCATAGGCCTCCTTAAGAGTTGCGGAGGTGGAGGTTGTTGTGGCCTAGCTACGGAATGGCCCGCCAGTTGGGCCGGCGTAACCATAATAGGGGTTCATGGATGGGAAGGAATTCTCTAAGAGACTGCCTGGTCATTAGTGGGGTTGACTTGAAGGCCACCCGCGGCCTGAGGGGGATTGGAAGAGGAAGAAGGAACCAATTTTCCTTTAAGAGCGGCCTGGACCGCTTGGCGTTGGACATCATCCAACTGGGATAGAGCATTGATAAGATAACTGAGATTGAAAGATGGGGAGGTCTCTCCGGGAGTGTGTTGAGTGATGGGTTGAGTTTGAGAAGAGGGCTCAACCCCTTGAGTGGTGGTGTCCACCACATAGACTTGAGGGTAGGAGGGAACATAGTTTCCCTCATGCTGAACAAAACTTTGAGGAAGGGGCTCATATTGAGTGAGTCCCTGAGGATGGACCTCATAAGATTGGTCATGTCGACCGTCCTCATAATCATATGAATACTCTTGATTGGCCATGTTGACAATTCTACCAGAACGAAGCTTCATGATTATAATAAGGAATTATTTCAAGTAAACAAGATCAACACTTAAGTAAATTGTCCAACAAGTTGCCAAACAAGTTATGATGCTTGGGGAGGATTTTAATGTTCTTTGAGCTTAAGCAAGGATAAATTTTTAATGGAGTAGTTAGCCCTCTCTTCAATGTGAATCCTAGTTTCAATTTGGATGTATTCTTCGGGTTAACTAGGTTCTTTCTCTCTCTTCACCAACGCATGGGTCAACTAAACTCCAGGGCTTTTCAAAGGTACAACCAGCCCGGCGTCCGTGAGGGAATCCACGGGTGCGGGTACTTATAGAGGCCTTGGTCAAGAAATTTTCAATCCAAAGAGACAGAATGCCTAATGGAGGGTCCTTCTTTTCCCAAAAAAGTGTGGGGGATCCTAAGAGTGTAGAGAGAGGTGGTCTCTCAACCAAATGCCATAGAATGCAAGCTAATGCAAACAGGATCAGCAATAGTGTAAACAAAATCAATAATCCAATCAAACAAGTCAAAAGAATAGCAGATATAGCAATTCTGTGAACGCACATGGAAATAGCGACCATACATCGGTCGTTGTCTCAGTGAACAACGACTATATGACAACTGCTGATATAATAAATGACGCCTCTGCGAAGGGGCGCTAATACCTGAGACAATAAACCACTGATATAATAAATGCCAAAAGGAGGGACACACAAGGGTGCCAAAGGGAGGGGCACACGTGGGTGCCAAAGGAGGGGTAATCAAAATAAAAACAGCAAGGGTCCCACCGTGATCGCCAATTTGTGAACGTGTCACGTAAACATTTTAAAAAAGAAATAAAAATTAAATGTAAATTATGAAGAATCATGGAGATGATAATAATAGTAGAAAGGGAAGGGAGCATGTGATGCTACTTTGGAGTGTGATCGCCAAAGGGGTTACCTCAAAAGATAAAGCGTGATCGCGAAGAATACCTTGTAAGCGGGTGTAGACGTGGATCCAACTTCCTCCTCCAACCGACCGGCCGATGAAGGGGGTTTTTACTCTTGATTGCCCTTAAAAGGAAACAATCAAAGCACGAAATTTAGGCCAATAGAAGTGTAATATCTATACTCAATAGAATGATGATATGCAATATGGGCATGAACATACCTTGTGGTTTTGTTTTAAACCCCTAAGAGGAGTAAGGGATGGGAAGAGTATGCATGCAAAGAGAAATATGAAGTATGATAATATACTAAATAGACCAAGCAACCGTGATGAATGATGACTATACTATACAGAGAGTTTATGATAATTGAAAAGAGAGATTGGATTCTCCTTCTGCGCCTGTAAGCAGAACAGAGAAGAGAACAGAAGATGAAAGCTCAAAACACCACGCTAGCAGCAGCAATACAACACCCCCCCTTTACAACGGCAGCAAGTAGAGCTCCAGCAAAAGAACTCCTAATCCAAGGGTTGTGTGCATAACGTTCTCGCGTGAGAAAAATCAGAGGGTATTTATAGGGATGGAAACCTCATTCCAGTAGGATAAGGTCAAAGGAAGGTAACTATCAATCACGGATCTCCTTTCCTCAATTGATCACAGAGTTTAAAACAAGGAAGGACACCATCGGGGAAGGTTGCAGACGAGACGGAAACGAAAACTGAAATGGCAACCGAAAAGTGGTCGCTGTTCTAAACAGCGCCCCTGGGTCTGTCGCTATTTCACTAGAAATTTGGACTTTCCATTTTTTAAAGTTCTTAATCCGCGATCGCGCACAGAGGCGTTCTTTAAAGAGCGTCTGCACTAAAGGCGTTAATTCATAGAAGTTAATTCCTAGTGGAAATTGGGAAGAATTAAAAGCAATGCCCACTTACATGGTCGTTTATTTAAGGAAATAGCGACACCTCCAAGGGCGTTATTTAAAAGGTGACCTGGTGATTGTCATTATATTCGAAGAAAATCTAAAGAAATGGGAAAACCAACTTATTAAGCTAGTAATGAAGTCCACTTTGGGGCATTACATCGTGACATGAAATTTACTCAACATAGCATTGATTTTGGCGTGACTACACTCCCATCTTCCGATAACAAACCTCTGATTGATGATTTAACCTACCACAATACTTACACTTTTCTTGAGATGGGTCTATATAGGCTACCCAACATTTCCCCTTTTTACACTTCTTACACTTTTGAGAACTACAACGCTTGTTTGACCTCTTCTTGGTTGTGGTGAACTTCCTAGAATTAAAGGCTTGGTTCTTCCCTTCATCTCTCTCCGCTAGGTTCTTTTCTTCCACCCTCTCTTTCTCTTCCACGGCCTTCTCTAACATTTGGACTCTCCGAACTAGTTTCGCATAAGCTTGGACGCCTACCAGTACCATCTCTGGAACAAAACTCGACTTAGATGCCTCAATTTTATTTAGGTTCCTGCAAGAATAATTGGGGAGATTAATTATTGATTCAAGAATTATGATGGTTAATAATAATGGGACTTAAGTATTTTATCCTTCCTTTAGAATTTAACCCCAAGCTCTACCCAAATCTCACGGAATTCCTATAGGATGACCAACGGGACAACTCAACCTATACTTAGACTTGATGACCTAAGGATTTGGAAAAGTCGAGGCTCTGATACCACCTCTGTCACACCCCGAACCAATAGCAGCAGAACGTGTCATTTGCTCGGAACGTGACAGTTAAAAAGTCCTGTCAATCAGAGCAAACACATGAGATCAAAATTGACAAAAATAAACTTTATTGATATGAATTTGTCATTACAGCTTTTTGACTAAACTTGTTGTTACAACTTATTGACTCAATTACAACGTAGATGAAAAAGAAAAGAAAAAGGGGACGATGCAATATCAGGACTTAGACATGATAAACTAGATAGAAGGCGCCATACTAGACACAAGAAAAGTAAAAGACAAGGGTCATCTAGTTTCCAGAGCTCTCTTGCACACTTGCCACTCCTAATTGAGTCTCGGTCTCGATAGCCACCAGATTACCTAAAAAATGTTGGAATAAAACTAGGTGAGCGAATGCTCAGTTGGAATTATATCTAAATAACAAGCTTGCGTAAGGTAATTACATGTTACATGAATGCAAGTATGGTTATGCATGAATGAACGCAAGATAAAGAGGATATGACAAGGTATGGAACCATTAATAGGAAAGATTAAGCAAAGCTTCAAGGAACTAATCAAGCATGTAATTATGAATAATGTCACAAGATGTTAGAGTTCTAGCAAGTGCCATGTCGAGTCAAGCACGCAAGTAATATCAAGTATTATCATGAGAGAGTGAGTGAGTGGAATGCCATAGATCTAGAAAGACAAGTACTTTGATGCAATGCCACACCGTGGTCAATATAGCTCCCATGGGCACAAGTACTTTCGGATGCTCCTCCCAAGACCAGACTGGGCACTTTAATTGCCAGGCATTAAGTCATGTAATATTAAGACATCCACTATAGTTTTATAGCCAATATAGAGTTCCAAAGAAATTAACAATCGTAGGAACGTAAGGTAGATCTCTTGGAGTCGAGTTTAAGGACCGAACTTGAGTAAGGATGACATGGTCATAAATCACATGAAAACTCATGACAATTTGGAAACTGGGTAATTGGCACCCACTCAGGCTGCCACAGATTACAAAAATAGCACCCACTGTAGTGGTCGCCTATTCTTGTGAAGAGGACAAGCACGAAGAATTTGTGCCCACTTAAGGGGTCGCTCATTCTAATTTGAGACAATTGGCCTCGCCGCCAATTCTCGGTCAGTGACAGGTTGTCAAAAGAGGCTAGAACAGCGCTCTACGAGGGCTAGTGCATCACGTTTCTTCAGAGTGACGTGACAATAAGGGGTTGCAGGGTTTTTGGGGTACAACCAGCTTGACTGTCTTGAGGGAATCCAAGACTAGTGGAGTCTTATGGAGGTCCCAATGATGAAATCACCAGTCCGAAGGAAGGAATATCCCGCGGAGGGTTCAAACATTACTAAGAGTTGAGGGATATGCGAGTAGCGCCGTGAAACATGGACTGTATCTACGGACTGAGATAACAGTGTCAAGAATACCCGCGATATGGGCCAAAACACGATAAAATCTTTGAGCGGAAGAATCGCGCCCAAACAGATAGGCACTAAATCAGAAATTTGCGCCTATAGCCCAATCGCCAACCCAATACACTCAGTATTTTCCAAATAATTTTATAGGGAATAGCCACTCTTTAAAAAGGCGCTAATCAATATTTCACAATTATCGATTTAATGTTTCAAGTAATGGCACCCTTCCAAGAAGGCGCCAGATCATGATATAGCGACTAGGTGATGGTCATTAATTCTTATTTTCTGCTAAATTTCAATTTTAAAACAAATTATCAGGAATGCCGCCTCTATGGAGGGGCGCCAGTTCATGAATGAACGCCTGCCCAAACAGGCGCCATTTCTTTTTATATACAAAGCTAAATACATAGGGCATGTACGAAGCTAGACACAAATCACTGTTCATTTTTTATGAAATAGCATGAACAGTAGCACTACGAGATGTACATGGAATTTTTGAAAACTGAAGACATGAACATGTAGGGAAAAAGAAGGAGACTCTAGAAACATGCACATAGTAAATTTCATACATCAGGTGACATAGTTATTAAATTTTAAACATGGTTTATTTATTAATTCATATTATAGGAATTAGCGACATTGTCTGGGTCGCACATTAATTTATGGCCAGAAGGCAGTCGCAGATTCAGGATCTTGCGCCCGACTACGTGGTTGTCATTTAATATGCGGCGAGGGGGCTGTCGCAAAATCAGGAAATTGTGGCCATGTGATGGTTGCTATTTTCAGAAAGCATTAATCAACGTAAAAACTCAAAAACAAGGGTCATGGAATCAAAGTATAAGCATGTTTTTCATGCATTATATGCATGCAACCTTTTACTAATTATCTTGAGCTTCGGTTCTTGAGAAAACCTACCGTTTGGATGATGTTTGGGATGAGAGATCATGTAGAATAGAGAATATGTAGCAGCAACTACAGTTGCACAGCAACAACAAACGAACGAAGGAAGAAGCAATCGAAATAAAAAGAATTACTACAGCACCCAAACACCACCGCAACAACTTCGTGAAGAAGATGAAGAATGGCAGACGCCATAAGAGTACTGCAGCCGCAACTCGAACGAAAATAGAAGGAAGGACGAAGAAGCAACAACATCTTTGAACGCGAGTAGCAAAGGAACGACAACAGTAGCCAGGGAAGAAGTGACGCACATCAGCGATGGAAGTAGAAGAGGAAGGAGGACGAGCTCCTTCTTCACCATACCACCGTAGCAGGGTGATGGATGACGTCGACGCCAAAAGAAACAATATGAGCAGCAGCAGTAGTCGAAGCTCGATGGAAAAGGGTGTTTATTTATAGAGTTTTGAGAGATCTAAAGGTTAGAAACCTAATGGGAATTAACCCTCCCACGCAAGAATCCTAAAAGGTTTATAGTTTTCCATGTTAATCTCTTCCCATCCTAATCTGCAGCCATCTTCCCAGTTGGTAATAAAACCCTAATTCATATAGCTTCGGACGTGAGAGGAGTTAAGTGTTTTGGGTATTATAGAAAGCCCTTAGGTAATTTTTTCTTATTTATGCATATACCCAAGCTCCCTGTGAAGCCCACTTGTTTAGACGTACAAGGCTTTGCAAAATCCCATATATGTATATGTCAAGGTCCTCTCTAATGTGTGTGGTTTGAGAGCCTTTGGTGAGTGTTATGAATTGAGCTTTAGTGTTTAACGAGGCCCATTAGAATGGGTTAAGGCCCATTAGTGATGGTTGTGGTCTATTCTATATATATATATATATATCCTTAAGCCATACCATAAGGCCCATTATAGACTAATCCTTCCAAACCCATTAGTTGTTACTATACCTTGGGTAAGGGCCCTTCAATGTTCACTTTTACGTTCAATAAAGAAACAATGAGATTTCCTCTCCTTACATAACTATAAGGCCCATTAGTCTTTAG
This sequence comes from Amorphophallus konjac, assembly GCA_022559845.1. Classification (NCBI taxonomy): domain Eukaryota; kingdom Viridiplantae; phylum Streptophyta; class Magnoliopsida; order Alismatales; family Araceae; genus Amorphophallus; species Amorphophallus konjac. The sequence continues at coordinate 254,691,411 of CM040121.1, forward strand.
ACTAAAATCACCTACGTGAGGCCCGTACTTGGTGCAATGTCTTTAGCTTTTAATTGGTTATTGAGTAAATTAGTTGTGGGTTCTCCTTTACATTGGTTTAAAGCCCATTAGGTTTGGGTTGAGTTTTAGGATGGCCTTTAACTCATTAATGAATTGTTCTTAATAGTTTAAAACCCACTATTTCTAATCCCATATTTGGGTCGGCTCCATATATATTATCATTATCTACCTACCTTATGGGTATCAGAGACAGGTTCGATCCTATTAAGGTTTTTATTTTTAAAGGAACATTCATTAGCTAGTCACTTTTTAGTACATAGATAAATACTTGGGTTTTATCTAATGACTCTTAATAAAATAGAGAGGTCAAAACCTAATACCCTATTTTACTTTTGATAAGAAGATCTCGCATTATATAGCTTATGAAGATTTACAAGCTTCACAATATTATTTCTATTATCCAAAAAATATAACCGATTATTTCTATTTTACCCTTTCATAATTTTGTCGGGCGTTACATGCCAGATTGGCATTGGCTCCCCCTGACTAAATGCAGATTGTGCATGAAAGAAGTGCAAATCAAGGCATGAGACACTTACATCCCTTTTATTAAGGTGCTATGCATTCCAAGCTGATTCTTTAAGCTATGCATGAGCATGCAAGGAGACACATATGTAGTGAACATGGATCAAATGCATTTGTACAATACCATAGGGTGCATGCATTTCAAATGAACTTAAGGATTTGGACACAATGTAGACATGCAACTTGTTTATGTATGAGCAGATGGATGCATGTAGTGACTCTTCCTATCTCAAGTAAGTCATGCACGTGGGGAAAAGAGATTACCATGAACTACTTACTCCCCCTTACTGAATGCACTGAATGTGTAAACTAGACATGAAATTCATCTAAGAGACTATGCTGAACAGGATCTCATGAAGGATGTGCATGATTAAAGTGCAGGATTGACCCACGGTACCGGGCGGAGCACTTAGGTCCAAAGACCGCCTCACACATAGTGTGGGTTTCCAGACAGACATAATCTGCCCTTTAACAAGGAAGAAAATTAAAACATGAGTATAAGTATGCATGTAAATATATGTAGCACAAGACATGCAGTGAGCATTCCTGCAACATATTTGAAGTGAGTTCAATTGTTTAGTATGATGTATGCATACATTAACACATATGCAACCAACTTCAAAATCCTACAGTAAAACCAGTTAAGCAGATTAAACATGAATTCTTATTAATCAAAACATGAAGTGCTGCTTTAACAAGGAAGAAAATTAGAACATACCGACTAGCAACGATCATCAACAGAGAGATTGGGGTTATACCAAACTAGGGTGCCTTGCTTATTTAATGAAACCCCTTTATTTTCATGCTCCAAGGCACAGCTACAAGAACAAGTTCTCATTTTCTATTTAAAGGTACCCAAGATCTCTTGGGTCCTGAAAAGTTAGTAGCACCTTTCACATGTGCTGTCTGTGAATTCAAGGCATGCTGATCATCAGATTTCAAAACAAAGCAATCATTCATAACATGCCCTACCTTTCCACAGTAATGACAATGAATATAGACATTCAAATTTTCCTTCAGAGAGTATGTATGAGGTATCTCTAGGAAGACAAAATTTCTGCCATTTCTATCATGGACATGGTGAATTCCTCTCAAGTGCCAACAGTACTTGACTATATGGCCAGTCCTTCTACAATAATAATAGAAGTGAGGCTTTCTATTTGCAACCAGTCCTTGCCTCTTTAGAGCAGTGAATTTTCTGCTATCCCTGAATTTATCATTCTTCAAAACACGGCAATTATGCATTACATGACCAGATCTACCATAGTAAAAGCATTTAATTGCCCTTTTCTGGATAGCATGATTGTCAACATGAATGTTTCTATCATGCAAATGAGGATTTTGAAATGAACTTTTATTTCAAAGCTTTTTGAAAATTTTGAAACCATTTGTTCTTTTGCGTGCATTCAGATCATCAGATTTCTTGATATGACATTCTTGCTTCATATGTCCAACTTTACCAAAGTAATTACAAGAACTTTTCTTTGATTGTGCATGTGTGTGTGAATTGGAATTATGTAAAACATGCACATGGGTACCAGCAACACCAATTTGTGATTTCTTGTTCATTGATTTCTGTTTATCAGATCTGATTTTAAGAGTTTTTTATCGTGAAACAGGTAAAATTTTCTTAGATGTGCGAGGAACATCAGAAGCATGAACAAATGAGGTTTGCAATTTATGTTCAAATGATTTCTTGTTCACTGGTCTGTAGCCAAGCCCTTCTTTTTGAAAATTAACTTTAACTCCAAACAGCCTATCCGAATTTTCTTTGCCATCTACAAATCTAGACAGTGAGCATTTTAAATCATTAATTTCATTTTCAAGAGATGCAATGTGAAGTTCATAACTAGCAATCTCATGTTCACTGCAGACAACACATTCATTCAACACTTCATTTGCAATTATATAACTCTCAATTTAATGTCCCAATTTTTGCACTTTTTCACATTCATCATCAGATAAATATTTTCACTTCTAAAAAGTGAGCAATTTTTTAGACATGGCAGTATTCAAGTGTTTCAGTTTTTCATTTTCTTCTTTAAAGTTCTCAATCAGTTCTTCTTCTGCTTGTTCTAGTTCTATTTTCTTTTCTAGCAGATCTTTATTTTCTTCTCTCAATGAAGCAATTAGGTCTTTCTGCCATTCAAGGTCTGAGAGGAGACCTTCATTTAGTTCTTTCACAAATGAACACTCATTACAAACAGAGTTATCAGAACATGTGTTTTCAGCTTCTTTTCTTAGCTTTCTGTTTTGAGTTTTAGATTTATCAAGATTTTTCTGAAGTTCTATGTTTACTACCACAACGGCTTCAAGTTTTTCAGATTTCAAATTGTTTTCCTCCTCAATATTTTTAAGTTTCTTTTCAGCTTTTTTAATTTGATTTCTAAGATCTTCATTTTCAGATTTCAAGGCTTTCAAGCCTTCATTGTCATAATCAGTGTGAGCTGAATTATTTGACTTCTTTTTCAAGGATTTATTTTGTTTTTGTAATTTTTCATACCTCTCAAGCAATTCAGCATAAGCAACTTGCCAATCTTCTATGGAGAAGTTCTCAAACATAGAGCTTACCTCGTCATCATTACTTCCTTCGTGGCTTTGCATGCTGTCACCCATGAGGCACTTGTGTTGCTCCTCCTTCTTAAGGATAACAACTAGTTTGTCCCAGATTTCTTTCATAGACCTGGAGGAGGACACAAATGGAAAGATGGTATGATCAATAGTATCTTTATAAATATTGAGGGCTCTAAGATTTTCATTGTTCTTCATCTTGTGAATATCTGTCCATTTGGACATATCCTTGGGCAGTTTGTGTGGACCTTTGGAGATGAGGTTCCACAGGTTTGGATTAACTGAATCCATAAATATACACATACTGCCTAGCCATGTAGAGAAATCAGAACCGTCAAACATTGGTGGATGAGCCATTGAAAAATTGGACAAATAAAACACTGATAGCGTACAAGGGACAGCAAGACCTTCTCTAGAGATTGTTAAATCTGATCTATCAGAGACCCTCTCTGATACCAATTGTTAGGTCCCTTGGGTGCAACATGATCTATAAGGGGGGTTGAATAGATCCGGTACAACCTTTGCCCTATTAAAAAACTTAACCAATAAACACACAAACTGCCGCTACAATGCAAGTGGAACACTTGAACATAATACACAGCGGATCTAATAATAGCAATTCAAATCAATGATAAATGACACCTTACACAGACCGTAAGTGTGTGTGCAACCACAGAGCTAGCCAGAAGAAACAAGGTGCAAGCTGCGAGGAACTGAAGCATGCAAGCACCTATGAATGGAGATAGAGGATAAGGAGCAATCACACAAAACACAACCCACTGCACAGGGATTTTTAAAGTGGTTCGGATGCAAACCCACAACCTACGTCCACCCCTCACAAAATCGGTGAGGCTTTACCACACGAGGACGAAGTCTTCAACACACACGGGGATGACACCCCCCCCACACAAACATACACGGGGATGAACCCCCCCCCCCCCCCCACACACACACACAAACAAAGAAAACCAAGCTGCAAGTGCAGCAGAAAGATGGGGACAAGCCCCAAGACACACACGGCTATCACAGAGCCAAAGGCCACCTCCGGTCTCTAAACATAGCACCGGACACACTGCTGTAAGCAGAGCAAAACACACGATTGTAGATGCGAAGTCACCAAAGGAAAGAATCAACACATGAAAGAAATACACTATGGCTTCAGACCAAAGTCTGGAAGCTCTATCAACAGATCTGAACACTAGGTAGATCTGGGCTCTTCCTCTTCAGATGCTGGCGGGATGCAACTCAGGATGCTTTCTTTTCTCTCCTTTCTTTCCTCTTTCTCTTACAGCACTAGACTGGGTCGAACCAGAGCTGGGCTGCACACACTCCCTTTTTCATTTCCTCACAAATTTCTTCTTGAGTGCTTAAAGGACGTGGCTCTCTTCAAGGGCAGCATTGACCTTCTTTCATGCAGGAGGCCAGTATTTATAGAAGAAATGGTGAGGGACTTCCCTCCAAGAGCTCTGCAGCTGATTGGTTGGATTAAATAATGGTTCTTTTGAAAAGAATGTCCTCTCTGATTGGTCCAACATGTATTTGGCAGAATAGAGCCACAACAATTTGTAAACAAATGAATTTTGACCAAGAGCACCTGTAGCATCTTTTATCTTCATTGGCTTGCAGCAGAAATGGCGTCCTTTGGTCCTTGCAGATCTACAGACTCATTTTTGATTGGCTAGGAGCAAAAAGGGGGTTCCCTTGAAAGGGACCTTTTGCTAAAATGAAAACTGACATAGCCACTGACCAGAAATGTAGTTTTGGTAAACCAATGATGACAAGGACAGTTGACTATCACAGGAGCCTCTCCAGACTTCGAAATCCATGATTTTGGTGGTTTACGATTTTATTTTTAATCCTCTAGAAGTCCTCAGAACTATTGTAGGAAAATAGATTTTTGCTTGAAAAACTTCTGGTGCGTCTACCCAATTTTGCACATGCGTCGACGTAGTTGTTAAAGGTTGCCTTTAGGATGGCTTTTGGAAGATGCCCTAAGAGAGCAGGGTCGACATAGCTGGCTGAGCTGCTCCCAACCAGAACGTGGAAAAAGGAGAGTCGACTCCTGGGGTTGACACTTTAGTGAAGTGCTTGAAGAAGGACGTGTTGTGCGTCGACGCAGCAGACGAAGGGCGTTGACGCATCTTTCATGTGTCTTCAGATTCTGGCGTGCTAGCCATTGATGGCGTCGACGCAATGAGGGCATTACGTTGACGCAACCTTCACTCATGGGCCACTTGACACGGCTACAAGCTATTTGTCACCATTAGTTGCCTATTTGTTACCCCTATGGGGAATTTGTCTCCCTTAGGAGCCATTTGTCACCCTTATGATCAGAAGCCGTCACCTTTAACTTTTGTTCAGCCTTGATGTCCAGGCTTGACTGCGTTGACGCACGAAGAGTGTTGCGTTGATGCAACTCTGTTGGCTTTGCTAACTTCAACCTTATTTATCATTTGACAGCTGGGTGAGCTATTTGTCAGCTTTGTGCATACGTTCCCGTGAACCCCATTGCGTTGATACACTGACGCCATGGAGTTGACGCAGTCTCCTTATCCTTTGAGCTTTTTGACTCCCGAAGGCCCTTGCACTTGGATTTCTTCCAGCCTTGATTGGCTCCTGGTCCTTTGCATATATGTGTCAAGAGATCAACATAGCCCTACTTCATTTGCTGGCTATGCATCGACGCCATATGCTTGTTGCGTCGAGGCAGTCCATGAAGAACCGCGTTGCTTCTTGCTGTTTGCTACTGCATGGCTTTGGTGCGTCGACGCCACCTGTTCACTACGTCGATGCAGTCCTTGAAGGAATGTTCTACTACTGTTCTTTTTCTGCGAGCTTTCAATAGAGTTCATTTATTCATATGTAAGGGGAATAAAATATATCATCATATTAAGATTTCATTCATGATTCAAGATATTAAACATGAGACTCTATGAAATAAAGTATTTACACTTATGAAGGTCTCACGTGTACCATGATAGTATAGAAATAATGAATCATGACAATTAACATGTTGAATCATAATTGGATCAAAATCAATATTACACTAATGACTCAAAATTAGACATCATCAAAACAAACAAGATAAAGCATGAATCACACATGCACAACATTCTCCCCCTTTTTTATGATGGAAACTTTGAGTCATTATGCCAGTCATTATGCCATGTAAATTCAACTATGATTCTTTCCTTCAAGGAATACAATTTCCCCCTTTGACTCAAATGATCTCTCCCCTAAACACTCTATCTCCCCTTTAATCCTTAATGACTCAACAAACTCTCTCGCCCTTTGACATCAGCAAAAAAAATGGAGTTTGATGCTTGGCTGATAAAGTGGAGATGAGCAATTCCAGACAAGTGATGGGTGATAAAGGATTCAGACTTCATTAGAACCACAGATTCAGACACCAATTGAGAGAAAGAATGAACATCAAAGTGATGGGTTAGCAATTGGAATGGGTGAGCAATTGACAAATAGTCCAGATAATGAGCGTTCGGGACTGAATAGGACCTCATCAAAAGTAGCAGGGTCCGATAGCAATTGAGAGGAGGGAATGTTCAGCAGTGTAAGCAAGTGATGAGATTTTCAATAATGCCAATACCAATATCAGTAGGCAAGGAATCAAGCAAGGAATTCCAGAAGTAGTGACATGCCATTCAAGCATTTCAGAAAATTGAGAATAGCATCAGGATTTTGTGATGGCAAAATTATTTCATGGAGTTCAAGAAGACATTGCATCAGTATGAATCACAGTCTGAAGCATCATTCATTAGTCAAGCTGTCAATTTTTAGATTCTTCTGTTATATGATCTCCTATGATGTAGCCCTTATTTTCTGCTTGGTTTAAGTATAATAAAATTAAAGTTTATCAATGAAACTCTTTGAAACATTTTGCACTCAGACATAATAGAAATAAACCAAGGCTACATGATTAAATCTTGTTTAACCTCCCTTAGCCCTACTCATTCAAAATCAATAACTCCCTTAGGAGTAACTAAAGACTCGTATTGAGATTAAACATATTTGACATTTCTGATTTAGTCCTTAGGGTTACATCATTTTTTTCTGACCTTTTGGTCAAAATTTCAGATTTTTCCTTTTTGGCTCATAATTTTTAAGAACATTCAAGTGTCGGCCATACCTTTTGACATAAGGATGCACATTGTTTAGACGTCAGCACCCCTAGTTACTCAGTGAGACTAACTATCCTGCTTCATTTTGAGTAGAGATAGCAGAGGTACCTCATGATAGAGTTCACTTCATTTCTTTGATGAAGGACCTAGTTCACTGCAGATAACTTTTAAGCATGTCTGGTATCAATAGGAGGAGAATCCTTATGAGAGAGTGTGAGCTCAGATCTTAGAGAGGCTCCCCCTCAGAGAAAGCTGGATTTTGACGACAGATTTCCAGAGTTAAAGATGAGGAAAAACTGTGATCAAGGATTTTTCAAAGGGCACCTCTTTTCAGCAAATGCAGAGTCCGAAATCTGAAGAATAGAAGCCCATCACTTAATCTCAGATCCATGAGAGCAAGGAGTGAGGAATGATGAGAGTGTGCAAGAGAGACAAGGTTGTTCAGAAATTTTAAGGTAGACAGGGGAAGTTGACTCATGATGGTCTTTAAGTCGGCTTCAGCTCAAAATAGAAGGAAGCGTTTTCAGAGAACTACTGGGAAGTCGACCTATGAAGTCCTCATATCGACCTGAGCTCTTCTAGAAATGCATCTTAACTCAAATTGATTCTAAATGGATGTATGGACTTTTTCAATTTTCTCTCATAAATGACATGCATTCAAATGATGCCAGATTGGCACTAACTCCCCCTAACAAATGCAAATTGTGCATGAAAAAAATGCAAATCAAGGCATGAGACACTTACACCCCTTAGATGAAGGTGCTATGCATTCCAAGCAGATTCTTTAAGCTATGCATGTGCATGCAAGGAGACACATATGTAGTGAACATGGATCAAATGCATTTGTACAATACCAGAGAGTGCATGCATTTCAAATGAACTTAAGGATTTGGACACAATGTAGACATGCAACTTGTTCACGTATGAGCAGGTGGATGCATGTAGTGACCCTTCCCATCTCAAGTAAGTCATGCATGTGGGGAAAATAGATTACCATGAACTGCTTACTCCCCCTTACTAAATGCACTGAATGTGTAAACTAGACATGAAAGTCATCCAAGAGAGTATGCTGAACAGGATCTCATCAAGGATGTGCATTCTTAAAGTGCAGGATTGACTCATGGTACCGGGCGGAGCACTTAGGTCCGAAGACCTCCTCAAACATAGTGTGGGTTTCCAGATAGACATAATCTGCCCTTCTCCCAACACCATTTAATATATACCATAAGGTCATGCATGAAAATGCATCGTGAGTTCAATGCAAATGAGTATAAGTATGCATGTAAACACATGCAGCACAAGACATGCAATGAGCTTTCCTGCAGCATATTTGAAGTGAGTTCAATTGTTTAGTATGATGTATGCATACATTAAAACATATGCAGCAAACTTCAAAATCCTACAATAAAACCAGTTAAGAAGAGTAAACATGAATTCTTATTAATAAAAACATGAAGGGCAGCTTTAACAAGGAAGAAAATTAGAATAGACCGACCAGCAAGGATCATGAACATAGAGATTGGGGTTATACCAAACCAAGGTGCCTTGCTTATTTAATGAACCCCCTTTATTTCCTTGCTCCAAGGCACACATAGAAGAACAAGTTCTCATTTTTTATTTAAAGGTACCCAATATCTCTTGGGTCTTGAAAAGTTAGTAACACCTTTCACATGTGCTGTCCGTGAATTCAAGGCATGCTGTAGCAATCATTCATAACATGCCCTACCTTTTCACAGTAATGACAATGAATAGAGACATTCAAATTTTTCTTCAGAGAGTATGCATGAGGTATCCCTAGGAAGATAGAATTTCCCATTTCTATCATGGACATGGTGAATTCCTCTCAAGTGCCAACAGTACTTGACTATATGGCCAGTCCTTCTACAATAATAACAGAAGTGAGGCTTTCTATTTGCAACCAGTCCTTGCCTCTTTAGAGCAGTGAATTTTCTGCTATCCCTGAATTTATCACTCTTCAAAACACGACAATTATGCATTACATGACCAGATCTACCATAGTAAAAGTATTTAATTGCCATTTTCTGGATAGCATGATTGTCAACATGAATGTTTCTATCATGCAAATGAGGATTTTGAAATGAACTTCTTTTATTTGAAAGCTTTCTGAAATTTTTGAAACCATTTGTTCTTTTGCATGCATTCAGATCATCGGATTTCTTGATACGACATTCTTGCTTCATATGGCCAACTTTACCACGGTAATGACAAGACATTTTTTTTGATTGTGCATGTGTTTGTGAATTGGAATTATGTACAACATGCACATGGGTACCAGCAACACCAATTTGTGATTTCTTGTTCACAAATTTCTATTTATCAGATCTGATTTTAAGAGTTTTCTGTTGTAAAACAGGAGGAATTTTCTTAGATGTGCCAGGAACATCAGAAGCATGAACAAATGAGATTTGCAATTTATGTTCAAATGATTTCTTATTTTTTTTGGTAAGTAAAAAGATGGTATTTGTATTAAAAGAAAAGAGAACTATACATCAGAAGTCTGCCATGCAGATCTAGAATGCTGAGGACCACACAGGTTGTGGACTCAAAGCTTATTGTGAGAATATAATAAATCTTCTAAAAATGCTATTTTCCTTTGTAGTTAGCCTCTTTTGCCCTTGCATTTCCATACAGCTTCTTGCATCTTCAAGTATTTGGATGAGGATACTTGCTTTGGAGCTAGGGGAATCATCAAAGATTCTCACACATCTCTCCTTCCAGATTTTCCATATGGTTATTTGAAACAATAATCTAGCAAACTTGACAAGCTGATCTACTTTCTGAAATTGGGCCTCCAGCTACTGTAATTCATGGTGCAGTCCAATCCTCGGCTGTCTATGGAGGTCAAATCTTTCTAGAATTTGTTTCCAGACCCATTTGCTAAAAGAACATTCAAAGAACAGATAGTCTAGATCATCTCTATCCTACTTACATAGTGAACACATGCTTGGGAGGTAAAATCCTTTCTTCTACAGGTTGTCTGCTGTGGCTAGTTTATTAAGGACAGCTTGCCAGGTGCAGTGTGAGGCAGTTTTTGAAGTTGGATTTATCCAGACCCAATCATGATGAGAAAAAACCTGCCCTTTTTGCCTAATCTCTTGCCAGATGGAGCTAACCTGCTTAATTTGTTCATTGTTCTTCCACATGATGACATCTGACCCTGCATTCTGAATTCGGACTTGCTTGACAAGGTCCCATAGTTCAGCCATTTCCATGGAAAGTGTAGTAGGAAGATCCCACTGTCCTTCAGAGATAAACAGTCCCACATTTGAACTCTTGTCCAGTTCCAAATCCTCCCTGATTTGGTCTCCATACAATTGATAAATACTATTTCCATTCAGCCACGGGTCATACCACAGATTAGTATCCTGCCCATTTGACATTGAGTATTTAATGTGGCTGCGGATCCAATTCCTAGTCAGCAGAATTCCCTTCCAAGCAGAAGAGTGGTAAGATTTGATTCTGAAATCCCAAATATTCTTGTGTGCTAAATACTTCTGTTTAACCCAAGAATACCATAGGGACTATTTTTTCTGCAGGATATCCCATAGCAACTTACACATACAAGCTTGATTCCATTCCTTCAAGTTTTTGATTCCTAGTCCTCCTTTAGTCTTTGGTTTGCAGATATGTCTTCAAGAGATCATATGGATATCTGAATTGGAAGAATGTCCATGCCAATAGAAATTGCGCAGAAGCCTATCAATTGCATCAATTAATCCAGCTGGAAGCATGAACGCTGCTGCCCAATAAGTTGAATAAGAAGATAGAACTGATCTAATAAGTTCCAGTCTTCCTAATCTTGAGATTAGTCTATTTTTCCATGCATCAATTCTTCTCTTAATTTTTTCAATAATAAGAAAGCAATTTTCCTTGTTAACTGCTTTAGAAAGAAGAGGGAGTCCAAGATATGGAACAGAAAGCTCACCAGTAGTGACTCCAAGCTGACTAATAACATTAGTTTGATTCTGGACACTGCCTCCTATATAAGCTTTGCTTTTCTCAGAATTTAGGGAGAGTCCTGACATGCTAGCAAAATTCTTAAGCAATGGCCCCACATGAGTAAGAGTTTGTGGATCATCATTCAAGAATAAAATCAGAGCATCTGCAAATGTTCTGTGAGAAACTTTCAGATTACCTGCAGATGGACATCTGATATTTCCTCTTAGAACTTCACCTTCCATCAAGGATGTAAATCCTTCCATAATTATTGTGAACAGATAAGGAGATAAAGGATCTCTTGTCTAATCCCATTTCGACTGGTGAAGAATCCCTGAGGTGTACCATTAACAAGAACAGAGAATGCAAGAGTGTCTAAGCAGTTAGAAATCCAATGAATGCATGTGAGAGGAAATCCCATTTGTTCTATCAAGTAGTATAGATAGTTTCTATTAACTGAATCAAAGGCTTTCTTAAGGTCAGCCTTCATACAAATGAATTTCCCTTTTGTTTTTGAGTGCAGATTCCTGATTATATCATTTGCCAACAGTACATTGTGGTGGATGCTTCTCCCTTTGATGAAAGCAGATTGGTTTTCACTGATAATCTTGGGAAGAACCAACTGGATTCTATTTGCAAGAACCTTCGAAACGATTTTATAGATGAAGTTGCAAAGTGATATAGGTCTGTATTGTTCAAAGGAGTCAGCTCCTTCCTACTTGGGTATAAGAGATATAAAAGTACAATTTAGCTGATTAAGAATCCTTCTGGTTATAAAAAAATGCTTAACTGCCTTCAGGACATCCTCTCCAATTATGGACCAAGAGGCTTGATAAAACTCAGCTGGGAAACCATCTAGGCCTGGATTCTTATTCTTGGTAGCTTGGAAAACTGACTTCTTGATCTCCTCATCAGAAACTGGAGAGCTGAGGAAGTTTGCTTCAGATTCATTCAGCTTCTATCTAGAAAAAATTGCCAATTTCCTGTAGAGTTGGGTTGGTTCAGAAGATTAAAGTAAAAGTTAATTGCATGTCTGCCAACCTTATCCATGTCATAGGTTGAACTCCCATCTTGGAGCCTACATTTTTTAATGCAGTTGTTGGCCCTTATACATCTGATTGCAGCATAAAAGAATTTGGTGTTTGAGTTGCCCAGTGCCAACCATTGCTGTCTGGAGATCTGTCTAGCATAAGATTCTTCATCCTGCATTACTTTGAAGTAAGTATCCTTGCATTCTTTTTCCTTATCAATTAGGTTGCAATTCATCGGATCCTGCTGCAATTTTTGCTAAGCTATTTCCAGATCTCTGCTGGCTTTCTTCAGGTTATCTTGCACATTTCCAAAGCAGCTTGAACTCCATTCCCTTAGAGCTTGTTTCAGCCTTCGAAGCTTCTCCCAAAGTATGAATTATGGTGTCCCAGTTACTTATTCATCCCAAACATTCTGAACCACAGTGCTAAATTGTGGTTGTTGAATCCACATATTGAAAAATTTGAAAGGCTTTTTCCCACTCTTGATTTCCTTTTCAGAAAAAATTCTTAGTTGTGAGTGGTCCGAAAAGAGTTCAATTGAGTATTCTACATGAGAATCCTGGAATCTAATTAGCCAAGAGTCATTGATAAGGCATCTATCCAGTCTGGCCACAATCCTGCTTGGAGGTAGAGAACAGTTGCTCCATGAGAAAGTATTCCCAATAGTTTTGATATCCAACAGCTTAGCAGAAGTGATCATGCTGTTAAAATCCTCTAGAATAGCTGATGGGACAGGGTTACCTCCTATTTTTTCAGAAGGATAACGAATGGTATTAAAGTCACCTAGAACCATCCAGGGATAATAATTGGCAGTGGCTGACAGATGAATTAAATCCTTCCAAAGCATTTTTCTATCAGATACAAGATTTGAGGCATAGACTGCAGTGAGGTAGAAAGTTGAAGCTGTTGCTCTATCAGTAACACTAATATGAATGAACTGATCAGACTCATTGATCATCAGAATATGAAATTTTGTCAGATCACTGAGTATCCAAATTCATCCTCTAGAATCTTGTGTATGGATAAAACTGGCTTCAGGCCATATGCTCTACTTGAAAATGGCAGCATTCTTCGGCTTTACTTTAGTCTCAACAAGAACATCTATATCACATTGAGACTGATGAAGGATAAATTTTAACTGTGCTCTTCTCCCTGATTTATTAATTCCTCTAACGTTCCAACTAACAATCTTCATCAAAATAATAATTAAAGAGAAGAGTGAGGTTAAGAGTGAAGATGAGGAGAGCGCCTCGGCTTAATACCTATCTTATTTTTACCCTTCGCAAAATAAAGAGTCCATTCTGAATTATCTTGTTCACTGGTCTATACCCAAGCCCTTCTTTTTAAAAATTAACTTTAACTCCTAACAGCCTATCAAAATTTTCTTTGCCATCTACAAATCTAGACAGTGAGCTTTTCAAATCATGGATTTCATTTTCAAGAGATACAATGTGAAGTTCATAACTAGCAATCTCCTGTTCACTGCAGACAATACATTCATTCAACACTTAATTTACAGTTATATAACGATCAATTTCCTGTTCCAATTTTTTTCACTTTTTCACATTCATCATCATATAAATATTTTCCCTTTTCAAAAGTGAGCGATTTTTCAGACATGACAGTATTCAAGTGTTTCACTTTTTCATTTTCTTCTTTTAAGTTCTCAATCAGTTCTCCTTCTGCATGTTCCAGTTCTATTTTCTTTTCTAGCATATCTTTATTTTCTTCTCTCAATGAAGCAATTAGGTCTTTCTGCAATTCAAGGTCAGAGAGGAGACCTTCATTCAGTTCTTTCACAAATGAACACTCATTACAAACAGAGTTATCAGAACATGTGTTTTCAGCTTCTTTTCTTAGCTTCCTGTTTTGAGTTTCAGATTTATCAAGATTTTTCTGAAGTTCTGTGTTAACTACCACAACTACATCAAGTTTTTTAGATTTCAAATTGGTTTTCTCCTCAAGATTTTTAAGTTTCTTTTCAACTTTTTAAATTTGATTTCTAAGATCTTCATTTTCAGATTTCAAGGCTTTCAAGCCTTCATTGTCATAATCAATGTGAGCTGAATTATTTGACTTCTTTTTCAAGGATTTATTATGTTTTTGTTATCTTTCATACCTCTCAAGCAATTCAGCATAATCATCTTGCCAATCTACTATGGAGAAGTTCACAAACATAGAGCTTACCTCTTCATCATTACTTCCTCCGTGGCTTTACATGCTGTCACCCATGAGGCACTTGTGTTGCTCCTCCTTCTTAAGGATAACAACTAGTTTGTCCCAGATTTCCTTCGCAGACCAGGAGGAGGACACAAATGGAAAGATGGTATGATCAATAGTATCTGAAGAGGGGCGATCTCGCACTACTCTTGAGCGGGGAAGAGGATAACCATGCAGGCTTGAACTATGAATTGCAAGAGGGGAAACAGGTCAGGGGTGCCCAGGGATGGATCCCCGAGGAAAACCCTCTGATGCTTAAGTCAGCAAGTGTAGTAGAGCACAAGTGCAAAGGGAGGAGTTAGGAGGAAGATGGGAGCGCGAGATCCCTCTCCACCGAAAGGTGAAGTGGTTCCTCCTCAGGGTTTTTTTGGCTTACCTCGCTCAATAGGGCTCTTTCGGCTTAAATAATGGCTCGGTGAGTGCATGATCCTTGTAAGCTGAGGAGATTCCGGGGGGGGCGGTTACGTCCAACTTGTGGGCTCTTTATAGCATACTGAAGAGGGGCGATCTCGCGCTGCTCCTGAGCGGGGAGGAAGATGACCACATACCCTTGAAGTATAAACTGTAAGAAGGGAAACCAGTCAGAGGTGCCTAGGGATAGATCCCCAGGGGAGACCCTCCGATGCCTAAGTTAGCACAGGTAGTAGAGCACATATGCGAAGAGGAGAATTAGGAGGAAAGTGGGAGCACGAGATTCCTCTCCACCAAAAGGTGAAGTGGTTCCTGCTCAGGCTTACTTGGGTGTGGTTAAGCTTTACTTAAGCTCTCTCGTCGCAGTCGGGCATGTCCTATTTAAATAGTAGCCGATTGTGCGAATTAATCCCTATAAACGGAGGGGTTCCAGGGGAGGTTATGTCCTTCATGCGGGCTCCTTACGGCGCACGGACTCTTGGTTTCCCTTGTCCCCTTGAGCTGCCTGCCATTAAAGGATTCGCAACGACTGAATCATTAAGCTTCCATCAGTGAGCCCGAGCAAATGGCACTTGTTCAGGAGTGGTCTCCCGAGGGATAAGTGCTGGGTCGGGACAAGGAATAGGGGGCTCCAAGGGAGCTTCCCTGATCGACTGATGCTCGGACTTCCCAACCCGAAGGCCGCCTAGGAAGCGCTTGTACCGAGTGAGTTTTTGGGCTTCATAATAAGTGGGCCCGAGGGCTGCCACTTAGAGGAGTTGAGCCTTGTTCGGTCCGGTTTGGACCTCGTTTGGCCTCTCCGTACGGGCGGTGAGATTTCCCCTCTCCACTTGTCCCCCTCCTACTCCCGAGCCAAGATTAGGCTCGGACGAGTAGCAATTGGGCTGGACTGTCTGTGGCACTAGTTAGGTAAAGATATCTCTTTGGTAGGGGTCGCGTGATGTAGCTCACCTTGAAAATACGCCCGTTATGATGAGTAAGAGAAGGCCCCTCTTGGGGAGATCGGATGCCGCGCCGCCTCCCGTCAGGGTTTTTAGGCATTGCGCGTTTTGCGTCCCTTTATCTCTGAGGTTTTAGGGTTTTGCCTCTCTTGGTAGCTATATTTATGGGGGGCTCCCGCGCTGTGAGAGTAGTTTTGGAAGGGTGGAGAATCATCGTAGCCGTCACAGCTAGGAGAGCTTTCTAAGGCGGCAATTCGTAAGCTCCCTTTCTTCTCCAAAGTTCTCTGGCTTAGAGCTTTCCCATTCTTCTTCTCTCTGTCTCATGGCGGACCATCATTCTGAGGCTGAGGGGCGACAGAGAGAACGGACCCCCAGAGTTTTCTTGACGCCGTCGGAGCCGTCCTGCAGCGAGCTGGGGGAGGCAGAGGTGAAGCGGCTGGAGAGTCGCCACGGGTTGCCTTGGCGGTTCTAATTCCTGGCGCCTAAGCCTCATGAGTCTAGCCTGTCCACCCATTCTGGCCTCTTTTGTTCCTTTCTTCTGGCATGGAAGTGTGGCTTTCGTTTGCCCCTTCTTCCTTTTGTCACCGAGTTGCTTCGGTTCTACCGGTTGGCTCTTGTCCAGCTGGTCTACAACTCTTACACTTTCCTCTTCTCCTTCATTGTCCTTTGCGGCTAGTGTGGGGTGCGCGCCTCACAGGATCTTTTCCATTACTTCTTTGAGTTGAAGGAGCATGCTCATGCGGGGCGAGGCTTCTTCTATATTCAGGCGAGGCGGGGGAGGAGCTGTGTGTCCCTCTCTGGGAAGGACTCTTCTCACAAAGGGTAGAAGACCCAATATTTATGGGTGGGCCGATTGGCGGTTGGCGTAGCCTGGAATTTCTCGACGGCGCCCAATTTCCACCCGAACGTTCCTCTGAAGCAGACTGTGTTCTCTCCGGAGGTGGAAGAGGAGGCTGCTATCCTTCAGCAGAATCACCGGGAGACTGTTGATTTGGTGACTTCTTCCAACATTGAGGGCTACCTTGCTTGAGTGTTGTTGCCGACAGGTAAGGGGTTCAGGAACTTGGCCTTCCTTCTTGCAAAGTTGGGGTCTTCCTGCTCTTAATCTGCTTTCTGTGGTTCAGACACGAGGCGAGCAGTTGAGGAGGAGGCACCTCCGTCTGAATTGGAGGTCATCGTCTTAGATGAGACGCCAGCTCTGGATGGCCTTCAAGTTTTGGAGGGTTCGTCCCGTGCCCAGGATAAGGGCAAGCGGGTGGCTCAGGACGACGCCTCCGAGTGCCCGGGGATCAAGCGCAAGGATCTTGTGGCCAAGCTGCTATGGTCTTCGATGCAGGCTCAGTCTGCTGAGAAGAAACGGGCGAGGAAGGAGGAGGTCGTCTGTGTGTCCAGAGGAGATTCCCTATTGTTGTGTATGTGATTTTGATGATTACAAAATGAGTGAATGTTTGGCCTTGTGCGTGAATGGGATGATTACAAAATGAGTGAATGCTTGGCCTTGGGCATGAATGGTTATTCATGTCCTTGCTGCTTGACTTATCCTCTAGCCATGTATATGTACTTTAGTAATGATTGAGATGCAAATATCATTGCTTGCCCCCAAGGGAATGATGTGTGGTTTGAGAGTTTGGATGATGTGGCTCCTTACTCTTTGAATTCCAAATCTATACTATCATGCTATGGTGAATGATATTTGGAATTTCATGACTATGTGTATGAATGACTCAACCAATCAACAAGAAATGTGAACTCAGATAAAACAATGAGGTAAGCGTTGCTCTGAACTGAATTTGGAACTCATATGAGGATCTTAAGATGAAAATGTTATCAAAGCATTTATGTGTCTCATGCAAGTGCTTTCATGTTCATACTTCATGTCATTTGGGTCTCGGCCTCAAAACAAACTTCATATGTTAATGCATGACCCATATACATTGATCTTGATCTGACATCTTGCTTTATCATATTTTTCAGGATGAAAAATCATGGTGAATTTTCATGGGATTATGGTAATATTTAATCAATTGTTTCCCATTGATTTAATGGTGTTTTTAGTGGTTTTTCAGGCCCAAACAAGATTGGGTCGACCCATGGGGTCGACCCTCTCAGGTTCTGTTCAAAACTGAACCATTTTTGTGAAGCTGCCTGAAAGGGTCGACCCCTTGAATTCTGGAAACCCGAGGGTCGACCCCTGGGGTCGACCCCTATAAAACAGAACACAAAATCAGTTCTGTTTGGCTTCTGTGTGCCCGAGGGTCGACCCCTTCAGTTCCGACCTCCAGCCGCCTTTTTTGACCACCGTTTTCTTGCTCCAAAAGTCTTCCAATCCGAGTCCAACTTCTCCTAATCACTCCATAACTTGTGGGTCTTGTCCAAGGGCTGTCACATGACCATCCCAAACACTTATATACTTCTCTTTGGGTCACAAACCCCAAGGAGAGAGGTGAGATCCGATTTTTGGGTGTTTTGCTAACCCTTGTGTATGCAGGTTCGGAGTTGAAGCTCCCAAGCCCTCTTCCACCTTGTTTTGAGCTTATATGTGAAGGGAAGAACGTGGATTCAAGTCTCTAATCGATCCTCTACTAGAATCAACGTGGAGAATCAAGATACAAGCATCATCCATGCAAGAATCGATCATCTTTCTTCAAGAACGGTTCCTCATCTTGCAGAAGCTTTTCATCGAAAATCTGAGGGAGTTGTCTTGATCTTTCACTGCTGTGTTTTTGTTTGAGATTGCTCAAGGTCTTGAATGATTATCTATGAGGTGCAATATATATATATATATATACATGTTCATTTGTTCATCCATTGATTGCTATCTTATTAGTACTGCGTTTTCATCCTAAGCAACAAAGATGAACTAATGCCTTCCTTTCTCTTGCAAAAAAAGAAGGAGGAGTGGTACCACAAGGATGAGAGTAGAGGGGTTCATGAGGCTAATCAATTTTCTGATGTAAATAGGCTTGATTTGGAGCTTATCATTTCTATCTGTTCTTTCAGGTGAAGAAGAAATTAGAAGAAGGTAAAGACGTGCATCTCGAGGAGACGAAGAAGATGATGTCTAAATCATAATCATTCGTCAACAAGCAATGAGAATCAGTTTGTGCTGAGGAAGGGGGAGCCTTATACTTGATGCATACTTCTAGTTTTCATCTATAGAATTCGTTGGGAGGTCATAGCATATATATGTTTTGATTCATATACATTTGAGATAATACCTTGTGTGGGTGTTCGGAGAAGGGGATCTCCCAGTGTGTGTGTTGTTATATGTGTGCTGATTGTGCGGAGTATAACCGTGTGTGTTTTGTTGTTGGGAGTTTTCTCCCGTATGGTTGAGTAGGCATTGTCATACGTGTGTGTGTAGACGGAGTTGTGACTCCGTGTGAGGAATTTGTTCGGGGTGTGTTCCCCAGCATGTGTGTGTGTGTGTGCTGCTGTGGTAGCAGGTTGAGGCAAGGCCTCGTGTGTGTGGTTTGCTGCGAAAGCAGCGTGTGTGTGTTGGGGTTCGTCCCCGTGTTGCTACATTTTGTAGCGTGTAGTGAAGCCTCATCGGTTTGGTGAGGGGTGGACGTAGGGAGCCCGTCGTGGTCCCGAACCACCTTAAAAAGCCCCGTGTCTTGTGGTTTGATTATTGTGATTGTGTGTTCTCTATCCTATCTGTTTGTGCAATCGTGTGAGCTCGGTGAGATTGAGTGAATCTAGTTTAAACCTGTTTAGATTAAATTACTCAATCTTGTATATTCCGCTGTGTGCTAGTTGAGTTTTTAATTGGACATAGTTTTTAGTAGAAGGATCTATTCACCCCCCCTTCTAGATCCGTGTTCTTGCACTACGGGACCCAACAATTGGTATCAGAGCGAGGCTCTGTTGTCCCTAGATCTTGCGATCTACAGAGTGATCCTAATGCATTCTACAATCATGAATTTTTCTGAACATATCCCAATGAATTGTCCGCCAATCTTCACTGGTTCAGATTTTGATTCATGGCTAGGTAAACTGTGTGTGGTGATCAATTCTACTAGTCCTAGTCTTTGGAAATTGATTTATCATGGTCCACACACATTACCTCTAGATGAGACCAAGTGGTCTAATCAGGATAAAATGATGCACCATGACAATGTTACTGCTTTGAGTTTATTAAAAGCTTATGTAAGTACTAACATGTATCCATTTGTGTCTTCTTGTAGGACGGCAAAGGAACTTATGGACCGGTTGATCAAAGCTCAAGAAAAGGAAAGTCAAAAATGTCTCATGGCCGATGATGCTGATCAACAAAGTGATGAAAATGTAGAAGAGGTAAATTCTGATTCTGAAGAATTTACTCTTGATGATCTTATTGAAGCTTATGATGAGTTGGAAAAATAATATAAGAAAGTCAAGTCAGAAAACAGAAATTTGAAAAAGAAATTTGAAAACTTGGTCCATGAAAATAGTTCTTGTGATAAATGTTCTGAGCTTGTTAACTTCAATGAACTTTTAGAGCATGATGTTGAATGTCACAAAGAAACCATTGCTTGTTTGAGAAATGAAAATGTTGCCCTCAAGAACATAATTGATCAATTGGAGAAAACTGAAAAAGATCTAAGAAACAAAATGGAATCAAACTCAATTGATCAGGATATTTACAATGAATTGATTATGAATGATAAACTTGCAAATGAAAATGAAGAACTCAAAAAGGAGAACAGTGCGATGCTAATTCAAATCTCCCTGCTTGAAAGTAGATTGAAAAATCTTGAAAATCTTGAAAGGGGGAAATCTGTGATAGTTGATTAATCTGATAAGGTGCATGTGCTTGAATAAGAAATAGCTAACTATGAATTGTACATTGCATCCCTTGAATCTGAAATTGGTGACTTGAATGCATCCTTGTCTATGTTTGTGAATGGGGAAGAGAATCTGAACAAGATATTGGGGACTAATCAGGTGGTAGAAGATATGCTCAGGGCTTGTGTCATTGATTTTGGAGGAAGTTGGCATGATCACTTGCCTCTGGTAGAATTTACATATAACAACAGTTATCAAGCAAGCATACAAATGGCACCTTTTGAAGCTCTATATAGGAAAAGTTGTCGATTACCAATATGTTGGAATAAAATAGGGGAAAGGCAATTTCTAGGCCCCGACCTTATCAAAGATTCTACAGAGAAAATAAAGCTTATCCAGGAATGAATGAAAATGGCACAAGATAGGCAAAAGTCTTCTGCGGACAATCGAAGACGTGACTTGGAGTTTCAGGTAGGAGATCATGTGTATTTGAAGGTTTCTCCAGGTCGTGGTATTCGAAGATTTGGCATCAAAGGAAAGCTAACTCCAAGGTTCATTGGCCCATTTGAAATTCTTGAAAGGGTCGGTGAAGTGTCTTATAGATTGGCCTTACCTCCACAGTTAGCAGGAGTTCATGACGTATTTCACGTCTCTATGCTGAAAAGGTACGTATATGATCCAGACCACATTATCACTTATGACAATATAGAGATTCAAAAAGACTTGACATACGAGCAAACACCGATCAAAATTCTGGATCGGGAAGTGCGTCAATTAAGAAATAAAGTTATTCTCATGGTCAAGATCCAATGGAAGAAAACATGACCATATGAAGCAACATGGGAAATCGAAACGGTTATGCAGAAAAGATTCCCAGAATTCTTTAACTGTAAGTAGACTCTCCACAATCCATGAATTGAATTTGGGGACCAAATTATTTTAAGTGGGGGAGGGTGTAGTGCCCCAGAATTTATTTGATAATTTTATGGCATTATTAGCAATTAAAGAGACTAATTTGAAGTTATAAATCAACATAAGGCCAAATGGTGTTCATCAATTAACCCAAATCACTTAATTAAAGTCTAAAGGATTTTTAAACCAGGCCCATTAAGTTGGCCCATATTCTAGAAGGTATTTAAGCCTATTCTTAGATTTTTAAAGATAAACATCACTTAATAAGATAAGTTAATGGATAATTATCAAAAGAGTTTTAATTTATTTGAACTCTGTCCACGATGAATATAACGGTCTACAGCCCGACCGTCACATACTTGTAACGCGTGGGAGATAGACCGTTACACTATGTGTACTCCGTGAGTTGAAGAGTTTGAGGCATGTTGAACTCTGGAAACAAGATATGTAACGGTCTATCGTGAGACCGTCACATATCTCTAACGCACGGGATGATGACCGTTACATACTGTTAGTTCCGTAAAAGAAAGAACAAGTAGAAAGATCAGAATTTGATGATCTTATTCACTAAGGATCGACTTGGGAAGGCTTGTAATATTGCTAAAGACTCTTAGAGATTAGGATTTGATGAAATAAGGACTCTAAACTCGATCTAATCCTCAAACCCTAGTCTAAACTCTATAAATAGGGCATAGTTCTGAACTGTGCGACCCTTACTTTTTAGGCGTAAGGATGCAAGGTAAGGAGTCATTATCTCAGGTAAGTTCTTTAGAATAATTTGTTCACAATACTTTAGACTAACTCCCCTCCGAATTTCACATCATTAGGTCAAGAGGTCGTGGAGTTAGAGCCAAAGGAAGATGCTGGAAAAGTCACAAGAGAAGGAGGAGATCTAGGGCAAGGTTCTCTACCAAATTCAGGAACTACAGTCTAAGTAAGAGATAGGTTATGTCATGAACGGCAAAAATAACTTGATAGGACTAAGAGCCTCTGTTTTGATTGGATTTCATGCATGCTAGATCATCAATTTCATGTTTTATTGGTTCTGTGCATATCATGCTTCCCTTAGCCCTAACTAAAGATTAAAGACTTGACTATCCATCTATTCATCAATACCCATGCATATAGACAACCTTTACTTTGTTAACATATCTAGAAACTCATGATGTTTTGATAAAAGACATGATGTGAGTTGATCTCTTAGCTTCTATAGTTGTTTCCTATTAGCAGAGACTGTAACGCATCACAGAAGGACAGTCACTTCCATGTAACGGCCCCACGACAGACCGTTATACTCCCTGATTGGGTTTGGGTTTCACGGTTGATTATAACGCGCTTGGACAGACGCGTTACATTCAT
This sequence comes from Amorphophallus konjac, assembly GCA_022559845.1. NCBI lineage: Eukaryota > Viridiplantae > Streptophyta > Magnoliopsida > Alismatales > Araceae > Amorphophallus > Amorphophallus konjac. Next base: position 254,714,301 of record CM040121.1, read on the forward strand.
GTAACGGCTGGGTCCTGACCGTCACAATCACAATGACGCCTCATCTCCAGACCGTTATACTCTGTGTTCTGTCAACCCCAAGATAGAATATAACTATAACATGCCAATATTATTATTGTTAAAGCCAAGTTACCTAAGTTTTAACCTAATCATGTGATTTTAAGGTTATTTGATCATTCATGATAGGTATTGCATGTTTCGTGGTCTCACTTTTATTGAGTTATGTTAATTTTTGAATCCAAATTATATAGTTTTGTATTATAAAGAATGACTTTTAACATTGTATTGACGGAGTTTTCATCATGATTTCACATTGATTATACATATCTCTCTCTGTCAATAGAGTCAATTCCATAAGCACATTGCACATATTCCGGTATGTTGTCATTAGTTCACACTTTACACTATAGGAACACAATCTTGGACATGAGGACCTCTCTATTGGATATTCCTTCCAATGGACTAGGAAATCATTGTTTCAAGGCCTCCGTAATTCTCTGCGAGTCTGGGATTCCCACTAGGACGCCGAGTTGGTTGTACCATTAAAGCCCAATAAATAGAATGCACTATCATGGTTTCTGATTCTTGAAATGTAACGGCCTTGAACTGGACCGTCAGGCTCACGTAACGGCCCAGTGCCAGACCGTCACATTCCTCTGAGTCTATTTTATCTTTCTAGACTCTGATCATTTTAACGGCCCATTAGTGGCGCGTTACATAGTGTAACGGTCCAGTTAATGACCGTTACATAGCTTGTTTATGTTAACCCAAGGTTTGACCAAGGGTTGGTATTCCAATGATTCTAGACAAACCTTGATGATCTAGAACTTGTCATATTGCTTAAATTGATCTAAATGAAATGGAAGTTAAGGAAAATACCGTTATGATGTCGATTTATTTCTATGAGCATGACATTGTTTAAAGTCTATTTCTTGACTCCTACATTCTTATGTTGAAGCATTCATTCATTGATTTTAGTTATCATGGAATTATTGGAAGTGCTATATTCTTGGCCATACTTTACTGTTATACTGCGTGGAAGTAGCTTAATTTATAACTGAAGATGCGATCGAGCACTGATTGTGTTAAAGGGCTCTATGCTAGTCCCCTCGGCTGATTGCCGAAAACATACTATATTATAAACCATGGGGTATGATGCTACTGGCGTCGCATTGCGCTGGGAGTACTATTTCTATAAATAAGTGAAGATCCACGACACGACATGACATTCTTGCTTGATATTCCACATAAATTCACGAAGCACTTGCTCATAAGCATAAGATGCTAAAGTGAGGAATATGTGGCTTGCTAGTACATTCTCGATATATTCTTGTTCATGAAAGGCCAATATCATGTTCTTGTCCTATTCTTACTAGTTCATTCTTGTTCTCATTCCATCTTATATGATAGTCTTGTTACTTTGGTTTAATCGCATGATCATCGCATTGCATGATTTTACCTTATTTATTTAGAGCGAAAATGTTAATCACTTTAATAGTGCCTTCATGTTGATGCGAAGATACCTACTGGGCAAGTGTGCTCATTACCTATTTCCAATCTTTTTCAGGAAATGAAAGTGAGTCGGGTTCGGATTCGGATTATTCAAGTAGCGGATTCGAGAGCGATTAAAGATGAGCAAAGACTTAGGAAGTCTATAATGTCTAGATTGAGTCAATGTAATTTTGTTATTTCTTGAGTCTAGTAGAATGAAAATCAAATTAGTGATTGTATCTTTGAATATTGAGGACTATGATATGAAGTTGAAGTTGAATAAATCTTGTGCAATTGCATTTACTTGTGTGATTGTCTCGTGCTCTGATTGATTCTTGCTTGCAAGAGGCTTACCATGCCAACTGTTCACGCTCACCGAGCGAGTCTTCCGCTGTAATAAAGGCTCGGAGCGTGACAGTTAAGTTGGTATCAGAGCCTAAGTCTCAGGACTTAGGGAAAATAGTCATGTCATAGGATAAGTCCAAGGTTAAGGACCCCTACCTGTGAACTAAGTAAGAAATTCCGTACCCACGTGAGAATTGGGTAGAGCCCGGGATAAGATAATTAATTAGCTTTAAGATTTGGTTTCATGAGAAATAACGAGTGTTATTTTTCTCTCTCAGGTACCTTATTGTTTTTATCATGGCTCATCGCGTAGATTGGGACAGTATGCAACAAACTGTTGCCGGCCTCACCCAGGCACTGCAGACTATAGCACAAGGTGGTGCAGCGGCAAGGGTAGGAGATCTGCATCGCAACTTCCGGAGTCTAAATCCTCCGCATTTCTATGGATCTTCCAATCCCGATGAGGCAGAAAATTGGATCGACGAGATGAATAGGATATTCGATGTTATACAGTGTACTGATCAGGAGAAAGTCTGTCTAGCAACGTTTCAGTTAAATAAGGATGCCCGTACTTGGTGGAAATCGGTTCCGGCACCTCCGGCCGATGCGCCTCACACATGGGATGGTTTTCTCACTTTATTCCGTTCCAAATATTTCTCTGAGCATGTCAAGGAAATAAAGGCTATGGAGTTTACCTCCCTTCGTCAGGGGATGATGTCCGTAGCAGAGTATGAATTGCAGTTTTCAAGGCTAGCACTGTATGCACCACATTTGATTGGTACAGAACTATTAAAGGCAAACAGATTTATGGACGGGTTACGGCCCGGCTTCATTCAAGAACTGGGGACACAGAATATCCGCACTTATGCGAAGATGGTTCAAAGGGCATATTTATGCGAGAGGACCTTAGAGAAGGTCGAAAGGTTGAAAGGAAAGGGAGAAGAATCTAGCCGGCGCTCAGATCGGCATTATAAGAAAGAGAAGTTTAGCATCACGGAACCATACAAAAGCCGTGATAACAAGAAAAGATCAAGGAATGGGAACGGTGGAAGTTCTCAAAAGAATAGTAAAAAGGTTAAAGAAGAGAAGGAGCAAATCGCCTCGGCGTGCACCTTTTGCGAGAAATTCGGCCACTCGGCTGAAGAATGCTGGAAGCGCCTAGGTGCTTGTTTGCGCTGTGGAAGTAGGGAGCATCATGTGTCAGATTGCCCCCTTATGAAAGATCAATCAAATAACGGAGGACGTAGGAGGCAGGCTCGCCTCAATGCAGTTATAGATGAAGAAGAAGTGCCCAGGGATCAAAATGAAGGGCTCATGGAAGGTACTCTTCAAATTTGTTCTCGTCCTGCATTCGTGCTATTCGATACTGGTGCTTCTCATTCTTTTATCTCCATCACTTTTGCAAACACCTTACCAACTGCATCAGTTCCCCTACCTTCAGATCTTGCTATTACTACACCTTTAGGATCTGGAACTAAGCTTACCAAGTATTATCCCGATTGTGAGGTGGTAGTAGAAGGACACAATCTCCCCGTAAACTTAGTATGTTTTGATATGAAAGGTTATGATACCATTTTAGGGGTAGATTGGCTTGTAGACCATGATGCTTACATCAACTGCCGAAATAGAATTATATCTTTCCGAAAGCCCGGTCTTCCAAGATTTTCTTTTCTTGGCATCAAATACAAGAAGCATCCTACCATTATATCTTCTCTTCACGCCAGCAAACTTATCTCGAAAGGATGTGAAGTTTTTCTTGCTTCAGTCATTGTCACAGAATCTAAGAAAATTATCCTAGCAAACATTCCTATTGCAAATGAATTCCCTGACGTGTTCCCATCCGAGCTACCTAGTTTACCGCCCGAGAGGAAAGTAAACTTTACCATTGAACTCATTCGAGGTGCAGCACCTGTTTCTATAGCTCCTTATAGGACGTCTCCCACGGAACTTAAGGAACTAAAACTTCTAGACAAGGGTTTCATTAGACCTAGCACATCCCCTTGGGGTGCACCTGTTCTATTTGTCAAGAAGAATGATGGTTCTCTCAGATTATGCATCGATTACCGGTGACTGAATCAGCTTACAATGAAAAATAAATATCCATTGTCGCGTATTGATGAGCTCTTCGATCAGCTTTTGGGAGCTGAGTACTTTTCTAAGATTGACCTAAGATCAGGTTATCATCAGCTTAGAATCAAAGAAGAGGACATTTATAAATCGGCTTTTCGAAGTCGTTATGGCCACTATGAATTCGTGGTGATGCCGTTCGGTTTAACTAATACCCCAGCAGCATTTATGCAACTTATGAACAGTGTCTTCCAGCCATATTTAGACCAATTCATCGTTGTCTTCATCGATGATATCCTGATATACTCCAAGACAAAAGAAGAACATGAAGAACATCTAAGGATAGCTTTGCAAACACTTAGAGAACACAAGCTATATGCCAAACTCAATAAATGTGAATTCTAGCTCAAGGAAGTCTCATTCCTAGGCCACATCATTTCAAAAGAAGGCATTGCTGTGGATCCTTCTAAGGTAGAAGTTGTCAGAGATTGGAGCCGACCAACGACTGTATCTGAAGTCAGAAGCTTTTTGGGTCTAGCAGGTTATTATAGAAGATTCATAAAGGACTTCTCAAATATCGCGGTTCCTTTAACTAGACTTACTAGAAAAGAAAATCCTTTTATCTGGTCGAAGGACTGTGAAAAGAGTTTTCAAAGTCTTAAGAATCATCTTACAACAGCCCATGTTTTGTCGCTACCAATAGAGGGTGCTGGATTTGAAGTATATACGGATGCATCTGGAATTGGCTTAGGGTGTGTCCTTATGCAAGATGAAAAGGTGATTTGCTATTCTTCAAGACAATTGAAACGTCACAAAGAAAATTATCCTGTACATGATTTGGAATTAGCAGCAGTTATTTTCGCCTTGAAAATTTGGCATCATTATCTTTATGGAGAAAAGTTCACGATCTACACAGACCACAAGAGCTTGAAATATTTATTTTCTCAAAAAGTGCTTAATATGAGGCATAGAAGGTGGTTAGAACATCTCAAGGACTTTGATTTTGCTATTCAATATCATCCTGGCAATGCGAATGCTGTAGTAGATGCACTTAGCAGAAAACCAATTGGTATGTTATCAACTCTCATGATTAGTGTGACTAACCTTATTCCTCAATTTGCCTAGTTGAATTTAGAGGTTGATATTAAGGAAGAAGATTGCTTCATAGCTAATATCCGAGCTCAACCTACATTGATAGAGGATTTGGCCAAGTTACAAGAGGATGATCTAATTTTACTGGAAATTAAGGCCAATATTGAACAAAGACCGGATTTTTCTATTTCTAATGATGGAAGATTGCTATTCAAGGGTCGAATGTGTATACCGGATCATGAGGATACAAAGAAATTGATCTTAGAAGAAGCACATAAATCAAAGTACTCCATCCATCCAGGAGGTACCAAGATGTATCAAAATCTCAAAAGAAACTTCTGGTGGCCCAATATGAAGAGGGAAGTAGCTGATTTTGTATCTCGTTGTCTTACATGCCAACAAGTGAAGGCGGAACATTTCAGACCTGTAGGAAAATCACATCCCTTAAATATTCCCGAATGGAAATGGGAAAGTATAGGAATGGATTTCATTATGGAATTACCTAAGACAAGAGGTGGACATGATGGAATATGGGTAATCATAGATCGATTAACTAAATCTACACATTTCATATCAATAAAAAGTCGATGGTCTGTGGATATTCTAGCAGCATTATACATCAAAGAAATTGTTAAACTACATGGTATCCCTATCTCTATTATATCAGATAGAGATCCATGTTTTACATCACAATTCTGGAAAAGTTTACAACATTCACTGGGGACTAGATTGAATTTTAGCACAACTTTTCATCCACAAACTGATGGTCAGACAGAAAGGACTAATCAGGTGGTAGAAGATATGCTCAGGGCTTGTGTCATTGATTTTGGAGGAAGTTGACATGATCACTTGCCTCTGGTAGAATTTGCATATAACAACAGTTATCAAGCAAGCATACAAATGGCACCTTTTGAAGCTCTATATAGGAAAAGTTGTCGATCACCAATATGTTGGAATGAAATAGGGGAAAGGTAATTTCTAGGCCCCGACCTTATCAAAGATTCTACAGAGAAAATAAAGCTCATCCAGGAAAGAATGAAAATGGCACAAGATAGGCAAAAGTCCTATGCTGACAATCGAAGACGTGACTTGGAGTTTCAGGTAGGAGATCATGTGTATTTGAAGGTTTCTCCAGGTCGTGGTTGTTGATTTGTTTTTTAATTAGATTAGATTCCTATCCCGCCCCCTTTTTAAATACATACATGCATAAATATGTGAATCAAAGACAAGGGGGATGAAAGGATGGAAATACTAACCGTGATCGCCACCAAGGATTAACAATGCCGCAAGGATGAAGAAAGGAGTGCAACGGCGCCGTGTACCTTGGAACTTAAAGACTTGATCGCGCTCGAAACGGGGTGCGGGGAACTTGTGGATTCAAACCTCCTCTCCTTCCAGCCGGCTAGAGGAAGAGGGCCTCACATTGTATTCATGCTCTCCTGCAAAACAAAGATGAAACACAAAGGCAAAAACCCATTAGAACATGCATGTGTAGTATCAATCCCGCAGTGATAAAATAGGGGTAGAAATTGAGGGCAAACTCACCGGGGGAGGGTTTTTAACCCCTGTGGAAGGGTGGAAATAATAGGTGGGTGTGTTGTACATGCCTGAGATTTGAAATCACGAGATTTGATTGAGAGAGTAGAGAGAAATCAATGATGCAAAACGGAGAAAAATGCATGTGTAGCAGAAAGTGCAGGAAACTGTGATGATTTGTGATTTTGAGAGGAAGAGAACTAAGAGTGGAGATCATGAAATCAAGCCCAGAAGGATGAAATTGAAAGTTAATACTTCCCTCTTTAAGATGGGGTCGAAGGATTGAGTCGGCGGTGCAGCATGGCTTCGCCCCACGTCCGAAAAGAGCCCCCCGTCGCGACTGCGAACTAGGCAGTTTTTATAGAGTTTTGTAAGAAATCCTCATCTTCTTATCACGATTCTCGGAGATAGAGTCTAAGACAAATCGAGTTCTCTGGATCAAACTCGAGATAATACTAAGGACAAGAGATAGGAACAAACGGGGATCAATTCAGAGGAGGATTCTAGAAGATATGTCTTTTGGAAGGTAGCCCCGGAGCCTTATCTGCAGAGTTTGAGTTGAACTAGGAAACATAAATCCTGATCTTGCGACCCAGATCCCAAGAGATATTGCCAATAAAAATTTGATTCCTATGAACCAAATTCAAGATAATACCAAGGGCTAGAAGTAGGAAAAAACGGGGATCAATTTGGATAAGAATTCAAGAAGTTATGGACTCTTCAAGAGGGCCACGGCGCACAAAAATGGAGCAGAGTCCAGCACGAATTGGACTCTCGGGTGCATGTAACGGTCTATCGTAGGACCGCCACATGATGTAACGGACTAGGGTAGGTCCGTCACACTCTGGAGGTCGAACGGGACGATTTCGGGCAAGTTTGGATGTAACGGTCTACTGTAGGACTGTCACATGTGAAGTAACGCATATATGTAGGGCCGTCACATTGAAGTAACGCATCTACAGTAGACCTTCACATTGATGAAGGCAGATTCCGGGCAGACTGCGCGCGACTTTGGAAATTGAAGCATATCTCTCAAACAGTGGAGAATTAGAAAAGGTCGTAAACAGAGAAATTGTAGATAACTGAGAGAGGAACAACTTTCATGAAGAAAGAAATTCGAGAAAATGATTGGAAGAGGGAGAAAATAGGGCTGGAAGAGAGAGGAAAATTCTGGAATGTAGGTGAACAACACAGTCTGCTGGAAAAATATGAATAGCTCACAATCGGGGCAGAACTGGACAACGGCATAGAAGAAGAACTTGTAGATCTTTGAAAGACGCACAACTTTGATGAAGAGAACTTTTTTAAAAGAAGATTGGAAGAAGGTGAAAACGAACCACTTGCAGGACTGCGCAATGAGAGAGAGCCGATTACTTGAGGGAAGCCGGCATAAATGGGCCGAAAGTCGACTTAGAAGCCAGAATTTGAAAAGATAAGCTCCGGGGCTCTAAGAAATCATGATCTCCAAGACTCAAAGGATATGCAGTGGTAAAAATGGGCTCAAAATCCATCCAAGAAAGCTCCAAAACAATGGCTAATTCGGGACATCAAAAATGATGAATAAGAGAAATGACACAACTTGTGGGGTAAAACGGGTGTCAACAGTGGTATTCAAAGATTTGGCATCAAAGGAAAGCTAACTCCAAGGTTCATTGGCCCATTTGAAATTCTTGAAAGGGTCGGTGAAGTGGCTTATAGATTGGCCTTACCTCCACAGTTAGCAGGAGTTCATGACGTATTTCACGTCTCTATGCTGAAAAGGTACGTATATGATGCAGACCACATTATCACTTATGACAATATAGAGATTCAGAAAGACTTGACATACGAGCAAACACCGATCAAAATTCTAGATCGGGAAGTGCGTTAATTAAGAAATAAAGTTATTCCCATGGTCAAGATCCAATGGAAGAAAACATGGCCATATGAAGCAACATGGGAAACCGAAACGGCTATGCAGAAAAGATTCCCAGAATTATTCAACTGTAAGTAGACTCTCCACAATCCATGAATTGAATTTGGGGACCAAATTATTTTAAGTGGGGGAGGGTGTAGTGCCCCAGAATTTATTTGATAATTTTATGGCATTATTAGCAATTAAAGAGACTAATTTGAAGTTATAAATCAATATAAGGCCAAATGGTGTTCATCAATTAACCCAAATCACTTAATTAAAGTCTAAAGGGTTTTTAAACCAGGCCCATTAAGTTGGCCCATATTCTAGAAGGTATTTAAGCCTATTCTTAGATTTTTAAAGATAAACATCACTTAATAAGATAAGTTAATGGATAATTATCAAAAGAGTTTTAATTTATTTGAACTCTGTCCACGATGAATATAACGGTCTACAGCCCGACCGTCACATACTTGTAACGCGTGGGAGATAGACCGTTACACTATGTGTACTCTGTGAGTTGAAGAGTTTGAGGCATGTTAAACTCTGGAAACAAGATAAGTAACGGTCTATCGTGAGACTGTCACATATCTCTAACACACGGGATGACGACCGTTACATACTGTTAGTTCCGTAAAAGAAAGAACAAGTAGAAAGATCAGAATTTGATGATCTTATCCACTAAGGATCGACTTGGGAAAGCTTGTAATATTGCCAAGGACTCTTAGAGATTAGGATTTGATGAAATAAGGACTCTAAACTCGATCTAATCCTCAAACCCTAGTCTAAACTCTATAAATAGGGCATAGTTCTGAACTGTGCGACCCTTACTTTTTGGGCGTAAGGAAGCAAGGTAAGGAGTCATTATCTCAGGTAAGTTCTTTAGAATAATTTGTTAACAATACTTTAGACTAACACCCCTCCGAATTTCACATCTTTAGGTCAAGAGGTCGTGGAGTTAGAGCCCAAGGAAGATGCTGGAAAAGTCACAAGAGAAGGAGGAGATCTAGGGCAAGGTTCTCTACCAAATTCAGGAACTACAGTCTAAGTAAGAGGTAGGTTATCTCATGAACGGTAAAAATAACTTGATAGGACTAAGAGCCTCTGTTTTGATTGGATTTCATGCATGCTAGATCATCAATTTCATGTTTTATTGGTTCTGTGCATATCATACTTCCCTTAGCCCTAACTAAAGATTAAAGACTTGACTATCCATCTATTCATCAATACCTATGCATATAGACAACCTTTACTTTGTTAACATATCTAGAAACTCATGATGTTTTGATAAAAGACATGATGTGAGTTGATCTCTTAGCTTCTATAGTTGTTTCTTGTTAGCAGAGACTGTAACGCATCACAGAAGGACCGTCACTTCCATGTAACGGCCCCACGACAGACCGTTATACTCCCTGATTGGGTTTGGGTTTCACGGTTGATTATAACGCGCTTGGACAGACGCGTTACATTCATGTAACGGCTGGGTCCTGACCGTCACAATCACAGTAACGATCATCTCTAGACCGTTATACTCTGTGTTCTGTCAACCCCAAGACAGAATATAACCTGCCAATATTATTATTGTTAAAGCCTAGTTACCTAAGGTTTAACCTGATCATGTGATTTTAAGGTTATTTGATCATTCATGATATGTATTGCATGTTTTGTGGTCTCACTTTTATTGAGTTATGTTAATTTTTGAAGCCAAATTATATAGTTTTGTATTATAAAGAATGACTTTTTAACATTATATTGATGGAGTTTTCATCATGATTTCACATTGATTATACATATCTCTCTCTGTCAATAGAGTCAATTCCATAAGTACATGGCACATATTCTGGTATGTTGTCATTAGTTCACACTTTGCACTATAGGAACACAATCTTGGACCTGAGGACCTCTCTATTGGATATTCCTTCCAATGGACTAGGAAATCATTATTTCAAGGCCTCCGTAATTCTCCGCGAGCCTGGGATTCCCACTAGGATGCCGAGTTGGTTGTACCATTAAAGCCCAATAAATAGAATGCACTATCATGGTTTCTGATTCTTGAAATGTAACGGCCTTGAATTGGACCGTCAGGCTCACGTAACGGCCCAGTGCCAGACCGTCACATTCCTCTGAGTCTATTTTATCTTTCTAGACTCTGATCATTTTAACGGCCCATTAGTGGCGCATTACAAAGTGTAACGGCCCAGTTAACGACCGTTACATAGCTTGTTTATGTTAACCCAAGGTTTGACCAAGGGTTGGTATTCCAATGATTCTAGACAAACCTTGATGATCTAGAACTTGTCATATTGCTTAAATTGATCTAAATGAAATTGAAGTTAAGGAAAATACCGTTATGCTGTCGATTTATTTCTATGAGCATGACATTGTTTAAAGTCTATTTCTTGACTCCTACATTCTTATGTTGAAGCATTCATTCATTGATTTTAGTTATCATGGAATTATTGGAAGTGTTATATTCTTGGCCATACTTTACTGTTATACTGCGTGGAAGTAGCTTAATTTATAACTGAAGATGTAATCGAGCACTGATTGTGTTCAAGGGCTCTATGTTAGTCCCCTCGGCTGATTGCCGGAAACATACTATTTTATAAACCATGGGGTATGATGCTACTGGCGTCGCATTGCGCTGGGAGTACTATTTCTATAAATAAGTGAAGATCCATGACACGACATGACATTCTTGCTTGATATTCCACAGAAATTCACGAAGCACTTGCTCATAAGCATAAGATGCTAAAGTGAGGAATATGTGGCTTGCTAGTACATTCTCGATATATTCTTGTTCATGAAAGGCCAATATCATGTTCTTGTCCTATTCTTACTAGTTCATTCTTGTTCTCATTCCATCTTATATGATAGTCTTGTTACTTTGGTTTAATCGCATGATCATCGCATTGCATGATTTTACCTTATTTATTTAGAGCGAAAATGTTAATCACTTTAATAGTGCCTTCATGTTGATGCGAAGATACCTACTGGGCAAGTGTGCTCATTACCTATTTCCAATCTTTTTCAGGAAATGAAAGTGAGTCGGGTTCGGATTCGGATTATTCAAGTAGCGGATTCGAGAGCGATTAAAGATGAGCAAAGACTTAGGAAGTCTATAATGTCTAGATTGAGTCAATGTAATTTTGTTATTTCTTGAGTCTAGTAGAATGAAAATCAAATTAGTGATTGTATCTTTGAATATTGAGGACTATGATATGAAGTTGAAGTTGAATAAATCTTGTGCAATTGCATTTACTTGTGTGATTGTCTCGTGCTCTGATTGATTCTTGCTTGCAAGAGGCTTACCATGCCAACTGTTCACGCTCACCGAGCGAGTCTTCCGCTGTAATAAAGGCTCGGGGCGTGACAGCTATAATCCTGTGAACAAAAAGAATTTTGAAAATAAAGTCTATACTTCATTTGTCCACAATTCAAACATAGCCAGCACATCAAATGAGTCTCCAAATCAAACTACTGCTCAAACAACAAAGAGAACAACTGAAAATCTGGAAAAGAAATAAAACTTGCATGAAAAGGCTAAAAGTGTTGTTAGTGTCACGATGAATGCTAAGAAAAATTATGTTGCGCACACACATGCATCCACAAAGAAAATCTCATATTTTTATTGTGGTGAACTTGGTCATATGATGCATGATTACTTTTTGATGAAATCTGAAGATCTAGATGCATGCAAAAAAATGAATGGCTTCACAAAGCCAAGAAAGTTTTTGAACACAAAAAGAACTTTTGATAACTCTTATGTTCATGCAAGAAGACCATTTGAAAGACTTGGTCCATTGAACTGTTTGCATTATGGAAGGTTCGGTCACAGGATGAATAATTACTTTAGGTTAAAAAATGATAACATCTCTACAAACCCACAGAAATTTCATGCTCATCCTGTTGTGAAGAAGAGAAATTTCCATGCTTATAATGATAGCATTCATGCTAAATCACAGAAATTTGATTATCATGTTTATGAGAATTCTGTGAAGTCTCTTGGTTGTTGTCATTATTGTGGTGAGTTTGGGCATACATGCATGTTTGCTCCTTAATGTATTTTGATGATATGCATGCCTAAAAACTGTGGAAGGCACCCTCTAGAGGTGCAACTAACCATCCGGGACCCAAGAAGGTTTGGGTACCTAAAACAACCAAATGAGAACTCTTGTTGTAGGATTGCCTTGAGGCCAAGAGGAAGACGCTACGTTGACTTGGCCAGTTCTGGTGTGATGCCTTGGTTAACATGGCCTTGTCCTTGAATTGACACTGATTTATAAGTTGGTTGTTCATGTTTGTGCACATCGATTGTGTGAATTCTAAGTTCATGTTGCTAGAATTTAAGTCTCTAATATGTAGGTTTGAAGAGACTGTCTTATGTGTTTTATGTGCATCAACATTGTCTACACTTGTGCTTAGACTTGGTCCTTCATGTGCATTGATCTGTACTACACATGGACAGACCTGGGTTCTTCATGTGCTTAGACTTGACTCTTTACACTGTTGGGCTAAACTTAAAATCTCTGAAGTGAACTTTGAACTCATGTCAGCTTGAGTGAATCACTTGTATTGAAAGCTGAAACTCATCATTCATTCTTGCAGCTCTTAGGAGATTGTCTTGTGAAAGAAAAGCACTGAAATTGGTTTTCTCATTTGTATTGAATTGAGATTGATATGAAATTGAGTTTCTGGTATTGCAGGTTGAGAGAGAGAGAGAGTCATATGTGATGAAAAGCCTTGAAGTTAGTTTCTTCATGTGCATTGGCTTAATATTGACATGAATTGAGCTCTTTACAGTGCAGGTTTGATAATGACCATCAACCATTGAAATCATGGAGAGAAAGAAAGGAGCTCAAGAGGACTTCAATGTCAGATTTGATCTACTTCCATTTCTTCTGACTAATATCATTCTATTTCTTGCATGAGAGAAAGAAAGGAGCTTATTGATGCAGAAGACAACAAGGGGAATAAAGTAATGAATCTGAAAATGTTAATAAAGGTAACTCAAGACAAAGGTGAGAAAATAAAATGTTTGGCTGAAGTTCCTTGGACTTGATGTTAATGCCATAACTTGATAGATAGTGATTTTGAAGGTTTGGATACCCCTTGGTTGTTCTTGACAATGTGGATAATGAATGCTTGGCTAAATGGTATTGAAACATCTGAGCAGTATATATGAGAGTGTAGTCATTGAATGCCTTTTGCTAAACCCCCGATGTCAAATGAGAATACATTTGTTTCTGATCATCATTTCAATGATTACATGGTATATAAAATGGTGACATGTGGAAGGGCAGGTCAAGCCTGTCTTAAAGCTATCACCATGCGTGAGAATATGTCTCCGCCCGATATCATGAATCATCTATGCATATGGCATCCAACTTAAATGAATTTTCTGAAATCATGCATTGATTATGGGGGAGTTTTACATGCTGAAAATTTTGAAAATGATGTTTTTACATTCTCTCAGCATGATGATATTGTGTTTGTGGCTAAACATCTTGAGGACTGAAGTTGATCAATGTTCCATGGTCTTTACCAATGTGCCACTCATCTTTCTGGATAAAAGCACAACTGTTTTCAAGAAAAGTTTACATGTGATGATTTTGATGCTTTGAATGAATTTTCTGAATTCTCTTTTCAGAATAAAATTGTGTCCTTACATTTGAACAATTGGTAATGCGTGTCATGCATTAGTTACATTGGTGTATATAGAGTGTCATGTGAAATCTGAAATCTTGCATCACATTGCATATTTGCATATCATTCTCTGCATATCATTCACATAGTGCTTTTGTAAGAAGAAGCTCATCGTGTATCTTGTTGCATAATTGATATTTTCAGCATACATATAGTGCATATTTTGAAATGCATCATTTTGCACATTTCATGTTGCATAAATGCCAAAATGAATACTTCCAACAATTGGTCTCATATCCTTGGAGACAACATTTCAAGAACTACGATTGCATATCTTTTCATTTTGCATTGCATATGCATATCTTCATCGTATGCTTGCATGTTATTATATGTTATTCAATCCCTTCCTTGAAACTTCTAAGACCATATACTTCATTGATAAATAATGTTGCATCCGAGTCTTAACAAGTGTGCTTCATGTAAAACTCTAAGGGGGAGCATTTCATGCTTATTGCATTTACATAGGGGGAGCTACACTATCATGTTCTCAGTTAAATTTTCTCCATACATGTGAAATCAAATTCGTACACTTTATGCACTTTAATGTGAAATTGAGTGTTATTCATAAGGATATAGGAATTTCATTTCAACACTCTAAAGTAATTCAACTTGCTGCATGGATGATAAGAGACATTTGAGGAAAAAGCTGCCTGCCTCCACATACAAAAAAAATGGTTGATATGAAAGGCAGAGCAGTGCTAAGCCTCACTGAGTAAACTGGACACATGTCACTTGAGACATGATGTGGTTCATTTCTAAAAAGTGTCGACTAAAGTATCTCTGTTCAAATGAGGTGACAAGGTTCAGTATTCTGAGTAATCGGGGATTCTGGCATAAGCTCCATGCGTCTCCTCGTGTAAAAAGGAATTATTTGAACCTGATCCTTCTTAGAAAAATTCAGATTGTCAGTGTGAAAATTACTGATGATAACTTGATGAGGTAGAGCGAAGCCTCCAATACGCTGTTCTCTAGAGTGAAATACAGTCTGTGCCGGTACGATTGTGTTTAATTGAAAATCTGGTTATCCATATGGCTAAACTTCATTCTCATGTTACTCACTTGCACATGGTAATTTGATTTGATATGTATTTTAAAAATTTGATTAACTGCTTGACCTACTGTATGTCTTCTCCTATTTATCTACACAATCCTCTAGGTGTTATCATGAGTATTCTGAACTTAATGACTCACTTGCACTTTTCCTACACCTATCCCCTCACTGTAAATCAATTGGTATCACTTCATGTGAAGGAGTTTTGTTGCATGTATCTATAGATATCTACTTGATTACATTGTATGCATTTCATGTCTCATCATCTTCATACATCCTGCTTCATGCATTTCACAAGAAAACAAAAAATCAAAAACTTGAAAATCAAAGTCATTCATCTAATATGTCAACGTCAAAGGTGGAGCTTTGCATTCTACCTGACCATATTGTCCACATTTCCATTTCCATATTGTCATATCATTTTGTCAAACTGTTTTACAATTAGTTCATGCATATTGTGCATATTGGTTCTCCGCATGATCCCAGTGTCCATAGGTTCTTGCCCTTCTGGATTCCCCGTCCGGCTCCCCATTTCTGCTTATGTCAAAGGGGGAGAGAGCATTATAGCATAATATTTTGTCATCATCAAAATGGGGGGAGATTGTTGTGTATGTGATTTTGATGATTATAAAATGAGTGAATGTTTGGCCTTGTGCGTGAATGGGATGATTACAAAATGAGTGAATGCTAGGCCTTGTGCATGAATGGTTATTCATATCCTTGCTGCTTGACTTATCCTCTAGCCATGCATATGTACTTCGGTAATGATTGAGATGTAAATATCATTGCTTGCCCCCAAGGGAATGATGTGTGGTTTGAGAGTTTGGATGATGTGGCTCCTTACTCTTTGAATTTCAAATCTATACTATCATGCTATGGTGAATGATATTTAGAATTTCATGACTATGTGTATGAATGACTCAACCAATCAATAAGAAATGTGAACTCAGATAAAATAATGAGGTAAGTGTTGCTCTGAACTGAATTTGGAACTCATATGAGGATCTTAAGATGAAAATGTTATCAAAGCATTTATGTGTCTCATGCAAGTGCTTTCATGTTCATACTTCATGTCATTTGGGTCTCGGCCTCAAAACGAACTTCATATGTTAATGCATGACCCATATATATTGATCTTGATCTAACATCTTCCTTTATCATGTTTTTTAGGATGAAAAATCATGGTGGATCGTCATGGGATTATGGTAATATTTAATCAATTGTTTCCCATTGATTTGATGGTGTTTTTAGTGATTTTTCTGGCCCAAACAAGAATGGGTCGACCCATGGGGTCGACCCTCTCAGGTTCTGTTCAAAACAGAACCATTTTGTGAAGCTGCCTGAAAGAGTCGACCCCTGGGGTCGACCCCTGTAACCCAGAACCAAAGTGTTGTTCTGTTTGGGTTCTGGAAACCCAAGGGTCGACCCCTTGAATTCTGGAAACCCGAGGGTCGACCCCTGGGGTCAACCCCTGGGGTCAACCCCTGTAAAACAGAACACAAAATCAGTTCTGTTTAGCTTCTGTGTGCCCAAGGGTCGACCCCAAGGGTCGACCCCTTCAGTTCCGACCTCCAGCCGCCGTTTTTGACCATTGTTTTCTTGCTCCAAAAGTCTTCCAATCCGAGTCCAACTTCTCCTAATCACTCCATAACTTGTGGGTCTTGTCCAAGGGCTGTCTCATGATCATCCCAAACACTTATATACTTCTCTTTGGGTCATAAACCCTAAGGAGAGAGGTGAGATCCGATTTTTGGGTGTTTTGCTAACCCTTGTGTATGCAAGTTCGGAGTTAAAGCTCCCAAGCCCTCTTCCACCTTGTTTTGAGCTTATATGTGAAGGGAAGAACATGGATTCAACTCCCTAATCGATCCTCTACTGGAAGCCACGTGGAGAATCAAGATACAAGCATCATCCATGCAAGAATCGATCATCTTTCTTCAAGAACAGTTCCTCATCCTGCAGAAGCTTTTCATCGAAAATCTGAGGGAGTTGTCTTGATCTTTCACTTCTGTGTTTTTGTTTGAGATTGCTCAAGGTCTTGAACGATTATCTATGAGGTGCAATATATATATATATATATATACATGTTCATTTGTTCATCCATTGATTGCTATCTTTTTAGTACTGCGTTTTCATCTTAAGCAACAAAGATGAACTAATGCCTTCCTTTCTCTTGCAGAAAAAGAAGGAGGAGTGGTACCACAAGGATGAGAGTAGAGGGGTTCATGAGGCTAATCAATTTTATGATGTAAATAGACTTGATTTGGAGCTTATCATTTCTATCTGTTCTTTCAGGTGAAGAAGAAATTAGAAGAAGGTAAAGACGTGCATCTCGAGGAGACGAAGAAGATGATGTCTAAATCATAATCATCCGTCAACAAGCAATGAGAATCTGTTTGTGCTGAAGAAGGGGGAGCCTTATACTTGATGCATACTTCTAGTTTTCATCTATAGAATTCGTTGGGAGGTCATAGCATATATATGTTTTGATTCATATACATTTGAGATAATACCTTGTGTGGGTGTTCGGAGAAGGGGATCTCCGAGTGTGTGTGTTGTTATATGTGTGCTGATTGTGCGGAGTATATCCGTGTGTGTATTGTTGTTGGGAGTTTTCTCCCGTATGGTTGAGTAGGCATTGTCCTACGTGTGTGTGTGTGGACGGAGTTGTGACTCCGTGTGAGGAATTTGTTCGGGGTGTGTTCCCCAGTGTGTGTGTGTGTGTGTGCTGTGGCAGCAGGTTGAGGCAAGGCCTCGTGTGTGTGGTTTGCTGCGAAAGCAGCGTGTGTGTGTTGGGGTTCATCCCCGTGTTGCTACATTTTGTAGCGTGTAGTGAAGCCTCAGGGTTTGGTGAGGGGTGGACGTAGGGAGCCCATCGTGGTCCCGAACAACCTTAAAAATCCCCGTGTCTTGTGGTTTGATTATTGTGATTGTGTGTTCTCTATCCTATCTATTTGTGCAATCGTGTGAGCTCGGTGAGATTGAGTGAATCTAGTTTAAACCTGTTTAGATTAAATTACTCAATCTTGTATATTCCGCTATGTGCTAGTTGAGTTTTTAATTGGACATAGTTTTTAGTAGAAGGATCTATTCACCCCCCCTTCTAGATCCGTGTTCCTGCACTACGGGACCCAACACCTGTCGGCTCTCCCCTCTACTGAGCAATAGGGGGCTGATGACAGAGGGATAACTGTCGATGCTTAGCCGCCGAGCGTGGCGGAGGGGCCGTCAGATGAGGGGGTCCGTCCCCAGCAGGTCGAGGCTGGAGGGTCATAGGAGGAGGCGACTCAATCACAGCTGACCAAAACTGGGGAGGTACGCAGTGGGGGTGCTCACGTCGAGCCGACCGGTAGGGCCCCTGGGACGGGATTGCCTGAGGGAGATGCCCCGGTCGCGACCACTCTATTTAGAGCTTCCCCTCCTTCTACCAGCACCTTCAGTGTCCGGGCTTCTCTGTACCGGGCGTGTCGTTCTTTAGCTTCTAGATACTTGATGGAAAAAGTTTGGAAGGGTCCCCCCTCTTCGCTGTTGGAGCAGATTATGGAGGGAGGGCTGATTCTGGCCCAGCTGGGAGCTGAAGCGGTGGACGCGTACGCTCGGGTGGAGTCTGAGTAGGAGACTCTTTCATGGGCCCGTGGCGGGCTTGATCAGAAGGTCGAGCGTCTGACCCTCGATCTTGAAGACCTTCATTGAGAGATCACTCCGCTCCGAGCGTTCGCGCAGTAGACCTAAGCGAAGGCTCGATCTTTTTCAGAGCAGCTGGCCCAGGCTCGTCGCATGGTCGACCGGAAGAGTGAGCTCCTGGAGTCGGAGCGTAGAAACCAGGTCGAGTGAGACGACCAATGGAGAGCCGAGCGAGAAGGGCTCGAGGACCGAGTTTGGGCAGCCGAGGATTCGCGGACCGTGGTCTAACAAAGGTTGTCTGAGACCGAGGAAAGGTTGTTCTAGTCTGAGTAGCGGATAGCTGAGCTCGAGAGGAAGGTGGGGCTGGCGGGGAAGGAAGCGCTCGAGCAACATAGGTGCTCGGAGGCCTACCAGGCAGCTCCCCAGTATGTGGCCTTTCCTTATTACGAGTCAGGCTACCGACGGGGACTCCGGAAGGGCTTCTCCCAGGGCTACGATCGGGCTGTCCTGGAGGCAAAGGCCCAGTCGTCTTCGCTCGATTTTCCTTCCGGTCAACACTATGACTCAGAGTGTGGCTCCACAGACTCTTCCCACTATACGTCGAGCGAAGAGGTGAATTCGGTTCCGTCCGAGCGACCTCCAACTCCAGCATCCTCGGGAGGGCACACGATCGAGACAGTTCCCACGCAAGTGGGGTCAGTGTCTGGTCCGGCCATCGCCGAGAACATTGGGGGTAGGTCGTCTAGTGCCGAGGAAGCCTTGTCTACCGAGCTTGGAGATTGGCCCGAGGCCTGATGTAATAGCTCTTTTCTTTTTCCTTTTTCATATGTATCCGGGTGCGGCTTTTTGGAAACTCTAATAGCGGCAGTATTGAATGCTAAATTTACTGTTTCTTTTCGCTCTTGGTGTGATTTGATTGCCGTATCCGCAGTCATTTGAAGAAAGCGTCGATTTCCTACAGATCTTGCACGCGCCGATCTGTCAAACAACTGACATGGCGTTGGCACCTTTCCATTTTTCCATACCGCCCTTAATGACTTGCCGCTTCACGCGTCCCGCTGGGGGAATATCGGGAAATGAGGTAACCAACTCAGGGAAAGCCTTGGTAGCGTGTTTTGGGGAGAATCATTTAAAGCGATCAGCTTCCCCTTCGGCCTATAAAAGTGCCGAGGGGCGTCTCCTTTTCCTTTCATCGCTTAAGGCCGTTCTTGGCGATTTTTCCCTTCCGTGAAGCATTGTGCTGTTAGTCTTGGCGGGGCATGGAAGGTGTTTTAGAAGATGATGATGCAGATGGCGGTGGGAGGGAAGCTCCTATTGTATCACTCTGGAAGAGGGTTCGTCAATCGGGGGTCAATCAGGGGGAAGGTTCATGCCGGAGCATGTCGCCTTCCTGTCCCTATCCTGCCGGCGCTCTTCTGAGGGAGAATGGGGCTCGTCAAGCTTCATTCTTTCACTGTCGTCCCCGTCCCTCCTTCCACCGTCAATCCCATTGTCTAGGGAGGGAGCTCTCTCAAGATTCCTCACCTTTCGGGTCGACCTCTTTTTCTTTTTTGTTGTCCTTCCAATCCCTTTGGCACCTTTCTTTCGAGCCTTCTCAAACCAATGAAGCCGGTGATCCCTTATCCGAGCCAGTTTCTACATGAGGCAGAGTCAGTGGCTGGACGTGGGAGCGCCTACTGGGTCGGCCGAGCGTTCTACTCGCGTTATAGTGCCAGGGGATGTAATTTTTTATACATGTATACTATATCGGCTACGGCCTTCTTGATGTACGTCAAAGTTTAATAAGAAGAGAAGAATGGTGATTATTCTATTTTGCTTACATGTGTATGCTTGCCAAATATTCAGAAGTAGAACTTGCGAAGATTTGTTGCGCTCCACGTCTAAGGGACGGGTGTTCCTTCCATGGTGGACAGTCGGTATGCTCCTTTCCCGAGCTTCTCGACCACTTGGTAGGGACCTTCCCGGGTAGGGGCCAGCTTCCTTGCCGCCTCTAGTGGTCGAGATGCTTCGGCCTTCCTCAGGATGAAGTCTCCTGGCTGGAAGGGTCTGTCTCGAACTCTGTTGTTGTAGTATCGACTGATGCACCGTTGGTATTCCGTTGCTCGGATCCTTGCATTCTCTCGGATCTCGTCCGTTAAGTCGAGGTTCTATCGTAATTTCTGCTCGTTTACCTCAGGCTTGAAGTGGACGACTCGGAGAGAGGGATTGCTGACCTCCAACGTAATTACGGCTTCCATGCCATATACCAGCTGAAAAGGTGTTTCACCAGTAGCCGTTCTCGGAGTAGTTCGGTGCGACCATAGTAACAGATGATCAATTTCCAAACAAAACTCCATACGACTGATTTGGTGATCCTGGTAGTGGCTTCGGCCTTGATCCATTTGGTGAAATAGTCGATGGCGATGATTACAAACTTCTTCTGATCTTGAGTCGTAGGGAACGGCCCCAGGATGTCGATCCCCCACCGAGCGAAAGGGTACAGCTCGGCAAGGGTGATGAGCTTCGTAGCAGGCTGATGAATCAGGTGGTCGAAGCACTGACATCGATCACACTTCTGCACGTAGGTCGAGTAGTCACGTTGGAGAGTGGGCCACCAGTAACCCTATCATAGTAGGATCCTGGGGAGTGATCTTCCTCCTTAGTGTGCTCTACAGATGCCTTCGTGTACTTCCTGAATCGCTCGGCTGGCTTCGTTGGTGCTGATGCACTTGAGGAGAGGACCAGAGAAGGATCTGAGGTACAAGGCATCGTCCAGCATGACGAAACGCCGAGTTTGTTACTTGAGCTTCCGAGCCTCCCGAGGATCGGTGGACTCTTGAGAATCTCGGAGCCAGGATATGTAGGGGGTCCGCCAGTCGCTCGAGGGTGCCGGCTCAATAGTCATAAGCTCGGATTCGATGCCCGGTTGCCCGAGCTCTTTGAGGAAGACTGATCGTGTACTAGCGGGGTCGGCCGAGGAGGCCAGTCGCGAGAGGGTGTCCGCTCGGGAGTTTTCCTCCCGCGTTATTCGGACTACCTCAAAGCTGTCGAAGAGTTGGGCCACCCTCTTTACCGCTTGGAGGTACTTGACCATTTATCCTTCCCGATCTTCGTATTCACCGTTGACTTGGCTAGTGACCAATTGGGAGTCAGTGTGAATCCTGACTCGTTCGGCCCCCAGTCTCCGAGCCATCCTGGCTCCCGAGATAACGGCTTCATACTCGGAGGCGTTGTTGGACGCCTAGAAGTTGAACCTCAGGGTGTACCGAAGTTTCGCTCCTTCAGGGGACTTGAGGAGAATGCCGGCGCTGCTTCCTGTTGAATTGGAGGATCCGTCGACAAATAGATCCTAGGTAGGCCTGGTTGATGGTGGAACTGCTTCTTCAATCGGGACCGTGCTTTCAGCGATGAAGTCTATGAGAGCCTGTCTTTTAATAGCCGAGTGAGGATGATATGAGATATCGTAGGCCCTGAGCATGATGGCCCACTTGATGAGGCATCCCGAGGCTTCAGGGTGAAAGAGAATCTTCTTGGAAGTAGGGTCGGAGGCGCTTGACCAAGGTAACCAATGCTAGCACGAGTTTCTCAATTGCGGGGTACCTTCTTTTGGCCTCATTAAG
The DNA here is from genome assembly GCA_022559845.1 of Amorphophallus konjac. Classification (NCBI taxonomy): domain Eukaryota; kingdom Viridiplantae; phylum Streptophyta; class Magnoliopsida; order Alismatales; family Araceae; genus Amorphophallus; species Amorphophallus konjac. The sequence goes on from CM040121.1 coordinate 254,736,706, forward strand.
CACCTTGCTGGCGTAGTAAACGGGTCTCTCGACTCCTACGTCATTCCTGACCAGACCGAGCTTACAGTAGAAGGGGTTGTCGAGAGGTAGAGGTGTAGACCTTCGCCTTGGATTGGTTTGGACAGCACCGGAGGCAAGGCCAAGAATTCCTTGAGTTCAGCGAACGCCTTCTGGCATTCCTCATCCTAGGCGAACATAGCAGATGTCATTTTGAATTCCCTCAACAATTTGAAGAAGGGTACGCAACGTTCGGCAGCCTGAGACAGGAAATGGTTGAGTGCAGCAATGCGGGGGCGCTGGAGGTCCTTGATGCAGGTGGGTGGTCGCATGTCTAGGATGGCCTGGACCTTGTCGGGGTTGGCCTTGATTCCACGCTGAGTGACCAAGAAGCCTAGGAACTTCCCGGATCTGACTCCGAAGGCGCACTTAGCGGGGTTGAGCTTCATGTTGTGCTTCAGGAGAGTGTCTAAGGTCTCGGCTAAGTCGACGAGGTGGTCTTCAGCCTTGGTCGTCTTGACGAGCATGTCATCAATATAGGCCTTGACGTTCCGATCGAGTTGCTTTTCAAAAATGTGGTTGATCAGTCTCTGATATGTTGATCCAGCGTTCTTTAACCCGAAAGGCATCCAGGTGTAGCAGTCTACGCCGAAGTCGATGATGAAGGCTGTCTTCTCGATGTCCTCCGGGTCCATCCTGATCTGATGGTAGCCAGAGTAGGCATCAAGGAAGCTGAGTAGCTCGTTGCCAGAGGTTGAATCGACCTGTTGATCGATGCTCGGCAGTGGGTAGCAATCCTTCGGGGTAGTCTGGTTGAGATCGGTGAAGTCCACGCACATCCGCCATTTCCCAGAAGCTTATGGTACCAGGACGACATTGGCGAGCCATGTAGGGTACAGAACCGGATGAAAGAGGCCAGTCTTCTGTCCCTTGATGATTTGCTCTTTGATGACCGCTTGCTTCTGTGGGGAGTGCTTTCTCCTGCGCTATTGTACTGGCTTTGTTGTTGGGTCGAGGTTGAGCTTGTGCATCACCACGTCTCCCAGGATCTCGGGAAGGTGCTCATCGGACCATGCAAAGATTCGGATGTACTGCACAAGGAAATCTTTATATTTTTCTTGTTCTTCTAAGTGGGAGCTTGGCTCCAATCTTCACTCCTAGGGTCGGGTCCCGTTAAGGAAGACCGTTAGCAACTCACCGCCAGGCTCAGATGTTGCAGGTCTCTCCTCGGCTCCCTTTATCCCCTTATTCTTCCCTTCCAGCCTAGTGGCGTCAACAAAGACTATATAGCACTGTCTAGCCAATGCCTGGTTACCTCGAACTTCCCCCACGCCATATTTGGTCGGGAACTTCATCTTTTGGTGAAAGGTAGAGGGCACCGCTTTCATTTGGCTGAGAATGCCACGACCAAAGATGGCGTTGTATGCCGTCATCCCCTTAATCACGATGAAGTCTACCATAACCGTAACAGTTTTGGGTGGGGTGCCGATAGTAACAGGCAAACTCAGTGCTCCCTCAGGATAAGTAGCCTGGCCGTTGAACCCACAGAGGGGGGTTCGGATCAGGCGGAGTTTAGATGGATTCTCTCACATTTTGAGGAAACACCCATAGGACAATACATCAGGGGCACTACCATTGTCGACTAGGATTCTGTCCACATTACAATGGTTTATTGTGGTCGATATAACTAGAGCATAGTCATGTGGGGTGGTTAGCCCTTCCAAGTCCTGGTCAGAGAATACCAGGGCCTGTGGTTCGCTAGCCGGCGTGCCCGCAGGTGCCTCAGCAGAGGCTCGGCTCGCCCGCTCGGCGTGACACTTCCGTCCTCGGCTTCTATCTCCGCCTGATGCCATTCTGCCCATGATGACGCTGATGTAGACTCCGCGGGGGGCATTATCAATCACTTCAGCGGCGCCTCGATCTTCCTTTGCCTGGACACATACCAAGATAGGTCTCCCTGGCGGATGAGGCGCTCGATCTCATCATGAAGTTGTTGGCAATCGCTGGTGTGATGCCCGTGGTCGCTATGGAACAGGCAGTGCTTGCGGCGATTGCGATGCTTGGTCTTCATAGGCTCAGGTTGGTTGAGGAGACCTTAGCCTTTGATGTCTTCATAGATCTCGTAGACGGGGGCGGTAAGTGGGGTATACCGCTCGTACTTCCGGGACGACTCTTTTCGATCTCCGTCCTGGTTCCGCCTCTTTCCTTCTCCCGTCCCTTGCTCGGACGGTCTCATCTTGTCCCCCACCGGACCTGAGCCGGTTGTGCCTTGGCAGGCGCTGAGTACTTCTTCGGACTCGGCATTGCGCAAAGCCAAGGTCACTAGCTCGGTGAGGGAGGTAGGAGGATGAGGCACTAGCTCGCGCCGTAGGTTCTCGTCGTGGGTACCCCCGGTCAAGGCGGTGATGATAGAGGCCACATCCAGGCAAGGGGTTGCGCAGGGCTTCCAATTGAAATCTATTGATATAAGCCCGTAACTTCACCCCCTATTCCTGGTTGAGGGCCAGTAATCTCGGCACTGACCGGGGCGGACCGCTGTCGGTGAAGCTTTCTTTGAATATTCGCCCGAATTGCTTGAAGTTGTGGATGCTGCCGGGGGCGAGGGCTCTGAACCAAGCCTGAGCGCCCTGAACTAGAGTGGTCACGAACGCTCGGCACTTGATCCCATCGGATGCCTCATGTAAGGTCATCATGGAGTCGAAGCTGTCGTAATGGTCAGCCGGTTCTCCCTGGCCATCGTACGACTTGAAGGTCGGAAGTGAGATTCTGGGAGATATCTTTGCCTTCAGGATGTAGTCGGAGAACGGGGATCGCTCCTCGTCCTCCACATGAGAGGTCTTCTGCAAGGCACGGAGAACGCGCTCTTGCTCTGCGAAACGCCTCTCGAAGTCTCGCAGTCGGAGAGAGAGTTCTGGTTGTCAGTGTCCCAAGGGGCTGGGGGGGCGCGCTTGCATGCTGCCCCGACGCTCCTCAGGGGCATCGGTGATGCGGGACGGACACGGGGACCGACTCTAACTGATATGGACCTCGGACTCTAAATGCATACACGACCAGCAACATACAAGCATGAGAGACACTAGGCCCGGCACTAAGAGCTCCTATGGGCTATACGTCGCTAACAGAAATGCAAGCTCACTCGTCGTCCCAAGCGAGGGAAATGCGGATCGTGCGCGGTTGAGGAACTGGCAGAGTTAAGGGTAGTCCGACTCACTTCCGTGCTTGGATCGAGTCACGGGACGGGTCACTCTCTTACTCACAGCGGTGATATGGACTCACGGGCTAGAATCCTACGCTCTCACAGTGGCATACGACCATATACTAGCTAAGCAAAGTAATGCCAAGAAGTTACGATCGTACCTCCACGCACCCGGCGTGGGGAAGACAACCCCGGCCAAAACTGGACTCCCGGTTAACAAAGTTGTACTGTGGTACAAAAATTTGACCCACTCCACGTAGGGAGGTAAAAGGTCACATGTGGAGCCTGGGAGTCACACTAATGGGGTTGACGGGCAGCATCTTGATGTCGCTTCATCGGTGCCGAAACCCGTGTTTAGTGCTGTCCGGACGGCGCAATCTACGGGTTCGTGGGGCCCACGGACGGCTTTGTCCTCCGAGTCTGCTGGGGTGGGTCCCGCTGTGATGGAGACCCTTGGTGGCACCCCTCCCTGGAATGCGGTCGGGCGGGAACACCGGTCGGAGGCCGATCAGCTCCGATCTCCAAGCTTTGGAGTTGCTGCCCACGGACTGGTTGCTTCTATTTTCAAGCGTGCGATCGGGTGAGATCGGCTGCTGCGATCACTCCCGACGTCGGATTGACGCACAAGAGGTACCGTTGGAAAGCTATCTTGAAGTCCTTCGACTCTATGAGATTCAGAAAAAATTCACCGGAGCCGTGCTTCTGATAGGAAATTTTAGAACCGACCTGTTCCCAGTCTCAGATCTGACTGGGCAGAAATTGAGTTTCCTAAGAGTTGGTGTTGACCGTAAGATAAACCTATAAATCAGACCTCGAGCTCTTCATGAAGATTGTAGAGGGGAGAGAGAGGAAAACGGTAATTATTATTATGACTGATTTGGTGGAGATTTGGATGGGGAAAGCTATTTTATACTGGTATGTGGTCGGATCTGGACAGAAGCAGACAGAACTGAAGGGGATCTGAAAATGATTTTTAGAAAATAGGTGGAGGCCTTCTGAAATTCCACGAAAATTCGTGGGTGGAGGGAATGGTGGGTATAACCTCCAGTAAGTTTGGGGGTTCCCGCAAAAATCCAAAGGTGGGTCGAAGATGGGAAGATCAGGGTTGCTATCACAGTAGACATAAACCTGGCAGATCTGGAAGGAAAAGATGGACGAAAATGGAAAAATGGAAATCGGAATCTAAAGGCCAAACCAAATTTTATGGAATGTGGGTTGGATCCCTAGAACTCACCCTGAAATTTTGGCACTCAGAAGATCTCATATCGGAGAGTTACAATTCGTGGAAGGGGCTGCTATTGGATGAAGATAGAACTCCGATAAGGTGGCGGTGGCGGTGGCAGTGCGACGGCGGCTCGATAGCGGTGGCGGCGATAGATCTGAGCTTCCCACTCAGAAGAGACTTGAAGGAGAGGCTTAACACCTCTGGAAGCAGCCTTCACAGCTGTAAGAAGGGGGAGGAGAGAGGAGGGGTGTGCACCAAGCTTGGAGGCTCCAACAAAAATTCTGATTTTTTTTTGCATTAATTCTCATCAAATGAAAATACAAGGAATATATATGAAATACAAAAAAACTTCAACTATCCCTAGATCTAGGGTTGGGGAGGGGTAAAAGAGGGAGTTCAATTTTATTTCTCCCATGTGATTTGGAATCAAATAAAATAAAAATTCAAATCCTATTAAACTATATTAAAGAGGGTGCGCCCCCTTGACTTCATGGCCATCTTCTTGGACTTTTTTTCTCATTTGTCCCTCCCTTGGTCCACTCTTCTAGAAGCCCACTATTGGAAGGTTGACTGACCCCACATGGGCCCTAGAGATGAGGTGGACTAATGGGGAAGAGGTAGGGGGGCCGGCGGGACCCGGGTGGTCCCATTTTACACATAAACCCTTATTACAATCCGAATTACAATCTGACGTAAAACCAATAAACACTCATGACACACAAATAAACTCCCAATAAATACTATAAATATCGAGACTCAAGGGGGAGTGTCCAGACTGTCTCCGAGCCAGATGGAAGCCGCTGTAGCTCGGGTGGTGCTCCGCGTACGGTACCAGTGGCTCGCTGACTCGTGCCGCTCGTGTGCTCTGGTGTCCGCACCAATTCTCCCCGGGTGGGAGAAACTCTACACTGTCGAGTAAGGGTCTGCATCACTCTGGTACCGCTCTAGTAGGTCCGTATCTGTCCTCTGCAACTCGGCCCGTGTGATCCAAGTGTCCTCGGTGGCGGGTCGCCCTCTCCAACGCACTAGGTAGCGCGGGTAAGATCCACTCCTGGTAATTGTCACCTGCTCATCCAGTATATGATCGATATGCTCTCGCTGCTGTGGAAAAGGGGCTGGAGGTGGACACTCAGGTGTGGGATCACTCTCAATGGGAGGGGATGGCTCAAAAGGCTCACTAGGGATCACCGCTGGGTCCCTATAGGCAACTAGATCCGATACATTGAAAGTTGAGCTTATACCATATTCCTCCGGCAGGTCCACAACATACGCATTGGATCCAACATCTTTCAGCACTCTAAATGGACCGGCTCCGCAAGCTTGCAATTTCATTACGGTTCCAGAGGGAAACCGTTCAGGTCTTACCCTGATCATGACATATTCACCCTCCTGGAACTCTCGGTAGTGTCGGTGGACATCGGCTAGCTCTTTGTATTGTGCATTGTTGGCCTCAATGTGACGACGGATGTCGTCATGCAAACTCCTAACATGCCTAGCAAACGACTCGGCAGACTCCGACACTCGTGCATGGATGGGCATGGGAACAAGATCCACTGGCTTCCTAGGCCTACGACCTATGACAATCTCGAATGGACTCATACCGGTAGACCTGTTAACCGAATCAGTATATTCAAATTCTGCCAGTGGTAATATGAGATCCCAATTCCCTACACGGTCCCTGATAAGACACCTCAAAAGGTCACCCAAACTCTTATTGACCACCTCGGTCTGACCATCTGTTTGGGGATGATATGCAGTGGAAAACTTGAGGTGAGTACCCAACATATGCCACAGTGTCTTCCAAAAATAACTGGTGAATCTAACATCACGGTCAGACACTATGGTACGGGCAACCCGAACTTACACACCACATGAGTAAGGAATAGGCGGGCTACCCTCGAAGCATCCGAAGTCTTCGAGCAGGGAATAAAAAGGGCCATCTTCGAGAATCGATCAACAACCACATAGACCAAATCATGCTTCCTGGAGGTGCGTGGCAATCGCAAGACAAAATCCATGCTAATATCCTGGCACGGGGCATCAGGCACGGGAAGAGGTGTGTAAAGACCCGAGCTTTGCTTCTTCATTTTGGCCGTAGCACATGTACGGCACTGGGCCACAATATGAGCAACATCACGCTTCAAGCTCGGACAATAAAATCTATGCTTAACAGCCTCGATAATCTTGTTCTGACCAAAGTGGCCGGCTAGACCTCCCGCATGTAGCTCCCAGACCAAGAAGTCTCGAACTGAAGTTCGGGGAACACAAAGCCTGCCTCCTCGAAAGAGGTAACCCTCCTGAAGCACATAATCATCAAGGTCTCTCGAGGGTCCGGCCTGGAGAGTGGTATAAATCTGACCGAAGTCAGGATAGTCAACATAGGCCTCTCTCATCTTCTCTAACCCTATGACCTCGGCACTGATGGTGGTAAGCAAACACGCTCGCTGACTCAAGGCATCGGCCACCTTGTTCTCCACTCCAGCCTTATGTTTTAGCACAAATGTGAACTGCTGGAGATACTCAACCCAACTACTGTGACGCGCATTAAGCTTCTTTTGGGAATGGAGGTACCTCAAAGCCTCATGATCGGAGTATAAGATAAACTCCTGATGTAATAGATAGTGCCTCCAATGCCAAAGAGCCTGAACAACTGCATAGAATTCCTTATCATAAGTGGAGTATCACAGTTTCACGCCATTCAGCTTCTCCCTTAAATATGCGACCGGGTGGGTCTCTTGACTCAACACTCCTCCTATCCCAACACCCGACGCATCACAAGAGACCTCAAACACCTTCGTGAAATTTGGCAATCGAAGGATAGGTGTCTGGGTCATGCGCTCCTTGATGTCCTTGAAGGCAGCAGCTGCGGCCTTCGTCCATACAAACGTGCCCTTCCGAATACAGTCTGTGATCGGGGCAGTGACGGAGCTAAATCCACGGATGAAACGACTATAGAACGTCACAAGGCCATGGAAGCTACGGACATCAAGGACCGTACGGGGTTCCGGCCACTCAACAATGGCCCGGATCTTCTCCGGATCAGCGGAGACCCCAGTACTAGACTGATAAGTGTGTATTTTCCCATCTTAATTCATGTTATTTACATTATTTATGGGTTTTAATAATAATAAATATGCACTTATCACACTTACTTTTAATTTAGAGTAAAATAATTAATTTTTTGGAATTAAATGATTTTAATAAAGATATTTCCTTATTTAACAAGCATTCAAAACAATAAAAATAAGAAAAATAAGAAAATACAATGTATGTTGAAATGGGTCAAAAGCCCAGGAATTTGTTCAATAAGAATAAAAATAAAAAAATAAAACAAAATAAAAAAAGAATAAATTTATTTGATATTTTTTAGGCCTTAATAAGCTATATACATAATATATACCTATATACATATATATATATATATATTATTAAAATAAAATAAAAAATATAATTTTGGACTTGTTCCAAAATGAAAATAAAATAAAAATAAAAAAATAATAAATTTATTAGATATTTTTTAGGATTTTTATGAGCTATATACATCACATATAACTATATATGTAATATATATATATATGTATATATGCAGGTGGCTCATTGGGCGGCGGCGCACGCAGCCATGCGGGCCGGCGCACGGACGCTCAAAGGAGGCGGCAGGGCGCATGGCACGGTGCGCCCACGCGCGCGCCACGCGGCGCTCGCACGAGGGGCGGCGCACACGCGGCCCACGCGGCCGCGTCTCACGCGGTGCTCGCCGGTCGGCGCGACGCGCCGAGGAGAGAGAAAGAGAGAGAAAGAAGGAGAAAATGGGCTAGAAAAATGCCAGAAAAATTCCAAAAAAAATCATAAAAAATAGCAAAGTGTGCAGCACATGTCAGCTCACAATATTGGGTCAAATATAGCAGCAATTGGGTGTTTACATTGGCCAAGTGTTCACATGTAAAGGGGTTGTTTTAACACCCTATAAAAAGGGCTTCATTTGTAATGGAAAGTGAGGGGGTTGTGAAGAGAGGAGAGTCAAGTGTTGTAAGAGAGGGATTGCTAAGCTTTGTAAGTGCTCTTCAATTTCATGCTTTGTGGCTTTGGTAGGAATAGATTTTGAAAGCTTTTGTATTCAAGTTTTGAAGTTTGTGTTAAGCTTGTATTAAAGGATTTCATTGTACGCTTAGCCATTGTGGCTTTTCATAATCAATTTACAAGTTGGTGTGATCTTCATTTCAAATTATTGTCTTCATAAAAGTTGTTCATGTTTAAGTGTTCTTCAACTTCTCTGTTCATCATTTCGTCCAATTCCTTCTAGATTAAAAGTTATTTTCTATTTTCTTAAGTGCTGTCCTGTGTATGTACTGTTCATCCGTAGTGATAGTGTCCACCAATTTGTCATTTTGAAGCCTTTACAAGCATAATTTTACTCTGAGTTCTAAATAAAAATTGTTCCCCTCTTGTAGTTCTAAGTTTTGTTCTTCTTGCACTTTGTCAAATTCTTCTTAGTTTAAGCTCTAGAATTAATTCTTTACTGTTCTGTTTTTCTATCAGTTACTGTTCACCAGCAGCAATAGAGTTTGATTTTTTAAGTTTTTCATTATCTTCCTCTCGTTTTCTGATTTTGTGTTCTTCATCAAAGTTCTTCATCTTTCAATTCTCTACAACTTGCATTTAGTCCATTTTATCTAATTCCATCTAGATTGTAAGTTATTTTATTTCTTTCAAACCCCTATTTTCACTGGAATTCTATTTTTATTTTCAATTTCTAAGGCGGTCTAAAGTCAAATCTCTTAATCTTTAAATCTCAAAAACTCAAGGTTTTCAACTTTAAAATCTACTTCTCCCTGTGGATTCGACTTGGTCTCACCACTTAACTATTTCATTTATTTAACTTGTGGGCCGGATATTGTAATTTGATAGTGGGGGCGTATTAACGACGTGCGTTTCCGCGCATCATAGACACAATAAAACCCAAGAAGGTAAGCTGAGGTGTCATGAAGGCACACTTCTGTGGGTTCACAAACAATTGCTCTCGCCTCAGGAGTAGACAGACCTGCCGAAGGTGGTCTAAGTGGTCCCCCGTGGTGCGACTATAGCTAAGGATATCATCGAAGTACACTACCACAAAGACTCTAATGAATGGTCGAAGGACCTGAGTCATGAGTCGTATGAAGGTGCTAGGGGCATTGGTCAACCCAAAGGGCATAACCAACCACTCATATAGACCATCCTTGGTCTTGAATGCGATCTTCCACTCATCACCTGGCCTAATCCTCACCTGATGGTAGCCACTCTTAAGATCGATCTTCAAGAAGATAGTGGCACCGACCATCATGTCTAGCATATCATCTAAGCGAGGAATAGGGAACCTGTACTTCATGGTGATTTTATTGATGGCACGACTATCAATGCACATTCTCCAGGTGCCATCCTTCTTCGGGGCGAGTAATGAGGGAACAGCACATGGACTCATGTTGTCCCGAACAGACCCTCTCTGCATCAACTCATCGACCTGTCGTTTTAGCTCGGCATGTTCCGTGGGGCTCATGCGATAATGGGGAAGGTTGGGCAATGAGGAGCCCGGAATCAGGTCTATAGCATGTTGAATATCCCGCATGGGTGGAAGTCCCTCGGGAAGCTCCTCGGGAAAAATATCAGCGAACTCCTGCAGAATAGGAATGACATCCGGTGGGAGTTCACCCTCGGGATTCGGCTCCACCTCTCGGACCGTAATAGCAAATACATGGCAGCCCCGACTAGCCTCCCGCTCCATATCCCGGGAGCTAATCATCATCAACCTCCTACTCGAGGGTTCGCCTGGGCCAGATGTAACGGTCATAGCCCGAGCTGGGGATGGGGTGCTGGGCCCGGGGACGGAACGCTCCGGAGTACTAGGGCCAGTTGGACCCCTAACTGATGGGCTCTTGGGATGATGGGGGTGGAGAGTAATCTGTTGCCCTGCATGGTCGAAGGTACAGGTGTTCGACCGGCCATGTAGCGTGGCATCCCGATCAAATAACCACGGCCTACCAAGAATAATGCTGCCCACCTCCATGGGAAGGACATCATACCAGATATCGTCACGGTAGGCACAAAACTGCAGTGGGAGCAGACACCGCAGCCTGATCGGAATGGAGGTGGAATCCACCCAAGATACTTTATAGGGGCAAGGATGATCCACGGGTGTAAGACCAAGACTGGAGACAGTGCCCGTGGAGATTGCATTGATGCAACTCCCACTATCGATAATCACCTTACAAACTTGCTTGCCCAGCCGACAGAATGTATGAAAGATAGTGGTACGTCGCCAGTCATCACTGGCCTGTGGCTGGGTGAGAATACACATGACGACCCCCAAGTGGGTATCGTCCGGATGCTGGGCATCCTGGCCATTACCTTCGGCCTCATAGTACTCATCAGCTAGCTCCGAATTTGCTTCATAGCTGACTAACTCGAGGTCCGTAGGGGTGGTATCCTCGGCCTGTGTGTCCCCAATGACAAGAGACTGGCGGGTAGGGCACTGGTTAGCAAAATGGCCAAACCCATTGCAGTGATAACACTGCTGCCGTGATCCACTAGGCTCCCCAATCATGGGTCCTTTCCCCTTATCCTCTCGACGAATAGAAGGTGAAGGCAACAAAGGACGGGCAGGAGGTGCGGGTGCCGGTGGACGGGCTGTGGGTGCCGTAAGATGTTGGGGACGAGGAAGGTCCCTCGGGGGTGGAGGGCGAGGCCTAGGAGCGAAAGGCTCGGGATGAGTGGGCTCCTGAGGTCGGGCCATGGGGGCCCTCGGATATTTGCCAAAAGAGCCACGGGGCTCGACACTACGAAGGGGAAAGGAGCCCAACCGATGGGGAGACTCGAACTCGGCCTCGAATTGCTCCAATTCGAGAGCAACCTGATACACTTGTTCCAAAGTGGTCGCATTGCGGCGAAAAATTTCGTATTGATAGTTTGGCCGTAGACCTCTCCGAAAGCGTGATATGGTCATGGTGCTCTCTTCCGTAACTCTACACTGCAAATAATACTCATCAAACTCGGCGGTGTACTCGGTCACGGATCGGTTCCCTTGGGAGAGACTTTGCCATTTGTCTATGAGACGTTGGCGATATGAGGCAGGAAGTTACTTCTCCCTCAATTTCATTTTCATGTCATCCCAAGTGGCGATCGGGGGCTGACGTCGCTGATTTAGCAGGCTCTCCACATTTGTCCAATAAGTTTGGGCCTGCCCATGCAGCTTCATCTTCGCGTATCGAACTCTCCGGTGGTCCGTCATCTCAAATCACTCGATGTACCGGTCCATGCCGGCCTCCCAATCTAAGTAGACCTTCGGGTCCAAGGACCCGCTAAAAAGGGGAGGGTCCGCACGCACGCTCCAAAGAATGCGGTCATCATCATCGTCATCACGATTCCGTCGTTGATTCCGACGACCATTTCCCCCTTACTCATTATCAGATGCATAGTCAGCCACCTCATGAACCTTTTGCCTCCCAACATCTACCGCCTGAGCTCTTGGCGCAGCAGGTTGTTGGGCCGGCTCTTGTTGACCAATGGTCGGCACGGGATGCGCCGCCGTTGGGGCCCTCTCGAGGACGACAATCCTCCCTACAAGTCCCTGGATGGACTGGTCCGAAGTTTTGGCCCGATCCTCGAGGACTTTCATCCTCCCTTCTAGACGCGTTCCTACGCCATCTAGACGCGTACTAAGGCCATCCATACGCGTATCGAGACGATCCATGAGGGCCAGCAACATCTCTGCCGTCGAGGGCTCATCGGAGCTACGGGCTCGAGAATTCGCCATAGGTGGTGGTGGCGAGTATTGGGTGCCTCGACGGGTGGGCATGCAAAGACACACGGACTAGGAGACACAGACTAATGTAAACACTGACTAATGCACCTAGAGCTAAACCAATATCCGATACGTGGCAGAGTTAATCGATCTAAAGATCACTCCCGCAAGTGTGCGTCCTTCCCGATAGGCGTAGCCTAACGTTCGGATAACACCTTTTAATATACCGAATTATCGGGATGAAATGTAATTTTAAAACACTTTTTTTTATTTTGAAAATAATGATGATCCTAGACTCGACCTAGACCGTGCGAGACTTATGCTACGACTACCCTAGACTCGACTCGACTCGACCATGAGGTGCCTCCCGAGTGATAAGTGCACGGTTTGGGCAAGGAATATGGGGCTCCGGAGGAGCTCTCCCGATCAACTGATGCTCGGACTTCCCAACCCGAAGGCCGCCTAGGAAGCACTTGTTCCGAGTGAGTTTGATGGGAATCAACTCCGAGCATGTACATTTTATTTTTATATTTGTGTCCTTTTATTTATTTTTATATCATGGGGGAAGTAGATTCACAATTGTAAGACTTTATGAGCGTATTTGTTCTTCCTTAGAAATGTGTGGGTTTATGTGCAAAATGTCAGTAGGACCTACTAGAGGGCCCCCACTCCTTCCCTATTGGTCCACCTCATCCATGTGGAGCTAGTCAAAAGCCAAGGTGGCATCTAGAAGGTTTGACAAGTCAATTGACACATGGGGGGAGACAAGTGACTTAAAATGTCAAGGGTAGGCCACCTACCACCCCACCTAGTCAAGAGGGCGCCCCCCTCCTATTTTGTTCCAATTTAATTTTTGTAAAAAGGCCATTAGAACTAATTAGTTCTATACCTTAGATCTGAGGGTATTTTGAGTCATTTTTCCATTTATTATATATAGCATGGATTTTCCATTTGAATGAATTAATGAGAAGAAAATTTGGTGAATTGCCTTTGAGCCAAAGAGCTACCTGCGCCCCTCCCCTCTCCCCTCTGGTTCCTCCTTCTTCCCTCTGTATTTCAGGATTGAGAACCCCTTCTACCTGAGCCCCACTATCTCTGATTTCATCTCTGGTGCCGCCGCCACCGTTCGTGCCGCCATCGAGCCGCCGCGAAGCCGCCTCCGAAGTTCTGTCCAAGATTCTATTTGGCTGGATAGAGTCTCACTCCGGGATTTTTAACTCCCAACTCCGACATCATCTGGAGTTGAGATTTTCAGGGTTGGTTCCTATCTTGATTCCCAACCTCCAATAAAAACATCACGTCATTCAGAGGTCGTTTTATATTTTTCTATTTTCGTGTCTTTCTGTCTTCCTGATCTGTCCCTTTTCAGATCTGTGTAGCAGAAGCTTAGTTCTTCCACCTTTAGACCCCCTTTTTGATTTTTGTTGGAATCCCCAAATTTATTGGAGGTTCTGTCCACCTTCCCCATCCTCCACAATTTTTCTCCGAATTTTGAAAGCCCTCTACCTATTTTTAGAAATTGTCTTTTCCCCAAATTCAGATCTATTTCTGCTGTCCAGATCTGAACTAGAGTCAGTATAAAATCCCCACAACATCGCAACTTCCACCAAATCTTGCATAACATATATCCCCGTTTTCCTTTCTTCAGTCTCTACAACTTTCATGAAGGGCTCAAAGGCTGAATCGAAGGTCTACATCGCGGTCAAGCCAACTCTCAGGAAAACTTGGTTCTGCCCTGAGTTTTCAGATCATGTGAGTCAGCAGCTTGCAAATTCGACAAAGGCCATCAACGGGAAACTCAAATTTTTTTCTCTAGCCATAGATCGAAGGATTTCAAGTTAGATTTCCATCGGTACCTCTTGTGCGTCGATCCGACATCCAGAGTGACCGCAGCAGTAGATCTCGCCGGGTCACGCGCTGCAAAATAGAACTGTAGATCCGTGGCCAGCCACTCCGGCGAGTGGAGATCGGAGCCGCCCGGCCTCCGGCCAGAGAACTAGCACACTGCCGTCCCAGGGAGCGCCCTTCCAGGCGTCCCCACCGCAGTGGTGCCACCCCGGCCCCACACGGCCCCTCGGACCAGCACGTGGGTCCCACGGTTGTCAGTACGTGTGCCGCCGAAGCAACACAAGAAGCGACCCGTCAACCCGAAACCGCTACTCCAGGGTCCCATTGTGTTGCCCTTTACCTCCCTACATGGAGTGGGCAGTAATTTGTCTTGCTGTAATTATTGTGTACTTACTATTCCGGGAGTACGAGATCGGCCGGGAAGTCGTCCCCACGCCAGGCGCGTGGAGGTATCATGTTCGCTCCTTACTCGGCACTTTGCTTTGTTCGTATATGCTTTATATGCCACTGCTAGAGAGCATGATAGGGTAACTTAGCTCGCTATTTATTGATATTCACTGTTGCTGCGAGAGAGAGCGAGACCATCCCGTGACCCGATCCGGGCACGAATTTGTGAGTTGACCACCCTAGCTCTTTGCCGGTTTCTCAACCGCGCACGTCCGACGCTTCCCTTGTTAGGGACAATCGCGAGCTTACTTAGAGTCTGAAAATCGCATATCCATTTGGAGTCGATTCGTTTGTCCGTCCCGCATCAGTTTGGTATCAGAGACAGGTTGAGTCTTGGGTGTTTAAAAAAAAGGGGTGTCATTTACGTCTAGTCATCGTCTAAGTCGGTCTAAGGTTGCATCCGCATACCATTGTTCGGTATATAAAAAGGTGTTGTCCGAACGTTAGGCTACGCCTATCGGGAACCCCGCACACTTGCGTGAGTGATCTTCAGATAGATTAAGTCCGCCACGTACCGAATCTTGGTTTTATCTAGGTGTGTAGTCGAGTCTCATTTCAACTTTGCATTTGCATCGCATTCTAAGTCGTGTCTAGGTGCTTGCATGAGTTGGCATAACATTTTGCTTAAAAAACAAAAAATAAAAAAATGGCCTTGCATGACCGTTCCTAGGGATCCGTTCCCATCTTTTGGCAACTATGGTTAACCCATACCTCAGGCCCGACCAAGGCAACCTGTCTGTGTCCGAGTACATTAGGGACTTTGAAGTGTACCGGTTAAGATGTGAAGTCGGGCTGGATAACATCGAGGCCGGAACTCAGTTCTGGAAAGGTTCGCGGCTTCACTTCCAATTTGAATTATTTTGCCGCCATATGAAAACTTTGGGGGATTCCTATAAGGTCACTCTGGAGGTCGAGCCCTTTGAGTCTCGATTTGATGCTGCCATATGGCAAGCCGATGCCGCCGTTCGGCGAGCATCTACCTCCCAGCCAATTCTCGATCCGGTCGGACCCCCACTTGGGCCCCCACCCTAGTCGTGGAATCCTTCCCGTCCCATGAGAGCTCCATTACCATCAACCTCACCTTCCGATCTTATTTAGGAGCCCTCTCATTTGGAGCCACCAAAGCCCGAGCCACTCGTGTTTCTAACAGGTATGCTTTTTATAGCCGAGCCACTTCTTAGTTGACTCAAAGATGGCTTGGTCCCACTTCCTTACCCATCCATGGACCCCACCCTACCACTAGTGCCCGTCAACTCCTTCCATATCACATTCCGGTCTAGTCGCCATGTTGACACTTTGGATGACTTTATTGTGGGATTAGACGCACAATGGAAGTTGACGCACTCATTGGCCCGAGGCTTCGACCAACCCACTAGTCTTAGCTTCACCCATCCGGCCTTAGGGTCCATTACCTCCGAGTGCACCGTCGGTTGTGTCACCACAGAGATCCTCTTATTCCTCCCCTTGTCAGCCGAGCCCGACTTCTTTCCCTTTTGCCCAAGGGAGGAATCCTATTTTCTACACATGTCCATCATCCCACCGATCATAATGTATGACGGTGACTATGAATTCCAAACTTGGGACCATGTCATGTTGGAACCCATCTCACGGGGTCATACCTTCTTCGACCCTTTTGACCCCTTCACTAGTGAGCCTCCCGAGCTACCATCTTCACTCCACTTCCTCCGCGGAGTTCACTATCACGCCTTTTCCACTCTGGCCAAGCAACCTCTACATAGCCATAAGTCCGAACCATCATTTGGGGATAATGAAGACTTTGGTTTCCCCGGCCCACCTAAGCCCATTCTCGATACACCCACACCCGGCTCTCCTAGACCTCTCAAGTCTCCCAAATCCAAAGGGCCGTCCATGCATGACTGGGTCATACTTGGACGTTTAGGTGTTCCCCATGCCACCCATCTCCGGTTACATAACATGCATGCATGGCACACGTTCGGGTGTCCTGGTCCGCCGTCACCCATGTATGGATCGGACTAACAATAGGTTTGCCTAGAGTCATGCATGAGTCAGTTTTTGTTTGTGTGGTTTGTGATTTGTTAGGAGTCTGCATGTGTCTTGTGCGAGCTCGTTGATGTCAGTCCTTTAAGAGGAGAGTGGACTCGCTCGAGGAGTATGGGATCAACTCTACATCTATGCCCCGGATCTAGTCACCTATAGGGACCCATCAGGTGATTCCTAGTGAGTCTTCGAGCCGCCTCCTCCCCTTGAGAGTGACCCCACCCCGGAGTGTTCCACCTCTAGCCTCTTCCCATAGCAGCATACGCATATCGAGTAAATACGGAATGAGCAGGTGACGATCACTTAGAGTGGAGCATACCCGCGTTACTTGGCACGGTGAAGGATCCACCGGAGCGACTCGAGCAGCCGTACCCCTACTCGACGGGGTCGAGTTCTTCCCACCCGGGGAGAATTGATGGGAATCAACTCTGAGCATGTACATTTTATTTTTATATTTGTGTCCTTTTATTTATTTTTATATCCTGGGGGAAGTAGATTCGCAATTGTAAGGCTTTATGAGCCTATTTGTTCTTCCTTAGGAATGTGTGGGTTTTTATGCAAAATGGCAGTAGGACCTGCTAGGGGGCCCCCACTCCTTCCCTATTGGTCCACCTCATCCATGTGGGGCTGGTCAAAAGCAAAGGTGCCATCTAGAAGGTTTGACAAGTCAATTGACACATGGGGGAGACAAGTGACTTAAAATGTCAAGGGTAGGCCACCTACCACCCCACCTAGTCAAGGGGGCGCCCCCTCCTATTTTGTTCCAATTTAATTTTTGTAAAAAGGTCATTAGAACTAATTAGTTCTATACCTTAGATCTGAGGGCATTTTGAGTCATATTTCCATTTATTATATATAGCATGTATTTTCCATTTGAATGAATTAATGAGAAGAAAATTTGGTGAATTGCCTTTGAGCCAAGGAGCTACCTGCGCCCCTCCTCTCTCCCCTCTGGTTCCTCCTTCTTCCCTCTACATTTTAGGGTTGAGAACCCGTTCTACTTGAGCCCCTCTATCTCTGATTTCATCTCTGGTGCCGCCGCCGCCGCCGTTCGTGCCGCCATCGAGCCGCCGCGAAGCCGCCTCCGAAGTTCTGTCCAAGATTCTATTTGGCTGGACAGAGTCTCACTCCTAGAGTTTTAACTCCCAACTCCACATCATCTAGAGTTGATATTTTTAGGGTTGGTTCCTCTCTTGATTCTAAACCTCTGGTAAAAAAATCACGTCATTCAGAGTTCGTTTTATATTTTTCTATTTTCGTGTCTTTCGATCTTCCACATCTGTCCCTTTTCAAATCTGTGTAGCAGAAGCTTAGTTCTTCCACATTTCGACCCCCTTTTTGATTTTTGTTGGAATCCCCAAATTTATTGGAGGTTCTGTCCACCTTCCCCATCCTCTAAAAATTTTCACCGAATTTCAAAAGCCCTCTACCTATTTTTAGAAATTGTGTCTTTTCCCTAAATTCAGATCTGTTTCTGCTGTCCAGATCTGACCCAGAGTCAGTATAAAATCCCCACAACATCGCAACTTCCACCAATTATTGCATAACATATATCCCCATTTTCCTTTCTTAGGTCTCTACAACTTTCATGAAGGGCGCAAAGGCTGAATCGAAGGTCTATATCACAGTCAATGCCAACTCTAAGGAAAACTTGATTCTACTCTGAGTTTTCAGATCCTGTGAGTCAGTAGCTTGAAAATTCGACAAAGGCCATCAACAGAAAACTCAAATTTTTTTCTCCAGCCATAGATCGAAGGATTTCAAGTCAACTTTCCATCGGTACCTCTTG
This sequence comes from Amorphophallus konjac, assembly GCA_022559845.1. NCBI lineage: Eukaryota > Viridiplantae > Streptophyta > Magnoliopsida > Alismatales > Araceae > Amorphophallus > Amorphophallus konjac. The sequence continues at coordinate 254,755,001 of CM040121.1, forward strand.
TGCGTCGATCCGACATTGGGAGTGACTGCAGAAGTAGATCTCGTCGGGTCACGCGCTGTAAAACAGAACTACAGATCCGTGGCCAGCAACTCCAGCGAGTGGAGATCGGAGCCGCCCAGCCTCCGGCCAGCAAACTAGCACACCGTCGTCCCAGGGAGCGCCCTTCCAGGCGTCCCCACCACAGTGGTGCCACCCCGGTACCACACAGCCCCTCAGACCAGCACGTGGGTCCCACGGTTGTCAGTACGTGTGCCGCCGAAGCAACACAAGAAGCGGCCCGTCAACCCGAAACCGCTACTCCCCGGTCCCATTGTGTCACCCTTTACCTCCCTGCGTTGAGTGGGCAGTAATTTGTCTTGCTGTAATTATTGTGTACTTACTATTCCGGGAGTACGAGATTGGCCGGGAAATCATCCCCACACCAGGCGGGTGGAGGTATCGTGTTCGGTCCTTACTCGGCACTTTGCTTAGTTCGTATATGCTTTATATGCCACTGCTAGAGAGCATGATAGGGTAACTTAGCCCGCTATTTATTGATATTCACTACTGCTATTAGAGAGAGCAAGACCGTCCCGTGACCCGATCCGGGCATGAATTTGTGAGTTGACCACCCTAGCACTTTGCCGTTTTCTCAACCGCGCACGTCCGACGCTTCCCTCGTTAGGGATGATCGCGAGCTTGCTTAGAGTCCGAGGATCACATATCCATTTGGAGTCGAGTCGTGTGTCCGTCCCGCATCAGAGTTATTGGGCTTATATTGAGTGGGCCTAGGGGCTACCACTTCAAGGAGCTGGGCCTCGTTGGGTCGGGTCAGACCTCATTTGGCCTCTCCGTACGGGCAGCTATATTTCCCCTCTCCACTTGTCCACCTCCTACTCCGGAACCAAGATTAGGCTCGGCCGAGTAGCATTTTGGGCTGGACTTTTCGTGGCTCTAGTTGGGTGGAGATCTCTCTCTAGCAGGGGCCATATGATGCGGCTTGCCCTGAAAATATGCCCATCATGATGAATAAAAGAAGGCCCCTCCTTGGGAGATCGGATCGCATCGTCGCCTCCGGCTAGGGTTTATAAGCATTGCGCGTTGTTTGCGTCCCTTTATCTCTGGGGGTTTAGGGTTTTGCCTTCCTTTGCATTTATATAGGGGGGCTCAGGCGCCGTGTGTGTAGTTCGGAGGAGCGGAGAATTCCAGTGGCCTTTGCGGAGCAAGAAGATTTTTCCGAGACGGAGATCCGTTAGCTTCTTTCCCCTACGGAGTCCTCTGACCTAGAGCTTTCCCCTTCTTCTTCCAGTTCCTCCATCTGTTCAATGGCGGACCAAAGTCTTGAGGCCGAGGGGAGGTAGAAAGAACAGACCCCGAGGGTTTTCTTGGTACAGTCGGAGCCTCTCCATAGTAAGTTGGCGGAGGTTGAGGTGAAAGGATTGGAGAACTAGTATGTGCTGCCTTTGTGATTCCAGTTTTTCACGCCTGAGCCTCATGAGTCTAGCCTGGCCACTCGTTCTGGCCTCTTCTGTTCCATCCTCTTGGCCTGGAAGTGTGGATTTTGCCTGCCCCTCCATTCCTTTGTCACCGAGTTGCTTCGGTTCTACCGGCTCGCTTCCGTCCAGCTAGTCTCCAATTCTTATACCTTCATCTTCTCCTTCATTTTCCTTTGTGGCCAGTGTGGGGTGAGGACCTCGCTAGACCTCTTCCATTATTTTTTCGAGCTGAAGGATAATCTTCATGCGGGGAAGGGCTTCTTCTTCATCCAGGCGAAGCGGAACAGGAGATGTGTGTCCCTTTTCGGGAAGGACTAATCTCACAAGGGTTGGAAGACCGAATATTTCTGGATGGGCACGTCGGCGGTCGGTGTGGTCTGGAATTTCCCGACGGTGGCCAACTTTTACCCGAACATTCCTCCGAAGCAAACAGAGGTCTCCCCGGAGGTGGAGAGAGATGCTGCCATCCTTCTGCAGAGTCATCGGCCGACTGTTGAGCTGGTGACCTCGTCCAACATCGAGGAGTACCTTTCTCGAGCACTGCTGCTGACAGGTAAGGATCTCAAGGACTTGTTCTCTTTCTTGTCAAGTAAGTGCCTTTCTTCTTTTAATTTGCTCTTCTTCGTTCAGACCAGAGGTGAGCGATTGAGGATGAGGCACTGCCAGCCGAGTTGGGGATTGTCGACGATGATGATACGGCAGCTCCGAGCGATCTCCAAGCTTCGGAGGGCTCCTCCCGTGCCCGAGATAAGGGCAAGCGGGTCGCCCGGGATGACGCTTCCGAATGCCAGGGGGTCAAGCACAAGGATCCCGTTGCGAAGTTGCTGAGGTCTTCAATGCAGGCTCAGTCTGCCAAGAGAAAATGGGCGAGGAAGGTAGAGGTCGCCTGCCCGGTCGAAGAGGTTTCCTTACCGGCTCTCCCCTCTACAAAGCAAGAAGGGGTCGACAATGAAGGGGTCACGCCCGCTGTCGGGACGTCCAGTGAAGCAGAGGGGGCGCCAGACGGAGGAGCCCCGTCCGAGCTGATCGAGGCTGGAGGGTCGCAGGCTGAAGCGACTCGATCACAGCCGACCGAGGCCAGGGAGATATGCGGCGGGGCCGCTCATCCCGAGTCAACCATTGGGGCCCCCGAGGCGGGATCGCTCGGGGGAGGTGCCCCGATCCCGGCCGCTCTGGAGAGGACTTCCCTTCCCTCGACCAGTGCCTTCAGCGTCCGGGCCTCTCTATATCGGAGGTGCCACTCTATAGCTTCAGGAGTCGTGCGAGAGAAACTCCAGAGGGGTCCCCCCTCCACGCTTTTTGAGCAACTTATGAATGTGGCCTGGTCTTGGCCCAGCTTGGAGCTGAGGCAGTGGGCGCGCATGCTCTGGTGGAGTTGGAGCGATAGACTCTTTCATGGTCCTGTGGTGCGCTTGATTGAAAGGTCGAGCGTTTGACCCTTGATCTCGAGGAGCTTCGTCGGGAGGTGGCCCCGCTCCAAGCACAGGTGCAGTCGAGCCAGACAGAGGCTCGGTCGTTGACGGAGCAGCTGGCCCAGGCCTGTCGTATGGTTGATCGGAAGAATGAGCTCCTGGATGCGGAACGCAGGATTCAGGTCGAGCGCCACGATCAATGGAAGGCCGAGCGAGAGGGGCTCGAAGGTCGAGTCTGTGAGGCTGAGGATGCGCGGACCGAGGCTGAGAGAAGGCTATCTGAGTCAGAATAGAGGATAGCTGAGCTCGAGAGGAACGCAGAGCTGGCGGGGCTAGAAGCTCTCGAGCAACATAGATGCTCAGAGGCTTACCACGCTGCTCTTCTTCAGGCTACCTTCCCTTACGATGAGTTGGGCTTCCGTCGGGGCCTTCGGAAGGGCTTTCCCCAGGGCTTCGATGAGGCCATCATAGAGGTGGAGGCCCAAGCGTCTGGGCTCATTTTTCCTTCCGGGCAACGCTGACTTGGATTGGGGTTCGACCGACTCTTCCCATTATTCGTTGAGCGAAGAGGAGGGTCGGTCAGCCTCGACCTCACCCGAGCGATTGCTGGCTCCAGCAACCTCAGGAGGCCATGCGACCAAGACAATTCCCACACAGCTGGGGTCAGTGCCTGGGTCGGCCGTCGCCGAGAATACTAGGGGCAGATCGTCTGATGCTGAGGCAGCCTTGTCTACCGCGAGATGGGCCCGAGGCCTGATGTATAATCTCTTTCTTTCCTTTTTTTTCCTTTCATGTAGTTGTGTAAGACTTTTTGGGAAAATATGGCGAGGGCAATATTAAGTATTGATTTGACTATTCCTTACCGCTTTTGGCATGATTTGACTATCGTATCCGTAGTCGTTTGGGGAAGGCACCGATTTTCTCTGTGGATACCGCGCGTGCCGATCTGTCAAATAACTGATATGGCACTGGCACCTTTTCACTTTTCCATGCCACCGTAAATGACTTGCCGCTTCGCGCGTCCCACTGGGGGGATGTTGGGAAATGAGGTAACCGGTTTAGGGAAGGCTCCTTTAGCATGTTTTTAAGGGGAGAGTCATTTAAGGCGATCAGCTCCCCCTTCGGCCTATAAAAGGTCCGAGGGGCGTCTCCTCCTTCTTCCATCGCTTAAGGCCATCCCAGACAGTTTCTCCTTCTTCCTTTTCTGCGAAGCCTTATGCTGTCGATCTCAGCGGAGCATGAAGAGCGCTTCAGAAGATGATGATGCAGATGGCAGTAGGAGGGGAGCTCCTGCTATTCTAGTTTGGAAGAGGGTTCGATAGTCGGGGGTCAGTTTGGGAGAGGGTTCGACATGCGGGAGCATGTCGCCTTCCTGTCCCTGTCTCGCCGACGCCATCCTAATCGGGAGGGGGAGCTCTTTAAGCTCCCTCCTTTCTGTTTAGCCTCCCCCTCTCTCCTCTTTCACTCTTTGGAGGGTGCTTGCACTATCTGCCTTCCAAAGAGTTGGCAGAGGGGAGGCCTTCACTTGTATTCCTTCCTCTTCTTTTTTTTTATTGTCCTTCCAATCCCTTTGGCACCTTTCCTCCGAGTTTCTCAAAGCAATGGGGCCGGCTATCCTTTATCCGAGCCAGTTTCTGCACTAGGCAGAGTCAGTGGCTGGATGCAGGAGTGCTTACCAAGTAGGCCGAGTGATCTGCTCGGGTCATAGTACCAGTGGGTATAATTTTTTGTTTTTTGGCATGTAATGCGTGAGCTGTATTTGTATGAGAATCATTAATGGAAGGAAAAGTTTTTCCATTTGTTGCTTACATGCTATTGAAAAAGCTCAAAAATAGAACTTTCGCAACGTTGTCGCGTTCCACGTCCGAGGGATAAGTGTTCCTTCCATGGTAGACAATCGATATGCTCCTTTCCCGAGCATCTCGACCACTCGGTAGGGACCTTCCCAATTAGGGGCTAGCTTCCCCACCGCTTCCAGTGGTCAAGAGGCTTCGGCCTTGCTCAGGATGAAGTCCCCTGGCTGGAACTATCTCTTTCAGACTCTAGAGTTGTAGTATCGAGTGACTTGCCGTTGACATTCCATTGCTCGGATACTTTCAATCTCTCGGATCTCGTCCACTAGGTCGAGGTTTTCCAACAGTTTCTACTCGTTCACCTCAGGTTTGAAGTGGATGACTCGGAGAGAGGGATTATCGACCTCCAATGGAATCACGGCTTCCGTGCCATACACCAGCTGGAAGGGTGTTTCACCGGTAGGCGTTCTCGGAGTTGTTCGGTGCAACCATAGTACACTCGGTAATTCCTCGAGCCAGCTTCCCTTAGCCTTGGCGAGCCTTATTTTGATGCCTTTTAAAATAGTTTTGTTGGCATTTTCGACTAGTTCGTTAGCCTGAGGGTGGGCTACCGAAGTGAAGTGATTGCGAATGTTTAGGTCGACGCATCTGTCTCTGAAGTAATGAGAATCAAACTACCGACCATTATCGCTCACGATCACTTGGGGGACACCGTAATAACAAATGATCGACTTCCAAATGAAACTCCATACGACTGATTCGGTGATCTTAGTGGTGGCCTCGGCCTCGATCCACTTGGTGAAGTAGTCTATGGCGACGATGATGAACTTCTTCTGAGCCTGCGCTGTAGGAAATGGCCCCAAGATGTCGATCCCCCACCGAGCGAAGGGGTATGGCTCGGCAAGGGTGACGAGCTCTGCTGCAGGTTGGTGGATCAAATGGTCGAAGCGCTAACATCGGTCGCACTTCTGTACGTAGCCCGTGCAGTCGTGCTAGAGAGTGGGCCACCAGTAACCTTACAGTAGGAAGATCCTAACGAGCGATCTTCCTCCTTGGTGTGCGCTGGCGATGCCTTCCTGTACTTCCTGAACCGCTCGACTGGCTTCGTCAGTGCTGATGCACTTGAGAAGGGGACCGGAGACAGATCTGCGGTACAAGTCATCATCCAGCATGATGAAACGCCGAGCTTGGTACTTGAGTTTCCGAGCCTCCTGAGGGTCAGGGGGCTCTTGAGAATCCGAAGCCAGGATATGTAGGGGGTCTGCCAGTCGCTCGGGGGTGCCGGGTCAATGGTCATAAGCTCAGATTCGATGCTCGGTCACTCGAGCTCTTCGAGGAAGACCGATCGTGTACCTTCGTGGTCGAGGGAGGAGGCCAGGCGAGAGAGGGCGTCCGCTCGGGAGTTTTCCTCCCGGGCTATCCGGACTACCTCAAAGCTCTCGAATAGTTGGGCCATCCTCTTCACCACCTGGGGGTACTTGATTATTTGTCCTTCCTGAGCATCGTAATCATCGTTGACCTGGCTAGCGACCCATTGGGAGTCGGTGTAGATCCTGACTCGCTCAACCCATAGTCATCGAGCCATCCTGGCCCCTGAGATAAGGGCTTCGTACTCAGAGGCGTTCTTTGATGCTTGGAAATTGAACTTCAAGGCGTACCGTAGCTCCGCTCCCTCGGGGGACTTGAGAAGGACACCAGCGCCGCATCCAGCTGAGTTGGAGGACCCGTCGATGAATAGGTCCCAAGTGGGGCCAGGCGCAGGTGGAAGTGCTTCTTCAATCGGGACCGTACTTTTGGCGAGGAACTACGTAAGGGCCTTTCCTTTGATGGCCGAGCGGGGGTGATACGAGATATCATAGGCCCTGAGCATGATGGCCCATTTGACGAGGTGTCCTGAGGCTTTAGGGTGAAAGAGAATCTTCTTTAGGGGTTCGCCTGTCAATACGACGATGGAGTGCCCCTGAAAGTAGGGTCGGAGGCGCTTGGCTGAGGTAACAAACGCTAGCACGAGTTTCTCGATTGCGGGGTACCTTCTTTCAACCTCATTAAGCACCTTGCTGGTATATTAGACCGGTCTCTCGACCCCTGCGTCGTTCCTGACCAGGACCGAGCTTACTGTGGAAGGGGTCACCAAGAGGTAGAGGTGTAGAGCTTCGCCCTGGACCAGCTTGGATAGCACCGGGGGTGAGGCGAAAAATTCCTTGAGTTCGGTGAATGCTTTCTGACATTCCTCATCCCAGGCGAATGTGGCAGATGCCATTTTGGGTCCCCTCAACAATTTTAAGAAGGGTAGGCATCGTTCGGACGCCTGGGACAGGAAGCGGTTGAGCGCAGCATTGCGCCTCGTAAGGCGTTGGACGTCTTTGATGCAGGTGGGTGGCCGCATGTTCAGGATGGCCTGAACCTTGTCGGGGTTGGCTTCGATCCCATGCTGAGTTACCAGGAAGCCTAGGAACTTCCCAGATCTGACTCCGAAGGCGCATTTAGCAGGATTGAGCTTCATGTTGCACCTTAGGAGGGTGTCAAAGGTCTTGGCTAAGTCGGCAAGGTGGTCTTCGGCCTTCGGTGTTTTGACAAGCATATCATCAATGTCGGCCTCGACATTACGACCGAGATGTCCTTCAAATATATGGTTGATCAGTCTCTGATATGTCGCTCCATCGTTCTTCAACCCGAACGGCATTCGGGTGTAGTAGTGTACGCCAAAGTCGGTGATGAAGGCTGTCTTCTCGATGTCCTCCGGGTCCATCCTGATCTGATGGTAACCAGAGTAGGCATCTAGGAAGCTAAGAAGCTCGTTGCCAGAGGTTGAGTCGACCAATTGATTGATGCTTGGCAGCGGGTAGAAATCCTTCTGGGTAGCCTTGTTGAGGCTGGTGAAGTCTACGCACATTCGCTACATTCTCGAAGCTTTCGGTACCAGGACGACGTTGGCGAGCCACGTAGGGTACAGGACCAGACGGAAGAGACCAGTCTTTTGCCCCTTGCTGACTTGTGTAGATTATGGAAATAACCCAATAAAAATAAAAGAAAGAATATAAGAGAAAAGGGGACAATATTGAAAAAGGGTGCATGTGTAGGATGCTAAAGGGAAAGGTGATCGCCAGAGACGCGAGGTGTAATGCCCCGGATTTTTCGGATATTTTTCAGATCATTTTAGTGGGTCTCGGAGTGTATTTTGTGCTTTACACGTGTTTTTCCCTGATGTGCCTTCGGAACTCTTTGCAGGGCAAACCGTGGCGTTCTCCGACTCCGGGACAGTACCACTGCGTTGTGTTCCTTCCGAGGATCGCGGAGGTAATTTTTCGTAATTTTCTGAATTTATCGAATTTTCGGGTTTTCCTATATATACTAACCCTTTCCTCTCTCCCCCTCTCATTCTCTCTTTCTCACCCTCTCTCTTCTCTCACGCCCTCTTTCTCCCCTCTCTTCTCCGGCGGCCGACGGAGCGAGGCGGGGGCGAGGCGGAGGCGGCGCGGGTGAGGACGCGGGCGAGGATGGGCGAGGATCGAGGCGGTGGAGGCGCGTGGGAGCTCGTGGCGCGGTCGCGAGCCGGCGAGGGTTTCACGGCGTTTCTTCGCGGATCGGCGAGCTCGGGGCGCGAAATCTTCGGTGGAGGTAGGGTGATGGTTCCCCAGCTCGTGCACTTCCTTTCCCGCGAGTTTCGTAGGCCGTGGTGAGCCGAGCGGGTGGAATCGGGGTTTTTGGGCAAAACCCATGTTTTAGGGCTTGTGGGCCGATCTCCCGTTTCATTGCGTTTTTGGCCGATCCGAGGCCGTAGATGCATGCTAGGGGCTTCTGGGGAGCTTCCCCCTTGTTTTCCCCCTCTCCTGTTGAGGTATGGGGGCGTGGGACGAGTTTTGGGTCGTTTCCCGCCGTAGCGTTCTCGGAAGGAAGTGACGGTCCTTCCAGTGGCCGTCACTTGGTGTAACGCGCCTGGACAGGACCGTTACATCCCCCTTCTGTTGGCCTTTGGTGGTCTGTGGGTGTGACGGTCCCACGATAGACCGCCAGGTGCTGTGACGCACCAGGGCTAGACCGTTAGAGTCTCTTCCGTCGGTTTTCGGGTCAGGCGTGTGACGCACCAGGGCTGGCGCGTCACAGCCTTGTGACGCCCCAGGGTGGGTGCGTCACATTCCCTGTTACCCAGCTGAGGGCTGGGGGTGTGACGGTGCCGTCTGGACCGTTACTTGCTTGTAACGCGCCCAGGGTGGGCCGTCAGAGTCGTTTTATCCGTTGGAAGGGCCGCGTGTGTGACGCGCCAGGCCAGACGCGCTACATCCGTGTAACGCGTTGAGGCAGGCGCGTTACATCCTGCTTTCACGCTGAGCGCGTGAGGCATGTAACGCACCAGGGAGAGCGCGTTACATTCGTGTAACGCGCTGGGCCAGGCGCGTTACATCCTGTGTTTCTTCGGGCCGTGTAACGGCCTGCGTTAGGCCGCCAGGTGGATGTGACGGTCTCGCCTAGACCGTTACAACCCTGTGACGGTCTAGGGTTAGACCGTCAGGCTTTGTGTCGTCCCGAGGCGAGTTTTTGTGTTCTCCGCCTTGCCCCGCAATGTGTGGATCCCTAGTCGACCCGGTTGGGACCCAGTGGTCGACCTGCGGTCTTGTGAGTGTCCCTGACACCCGTGGGTTTCTGTGTCCGTGTTTTGAGGGTGTCTGGAGGACCGTGTTATCTCGTTTAGCGTGCCCGTAGGGTTGAGAGTCCGGGTGACTTCTCGCGTGCTGGGCCTTCGTGTTACGCTCGATCGAGTCACCGTGTATCGGTGTGTGTGCGGTGGGGTGTCCCCCGCATGCCGTGAGTTTCTTTGGAAGGCGATTCCCATGTGGGCCACGTGGTTGGTCTTGGACTGCGAGTCCAGTTGTCCGGCCTGGGGCTGGAGGTTTCCCGCTTGCTTCAAGATGGGAAATCGTCGTGGCGGCTTGTGTGCTGCCTTGGGAATCGTGCTTCTGCGTTTCCGTGTGGCCCGTGTGAGTGGCCTTAGTCCTTTGCGTTCCCTCTCCGAGGGAGTGGTCTTGGCGACTCGTGTGTTGTGTCGGTACTCGTGCTACCGTGGTTTTAGACCTAGAGATTGGACTAGATTGACGGCCTGGTGCTGTCGCGTGCAACGGTCTTGACCCCGAGTCTTGTGACTCAAGGACCGTTGGGTGTAGTGCGTCTGGAGGACTGTCCAGAGTCCAGTGGCTTAGCGCCACTTGAGTTTTCTCGACTCTAGCGCACGGTGCGTGCGTGGCCGTGGACTGTGAGTCCCGTTTCTTCTCCGACTGTGGTCACCGTGCGACGGGGCCGGTACGCGGGGTTGTCCCCGTACGTCGTCGGATTCGGACGTTGTTTTCCGTTGAGTTGAGAGTCTACTCCTTCAGTGACCCTCCACTAGTCGTAGCCCACCAGTACGAGGTGCTGGTCTCACCTGGGAGTGGTGTACGGGCACCCACCTTTCGAGACGGTTTGTGGACCGGTTACCGTAGGCCCCTCGTCGGTAGCCAGAGTCCGGCTACGGGGGAAAACCGGTCAGAGGACCAGACCTAGTGACGCAAGGTCTGTGTGTGCACACGTGGTTGGGGGCGGTTGGACCCACGTCGACGGACGTGACCCCAGCTAGTTACTTGTTTGTGGTTACTTGTACGGTGTTCGCGCCTCGGGTAGGACCTACCACGTCAGGCGGTTCACCTGCGGTGCGGTGTAAGACGTCAGGGGACGCTACCGGCTGTGCTTCTAGTGGGTGGTACTCCTGTCGAGTACGGAGTGACAGACTGTCAGTCTCTGTGTCTTTGACCTTCGGGTTTTTGGTCGTGTTGACCGGTGAGTTCGGTTGTTTCACCTTGGCGCGTGTGTCGGTTCTTGCGCCGTGAGATTAGTACTAGTGGCTTTACCGAGGTTGGGTCTTGTTGTGCGGTGCCCGCGATCGGGTGGTCGGGGTTGCACCTTGGACAGCGTGTCCAGGTCGGCTGTGTCCGAGGGACAGGCCTCTACGGCGTGGTTGCCGTGTGTTCTTACTTCGGTAGGTGGTACTAGCGTAGTTCGGTAGCTTTGACTGTGTGATCGAGGTCTGCCTTCTTGCAGTAGGAGTAGCTGTAGTGCCGAGTTTTGACCGGCCACCGGTTTGCTGTTCCTGCTGTAGTTGTAGCTTCCTTTCCGCTACCGCCGTTGTTTCCGGTTGGGGTTCCGCGGGATCCCTGCTGAGTCTCTGTTTTGGAGACTCATTCCCTGCTTTTCAGGTGTAGCGGTTCTTCCTCGTGGTTCGAGGGTGCGGAGCGGAGGTTCTCAGTTGCCAGCTTGCCGGGCCGAGTGTTCACTTGGCATGTGGTACGCTTTACTGCTTTAGACTGTACTTTCTGTTGGACTGGACTCTGTTGTAGTTGTTTATTTATTTCTGTTAATTGTTGAGTTGTCCTGCTTTATTTCCTATTTCTTTGTGCCTCCACACTCCTTCTAGCCCTTCCGAGCCCTCCCGGCTCGTGGGCGGCGGTGCGAGTCTCGGGTTATCGGGCCTTCCCGGTAATCGGATTCTCGGGTCGTTACACGAGGGCCTCAAATGATATAAACAATAACAATATGGAGGGATCGCGAATATAAATACCTCAAAAGGATGTGGGGGAGATTGTGAGTGCACCTTCTCTTGCTATCGGCTGGCCGATGAAGAGAGTTTCTCTTGATTGATTACCCTTGCAAGACAAAGAAAACACCAACAAACAAAGATATAGATTAGAATACAAGTGAGTGTAGTATCAAATTCTTAAGATAAATAAATATGAAAAACATGAAGATGAACACACCTTGTTGGTGTTTTGGCTTTAAACCTCTATGCAAAAGGGTAGGAAAAATATGACGAATGATATGCAAATAGGGAGGTGCGCAAGAGTTGCACAATTGGAGGTGTGCTAGAGTGCACAAATATTAGATCTCAATTGAATTGAGATAAAAAGAAATAAAGAAAGAGATAGAATAATGATGCATGCAATGATTATGATAAAATAAAGAGAAGAGAGGAAGAGAAAGGCTTATTGGTTTTTCTCCATGGCAAAAGGGGGGATTGAGATCTTCAAAATGCTCCAAGGAAGAAAAGGCGTCAAATCTTCAATAGGGAGAAAGCCTTCATAGGATGAAGCCTTGGTACATATGGAAGACTTCCTCCTTGAGCCTCCAACCCAACAACACCTCCCCTTCAATTGATTAAGCCACCTTATGAACAAGGGAGAGAGGGGTCCTATTTATAGAGGTGAAATTCGGAGTTTAATCCTATAGAAATTAGGAAATAATGTTTTAATTGAATTTGAAAGGTGATAAACCATGGACATGTGTCCTTTCAACCTTGGAAAGCCTTAGAACTCCTCTCCCAAGTGAAAAGGGGCTCAAAAGAGAGAAAGAAGGAGGTTCTATCAGAGTTCAGAAATCTGCAAGAAATGGCAACCAGATAGAGGGTCGCTATTAAAAATAACACCCGCCCAAAGCGTCGCTAATTCTGAGGCATTTTGAGACGGATTCGGACTTTCCAAAATTTAAAAAGAATTGACGACCATGAGGTGGTCGCTATTTAGAAATTAATACGAGTTTCGGACAGAGTTAAAACCTCAAAATATGGAGGAAATTGACGACTTTACACACGGGCACTATTTCATGAAATAGCGACCTTCCAGGAAGTCGTGGAATCAAAAATAATCCGATTTTGGCTCAAAATATGAAGAAAAGAATTGACGACCTTCCGAACGGTCGCTATTTAATCAATTAGCGACTTCCTAGAGTGTTGCTAATTGATATATCCAAAAACACTGCAATCCGGAAGCTTGCTAGAATAGGCGCCCCCTTCCTGGACGCCATTTAAATAGCGGCAAGCAGGCTGCCACCAATTCTTTAAATAGCGGTAGGCAAGCTGCCACCATTTAAATAGCGGTAGGCTGGCTGCCAACAATTCGAAAAGCCCACGAAAAAATGGAGAAAAATCTCAAAAAAATCTAGAAAAATAGGAAATCATAGAAAAAAGTATAAAAAAGTGATAAATCCAAGAAAAGTAGGAAAAACCACTCAAACAAGGTCAATTTGTGGGTCAAATTGGGACATTATGAGGCAATATGAGATATACTCATAGTAATATTAATTTTAGCGTGTCTACAACTAGCTCCTTGATGACCGTTTGCTTCTCCGAGGCGTGCTTTCTCCTGCATTGTTGGACAGGTTTCACCGTTGGGTCGAGGTTGAGCTTGTGCATCACCACGTCTCCCGAGATGCCGGGAAGGTGCTCGTCCGACCATGTAAAGACTCGGATGTACTGGGCAAGGAAATCCTTATATTTTTCTTGTTTCTCAAGTGGTAGATCGGCTCCGATCTTGACTCCTAGAGTCAGGTCATCGTTGAGAAAGACCGTTAGCAACTCCCCGCCAGGCTCAGAAGTTGCTGGCCCTCGTCGGCTCCCTTTACTCCTTTGTTTTTCCCTTCCAGCCTAGTGGCTTCAACCGAGATTATGTAGCAACGTCTAGCCAATGCCTGGTTGCCCCGGACCTCCCCCACGCCATACTTGGTAGAGAACTTCATTTTTTGGTGAAAGGTAGAGGGCACCACTTTCATTCGACTGAGGATACCTCGGTCGAAGATGGCGTTATATGCCGTCATCCCCTTGATCACGATGAAGTCCACCAAAACCGTAGCGATTTTGGGCGAGGTGCCGATCGTAACTGGCAGGCTCAGGGCTCCCTCGAGATAAGTTGCCTGGCCATTGAACCCACATAGGGGGGTTCGGATCGGGTGGAGTTTAGATGGATTCTCTCCTATCTTGAGGAAACATTCATATGATAATACATCAGGGGCACTGCCATTGTCAACTAAGATCCTATCTACGTTACAATAGTTTATCGTGTCCGATACAACGAGAGCGTCGTCATGCGGGGTGGTTAACCCTTCCAGGTCCTGGTCAGAGTAATCCAGCGCCTGTGGTTCGCTCGCCTACGGGGCCTTAGGGAGCTCAACAGAGGCTCGGCTCGCCCGCTCGGCGTGACGCTTTCTTCCTCGGCTGCTGTCTCCTCATGATGCCGCGTCGCCCGCGATGACGTTGATGTGGACTCCGCGGGGGGCATTGTCGATTTCTTCGGGGGCGCCTCGGTCTTCCTTCTGCCCGGACACAAATCGGGATAGGTGTCCCTAGCGGATGAGGCACTCGATCTCATCTTGGAGCTGATGGTAATCGCTGGTGTGATGCTCGTGATCGCTGTGGAACATGAAATGCTTGTGGCGATTGCGGTGCTTGGCCTTCATAGGCTCAGGCTGGTGGAGGAGACCCGAGCATTTGATGTCTTCGTAGATTTCGTAGGCGGGAGCAGTAAAGGGGAGTATACCGCTCGTACTTTCAGGACGGCTACTTGTGATCTCCATCCTAGTTCCACCTCTTTCTTTGTCCCGTCCCTTGCTCGGACGGTCGCTTCTTCTCCCCCTCCCGACCTGAGCCTGTCGTGCCTCGGCAGGCACTGATTACTTCTTCACACTCTGCATGGCGCATGGCCAGGGTCACTACCTCGGAGAGGGAGGTGGGAGGAAGCACTAGCTCGTGCCGTAGGTTTTCATCGCGGGTACCCCCGGTTAATCTGGTGATGGCCGAGGCAACATCTAGGCGGGGGATGCGCAGGGCTTCCGATTTAAATCAGTTGATATAAGCCCGCAACTTCTCCCCATATTCCTGCTTGAGTGCCAATAATCCCGCCACCGACCAGGGTGGACCGCTGCCGACGAAGCTTTCCTTGAACACTCGCCCGAATTGCTTGAAGCTATGGACGCTGCCGGGGGCGAGGGCCCTGAACCAGGCCTGAGCGACCTGAACCAGAGTGGTCACTAACGCTCGGCACTTGATTACATCGGATGCCCCATGCAGGGTCATTAGGGCATCGAAGCTGTCGTAGTGATCGGCGGGGTCTCCCTGGCCGTCATACGACTTGAAGGCTGGAAGTGAGATCCTGGGGGAAATCTCGGCCTTCAAGATATAGTCGGAGAACGGGGATCGCTCCTCATCCTCCACGAGAGAGGTCTTCTGCAAGTCGCGGGGGGCGCGGTCTTGCTCCGCTAAACGCCTCTCAAAGTCTTGCAGTCGGAGGGACAGCTTCGGTTGTCATTGGCCCGAGGGACTAGGGGGGCGCACTTGCATGTTGTCCCAGCGCTCCTCAGGGGCTTCGGTCTCCGAGAATGGTCGGCGTGCTTCGGACTTCTCCCTCATCATGGTGGAGGAGGCTTCATACTCCAAGGGAGGTGCATGCGATGGTCCTCCTGACAGGTTGCGGATGAGCCGCCGCCCCCGGAGGATAAAACGGCCTCCAGCGGTTTACTAGGAGGCATCTCTGCGAGGGGGTCTCTTCCGGGGGAGATACGACTTCTCCTCCCTGGTCGCTTGGGCCCTCATGAGATCCACGAGGACATCCAGTTTTGCGTTGAGGGTTTGGAGGGCGTCGATACTCCCGTCAGGAAGCTATTCCCCCGCCTCCAACGGAGGTATCTCGTTGGCGTGGTTGCCTGACGGGGAATTCTCCGTGGGGAGGGAAGGTGCATCTCCTTCTGTCACCAGGGCCTTTCCCATGTCATCGGTAGTCCTCCTGCCAGAATTCCTTCGCATCATGATGACTCTTTGTTTGTTTCCCACAGACGGCGCCAGATGAAGAGGGGTGATCTCGCACTACTCCTGAGTGGGGAAGAGGATAACCACATAGCCTTGAAGTATGAACTGCAAGAGGGGAAATAGGTCTGGGGTGCCCAAGGATGGATCCCCAGGGAAAACCCTCCGATGCTTAAGTCAGCAAGTGTAGTAGAGCACAAGTGCAAAGGGAGGAGTTAGGAGGAAGATGGGAGCGCGAGATCCCTCTCCACCGAAAGGTGAAGTGGTTCCTAGTCAGGGTTTTATTGGCTTACCTCCGCACAATTGGGCTCTTCAGGCTTAAATAATGGCTCGTTGAGTGCATGATCCCTGTAAGCTGAGGAGATTCGAGGGGGGTTACGTCCTCCTTGCGGGCTCTTTATAGCATACGGACTCTTGGTTTCCCCTATCCCCTTGAACTCCACGCTTTTAAGGGACGCATAACGGCCGCACAGATAAGCTTCCATCAGTTGTCCTGAGCATATGGTGCTCGCCAAGGAGGTGCCTCCCGAGCGATAAGTGCACGATTTGGGCAAGGAATATGGGGCTCCGGAGGAGCTCTCCCGATCACCTGATTCTTGAACTTCCCAACCCGAAGGCCGCCTAAGAAGCCCTTATTCCGAGTGAGTTATTGGGCTTATATTGAGTGGGCCCAGGGGCTGCCACTTCAAGGAGCTGGGCCTCGTTGGGTCGAGTCGGACCCCGTTTGGCCTCTCCGTACGGGTAGCTAGATTTCCCCTCTCCAGTATCTTTGAAGATATTGAGGGCTCTAAGATTTTCATTATTCCTCATCTTGTGAATATCTTTCCATTTGGACATATCCTTGGGCAGTTTGTGTGGACCTTTAGAGATGAGGTTCCTCAGGTTTGGATTAACTGAATCCACAAATATACACATACTGCCTAGCCATGTAGAGAAATTAGAACCGTCAAACATCGGTGGATGAGCCATTGAAAAATCGGACAAATACAACAATGATAGCACACAAGGGACAGCAGGACCTTCTCTACAGATTATTAAATCTGATCTATCAGAGGCCCTCTCTGATACCAATTTTTAGGTCCCTTTGGTGCAACATGATCTAGAAGGGGGGTTGAATAGATCCGGTACAACCTTTGCCCTATTAAAAAACTTAACCAATACACACACAAACTGTCGCTACAATGCAAGTGGAACACTTGAACATAATGCACATCGCATCAAATAACATCAATTTAAATCAATGACACATGACACCTTACACAGACTGTAAGTGTATGTGCAGCCACGGAGCTAGCTGGAAGAAACAAGGTGCAAGCTGTGAGGAATTGAAGCATGCAAGCACCTGTGAATGGGGATAGAGGATAAGGAGCAATCACACAAAACACAACCCACTGCACAGGGATTTTTAAGGTGGTTCGGTTGCAAACCCGCAACCTACGTCCACCCCTCACCAAATCGGTGAGGCTTTACCACACGAGGATGAAGTCCTCAACACACACGGGGATGACGCCCCCCCTCCCCCCCGCCACACACACAGACGGGGACGAACCCCACACACACAAACAAATAAAACCAAGCTGCTAGTGCAGCAGAAAGATGGGGATAAGCCCCAAGACACACACGGCTGTCATAGAGCCAAAGGCCACCTCCGGTCTCTAAACAGAGCACCGGACACAGTGCTGTAAGCACAGCAAAACACACGATTGAATCAACACATGAAAGAAATACACTATGGCTTCAGACCAAAGTCTGGAAGCTCTATCAACAGATCTGAACACTCGATAGATCTGGGCTCTTCCTCTTCAGATGCTGGCGGGCTGTAACTCGGGATGCTTTCCTTTCTCTCCTTTCTTTCCTCTTTCTCTTACAGCACTGGACTGGGTCGAACCAGAGCTGGGCTGCACACACTCCCTTTTTCATTTCCTCACAAATTTCTTCTTGAGTGCTCAAGGGACATGGCTCTCTTCAAGGGCAGCATCGACCTTCCTTCATGCAGGAGGCTAGTATTTATAGAAGAATTGGTGAGGGACTTCCCTCCAAGAGATCTGTAGCTGATTGGTTGGATTAAACAATGGTTCTTTTGAAAAGAACGTCCTCTCTGATTGGTCCAGCATGTATTTGGCAGAATAGAGCCACAACAATTTGTAAACAAATGAATTTTGACCAAGAGCACCTGCAGCATCTTTTATCTTCATTGGCTTGCAGCAGAAATGGCGTCCTTTGGTCCTTGCAGATCTACAGACTCATTTTTGATTGGCTAGAAGCAAAAAGGGGGTTCCCTTGAAAGGGACCTTTCGCTAAAATGAAAACTGACAGAGCCACTGACCAAAAATGTAGTTTTGTTAAACTAATGATGACAAGGATAGTTGACTATCCCAGGAGCCTCTCCAGACTTCGAAATCCATGATTTTGGTGGTTTACGGTTCTATTTTTAATCCTCTAGAAGTCCTCAGAACTGTTGCAGGAAAATAGATTTTTGCTTGAAAAACTTCTGGTGTGTCTACGCAATTTTGCACATGCGTCGACGTGGCTATTGAAGGTGGCCTTTAGGATGGCTTCTGGAAGACGCCCTTCGTCGACGCCCTAAGAGAGCAGGGTCGACGTAGCTGGCTGAGCTGCTCCCAACCAGAATGTGGAAAAAGGAGAGTCGACTCCTGGGTTCGACACTTCAGTGAAGTGCTTGACGAAGGACGTGTTGTGCGTCGACGCAGTAGACGAAGGGAGTTGACGCATTTTTCATGTGTCTTCAGATTCTGGCGTGCTAGCCATTGATGGCGTCGACGCAATGAGGGCATTGCATTGACGCAACCTTCACTCATGGGCCACTTGACACGGCTACAAGCTATTTGCCACCATTAGTTGCCTATTTGTTACCCCTAAGGGGCATTTGTCTCCTTTAGGAGCCATTTGTCACCCGTATGATCAGAAGCTTTCACCTTTAACTTTTGTTCAGCCTTGATGTCTAGGCTTGGCTGCGTTGACGCACAAAGAGTGTTGCATTGACGCAACTTTGTTGGCTTTGCTAACTTCAGCCTTATTTATCATTTGACAGCTGGGTGAGCTATTTGTCATCTTTGTGCATACGTTCCTGTGAACCCCATTGCGTTGACGCACTGACGCCATGGAGTTGACGCAGTCACCTTATCCTTTAAGCTTTTTGACTCCCGAAGGCCCTTGCACTTGGATTTCTTCCAGCCTTGATTGGGTCATGGTCCTTTGGATATATGTGTCTTGAGATCAACATAGCCCTGCTTCTTTAGCTGTCCATGCGTCGACGTCATATCCTTGTTGCATCGACGCAGTCCATGAAGAACCACGTTGCTTCTTGCTATTTGCTGCTGCACAGCTTTGGTTCGTCGATGCCACCTATTCACTGCGTCGATGCATTCCTTAAAGGACTGTTCTGCTATTGTTCTTTTTCTGTGAGCTTTCAATAGAGTTCATTTATTCTTATGTAAGGGGAATAAAATATATCATCATATTAAGATTTCAGTCATGATTCAAGAGATTAAACTTGAGACTCTATGAAATAAAGACTTTACATTTATGAAGGTCTCACGCGTACCATGATAGTACAGAAATAATGAATCATGACAATTAACATGTTGAATCATAGTTGGATCAAAATCAATATTACACTAATGACTCATAATTAGACATCATCAAAACAAAAAAGATAAAGCAAGAACCACACATGCACTACAGTCCATAGAGGCAAAAGGGGGTCACCTCTACTTCATCTCTTTTATTAATGACTTCTCAAGATATGGCTATATATATTTAATGAGGCATAAATCACAGGCCTTTGTGAAGTTAAGGAATACAAGAATGAAGTAGAGAAACATGTTGGCAATAGTATTAAGGCTCTTTAATTAGATCGGGGAAGAGAATATAGAGCCATGAATTCACTTCTTACCTTAAGTAAAATATGATGGTTTCTTAGTGGACCCCACTATATACATCATAGCACAATGATGTATCCGAGAGGAGAAACAAGACCTTTTTTGACATGGTCTGATCCATGATGTCCATTTTAGGACTATCCTTATCTCTCTGGGGCTATGTCTTAGAGACTGCGGCCTATTTATTGAATAGGATCTCAAGCAAATATGTTCCTTCTATACCATATCAGATATGGAAGGGTAGAAAACCAAATTTTAATCACATTAAAATTTGGGGGTGTTAGGTGCCACAACCCAAGATTTGAGTACCGGAAAGGAACCGACACGACCCAAATCTTGGCCCGCTACCCACGAGCCACGGGCTCGGAAGGGTTAATTTAATGTTGTGGAGATGCATGAAAATCTAAAATAAAAATAAAATTTAAAGTGTAAGAATTAAAATATATTTATTACATTTTAGTTAGTTTAGAGTTCAAAGTACAATGTCTAAAAAGTACAGTCTATAAGAAAGAAAAGTACAAAGCCATTGGGGTATACCCCGGCTCAACCACGTTGGTAGCTACTACACTTCGGACACCACGCTAGAGCATTGAACCTCGACAGAAGACGCCGCAAAAGGAATGGGGTGAGCCTAGTCTCATCGACTCAATAGGGGTCCCTTGGATCCCCACCACAAGAAACGACGAAAAACAACAGTAGTAA
Source organism: Amorphophallus konjac (assembly GCA_022559845.1). NCBI lineage: Eukaryota > Viridiplantae > Streptophyta > Magnoliopsida > Alismatales > Araceae > Amorphophallus > Amorphophallus konjac. The sequence continues at coordinate 254,774,879 of CM040121.1, forward strand.
CAACATAAACAACAATATTAATAATAACAACAATAGTAATAGTAGTAACAACAACGGGTAATCAACGGAAATAAAACACAACTCACTAAAATACCCATAACTCTTCATGTCCTCGAGAACTCCAAGGAACTACACTACTGAGCAGCTCGCACATGCTCTCTTGTTGAAAACCTACGGCCTTGAAGGACGTGGAAAAGCTCTAGTCTCACAAGACGGAACCGTGACTACTCAGTCGGGAAGCCATGACCATGCTGTCATGGAAGCACTAACTTAATGCCAAGAGGGCTACGACAACACTGTCGGTAGACTCCCTCAGATCAGCATAAGAGAACTCTAGCTCGCCACCGATACACTTTTAACCTTTAGATATGCACGCACTCTTTACAAAGTAGCTAGACTAGCCGTGGTCCGTGCTCGTCAACACGGTGCCTGAGCCCCTAACCGCGTGTGCACACACTAGAGATACTCCTCAATGTCTAGGCCCTGAATGACTGATTTTCCCCTAGTTCGGAATCAGGCTCCAGAGTAGGCGGACTCCTCAACGTACTAGTAGGCGGACTCCGCAAAGCACTACATATGTAGGGGCCCATGCCAACTGACTCCAAACCATCTCATGGAAAAAGTACAAGAGCTCTCGCCCTAGGCGGACTCCTCAACGCAGTAGAGCCTCAAGAGGGTGATCCTTACAAGGCACAACTCGCTCGGAAGAAGGCAACCAACTCACCCGCTTACACATGGCCTATTCAACTCACGTCGACCTACTAAATTTATGTGGGGAAACCTCGAGCCAATTTATACCCAAAAGTAGAACCCCAAGTCACCACGCTTTGGCGACCATAATTCCGGACGCCGTCGACACTAGATGGCCCATTCCATGTGTATTTTAAGTCATAAAACATTAATTTATGTTTTTGGGCTGAACCTCACATTTTGGGTCCCAAAGGGGTGTTCTGGACAGCAAAATGGTAGACCAACCTTTAGGGTCGATTGACTTACACTGTTGGTCTGTCGACCTATACTGCACTGGCCGGTCGACTGGTGCACTAGGTCGGTCGATCGGCCAATGATTTTGGTCAACCAACCAGGCACTTGCCTCCCACCATGTTGAACATGGATTGGTCGACCGATCTCACCGATCGGTCGACCGATTTCAATCACAATGGAACGGGACCCCACTGTAGGGTGCCCGACCATGACCCACTCGATCCTGGTCGAGGGGGAAAACATCGGGGACCTCTTCCCACCGTCCAAAACACCAAAAACATGCAAAATAACTAGGGGATGCCACCCGATTCAACGGGAAACTATCTCACGCCCCATAACACAATAGTTTCCCAAAATATAAACCAAACCCGCTCTTGGCCTCACCATAGCCCAAAATTGCATGGAAACACGAGAAATCAAGGAAACTTTTTTCCCAAATATCCATTCTATCGAATTCATGAAATTAAACTAAGAAACGCCATCCAGATTGGCGGTAATCGCCACTCGCCCGAAACATGCATTTTCCCCGTAACATAAAGGAAACCTGCTCTTCCTCACCCAAATTGGCTTAAAATAGCGAGAGAATCATGCAAGGAGGGTTGGAATCCACCCCTACCTTTTATGAAGACTCCACGAAGAACGGACGTTGTTCCATGCCGAAATTGCCAATCAAACCACCACCAGTACCCGAAATCGGTGAATACCGCGCCCCTTGCCACCAGCCTCGTTCCTCCTCAATCCTCATCATCGTCACTGCCATCACCCTGACCGCCTCGCATGCCACAACCTCTGTCAATCGTCACAGATGAGAGGGTAAGAGAGGGAGAGAAACAGTGGAGAGAGAGGGAGAAACGAGAGAATGAGCGGGGCGGTGGGTTAAGGGTTATATTTATAATAGATTTTCGGTGTTTAAAAGTTCTAAAAATCATGAAATTATCAAAAATTAACCCTATAATCCTTGAAAAATGCGTAACTCACCCATCAAGCTCTAGCACCCAAAAGTAAATAATTATTTCTTATTTGAGGATCTGAAGACCAACTATTAATAAAATTTCATTTTATTTATAAAACGTGATGCGAGACCCACATAATCACTCTGAAACCCATAGAGATGCGATTCGAAAACTCGGGTCATGACATCCGGTCCATGTGAAAAGGAACGAATGTGATAAGTTTGAGTCTAGAACCGATTCGTGCAGGTTTGTAGGATATCCAAAGGAGAGCATTAGATATTATTTCTATCACCTCTTTGAGCAAAGGGTCTTAGTGACTAAGAGAGCTATATTTCTGGAAAGGGAATATCTACTCTAGAAAAATAGTGGGAGCCAGATAGAATTGGATGAGATCTAAGAACCACAAACCAAGGACATTGTCTCATTGGATGAGGCAACATCGGTTGATCCTATTTAGAGTGAAACACAGGCACTACGGAGATCTGGTAGGGTACCTGGAGAACCTGAGAGAGATATTGGACATGTCTCAGAGGGGTCTTCTAAGGTACATATCAATGAGGATGAAAATCCTCAATCCTACTAGGAGGCGATCCGTAGTGCAAACTCTGAGAAATGGAAGGAGGCGATGGATTCAAAGATCTAGCTATGTACACCAACCAAGTTTGGAACTTGGTTTATGTACCCAAAGGGATAGTCCCTATCGGCTACAAGTGGATATTCAAAAGGAAGATCGGTGCATATGGATGTCTTGACACATACAAGACTAGATTAGTGGCAAATGGCTATCGTCAAAGATAAGGCATTGACTATGGTGAGACATTCAGAATTTTCCTTGCCATTGCTGCATACCTAGATTATGAGATTTGTCAAATGAATATGAAGATAACTTTTCTTAATGAAAACATGTCAGAATAGGTGCACATGGTCTAGCCTTTAAGGATTCACCTCCAACTTCATCCTAACAAGGTATGCAAACTTCAGAGGTCTATTTATGGACTGAAGCAAGCATCTCAGAGCTAGAACTTGAGATTTGATGAGGCTATCAAATCCTTCGACTTTGTTCGGAATGAAGATGAACCATGTGCTTACAAGAAGGTCAATGGGAGCTCTATGACATTCTTAGTCCTATATGTTGATGACATATTATTCTTTAGGAATGATGTAGAGATGTTGACATCAGCTAAGTCTTGGTTGTACAAGACTTTCATCCATGGGGGATTTGGGAGAAGCATCTTATGTGCTAGGCATAAGGATATATTGAGATAGATTTAAAAAGATGATGTGGTTATCTCAATACATGTACATAGACACTATCCTCAAAAGAGTTAAGATAGAAAATTCCAAGAGATGTCTCATACTTATGAGACATGAAATTTTCTATCCCAGGGGATGAGCCCTAATACACTAGAGGAAGTGGCACACAAGAGCAAGCTGCCTATGCTTTGGCCATAGCATCGATCATGTATGTGATGCTATGTGCACAACCTGATGTTGCTAATGCTTTAAGCATTGTTAGTAGAAATCAGGCAAATCTAGGAGAGGAGCACTGGGAGGCAATAGAGTGCATCCTTAAGTACTTACGAAGGATTAATGATTTTTTTTTACTTTATAGAGGAGAGGACCTGCAGCTTAGAGATTACACAGACTCTAGTTTCTAGTTAGATCCAGATGACTACAGATCTATGTCTAGATTTTTATTCATGTTGAATGGAGGAACAGTTAGTTGGAGAAGCTCCAAGCAAGATATGATGGCAGAGTTGATGACAGAGGCAGAATACATTGCTATAGCTGAAGTTGCCAAGGAGGCCGTCTGGATGAAGAAATTAATCTTGGATCTCAATGTGATCCCAATTATATGAGCTCCAATCCCATTATTTTGTGATAATAATTGGGCCATCGCCTAGGCAAAGAAACCGAAGTCTCGCGAAAGGTCAAAGCATATTCTGAGACACTTCCACCTTATTCGAGAGATTATTGATCGTGGAGATGTGATGGTAGAGTGAGTACCATCTGAAGATAACATAGTAGATCCATTGACTAAGCCTTTGTCACAGATTGTGTTTGAGCACCATTGGGATACGATAGGCCTTAAGGTTGTAGGCAATTTGCTGTATTTCAAGTGGGAGATTGTTAGTATTGGGTGTCCTACAAGTCAATTTCGGGTCGGGTAGGCCCAATAGTTGTACAATCTTGTTCCTCAGTAATAAAGTGGCATTTGAGCGTAAATTCATAATTGTATATTACCTTACATTATCCCTAGAATATGTGGTTGTAAAGTCAACTCGAGATGGGATCTAGATCATGAGACTGACTTTATATGGACACATACCATAAAATTATCTATGGTTGAAGGGTAATCACTCAGGGGCATTGATTACCCATTAAGCCATTACACATGATGTGTGGGTAACTAGCCTCATGGTCACTGGTGCGGGGCACCGACACATATGTGTAGGTGTACATCCTGGGACGATGAACCCTGGACTGATCCGCCATTGGATCTTTATATGGCTAATTATACCTAATGCAAACTGAAGATCCAACTGTCTCAATAGTATTATTGGTCCTTTGACCAGAGACATTGATCGAATCTTATACAAAGACAGTCATGGTTAGATACTTGGTTAAGTGATTTTAACTATAAGTCATGAAACACCAAGTCATTGACCATGTCGGGATATGTGTGAAGATCATCAATGGTCAAGAGGGGATCGCTCACTGTTAAGTATATAACAGACAATTAATGGGTCAAGACACTGACTCTCCACTAAACCTCTAGCCAAGGTCGTGTGAGTTCGCTTGGAATGGATGTCATGCACTTATAGGAGGTTATGGTCAAATGGGACGATCATGAGGTTTGACAGTTACCATACCCTCGATCGAACCGGACTCATAGAAGGAGCGAGGGATTATAGCGATGAGGCAACTATAGACAAACAAGTACTAGATAGGGTGATTTGAATCAGATGTCCTTTAAGATCACGCGGATTTGCTTGACCCAACGTGATCATAGGTTCAGAATAAATTAAACTATTATTTGGCTCTTGTAGAAGCGAATAATAAGTTACATTTACTTCTAATTGAGAATTAGAAGTTAATGAGCCTTAAACTAGAGTGACTATGGGCATAGAGGATCATACACAAAAGATTCTCGAATGACGTGATATTATTGTGTAGATATAGATATATATATAAGCCTTAAATTCTTTGGGGAAAAGAATGATTAGAAAGGCTTTACATATACATACAAAATAATACTAAGGATATGTATCTAATATGTGTGATTAGCGGTTATTTTGGAAAGGGCCCAATACACCTATATATGTATCTCACGTTGGGTTTTCTACCACCAAGCACGTAATGTAGAAAACCACAGCAGTCGTTCCCTTTTTCTTCTCCTCTCTCTCTTGCGTGAAGAGACTCGTCCTCTCCCTCTCCCACGCTACCCTCTCTCATCATCTCCCTCTCTCCCACGTTGCTTTCTCTCTTGCTTTCTCTCAAGGAAAAAAGGCACAAAGGGAAATAAGAGGAGAGGATCTGAGAAGATCTGTGGTTCGTGTGCTCAGGTGGAGAAAGGAACAGGCAGATGCCGTCACTGCACGAGAATCAGTGTGGATCTACTCTAGAGGTTAGACATTTGTGTGGCTCTACATTCGAGGAAATATGTATCTGGCACTGCAGATAACATCGTTCTACGCAAGGTATTGATCAACAAGCATCTTATGGGTTGGGGTGTTTAATGATTGCATCGATCAGGGCATGGTTCTTAGATTCCCAGGGACTCAGGTTTTTGATTTAATTTTTATTTACGGATGTGCAATCCGAACGCAGGTGAAGTGAATCCTTACAGCAACGTGCAGGGATCATGGGATTTCTTGCCTTGGTAACATGCGCACGATCCGTCGCAGGGCGTGTGATTATGGAAGGATTACTTTGGTAATGCGCATATGATCTGTTGATGCCTACCCGATCATAATAACGCCCTGCCATCATGGCGCTTGAAATTCAAAATCTGACAGGCACTTGTCGAAAGAGGCAAGAAGCGGGACATGTGGCAGTGGACGGTGATCCGCTGACTATTGATAATTAATCCACCCTCGAATAAATATAAGCAATAAGCATGCAATAATATGAAGGGGGAAAGGGGCAATGAAGAAATACAAACGAACCGTGATCGCCACCAAGGATTACAGCAGGAAAATACCATGGAATTAAGGGAGCCTGCTGCGTACCTTGGAAAGAAGAGAGAAGATGGTGGAAGGATGACTGCTACAATGATCGCGCGTAAGAAACAAGTGTGGGAAACACCGTGGATTAGCACATCCTTGCCTTCCAGTCGGCCAGAGAGTGAGGGCCTCACGTGTTGTGCCCCTGTAGTTTTTGATGTTCTATAGTTTTGATGATAGCAAACTTATGAGTCACAAGTCTATACATCGTGCATTCTTAAGTCTGTACAGCCTGTGAGGTCCGTCTCACTCAGCGTCTCAAGTGGACTTGAAGTCTATACATTGGAATGTCTTACTTATCGTCTTTGTGCATGTCACACACTCGTAAGTCTGCACATTATGGCATGCAGAGTCTGCACAATGCTTTGTAAGCAAGTCTGCACATTACTATAGCACGCATGCAGAGTCTAGACAGTCATGAGCAAGTCTAGACATCGTCTGGTTGCATAACGCATAGTCTGTACATGATGCATTGCGCTCTCATGCTTTAACACTATGCATTGCAAAGTATGTACATTGGTTGCACATTGCACTCCAAGTCTATACACTGCTTCATGCATTGCACGTAGTCTGCACAAGTCTGCATGTCTATACAGTGGCTGCTGAATGCTACTCAAGTATGCACATTCGGTAGTAGCAAGTCAGTACATCCATGTGTAATGTTCATAGTCTTGCATACGTGAAGTCTGTACATGCTTCAGTGTTGCATTCACTAAGCCTGTACACACCTCAGTCTTGAATATATGAAATCTGCACATGCCATAGCACTGCATATATGAAGTCTATACATGCTCCAGCGGTTGCCTTCATATAGGAAGTCTGTACATCGTATAGCATGCATGTGTTCAAGTCTATACATTGCTGCTGAACGCAAGTCCATACATTGTACAAAGTTTGCACATTGATGTCTTTAACTACGATCAAAGTCTGCACATTGCATTACACTTCAGCAAGTCCATACAATGTCTGCATTGCATACTATGAAGTCTGTACAAAGTGTCGACATTAAACTGATAAGTTCCTTTCGACTGACTGACAGGGACTAAAGTGCAAAGATGAAGGATTGGCTCGTTATCCAAGGAAGGATGAGGTGCCCAGATTATGACACGTGGAAGCAGTGCAGCCAGGATGCTGCCATGTGGTCGAAATTCCTCGGATCTGACAAATTCTCTGGGCGGGAAATGTGGAAGCCACATGCCCTATCCAATCTGCTGCTGGTATAAAAGGAACTATTCTTCCTCAGAAGAAGGCTGATCGAATAGAAGTAGCCAGAGCTAAGAGAAAAGAACAGAGAGTGAGTGCCTGCACGAGCCACAGAGAAGAAGAAAAAGAGAGAAGAAGAGAAAGAGAGAAGAAGAGAAAGAGAGAAGAGAAGATTGAGAGAGTTGAGTTGAGAGAGTCTTTTCGAAGTCTTGTAAATCAGTCTTTTGGTTCAGATACCAGAGCTGATACTGCTCAATTAAGCTACATTCGTTTTGGTTTTCCATTTCATTTGTTTCTATCTTTACTGTTTTCGAAACTCTTTTGTTATCAAGCTGTGAGCCAGCAATTGCAGTGGAGGTTTCCACTGGACAGGTGAAGCTGTAATCCTCAACAGGCGAGACCAGGTCTCGGACGGCTAAGCTGTATCACCCAGCGGTTGCAGAGGATTTGTTCCTCTGGTCGGCAAGCTGTAAAGCCCAGTGGAGCTGTGTATCAGCGGTCTGTTGGCAAGCTGTGAAGCCCAGCTGTTCAAGCTGTGAGTCAGCAGGATCCACATTCCAGTTGGAGTGTGGGGTGGACGTAGATCTATGGATTGAGATCGAACCACCTTAAAGATCGGTGTCTACTGTGTGATTGCCTGTTGTTTGTGTGATTTCATAGTGTTCCTTCTGTCGTTCAACAGTTGCTTGTTTTACTTCCGCATTAGAGTTCAACTGTGTTTTAAAATTAGACATTAGATTTATTCACCCCCCTCTAGATCCACTCTCAGTGGTAATAGATTGTGTCCATCTAACATAACAGTTGGTATCAGAGCCTAACTCTTCTACAGGGATTTACAGCTCGAAGAGGAAGGTACAGATAGATGCTCGAGGGATGATCGCTGAAGGACACTCAACCACCAAGCCCCCTTTCTTCGATGGATCTAACTATGCATACTGGAAGAACCGTATGCAAGTATTTTTGAGGGCGAAGGATTATGAGATCTGGAAGGTAGTCAGCAAGGGACCTTATGAGCTGTCCCCTAATGAGGAAGTCTGGACCAAGGAGGAGATCAGAAGGTCTACTCTAAACTGGAGCGCCATAAACGCTATTCAATGCTCTCTACACCCCACGGAATTTTCTCGAGTATCAGCTTGCAGCTCAGCTAAGGAGATGTGGGATGCACTGGAAGTTATTCATGAAGGGACTTCTCAGGTTAGAGAGACGAAGGCTAATTTCCTTGTGTCAGAATATGAAGCCTTCAAGATGAAGCCAAATGAGACCATCAAGGAGATGTACTCTCGATTAACTATCATCACAAATGGTCTTAGAGGTCTTGGGAAGGCTCAGACAGAATATGATGTAGTGAGGAAGATATTGCGTTCCCTGACTCATGCTTGGCATACTAAAGCTACAGTAATGGAAGAGTCAAGGGATTTGCGAAATACAAGGGCAGATGAGCTAATTGGCTCGCTGATGGCATATGAGATTAATCTGCCAAAGATAGAGGAAGCTGAAAAGAAGAAGAAGCCAATCGCTCTGAAAGCTGGTGCCAGCAAATCCAGCAAGTCCAGCAGATCTAGCTCTAGTGGATCATCATCCGAGGAGAGCCTGAATGAACAAGATATAACTCGTACTGAGATGGCAATGATGACCAGAGAGTTCAGGCGATTCCTCAGGAAAGAAGGAGGATGATTCAGCCAAAATAAGTATAGTGGCGGCCGAAGGGATAAAAGGTATAAACATAACCCTGCAAAGAAAATTGAAACTAATACTTGTTATCAATGCAGGAAGTCAGGCCATCTGAAAGCTGACTGTCCAGAGAATCAGAAATACAAGGACAAGTCAAAGAAGAGGAACACGAAAGGGAAAGCTATGGTGAGTACCTGGAGTGATGAAGATGAAGGCTCCTTGAGCAATACCTCTAACAGTGAAGCCGAATCTGAAAAGCCCATTTGCCTTATGGCAACAAGCTCTGAAGACGGAGAGGAGGATTCAGATGAGGTAACTTCTCGATTCAATAATTTTACTATTGCTGATTGGGTAGATGCCTATCATGAAATAGCTGATAAAGCAGATGACATTAGAAGGGAAAACATGCATCTAAGAAGAAAGATTAACTCCATGCAAAATGATACAACTCTAACTGATAAAATTGCATGTCTTGAATCTGAGAATAATAAATTCAAACTCACATGTTCTGAATTAGAAGAAATCAAGAACTAGTCAAAAGCCTCTAAAGAAGATAATGAGAGGTTAGAAAAAGAAGCTGATGAATGGAAGTTGAAAATTTAGAAATATGAAAGTGAGATAAAAATTGTGAATGAAAAATATCAAGCTGTCCTAAGTGTGAATACAGAACTGAAAAAATCCATTGAAGACATTCAAAAGGATAATGAGGTCAAGCTTAAAACTATTGAGAAAATGACCCAAGGTTCAGATAACCTAAATGCTTTGTTAGGGTCAAAAGTCAACTTCAGAAAAGAGGGCCTTGGATTTAATTCTAGTGCAACAAAAAGCTTTGGAATGAAAACTATTTCATTTGTCGCACAAAAAGAGAAAGGACCTCTGATCAACATGAAGTCAAACATTTTAGTGAACAAAACTGTAAATCTGAAAAAGTCCAGTGCTGAGGAGAAGGGCAAACAAAAGCTGAGTGAGCCTAGTAGAGCTAGCACATCCAAGCAAAATCCCAAAGCTCAGTCTCAGGTTAGGGGTCAACCTACACAGTCTTATAAACCCCATGTTAAGGTCACCAAGTCTCCACCATCACCACCACCTCTGAAGAAGACCTAATACACACCTATGAATAGGTCAGCATGGTCCAAGGTGCAGGGGAGGCAGAATGCTTTTAGAGCTCAACCCAAACATTTCTACCAACCTAGAGCCCAGTCCCACTTCTTTGCACAGTCAACCTATCCAAATAGGTCAGGATGGACTAAGACTCAAGGAAGGTTTACAGGTTATGGACATCAGGCTACACAGTCCTATAAACCTTACACTAGAAATTGGGTTAATGGGTATGGCTCTTGGACACCTAGGAACCAACATTTCCACAGCGAGCCCAATGATTACTATGGCCAAAATTTCGTGAATACACCCTGGCCAAGGCACTGGCATAGAAATAATCAATCTGTAAATAATCATGCTAGTGTCAACAAGAAAAAGCATAACAAAAAGAAATCAGGAAAATCCACTGAACAGAATTGTTTCAAACAAATGTGGATTCCTAAAAGTCTGCTTTCTTGTTTTATTTACTTTTCATCTTCTCTGGAGCCCAATCAGTCTTGGGTTCCAAACTTCTCTACCTGATTGTGTGTGCAGGTATGCCTGGCAGCCAAGAACAATTTGTGGTACTTGGATAGTGGCTGCTCCAGGCATATGACAGGAGATAAGGCCAAGTTCTGCATGCTGACAGAGAAACAAGGAGGCCTTGTCACCTTTGGTAGCAACACAAAGGGTAAGATTGTTGGGACATGTAAGGTAGGTAAGTGTACTACCTGTTGCATTGAAGATGTCATGTTGGTTGAAGGTTTAGCATATAATTTACTTAGCATCAGCCAACTATGTGATAAAGGATGCAAAGTTCTTTTTGACCCTCAATGCTGTAAAGGTTTTGAACCTGATTCTGAAACTGTTAAATTTTCTGGTAAAAGGATAAATAACACTTACATGATAGACTTAGATGATATACAACATTCTATCCTATGCCTTACTGTTAGCAGAGAGGACTTAGCATTTTTATGGCATCGTAGGTTAGGCCATGCTAGTTACACTGTATTACATAAACTGAATAAGCATAGCATGGTTAAAGGACTTCCTGAAGTTTCCTTTAAGAAAGAAAATAAAATCTGTGATGCATGCACTCAGTCAAAGTTAACTAGAAAGTCATTTAAATCTAGAACAGAAAATCTATCTTCTAAACCCTATGAACTGATACACATGGACCTTTTTGGGCCAACCAGGTCTGTCAGCTTATCAGGGAGGAAGTATGGGTTTGTCATGGTAGATGACTTCTCTAGGTATACTTGGGTATATTTCTTATCACATAAAAGTGATGCATTCTTAGAATTTCAGGAGTTCTGTCTTAAGAAAAACCAAAAAATTAAAAATATTTTAACTGATCATGGAGGTGAGTTTGAAAACTCACAGTTTGATGAATTCTGCAGGTCAAATAGAATTCATCACAAGTACTCCTCACCAAGGACACCCGAGCAGAATGGAGTTGTGGAGAGGAGGAACAGAACCTTGGTGGAGATGGGTCATACACTCTTGGTTGAAGGTGGTCTGCCAAGAAAGTTCTGGGCTGAAGCAGTAAATACTGTCGGTTATGTAATTAACAGAGCCATGGTAAGACCTTCTACCCAGAAAACACCGTATGAGATCATAAAGGGTAAGAAGCCTTCTATTGCTCATTTCAAGGTTTTTGGTTGTAAATATTTTATTCATATAAATGATAAAAGAGACCTTGATAAATTTGAACCTAAAGGTGAACCAGGAATTTTTCTCGGTTACTCTAAAAACACCCGAGCATATAGAGTGTATAATCTGAATTCCAAAACTGTTGAAGAATCTCCACATATTATTTTTGATTAATCTTTGGTAAAGTCTAATATTGGTCAATGCAGGAATGAAGATAATGGTGATATTCTGAAAGAAGGGAATCCTGCAGATAAATCCAAAGATGAGGAAGGAAATGAAGAGCTTAATGAAGAAGAGCCTACAGTTCAGGGGGAGGTAAATGAAAATCATGATAATGAAATTGTCAACATTAGATATCTAAAATATCATCCTGTAGATAATGTGATTGGCAATTTGCATGACCCTCCTAGGACTAGAGGCCACTTAAGAATTCAAAATGAATTGAATGCATATGCCTTTGTATCAAATGTAGAACCCAAGTCCATTGACTGTGCTTTTAAGGATGTGCATTGGATTAATACCATGCATGAAGAGCTCAATCAATTTGATAGGAATAAGGTGTGGCACTTGGTTCCACCTCCTGATCATGAAACAGTCATAGGGACTAAATGGGTATTCAGAAATAAAACTGATGAATCAGGGAATGTCATTAAAAATAAGGCCAGACTTGTAGCTCAGGGGTATAACCAGGAATTTGGAATTGACTTTAAAGAGTCTTTTGCCCCTGTAGCCAGGTTAGAAGCTATCAGAATCTTATTGGCTTATGCATGTTCCCTAGGAATAAATCTTCAGCAGATGGATGTAAAATCTGCTTTTCTGAATGGGGAAATCAGTGAGGATGTCTATGTGAGGCAGCCTCCGGGCTTTGAATTTTTAGACTTCCCCAATCATGTGTATAAACTTCGAAAAGCTCTCTATGGTCTTAAGCAAGCTCCTAGAGCTTGGTATGACAGGTTGAGCAAATTCCTCATTGATAAGAACTTCACAAGAGGTGTAGTTGATCAAACCCTGTTTACTAAGGTAAGTCATTCAGATATTCTTATCATTCAAATTTATGTGGATGACATTATCTTTGGGTCAACTAACCCCAAATTGTGTGAGGAATTCTCTCAGATAATGACTAATGAGTTTGAAATGAGCTCAATAGGTGAGCTCAAATTATTTCTTGGACTGCAGGTGACACAGTCAAAATATGGAACTTTCATATCTCAGTCCAAGTACATAAGGGATTTATTGAAGAAGTACAAGATGGATAACCTCAAGGAAATAGCTGCTCCAATGGGTACCTCAACCAGTTTAGATGAAGATCCTCAAGGTAAACCAGTGGACCAATTATAGAGGTATGATCGGATCCCTTCTATATCTTACAGCATCTAGGCCTGATATTCAATTTGCAGTGTGTTTATGCTCTAGATTTTAGGCTAGTCCTAAAGAATCACATCTTGAATCTGTGAAAAGGATTTTTTAGGTATTTACTAGGCACCCAAGAGCTAGGTCTTTGGTATCCTGCCAAGTGTGAGTTAGAACTTCTAGCCTACACTGATGCAGATTATGCTGGGTGTCGAGTAGAGAGAAAAAGCACTAGTGGCTATTGTCAATTCCTTGGTGGCTGTCTAGTATCTTGGGCATCTAAGAAGTAACACACTGTAGCCTTGTCTACAGCTGAGGCTGAATATGTTGCAGCTGGTAATTGTGCTGCCCAAGTACTTTGTATCAAGCACCAACTAGATGATTATCAGATTAAACTGGAATGTATTCCAATCTTGTATGATAATACTAGTGCTATATGCATTGCTAAAAATCCTGTTCATCATTCTAGGACTAAGCATATAGAGATAAAACACCATTTTCTTAGAGATGTTGTAAATAAAAAGGAAATTGAAATGAACTTCATTGAAATTAAAAAACAAATTGCTGATATTTTTACTAAGCCTCTTGGGAATGAAAGGTTTAAATTTCTTAGAAGAGAACTTGGCTTGTGTAAATTTCAGCATAATGAATAAACTCTCTGATGGCTTGAATAAACCTTGTGAATGTTGAATGTTGCAACAGACTCATGATCATGCATGACATTCATATTTGTTTTGGCATCACACTCATGATCATCATTGCATATCATTTAGTCATGATTGTGTCTAAGCTCTCTCTCATCTAAAATCACATGCATATAGACAGGGGGAGTATTGTTAGAAATTCAGAGTGGTCATCAACTTTATTGAAATCCAAATTCTTTGACCCTGAATGAGTTGAGTCTGACAATATGGCAATCTGTTAGTCAGTTCTGATTCCTAAGCAATAGAAAACAGACTTCTTCATTTATAAGAACTTTAATTGCTTGAAGACTGACTTAATGGTTTAAATTTTATAAACTTTAAAGTTTAAAGATTGCAATCAGTAAATAAGAAAGCTAAAAATTTATAAAGCTCTCAACCCTTATCTTATTTCATGTCAGACAAAGCCAATTATATCTGAAATCTAAAAACTCATCTAAAATCCTGTTAGAGAAGGCTAAGTATGTGTATTGTCCTTAAACAAGTCATTCTGAAACACATAAAGGACAGCTAAGAAAGATATTGAAAAACATTGAAAATTAATTGAAAAATAACATTGGCAGAGCAATGACTGGTAAAATACTGAGAAACTAAGTGATCCATCAAAGAAATGGGCAATACTTAAGTCATGAGGTGTATCAGTTATCTCTGTATAAAATGATCAAAACAGTAGGGTGGTTTCACTAAGTACCTGGGGGTAAATGGCATCTGATAAACGTGTACCCTCACACAAAAAGGTGTAAATCAATTTTATTGAGTTTGATCATAGGTAGAATGGTCCATCATGTTGAGTATCTAGGGGTATTGGCGTCTGATAAACGTATATCCTTACGTAAAAAGATAAATGGTACCTGAATGCCCTTAATGAAATAATATTGAAAATGCTGTTCCTTCAAAAAAAATTCAGGGATGTCAATTTGTTTAATTTTAATACATGACCTGGTATCTCTTAACCATTTTTTTACTGAGTTTATGAAAGTAAGATATTTTGAAACTGAATCTCTCATACAAATGTGATTCTGGTTTATTATTTTATCATGCACAGAAAACTTATCCATTGATTGTAGTGCATGAACTCAAAATTTATAACCTTTAAACCAGAATTCTATCTCAAAGTAGTTTCTAAATTCATATGACTGAAGACTCTACGCTTTAGAATGCTTATTCCTGAACTACTTGTTCAGAATACCAGTCAGATGATCTCTCTTGTTCCTTCCCTTGTAATCACTTTCTCTCCTCTTTGTTGATGGCAAAGGGGGAGAATATTGTCTGTTTATTGAATTCCAGGGGAAGTGTATTCATTGTTATGGCAAAGGGGGAGATCTTGTTAGAACTTGCATTCTCATAGCATGCATTAGGAGTCAGTGTAACTCATAGTATTGCCATCATCAAAAAGGGGGAGATTGTTGTGCCCCTATAATTTTTGATGATCTGTAGTTTTGATGATAGCAAACTTATGAGTCACAAGTCTATACATCGTGTATTCTTAAGTCTGTACAGCCTGTGAGGTTCGTCTCACTCAGCGTCTCAAGTGGACTTGAAGTCTATACATTGGAATGTCTTACTTAGCGTCTTTGTGCATGTCACACACTCGCAAGTCTGCACATTGTGGCACGCAGAGTCTGCACAACGCTTTGTCAGCAAGTCTGCACAATGCTATAGCACGCATGCAGAGTCTAGACAGTCATGAGCAAGTCTAGACATCGTCTGGTTGCATAACGCATAGTCTGTACATGATGCATTGTGCTCTCATGCTTTAACACTAGGCATTGCAAAGTATGTACATTGGTTGCACATTGCACTCCAAGTCTATACACTACTTCATGCATTGCACGTAGTCTGCACAAGTCTGCATGTCTATACATTGGCTGCTGAATGCTACTCAAGTCTGCACATTCGATAGTAGAAAGTCAGTACATCCATGTGTAATGTTCATAGTCTTGCATACGTGAAGTATGTACATGCTTCAGTGTTGCATTCACTAAGCCTGTACACACCTCAGTCTTGAATATATGAAATCTGCACATGCCATAGCACTACATATATGAAGTCTATACATGCTCCAGCGGTTGCCTTCATATAGGAAGTCTGTACATCGTATAGCATGCATGTGTTCAAGTCTATACATTGCTGCTGAACGCAAGTCCATACATTGCACAAAGTTTGCACATTGTTGTCTTTAACTATGATCAAAGTCTGCACATTGTATTACACTTCAGCAAGTCTATACAATGTCTGCATTGCATACTATGAAGTCTGTACAAAGTGTCGACATTAAACTGATAAGTTCCTTTCGACTGACTGACAGGGACTAAAGTGCAAAGATGGAGGATTGGCTCGTTATCCAAGGAAGGATGAGGTGCCCAAATTATGACACGTGGAAGCAGCGCAGCCAGGATGCTGCCATGTGGCCGAAATTCCTCGGATCTGGCAAATTCTCTGGGCGGGAAATGTGGAAGCCACATGCCCTATCCAATCTGCTGCTGGTATAAAAGGAAGTATTCTTCCTCAGAAGAAGGCTGATCGAATAGAAGCAGCCAGAGCTAAGAGAAAAGAACAGAGAGTGAGTGCCTGCACGAGCCACAGAGAAGAAGAAAAAGAGAGAAGAAGAGAAAGAGAGAAGAAGAGAAAGAGAGAAAGAGAGAAGAGAAGATTGAGAGAGTTGAGTTGAGAGAGTCTTTTCGAAGTCTTGTAAATCAGTATCTTGGTTCAGATACCAGAGCTGATACTGCTCAATTGAGCTACATTCGTTTTGGTTTACCATTTCATTTGTTTCTATCTTTACTATTTTTGAAACTCTTTTGTTATCAAGCTATGAGCCAGCAATTGCAGTGGAGGTTTCCACTGGACAGGTGAAGCTGTAATCCTCAGCAGGCGAGACCAGGTCTCGGACGGCTAAGCTGTATCACCCAGCGGTTGCAGAGGATTTGTTCCTCTGGTCGGCAAGCTGTAAAGCCCAGTGGAGCTGTGTATCAGCGGTCTGTTGGCAAGCTGTGAAGCCCAACTGTTCAAGCTGTGAGTCAGCAGGATCCACATTCCAGTTGGAGTGTGGGCTGGACGTAGATCTATGGATTGAGATCGAACCACCTTAAAGATTGGTGTCTACTGTGTGATTGCCTGTTGTTTGTGTGATTTCATAGTGTTCCTTCTGTCGTTCAATAGTTGCTTGTTTTAATTCCGCGTTAGAGTTCAACTGTGTTTTAAAATTAGACATTAGATCTCTTCACCCCCCTCTAGATCCACTCTCAGTGGTAATAGACTACGTCAATCTAACATAACATCACGTACTCTTGCCTTTCCTGTGAATCAAAGTAACACAAGGAGAAAAGAAACCCATTAGAACTGCAAGTGTAGCATCAATCCCGTATGCAAAAATCAACATAAAAAATTG
The DNA here is from genome assembly GCA_022559845.1 of Amorphophallus konjac. Taxonomy (NCBI): domain Eukaryota; kingdom Viridiplantae; phylum Streptophyta; class Magnoliopsida; order Alismatales; family Araceae; genus Amorphophallus; species Amorphophallus konjac. Next base: position 254,792,088 of record CM040121.1, read on the forward strand.
AGGGTAGAACGCACCGGGGAGGGTTTTTAACCCATGTAGGAGGGACAAAACAATAGGTGTATGTGTGTTGTGTATGAATGAAGAGTGAAAGGATGATATAGAGTGTAGAGAATAGAGATGAAAACTGTGATGTAGAAGTGCATAGGCATGTAGAGATGTGCATCAGAAAATAGTGTAGGAAACTGAACAGAAAAGAGAAAGAACTGAAAATTGAAAGAACCCAGAACGAGGTAAAAGGCTTTAGAACTTCCCTGGATAGCCCGGGGTCGAAGAGATGAGTCAATGGTGCGGCATGGCTTCACCCTGAATCAGAAAATGCCCTCCCTCGCGCCCAAAGGAGCAAGAGGCTATTTATAGAGTTTCAGAAACCCTAGCTCAAAATCTGAGCATAAGTCCTAAAAAAATCAAGTTTTTAAAGATACTTCTGCAAGATATTAGTGGGATAATACTCCAAGGATGGATTAGAGTCGATCTGGCACACTGTCCTCGGTGAAAATGGCACGAACGAGGACACCAAGGCGCCCTCAGTCGGAGAAAATAGAGCTCGGGATGATCAGGACTCTGCAACCAGAACGCGGTCAGTCGCGCGACCGCCACCTCAATAACATAGTCAAGGTACAACTGCGACCGGGCAAGGACAGAAAAACTCAATTGGATTCGACACACAGAGGACCAACAGGGTCGACGCACACAGGAGACAAGGAAGAAGGTCACAGTCTTGGGATGACTGTGACCATCAAATGTCTAGACCGCCACCATGCTGGGTCAGCAAACCCAACGCGATCGATGCGATAATCAAGGAAAGATAGCGTCCTGGCTCCAAGGCTCAATGGGCTAGGAAATGATCAAGAAATGGGCTCGAAATACGCTCAAGGAAGACTCCAAAACAACTAGTAATTCGGGAGATCATGAAAGATGGATAAGAGAATAGACTCAAATTGTAGGCTAAAAATGGGTGTCAACGGATGCCCCTCCTTGATGTTCGCTTTGTAAGGGAACGAGCAAAAGCGGCGCGGAGGCAAAATAGAATTGAGATGGAGCAAAAGCGACAGCGACGTGAAAATGGAGATGAAGCAGAGATGAAGCGGAGAGAATTGAAAAGCGAGCATCAAGACAAAAGACACCCGTCACAACCAACAAGCGATAGGAATTCTCCCGAAAATGCCGAACTACTCACAAGGAATGGCTGACACGGATGAGTCATGTCTGGAGAACTAACTAAGGAAAGGAAAACATGATCGACCTCATTCGGGGACACAATCTAGAGCCAATGAGGGGATCAGAAGAATAAAAGCTGAAAGGACACTGAAACAAAATCCAGACCGGAATCATGCTGGCCAACCAGAACGAGCGAATAGATCAGAGAAAACATTCAAATTCAGAGTGGAATGAGGTTCTCTTATCCAAGATAATTTAGTGCAATTAACCATTGCTGAGGATAAACCTTGAAGGATCATGAGGCGTGAATGCTAAAAATGACATGATGCATGCTGGGCTAAAATAAAGAAATCATAAAAATGAATGCAATGAAAGAGAAAAATATAAAATACTCAAGGATAATATTGCTAAACCGAATAAGATGGGGTCAAGAGTCTTCTTGTAACCACGGCGTGCAAGATAGAGTCCATCGTCCCACATCCAACTCAACCTAATGGCCTATCCAATGATTAACCGCATGCTCCTAGATCATCATCATTTTTAGAAAAGGGAAACATCAGATCCTAGAACATACGATGAACCAGCCAGTCCTTGAGATAAATACAATAATGTAGAGATACCATATAGTAATGCAACAAAGAGAAGGGTTGGAAACCCATACCTGATTTACCTGTGCACACGAAACGACATTTTTTTGGAATTTTCTTGAATTTATTCAAATTTTTAAGAATTTTCATATAGGACAACCATAACAATAAACAAAGCAATCATGAGATAAACTAGACTACCACAAAGGTGAACACAATATAACATAACATAACACCACATAGATGAACGAAACATAACATCACACCACAACACGATATAAACAAATAGCAAACAAGCATGGTGGGAGTATGAGACACAGTGGGATGGCAAACATAACGCGGTGGGACAGCAAACACGGTGGGACAAGAAACATGGTGGGACGACAAACATAACATGTCGGAAAAAAAACACACACATGGTGGAATCGCAAACTTAATCACGGTGGGACAAGAAACACATGGACAAGATAGCGGAGAAGACTAAGAACTGGAATGACAAATGCTTCGGCCAAAACCCATGACCAGATGAAGTGGAACCGCCAAGTTCACAGTCATAAGGCAAAGCCCTCTCATAGAGATAATGAAAAGATCGAGCAAGGTGAGCCAAAGGCTGGGAGGAACATGAGCTTCAGAACAGATCAAGGGGATAGGACCGAAGAGGAGACAGATGGAAAGATGCGAACAAGATGAACATGAGATAGAGCAAGGAAAGCTTGAGAACCTGCAACCTGCACACTCAACAAATGAATCATATATGTTCTGAAAACAATAGATAGAAACAATGGAAAAACATGAACAAAGGAACATATATTTTTGGATTTTGATAATTTTAATTTTTTTTGGATTCTTATGATATCTGATTTTTTCTGATTTTCTATTTTTTGATTTTTTTTTAATTTTTGTTACCAGGTTATCTGCAGCACATAGACGAGCTTAAACTACTGGCTAGGGGTCGTCATTCCTACCCCCTTTCATTAAAGACTTCCTTGAGTAGGACGTGCATTTGAGGGTGACACACTATAGCCAACTGCCTCCAAAGAACGGTGCCCCTACTAAGGCGATGCCTAGGATATAACTCAGCCTAAGAGGGAGAAACAGAAGAACGATTTGGATAAGCCTAATGCAGGATGAGAGATAACAGGATTTGACTTCCATCTAGGGCACTACCCCTCAAAGATACAGTATATTACGCCAGGGCTTTGTGTCTTTGATTTTGGACCCATTCATCAGGCACGCATACAACCGAGCTCATGACGTCCCGCGGAGAACTGTACTGCCACTCTTTCCATGCCTTTGCTTTATAATTTTCATTGATTTTACTATTTGATTTTTGATAGCCCTTGCTGGCTAGATTTGTCACGCCCCGACGCGGAATATCGGGACCGGCAGTAGAAAACTCTAGTAAAGATAACATGCTAAGCTAAGAATTAACATAATACCATTAACAGAATTAACTCCAATCTATTACAATAACCATCAAACGTCTTACAAACTGACTTAAACATAATCAAACATAATCTCTACTCGACTCCAGTAAAATAACTAACACAAGTTCTAAGACATAGTTAGATGTAAACAACTAAACAAACTCAACATATCTACTAGCTGATACACTCCAAGTAATCACTCTCGCCCATTCCCATCCATCTGTGAATCTTCACCTGAGCTGCCTGGAAAAGGGGGGAAACAACTATATGAGCGAACGCTCAGTAGGTAATAACAGACAAGTGTAAGTGATAAACCAATTAATTACACGTATATGAAACGAAAGAAAGAATTAACGATCGAATGAACAACGTAATAACAGAAAGTGCTAAAGAATGGAATGGAATAACAATATGACAAGAATGATAAGATTATAAGAATTACAAGTTTATGAACAATATATATAACAGGAAATTGTAGGAAATTGGCCAACAAGCAAGATTGTAACCAAGTCAAACACGATTCAAGTAAGATATAAGAGATCATTGTCATAGACATCACGCTAGTCATGCACTCAGTGCAATGCCTCACCCTGTCAATACAAACTCCCATGGGCACAAGTACTTTTCGGGTGCTCTCCCCAGGACCATACCGGGCCCCTATGGTGCGTTGGCATTGATTAATTGGATCCAAGATCCCAAGTTGTCTAGACTTTAATCAAGTTAAATGGCCAACTATAATCAAGTATAAACTTACCTTGGAATATTCCAAGGCTAAGTTGAAGAATTACTGTCCAGAATTTCTGTCCAGGAGTTCAAATTATCAAGAACCATCATGTTCTTGGATTCAAAACCATAAAACATGGGGATAACTAGTCTCTGGAAGACATGTGGTCAATACTGGGCCACTCAAGGCTTGTGCGGTCGACACTGGGCCGCACTAATAGGGACTGGGCTGGGTTTAGCCCTCGGGAGGTCAAGGTTGAACGGCTGCTGACGGGCCGCCCTTCTATATGAATGGTTAGGATAGGGCCGCACAAGGCCAGAAAGTTATAGAATCGAGGACAGGATGTATGGTCCTGACAGAGCCGCTCATGAGTTGAATGGTCCACTCAGGGCCGCCTGAAAGAAGTACGGTCCATTACTGGCCGCACAACACAGGGCCTAACCAAGAGTTAGAATTTAGCCCAAGTGGGCTCCCGGGCTACCATAGGCAGGGTGGAATTGAACCAGAGTCTAGCCCACTATCTGTTGGTCGGCCTAGGGTCTACTGGCCTGATCAAAATAGGGTTTGGCCGAAGATAGATCAAGGACAATCGGCCAAGACAAATTGGCATCTGCCAGGGATGAACGGTCTCCACAGGCCCGTTCATTGGTATATGCGATCTATCAATAGCCGCGCAAGTCTCTATTAATTCAATTCATATTAACTCAAGTAACAGCGGTTCGATTGAGTCTAAATCAAAACTAGGGGAATAATATGGTTCAAGATTAACTGTTATAACATGTGTAAACCTAATAGCCATTTCAATTATCAAGGATTTACAATTAAAATTGACCTTTATTGGAAGATGAATCAAGATCAAGCTCAAATTAAATAAATCAACAAGAATGATTTACTGTCATGAATTACAGTTTATTAGGTGTGTTGCTAACATGCAATTAACCACTAATCTACTAACATACCATGCCGAAATGACAATTTAATCTGCTCTGTTACAGATGTGCGGTCACTTCTAGACCTTACATCCCAATGAACGGTCACGTACTTGCCGCACACGTCCCCTCAGATCCGAAGACCTGCTGGAGAGGGATGGTCGTAGTGGGCCACTGGAAATGATGTGCGGTCTGGATGTAGTGCCCCAGAATTTATGTAATAATTTCTGGATTATTTATAGAGTTTTTTTGGAATTTATTAGGAATTTATAAAGACAAAATAGATTTATAAATGGATTATTGGATTAATAAGTCATTATAAGGCCTAATTGTGTCAAATAATTAACCTAGCCTATTTAAATAAGATCCAGAAGGTTTAAGGACCAAGCCCATTAAGTTTGGCCCATGTTCTAGAAGGTTATTTAGCCTATTCACGTATTTTAAGGATAAATACTATTTTATAGATAATTATATTAGATAAACGAATAAAAGAGTTTTATAAATTTGAAATTCTACACACGTGGGATGTAACGGTCTATCGTACGACCGCCACATGCATGTAACGCACCTAGACTGATGCGTTACACCGTGACAGTTCCGTGAAAGAAAGAACGAGCAAAAAGATTAGAACTTTGGGATCCTATCTGCAAGAGATCAACTCGGGAGAGTTTATAACATTACTAAGGACTCTTAGGGATTAGGGTCTGGCAATTAAGGACTCTAGAATCAATCTAATCTTCAAAACCCTAGCCAAAACCCTATAAATAGCACCTAGTTCTGAACTGAGCGACCCTTACTTTTGGCTCGTGAAAAATCAAGATAAGGAGTCATAATTTTGGGTAAGTTCTTTAGAAGATTTTGTTTAGTATACTATAGACTAATAGCTCACCAAATTTCATATTAGGAGATCAAGCAACCAAGGAGATTGAAGCTTCCAAAGTTACTGGTTCGACCATAGTAACTTATGATTCAGAGCAAAGGACCCCTGAAGATCAAGAGATTAGGACGTCTAAATGAGGTAATTAGAATTCAATCCTTTAGAACTTTTTGATCACCTTAGTTTCATATTCTTACCCTCAAACTTTCACATCTTTAGGACAAGAGGTTGGAGAGATAGAGCAGCAGGAAGTTGTTGGAAGATCGTTGGGAAAGGAGAGCTAGGGCTCGATTTTCATATTCAAATTAGAAGCTTAAAGCCTAGTTAAAAGGTAGGTTATCTCATGATTGATAAAAACATCTTGTTAGGGATAAAAGCCCTCTGATTGTGCTTGATTTCATGCATCATGAATCATAAATTCTATGTTTTAGTGGGTTCATGCATACATACATATCCTTAGCCCTAATCAAATATCAAAGATATTATCTTGTCTATTCACTAAAACCCATGCATGTAGTTGGCCCATACTTCGTTTATCATGCCTAGAATAATTGTAGTATTTTGATTTCTAGGCATGTTATGTTTTCATAAACTTTTTCTTTATTTTACTGCCAGCAGACGATCTGACGCATCAATGTAAGACCGTCATAATGATATAACGGCCTTCCGATAAGCCGTCACACCTTCTTTGGTGTTTGAAGTTATCTATTGTCTCTGAAGCATCATCTATGGAGCGTTACATTACTGTAACGGCCTCACGATAAACCGTCACAGTCACTGTGAGGCACCCATTCTAGACCGTCACGGTAACTATAGACAGAATGGGGAACTAGTTAATTTAACTTATAAATAAGCCTAGTTATTTAAGTTTTGACCTGATTTCATGTCTTAAAGATTATTTACTGATTCATGATAGAAATTACATAATTTAGGTATCTTAAGTTATTTTAAGTTATGTTAATTTCATGTGACAAAATTCTATAGTTTTGTATCTAAATCATAATTTTCCAAAGATGTATTGACAGAGTTTTATCATGATTTCTTATTGTTACACATCTTCTCTATCAATAGAGTCATTTCTTTAAGTACATGGCACATATTCCGGTATGTTGTCTATTAGTTCACTTTGCACTATAGGAACATTATTCTTGGACATGAGAACCTCTCTATTGGATATTCCTTCCAATGGATTAGGAAATCTTGTTGCAAGGCCTCCGTAATTCTCCGCGAGCCTGGGATTCTCACTAGGACGCCGAGTTGGTTGTACCATTAAAACTCAAGTGATTAGATTACACTATTGAGGTTTCTGGTTATCAGTAGTGTAACGGATCAATATTGGACCATCAGGCACATGTAACGGCCCAATATACGACCGTCACATTCAACTAAGTCTGATTTCTTGGTTCTGGATTTAGACTATTGTAACGGCCCAATACTAGAGTGTCACATCATGTAACGGCCCAGTACACGACTGTCACACTGCTTGAGTATTTTAACCCGAGGTTTGACCAAGGGTTGATATTCCAAGGTTTCTAGATGGACTCTTGATGATCTAAAACCTATCATATTGATTAAGAAACCTAATATAATGAATAGAAGATAAAGAATGTATCGTTATACTGCCGATTTATTTCCATAAGCATAACATAGTATAAGTCATTCTTGATTTCTAATGATTCTTATTAAAGCATTCATTCATTGAATTATTGTTATCAAGAGCTTGTTGGAATTGTACATTCTTGGCCATACTTTATTATTACATGCGTGGAAAAAGCTTGATTTATACTTGAAGATGCGATCGAGCACTGATTGTGTTCAAGGGCTCTATGCTAGTCCCCTCGGTTGATTGTCGGAAACATACTATTATAAACCATGGGGTATGATGCTACTAGCGTCGCATTGCGCTGGGAGTACTTTCTTTAAAAATAAGTGAAAATCCACAACATGATACAGCATGATTGATACTTATACATGACTTTCTTGATATTCCACAGAAATTCACGAAGTACTTACTCATAAGGAAAAGATACTGGAGTGATGATTATGTGGCATTGCTAGTACATTCTCGTTACATTCTTGTTCATGAAAGGCCATATCATGTTCTTATAACATTCTTGCTAGTTTATACTTGCTCTCATTCTATCTTACATACTTTGGTTTGATCGCGTGATTGATCGCATTTGCATGATTTTACCTTATTTCTTTAAAGCAGAAACGTTAATTACATTAATGATGCCTTCATGTTGATGCAAAGATACCTACTGGGTAAGTATGCTCATTACCTATTTCCATTCTTTTTCAGGAAATGGAAGTGAGTCGGGTTCAGATTTGGAATGTTCAAGTAGCGGATCCGAGAGTGAATAAAGAATGAGTGAAGACTTAGGAAGTTTACATTGTTTAGATCGAGTCTATGTAATTTCTTATTTCTTGAGTCTAGCATGATGGAAGTTGAATTAGTGGTTGTATTTGAATATTGGATTTGATTATTAATGAAAGTCGAAGTTGAGTAAATATTGTGCGATTGCATTCTTATGTGTGATTGCCTGGCGCTCTGATCGTTCTTGCTTGCAAGACGCTTACCATGCCGGCTGTTTGCGTTCCTCGAGCAAGTCTTTCGCTGTAATAAAGGCTCGGGACGTGACAGTTAAGTTGGTATCAGAGTCTAAGTCTCAGGACTTAGGGAGAAGAGTTTTGTCATAGTATAAGTCTAAGGTTTAAGGACCCCTACCTATGAACTTAGGAAGAAATTTCCACACCCACGTGAGAATTGGGTAGAGCCCGGGATAAGATAGTTAATTAGCTTTAAGATTGATTTTCCTTCCAATTCCACGAGAAATAACAAGTTGTTATTTTTCTCTCAGGTACCCTATCATTACCATGGCTCATCACATAAATTAGGATGGCATGCAGCAAACAGTTGCTGGCCTCACTCAGGCATTACAAACCATGGTGCAAGCTAGCGCAGGAGCAAGGGCTGGTGATTTACATCGCAACTTTCGGAGCTTAAACCCTCCGCGTTTCTATGGTTCTTCTAATCCGGACGAAGCGTAGAACTGGATAGACGAAATGAATTGTATCTTTGATGTTATTCAATGCACCGATCAAGAGAAGGTGCGTCTCATAACCTTTCAACTCAACAAAGATGACAGTACATGGTGGAAGTCGGTTCCGGCACCTCCGGCCGATGCACCTCATACATTGGATGGTTTTCTTACCCTATTCCGTGCCAAGTACTTTTCTGAGCACGCAAAGGAATGAAAGGCTATGGAGTTCGCCGCTCTTCGGCAAGGAATGATGACGGTTGCCGAATATGAACTGTAATTCTCAAGGCTTGCACCTTACGCACCACATCTTATCAGCACCGATTTATTGAACGCAAATCGGTTCATGGACGGGTTATGGCCCGGTTTCATTCAGCAGCTCGGGACCCAAAACATCCGTACTTATGCGGAAATGGTTCAACGAGCGTATTTGTGTGAAAGGACCTTAGAGAAGGTCGAGAAATTAAAAGGGAAAGGAAAAGAGTCTAGCTGACGCTCAGATCGGCGTTATAAGAAAGACAAGTTTAGCATCACGGAGCCCTACAAGAGCCGTAATAGTAAGAAAAGATCCAGGAATGGGAATGGTGAAAGTTCCCATAAGCAAATGAAAGTCAAGGAGGAGAAGGAGCAAGTCGCCACGGCTTGCCCATTTTATGAAAAATTTGGCCATTCGGCTGAGGAGTGTTGGAAGCACCTTGGCGCTTGTTTACGTTGTGGAAGCAGGGAGCATCGCATGCCAGACTACCCCCTTATGAGAGACCAATTGTCTGGTGGAGGATGTAGGAGGCAGGCTCGCCTCAATGCCGTCTTAGAAGAAGAGGAAGCTCCCAGGGATGGTGGGTTTATGGAAGGTACTCTTCAAATTTGTTCTCGTCCTGCATTTGTACTATTTGACATTGGTGCCTCTCATTCTTTTATCTTCACTACTTTTGCAAAAACATTATCAATTGCATCAGTTCCCCTACTTTCAGATCTCGCTATTACCACACCCTTAGGTTCTGGAACAAAGCTTACTGACTATTATCCTGATAGCGAAGTGATAGTAGAATGTCACAATCTCCCCGCAAACTTAGTATGCCTTGACATGAAAGGTTATGATGCCATTTTAGGGGTAGATTGGCTTGTAGATCATGATGCTTATATCAATTGCCGAAATAGGATTATATCCTTTCGAAAGCTCGGTCTTCCAAGATTCTCTTTTCTTGGCATCAAGTACAAGAAGCATCCTACTATCATATCTTCTCTTCACGCTTGCAAACTTATCTCGCAAGGATGTGAAGCTTTTCTTGCTTCTGTCATTGTTACCGAATCCAAGGAGATTATCTTAGCAGACATTCCTATTGTAAGTGAGTTCCCCGATGTGTTCCCGTCTGAATTATCCAGTTTACCACCCGAGAGGGAAGTAAATTTCACTATTGAACTCATTCCAGGAGCAACACCTGTTTCTATAGCCCCTTACAGGATGTCCCCCACAGAACTCAAGGAATTAAAAGGGCAGTTGCAGGAATTACTAGACAAAAGCTTCATCAGACCCAGCACATCCCCTTGGGGTGCGCCGGTTCTATTTGTCAAGAAAAAGGATGGTTCTCTCAGGCTATGCATCGATTATCGGCGACTGAATCAACTCACAATTAAAAATAAGTATTTGTTGCCGCGTATTGATGTGCTCTTCGATCAGCTTTCAGGAGCAGAATATTTCTCTAAGATTGACCTCAGATCAGGTTATCATCAGCTTAGAATTAAAGAAGAAGACATTTATAAATCGGCTTTTCGAAGTCGTTGTGGCCACTATGAATTCGTGGTAATGCCATTCGGATTAACTAATGCCCTAGCAGCATTCATGCAACTTATGAACAGTGTCTTCCAGCCATATCTGGACCAATTTATCGTCGTCTTCATTGTTGATATCTTGATATACTCCAAGACAAAGGAGGAGCATGAAGAACATTTGAAAATAGCTTTGCAAACACTTAAAGAACATAAACTCTATGCCAAGCTAAATAAATGCGAATTCTGGCTCAAGCAAGTTTCATTCCTAGGCCACATTATTTCAAAAGAAGGTATTACGGTGGATCCTTCTAAGGTAGAAGCTGTCAAGAATTGGAGCCAGCCAACGACCGTATCAGAAGTACGAAGTTTTCTGGGTCTAGCTGGTTATTATAGAAGATTCATTAAAGATTTTTCAAAGATTGCAGTTCCTTTAACTAGACTCATGAGAAAAGAAAATCCTTTTGTCTGGTCCAAGGAATGTGAGAAGAGTTTCCAAACTCTTAAAAATCATCTTACCACAGCTCTTATTCTATCACTACCGATGGAAGGTGGTGGATTCGAAGTATATACGGATGCATCTGGCATTGGCCTAGGGTGTATCCTCATGCAAAATGGAAAAGTAATCTGTTATTCTTCAAGACAATTGAAACGTCATGAGGAAAATTATCCTGTGCATGATTTGGAATTAGTAGCTGTCATTTTTACCTTGAAAATTTGGCGTCATTATCTCTATGGAGAAAAGTTTACGGTCTACTCGGACCACAAGAGCTTGAAATATTTATTTTCTCAAAAAGAGCTAAATATGAGGCAGAGAAGATGGTTGCAATATCTCAAGGATTTTGATTTTACTATTCAATATCATCTTGGCAAGGCTAATACTATTGCGGATGCACTCAGCAGAAAACCAATGGGTATGCTATCAAGTCTTATGATTAGTATGATTAATCTTATTCCTCAATTTGTTCAGTTGAACTTTGATATTGACAGGAAGGAAGAAGATTACTTCATGGCTAATATCCGAGCTCAACCTACCTTAATAGAGGATCTAGTCAAGTTGCAAAATGATGATCTCGTGTTACTAGAAATTAAAGCTAATATTGAACAACGGCCGGATTTCTCTATTACGGAGGTTGGAAGATTGCTATTCAAGGGCCGAGTGTGTGTACCGGATCATGAAGATACGAAGAAATTGATCCTAGAAGAAGTACATAATTCCAAGTACACCATTCATCCAGGTGGTACAAAAATGTATCAAGATCTTAAAAGAAATTTCTGGTGGCCCAACATGAAGAGAGAAATATCTGATTTTGTGTCTCGCTGTCTCACTTGTCAACAAGTAAAGGCAGAGCATTTTAGACCCGCAGGTAAACTGCATCCCTTGAATATTTTCGAATGGAAATGGGAGAGTATAGGGATGGATTTCATTATGGGGTTACCTAAGACAAGAGGTGGACACGATGGTATATGGGTAATCATAGACCGATTAACTAAATCTGCACATTTTATACCAATCAAAAGTCGATGGTCTGTGGATATCCTGACAGCATTATACATAAGGGAAAATTTTAAATTACATGGTGTCCCAGTCACTATTATATCTGATAGAGATCCTCGATTCACATCACAGTTTTGGAAGGGTCTACAACAGTCACTAGGGACTAGATTGAATTTCAGCACAACCTTTCATCCACAAACTGATAGTCAGACAGAAAGAACGAATCAAGTGGTAGAAGACATGCTCATGGCTTGTGTTATTGATTTTGGAGGTAGTTGGCATGATCACTTACCTCTGGTAGAATTTGCTTATAACAACAGTTACCCGGCCAGCATACAAATGGCACCTTTTGAAGCTCTATATGGAAAAAGTTGTCGATCATCAATATATTGGAGTGAAATAGGGGAAAGACAATTCCTAGGCCCCGATATTATCAGAGATTCTACAGAGAAGATCAAGCTTATTCAAGAGAGAATAAATATGGCACAAGATAGGCAAAAGTCTTATGCTGATAATCGTAGACGCGACTTGGAATTTCAAGTAGGAGACCATGTGTATCTCAAGGTTTCTCCAGATCATGGTATTCAAAGATTTGGCATTAAGGGCAAACTAACTCCAAAATTCATTGGTCCGTTTAAATTCTCGAAAGGGTCGGTGAAGTGGCTTATAGACTGGCTTTACCTCCACAATTAGTAGGAGTTCATGACGTATTTCACGTCTCTATGCTAAAGAAATATGTATACGATCCTGACCATATTATAACTTATGACAATCTGGAGATTCAGAAGGATATGACGTACGAGCAAACGCCAATAAAGATTCTGGAACGAGAAGTGCGTCAACTAAGAAATAAAGTTATTCCTATGGTCAAGATTCAATGGAAGAAAACATGGCCATATGAAGCAACATGGGAAACCGAAGCAACCATGAGGAAAAGATTCTCAGAATTGTTCAACTGTAAGTACACTCTCCATAATCCATGTATTGAATTTGGGGACCAAATTCTTTTAAGTGGGGGAGGGTGTAGTGCCCCAGAATTTATGTAATAATTTCTGGAGTATTTATAAAATTTTCTAGAATTTATTAAGAATTTATAAAGACAAATAGATTTATAAATAGATTATTAGATTAATAAGTCATTATAAGGCCCAATTGTGTCAAATAATTAACCTAGCCTATTTAAATAAGATACAGAAGGTTTAAGGACCAAGCCCATTAAGTTTGGCCAATGTTCTAGAAGGTTATTTAGCCTATTCACGTATTTTAAGGATAAATACTATTTTATAGATAATTATATTAGATAAACGAATAAAAGAGTTTTATAAATTTGAAATTCTACACACGTGGGATGTAACGGTCTATCGTACGATCGCCACATGCATGTAACGCACCTAGACTGATGCGTTACACCCTGACAGTTCCGTGAAAGAAAGAACGAGCAAAAAGATTAGAACTTTGGGATCCTATCTGCAAGAGATCGACTCGGGAGAGTTTATAACATTACTAAGGACTCTTAGGGATTATGTTCTAGCAATGAAGGACTCTAGAATCGATCTAATTTTCAAAACCCTAGCCAAAACCCTATAAATAGCACCAAGTTCTGAACTGAGCGAGACTTACTTTTGGCTCGTGAAGAATCAAGGTAAGGAGTCATAATTTCGGGTAAGTTCTTTAGAAGATTTTGTTTAGTATACTATAGACTAATAGCTCTCCAAATTTCATGTTAGGAGATCAAGCAACCAAGGAGATTGAAGCTTCCAAAGTTATTGGTTCGACCATAGTAACTCAGGATTCAGAGCAAAGGACCCTTGAAGATCAAGAGATTAGGACGTCTAAACAAGGTAATTAGAATTCAATCCTTTATAACTTTTTGATTACCTTAGTTTCATATTCTTACCCTCAAAATTTCACATCTTTAGGGTAAGAGGTTGGAGAGATAGAGCAGTAGGAAGTTGCTGGAAGATCGCTGGGAAAGGAGAGCTAGGGCTCGATTTTCAGATTCAAATTAGAAGCTTAAAGCCTAGTTAAGAGGTATGTGTTGTGACTCCTCTGTGTTGATGGTGTTGACATGTAACTTTACTTCATATGGCAACACATTGTTTTGATTGATTGGCAACACTGTTTATGTTTTGATGAAATTACTTTATCAGATTGTCCGTGTGTTATATGCATTTTATCTTGTTTTCACACTGAACACACACTCAAAGTCTCAATGTATATACATTGCTTCAGCAACGTAAGTCTGTACACTGTCCGTGTCTATTGCAACATCCTAGCAAGTGTGTACATTGCCTGTCGATTGCAAAGTGTATACATTGTCATGGGTCGACCCCCTGCTCTCATGAGTCGACTCATCTGGTTGTGCATAGTTTACACATTGCCCGTCGACTGCAAAGTTCATACATCCACAGTGCATTGCACAGTCTATACACTATCCGCCTCATTTAGAGTCTAAGGCGAAGTCTGTACATTGAGCGTCTCAATGAGCGTCTCATGCAAGTCCACACACATTGGCCTTCAGGCTTGAAAGTCTGTACATTGGACTGCGTCAACTCATTGCATTGGCTAAAAGTCTATACACTATCCGTCTTATTTAGAGTCTAAGGCAAAGTCTATGCACTGGATGGTGTAAGGCGAAGTCTGTACATTAAGCGTCTCAATGAGCGTCTCATGTAAGTCCACACATTGGACTGTAGCATGCATTTGTCAATGGCATCTAAGTCTGTACAATGACCGTCTTCCTTAGCGTCTTGATCTTCCAAGTCTATACAGGCTTCTGTTTTACAAAGTCTGTACATTGGTCTCAGACTCCAAAGTCTATACATCGCCTGTTGACTGCAAAGTCTATGCAGAGCTCAAGAGTTCGAAGTCTATACATTCAGTCACTGTAGCTTGCACGATGTAAAGTCTGTACATTGGCCTCCATGCCTCAAGTCTATACATTGGACTGTTCGACCAAATCTGTACATCGTTGTTTGTCAAAGTCTGTACATTGGCATATGTTCCTTCGTTGCGATTCAAAGTCTGCACATTGGGTTATTTACCTACGTTTAGCTTCGAAGTCTATACATCGATGCATTTGCCTACGTTGCAGTTCAAAGTCTATACAGTCGATGTTTTCCATTGATTCAAGTCTATACAGACGTTCTTTTAGAAAGTCTATACATCGATCTTCACCTCAAGTCTGTACAGTCATTTGTTGACAAGTCTTCACATCGTGAAGTCTATACACTCAACTCCTTCACATCTTGCAAAGTCTGTACATTGCATCCATCAGTCCTGAAGTCTATACATCGCTTGTCTTCATTCGAGTCTCATGAAGTATGTACATCGTGCATCAGTTCTGAAGTCTATACATCGTCTGTCTTCAATTGAGTCTCACTGAAGTCTACACATTGCATCTTCATTCATGAAGTCGACACATTGCATCTTCATTCATGAAGTCTACACATTGCATCTTCATTTGCGAAGTCTGTACATTGCATTGATCTTCACTTAGTCTATACATTGACAGTCTTCATATCACCTAAGTCTGTACAGCGGTTGCTTCATACAGCAAGTCTGTACATAGCTTTCACTTATATGAAGTCTATACAACGCAGTTCTTCTGATAAGTCTATACAGAGTTGTTATTTAATCTGATCATCCGATACTCTGTCTGACAGGGATTCTCTACTGTGATTGCTGACATGGCTCGTGATCCCAGGAGGACGAGGTGACCAGATGCTGCCACGTGGATGGAAGCACCTCGAATCTGGAGAATTCTTTGGGTGAGAAAATGTGGAAGCCACGCGCCCTTATCCACCTGCTGCTGTTATATATATCAATCTTCATCTTCTGTAAAGGCTGATCGAAGTTGGCGAAGTCTATACATCCAGTCTGAAGCAGTAGCCACCGAGATCCACTATGAGAGAAGAAAAGTAGAGAGGAAGAAAAGCAGAGAAGAAGAAAAGGAGAGAAGAAGAAAAAGAGAGATGAGTTGAGAGAGTTATTGTGAGAGCTCGTGAATCAGTCTCTTGGTCCAGTTACCAGAGCTGATATTGCTCAACTTTGAGCTACAGTCATTTTGGTTTTCTTCCATTCGATTGTGTGTTTTGTTTATTTTCAGCCTTGCTATTTTCTCTTTGAAAACTCTTGTTCTATCAAGCTGTTATTCAGCGGTTTCAAACTGTGAGGCAGCAGGTTGCAGAGGTGTTCCTCTGGTCGGCTAAGCTGTAGTGCCCAGCAGAGCAAGCTGTGAAGCTCAGCTGTTGCAGAGGGTGTTTCTCTGGTCGGGATAAGCTGTAAGCCCCAGCCGTTGTTGGCAAGCTGTAGAGCCCAGCTGATTGAAGCTGTGTATCAGCAGTAATCCACATTCGAGTTGAATGTGGGGTGGACGTAGGTCGGATTGACCGAACCACCTAAAAGCCTTGTGCCTCTCGTGTTTTTGATTGCTTGTTCAGCAAATCTTGTGTGTTTCATTCGGTGCATTGGCTGTGATTGTTTAGTGTTCTTCTAATTCCGCATTTGATTCTAGGCCTAATTTTTAAATAGCCAGTTGATCTATTCACCCCCCCTCTAGATCCACATCCTATGGTGATAGATCCTTCCATCTAACTTCAACACTTGGTATTAGAGCTTGACTCTTCTACAGGGACTTACCGCCCGAAGAGGATAAGCACAGATAGACGGAAGAGGGATGATAGCTGAAGGACACTCCACATCCAAGCCCCCGTACTTCGATGGAACCAATTACGCATACTGGAAGCACCATATGCAGGTATTCTTGAGGGCTAAAGATTATGAAATTTGGAAGGTGGTTAGCAAGGGACCTTTCGAGCTATCCCCAAATGAAGATGTATGGACCAAGGAGGAAATTAGAAGGTCCACGCTCAACTCGAGTGCAATCAATGCAATCCAGTGCTCTCTGCATCCCACCGAGTTCTCACGAATATCTGCCTGCTCCTCAGCGAAGGAAATGTGGGATGCACTTGAAGTCATCTATGAGGGGACTTCACAAGTCAGAGAGACTAAGACTAATCTACTGGTTTCAGAATATGAAGCTTTCAAGATGAAGCCTAATGAGATGATCAAAGAAATGTATGCTCGGCTGACTACTATCACAAATGGTCTTAGAGGCTTCGGGAAAAAATATTCTGAGTATGATGTAGTCAGGAAGATCTTGCGATCCTTGACTCCAATTTGGCACACCAAGGCCACAGTTATGGAAGAGTCAAGACATCTGCACAATACTAAGGAAGATGAGCTGATCGGATCTCTAATGGCTTATGAGATGAATATGCCAAAGATAGAGGAGGCTGATAGAAAGAGGAAGCCTATAGCTTTGAAGGCTGGTGCTAGCAGATCCAGTCGATCCAGCCCCAACGGATCATCAATTGAAGAGAGCTTGTCTAAAGAAGAAGTGGCAAATGCTGATATCGCCATGATTACTAGGGAATTCCGGAGATTTCTCAAGAAGGAAGGAAGAAGATTCAGCCGAAGAAATCCCAACAGTGGCCGCCGAGACACAAGGTATAAATCAAACCCTGTAAAGAAAGCTGAAACTAATGTTTGATATCAATGCAGGAAGGCGGGTCACTTTAAAGCTGAATGTCCGACAAATCAGAACCTCAAGGATAAGTCCAAGAAGAAGAATACAAAAAGGAAAGCTATGGTGAGTACCTGGAGTGATGAGGATGAGAGATCTTTGAGCGTCACTTCAGACAGTGAAGTTGAAGCTGAGAAGCCAATCTGTCTCATGGCAACCAGCTCAGAAGATAGAGAGGAAGAATCTGATGAGGTATCCTCTCGCTATGAAAATTTTACTATTACTGATTGGATGGTTGCTTATGATGAACTTACTGATAGAGTAGATGAGGTCAGAAAAGAAAACAGGCATCTACGAAGAAAAATTTAAATCATGCAAAATGATACTTCATTGTCTGATAAAATTGCCTGCTTAGAAACTGAGAACAGTAAGTTGAAACTCACATGTTCTGAATTTGAAGAAATCAATAAAGAACTAAAAATTTCTAAGGAAGAAAATGTGAGATTAGATAATGAAATTGATGCATGGAAACTGAAAATTCAGAATTATGAAAATGAGATAAAAATTGTTTCTAAAAAATATGAAGCTGTCCTCAATGTGAATAATGAGTTAAAAAAATCTATTGATGAAGTTCAGAAAGATAATGAGGATAAGCTAAAAACAATTGAGAAAATGACCCAAGGATCTAAAAATTTAGATGCATTATTGGGGTCAAAGGTAAATTTCAGAAGAGAGGGCCTAGGATTCAACTCTAGTGCAACTAAAAACTTTGGAATGAAAACTATTTCCTTTGTTGCACAAAGGGAGAAAGGACCTCTGATCAACATGAATTCTAATAATGCTGTAAAGACAAATTTGAATCTGAAAAGGTTAAATGCAGAGGAGAAGGGCAAACAGAAAGTAGGTGAGCCTAGTAGAATTGGGACTTCCAAACCTAGCTCTAGTGCTCAACCCAAGGTTAGGGGTCAGCCTGCTCAGGTAAACAAACCCCATGTCAATGCCAAAAAGTCTTCACCACCATCATCACAGAAAAGGACCCAACCAAAACCTATGAATAGGTCAGCAGGGTCAAAGGTGCAGAGAAGACAAACTATTTTCAGAAGTCAGCCCAACAAATTCAATCCACCTAGAGTTCAGTCCTACTATCCCACACAGCCAATCTATCTAATGGGTGTGGGTGGACTAGAACTCAAAGGATGTATACTGGGTATGTTCATCAACCTACACACTTTTACAGACCCTATATCAGAAATTGGGAAAATGGGTATGGTAGTCGGATGTCTAGGAATTACCAACACTTCCACAGCCAGCCCAGGAACTACTATGGCCAAAACTTTATGAATGCAACCTGGCCGAAGCATTGGCACAATAACAATAATTCTGTGAATAACTCTGTTGGTGCAAATAACAAGAAAAGGTAAAATAAAAAGAAATCTGGAAAATCCACTGAACAGAACTGCTTCAAACAAATGTGGATTCCGAAAAATCTGCTTTCTTGTTTTAACTACTTTTCATCTGCATTGGAGCCCAATCAGACTTGGGTTCCAAACTCTTTGCCCTAATTGTGTGTGCAGATATGCCTGGCAGCCAAGAGCAACTTGTGGTACTTGGACAGTGGCTGCTCCAGGCATATGACAGGAGATAAGGCCAAGTTTTGCATGCTAACTGAAAAGCTAGGAGGCCTTGTCACCTTTGGAAGCAACACAAAGGGTAGGATCATTGGATCAGGTAAGGTAGGTAAGTGTTCTACCTGCTGCATTGATGATATTATGCTGGTTGAAGGGTTAGCTTACAATTTACTTAGTATCAGCCAGTTGTGTGATAAGGGTCATAAGGTTTTATTTGATTCTCAATGCTGCAAGGTTTTTGAACCTGATTCAGAAATTGTAAAATTCTCTTGAAAAAGAATAAATAACACATACATGATAGATCTAGATGATATTCAGCATTCTAACCTATGTCTTACTGCCAATAGAGAAGATTTAGCATTTTTATGACATCGTAGGTTAGGCCATGCTAGTTATACCATTTTGCATAAACTAAACAAGTATAGCATGGTTAGAGGACTTCCTGAAGTTTCCTTCAAGAAAGAAAATAAAATCTGTGATGCATGCACTCAATCAAAGATAACTAGAAAGTCATTTAAGTCTAGAACTGAAAATCTGTCTTCCAAACCTTATGAGCTGATACACATGGACCTTTTTGGGCCAACCAGATCTGTCAGCTTATCAGGGAGGAGGTATGGGTTTGTTATGGTAGATGACTTTTCTAGGTATACTTGGGTTTATTTCTTGTCTAATAAGAGTGATGCATTTTCAGAATTTCAGGAGTTCTGTATAGGAATAAATCAGAAAATTAAAAATATTTTGACTGATCATGGAGGTGAGTTTGAAAACTCACACTTTGAATAATTTTGCAGGTCAAGTGGGATTCATCATAAGTTCTCCTCACCCAGGACACCTGAGCAGAATGGTATTGTTGAGAGGAGGAACAGAACTCTAGTGGAAATGGGCTGAACTCTCTTAGTTGAAGGTCAACTGCCAAGAAAATTCTAGGCTGAAGTAGTCAACACAGCATGTTATGTAATTAACAGGGCAATGGTAAGACCTTCCACCCAGAAAACCCCTTATGAGATTTTGAGAGGTAAGAAACCTTCAATCGCCCACTTCAAGGTCTTTGGTTTTAAATGTTTTATACATATAAATGACAAGAGGGACCTTGATAAATTTGAGCCAAAAGGTGAACCAGGAATCTTCCTCGGTTATTCTGAAAACACCCGGGCTTATAGAGTGTTCAATTTAAACTCAAAAATTGTTGAAGAATCTCCACACATTATCTTTGATGAAACCTTGATGGAAACCAACCATGGTTATTGCAGGAACAAAGATGGGAACATTTTGAAAGATGAAAACTCTGCAGACCAGTCTGATGGTGAGGAAGATAAAGAAGAGCAAAATGAAGAAAAACCAGAAGTTCAGGGGGAGGTAAGTGAAATTCCTGAAACTCAGATTGTTAATATTAGATATCTTAAAGATCACCCTGTGAATAATGTCATTGGCAATCTGAATGATCCCCCTAGAACTAGAGGTCACTTTAGAATTCAGGATGAATTAAATGCATATGCTCTTGTCTCTCAAATTGAACCCAAGTCCATTGACTGTGCCCTCAAGGATATGTATTGGATTAATGCCATGCATGAGGAGCTTAATCAGTTCAACAGGAACAAGGTGTGGCACTTGGTCCCACCTCCTGATCATGGAACAGTCATAGGGACTAGGTGGGTTTTCAGGAATAAATCTGATGAATCAGGGAATATTATTAAAAATAAAGCCAGACTTGTTGCTCAGGGGTACAACCAGGAGTTTGGTATTGACTTTGAAGAGTCATTTGCCCCTGTAGCCAGATTAGAAGCTGTTAGAATTTTATTAGCTTATGCATATTCCCTAGGTATAATCCTCCAGCAGATGGATGTAAAATCTGCATTCTTGAATGGGGAAATTAATGAGGATGTCTATGTTAGACAGCCCCCTGGGTTTGAATGTCTAGATTTCCCTAATCATGTTTACAAATTAAATAAAGCTCTCTATGGTCTTAAGCAAGCTCCCAGAGCTTGGTACGACAGGTTGAGCAAGTTCCTCACTGATCAAAATTTCACTAGAGGAGTAGTTGATCAGACCTTGTTTACTAAGGTGAGTCATTCTGAAATTATTATTGTACAGATTTATGTGGATGATATCATTTTTGGGTCAACTAACCCCAAATTGTGTGAGGAATTTTCTAAAACAATGACTAATGAGTTTGAAATGAGCTCAATGGGTGAGCTTAAATTGTTTCTTGGACTGCAAGTTACACAAACAAAGGATGGAATGTTTTTAGCTCAGTCCAAGTACACAAGGGATCTACTCAAGAAATACAAGATGGATAACCTTAAAGAGATAGCTTCTCCAATGGGTACCTCTACAAGTTTGGATGAAGACACTAAAGGTAACCCATTTGACCAGAAGTTATACAGAGGTATGATCGGATCTCTTCTCTATTTAACAGCATCTAGGCCTGATATTCAATTCCCTGTAAGATTATGTGCTAGGTTTCAGGCCAGTCCTAAAGAAAATCATTTTAAAGCAGTGAAATGGATTTTTAGATATCTGCTAGGCACCCAAGAGCTAGGATTATGGTATCCTGCTAGGTGTGAGTTAGAGCTTCTAGCTTACACTTATGATGATTATGCTGGGTGTCGAGTAGATAGAAAAAGTACTAGTGGCTACTGTCAATTCCTTGGTGGCTGTCTAGTATCTTGGGAATCTAAGAAGCAACACACTGTAGCCTTGTCTACAGCTGAGGCTGAATATGTTGCAGCAGGTAATTGTGCTGCCCAAGTACTTTGGATTAAGCACCAACTAGATGATTATCAGATAAAACTGGAATGTATTCCAATTCTATGTGATAATACTAGTTCCATATGCCTTGCTAAAAATCCTGTTCATCCTTCTAGGACTAAGCACATAGAAATAAAACATCATTTTCTAAGAGATGCTGTGAACAAAAAGGAAATTGAACTGGACTTCATTGAAACAGACAAACAAGTTGCTGATATCTTTACTAAGCCACTTGGAAATGAAAATTTTAAATTTTTTAGAAGAGAACTTGGCTTGTGTAAATTTCAGTATAATGAATGAACTCTTTGTTGACTTGAATAAAACTTTTGAGCTGCTTTGAATAAACTTCTGATTTGGACTTGCTGTTGATAGATTGAATAAACATTGTGCAACAGACTTATGATAATGCATGACTCTCATATTTTTTATTGCACTCATGATCATCATTGCATATATATGTCTAGATGCATGATATGTCTATATTTCTGCATGGGTCATACTGCACGATAAGATAGTCTGAGTAAGCATGAACTTCAAAAATCATCTGATCTGTCATCTTTTGCAAAAATTGCATGCATATAGACAGGGGGAGTCTTGTCAGAATTTCAAGGTGAACTGTTGCGTCGACGCTGCTATAATGTGGCGTTGACGCAGTGAACTAGATCTGTGAATATCTCTGTTTCATTATTCTGATGAGTTGACGCTGCAATAGCATGGAGTCGACGCACTGACACTATCTCAGTGTCTTATACTGTTGCCTCTTCAACTGATGTGTAGACGCCTTGAACTCCCAACGTCGACGTTGTCTATTCAATCCTTGACTCTGAATGATTGAGTCTGACAGTATGGCAATCTTTTAGTCAGTTTTAATATTAAACAATAGAAAAAAAATTTCTTCTTTCATAAGAACTTTAATTGCTTAAAGACTGACTTAATAGTTTAAAATTTATAATCTTTAGAGTTGAAAGACTACAATCAGTAAATAAGGATGCTGAAAATTGATAAAGCTCTCAACCTTATCTTATTTCATGTCAGACAAAGCTAATTATATTTGAAATCTGAAAACTCATCTGAAATCATGTTAGAGAAGCTAGGTATGTGTATTGTCCTTAAGCAAGTCATTCTGAAACAAATAAAGGGCAGCTAAGAAAGATATTGAAAATCAGTTGAAAAATAGCATTGACAGAGCAATGACTGGTAAATCACTGAGAAACTGAGTGATCCATCAAAGAAGTGGACACCACTCATGTCATGAGGTGTATCAGCTATCTCTATATAAGATGATCAAAACAGTAGGTTGTTTTCACTGAGTACCTGGGGGTAACTGGCATCTAATAAACCTGTACCCTCATACAAAAAGGTGTCAATCAATTCTATTGAGTTTGATCATAGGCAAGATGGTCCATCATGTTGAGTATCTAGGGGTATTGGCGTCTGATAAACGTATACCCTTACGCAAAAAGACTTTTGGTACCTGAATGCCCTAAATGAAATAATACTAAAAATGCTGTTCCTTCAAAGAAATTTCATGGATGTCAATTGTTTAATTTCAATACATGACATGGTTTCTCTGAACTGAGGCTATGAAAGTAAGATATTCTGAAACTGAATCTCTCATGAAAATATAACTCTGGTTTATTGTTTTATCATGCACATCTACCTTATCCAATGAATGTAGTGCATGAACTCTCATTTTTATAACCTTTAAACCAGAATTTCAATTTCTAAGCCGTTTCTCAGTTCATATGACTGAAGATTATGTGCTTTAGTTGCTTAATTTTTGAACTACTTTCTAAGAATGCCAGTCAGCTGAACTTTCTTTTTCCTTCCCTTGCACTCACTTTCCCTCCTATTTGCTGATGGCAAAGGGGGAGAATATTGTCTGAATTCATTCCTTCAGTTCAGGGGGAGAATTCTGAATTGAGAATTCTGATTCAGGGGGAGTGTATGCATCTACATCATGGTATGGTTTTGTCAGCAGGGAGTTGCTTACATTTTGTAGCATGCAGCATGTCATTCATAGCATCTACATGCATCTGCATAATAATCTGAATAACAAATCATGTCGTTCATCAAAAAATGCATCTGTATGACAGGATGTTGCTACTCTATATGATAGGGGGTTGCCATCATCAAAAAGGGGGAGATTGTTGTGACTCCTCTGTGTTGATGGTGTTGACATGTAACTTTACTTCATATGGCAGCACATTGTTTTGATTGATTGGCAACACTGTTTATTTTTTGATGAAATTACTTTATCAGATTGTATGAGTGTTATATGCATTTTATCTTGTTTTCACACTGAACACACACTCAAAGTCTCAATGTATATACATTGCTTCAGCAACGTAAGTCTGTACACTGTCCGTGTCTATTGCAGCATCCTAGCAAGTGTGTACATTGCCTGTCGATTGCAAAGTGTATACATTGTCATGGGTCGACCCCCTGCTCTCATGAGTCGACTCATCTGGTTGTGCATAGTTTACACATTGCCCGTCGACTGCAAAGTCCATACATCCACAGTGCATTGCACAGTCTATACACTGTCCGCCTCATTTAGAGTCTAAGGCAAAGTCTGTACATTGAGCGTCTCAATGAGCGTCTCATGCAAGTCCACACACATTGGCCTTCAGGCTTGAAAGTCTGTACATTGAGTGTCTCAATGAGCGTCTCATGCAAGTCCACACACATTGGCCTTCAGGCTTGAAAGTCTGTACATTGGACTGCGTCAACTCATTGCATTGGCTAAAAGTCTATACATTGTCCGTCTCATTTAGAGTCTAAGGCAAAGTCTGTACACTGGATGGTGTAAGGCGAAGTCTGTACATTGAGCGTCTCAATGAGCATCTCATGTAAGTCCACACATTGGACTGTAGCATGCATTTGTCAATGGCATCTAAGTCTATACAATGACCGTCTTCCTTAGCGTCTTGATCTTCCAAGCCTATACAGGCTTCTGTTTTACAAAGTCTGTACATTGGTCTTAGACTCCAAAGTCTATACATCACATGTTGGCTGCAAAGTCTATGCAGAGCTCAAGATTTCGAAGTCTATACATTCAGTAACTGTAGCTTGCACGAGGTAAAGTCTATACATTGGCCTCCATGCCTCAAGTCTATACATTGGACTGTTCGGCCAAGTCTGTACATCGCTGTTTGCCAAAGTCTGTACATTGGCATCTGTTCCTTCGTTGCGATTCAAAGTCTGCACATTGGGTTATTTACCTATGTTCAGCTTCGAAGTCTATACATCGATGCCTTTGCCTACGTTGCAGTTCAAAGTCTATACAGTCGATGTTTTCCACTGCTTCAAGTCTATACAGACGTTCTTTTAGAAAGTCTATACATTGGTCTTCACCTCAAGTCTGTACAGTCATTTGTTGACAATTCTTCACATCGTGAAGTCTATACACTCAACTCCTTCACATCTTGTAAAGTCTGTACATTGCATCCATCAGTCGTGAAGTCTATACAACGCTTGTCTTCATTCGAGTCTCATGAAGTATGTACATCGTGCATCAGTTCTGAAGTCTATACATCGTCTGTCTTCAATTGAGTCTCACAGAAGTCTACACATTGCATCTTCTCACTGAAGTCTACACATTGCATCTTCATTCATGAAGTCGACACATTGCATCTTCATTCATGACGTCTACACATTGCATCTTCATTTGCGAAGTCTGTACATTGCATTGATCTTCACTTAGTCTATACATTAACAGCCTTCATATCACCTAAGTCTGTACAGCGGTTGCTTCATACAGCAAGTCTGTACATAGCTTTCACTTATATGAAGTCTATACAACGCAGTTCTTCTGATAAGTCTATACAGAGTTGTTATTTAATTTGATCATCCGATACTCTGTCTGACAGGGATTCTCTACTGAGATTGCTGACATGGCTCGTGATCCCAGGAGGACGAGGTGACCAGATGCTACCATTTGGATGGAAGCACCTCGAATCTGGAGAATTCCTTGGGCGAGAAAACATGGAAGCCACACGCCCTTATCCACCTGCTGCTGTTATATATATCAGTCTTCATCTTCTGTAAAGGCTGATCGAAGTTGGCGAAGTCTATACATCCAGTCTGAAGCAGCAGCCACCGAGATCCCCTGTGAGAGAAGAAAAGTAGAGAGGAAGAAAAGCAGAGAAGAAGAAAAGGAGAGCAGAAGAAAAAGAGAGATGAGTTGAGAGAGTTATTGTGAGAGCTCGTGAATCAGTCTCTTGGTCCAGTTACCAGAGCTGATATTGCTCAACTTTGAGCTACAGTCGTTTTGGTTTTCTTCCATTCGATTGTGTGTTTTTTTTGTTTTCAGTCTTGCTATTTTCTCTTTGAAAACTCTTGTTCTATCAAGCTGTTAGTCAGCGGTTTCAAACTGTGAGGCAGCGGGTTGCAGAGGTGTTCCTCTGGTCGGCTAAGCTGTAGTGCCCAGCAGAGCAAGCTGTGAAGCTCAGCTGTTGCAGAGGGTGTTTCTCTGGTCGGGATAAGCTGTAAGCCCCAGCCGTTGTTGGCAAGCTGTAGAGCCCAGCTGATTGAAGCTGTGTATCAGCAGTAATCCACATTCGAGTTGAATGTGGGGTGGACGTAGGTCGGATTGACCGAACCACCTAAAAGCCTTGTGCCTCTCGTGTGTTTGATTGCTTGTTCAGCAGATCTTGTGTGTTTCATTGGGTGCATTGGTTGTGATCGTTTAGTGTTCTTCTAATTCCGCATTTGATTCTAGGCCTAATTTTTAAATAGCCAGTTGATCTATTCACCCCCCCTCTAGATCCACATCCTGTGGTGATAGAGCCTTCCATCTAACTTCAACAGTATGTTATCTCATGATTGGTAAAAACATCTTGTTAGAGATAAAAGCCCTCTGATTGTGCTTGATTTCATACATCATGAATCATGAATTCCATGTTTTAGTGGGTTCATGCATACATACATATCCTTAGCCCTAATCAAAGATCAAAGATATTATCTTGTCTATTCACTAAAACCCATGCATGTAGTTGGCCCATACTTTGTTTATCATTCCTAGAATAATAGTAGTATTTTGATTTCTATGCATGTTATGTTTTCATAAACTTTTTCTTTATTTTACTGCCAGCATATGATCTGACGCATCAAGATAAGACCGTCACAATGATATAACGGCCTACTGATAAGTCGTCACACCTTCTTTGGTGTTTGAAGTTATCTGTTATCTCTGACGCACCATCTATGGAGCGTTACATTACTGTAACGGCCTCAAGATAAACCGTCACAGTCCCTGTGACGCACCCATTCTAGACCGTCAGGGTAACTATAGACAGAATGGGAAACTAGTTAATTTAACTTATAAATAAGCCTAGTTATCTAAGTTTTGACCTGATTTCATGTCTTTAAGATTATTTACTGATTCATGATAGAAATTGCATAATTTAGGTATCTTAAGTTATGTTAATTTCATGTGACAAAATTCTATAGTTTTGTATCTAAATCATGATTTTCCAAAGATGTATTGACGGACTTTTATCATGATTTCCTATTGTTACACATCCCCTCTATCAATAGAGTCATTTCTTTAAGTACATGGCACATATTCCGGTATGTTGTCCATTAGTTTACTTTGTACTATAGGAACATTATTCTTGGACATGAGGACCTCTTTATTGGATATTCCTTCCAATGGACTATGAAATCTTGTTGCAAGGCCTCCGTAATTCTCCGCGAGCCTGGGATTCTCACTAAGACGCCGAGTTAGTTGTACCATTTAAACCAAGTGATTAGATTACACTATTGAGGTTTCTGCTTATCAGTAGTGTAACAGATCTCTATTGGACCGTCCGGCACATGTAACGGCCCAATATACGACCGTCACATTCAACTAAGTCTGATTTCTTGGTTCTGGATTCAGACTAATGTAACGGCAAAATACTGGAGCGTCACATCATGTAACGACCCAGTACACGACCGTCACACTGCTTGAATATTTTAACCCGAGGTTGACCAAGGGTTGATATTCCAAGGTTTCTAGATGGACTCTTGATGATTTAGAACTTATCATATTGATCAAGAAACCTAATATAATGAATGGAAGATAAAGAATGTACTGTTATGCTGCTGATTTATTTCCATAAGCATAACATAGTATAAGTCATTCTTGATTTCTCATGATTTTTATTAAAGCATTCATTCATTGAATTATTATTATCAAGAGCTTGTTAGAATTGTACATTCTTGGCCATACTTTATTGTTACATGTGTGGAAAAGGCTTGATTTATACTTGAAGATGCGATCGAGCACTGATTGTGTTCAAGGGCTCTATGCTAGTCCCCTCGGCTGATTGCCAGAAACATACTATTATAAACCATGGGGTATGATGCTACTGGCATCGCATTGCGCTGGGAGTACTTTTTTATGAATAAGTTAAAATCCACAACACGATACAGTATGATGGATACTTATACATGACTTTATTGATATTTCACAGAAATTCACGAAGTACTTGCACATAAGAAAAAGATACTGGAGTGATGATTATGTGGCATTGATAGTACATTCTCGTTACATTCTTGTTCATGAAAGGCCATATCATGTTCTTATAACATTCTTGATAGTTCATACTTGCTCTCATTCTATCGTACATACTTTGGTTTAATCGCGTGTTTGATCGCATTTGCATGATTTTACCTTATTTCTTTAGAGCAAAAACGTTAATTACTTTAATGATGCCTTCATGTTGATGTGAAGATACCTACTGGGCAAGTGTGCTCATTACCTATTTCTATTCTTTTTCAGGAAATGGAAGTGAGTCGGGTTCGGATTTGGAATGTTCAAGTAGCGGATCCGAGAGTGAATAAAGAACAAGCGAAGACTTAGGAACTTTACATTGTTTAGATCGAGTCTATGTAATTTCTTATTTCTTGAGTCTAGCATGATGGAAGTTGAATTAGTGGTTGTATTTGAATATTGGATTTGATTATTAATGAAAGTCGAAGTTGAGTAAATATTGTGCGATTGCATTCTTATGTGTGATTGCCTGGCGCTCTGATCATTCTTGCTTGCAAGACGCTTACCATGCCGGCTATTCGCGTTACTCGAGCAAGTCTTCCGCTGTAATAAAGGCTCGGGACGTGACACTGGAACTGGCCGCAGGTGACATATGCGGTTAGGGATCGGCCGCACATTCCAGGGACACAAACAGATATAGAAAGCTATAAACGGTCAACAGAGGGCCGTCTGTCTGGGATGTGCGGTCTATCGTGTGGCCGCACATGTCCAAACAGGTCGTTGCCCCTTCACCGTGCCCAACTCCGGTGAGGTTTCTAGGGTTAAATTAAAACATGAAATTTGCTCGATATAAAGCATGAAATTTGGGGATTTTATTATCAAAAGAAAGAGCACGAAAAACTATACAAGATGCATGAATCAATTTTATATTTACAGCCTGAAATTACTACTTAATCGAAAGGGAACAATTATAACCCTAGATGTGACATGCTTCTACTAAAACCTAAAATTCTCGCAGGATAATTGATGAAATTTATGGCTTTCTACATCAATGAAAAGCTAACATGATGCTGCTTCTAACCATATATTATTTGTGGGGTTTGGCTTGCTATCACCTACCTGAATCGGATGAAGAAGGAAGGAGAAAGAAAACCAAGGATGTCGATACATGCAACCACTAATCGCTCGAGATCTCCCTCGATCCAACTCCTCTGCAGCCGCTGCTGGCTCTAAATGATTATAGGGTTAGAGAGCTTCATTTTAATAGGTCACACACCTTCTAAAGGCTTCTATGCGCTGAGTATTCATCCACGCAAGTCGAGTCAATGTGAACGTCGCCGTAATTGTTGACGCGCCAAAATTACGCCGAATGCATCTCCTAGGGTGAGGGTTTCGAGAGATTAAGAGAGGATAAATGATCCTCTCATCCTGACCTTTCATTTGCCACTGATTTGGGCTCATTTGATGGAGTATTGGGCTCGAATTTGGTGTTTCAAGGTATGGTTAGCTAAGTGTTCAATTTGGGCTTAAACCACTAATTCGGCCTACTTATAGATTTTATTTGGGTTGGCCACAGAAGACAAGTTTGTTAAACATATTATCCTCTACAAGAATATAATTTTTATGAATTTTTAAAAAATGGTCGAAATCTAGCTTATTCTATTTATTAAGGAATTATTCTAATTAATTTCTACTTAATTTTAAATAAATTTATAATTAATTTCTAAAAGAAATTGAGGTATTACACCCTCCCCCACTTAAGGAATTTGGTCCTCCAAATTCAATGCACTTAATAAAAAGAGGGAGTGAGACAGCTCACCTAGAATAAGTCGGGGTATTGTCTCCGCATAGCATCTTCCGACTCCCACGTAGCTTCTTCAGTTCCACGCCGACTCCACTGCACTTTAACCATCGGTATGGAATGATTCCTGAGTTGCTGTTGCTTCCGATCCAAAATCTTGATCGGTCTTTCTTCATAAGTCAGATCTTCCATCAATTCGAAGTCCATATGCTGAATAATGTGAGTGGGATCGTACACATATTTCCGTAACATAGACACATGGAAAATATTGTGCACTCCAGATAACCGAGGTGGTAGTGCCAAATGGTAAGCAACCTCCCCCCACTCTTTCCATAATCTCAAATGGACCAATGTATCTTGGACTCAGTTTGCCCTGAATACCAAACCTTCGAATTCCTCTCATAGGACAGACCTTTAAAAACACATGCACACCAACCCGGCATAACTCTTCTGTCTTGATTGTGCTACTTGCAACCGATCTCTGATAATACGGATGTTCTTGGATGATTCAGAAATGAGATCTGG
Source organism: Amorphophallus konjac (assembly GCA_022559845.1). Taxonomy (NCBI): domain Eukaryota; kingdom Viridiplantae; phylum Streptophyta; class Magnoliopsida; order Alismatales; family Araceae; genus Amorphophallus; species Amorphophallus konjac. The sequence goes on from CM040121.1 coordinate 254,822,806, forward strand.
TCCAAGCCATTGCTTCTCACCTACCTCGTCCCAACATAACGGGGATTGACAGCTTCTACCATACAAAGCTTCAAATGGATCCATCTGAATGTTGGACTGGTAACTATTATTGTAGGTTAATTCAACCAATGCCAAATGATCACTCCAACTACCTCCAAAGTCAATCATGCAGGCTCTAAGCATATCTTCCACTATCTGGTTGGTCCTTTCAGTCTGTCCGTCTGTTTGTGGATGGAAAGCAATACTGAAATTCAGACGAGTTCCCAAGGACTCTTGCAATCCTTTCCAAAAATGAGAAGTGAATCCGGGATCTCTATCAGACACAATGCTGACTGGTATACCATGTAGTCTTATCACTTCCTTCATATACAAAGCAGCCAAAACAGCAACTGTCCATTTAGACTTAATAGATAAGAAATGAGCCGAATTTGTCAATCTGTCGACAATCACCCATATTGCATCAAATCCACTACGAGTCCTAGGTAGACCCATAATGAAATCCATGTCAATGCTCTCCCACTTCCATTGGGGTATATCATAGGATTTCAATTTCCCTGCTGGTCTAAAATGCTCCGCCTTGACTTGCTGACAAACCAAGCATCTACTTACGAAGTCCGCCACTTCCCTTTTCATATTCGGCCACCAAAAAGATCTTTTCAAATCCTTGAACATTTTAGTACCTCCAGGATGAATGGTGTATCTAGATCTATGAGCTTCCTCGAGGATCTTACTCTTTATCTCAGCTACATCAGGTACACAAGTTCTCCCTTGAAATAACAATCTTCCATCATCAGCCATCATGAAGTCAGGTCTGTTACCCAAGCTTCCCTTGATCTCTACCAACTCCGGGTCATCATCTTGCAGAGATTTGATTTCCATCAATAATTCGGGCTTAAGTTGAATCTGAGAAATCATAACCCAATCCTTGTCAGCATTAAGATCCAAACTAGCTAACTGCTCCAGTAATTTCCATTCTTGTAACATGAGGCTTGACAACTTAGCTATAGGCTTGCGGCTTAAGGCATATGCCACAACATTACCTTTTCCAGGATGATACTCAATGGAGAAATCGAAATTATTCAAATACTTCAGCCATCTTCGCTGCCTCATATTGAGTTCCTTCTGAGAAAATAAGTATTTCAAGCCCTTATAATCTGAAAACACCGTGAATGCTTCTCCATATAAGTAGTGCCTCCATATCTTCAAGGCAAACACCACTACTGCTAGCTCCAAATCATGAACAAGATAATTATCTTCATGCTTTCTCAACTGCCTAGAAGAATAGGCTATCACTTTCTTGTGCTGCATGAGTGCACACCCTAAATCAATACCTGAAGCATCAGTGTACACAACAAAACGTCCTTATCCAGAAGGTAAAGCCAAAACAGGTGCAGTAGTCAAACATTCCTTCAAGGTCTGAAAGCTTCGCTCGTAATCTTCTGACCAATCAAATTTGATCTCCTTGCGTGCTAATCTTGTCAGCCATCTTCGCTGCCTCATATTGAGTTCCTTCTGAGAAAATAAGTATTTCAAGCCCTTATAATCTGAAAACACCGTGAATGCTTCTCCATATAAGTAGTGCCTCCATATCTTCAAGGCAAACACCACTACTGCTAGCTCCAAATCATGAACAAGATAATTATCTTCATGCTTTCTCAACTGCCTAGAAGAATAGGCTATCACTTTCTTGTGCTGCATGAGTGCACACCCTAAATCAATACCTGAAGCATCAGTGTACACAACAAAACCTCCTTATCCAGAAGGTAAAGCCAAAACAGGTGCAGTAGTCAAACATTCCTTCAAGGTCTGAAAGCTTCGCTCGTAATCTTCTGACCAATCAAATTTGATCTCCTTGCGTGCTAATCTTGTCAGAGGTATCGCAATCTTGGAGAAATCTTGAATAAACCTTTGGTAGTAACCTGCTAGGCCTAGGAAACTTCTCACTTCAGTCACATTAGTAGGCTTAGCCCAATTATTTACTGCCTCTACCTTCGAAGGATCAACAGAAATACCTTCTTTTGTGATGATATGCCCTAGAAAGGACACCTCTTGCAGCCAGAAATTACACTTACTAAACTTGGCATATAACTGATGATCTCTCAATAGTTGCAATGCCATCCTCAAATGTTCAGCATGCTCCTCCTCACTCTTAGAATAAATAAAGATGTCATCAATGAACACCACGACCCATTGATCAAGATAGGGCCGAAACACATCGTTCATCAGCTGCAGGTGCATTCGTTAGCCCAAACGGCATTACTACAAATTTGAAATGCCTATACCTGCTGTGGAAGGCTATTTTATAGATATCCTCTTCCTTAATTTGTAACTGATGATATCCAGATCGAAGGTTGATCTTATAAAAATACTAAGCTCCTGCTATCTGATCAAATAACTCATCAATCCTTGGCAATGGATATTTGTTCTTGATAGTCAACTGGTTCAATTGCCGATAATCGATGCACAACCTCATTGAACCATCCTTCTTTCGGACGAATAATATAGGGGCTCCCCACAGGGAAGTACTAGGACGAATGAACCCTTTCTCAAGCAATTCCATCAACTACTGCTTTAGTTCCCTTAGCTCCGCAGGAGACATACGATAAGGAGCTTTGGAAATAGGGGTCGCACCAGGAATCTAATCAACAGAAAAGATAACTTCCCTTTTAAGAGGAAGTCCCGGTAGTTCCTCAGGAAAGACATCTGGAAAATCTCGGACGACAGAAAAGTCCTCAATCTCAATCTTCTGCTCAGGGGTCACAAAAATAAAGGCTAGAAAAGCCTTACATCCTCTTCTCATCAGCTTATCAGCTCGAAGAGTCGAAATAAGTGGAACAGACTTATGGTGTCTAATTCCTATAGAAGAAAGTCCATGGTGTTCAGTGAAAGACACAGAACTAGATCTGCACTGAACATTGACCTCATACTTAGCCAACCAATCTGCTCTTAGGATTACATTATAATCCTTCATGTCCATGCAAACTAAATCAGCTGGCAGGTTTTGTTCATTGATCAAGACCTTACTAGAAGGATAGAAATACTTAATTACTGATCCGGAACCAATAGGAGTTGAAATCTCTAACGGAGAATTCATCAAAATTGGCTTCACAGCTAAAGACTTCGCAAATCTCTGAGAAATAAAAGAATGAGTGGCACCAGTATCAAAAAGAACAAAAGTTGATTTATCATGTATAATAAGAGTACCTTCGACAGGTCCACCCTCCTTGGTGGGTCCTGTCTCATCTTCTTGTAGAGCCTGGAGCTTGCCTTGCTACTTCTTGATTCCTTGCGGTTTCACCGGGGTAGCTTGCTCAAATAAAAGATGGCACTCGAGAATACGGTGGTCCCTACTGCCGCAACGTCAACAGGCACCATGCTTGCGCCAGCACTCCTCCATCTTGTGACCTGGACGGTCACAATACTTGCATACACCCTTGAATGGAACAATAGGGCCAGGTTTGTTGTCTTCAATCGTCGGCATCTTGCCCTTCCATGAACCAGACCCGCTAATTGGCCTCTTCCTGCCATGACCAGGCTTGATACCTCCAAAACTAGTATGGTGTTGTTCAATCTTAACATTCTTCCCACGGATTCTCTCTGTCATTTCTAAAGTATCTTCCAATACATGAGCCTTTCTCACCATCTCGGAATAAGTTGGAATTTCCATTGGTGCCAACTGGTTGATACACTACAGCTTCAGCCCATTAAGAAAGTGCTTAGCCTTCATCTTCTCGGTAGATATCAAATGAGTAGCATAACGAGATAGCCGAGAGAATTGAGCTTCATATTCAGCTACGGATAGATTTCATTTCTTCAAAGTAGCAAACTCAGTCACCTTCTTCTCTTCTACTCGATCAGAAAAATATTTACCATTGAAGAATTCCTCGAACTCTTCCCATGTGACTTGTCTATCACCAAGGGTAGCCTTCACTGCGTCCCACCACGTCCTCGCATCACATTCAAGTTGAAAGGTCAGCAAGAGGACACGTTCCTGATCGCTGCATTGTATCACTTCAAAAATCATCCCTATCTCTTCAAGCCAGTGCTCGGCTTCATCAGGGTCAGTCGAGCCACCAAATCGCGGGGGATTCATCCCACGAAAGTTCTGATAAAGGTCGCTAGTGCCATGGTTTGTAGCTCCTCCTTGGGCCACTTGTTGCAAAGCCTGAGTAAGTCCTTGAACCGTGCGATGTAAGTTCCTCCATTCTACGCGTTCTCCTGCCATTGCAAAAGCCTACACGAGGAATAGGTTATATTAGGTTCAATTAAGAATGGATAATCGTGCAATTAGATTATTAACCCAACCCCAGTCTTCTACCCAAATCTCACCAGGTTGGGTCCTTAGACTTATAACAAGGTTATAGGTCCTATGGTATCACTTAGGATCCTAGAACTTAGAGAACCTAGGGATATTAGAAAGCCTAGGCTCTGATATCACCAAACTGTCACGCCCCGACGCGGAATATTGGGACCGGCAGTAGAAAATGCTAGTAAAGATAACATGCTAAGCTAAGAATTAACATAATACCATGAACAAAAATAACTCCAATCTATTACAATAACCATCAAACGTCTTACAAACCGACTTAAACATAATCAAACATAATCTCTACTCGACTCTGGTTCAATAACTAACACAAGTTCTAAGACATAGCTAGATGTAAACAACTAAACAAACTCAACATATCTACTAGCTGATACACTCCAAGTAATCACTCTCGCCCATTCCCATCCATCTGTGAATCTTCACCTGAGCTGCCTGGAAAAGGGGAGAAACAACTATATGAGCGAACGCTCAGTAGATAATAATAGGCAAGTGTAAGTGATTAACCAATTAATTACATGTATATGAAACGGAAGAAAGAATTAACGATCAAATGAACAACGTAATAACAGAAAGTTCTAAAGAATGGAATGGAATAACAATATGACAAGAATGATAAGATTACAAGAATTACAAGTTTATGAACAATATATATAATAGGAAATTACAGAAAATTGGCCAACAAGCAAGATTGTAACCAAGTCAAACACGATTCAAGTAAGATATAAGAGATCATTGTCATAGACATCACGCTAGTCATGCACTCGGTGCAATGCCTCACCCTGTCATTACAAACTCCCATAGGCACAAGTACTTTTCGGGCGCTCTCCCCAGGACCAGATTGGGCCCCTATGGTGCGTTGGCATTGATTAATTAGATCCAAGATCTCAAGTTGTCTAGACTTTAATCAAGTTAAATGGCCAATTATAATCAAGTATAAACTTACCTCGGAATATCCCAAGGCTAAGTTGAAGAATTACTATCCAGAATTTCTGTCCAGGTGTTCAAATTATCAAGAACCATCATGTTCTTGGATTAAAAATCATAAAACACGGGGAAAACTAGTCTCTGGAAGACATGCGGTCAATACTGGGCCGCTCAAGGCTTGTGCGGTCGACACTAGGCCGCACTAACAGGGACTGGGTTGGGTTTAGCCCTCGGGAGGTCAAGGCTGAACGGCTACCGACGGGCCGCCCTTCTATATGAATGGATAGGATAGAGCCGCACAAGGCCAGCAAGTTACAGAATCGAGGACAGGATGTGTGGTCCTGACAGAGCCGCTCATGAGTTGAACGGTCCACTCAAGGCCACCTGAAAGAAGTACGGTCCATTACTGGCCGCACAACACAGGGCCTAACCAAGAGTTAGAATTTAGCCCAAGTCGGCTCCTGAGCTACCATAGGCAGGGTGGAACTGAACCAGAGTCTAGCCCACTGTCTATTGGTCGGCCTAGGGTCTACTGGGCTGATCAAAACGGGATTTGGCAGAAGATAGATCAAGGATAATCGGCCAAGACAAATTGGCATCTGCCAGGGATGAACGGTCTCCACTGGCCCGTTCATTGGTATATGCGGTCTATCAATAGCTACGCAAGTCTCTGTTAATCCAATTCGGATTAACTCAAGTAACAGCGGTTCGATTGAGTCTAAATCAAAACTAGGGGAATAATATGGTTCAAGATTAACTGTTATAACATGTGTAAACCTAATAGCCATTTCAATTATCAAGGATTTACAATTAAAATTGACCTTTATTGGAAGATGAATCAAGATCAAGCTCAAATTAAATAAATCAACAAGAATGATTTACTGTCATGAATTACAGTTTATTAGGTGTGTTGCTAACATACAATTAACCACTAATCTACTAACATACCATGCTGAAATGATAATTTAATCTGCTCTGTTACAGATGTGCAGTCGATTTTGGACCTTACATCCCAATGAACGGTCATGTACTGGCCGCACACGTCCCCTCAGATCCGAAGACCTGCTGGAGAGGGACGGTCGGTAGTGGGCCGCTAGGAAGGATGTGCGGTCTGGACCTGGCTGCAGGTGACATATGTGGTTAGGGATCAGCCGCACGTTCTAGGGACACGAACAGATATAGAAAGCTATAAACGGTCAACAGAGGGCCGTCTGTCTGGGATGTGCGGTCTATCGTGTGGCCGCACATGTCCAAACAGGTCGTTGCCCCGTCACCGTGCCCAACTCCGGTGAGGTTTCTAGGGTTAAATTAAAACATGAAATTTGCTCGATATAAAGCATGAAATTTGGGGATTTTATTATCAAAAGAAAGAGCACGAAAAACTATACAAGATGCATGAATCAATTTTATATTTACAGCCTGAAATTACTACTTAATCGAAAGGGAACAATTATAACCCTAGATGTGACATGCTTCTACTAAAACCTAAAATTCTCGCAGGATAATTGATGAAATTTATGGCTTTCTACATCAATGAAAAGCTAACATGATGCTGCTTCTAACCATATATTATTTGTGGGGTTTGGCTTGCTATCACCTACCTGAATCGGATGAAGAAGGAAGGAGAAAGAAAACCAAGGATGTCGATACATGCAACCACTAATCGCTCGAGATCTCCCTCGATCCAACTCCTCTTCAGCCGCCACTAGTTCTAAACGATTCTAGGGTTATGGAGCTTCATTTTAATAGGTCACACACCTTCTGGAGGCTTCTATGCGCGGAGTATTCGTCCATGCAAGTCGAGTCAATGTGAACACCGCCGTAATTGTTGACGTGCCAAAACTCCGCCGAATGCATCTCCTAGGGTTAGGGTTTCGAGAGATTAAGAGAGGGTAAATGATCCTCTCATCCTGGCCTTTCATTTGCCACCGATTTGGGCTCATTTGATGGAGTATTAGGCTCGAATTTGGAGTTTCAAGGTATGGTTAACTAAGTGTTCAATTTGGGCTTAAACCACTAATTCGGCCTACTTACAGATTTTATTTGGATTGGCCACAGAAGACAAGTTTGTTAAACGTGTTATCTTCTACAAGAATAAAACTTTTATGGGTTTTTACAAAATGGTCAAAATCTAGCTTATTCTATTTATTAAGGAATTATTCTAATTAATCTCTAATTAATTTCAAATAAATTTCTAATTAATTTCTAAAAGAAATCGGGGTATTACAAGATTTCTCATGAAAGCTCATTTTCAAGGGTCATGAAGACTACCCATATTTGAGACCTCTCTTGTATTAGGGAGCACCTAGGTTGGTCATCTTATCCGCCTACCTCTTGCCCCTGCACTCGACCGAGCAGAGAAGAGAAAAAGCCTTTGTGCATACCTAAAGAATGGCCAAAGTAGCAACGATGTTGCTGAAAGGAGATCTGCTATAGCTCACCGTGTAGTGTGTGAAAAACCATGCTCAAAGACACCCTTAACAATCGGGGAAAGAACTCGGACTCCCAACGCGGAGCTATCATTAGCCTAAGATGCTGCAGAAGCGAACTCATGTAAACTAAACTTAAAACTTCTAAGCCACTCGATCGTGATAAGGAACCAACATTATAAGCATGCATAGTAAAATATAAATGATAGAAATGACAACATATCTTATGCAAAATAAAAGATACCTTGTAAACCATGGCGTGAAAGCAACGTCCTGAAGCGACCTGGATTAGCGAACTTCATATCCCTTGCTTGACAGGATAAAAAGGGAGAGGATAACAAGGCATGAAGATTCCTTGACACGGGAGAGAGGTAGACACCAAGCTGGATGAAGAAGGATAAAAGGAAGAGAGGTGAGGGCTAGAACTCCATCACTAGGGCACAGAGACCCTGGTAATAAGCAATAGGCTACAGAAGAATCGGAATCAATCGAGATCAAGGCGGACTAAAGCCTCGAAAATAACAAGAAAAAGGGTGAGAACCCCGAAAGGGTGATAAAGAAGGAAGAATACAAAAATAATGAGATTACTGCGATAGCGAGGAAGAAGAATAATAATCATCCGACGGAGTCGGAGAAGAATCAGAAGCAGAGCCCAAAAATTATGGAGAAGAAGAAAACTCAGATGAAAATATAAAACTGGAACGAGAGGGGAGATCCGGAGGCTTCAGATGGAAAGATGGACCAGACGGCAATTGGAAATTAAGGAAATAGTCCGGACAATTCGGACGAGAGAATGAACAAGATTGGGATTTGAAATCGGAGGAGTGAGGGAGATTCAAAGGCTCCGAGTGAAGAGGATGAGGGCCCATGGACCTAAGGAGGGAGGGGTACATTAAGGGCACAGAATCAGTAGAAGGAGGGTACACCACCCAGGGGTGGCAACTCAGCAAAAGGAAAGATGAATGAAAAGAAGGTTAAGAGACAGTGGACCCTCGAGTGCACAACGGGCGGCCCTTGAACTTGCGTCGCCGTCTTTTCTTAGCACACACTTCTTGAATATGGACCCGCCTCACGTGAGCTTGGACCTTCGGGCCTCTTTACTTGCAATGTCTTCTTAAATAACGGGCCCACCTGGCTAACGGCCTTGCCCGATTATGAACATGCAGCCTTGTTGGGGCAGATGCCCCTAGGCATCTGATGCTAACAATATCAGGACATTCTTGAACAACTAACTCCTTTGGCGAATGACTAGTATGAATCCATGGAGTTTGGTCACATGGCACAAGGACCTTGAGATTCGGAAACTCCACTCGGTAATCAGGCATGAAGCATAACTCCCTTGATATAAGAGAAAGATGGAGTTGAGGGAGAGCAATGCGCGGCATTGACGTGGCTGGCTTACTGACGCACCAAGAGAGATTGCATAAAATGTGCAGAATGACCATGGGAAATCTTGAGAACACGGCAAATTGCCCCTTGAACATGGAATGCATCAGACCCTTGGCAGCCGTATGAGTTAGCAACACCCGGGTAGAGAACCCCTCCTGACCAGTCATTTGAACAACAACAGAGAGAGAAGTGATAATAGCACCCGCGGTAGAACCTCCGACGAGCAATGAGATTGCCACCGATCTCGCTTGAGAAGGAACTTGCATCGGCGCAAGGGAACTCTCCTTGGCAATCATCTTCGGAAGTATGTGCAGGTCATCCCCGAAATAGCCAGAGACCAGGACCGGAATTGGCATGCGGTAGATAAAATCCTGAAGCTTGAAGTGTACAACCGGGACCGAATTGTCCTGACTCGGCTCATCTTCTCCCCGGGGACCAGAGCCAAGGGGCACCATAGGTAGCGCAAACCCTCTCTGTGGGGTAGAAGTGGATAATGGAGTGGTGGTAATAGATTCGGAAGGCGTGGAGGCTTCAATGGGGGTTTTAAGCGACGGCGGGACGGCAATGACAGGCTCAGGCGTAGGTGAAGGTGTAGGTTGGGGTAATGGCGGCAAAGGCAAGGTGGTAATGATAGGTTCAGATGTAGGTGAGGGAAAAGGTGAAGGCGAAGGCGTGGCTTGCTCAAGATCCGGTGATGGTGATGGCGGAGAAGATGATGATGGCGGCAGAGATGACGGAGAAGATGAAGATGGCGGAGATGGAGACGGTGAAGATGGAATAGGAGATTTTGGGAGATGTGGCGGCGAAGGTGACGGTGATGGGTTAGATAATGAGGATGACGACGGAGGCAATAATGAGGGCAATGGAGATGGCAGAGATGATGATAGAGATGGAAAGGGGGAAGAGGAAGGCCATAGCATCCACCCTCGACGTATCAATATGACACGCCGAGCGGCGTTGGGAGTTGAAGTAGTGGTGGAAATGGGAGCACTAGCCTGAGCAAAGGCTTGAGTAGGAGGTGGTGAAGATGGAGCGGGTGATGGGATAAGTAATGGAACAGGTGATGGATTAGGTGTAGGGATAGGTGACGGTATAAGTGAAGGAACGAGTGATGGGTTAGGTGAGGAAGTGGATGAAGGAGTGGATGCCGTGCTAGATGAAGGATTACAGGGGTGCCCCTAGTCTTGTAGTGATGGAGACGGATGCCAAAGCGGCACTACTTGTTGTTGTTGCTTGCTGCAGAGATATAAAACAACCTTATGAATATCAGGCCAGTCAATCCTTTTCTTGACTTCTAGGCCATAAATATAGTCACTGAACTCGGGGCAATCCTTAACCAAATGCTCTTGCTGACGATGGTAATCATAAAACTGGAGTGGATCTCTGACCGCGGGTCAGCAGGACACAATCGGAGGAAGTTGCAATGCGTGAGTGGCCATCAAAGCCTTGAAAATATCGGAGAAAGACTCTGGCAACAGAGGGTATTGAGCCAGCTTTGGGCAAGGCGGATGCTGAGAAGTATGGGATGGAGGAGATGGTTGTGGAGAGGGAAGCGGCGGTTGTGAAGGCAAGGGTGCATGGTGACTAGCGGAGGGACTAGGCGGAGGTGTGTGAATAGCGAGATGAGTAGGTATGTAATGGACAACATCCACTGGCTCGGGATTTGGTATTCCCTTGACTAGAGACGGAGACACATGTGGGTATGAAGAAGCGGAAGGATGACCATGGATGGCAAAAGGTTGAGTTGTGGGGGATTGATATGTGGCGGAAGCACACGGCTGACTCGCAGAGGGTTGACTCATGGAGGGTTGGTTTGTGGAAGCATAGGGTTGGCTCGTGGAATGTTGGTGAGGGGTATAGGTGAATGGCTGTCACGCCCTGAGATATGCAGCGGAATTAAGTCGGGAACGTGCATAGCCAATAAATAAAGCCTCAAGCAAGAATGACTATTAGAGCATAACATTCACACATAAAAGAGTGAAGACCATATATAAATAAACTCCAACTTTATTGAATAATAATCGAAAGGTTACAATGATGCTTGACACCTTGACATAGCAATCCACTAGACTCAATAAAACAAAAGATGACATAACATGATCAACTTCACCGCCTATTACAGTGAAGGTTCTCGATTACATTATGACTCATGACACTTGTACTATCTATGGCTTCTATCTTCCATCAATCGCTCTCGCCCTCGGATCCATCATTCGAGTAATTCGAATCAAATCCACTTGAGCTCCCTAAAAAAGATTGGAAAAGTAGGGAATGAGCGCACTCGCCCAGTAGGTATCTTCATATCAACATGATGACAGTGTTAAAATAATTGACACTTTAGCTCTAGAAAAGGGCAACAAGGAGAATTCGATAAAACAAGCGACATAAAACCAAAGTAATAACAAGTAATAAGGTATGAACTATAGAGATGTGATAAATGAGAACATGATGAAGTAAGATTATAATGTGGTCTTTCATGTATGAGAATATACTATTATGTAACAAGAATGTACTTTCATAACCTTAAAAGGCTATGCACTAGAAAGTCATGTATCAAGTAATAATCTAATTTCATAAGATTACCTCGTGAGAATTCGTGGATATTTGTGGATTTCACCCGTTTATAAAAAAAGTACTCCCAGCGCAATGCGACACCAGTGTTCATCATACCCCATGGTTTATAGCATGTTTCCGGCCATCCGCCAAGGGGGCTAGCGTGGAGCCTTTGCACACTGTCCGTGCCCACTCTTGCATCTTCATGTTATAAATCAAGCTACTTCCACGAGAAATATAAATGTAGGCCAATAATGTCAAGTTCAACAATAGTTTTTATGACAACAAAAAAACCAAGGTAAGAACGTATCAAAACGAAACCATGAGATCAAGAATGAATTAATTGGACATTATGCCACGGAGGAATTTCGGCAGCATAACGGTACATTCATAATTTTCTATAGTTTTTTTTAACAAAGACCAACCAGTAGAATCACACACTGGTCAAATGCACCCGTCCCCAGGAGGGAAGAATGTACTCGCTCCCCCAGATAGATTCTGTGGTCCTATTTTTATTAATAGAATGAAAGAATACAAAAGCTGCGGGGCATACCCCTGGAATGACAGTCAAGGCATAATAAATGCCCATGATTAGACTACTAGAATCGATCTCCTATAAGAAGCAATCAAAAAAGATGAACAAGGATAAGGAGGAGTACCCACTTGACTATTTACAGTTGCGCATGTTGTGCCCCTGTGTGGTTTTGATGATGGCTGACACACCATGAGTCACACTGAGGTGTGCTAATTAATTTAGATGACTGTTTGACTACTTAAATATCTGATTGTTTGCTTGAATAGCTAATTCATGAATATGGCTAGATTGGGTTAACGTAGTGGCTAATTGTTCATGCAGTGCGTTGACGCAGTTGGAGATTGGGTTGACGCATTGGCTGTCTGTTCACTAGCTGCGTTGACGCTACAAGGACACTGCGTTGACACAGTAGTTGCTGGTTTACTTGCTGCGTTGACGCAGTGGAACAGCTGGGTTGACGCCATGCTGCTTTGTCTACTTTTTGTTGCTCATTAAGTCTTAAAGTCTGTACAGGGTAGTTCATGCATCACTCTATTTGCCAAGTGTATACATCAGTCAGCATTGCATCTTGTTCATGAAGTCTATACATCCACCGTCTATGTTAAGCTTCAAAGTCTGTTCATCCGATCTTCTCATTTGTGTTGAAGTCCATACATTGGTGGCTAAGTATATACATTGTCTCTTATACCTATGTTGCTTGAAACGAAGTCTATACACTGCTGGATGTTCATGTCTGCACATTGGTGCTTTTCCCTACGTTCTGGCCAAGTCTATACAGCCTCATCCTTACCTTCGTTCCAAGTCAAAGTCTGCACATTGGCCAAGTCTACACATCGGCCTGTGGCCTACTTAGCTGAAGTCTGTACAGCGTCCGTTGTCTAGAGTTCTTGAAGTCTGTACATCGGACTGTTTCAGAAAGTCTATACATTCGTTTCCTTGGGCAAAGTCTATACATCGTGGCCTTGAACTTTCAAGTCTGTACACTCCTTATTTCAAAGTCTGTACATTGTTGCCTTGAAGCCGTTCCAAGTCTATACAACGCCCAAGTCTGTACAGCGTGAACAGTGCGTCTTCTTCTCCAACTCTATACATCGCTCGCTCTATCATCCTTTCATCACAGAGTCTGTACACTGGTTTTCATGAGAAGTCTATACACTGGTCTTCACTTGACGTCTGTACATTGGCTCAGACATACGAAGTCTGTACACTGCCTTTGGGTTCTGTGCTTTTAGTGCGTTGACGCACTTGGCTGACTGCGTAGACGTAATTGTGTGTCTTTCGCTTTCTGTCTTGTTCACTGCGTCGACGCTGACACAGGATGCGTTGACGCATTGGCCAGTTGCCAAGGGCGTGAGCATCTCGCTTGAGGAGCTGAGGCGATGCTGCACGATGGAAGCGTTGACGCCTTGGGCTGATGTCCTCACGAAGTCTGTACACTCAGTTAAACTTTCAAGTCTATACATCATCAGATACTGTTATTCAACTGATTACCTGACAGGATTAATGGACGAGGTTATTAAGACTGGCACGTGATCCTAGAAGCTGAGATGCTGACACGTGGACCACTGAAGCTTGGGCGGGAATCGAAAAGAGCATAAGCCCTAGCTGCCTGCTGCTGGTATATATATATGAAGACTCCTCCATCGGCTTAGAGTGATCGAAATGAAGTGAGCCATCAAGAAAAATAGAAATGCAGAGAGTGCCTCCATGATATAGAGAATAGAGAAGAAGAAGAAAAGCAGTGAAAAGAAGAAGAAGAAAGAAAGAAGAAGAAGAAGAAAAGAGAGTTCATGCTGGGAGAAAGAGAGAAGCAGAAGAAGAAGTTTCTGCTGGACCGTGGATCAAATCCAGGCCAGCCAGCTCCTGCGAGAGTCACATTTGATTTTATCTTTTCAGCTTTCTGTTGCTGTGTTTTTATTTTTCCTTTGAACTATTCACTTGTTGTTCTTCCGATCCTCTAGTGTGATGTCGGGTTCCCTCCGGTGTGGAGGAAGAGAGACTTGCGTCTCTGGTTGCCTTTGACTGGGTGTCATTGGTTGTTTCCCTCCGGTTGGGAGGAAGAGAGGTCCGAGACCTCTAGTTTGCAGGTGACTTGGGGTCACTTGTGCTGCCCTCTTGGTTTCAGAGGAAGAGAGACTTGGGTCTCTAGGTTCCCCTCCGGTTTGGAGGAAGGGAGGTTTGGTCCTCCGGTTCTGGGCTTGTGGGTAGCAAGTCCAGGGGTTCCCTCCGGGTCTGGAGGAATAGAGACCGTGTGTCTCTGGTTTCCAAGTGGCTGGGAGTCACTTGGGGTGTCCCTCCGGTTGGGAGGAAGAGGGGAGGTTGTTCCCCTGGTCAAGCTGTTTGGCAGCATTTGTTGCAGACTGAGTCTGATGTGCTAGTGTTACTAGTGGAAGCCTCACTCCGGTTGGGAGTGAGGGGTGGACGTAGGTCTTTGGACCGAACCACCTAAAAATCCTTGTGTAGTGGTTTGTTTGATTGCCTGCCTCCGCTAGATGCATGCTAGGACCGTGATTTAATTGATTATCTATATCCTAGAGTTTAATTGAGTTTGCATATCTTATGTTTGATCAATTGTCCACTGATCTTGTTGTTATCATCTGATGCGAATTTTAAATTGGGTAGAATTCTTTGAAAGATCCATTCACCCCCCCTCTGGATCTGTGTTTATCAATCGCACATAGCTAACAATTGGTATCAGAGCGGTTCTCTGATTGATCAGATCCAACGATCTGCAGAGGATCCTGTTGTCCCTTGGTGCATTTCTGTTTCTACCCTTTGCTGCATTAATCTAGTTGCCGATTTATTCAATGGGTTCTCCACCGATTTTCAATGGCTCTAACTTTAACTCATGGATTAGCAGTCTTCACAATTATGTGAAAATGATTAATCCGGATCTGTGGAAGTTAATTTCACAAGGTCCCCACAGATTGCCAAAAGAAAAGTCCAAATGGACTAAAAGTCACAAGTCAAAATATGGAGAAAATCAGAAAGCCTTTAACCTGGTGAGAGCAGCTACTAACAAGGCTCTACATTCTTGTTTTTATGACTGCAGGTTCGCTAAGGACATTCTGGATCAGCTGAAGCTAGCTCAGAGGATGAATGAGGACAACTGCATGATGGCTGACGAGAGCAACAATAGCAGTGATCAAGAGGAATTCTAAGATGCTGAAGAGGTAATCATCCCCTTCTCTCGCTTCACTTTAGATGACTGGGTAGATGCCTATGCTGATCTGTTACACTCCCATGAAAAAAATGAGTAAGAGGTATAGAAGTCTGAAAAAGAAGCTGGAAAAACTAGGAGGTGAAAATCTTGAAACTCTGAAAACTGTAAATGAAATATTTAGAAGACAGATAACAGAGCTTGATTCTATTAGTTCAGACTTAGATCATTTCAAATCTGAAAAACAATCTCTTATGAAACAAGTTGGTCTACACAAAAAGGAGAGTCAAGAGCTTGTTTGTGAAATTGCTGAACTAAAGGAAAGGCTTAGCTTAGTTGATCAGGCTCACAACAATGATATTGTTCAAAATGAAAAATTAGTGAGAGAATTAGAATGTGTCAACTCTGAATTGGAAAAAATGAAATCTGCAAATGAAATACTCAATAATCAGCTCAAGGAATTTGAACTCAAATCAATAAATCTTGAAAAAGAAAATAGATTGATTTCTGAAAAACTAGAGGCTGATAGAGTAACAAATTCAGAGATTCAGAAAAGGCTTGAAAATCTTCAATCTGAAGATGAACAAGAAGTGTTTAGTGAATATCAGACCTCCTCAAGTGTTTTGAAATTTGATGATGAAATGCTGGAACAAAATGGTAAAATGAGACAGGAGATCTGTAAGCTAAAATAGTTAAATACAGCTATGTCTGAGAGACTTATCACTCTTGAAAAAGGGAAGAGTGTTAGCCTGGATAGCTCTGATGAGCTAATGAAAGCTGAATAGGAAATTGAAAGTCTTAGGACTGTTAATCAAATGTTGAAAGAAGATGCTGTTTGCTATAAAAAGAAAGCTGATGAATATGAAATCCATGTATCAAAGCTTGGATCAGAAGTTACAGAATTGAGGAAATCTCTTGAGAAATTTGTCAGTGGAAAAGAAAATCTTGATAAAATTCTTGGATCTAAAGTGAATCTCCGAAGAGAGGGTTTGTGCTACAAACCAATAAATAAAAAGAGCTTTGAAAGTAAGTTTCAAACTTCATTCATGAGTAGCTCTAAGTCTGGCAGCACATCGGATGTGCCTATTTTTGAATTTAGTGCTAAGAAGAATCAAAATTCCACCGACAGCCCTAAGTCTGAGAAAAAAGTTCAAAAATAGAAAAAGACTGTTCATGTTCAGAACAAAGATTCAAGGAACTCTCATGATAAAACTGAGAATGTTGTGCCTAAATTGAACAAACACGTTCATGCAAATAAAAAGAAAATTTCATGCCATTACTGTCATAGGTTTGGTCACTTGATGCATGAATGTAAATTGATGGAACAGGATGATATGACTGCTAGGAACCTTCATGATAGAAATCCTTCATTCCAGAAAAAGAAAATTGAATGTTTTCACTGTGGTAAATTAGGACACACAGTTGCACAATGCTGGTTTTCAAATGATAAGAAAACATCTCATTCATATCATGGTAAATCTCCTGCAAGACAACATGGTCCTAATAAGAATAAATTTGTTTTTAAAGATAAGCTCATTACATGCTTTGAGTGTGGAAAGACAGGCCACAGGGCCATTGAATGCTGGCTGAGGGCTGGTGGAAGAAATTCTAGTTCATGCTTTCACTGTGGCAAGATGGGTCACATTGCAGCCCAATGTTGGCATGCTCAGGGAAGGAAGTTTAACAATAAATCTGGTAAATTCCCTATCAATAGAAATATTTCTGATAGAAATGAATTTATTTTTGAAAGGAAAACACTTGCATATTTTGAATGTGGGAAACCAGGCCATAGAGCTGCTGACTGTTGGCTGGCTTATGTTGGTAAGCAGAATCTTAATTCTGTTAACAAAAAATTGCATGCAAATGCACATAGAACTCATGCTAATCCGAATGTGCATAAAACAAATCTGAAATCTGCTGCCTCTTGCTATTATTGTGGTGTATTAGGTCATTCAATGAATAATTGCCATCTGATGAGATCTGATGACCTAAATGTGAAAAGGTTGTTTAGAACACCTACCAAAGGTGTCACTATTAACCATGCAGGACCCAAGACTGTTTGGGTACCTGCCCATGCAAGATAGTGTGCTAACTTGCAGGTGTGCCTTGGAAGCTGAAGAATAAAAAAGGGGAAAATAAACTAAGGCACCCAAGTTGATAAAACCCCATTCAGGTAAATTTCTCAAATCTGTTCAAATGAAATTTATGGTTGATCTGATAAGTCATAGTTTCATGCATACATGTTTTTTGTTTGGTTTGACTCTTGCATTGAGCTTTGTGGGCTTTCTTGTTTGTACTTTGAGCTGAGTGCATATATGAGTATTGCCTAATCATGCACTTGACACACTATCATTGAAAATGCCAAAAAGATAGATTGAATGCATACATTTAGGGGGAGCATTACTCATACATCTGAAATCACTCAACTGTTTTTAGATTTACTGCATAGCATGTTAAATCTGTTGTTGCACAGTCATTCATCATCTACATTGTCTGCATGACATATAGGATGATTCAGTGTCTTTTAGTTAGAGGGAATCATTGTATAGCATATCACTTCTTTGAAAAATCAAAAAAGGAAGGGAAATCTCACTGCATATAGATAGGGGGAGCATGCTTAAACCGTTCAGTTGTGTTTTTATCTAAACTCTTCCTATCCACCTACTTGATTCACCTTGTCAATTCTATAGTGTCAGTGATTACATCACGAAAGTGGTATCAAAAGATCTTTCTTGACTACTTCTGAAGTTGTTCAAAATCTGAATTCATACTTTATAGGCATCTGTCTGTCTCTCCTAAATCTGCTGAAGGAGAGCTTCACTTATTTTCAGTCATCCTTGAACTTCTATGCTCAAGAGTAGCTCCTTTGCTATAATTTTTCAGAATCCATGCTGTCTGTTGAATATTCTCACTTGAATTACTAAGCTGAGATATGAAGTAAATCTTCAGCCTGAATACTACTTCATAAAAGTTAAACCATCTTCAATGAGGAACATTCTATTATACATGCTTAAGAACATTTGTTAACTGGAACTGGTTTAAGTCTTATGTACTCCTGTTTGGACATAAGGAACTTGGAAATATCTGATTCAATCTCTTAATAAACTTTAACTGTCTGCTTCATGTAAATTCATGTAAGAGCTTCTGACATCTGAAAAGTTGATATCCTTGTCTATGTTGACTGAGATATATAGTGTATGTGATTTTTCTTAAACACTTAACTTGTTCTGAATCATGGACAGAGCAATAACTGTGGTTACTGAGAAACATGTCCAAAGGATTGTGTCATGAAGTACCATGGTTAACTCTGCTGAAAGAGATGATTGAAAATACTGTGAAAATTTGGCAGAGCAATGGCATTGTTGTATTGAGTAACTGGGGATTCTGGCCTCTAATCAAGGTGTATCCTCATGCCAAAGATACTTCCAATGCTACCTTTATTCTCCAAAATGGGAGAAGCAATACGGTTGTCACACTGAGAAACTGGGGTTTTGGGCCTCTGATCAAGGTGTCTCCCCATGTCAAAAGGTGTTGATAAATCAAAATTGTTCATTTAAAAAGAAAATTATGAACAAGTGTAAATCAAATTCTGAAGGAACAATGTAAAATTCTGTTGCATTCTCTTATGTATCTCCTAAAACTGTCATGGAAAGTAAACTAAGTAAGATGGAAGTTGGTTGAACTAGAATTTTATATGAGCTTGTAGTTCTTTTTTTATTAAGAGCTGGTTCAGATATGAGTACAATTCTTTTTGAAAAACTTGTTTACATCATTCTTAAACCATATCTGAAAATCAAGGTTTCATAAGCTTTTATAATGGAGAACTCTAGAACTTAAAATTTTGTTCTATGAAGTTAGTATCTTGCTGAAAAGTTCAATATCTCAATTTTCACTAACTGTTGAATCTGCTCATCCTATGGCTCTTTATCACTGTGTTTTGATTCAGTGGTATTAGACTGGTTGTCATTTTTGAGAAGCACTTCTCTCAGTTTACCATGTGTACTTGCAGTTTTTGGATAACCAGAGTCCATCCTTGTGGATTTCTCTTGCATCATAGATCATAAGGGCAAGATTCTCTGGTCTGTTTGAGAGACTATTTGCATAAGGGGACAATGTGCTAGATTGTCTGATCATGTTGTTTGTCTGCATTAGCTCTATATCTTCTGCCATGTCAAAGGGGGAGTATTTGTTGCATATGCATCACTGCATAAGTTGTTTAACAAAGGGGGAGAATTGATTTAATTGCTTCTAATATTGTGTTGTCCTCATTTGCTGAACTATGTTGAGTGTCTCATATGACATCTCTGGATTATTCATTTTGCTAAAGTCAAAGGGGTAGATTAGTCAAAAGGGGGAGCTTTCAATTCACTCTTTTTATACAGTCTTATTCTTTCCTCTTCAACTCATATTTTTTTACTGAAGGCAAAGGGGGAGAAGAATCTAATCTGAGTCAGTGTAACTCATAGTGTTGCCATCATCAAAAAGGGGGAGATTGTTGTGCCCCTGTGTGGTTTTGATGATGGCTGACACACCATGAGTCACACTGAGGTGTGCTAATTAATTTAGATGACTGTTTGACTGCTTAAATATCTGATTGTTTGCTTGAATAGCTAATTCATGAATATGGATAGATTGGGTTAACGTAGTGGCTAATTGTTCATGCAGTGCGTTGACGCAGTTGGAGATTGGGTTGACGCATTGGCTGTCTGTTCACTAGCTACGTTGACGCTACAAGGACACTGCGTTGACGCAGTAGTTGCTGGTTTACTTGCTGCGTTGACGCAGTGGAATAGCTGGGTTGACGCCATGCTGTTTTGTCTACTTTTTATTGCTCATTAAGTCTTAAAGTATGTACAGGGTAGTTCATGCATCACTCTATTTGCCAAGTGTATACATCAGTCAGCATTGCATCTTGTTCATGAAGTCTATACATCCACCGTCTATGTTAAGCTTCAAAGTCTGTTCATCCGATCTTCTCATTTGTGTTGAAGTCCATACATTGGTGGCTAAGTATATACACTGTCTCTTTTACCTACGTTGCTTGAAACGAAGTCTATACACTGCTGGATGTTCATGTCTGCACATTGGTGTTTTTCCCTACGTTCTGGCCAAGTCTATACAGCCTCATCCTTACCTTCGTTCCAAGCCAAAGTCTGCACATTGGCCAAGTCTACACATCGGCCTGTGGCCTACTTAGCTGAAGTCTGTACAGCGTCCGTTGTCTAGAGTTCTTGAAGTCTGTACATCGGACAGTTTCAGAAAGTCTATACATTCGTTTCCTTGAAGTCTATACATCGTGGCCTTGAACTTTCAAGTCTGTACACTCCTTATTTCAAAGTCTGTACATTGTTGCCTTGAAGCCGTTCCAAGTCTATACAACGCCAAAGTCTGTAGAGCGTGAACAGTGCGTCTTCTTCTCCAACTCTATACATCGCTCGCTCTATCAGCCTTTCATCACAGAGTCTGTACACTGGCTTTCACGAGAAGTCTATACACTAGTCTTCACTTGATGTCTGTACATTGGCTCAGACTTACCAAGTCTGTACACTGCCTTTGGGTTCTGTGCTTTTAGTGCGTTGACGCACTTGGCTGACTGCGTAGACGCAATTGTGCGTCTTTCGCTTTCTGTCTTGTTCACTGCGTCGACGCTGACACAGGATGCGTTGATGCATTGGCCAGTTGCCAAGGGGGTGAGCATCTCGCTTGAGGAGCTGAGGCGACGCTGCACGATGGAAGCGTTGACGCCTTGGGCTGATGTCCTCACAAAGTATGTACACTCAGTTAAACTTTCAAGTCTATACATCATCATATACTATTATTCAACTGATTACCTGACAGGATTAATGGACGAGGTTATTAAGACTGGCACGTGATCCTAGAGGCTGAGATGCTGACACGTGGACCACTGAAGCTTGGGCGGGAATCAAAAAGAGCATAAGCCCTAGCTGCCTGCTGTTGGTATATATATATGGAGACTCCTCCATCGGCTTAGAGTGATCGAAATGAAGTGAGCCATCAAGAAAAACAGAAATGCAGAGAGTGCCTCCACGATACAGAGAATAGAGAAGAAGAAGAAAAGCAGTGAGAAGAAGAAGAAGAAAGAAAGAAGAAGAAGAAGAAAATGAAGTTCGTGCTGGGAGAAAGAGAGAAGCAGAAAAAGAAGTTCCTACTGGACCGTGGATCAAATCCAGGCCAGCCAGCTCCTGCGAGAGCCACATTTGATTTTATCTTTTCAGCTTTCTGTTGCTGCATTTTTGTTTTCCTTTGAACTATTCACTTGTTGTTCTTCCGATCCTCTAGTGTGAGGTCGGGTTCCCTCCGGTGTGGAGGAAGAGAGACTTGCGTCTCTGGTTGCCTTTGACTGGGTGTCATTGGTTGTTTCCCTCTGGTTGGGAGGAAGAGATGTCCGAGACCTCTAGTTTGCAGGTGACTTGGGGTCACTTGTGCTGCCCTCTGGGTTTCAGAGGAAGATAGACTTGGGTCTCTAGGTTCCCCTCCGGTTTGGAGGAAGGGAGGTTTGGTCCTCCGATTCTGGGCTTGTGGGTAGCAAGTCCAGGGGTTCCCTCTGGGTCTGGAGGAAGAGAGACCGTGTGTCTATGGTTTCCAAGTGGCTAGGAGTCACTTGGGGTGTCCCTCCGGTTGGGAGGAAGAGGGGAGGTTGTTCCCCTGGTCAAGCTGTTTGGCAGCATTTGTTGCAGACTGAGTCTGTTGTGCTAGTGTTACTAGTGGAAGCCTCACTCCGGTTGGGAGTGAGGGGTGGACGTAGGTCTTTGGACCGAACCACCTAAAAATCCTTGTGTAGTGGTTTGTTTGATTGCCTGCTTTCGCTAGATGCATGCTAGGACCGTGATTTAATTGATTATCTATATCCTAGAGTTTAATTGAGTTTGCATATCTTATGTTTGATCAATTGTCCACTGATCTTGTTGTTATCATCTCATGCGAATTTTAAATTGGGTAGAATTCTTTGAAAGATCCATTCACCCCCCTTCTGGATCTGTGTTTATCAATCGCACATAGCTAACAGCGCAAAGTGGGTAAACCTACTGTATCCAATCTTAGCGCCCCCGTGGCCAAAATTGGGAGGTCACTAGGATAAGTGAAAACTGAATTTCTCTGGAGATCACAAGCATAAGAAGCTAAAGCATCCGCAACTTGATTTCCTTCCTTGTACACATGGTGCACTTTACAGCCACAATTACTTAGGAGATCTAAGGATTTCTTCCACCAAGGCAGCACCGTCCAATTAGGCAAACCTCCATTTTGAAGAGATTCAACAAGCAATGTACAATCAGAAAACACTGCAGCAATCTTAAGACCACCCAGATTTGCAATGGATAGACCATCATGGAGGGCTCTGGCTTCCGCGAAGAAACTACTTCCAATCCCATAGAAGAAGGAAAACCCAATCAACAATTTGCCTTTAGCATTCCGAATGCATCCTCCTCTCCCACACAAGCCCGGGTTACCTTTGGAGGCCCCATCAACATGTAGTGCAAGCCAATCCTCAGCCAAGCTACAAGTCACCAGAATTGGCTGTTTGATCTCCGCCCGGGGAAAGAGCTGAAAACTAGCTAAACTATTGGCATGTGCAGCGGATAGAGGAGTATGAAAGTTCTTCATTTCCAGGACATGAGATATATAAGAACATATGCTTCTCTTAATAACATTTGAGGGGGGAGAAGCATTTTCAAACCTGATTAAGCACCGGTGCTTCCATATACCCCACAACATCAGAATGACTGCATGAAGACCAATAAAACTAAATGCAGATTTCATATTAGTAGTTGTTAGAAAATTCCATCATCTAATAGTGATTTGATCACTAAGAAACACCTTCTCATTAATCAATGAGGATATCCAAACCCACATCTCAGCTGCAAGTTCTCCAGAAATGAACAGGTGATTCAAATCCTCTTGAGCTGGGGATTGGCAACAATTGCACTTAGAAGCAAAGGGAATACCACAATCTGCCACCCTACTATCCACTGGCACAGCTCTATGAATTAACCTCAAGATAAAAGAAGTTGCCCTGGGTTGAATTGAAGAATGCCACAATTTTAGCCAAGGCTGCCTGAAATTGCCACCAGTTCGGAGGAGATTAAATGCTGACTTAACAGAGAATGCCCCCTTAGCTGTGCCAGTCTAGACCCAGTCGTCAGCATAACTGCTAAGCTAAGTTCTATATTATTGATGATCAGGGCATAGCTGCAGCCAGACTTCATTATGGGACTCTGTTAGAACCTGTCTAACTGAAGCAAAAGGAATAACTTGCTGACTGGTAATCCCAGAAGCCGATATCAGGTGGAGAAGGGGCCCATTACCAGTCCAATCATCCCTAAAAAAATCAATGTCAGTCCCATCCCCTAAAAACCACCGGGAATGACTGATAATTAGGTTCTTTACTTTTTGAAAAACCATAGCAGGCAGCCCTGCAGGAAAAGGTTTCTTGCATTAAGAAAAATGGGATTTGATAAATCTGTGTCTGGCATATTTGGACCATAAGGAAGGCCCATGAAGAACATTCCATATTGCTTTAGCTGCCAGAGCTACCGAAACCCAATACAGATCTCTAATTCCCAGACCACCTTCAGCTCAAGTTTTTGAATTGCCTTCCAAGCCACCCAATGCCGCTTTTTTTCACCCTCAGCACCCTGCCAAAAGAAATTGGCGCAAAGTCTGTCTATAGCATTTATAACAGTCCTCGGAATAAAGCAAGCAGAGGCCAAAAAGAATGGCATACTTCGAAGCACTGCATTGATTAATACTAGTCTCCCTGCCTGAGAAAGAAACTTAGACTGCCAACCTGCAAGTCTCAATTGAATATTGTCAATTAGATACTTAAAATCCATGCATTTGTAATTGCCTCTTTTAACAGGAATTCCAAGGTATCTGAACTCATCTGCCATAACCTTATACCCAGTCAAGGCTTGAACTGATTGCTTGAGAGAATGGGGAGCTTTGGAAGAAACAATGAAACTACTTTTGCCTGCATTAACCAACCGTCCTGAGCAGGACTGATACTTCTCTATGAAATTCAGAAATGAAATTATATTCTGCTTGCTAGCATTGAGGAAAACAAGGGTATCATCCGCATATAGAAGGTGAGAAACCTGAATAGAATGCCTAGGGCCACTGAAACCCCTTAGTAACCCAATTTGAAGCCTTTTAGATAGACCCCTGCTGAGCACTTCTGAAGCAATTATAAAGAGGTAAGGGGCAAGAGGATCCCCTTGCCTAATCTCTCTACTGGATTTAAAGAACCTAGTCAAAGAGCCATTGAAATTTACAGTAAACCAGCAATTTGAAAGCAGCATACCTATTAAAGAAGTAAACCGGGAATTGAAGCCAAACTTCCTCAGAACTACTAGAATAAAATCCCATTCCATTCTATCATAAGCTTTTGCCATATCCAATTTGAAAATGGCATTATGACCTCTTACCTTTCTATTACTATCCATCATCATTTGCCTAGCTAAAGCAACATTATCCAAGATATACCAGCTTTTGACAAAAGCTCCCTGTTCCACTGAGATGAGGCTTGGCAGGATTGGAGCCAGGTGTTGGTTTTTTTTTTGTGCCCCTTCTTCTTTTGCAAGATGGGTTATGATGCCGACTAAGATGGAAATATGAGCCAAGTGATGAAATCAATCAACCTATGAACATGTGAATCATGAACCTAGGCAACCAGCATAAGCTCTAGCATGGGCATGCTATCTCAATCAAAACTAAACTAAGCAAAGAAATAAAAACACACGCCGGGACGTGGAATAAGGAATAAAGAAAGACACACCGTAGAGGTGGAACAAGCCAAAAGTAAAGAAGAGATATGATGAGAGAGAAAAGCTAATGCCCAAACTAAGAAAGGATGTGATCGCCACCAAGGTAAAAATAAGCCAAAGACTTGATAAATACCTTAGAATAGTAGGATGATGCACCCACCCACGGGAGAGAGAAAATAATCGGGAAACTGTAGCTTTGTGGAATGTGACAGTCGAAGGCTGATGCGTCATAAGACTGTGACGGTCCCACGATAGACCGCTACAACACTCTAACGCACCTGTGGTAGACCGTCAGAACTTCTGTAGAATAAGATTGGGAATCTTCAAATCTCCAAGCTTTCCAGCCGGCCAGAGAGCTTGGGTCTCGTACTAGGGACTTTGTGAACCTGCAAAAGAGTGTAGAACACAATAAAAACAACCCAGATTAGCCCTTTCACAAAGTAGTATCAATAAACCAAAGAACTTATGAACATGCAAAAGGAGAGGGAAATACCGGGGAGATTGGTTTTTTAACCCCTCTGGGGCATTTTGAAAGATGGCAGGATGTTTTGAATGAATGCAATAGATGAAAGAGCGTGAAAGAAGAAGAGGGACAATGCTATGATTGCTTAGAAAAGGGAAAAATATTAAGAACAATGACTTGACTGAACTAAACCCTTGAAAATGATACTCCTTGGACTTTGGAAGTGGATGGACGTGGGAAGTAGTTCTCCTTGGTTGGTTCTGGCTCCAGGATGCGGCAGCACTTTGACGCAAACTCCAGATTTTCCCTCCTCAAGCCATGAAGTCAAGGGTCCTATTTATAGGCCCTCAAAGTCTAGGTTCAAGTTGAGGATAATCCAGCTAGAAAGGAGGACATTTCTTAGCAAACTCTTGTAGATAATACTCCCAAGAGTTCATAGAAACAAATAAAAGATTCTGAGGATCAGATTTGGAAGAGAAATCAAGGAAACAAACTCTTAAGTCGGCCACGGAGTAGCAGATAAAGAGCAGACCTGCTAGGACTCTCTGTTTGATGTAACGGCTGCTCGATAGACCGCCACAGTGATGTAACGCTCCAGGAAGGGACCGTCACACAACCTTATCCACAAGAAGATAAGATCAACGGGAGAAGTTTTCAAACGTTGGACTCTAGATGAATGTAACGGTCAAGGGTAGATGCGTTACAATAAGCTAACGGTCTCACGGTAGACCGTCACACTCAACAGGCAGGCTAAAGATAAGCTTTGGAAAGAAGCCTTAAGCTTAAGGACTCTGCAATGATGTAACGGACCAGGGCAGATGCGTCAGAGAGCTGTAACGCCCCTATGATGGACCGTTAGAGACAATAGAGTGCCAAAAATGAAAGTTTGCTAAGCTTCGTCCAACGGAAAAAGGCAAGGAACCAGACTCAACCAAAGAAACATGACTCAAGAAATGAACCTCAAATTGATCAAGAAGGCTCAACAAAGGGGTGAACAACTCTGAGCATTATATGGAATAAACAAGGAGATGACCCGACTTACTAGTCATAAAACGGGCGTCAATAGATGCCCCTCCTTAACGTCCTCTTTGCAGGGGAGCGAGCGGAGGTGAAGCGAAAGTGAAATGGAACATGGAGATGAAGCGGAGCGGACTGAAAAGCGGGCGTTAAGGCAAACGACACCCATCCTCAACCAATAAGCAACATGAATTTTCCAGAAAACCTAAAACTAATCACAAGGAAATAGCCAACCAAATGATGCATGTCTGGAGGAACTAACAACTAAGGAAAGGAAAACACGGCTAGACGCCGGAGCAACGGAAAAGGAAAGAAACAATTAATTAAACTCCAGACATGAATCTTCAGTTAACCAGATCAAGTGAGCAGACCGAAGGAAACCTTTCAACTTAGAGTGGAATGACTCTCCTCACTCACAGCTATTCACCCTCACTGAGACACCTTGAACAGATGAAGGGTCATGAATGCTCAAAGATGTGCATGATGCATGCTGGGCTAAAATTAAAGAATCCATCAAAACAAATGCAAAGAAAGATAAAATAACAAGATACTCGAGAATAATATTGCTAGACCGGAGAAACTAGGGTCAGGACACCATCTGCAACCACGGCGTGCAAGATAGAACCATCGTCCCCAAACTTTTCCAACCTAACGGCCTATCCAACGATTAAACATGTGCACCTAGATCATCATCATTTTTGTTTAAGGGGAACATCAGATCCCAGAACACATGAATGACCAACCAGTTCTAAAGATAATAAATCATAGATAACATATAGTAATGCATTAAGGGATAAGGAATCGGGATACAATACCTGACTTACCTGTACGACGAAATGTGACAACTTATGGCGTTCACAATTTTCATCCGCGGAAAAGAAAGGTTAGCCAACAACGATTATTCGTAAGCATAAAAACAAGGCATAACCATTCATAAGCATGAGTTCCATTAATAAGATATGGCATTGAAAGTGTAATGATTATTCAAGCACAAAATAGGGCATTCATCATCCATCAAATGTTTCAAAGACTCTGACGGTCCAGGGAAGGTGCATCAGACTTATGTAACGGTCTTAGATGGGTGCGTTACACAACGTCGGTTCACATCTTTCAAAAATAAAGGACTTCACACCTAACGGTCCAAGAGAGCCGCGTCAGAGTCTGTAACAGTCGTATGATAGACCGTCACATTTCCTGAGCATTCAAAAAAAATAAACCGAACGGTCGTTCCCCCTCATTCGCTCCAAACGCCAAAACACAAAAACCCACCGCCAAGCAAAACCCCATCGAAGCCAACACCATCGGAGAGATGGCCGGCGATGAGCCTTCCCAACCACCGAAGGCGAGGGAGAAGACGAAGGCCATACGCCGATTCCGGGCAAGGGTGGACCGAGAAGAGGTCCCACTGGCCGAGGAAGAACAAACGGCGGCAACGGCGGAGGAAGACCAACCCATGGCCGAGGAAGAACAGGAAGAAGCAGCCATTGGCGAACACGAAGAAGACATAGTCCCAGAGAAGAGGAAAAGAGGGCGTGACCATGAGGTAGGTCGCCCGCCGTAAAAAAAATCAATTTTATTTCTTTTGATGCATGCATGTATGATCGGAGGGTAGAAATGGGTCTGGGGACCCCTTAGGAACAATTTGTAGGCCATATGGCCATTTTGGAAAGCCAAGGAAACCAAAGGGGACAACACCCCTTTGCAGGCAACGTGACGGTCGTTACAGCGACCGTCACAGCTCTGACGCACCACCCCTGGTGCGTTAGAGTACTGTGACGCTCCACCACAGGGCCGTCAGAGTAACCAGAGGTAGAGACATTTTTTAGGGATTTTTCAATTATTCAATTTTTTTATTTTTCATTATATTAATGCGATGCAATGAATTTATGATGAAGTGACTGACTCATGCTCTACATGTGCAGGGGAAAAGAAGAACGAGGATTTCTTGGCTGCAGATTCGGGCAATGTACCAGGCATTGACCGAGTTTCAGAGAGAGAGATTGGCTGCTATGGGCTTCGCCGAGGTGCTGAGCATCGAGGTGACCAGGACGGATACGCCACTCCTGTACGCGCTGCACGAGAGATGGGATCTGATCAGCCGAGCTTTCCCTGGGGTCACATGATCCCAACACTGGAAGACATGGCCAGGATCGCTGGATTGAAAGTGCACGGAGCAGCGGTGACTAGGTGGACATGCGGCAACTATAGGGAGCTAGCCCAGGAGCTGCTAGGGATGGACTTGATCAGGCCGGGGCAGACATCATCCCAGCTTTCAAGATCGAGACTGCAGGACAGCCTGGGTTTGAGAGGAGCAGCGATAGCGGTCGGCGAGCTACCCGAGCAGCATCTAGACAGGGTGATCGAGTAGGTACGCCCACGAGTGGCGGCGGAGGCTGGACAGGAAGGAGACCGAGTCCTGAGATGGTTCCTGATGCTGTTGTTTGGGAAACTACTCTTTCCGACTCGAGCTGATGTGATTAGTTGCAGGCTTCTGCCACTACTGGAGGATCTGGGCAGAGTAGGAAAATATGCATGGGGAGCGGCAGCGCTTGCCTTCCTCTTCGAGTCGCTCAACACTACGAACTGACGGACGATGATGGGCGGCTTCTCGCCTTTCCTACAGGTAAATGCTAAACTCTAAATGCCTTCTTATATGATTATGCAAAATGACTTATGCAATTTACTGACACTCGACTTCTAAATGCAGATATGGAGCTTCGTCTACCTCCCGGGGATTGGGCGAGGTACACAGCTACATCCTGAGCGGACCCCTATCGCGAGGTGATGGGTAGTAGTGAGGGACACGGGGTCGATCAGTAGACTGACCCGGGTGATCCAGGATGATCTAGACTCATTCCCGCATACGGCGGTAAGCTCCAAACTTAAAATGCTTCTACATGCCTTAAAAATGCTTTTAGATGCCTCTAAATGCTTCTAAATGGACTGACATGACTTTCAAGTGAGATGGACCCCATACCGGGACGAGGGCCATGAGGACAACAATGGGTCAAGGCATCCCTGGCGTACAGCGGGCGAGATGTATGGCTGCACTGCATCAACGTAATCGAGCTCCTGCACTACCGACTGATCCTGAGGACTCAGGGACTCCATCAACTGGAGGTGACGTTCCCGCGCAGAAATGACAAGCGCCCAGGAAAATCTTCAATGGGCATCAGCGGCAATGTGGATTGGTGCACCCGAAAGGCCAAGTACGTGCATGATTGGAACAAGAGAGGCCGGGCGGTGAAGGATCGGGTGGAAAGTGACGAGGCTTACCTCAAAGCCTACTCGCAGCGGTACGAGGACCAGGTGTTCAGAGGCACCCGACGATCGGTATGAAATTCTAAACTTAAACTATGTCTATTCTAAATTAATGCTATATGCTTCTAACTCATGCTTTCTAAATGCAGCTAGACCCTCAGGGACACATAGCCGAGCTCGAGGGACTCCTTCACGCCACCATCCAACAGCGGGATGAGTACCGGACTGCTTTGGAGCTCCTGGTGAGTTTCTCAAACCTTAGACTTAAATGCTTATGTTTATGATGCGAATGTGACTAACTTTGACTTCTAAATGCAGCGGGCCGAGGGAGCCTAAAGAGTGGGACCGGATGCTCCATCTTCATCGTCACAGCCTACCGGTGGCAGAGCTGAACGAGATGGGGAGTTCGCTCGAGCAATGGCTCAGGCCGAGGAGGCGGAGGCCACCCTCGCGGAGCGGGTAAAACACTAAATGCCTAGAGCTAAAATGCTTATGTTTAAACGCTTTTTTTTATCGATGCAAATGATGACCATGATGAAAAAATGCTAATGCAGGCGAGAGAGCTGACCACAACATTGGCCGCGACGGAACATGCTCGAGCAGAGACTGAGCGGACTCGGGCAGAATTAGAACACTCTCGAGCTGAGGCAGGGCGTCTTCAGGCAGAGGTAGCCCAACTGAGCGGAGAATTGGAGCGGGCGTCTACCCAGACAGCGGACCTCGATAGATACCGGAGCGAGGCTCGGGCGGCTCGACTCCAGGTTCATGACTTGAAGATTGAGCTCCGGGCCGTAGAGCGGACAGTTCGGACGATCAGCCGAGGGCCTGCACTGAGTGGATCCCGGAGTGCTACAGCGGGAAGCATACGGAGTGGAGTACCAAGCGGATCGGTAGGAAACTACCTGGCTAGTTCTTCTGATCGACGGAGGAACGAGGAGGCGGATAGGAGACGACCACGAGAGGAGGATCACAGTGCCATGGGACCGCCAGCCAAGCGGCAGGAGGGTGCCGGTGATAGTGAGGGCCCGAGGGATAGACCGGCCGAGTGATGTATTATCTCATTACTTGTACATGACTCATGAAAATGAAAATGAATGAAAATCTTTTTTATGTTTTGTTTTTTTATTGTGGATGAATGAATGAATGTGAGTATGAAATAGATGTGAAATGGGTGCGAATGAATGGATGAAAATGAATGTGTGGATGGGAGTGTAAATGAATGGATATGAACAGGGGCAAAGTGTAAGACCGGTAGGTCAGACCAAAGAAAAAAAGGGAAAGAACAGAAACCTACAGCAGAAGGTGTGACGGTCTAGATGGGAAGCGTCTGATCGGTGTAACGCACCAAGACAAGGCCGTCAGAGACGACAGAGGGTGGACTGGAAACTGCGTAGCAGGAAATGTGACGGTCCACTGATGGAGCGTCAGAGAGAAATAACGGTCCAAGATGAGACCGTCAGATATGACAGAATGATATTGGGCTAAAACGTGTAGCAGGAAGGTGACGGCCCAGGAATGGAGCGTCAGAGAAAGTAACGGTCATAGCTCAGACCGTCAGACATGACAGAACTTGATTGAACTGAAACTTGTGTAGCAGGAAATGTGACGGTCCAGCGGTGGAGCGTCAAGGAAGTGTGACGGTCGTATGATAGACTGCCAGGGAACAAAGTGCGCTCCGAGACGGATTCTTCAGTGAGAGCCCAAACTCGAAGCAAGGACACCTTAATCCCCACTAGAACTCTCCTAGGCTTGGGATAAGGCCTTCTTACCCAAATCTTATCATTCTAGAACCATAATCAAGCCTTTAAAAGCTAGAAACCAGCCCAAAAATCGCAGCTTTCACCAATTCTCTGCTACAAGCGCAGAAAACCTCCATCAAAGGGGAAGGAACACCATGAAGAGAAGCTTCGAAGTGATAAACATGGAAGAAAGGGTCTACACCGGTCCTAAAGAAGCCAAAAAGGAGCATCGGGAGCTGCAACGGTTGACATCAATCCCCAAGCATCTGATGTCACGCCCCGACACAGAATATCGGGACGCGAGCGAGTAGTAAATAAGCATGTCAATCAGAGCATGTATAAATTAATTTCTAACAACAGAAATGAATGAGAAAATGATAATTTTATTCCATCAAAATGAAGTTTACAATACTAATTGATAAGCCATAAAGGCAAACTATAAACTTACAATCCAAAATACATCATCCTTGTAAAAACACTAATGACCTACATAAACCTAGGTAAAAGGAAAATCACTCTCTCACTCTTGTCCATTCCCTTGATCATTTTCATTCCCTGCAACAATTAACCAAAACGTAGGGTGAGCTAAATGTTAGTATTGGTATGCTACAGGCCAATTTTGGGTTGGGTAGGCCCGATAGATGTACGATCTTGTTCATTATTAATAAAGTGGTATTTGAGCGTAAATATGTAATTATGTATTACTTTACGATATCCCTAGGATATGTGGTTGTAAAGTCAGCTCGAGATGGGATCTCGAACATGAGACTGACTTTACATGGACTGATATCTTAAACTGTTCCTGGTTGGAGGGTAATCACTCGGGGACTTTGATTACCTATTAAACTAGTACACATGATGTGTCAGTGACCAGTCTCATGGTCATTGGTGCGGGGCACCAACACATATGTGTAGGTGTATGTCCTTGGAGGATGTACACTGAACTGATCCACTATTAGATCTTCAGATGGTTGATTATACCTAATGTCAACTGAAGATCCAACTATCTCAGTAGCATCGTTGGTCCTTTGACCTGAGACATTGATCGGATCTTACACGAGGACTGGAATGGTTTAATTACTTAACTAAGTGACTTTAACCATCAGTCATGAGTTGCCGAGTCATTAACTGCTGCAAGATACGTGTGAAGATCATTAATGGTCAAGAGGGGATCGCTCACTGTCGGGTATATATCAGACAGTTAATAGGTCATGACATTGACGCTCCGTTAAATCCCTGGCCAGGGTCGTGTGAGTTCGTTTAGAACGGACGTCATACACTTTAAGGAGGTCATGGTCAAATGGCACGATCATGGGGTTTGACAGAAACCGTACCCTCGATCGTACCAGACTCATAAAAGGAGCGAGGGATTATATCGATGCGGTAACTGTGGACTTACAGGTACCAGACAGGCTGGTTTAAACCCGGCGTCCTCTAGGATCAGGCAGATTTGCTTGACCTAACGTGATCAAAGGTTCGGAATAAATTAAACCATTATTCGGCTCTAGAAGAATAATAAGTTTAATTTACTTCTAATTGGGAATTAGAAGTTAATGGGCCTTAAACTAGAGTGACTAAGGGCCTAGAGGATCACACACAATGGATTCTTGGGTGACGAATTATTATTGTACAATTGCATATATTAATTCCCTTTAATTCCTTTTGGAAAGGAGTTTAAAAGAGGGCTTAATATATATGTACAATAGTAAAAGGATATATATACGATTTTGGTCCTTATGGGTTCTTTTAGAAATTGCCAAATCCTATATATAGACATGTTACGAGCTTCTCCTCCTTCTCTTTGGCTAATCAAGCATTAAGGCTAAAGAAGGAGGATTAGCTCCTCCCCTCTTCCTCCCTCTTGCTCTCTCTCTCTCCAGAAGGTGAAAGGGTCGGGGAAGGTCGTGCCGGGGGGGGTACCGTCGCTGCGCAAGGATCCGTGTGGATCAGCTCTAGAGGCCGTGCATCTGTGCGGCGGCTCGGTATTCTGTATCGGGTTTAGCGGACAGCGTCGTTCCGCGCAAGGTGAAATACGTAACCCGTAGTTAGGGGTTGGAGCAATTAAAATATCGATTAGAGCATAGATCTAGGATTCCTTGCAGTCGGGTTCGGATAAATAAAATTTTTGTTATCCGCTGCGTTGCTCGAGGGTGCTGTGTGGAACCTTACAGTGGTATCAGAGCTAGGTTCGTGCTCTGGTCGGTGTTTTATCGCCGTTTAGAAGCATCTTTTAGGGGTAATAAAATCTTCAATTATTATTTGAAGAAAGGGATGCTGGGCATCTCTGTTCTTCCTGGATGCTGGGCATCCATGAAGCAAATTTTTTTTTAAAAAAAAAAATTGGCCCGTTTGGGAGCACTGCGCCCAACCGCGGGAGCGCCGGCGCGGCGGGCGCCCGTGTGCTGGCGCGGGCAGCCGCGCCCATGGCTGCCGACTGTAATTTTTTTTAACTTTTTTTTTAAAAAAAATAATTTACTTTATTTAGTTTAATTGTGTTAATATATATATATGTGATATATATATATAAATACACAGTAAATTAATCTATTTTTTATCTCAAATATTAAATGTGTTATATCAATAGTAAATGTCGGGTGTTAAATTTTATTTAACCTTTTTGAAATTACTGAGTTGAGATAATTACTATTAACTTGAGATAAATTGGTAATAATTGAAGTTACTTCAGTAAAAAATCAATTTTTGATTTTTTAATTATTAGATAATTAGGTAAATCAGAATTTGAATTTTATTGAAGATTAAATGTATAAAATTTGAATATTTGAATTTTTAATGATTAGATAATTATTAAATTAAAATTTTGAATTTTAAAATTTTGATAATCGAGGATAATTACATTATTTAAATTTACTTTCAAACAAAATTATTAGATAATTAGTTTGAATTTAAATTTAAATGATTGTCATGTTTAAATTTATAATTTAAATTTGATTATTTGATAATTAAATTTAAATTTAAATTTAAATAATTATATTAATTATCTGACTTATTTGAATCAGATTGAAATATGAATGCTCCTGTGAAAATGATGGTTCTTTACGATCTTTGCTTTATTTACCTTGCATTGGCTTGCTTATATGTTTAATTTTAGTTAATCCTGTTTCGATTTTTAAAATTAAACAAAGTTAGCCTATTTTTGTTTGCACATCCCATTTTTAAATCCAAAAGTAAGGATTATTTTCAGAAAATAACCCTTGATTGATTTTGAATGAATGGGTTGGCAAGTGATCATGGACTTGGTTAATGTAATTAATTGGGGTCTGCGAACCTCCTTTCTCTCTCTGTTAAAATTCCTATGTACTTCTATCTCCCTTTAAAGTTGCACTTGCCCTAAGGGCTGCTGGAATTTGAGTCACATGTAAGTTAAATTTTTCCGACCCGCGTGCCGTGTAAAAGTTGTAATTAATGCGGCATCGGAGTTTGAAAGCGCGGAGCACACCCGACGAGGACGATCCAACTGCTTCGGAAGCGGGCCGGTTGTCTTAGTTACATTAGGGTTAAAGTCCATGATCACTTGCGTTTTAATTTTGCATTGGATGCATTTACTTTGTGCAAACTACTAGGTACGGTAAATATATTGGATATATTTATATTACCACCTAGGGTGAGATCAAGATAAAATCAAATTCCCTCGCGATTTAATTTTAGATCTGTAAGCGTGGCTCTAGGAGTCGTCGTGGCCCTCCATCATTATGGAGTGAATGAACGTCTTCATTTCATAGATTTGTTGTGCTTTCCACAAGGTCCATGAGTTTGGGGGCGGGATAAAACTCCAAGGCTCGGCCTCAATAGGGTGAGGATTTGAACTCGGCCTTGTTGTGCTTTCGAAAAGGGTCGGGTCATGAACTCATTGCTATGTAGTAATGATGGTTAGATCTAACCGAGAATATCCTTTGTTGTGCTTTCCACAATGGGATGATTTCTCGGGGGCCGAATATCGGATATTGCATTAGATGCAAGTGCCTGTTGACTGCCCTTGAGATGGTGTATGGCTTGTTGTGCTTTCCACAATGTCGCACCTCAGTCTCGTTGGGATTCTGACCCACTAGGTTGATCTCGCTGATCTCCCGTTCTATATACTGAGGGTTATATAGTTCGATCGAAAAATAGTGGGACTAACTAAGATAGAAAATCACATCTAAGTTAGAATTTGAACACATGCTAAGTTATCTTTTATTTCTTATCCAGATTACAATGTCATCGTCCAACCCCCTCCGCGGCATCTTGGATGCCAACAGATTGACTGGAACGAATTACTCGGATTGACTGCGCAATCTACGCATAGTCCTCACCGCCGAGAAAATAGCTTACGTGTTGGACACGATTCATTCTGAGCCAGCTCCCGATGCTGACGAGGGTGAGTTAATGACTTACGCCAAATGCTCGGAAGACTCCTCCCTTGCCCAATGTTACATGCTAGCCTCTATGGCTCCCGAGCTACAGAGGTAATTCGAAAAGACTAATTGTAGAAGTATACTTCTCAATCTACGCCAGCTCTTCGGGGAGCAGGGTAGGATTGAGAGGTATGACATCTCCAAAAGACTTTTCAGGACACGGATGTCAGATGGTGCTTCAGTACAGGCTCATGTACTGAAAATGATGAAGTGGATAGAGAGACTCAATGCACTAGGGTTCAAGTTGGATATTAAACTGTGCATTGATCTTATACTCCAGTCATTGCCCGATTCCTTTTCTTCCTTCATCATAAACTTTAACATGAATAGAATTGATGCAACTCTCCCGGAACTACTCAACATGTTAAAGAGTGCTGAAGGAACTATGCAGAAAGATAAACCATCTTCTTCTGTAATGATTGTTGGCCGGGCCAACAAGAAAAGGAAGGCCACCAAGATATCCACCAAAGGTGACAAAGGGAAGGGAAAGAAGAAGGTCATGGGTAAGCAACTCGCCAAAGTTGACAAAGGGAAGGGCAAGAAGAATGAAAAAGAAGACAAGTGTTTTCGATGCGGGGAAACAGGGCATTGGAAAAGGAATTGCAAGGTAATTCTAAATGAAGGTATTTTTTTCATTGACCTTAATTTGTCATATATGGAATCCACATCATGGGTATTGGATACTGGATGTGCATCTCATATCTGTAATTTTGTGCAGGTGCTGGCAAATAGAAGGCGGCTGGGTAAAAAGGAGATTGAACTGAGGATGGGCAATGGAGCTTTAGTTTCTGCCAAAGCTGTCGGGACTGCACGCCTCAGTTTACCTTCAGGAGTCATTCTGGAGCTGAATGACTGTTATTATGTTCCTAATATTATTAAGAACATTATTTCAATCTCTAGTTTGTATAACATTAGATATACATTAGCTTTTAATAGCACTGGGTGCTCTATAATGAATAATGGTTTGGTTATAGCCAATGGTTCATTAGTCAATGGTCTTTATGCATTAGATACATGTTCTAATGTTATGCAAGTTTCCAATACTGATGAAGTGAATTCTGTATATCTATGGCATTGTAGGCTTGGTCATGTAGGTGAGAAAAGAGTATCTCACCTACACTCAAATGGGTATTTGAATACATTCAAATACAAGTCATTTGATACCTGTGAGTCGTGTCTCATGGGAAAGATGACCAAGGCTCCCTTTAGTGGACATGGTGAGAGGGCTGTTGACCTTCTCGAGCTCATACACTCGGATGTGTGTGGACCCATGTCCATGGAGGCAAAAGGGGGTCACCTCTATTTCATTTTTTTTATTGATGACTTCTCGAGATATGGCTATGTGTATTTAATGAGACATAAATCACAAGCCTTTGAGAAGTTTAAGGAATACAAGAATGAAGTTGAGAAATAGACTTACAAGAGTATTAAGACTCTTCGATCGGATCGAGGAGGTGAGTACCTTAGCCATGAATTCACTTCTTATCTTAAAGACAATGGAATTGTTTCTCAATGGAGTCCACCGTATACACCACAGCACAATGGTGTATCCGAAAGGAGAAACAGGACCTTGTTAGACATGGTCTGATCCATGATGTCTATGTCAGGACTACCCTTGTCTCTGTGGGGCTATGCATTAGAGACTGCGGCTTATTTATTGAATAGAATCTTAAATAAATCGGTTCCTTTTATACCATATGATATATGGAAGGGTAGGAAACCTAATTTTAATCATATTAAAATTTGGGGGGTGTCCTGCTCATGTAAAGAAGAACGATAGTGATAAGCTTGAGTCGAGAACCGATAAGTGTAGGTTTGTGGGATATCCAAAGGAGACATTTGGATATTACTTCTATCACCCTTCTAAGCAAAGGGTCTTAGTGGCCAAGAGAGCTGTATTTCTAGAAAGAGAATATCTTCTCCAGAAAAATAGTGGGAGCCAGATAGAACTGGATGAGGTCCAAGAGCCACAACCCGTAGACACAAACTCATTAGATGAGACTGTATCGGTTGATCCTATTCAGAGAATATCTACTCTGAATAGACTGTTCCTGTTGAGTGGCGGCCAGCTGCCGCCTGACCTCGGCTAATTGGGCACGCGAGCCGTTGACGTCGCGCGTATCCCCAGATTGGGGAAGCCCCGCATAACTCTCTCTCTGCTGCCGTAGTAAGTTGGCAATGTCCTACACCAATACGCTCCCTTGCTGTCCAGGGAGACGTATGTGCCAATCCTCGAGCTTCGCCTTGCCGTGACTCTCCTTCCTGACACGGCTCGGCTCGTCTGCACTCGCCCACTCATCGGCCAGGCCCAGGGTCCTCGCCATGTCCTGCACCAAGAAGGAAGGGCCTCGCATCATAACAAAGAACGCGTCCCCTGTCTAGGACGCGTCCATCATTTGAGTGCAACACTCGCCGAACCCTTTCCCCCCTCGCACGCCTCGCTTCAAAACTCAAAATAGATCAAAGAAGGGAAAACCGAAGCACTCACCGAACCGTGTTCACCTCCCTCCGTGACATCGGGCCCCTCGGGTCCCTCGGGGGCCCGAAGAGGCCCTTCCTCCTCCATGGACGCCGTTCCGTGCTCTTGCGTGTCCCTCCTCAGGCGAGGAGTCCCACGTCCCTCTCCACCTTCACCATGGTCTGGCCCACCGAACTCCATCGATCGAGAGAGGAAGAAGACGGAAAGGGGCGAGTAAATTTCGACAGGAGGAGGGCTGCTTGCGGGTAAGGCACGGTGATGTGAAACATTGACGGGAATGCAGCAAGTGACAATGATCCCTTGGACTTAATTCGCAAACGCATTCATAAAAGTCGAGAAAGCTTGGAAGACGCCGTCTCACCGTGCGCACCCGTTACCCGTGGTGACTCGATGATGCCGAGTCGAGGTGGGGGAGAGGGACCCTTGCTGGTAGAGGGCCAGCACAACTAAGGTTTTCCCTCCCGAAGGTAGGATGCCCACGATCAAGGGCGGCCGGGTGCCTATGGGCACAAGGTCACTCACTCACTATTATCCACGATGACCACTCAAGATGGTGGATCCGGGAACGGGCACTCTCTTACTAGCCAGCGTACTAGCTTGACGGATATTAAACAAACAGATACTAGGGGAGCAGGGGCAGAGGCTCACCTGGTTGGTTTGAAGAAACCAACCTCGTTCGGAGACGATGGGCGAGCGGGGAAGTGTGGGATCCCCGCACACTGCGCCGATGAAGCTTGAATCCTGTTTAATACAAGCACTACACCTCACACAGGAGGGTGGACTTGAAGTGGGGATGTTGATTTACATGCAAACACTACCTCCATGCAGGGAGGGGCGGTAAGCCGGCCAGGCGGGGAGGGGAGATTCGCCGAAATTACGAAAGGAGAAGCCGATGTCGAATCTGCCTGCACTCTGCGACGAATGACTGACAGTCACTGTTGAGGTCGTAACTTCTAATCCGGAATTCTACTAATGATGAGACCAGAGGGGAACTCTTCATAACTGGTGCTGGGATGCCTCGGAATTATGTTGAATTCTTCTGATGTCGTTGCTGGCCGTGGTGGAGGTTCGAACAGCGCGACAGAATCTGGGACTGGCAGCTTCTGATCTCACACAGCAGGTTGCAGAGAGCGTCCCGATCGCTTCTGGACTCTGAATCACGAACCACCAAAGTTTCTGGAACCGTGGACGAGCCCTCTTCGCAGAAAAACTGACAGGGAAGCCGTCTGATGTCAGAGAGGACTGGGGGACTCAGAATAGTGGAGGCAGGTCGTTCCAGACTGTGGGAGGCAGACCCGTGCAGACGAGGGAGAAAAATGGTAACTTCGGCCCACAGACGTGGAACGAAGCTCCGCTTCTTGATTCTGAATGTCAACTGGACGAGGGAGAACTTTGTAGAAGAGCTCGAGGCCGAATTCTTCCGTGGTCCATCGTGGTACATGCTCTAACCTGGTTCAGGTACTCTGCAGGGGTGACTCTGCGCCGTCGGGGGAGATCGGTCCTCCCGGACAACCCCGGACTCAGAATGGGGCGGGATCACCTCGCCTGCGAAGCTGATTGGACGACCTTTCCAGAAATGTATGATACAACTTCAGATGTTGCCGTATGACTCCGTGGTTGCTTCTGCAAGTTGACCCTTTCTGCTATACTCGAACTGAGAGCTGTAATTTGAAGAAGATGGGGGGGGAAGGGGGTTTATGGGAGGGGAAGTGAGGTAGATGGGTATGCGGATGACCCTTGGCTGTGATGGGGTCTGGGAGGGGGTGTTCCAAGAAGTGGGAGGGGGAGAATGAGGCCTGGAAGGAGGTGTTTGCATTGGTTGAGAGGGGAGTTGCGAAATTGGGCTTGGAGGGAAAGGGGGAAGGTGAGGGGGCACAAGTGGGTGGGGGGGGGGGGGAATGGCTTCCCTCCTTTGGATTTGGAATGGGTTTAATGGAAAGGGATTAATGGTAGCCTAGAGAATGGAAAGGTTTCCTTGGGGAGGGGAAGAGGTGTTTGGGAGAATGGATTCCCCCTTGGGAAGGTGAAAGGGTGAATGGGGAAGGGGAAAGGTGTCTAGGAGAATGGTATTCCACCTAGGAGGTTGGGGGGGAGTAAATGGGAGGTATAGGGAAGAGAGAGGGGTTTAATGAGGAGTGAAAGAGGAGGAGAGAGAGAGAATTTCGAAATTTTGGGGGAAGAGAGAGAAAGTGGCACCCTAGAGAGAGAGAGAGTAATAGAGAGAGAAGAAGAGAGAGAGAGAGAGCTAGAGAGAAAGTGAGAGGTGCACTAATGCTTGGCAAATTCTATCAAATCTTCATTAGCTTCAACTGGTGGGATTGGGGTCCTATTTATAGGAATCCCACAATTCTACATAAGTCCTCACTTTTTGGACTAATGACAAAAGACCAAGGGGTGGTAGGGGGAGCCCATGGGCCAAGCCCATTGAAGTGGGCCCATTAACCCACTAGGCCACCCAATGACACTTAGACTTAGATAAATGACTCACTAACTTAGGTACATGACTCAATAAAAGGGAAAATTACATGATTAAGACTCAGCAAGAAGTGAAAATTACATAGCTAGACTCAGAAAATCGAGATGAACACAATGGCGAGCATCGGGACCCATGGAGAAATGGGAAGTGGTAAGCGATGTCCCCATCATACTCCTGGGGTGCAGAGAACTCGACTCTATCGAGTAAGGGTCCTCCCTGCTGCGGTACTGCTCCAATAGGTCAGGATCCAGCTACTGGAGATACTCCCGATTCACCCAGGCATCAACCGAAGGTGGCCGTCTCTTCCACCTAACCAGATATCGCTCATACGCCTTGCTCCGTATGGTAGTGATCTGTTCATCTAATATCCGCTCCACTTGATCACGCTGGTTTCTCTGGCCAGATGGAGCTCTCGTTGGTGTGGGGGCTCTCTCAAGGGGTGGGATAGGCTGGATCTCCTCACTGGGTGTCACCGTGGGACCCTTGTAGGGCACCAGGTCAGCCACATTGAAAGTGGGGCTTACTCCGTACTCTTCGGGGAGGTTCAACACATAAGCATTTGTGCCAAGGCGCCTCAACACCTGAAAGGAGCCTGCTCCACGAGACCTCAGTTTTGAGACAATCTCAGTCCTCACCATCACAAAATCACCGACATGGATTTCTTGGTGGCGACAGTGGGAATCGGCTAATTCCTTAAGAACCTTGTTGCTCTTGTTGTTGTGTTTGCGAATGTTACCATGCAATGTCATGAATGATGATCCTATAGGGATGAAGGGAGGGCCTGGACAACCAAATTCAGCCCTATCAAGTGTTAGATTGGTTTTGACAGACTTAGGAGGACCAGGGCATCCATGAATTGACCTATCATGCTTAGAAATCATGTGGACCTTGATGCACTTAGGTGGACCGGGGCAGCCACAAATGGCCCTATCATGCCTGAGTTGGATGAAGAGTGGGGGAGGACCAACATGTCCAAATGTGGCTCTATCAGGTATGGGTGCAATGAATGCCGGAGGACCTGGACTTCCATGTAGACTCCTATCATACATAAGATGGATGATGAATGGGGGTGGACCTACATATCCAAATGTGAACCTGTCATGCACTGGACCTAGTGTGTATGTGACACAAATGAGATGACTAGCCCTACCAGGTGGGGCAAAATGTTGTGGCACATGCATTACAATCAAGATGGTCCCATCTTTAGGTGGGGGTGGATTTGGGGGTTTCCACTCATAGGGGTCGAAGGGGTCCAAGAAGGTGGACATTTTGGGATAGGTCACTTCCTCATTTCCTAGGTGGATGTCACTCTCGGTCATGGCTCTCATAGTGTGAACTAAGTAGTGGAATGGGTGGGTTGGGTTCAACATGGTGGGTGAGGGTAGGAGGGAGTGGGTGGTGGGTAAGGCGGCTAGGTCCCATGGATTCAATGTCTTCCATAGGGAGGGATCAAAGGGGTCATGGAATGTGTTACCAAGGAAGGGGTATTCTATCTCCTCAAGGTCTTCAAATGATGGTGAGTCCTCCTCCTCAAATGAAGTAATTGAACTGAAGTCCTTGGCGGGTTGGTTGGCCATGAATGGAGGGCTTGGAATCCTACCCGAAATAAGCAACTCTAATTCGCGGATAGCATCGGGCTCTTCGGGTGTTGGGAGGAATAAAAGAAGGTCGCTAGTGTAGCAATCCACAGTGTATATCGAGGAGATGGACCCGACACATAGGTGTATGAGGTCAAGGCTCCTAGGTTGGTCGGCTACAGTGGTCAACATGCTAGTTAACTCCATTTGCCAAGATAGACCCTTAAGAAAATCCCCTAATGTTTCCACTTGATAGGATGATTGGATTGTGGTGTGATAGGTGGGTAAGGGTACTATAGGGAGGTTTTGTTCCATAGGAGGGCAAACATGGGCCATGAGATCTCTAAATGGGTTCTCCTTTAGCCAACGTGAAAGGGGTTCTCCTAAGATGAGCTCGGCCCCTACTAGGGAGGGTGGTGTAAGGTGAAGTCCACCATGTGAAGTTTCTTCTTCTTCCTGGACATGAGTGATCTCCATGGTGGGGGTTGGGTCCGGAGTTTTCACCACTATGGGGTCAGGTATGGGGATCATGGTTTCCTCTACCAAGGAGGTGAGTAAGTCCATTGTTTGTGGGGTGTTGATGACTGGCATATGGCTCTTTTGGGGTGGTGGGTAATGGGGGACTTGGGATAGGATGGGGAGGGGTAGAAGTGGAGGCCTAGGTTGGGCATCTTGTAACTCATGGGGGAGGGTGCACCCCATTTGGCTCAATGGGTCTTCTTTGGGTAGGAATGAGTTCTCTTGACCTATTTGGGCCTCATATTATTCTTCCCAATCTAGGGGAGCCTCATAGTCTTCGGGCACCTCCGTAAGTTCCTTTTGGAAATGGGTGGGATGAGGATTTGTGGAAGCTTGTGGGGTGTGGGTTTGATGGGGAATGTTGGGTTGGGTGGTGGCCAATTTGGTTTTAATGAAATCATTTGGGGTGGTGGAGATTGAACCCTAAGGGAGGTCTTGGGTTGACTGGGAGGGAAAGGGGGAGTGGGAGTGCTCTTCGGGTTATGGTTCTCAAGGTAGGAGTGGGAAGGTCGGGGAGCGTAGTTCTTCCTAAGCTCAAGGTAGGAGTGGGAGGGTCGGGGAGCATAGATCTTCCTAAGCTCAATCTTCATCTCTTCCCATGATCCTATGGGTTCTTGCCTCCAAATCCTTCTTAAGCTCACTATGCGTTCCCACTCCTTCTTAGCTTGTCCCCGAAGCCACCCTGTGGCCCTGCGGACCCTAGCATGTCCATAGACCCTAGTCCTATCAAAGTGTTTATCCATGGTAGCCTCCCACTTTAGGTAGGCATTAGGATTGGATCCGTCAAAACTAAGGTCTCCTTCTAGGATGATGTCCATGAGGAGGGGGTCAATCGGACTCTTGTGGACGGCCGTGTTGAGGGGACTTAACCAATGTGGAGTGTACATGATGATGCACTGGGTGGCCCGAAAATGACTCTAAATGCGAATGCGCCCTAGGACCAACTTGTAGAGAGACAAGTTGTGAACTTGCTCTGATACCAACTGATGTGAAACATTGACGGGAATGCAGCAAGTGACAATGATCCCTTGGACTTAATTCGCAAACGCATTCACAAAAGTCGAGAAAGCTTGGAAGACGCCGTCTCATCGTGCGCACCCGTTACCCGTGGTGACTCGATGATGCCGAGTCGAGGTGGGGGAGAGGGACCCTTGCTGGTAGAGGGCCAGCACAACTAAGGTTTTCCCTCCCGAAGGTAGGATGCCCACGATCAAGGGCGGCCGGGTGCCTTGGGGGCACAAGGTCACTCACTCACTATTATCCACGATGACCACTCAAGATGGTGGATCCGGGAACGGGCACTCTCTTACTAGCCAGCGGACTAGCTTGACGGATATTAAACAAACAGATACTAGGGGAGCAGGGGCAGAGGCTCACCTGGTTGGTTTGAAGAAACCAACCTCGTTCGGAGACGATGGGCGAGCGGGGAAGTGTGGGATCCCCGCACACTGCGCCGATGAAGCTTGAATCTTGTTTAATACAAGCACTACACCTCACACAGGAGGGTGGACTTGGGGTGGGGATGTTGATTTAGATGCAAACACTACCTCCATGCAGGGAGGGGCGGTAAGCCGGCCAGGCGGGGAGGGGAGATTCGCCGAAATTGCGAAAGGAGAAGCCGATGTCGAATCTGCCTACACTCTGCGATGAATGACTGACAGTCACTGTTGAGGTCGTAACTTCTAATCCAGAATTCTGCTAATGATGAGACTAGAGGGGAACTCTTCGTAAGTGGGGCTGAGATGCCTCAGAATTATGTTGAATTCTTTTGATGTCGTTGCTGGCCGTGGT
Organism: Amorphophallus konjac; assembly: GCA_022559845.1. Taxonomy (NCBI): domain Eukaryota; kingdom Viridiplantae; phylum Streptophyta; class Magnoliopsida; order Alismatales; family Araceae; genus Amorphophallus; species Amorphophallus konjac. The sequence continues at coordinate 254,867,639 of CM040121.1, forward strand.
GGAGGTTCGAACAGCGCGACAGAATCTGGGACTGGCAGCTTCTGATCTCACACAGCAGGTTGCAGAGAGCGTCCCGATCGCTTCTGGACTCCGAATCACGAACCACCAAAGTTTCTGGAACCGTGGACGAGCCCTCTTCGCAGAAAAACTGACAGGGAAGCCGTCTGATGTCAGAGAGGACTGGGGGACTCAGAATAGTGGAGGCAGGTCGTTCCAGACTGTGGGAGGCAGACCCGTGCAGACGAGGGAGAAAAATGGTAACTTCGGCCCACGGACGTGGAACAAAGCTCCGCTTCTTGATTCTGAATATCGACTGGACGAGGGAGAACTTTGTAGAAGAGCTCGAGGCCGAATTCTTCCGTGGTCCGTCGTGGTACATGCTCTAACCTGGTTCAGGTACTCTGCAGGGGTGACTCTGCGCCGTCGGGGGAGATCGGTCCTCCCGGACAACCCCAGACTCAGAATGGGGCGGGATCACCTCGCATACGAAGCTGATTGGACGACCTTTCCAGAAATGTATGATACGACTTCAGATGTTGCCGTATGACTCCGTGGTTGCTTCTACAAGTCGACCCTTTCTGCTATACTCGAACTGAGAGCTGTAATTTGAAGAAGATGGGGGGGGAAAGGGGGTTTATGGGAGGGGAAGTGAGGTGGATGGGTATGGGGATGACCCTTGGCTGTGATGGGGTCTGGGAGGGGGTGTTCCAAGAAGTGGGAGGGGGAGAATGAGGCCTGGAAGGAGGTGTTTGCAGTGGCTGAGAGGGGAGTTGCGAAATTGGGCTTGGAGGGAAAGGGGGAAGGTGAGGGGGCACAAGTGGGTGGGGGGGAATGGCTTCCCTCCTTTGGATTTGGAATGGGTTTAATGGAAAGGGATTAATGGTAGCCTAGAGAATGGGAAGGGTTTCCTTGGGGAGGGGAAGAGGTGTTTGGGAGAATGGATTCCCCCTTGGGAAGGTGAAAGGGTGAATGGGGAAGGGGAAAGGTGTCTAGGAGAATGGTATTCCACCTAGGAGGTTGGGGGGGAGTAAATGGGAGGTATAGGGAAGAGAGAGGGGTTTAATGAGGAGTGAAAGAGGAAGAGAGAGAGAGAATTTTGAAATTTTGTGGGAAAGAGAGAGAAAGTGGCGCCCTAGAGAGAGAGAGAGTAAGAGAGAGAGAGAAGAAGAGAGAGAGAGAGCTAGAGAGAAAGAGAGAGGTGCACTAATGCTTGGCAAATTCTATCAAATCTTCATTAGCTTCAACTGGTGGGATTGGGGTCCTATTTATAGGAATCCCACAATTCTACATAAGTCCTCACTTTTTGGACTAATGACAAAAGACCAAGGGGTGGTAGGGGGAGCCCATGGGCCAAGCCCATTGAAGTGGGCCCATTAACCCACTAGGCCACCTAATGACACTTAGACTTAGATAAATGACTCACTAACTTAGGTACATGACTCAATAAAAGGGAAAATTACATGATTAAGACTCAGAAAGAAGTGAAAATTACATAGCTAGACTCAGAAAATTGAGATGAACACAATGGCGAGCATCGGGACCCATGGAGAAATGGGAAGTGGTAAGTGATGTCCCCATCACACGGGAGAAGAAAGGCCACCCAATTTGAATTCGAGGATTAAGACGCGTCCTCGCGCCTGGACGCGCCCAAAAAAGGGAGAAAGGAAATAGAATCCCCGTGCAAAGCGCAGTTCCCCGCTGTTCAGGGCAAAGTCTCGTAAGGCATGCCTCGAAACAACTCGGTGCAGCAGAAAAGTGAGAGAGGAAAGGTACACACAACACAAGAAAGCCATTTTTATTTCATATAATAGTCGAAAGTACATCATGCAGTAAGGAGGGTGGAGTGTACAAGCAACTCTCTAACTCTCGCCATCACCCTCCTGGTCATCTCTCTCCTCCCACCTCTGACAGGGATCCCTAGGGGGCCTCTGCAACCTCTGCGAACCCTGAGAAGCCATGCTCGCCTCGCCCTACGGTGGCACCCCAGCCTCGAAGGCACGACGACGCTCCTCGGCCGAAGAAACCAGATAGCTGCCCATGGAAAAAGAACCAGACTGACGAAGTCGCGCCCCGCGTTCCTTCACTCTCTGGTACCGATCCTCTCTCTCTCGAAGCCTCCCCTCCGTCGTGCAGAGACTCAATCGGAGCTCCATCAGCTGGGCCTCCAGAGCCCTCCTCTCGTCCCAGTCTCACAGTCGCTCCGCCCTCCTGTCCTCTCTCTCTCTGTCCTCTCTCTCTCTCTCTCTGCCCTCTCTCTCCCTCTCCCTCTCCTCTCTCTCTCGCGTCGCCTCCCTCCTCGACAGTTCGAGGGCGATCCGCAAATCCAGCACGTCACGAGGGAGCTCCTCAGCCTCCCGTCGATGCTCCTCCTCCAGCTCCACAATCCGGGCGTCACGCTCCGCCACCCGAGCGTCACGCTCCTGCTCGGCATGAACAACACGCGCCAGGGCCTCTCGGATCTCGGCCACCTGTCAAAGTACGCGTGCATCGTAAGAGAAAGGTGAAGGATGAAAGAGTAACTAGAGGAGGGTCAGGGCCAAGCAAGGACTCACTCGAGCCTCACGATCGCGCTCGGCCTCCTCAGCCCGGGCCACCGCGTAGGCCAACTGCTCCTGAAGCGCAGAAACCTCCGGAGGAGGGCCCCACGAACTGGGACCCGCCCACCAGCCGTCCCGGCTGCCACTGCCTGGTGGGCCCGCTGAAACACAGAGCAAACGACAGTCAGAGGCCAAGTATCAAAAATCCAGGGTAACAAAAAAATGCATCGCATAAACTCACCAGGATCTCCAACTCCTGTCGAATGGCCACTAACTGCCGCCTGGCGTCTGCCAGCTGGGCCCTCAGCTCGGCGATCATGTTGTCACGAGCATCCTGCATTGCACATAAGTTAGTGCCACATGCATATACACATAGAAGAATGAAGCATTCTCATTTCACTTACCCCTGCCATACCACCAAGGAAGAGGCGGTCCCCGTATGTAGCCTGGTACCGTCTCAGGTAATCAGTACTGTCCTATACATGGGACACCACTGGGACCCCGCCCTGCTACCAGTCCTGGTACTGTGCCAGGAAGCGCGTACGCCAGTCCACGATCTTCGCCTTCCCCTTGGTCTTCCGCCCGATGCGGACCGGCTCGTCTACATCGACCCACTCCTGGGCTAGCCCCAACGTCCTCATAACCAGTCTCAGCCGAAGCGGCTCGATCTCGTTCAGGCAATGGACCCACACGTCCCACCCAAAACGAGGAAGACCCGCTACAACCCAAGGCTGGCCAGCATCGCCCATACCCAGGTAGGGTCTCCACACCACCTGCATCACCATACATACATCATGTTAGTTACCATTCAGTCACATGCATAAAAACATAAAAAAATCATACTCATCATACCATGGCCTCGGGATACTCGCTCAGCTCCCGACGAAGTGACGCCAGCTGGTAGCTGTGTGGTGCCGCTACCACGACTGGCCTCCACTGTCGCGCTAGAGGAACGGCTCTCCTGTTCCCCTGCCTGGACCTCCCCATCGGGAAGTAGTAATAACTCCACACCTGCATCCATCATACATCATTAGCACGAGTAATTACATATTTAACTACGGTAAAATGCATAAATAAATTGTGTACCTGGAGAAAAGGTGGGAAGCCGCTGACTGTCGTCTCCCTCTCTGAAGTCTGGGAGAGATCAGCAATCAAATGGGCAAGCAGAGCCGCTCCCCACGCGTAGTGCCCCACTCTGTCAAGGTCCGCCAGGATCCCGAGGAAGCGGCAGTGGATGCCATCCCCCTTCGTCCCCAGCAGAAGGCGGCCCAGGAAGAAGAAAAGAAACCTCCAGAGGTCTAGATCCACCAGCTCCCGCTCGCTCGAGTCCTGGGTGAAAGCTGCATGGGCATCTCCCTCCAGTCGTGCCAGAAACTCTGCTCCAGTATCGCTAACCCGCTAGCGCGGGTCGACGAATCCGAGCGCCTCCATAATCTCCACTCGGCTGACTACCCTACTGTCTCTATCGGTCACGCTCGTCTCTAACCACAGCAGGTCCAGGGCACTCTCTCGGTAGTCGGGGTAGGTGACCCCGCTGACCGCCTCTCCGTCAACTCGTAGCCCGGTGATCCGAGCTACGTCTTCAAGCGTCGGCACCATGTGCCCCCAGGGCATCAGAAACGCCCAACTCGGTGCATGCCACCGCTCCCTCAATGCCTGGATAAGAGGAAGGTCGAGCCGGAAGGGCTCGATCCTGAGGAAGGCTCCAAAGCCCATGGCGTCCACACGCGTCCTCTGGAAGTCTGGCAGCCCACGGTACGCTACCACCACTAGAGACCAGCTGATCCGACCCTTCATCACGCCCTGCACACCACAAAACCAACAGGGCAACACATCAGCAGCATGGATAGTAATAAACAATAACACTGTATATGCTACTTATTTATTTTATTTTTTATTTTTTATTTTATTTTTAAAAATATTTATGTTTTTCTTAGGGGCGTCCAAACCCTTGGACGCCTCCTCTTCATTTTCTTTATTTTACTTTTAAAAAAACCAAAAACAAAAAAAACAAAAATAAATAAAATAATATATATTATCATGGAGGCGTCCCAAGCCTTGGACGCCTCCTTATTTTTAATCTTATTTTATAAATAAATAGATAAAAAGAAAAAAAAGAAAATGTGGAGGCGTCCAGGCCCTTGGACGCCTCCTTCCCTCACTCCCCGGCGTTCTCCACACAGCCTCTCGTCCGCCCGTTTAGCCCAGTGAACCAATAGAATGGAAGTCTAAGGGGCTTACCGGATCGTGCTCGTCCTCTCCCGCGTCACCAGTGTCCGCAGGGTCCTCCACGGCCAAAAGAGGAGCCTCCTCCTCCACGGCAATCTCCTCCGCCACGGCACCCTCCTCGGCGTCATCTCTCAGCCTCCTCGGACGACGAGCCCGTCGTTTCCGCTTCTCCACACCCTGGCTCGGGCCTCCTTGCTCCATTGGAATTGGGAATGGGTCGTTTAGGGTGAACGAGTCGTCAGAATGAACAGTAGAAGTGAAAGGGGAGAGAGGCCCCCTTTATATAAGAAAAATCCTTTTTTTGGGGCGTCCCATTCAAATAATTTCTAATTAAATTCAAATAAATTTCTAATTAAATTTCTAGAAGAATTTGGGGTATTACACCCTCCCCCACTTAAAGAATTTGGTCCTCCAAATTCACTGCACGTTAATACAGAGATAGGGAAAGATTAGCTCACCTAGAATAAATCAGGATACCGCTTCCGCATAGTATCTTCAGACTCCCAAGTAGTTTCCTCAGTTCCACGCCGACTCCACTGAATTTTGACCATAGGTATGGAACGATTCCAGAGTTGTTGTTGCTTCCGATCCAGAATCTTGATAGGTCTTTCTCCAATAGGTCAAATCTTCTTTCAATTCGAAATCTACATGCTGAATGATATGAGTGGGGTCGTACATATATTTCCGTAATATAGACACGTGAAAAATATTGTGTACGCCTGACAATTAAGGCGGTAATGCCAATCTGTAAGCAACCTCTCCCACTCTATCCAGAATCTCGAACGGACCAATATATCTCGGACTCAGCTTGCCATGAATGCCAAATCTTCGAATCCCTCTTGTAGGAGAGACTTTCGGAAATACATGCTCGCCAACTTAAAATTCCAATACCCTTCTTCTATTGTCGGCATAACTCTTCTGTCTTGATTGAGCCACTTGTAACCGGTCTCGGATAATACGGATGTTCTGTGATGATTCTGAAATAAGATCCGGTCCAAGCCATTACTTTTCACCTACCTCGTCCCAACACAATGGGGAACGACAACTTCTTCCATGCAATGCTTCAAAAGGAGCCATTTGAATGCTGGATTGATAACTATTGTTGTAGGTGAATTCAATCAAAGCCAAATGGTCACTCCAACTGCCTCCAAAATCGATCATGCAGGCTCTAAGCATATCTTCCACTATCTGGTTGGTTCTTTCAGTCTGTCCATCTGTCTGTGGATGAAAGGCAGTACTGAAATTCAAACGAGTACCCAAAGACGCTCGTAGTCCCTTCCAGAAATGTGAAGTAAATCTGGGGTCTCTATCAGACACAATACTGACTGGAATGCCATGGAGTCTTACCACTTCTTTCATATACAAAGCTGCCAAAACATCAACTGTCCATTTAGACTTAATGGATAAGAAGTGAGTTGACTTTGTCAATCGGTCGACAATCACCCATATTGCATCAAATCCACCACGAGTTCTAGGTAGACCCATAATGAACTCCATGCCAATGCTTTCCCACTTCCATTGGGGTATGTCGAGTGGTTTCAACTTTCCTATCTGTCTGAAATGCTCTGCCTTGACTTGCTGACAAACCAAGTAACTACTCACGAAGTCTGCAACTTCCCTTTTCATATTCGACCACCAAAAGGATCTTTTAAAATCCTTGAACATTTTAGTGTCTCCCGGATGAATGGTGTATTTGGACCTATGAGCTTCTTCAAGAATCTTGTTCTTTATTCCAGCTTCATCAGGTACACAAGTTCTACCCTGGAATAACAATCTTCCATCGTCAGCCATCATGAAATCAGGTCTGCTGCTCAAGCTTCCTTTGATCTCTACCAACTCGGGATCATTATCTTGCAAAGACTTGATTTCCATCAACAACTCGGGTTTAAGTTGAATCTGTGCAATCATAACCCGATCATTGTCAACATTCAGATCCAGACAAGCTAATTGTTCCAGTAGCTTCCACTCTTGTAACATGAGACTTGACAATTTAGCTATAGGCTTCCTGCTTAATGCGTCCGCCACAAACATTGCCTTTTCCAGGATGGTACTCAATCGAGAAGTCGAAGTCTTTCAAATACTCCAACCATCTTCGCTGCCTCATATTGAGTTCCTTATGAGAAAATAAATATTTCAGACTCTTATGATCTGAAAACACTGTGAATGTTTCTCCATACAAGTAATGCCTCCATATCTTCAAGGCAAACACGACTGCTGCTAGTTCCAAATCATGAACGGGGTAGTTCTCCTCATGCTTCCTCAATTGCCTAGAAGAATAGGCAATCACTTTCTCGTGTTGCATGAGTATACAGCCTAAATCGATACCTGAAGCATCCGTGTATACCATAAAACCTCCTTCACCAGAAGGTAAAGCCAATACAAGTGTAGTAGTTAAACATTCCTTCATAGTCTGAAAGCTTCGCTGACATACTTCTGACCAATCAAACTTGCTCTCCTTGCTGGTTAATCGGGTGAGAGGTACCGCAATCTTAGAGAAATCTTGAATAAATCTTCTGTAGTAGCCTGCCAGGCCTAAGAAACTTCTAACTTCAGTCATACTAGTAGGCTGGTCCCAATTCTTCACTGCCTCTACCTTCGAAGGATCAATAGAAATACCTTCTTTTGTGATAATATGTCCTAGAAAGGACACCTCTTACAGCCAGAAATCACATTTACTGAACTTGGCATATAGCTGATGATCTCTCAATAGTTGTAATGCCATTCTCAGATGCTCAGCATGCTCCTCTTCATTCTTGGAATAGATCAGGATGTCATCAATGAACACCACGACCCATTGATCAAGATAGGGCCGAAATACATTGTTCATCAACTGCATGAAAGCTGCTGGTGCATTCGTTAGACCAAAAGGCATAACGACAAATTCAAAATGACCATACCTGCTGCGGAAAGCTGTTTTATAGATATCATCTTCCTTAATCCGCAAACTGATGATATCCAGATCGAAGATCGATCATAGAAAAATACTGAGCTCCCGCTATCTAATCAAATAATTCGTTAATCCTCGGTAATGGATATTTGTTCTTGATAGTCTGCTGGTTCAATTGCCGATAATCGATGCACAACCTCATCGAACCATCTTTCTTCCAGACGAATAATACAGGGGCTCCCCAAGGAGAAGTACTTGGACGAATGAAACCCTTTTCAAGTAATTCCATCAACTGTTGCTTCGATTCCCTCAGCTTCGCAGAAGACATACGATAAGGAGCTTTGGAAATCGGAGATGAGCCAGGAATAACATCAATAGAGAAGATAACTTCCCGCTCAGGCGGAAGTCCTAGTAGTTCCTCTGGAAAGATATCAGGGAATTCTCGAACAACAGAAATGTCCTTAATCTCAATCTGCTGCTCAGGTGTAGCATGGACAAAGGCTATAAAAGCCTCGCATCCTCATCTCATCAGCTTATCAGCTCGAAGAGCCGAGATAAGTGGTACGGAGTTATGGTACTTAACTCCCACAAAAGAAAGTCAAGGGTGCCTAGTAAAAGACACAAAGCTAGAACTGTAGTGAACATTAGCCTCATGTCTAGCTAACCAATCTGCTCCTAGGATTACATCATAATCCTTCATGTCCATGCAAACTAAATCGGCTGGTAAATTTTGCTCATCAATCATAACCTTGCTAGAAGGATAGAAATACTGAATTGCCGATCTAGAACCAATATGTGTTGATATTTCTAACAGAGAATTCATCAAAACAGGTTCCACAGCTAAAGACTTAGCAAATCTCTGAGAAATAAATGAATGTGTGGCACCAGTATCAAAAAGAACAAAAGCTGGCTTATCGAGAATAATAAGAGTACCTTCGACGAGTCCACCATCCTCGGCGGTTCCTGCTTCATCTGCGTGCAAAGCTTGGAGCTTGCCTTGCGGCTTTCTGATGCCTTGTGGTTTTACCGGGGTAGCTTGCTCCGATAAAAGAGGACAATTAGGGATACTGTGCTCCTTACTTCCACATCACAAACAGGCACCCAGCTTGCGCCAGCACTCCTCCATCTTGTGACCAGGATGATCACAAAACTTGCACACACCCTTGAAGGGAACAATAGGGCTAGGCTTCTTGTCTTCATGCTTCGGCATCTTGCCCTTCCACGATCCAGAACCAGTCCACGAACTAGGCCCACTAATAGGCCTCTTCTTGCCATACCCGGGTTTGATATTCCCGGAACCCGTAGGTTGTTCCTTCTTTGCACCTTTTCCACGGATTTTCTCCGTCATTTCTAGAGTGTCTTCCATGACTTGAGCTTTCCTCACCATCTCGGAATAAGTCAAAATTTCCATCGGTGCCAGTTGATTGATCTAATGCAGCCTCAGTCCATTTAGAAAACGCTTAGCCTTCATTTTCTCGGTGGATATTAAGTGAGTAGCATAACGAGAAAGCCGAGAAAACTGAGCTTCATATTCTGCCACAGATAAACTTCGCTGCTTCAAAGCCTCAAACTCTGCTGCCTTCTTCTCTTGCACTCTATCAGAAAAATATTTGCCATTGAAGAACTCCTCGAACTCCTCCCATGTGACTTGCTGATAACCGAGAGTCGCCTTTACCGATTCCCACCATGACCTTGCATCACATTCCAGTTGAAAGGTCGAGAGAAGGACACGTTCTTGATTGCTACATTGCATTACTTCAAATATCCTTCCCATCTCATCCAGCCAATGCTCGGCTTCATCAGGGTCAGTCGAGCCCGCAAATCTCGGCGGATTCATCCCCCGAAAGTTCCGATATAAATCGCCAGTGCCATAGTTTGCAGCTCCTGCTTGAGCCACTTGTTGCAAAGCCTGAGTAAGGCCTTGAACCGTACGCTGCAAGTTCCTCCATTCCGCACGATCAGCTGCCATCTCAAAGGCCAACACGAGGAATAGATCATTTAGGTTCACTAAGATAGATAACATTACAATTAAGGTACGAACTCAACCCAAGTCTCTACCCGAATCTCACCAGGTCGGGTCCTTAGACTTATACCAAGGTTATGGGTCCTATGATAACACTTAGAACCCTAGAACTTAGAAAACCTAGAACTATGGAACACCTAGGAATATTAAACCTAGGGCTCTGATACCACCTAAACTGTCACACCCCAACGTGGAATATCGGGACATACAGTTAGAAACTAGCTAGAGATAATATTAATATGCTAAACTAAACAATCGTATAGATGCTATGGAAAGAAGTACTTCTATTGATCAAGAAAGACTCCAAGTTTATTACAATAACCATCAATGCTTAAACACGATCAAACATAACTTCCAAACTGATTCTAATACAATAACTGACTCCAAGAGGTAAATAAAGTGCTAACACAACACTAAGGAGTAACTAATGTAAACAACTATGCCAACTCGGCATCTACTAACAGGTACACTCAAGGTATCACTCATGTCCCACCCCTTCAGTATGCGCATCGTCACTAGAATAGCCTGGAAAGGGGGAAACAACAACTATGAGCTGACGCTCAATAGATAGTAACAGACAAGTTTACATGATTAACCAATTAGTTACATTTTCAAATGCAATGACAAGAAAAGAAATAACTAACGAGATGATAAAACAGTGTAATATAAGATCTTGCAAGGTCAAGAAATATATGATGACAAGAATTTAACAAGAATATCAAGTACAAGAATGTTCAATAGGAAATTGCAATATAGAATTGGCCAACAAGCAAGTATTTTAAACATCAAGTCAAGCACGATAATGTAACAAGTATAACAAGAGATTTTTTTCTATCGTAGACATCACGCTAGTCATGCACTCGGTGTAATGTCTCACCATGTCATTACAAACTCCCATGGACACAAGTACTTTTCGGGCGCTCTCCCCAGGACCAGACTGGGCCCTTATGATGCGTTGGCATTGATTTGTTGGATCCCAGATCCCATGTTTTGTCTAGACATTTAATCAAGTTTAATGGCCAATTAATCAGAGGAATTTCTGTCAAAAGTACGAGATTTAAGGACAAACATGTCCTTGGATTCATTATCTTAAAAACTCGGTATACGGTCACTTATGGGCCATTTGACAGGACATACGGCTACTACTGGCCGCATTACAAGAACTGGACCAAACTCAGTCCACGAGGTCAAGAATGAACGGTTGACAGTGTGCCGTTCAGGTAATTAAGCAATACGTGACCTTAAGACACAATTACGATACTTATACGGACCACAGCGATTTGGTCATGAATTTCCAGGTTGTAGCCGGGTCATACGGGTCTCAAAATGGCGGATTCTAACTCACCAGATAGTGTGTCCGGGTAGAATCGCACAAAGGGATAGCAATTTAAGCTTAATGGCCGTAATGCCATAAAGATTGTTAGTGTGCTATTAGTCCAATCTATTGGGGTATAAGGACTTTTAATTGATTCCTAATAGCCATTTCAAAATACCTTGATTCATGAATTAATATGAAATCTCAATTTCAAGAGATAATTTAATTACAAGATGGTAACTCAAGATACTAGAACAAGCCAATAATGACAATAGACAGTAATACATTACAGCAATTTACTTTCATAATTACCATTTTATTATATGGGTTTCTAATTAACCATTATGTGCGTTGAAGTGGAGATGGTAATCAGAATGGTTTATACACTTGGACCATTCTTAAATTTTGGATTGAGGAACACCGGGCTTAATTTTTAGATCATAGGGTTGCATGTATGGGTCATTGGTTCCTCAAAATATGGTTTTCAATTGGACTAGGTTGAATGGGTGGATCCCCTCACAGTCCGGATCGATCCTCGGGTCAAAAACACACCTATCGGGTCTGGCAGCATATGGGTCGACCCATTAGGTCGACCCCTGGAAAACCAGGGGTCTGTCTGCGTGTGGGTTGACCCCTACACAAATAGACTGTTGTCTGTTGAATGGGTCGACCCCATGGGTCGACCCCCTCACACGCCTACAGTTTGGGTCGACCCCATGGGTCGACCCCCACACGCTGTTGTATGGGTCGACCCCATGGGTCGACCCTCGGGCAGACAGATTCTAGTTTGTGTATGGGTCGACCCCTACGTTCGCAGATGCAAACATGACTTCCGGAAACCAACAATTCTCACCCAATTGGGGTCTAATTGGACTGAGATCTTAACCCCATGACCCTAGGTTCTTGATGGACATATTAGGGTCATTATACAAGGGTTTGGAACACGAAATTGATGAGGACATCAAGAGCTTATGAGTTGTATTTTGTGTATTGGCTTGGATTGGTGTGTATTATGGGTTGTATTGGCTTGAAGTGTATGTAATTTTTGATTTCTTTCATTTGTGCCATCCTTGTAAGGCTTATATCAAGCCAATGGGCCATTTGTTATGTCAAGTCCAAGGCTAGGTTGCCATTAGTAGAGTCCATTAAGAGTGTTACTTCATATTGGGTCATTTGGTTTCAAATGGGTCATTAAGGCACTTAAGGCCCAAATTGGGTTCCACTCTCTCATGGGCCATCTAAGTGGGAGTGGCCCAAGACTAGCATGATCTAATGGGAGGCTCTTGGCCCATGAATGGCCTTGGCCCATGGAAGGGGGCGCAAGCTTCCTTGTCTTATTAGGCATGGTAGTTGTGGTTTAGGTGGTGTTTGAATGGAATTAGTCCAAGGTTGAATGGAGATGGTCAAATTAGATTAAACAAATGTATTAAGTGTGTTATTCACATTGTATCTCAGCCATTCACTCATCAACCCTTGATCCAAGGGCCTAGAATGGATTAGAAACCTAGCATATAAAACCTTGTATTTTCATATGAAATTCAATGGAAAAATCAGAAAATTGTTGAGTCGCTTGGAGCTTGGTGCGCCCCTCTATCCTCCCCCTGCTGTTCTTCCACCTTCAACCCCAGATCTAGAGTGGTTCTACCTCCCTTCATCCCCTCTCAACCTCTGATCATCACCGGTGCCGCCGCCGCCGCCGCCGCCGTTCGTGCCGCCTTCGAGCCGCCACGGGATCAATTTCGGTGTTCTGTCTTGCTGGACAGAGGTGAAGCTCGGAAATTCCTCAAGTCAGCCATGAGTTCAGATCGACTTAAAATTTTGAGGGTTGGTTCCTACCTTATAGCCCCTTCCCCACAAAAAAACTCAGGCTCAAATTCTCCTGTTTCGTATTTTTTCCACTTCGTTCATTTCCCAAACTCAGATCAGATTTGTCTCTATCTACAGTGATAGAACCTTTGAGTTTGTCCCCTTCTACCACCCTTTTAAATTTTTTTAGACCTCCCAATTTAACTTGGAGTTCTGTCCATTTTTCCCTACCTCCACAATTTTTATTAATGTTTGTTGAGTCTTTTACCTATTTTTCAAAAATCATGTTCTACCGGAGCTACAGTACTTCCAGCCAGATCCCAGATCCGACCTTCTTCCAGTAAACAAATCATAGAAATTCATAGACACATCCAAACGTGTCCAAACCAACTTTTCCATCTTCCCAACTCAAAATCCTACAACTTTAAGGAAGAAGTCGAAGTCTGAATCTAAGGTTTTCCTAGCGGTCAACGGCAGTTATCAGAGATCAGCTCTGTAGATCTGAGTGTTCAGTTACTGTACAATAGGAGGTTTTAAATTCCATAAGTCCAGATCAGCGAAGATCCAGGCCAGATCTTTAGACCTACATTGAAGTACTTCGAGTCAGCTTTCCAACGGCGCTAATTTCGTGTCAATCCGACATCGGATCTGATCTCAGCGTCCGTTCTCGCCGGACAGCGCGCTGAAAACCAGAAACTGCAGATCCGTGGGAAGTTTTCCCGACGGGCGTCGGCCGGAGCCGCCCGGCCTCCGATCGTCGTTCCAGCGTACCACCAGCCCGGGGATCACTTCCATCAGTGTCCCCCACCACAGCGGTGACCCGGGTCCCACACGGCCCCTCAGGACAGCACGTGGGCCCCACCGTCATTAGTTCGGGCGTTGCCGAATCAACGCGAGAAGCCGCCCGTCAACCCGAATTCGGTCCTCCCGGACCCCATTGTGTAGCCCTTTACCTCCCTACGTGGAGTGGGTAGCGGCTTGCATTTCTGTAATATTGTGTAATATTGTTCCGGGAGTACGAGTTTCGGCCGGGTCCGTCGTCCCCACGCCGGGCGCGTGGAGGTATCGTATTCGCTCCTACACTTGGCATTTTGCTTACTTCATATATATTTATTTATGCCGCTGCTAGAAAGCATGTGTAGGGATATCTAGCTCGCTTTATTTTCATATCACTACTGCTGCGAGAGAGTGTGAGACCGTCCCGTGACCTGATCCGGGCACAAGTGAGAGCCGACCACCCTAGCTCACAGCCAGTTTCTCAACCGCGCACATCCGACGCTTCCCTCATTTAGGGACGGTCGCGAGCTTGCCGTGTCCGTGTCTCGTCCCGCATCAATTTCGTATCAGAGCGAGTTGAGTCTAGGGTGTCTAAAGTCAAAAAAAAAAAGAAGAGTGTCATTTATGTCTAGTCCTTAGTCGGTTTAAGTCGAGTCTAGGATCATCATATTTTCAAAACAACAAAAAGAGTCATTTTTGGGTCGCATACATCCCTTTACTCGGTATATCAAAAGGTGTTGTCCGAACGTTAGGCTACGCCTATCGGGAAGGCCGCACATTTGCGCGAGTGATCTTCAGATCGATTACCTCCGCCACGTATCGAGTTTTGGTTAAGTCTAGGCGCATCATTTGCATTAGTGTGTTTTGCTTTAGTCGGCGTCTTCTAGTCGGTGTGTTTGCATGCCCACTCGTCGGGGTACTCAGTACTCACCCCCACCACCACCACCTATGGCCAACCCACGGGATACCTCGGGAGACTTCCACTCCCTACAAGAGGCGATGATGACCATTATGGCTAGGTTGGACCAATCCGATGCTAACTTTCGAACCTTCTCCGAGAATATGGATGGTCGCCTTAGGGCCATGGAGGGACGCATGGAGACCTCCGATAGGTCGGTCCAAGACCTCGTTGGGCGGTTAGATAGGATGTCACACGGGGACCCTCCTGGGGCAGCCCAAGGTCCACCCACACCTCCTCCCGCGGGGGCCCAAGTCCAACCCGCTCCCATGGCCCAAGTCCAGGCCGCTCCCGCGGCCCAAAACCAGCCACCACTGGTTCCTCCACCCGCCCCTCCTCGGGTTCCCCAACTACCACACCGTGACCTTGGTCTCGAGGACTATGGGTCCGACAATGCCTACGAGGGGTATGGTCAACGCCGTCGTGGTTTTCAGCCACAACGAGATGAGGATGATGATCGGGTTCTTAAGACCGTGCGAGCGGATCCTCCCGCTTTTTACGGGTCTTTGGATCCGAAAGTCTACCTAGATTGGGAGTTTGGCATGGACCATTATTTTGAATGGTATGATATGTCGGAGCGTCGAAGGGTCCGATTTGTCACCATGAAACTTATGGGGCAGGCACAAACTTATTGGAAGAATGTGGAGAGCCTGCTACTTCAGCGGCTAGAACCCCCGATCGACACATGGGCCGAGATGAAGAATAAACTTCCGCAAAAGTACCTTCCTCCCACATACCGCCAGCGACTCATCGATAGATGGCAAAGTCTTAGCCAGGGAGACCGGTCCGTCTCCGAATACATCATGGAGTTTGATGAGTACTTTCTACGATGTGGTGTCACGGAGGAGAGTACCATGCCCGTTTCCCGCTTTCGACGTGGTTTGCGGCCACACTATCAGTATGAGCTTTTCCGCCGTAATGCCAAGACGTTGGAAGAGGCATACCAGGTTGCTCTCGAGATGGAGCAATTTGAGGGAGAGTTCGAGTCTAGCCATCGGTTGGGCCCCACCCCTCTCCGTAGTACCGAGCCCCGTCACTCTATAGGCCCACATCAGCGGCCTCCCATGGCTCGACCTCAGGAGCCCACCCGTCAGGAGCACTTCGCTCCACGGCCTCGCCCTCCTCCACCCCGGGATCTATTTCCATCTCAACCACCGGCACCCTTTGCCCGTCCCCCAGCTCCTATAGCCCGTCCTCTCGTATCGGCACCCCCTCCACTCTTGTCCAAGGCACCTACACCTCCCCCATTGTTGCCTACACCCCCTACCCGACGGGATGATAAGGGTAAGTCCCCTCTTGTCGGGGAGAGTAGTCGATCGCGAATACAATGTTTCCACTATCACGGGTACGGCCACATTGCTAGTGAGTGTCCCGCTCGCACCACCCTAGCCTTAGGTGTTGGAGGATCCGCACCTCCCGAGCTTGAGTGTGTCAGTTACGAGGCCGATGAGGCATTGGCCGATGAGTACTATGCTTTAGGGGAAGAGTTGGGCGACCCTTCGGCCGCCCCGGATACCGCCACCTAGTGGGCTTGATGCTACCACCTTAGTCTAGAGTCGTGCATGAGTCGGTGTGTTTTCTTTATGTGGTTTGTTTGTGTGGTGATTTTGAGTCGATTGTTTGCGTGGTTTGCATTCGTGTGTCTGTGCATGGTGAGTCTGCATGTGTCTTGTGCAAGCTCGTTGTCGGTCTCTTACGAGTAAGAGGCGAGTGGACTCACTTGATGAGTATGGGATCGGTTTTACTTCTATACCTGGATCAGTCACCTATAGGGACTCAGCGGTGATTCCTAGTGAGTCTCCAAGCTGTTTCCTTCCTTTTGAGAGTGCCCCTTCGGAGTGACCACCTTTAGCCATAGCAGTTCGTATATCGAGTATATATGGAATGAGCAGGTGCCGATCACTTGGAGTGGAGCATACCCGCGCTACTTGGCACGGTGACGGATCCGCTGGAGTACTCGCGCAGCCATACCCCTACTCGACGGGGTCGAGTTCCTCCCACCCGGGGAGAATTGATGAGGACATCAAGAGCTTATGAGTTGTATTTTGTGTATTGGCTTGGATTGGTGTGTATTATGGGTTGTATTGGCTTGAAGTGTATGTAATTTTTGATTTCTTTCATTTGGGCCATCCTTGTAAGGCTTATATCAAGCCAATTGGCCATTTGTTATGTCATGTCCAAGGCTAGGTTGCCATTAGTAGAGTCCATTAAGAGTGTTACTTCATATTGGGTCATTTGGTTTCAAATGGGTCATTAAGGCACTTAAGGCCCAAATTGGGTTCCACTCTCTCATGGGCCATCTAAGTGGGAGTGGCCCAAGACTAGCATGATCTAATGGGAGGCTCTTGGCCCATGAATGGCCTTGGCCCATGGAAGGGGGCGCAAGCTTCCTTGTCTTATTAGGCATGGTAGTTGTGGTTTAGGTGGTGTTTGAATGGAATTAGTCCAAGGTTGAATGGAGATGGTCAAATTAGAGTAAACAAACGTATTAAGTGTGTTATTCACATTGTATCTCAGCCATTCACTCATCAACCCTTGATCCAAGGGCCTAGAATGGATTAGAAACCTAGCATATAAAACCTTGTATTTTCATATGAAATTCAATGGAAAAATCAGAAAATTGTTGAGTCTCTTGGAGCTTGGTGCGCCCCTCTCTCCTCCCCCTGCTGTTATTCCACCTTCAACCCCAGATCTAGAGTGGTTCTACCTCCCTTCATCCCCTCTCAACCTCTGATCATCACCGGTGCCGCCGCCGCCGACGTTCGTGCCGCCTTCGAGCCGCCACGGGATCAATTTCGGTGTTCTGTCTTGCTGGATAGAGGTGAAGCTCAAAAATTCCTCAAGTCAGCCACGAGTTCAGATCGACTTAAAATTTTGAGGGTTGGTTCCTACCTTATAGGCCCTTCCCCAAAAAAAAACTCAGGCTCAAATTCTCCCGTTTCATATTGTTTCCACTTCGTTCATTCCCCAAACTCAGATCAGATCTGTCTCTATCTACAGTGATAGAACCTTTGAGTTCGTCCCCTTCTACCACCCTTTTAAATTTTTTTAGACCTCCCAATTTAACTGGGAGTTCTATCCATTTTTCCCTACCTCCAAAATTTTTATTAATTTTTCTTGAGTCTTTTACCTATTTTTCAAAATTCATGTTCTACCGGAGCTACAGTACTTCCAGCCAGATCCCAGATCCGACCTTATTCCAGTAAACAAATCATAGAAATTCATAGACACATGTAAACGTGTCCAAACCAACTTTGCCATCTTCCCAACTCAAAATCCTACAACTTTCATGAAGAAGAATAAGTCTACATCTAAGGTCTTCCTAGCGGTCAACGGCAGTTATCAGAGATCAGCTCTGTAGATCTGAGTGTTCAGTTACTGTACAACAGGAGGTTGTAAATTCCATAAGTCCAGATCAGCGAAGATCCATGCCAGATCTCTAGGCCGACATTGAAGTACTTCGAGTCAGCTTTCCAACGGCGCTAACTTCGTGTCAATCCGACATCGGATCTGATCTCAGCGTCCGTTCTCGCCGGACAGCGCGCTGAAAATCAGAAACTGCAGATCCGTGGGAAGTTTTCCCGACGGGCGCCGATCGTCGTTCCAGCGTGCCGCCAGCCCGGGGATCGCTTCCATCAGTGTCCCCCACCACAGCGGTGACCCGGGTCCCACACGGCCCCTCAGGACAGCACGTGGGCCCCACCGTCATTAGTTCGGGCGTTGCCGAATCAACGCGAGAAGCCGCCCGTCAACCCGAATTCGGTCCTCCCGGACCCCATTGTGTAGCCCTTTACCTCCCTGCGTGGAGTGGGCAGCGGCTTGCATTTCTGTAATATTGTGTAATATTGTTCCTGATGAGAACATCACCTCCTATTTCATCCGGCATGGTCTAGCCATTTAATTTTGAGTCCAATGTAATTTTTTATTTGAGTCATTGATGTAATTTTAATTTTTTAGAGTCATGTCCCTAGGTCTAGCATTTATTTTCCTATGTTTGAGTGTCATTAGAATGTGTAATGTGCTAATTGGGCCCATTTCTTCGGGCTTAGCCCAATGAGCTCCCCTACCCCTTCGGTTATTTGTCAATGAGTCTTTTGTCAGGGTCTTTTGTAGAAATGTGGGTTTCCTATATATAGGACCCCATTTCCTCCATTTGAACTTAATGAATGAATGAATGAATGAATACAAAGCCTTCTATTTGAGTGTTCAAATCTAGTTTAAGGAGTGATTCCTCTAGTTTTTTGGGTGAGAGACCCTAGGGGAGAGATTCCCCACCCATTCCCCTCTTAATCTCTCTATTTCACCCCTCTTTCTCTCTCCTCCAACCCCAATTTCGAATTTCCTTCTCTCTCCTCCCCTCCCCAACCACCTCCACTAGCTACCAACCTCATTCAATACCCCTCCACTTCCCCAAGTTGCCATTACTCCACTTCCATTGTCCCTAGGTGGCATCTCCTCCACTTCCAACATAATCTCCTCCCTCCCAATGCAATGCCACTAGTTCCCACACAACCCTCCACCTCCCTAGGCCAATTCAAATTTGAAATCCACCTTCCCTCCATGTTTTGGCCGCCCCCCCTCTCCTCCCTTCTAGTCTTGGTCGCCCCTCTCATCTCTCTCCATTCACCTCCATTGACTCCACCTTCCCCTACCTCCAGCTGAGGACCTGCCCCACTGCCCCTCCCATCCTCTTCCTACCTCCATTAGCATTCCCCATCCCTCCATACACACTACTTCTTCCACCCCATCACCCCTCTCATACATACACCTCCCCCATCTCCTTCTTTAGAAGCCAACACAAGAGCTGCAGGTTGCTGTCCACAGGTTACAGACAAATCAGTCTGTTGCAGCGACCACCACGATGCCATCCGGATGAGTTTGAAGACACAAGAGCCATCGTTGGAAGCGGCTCCGGGTCTTCTTCGCAACAGAAGTGGTTTTGTCTTCATCGGAGCTCGGGGCTGTTCAGAAACTCCGTTCTCCCCCGACTGCGCGGAACAGATCCTGCTGAGCAATAGAACCGGATTGAGAGTCCTACCACGTCAAACCTCGGAGAAATCAGTCTACCATTTCTTCTACAAAGTTCTACTTCTCCCTGTCTATTTTCAGAATCAGGAAGCGGAGTTCCATTTGGCCTCCGGTGGCCAAAGTTACCATTTTTTTTCCCTCTGCTGCATCGCTCTGCTACAACACAGTCTGCTTCGACCTGTCAGCAGTGTTCGGCGTCCTCAGACCTCCCCCGACATCGGAAGGCTTCGCCGTCAGTTTTTCTGCGAAGAGAACTTGACTACGATTCCAACGACTCTGACGGCGCCTGATTTCAACAACGGGAGCGGCCGGAGTACCCTCTGCATCCTACTGTTGGAAGTCAGTCCCTGCTAGTCCGAGAAACAGAGGTCCTGTTCCATCTTCTGCCCCGATCGGTAGCTTCTCCAGAAGAAATCACAAAAATTCTGAAGCATTCCCCTTCCTGTTACGAAGCTTTTGACACTGACCTCGCCATCAGCGAATTTCGTGAGTGGAATCTATAGCTGCAACACCAACCCACTGTCTCTGTTCGTAGACAGTTGGCAGACTCGGCATCCACTATTAGTCGTTGTTCTTGCCTCGCCTTCCCCATCCCGCTTGGCCGGCTGAAGGCCCCTCCCTGCGTGGAGGTAGTATTATTTGTAATTGCTTTAATCCCCACCCCAAGATCCCCCTCCTGCGAGAGGTGTAGTGGTGTACTTTGTTTGGGCAGATCAAGCTTCCCCGGCGCGGCGTGTGGGGAACCCACGCTTCCCCGCTCGCCCACATCTCCGACTTGGGGCCGGTGTCCTCACACCGGTCAGGTATAAGCTGAACCCTCCCTGAATATTTGTGTTTTATTAGTATCATCTCTTAGTTCAGCCGGCAAGGAAGAGAGTGCCCGATCCCGTGATTCCCGATCGCGAGTGGCCACCGCGGATTGAGTGAGGAGAGACCCCCGTACCCTCAAGGCACGGCGTCCGCCCCACTGATGTGGGTGCTCCGATCCAAGGGAGGGGAACTCATTGGCCAAGTCAATCACCCTAAGCAGCATGGTTTAGACTCTCAAATCCACCCTACCATCATTTAGTCACCACGGAAAAAGGGTTGTGTTGCGATATCGGTCCGCCAACATCGAGTCCGCCAATTTGTAAGTGGGCTTGCAAGTCTAGGTCCAAGGTTCATTTGGTTGTTACTAGTACACCCTTAGGTCGTGTCACATCAAGTGGTATCAGAGCAAGTCATTGACTTGTCTCTATCAAGTCAAGTCCATGGGCACGCTTGCATTAGAGTTCTCATCAGATCGTTCCATGCATTATCCACCTCCCATTGTCATTGAGTCTACAGATCAAAAGGCCCAAATTCCCATCATATCCCAAGCATACCTACCTAATGGGAGCCCCACAGAAATTGACTTCATCTACATGGTAGAAGATAATTGGGTATCCCCCGAAATTGTAGCCACCCTCTCTACGACCGGACAAATTATGCACAACGGAGACCTAGTCTTCGTTGAATTTCATAAATGGTTTGGAGAGATCAAATACTTTGATGGAGCTTGGTGTCAAATTGGTACTTTGAAAGGCCCTTGCATAATCCTAGGAAAATAATGGCTTGATGAACGGAATACCACCTTCCACCCATTGCGTTGGTCTTGCCTAGTTCATCCCCCACATCTCCCGGGAGCCTATGGTTTCAACAACCTTTTGTTCCCTCACCCACCGGAGCCCCATACCCGGCCATCATGCCCTCTCAACCCACTACAAAGAATGAATGAGGTCATGAGTGAACATGAGAAGAACCCGGCCCACAAAACCAAATCCCCGGGATTGGACACCAACACAAATCTCTTCCCCACATTCAAGGAAATTCATACCCCAATCAATAAGGAAGAAAGACATCAACTCATCCCCGTCCAAACAAACACATGCCTCCCCAAATCACTCAATCTTACGCAAAAGGTTGTGACCGTAGGAGAACTCATCATCAAATGGCTCAAGCAAAATCCCATCCCTCATGCCTTATACTTTCAAACCCCAACCATGGAGCACCCTTTCCAATTAGCACCCATTAACTCCTATCACACCACATTCCAATCCTACTATGAGGTAAATGGTTGGGATGATCTCCTCAAGGGTTTAGAATGGCAACTAAAGTTGACTTGCTTATTGACCATAGGAGCGGCCCACCCAAGAAGACTTAGTCTCATCCACCCATGTGATGGTTCTATCACCTCAGTCTTCACCATTGGTTGCTACACTAGTGACCTCCTTCTCATTCTCCCCATGGATGAAGAACCCATCATGGTCCACTCCACTACCATTAAAATCCCAAGTACCTTGATCAACTGGCCCACTAAAGACCTTAGTAAGGATGACCCACCATGCATAGGCCATGTGGACATAGAGTTCCTTCCTCTAGGAAGCCCAGTCCATGACCCCTTTGATTCCTTCCAATGGGAGCTTAGTTACCCATGTGATACACCCACCTTACCCACAACTCACATTTCCCTACCCCAACCAACCATGTTGGACCAAGATCACCTCTTACAAGACTTGGACTACACAAAGGGAACCATCGCCATAGATAACGTCTGCCTAGGAAGCAAGAAAGAGCCCCTCTCCATAATGCCCACCTTCCTAGATATGTTTGACCCTTTTACATGGAAGTTCAAAGGTCATCCCACACCCATACACATAGAAGTGATCTTTGGGATAGGAATGCATAAGTCTTGGCACAACACATCACTTGGCATGATTCATAAGACGGTTCCATTCATTCACATCACCCACATGTCAAGTAGGAAGCATGAATGGGCCATTTTCGGATGTAATGGTCCACCTCCATTCATCATGAGTCTTAAGCATGATAGGTGCATTCTTGGATGTTCAGGTCCCCCGGCATTTACCACCCCTTTGCATGATAGAGCTACATTTGGAGGTCCAGGCCCTCCTATCTTCACTAATCTTCATAGGGAGTCTAGACATGCTAGGTCCACATTTGGGTGCCCGGGACCCCCAACATCCAATAGAGTGCCAGCATTCACCAACTATGTCTCAGGATTGCATACTTGCAAGCCCATCATCAAAGGTAAAAGGATTTGTCAAAGGTGAATTGATACCCGCAAAAGAAACCTAGACTTCCAAGAGGGTGACTATCTGATGGTCAGGATAAAGAGGCTCTTCCCTAGAGTCGCCTTTACGCTCAGGGATCGTAAGACTGGACCCTTTAAGGTCTTGGGGCGATTGAGTATATATGCCAATGAGTTGTTCCTTCTGAAGGAATGTGGGGTCAACCCTCATTGTAGTGTGGCGGACCTTGTGCCCTGCAAGGGCCCCGCGGTGGCACCTAGCGAGGATATTGAGCCCATACCCCCCTTTAAGAGTGACCCCACCAATAAGAATCCCCTTCTAACCTTGAGAGCCCGGCATGAGCACAAAGATTTGATACTGGTTGAACATAACGACACCATCAGGAGCAGGGCAATCCAGCAGTATCTTATGAGGTGGAAGGGCCGACCACGATGGTGGAGACATGGGCGAGCTAGGAAAGACTCTTACTCGACGGAGTCGAGTTCTTCGCACCCCGGGAGTATGATGAGAACATCACCTCCTATTTCATCCGGCATGGTCTAGCCATTTAATTTTGAGTCCAATGTAATTTTTTATTTGAATCATTGATGTAATTTTAATTTTTTAGAGTCATGTCCCTAGGTCTAGCATTTATTTTCCTATGTTTGAGTGTCATTAGAATGTGTAATGTGCTAATTGGGCCCATTTCTTCGGGCTTAGCCCAATGAGCTCCCCTACTCCTTCGGTTATTTGTCAATGAGTCTTTTGTCAGGGTCTTTTGTAGAAATGTGGGTTTCCTATATATAGGACCCCATTTCCTCCATTTGAACTTAATGAATGAATGAATGAATGAATACAAAGCCTTCTATTTGAGTGTTCAAATCTAGTTTAAGGAGTGATTCCTCTAGTTTTTTGGGTGAGAGACCCTAGGGGAGAGATTCCCCACCCATTCCCCTCTTAATCTCTCTATTTCACCCCTCTTTCTCTCTCCTCCAACCCCAATTTCGAATTTCCTTCTCTCTCCTCCCCTCCCCAACCACCTCCACTAGCTACCAACCTCATTCAATACCCCTCCACTTCCCCAAGTTGCCATTACTCCACTTCCATTGTCCCTAGGTGGCATCTCCTCCACTTCCAACATAATCTCCTCCCTCCCAATGCAATGCCACTAGTTCCCACACAACCCTCCACCTCCCTAGGCCAATTCAAATTTGAAATCCACCTTCCCTCCATGTTTTGGCCGCCCCCCCTCTCCTCCCTTCTAGTCTTGGTCGCCCCTCTCATCTCCCTCCATTCACCTCCATTGACTCCACCTTCCCCTACCTCCAGCTGAGGACCTGCCCCACTGCCCCTCCCATCCTCTTCCTATCTCCATTAGCATTCCCCATCCCTCCATACACACTACTTCTTCCACCCCATCACCCCTCTCATACATACACCTCCCCCATCTCCTTCTTTAGAAGCCAACACAAGAGCTGCAGGTTGCTGTCCACAGGTTACAGACAAATCAGTCTGTTGCAGCGACCACCACGATGCCATCCGGATGAGTTTGAAGACACAAGAGCCATCGTTGGAAGCGGCTCCGGGTCTTCTTCGCAACAGAAGTGGTTTTGTCTTCATCGGAGCTCGGGGCTGTTCAGAAACTCCGTTCTCCCCCGACTGCGCGGAACAGATCCTGCTGAGCAACAGAACCGGATTGAGAGTCCTGCCACGTCAAACCTCGGAGAAATCAGTCTACCATTTCTTCTACAAAGTTCTACTTCTCCCTGTCTATTTTCAGAATCAGGAAGCGGAGTTCCATTTGGCCTCCGGTGGCCAAAGTTACCATTTTTTTCCCTCTGCTGCATCGCTCTGCTACAACACAGTCTGCTTCGACCTGTCAGCAGTGTTCGGCGTCCTCAGACCTCCCCCGACATCGGAAGGCTTCGCCGTCAGTTTTTCTGCGAAGAGAACTTGACTACGATTCCAACGACTCTGACGGCGCCTGATTTCAACAACGGGAGCGGCCGGAGTACCCTCTGCATCCTACTGTTGGAAGTCAGTCCCTGCTAGTCCGAGAAACAGAGGTCCTGTTCCATCTTCTGCCCCGATCGGTAGCTTCTCCAGAAGAAATCACAAAAATTCTGAAGCATTCCCCTTCCTGCTACGAAGCTTTTGCCACTGACCTCGCCATCAGCGAAATTCGTGAGTGGAATCTATAGCTGCAACACCAACCCACTGTCTCTGTTCGTAGACAGTTGGCAGACTCGGCATCCACTATTAGTCGTTGTTCTTGCCTCGCCTTCCCCATCCCGCTTGGCCGGATGAAGGCCCCTCCCTGCGTGGAGGTAGTATTATTTGTAATTGCTTTAATCCCCACCCCAAGATCCCCCTCCTGCGAGAGGTGTAGTGGTGTACTTTGTTTGGGCAGATCAAGCTTCCCCGGCGCGGCGTGTGGGGAACCCACGCTTCCCCGCTCGCCCACGTCTCCGACTCAGGGCCGGTGTCCTCACACCGGTCAGGTATAAGCTGAACCCTCCCTGAATATTTGTGTTTTATTAGTATCATCTCTTAGTTCAGCCGGCAAGGAAGAGAGTGCCCGATCCCGTGATTCCCGATCGCGAGTGGCCACCGCGGATTGAGTGAGGAGAGACCCCCGTACCCTCAAGGCACGGCGTCCGCCCCACTGATGTGGGTGCTCCGATCCAAGGGAGGGGAACTCATTGGCCAAGTCAATCACCCTAAGCAGCATGGTTTAGACTCTCAAATCCACCCTACCATCATTTAGTCACCACGGGAAAAGGGTTGTGTTGCGATATCGGTCCGCCAACATCGAGTCCGCCAATTTGTAAGTGGGCTTGCAAGTCTAGGTCCAAGGTTCATTTGGTTGTTACTAGTACACCCTTAGGTCGTGTCACATCAGTTCCGGGAGTACGAGTTTCGGCCGGGTCCGTCGTCCCCACGCCGGGCGCGTGGAGGTATCGTATTCGCTCCTACACTTGGCATTTTGCTTACTTCATATATATTTGTTTATGCCGCTGCTAGAAAGCATGTGTAGGGATATCTAGCTCGCTTTATTTTCATATCACTGCTGCTGCGAGAGAGTGCGAGACCGTCCCGTGACCCGATCCGGGCACAAGTGAGAGTCGACCACCCTAGCTCACAGCCGGTTTCTCAACCGCGCACATCCGACGCTTCCCTCATTTAGGGACGGTCGCGAGCTTGCCGTGTCCGTGTCTCGTCCCGCATCAGAAATTCACCAGAGAATCAATCGAAATCACAACCCATCTAGGAAGAACACTTAAAAACCTAGTCTTAGCATGCCTCTAATCAAACACGAAATTCTCTAAGCATGGTCTATAAAAATTGGGGCTTTCTACGCCAAATGATAGATAACATGCTGATGATTACAACCATATACATTAATTAGAGTTGGGTCTGTTATCATCTACCTGAATCGAAGAGAGATTTAGAAGTTAGAACGAAGAACGTCCGTTTGATAGCCCTTCACTATTTCCACGAGATCTCCCTCCACACCTAATAGAATTTGGGGCTTTTACTACCAATAGAAAGCTAACTAAGAGAGGAACAAAATGATATATCTACTTGCATGTTTTGGCTAAGATTACCTACCTCAATCGAAGGAAGGAAGAGGGCCTAAGAAAAACCCACGAACTCGGACACTCCTCCAATAAACGCAAGAGATCTCACTAGATCGGAATCCTCTGCGAACACCACTGCTACCAAATGAAAATAGACACATAGGGATTTCTTTTAATAGGTCATACTCATTCTGGATCCTTCCAGGAAGGGAGAAATCGTCCTTTGAAGTGGCGTGTTCAAACCGCCGCCGCTAAAGTTGACCTAGCCCATGCGCGACCAAATGCTCCCCATAAGCTCAAAATTTCGTGGCATTATGAGAGGGGAAATGATCCTCTCTTTAATACCTTTCATTTACCCTTGGAATCACCTCATTTGGTTGAGAAATGAGCTCGAATTTGATATTTTAAGGTGGTGGTTACTATTGAGCACGAATTTGGTTAGGTAAGTGTGAAAATTTGACTAATCCCACTGATTCGGCCTAGTTAATGATTTTATTAGGCTTAGTCATAGAAGATAAAATTGTTAAACGCAATTGATTCTACAAGAATATGATTTTTATAGAATTTTATAAAATAGTCGAAATGTGACTTATTCTATTTATTAAAGAATTAATCTAATTAATTTCGAATTAATTCCCATGAGTTCAAATAAATTCAAATAATTTCTAATTAAATTCAAATAAATTTCTAATTAAATTTCTAGAAGAATTTGGGGTATTACATAGTTCCTTTCCAGACAACCCATTCAGAGACTCGGTCTGTTGCGCCGGGACTTTATGTCCGTCATCGAACCTTTGTCCACTCTAGGCAAGCATACGGCCGGGCTCATACGTCCCGCGGGGAAACTATACTACCACTCTTGCCGTGCCTAGTTTTTCCCTTTCTTTTCTTTTCTTGGAGCTTTGAGATTATGATTGATAGGCTTTGAGATAGACTTTCGCTTTTGGTCACGATGAATGCTCCTTTCCTTTACTCTTTTTTCTTTTCCTGTGGCGTTAGGTCATAATGGACTGCCCCTATTTGAGACCTCCTCTCGTCAGGGTGCCTGAATCGGTCGTCGCCTCCTTATTTACCTCTTGCCCCTGGATTCGACTGAAGAAAGAAACGGACAGGGACTTTGACTTTCCCCCAAAGCGTGGCCAAGGAGAAATGGTGTCTACAATGCGGAAAACCCGGCCAAGGACGTCGTGTAGTGTGTGATTACCGTGCTCAGGGTCCTCTTTCAGGGTGAAAGGGAAAGATTGCCTCGTTACCGGGGCGGCACTGGTTAGACTCTAAGGAAAGAAACGCTTAAGATACAACCCATTCCAAGCGTGAGCGAGCTCCTCACCTTCGGCGTTCACTAAGCGGTAAGCATTCCCTGGATAAGCTTCTTTGACAACGAATGGCCCTTCCCAGTTAGGTTGTAATTTAGACCTAGGACCTGCAGACCGTATGAATTTACGTTTCAAAACCATATCACCCTTTTGGAATTAACGCTCGATTACCTTCCTTTGAAAATAACGCAAAACTCTCTTTTGATAAACAGAAACGTGATCGGCCGCGCTCATCCTCTTCTTGTCTAAGAGTTCCAGCTGCACGAGCAACGCCTCTCGACGTTCGTCGAGATTAAGTTCATTATCGAGCTGTACCCATAGGGAAGGGATCAAGATCTCATATGGGAGCACCGCCTCCATCCCGTAAGTGAGTGCATAGGGGGTTTGCCCCGTGGGAGTGCGGACGGAGGTGCGGTAAGCCCATAGAGCCTCAACTAATCTTTCTGGCCAATCGGAGAACTTATGAGATTCGCATGTTTTCTTTATGATTTTGAGAAGGGTTTTATTAGTGGCTTCGGCTTGACCGTTGCCTTGTGGGTAATATGGAGAAGAATGATGCAATACAATATTAAACTTCTTACATAGGTCCTTGAGCTCTTGAGAGACGAACTAGGGTCCGTTGTCGGTGATGATGCTGCTTGGCACTCCAAACCGCAAGATGATATTCTTCATGATGAAGTGGCACACCGTGGTAGCTTTAATCTCTACGTACGCTTCGGCTTCAGCCCACTTGGTGAAGTACTCAGTGACGGTAAGGATGAAGGATTTCTGCTTGATCTGAGAATTGGGATCACCGAGCGGGCGGACAACGTCGAAAGCCCACATGGAGAACGACCAAGGAGCAGATAGAGGATGAAGAGATGAAGTTGGAGCATGAATTTTATCAGCGTAGAGTTGGCATTTAAGACACCTCCGGACATAGAGGAAGCAATCTTCCTCTAGAGTGGGCCAATAGTAGCCCTGCCTAAGGATCTTCTTCATTAGAGCCTGGCCATTAACATGACCTCCACACTCACTAGAATGTGCTGCTTCGGCCACCTTCCAAGCTTCATCATCATCTAAGCATCTCATGAGCATTCCATTAGTAGCGCGCCTGTATAGCTCTCCTGCGACGATAGTATACCTTGAGGCGGCTCTCCTTATGGACTTGCGCTACTCAGCATTTGCCCCTTCTAGGAACGATCCATCTTTGCAAAACAACCCGATCTCATGATACCAGGGCAATTCTTCTTCCTCCAGAATCTCTTCTAGTTCCATCAAAGATACTTCCTTAAGCTCTTCCTTCTTAGCCCTCGCCTCTACAGTCTTCCTAAGGTTGACATACCAAGGATCCTGAAGAGAGGGTGCATCCAATCTCTGAACGATGATAGTTTCAGTATTCCAACTGAGAGGGAAAGATAGAGAGGACGCGAGCGATGCTAAAGCATCGGCTAGAATGTTCTGAGCCCTAGGAGTATGGATATAGATCAACTTGCGGAATTACCTAGCCAGGAGCGTGACCAGATCTTGATAAGGCTTGAGCTTAGGGTCACGGGTGAGGTAAGGGGAGAGAACTTGCCACAGGACGAGCTGAGAGTCCCCTATGATATTCAAGTAATGCGCGCCTAGAAGATAGGCATGCTTCAATCCGTCTAGGAGAGCCTCATACTCGGCAATGTTGTTGGTAGCAGGAAATCGGAGTTAATAAGCAAAGGGAATCGTCACTCCTTTCGGAGTGAGCAGGACAGCGCCTATCCCTCGGCCCTGAGAATTAAGTGCACCTTCAAAGTGTAGAGACTAGAAGGGATGATGAGTGAGGACAGAGAGATGCTCATCAGGGAAGTCATCCTGAATAGAATCAGTGTGAGGGATGGGGAGATGGGCAAGATGCTCGGCAATGGCATATCCTTTGACTGCCTTCTGAACAACAAACGTGATATCGAACTGAGAGAGGAAGCTTTGCCAGCGAGCTAACCTACTAGAGAGGACAGACTTTTCTAAGAGATAGCAGATTGGGTCCATTCTAGAGATCAACCTAACTAGGTGGGCAAGGAAGTAGTGTTTGAGCTTCTAAGCTACCCACACTAAGGTGGCACAAGTCTTCTCCATAGCAGTGTATTTACCCTCAATTGGGTTGAACAACCTGGAGAGATAATAAGATGCCTGCTCTTTCCCTTCATCATCTATTTGTGCTAAGACCGCCCCTAGGGAGTCCTCAATGACCGAGATGTATAGGATTAGGGATTTCCTAGGGACAGGAGGTTGCAAAACCATGGGATTGGATAGATAGACTTTCAAGTCTTCATAGGCCTTTTGACACTCTTGATTCCATTCAAATTTGACCCCTGCCTTGAGTAGTTCATAAAACGGGCGGCACCTCTGAGAATGTTGGGATATGAATCTTCTGATGAATTGCAATCTTCCAATTAGTCCTCGAAGTTTCGTAATATTCTTTGGCAGAGGCATGTCCATGATGACCTTTGCTTTATTAGGATCAATCTGAATCCTCCGTTTGCTAACTATAAAGCCTAGCAGCTTCCCTGAAGAGACTCCGAAAACACACTTCTTTGGATTCATTTTCAACTTGTACTCCCTAGCTCTTTGCAGCACCTTAGCCAGGATAGAGGGGTGTTCTTCCTTAGTTCTTGATTTCACCAAGATGTCATCCACAAAAGCTTCCATGTAGATATGCATCATGTCATGGAAAATGGCCATCATTGCCCTCTGATAGGTGGCACCTGCGTTCTTCAGACCGAACGGCATAACCACATAGCAGTACGTGCCCCAGGGCGTGGTGAAGGAGATTTTCTCTTGATCTTCAGGAGCAAGACGGATTTGGTTATAGCCTGAGTAACCATCCATGAATGATAAAGCTTTATACCGGGCAGTGTTATCTACTAGGACGTCGATGTGAGGCAGCGGGAAATCATCTTTGGGACATGCTTTGTTCAAATCCCTGAAATCAATGCAAATGTGCACCTTTTCATCCTTCTTGATAACATGGACTATGTTTGCCACCCACTGGGGATATAGAACAACTCTAATGAATTTGGCCTTGTACAATTTATCGACCTCTTTCTTAATCTTCAAAGCCATGTGGGGGTGAAATCTTCTTGACCGTTGTCTTACGGGCGTTGCCCCTGGTTTAAGCACGAGACGATGTTCCACTAAAGAGGGGTCAAGACCCGGCATGTCCTCATAAAACTAGGCAAAAGAATCACTATACTCCCTTAGAACCTTGATCAAATCTTCTTCTACTCGCGGAGGGAGATTAGCGGCGATAATGATGGGCCTCGGGTCTTCTTCAGTCCCAAATTTATTTCCTTCGTAGGTTCATCCACTACTGACGATGGCTCGTCGAACCTCTTTAATCCCTGTGCATATAGGTCGGCAGTGTCATCTACGTTGCTATCCTCATCATCAATCGGGTCCTTTTCATCCAGGACTTCATAAACACCTAATCCGTCGTCGCTCCACACCCCTTCTACTTCCTCTTCATCTTCTATCATGATTGCTGTAGCAACGAACTCTGGGTACCTTAGAAGAGCCAGACATCGCTGAGCTAGATCCTGCAAGAACCTATCAGGAATGGATTTGGAATGACGCGCAAGCAAGCGCGACTCATGCTTGGAGGGATGGGATGACCTAGAACAGGACCCTACTTCTCTAGTTCTAACTGGCTCTACTTCCCTAGACTCTATGGACCCTACGCCTAACCTAGGAGAGAGAAAATCTAGTGGAAAGGAAGAGGCAGGGGACTCGTGCACCTGGGAGGAGGATGGAGACAAGGTAGTACAATCTTCCACCGAAATCTATGTTTCAAATTTGACGTTTCTTTTTGGAGATCAGAAGAGATCACATAACAGGATGGAGGAGGAGGAAGTTGCATGGGAAATAAAGAGGGGAAGATGCAATCAAAGAAGGGATCGGAAGATGAGAATCACATCTCGTGGAGTTGGGCGTTCGGGGAAGGGGGAGTGAACAGGGTTGACAGATCAATGAGCGGACAACGCCCACATGCGCATGGGACAAACAAGATTTCGTG
Source organism: Amorphophallus konjac (assembly GCA_022559845.1). Classification (NCBI taxonomy): domain Eukaryota; kingdom Viridiplantae; phylum Streptophyta; class Magnoliopsida; order Alismatales; family Araceae; genus Amorphophallus; species Amorphophallus konjac. The sequence goes on from CM040121.1 coordinate 254,899,170, forward strand.
TGGTCTTTCCGTAAAATACGAATCGACCACGATTGGGGGAGAATGGGGAATGGATTCCAACTGTTGAAAGAGAGATGTGAGGCCGGAGGGAGACCAAGAAATGATAACGGGTGAGCTCCCCTTTTCTTGCAGACAGCTAATTGGTTTCTTCGGCCTCCACTGAACGAGTCGGGTTTCTTGATTTTTCTTCTGATCATGGCCATCTGGTTTGCTGAACATTCTAGCAAATGATTGACTGAAATTTGGAATATCATCAACATGCCCTTTTGGTAGCAGAGGTGGACCGGCAATTGTGCAAGCTGTATCTTTCTATTCTGACTGTACTGATTGTGAATTTAGGGTACCTGGCTGGAGGGGACCTTTAACAAAGTGTTGACGATAGTCCCATGTAAGTGGCCCTAAGTCACCCAAAACTGATAGTGCAGACTCTCGGTAACCGAGACCCCACCTGCTCATCTTTCTTCCTTTGGGTACTGGCTTAGTACGCCCATATAACTGTGCACCGAGGCCTCTCCCCGGTTGGTAACCCAGCTTTAATATAATATCCCAGCCTTTGGAATCTCGGATATGGGGTTTCACCTTGATATTGACAGGTGTAGTGACGGGCCTGCGAGGTGCATAAGCCCAAGGAAAGTCTAAATCCATCACAGAAATGATGGGCCGACTGCTGGGCCACAATGTGGGCAAAATCTTCTCTGAAATAGCTTTTACAGATTGGATCGTGGATAAGCTTTTGACCTTGACCACCCTCCCTTGAAAAGGGAAATTAAGATATTGATGCGCGGTGGATGGCACGGCACTGAGAGTATCGATCCACGGACGACCCCGGATAGCCTTGAACATAGGGTCAATGTCCAGTACATAAAATTCAATGGGCATAGTAAGTGGCCCAAGCTCAACTTGAATGGTGACAACCCCGTGACAAGCTCTTCTTGAGTTGTCATATGCAGCTATAGTCGTGGGGGTCGGGCGTAGAAGTTCTTCTGTTATATTGCAGGCCCTGAGGGTGCTGAGTGGGCATACATTGATAGATGCCCCCGTATCAACTAGGGCCGCATCAATACTGACTTTGTTCAGAATAATAGTGATGCAAAGCGGCATTTGCCGAGCTTCCGGTGGTGCTAGCTCGGTTTTAGAGAAGGTAATAGCGGGCCCCTTAGAGATTGTTGCCAGTGCGGTAGGTAAGCTGTCAATTGCCATATCTTCACTAACCATCACCTTCTGAAGAAAATCTCTTAATGCATCTTGGTGAAGGGTAGATCTCTTAATAAGCTCCAGCATAGATATCTTGGCTGGCGGGCACCCTATCCAAATGATGTAGCAGGTACCTGGTAGTGGCTCGGTCTCTTCCTGCTCGGCAGCCGGCTAGGAAGACTGGGGATTAGAAGTGGAAGGATAGTTACGATGGAACAAACGCCCGCTCCGAAGGGCGTAATTCCATGCCGGCACGATAGTTGCTGATGGTATGATTGGCCCTGTGGGGTGGATGAGTGGAGTGGGGTGAGAGGTGGCGTCGGTGGAGGTAATGAGCGGTGGTGGAAGGATAATGGGCGAGGGATTAGTGGTAGGCGGGGAAGTGATGATGGGTGCAGATATGTGTGGAGGAAAAACCAACGGAGGGTTGCATGGAGGTGTGGTGATAGCGGGTGAAAAGGTGAGCGGAGGGGTAGTGATGGAAGCGGGGGTGAGCAATGGCGGGCGTGATGGAGGTGCGGGTGATGATGTATTTACGGGGGTGTATGGGAGAACAAGTGGAGAAGGGGTTTGGTGCATAGGTATGAGGATGGAGGAAGTGGGGGAATTACGATAGTTGTGGTGAAGGGCCATAACTTGTGGCGTGGAGCTTTCATCGTCAAAGGACCACCCGACATTAGGAGCCGGGGGTTGGACAACATTGACCTAATCTGGTGCCGGCGGCTGAGGCTGTGGAGCGGGAGGATGGTTCGGCATTGGGTTCTGGTGGATCCCCAAGTCTTGAACCGGTTGCTGTTGCTGTTGCTGTTGCGGCTGCTGCTGCGGCTGCAGTGCCTGTTGTTGCTGCACTTGCTGCCTCGGTGGCTGTCCTCTTTTCTCTTTGATTTAAACAATGGCCTTATGCATCTCGGCCCAATCAATCCTCTGTCCTTCATGAAGGTAATAGACCAAGTCTTGAAACTGAAAGCACCCTTCGATTGTATGGCCCGGCTGCCTGTGAAATATGCAGTACTTTGTCTGATCAACGGCCGTGTTCCAGACGGGCCGTTTCGGAGGAAGTTGGATTGCACTAACTGACATGAAAGCTGAAAATATGTCCGTGAGGGACTCGGGTAAAGGAGGATACTGGGCTCTCTTAGGTCCCGGGCGCTTATTATTGTTGTTGTTGTTATTACCGTTGGGTGGAGGGACATTATGATATTGCGGAGGCTGTGGAGGTTGCTGCAGAGCGGCAAAGGCGTTTTATGGAGTGGTGAAGGAAGGCGGAGGGTTTTGAAAGTTTTGTGGATTTGGTGGAAAATGTTGAGGTGTGGGGTTTTGAGGAGTATGGGAGTTTTGCGAGAAGCGGAACGGTGCGTCTTGGAAGGGGAAGGTAACAGCTTGAACTTGCTCATTGGTCTGAACCCCCTTGGTAACAGGCCCTTGAGGTTTCTTGTGGTATTTTGACTTTTGGTTCTCAAAGAGCAAGTGGATGGGGGAGTCTGATGTGACACAACTACGGGGTATGCAGCAAGCAGAAGGAATCTTAGGACCTATTCCGCATTCACAACCACATAGCAATTAAGTTGATAAATCGGGGCCAAATCGCCGTCGCACACACACGAGCCCGGGGTGACAAAATGATGCTAAGGGGAGGTGATGGATCAAGACCCTTGCTGGTAGAGTGCCAGCCGGGCTAGGGTTGCCCTCCCAAGGGTACGTAGCCCACGCTTATGGGGCTGGCCGGTGCCAATTGGGGCACTAGGTCCCACTCTCTCACTTTAGCCACGGTGACCACACTAAGATGGTGGTTCCGAGATCGGGCACTCGCTCGCATGCACAACGGAGCTACGTCTACGGATATTAAATAAACAGACACTAAATAGTAATGGAGCAAAGTTTAGAGCTCACCTGGTTGGTTTGAAGAAACCAACCCCGTTCGGAGACGTGGGCGAGCGGGGAAGTGTGGATCCCGCACACTGCGCCGATGTAGCTTGAGCTGCTTAATACAAACACTACTCCTCACGCAGGAGGGTTGGACTAAGGGTGGGGAAATCAAGCTTACATCCAAACACTACCTCCACGCAGGGAGGGGCGCTAAGCCGGCCAGGCGGGAGGGGGAAACTCGCCGAGGTTGTAGGAGAGGAAGCCGACGTAGGATCTGCTCGCTTGCTGTGAGAGGGGACAGGCCGCCGCTGTTGCAGTCGTAGTTCTTACTCCGGAATTCTGCCGGCGACGAGACCAGGAGGTAATTCTTCGTGACAGAAGCTGGAACGCCTCTGAATTTTACTGAATTCTTCTAACGTCATCGCTGGCCGCAGCAGAGGCTTGAACATGACGAAGGAATCTGGAGTTGACAGTTTCATATCTGATGCAGTAGGATGCAGAGGTTGTACTGTGGGATCCTGAGCTCCGAATCTCGAACCGTCAGAATTTATGGAACTGTGGATGAACCCTCTTTGCATCAAAACTGGTGGGGAGGCCGTCGGAGGTCGGGGTGGCCTGGGGGACACCAATGAGTGAGTGCTGGTCGCAGAAGACTGGAGAAGGCAGTCCCGCGCGACTGGAGGGGAAAGATCAGAACTTTGGCTCCTGGATGCCGAATGTAGCTCTGCTTCTTTCTCCTGGTCGGGGACAGGGGGAGGAAGAACTTTTGAGAAGGAACTTCAGTCAGATTCCTTTACTGTGAATCATGGTTTCAGCTTCTGGTCGAACTCTAGTGCTCTGCAGATGGAGCTTGGTGCAGTCAAGGGAGAATGGCTCTCCCGGGCAGCTCCGGAGTCGGAATGGTACGATTCTTTCTCGCCTGCGTAGTGGACTGGACGACCTTTCCAGAAAGGTAAGGTACGCTCTCAGATGTCACCGGGTGACCTCGGGGGAGCTTCTGCAAGACGGGCCTTCTCCTGCCACCTGCAGATGTGACAGAATGAATGGGATGGTGGTGGGGTTAGGTTAAGGGGGATTGGAGTTTGGTAATGGAGGGAAGAGTGGTGGTGATAGCAGATGGGGGAGGGGTGTGTGGGGGTGAAGAGAGGGGCGGAGCAGGTAGTATGGAGGTGCAGGAGAGTGGAGGGGTGAGGGGGCCGAAGCTTGGAGAAGGGGGGGTGGAGGGGTCGGCCAAGGCAAGGGGATGGGTGTAGTTGGTGAGGGTGGTGCGCAACTTGTGGTGGGGTGGGGATTGGGATGGTCAAGGGATATGAATGAGGGTGTGGGGGAGTGGGAAGGTTGCTTGGGGAAGAGGGATGGGTGTCTTGGAGGTGGGGAAGGGGTATGGGGAATAGGAAGGGTTGCTTGGGAAGTGGAGGAAATTGATGAGTATTAAGTGGCCTAGGGGAGGTGAAGGGGTGGAGGGTGAGGTGGCAGCTGAGGTGGCAGGGGAAGGGGGAGGTGAAAGGGCAAGTTCGCCCAAGGGAGAGAGAGAGAGAGAAGGGGGAAGAGAGAGAGGGGTTCGCCCCCTAGAGAGAGAGAGAGAATGAGAGAGCTAGAGAGAGAGAGGGGGGGCACTTATGCTCAAATATTCAATACTTCATTACCCATCTCAAGGGGGGTTGGGGTCCTATATATAGGGATCCCAACATTTACAAAAAGTCCCTGGAGAATATGCTAAAAACAAATAAGCAAGGGGGTGTGGGAAGGAAAAGGGTGCCCATGGGCCAGGCCCATCTAATTGGGCCCATATGACCCCCTAGCCTAACAAACATAGATAAATAACGTGATGACCTAGGGACATGACTCAAAATAAGGACAAGTACATCAAAATGACTCAAGAAAGGAGAAAATACATCAATATGTCTTTAGTAATAAGCTCTTGTGTCGCCGTGGGCCCATCAAGTCGTGCAGTCACACACTACCTGTCTCCGGAAGGGAGAGAGGTGTCGAGCCAAAGGGAATCCTGGGTGATGTCCCCATCAACTCCCCCGGGCTGCGAAGAGCTCGACTCTGTCGAGAAAGGGTCCACTCGACTGCGGTAATGCTCCAGGAGGTCGGGGTCCAGCTGCTGAAGATCCTCCCTACTCACCCATGAATCATCTGAAGGGGGCCGGCCCTTCCACCTGACCAAGTATCGCTCGTATGCTTTGCTCCGGGTGACAGTGACCTGTTCATCCAATATCCGCTCTATTTGCTCCCGTTGGCCCCTCTGTACTGGTGGAACTCTCTCATGGGTGGTGGCTCTCTCAGAAGGTGGAACAGGCTCAATTCCCTCACTAGGTGTCACCGTGGGACCCCTATATGGCACCAACTCAGCCACATTGAATGTGGGACTTACTGCGTACTCCTCGGGGAGGTCTAACACGTAAGCGTTTGTGCCAATCCTCCTCAGAACCTGGAAGGGGCTTGATCCACGCGACCTCATTTTGGAGACATTTCCAGGGAAAAGCCTCTCAGTTCTTACCATCACATAGTCACCCACGCGAAACTCTTGGTGGCGTCGGTGGGAATCGGCCGTTTTCTTATACACCTTATTGCTTTTGTTGGTGTGTTTGCGGATGTTACCATGCAGAGTTGTGAATGATCCTTTAGCGATGAAGGGAGGGCCTGGACAACCAAATTCAGCCCTATCAAGTGTTAGTTTGGTTTTGACAGACTTAGGAGGACCAGGGCATCCATGAATTGACCTATCATGCTTAGAAACCATGTGGACCTTGGTGCACTTAGGTGGACCGGGGCAGCCATAAGTGGCCCTATCATGCATGAGACGGATGAAGAGCGGGGGAAGACCAACTTGTCCAAATGTAAACCTATCGTGCACTGGACCTAGTGTGTGAGTGACACAAATGATGTGACTAGCCTGACCACATGATGCGAAAGGTTGTGATACATGGATTCCTATCAAGATGGTCCCATCTGTGAGATTTGGGGGTTTCCACTCATGGGGATCGAAGCGGTTCTTGGGATGGGTCACTCCCTTATCTCCAAGGTTGATGTCACCCTTGGCATTGACTCCCATAGTGTGGGCAGAATTTTGGAATGGGTGGGTTAGGACTGACATGGTGGGTGAGGGCAGGAGGGAGTGGGTGGTAAGTGATGAGTACTTGGAAGCCCATGGGGAGTGGTCAAACAGATCAAGATGGGTTAAGGGGTGAGTGACGTGGAGGGGGGTTTCAATCCAAGTGATCGCCCTAGGGTCCCTAGCACACATAGGGAAGTGGAAGTCATGATCCTGGTGGGGCCCAACGCAAGGCTCCTTGTAGGAGGGCAAGGGGGTGATGTAAAACTCATTAGGCTCAGGTAGAAACAACAAGAGCTTACTCGTGTAAGGACCCTTGGTGTAAATGGAGGTGATGGTCCCGATAGGGGGTGTGAGAAACTAAGGTACCCCATGTGGCTTGCTTCTAAGGCCCACATGTTTGTCACCTCTATTTGCCAAAGTACACTCTTAATCAAGTCCCTCATGGCTCCCACAAAGGAGAACGATTGGTAGGTTGTGTGGAATGGAGGAGTGGTCAAAATTGGGTAATGATTCTCCATAGAGGGGTGCATGATGTGGAGGAGGAGGTTTTGCTTAAGCCACTCAATGAGAGGTTCCCCTAAAATCACAGTTCTTATGGAAGGGTGGGTGGGGGGACTTGGTTGGTCATCTGGCAACTCAAGGGGGAGGATGTTCCTAGTTAGGCTCGTTGTGGTCTCTTTGGATAAAGAGGAGCCTTCTTGACCCAACCTTTGGCATTGGGCTTCATATTCTTCCTCCCAATCTAGGGAAGCCTCATATTCCTCAATCACGCTCTCATCCTTTTGGGGTGTGGGGGTTTTGCTTTCCAAAGGAATGGGAAGGTCTTTTGTGGATGGGGTGATGAAGGTTGGGGTATGGTGCACCCGGGGTGGTGAGGGTGCTTGAACTTGGGTTGGGTTTGAGAGTGGAAGAAGTGGAGACCTAAGTTGGGGTAGGATTAGGGTTGGTAGTGGAAGATGGGTGGGTCGAGGAGGATGGGGTTGATTGATTTTGGGAGGTGTGTCCCTTTTAGGGGAAGATGGAGGGGTAGTGGTGGGGACTGTGGAAGCTTGTGGGATATGGGTTTGATGGAGAATTTTAGGTTGGGTGATGGCCGTCATGGGCCTAGGTGGAGTGAGGGTCACTTTGGTTTGAATGGTGGTGGTGATCGGGATAGGAATCATTTGGGGTGGTGGAGTTTGGGTCCTAAGGGAAGTCTTGGGTTGACTGGGAGGAAACGGAGGAGTGGGAGTGCTCTTCGGGTTATGGTCCTCACGGTAGAAGTTGGGGAGGTATTGGAACCTAAGTTGGGTCTTCATGTCTTCCCAGGTATGGATTGGTTCTTCCCTCCTAATCCTCTTCCTAGTTTCCACACTCATCCAATAGGTCTTAGCAAGGTTGGTAAGGTGCATTTTTGCGAGCCTAACTTTCCTATCTTCCGTCATAGGGTACCAACCAAAATATCGGTCCATAGCACTCTCCCATTTTAGGTAGACATGTGGATTATGTGACCCATCAAAGTTAGGATCCTCAACCTTAATCATCCTCAAGAGGTAGTCAGCCGGGTCCTCCCGTGGTCGCCTTTCAAAATGTCTAGGTTGGCGGGGCCTCTCATACTCACGATGGAAGTCATCCTCAAGGTCCTCCCTATCAAGTTCAACTGGTGGAGGGGGTGCCCTTTGGGCATGGTTCCTAGGTGGGGCCCTAGCTTCATCGAGTCTCTCTAGGCGGGTGGAAATCCCAGTCATTTTCTCCGAGAGGGCTTGAATGGCAACCTCAAGTCGATCCATTAGAGCTTGGGAAGCCTCCCTAGGGATGTTTGGGTAACCTTGTGGAATGGGATTCATGGGGGAACCGAGGTAGAGGGGTCGGCTCGGTACAAGGCACCACTACGGGTGGACATGCATACGGATGATGAAAATGCAAAGACCCTAGGACCTAGGCTTGTAGAGACAAGTCTAAAACTGTGTTTGAATGAACAGCGCCTGGCTATAGAGTTGGTGTATGTTGGCTATATCATTCATGGCCAGAATGTTTCGGAAGGTCGGAGTGGCATTGGAGATGTGTAACTTGACCTTCTCTTCCACCGGAATGTGGCCTGGCACCCTGGCGGCCATCTGCCTCCACTTGTCTGCGTAGGTTGCGAACTCCTTGTCTGGCTTCATCTTCTCGGCCACTAAGTCTGTGAATGAATATTCTGGGCCGACTCTGTTTTGAAACCTTTGAATGAACTTATCTTTCATTATCTTGAAGCTTTCGGTGTCCTCCAATGGCAGAGAGTAGAACCATTCTAGTGCAACACCGTCCAATGATCTGCGGAACAAATACTCCATAAGGCAATCATCATATTGAAATTGGGCCGATTCATATTGTTGACACCCGTTTTATGACCAATAAGTCGGGTCATCTCCTTATTCATTCTATATGATGCTCCGAGTTGTTCACTCTTCGTTGAGTCTCTTGATTGATTTGGAGCCGATTTCTTGGGTCTTTCTCCTTGATCGGATATGGCTCTTTGTGGCATTTCCTTTGACTAGGGCTTAGCAAAACCCTCATTCATTAAACTCCATTAATAATAACGGTTTGTCCCAGGCGCGTTGTTTCATTCTGACGGATGGGTCATGGGCCGTTACTCTTTGAAGAGTCCTAAGGCTTAAAGGCTTGTTTCAATCCTAATCTTTTTAGGTTATTTTCGATAATAACGGTCTGTCGTGCAGTCGTTGTTTCAGTATGACGCCCTATGCCTTGGCCGTTATTTCCTTGTAGAGTCCTATTGCTTTGATCTTCTTCCCGTTGATCTTATCTTTTTGGGATAAGGTTGAAAGTAACGGACGTTCCTTGGGACGTTATTTCCAAGTGGCGGTCTGTCGTGCAGCCGTTACTTCCTTCAGAGAGTCCTGGCAGTTCAGGCCTTTTCTCTGCTACTCCGTGGTCGAGATAAGAACTTGGATTGACGATATCTCTTTCAAATCTGATCCTCAGAACCTTCTGTTTGTTTCTATGGACTCTTGGTGATATTATCTTCAAGGATTTGCTAAGGATTATCCCTTTATCTTGCTGGCTTATCCTCTGCTCGACCTAATAGTTTGAGGGTCTATAAATAGAACCCTTGACTTCATGGCCAAAAAGAGGAAAATCTAGAGTTTGCGTCGAAGTGCTGCCGCATTCTAGAGCCACGTCTGATCAAGGAGAAGTGCTTCTCACGTTCATTTGCTGCCTGGTGAAGGGAGTATTTGTTCCATTGGTTCCAAAGTTCACAATTGCATATTGAGTTTCCATTCAATCTCTTTTTCATCATAAGCATTATTTCTCTCTTTCCTCCACGTTTTTAACTGGTTTTCATCATCTAAACATCCTCCTATTCTTTTAAAACGCCCAGAGGGGTTAAAAAACCAAAACCTCCCCGGTATTCCCCTTTCCTTTTGATGATATTTTACTTATTGAAGAATTGATGCTATATTATTGAAAGGGCTAATTTGGGTTATTTGGTTCTTGTCTTCCACTTCTTTGGCAGGTTTACAGGTTCACTAGGACGAGGCCCAAGTCTTCTAGCCGGCTGGAAGAGTTGGAGTTAAACGGACTCATACTTTGTCACTGTAGGTTATACGACGGTCTGGTGCTGGCGCGTCATATTCTTCTAGCGGTCTATCGAGCGACCGTCACTTCCAAGTGACGCACAGGGTTCTGGCCATTACTTCTAGCTGACCTGCAGGTTCTCTTTGGTTTCCTCTCCCGTGGGCAGGTGTTTCATCCACCTATTTCTAAGGTATATTCAAGTCTTTGGTTTGTTTTTACTTTGGTGGCGATCACATCTTTTTCTTGGTATTGGGCATTAGCTTTCTCCTTCATCACATATATCTTTATTTCCTTGCTTGTTCCACCCTCGCGGTGTGTTTTCATTTACTTCTTGCTCCACGCCCCGACGTGTGTTTTTCTTTATTTCCTTAGCATTAGTCTGATTGAGATAGCATGCCCATGCTAGAGCTAGCTTTGATTGTCTAGGTTCATGATCACATGTTCATAGGTTAAGAGCAGATCTTTGATTACTTGCTTGTCATCTTATCACATTCACACAACAAAAAACCCCAAAAAGAAAAGAAGATAGGCAAACCTAATCAACAGATAATTTTTTTGAGATCACGGTGGGACGACTTGTGCCAATCGTGCTTTTCATTCCCGTTAAACCTGCCATCATCTCTTGTGTTGTTCCCCTCCCGTTTTCCCCTTATTTCTTGTTGGTCCTGATTCTCTGAGTGCTATGACGGCCCTATGTCCCCGCGTTACAGTCGTCTGACGTAGGGGCATTAGACCGCCACATTTGTTCTGCTGCGAGAGCCTTCACGGTTTTTCCTGTTATTTCTGGTTGATTTTGGTTCTCTGGCTCACTTGACGGTCCTAGCCCCCTGCGTTATATTATGTCTGACGGTCGGGCCTTAGACCATTATTTTCCCCTGACGCAGGGCTCCTAGACCGTTATACTCCAGACAGGTACGCATCCGAGGTGCAGTTACTTCCGCAGTTTCTGCTGTGACTCTTTGCTTGGGTGATACTTGACTTCCTCCTTGCTTTGTTTTATATCTCCATATCGTTGTGTGCATCATTGATTGCTAGATTTTAGGCTAGACTTTGCATGCACTCCGGTGCACATAGGACCATTCATCTTTTCATATCCTAGATTGCATTCTCCTACCTTGGTGTGTGGACCTCTCGTCTCCATATTCCTTGGGGCCGACTAGGAAATCACACCAGGGACCTCCATAAGTCCCCGCGAGCCGTGGATTCCCACACGGACGCCGGGATGGTTGTACCTTTCCCACCCCGTGTCTAGGGTTGCATAAGTGAAGGAGTGATTACACTTAGAGTCAAACCAAGTCCCATAACCATCTCCTGTTAGGAACCCATTGTTGAGAGCACATTTCAATCAATCCACTAAAGTTCCAAAGGAGAAATCACAAAAGAATAGTGTTGCATCATCTTAAAACAACTTGGTTGACTTTGAGTGTCTTCATCTTTTATCACTTACATCTTGTGTTTAAACATTCGAGTTTGGTTACTCATTGTGATTGTTTGTGGTTTGTTTGCATTTGTCAAGGTTGTCCGTTGCATGTGGGGTTGTTTTCGTTCGTCCGAATCATCTCCTCAAATCAATCCCTTCTTCACATTCTATTCCAATCCTCTTTTCAAGTCCACCATGGCATCCTTTAATCCTCCCCATTCCCAAGATGACTCTCTTCCTCAAGGGCTTCTTGAAAACCCTCCTAGGGTTACACCTTTTCTTCCGGAGAAGGGACTACCCCTCTCCCATCCTCCACTTCTATGGAAGGTGGTCAAGCTACCCCTTCTCTCTCCACTCCTTCCGCGGGCTCTATCCTTCAGATGATGGCCCAATTGGATCCGGCCCAACTCCAAGTTCTTTATCAGGCCAAGCAAGGGTCCAACGCATCTCCTCCCACCATCATCCAAAATCAATCCAATCCTTCCGTTGTTGGGCTCCCCATTCAGCCCACTGTAATTGATCTTACCCCGGTCCAACCACGGACCATCACTTTCACGGGCATGGAAACGGGCCAGTCTTCCAATTTGGCCCAACAATCTTTCGATAAGGGAAAGTCGCCCATCCCCTCTTTTGTTCAACTGGATCATCACGTATCTACTCCGGTAGCTCCGCAAGTTCTCATGGGCCCTTCCGATTTCTCGCACCCTCGGCCAGGGGTGGCCCAAGCTCCTTCTAATCTGGGCCAATCCCAGGTCCAATATCCTTCTTATGGGCCCCCCATCTCTACTGTTTCTCCCTTCACTCCTGCCTATGGGCTTCCACCTTCTGTCACAACCGTTCCGTCTGCTCCTCAAATTCAATCAGCATCCTTCACTACCCCTGCTCCCTCCCGAGAGCAGGACCTGCTTGATAAATGGGCCGCCATGCAGCAACAACTCGATTTCCTTCAGAAGCGGGTTGGCCCGCAATCTTTGGCAGATGTTCCTATCTCGAGCTTCCATAACATTCGGTTCCCTCCACAATCAGAGCTCCCCAGCTATCGCAAGTACGATGGGAACAACAATCCCTTCATTCATGTGAGGGATTTTCTATATGTATCGGCGCAATTCCAGTATGATGATCGCCTCATGGCGTATTTATTCCGCTGATCTCTGGATGGTGTTGCTCTGGAGTGGTTCTACTCTTTACCGCTAGAAGAAGCTGAAAGTTTCAAGGTAGTGAAAGACAAATTCATCCAACGGTTCCAAGATAGGGTCGGCCCAGAATACTCGTTCACAGATCTGGTGGCCGAGAAGACGAAGCCAGAGGAAGAGTTCGCCACTTATGCAGACAGATGGAGACAGATGGCCGCTAGGGTGCCTGGTCACATTCCAGAGGAAGAGAAGGTCAAGCTGTTAATTTCGAATGCTACTCCAACCTTCTGGAACATCCTGGCAATGAATGACATAGCCAACATGCACCAGCTCTACAGTCGGGCGCGCTTCATACAAACCCAATTTAAGGATTCCCCCGTCCACTCACTGTTTGAAAACCAAAAGCCCAAATACCACAAGAAACCACAAGGGCTGGTTACCGAGGGGGTCCAGACAAATGAACAAGTACAAGCCGTTGCCTTTCCATTCCAGGCCACACCGTTCCGCTTCCCCCAAAACCCCCGCAATCCACAAAACTCCACTCCACAAAACTTCCAGGTCACTCCGCAAAGCCCTCCGCCTACCTTTGCCACTCCACAAAACACCTTCGTCACTCCACAACAACCACCACCACCTCCACAATACCACAATGTCCCTCCACCTAACGGCTATAACAACAACCCTAACAGCAAGCGCCCGGCTCCCAGGAGAGCTCAATACCCCCCATTGCCAGAGACACTTACAGATATCTTCTCCGCCCTCATGTCAGTGAATGCAATCCAACTCCCTCCGGAACGGCCTAATTGGAACCCGGCCGTTGATCAGACTAAATATTGTATGTTCCATAGGCAGTCGGGCCATACCATAGAAGGATGTTTTCAGTTCCGAGATCTGGTATATGATCTTCATGAAGGACAAAGGATAGATTGGGCCGCAATGCATCGGGCGATTGTTGAGATCAATGAGAAAAGAGGGCCGTAGCCGAGGCAACAAGTGCAGCAGCAACAAGCACCGCAGCCGCAGCAGCTACCACCACAGCAACCACAACAACCACAGCAAGTACAGGACCTGGGCATCCATCAGAATCCGATGCCGAACCACCCACCCGCTCCTCAGCAGCAGCCGCCAGCACCAGCACAAGTAAACGTGGTCCAACCACCGGCCCCCAATGCCGGGTGGTCTTTTGACGATGATAGTGCCACCCCACAAGTCATGGCCCTCCACCATAACCACCGCAATCCTCTTACCCCCTCCTTCATCCTTCCCGCACACCTAGCATCCCCTCCATTCATCCTCCCAATTACACCCGCTTCAGCAAACCCCTTACCACCCACCGTTCCGTCACACCCTCCACCACTTACTCTCGTCGCCGTCATCACACCACCATCCAACCCTTCACCCATCCTTACCCCTCCGCTAGCCTTCCCTCCACCCGCGTCAACACCCATCACCACCCTGCCTTCCACCAATCCTTCACCCATCATCCGCTCATCACCTACTACCCCCATCAACCTTACGCTCCACCAAACCGTCTCCCCCACACCACCTGTTCCATTCATCCACCCTGCAGGGCCCATCATACTATCTTCAGATGCCGCGGTGAATTGTGCTTTGAGGAGCGGGAAGATGTTCCATCGGAATTACCCTACTACTTCCAATCCCCAGTCCTCTCAATCGACGGTCGAGCAGGAAGAAACTGAACCTCTGTCGGGTACTCAATATGACTTGCTGCATCATCTGGATCGAGTGCCCGCTAAAATATCTGTGCTAGACCTGATCAAAAGGTCTACCCTTCATCAGGATGCACTGAGAGACTTTTTACAGAAGGTGATGGTCAGCGAAGATATGGCAGTTGATAGCCTACCAATGGCACTAGCAACTATCTCCAAAGGACCGGCAATTACATTTTCAGAGACCGAACTAGCACCTCCGGAAGCACGGCAGATGCCGCTCTGCATTACGATCACTCTGAACAAGGTCAGCGTTGAAGCAGCACTGGTTGATACAGGGGCTTCAATTAATGTTTGCCTACCCCCACCACTATAGCTTGTAACATATCAGAAGAGTTACTACAGCCTACCCCCACCACTATAGCAGCATACGACAACTCAAGGCGAGCATGTCACTGGGTGGTCACTATCCAAGCCGAGCTCAGACCTCTTACAATGGCCGTGGAATTCTATGTGCTGGACATTGACCCTATGTTTAAGGCTATCTTGGGTCATCCATGGATTGATACACTCGGTGCTGTACCCTCCACCGCACATCAGTGCGTCAAATTCCCTTTTCAAGGGAGGGTCGTCAAGGTCAAAAGCCTATCCACAGTGCAGTCAGTTAAGGCTATTTCAGAACAGATTCTTCCCACGCTTTGGCCCAGCAGTCGGCCCATCATATCAGTGCTCGACTTAAACTTTCCTTGGGCTTACACATCTCCTAGGCCCGTCACTACTCCAGTCAACGTCGAAGTGAAGCCTCAGATTCGTGATTCCAAGGGCTGGAACATCATACTGAAACTGGGCTATCAACCGGGGAGAGGCCTCGGTGCACAATTACAAGGAATGACCAAGCCCATTGTTGATTTGTTTTTTTAATTAGATTAGATTCCCGCTCCCTTTAAATACATATATACATAAACATGTGAATCAAAGACAAGGGGGATGAAAGGATGAGAAATACTAACCGTGATCGCCACCAAGGATTAACAACGCCAAAGGATGAAGAAAGGAGAACGGCGTCGTGTACCTTGGAACTTAAAGACTTGATCGCGCTTGAAACGGGGTGCGGGGAACTTGTGAATTCAAACCTCCTCTCCTTCCAGCCGGCTAGAGAAAGAGGGCCTCACGTTGTATTCATGCTCTGCTACGAAACAAAGATGAAACACAAAGGCAAAAACCCATTAGAACATGAAGTGTAGTATCAATCCCAAAGTGATAAAATAATGTGAATAAAAGGGGGAGAATGCACCGGGGGAGGGTTTTTAACCCCTGTGGAAGGGTGGAAATAATAGGTGGGTGTGTTGTGCATGCATGAGATTTGAAATCACGAGATTTGATTGAGAGAATAGAGAGAAAATGATGATGCAAAACAGAGAGAAACGCATGTGTAGCAAAAAGTGTAGAAAACTGTGATGATTTGTGATTTTGAGGAGACTAGAACTAAGAGTGTAGACCATGGAATCAAGCCCAGAAGGATACAATAGAAAGCTAATACTTCCCGCTTCATGATGGGGTCGAAGTTGTGGGTTGGAGTTGCAGCATGGCTTCGCCCCACGTCCGGAAAGAGCCCCCCTTCGCGACTGTGAACTGGGCAGTTTTTATAGAGTTTTACAAGAAAGCCTCATCTTCTTATCATGATTCTCGGAGATAGAGTCCAAGATAAATCGAGTTTTCTAGATCAAACTCGAGATAATACTAAGGACAAGAGATAGGAACAAACGGGGATCAATTCGGAGGAGGATTCTAGAAGATATGGCTCTTGGAAGGCAGCCCCGAAGCCTTATCTGCAGAGTTTGAGTTGAACTAGGAAACATAAATCCTGATCTTGCGACCCAGATCCCAAGAGATATTGCCAATGAAAATTTGATTCCTATGAATCAATTTCAAGATAATACCAAGGGCTAGAAGTAGGAAAAAACGGGGATCAATTTGGATAAGAATTCAAGAAGTTATGGACTCTGCAAGAGGGCCACGGCGCATAGAAACGGAGCAGAGTCCAGCACGAATTGGACTCTCTGGTGCATGTAACGGTCTATCGTAGGACCGTCAGAGTGATGTAACGGACTAGGGTAGGTCCGTCACACTATGGAGGTCAAACGGGACGTTTTCGGACAAGTTTCGATGTAACGGTCTACTGTAGGACCGTCACATGTGAAGTAACGCATCTACAGTAGACCTTCACATTGATGAAGGCAGATTCCGGGCGGACTGCGCGCGACTTTAGAAATTGAAGCGTATCTCTCAAACGGGGCAGAGCTAGACAAAGTGGTAAACATAGAAGTTGTAGATAACGGAGAGAGGAACAATTTTCATGAAGAAAGAAATTTGATAAAATGATTGGAAGATGGAGAAAATGGGGCTGGAAGAGAGAGGAAAATTCTGGGATGTTGGTGAACAGCACAGCACGCCGGAAAAATGTAAATAGCTCACAAACGGGGCAGAACTGGCCAACGGCGTAGATAAAGAATATGTAGATCTTTGAAAGAGGAACAACTTTGATGAAGACAACTTTTTGAAAAAATACAAGAAGAGGGTGAAAAAGAACAACTTTTAAGACTGCGCAGTGAGAGAGAGCCGATTACTTGAGGGGAGCTGGCCTAAATGGGCCGAAAGTCGACTTGGAAGCCAGAATTTGACAAGATAAGCTCCGGGGCTATAAGAAATCATGATCTCCAAGACTCAAAGGATATGAAATGGTAAAAATGGGCTTGAAATCCATCCGAGAAAGCTCCAAAATAATGGCTAATTCGGGACATCAAAAATGGTGAATAAGAGAAATAACTCAACTTGTGGGCTAAAATGGGTGTCAACAGATGCCCCTCCTTGATGTCCGCTTTGCAAGGGAACGAGCGAAAGCGGCGCGGAGGTGAAATGGAAAGGAGATGGAGCGAAAGTGATAGCGACGTGAAATGGAGATGAAGCGGAGATGAAGGGGAGAGAACTGATAAGCGGGCATCAAGGCAAAAATACACTCGTCACAACCAACAAGCGGTAGGAATTCTCCCGAAAACGCCGAACTAACCACAAGGAATGATTGACAAGGATGAGACATGTCTGGAGAACTAACTAAGGGAAAGGAAACACGACCAGCCTCATTGGGGACACAGTCCACGGACAATGAGTGGGTTGGAAAGAACACAGCGTAAGAGCTGGAAAAGGAGAGATAAGACTGAGATAAAATCCAGACAGGAATCACGATGGCCAAACAGACCAAGCGGCAAGATCAAAGAAATCGTTTGAATTCAGTGTGGAATGAAGGATCTCTTACCCAAGAGAATTGAAGTGTAATTAACCATTGCTGAGGAGAAATCCTTGAACGGATCACGAGACGTGAATGCTCAAAATGACATGATGCATGTTGGGCTGAAATAAAGAAATCATTAAAACGAATGCAAAGAAAGATAAAATAGAAAGTACTAAAGGATAATATTGCTAGACTGAGCCAAGACGGGGTCAAGAGTCTTCTTGCAACCACGGCGTGCGAGACAGAGTCCATCGTCCCCCACTCGACTCAACCGAGCGGCCTATCCAACGATTAACCGTATGCTCCTAGATCATCATCATTTTTATTAAAGGGGAACATCAGATCCCAGAACACACGGGCAACCAGCCGGTCCTTGAGAGGTTATAATAATGTAGATACCATATAGTAATGCAACAATGAGCAAGGATAGAAAGCCATACCTGACTTACCTGCCAAGCGACATGGCATCTTTTTTAGAATTTTTAATTTCTACTTTTATGGATTTTCATCATAAGACACAACCACATGACATGACATGATGTGAACATGAACGAATATGAACGAGCATGACATGAACACAACATAATAAGAGAAATATGAACGAAACATGGCACAACATAACATAACGAAGATGGATGAAACATAACACACAAACAAATGGCAAGCATACATGCGACTAAAGGCACGGTGGGACAAGAAAACATGCACACGGTGGAATAGCACACGCGGTGGTATAAGGACATGGTGGGACAAAGACACGTGGGATGACAATACCACGGAGGACAAAGACACGTATGATGAATGACACGGCGGGATAGGGACACGTGTGACGAATGACACGACGGGACAAAAGACATAAACAAATACGCCCTTCAATCAAAATCCAAGATCAGATGAAGCGGAATCTCTAGGTTCAAGATCATGAGATATTGCCCACTCATGGAGACATGATTAAGCAGATAAGCGAAAGCTGGGAAGGCCATGACCTTCAGAAGAGATATTGAAGAGATAAGAACAGATCGAAGAATGTGAGCAGGAGACAGAGCGAATGATAGAGCAAGGAAAGCTTGAACCTACAACTTGCAGCCTGCACACTTAGCAAACAGATTACGTATCTGTCCTCAAGATAAAAATAAAAGGAATAGAAGAGAAGTATTTTTAGATTTTTGTATTTCTGATTTTTTTTTTCAGAATTTTGACATATTTGATTTTTTGGATTTTGAACTATATTTCATTTTTTTTCTTTTCAGAATTTTGACATATTTGATTTTTTTGGATTTTGAAAATATCTGATTTTTTTGGATTTTGACATAACAATCTGCCGCACCTAAAGACGGACTCGAACTACTGGCCAGGGATCGCCGTCCCTCCCCTCTCATTAAAGGCTTCCCTTAAGCAGGGCGTGCATGTGAGGGTGGCTTACCATAACCAACCGCCTCTAAAGAACGGTGCCCCTACTAAGGCCATACCCGGGATACAACCCAGCCTAAGAGGGAGATAGAAGAAAATTGGAGACAAGCTTTATGCAGGATGGGAGACATCAGGATTTGAATTCCTTCCAGGGCACCACCCCTCAAGGAGATAGTCTGTTGCGCTGGGGCTTTGTGTCTTTGATTTTGAGACCCATATTTATCAGGCACGCATGCGACCAGGCTCATGACGTCCCGCGGGGCTTCACCACTCTTGCCATGCCTTTGATTTTCATTATTTTACATATTCATTATTATTTTTGGTAGCCCTTATTGGCTAGATATTGCATGAAAGCTCACTTTCGAGGGTCAAGACTACCCCTATTTGAGACCTCTCTCGTATTAGGGAGCGCCTAGGTTGGTCATCTCATCCATCCATCTCTTGCCCCTACACTTGGCCGAGTAGAGAAGAGAAAACGCCTTCGTGCATACCCAAAGTATGGCCAAAGTAGCAACGGTGTTGCACTAGAGAGATTGGCTATGGCTTGCCGTGTGGTGTGTGAAAAACCCATGCTTAAAGGTCACCCTCAACGATCGGGGAAAGAACTGGACTCCCAGCGCGGAGCTATCACCAGCGTAAGGATGCTGTAGAAGCGAACTCATTCTAAATGAACTAAGCAAATTTCTAAAAGCCACTTAACCATGTCGAGGAACCAACGTTATAAGCATGTGCAGGAGTAATAAGAGTAATAGCAATGATAATATATTCTTGCACAAAATGATGATACCTTGCAAATCCATAGAGTGGAAGTAGCGTCCTGACGTGATCTTGATCATCGAGCTTCGCGCAACATGAGCTTCATATTCCTTGCTTGACAGGACGAAAGGGAGAGGATAACAAAGGGATTGAAAGATTCCTTGACATGGAGGAGCAATAGACGCCAAACTAGACGAAGAAGGATAAAAAGGAAGAGAGACGAGGGCTAGAACTCCCTCGTTAAGGCGTCGAGACCCTGATAACAAGGGACCAGATACAGAAGAAACCATATTAGCTTAGATCAAGGAGGACTAAAGCCTCGAAAACAACAAGAGAAAGGGCGAAGACCCCGAAAGGGTGAAGAGGAAAGAGTAGAAAGATAAGAAGAATCATCCGACGTGGTCGGAGAAGAGGGACGAGAATCATCCGACAGTGCCAGAGAAGGAGAATGGGAGACACCCGCCAAGGTCGGGGAATAAGAAGAACCCGGAGATACCGGAGGGGAAGAATCAGAGGCAACACCTGGAAGTCTCGGGGAAGAATAATCAGGTGATGTCCCGAGATTAGGATGGAATGATGACATAGGCCAGGGCCTAGAATCGTGAGAGGAGGGAAAATATGGAGGATTCGGGGAAAAAAGAGAGGAATGGGGACGCATGGACCTATGGAAGGAGGAGAAAATGATGGAGATAGGATCAGATGGATGAAGATACACCACCCAAGGGTGGGAACTGAGTAGAAGGAAGGATGAATGAAAAGAAAAGGAGCAAGAGGTGGACCCCTGAATGCACAACCGATAGCCATTGAGTTTACGTCGCCGCCTCTTCTTGGCAGAAATTTCTTGAAAATAGACCCACCTTGTGCGGGCTTGGACCTTCGGGCTTCTTAATTTGTAATACCTTCTCAAATAACGGGCCCACCTAGCAGATGACCTGGCCCGACTATGAACATGCAACTTCATCGGTGCGGTTGCCCCTAGACACCCGGTGCTAGCAATATGCGAACATTCTTGAGCGAGTAACCCTTCAGAGTGATGAATATCACAAACCCACGGGGTTTTGTCTCTCGGGACTAGAAGCATGAGATTCGATAACTCCACTCGGAACTCAATCTTGAAGCATAACTCCCTTGATAGAAGAGACGGGTGAAGCTGAGGGAGAGTAATACACGGCGTTGACATGGCCGGTTTGCTAATAAACCGAGGAAGATTACATAACAGGTGCAGAATATCCTTGGAAAGTGTAGAAGATACGGCCAATTGCCCCTTGAACATAGAACCCATAATCTGCTTGGTGGCCATATGTGTTAGCACAACGCGGGTAGAGAACCCTTCTTGGCCTGTCATCTGAACAGCAATAGAGCGAGGAGAAATAATAGCATCAACGGTGAACTCTCCGGTGAGCAAGGAGATTGCCACCGGCCTCGCTTGTGAAGAAACTGGCATCAACTCAAGGGACTCTTCTTAGCAACTCTCATCTTTGAAAGTAGAGGCGGATCATCCCCAAAATAACCAGGGACGAGGACACGAACCGGCATCCGACAGATAAAATCTTGAATCTTGAAATGCACGGTCGGCATTGAATCATCCTGACTTGACTTATTGTCTCCCTGGGGATTAGACCCGAGGGGCACCAAAGGAAGCGCACACCCGCTCCGTGGGGTGGTAGTGGTTGGAGAAGTAAAGGGAATATGTTTCGGTGGAACATGTGAAGGTTTGGAAGGCATGGAGGCTCCAACGGGAGTGGTGATGGAAAGTGAAGGCGCAGTCGATGTGGCGATGATAGGCTCGGGTGGCGATAAAGGCGACGGCGAAGGCGTGGTTGAGGGTAGAGATAAAGGAGAAGGTTTGGCTTGCTCAGGCTCGGGCAAAGGTGATGGCGGAGATGGAGGCGAGGGTGGAGATGGAGGTGGTGATGGAAGCATTGGTGGTGGAGATGGAGATGATGGTGATGGCAATAGAGATGGTGAGGATAGTGATGAAGGCGATGGGGGTAGTGGACATGGAGGTAGAGAGGGTGAAGAGGGAGGTTGTGGTGTCCACTGTCGACGTGTCGACACAACGCGTCGAGCGGTGTTAGGGATAGAAGTAGTGGTAGTGGCGGCAGGGGAAGAAGGGGAGGCACTAGCCTGAGCAGAGGCTTGGGTTTGTGGCGGCGATGGAGCTGGGGTAGGAGATGGCAGAGGTAACGGAGTAGGTGACGGAGTGAGTGCAGCACTAGACGAGGAATCACAAGGGTGCCCCTGACCTTGAAGTAACAGAGACGGCTGCCCGGGTGGCACTTCTTGCTGCTGTTGTTGGTTGCGAAGATGTAAAATAACTTTATGCATGGCGGCCCAATCAATCCTTTTCTTAGCTTCCAGATCATAAACATAATCCCGGAACTCGGGGCAATCCTCAACCAAATGCCCCTGCTGACGGTGGAAATCACAGAACTGAAGCATATCCCCGATCGCGGGTCGGTAAGGCACAACGGGAGAGAACGGCAACGCGTGAGTGGCCATCAAAGCCCGAAATATATCAGTGAAACACTCCGGCAAAGGAAGATGAGGAGCCTGCTTCGGGCAAGGTGGATGCCGAGGGATATGTAATGGTGGAGAAGGTTGTGGAGACGGAAGTGGAGGTTGCATAGGCAGGAGTGCGTGGCTAGTGGTGGAGGGTTTTGGTGAAGGCATGTGTGGAACAGGATGAGGGGGTATGTAGACGGCATCTACTTGCTCGGGATGTGGTGTTCCCTTGACCGGAAGTGGAGATGGAGACGGGTATGTGGATGCGGGAGGCTGACTCATAGAAGGTTGATATGCTGAGGTGCATGGGTACGTAGAGGCGGGAGGTTGGCTCGTGGAGGGATATGTGGCGGAAGGCTGACTCATGGCCGGCTGACTCATGGGAGCGTAGGGTTGACATGTGGAGGGCGAAGGTTGATATGTGGAGGTGGATGGTAGATACTCGAGGTCAAGGGAATCTTGGATTTGTTGGCGAATGAAGCAGGCTCGGCTGTAAAGTTGCTGCCAGGAGGTGATGTCGTTGAGGGCTAAGATGAACCGATACTCGGGTGTTGCATTTGATATCAGCATCTTGATTTGTTCTCCCTCCGGAATGTGTCCCGAGACTTGCACGGCAAGGTGACGCCAGCGGTCGGCAAAGGTGTAGAAATCCTCTTCGGGCTTCATCATCTCTTGGGCCAGATCCGTGATAGAATACTTCGGCCCAACCTGGTCTTGATACTGCTGAATAAACTTTTCTTGAACGGCATGAAAACTCACAACTTGCTCTTGCGGAAGAGAGAAGAACCAATCCCGAGCCGGGCCTTCCAATGACAGACCAAACAGATAAGCCATCAAGTGTTGGTCATATCGAAATTGGGCCGACTCATAAACGAACTCCTTCAAGTGCACATATGGGTCACCAACTCCACTATAACGGCGATATGCGGGAATTTGTGAAGATGGCGGAAGCCGAAGACCTTGAAATGTGAATAGGATACTCAAGGAGGATTTGGGATTGATCCGGCGTTGAAGCTCATCAAGCTGGCATTGGGTTTGAGCAATCATCTCCTGGGTAGGGAGAGATCGAGAAGAATATGGGCCAACTTGAGCAAGAGGGTGTGAATTAGGACCAGGAGCATGGTATTGGGCCGAATAAGAGGATCCGGGCTGAGAAGAAGACGGGCCCATTCCGGGAATGGAAGGATATGTGGGCCTGGAAGAGGCATGAGCATATGGGTTGAATGGGCTGGCAGCAACATGGGCAGAAGGATGAGGCCCATTAAGAGAATAATGCCCATTAGCAATTGGGCCAGCAACATATGAAGGAGAAGGAGGCCCATGAATAGGAGATGGCCCATTATGAGAAGAAGGCCCATGAAGATGAGATGCAATAAGACGTTGGGCCTGGGCCGGGTCCATTTGGCAAACAAGGCTTGAAATACGGGCCATGAGATTAGCCTGTTCCTCAGATGGGTCAGAGGGACCACGAGAAGATGGACCCACGCGGGAAGAGGATTCCACGCGGGCATAGGAAGCAGATTGGGAAAAAGAATGATACAAGGGGTTAGAATGATGCTCCATGAGGGCAAATGGAGACTTAATACAAGGATGTCAAGGAGAATACAAGTGGGGAAGCACTGGCTTAATGGGCCCAAGGACAAGAGGGGACTGACCCACTAATGCAAAGACGAATGGACAACGGATCACGGGACAATGGACTAGACAATGGACACACAAAATGGGGTAACCTAAGTGGGCCTAATAATGATGAAAGACGTGGGTGCAACACAAAACACCACTAATGGGCTTGGACAAGCCCAAATAACACAATCAATGCAATGTAAGAGTTTTCACCCAAGTCAAACAAGTTGATATGATGGGAAATATTTTAGAGATTTCAATGGACCTTTTAATGATTTGAATTAATAATAATTCCCTCGAGATAGGAATCCTATGGGAATAAGATCCAAACTTTGGGTTGACTAAGATTAACTCCCTCACACTTATGCAAATGCAAGCCTAAGGGGTGGAAAGGTACAACCGGCCCGGTGTCCGTGTGGGAATCCACGGCTCACGGGGACTTATGGAGGTCCTTGATGTGCTTTCCTGGTCTGCTCCAAGGAATATGGAGATGAGAGGTCCACGCACCAAGGTAGGAAATGCAACTATGATATGCAACGTATGGCCCTATGTGCACCGGAGTGCATGCAAATTCTAGCTTAAAATTAGAAAATCAAGACTAGATTAAACTATGCAAACATGATCCAACTAAAACAAATAGTATATGGATGGAAAGACAATACAAAGATCTACACAACGGCCCCAAGAACAGATCAATCTGACCCCGGGAGGTCAATCAAATCACTAAGCAAAGATGCCCCCGTGAACCTATGCGCAGACCGCATGCATTTTTTTTTTTTGTAAAATACGAGTCACCTAGTGTTAATAGGGAGAGTGCACCCCCTTCCAGAGGAAGAGAATGGACCCACTCCACCTAAAGAACACTAAGTGCTGCTTTTATTGATATATGAAACCAAGTACAAGAAGAGGGCCAAAGCCTGACAAAAAGTGGCAACGGGCCAGCAAAAAGGTAAACACATGGCTATACATCAGAAATTTTCTTGGGAAAAACAAAGACATATGAACTAGACAAAAATTCTTCGAATGTTAGGAAGGGCTGCAGCATCCGCCAACGCATAAGCTTTAGCACGTGTAGGTAACTCATGCCGAGTGTAAAACACCTCATTCTGCCTTTGAAAAATAGCATGCTCAGCCAAGGTATCAGCAACTTGGTTGGCTTCTCTATACACATGTGAGATGGAGCATCCCAAGGAAGACAAAAGGTCTTGAATTTCAGCCCACCAATGATGAAGCACCCAAGGGTGAGGTTTCTTTCTAACAATCATATCAACAAGTAAAGATGAGTCAGAGTATATAACAGAAATGGAGATGGACAATGAATGTGCTAATCTCAATGCATCCACCATGGCCCTGCCTTCTGCTTGAATAATGTTACCATGACCATAGAAAAAGGAAAACCCCAGTATAATATCACCACAAGAGTTTCTAATACAACCCCCTCCACCAGATAATCCGGAATCAGGTTTGAGACATCCATCTATATTAATGGAGCAGTCAGTTAAAGGAGGTATCCATCGAACTAATTTGAAGACTATATGTTTAGAATTAACCCGGATATTGTAAGATTGCAAGATAGTGAGAAATGCTGAATTTGGTGGCAATCTGAACTTAATGTTCTGAACAGCAATTCTGATATTGTATAAGATGTCTGTGACAGATTTGACAATCTTGGGTTTACTGCCTTCATACCTGAAAGAGCACCGAGCCTTCCAGATTTCCCACAGAGTAAGGAATAAGGTAATTGAGACCGCATGCAGATTTTATGGACAAAATGCTAAAATGATGACAATTTTTAACTAAGCAAATGAGACCCAAATGATGCAAATAAGCTATGGATGGAAAGACAATATAAAGGACTATCCAATGGATCAAAAATCAGTGTAATCAGACATCGGGAAGGTAGTCAAATCACTCATTAAAGATGTACCTATGAACCTGTCCCTGAGCCTGCCTGCAGAACTTATGCACAAAACTCAAAAAGTTGGACAAGATTAGAATATGCAAATGTTAACCAAATGATACAAATGATATATGGATGGAAAGACAATACAAAGGGCTATCCAACGCAACAAGAATCAGCTCAATCGGACTCCGGGATCAAAAGTTATGTCTCGATGAACACGGCCCTGTGAGCATGCACGCAAGACTGCCAGAAGCCGTGTAACGGTCTACCAAAGGACCGTTACCTGGATGTGACGGTCTACTGCAGGACCGTCACACTACCAGAGCCCTTAAAACACCAAAAATAGTTGGAGAATGGAAGAAATATCACCTAAACATGAACATGCACCCACCCAACCTACAAAAGAGCATGAAAACAAGCGTGATGGGCATTGGTGTCCCACCGTGATCGCCAAAAAACTGTTGATTTGTTTTTTAAATTAGATTAGATTCCCGCTCCCTTTAAATACATATATGCATAAACATGTGAATCAAAGACAAGGGGGATGAAAGGATGAGAAATACTAACCGTGATCGCCACCAAGGATTAACAACGCCAAAGGATGAAGAAAGGAGAATGACGTCGTGTACCTTGGAACTTAAAGGCTTGATCGAGCTTGAAACGGGGTGCGGGTAACTTGTGAATTCAAACCTCCTCTCCTTCCAGTCGGCTAGAGGAAGAGGGCCTCACGTTGTATTCATGCTCTCCTACGAAACAAAGATGAAACACAAAGGCAAAAACCCATTAGAACATGAAGTGTAGTATCAATCCCAAAGTGATAAAATAATGTGAATAAAAGGGGGAGAACGCACCGGGGGAGGGTTTTTAACCCCTGTGGAAGGGTGAAAATAATAGGTGGGTGTGTTGTGCATGCATGAGATTTGAAATCATGAGATTTGATTGAGAGAATAGAGAGAAAACGATGATGCAAAACGGAGAGAAACGCATGTGTAGCAGAAAGTGTAGAAAACTGTGATGATTTGTGATTTTGAGGAGACTAGAACTAAGAGTGTAGACCATGGAATCAAGCCCAGAAGGATACAATAGAAAGCTAATACTTCCCTCTTCATGATGGGGTCGAAGTTGTGGGTTGGAGCTATAGCATGGCTTTGCCCCACGTCCAGAAAGAGGCCCCCTTCGCGACTGCGAACTGGGCAGTTTTTATAGAGTTTTACAAGAAAGCCTCATCTTCTTATCATGATTCCCGGAGATTGAGTCCAAGATAAATCGAGTTTTCTAGATCAAACTCGAGATAATACTAAGGACAAGAGATAGGAACAAACGGGGATCAATTCGGAGGAGGATTCTAGAAGATATGGCTCTTGGAAGGCAGCCCCGAAGCCTTATCTGCAGAGTTTGAGTTGAACTAGGAAACATAAATCCTGATCTTGCGACCCAGATCCCAAGAGATATTGCCAATGAAAATTTGATTCCTATGAACTAAATTCAAGATAATAGTAAGGGCTAGAAGTAGGAAAAAACGGGGATCAATTTGGATAAGAATTCAAGAAGTTATGGACTCTGCAAGAGGGCCACGGCGCACAGAAACGGAGCAGAGTCCAGCACGAATTGGACTCTGGTGCATGTAACGGTCTATCGTAGGACCGTCAGAGTGATGTAACGGACTAGGGTAGGTCCGTCACACTATGGAGGTCAAACGGGACGTTTTCGGACAAGTTTCGATGTAACGGTCTACTGTAGGACCGTCACATGTGAAGTAACGCATCTACAGTAGACCTTCACATTGAAGTAACGCATCTACAGTAGACCTTCACATTGATGAAGGCAGATTCCGGGCAGACTACGCGCGATGTTAGAAATTGAAGCGTATCTCTCCAACGGGGCAGAACTAGACAAAGTGGTAAACATATAAGTTGTAGATAACTGAGAGAGGAACAACTTTCATGAAGAAAGAAATTTGAGAAAATGATTGGAAGATGGAGAAAATGTGGCTGGAATAGAGAGGAAAATTCTGGGATGTTGGTGAACAGCACAGCACGCCGGAAAAATGTAAATAGCTCACAAACGGGGCAGAACTGGCCAACGGCGTAGAAGAAGAAATTGTAGATCTTTGAAAGAGGAACAACTTTGATGAAGACAACTTTTTGAAAAAAAGACAAGAAGAGGGTGAAAAAGAACCACTTTTAAGACTGCGCAGTGAGAGAGAGCCGATTACTTGAGGGGAGCTGGCCTAAATGGGCCGAAAGTCAACTTGGAAGCCAGAATTTGACAAGATAAGATCCGGGACTATAAGAAATCATGATCTCCAAGACTCAAAGGATATGAAATGGTAAAAATGGGCTTGAAATCCATCCGAGAAAGCTCCAAAATAATGGCTAATTCGGGACATCAAAAATGGTGAATAAGAGAAATAACTCAACTTGTGGGCTAAAATGGGTGTCAACACCCATACCAAAGGGAAGAAAAATGGGCAGGAGAGGCCTCGGCTACAGGGAAACTGCATTATCTATGATAGGTGATTCTGGGCCACTCACCTGGGACTACCGTCAACACTTTGTTCGAGGGCCTCTCCAGCCTGGCACATTAGCTCCGCAGCCAGCTCTGCCTATAAGAAATACGATCTGTCCAATTGCGAGTCCACCTCTAGTGCTAAAGGGAGCATAGGATGATATGATTGATTATGGTCAAGCCCTTCTGGGGCTGTTTCACGAAGAAGACTGCCAGAAACAACAAGAAGTTCGGCTTATGCAGTGGAGGCCGAAGAAGCAGCCTATTGTTGATCTACAGGAAAGGGGGAGCTCTCCCATTATCTTTTCTTGGTCTCCCTCACACTTTCAATCCATTTTTCAGCAAGGGGATCACATACCTCGTCTTCCTCCCATCATGATAAATCCATCTTTTATTGATCCACCTGAGATCCTCTTTGTTCCTTGTGCTTGCGGGAGGTGCCCGCACATTGATCTATCCACTCTCTTCACTCCTCCTCCTCCCAATGCTCAACTCCACGAGATGTGGTTCTCCTCTTATGATCCTTTCTTTGACTGCATCTTCCTCGAGCTATTCCCTATGCAGCTCCCACCTCCTCCCTCTTGCTGTATAGTCTCCGCTGATCTCCAAAAAAAAACATCAAATTTGAAACGGCGATTTCAGTGGAAGATTACGCTATCCTGTCGCCATCCTCCTCCCAGGGGCACGAGTCCCCTGCTCCTTCCCTTCCACTAGGCCTCCTCTCTCCTAGGTTAAGATTAGGGTCCGTCGAGTCTAGGGAAGTAGAGTCAGTTAGGTCTAGAGAAGTAGGGTCTTGTTCTAGGTCGTCCAACCCTTCCTCTTCTGAGCCGCGCTCGCTTGCTCATCCATTCCGATCTGTTCCTGATAGGTTCTTGCAAGATTTAGCTCAGCGTTTCCATGCTCTTTTGAAGTGCCCGGAATTTGTTGCTACAGCAATTATGATTGAAGATGACGAGGAAATAGAAGGGGTGTGGAGCGACGACGGATTAGGCGTCTATGAGATTTTGGATGAGAAGGATCCAATTAATGAAGACAGCGATGTAGATGACACTGCCGATCTATATGCACAAGGACTAAAAAGATTCGACGAGCCGTCGACGGTAGTGGATGAACCTACAAAGGAAATCAACATGGGAACGGAAGAAGACCCAAGGCCCATCATTATTGCTGCTAACCTCCCTCCACAAATAGAAGAGGAATTACTCAAGGTACTAAGGGAGTATAGCGATTCCTTTGCCTGGTCTTACGAGGACATGCCAGGTCTTGACCCCTCCTTAGTGGAACACCGACTCGTGCCTAAACCAGGGGCAACGCCTGTAAAATAAAGGTCAAGAAGATTTCACCCCCACATGGCCTTGAGGATCAAGGAAGAGGTCGACAAATTATACAAGGCCAGATTCATCAGAGTTGTTCTATATCCTCAATGGGTGGCAAACATAGTCCCTGTTATCAAGAAGGATGGAAAAGTGCGTATTTGTATTGATTTCAGGCATCTTAACAAAGCATGTCCTAAGGATGATTTCCCGCTGCCTCATATAGACGTCCTAGTAGACAACACCGCCGGGTATGAAGCTCTGTCATTCATGGATGGGTACTCAGGCTATAATCAAATCCGTCTCGCTCCGGAAGATCAAGAGAAAATCTCCTTCACCATGCCCTAGGGCACATATTGTTATGTGGTTATGCCATTTGGTCTGAAGAACGCAGGTGCCACCTATCAAAGGGCGATGATGGCTATCTTCCACGACATGATGCACATCTATATGGAAGCTTACGTGGATGATATCCTGGTGAAGTCAAAAACCAAGGAAGAACACCCCTCTATCTTGACTAAGGTGCTGCAAAGAGCCAGGGAGTACAAGCTCAAGATGAATCCATAGAAGTGTGTATTCGGTGTCTCCTCAGGGAAGCTGCTAGGTTTCATAGTGAGCAAACGGGGGATCCAGATCGATCCTAACAAAGCACATGCCGTCATGGACATGCCTCCGCCGAAGAACCTTACGGAACTTCAAGGATTGATTGGTATATTGCAATTCATCAGAAGATTCATATCCCAACATTCTCAAAGGTGCCGTCCATTTTATGAATTGCTTAAAGCGGGGGTCAAGTTCGAATGGAATCAAGATTGTCAGAAGGCCTATGAGGACCTCAAGGAATATCTATCCAATCCCCCGATTTTGCAACCTCCTATCCCTGGGAAACCCCTAATCCTATACATCTCGGTTATTGAGGACTCCCTAGGGGCGATTTTAGCACAAGTGGACGATGAAGGGAAAGAGCGGGCTGCATACTATCTCTCTCGGTTGTTTAACCCAGTTGAATCTAGATACACCGCTATGGAGAAGACTTGTGCCGCCTTAGTGTGGGTAGCTCAGAAGCTGAAACACTACTTCCTTGCCCACCCAGTTAGGTTGATCTCTAGAATGGACCCGATTCGCTATCTCTTAGAAAAGCCCGTCCTTTCTAGTAGGTTAGCTCGCTGACAGAGCTTCCTCTCTCAGTTCGATATCACCTTTGTTGTTCAGAAGACAGTCAAAGGATATGCCATTGCTGAGCATCTTGCCCATCTTCCTATTCCTCACACCGATTCCATTCAGGACGATTTCCCTGATAAGCATCTTTCTGTTATCTCTCATCACCCCTTCTGGTCTTTGCACTTCGATGGTGCACTCAACTCCCAAGGCCGAGGGATCGGTGCTGCTCTGCTTACTCCGGAAGGAGTGACCATTCCCTTCGCTTATCAACTTCGGTTTCCTGCTACCAACAACATCGCTGAGTATGAGGCTCTCCTGGCCGGATTGAAGCACGCCTACCTCTTAGGTACGCGTCATTTAAACATTATAGGAGATTCTCAGCTCGTCCTACAGCAAGTTCTGTCCACTTACCGTACTCGTGACCCCAAGCTCAAGCCTTATCAAGACTTGGTCACGCTCCTTGCTAGGCAATTCCGTAAGTTGATCTATATCCATACTCCCCATTCTCAGAACATTCTAGCTGATGCTCTGGCATCTCTTGCTTCTTCTCTATCTTTTCCTCTCAGTCGGAGCACTGAGACTATTATCGTCCAAAGATTGGACGCGCCCTCTCTTCAGGATCCTTGGTACATCAATGTTAGGAAATCTGTAAGGGCAAGAGCTGAGAAGGAAGATCTCAAGGAAGTTTCATTAGCAGAGCTAGAAGAGATTCTAGACGAAGAGGAATTGCCTTGGTACCATGAAATCGAGATGTTTTGCAAGGAAGGGTCGTTCCCAGAAGGGGCAAAAGCCGAGCAGCGTAAGTCAATAAGAAGAGCCGCCGCAAGGTACACTATTGTTGCAGGAGAACTGTACAGGCGCACTACTAATGGGATGCTCATGAGATGCTTAGATGATGTTGAAGCTTGGAAGGTGGCTGAAGCAGCCCATTCTAGTGAGTGTGGGGGTCATGTTAATGGCCAGGCTCTAGCGAAGAAGATCCTTAGGTAGGGCTACTATTGGCCCACTCTAGAGGAAGATTGCTCCCTCTATGTCCGAAGGTGTCTTAAGTGCCAACTCCACGCTGATAAGATTCATTCTCTAGCTTCATCTCTCCATCCTATGACCGCTCCTTGGCCATTCTCTATGTGGGCTTTCGACGTTGTCGGCCTGCTCGGTGATCCTAATTCCCAGATCAAGCAGAAATCCTTTATCCTTACTGCCACTGAGTACTTCACCAAGTGGGCCGAAGCCGAGGCGTATGCAGAGATTAAAGCTTCAACGGTGTGCCGCTTCATCATGATGAATATCATCTCGCGGTTCGGAGTGCCAAGTAGCATCATCACCGACAACGGACCCCAGTTCATTTCCCAAGAACTTAAGGACCTCTGTAAGAAGTTCAATATTGCATTGCATCATTCATCTCCATATTATCCTCAAGGCAACAGTCAAGCCGAGGCCACTAATAAAACCCTTCTTAAGATCATCAAGAAGACATGCGAAGCTCATAAGTTTTCTGATTGGCCGGAAAAATTAATAGAAGCTCTGTGGGCTTACCGCACCTCCGTCCGTACTCCTACGGGACAAACTCCCTATTCTCTTACCTACGGGATGGAGGTGGTGCTCCCATATGAGATCCTGATCCCTTCCCTCAGAGTGCAGCTTGATAAGGAACTTAATCTCGATGAACGTCGAGAGGCGTTACTAGT
This sequence comes from Amorphophallus konjac, assembly GCA_022559845.1. Taxonomy (NCBI): domain Eukaryota; kingdom Viridiplantae; phylum Streptophyta; class Magnoliopsida; order Alismatales; family Araceae; genus Amorphophallus; species Amorphophallus konjac. Next base: position 254,931,228 of record CM040121.1, read on the forward strand.
CCAGTTGGAGCTCTTAGATGAGAAAAGGATGAACGCGGCCGATCACGTATCCGTCTATCAAAAGAGGGTTTCGCGTTATTTTCAAAGGAAGGTAATCGAACGTAAATTTCTAAAAGGTGATATGATTTTGAAACGCAAATTCATTCGGTCTGTAGGTCCTAGGTCTAAATTGCAACCTAACTGGGAAGGGCCGTTTGTCGTAAAAGAAGCTTATCCAGGGAATGCTTATCGCCTAGCAAACGCGGAAGGTGAGGAGCTCTCTCACCCGTGGAATGGGTTGTATCTTAAGCGTTTCTTTCCTTAGAGTCTAAACCACGTGCTTCCCCGGCAGCAAGATGCTCCTTCCTATTTTAAGAAGGATCCCGAGTAAGGCAATCACACACTACACGACATCTCTGGTCAGGTTTCCCGTTTTAAAAGACACCGTTTCTCCTCGGCCATGCTTTAGGGGAAAATCGAAGTCCCTGTCCGCTTCATTTTTCTGCTGAATCCAGGGGCAAGAAGTGAATAAGGAGGCTACAACCAATCCAAACACCCTAACGAGAGGAGGTCTCAAATAGGGGCAAGTCCGTTATGACCTGACGCCACAAGTAACACAACAATAGAAGAAAGACAGCAAAGGGGACAATCTCTGTGATAAAATCAAAAGCATCATCTCAAAAGTCTACCGATTCTGAACTCCAAAGCTCCAGGAATGCAAAAACAGAAAAGCTAGGCATGACAAGAGTGGCAGTATAGTTCCCCGCGGGACGTCATGAGTCCGGTCGCATGCATGTCTAGAGTGGACAAAGGTTCGATGACGGACACAAAGCCCCGGTGCAACAGACCAAATCTCTAATGGGGTTGTACGGTGAGGAAATCAAGTCCTAAAAACTTCCATATCTGGCCTAAGCTTACCCCCATGTTTCTTTTTTCTTTTTAGGACCAAGATTAGTACCCTGGGTATGGCCGTGGTAGAAACACCGTCATGTGAATTGGGCCTTGGCCAAGGATTGTCACCCATGTTACACGACAACCTCGGGACTCCTGATTCTGAACAAGGAAGGGTTCGCGTTGCTAGGGCAGACACTGGTTTTCAAAATCCAAAAAACATCAAATATTTTCAAAATCCAAAAAAACATCAAATAATTTTCAAAATCCAAAAAAACATCAAATATTTTCAAAAAAATCCAAAAACATCAAATATTTTTAAAATCCTAAAACACCAAATATTGCCAAAATCCAACAAAACCAAATATCTGTGAAAATCCCACAAAAATCAGATGTTTTTTTTTCCAAAACTCCATCATGTGCATAGCATGCATTGCATTTTTATTATATTTTCCGCCTATTTAATAAGGCTCCACCCCTTGACCAAATATCAAGAAACGGTCATTATTTAACTTGCTTCAAGGCAAGGGGTTGAGTCTAAGAACATATCTAACTTGTTTCACGTCTTAGCATGTGCAGACAACAGGTTCAAATGCAGGATTGCTACTACGCAGGATGTGACGCATCAGTGTTCGACCGTCACAGTCATTTAACGGTCCCCTCCTTGACCGTTAATTCCCTTCAGGCGTGGGCTTTTTTTTTCAACCATTGTCCCTCTGACGGCCTGGTCCATACCGTCATTTCTATATAACGGCCCATCTCTCATCCGTTACTTGCTTCAGAGAACAGGATTAATAAGGCTTTCATTCTGACAGCTCCTCATCAGACCGTCGTTTCTTTATGGCGGTCCACTGCCCATCCGTTACATCCTCCAGAGGCTCTGCCTCTTCACATCATTCTAGCCAATCAACCCATAAAACTTATGCTCATTCATCTAAGCCAGTCTCATCTCATTCAAGCAAGCTTAATAAAACATGAATTCATAAAAATTCCAGCTTTGATTGTTAATTACAAACAATATCTCTCATGAACAAAAGAAAATCAAGGCACATTCAGTTTTCTATCCGCAAGAGGGCGGATTCTTCTCAGCTCTTTCACGTAATTACGGCGTGCTTCGTCGTTGTCTTTTACTTCTGCTTGCCACGGGCGCACCTTGCTGATCTCCCACATGGTCAGCGCGTTCCGTACCGCTCTTTCATCTTCCTCGGTCCCCATCTTCCTAGGTAGAAGGGGAGGGTAGTGTGATAGTGCAGGAGCTTGGGTTCTTGGAAGTCTGATCTGAAGATGGCACCGGTGCGGGTTGTAGATCGCCATGGTGGTGTTCCCCACTAGTTGGAGGTCCAGGTCTTGACGCCGCGGTATTTTGAGAAGAGCACTCCGAAGGATTCTTGGTTGCATATTGAACTTGTCTATTGGCAAAGTGTTGAAGAAGAGGCGCCATTCATCCCGCATTTTCTTATCCGCCGTCTTGCATTCAACCTGTGAAGAATACCCGAATGCCCCTCCAATAAAGAAGAGAGGGTGGCTCCCGAAGATTTGGCTAGTTGAAGTTAAGTCTTCCTTCGGTTGGAATTTGACTCTCACTCCCATCCGGCACTCAAGGAGTATCATGGAGCCGAACAAAAGTCCTCCTAGGCAAGCCGAGCTTAGTCCTTCATAAAGGTATGAAAGGATCGCTTGAGAGATGGACATGCCCCACCACAACCCACTAATAATGCTGAGATTTTGGGTATCTAGAAGGTGGTCGGTTGTAGTGAAAAGGAAGACTCCGCATAAGCAAACAGCCACCGCCTTGGCTATTGCCTCATGTCTCTCCCACTTGTTTTTACTATGAGACACTATCCACTGTGCCAAGGGTATCAAATGAATGTGGTGAGGGCTGATCATGATCCTCACATCCTTTGGATTATGGATGAAATCACTCAAAATCAAGGATGGGTCAATAGGCTCTATTGTGTAGCAAACCCAGTCTTCATCCCCCGCCTTAGTCTTAGGAAGGGCTAGGTAGGTCTCTACCTCTTCTAATAGGACAGTTGCCTCGAAGGAAGGGAAGATGAAAGTATGAGTTTGTGGATGCCATAGTTCTACAAGAGCTGAAATACTTGGCCAATCTATAGATAATTTCTGGAAATTTTTGGCTAAAACCAAGAGTGGTTGAAGGTGCCATGCTTTACGGATGGATGTGACTTCTATAGGGAGTGCCTTTACCATGGGAGCCACCCACTTCAGACTAGAATAGCATCTTGGGCCAGGAAGAGGCTTGAAGGAAGAAAGAGAAGAAGAAGTTATGAAGAATTGAAGTGCAGAATTTTCTGAATTTGGGTGAGTGTTAGAAGCTTACCACCCTTTGAACATTGGAGCTTAAGTGCTTGGGAATTGACGTCAGCCGTTGGAGCTCTCCATGTTCCTTTCTTGCAGCTTTAGGTCCGGTGTAAACCCTCTCCTCCGTGGCCATCATCTCAGAGCTTCTCTTCATCTTGGTTTCTGCCCTTAGGAAGAGGTTCTTCAACCCTAAAGCAGAGGTTTTCAGCAAAGCTACGATTTTGGTTGAGTTTCCAAGTTTTAAAGGTTTAATTTTGGCTTTGAAAAGGATAAGACTTGAGTTGGAAGGCTTTATCTTCAGTCTAGATAAGTTCTAGTAGAGTTTAAGAGGATAAGTCTCGGGTTTAGGCTCTCACGGCTCAATCCGTCTCGGAACGCAACTCAGGATCTAACGGTCTATCGTGGGGCCGTCACTTGTCTCTAACGCGCCAGCCTTGAGCCGTCGCATTTTCTGTGGGTTTGATTTGGCCAAACCCTGTTCTGTGAAGCTTAACGATCTATATTGTGGCCGTCGTTATCTTGTAACGCGTGAACCATGATCCGTTAGACTCTCAGTCGTTCAGATATTGGCTTTTGGGTTCAATTTTTCCCGACGGTCTTGGTCATGACCGTTATTTCACCCCGACGCGCCAGTCTTCGGCCGTCGCATTTTCTGCTAGTTGCCCTGACAAACTAGTGTTCTGCCATGATCAACGGTCTAGCATCTGGCCGTTATTGGTCAATGACGCGTCTCCAATAGGCCGTCACTTTCCTGTAGCTCAGATTACAAATTTGGACTCTGTCATGTCTAACGGCCGTTAGTCGGGGCGTTATTTAATTGTAACGGTCTGCCCCTAGACCGTTACTTTCTCTGCTGCTGAATTCATGAAATTTCTTCCTGCCCTTGTTTTAGACCTGGCGGTCTTTCACATTCTGCAACTCATTCATCATCCATGCATTCTCATACATACATTTTTTCCGCATACATGCATTTCATACATACATTTTCAAACATCACCTCAAATCACCTCAATCAATCATTCATTTTCTGCATTCACATTCAAACCTTCCAAACCATTCATCCACTCATTCATTCCTGCTTTTTTCAAAAACACATTCCTGCATTCATTCACATTCATGAAACAAAAACAAAAATGCCAAAAAAGAATTTCATCTTTCTATATATATAGTCATGTACAAGTAGTAAGAAAAAGAAAATGCATCATTCGGCCGGCCTGTCTGCCGGGCCGCCCTCCTCTTCTCCGCCCTCGGGTCTCCTAGCCGGTGGTGCTATGGAGGCACTCTCCTCCTGCTGCGCTCTCTCCGCCCTCTCATTCCTCCGCTGGCCGGAGGAACTCACGAGAAAATCAGCCACTGTCCCGCTCCGAGCGACGCTCCGCTGTGCCCCGCCCTGCGAAGCGCTCCGATCAGGTCCTCGGCCTATCATCCGGATGGTCCTCTCGAGGGTCCGCAACTCGATCTTCATATCGCGTGCCTCGGTCCGGTATCGGTCCAAATCCACCATCCCAATCCGGAGTCGCTCTACCTCAGCCTGTGACTGAGCTAGCTCCGTCCGAAGTCGCTCCACCTCTACATCATCCGAGCGTCGCGGGGTCTCTGCTCTCAGCCGGGCCATCTCTGCCCGTGCTAGCTCTGTCTCTGCTCGGGCCCACTCAGTCTCAGCCTGGCTTCTCTCTATCTCTGCCTGGAGACGCTCTGCCTCCAATCGAGCCTGTCTAGCCTCGGCCACCGCTGTAGCTAGCTCTCTCGCCTGTAGATTGCATGTCATGTAGTTGATCAAAAAAAGCATTTTTTGGGATACGCATGATCATGAGCATAAGCATTTAGCATCTTACCCGCTCCGCAAGGTTGGCCTCCGCCTCCTCGGCCCGGGCAACCGCCCGAGCAAACTCGGCATCTTGCTCTGCTCTGCCTCCCGCAGGATGAGAGGAGGACGATGGGGCGTCCGGTCCTGCTCGTTGGGCTCCCTCGGCCCGCTGCATTTAGAAATCATGATTAGAAGTCGTGGTTAGTCAGCATTTTTTGCATCATCAACATTAAGCATCATTTAAGCCTAAATCTTACCAGGAGCTCCAAGGCGGTCCGGTACTCATCCCGCAGCTCGGCTATCCGCCCCTCGGGGTCTAGCTGCATTTAAAGCATGTAAGTCAGTACATCTAGCATGATGCATCTTGCATATAGAAAGAGTGTTTTGAGTTTAGATTTGCATATCGGTCGTCGGGTACCTCGGTACACCCGGTCGCCGTAGAGTCGAGCGAAGGCCTTCAGATATGCCTCGTCGCTCTCATCTCGTTCCTTCACCGCTCTACCCCGCCTGTTCCAGTCATGGACGTACTTCGCCTTCCGAGCACACCAATCCACGTTGCCACTAATGCCCCTTGCTGACTTGCCTGGGTGGTCATCACTATGGCGTGGAAAGGTCACCTCGGGCTGGTGTAGTCCCCGAGTCCGCAGGATCAGCCGGTAGTGCAGAGGCTCGATGATGTGGATGCAGTGAAGCCATATGTCTCGCCCCCTGTATGACAAGGCCGCCTCCACCCACGGCTGTCCCGTGTAAACCTCGCCGCGGTACGGGGTCCATCTCACCTAGGAACATCAAGAGCATCCATCATCATGATCAGCATTTAGAATCATTTTAGCATTTAGAAGCATTTAAGAGCATGTAGAAATCACTTTGAGTTCTGGACTTACCGACGTGTGTGGGAAGGAGTCCAGGTCCTCCTGGATCGTCCGAGTCAATCTGATGATCGACCCTGTGTCCCTCGCTACCGTCCACTGTCTCGCAATCGGGATACGGCCGGGGTGGAGTAGTGTGCCTCTCCCGATCCCCGGGAGATACATGTAGCTCCAGATCTGCATTTTAGAAATCAAGTCAGTCAAATTGCATAGTCATTTGCATAACATTCTTGCATAATCATATTGTGGAAAGCATTTAAATTGCATTTACCTGTAGGAAAGGCGAGAAGCCGCCCAGCATCGTCTGCCGGTCCGTCGTGCTGAGAGACTCGAATAGGAACGCTAGCACTACCGCTCCCCATGCGTATCTCCCGACTCTGTGCAAATGCTCTATCAGCGGAAGCAGTCTGCAGCTAATGACGTCCGCTCGAGTCGCGAAGAGGAGCTTCCCGAATAGCAGCATCAGGAAGCGTCTGAGCACTCTGTCTCCCTCTGGTCCCGCCTCCGCCGCCACGCGAGGGCGCACCTGGTCTATCACTCTGCCCAAATGCTCCTCGGGTAGCTCTCCCACGGCAATTGCCACTCCTCTCAGCCCCAGGCTCTCCTGCAGTACTGATCTCGAGAGCTGAGATGAGGACTATCCCGGCCTGATCAAATCTAGCCCGAGCAGCTGCTGCGTCATCTCCCGGTAATCACCGTAAGTCCATCCGGTCACTGCCGCTCCGTGGACTCTCAATCCGGTAATCCTCGCTATGTCTTCTAGTGTGGGGATCATGTGGCCCTGTGGAACGTGGATTTTATTTTATTTCATTATATTATTTATTTATATTTTTATTTTTTATTTGGATTTTTTGATTTATTGATTTATTAGGCGTGCCAGTCACGTGTGTGACGATTTTATTGTGCGCTCGATCTGACTTGGTCAGTCGATTGTGAAGTCCGAGTCGGGACGAGAAGTCTGTCATACCATAAAGGCTATGACATTAATTATGCCCTTCCAAGGAAGGACAACCCTTGATTAAACGCCAAAATAGGAGGCCTCGAGAGGCAATAATAAAAAGGATATTCTTTTTATGTGCGCAGTTTGAATTTCATACCAGAGCCAGGAAGGCGGGCAAGATAATAACATCGATTGTAGAAACAGACGATATCACTGAATCGACGGCTCGAAAAATAATCAGACTCAGGGGAAAGGTGAAACCAGATGATATCAATCGCGGACAGGATGAGCCGCAATCACGACGGAGGTTTGAAGCATCGGTTAACATTTCGGCAGCACTTCCCCATAGTTTGGATCGTGCCCAGAGAGAAATAGGCTATCACCCACGGAGTGCCGGGGTGAAAGCCGAAAGAAAGAGAGAGGTCGGGCCTCTCCACGTTACACATGTATGCCCTAAGGCAATGTTTGATTCTTCCCTCACAGGAGCTGGTGACACTCATGCATTGGCATGGCTCACCGGAGCTAAGAGGGAGGCGCGTCGTTGTGACTTTGACACGAATCAATGGGACATAAGGGAGTCTACCTCCCTTTAACTTTATCCTCGGGACACATCTGGTGATCCACGCATATCTCTGTGTGGGTTAGCTCTGGGCATTTGGGCTCACAGGGTGGCAATTTAGGCTCTCGGCATGACCACAGATGGGAGGCTAAGGCTCCCGGCGTGAGTGGCAAGAAGGTGGAGGTTCCCGGCGTGGCCGAAGGGAAGAGTCCAGGAAGCTCTCGGCACTGACTTCCCAGCGCGCCAAAGATTCTCCAAGGGGGTTATCGGCGTAGGCTAAAGGGGGAAGAGGAGCTCTCGGCCTGGGGGTTCCCGGCGCGCTGAAGGCCGCGCCGGGAGCTGGTGGCGCCGAGAGGTAGGTGACCGAGAAGGGGTGTTTGGGCGCCGTGAGGGGTTTAGGACTTTACGGTACCCTGTTTTTAGGATTTTGAGAGTTTTCTGGGAATTATATCAGAGTAGATTGGCTCTGGAGACTAGAGATGGGGTTCAACTGGTTTTAGTTGTATATGCTTCAAAGGAGGCTGAGAGCTGGGAGGGATTGGAGGGGAAGAGCCCCACACAGAGGTCCTTTTCACCATCACCATACGGAGCCCAGAGGACAGCTTCAGTATTATCTTTCATCGGCCTGGGAGGATTTCAGCAGCACCTCCCCCGTACCTAGCGTATGCCAGGGAGTAATAGACGATCACCCACGGAGTGCCGGGATGAAAGCCAGAATAAGGGGGGTATGGGACCCCTAGCCCGTGTATGTGATCACATCACCAACTTAATATCCCTTTGAGGCCATTGAAACTTATGCAGTGGCAGAGTTTCTCTGGCTCGTAAGGTTATGTAGGGGAGTTATCCCCAATGATGTTTATCCCTTAGGCACATATGATGATCTAGAGTATCCTTCGACCAGATGCAAGGCTTGGTTGATCGGACTTCAAAGGGCATCTGTGTGGTTCCTTAGCCTGTAGCAGGAAGGCTTTCATCCGGGGTTCAAGGAATGGAGGATTCACAACGTAAAGCATGGGTGGCAGGAAGCATAGTTCCCGGCGTGGGTTTTATTGGCCAAGGGGGAATGCTCTCGGCGCAAGGGTTCTCGGCGCGGTAATGACAGCGCCGGGAACCCGGCGCCGGGAGGGCCCCGGGCCGGGAAGGCTATATTGGGATAGGCTTTATTTGCCTTGCCGAAGGGGCTAAAGCAAGGGGGATCTCTCGGCAGAGTAGTTCTCGGCGGGGAAATGGCCACGCCGGGAAGGGGCTAAAAGGGTTTATGGCTGAACTGCGGTACTCTGCTCAGGCGATTTCTGGGATTTCTGGCTCGGATTGAGGTAGTATCTGGACTGCATAAGGGAATTACGTGGGGGTTAGCATCAGTCGAAGGGCAGATCATCGATTATCGAATCCTCATGGGACATATGGCATTTTCTATACTCACCTGCTACTCAGACGGTCAAGAGATTGATGTCTCTGACCCTGAATGAGATTGGAGCTCGACAGACGTCTGTGATATCCAGGGAAACCATGATCCGAGGGGGAGGAAGAGGAGGGACAGAGCCTAATAACCCACTGGATGAGGGTTGAGACTCCGTCTTCATCTTCCACCAGAGGACAGGCTAGGGAGGGGAGGTCGAAACATGAATCAGAAAGCTATAACATCTAGGCAAAATGATATTCCGAAGAACAGCCGATGCAAGAAGGGGAGAAATACAGCAGATATTTTAATCGATCGAATGCCCAAACGAGCCATGTTCATCTTTCATTTTATTGCATCATCCCAAACCTGTACAGATCGTAGAAGGTAAACGAAAGACAGAGAGATGGAAATCGAGACCGGAATCCTCCGGCTACATTGATACATCGAGAAAGCCTCGCCAGATTACATCAAAAAAAAGAAAAAAGAGAAAGCATGGGGGAGCGTGGAGCATTGACTCCTCTCCCTCCCCGGGCTGCCCACCTGAGTCTCCTCTCTTCTTCTTCTCCTTGCTTCTTCTTTTTCCCTCTCGGTCTGTCTTCTGGCCCTTTTTTTATCTGGTTTTCGCTTCTACTCTTCCTTTTTTTCTTCCTATCTCTGACTTTTCGACCGACCATCAGCCTTTCGAAGGGAAGGGGCTTTATAGCCGCCCCTCCTTGCCTTCTCGGCAGACACCTCACGGCGCGCCTCAGCTGAAGGCTTCCCGGCGCGCAGGACTCCAACCTTGTGCAGCATTTGGGCTTTGACAAAGTGGCTCCCGGCGCCACCATTAAAGGCCCATTTAGGTCTCTTTGACCAGGCCTTTGATAGGCCCTTCACGTACATCAGTACCCAAGAGGGTCCTCCGTTGGTGATATAGTTTGTATTGAGATCATTAGCAGGGTTTTCATCAGTCCGCGGACAGGGGTTTCATCAGTATTGCCATCTGAATGATGATAAAATTGGGCATCATTTTATCGATATCGTCACCTGAATGGTGACGAGATCGGACATCAGCTTTAGTCTGGGAAGACTTCAGCCGGGTGTATAATCTGTGGAGACGATTCTTCTTGTGTTCTGACTTTGCAAAAGTCCTTACAATCTTCATCTGCCGGTACCAGCTTCATCTTTATCTTACATCACATCTGTCAATAAGCCGACATCTGACTTACGCTGACATGTCATCTGTGGATTCTTGGATGAGGCAGTAACACAGCTCTTATTAAAGTGTGCTGGGAGGTCTCATTAGTCAAACGACTACTGCTTTGTTAGTGCTGCCATCTGAGTGACATCGGCACAGGACGTCAGCTCGGCCGACAAAGGCTTCAGCCGGGTAAATGGTTGACGAGCCTCATCATTGGTCTTTCACTGTGGGTATGATCTGCTTCCACCCTTGTTCATTTTCAAGGTGTCAACAAATGCCCCCCACCTGCGGACGGCGTAAGCGCAGAATAAGCGGCACGGGGCCTGCAGGTGACTTTCATTATTCGAGGGTATCTTCCTCAATTTCTTTTCAATCCGGTCCTCAGACCTGATCATCTCGTTGCAACAATATTCTGCACATGTATCTTTCTTTTCTATCTTCATATTGTTTGACTTTATTTTCAGCTTTTTGGAGCTTCTCGGCACGAGGACATAGGCTTCTCGGCGCGTGAAGACCTCTCGGTCGTGGAGACGGGGGTCTCGACGTGCCTAGCTTCCCGGCGCGGTGGGCTTCTCGGCGCGGGGTGCTTCTCGGCGCGGAGGGCTTCTCGGCGCGCCTTTCGGCTGAGGGGGGTCTCTCGGCCTGGGGGTTCTCGGCGCGCATTCTACCGCGCCGAGAGCCCTTCGCTTCGGCCTTCTATTTGAGGCGCCGAAGCCTCTTGGCTTCTCATTATTCTCAGCTTCTTCTCTCTCTTCACTTTCTTTTCTCTCTCGGCGGTGGCGGCAAGCTCCTCTCCTCCGACCGTCTAGCTTCTTCCCGTGTTATTTGATTTCACCCGGGTATGACGGTCTTTGGGGATTCAATCCCTTTTGTTTTCGGGATCACCCCCTCTTGGTTGGTGACTCCCTATTCTTCTTGGGCAGACCCCAAATAAGGGGAGATGCTGCCGAAATTTTCATGGGGTCTCATGTTACAATCTTTATAAGACTGCCCATTGTTCTAGGATTTTTAATTCACTTTTCTTCTTTGACTGCAGACACGGCAATGGCTTCAGGCTCTGCTGCGGCATCCCCTGGAGGTGTCGGGGCCAGTTCGTCGGCCCAGCCAGATATATCACGGGCCACAGTAAACTGGCTGAACGTGCATAGCCTCGACTTCGGATACGACAAGATTGCTTCCGTTGATGAATCGTCCGATTCTGACACCGATACGGTGTCAACATCCCGGGTATACTCCACTGCCATGGAAACATGCTTCAGACGGGGCACTGATTATCGCCTGGATTTCCCGAAGGACAAACACTTGCTGCCGTTTATCCAGACCTTCACCGTGGGTGGAATGCGGAACTACCGAATAGCTCGTACAGTTGAAGCCGCAATTCTCGTTGAGAGAGACAGCCTGAAAGATTCAGTGTATCGCGGAAAGGCTATATATCTTCCCAGGGAGAAGCGTGACTGGGATGCAGTCCTTGGCATATCGGAGCTAGAGCCGGAAAAGAAAATGCTGACCTGAGCCTCAGAGTTCACACCTGCTCGGTGGGATAATGCCAGTGGCCGAGTCAATAGAGAGAAGCCCGGCTATGGTCTCTTCCTGGCGCTAGTAAAGTGGGGGTACCGCGAAGAGCCTTTTGTGCTGAATTGTTCGGCCATTCAGTTCAAGTATCATTTGGCCGCTGGTTGGTTTGGGGATACCAAGATCACTGACGCCCACCTATTTCGGGTAGGAGCCGTGGAATTTACTGAGTTTGTTCTGAAGGAATATGCACCTCTGCTGATCAGAGCCGGGGTATATCATAGTGTTTTTGCTTCCCGATTTCAGTATCCTATATCCCGAGGGTTATGCTGTGGGATGTTCGAGGTCTTCTGCCCCTTATTCAACATATTCTATACAGCAGAGGGTGAGACATCTCTTGACCTCTGGAGTCTGTCACAACTTTCCGGACTGCCTATTGACGGCAAGCCGTATGAAGAAGTCTGCTTGGCAGATTCTGAGAAGGATAGCTCCGATGGTGAAGGCAGATATTCCATTGGCTTCTCATACCGGTACCTTATGAAGGCATATCGCTCCATTTGTCTGGCGTACAGTAGAGGGTCCTCCAAAGGTTATCATCCCCGAGAGAAGGGCAGCAAGCTGCGGATCCCGGTAGGGCAGTGGATTCAGTACTTCTTTGACGGCCCCCTGAAATATGCAGACTTCCCTTCCGTGGGTCCGACTGCTAGCAAGCAGGTAAGGGCTCCCCGTTATAAGTTGGCGCTGCCATCTTCATTGCGCCGTACAGACAGCGGTGGTCCCAACCCAGCAGGCGTAGACCCCATCACACATTGTGCGGCTTATTTTACATTCTGGCTGTGTACTTTCGCTCTCCCTCAAGGGGACGAGACAATCATCCGGCCAGAAGCTATATATCCGGCCTATCAGATGGCCTGGGGAATGAGGCTGTCGCTCTGCCTAGTGGCCCTGTGTCTGATATACAAGTCTTTGGGGGATCTGTACAAGCACCGGACTCCCCGTTCTTTGAGGACCGTGGGTCCTTTTCATTTCTTCAACGCCTGGGTCTGCAGTTTATTTCCTGAGTTGGCTCCCAGAACTTTGCAGGCAGACACAGTACTGCCCAGAATGATTGAGTTTGCCAGTGCTGAACCTTGTCCTTTCTATGATCAGCTGTTCAAAGTAAGGGGCCGACTGATAAAGGTGCCGGTGGATGCCCCTGGCAGCATTCATTTCTGGAGCTTGGCGGCAGGTTCAGCTCCTTTGATTGATCCTCAGAGAGAGTGCAAGCTGGAAGAGGTAGAGACATATATCCATCCTGTCTCAGGGGTTAACACTGCTCGGCCAATCCTGGAGCCGGAGCTGGTCAGATGGGCCATGGCCATCCGTCCTAGTGTCTTAGTTTTCAGAAAGGGTGGCCTGCTCCTTCTAGAACCATACTATCCATTCCGCTTTGGGCGAAACTTTGGTTATGACCAGCATATCCCCACAACGGTTGCTCAATTTCCCCTGGATAGCCGGGCTAAGCATGGGTCCACCATTGTCGGCGATGGCCGGTTGTGGTGGGATTTCTACCATCGCCAGGACGGTGCAGTTTTCAGAGTTCCCACAGTTTCTAACCGTGTTCCCCGGGTAACATCAGAATATATCAAATGGTGGAACATTCGAACCAGCTTCTACAGGGATAGTAGAGGTGCATTCTGGGACGTGGCCGAGCGTTCCTTTCTGAAACAACAGCCCAGGCCAGTGTTTGACATCCCCGAGGCCGACCTGAGAAGGCTTTATTCACAGCACCAGAGGGAGGCTGAGAACTATCTGGCCCACGTCGGGCTTTGAAGGAAAAGGATTCCGACCCGCCTGCTCCTGTCTTTGCTGCTATCAATGAGGACACTTTCATGCAGAACTTGAAACATTTGAGCTGTGTAGGGGACGCTCGTTTGGAGGCACAACAATACCCATTTCCTGTCGAAGAGCCGCTCCCGGCAGTAGTCCCTTGGAGGGGTCCGACAGATAGATTTCATCCCTATAGGACGTTTGTGCGCCGGGAAGACAGAACCCAGACGTACTACAAGCAAACGTCTTGGCTATTTATTCTGCTGAATTTACATGGGTTATCTGCAGAAAGCCCGATAGCCGGCATTTTGAACAAGCCATTGTTTATCTCTTTTCATTATGTCAACGGCTGGGGTATGGACCACCTTGACTTATTTCGGTGTCTTAACCTTCATGGTCATAGTGACCTGGCAGCTTTAGTGGAGAAGTGCCAGGTACTTGGTGATGTATGCTGGCTTATCAAGGAGGCTGCTTCCCGCTCCAAGGAGGTAGCTTATCTGTACTGGCCGCTCTCTGTCTTTTACGACGGCCTAGCAGGTATGATCTCTTCTTTCCTGACTGCAGTGATTTCTGCTCAGTATTCACACTTTGCATCCACTGATCACATTACCTCTCTGACATCTTCAACAGACAGGCCTGATATAAAGCGACAGGGGCTTTATAGAAAAATCATTGCGCGGGCTGAGAAGCCTACTTATTTTGAAATCCCTGCAGCAGCACCGACTACTACTCCCCTGCCTCCTGGCAATAAGAGAAGGGCTTCCGTAGTTAAGGCTGCAGTTGGGAAGGCCAGGAAGGCCAAGAAGGTTTATGCTCAGCAATCGGCTTCGGTAGCTATGGACACCGGGACCCCTCTCCCTGATATTCCCTCATTTGATGAGTTTGAATCTGAAAGGGAGGTTGCTCAGACATCGGTTCAGGGTAACATCAATAGCCTGCAATTGCATTCCTCATTCTCTATCGCTGGATTTCAAAGAAGTCCTTGAATCTGACCCCTTCCTTTTGCACAGCCCAAGAGCCAGTTGTAGCACCTTCTGTGGTGGAGACCATGTTGCCTTCTCCCACGCCGGCTAGTGAGGCGGAGGGTAAGTGTGTTTTCTCATCTGTTTCATACTTGCATTGTTTTCTTTGCTATATTTCTCAGAGGTCCCTTTTGCAGCAGTGGCAGGCGAAGAGCAGACTGAAGCTATGATGACAGAAGAATTGCTTCAACCACAGGAGGGTCACAAGACTCAGTCGAAGCAGAGTACTGTTCCGGCCAGGCGCATAATTACCCGGTCTACATCCCGACATGTTTTAGAGGAGGCCCCATAGCGTGTAGCTAGTGTGGAAATATCCTCAGGCAGTTCTAAGACCGTCTGTGATGAGGAGGAAGTGACTTTCAGCGGCAGTGAGGGAGATGCTCCTGAATCAGAGGCCCCGCTTGTATTTGCAAAAGGTGCTCTGCCTTTTCAGCCTGCTAAGCTGCTGGTGCTATCTTCTGAGGAGGAGTTGCAAGAGGAGTTTGCCGGGCTCGACACCGAGATCGACATAACTCCACCATTTGTCACTCCGACTACGGAGCTTCCTTCTCTTTCACCCCACTTCGAGGATGTGGACCCTGCTTCAAGGGTGGGTTCCTTTTCATGTTTGTTGCTTCATCTGTTTCTTTCATCTAGTGCTGAAAGTTGCTTTGCTTTGGTCTTAGGGCATTGCCATTGCTAGCTCAGACACAACCGCAGCTATCATGGACATTTCCTCTACAAACTGGGCTATTGTCCCTTTTCTGCCTTTAACTTGCATGGGAGTCCCTTAGGTCATTCGCCCTGTGCCAGTGCGGATACAGTCTTCGACGGATTTAGCATCGTTGGACTTAGGGGCCTCGGGAGAGAGTTGCATTCCTATCAGGGCTTCAGATTTCAGAGCCGAAGCTGATCCATCTAGAAGCTCCGCTTTTATACCGGCCGCAGTAATGTCAATTGCGCCCGAGTCAGCAGTCCCTGCCATAGTGGCTATAGAGACTGGACTTCTGCCTTCTCCGACTATAGCAGCTCCTTCCCTGTCACCAGAAAGAGCAGCTGAAGATGAAGCCCCTATTCAAGAGACTCATGAAGAGGCAGCTCCATCCTTCATCGATTCTCCCCCTGCGGATGTTCAAGCTATATCTTCCGATACAGCGATAGGGGAGGAATCTTCAGCTCAGCAGGAGAGCACAGAGAGGGACTGGCCAGCCCCTGCAGCAGATCTGCCGTCTTCGTCCTCTCAGCCGGACGTTGCATTGTGGGAAGATATCGATGGCGAGGTGACCTTTGAAGTCGTCCCCTCTGCCTCCTTCGGCTTCGCTTCCTCTGACAACTTTGTCTGGCAGCATCTGGACATGCTACGTCAGCTGGTAGAATCCCAGCCTGGCTTGACGTATCTGCAACTGAGGGAAATCGCCAATCGCTTCACCGCTGGCTTGCAGGCCATGGGCTGCCCTTTGGACATATGGGTTCAGTGGGTGCTGCTTCTACTAAAATTCGTGCATCGGAGAGACTTCCTAGCACGGACTATGGTTGATAAGCTAACGGCGTTGAAGTTGCAGAGGTCAGAATATAAGTCTGAGCTGGGGAAGCTGATGCTTATGCTTGATGGACGCCGAGCCGAGCTACAAGGTGCTATTCAGCGGGAGGAAGCTGTGCGGGACCGGATGGCCATCCTGGAGACGGAGCTCTCTGGACTTCGAGCCGAGCTGCAGCAATTATCCTTTATCCGGCCACAGTCCAAAGAGGAGGTAGCCTCGCTGGAGGGACGAGTGATGTCTCTCCAGGACATGTCCATTGGACTTCAAGAGGAGAAGGCGCGCCTTCATGAGTTGGGGGCCGCTCCTTATGTGGGTCTTCTGGCCTTCGAAGATATATTCCGGCGGCCATAAATTGTCTATCCCTTCTTTTTCTTTTTGTTCTCTTTTGTGATGTGATGTCCCCTCGGGGCCCTTTATGTACTTCCTTTTTAATGGAAAGGAATCTCTTGGCTTCATGCGTATCCATCTTATTCTGCATGTGGTTTTATCACTTTGGGAGGTGGGGTAGTGGTTTTAACAATCCCTCATGCGAATGGCTCGTACCTTGGCAGGAGAGCGTCCACCCCTTCAGAGAAAGGATGGGGAACTCGCTCCACCGCATGACGACATCCGAGGAGGTGTTTGAACCGAATTTTGTTGGTGGCAGCAAACGTCCTATTGGCCATGTGTGCCGTAAGGGAGACGATTTGCCGGAATGCAAATGAAGAGGTCTCATCAGAGTAGACGTATGGTCTAGGCTGGGTAGAGACTATTGCAGGTGGGACATTGAAAAGGATATGTGGTTTTCATCAGAACGGACATAAAGTACGAACTGGACAGACTTTATCATTGGCCGGGCGATGTACCGATCAGCCAACGGTTGACTTCATCATCGATATTGAGCTTATATCGATGCAATGGGGATTTTAGAATAGACGTAAGGTCTAAACCGGGTAAGGTTTCATCATTGATCGGGCAAGGTGCCGGTCGATCAATAGCAGGTTTCATCATCGATATTGGGTTTATATCGATGCAAAGGGATTTCATATGTTTCATCAGAATAGACGTAAGGTCTAAACTGGATAGGATTTCATTATTGATCGGGCAGGGTGCCAATCGATCAACAGTTGGTTTCATCATCGATATTGGGTTTATATCGATGCAAAGGGATTTATAAGTTTCATCAGAATAGATGAAAGGTCTAAACTGGATAGGGTTTCATCATTGATCGGGCAAGGTGCCAATCGATCAACAGTTGGTTTCATCATCGATATTGGGTTTATATCGATGCAAAGGGATTTATAAGTTTCATCAGAATAGACGAAAGGCCTAAACTGGATAGGGTTTCATCATTGATCGGGCAAGGTGCCAATCGATCAACAGTTGGTTTCATCATCGATATTGGGTTTATATCGATGCAAAGGGATTTCATATGTTTCATCAGAATAGACGTAAGGTCTAAACTGGATAGAGGATTTTATCATTGATCGGGCAGGGTGCCGGTCGATCAACGGTGGAACGTACGTAAAGGTGTAGGTCTCGTCAGGACAGACGTAAGGTCTATTCCAGCAGGTTTTATCGCAGGTGGGGCTTGCCAAGAAATGCATAGGTTTTATCAGGACAGACGTGAGGCTCGAGCTGGACAGACTTTAGCAGAATGGTGATGGGTTTTATTATCGGTGGGACGTTTGAAAGAGGGTATGTAGATTTCATCAGGGTAAACGTAAGGTCTACCCCGGAAGGGTTTCATCATCGGTGGGGAATGGAGCCAACTGACCAACGGAGGGTTTCATCAGTGAAGGGGAGGTAAAGGTAGTGTGCCGATTGGCATGGAACTTTGAATTACCACATTACTGACCCAAGCGCCCTTTCGGGTTTTCACCGGAGCCAGCCCCCTCTTGCTTTTGCCCACGCGCCTTTTCAGGTTTTCACGCTGCGGGGTACCCGATTTTGCCTGTAGTGCCCTTTCGGGTTTTCACCACAGCTGGGTTTTAGCCATTTTTGCCCTCGTTAAGAAAACCTGAACAAGACCGGCGGGGTATCTCTATTTTTAACCCCATTTTTTATATATATAGATGTACATATATATATTTCCTGAATTGGGACTTTAGCACGGATCAGGCGATGTGCTGCTTCATTAGTGGCTGCTCTTATCATCGGTATTGGGTATACACCGATGCAAGGATTTCATAGGTTTCATCAGGATAGATGTAGGGTCTAAACTGGGTGGGTTTCATCATTGATCGGGCAGTGTGCCAATCGATCAACAGCAGGCTTCATCATCGGTATTGGGTTTATACCAATGCAAGGATTTCATATGTTTCATCGGGGTAGACGTAAGGTCTAAACCGGACAGGTTTTATCATTGATCGGGCAAGGTGCCGATCGACCAATGATAGGTTTCATCACGGCGGGACGTAAAGAGACATGCAAATTTAATAGGACGGGTTTCTTTGTCGATCGGGAAGGGTGCCCATCGACCGAAGGTGGGTTTCATCATCGGTATTGGGTTTATACCAATGCAAGGATTTCATGAATTTCATCAGAATAGATGTAAGGTCTACACTGGGCTGGTTTTATCGTTGATCGGGCAGGGTGCCAATCGACCAACAGCAGGTTTCATCATCGGTATTGGGTTTATACCAATGTAAGGATTTCATAAGTTTCATCAGGATAGACGTAAGGTCTAAACTGGATAGGTTTCATCATTGATCGGGCAAGGTGCCAATCGATCAACAGCAGGCTTCATCATCGGTATTGGATTTATACCAATGCAAGGATTTCATATGTTTCATCGGGGTAGACGTTAGGTCTAAACCGGACAGGTTTTATCATTGATCAGGCAAGGTGCCGATCGACCAATGATAGGTTTCATCACGGTATTGGGTTTATACCAATGCAAGGATTTCATATGTTTCATCAGGATAGACGTAGGGTCTAAACTGGATAGGTTTCATCATTGATCGGGCAGGATGCCGATCGATCAACGATGAACTTCGCCATGGCAGGACTTTGGGCAAGGTATGAGGGTTTTATCAGGACAAACGTAGGGTCTGTACTGGGTGGGTTTGATCATTGATCGGGCAAGGTGCCGGTCGATCGACGAGAAGTTTATGGCGGGAGGTGAGGTTTCTTTAGGATCACCACGTTACTGACTCAAGCGCCCTTTCAGGTTTTCGCCGGGGCCAGCCCCCTCTTTCTTTTGCCCACGCGCCCTTTCGGGTTTTCACGTGGCGGGGTACCCGATTTTGCCTGAAGTGCCCTTTCGGGTTTTCACCACAGCTGGGTTCTAGCCATTTTTGCCCTTGCTCAGAAAACCTGAACAAGACCGACGGGGTATCTCTATTTTTAACCCCATCTTTTTTATTTATTTATTTTCATTCTTTTATTCTCTCTTCCCCTCTTTTTGGGAGGGTGACAAGTCGGAATGCCATTAGATCATGATGAGGGATGGCTTGGTTAGGGCGGAGTGCCGCTATACCAAGAAAGGGTGTAGCTCGGCTAGGGCGGGAGGCCGCTAGACCAAGGAAAGGGTATATCTCGGCTAGGGCTGGATGCCACTAAGCAACGGAAAGGTAGCTTGGTTAGGGCGGAGCGCCACTAATCCAAAGAAGGGTAGCTTGATCAGGGCGGAGTGCCACTAGACCAAGGGAAATGTAGCTCGGTTAGGGCGGAATGCCACTAGACCAAGGAAGGGTAGCTTGATCAGGGCAAAATGCCACTAGACCAAGGAAGGGTAGCTTGATTAGGGCGGAGTGCCACTAAGCCAAGGAAAGGGTGTATCTAGGCTAGGGCGGGATGCCACTAAGCCAAGGAAAGGGTGTATCTCGGCTAGGGCGGGATACCACTAAGCCAAGGAAAGGGTGTATCTCGGCTAGGGCGGGATGCCACTAAGCCAAGGAAAGGGTGTATCTCGGCTAGGGCGGGATACCACTAAGCCAAGGAAAGGGTAGCTTGGTTAGGGCTGAGTGCCACTAATCCAAGAAAAGGGTGTATCTCGGCTAGGGCGGGATGCCACTAAGCCAAGGAAAGGGTGTATCTCGGCTAGGGCTGGATGCCGCTAGACCAAGGAAAAGGTGTATCTCGGCTAGGGCTGGATGCCGCTAGACCAAGGAAAAGGTGTATCTCGGCTAGGGCTGGATGCCACTAAGCCGAAGAAAGGGTGTATCTCAGCTAGGGCGGGATGCCACTAAGCCAAGGAAAGGGTGTTTTGGCCCGATTACTCGGGGAATATTGGTTGTGCAGCATGATACAGCTTGAGGTGTTTACTGTTGAGTGGCGAGAACTGAATTTCCCCTCGATGGTTAACAACTACGTAGGCCCCTCCTTCGTAGACCCTTTGTATCACATAAGGACCTTCCCAATTAGCATTCAGCTTTCCTTTTGGGTTGGACGCCATGACTTCTTTTTTCTTGACCATGACGAGGTCACCTTTCTTGAATTCTCGTCCTCTTACGAGTTTATTGAATGCAGTGGCCATGCGGGCCTGATACATTTAGATATTCTTCTGAGCTTGGAGGCGCTTCCCTTCCAATTCAGTCAGTTCTTCTAACCTTCTTTCAGCATTTGTTTGTTCGCCACGGGCCAGGCCATATTGGATTGACACTCTGAGCGACGGGACTTCCAGCTCTAGTGGAACCACTGCCTCCGAGCCGTATACCAATGAGTATGGTGAGCACCCTGTAGGTGTCTTAAAGACGGTGCGGTATGCCCACAGAGCTTCATACATCTTTTCTTCCCAGTCCTTTTTATTAGAACTGACAAACTTGGCTAGCAAGGTGCACAAAGTCTTGTTAAAAGCTTCTGCCAATCCGTTTGCCTGGGGATTGTAGGGAGTGGAGGTTCTCCATTCAATCTTATACTTCTCGGCAAGTCGATAGATTTTCTGATTTCTGAAATGACTTCCATTATCAGATATTATTCGGTTGGGGATCCCGAACCGGAAGATAATATTCTGCTTGATAAATCTGGCGACCAGTTCACCGGTCACTTCTCTTAATGCTACAGCTTCCGCCCATCGGGAGAAGTAATCTATCATGGCCAATATGTACTTATGACCGGCCGAGGAAGTCGGCAGTGGCCCGACTACATCAGTTCCCCATTGTGCAAATGGCCAGCTAGGAACTGTAGGGTGCAGAGTTGTAGGTGGCCTTCTAGGCACGGTAGCATGCTCCTGACACTTCTGGCATGACTTTGTAAATTTACAGCAGTCTTCAAACATGGTAGGCCAATAGTAGCCCAGCTTCTTGATTTCTATCTTCATTTTGGGGCCAGCCTGGTGGGCGCCTGCTGTCCCAGCGTGTATTTCTTTCATCGCTTGCCAAGCTTCCTCAGTGGACAGGCAGCGGAATAGAATCTTTTTGCGTGCATCCGCCATTATTCAGAATAAAGTTCCATTTCTGAATTCATAGGAATCTTTGATTCTCAGGAGTTTCATCTTTTCCTCCCTCTTCTGTGGCAGCTGTTGGTGCATAAACCACTGTAGCAAATGTTGTCTCCAATCAAACGCCTGTACTGCGCTGATAGTGGCAACTTCTTCCTCTTCGGGGCACCCTTCTAGCATACTGGGGACTTGCCGCCGGTTCATAACAACAATGTTCAGTGTTTCATCTGGCGGGACTGCTAGCGAGCTGGCCAGCTTTGCCAGTGCATCAGCCTGGGCATTATGTCCACGGCCCACATGTTTGAGTTCAATATGATAGAACTTTGCCATGAGGCGTACAGCTTTCTGGTGATAGGGATTTAGTTCTGGCTTCCGCACTTCGAACTCCCCTTGGACTTGCTTTATTATCAACATCGAATCCCCGAATACCTGAAGCATTTGGATACCCATGTTGAAGCTGATATTGAGTCCGATTATCAGAGCTTCATATTCGGCTTCATTATTGGTGCATGGCTTGTTTATAGAACAGGAAGTGTGCACAACCTCCCCCTCTGGTGATTTCAGCACAATACCGGCTCCAGCCCGTATTCTGGTCTTTCCATCGGAATCTGCCTCCGTTCTGGATGCTCCATCAAAGAACAGTTGCCACATAACTGGCTGAGCTTGACAGGCCTCGAGTGTCTCATCATCGGGTAATTCAGTCCCCAACATATCATTCTCCGGCACAGGATGCTCCGCGAAGAAATCAGCCACGGCCTGTCCTTTTATTGCCCTCTGGGGTATATATGTGATATCGAATTCCATCAGAATTACTGCCCATTTGCCCAACCGGCCTTTCAGTACTGGCTGAGTCAATATGTATTTGAGTGGATCTGCTACAGATATCAATCTAATTTCATGTGACAGCATATAGTGCCGGAGCTTTTTGACAGCAAAGACTAGTGCCAAGCAGGTCTTTTCTATGTAGCTGTAGCTTTCTTCAGTTCTCATCAGCCTCCTACTTAGGTAGTACAAGGCTTGTTCTTTGCCTTCCTCATTTATCTGTGCCAGCATTGCCCCCAGGGAACAGTATGTGGCTGTAATATACAGTATCAAGGGCCTGCCCTTAATGGGTGCCCCCAGCACCGGAGGGGCCTTGAGGTATTCTTTCAGCTTCTCAAAGGCTTCCTGACAGCCATCGTCCCAGAGGAACGGCACATCTTTCATCATGAGCTTGTGAAAGGGATGACATCGTCCCGACAGATTTGATATAAATCGTCGGACATAAGCCAGGCGCCCTTGCAGAGATCTCAGCTCGTGCAGATTCCTTGGTGGAGGGAGCTCCTGGATAGCTTTAATCTTGGACGGGTCAATTTCAATGCCCCTATGACGGACAATAAATCTGAGGAATTTTCCACTGGACACGCCAAAGGCGCATTTCATAGGATTCATCTTGAGTTCATATTTGCGCAACCTCTGGAATACTATCCTTAGGTCTTGCAAATGGTCTTCTCTTTTGCTGGTTTTTACCACCAGATCATCAATGTAGCACTCTACCTTTTTGAAGAGCAGGTCATCAAAGATCTTTGTCATAGCTCTTTGATAAGTAGCGTCGGTGTTCTTAAGGCCATACGGCATTCTTTTGTAGTGGAATATTCCCTTCGGAATGCGGAATGCAGTGTGCACTCTGTCTTCTTCAGCAATCCAAATCTGGTTGTACCCGGATGATCCATCCATGAATGACAGGGCTTCATGACCAGTAGTCGCATCGATCATCACCTCAGTGATGGGCACTGGGAAATCATCTTTCGGGCAAGCCTTATTAAGGTCCCGAAAATCAACACATATTCTAATCTGCCCATTCTTCTTCTTTACGGGCACTATATTCGCCAGCCATGTAGTATACTGGTTTTCTTCGACAAAGCCTACCTCAATCAGCTTGTCAACTTCTTTGTTAATCTGGTTTATCAATTCAGGACGCATTCTCCTGGAAGGCTGCTTTGCAGGGTTAGCCTATGGGTTTATTGCCAATCGGTGCTGTGCCACATCAGAGCTCAGTCCTGGCATTTCATCATATGTCCATGCAAAACAGTCTCGGAATTCTTTCAAGAACTGTATATATTGTTCCCTGACATCTGGCTCCAGTAGTGCGCTGAGGAATGTTGGCCTTGGCTCATCTGCGGATCCCAAATCTATTTCTATCAGCTCATCGACGGTGGCTTGGCCTCCGTCTTCGACTTCGGGCGGGGCCTCTTGCAAATCAATGAAGCCTCCCGAGATATAATCTTCTTCAGTTTCATGCTCCTCTGTTTCATCATACTGGTCATCAGCGGATGCTGGTGCATCATATAGGGCCAATATTACCGGATTCTGTTCAGTCTGTCCCGAGGACGAGGCTAGTTCAGCAGGAAATTCAGAAGTGGACTTCTCCATCCTTAGAGGCTCTTCTAATGTGGGCTCCCCTGAAAGGTCATCATTCTGTAGAGCCCGAAATTCTTCTAGGATGCGCCCGAACTCCAGACACTCCTCCAGCTCTCTGGCTATTTGATCTTCATCCGGGGTTCCCGTATCAAATTTTGCTTCAGCCTGGAACAGATCCTCTTTGGAAGATAGGTCCTCCCAGTGCCAAGCTTTCTTTGTCTCATCAGATGTCTCTGTTTCTGACAGGTTGTCTGGGGCTTCATTGCTCATTATGGATTGATAAATGATTTCTTCATCTTCCGAGGGGTATTTGTCATATCCTACCTCGGGAGGATCGTCATGCCGGTAGGAGACAGATATGACGTCTACCTCAGCCTCATAGTATTCTTGGAGGGTATAATCCAATCCTGGGTGTTGAGTGATCTTCCTCAGTTCTTTACTATCTCGAGGCGGATCCCACAGTTGCTTGAATGCCTTCTTCTGAGCAGCAGGCTACATTGATGGCATTTGCATCTTGGAGAACATTTGTGAAACCCGTTGGGTAGTATAATCCAAGCCTTTAATCGGTACCATCCGGTTTGCAGCTTCTTCAGGGGCCATACAGTCTTGATCATCTTCTTCGACTGGCTCCCCGGTGTAGAATATAATAGGAGGCTCGTAGAAGCGAGGGATTTCCATAGTCTTCAGTGGTAGCACCGTTTGGTACTCAAGGCTGACGATGGGTTTAAATAAACCCTGCGGCACCTCCACCTGAGTGTACTTTTGCTTCATTTCTTCATCGGCATTATCTGGGTGGACGCTAGGAGGGGTAATCTGAGCAAAGTCACCGGCATAAGAGATGTGAGATACCTCATGCTTTTTAATATAGCCTTTTAGTGGCGGTGGAGACCAATTCCTTGCCTCTGTCGCGGGCTTTTTCTGGCTGACCACAGCCTCTTTCCTTTCGCACTTTTGCGACACCTCGGTATAGTAGGATGCATCGAGCATATGGCACTCGAACACTTCGAAAGGATGCAGATCCGCAAACACCCTCTCTTCTTTTCCTTCATGGCAGTATTTGATGCACTAATGTAGCGTGGATGGCACTATTTGATATTCATGCAGCCACGGTCTCCCCAGCAGGGCTTTATACGTGGTGTTGGAGTCGATCACATAGAATCGTACCACTGTAGTGAGGTCTCCCAATGTGAGGTTGAAATCAGCTACCCCAAGAGGTGTGATGTGAAACGAGATTGGGAGGGGGTGGCCTTCTTCAACCTTCTGCCCGTAGTCGCGCTATAGGAACATGGCGCCTTCATGAAGATCGCGCTAGGACGATACAGCGCGTTCTCAGACAGTCGCCGGACGAAGAAGTTGGACTTAGGGGCGCTCGTGGATGACTTCGGGGGAGTGATTCACGAGGGGAGGGCACATAGGAGGGTGGATATGACACGGGGGGGATCTTAAACAAAACATGGGGGCCCTAAACATCGATTAAACTAACCTATTGCTTGCTAGGATAACTTGGTGAATGTAGGAGCGGGGGTGGGCGACGAGGGAGAAAGGGGCATGGCAGGGCGAGCTAGGACCAGTAGGGTGTTGGCTGGGGCATCACACCCGATCCCATCGCAGGACCGGTGCAACCAAACTCCGTCTTGATCATAGCCACGTCGTTGGCGGTGGTGGAGGACGTCGATCGTCGGTGGAGGAAGTACGGAGCCCGAATGGGGCCTCACACCCGGCCTCTTCTCAAAGCCGATGCACCCGGAGCTTCGAACGGCCTCCGTGAAGGGGAAAAGGGGGGATTAGAAGAAGAACATGGGCATCGCACCCGTAGAGGGGAGGAGGGAGGGATTCCAAAGATTGGGGGGGGGAAGATAAGAGATATAGCCATGCTATACTCTTCAAACACTCATTTTCTCAAATCATTTCTATTTCATTTCTTAATCAAACGAGATGGAGTACATATATAGGGGGAAGGGGAAGCCTAAACGACACTAAAACATCAATTACAACAGTGGGAAACAGCGAACATTGAAGTCATTGGGAGTTCCAAGGGCTGGGTAGTTGGGGCGTCTGCAGTTGACCGTCTGCCTGAGAACGCGCTAGGGAAACCCAGCACGTTCTTCATGTTGCGCTAGGGAAGGCTGGCACCTTCATCTTCAGATGGCGCTAGGTAAAGCTAGCGCCTTCACCAGGTCGCGCTAGGCAAAGCTAGCGCCTTCAGCTTTGGCCTGCCGACTTGCTTGATCTGCTCCGGCTTGATAGTTGGCTTGATTCCCATCAAACCCTTCCACTTTGGAAGGTTCGTCCTCGAACCTAGAAGCTCAAGATCCCAGTCTGTGAGAACAGGCTGGTTCTCTAAGCTCTGATACCATTTGATGTGAAACGAGATTGGGAGGGGGTGGCCTTCTTCAACCTTCTGCCCATAGTCACGCTATAGGAACATGGCGCCTTCATGAAGATCGTGCTAGGACGATACAGCGCGTTCTCAGACAGTCGCCGGACGAAGAAGTTGGACTTAGGGGCGCTCGTGGATGACTTCGGGGGAGTGATTCACGAGGGGAGGGCACATAGGAGGGTGGATATGACACGGGGGGGATCTTAAACAAAACATGGGGGCCCTAAACATCGATTAAACTAACCTATTGCTAGCTAGGATAACTTGGTGAATGTAGGAGCGGGGGTGGGCGACGAGGGAGAAAGGGGCATGGCAGGGCGAGCTAGGACCAGTAGGGTGTTGGCTGGGGCATCACACCCGATCCCATCGCAGGACCGGTGCAACCAAACTCCGTCTTGATCATAGCCACGTCGTTGGCGGTGGTGGAGGACGTCGATCGTCGGTGGAGGAAGTACGGAGCCCGAATGGGGCCTCACACCCGGCCTCTTCTCAAAGCCGATGCACCCGGAGCTTCGAACGGCCTCCGTGAAGGGGAAAAGGGGGGATTAGAAGAAGAACATGGGCATCGCACCCGTAGAGGGGAGGAGGGAGGGATTCCAAAGATTGGGGGGGGAAGATAAGAGATATAGCCATGCTATACTCTTCAAACACTCATTTTCTCAAATCATTTCTATTTCATTTCTTAATCAAACGAGATGGAGTACATATATAGGGGGAAGGGGAAGCCTAAACGACACTAAAACATCAATTACAATAGTGGGAAACAGCGAACATTGAAGTCATTGGGAGTTCCAAGGGCTGGGTAGTTGGGGCGTCTGCAGTTGACCGTCTGCCTGAGAACGCGCTAGGGAAACCCAGCACGTTCTTCATGTTGCGCTAGGGAAGGCTGGCGCCTTCATCTTCAGATGGCGCTAGGTAAAGCTAGCGCCTTCATCAGGTCGCGCTAGGCAAAGCTAGCGCCTTCAGCTTTGGCCTGCCGACTTGCTTGATCTGCTCCGGCTTGATAGTTGGCTTGATTCCCATCAAGGTGTCTCACACTTTTGGTTGAATCCTGCAATCTTCATGTCTCTGACCTTGGTGAGTTGCAGATCAAAGTAATATTTCTGATAGATGAGGTATGAGAGAATGTTCAGAGCAGCCCCGGGATCTATCAGTATTCTGCTTATCGGCTGACAGTTCAGGGAACCCCTCATATACAGCGGTCTGTTATGGCCGGAATTTGGGATTAGCATATCATCCTCTGTGAATGTGACTGATGGACCAGAATTCACTTCTGTCAAGAGTGCTTCATACTGTGCCGGCGACTGCAAGGCATCAATAATGGCTTGGCGAGCCTCTTCACTCAGAGAGAAGATTTCCCTGATGGAGAACCTGGTAGGGAGCTTCTTCAGCATTTTCATGATCCGGCTGCCCACCCGGACGTTAGACAGTCTCATCTCCTCCACCCAACGGGGTCTTGGAGGTTCATGTGGTGCCTGTGGCCTTTGCTGCCCAGTGCCGGTTTTACCCTCTTGATCGGTTTCCCGGGAGGCTTCTTCTGTAGTAACGACCCCTGTTTCTGCTAGAGGGTTACTTCCTTTATTTTCTTCATGCTTCTTCTTCTTTCTAACTACAGTCTGCTGGCATTTATTGCTTTTAGCTGGGGCTGTGTAAGCCAACTGTTCATTTTCCAAACTGGACAAGAATTCCAGGAATGAAGGAGCCTCTTCCTTTTCTTGGTACAAGCTGGCAGGGGGAGGAACCT
Organism: Amorphophallus konjac; assembly: GCA_022559845.1. Classification (NCBI taxonomy): domain Eukaryota; kingdom Viridiplantae; phylum Streptophyta; class Magnoliopsida; order Alismatales; family Araceae; genus Amorphophallus; species Amorphophallus konjac. Next base: position 254,958,926 of record CM040121.1, read on the forward strand.
GGACACCTCGTACCTCTGGCTCGGGGATCTGATAGGGTTGCTCCCCTCTGAATATAATATTAGGATTAGCTGGTGGCGGGCGCCCCCATCTTTTCCCAGAACGTGTTGCATGGGCTGAGGTAGAGGCCTCAGCATGGTTGGCTTCTAGCGGGGCATTTGATGCTTCATCCTCATCATTCTCCCCGGGCAAGGAAAAGAGTACCGACAGAGTGTTGCATTGTACTGTCGTGACTTTCTTTCCCCTTTTGGACTTGGGCCGTCTCTTCTTCTTCTGGGAATTTGGCTTTGCTGGCTCTTGCCCCCAGAAGGGCTCATTTTCAGCTTTTTCTTGTTCTGCCTCTGGTTGCTCTTTAATTTTCAATTCTTCGAGCTACTCCCAGAGTATACAGTCTTTTATCAGCAGGTTTTTGGGCTTTTTCTGCTCATATTCATCGAGCTCATCGATATACTGTTGTAGACGCCTGGCTGCAGGACTTACTTCTTTATGTGCAGGCGGGGGAGTTTGTCTCCTCCAGTTGTGAGTAGGGATCCGGATGACTGGTCCGGTCTCAGCTGTATGCCATACTGGCTTTACTGGAGGCGGCTCAGGCCTTGGGGTGACACCCCGAATAGTTGCCCCACTGGTGCTGGCTGCAAGAGTCTTTCTTCTGTTCTTTATGGGCTTCGTCTGCCATCCTTCCTGATCTTTCAGTGGGGTGAGGAGGCAAGCTTCATAAGTATGCCTGGTACATTCTTCAACGGCTTCCTCAGGCAGCTGCTGATAGACTGAAATCATATTGGCGGCCATCCTCCAGGGCGGAGGCTCATGCGGATGAGGTGGCTTCACCTGGTAATCACCCAACTGTAGCTCACCCTTTTTGACCATTCCTTCCATAATATCCTTGAAGGCATAACAATCTTCAATTGCGTGCCCCAGCGCACGATGAAATGGACAGAACAGCGGATCATCTTTCTTTGTCGCATCCGCAGGTCTCTTCGGTTCGGGCAATGTTACCTTGTTGAACTTATATGCCCAGTTAAATAGTGCTGATGTCTTATCTTTGGGAAAAGAGTAAGCCCTTCTCATTCTATCTCTCAGAGAGACCTTATCTTTTCTTTCTGTTGCACCCTCAGGCGGGGGAGCTTCATCTGCCTCCTTTTTCCCTTTCTGTTGCTCAAAGGTTCTAAAATCGACGGCGTTAGCCTCAGTATGTGATGGCCGTCGGTCATTGGTTTTACCCTTCGACATAGTGGGAACATTGGCGGTCGGACGCTTGGACAAGAACGTCTCGACTTCCGCCACTATGTTGTTCAGCCGGTCAAATGTCCTGACATCTGCACCGATCATCTTTTCTAGCACCTCTCTCTTGAGGCTCTGTTTACATATCTGCACTGCATCTTCCTGATGAGGAGGTCTTCGGCATCTCATGGCTAAGTTTCTCCACCTTTTGATGTAGTCCAGTGCTGTTTCATCCTGCCTTTGCTTGGTTGCATATAGCTCCGCTATTGTAATTTCTCTTTTAGTGACATGAAATCTATCACGGAATTATCTTTGCATATCAGGCCAATCAACCACTGATCCAGCGGGCAGGCTTGAATACCATTCAAAGGCTATCCATGTGAGGGACGAGCCAAAGAACTTAAGCAGATAGGCTTCATCAGCTGCCAGGTCGCCCATAATTGTGGTATAGTAAGCAATGTGCTCCCTGGGAGAGCCTTGGCCGTTGAATTTCTCAAATTTCGGCGGCTTACTGACGCCTGGGGGTAGTCTTTTAGCAGCATACTGGGGAGGATATGGTACTTTGTACACGTCATAGGTACTTACACCATCACCGGTCTTTTCAGACAGCTTCATCTCCGCAATTCTTTCAATCATCAGCTTGTGGGCCAGGGCTGGATCTATCTCTTCTGGGAAGAAGTGAGCTTGCTGCTGGCTGTAGGGAGTCGTCATCACAGTTGCGCGCAAGGTGGGCGCGGCGGGCTGCGTCTGAGATGTAGAGGGCTGAGCTGCTGCTTGCTGCAGAACAGGCTGGCTCGGAGCTTTGCCCTTATCAGCTGGAAGGGGATTAGTTGGGACAACCATTTCTGCTGAGCTGGAAGTCTGCCCCACAGGTTCGGCTTGCTTGGAGATCGGTGTGGCTTCATGCCTCTCATTTAGCTGTCTTCTGAGAGCACTGATCTCCTGTTGATATCTTCTAAACATCATCTGGATCATGGGATCCAGAGTCGATGGGATCTGTATATCTTCTGAAGTCCCTTCAGCATCATCAACGAAGGGATTGTCTTCTTCTTCTGTTGTCACCACATTGACTGTCATGGTGGTGATCTTGCGGGTTTCCTCATCATTCTTCATCTTATCTTTTGCAGCCTGACCTCTTCTTGTGACGGGGCCTGGTTTGGTAGCCAGCCTGAGCAGTTCATCTGGCTGAGTTGGTAGCATATTCTACCCCCAGGCGATTCCAGCCATGTTACAGGCGAAGATTTGCATTCTTCCCTTCTGCCTACAAACTTTTCTTTTTGCCTGGTCAGCGTATTTGAGTCGGTCGAAGACCGATACTCTTTCTTCAGCCTCTTCCCTATACAGGTCTTCTTTATCATATCCGGCCTTGCGGCCTTCTTCATAATCATTTGAATCGGAGGAGGAGACTCCGAGCATTACTTCTTGAAGGGCTTCTCCTTCTTCTTCATCCACGGTGCCCAGAGCACGGGATAATCTTTGCTGACCGAGGGCAGAGTTCCCCAGGTAGTGGAAGTAGTCTTGGACCACTCGTTTCATCTCCCCCGGATCGTGCCTTCGCGGCTCTGGTCGGAGTATCAATCTTTCCTGACTTTCTGCTGATGAGCCAATCTTATCATCTAAGCATTCAAGTGCTCGGCTTTAGAATATCTGAATATGTCAGCCTGTCTGGCACAGGCTCTTGGTCTTCTTGGAATGGCAACCGTGACTGGTTCACTCATTCCCATGTCGCCATCTTGGTAGCAGTTGGCAGTGTCGGCATAATTTCTCCCTTCCCATCTTTTGCCTTTGACCCTGGGATGGGTGACAGTAAGGTCTTCCTTCTTCTCATATCTTCTGCCCCTCATCACGGGGCGAGTAGTAATCAGACTCCTTCCTTCACCATTCTTTTCATCTCTCCTTCCCCGAGCCTTGGGGTAAGCAGCAATATCATCTCTTCTGTAGTTTCTTTCTTCTCTTCTGCTTCCTGCCCTGAAGCGGGCAACAGCATCCTCAGTAGCCTTCTTCTCATATCGAGCTGGGGCCCAGCTCTGACTCTTCTTTGGTCACCAGACATGTTTATATTTTGCTGGTTTGGGCGCCAGCGGCTTCCTTTCATCAGCTTCCCAGTTGGCCCTCCTAGCGGCCAGGACGCGGAACCTGTTGTCGGTCTGGACAGTCGGGACAATCCTGTCCGGCCGGACTTCTCTGGGGCGACCGTTGAGGTTCACCCTAACATCTCCCATCATCATTGTCTTCCCATAATTGGAAAGACGACGCTCAGCAGCAGCATACCGGCTTCTCCGGTTATTTCTCTTTCCCCACTGGGCAGCAGCGGGAACCGTGTCCCTCCTTTGAACTTGGTGTACATAGCAGGCGACGGCCGTCGAGGTCGTCTTCTCCGGTAAGCCAGCCTTCTTACCAGCAGTCTTCATAGGGGCACCTGCAGCGGTGCCTTGCTCGTCGTTGTTGACCTGCAGAAGGTCGGTGAAGACGAGGCCCAGACAGTTGGGCAGCCCGACAGCAGGGGGCTTTGCTCCGAATGACAGGGGTATCGCCAGGTAACCCTCTCGCACATGCATATCGATCGGCTGTTGGCCGAAGCGCACAGACATAAGTCCAGTAGTCATTGTAGCTTCCTGAGAATAAGGAAAGCGCACAGGATCAGAATTTTGAGGGGGGCCCGCTGGGCCTCCTATTGTGGCGTAGAGATGAAGGGACACTAAGTCCCACCGGGCGTGTCAGCTTGTGCAACGTGGATTTTATTTTATTTCATTATATTATTTATTTTTATTTTTATTTTTTATTTGGATTTTTTGATTTATTGATTTATTAGGCGTGCCAGTCACGTGTGTGACGATTTTATTGTGCGCTCGATCTGACTTGGTCAGTCGATTGTGAAGTCCGAGTCGGGACCAGAAGTCCGTCATACCATAAAGGCTATGACGTTAATTACGCCCTTCCAAGGAAGGACAACCCTTGATTAAACGCCAAAATAGGAGGCCTCGAGAGGCAATAATAAAAAGGATATTCTTTTTATGTGCGCAGTTTGAATTTCATACCAGAGCCAGGAAGGCGGGCAATATAATAACATCGATTGTAGAAACAGACGATATCGCTGAATCGACGGCTCGAAAAACAATCAGACTCAGGGGAAAGGTGAAACCAGATGATATCAATTGCGGACAGGATGAGCCGCGATCATGACGGAGGTTTGAAGCATCGGTTAACATTTCGGCAGCACTTCCCCATAGTCTGGATCGTGCCCAGAGAGAAATAGGCTATCACCCACGGAGTGCCGGGGTGAAAGCCGAAAGAAAGAGAGAGGTCGGGCCTCTCCACGTTACACATGTATGCCCTAAGGCAATGTTTGATTCTTCCCTCACAGGAGCTGGTGACACTCATGCATTGGCATGGCTCACCGGAGCTAAGAGGGAGGCGCGTCGTTGTGACTTTGACACGAATCAATGGGACATAAGGGAGTCTACCTCCCTTTAACTTTATCCTCGGGACACATCTGGTGATCCACGCATATCTCTGTGTGGGTTAGCTCTGGGCATTTGGGCTCACAGGGTGGCAATTTAGGCTCTCGGCATGACCACAGATGGGAGGCTAAGGCTCCCGGCGTGAGTGGCAAGAAGGTGGAGGTTCCCGGCGTGGCCGAAGGGAAGAGTCCAGGAAGCTCCCGACGCCGACTTCCCGGCGCGCTGAAGATTCTCCAAGGGGGTTATCGGCGTAGGCTAAAGGGGGAAGAGGAGCTCTCGGCCTGGGGGTTCCCGGCGCGCTGAAGGCCGCGCCGGGAGCTGGTGGCGCCGAGAGGTAGGTGGCTGAGAAGGGGTGTTTGGGCGCCGTGAGGGGTTTAGGACTTTACGGTACCCTGTTTTTAGGATTTTGAGAGTTTTCTAAGAATTATATCAGAGTAGATTGGCTCTGGAGACTAGAGATGGGGTTCAACTGGTTTTAGTTGTATATGCTTCAAAGGAGGCTGAGAGCTGGGAGGGATTGGAGGGGAAGAGCCCCACACAGAGGTCCTTTTCACCATCACCATACGGAGCCCAGAGGACAGCTTCAGTATTATCTTTCATCGGCCTGGGAGGATTTCAGCAGCACCTCCCCCGTACCTAGCGTATGCCAGGGAGTAATAGAAGATCACCCACGGAGTGCCAGGATGAAAGCCAGAATAAGGGGGGTATGGGACCCCTAGCCCGTGTATGTGATCACAGCACCAACTTAATATCCCTTTGAGGCCATTGAAACTTATGCAGTGGCAGAGTTTCTCTGGCTCGTAAGGTTATGTAGGGGAGTTATCCCCAATGATGTTTATCCCTTAGGCACATATGATGATCTAGAGTATCCTTCGACAAGATGCAAGGCTTGGTTGATCGGACTTCAAAGGGCATCTGTGTGGTTCCTTAGCCTATAGCAGGAAGGCTTTCATCCGGGGTTCAAGGAATGGAGGATTCACAACGTAAAGCATGGGTGTCAGGAAGCATAGTTCCCGGCGTGGGTTTTATTGGCCAAGGGGGAATGCTCTCGGCGCAAGGGTTCTCGGCGCGGTAATGACCGTGCCGGGAACCCGACGCCGGGAGGCCCCCGGGCCGGGAAGGCTGTATTGGGATAGGCTTTATTTGCCTTGCCGAAGGGGCTAAAGCAAGGGGGATCTCTCGGCAGAGTAGTTCTCGGCGGGGAAATGGCCATGCTGGGAAGGGGCTAAAAGGGTTTATGGTTGAACTGCGGTACTCTGCTCAGGCGATTTCTGGGATTTCTGGCTCGGATTGAGGCAGTATCTGGATTGCAGAAGGGGATTATGTGGGGGTTAGCATCAGTCGAAGGGCAGATCTTCCATTATCGAATCCTCATGGGACATATGGCATTTTCTATACTCACCTGCTACTCAGACGGTCAAGAGATTGATGTCTCTGACCCTGAATGAGATTGGAGCTCGACAGACGTCTGTGATATCCGGGGAAACCATGATCCGAGGGGGAGGAAGAGGAGGGACAGAGCCTAATAACCCACTGGATGAGGGTTGAGACTCCATCTTCGTCTTCCACCAGAGGACAGGCTAGGGAGGGGAGGTCGAAACATGAATCAGAAAGCTATAACATCTAGGCAAAACGATATTCAGAAGAACAGCCGATGCAAGACGGGGAGAAATACAGCAGATATTTTAATCGATCGAATGCCCAAACGAGCCATGTTCATCTTTCATTTTATTGCATCATCCCAAGCCTGTACAGATCGTAGAAGGTAAACGAAAGACAGAGAGATGGAAATCGAGACCGGAATCCTCCGGCTACATTGATACATCGAGAAAGCCTCGCCAGATTACATCAAAAAAAAGAAAAAAGAGAAAGCATGGGGGAGGGCGGAGCATTGACTCCTCTCCCTCCCCGGGCTGCCCACCTGAGTCTCCTCTCTTCTTCTTCTCCTTGCTTCTTCTTTTTCCCTCTCGGTCTCTCTTCTGGCCCTTTTTTTATCTGGTTTTCGCTTCTACTCTTCCTTTTTTTCTTCCTATCTCTGACTTTTCGACCGACCATCAGCCTTTCGAAGGGAAGGGGCTTTATAGCCGTCCCTCCTTGCCTTCTCGGCAGACACCTCACGGCGCGCCTCAGCTGAAGGCTTCCCGGCGCGCAGGACTCCAACCTTGTGCAGCATTTGGGCTTTGACAAAGTGGCTCCCGGCGCCACCATTAAAGGCCCATTTAGGTCTCTTTGACCAGGCCTTTGATAGGCCCTTCACGTACATCAGTACCCAAGAGGGTCCTCCGTTGGTGATATAGTTTGTATTGAGATCATTAGCAGGGTTTTCATCAGTCCGCGGATAGGGGTTTCATCAGTATTGCCATCTGAATGATGACAAAACTGGGCATCATTTTATCGATATCGTCACCTGAATGGTGACGAGATCGGACATCAGCTTTAGTCTGGGAAGAGTTCAGCCGGGTGTATAATATGTGGAGACGATCCTTCTTGTGTTCTGACTTTGCAAAAGCCCTTACAATCTTCATCTGCCGGTACCGGCTTCATCTTTATCTTACATCACATCTGTCAATAAGCCGACATCTGACTTACGCTGACATGTCATCTGTGGATTCTTAGATGAGGCAGTAACACAGCTCTTATTAAAGTGTGCTGGGAGGTCTCATTAGTCAAACGAGTACTGCTTCGTTAGTGCTGCCATCTGAGTGACATCGGCACAGGACGTCAGCTCGGCCGACAAAGGCTTCAGCCGGGTAAATGGTTGACGAGCCTTATCATTGGTCTTTCACTGTGGGTATGATCTGCTTCCACCCTTGTTCATTTTCAAGGTGTCAACAGGCCCCACGGAAAGATGAAAGCTCTACTGATCGGATCCCACCTCTCGTGCAACGCGTACAGCAAGGGTGTGTCCATCCTGATCACCTCGATGCTGAGCACCTCGGTGAATCCCATGCTGCCTAGTCGCTCCCTCTGGTAGTCGGGCAGTGCCTGGTACACCGCCCGGACCTGCAGCCAGGAGATCCTTGATCTTCGCTTTCCCTGCATGTTATTTAGATCATAAGTTAGTTAATTGTATCATAAAACATTGCATAAGCATTGTGAAATGAAAACAAAACAAAAATCATAAATTGAAAACCCTAAAAAATAGTTCTAGGTCCCTGGCAGATGTAACGGCCCTGGGGTAGGGCGTCGCTTGCTTCTGAGGCACCAAGGGTGGCGCGTCAGGCATGTGACGGTCGCTGGCAGGACCGTCACATTGTCTGCGTTTGGGCATTTTTTCTTTGCATTCCTGTGGTCTCCCACTTTGGCCAAATGGCCTACAATCATTCCTAATGGGTTCCTAGACCCATTTTCTACCCTCAAAACCCGCATTCATCACAAATAAAACCCAAAAAAATTAAAAATTGAAGTTAGGGCGGGAGGACCTACCTCATGGTCCATGCCCCTTCTCCTCTTCTTGGCTGGTTCCTTGGGCTCCCCTTCACCCAAGGGGACGTCTTCCTAGTCTCCCACGGCCGTGGGAGCTTCATCTTCCTCCCTTGGCTCTCTTCTCCTCGATTCTTCTTCCGTGACCGGCGGGATCACCTCCCGTTCAAGCCGGCGGTGAAACCGCCAGATTGCTTTCTTCTTTCCCCTCTCCCTCTTCTGTGGTGGTGGCTGGGAACCCTCGTCGCCGGCCATGGTAGTGGTGGGGACGGTGGTCACCGGTGGTTTTTTTGGTTTGGGGGCGTTTGATTGCTTGAGTGTTGAATGAAGGCCGTGACCGTTCGGTTTTATTTTTTTGAACGCTCAGGAAATGTGACGGTCTATCGTTCGGCCGTTACATCCTTATAATGCGTCTGGATTTGACCGTTACGTGTGATGAGACTGTTTTATTGAAGAATGTGAACCGCCTGGTTTATGACGGCGCAGGGCTGGTCCGTTACTTTATGTGACGCCCTCATCTCAGACCGTTAAAACTTGCAAGTTCCTTGATGAATTAAATGGCCTAATGGATGTCAAAATGGTTCCCTATTTTGTCAAGATGTTTATGGATGATGTCTCTCGCATGCACAAATGGTTATGCCTTGATTCATGTTCATGATTATTTTTTGGCTAACCTATCTTTCATGAAGGAATTTATGAACGAAATCACGCTTTGCGGTCCGTCAGGCAGGTAAGTCAGGTAATGTATCTCTTTCCCTTATCCCTTAATGCATTACTATATGTTACTTACGAGATTATCTCGAGAACCGGCTGGTCATTCATGTGTTCTAGGATCTGATGTTCCCCTTAAATAAAAATGATGATGATCTAAGTTCGCATGTTTAATCGTTGGATAAGCCGTTAGGTTGGAAGAGTTTGGGGATGATGGTTCTGTCTTGCACGCCGTGGTTGCAGATGGTGTCCTTACCCTGATTTCTCCGGTCTAGTAATATTATTCTCGAGTATTTTCTATTTTATCTTTCTTTTGCATTCATTTTGATGATTTCTTTTCCTTTAGCCCAGCATGCATCATACGCATTCTTTGAGCATTCATGAAGCTTCATCTATTCAAGGTATCTCAGTGATGGTGAATAGCTGTGTTCTTAATCTCGAATGAGGAGAATCATTCTACTCTGAATTAGAAGGTTTCCTTCGATCTCGTCGCTCGATTTGGTTGGCTGAAGATTCCTGTCTGGAGCTTAGTCAGTACTCTTTTCCTTTCTGTTGCCTCCGGCGGCTAGCCGTGTTTCCATTCCTTAGTTGTTAATTCCTCCAGACTTGCATTCTTTGGTTGACTATTTCCTTGTGATCAGTTTAAAGTTTTCCAGAAAATTCCTATTGCTTGTTGGTAAGAACGGGTGTCGTTTACCTTAACGCCTTCTTTTTGATCCACTCCGCTTCATTTCCGCTTCATCTTCATGTTCCATTTCGCCTTCGCTTCACCTCCGCTCGCCCCCCTGCAAAGAGGACGTTAAGGAGGGGCATCTGCTGACACCCATTTTATGACCAATAAGTCGGGTCATCTCCTTATTCATTCTATATGATGCTCCGAGTTGTTCACTCTTCGTTGAGTCTCTTGATTGATTTGGAGCCGATTTCTTGGGTCTTTCTCCTTGATCGGATATGGCTCTTTGTGGCATTTCCTTTGACTAGGGCTTAGCAAAACCCTCATTCATTAAACTCCATTAATAATAACGGTCTGTCCCAGGTGCATTGTTTCATTCTGACGGATGGGTCATGGGCCGTTACTCTTTGAAGAGTCCTAAGGCATAAAGGCTTGTTTCAATCCTTATCTTTTTAGTTTATACGTTGATAATAACGGTCTGTCGTGCAGCCGTTGTTTCAGTATGACGCCCTATGCCTTGGCCGTTATTTCCTTGCAGAGTCCTATTGCTTTGATCTTCTTCCCGTTGATCTTATCTTTTTGGGATAAGGTTGAAAGTAACGGACGTTCCTTGGGGCGTTATTTCCAAGTGGCGGTCTGTCGTGCAGCCGTTACTTCCTTCAGAGAGTCCTGGCAGTTCAGGCCTTTTCTCTGCTACTCCGTGGTCGAGATAAGAACTTGGATTGACGATATCTCTTTCAAATCTGATCCTCAGAACCTTCTTTTTGTTTCTGTGGACTCTTGGTGATATTATCTTCAAGGATTTGCTAAGGATTATCCCTTTATCTTGCTGGCTTATCCTCTGCTCGACCTAAGAGTTTAAGGGTCTATAAATAGAACCCTTGACTTCATGGCCAAAAAGAGGAAAATCTGGAGTTTGCGTCGAAGTGCTGCCGCATTCTAGAGCCACGTCTGATCAAGGAGAAGTGCTTCTCACGTTCGTTTGCTGCCTGGTGAAGGGAGTATTTGTTCCATTGGTTCCAAAGTTCACAATTGCATATTGAGTTTCCATTCAATCTCTCTTTCATCATAAGCATTATTTCTCTCTTTCCTCCACGTTTTTCACTGGTTTTCATCATCTAAACATCCTCCTAATCTTTTAAAATGCCCAGAGGGGTTAAAAAACCAAAACCTCCCCGGTATTCTCCTTTCCTTTTGATGATATTTTGCTTATTGAAGAATTGATGCTATATTATTGAAAGGGCTAATTTGGGTTATTTGGTTCTTGTCTTCCACTTCTTTGGCAGGTTTACAGGTTCACTAGGACGAGGCCCAAGTCTTCTAGCCGACTGGAAGAGTTGGAGTTAAAAGGACTCATACTTTGTCACTGCAGGTTATACGACGGTCTGGTGCAGGCGCGTCATATTCTTCTAGCGGTCTATCGAGCGACCGTCACTTCCAAGTGACGCACAGGGTTCTGGCCGTTACTTCTAGCTGACCTGCAGGTTCTCTTTGGTTTCCTCTCCCGTGGGTGGGTGTTTCATCCACCTATTTCCAAGGTATATTCAAGTCTTTGGCTTGTTTTTACTTTGGTGGCGATCACATCTTTTTCTTGGTATTGGGCATTAGCTTTCTCCTTCATCACATATATCTTTATTTCCTTGCTTGTTCCACCATCGCGGTGTGTTTTCATTTACTTCTTGCTCCACGCCTCGGCGTGTGTTTTTCTTTATTTCCTTAGCATTAGTCTGATTGAGATAGCATGCCCATGCTAGAGCTAGCTTTGATTGTCTAGGTTCATGATCACATGTTCATAGGTTAAGAGCAGATCTTTGATTACTTGCTTGTCATCTTATCACATTCACACAACAAAAAACTCCAAAAAGAAAAGAAGATAGGCAAAACTAATCAACACATATAAGAAGTCCCTCACATGAATAAAGGGATTACCGTTCCCATCATATTTGTGATAATTGGGGAGCTCGGATTGCGGAGGGAATCGGATATTTTGGAAGCTGGGGACCGGGACATCCGCCAAGGATTGTGGGCCAACCCGCTTTTGGAGGAAATCAAGCTATTGTTGCATGGCGGCCCATTTGTCAAGGAGTTCCTGCTCCCTAGACGGAGCAGGAGTAGTGAAAGATGAAGGTTGAAATTGAGGAGTGGAAGGGTAAACTGTTGTAGGAGGTGGAAGCCCAGAAGAATAGGCGGATAAGGTGGGAAGCCCATAAGAAGGATATTGCGCCAGAGATTGACCCGGACTAGAATGGGCTTGGGCAACCCCTAGCTGAGGGCACAAGAAATCTGAAGGGCCAACAAGGACTTGTGGCACCGATGGGCTGGATATGTGATGATCCGCTTGAATGAAAGAAGGGAGAATAGACTTTCCCTTGTTAGAAGATTGCTGGGCCAAGGCGGAAGATTGGCCCATTTCCATGCCAGAAAAGGTGATGGTCCGAGGTTGGACCGAAGTAAGATCAATTGGAGTGGGCTCGATGGAGGGCCCATCAACTCTAGGCTGATCGATGGAAAGATTAGACTAGCCTTGCACAATCTTAGGGGACGAGGTATTGGACCCTTGCATGGCCTGGTAGACAGCCTAGAGTTGGGCCGGATCCAACTGGGCCATCATTTGGAGAATGGAACCAGCGGAAGGGGGAGAAAAGGAAGGAGTGGTTTGGGCGCCCCCCATTGGGACGGAGGATGGAAGGGGGATAGACCCCTCTCCAGACGGGAATGAGATGACCCTAGAAGGGTCTTCAAGAAGCCCTTGAGGGAGAGACTCCTCTTGGGAACGGGGAAGATTGAACGAAGCCATGATGGGTTCGAAGAGCGGATTGGAGTAGAGTTTGGAGAAGGAATTGACCCTAGAAGATGACTCTAATGGACGAATACAACTCCACATGCAACGGAAGACCTTAGCAAAAAGCAAACAACACATAACAAACACACAATGAGTGATTGATGTGACACCAATATGGGGTAGGCAGCAAGCAAACAAAAAAACTTAAGATCTAATCCGCATTCACAAACACACAGCAATTAAGATGATAAATCGGGACCGAAACACCGTCGCACACACGCGAGCCCCGGGTGACTATATGATGCTAGAAAGAGGTGATGGATCAAGACCCTTGCTGGTAGAGTGCCAGCAGGGCTAGGGTTGCCCTCCCGAGGGTATGTGGCCCACACCTTTGGGGCTGGCCGGTGCCAATTGGGGCACTAGGTCCCACTCTCTCACTATCACCACGGTGACCACACTATAATGGTGGCTGCGGGAACGAGCACTCACGCACATGCGCAACGGAGCTAAGTCTACGGATATTAGATGAACAAACACTAAAATTGCTGGAGCAAAGTTTAGAGCTCACCTGGTTGGTTTGAAGAAACCAACCCCGTTCGGAGACGTGGGCGAGCGGGGAAGTGTGATCCCGCACACTGCGCCGATGTAGCTTGAGCTGCTAATTACATGAACTACTCCTCACGCAGGAGGGTTGGATTAAGGGTGGGGGAATCAAAATTACATCAAACACTACCTCCACGCAGGGAGGGGCGCTAAGCCGGCCAGGCGGGAGGGGGAAAGTCGCCGAGAAAGACGGAACGGAAGCCGACGTGGATCTGCTCACTTGCTGTGCAAGGGGACAGGTTGCCGCTGTTGTAGTTGTATCTCGTCCTCTGGAATTTTGCTGATGACGAGACTTGAGGGAGAGGCTTCGTAACAGGGATGGGGACTCCTCTGATTTTTATCCAATTCTTCTGTCGTCGCCGGTGGTCGTGGTGGAGACTCGAACAGGACGTAGGAATCTGGGGTTGGCAGCTTCAGAATGGATGCAGTAGGATGCAGAAGTTGTACCTTGGGCTCCCGAACTACGAATATCGAACCGTCAGAGTCGTTGTGTCCATGGACAAGGCTTCTGCACAGAAAAACTGACAGCAACACCTTCTGAGGTCGGGGTGGACAGGGGGAGGCCGTTGAGTGGGACCTGGTCGATGCAGACTGCAGGAGGCAGACCCGCGCGACTGAGGAAGAAAATTCGGAAGTTGGGCTCCCCGATGCCGAATGTAGTTCTGCTTCTTGATCCTGATCGGGGACAGGGGGAGGAATATCTTTGATGAAGGACCTTTGGTCTGATTCAGCCGTGGTTCGCCGTGGCAGAGTCTGCAAGGTGAGTCTGATCCTCTGGCAGGGGCGGCACCAAGTCAGCCCTGGTTCTGTGGCAGCAGGTTGCAGATGACGTTACGGGCGCTCCCGAACTCCAATTGTCACGAAACTGGTGGCGTCGTCTCCGTGGTCGGAGTAGCTTTCATACGGAGTCAACGGAGCTGCAATCCGATGCCGAGGCTGATCGTGGTACCCAGAAGAAGGGGTCCTGGTCGCTGCAGACTGCCCGAGGCAGACCCGAGCAGTTGAGGGAAAAACGTCACAACTCCGGCCCTCGGATGCCGAATTAAGTTCCGTCTTGTGCTTCTGGTCGTGGACAGATGGAGGAAGAATGTTGAAGAAGAGTCTTCAGCCTGAATCCTTCGCTGTTGGCCGTGAAGCTGCTTCCAACCAGGATCAGGCTGTCTGCAGGTGGGGTCTGGCGCAGTCGGGGTAGAACTGCTCTCACGGGCGGCCACGAACTCGGAATTGGACGATTCCACCTCGCCTGTGAAGAAGACAGGAAGGCCTTTCCAGAATGGTATGCCACGCCCTCAGACGTTGTCGTATGAACTCGGGGCAGCTTCTGCAACACGTACCCAGTTCTGCTACCTGCAGACTAGCAAGGAGGGAGGGGAAGGAGGTGGTCGGCCAAGCAATGGGAGGTGGAATGGGGTGGAGGGGTCGACCCTAGGAGGGAGGGGAAGGTGGTGGACGACCTTGGGATGTGAAAGGGGTTCTAGGGAAGGGGAAAGGGCTCTTGGGAGGTGGAAGGTTGCTTAGGGAAGGGGGAGGGATGCCTTGGGAAGGTGAAAGGGTGCTTGGGGAGGTGGAGTGGTTAATGGTGAAGTAAAGGGAGTCTTGGGAGGTGAAAAGGCTTGCCTAGGTGGCAAGTGAGGTGGCAAGAGGTGAGGAGAGAGGGGAATTCCGAATTTAGAGAGAGAGAGAGAGAGAGAGAGGAGAGAGAGGGGGTTCGCCCCTAGGAGAGAGAGAGAGAGAGACTTAGAGAGAGAGGAGAGATGCACTCAATGGCTCAAATTTTGCTTAATACTTCATTACTGAACTCAAGTGGAGTTGGGGTCCTATTTATAGGAATCCCAACATTTACAAAAAGTCCTTGGATAAACTACTAAAAGCAAATAAGCAAGGGGGTTGAGGAAAGAAGAGGTTGCCCATGGGCCAGGCCCATCTAATTGGGCCCAAACGACTTCCTAGCCTAACATACTTAGATAGATAATGTGACGACTTAGGACCATGACTCAAAATAAAGATAAGTACATCAAAATGACTCAAGGAAAGATAAAAAATACATAGCTAGACTTCGGAAATCAAGCTAAACATAATGGCAATCATCCGGTCCCGTGGAGAAGTGAGAAGTGGTAAGCGATGTCCCCATCATACTCCCGGGCTGCAGAGAACTCGACTCTGTCGAGTAAAAATCCATCATATGCGGAGGAAGCCATAGCGAGGTTGCTCTCAAGTCCACCAAAGGTAGCTGGTCCTTTCCACCAAGCAAGGTAGTGCCCATCCCTTTGCTCCAGACGGCAGTAACCTGTTCATTTAATATCCGCTCCAATTGCTCACGTTGGCCCCTCTGGGTGGGTGGAACTCTCTTATGGGTAGTGACTCTCTCAAGAAGTAGAACAGGCTCAACATTCTCATTAGGTGTCACCGTGGGACCCCTATATGGCACCAAGTCAGCCACATTGAATGTGAGACTTACTCGGGGAGGTCCAACACGTAAGCGTTCGTGCCAATCCTCTTTAGGACCTGGAAGGGGCCTGATCCACGCGACCTCAGCTTGGAGACATTCCCAGGGGAAAGCCTCTCAGTTCTTACCATCACATAATCACCTACGTGAAACTCCTGGCGGCGGCGGTGGGAATCGGCCATCTTTTTATAAACCTCATTGCTTTTGTTAATGCGTTTGCGGATTTCCTCATGCAACCTTGTGGATGTTGGTTCACTAGTGGATAAAGGGGGTCCTGGACAACCAAATAGGGACATATCATGTAATGGTGTTATGTAGACTCTGATGGACCTAGGGGGACCGGGACATCCATAGATGAGACTATCATGTAAAGGAGTGTTCGATGCCGGGGGTCCTGGATATTCAAATGGGGTTCTGACTTGTGAGTGATCCCTAACATGGTTGACTGCAAAGGGGGGGCCTAGACACCCAGATGTGAACCTATCATGCATCAGTCCTAGTGCGTGAGTGACACAAATGAGGTGACTAGCCTGACCACATGATGTAAAAGATTGTGACACATGGATTCCTATCAAGATGGTCCTATCTGTGAGATTTGGGGGTTTACACTCATGGGGATCAAAGGGGTCCCAGAAAGTGGACATCTTGGGATGGGTAGATTCCTCACTTCCTAGGTGGATGTCACCCTTGGTCATGGCTCCTATGGTGTGGGCTAAGTTTTGGAATGGGTGGGTTAGGTTTGTCATGGTGTGTGAGGGTAGGAAAAGGTGGGTGGGGGTGGGTAATGAGACTAGGTCCCATGGGTTCTTTGGCTTCCATTGGGAGGGATGGAATGGGTCATCTAGGGGAGAGAACTCTTGGTCCTCATGGTCTTGGGAGAGGTAGTCTTGGCTTAAAATGGTAGGTTGTGGTAGGAAAATGATGGTGTTGGGTATGGTGGGTGGGTATAGGAAGGGATCGAATGTGTCATGGTATGGGTCACTTAGAAACTCAAGGTCCACATGTGGGTGGGGGTCATTCACCTCTATTGAGATTTTTGGGCAAAAGTTGTTGGTGGGTGGGTCAGCCTTGAAAGGATGATTGGGTTTTCTCCCTGAAATGAGGAGCTCCAATTTAAGGATGGCCTCGGGCTCATCGGGTGTGGGAAGAAAGAGAAGGAGGTCGCTGGTGTAGCAACCAACCGTGCAGACCGAAGTGAAAGACCCAACACATGGGTGTAGAAGACCAAGGCTCATGGGTTGGTCGACCATAGGGTTCAACACAGCCGTCAACTCTACTTGCCATGCGAGGCCTTTTAGGAGGTCTCCTAGAGTTTCCACTTGGTAAGAGGATTGGATGGTAGTGTGATAGGTGGAGAAGGGTAGTATGGGGAGGTGTTGTTCCATGGGAGGGTTGACATGGGGCAGGATAGGGTGAACCGGACTTTCCTCTAGCCATTTAGCCAGGGGCTCACTTATGACGAGTTCACTCCTATTTAGAGAGGGTGGTGTAAAAGGTGAAGTTCTTCCCTTGGTTTGGGCAAGGGTTTCCTCCAAGGTGTGGAGCGGTTCTAGGGTGTCCACCACTATGATGTCGGGTGTGGGAGTCATGGGTTCCTCTCCCAAGGAGGTGGGATGGTCCTTTGAAGGTGGAGTGATGAGGGTAGGTGTGTGATACCCCCGGGGTGGGAGGTAAAGGGGAACTTGGTTTGGGGTCGGTAAGGGGAGAAGTGGAGGCCTAGGTTGGGGTTGGATAGGGGTTGGTAGTGGAAGATGGATGGGTTGAGACGGACTGGGTTGATCAGTTTTGGGAGGGAGGGTGGTGGCCATCATGGGCCTAGGGGAAGTGGACATGGGGTCCACATGGGTTGGAATGGTGTGGGTGGAGTGAGCCATGATGCTTTCTCCTCTTGGGATGGGAACTTCTTGGCCTAACCCATGGTTTTGTGATTCATATTCTTCTTCCCATTCGGGGGAGGCCTCATATTCCTCAACCTCAATCTCATCCCTTTGTGGTGTAGGGGTCTTGCTCTCTAAGGAAATGGGAAGGCCTTTTAGCGATGGGGTGGTGTAAGTTGGACTTATTTGGGGTGGTGGAGTTTGAGCCCTGAGGGAGGTGAAGATCTCCTTAAACTCAATCCTTAGTTCTTCTAGCGAATCTTGGGGTCTTTTGGGTGGTGGAGTGTTGGTCCTAGTGGAGGTTCTAGATAGACTGGGCGGAAACGGGGTAGTGGGAGTGTTCTTCAGGTTGTAGTCCTCATGGTAGGAGTGGTCGGGTCGGGGAGCGTAGGTCTTCCTAAGTTCCTTTTTCATGTCATTCCATGAGTGAATGGGTTCTTGCCCCCAAACTCTTCTGAACCTCTCTTTGTGTTCCCACATCTTCTTGGCTTGTCCCCGAAGACACCCCGTGGCCCTGCGGACTCTAGCATGTCCATAGATCCAAGTCCTATCAAAGTGTTTATCCATGGTAGTCTCCCATTTTAGGTAGGCATTGGGATTAGATCCATCAAAACTAAGGTCCCCTTCTAGGATGATGTCCATGAGGAGAGGGTCAATCGGATCCTTGTGGAAGGCCATGTTGGGGGGACTTGACCAATGGGGAGTATACATGATGATGCACGGGGTGGCCCAATGAAGACTCTAAAAGCTTATGCGCCCTAGGACAAGACTTAGTAGAGACAAGTCTAGAACTTGCTCTGATACCAATTTGATGTGACACCAATATGGGGTAGGCAGCAAGCAAACAAAAAAACTTAAGATCTAATCCGCATTCACAAACACACAGCAATTAAGATGATAAATCGGGACCGAAACACCGTCGCACACACGCGAGCCCCGGGTGACTATATGATGCTAGAAAGAGGTGATGGATCAAGACCCTTGCTGGTAGAGTGCCAGCAGGGCTAGGGTTGCCCTCCCGAGGGTATGTGGCCCACACCTTTGGGGCTGGCCGGTGCCAATTGGGGCACTAGGTCCCACTCTCTCACTATCACCACGGTGACCACACTATAATGGTGGCTGCGGGAACGAGCACTCACGCACATGCGCAACGGAGCTAAGTCTACGGATATTAGATGAACAAACACTAAAATTGCTGGAGCAAAGTTTAGAGCTCACCTGGTTGGTTTGAAGAAACCAACCCCGTTCGGAGACGTGGGCGAGCGGGGAAGTGTGATCCCGCACACTGCGCCGATGTAGCTTGAGCTGCTAATTACATGAACTACTCCTCATGCAGGAGGGTTGGATTAAGGGTGGGGGAATCAAAATTACATCAAACACTACCTCCACGCAGGGAGGGGCGCTAAGCCGGCCAGGCGGGAGGGGGAAAGTCGCCGAGAAAGACGGAACGGAAGCCGACGTGGATCCGCTCACTTGCTGTGCAAGGGGACAGGTTGCCGCTGTTGTAGTTGTATCTCGTCCTCTGGAATTTTTCTGATGACGAGACTTGAGGGAGAGGCTTCGTAACAGGGATGGGGACTCCTCTGATTTTTATCCAATTCTTCTGTCGTCGCCGGTGGTCGTGGTGGAGACTCGAACAGGACGTAGGAATCTGGGGTTGGCAGCTTCAGAATGGATGCAGTAGGATGCAGAAGTTGTACCTTGGGCTCCCGAACTCCGAATATCGAACCGTCAGAGTCGTTGTGTCCATGGACAAGGCTTCTGCACAGAAAAACTGACAGCAACACCTTCTGAGGTCGGGGTGGACAGAGGGAGGCCGTTGAGTGGGACCTGGTCGATGCAGACTGCAGGAGGCAGACCCGCGCGACTGAGGAAGAAAATTCGGAAGTTGGGCTCCCCGATGCTGAATGTAGTTCTGCTTCTTGATCCTGATCGGGGACAGGGGGAGGAATATCTTTGATGAAGGACCTTTGGTCTGATTCAGCCGTGGTTCGCCGTGGCAGAGTCTGCAAGGTGAGTCTGATCCTCTGGCAGGGGCGGCACCAAGTCAGCCCTGGTTCTGTGGCAGCAGGTTGCAGATGACGTTACGGGCGCTCCCGAACTCCAATTGTCACGAACCGGTGGCGTCGTCTCCGTGGTCGGAGTAGCTTTCATACGGAGTCAACGGAGCTGCAATCCGATGCCGAGGCTGATCGTGGTACCCAGAAGAAGGGGTCCTGGTCGCTGCAGACTGCCCGAGGCAGACCCGAGCAGTTGAGGGAAAAACGTCACAACTCCGGCCCTCGGATGCCGAATTAAGTTCCGTCTTGTGCTTCTGGTCGTGGACAGATGGAGGAAGAATGTTGAAGAAGAGTCTTCAGCCTGAATCCTTCGCTGTTGGCCGTGAAGCTGCTTCCAACCAGGATCAGGCTGTCTGCAGGTGGGGTCTGGCGCAGTCGGGGTAGAACTGCTCTCACGGGCGGCCACGAACTCGGAATTGGACGATTCCACCTCGCCTGTGAAGAAGACAGGAAGGCCTTTCCAGAATGGTATGCCACGCCCTCAGACGTTGTCGTATGAACTCGGGGCAGCTTCTGCAACACGTACCCAGTTCTGCTACCTGCAGACTAGCAAGGAGGGAGGGGAAGGAGGTGGTCGGCCAAGCAATGGGAGGTGGAATGGGGTGGAGGGGTCGACCCTAGGAGGGAGGGGAAGGTGGTGGACGACCTTGGGATGTGAAAGGGGTTCTAGGGAAGGGGAAAGGGCTCTTGGGAGGTGGAAGGTTGCTTAGGGAAGGGGGAGGGATGCCTTGGGAAGGTGAAAGGGTGCTTGGGGAGGTGGAGTGGTTAATGGTGAAGTAAAGGGAGTCTTGGGAGGTGAAAAGGCTTGCCTAGGTGGCAAGTGAGGTGGCAAGAGGTGAGGAGAGAGGGGAATTCCGAATTTAGAGAGAGAGAGAGAGAGAGAGAGGAGAGAGAGGGGGTTCGCCCCTAGGAGAGAGAGAGAGAGAGAGAGACTTAGAGAGAGAGGAGAGATGCACTCAATGGCTCAAATTTTGCTTAATACTTCATTACTGAACTCAAGTGGAGTTGGGGTCCTATTTATAGGAATCCCAACATTTACAAAAAGTCCTTGGATAAACTACTAAAAGCAAATAAGCAAGGGGGTTGAGGAAAGAAGAGGTTGCCCATGGGCCAGGCCCATCTAATTGGGCCCAAACGACTTCCTAGCCTAACATACTTAGATAGATAATGTGACGACTTAGGACCATGACTCAAAATAAAGATAAGTACATCAAAATGACTCAAGGAAAGATAAAAAATACATAGCTAGACTTCGGAAATCAAGCTAAACATAATGGCAATCATCCGGTCCCGTGGAGAAGTGAGAAGTGGTAAGCGATGTCCCCATCAGTGATCGAACTTAGATGACTTAAACAAAGATGCAAGTGAAACCAGAGATAACAACACTCAAGATCAACCAAGTTGTTTAGATGATGGAATCAAGATTCTTATGATTTTCTCCTTTGGAACCTTAGTGACTTGATTTAAATGTGCTCTCGACAATAGGTTCCTAATAGGGGAAGGATATGTGGCTTGGTTGACTCTAAATGTAGTCACTCCTTCACTTATGCAATCCTAGACACGGTGTGGGAAGTGGTACAATCGGCCCGGCGTCCGTGTGGAATCCACGGCTCGCGGGGACTTATGGAGGTTCCTAATGTGTTTTCCTGGTCGGCTCCAAGGAATGTGGAGACGAGAGGTCCACACACCAAGGTAGGAGAATGCAATCTAATGTATGAAAATATGCATGAACCTATGTGCACCAGAGTGCATGCAAGTTCTAGCCTCAAATCTAACAATCAAATATGCACACAATGATATGAATATATGAACCAACCAAGGAGGAGACCAAATAGCACCCAAGCATGAAAATCATAGAAAAAACTGCGGAAGTAAACTACACCTCGGGATGCGTACCTATCTGGAGTATGTGACGATCTAGAATACCTGTGCCAGAGGAGTGTGACGATCGAAGACCATACCGTCAGAATATTGTAACGCGGGGATGCAGGACCGTCAGAGGAGCCAAGGAACCAGAAACAACAGGAAATAAAAGGAAAATCCAGGGAACACACGGGCAACTAGGGCAAGCAAATGAAAGTAGGTTTAACGGAGATCCAAAGCATGATTGGCACTAGATGTCCCACCGTGATCGCCAAAAAATTATCTGTTTATTTTTTTTATGTGCCCTTTCTTCTTTTGCAAGATGGGTTATGATGCCGACTAAGATGGAAATATGAGCCAAGTGATGAAATCAATCAACCTATGAACATGTGAATCATGAACCTAGGCAACCAGCATAAGCTCTAGCATGGGCATGCTATCTCAATCAAAACTAAACTAAGCAAAGAAAGAAAAACACACGTCGGGGCGTGGAACAAGGAATAAAGAAAGACACACCGTAGAGGTGGAACAAGCCAAAAGTAAAGAAGAGTTATGATGAGAGAGAAAAGCTAATGCCCAAACTAAGAAAACATGTGATTGCCACCAAGGTAAAAATAAGCCAAAGACCTGATAAATACCTTAGAATAGGAGGATGATGCACCCACCCACGGGAGAGAGAAAACAATCGGGAAACTGCAGCTCTGTGGAATGTGACGGTCAAAGGCTGGTGCGTCACAAGACTGTGATGGTCCCACGATAGACCGCTACAACACTCTAGCACGCCTATGGTAGACCGTCAGAACTTCTCCAGAATAAGATTGGGAATCTTCAAATCTTCAAGCTTTCCAGCCGGCCAGAGAGCTTGGGCCTCGTGCTAGGGACTTTGTGAACCTGCAAAAGAGTGTAGAACACAATAAAAATAACCCAGATTAGCCCTTTCACATAGTAGTATCAATAAACCAAAGAACTTATGAACATGCAAAAGAAGAGGGAAATACCGGGGAGATTTGTTTTTTAACCCCTCTGGGGCATTTTGAAAGATGGGAGGATGTTTTGAATGAATGCAACAGATGAAAGAGCGTGAAAGAAGAAGAGGGACAATGCTATGATTGCTTAGAAAAGGGATAAATACTAAGAATAATGACTTGACTGAACTAAACCCTTGAAAACGATACTCCCTGGACTTTGGAAGTGGATGGACGTGGGAAGTAGTTCTCCTTGGTTGGTTCTGGCTCTAGGATGCGGCAGCACTTCGATGTAAACTCCAGATTTTCCCTCCTCAAGCCATGAAGTCAAGGGTTCTATTTATAGGCCCTCAAAGTATAGGTTCGAGTTGAGGATAATCCAACTAGAAAGGAGGTTTCTTAGCAAACTCTTGTAGATAATACTCTCAAGAGTCCATAGAAACAAACAGAAGGTTCTGAGGATCAGATTTGGAAGAGAAATCAAGGAAACAAACTCTTAAGTCGGCCACGGAGTAGCAGAGAAAGAGCAGACCTGCCAGGACTCTCTGTTTGATGTAATGGCTGCTCGATAGACCGCCACAGTGATGTAACGCTCAAGGAAGGGACCGTCACACAACCTTATCCACAAGAAGATAAGATCAACGGGAGAAGTTTTCAAACGTTGGACTCTAGATGGATGTAACGGTCATGGGTAGATGCATTACAAAAAGGTAACGGTCTCACGATGGACCGTCACACTCAACGGGCAGGTTAAAGATAAGCTTTGAAAAGAAGCCTTAAGCTTAAGGACTCTGCAATGATGTAACGGACCAGGGCAGATGCGTCAGAGAGCTGTAACGCCCCTATGATGGACCGTTAGAGACAATAGAGTGCCAAAAATGAAAGTTTGCTAAGCTTCGTCCAACGGAAAAAGGCAAGGAACCAGACTCAACCAAGGAAACATGACTCAAGAAATGAACCTCAAATTGATCAAGAAGGCTCAACAATGGGGTGAACAACTCGGAGCATTATATGGAATAAACAAGGAGATGACCCGACTTACTAGTCATAAAACGGGTGTCAACACTAGGCACTTAGTAATGATTCTAGAGATTATTTTGTATGAAAAATTGCACAAACTAATTGGCCAGAAATCATTGAAGGACCTAGGCTCATAGACCTTTGGGACTAAATCAATAAGAGATGAAGCAACACTGCGAGGCAAGGGAAATCCCATAAAGAAGGACTGGACAGCTTCAATAACATCAGAGCCAATAATATCCCAAGAAGAAGTATAGAATACACCTGAGAGTCCATCAGGCCCTGGAGAGCTTAAGCCATTGAGCGACCAAACTACCTTCCTGACCTCCTCCCCACTCGGAATTGCACAGAGGACTGAGTTCAATTCATCTGTAATGATTTGAGGGATGCAATCAAGGAGAGAATTATCTATAGAGTGCAGTTCTGAGAAAAAAAGAGTATTATAAAAGGTTACTGCTTCTTTACATAAAACTTGCTGATCAGAGCACCAAACCGCTGGCTCTCCAATTTTTAGTCTACTAATGAAGTTCCTTCGCCGATTACTTTGTACCACGGCATGATAGAAAGATGTGTTTCTGTCCCCGTTATCAATCCATTCAATCCGTGATTTTTGGTTCCAGAACACTTCCTCCCTGTAGAGTGCTTGGTTAAGCCCCGCATTGGCTGCATTAAGATTAATTTTATTACTTGGAGAGGGGTCTGCATCATAAACTAACTGATAATACTCAAGCTCAGCTTCTGCCATCTTGACATTTTGGAAGACGTCTCCAAAAACTTCCTTGTTCCATTTCCGAAGAGAGAGCCTCACAGCTTTGAGTTAATGGAAAGCCTAACCAAAGCACTAGGATGATTAGACTGAGACTGCTGCTAGACATCAGAAACTGTCTGCAAAAAGGATTGATGGGAGCACCACATCTTCTGAAATACAAATCTGGCTGGGCCAAGAGAGAGATTGCTAATAGTCAATAATAGAGGAGCATGGTCCGAAGGACCTCTTGGAAGGTGCTTAATCACTAACTGAGACTGAGCAGACTGAAAGTAGTTATTAAAGAAAACCCAATCCAGTCTAGCCCGAATATTGGCCTGCCTTGCTCTATTATTAGTCCAAGTCATGGCTGGACCAGTAAAACCCGCATCCATAAGACCTGCTGAACACATAAACCCATTGAAGTCTGCCATTGGAGCTATGGGGGGACTAGATCCACCAAACTTTTTCGAGGCCCGCAAAACACAGTTAAAGTCACCTCCTACTAGCAAAGGGACAGTCACTGAGGGGGCAAAAGAAGATAAGTCTTCAAACATACCTTGCCTTAGAAGAGGGTCGCAGGCAGCATAGACAAAAGAGAAAAATGAGGAGAATTCATGACCAGACTTCAGACCAAGGGTGATATATTGAGGAGAGGACTGAACTACCTCTAATGAATGATAGGCTTTCCAGAGGACCCATATTTTGGAGTCACTCAGATTATTACCCACAAACTTGTCCATTTTGAGAAATTTACTAAGCTGAGTAGCTTTATTCAATGACAACATTGGTTCACAAATAACAACCATATTGACCTTATTAAATTGAACAAGATGACGAAGGCTTCTTCGGGAACTAGAATTCCCTACACCTCTTATATTCCAAATCAGAATTAGGAACATCATTAGTTGTGATAGGCCTTGGCTTCCTCCGACCTGGTCCGAGATCTTGTAATTACCCCTCCAGCTTCAGGTCATTTTCTACCAACCTTACAGTCTTACATAGGAAGTTGCATTAGAGCATTTTCCTGCCCAGCCATCTCAGCTACTCTTTGACCAACACTCTGGATTGCTTCCAATAGAACATCTGAGTGACTCTGGACAACTTCAACAGATGAGAATACCTCTTTATCAGTTTCTTGACAAGATAGACCCAACTCTATATAAGGACATGTCTCTTGCATTTGCAATTTTAAATTCAAAACTACCTCAACTTCAGTGGAAATACTAGGAGTCAAATTATCCAATTGAGGAAAACTCGGGACAGCAACTATCTCCAATTGATTAACAGAATCCAGGGAGGGGGGCTGGGGCTGACTTTGGCTTGAAGAGGGCTCCTGACCATTGGCCAACTGAGTGCTATCCTCATGAGGATTGCCAAAAGCTGGCTTTAAAGAATTTGGAGAAACCTGTTTAAACTCAACATGATTAAATTCTTTAATATCATGTTGCAAGGTTGCAAACATATTTCCTTGAGTAACATTATTGCAAGCAGCTGAGGGGCTAGCTTGGCGGGGCCTGAATAAATATCTAAGAGGCTTTGCAACCGGAACTTGACCAAGAAAAGTTAAGGGGTGAGCTGCCTTCCCTAACTTCTTCTTGCATTCAGACTCTAGATGGCCAAGCTTGTGACAGAAAGCACACAAAGAGGGCACTCGGTGATAGTTGACATACTGCCAATATCCCTTCCCGTCCAGATCGATCCACAGCCGATCTCTTCGGTTAGCTGACAGATCAAGCTCTACACTTGCTAGAGCTTCCAATGTGTCAGACATGGCCAAAGTCCTCTCATGGATTCTGAGTACTGTACCAAAATTCCCAGCTATAGATCTCATGCAATCCTCATGATAAAGATTTATAGGGAGCTGTGGAAAGCCTATCCAGACCGAGGCTGTATCCGGGTCTGCATCAAAATCAAAATCAGCCGTCCAGCGAAAGAAACGAAACAAGAAGCCCTTTATATAAAGATTTTTATGTAGCAGCAATTTCATGAAATCCACTTCACAATCAAATCGCATGAGCAGGTGACGAGGGTTAAGCTTGCTAATGACAAAATCTGAGGATAAACCCAATCGCTGAGACATATAGCTCTTGATATCTGGGATTGCAGGTCTGCCATAGGAGCATTTAGCGACAATAGCGAAAGAAAGAGGAAGCATAAAAGCCTGCAAATCAGACTTGGAGAAGAAGACGGACGGCTCTCCAAGATCCGTGAAGCTCGGAATCTTGACCAGTATGGCAACCTTTGTCTTCAATTGAGATTCCACTAAGACCTGAGCAAAAGAGCGATGAAGGCCAGGAATTGTCGAGGGAGGAAGGGAAGCTCCAATTTGCGTAGCTGAATAGGAAGATTCCCCCACCATGCCGGTCATGGCCAGTCGGCGGAAGGGCGGGTCGCCAGGAAAGACTTTTCTATAGTTTATTAATGGCTTATTGAACAAGGTGTTAGGCTCCAAATAATCAAAAGACTATCTAAGAATAGAGCATAATCAACCCTTGGGTCAAACCATGGGTTGGACAACATTTAGATAGAACGCGATCTCAAGAGGACCTTTTTCTTGAAGTAGCGGTCAAGTCAAGACCGTAATCAAACAGGGTCGATGCCAAAAAGAAAAAGGGAAGACACAGTGGAACTGCAGGAAGAATGCGATCACGCCAGGACCACTATCATGAGGTAGCGGTCACCTAAGGGCCGCGATGAATCCAGAGTGCAGGAAAATGTAGAAAACTCAAGTACTTTCTAGACCATTGGATTTTTAGGGTACAACTAGCTTGGCGTCCTAGTGGGAATCCCAGGCTCGCAGAGACTTACGGAGGCCTTGAAATAAGATCACTGAGTCCGACAGAAGAAATATCCGACGGAGAGGATCTCAAGTTCAAGAGGTGTTCCTATCAAGTGCAAGTGATCTAATAACAACGTACCGGAATACATGCTATATGTGAACTTAACAAAATAGAAATAAGGTGAGAAAGGGAACGATTAAAACTCATAAGTCAAGTTACATGAAATTTTATTTAATTACAATATTATATGATTTGGGATAAGAAAATAACATACCTGAAATTAAACTTAAAACATGCCAAAATAAAGCATGAATTATGCCATGATTAGGAAACACAATAACTAGGCTAAGGCATGCATAGCAATATTTATATATAAGGAAATACACAGTGCTTAAGCTAGTTACAAAAACCAAAACGCGGTCAGTCGGGGGCCGCTACTTGAAAGTAGCGGTCTCTGCAAGACCGCCTTCTGTCTATTGCAGACAGAGACTAAAACCCGTGTGCAGAGCCTATTCTAGGGCAATTAAATGAATGGAAACTATAAGGAACTGAGAGATATGATATGATATCATGTCTAGAACGAAGAAAGTGCATGATAAGACATGAGTTAAGTCAAAATTCATGCCTTTTAATTAAAGGGGTGTAGGGATAATATGCAGTAAAGGTTATGCATGCGCAGTCATGAAAAAACATCAAATACTATGTGTATAGTACGTGCACGAAATCACGAGGTCATTGAGGGCTTTTGTTCCTAGCTTGATGTTTAAGCCAACATGAGATAACCTACCTTTGGGTTGGACTCTAGACTTCAAATTTGCTGTTGGAAGAAGGTTCTTGTTCCTGTGCGTCCTGCGTGTAACTAGCAACTTCCAAGCATTCTATCTCCTTAACCTCTTGACCTTATTTCACGAGATTTGGAGGGCTGTTAGAAGACACAAGGGGGGAAAATTAACTCTAAAGGCTAAACTTGAAAATACCTCTGCTAAGGTCTCTAAACTTCGGATCCTCTTCGGAAGAACACGCTTGTTCCTGCGCGTTCTACGTAGAAACAACTACTTCCAATCCCTCTAGCTCTCTAGATGCCTGATCTCCTAACATGAAATTTGGCAGAGGGTTAGAAGATACTGAAGGGAACAAAAACTTCTAAAGGACAAACATGAAATACGAACTCCTTACTGTAATGCCCTGGATCCTTATTGGATTCTTATTAGATCTTTCGTATCCTTTTCGGAGAGTTTCAGATCGCTTTTGTGGATCCTGAGTTGAGTTTTACGATCGGTGTGGAATTTTCTCTCGTATTAGTTACGGAACCCTACGGTGAGTTTGTTTCTCAGTTCATCGACTCGTGGACGCCGCAGTTGCGATGTACTCGTCGAGAGGATCGTTTCGACTATTTTTACATATTTTTCTGAATTAGTCCATTTTGGGTCAATTATCAAATTTTTAGAAATTAGGAAAATTCCTAATTTTCCTTCTTTTTATTTCTTCTTCCTCTCTTCTCCCTCTCATTTCTCACGACCCTCTCTCTCTCTTCATTCTCTATCATCGCAGGGCGCACGACCGTTCGACGCAGGGCGCACGACCGTGGAGAGTTGGCCGAGGCGGGGACGCGATGGAGTGATCGGGATGCGGGATGGACTGGCGGTTGGAGCGTGGCGCGGCGCGATCCCTCGGTGGATTCAAAGCCGACACGGTTTCGTTCGTGAGATGTTTTCGGCACGGTTTAGTCGCTTCGGCACATGATTTCTTCGGTGGAGGTAGGGAGACAAATCACCCACTTCCCCTCGACATTTTCCCTACAGTTTTACGTCGTTCGATGCGAGAACGAGCAAGTTTGGGCTCGTTTTAGCAAAATCGTGATTTTCTGGAGTTCGTAGGGTTTGTCGGAAAATGGCAACGGATTCTAGATCAGTTAGTATCAATGGACTCACTGGAACGTCTGTGTTTCATAGTCACTGATTTAGTCACGATTGGCGGTCATTCGGGACCGTTAGGAGCCCGGAAAGTCCGGCGACTCCATTTGGGTTGATTTTGGAAAATCGCTCGTTTCTTGCTATTTCTCAGCCGATTTGACTCCTGTTGGAGTCTATGTGCTGTGTATGGTCATCCCCGTTGTATCCCCTTCGTTTCGGAGCGAATGGGGCGTGGAAAGGCCACGATCGGGTTGATCCCATAATTCTCTCACTGTGACGCCTACATGGTTTAACAATAGCCGTGTAGGGATTGGCGCGGCTGGCTTCAGACCATTTAGTGTAGGTCGGTGGGCGTCTGAATGGTCGCACGACATACCGCCCAGTGGATGGCACGGCCAGGTGTGAGCCGTTTAGTCCCCTTGAGCGGCTGGTTCCCAGTCGTTCTGTTTTTCCCGTTGGGTTGAGCGGCCAAGGCTTGACCGCTCATCCTGGTTGACCTTTGGTCAATAGTTTTGAGGCGGTTCATGAAGCAGTGACCCCTTAGTCGTCCTGTGTTTTGAGCGGCCAGTCTCTGACCGTTCTATTCGTTTGAGCGGCCTTGTTTGGACCGTTCAGTCCATTGAGCGGCCCCTCTATGACCGCCTAATGAGATTAAGTCCGTAGTTGTGTCAGTTGGCCGTGATGGCCTGATCCATGTCTGTGTGTGTGTGTGTGTGTGTGTGTCATAGGATGGTTAGTTAGTCTGCATGTCACCGATCTTCTATAGGTCGCTTGGTGGTTCGTTGGGCAGGTCAGCTGGAGTTGACTGAGTCTAGTGGTTTATCCTTGACCGCTAGAGTCGCCTCGTGGCTCTACCCCCAACCGCCATTATCTTTGTCTCTGTGTGCATAGTGGCTTCCTCCTTTACTGGTTGGTTTCCCTAGCAGCTGAGTGATGGACCGCTTATGCCTAGAGTGTCGTTTCATTTTCCGTGTGTCTTGGCTTGACCTTGTGGTCTACCCACTGTCCCGTGGATGTCTCTTGACATCCTATGAGGGCTAAGACTACATTAGAAGGTAGCCAAGAGTCTTCTTGCTTGAGGTAGGATTCTCTTTCCTACTGTAGAGTCATCATTGTCTGGTTCCGGTCAACCCGGTGACACCCAATGGTTGACAGGTAACCTTGTGTGTGTCTCGGTGGTTCTATGCAGTTCGAGACATGGTTCTGGATTCCTCAAGGTATCGTCTTATCTCGGTTTGCATGTCCAGGTGTGCTGAGGGTTCTCGGTGTTCCCTCAGGTCTTCGTGAGTCATTTTCTTTGATTGTGTCATTTCCTCTGGCTTAGGAATAGACCGTTTGGCAACTTGTATCGTTTGGTACGATGATCTTCACCTGAATCTTCTAACTCAAGGATCGTTATAGTAGTAAGTCTAGTTGACTATCCTGAGTCAGGTGGCAGTCTGGTATGCTACCTCATGTCCTATGCTTCGTAGTACGCACGATAGTGCTTCCTCATCTATCTATACTACAACACTTCTATTTTAGAGTTCTATGTCTAATGAGCCTCCACTAGTCGTAGCCTGTCGACACGTTCCAGTGTTGGCCCACCTGGGAGTGGTGGTACGGCAGTTCCCGAGGTACGATTTTTAGGCTAGGTTCCTTGGGCTCCCTTGCCTTGCAGTAGCGTCCTGCTGGGGGAGAAAACTAGCTAGAGGCCTGGCTCAAGACATTGAGCTTGTGTGTGGACACGTGGTCAGGGTCTTGGACTGACGTCGATGGGCGTTACCCTGACTAGACACTCATTTCTGTAGTCCTATTCTGGTTCTGACCGTGTCTTAGTCTCTGTCGTGCTTCAGGTAGTAGCGTAGAAGAGACACTTGAGGCGCAGCATAAGACGTCAGTGGACGCAGCTGGCTGTTCTTCTAGTGAGGAAGTGCTTCAGTCACATGACACGTGACTCTCGCGTTTCTTGTGCGTCGTGACCTTTCCGAGTTAGCCTTCTCGTGGTCTTACCCGAGGCCAATGTTGTGTCGTGTACACAACGTTCTAGTCGCGTATGTGGTCGTGTCTAGAAGAGCGTCCATGACAATCGAGTCGTGTGTGCTTTGGATCTATCTAGTCTGTCTAGGCTTTTGTCTGCTTTAGTAGGCCCTGAGGTTGTCGACGGATCGGTGACGCCTGACTCTGTGAGATCAGGGTCTGCCATTCTGTTGCTGCTCGGAGTAGTTTGGAGGCCGAGGTTTGTTTGGCAGCCGTGTTGTCGTTCAGGTACGGCTTCTTTTCCCATTTCTTTTAGCTGCTCTGCTCCTTCCGTTCCGGTTTTCTTTTACAGCTTTATAGTTTAGTTTTCCTGCTTTACTACTCATGCTGTTTACCTGTTGTTTTAGCGTGTTACTATGTTATTTTTCAATGGGGATCCGCGTGACCCCTACTGGGCCAGTGACACGAGGCTCACCCCTACTTTTCAGGTGGGTGGCGTCTTCTACTTCCGCTGTTCCTAGAGTGACGCGTTCGTAGTTGCCAGTGGTACCTGCGTCGGGTTCCCCCGACCTCAGGGTACGTCTTCTTTCTGTTGGACTGTACTGTGCTTGTCTTTCCTTTGGACTGGACTCTGGTATAGGTATAACTTGTAACTGTTAATTAAAAAGTAATTTTATTTCCGCTACTTTAGCAAACCGATCTAATGAAATTTAATTGCTTACTGTTATATCTCTATGGCTTCAATGTACTACACGACAATCATTTTATCCCTTCGGAGCTTTACCGCTCTTGGGAGGCTTCACGGGTTCCAAGTGGTATCGGGTCTGCTCGGTAGTCCTATCGGGTATATCCGGTATCTGGGATCCGGGTCGTCACAGTTTGTGACTGCCCAATGAGATTAAGTCTATAGTTGTTTCAATTGGTAGGGATGGCCTGATCCGTGTCCGCCTGTCTGTGTGTGTGTCATAGGATGGTTAGTTAGTCCGTGTCGCGGATCTTCTATAGATCACTTGGTGGTTCGTTGGGCAGGTCAGCTGGAATTGACTGAGTCTAGTGGTTTATCCTTGACCGCTACAGTCACCTCGTGGCTCTACCCACGACTGCCATTATCTTCGTCTCTGTGTGCATAGTGGCTTCCTCCTTTACTACTTGGTTTCCCTTGCAGCTGAGTGATGGATCGCTTATGCCCAGAGTGTCGTTTCACTTTCCATGTGTCTTGGCTTGACCTTGTTGTCTGCCCACTGTCCCGTGGATGTCTCTTGACATCCTATGAGGGCTAAGACTACATTAGAAGGTAGCCAGGAGTCTTCTTGCTTGAGGTAGGATTCTCTTTCCTACTGTAGAGTCGTCATTGTCTGGTTTCGGTCAACCGGGGGTCACCTAGTGGTTGACAGGTAACCTTGTGTGTGTCTCGGTGGTTTTGTCTAGTTCGAGACATGGTTTTGGATTCCTCGAGGTATCATCTTACCTCGATTTGTGTGTCCAAGTGTGCTGAGGCTTCTCGGTGTTCCCTCAGGTCTTCGTGAGTCATTTCCTTCAATTGTGTCATTTCCTCTGGCTTAGGAATAGACCGATTGGTAGCTTGTACCATTTGGTACGATGATCTTGACCTGAGTCTTCTGACTCAAGAATCGTTGTAGTAGTAAGTCTAGTTGACTTTCCTGAGTTAGGTGGCAGTCTGGTATGCTACCTGATGTCATGTGCTTCATAGTACGTACGACAGTGCTTCCTCGCCTGTCTGTACTACAGCACTTCTGTTTCAGAGTTCTGTGTCTAATGAGCCTCCACTAGTCGTAGCATGTCGACATGTTCCAGTCTTGGCCCACTTGGGAGTGGTGGTACGGTAGTTCCCGAGATACAGTTTTTAGGCTAGTTTCCGTTGGCTCCCTTGCCTTGCAGTAGCATCTTGGTGGGGGAGAAAACTAGCTAGAGGCCTAGCTTAAGGTATTGTACTTGTGTGTGCACACGTGGTCAGGGGCTTGGACTGACGCCGACGGGCGTTACCCTGACTAGTCACTCATTACTGTAGTCTTGTTCTGGTTCTGAGCGTGTCTTAGTCTCTGTCGTGCTTTAGGCGGCAGTGTAGATGAGACACTTGAGGCACATCATAAGATGTCAGTGGACGCAGCTAGCTGTTCTTCTAGTGAGGAGGTGCTTCCGTCACGTGACACGTGACTCTCGCATTTCTTGTGCGTCGTGACGTTTCCGGGTTAGCCTTCTCGTGGTCTTACCTATGGTCAGTGTTGTGTCGTGTACACAACGTACCAGTCGTGTATGTGGTCGTGTCTAGAAGAGCGTGCATGATAATCGCGTCATGTGTGCTTTGGATCTGTCTTGTCTGTCTAGGCTTTTGTCTGCTTTAGTAGGCCATGCGGTTGTCGACGGATCGGTGATGCCTGACTCTGTGAGATCAGGGTCTACCGTTCTGTTGCTGCTCGGAGAAGTTTGGGAGGCCGTGGTTAGTTCGGCAGCCGTGTTTTCGTTCAGGTACGGCTTCTTTTTCCTTTTCTTTTAGCTGCTCTACTTCTTCCATTCTGATTTTCTTTTACATATCCTTTGTAGTTTAGTTTTCCTGCTTTACAACACCTGCTGTTTACCTGCTATTTTAGCGTGTTACTGCATTATTTTTCAGTGGGGATCTGCCTAACCCCTACTGGGCCAGTGACACGAGGCTCACCCATGCTTTTTAGGTGGGTGGCGTCT
Source organism: Amorphophallus konjac (assembly GCA_022559845.1). NCBI lineage: Eukaryota > Viridiplantae > Streptophyta > Magnoliopsida > Alismatales > Araceae > Amorphophallus > Amorphophallus konjac. The sequence goes on from CM040121.1 coordinate 254,992,132, forward strand.
TCTGCTTCCGTGGTTCCTGGTGTGACGTGTTCGTAGTTGCCAGCAGTACCTGCGTCGGGCTTCCCCCGACCTCAGGGTACGTCTTCTTTCCGTTAGACTGTACTGTGCTTGTCTTTCCTTTGGACTGGACTCTGGTATAATTGTAATTTGTAACTGTTAATTAAAAAGTACTTTTATTTCCGCTACTTTAGCAAACCGATCTAATGAAATTTAATTGCTTACTGTTATATCTCTGTGGCTTCAATGTACTACACGAAAATCCTTTTATCCTTTTGGAGCTTTACCGCTCTTGGGAGGTTTCATGGGTTCCAAGTGGTATCGGGTCTGCTCGGTAGTCCTATAGGGTATATCCAGTATCCAGGATTCGGGTCGTCACAGTTGGTATCAGAGCAATGTTGTGTGAAGTACATGGGAATCCGAGATATATAGTATCTAGAGTCCTGAAAGTCCAGTACAGTCTTCAGCTGGCATTAGGTTTGCGATTCTTTGTCGTTTTCGTTATTGTGGGTCTGTTCTTGGTGAGTTGCTCGATGCATGACTAGTCCCTGGTAGTCGTGTGTTCAGCTGTCGTCATGCCCTGATGTGACCCAGCTTGCAGTTGTGTTCCGTGGTTCTGTGTTCTGTACGGAGCCGAAATCCTACAAATGATGTTGTTGTTGTTGTTGTTTTAGCGCCGTTTCTCTATGATTTTGTGCGTCTGTCTTGGCACTGTGTAGACCAGGTCTTGTCGGTCAGCTTTGCTGTACTCTTCTCTCCTGGTAGAGTTAGTATGTGACTCGATCGGGTGTAATATCTAAGTGAGGACTAACTTGATTGTGCTGTGGTCCTGTGCTATCGTTAGTGTCCTGTGTGCCAGGTGTTGCCTATTACCTTTGGCACTGGAGTCGATGATGTGTCGAGCTGTCAGCTGAGAGGACTATGCTTCCTTGTTTAAGCTGATGCTTATCGTGTCTGTCGCTTTATTTTTCCGATATCTGTGTCATGGCATGAGTCGTGTCTCATTTCCTGTGAGACTTAAGCGACGTTGCCTCGTTTCGGAGATGTCATACTTGTGTTCACTTGTGTCGTGCTCGATCCAGAGCGTGTACTTGTGATTATGGTCTGACTATGTCCCTCTGAATTATGTTTCTCAAGATTCACGTTGTTTCAAGTTATGTCTTGGGGTTGTTCTTCGCTACTTCTCCTTTGCTAGTCCTTAAATTTCGAGGGTGAAATTTCTTAAAGGAGGGGAGGATGTAATGCCCTGGATCCTTATTGGATTCTTATTAGGTCTTTCGGATCCTTTTCGGAGAGTTTCGGATCACTTTTGTGGGTCCTGAGTTGAGTTTCACGATCGATGTGGATTTTTCTCTCGTACTAGTTACGGAATCCTACGGTGAGTTTATTTCTCAGTTCATCGACTCGTGGACACCGCAGTTGCGATGTACTCGTCGAGAGGATCGTTTCAACTATTTTGGCATATTTTTCTGAATTAGTCCATTTTCGAGTCAATTATCAAATTTTCAGAAATTAGGAAAATTCCTAATTTTCCTTCTTTTTATTTCTTCTTCCTCTCTCCTCCCTCTCATTTCTCAGGACCCTCTCTCTCTCTTTGTTCTCTCTCGTCTCTGGGCCGTTCGACGCGGGGCGCCACACCGTGGAGAGCTGGTCGAGGCGGGGATGAGATGGAGTGATTGGGACGCGGGATGGAGCGGCGGTTGGAGCGTGGCGCGGCGCGATCTCTCGGTGGATTCAAAGCCGGCGTGGTTTCATTCGTGAGATGTTTTCAGCGTGATTTAGTCGCTTCGGCACAGGTTTCCTCGGTGGAAGTAGGGAGATGGATCACCCACTTCCCCTCTACATTTTCCCTACAGTTTTACATCGTTCGATAAGAGAACGAGCGAGTTTGGGCTCGTTTTAGCAAAACCGTGATTTTTTGGAGTTCATAGGGTTTGTCGAAAAATGGGGACGGATTCTAGATCAGTTAGTATCAATGGACTCCCTGGAACATCTGTGTTTCATAGTCACTGATTTCGTCATGATTGGCGATCATTCGAGACTGTTAGGAGCCCGGGAAGTCCGGCGACTCCATTTGGGTTGATTTTGGAAAATCGCCCGTTTCTCGCTATTTCTCAGCCGATTCGACTCCCGTTGGAGTCTATGTGCTGTGTATGGTCATCCCCGTTTTATCCCCTTCGTTTCAGAGCGAATGGGGCGTGGAAAGGCCACGATCGGGCTGATCCCACGATTCTCCCGCCGTGACGCCTACACGGTTTAACAGTAGCCGTGTAGGGATTGGCACGGCTGGCTTCGGACCGTTTAGTGTAGGTCGGTGGGCGTCTGAATGGTCGCACGACAGACCTCCCAGTGGATGGCACGGCCAGGTGTGAGCCGTTCAGTCCCCTTGAGCGGCTGGTTCCCGGCGGTTCTATTTTTCCCGTTCGGTTGAGCGGCCAAGGCTTGACCGCTCATCCTGGTTGACCTTTGGTCAATAGTTTTAAGGCGGTTCATGAAGCAGTGACCCCTTAGCTATCCTGTGTTTTGAGCGGCCAGTCTCTGACTGTTCTGTTCGTTTGAGCGGCCCTGTTCAGACCGTTCAGTCCATTGAGCGGCCCCTCTGTGACCGCCCAATGAGATTAAGTCCATAGTTGTGTCAGTTGGCCGTGATGGCCTGATCCGTGTCCGTCTGTCTATGTGTGTGTCAGAGGATGGTTAGTTAGTCCGTGTCACGGATCTTCTATAGATCGCTTGGTGGTTTGTTAGCAGGTCAGCAGGAGTTGACTGAGTCTAGTGGTTTATCCTTGACCGCTAGAGTCGCCTCGTGGCTCTACCCCCGACCGCCATTATCTTCATCTCTGTGTGCATAGTGGCTTCCTCCTTTACTGCTTGGTTTCCCTAGCAGCTGAGTGATGGATCGCTTATGCCCAGAGTGTCGTTTTGCTTTCCGTGTGTCTTGGCTTGACCTTGTGGTCTGCCCACTCTCCCGTGGATGTCTCTTGACATCCTATGAGGGCTAAGACTACATTAGAAGGTAGCCAGGAGTCTTCTTGCTTGACGTAGGATTCTCTTTCCTACTGTAGAGTCGTTATTGTCTGGTTTCGGTCAACCCGGGGTCACCCAGTGGTTGACAGGTAACCTTGTGTGTGTCTCGGCGGTTCTGTCTAGTTCGATACATGGTTCTGGATTCCTCGAGGTATCGTCTTACCTCGATTTATGTGTCCAAGTGTGCTGAGGGTTCTCGATGTTCCCTCAGGTCTTCGTGAGTCATTTCCTTAGATTGTGTCATTTCATATGGCTTAGGAATAGATCGATTGGTGGCTTGTACCGTTTGGTACGATGATCTTGACCTGAGTCTTCTGACTCAAGGATCGTTGTAGTAGTAAGTCTAGTTGACTGTCCTGAGTCAGGTGGCAGTCTGGTATGCTACCTGATGTCATGTGCTTCGTAGTACGTGCGACAGTGCTTCCTCGCCTGTCTGTACTACATCACTTCTGTTTCATAGTTCTGTGTCTAATGAGCCTCCACTAGTCGTAGCATGTCGACACGTTCCAATGTTGGCCCACTTGGGAGTGGTGGTACGGTACTTCCTGAGATACGATTTTTAAACTAGTTTCCGTTGGCTCCCTTGCCTTGCAGTAGCGTCTTGCTGGGGGAGAAAACTAGCTAGAGGCCTGACTCAAGGTATTGAACTTGTGTGTGCACACATGGTCAGGGGCTTGGACTGACGCCGACGGGTGTTACCCTGACTAGTCACTAGTTACTGTAATCCTGTTCTGGTTCTGAGCGTGTCTTAGTCTCTATCGTGCTTCAGGCGGCAGCGTAGACGAGACACTTGAGGCACAGCATAAGATGTCAGTGGACGCAGCTAGCTGTTCTTCTAGTGAGGAGGTGCTTCCGTCACGTGACACGTGAGTCTCACGTTTCTCTTGCGTCGTTACCTTTCCAGGTTAGCCATCTCGTGGTCTTACCCGAGGTCAGTGTTGTGTCGTGTACATGACGTTCTAGTCGAGTATGTGGTCGTGTCTAGATAAGCGTGCATGATAATCGAGTTGTGTGTGCTTTGGATCTGTCTTGTCTATCTAGGCTTTTGTCTACTTTAGTAGGCCTTGAGGTTGTCAACGGATCGGTGACGCCTGACTCTGTGAGATCAGGGTCTGCCGTTCTATTACTGCTCGGAGTACTTTGGGAGGCCGAGGTTAGTTTGGCAGCCGTGTTTTCGTTCAGGTACGGGTTCTTTTCCCTTTTCTTTTAGCTACTCTGCTCCTTCCATTCCGATTTTCTTTTACAGCTTTGTAGTTTAGTTTTCCTGCTTTACTACTCTTGTTGTTTACCTGCAATTTTAGCGTGTTACTGCGTTATTTTTCAATGGGGATCCGCGTGACCCCTATTGGGCCAGTGACACGAGGCTCACCCCTGCTTTTCAGATGGGTGGCGTCTTCTGCTTCCGCGGTTCCTGGTGTGATGCGTTCGTAGTTGCCAGTGGTACCTGCGTCAGGCTTCCCCCGACCTAAGGGTACGTCTTCTTTCCATTGGACTGTCTTGTGCTTGTCTTTCCTATGGACTGGACTCTGGTATAATTATAATGTGTAACTATTAATTAAAAAGTAATTTTATTTCTGCTACTTTAGCAAATCGATCTAATGAAATTTAATTACTTATTGTTATATCTCTGTGGCTTCAATGTACTACACAACAATCCTTTTATCCCTTCAGAGCTTTACCACTCTTGGGAGGCTTCATGGGTTCCAAGTGGTATCGGATCTGCTCGATAGTCCTATCGGGTATATCCGGTATCCGGGATCCGGGTCGTCACACTTACGTTCGAACCATGCGAGCCAAAATTAAGGTTCACGTAGATCGAATCTGGGCTCTATTTATAGAGTTTTGCCTTGGGTTTAGGGATTAGATCGAAATAGAGTCCTTATTGGGGTTAGAATCGATCCCTAAGAGTCCTTAGGCAAGTTCCCATGCCAGATCACTTCGATCCATGGCGATAGGGATGATAAAAATCTAAGTTTTGCACGCATCTAGAGTTCCCGTTCACGGAACCAGGTAGCGGTCGCCCCAGGACCACCTTCATTAAGAAGCGGTCGCGCGATTGACCGTGACCTGCCTGGGCACCAAAATTTGAATTTTTGTGAAATTCTAATCCTATTTATCCCCTATTATCTAATAAAATTAGGAAATTATCCTAATTACGCCTCTAGACTTGGGCTTGGGCCTAAAAGCCTTAAAATTGGGTTTATGGGCATGTTTAAAGTGAGATTATTTATCAGGTTTATAATTGGCCTTCAAATTAATCTAGTTAACCCATAATTCATTAAATAGCCCATTAAGCCTTTTAAATGCTTACTAATTTTATTTAATTTCCTGAAAAATCTTAAAAAATTTCAGGGGTGTTACAATGGTGGAATTGTGGATGGTTGATAGGAGGTGGAGGGCTGACTCGTCGAATGTGTTGGGCATGTGTGTAACATGCTTAATTCTATTGTTTTGATGATGTCTGACTATGACTCATTGATGGGTCTGACTTGGATTTTGTGAAGTTGAATGTGTAGTTTGACACACTCTGAGTCAAAGATTAAGTCAAAGTCAACTAAGTAAGAAAGATTCAGTAAAAGTCAACTGAGCAAGTGTCAAAGGTTAAGTCAAGTCATGAAAAAATTAGTGAAGCTGAAAAGGGTAGGTTGACAAATCTGACTGAGCATAGACACAAGGTCGGTGCACCTCTCCCTAGCACAAGCCAAGGTCGGTGCACCTTTCGCCAGCACAAGACCAAGGTCGGTGCACCTTTCGCCAGTGCAAGCAAAGGTCGATGCACGTTGTTGAAGGTCCGTGCACATGTGAAAGGCAAGGTCGGTGGACATAGCAGAAGGTATGTGCACATGTGAACCAAGGTCGATGCACGTTGATGAAGGCCCATGCACATGTGAAAGAAAAGGTCAGTGCACATAGCAGATGGTCTGTGCACATGTGAACCAAGGTCGATGCACATTGTTGAAGGTCCGTGCACAAGTGAAAGGCAAGGTCAGTGCACATAGCAGAAGGTCTGTGCACATGTGAACCAAGGTTGATGCACGTTGCTAAAGGTCCATGCACATGTGAAAGGCAAGGTCGGTGCACATAGCAGAAGGTCTGTGCACATGTGAACCTAGGTCAATGCACATCAGCACCTCAAGAACAAACGCTGATGCACATCTCACATCATTGATCATTAAGGTCTGTGCACATGTGCAAGTGAAGGTCGGTGCATGTTTTGCCTTCAACGCTACAAAGTCTGTGCACATGTGAACTACAAAGTCTGTGCACGTTGCTGAAAGTCTGTGCACATGCAGAGGTCCTGCACGGTCAAGGTTGGTGCATCGACCTCAAGCTGCAAGTCTACACAGCTGCACCGATGCAGTGAGCTTGTTGCACCGTCCTTTCTCATCAGCTGCTCTGACCTCTCTGAAGCAATTTCATTAGATGCACCGACCTCACCATCAAGCTGCATCAACGCCAGAGCCTCCTTGCCTCGACGCATCAAGCTTCCTGCCTTGATACACCTGTTTCAATGCATCGACGCATCTACCCTACTGCGTCTAAGCACCAGAAGACCTCAAGCCTCTAAGCAGCAAACCTTCATAATTGCATCGATGCAATGGCCTGCTGCTTCGACGCAATAGTGGTTCAGAAGCTCTTCAAGTCTGATTTTCTGTTAAATCAATGCATCTCGAAGGAAGAACCAGAGAGCAATATTATATACCATAAATGCCCAAATTCACAAAATTCGAGGTCTGGAAGATGCTACCATGTTTGACTTTTGGTCTAGTCATCATTACCCTACCAAAACACCTTTCTGGCGGCAGCAATGTCAGTTTCCATACCTGGGACATGACTCCTGTCAGGACCACCTTTCTGGTGTCATTAAATGGGATATGCTCCTAGAATAGCACAAGAAGCAGAAAGTCAACTAGAGCCAATAGGAAGGCAGACCGCAAGTTATCCCTCTCTGAGAGACATTAAATGCTCAGATTTTGAAGATCAAGAATGGTCTATGTCAAGCACTTTCCGTGGGCTGTCAAAAGAGATAGAGTATAAAACACTTTTCCTTCTCCTTGCTGGACCAATTGAAAGAAAGACTTTTGGAGGGAAAATCTCCTCTTCTAGGCATGCACTTCCTTTCAAAGTGCCAAAAATAAAAGACTTGCGTCTGAAGCACAAAAAGAAAGAGACAAGGGAGAGCAAGGTGTCAGACCAAGCTGTATAAAAGGAAGCTCCTGCTGCGGTAGCATGTGGCGCATCCTTGGAAAAAAAGAAGAAGCCAGCGGTAGTGTGAGCAAGCAGGTGAAGAAGAAGAAGAATAAGATCAAAGGTTGAACTGAAGCTCTCTTCCTCCTGCTCATTGCTTTGCGAAGATAAAGCCATAGTCAAGAAGCAACAGACTTGCACGTAGTAACTCAAGCTCTCTTCATCTCAGACGAAGGACTTTTGCATCTAGCATTGAGCATCACTCTTCCTGTCTGAGTTTTCATTATTCTTCTCTTTAGTTTGATTCTGTTTAAAGAAACCTTGAACCATCCCTACCGGTGTGTGTAGGAAGACAGACGGAGGTGTGTTCCGGTCTGTGGTGAACCATCCCTGCCGGTTTGTGTGTAGGAAGACAGATAGAGGGTGTTCTCTGATCTGTGGTTTGGGGGGTGTCCTCGGTTGAGCTGTGCAACAGCTTGTTACTATTGCGGCACTGGAGAAGCCTCACTTGGTTTGAGTGAGGGGTGGACGTAGGACTCAGGTTTGAGTCTGAACCACCTCAAAATCCTTGTTCAAGTGGTTTGTTTGTGTGATTCCCGTGCGCTAGATATTTGTTTATGCCGTTGCTCATCCTCATCCTTGCATCTTGTGTTTTAGGCTCCTGTTTTTTATACTAGCTTTTCTTATTCCACTGCATCATGTTTGTATCTGGAAAAAGAGGGGCAGATCTATTCACCCCTCCCCTCTAGATCAACCATTCCCACACAACACGTGATATCAGAGCCAAACTCTCATGATGGGTTCCAACAACCTTGAGAGAAATGGCGGAATGGCGTCCAAGGGTCTTATGCCCGAAGGACATTTCGTTAATAGACCTCCCTACTTCACTAGATCTAACTACCCGTATTGGAAAAATCACATGCAAGTGTTTATCCATGCCCAAGACTATGAACTCTGGCGAGTGATTAGCAAGGGTCCCTATGAGCTTCTAAAAGATGATGACGTCTGGACTAAGGAGCAAATAAGAAAATCAACAGTCAACTAGAGTGCCAAGCACATCATGCAGTGCTCTCTTCATCCAGTAGACTTTTCAAGAGTATCAACCTGCGGGATAGCCAAGGAGATGTGGAATCGTTTAGAGGTAATATATGAAGGCACATCTCAGGTGCGTGAAACCAAAGCTAACATCTTGATTTTTGAGTATGAAATGTTCAGAATGAAGCCTGATGAGTCCATTCAAGATATGTATGCTCGTTTAACTATGCTCACAAACAGTCTAACTGATCTGGGAAAGAAATATACAGAGCAGGACATGGTAAGGAAAATTCTCCGATCATTAACCCTGGCATGGCATACAAAGGCCACTATGGTTGAAGAGTCCAGAGATCTATCAACCACCAAGGTAGAAGATCTCATAGGGTCACTCATGACTTATGAGATTAACTTGAAGAACAAGAAGATAGAAGTGACCAAGAAGAAGCCTTTGGCTCTAAAGGCTAGACCTAGCCGACAAACTACCTCCGAGGAAGGTGAGACTTCTACCAGTGAGCAAGATGAGGATCAAGTAGTAATGCTTACACGTAAGTTCCAAAGGAAGCCATAGGTAAGGGCTTCATGAAAAGGGCTTCATGAAAAGGAAGCCACAGGTAAAGAAAAGTTATAGATCGAGCTCTGAAAATTTTAAGAAAGCTGACAAGATTATTTGTTACTCTTGCAACAAACCAGGACATGTGAAGACTGAGTGCCCTGAAAGGGTGAAGAAAGCTGGCCAATGAAAAGGGAAAAAGAAGAACAAAGCCATGGTATGCACGTGGAGCAATGAGGAGGAAGATAACAATGAAACAAGCTCCACGGAGATGGAAAAGGAAGACTTCTGCCTAATGCCAAGGGAGATGAAGACTCTGAGGTACATTCTCCTTTCAAGCACTTCACTGTCGGTGACTGGGAAGAAGCCTACATAGAACTCATGGATAAATATAAAATTTATAAGAAAGAAAACAAAGCCTTGAAAAAGAAAATTAACTTAATTGTGCATGATCAAAGCATGAGTGATAAAGCTATCTCCCTAGAATCTGAAATTGAAGACCTAAAAAAATTGATTGAAGATTTGGAAGATGGTAGAAAAGAAATGGCTGACTTAGAAGTTGAAAATGAAGATTTGAGAAATGAAATTGATGAAACAAAAATGAAGATGCAAAGTTATGAAAATGACAACAAACTGTGCAATGAAAAATATGAAGATGTCAAGCAAGTCAATTCTCAACTTCTTGAAAACATTGAAAAACTAGAGAAAGATCTTATTGACAAACAACAATCCCTTGAAAAATTTGTAGATGGCAGGGAAAATTTAGATGCCTTGCTAGGCATTAAAATGAATTTCAATAAGGAAGGGTTGGGATTTAATCCCACAAATAAGAAACAGGTTGGTTTAAAAACTATCACCTTTGTATCCTCAGCAGGTGCCTCAAGTTCCAACTCTCAACCTGCTCAAAAGAAAGTAAAAGAAAAGATGGGAGAACCTGTGAAAGAAAAGTCTAAAATTCCCAAGAAATGTCCTCAACTATCCCAGCCAAAGCACAATGAATCAAAATCTAAGCCAACACACACCAAGAGTAAAACTGGGTTAAGGGGTCAGTCAGGTCAACTTTACCCACTGCCTGCATCGGTGCAGCCAAGAACTATGACTGGGCAATATGACAGAAGGCAACCCATGCATTGACGCATCAAATACAAGGAGTGGACCTTGCAACCAAACAAAACTCATTATAACTCCAGTTTTCAGGGTATGCCTCGAGGCAGTCAATGGGCCAGGTCGAGGCAGTGGCATCATGGAAAAGAGCACAGTTGGGAAAATCAAGGGGTAGGTCAACGCAGGATCTCCTACAGGTCAATGCAGTCGATTGGTTGGCAAAATTTCAACCTGTATCCCTATAGAAACTATCATACTCATTCCACCATGAATCCCCACACTTTCTATCAATCAAAAACAAAACAATGGAACCAAAAACAACCCTCTTCAAACATCCATCAAAAATCAAAAGCTGGAAAACAAAAGAAAAATGTGAGGACAATTAATGATAATAGAAATTCAACAGCAAGAAAGAAAGTCAAAAATGAAAAGAAAATTTGGATTCTAAAGATTATGATATCTTGCTTAGAAGAATTGAAGAGTTTGATGGTTCCCAAATTCTGTTGGGTTCCAAACATTGTTGCTTAATTGTCTTGCAGGAATGTCTTGCAGCCGTACATAATAGATGGTACCTTGATAGCGACTGTTCAAGACATATGACGGGGGACAGAACAAAATTCTATCTTTTGGTAGAGAAAGAAGTAGGACATGTCACGTTTGGAGGGAACAACAAAGGAAAAATCATTGGTACAGGCAATGTAGGTAAGAGTCCCTCCAACTCCATTGAAAATATTTTATTAGTTGAAAGTTTGGAGTACAAATTACTGAGTATAAGTCAATTATGTGATAAAGGCCATAGAGTGATTTTTGACTCTCTCGATTGCAAAATTCTGGAACCAAAATCTGACATTGTAAAATTTTCTGGTAAGAGAGTCAATAATGTATACATGATTGACCAAGATGATCCTGCACATATGAATCTATATCTTGCTGCATCAAAATCTGAACTTGTATGGTTATGGCATCATAGACTAGGACATACTAGCTACAATGTCCTGCATAAACTCATGAAGCATTCAATGGTAAAAGGACTGCCTGAACTCTCATTTAAACAAGATAATATAATCTGTGATGCATGTGTCCTAGGGAAACAAACAAGAAAATTATTTAAAAATAGATCTGAAAGTCTTTCATCCAAACCACTTGAGCTAATTCATATGGACCTGTTTGGGCCAACTAGAACTGCTAGTCTAAGTGGTAGAAGATTTGGCTATGTCTTGGTAGATGATTTCTCTAGGTTCACATGGGTATTTTTCCTTACGCACAAAAATGATGCTTTTGAAGAGTTTCAGGCACTCTACATGAAGATAAAGCAAGACTGTGAGTTCAAAGTTTCCAACATTCAATCATATCATGGTGGTGAATTTGACAATGTTGACTTCTATGGTTTTGTAGGACTGAAGGAATATCACACAGATTTTCATCACCAAGGACCCCTGAGCAGAATGGGGTAGTCGAGAGAAGAAATCGAACACTCATAGAAATGGCTAGAACCATGCTAGCAGAAAGAAAACTTCGAAGGAGATTTTGGGCTGAGGCGGTAAATACAGCATGCTATTTCATTAACAGATCTATGGTAAGGCCTCATACCAAAAAGACTCCTTATGAACTGCTCAAAGGTAAGAAGCCTTCTTTGTCTCATATGAGAGTGTTCGGTTCTAAATGCTTCATACATAATAATGACAAAATAGAATTGGATAAGTTTGAGCTCAAAAGTGATCAAGGCATATTTCTTTGCTATTCTGATAGATCTAGGGCTGTTAGAATTTACAATACTAAAACTCTAGTTGTGGAAGAATCACCCCATGTCACTTTTGATGAACTTAATGATGATACAAAAAGTGACAAACCGTGTAGGAAAGATGACGACGATGGGGAGTTCCTATCCACAAAGGAAAAATATGATCCTCCACAAGAAGAGACAAGAGGAAATGATGACCTGAGGGAATCAAGCAAAACAAGGGATCAAGCTACCGGTGTAGGTAATGACTCTATCAATATTAGAGTTCTTAAAGATCATCCCTTGAAAGAAGTAATAGGCAATTTAAATGACCCACCTAGAACTAGGTCACATTTCAAAATTATTGAAGAATTAGATCAAATTGCTCTTGTCTCACAACTTGAACAAAAAAATATTCAAGAAACTTTGAAAGATGAAAACTAGATAAATTCTATGTAAGATGGATTAAACTAGTTTGAAAGAAATACTGTTTGGCATCTTGTTCCTAGACCATCATTAAAATCTGTCATAGGCACCAAATGGGTCTTTAGGAACAAACTTAGTGAAGATGGAAAGATAATAAGAAATAAGGCTACATTGGTGGCTCAGGGCTACAATCAAGAATTTGGAATAGACTTTGAAGAATCCTTTGCCCCTGTAGCTAGACTTGAAGCCATTAGAATTTTACTTACATTTGCATATTCATATGAAATAAAATTGCAATAAATGGATGTAAAGAGTGCATTCTTGAATGGCTTAATCAAGGAAGAAGTATATGTAGAGCAGCCCCCTGGTTTTGAAAATTCCAATCATTAAGATTATGTTTGTAAACTAGACAGGGCACTCTATGGCTTGAAGCAAGCACCAAGAGCTTGGTATGATAGACTAAGCTCATTCCTCACCGAGAAAGAGTACACAAGAGGTAAAGTAGATCAAACACTCTTCATCAAAAAGTAAGGTAAAGACATCTTGATTGTTTAAATTTACGTTGATGATATTGTGTTTGGATCCACAAAATCTGAAATGTGTGAGGAATTTGCAAATCTTATGACCAGTGAGTCCGAGATGAGTTTAATGGGTGAACTTCAATTCTTCCTCGACTTGCAGATCAGTCAAAGTGCATATGGGTGCTTCATAAATCAAGCTAAATACATCAAGGAGCTGCTGAAAAGGTTTGATATGATAGAGTGTAAGACAATTGCAACTCCTATGGCAACCTCTACATCACTAGATGCAGATGAGAAAAGTAATTTTAGGGATGCAAAAACCTACAGAGGTATGATTGGTCCATTGCTATATTTAACTACATCTAGACCAGATAGCCAGTTCAGTGTATGCCTATGTGCTAGATTTCAAGCTAGTCCAAGAGAATCTCACTTGATTGCCGTCAAGCTTATCCTTAGATATCTTGCCGGGACTCAAGACTTAGGATTGTGATATCCGTCATCCTGTGAGCTTTCACTTGCTTCCTATTCAAATGCGGACTACGCTGGATGTAAGCTGGATCGTAAGAGCACTAGTGGCTATTGCCAATTTCTGGGCTGGTGTTTAGTTTCTTAGGCCTCCAAGAAACAACACTCGGTTACCCTCTCAACCGCAGAGGCAGAATATGTTCCTGCGAGGAGTTGTGGCACCCAAGTGTTGTGGATTAAACACCAAATCCAAAACTACTTAGTGGATCTTGACTGTGCCCCAATTCTGTGTGATAACACTAGTACAATCAATCTTGCCAAAAATCCAATCCAGCACTCTAGGACTAAGTACATTGAAATTAGGCATAACTTTATTAGAGATGAGATTTTTAAGAAAAAATTTGAGTTGCACTTTGTTGATACATTGAATCAAGTTGTTAACATCTTTACCAAGCCTTTGTGTAATGACAGGTTTTCAACGCTTAGAAGAGAGCTTGGTCTGTGCAAGTCTCAAGTCAGCAAAAATTTAATTTCTCTTGATATCTCTCACTGATGTTGCTTTTGTTGAACTGAAAATCTGATGCATATGTTTTTCATGTATATACATGTCCTCATGCATTACCATGCATTGTATAAAAAGTTCATGCTCATAGTGCATTGCATTGCTTACCGCATCTTCCATAATTGACCATGGTATAATAAATCATGATTTGTAAAAAGGTATGCTATACTTGCCCGGATGCACTCACTATGCGTGAGGACACACCTCCGCTGAGTACCATGAGCCAACATTGCATTAGGTCACTGTGTCACGGGGAGAAAATTGGGTTGAGATGGTCTTGCATCCATGGTGTCTTCATTTTGTCAACTTTAATAAGTGTACAACCATTGGCATGCATTTCTACATCATTTTCTGGAACTGTCTATATTTTGTTAAGGGGGAGTGTCTGCTATCTATCTTCTTGTCTTCCGCATCTATCTCTGGCTATTTTGACTCCTTCCCTGAAAAATCTGAAAGTCAGTTCCTTCCAATCTGGATATTGTGATCATAAAACAGAGTGAACTTCCTTGTAAGAATCTCTTATTATGTGACCTTGTGCTTGTCCATCCAATAAAATTGGTTAAAGGTTAATGACTTCATTGAAGTCTGAGATAAACATTTTTAAAATCATCTGTGTTTATCCATTTAATAGACCTTAACTAGTGCTTACATGTTGTGCCCTGAATGATAGTTTCTGGAACATGCCAATTCTGATCTCAAGGCAAGTTTGGTTGAGATACTAAAATTAAGTATTGTTTTTAAACATCAGGAACTGTTGGAATTCACAAATGCAAAATGTTGTCAGAGCAATGACTCTGGTTCACTGAGAAACCATGTCCCCTGTCCAAGAAGACAATTGGGGCTGTGTCATGAGGTGCCTCTATTAACTCTGCACTAAACTGCAAACCAAATTTTTCAGACAGAGCAATAGCACAGTTGTTGAGAAACATGTCTCCTCGTCAAAGAAATGAGGACAAATATGTCATGAGGTGACAATGCAATCTCTGTTCAAATTGAGGCATGACAGTCAGTCACACCAAGTACCTAGGGATACTGGCATCTAAACAACGTGTATCCTCAAGATACAAGACATGCGTGGACTTAATTACTCGTAACATTACTCTTGTGCTCAAAAGATCTCTGAAGCATCATGCAAAAAATTCCAAAGAATTCCATTTGAACTTCATGATTGTTTACCCTCAATACTAGTTCGTGTAACTCCTAAAGGAGCCATTGAAGCTGAATGAGTAAGGTGACGGGCGGTTATATAAAGAGTAAACATGTGGTTCTGGTTTCTTTCTATTAAAACTTGCATGCAGATCTTTTTGAATTCTCCTATCCAATTCTGATATCATTAGCTTTGAACCATGCCAATTGAGGACTGTATAATGGTAGATTCTAGACATAAATATTCTCTGTATTATGTCATTTGTATCAGAATGTGAAGTTTCTACCTTTGCTGAGTTTAATCCTTCCAGAAATCCTTGACAAACTCCAACCTGGCTCTGATCACTATTCTCCGCACCTTTTCCTATTCCTTCTTGATGTTGTCAAAGGGGGAGAAGTTTTTGAGTCATTGACTGCATCTGTCATTGTCTACTTCATCACATCTCTCTTCAAAAGTGCTTATAATGACTCATAGTTGCCATCATCAAAAAGGGGGAGAATGTTAGGCATGTCTGTAACATGTTTAATTCTATTATTTTGATGATGTCTGACTATGACTCATTGATGGGTCTGACTTACATTTTGTGAAGCTAAATGTGCAGTTTGACACACTCTGAGTCAAAGATTAAGTCAAAGTCAACCGAGCAAGAAAGATTCAGTCAAAGTCAACTGAGCAAGAGTAAAAGGTTAAGTCAAGTTATGAAAAAATCAGCGACGCTAAAAAAGGCAAGTTGACAAATCCGACTGAGCATAGACACAAGGTCGGTGCACCTTTCGCTAGCACAAGCGAAGGTCGGTGCACCTTTCGCTAGCACAAGACCAAGGTCGGTGCACCATTCGCCAGCGCAAGCAAAGGTCGATGCACATTGCTGAAGGTCCGTGCACATGTAAAAGGCAAGGTCGGCGCACATAGCAGAAGGTCTGTGCACATGTGAACCAAGGTCGATGCACGTTGCTGAAGGTCCGTGCACATGTGAAAGGCAAGGTCGGTGCACATAGCAGAAGGTCTGTGCACATGTGAACCAAGGTCGATGCACATCAGCACTTCAAGAACAAAGGTCGATGCACATCTCATATAATTGAACATTAAGGTCTGTGCACATGTGGAAGTGAAGGTTGGTGCATGTTTTGCCTTCAACGCTACAAAGTCTGCGCACCTGTGAACTACAAAGTCTGTGTACATTGCTGAAAGTTGTTGGATTTTCCAACATCTCCCTTAGGGATTTGCTGTTCCACGTGGATTATGGGGTACACGTGGGGCATCGGTGCATTGGCAGCCCATCCCGCTGCATGGATTATGGGGTCCATGCGCGAAGCCCCTCATGTCCACCCACGGCACGATAGTGTGGAGTTATGTAATGCCATAAGGAAATACGGTCCGCCTTCGCTACCAGCTCGAGCTTTTAGCGCAACGGTTGGGGCATGATCCTGTAAACTGGTATCAGAGCGACGTCGCGGGTTCAAATCCCATAGGTGCCACTGGGGGGGAGATTGTTGGATTTTCCAGCGTCTCCCTTTGGGATTTACTGTTCCACATGGATTATGGGGTCCACGTGGGGCATCAGTGCGTTGGCAGCCCATCCCATAGCATTGATTATGGGGTCCATGTGCGAAGCCCCTCATGTTCGCCCACAGCACGATAGTGTGGGGTTCTATAATGCCATAAGGAAATACGGTCCGCCTTCGCTACCAGCTCGAGCGTTTATCGCAATGGTTGGGGCATGATCTTGTAAACTGGTATCAGAGCATGTTATCTGCACAGAGGGTCCAACGACCTGTAGATCTGGTCCTGACTCTTCTAGACGCATTCTACTTTATCTGATTGATTTGTGCTTATCCTCTGATTTGTATTTGATTGAGATGGCTGAAATTCCTCAGTACACTGGTTCTGAATTTCATTGTTGGTTTGGTAAATTCAGAGATTACATTCTTTCTGTTAACTCTGATCTTTGGATACTTATTGCACACTATCCGCATGACATTCCAAGGGACAAATCCCAATGGAATGCTTTAGACCGACTGAAGTATTTGGAAAATCAAAAGGCCCTGGAATTAACAAGAAGGGCAATAGATGTTAAGCGATTTCCATTTATTGCTAAGTGTAGGAGTGCTACTGAAATAATCAACAAGATAACAGCCAACTGTGAAGAAGATGAAGTCAAATGCTTTATGGCCAGAGGCAACAACAGTGATCAGATGGAAGACTCGTCTTCACAGGTAAATTTTGAAATAGACGAAATTAATTTTGAAGATTTGGTTATTCTACATGAACATTTGATTGAGAAATATGAAAAAGTTAAATCAGAAAAGAAGAAGTTAAGAAAAGAGAAAATTGCTGAAGTTACATGCCTTAGAGCTGAGAATGAGAAGTTGAAATCTGAAATGAAGAAGAGATCAGAAAATGCTTGGGATAAGTGCTTTTCAATGAAGAAATTAAATGACAGTATTCAATCGGATCTTATATGGCAAGAAGAATTGATCGACTCCTTAAGAAAAGAAAATGAGGATCTACTAAACAGCAAAAAGGAGCATGAAAAGAGTAAAGAAGAATCTGAAAAATTAAAACTGAAAAATGAGAATATGAAAGAACAGAATAAAAAGCTAATGGTTCTTAACATAGTTCTATTTGAAAGACTGCTCGCATTTGAAAAGGGAAAATCAATTTTGAAAGAAAAAGAAGCAAATGATGAAATGAAGTTAAGAAAGAAGAATGAATCTTTGAAAAGTCTAAATGATGGTTTGCATCAACAGGTTATCTCCTGTGAAAATGATATTGCTTCTTTGCAAGCAGAAATTGAAGATCTAAACAATTCCCTTTCAAAGTTCGTTAAGGGAAAAGATAACTTGAATAAACTTTTTGGCTCAAATGTTAGTTTTTAGAAAGAGGGTTTGGGATTTAATCCTGTTAATAAAAAATTTAATGTGAAGAAGAATTCCACTGTCTTTGTAAGAAGCTCAGAACAGGAAAAGCCTTCCAGTTCATCTATTTTTCAGTTTACTGCCAAGAAAATAAAAAATTCAATTAAAAATCAGAAAAAGAATCAAAAATATAAAAGAAGGTTAGTTTAAATAAATCCAAACATGTTTCTACTTTTCCTGCACATGTTGTTCATGACTCTCACACACATTCACATGTACAAGTCATAAATAAACCTATCACAACAGTGCATGTTCACAATAAAAGAATTACATGTTATTATTGTGACAAAAAGGGGCATGTTATGGATGACTGCACAGTCTTGTTGAATGATGAAGTAGGTGGATGTAAATCTACCAACACAGTTAAAAACAAATCTGTAAAAAGGTCTGATAGAGATATTTCTAATGTATGCTTTTACTGTGGCAAAAAGGGTCATTACATGCATAACTGTCATTTAAAGAAACAAGAAGATCAAAATTTCAGAAACAGTTATGCAAAGAAGCATGTTAGGAAATCTCAAAATCAGAGAGTTAACTGTTTTAACTGTGGAAAGTTTGGGCATACTTCATCAAATTGTTGGTTTAATAAAAATAATGCATTTCATCTTGTTCATGTGAATAATTTTGCATTTAGGAGAACTCAGAATACTACATTCATGTATAAACCTCCTATATGCAATAACTGTGGAAAATTAGGACATCTTCCTTATGAATGCTTTTGGTTGAATGGTTGGAATAACCAGAGAGCACCAGTGTGGGGTGCTACTCAGTCTGTTGGACCCAAGAATCCTTGGGGTCCAAGATTGTTCAAATAACTTTTTGAGTGCAGGTGTGTTCCTGTGGAGAAAATAAAAATGAAGATTGAATAAAATGGGACACACAAGGTCAGTAGTTTAATGATTTTGCTTTCATGTTTTCAGTTGATTAAATAAAATCTTCTGTGAAAGAATTTCTATCAAGGTCTCTTAGTTTAATGTGTATGTGTTTTTGAATGTTTTGATTTAATTCAGTGTTGCATTTAGTCTGCATTTCATGTTAATCAGTTGCATAACTGAGTAGTTGCACGATTGTGTACAATGGATGAATATGTCGGTTGTCGATTATTATTGTTGTCTGTGAGTAGAACTGAACTTCCTTTGGACTATTCTACAGTAACAAACTGTCTGTTCTGGTCTGATATGATGCATTTAGTGAGGGGGAGTCAATGCAATATAATTCCATGATGTCTACTAAATCTGTCTGCTGTTGTGAAATTTATAAGTTGTTGAACTGTCTACTGTAGCCATTTATATCTGTTGCATTTGGATCATGATCTAGAATGGAATTTGGTTGAGATTGTAGCAAAACACTCTAGATGTTCAGCTCATTTCTGTATCTCTGAATTATGTAACTTCTTTGGAATGAATTGAGCTCTGCAAGTCTGTTAGCTGTGCTTTCTCAGATTTCTTTTCAGCCATTCCAGTGTCAACTTCATTCTTGTTAAGTCTTCTCAAATTCCTTCATATATTTTTCAATTGTTTTTGACTCAGCATGATTCTAAGTGTTCTGTTCAGGGGGAGTAATCTTAAAAGTTCTTAACGTTGCTGATGATTTGATGAAATGATATTCTCCTGAAAATCAGAATCAATTCTCTAATATTACTGTTAATGAAAACTGTTGATAGAAAAGAAATTAAATCTATCCTTGAAGCTAAGAATTTGACCATCAATGCAATTACAATGTCCTTAAACCACTTTGAATTTGAAAATCTAATTCACTTCTTAAGATCTAAAAATCAAAAGTAATAGGACATTGACTGAGCAGAAAATTACTTTCTTATATTGACTATAAATAATTTTCTGAATAAAATCTGATATGAAAAATAGAGAATACGCCATGAAATGAAAATTTTATGAAAAATGGCAGAGCAATGACTATTTTTTGAGAAACTGATCGTCTAGACCAATGAAGCCTATAGATCATGTCATGAAGAAAATAAGTTAACTCTGCTCAAAATTTGAAGCATGAAGGTAGATTACACTGAGTAACTAGGGAGTCTAATGTCTGATAAACATGTCTCCTTGAGTAAAAAGGTGTGATCATACTAGAATGCTCAATAAAAATGAAATTACAAATGATGAGAAAAATAGTTGACTCTATAAAAATTTCAAAAAATTCTAAAGCTGTTTGTTTTGAATATAAGGAGTGTTTTTGAACCACAAATGTTCATTGAAAATGATGTGTAAGATCAACGGTAAGTGGATTAAATGAGTATTTTAGTAAATCTGATTTAATTTCACTATTTTTGCATAAAAGGTTAAATTTAAAAGCATTCGAGAAATAAGATTTAATGGCTTGAAGTCACAGTTTTCATACGTTTTCATATAAAGGGGTTGGTTGAAGGTAAAAGGATAGAATTGTCATTTCTATAAATGATTGGTAAAGTTATTTCTTTTACCCATCTTCGTGTTATTTTTTAAAACCCCATTTTCGTGTCATTCTTCATATCTACCGCTTTCAGTTCTCCCGCGTCGAAGTCCTCCCTTCCTTGTGTCTCTCTATTCGTCTCCACCAGAATCCCTATCTCAAGGTCTCATTCTTAGGGATCCATACCGTGCCATGTCACTCTCACCGCGTCATTCAGTACCCTTCAGTTTCTTTTCCATTCATCCCTCCATGGCTTCTCCGGCCGTAGAAGGTCTCAAAAAGCACACATTGGCAAAAGAGCAAGAGCAAAGCGATGTGGAAGCACAGACATAGGTTGTTCAGTTGCGGAAAAGGATTAGAACAAAGCGTCAGGATCATAAAATAAAGAGAGATGACATGCAAAGAATAAAGGCTCCAAAAGAGGAAAAAAGGGTTTCTAACCCTGTTGCTAAACGACAACGCACTTCTGAAGAAGAGGTTGGGGATACAGGAACTTTAGTAAGTGGGTCTGTCAAAATTATATTTCCTCGCTTCGTTGATTTTCATGATAAGGAAATGTTGGAAGCTTTCCTAGAATTAATGAGTATGGTGAAATTTCAAAAGTGGAAAAAGTTCATGGGAAAACACAAGGTGTTTTACCCAGCTCTCGTGTCAGAATTTTATAGAAATCTGAAATTTTATTCTGATAAAGCTGAGATTCAATCAAGAGTAAAGGGGGTAGATATTATGTTGAATGGACATGTTCTTCATAAAATTTTTAGAATACCTGCAGAAGGTGCTCTCGAGGAAGATTTTGAATATGATCCACTTGAGGCATATTATGTTTTAATAGATAAGACATGTGATGACACAGACTATAGACAGACTAAGTTGTGCTATTTTAACACAAACAAGTTCTCTCCACTTAAGAGACTTGTTCACCACATGCTTACTTCAATAATCACACCTCAAGATGGAGGAAGAGGTAGAATTAATGAAACTCAGAGGTTCATATTATTCTGTCTATTCAAACATATTAAAGTCTATTTTTGAAGCATCATAATTCAGATTATTGGCTCTTGTAAAGAATCCAAAAGACACCTACCATATGCAGCACATTTGACTGCTGTCTTTAAGAAGTTTAATGTGCCTTTGGAAGGTGAGGAAGTCAATGAAGTATCAAAAGTAAATATCTATAATATGGACTTCATTAAGAAATTTATGAAGTTAAAGATTCAGAGAGCCCCTTTGGTCGTAGAAAAAGAACAAACGAATGAGAGATTTTCTAGGCCTAGCATGGCTACGACTGAAAAAGAATTTGAACAGTCTTTTGTGGAGATTCAGGAAGAGGCAGAGAAACAACCAGAGAAAGAGTTTGAACAGCAAGTTGAAGTTGTTTTTGAAGTAAGAGTTGCCTCTGAAGAAAGAGAGGAAACAAGTGTTAGACAAGAACCTGAGCAACATTTTATAGCACCTGAAGATGTTCAATTTGAAGCAACTCAAATAGAAGAAGATGTACCCCCACAAGATGTTGATATTCAGGGAGAGTAATTAGAAGTAACATCAGTTGATCATGCTGAAATAGTGTCAGCAGTTGAGAAAGTTTCTGATGATACCATGGACGAACAACAAGCACTTGAACAAGCTGAAATAGTTCCTATAGTGGAACATATAAATGATTTAGAGATGGATGAAGAAACTGTTCTAGATGAACAATCCATTGTTGAAATGTTTGATGAAATCATGAAACAAGTAGCCGATAAATTTATAGAAGAAATTACTGACATAGTCATTGAAGAACAGGAAGAGACTTTATAGACTGAAATAACTCATGTTATACAAGAAGAAATTCAAGAAGCACAGATAGAATTAGAAGAAGAACATTCTCCTATACAACAGATGGAAGAAAAAAGTGTTCGATATTGTGTTTTGATGATGACAAACACTATGACTCATATGTGTATGATGTCATATGTGTCTGGACATAAGAATTCTATGCATTTGTCTCCTACTTTGTTTTGATGATTGGCAAACATGATTGACAGCATGATAGGCAATAATTCCTTTTACTTTTTAGTCCTTTGATTTTGATAAATATTGAGTCTCAGAAATGATAGCATTTCATAAGTCAATGTACATGCATTTCACTTAAAATATGTCTGTGCATTGTTTGTCTCTCGAGTACAGACTTTGTGCATCCTTCGTTGATCAATTTAATAACGTCTGTGCATTGTTTATGCTTATTGCATATAGAGTCTGTGCAGACTACGTTGTCTGGTACACAACATCGGTGCACATTTCAGCTTTCTGCACATAATGATCTGTGCATATGTTTACCTCAATACATAACCTCAGTGCATGTTTTGTATCGCACACGTTAAGGTTTGCGCATATCTTTCGTTAGGTAGAACATAGTCGATGCAAGTTCCTGCAGTCAGTTCATATAGGTCTGTGCAAAGGCAGAATTGTTCATGATAAGGTCTGTGCATATCACTGTAGCCTGCATATAGGTCAATACAGGTTACTGTAGCAAGTCAGTGCAAGTTTGTTGTAAGCATATGGGGTCGGTGCATTATTTTTGTCTCTTCATTAAACAAGGTCAGTGCAATGCCTTCTCTGCACAAGCACGGTCGGTGCAATGTTTGGTTTCAAAGGCAAAGGGTCGGTGAACACTTCATTTATGGCAGATGAGGTATGTGCACATCTCATCAGACAGGTCTGTGCATACTTTGCATATTCCACATTAGGTCTGTGCATACTTTCTCATATGTGCATAAAGGTTTGTGCATACTTCCTATATGCACATCAAAGTCTGTGCATACATGTTTACAGAGGTCTATGCACCTGTGTCCATGCATGCATAAGTCAGTGCATTATGTTCATCGTGCATATAATGCTTGTGCACGTTTTCTTGTTGAACATACAAGAAGGTCTGTGCACATCTTGCATTGATTTAATACGCCGGTGTAGGTCATGGCATTGGCTTAGAAGGCTCTGTGCATATATGTTGTGTTTGCTTGGAATGTCTGTGCATACTCCATTTCATACCAAATCAAACTCGGTCCATCTTCTCTCTTAACTAATCCTTGTCTGAATTACATGGTAAAGCACATGTACCAAGAAAGCTCATGATTAAGCACATGTTCCAAGGCAGATACGTCCAGAGGATTCTGCCACGCGGATATGCTCACCTATCTTCTCCTGGTGCATGTTGTCTCCAAAAAGGCGGGAGCGAGCTCTCCACACACCCTATGCATGAGCTCGTGGGGGCCTGAAGACAGAAGACACACACACACACACACACACACACACACACACACACACACACACACACACACACACACACATATATATATATATGAGCCCCTTTCTGAAGACAAAGAGAATCGAAAGATTGATAAAAAGAGCGAGAAGCCCTTGAGAAAAGACAGAGCAACCTGAAGAGAGCCAGAGTGAGAGAGGAGAAGCTAGAAGGAGAGAAAAGGATCAAAAAATTTAGATCGGAGAGGGTTTCAGAGGATTGGTTTATGTAAGTGACTCGTGGATCAAATCCAGAGTCAATATGCTCATTGAGAGCTACATTGCTATTTTTCATATTTCCTTTTTATTTTTCTGAACTCTGTCAAGCTGTGTGTTAGTGTGCGAGGGTGAGTCCTTGGTCAGCCAAGCTGTAAAGCTCAGTGGTAGCAAGCTGTGAGGCTCAGCGGTCTGAGATTTTATCCCCAAAGCTATGGATCAGCGGTTTGTAGGGATCTTATCTTCGAAGCTATGGATCAGCAGATTGAAGCTGTGAATTAGCAGTAATCCACACTCAGTCTGAGTGTGGGGTGGATGTAGGTGAAAGCTGAACCACCTAAAACTCCTGGTGTCTCTGTGTGTTTGATTTTGCTATTGTCTGTCATGTGCACATCCTGTTTGTTTGTTTTTCACTTAGATGAATGCATAAGATTGCCTAGTGAGATCTGCGTTATCTGATTGCTTCATAGTAGAACCGTTAATTCCGCTGTCTTTTCTTACTTGTATTTTAAAGGGGTAGATCTATTCGCCCCCCTCTAGATCTTACTGTCCATCCGTGTCCAACAAGTGGTATCAGAGCCTAACTCTCCCTTAGGGCCTCACATCCCGGAGAGAATAGTCATGGATGCTAGATGCGTTGTTGCTGAGGGCCACTCAACCAATAAGCCACCATTCTTTAATGGTAGCGATTACACCTACTGGAATAATAGGATGCAAGTGTTTCTTCGTGCTAAGGATTATGAGATCTGGAAGGTCGTGAGTAAAGGTCCATTTGATTTACCTCCAGATGAGGAATTCTGGACTAAGGAGCACACCCGAAAGTCCACTTTGAATTGGGGAGCCATAAATTCTATACAGTGTGCTCTCCATCCCACAGAATTCTCCAGCATTTTCTCCTGCATCACCGCTAAGGAGATGTGGGACAAATTGGAGATCATCAATGAAGGGACATCTCAGGTTAGAGAGACGATGGCAAACATGTTAGTCTCTGAGTATGAGGCTTTCAAAATGAAGCCTGAGGAGTCCATATCTGAAATGTATGCTTGGTTGAATGTGATTACGAACAGTTTGAGGAGTCTAGGAAAGGTCTACAGTGACCATGAGCTGGTAAGAAAGATTTTGAGGTCCCTGACACCCATATGGCACACGAAGGCCACTGTAGTTGAAGAGTGTAGGGACCTAGCTAAGACCACTATGGTGTTGTGACTCCTCTATGTTGATGATGTTGACATATGCTTTACTTCATTGGCAACACCTTGTTTTGATTGATTGGCAACTGTTTATGCTTTGATGAAATTGTTCTTATCAGATTGTATGTGTGTTCTATGCACTTCACAGGTTTACACACTGCACACACACTCAAAGTCCACACATTGCACGTAGAGTCTATACACTGCCTTGTGTTGTGTTTGTGCATCGCTTAGAACACATGTCTATACATTGCATCGTGGCGTTTGTGCTCTAAGTCTATACACTGCATGGCGAGCCCAAAGTCTATACATTGCATTGGCTAAAGTCTGCACAACGTCCATCTCATTTAGAGTCTAAGGCAATGTCTATACACTGGACTTGAAGTGTGTACATTGAGCGTCTCATTGAGCGTCTCATGAACGTCTATACAGTGGTTCAGGCTAAGTGTGTAAATCATCCATCTTGTTTGAAGTCCATACATTGCACTGCATTGGCTAAGTGTGTACATCGTCTGTCTTAGTTGAAGTCCATACATTGCACTGCATTGGCTAAGTGTGTACATCAGTTGAAGTCCATACATTGCATTGCATTGGCTAAGTGTGTACATCGTCTGTCTCACTGGAAGTCTATATATTGGAAGTATGTACAGCGGACTGTTCATGCATCAACATTCAAAGTCCATACATTGGACTGTAGCATGCACGAAACTAAGTCCATACATTGGACTGTAGCATGCATCAGTGAAGCCTGTACAGCGTCATGCATTGTTCTCCAAGTCCATACACTGCACTGTAGAGTGCTCGAGGTGAAGTCTGTACATCCATCAGTGATCTTGCAAGTCTATACATCGGTAGCTTTACCGACGTTGCACTCGAAGTCTATACACTGATAGCTTTACCGTCGTTTCCCTTGGCAAGTCTATACATCGCAGTTGAGTGGAAGTCTGTACAGCCCAAGTCTGTACATTGCATCATGTGCTTCATGCAAGTCTATACATTCGTTAGTCTTACATCGTTCATCAAGTCTGTACAGCCTTGTCTTTGGCAAGTCTGCACATCGTGAAGTCTATACATTCAGATGAACTTGGAATTTGACGACCATCAGAAGTGGCGTCACTTTTGAATCAAACATCTAGGAAGAAGGCATCTTTTACGTTGTGCATACTTTGATGCCATAGCCAAGTCTATTCACTCGCTAGTGTGCATATGCATAGTCTGTACATTGCCCTCATGCATACACAAGCATCCAAGTCTGTACAGAGTCATTTACATTCCTACATATCCAAGTCTATACAGCTAGTGTCTGCGTTGCATTGCATGCATCATGTTTGAAGTCTATACTTTGAGCTGAAGGATGCCTAAGTCTATACGTTGGCTACTGAATGTTCTGCAGAGTCTGTACATTGCATTCGACGAGTTCACAAAGTCCATACAGTGAAGTCCATACATCGTCAGTTGTCTGTCCAAGGCTTTACATTGCCTAAGTCTGTACAGCCGTTGCCTTCTTATATGAAGTCTATACATTGGGCAGAGTCTGTACATTGCATTCCCATTCATGAAGTCTATACAATGCATTTGAGTTCACAAAGTCCATATAGTGAAGCATATACAATGCATTGCATCTCACAAAGTCTGTACATGGTTCTAAACTTACAATTGATAATCCGATACTCTGTCTGACAGGGATTCTTTACAGAGATTGGTGACTTGGCTCGTGATCCAAGGAGGACGAGGTGCTGTGATGGTGACACGTGGAAGCAGCCCATCCCAGGATGCTGCCATGTGGATGAAATGTCCTCGGTTCTGGCGAATTCTATGGGCGGGAAATGTGGAAGCCACGCGCCCTTATCCAGTCTACTACTGATATAAAAGAGTGTCTTCATCTTCAGATGAAGGTTGATCGATCAAGTGGCAAAGTATATACAGTGAGGCTGAAAGACTGAAGCAGCAGAGAGCCACCGATCCACAGTGAGAAGAAAAAATAGAGAAGAAGAAAAAGAGAGAAGAGAAGATCGAGAGAGATGAGTTGAGAGAGCTTGATTGAGGGAGTGAGATTATGAGAGTTTTGTTTGAAAGGTTGTATCTCAGTCTGTTGGTTCAGAAACCAGAGCTGAGCTTTGCTCATTCGAGCTACATTCCCATTTGGGCTTTCCATTTTCATTTTGCTTCTGTCTTTAAATTTCCGAACACTTGTTTCTTCAAGTTGTGAGTCAGCTGTTAGCAGAGGTGCTGTCTCTGGACGAGTAAGCTGTAAACCCCAGCAGTTGCAGTGGAGGATTCCACTAGACAGGTGAAGTTGTAATCCTCAGCAGGCGAGACTTGTCTCGGACAGCAAGCTGTGTTGCTCAGCGGTTTGTAGGCCAAGCTGTAGTGCCCAGCAGACGCAAGCTGTACTGCACAGCAGTAAGCCATACTCGGTTGAGTGTGGGGTGGACGTAGATCTTTGACCGAACCACCTAAAAAACTTGGGTGCCTTGTGTTTGTGTGTTTGTCTATGAACTGTGTGCAATTGGATTTCTTACTCAGCTTCATAGTTTGATTCGCTTTTGTTCAAATCTAATATTTGGGTTAGTGATTCAGTAGTTCTGCCTATATTCCGCATTAGAACCTCTTACTGGTTTTTAATTAGGCAGTAGATCTATTCACCCCCTTCTAGATCCACACTTCGTGGAGATAGACTACGTCCATCTAACATAACACTTGGTATTAGAGCCATACTCTTCTACAGGGACTCATCGCCCGAAGAGGAAAGACCAAGATGGATGCTCGAGGGATGATAGCTGAAGGACACTCAACCACAAAGCCCCCATTCTTCGATGGATCTAACTATGCATACTAAAAGAACCGTATGCAAGTGTTTTTGAGGGCTAAGGATTACGAGATCTAGAAGGTTGTCAGCAAGGGACCTTATGAGCTGTCCCCTAATGAGGAAGTCTGGACCAAGGAGGAGATAAGGAGGTCTACACTGAATTGGAGTGCCATAAACGCCATCCAGTGCTCTCTGCACCCTACAGAATTCTCTCGCGTATCAGCCTGCAAATCAGCTAAGGAGATGTGGGATGCACTGGAAGTCATTCATGAAGGGACCTCTCAGGTTAGAGAGCAGAAGGCTAATCTCCTTGTGTCAGAATACGAAGCATTCAAGATGAAGTCGAATGAGACCATCAGTGAAATGTATGCTCGATTGACAATCATTACCAATGGTCTCAGAGGTCTCGAGAAACCTCAGACAGAATATGATGTAGTGAGGAAGATACTGCGCTCCCTGACTCATGCTTGGCACACGAAAGCTACAGTGATGGAGGAGTCAAGGGACTTGCGAAAGACAAGAGCTGATGAGCTAGTTGGCTCGCTGATGGCATATGAGATTAATATGCCAAGAATAGAAGAAGCTGAAAGGAAGAAGAAGCCGATAGCGCTGAAGGCTGGTTCCAGCAAATCCAGCTCCAGCAGTTCATCATCAGAGGAGACCCTGAATGAAGAAGACATAACTCGTTCTGAGATGGCCATGATGACCAGAGAGTTCAGAAGATTCCTCAGGAAAGGAGCAGGATGATTCAGCCAAAAGAAGTATGGTGGCAGCCGAAGGGACAAAAGGTATAAACACAACCCTGCAAAGAAAACTGAAACTAATACTTGTTATCAATGCAGGAAACCAGGCCATCTGAAAGCTGACTGTCCAGAGAATCAGAAATACAAGGACACGTCAAAGAGAAGGAACACGAAAGGGAAAGCAATGGTGAGTACCTGGAGTGATGAAGATGAAGGCTCTTTCAGTAGCAGCTCAGACAGTGAAGCCGAATCTGAGAAGCCCATTTGCCTTATGGCAACAAGCTCCGAAGACAGAGAGGAGGACTCAGATGAGGTAATCACTAGATTTGAAAATTTCACTATTACTGATTGGGTAGATGCCTACCATGACATAGCTGATAGAGCTGATGATATTAGAAAGGAAAACATGCATCTTAGAAGAAAGATTAACTCCATGCAAAAAGATATAACTCTAACTGATAAAATTGCATGCTTAGAATCTGAGAATAGTAAGCTGAAACTCACATGTTCTAAAAATGAAGAAATCATGCAAGAGCTGAAAATTTCTAAGGAAGAAAATGTGAGGTTAGACAATGAAATTGATGCATGGAAACTGAAAATTTAAAAATATGAAAGTGAGATAAAAATTGTTTCTGAAAAATATGAAGCTGTCCTCAATGTAAATAATGAATTGAAAAAGTCTATTGATGAAATTCAGAAAGACAATGAGGATAAGTTGAGAACCATTGAGAAAATGACCCAAGGATCTGAAAACTTAAATGCTTTATTGGGGTCGAAGGTTAATTTCAGGAGAGAGGGCCTAGGATTTAACTCTAGTGCAACTAAGAGCTTTGGAATGAAAACCATTTCCTTTGTTGCACAAAAGGAGAGAGGACCTCTGATTAACATGAATTCTAATAATGCTGTGAACACAAATGTGAATCTGAAATAGCCCACTGCAGAGGAGAAGGGCAAACAGAAAATTGGTGAGCCTAGTAGAATTGGCACTTCCAAACCTAACTCTAGTGCTCAACCCAAGGTTAGGGGTCAGCCTGCTCAGACAAACAAACCCCATGTCAATGCCAAAAAGTCATCACCACCACCATCACAGAAAAAGACCCAACAAAAACCTGTGAACAGGTCAGCAGGGTCAAGGGTGCAGGGAAGACAAAATGCTTTCAGGAGTCAGCCCAACAAATTTAATCCACCTAGAGTTCAGTCCTACTACCCCACACAGTCAACCTATCCTAATGGGTTTGGGTGGACTAGAACTCAAGGGATGCATACATGGTATGTTCATCAACCTACATAATTTTACAGACCCTATGTCAGAAATTGGGATAATGGGTATGGTAGTCGGATACATAGGAATTTCCAATCTTTCAGCCAACCCAAATATCACTTTGACCAAAACCTTGTGAATGCAACCTGGCCGAAGCAGTGGCATAACAACAACAATTTTGTGAATAACTCTGTTGGTGCTAATAAGAAAAAAAAAACAACAAAAATAAGAGAAAGAATAATAGAAGGAAAACTGCAAAATCCACTGAACAAAGTTCTTTTAAACAAATGTGGATTCCGAAAAGTCTGCTTTCTTGCTTTGCTTCTATTTCATCTATTCTGGAGCCCAATCAGTCTTGGGTTCCAAACCTCTCTACCTAATTGTGTATGCAGGTATGCCTGGAAGCCAAGAACAACTTGTGGTACTTGGATAGCGGCTGCTCCAGGCATATGACAGGAGATAAGGCCAAGTTCTGCATGCTGACTAAGAAACGTGGAGGCCTTGTCACCTTTGGAAGCAACACAAAGGGTAGGATTATTGGATCAGGTAAGGTAGGTAAGTGTTCTACCTGCTACATTGATGATGTTATGCTGGTTGAAGGGTTAGCTTACAATTTACTTAGTATCAGCCAGTTGTGTGATAAAGGATATAAAGTTTTATTTTATTCTCAATACTACAAGGTTTTTGAACCTGATTCTGAAATTGTCAAATTTTTTGGAAAAAGAATAAATAATACATACATGATAGATTTAGATGATATTCAACATTCTAACATATGCCTTACTGCTAGTAGAGAAGACTTAGCATTTTTATGGCATCGTAGGTTAGGTCATGCTAGTTATACTGTTTTGCATAAACTGAATAAGCATGGCATGGTTAGAGGACTTCCTGAAGTTTCCTTCAAGAAAGAAAATAAAATCTGTGATGCATGCACTCAGTCAAAGATAACTAGAAAGTCATTTAAGTCTAGAACAGAAAATCTGTCTTCTAAACCCTATGAGCTGATACACATGGACCTTTTTGGACCAACCTGATCTGTCAACTTATCAGGGAGGAAGTATAGGTTTGTCATGGTAGATGACTTTTCTAGATATACTTGGGTTTATTTTTTATCTCATTGGAGTGATGCATTCTCAGAATTTCAGGAGTTCTATGTTAAAATAAATCAGAAAATTGAAAATATCTTGACTGGTCATGGAGGTGAGTTTGAAAACTCACAGTTTGATGAATTCTGCAGGTCAAATAGAATTAACCATAGGTACTCCTCACCAAGGACACCTGAGTAGAATGGAGTAGTGGAGAGAAGGAACAGAACCCTAGTGGAGATAGGTCGTACACTCTTGGTTGAAGGTGGTTTACCAAGGAAGTTTTGGGCTGAAGCAGTAAACACTGCCTGTTATGTAATTAACAGAGCCATGGTAAGACCTTCTACCCAGAAAACACCTTATGATATCTTAAATGGTAAGAAATCTTCTATTACTCATTTCAAGGTTTTTGGTTGTAAATGTTTCATTCATATAAATGATAAAAGAGACCTTGACAAATTTGAACCTAAAGGTGAACCAGGAATCTTTCTTGGTTATTCTGAAAATACCAGAGCATATAGTGTATAATCTGAATTCCAAAACTGTTGAAGAATCTCCCCATATAGTTTTTGATGAATCCTTATTAAAGACTAATGTTGGTCAATGCAGGAATGAAGACAGTGGTGATATTCTGAAAGAAGGAAATTCTGCAGACCAATCCGAAAATGAGGAAGGAAATGAAGAGCCTAATGAAGAAGAGCCTACAGCTCAGGGGGAGGTAAATCAAACTCATGACAATCCAATTGTTACCATTAGATATCTTAAAGATCATCATGTAGATAATGTAATTGGAAATCTGCATGATCCCCCTAGGACTAGAGGCCACTTGAGAATTCAAAATGAATTGAATGTTTATGCTTTTGTTTCAAATGTTGAACCCAAGTCCATTGATTGTGCTCTCAAAGATGTGCATTGGATTAATACCATGCATGAGGAGCTCAATCAATTTGACAGGAATAAGGTGTGGCATTTGGTTCCACCTCCTGATCATGAACCAGTCATAGGGACTAAATGGGTGTTCAGAAATAAAACTGATGAATCAGGGAATATCATTAAAAAGAAGGTCAGACTTGTAGCTCAGGGGTATAATCAGGAATTTGGAATTGACTTTGAAGAGTCTTTTGCTCTTGTATCCAGGTTAGAAGTAATCAGAATATTATTGGCTTATGTATGTTCCCTAGGAATAAATCTTCAGCAGATGGATGTGAAATCTACTTTTTTAAATGGGGAAATTAGTGAGGATGTATATGTGAGGCAGCCTCCTGGGTTTGAATGTTTAGATCTCCCTAATCATGTTTATAAACTCAGCAAAGCTCTCTATGGTTTAAAGCAAGCTCCTAGAGCTTGGTATGACAGGTTGAGCAAATTCCTAACTGATAAGAACTTCACAAGAGGTGTAGTTGATCAAACATTGTTTACCAAGGTGAGTCATTCAGATATTCTTATCATTCAAATTTATGTGGATGACATTGTGTTTGGGTCAACTAACCCCAAATTGTGTGAGGAATTCTCTCAGATAATGACTAATGAGTTTGAAATGAGCTCAATGGGCGAGCTCAAATTATTTCTTGGACTGCAGGTTATACAAACAAAGGATGGAACTTTCATCTCTCAGTCCAAGTACATAAAGAATTTATTGAAGAAGTACAAAATGGACAACCTCAAGGAAATAGCTGCTCCAATGGGTACCTCAACCAGTTTGGATGAAGATCCTAAAGGTAAACCAGTGGACCAAAGGCTATATAGAGGTATGATCGGATCCCTTCTATATCTTACAGCATCTAGGCCTGATATTCAATTCCCAGTGTGTTTATGCTCTAGATTTCAAGCTAGTCCTAAAGAATCACATCTTAAAGCTGTAAAAAAGATTTTTAGGTATTTACTAGGCACCCAAGAGCTAGGCCTATGGTATCCTGCTAGGTGTGAGTTAAAACTTCTAGCCTACATTGATGCAGACTATGCTGGGTGTCGAGTAGATAGAAAAAGCACTAGTGGCTATTGTCAATTCCTTGGTGGCTGTCTAGTATCTTGGGCATCTAAGAAGCAACACACTGTAGCTTTGTCTACAACTGAAGCTGAATATGTTGCTGCAGGTAATTGTGCTGCCCAAGTACTATGGATCAAGCACCAACTGGATGATTATCAGATAAAATTGGGATGTATTCCAATGTTATGTGATAATACTAGTGCTATATGCCTTGCTAAAAATCATGTTCATCATTCTAGGACTAAGCATATAGAGATAAAACACTATTTTCTGAGAGATGTTGTAAATAAAAATGAAATTGAAATGAACTTCATTGAAACTGAAAAATAAATTGCTGATATTTTTACTAAACCTCTTGGGAATGAAATGTTCAAATTTCTTAGAAGAGAACTTGGCTTGTGTAAATTTCAGCATGATGAATAATTTTTTTGGCTGCTTTGAATAAAATTTCTGATTTGGACTTGCATCTGATAGCTTGAATAAAACTTTGTGATTGTTGAATGTCAGACTAGACCATGCATGCATGACATATTTTTTTCATGACATATTATTCATTGCATATCATTTAGTTATGATTGTGTCTAAGCTTTCTCTCATCTAAAACCACATGCATATAGAACAGAGCAGAGTAATGCATATCATAATAGTTGGTACCTAATTCTTGCCATTCATTTGCAAAACTGCATGCAGATAGACAGGGAGAGTATTATTAGAAATTCAGAGTGGTCATCAACTTACTTGAATTCATTCATTCTTTGACTCTGAATGATTGAGTCTGACATATGGCAATATGTTAGTCAGTTCTGATTCCTAAGCAATAGAAAACAGACTTCTTCAGTTATAAGAATTTCAATTGCTTAAAGACTGACTTAATGGTTTAAATTTTATAATTTTTGGAGTTTAAAGATTGCAATCAGTAAATAAGAAAGCTGAAAATTGATAAAACTTTCAACCCTTTTCTTATTTCATGTCAGACAAAGCTACTTATATCTGAAATCTGAAAACTCATCTGAAATCATGTTAGAGAAGCTAAGTATGTGTACTGTTCTTAAACAAGTCATTCTAAAACAAATAAAGGGCAGCTAAGAAAGATATTGAAAAACATTGAAAATCAATTGAAAAATAACATTGGCAGAGCAATGACTGGTAAATCACTGAGAAACTGAGTGATCCATCAAAGAAATGGACAACACTCATGTCATGAGGTGCATCAGCTATCTCTGTATAAAATGATCAAAACAGTAGGTTGGTTTCACTGAGTACCTGGGGGTAACTGGCGTCTGATAAACGTGTACCCTCAAACAAAAAGGTGTAAATCAGTTTTATTGTGTTTGATCATAAGCAGAATGGTCCATGATGTTGAGTATCTAAGGGTATTGGCATCTGATAAACGTATACCCTTACGCAAAAATGCAAATGGTACCAGAATGCCCAAAATGAACTCATATTGAAAATGCTGTTCCTTAACAAGAAATTTCTTGGATGTCAATTTGTTTATTTTCAATACATGACCTGGTATCTCTTAATCATTTTTCTTGAGTCTATGAGAGTAAGATATTTTGAAACTGAATCTCTCATGCAAATGTGTTTCTGGTTTATTGTTTTATCATGCACAAAACTCTTATCCAATGATTGTAGCGCATGAACTCAAAATTTTATAGTCTTTAAACCAGAATTCTATCTGAAATTAGTTTATAACTTCATATGACTGAAGACTCTGTGCTTTAGAATGCTTATTCCTGGACTACTTGTTCAGAATGCCAGTCAGATGATATCTCTTGTTCCTTCCCTCCTCTTTGTTGATGGCAAAGGGGGAGAATATTGTATGAATTCTGAATTCATTCCAGGGGAAGTGTATGCATTATGTTATGGTAAAGGGGGAGATTTTGTTTGCAGGGAGTTGCTTACATTTCGTAGTATGCATGCATAGCATCTACATGACAATCTGAATAACAAATCATGTCTCTCATCATCTGTATGACAGGTAATTGCTATTCTATATGATAAGGGGTTGCCATCATCAAAAAGGGGGAGATTGTTGTGACTCCTCTGTGTTGATGATGTTGACATATGCTTTACTTCATTGGCAACACCTTGTTTTGATTGATTGGCAATTGTTTATGCTTTGATGAAATTGTTCTTATCAGATTGTATGTGTGTTCTATGCACTTCACAGGTTTACACACTGCACACACACTCAAAGTCCACACATTGCACGTAGAGTCTATACACTGCCTTGTGTTGTGTTTGTGCATCGCTTAGAACACATGGCTATACATTGCATCGTGGCGTTTGTGCTCTAAGTCTATACACTGCATGGCGAGCCCAAAGTCTATACATTGAATTGGCTAAAGTCTACACAACGTCCGTCTCATTTAGAGTCTAAGGCAATGTCTATACACTGGACTTGAAGTGTGTACATTGAGCGTCTCATGAACGTCTATACAGTGGTTCAGGCTAAGTGTGTAAATCGTCCATCTTATTTGAAGTCCATACATTGCACTGCATTGGCTAAGTGTGTACATCGTCCGTCTTAGTTGAAGTCCATACATTGCACTGCATTGGCTAAGTGTGTACATCGTCCGTCATAGTTGAAGTCCATACATTGCATTGCATTGGCTAAGTGTGTACATCATCTGTCTCACTAGAAGTCTATACATTGGAAGTATGTACAACGGACTGTTCATGCATCAACATTCAAAGTCCATACATTGGACTATAGCATGCACGAAGCTAAGTCCATACATTGGACTGTAGCATGCATCAGTGAAGTCTGTACAGTGTCATGCATTGTTCTTCAAGTCCATACACTACACTGTAGAGTGCTCGAGGTGAAGTCTGTACATCCATCAGTGATCTTGCGAGTCTATACATCGGTAGCTTTACCGACGTTGCACTCGAAGTCTATACACTGATAGCTTTACCGTCATTTCCCTTGGCAAGTCTATACATCACAGTTGAGTGGAAGTCTGTACAGCCCAAGTCTGTACATTGCATCATGTGCTTCATGCAAGTCTATACATTCGTTTGTGTTACATCGTTCATCAAGTCTGTACAGCCTTGTCTTTGGCAAGTCTGCACATCGTGAAGTCTATACATTCAGATGAACTTGGAATTTGACGACCACCAGAAGTGGCGTCACTTTTGAATCAAACGTCTAGGAAGAAGGCGTCTTTTACGTTGTGCATACTTTGATGCCATAGCCAAGTCTATTCACTCGCTAGTGTGCATATGCATAGTCTGTACATTGCCCTCATGCATACACAAGCATCCAAGTCTGTACAGAGTCATTTGCATTCCTACATATCCAAGTCTATACAGCCAGTGTCTGCTTTGCATTGCATGCATCATGTTTGAAATCTATACTTTGAGCTGAAGGATGCCTAAGTCTATACGTTGGCTACTGAATGTTCTGCAGAGTCTGTACATTGCATTCGATGAGTTCACAAAGTCCATATAGTGAAGTCCATACATCGTCAGTTGTCTGTCGAAGGCTTTACATTGCCTAAGTCTGTGCAGTCGTTGCCTTCTTATATGAAGTCTATACATTGGGCAGAGTCTGTACATTGCATTCCCATTCACGAAGTCTATACAATGCATTCGAGTTCACAAAGTCCATACAGTGAAGCATATACAATGCATTGCATCTCACAAAGTCTGTACAGGGTTCTAAACTTACAACTGATAATCCGATACTCTGTCTGATAGGGATTCTTTACAGAGATTGGTGACTTGGCTCGTGATCCAAGGAGGATGAGGTGCTGTGATGGTGACACGTGGAAGCAGCCCATCCCAGGATGCTGCCATGTGGATGAAATGTCCTCGGTTCTGGTGAATTCTATGGGCGGGAAATGTGGAAGCCACGCGCCCTTATCCAGTCTACTACTGATATAAAAGAGTGTCTTCATCTTCAGATGAAGGTTGATCGATCAAGTGGCAAAGTATATACAGTGAGACTGAAAGACTGAAGCAGCAGAGAGCCACCGATCCACAGTGAGAAGAAAAAACAGAGAAGAAGAAAAAGAGAGAAGAGAAGATCGAGAGAGATGAGTTGAGAGAGCTTGATTGAGAGAGTGAGATTGTGAGAGTTTTATTTGAAAGGTTGTATCTCAGTCTCTTGGTTCAGAAACCAGAGCTGAGCTTTGCTCATTCGAGCTACATTCCCATTTGGGCTTTCCATTTTCATTTTGCTTCTGCCTTTAAATTTCCGAACACTTGTTTCTTCAAGCTGTGAGTCAGCTGTTAGCAGAGGTGCTGCCTCTGGACGGGTAAGCTGTAAACCCCAGCAGTTGCAGTGGAGGATTCCACTGGACAGGTGAAGCTGTAATCCTCAGCAGGCGAGACTTGTCTCGGACAGCAAGCTGTGTTGCTCAGCGGTTTGTAGGCCAAGCTGTAGTGCCCAGCAGACGCAAGCTGTACTGCGCAGCAGTAAGCCATACTCGGTGGAGTGTGGGGTGGACATAGGTCTTTGACCAAACCACCTAAAAATCTTGGGTGCCTTGTGTTTGTGTGTTTGTCTATGAACTGTGTGCAATTGGATTTCTTACTCAGCTTCATAGTTTGATTCGCTTTTGTTCAAATCTAATATTCGGGTTAGTGATTCAGTAGTTCTGCCTATATTCCGCATTAGAACCTCTTACTGGTTTTTAATTAGGTAATAAATCTATTCACCCCCTTCTAGATCCATACTTCGTGGGGATAGACTACGTCCATCTAACATAACATATGGATGAGCTCATTGGTTCCCTCATGACATATGAGTTGAACCTAAAGAAAATTGATGAATCTGAGAAGAGAAGGAAACCCCTAGCTCCTAAAGAAAATTCTGGCAAAGGGTCATCAAGTGAATGTAGCTGTACTAGTTCTGAGGATGATAAGGATGAGTTTGCTATGTTTACTAGGAACTTCAATAAATTCCTAAGGAAAGAAGGGAAAGGGCTGAGAAGAAAATATTTCTCTGGAAAAAGATAGCCCAAACATAAATTGGAATATGCGAAGAAATATGATGCCATTTTTTTTATGGAATGAGACCTAGGATTACTATTGTGGGAGTGCACAATTTGTGCTACCACCACCAATAGTACCCGGCCCTAATATTATTGCCAATGAATGGATCATGTACAAAAGAACCACGGGGCATACCCCTGGAGAAAATAGTAAAGGAAGGAAACTCAGAAAGAAACATCCTAAATTCTCCAGCTTGGGAGACCTGCCGCATCCACAGTAGCACAACCATGAGCCCGGCTTGGAAGACTGCTCCAACTATTGAAATCTTTGTTGGATCGGGTGTTACATGCATAGGAAGCAAGCGCATCCGCAACTGAGTTCCCCTCTCTGTAAATATGCTGCACATTCCACCTGTTTTTGATGAGAATTTCTTTGATTTCATCCCACAATTTACATATTTTCCATGGAGGGGGTTCATTAGGTTGGATCATTATTGTAATAATTTTTGAATCAGTATATATAACAACCATTGCGAGTCGGCTCTTGACCACCATTCTCAACCCATCAAGAAGTGCCCTAGCCTCAGCCATTAAGTTCGTTCCCACTCCATAATAGTATGAAAAACCATAAATGAATTCACCTCTGCATCCCCTAATGCACCCACCTCCTCCAGCAGGTCCTGGGTTGCCTTTAGAGGCTCCATCAACATTCAGAGCATATCCAATTACCGGGCAATGCCACTTAATTATTTTTGGAATCTTTGCAATGATCGTATATGAGAAATCATACAGGTCCAATGCCACTTTTTCATCTGTTGAAGGTGCCTTGCTGAATTTCTTCTGTTGCATTTAGTAGGCTACCTGGTTTCTAATTTGTTGCTGCAGTGTTCTGGTGGAACAGCCCTTATCTTCATATTTGGATTTGCACCGGTTCTTCCATATTTGCCATATTATATGTAGCATGGATAGAATGGCTGCGTATCCATATGGGTTAGCAATATTTGCTGAATTAATGATATCCAAGCATTTAACATATATAGACATTGAACCCCTACACCGTGAGTCAAAGAGAAGTCCGAAATGCCTCCATAAAGGTTTTGCCATTTGACTGTCCAGGAACAGGTGATTTAAGCTTTCTTCCTGATAATTTTTTTTTGCAGCATATACATTTGGAGGGGATGCTAATACCACAACCCTTAATTATGCTATCCACTGGAACTGCCAAATGGAGAAGTCGCCAGCAAAACAAGGAGGCCCTTGGTGAAATACTTTTGCCCCATATCTTCTTAAGTGACTGTCTTTGGTTACCTTGAGGCCGAACTGAATTATATGCCAACTTACATGAAAATGTACCATCATTTGTTGCAGCCCATACACAACGGTCTGGCTTTGGTTAGAACTGCATAGAATTAATAATCCCAGCAAGGTGGTTCGGGATGTAAGACCAAACATCACAGTTTGTGTTTTGTCTGGCTTCCCACAGAGTGGTCTTGGGAGTATTTCCTTGAGGATCTATCACTGTTCCACACCAATTATCATTTAAGATGTCAATGGATTTTCCATCCATAGGAATCCAACGTGTATTTTCAAGGACTAACTGCCTAGCTTTATAAAAGACATCCCTTCGGACACCACCAGGAAAAGGCTTGACAATGGTGCTAATATGGCCTTTAATATATTTAGATTTGGCATATTTGGACCATAAAGATGAGCCCTGAGTGATACCCCATATCTGTTTTGCGACCATAGCAGCTTGAATATGGTGCAGGCTCTTAATGCCAAGGCCTCCCTCCTCAACAAGTTTAGTTATATTAGACCAAGAAACCCACTGACGCTTTATACCATCCTTATGACTCCAAAAGAAGTTGGCACACATTCTGTTAATAATGTCAATGAGTGTGGATGGTAGGCAAGATGCACTGGCCGTATATAAAGGGATGGACTGTAGCACAGAATTAATGAGGCATATTCTACCTGCTTGCGACAGATATTTTGATTTCCAGCCTTCCATTCAAGAGCAGATCTTATCCAACAGATATTTATAAGGAGACACCCTTTTTCTGCCTTCAAAAAGTGGGACACCAAGATATGAATTTAGCCCTATTTTGTGTTGAAAGCCTGTCATTTCTAAAATTCTTTTGATAACTGCATTGGTTGTTTTGTGAGATACAATGAAGCTGCTTTTGCTAACATTCACCTTCTGTCCTGAGGACACTTCATAACTCCTGATGAAAGTCAACAGTTTTCTGATATACCCGGAGGTCCCATTTAAGAAAATTAATGTGTCATCTGCATAGAGTAAATGAGAGACTTGTTTGCAGCCCCGGGGCACATGAAAATACTGAATCTATCCACTTTAGAATAGGTTGGATAGACCACGGCTTAGAGCCTCCTCTACAATTATGAATAGAGCAGGAGCCAAGGGATCCCCCTGCCTTACTCCTCTAGATGATTTGAAATAGCCCGTAGGGGATCCATTAAAGATAACTGAGAAACAACAATTATTTATCATCAGTGCAATGAGAGAACAGAATCTATTTGAGAAGCCAAACGCTTTCATAACCTACAGTAGAAAATCCCATTCCAGCCTGTCATAGGCTTTTGCCATATCTAGCTTTAATATTATGTTATTTCCTCTAACCTTTCTCCTAATATCCTTCATCATCTACGAGGATAAGGATATAGTATCCACTATATTTCATCCTTTAATGAAAGCCCCTTGATTTTCAGAGATAATTTTTGGGAGGATAGTGGTCAACCTATTGCTAATAATTCTGGAGACTATCTTGTAAGAGAAATTACATAAGCTTATAGGCCTCATATCTGCAAAGGTAGTAGAGGATACCACTTTTGGGATGTGGGCAATCAAGGAAGAAGTTGTACCCTTCGGCATGGGCATGCCTTTGAAGAAACATTGCACTGCTTTAATAACATCAACCATAATAATGTCCCAGCATGATGTGAAAAACATTCCTGTGAACCCATCAGGACCTGGAGCACTGTCCGGAGATAGACTGTGGACAGCTTCTTTAATCTCCTCAGCCTCAGGGATAACTATGAGAGAATTGTTGTCTTCTTCTGAAACCAGGGGTGGTATGTTCTCTAGCAATTCAGGCTGTATTTGGTGTTCAGAGGAGCTGAAATGATTTTTAAAAAACTCCACAGCCTTTTCCTTAATGACAGAATCATCTTCGCACCATTCCCCATTATCTAGTTTTAATCTGTTAATAGCCATCCTCGATCTCCTTTGTTTTACTTGTAGGTGATAGAATTTAGTGTTTCTATC
The DNA here is from genome assembly GCA_022559845.1 of Amorphophallus konjac. Taxonomy (NCBI): domain Eukaryota; kingdom Viridiplantae; phylum Streptophyta; class Magnoliopsida; order Alismatales; family Araceae; genus Amorphophallus; species Amorphophallus konjac. The sequence goes on from CM040121.1 coordinate 255,032,997, forward strand.
CCCATGTTGAAGCCAGTTGATTCTGGCTTTTTGCCCCCATATAATCTCCTCCCTGTGAAGATTTTTACACAGCTCAGCTTGAACTGCTTGTAGATAAATCCTATTTTCCTCACTTGGGTCATCATCAAAAGTTGCTTCGGCCATGACCATCTTCTCCTCAGCTTGGGCTATCTTGTCAAATATGTTACCAAACTGCTCTTTATTCCATAGTCTGAGAGAGTCTTTAAGTGGTTTTAGTTTGTGTTGTAGTGTATAAAAAGCATTATAGTGACAAAACTGATCAGTGTTCCAAGCATTCAACACCACAGATTTAAAGTTCACATCATCTAGCCACATATGTTGGAAGACAAACCGACTAGGACCAGGACATAATTGAGGGAAGTATAGCAGCATAGAGAGTGATCTGATGGCTCCCTTGGCAGGTGTTTAACTGTTAGCAAAGGGGCCTTGTCAGCCCAACAGTCATTGAAAAATACTCTATCCAATCTAGCCCGGATGTTCCTAGCCCCCACCTGGTTATTAGACCATGTGAAAGTGCTACCTGAATAGCCAGCATCCAACAGCCCTGACATAGCAACAAAACATTGGAAATCAATCATAGAGTTTATAAAACCCATAGTGCCTCCTATCTTTTCCTCTGGTGCTAGAATTGCATTGAAATCACCTCCCAAAATCTAGGGCAGATTAACAGTACCACTAAACTGTATAAGTTCATGATACATTTCTCTTCTAACAGTCATGTCACAAGAAGCATATATATATGTAGCATAACATTCCATATTCCCCCCATACTGAACCTTGACAATGATAAATTGAACATTCCTCTGCACCACCTCTACTGAAGCACTAGATTTCCATAAAAGCATATTTTTGAGTTTTTCTCTACGTTTTCACACACACTGTCAAATTGGAGTCTTTGACGGATTCTTTCCAGATTGTCAGCAGGAATTTTGGGATCTATAATGCATACCATTTGCACCTTATTTCTTATGATGTGGTTTTTCAAACTCCGAATTTACCTTTCGTTGCCAATCCCCCGTATGTTCCATATTAGAATGGGCTCTATCATTGGGAATGGGAGTGACAGATTAAGCCACCAGCTATTGATTTAGCTTTAGCCCTTGTGATAGGTTGTTGCATTTTACTGTGCATAGGCTTGAGTCCCCCTTCATCATGTATCATCAAATCATTTTCCTTTCTCAAATAAATATTTTGCATATAAACATTTTCTGCCCTTGACTGTTCTGCCACCGACAATTCCCCAACACCACTATTAAAAGAGGAAAGCCTTTTTTGAACTGTAGTGATGTCTGCATTATCTCCATCTTGTTGGCTGCTAATATTATCTTGAGAAACCATGCTTCCATTATCCCCATCTGAAGTGTAACTTTGGTCTTTGAACATTACCAAGGATCCATTACCCTTGTCCTTTGCATTTATTTGATCTGTCTCCTCAAAGAGACATGGCATTGTTTCCATGGCACTGTTAACATCCTTCTGCGAATTAACCATATCTGTACCTATAGAATTTTTTGTGATCAAATTTTGATCACCATGTTTATTACAATGAAGAGTCTTCAGATGCATATTTTGGTCTGAAGGGAGCTCAACATGACAAACCTGATGCTGATTTGAAGATGGATATTCACCCATATGACATTGCACTTGCTCATTAGATTTCCTACTTAATTATGACTTATCAATGTTTAGAGACCCACCACCAGCTGTCAGCTGCTTATAGTTATTGTCAGGAACAATGTCAATATTGTCTGGGGCTAAATCCTGCAGTGAGTTGTCATGTTCTTGTAACGCAGCAAACCTGTTGGTCTTAGGTGCATAATGTTGAACATCTTTTTGGGCCTACTATCTTGGCTTTAAAGATCTTTCGACTCTACATTGGGTGAGCACCTGGCATGCTTGTAGTCCTGTCAGATTTGCCTAATATCTTGTTGCATTCTTGTACAGAGTGGCCCAGTTTATGACAAAAGGAACAAAACTGTGGCACCCTGTGGAAACTCACCGGTTGCCAAAAACCAACACCATCCAAATCAATCCAAATCCTCTCCTTTCTCGGGGCTGACAGATCCAACTCGACACAGACCAGAGCTTCCGAAGTGTCTGTCATTGCTACTGTATTGTCATGGACCCTTAACACCGAGCCAAAATTCGTAGCGATTGATCTTACACAATCCTCGTGATATAGATTGGTAGGTAAGGCTGGAAAGCCCAACCAGACAGGAGCTGAAGCAGGGTCAGCCTCAAAATCGAAGTCAGAGGACCATATGAAAAAATGAAATAGATAACCCTTTATGTATAAACTCTTTTGAATGAGAATCAGTATGAAATCATTTTCGCAGCCAAGTCGAAGGAGAATGTGCCTTTGATTCAACCGGCTGATCACGAAATCCATAGATAATCCCATTCTCTACGAGAGACAGGTTTTGATTTCTGGAAAGGCTGGCCTGCCATACAAACATTTCGCAATTACAGCAAACCTGAGGGATTGTAGAGAAGCTTGTATATCAGCCTTGGTAAAGAAAACAGCCGATTCTCCCAGATCCGTAAAACTGGGCTCCTTTAAAGGAATTTGTGTCTTCGATTTCTGGTGAGATGACAAGAGCATTTGAGCGTACGATCTGTGACCAGAGGAATCCTTCTCTGCAACCGCTGAGCAACACAGCTTGCTCCGCTGACTAACAGCTTGAAACAAAGGTAAAAACAAAAAACAAAAGATGATAAAACACAGCGACTAAAAGCTGTAAAAGATAGAACACAAAGTGGCTCTCAAAGAGCTAACTGGCCTGGATTTGATCCATGGTCTAGTAGAAACAGATCTTTACATGAAGCTTCTCTTCTTCTCCTCTAACTCTCTATCTCTCTCTCTATCTTTCTTCTTCTTCTTCTTCTTCTTTTCTTTTCTTCTCTGCTTCTCTCTCTCTTTTTCTTTCTCTTCTTCTTTGCTACTCTCTTCTTCTGGATCGTGCAGTCTCTCTCTCTCTCTGCTTCTGCTCTTTAAGATGGGCTCCCCTACTTCGATCACTCTGCTCACGATCGCCCTGCTCCTCTGGAAGAAGCTTCTTATTTATAGAGCAGTGAACAGATAGGGTGTGTGCTCTCCATGATTCCCGCCCAAGAGCCTAGACCACGTGGCAGCATTTCAGCTCACTGCATTACACGTGTCACGATCCTGAGCCATCTCCATTCTTTGATCACGTGTCCTTATTAAGCTCCTCGAGCAGAAGTCCTGTCAGATTAGGCATGTTATCAGTGTGAATTAATCTGAAAGGAAAGAAAGGATGCATTGAGTAAGTTTGATATTGGAACTGAGGATGTACAGACTTTATAGCATGTAATGCAGTATGCATATAATAAAGTATGCACATTGATGATGAATGCACGGGCATGCCATCAACGAGTGTACAGACTCTGTGCGTAATGTACAACCAATGTGCAGACTTGCTATGCCTAGAGTTTAAACATGACACTGAATGTGCAGACTTTGAGTGCATGACACTGCCTTACGTATTAATGCAACAGAATGTATAGACTTTGAATGCCGGGTGAAGAGTGTGTAGACTTTGTCTTGAAAGATGCATAGATGCATATAAGGAAGTATACACATTGAAGAGAAATGCTCAGGCATGCTATCAAGGAGTGTACAGACTTTGCATGCATGCGAGAAGACGATGTATAGTCTTGCTAAAATGATGCACGGACATATTAGCAGAGAATGTGCAGACTTTGTATATGCATGAAGCAACCGAATGCACTGACTATGCTCGTGAATGTATAGACTTGCTAAGTCATCAAAGCAATCGTGTGCAGACTTAATGTATGTGCGAGACAAATCACTGCATTGACTATGTATATGCATGAAGAGCACTGGCTGTACTCACTAGTCGAGTGAAACACCAGAGGTTGTACAGACTAGCCACCAAGTAATGTATAGACTTGAGTTGATGCAGTCTAGGTAAAACTATGTACATACTTTACCCCTTGGACATGCATGAGTCTAGGCATTCACTGACTTATAGCCACCATAAAACACAGTTATGAAATGCACAGGCCTAGACGGTTAACCCTGCACTGACTATGTATGCATAATGAACACGCATGGACTTCGAATTAAAGCAACTGATGAATGCACCGATGTAGTGTATGCATATGGCAGATATTGATGCATATGGAAGATATTGAACCGATGCAATGTATGCAGGAGAACTAACAAGATGGAAGATTGATTAAAGCATGTGGAAAGTCCACAGAACCAGAATTGGTTACAGAAACAAGATGGAAGATTCCAACAGTGTGGAGAGTAGTACATCTCAGGAATCAATCAACTGATAAGAGAACTAAGTGCTTGTTGATCAAGTTGTCAATGGTGAAACAAATCATGAGGAATTTTAAGGCGTGCACCACTACAATAAGTCGTAACATGAATAGACTCTCCCATCATAGAGGGTTATGAATTGGCAACTTGACCAACCTGATTTAATTATGATGTATACCAAATTTGTCAATCAAAATCAGTACTTATATCTGAATTCAAGTATTAATAAAGGTGAACCAAATAATCCGATAACACTCAGGACCAATCATCTTTATCTTTCACGCATGATCTCAATAACTTCTTTGAGAGTTACACAGATTAGTATTGAGATTAAACACTTTTACAAGAGCATGAGTTGACAGAATTTGCAAGATATTTTCATTTGAAGCACTTTGTACTTTTCTTGAGCAATTCAAGTCAATCAACACCTTTTTACGTGAGGCACAACACGTCTCAGGTGAAGTGACCCAGTTACTCAGTATGATAACTGGCATTGCCTCTCAACATTGAGACCAGAGTTAGCAATAGAAATATCTTTTTACGTGAGTAGACACCTTGATTAGAGGCCAGACTCCCCAGTTACTCAACATAAATATGCCATTGCTCTGTAAGGTTTTTCAATAAATTTTCACCAGAGATAACTATGGCACTTCATGACATAGGTTTACTTTATTTCATTGATAGAGAACCCAGTTTCTCAGTGACCAAGTCATTGCTCTGAATTCAATTTTTCTTTTTAGTCAACATTTTCCAGACAAGTGTTTAAAACAATACTCACTCTATGTATCTTAACCAAAGTAGCCATGATTTCAAATTTTCAGATTTCAGATGAGTGAATCTAAGGTTTTCATGACACAAATGGCTATAGTCTATTATAACTTATCATTCAGATATTTTTAAGTCATTTAAGTGTTAATCTGAGAATACATTAACCTTATATCAGTCTGATTAAGTGGTCATTCTTAAACCTATATGAAAGAAGTTTCTACATGATTCAGACTGAATTGTATGGCATGCAGCTTCAGTTCCTCAGATCAGATCAACCGTACAGCTGACCAACTAATCAACAATAGACACAACTAAACCATACCAGCTAAGAAGAATGTGAAGGATGAGTATAAGTTGGCGGAAGAGTCAGCAACAATAGAGAAAATCATCAGATGTATGAGGAGCAGAATCAATTTCAGTGGCTAAGTCTAGAGTACAGACAGATTAGCTATGTAAGTAGAGACAGCAGAGAATTCAATTGAAACAAATTGAGAGCATTAGAAGATCCAATAAACTAGACAGGAGGATTTCATATGAGAGTGAATAAGATGATCAAAAAAGCTCCCTCTGTCTAGATGCATCATATATACAACAAGGCATGAGCAATAGTATGGTTAATCAAGAATGGTTGAACTCCCCCTGACTAAGTGCATGATATATGATGAAAGCACATCACATGATTTCAAGTTTGACATTCAATTATAATCCATGCACTTCAGACAGAAGTGAGCTACCATGAATATGATTGAGCAATTCCATTTCAGATAATTTCAATTTAGCACCATCAGAGCAACATGATATACAATCATTTCAAATTCTCCATTTTCGGATGACGAAATTTAGAGTGTTTAGAACTGACTTGAAGAGCAGGATCATGGGGTCTTTCAATCTTTGAGTGCCTTGGTTTATTGACCCCTCTTTATTCATTCCAAGGCACACCTGCAGCAAAGTAATCATTTTGATCCTGCAGGAACCCAAGCCACCTTGGGTCCTGTATTAGCCTTAACAGGAGTTATGAAAAGTTTCTTAGCGACAATGTCATCAAAATCCATCTGATAACAATTGGCCATGAAGTGACCGAATTTACCATAATATCTACATGAGACATCAGAATTTTTGGTTCTATGATGCATATCAACAGTAGCATGAGACCTATGAAATTGAGCATGAAACGTTCTGTTGTTTACATGGACATTTTGTTTCTTATTCTTATTCGTCCAACATTCAGAAGATTTATGACCTGGTTTATTACAATTGAAACATGAAACATTTACAGGTCTTGTTTTAGGGAACTTAGCAGATTTGGAGTTAACATGATTTCCCTGAGCATACCAGCAGAAGGCAGCAATGTGACCAAAATTCCCACAGCAATAACATTGAATTTTCTTTTTCTGATCAGTAGAAGGTTTCCTAGGAAGATGATTTCTAGGATACATCCTAACAACATTTCTTTCATCATTTATCAATGTTACACAGTCATGCAAAATATGTCCAAGCTTCCCACAATAGTGACATGTTACCACCTTTTTATTTACATTCATTTGTTTGACAAAATTGACATTCGCATGAGAGTGTGAATGTGTGTGAGAACAGTTAGCAACAAGCACATGCGAATCAATGACAGATTTGGACTTATTCAAATCAACACTTTTCTTTTGTTTTTGAATCTTTTTCTGTTTATTATCTGAATTTTCAGTCTTCTTAGTAGTGAATTGAAAGTTTGAAGAACTAGATGAGTTGTCATGTTCTGAGCTTTTCACAAAAATAGTTGATTTCCTCTTATCATTGTTGTTTTCATTCACAGGCACAAATCCAATCCCTTGTTTCTGAAAATTCACTTTAGAACCAAGCAACTTATTCAGATTGTCTTTTCCTTTAACGAATTTTGACAAAGAAGCTTTTAGATCATCAATCTCAGTTTGCAATAACACAATGTCATCTTCACATGAAATTATTTGGTTATGCAAACCATCATTCAGCCTTTTCAATGTTTCATTTTCTTGTATCATCTTCTGATTATCATTAGCTTCTTTGTCATTCAAAATTGATTTACCTTTTTCAAAGTTCATTAGTCTTTCAGAAAGCACAATGTTCAAAACCATCAGTTTCTTGTTTTGATCTTTTAAGAAGACATTTTCTTTTATTAGTTCTTCATTCTGAACTCGCTTATTTAGTAAGATTTGATCACTATTAATTGAGCTCAGTTTTTCTTCCAGTTCAGAGATCTTATCTGTGAGTTCCTGATTTTTATTTTCCAAAACAGAAATTTGTTCCTTACTCTTATCAACATCGGCTAAGCAGATTTCATGAGATTTTCTCAGTTCTTGACAGTTTTCACAAGGAGCATTCGAATTAATCTGATCACATTTCTTTTTCAACTTTTTATTTTCATATTTTAATTTCCTACATCTATCAGTAAGTTATTCATTTATATTCCATAAATTATCAAGCGAAATCTCTTCGGATCCAGAGCTTACCTTGGATGAAGTTTCCTCCTGTTGATCAGAATTGTGATCACCCCGGTTGGCCATCAAGCATTGATCCTCTTGCTCCCCATTTGTAGCAGTTATTCTATCCAATATTTCCTTTCCAGAAGCGCACCTGAGAACAAAAGTAAATCTATCAGTATTAACTACAGCTTTCAAAATATTGAGAACTGTGACATTATCATGGTTCTTTACTCTGTCCTCTCTAGACCACTTGGTCTCATCATGAGGTAATTGGTGTGGGCCTTTTGAAACCAAACTCCATAGATTAGGGTCAATGGAATTCATATAAACACATAGGCCGCCTAACCATTACTGAAGTTAGAACCATCAAACGCAAAAGGACGAGCCATTAAGACAAATAGCAAATTGATTCAACACATAAAGCAATCGATAAGAAATGCACCAAAATAAGGATAGCACCGAAGACAGCAGGATCCTCTACAGATCGTTGGATCTGGTAGCACAGAGACCCGCACTGATACCAATTGTTGGGACTGGTGCGATGGATTCAGAGGGGGGTGAATGAATCTGTCCTTCAAAATTTTTGCCTAATTTAAAAAATTAGAACACTCAGAAATGCGAAGCTAAAGATAGATTCATTTCTACCTAATCTTAAGTACTGTGATGTGTTCAATCAAACAGTAGACGTGCAATCAATGAGCTAAATGGACATATGAAGACAGATCGAGCCTACGCATTCATCTAGCAGAATCAGATATGACAATCAAACCACAGTAGACGAAGGGTTTTTAGGTGGTTCGGTCCGCAGACCCACGTCCACCCCACACTCCAACCAGAGTGTGGATTCCGCTGATACACAGCTTAACAGCTAGGCCTCACAGCTTGCCTACATCAGCTGAGCATCACAGCTTGCTTCCGCTGGGCAATACAGCTTAGCCATCCGCTGCCTAACAGCTTGATCCGCTGGGCAATATAGCTTAGCCGACCAGAGGAATCCTCCTCTACAACCGCTGAGCAACACAACTTGCTCCGCTGACTAATAGCTTGAAACAAAGGTAAAAAGAAAAACAAAAGATGATAAAACACAACGACTGAAAGCTGTAAAAGATAGAACATAAAGTGGCTCTCAAAGAGCTAACTGGCCTGGATTTGATCCATGGTCCAGTAGAAACAGATCTTCAAATGAAGCTTCTCTTCTTCTCCTCTAACTCTCTATCTCTCTCTCCATCTTTCTTCTTCTTCTTCGTTTCTTGTCTTCTCTGCTGCTCTCTCTCTTTTTCTTTCTTTTCTTCTTTGTACTCTCTTCTTCTGGATCGTGCAGTCTCTCTCTCTCTCTCTACTTCTACTCTTTCAGATGGGCTCCCCTACTTCGATCACTCTACTCACGATCGCCTTGCTCCTCTGGAAGAAGCTTCTTATTTATAGAGCAGTGAACAGATAGGGCGTGTGCTCTCCACGATTCCTGCCCAAGAGCCTAGACCACGTGGCAGCATTTCACCTCACTGCATTACACATGTCACGATCCTGAGCCATCTCCACTCTTGGATCACGTGTCCTTATTAAGCTCCTCGAGCAGCAGTCCTGTCAGATTAGGCTTGTTATTAGTGTGAATTAATCTGAAAGGAAAGAAAGGATGCATCGAGTAAGTTTGATATTGGAACTGAGCATGTACAGACTTTATAGCGTGTAATGTAGTATGCATATAATAAAGTATGCACATTGATGATGAATGCACGGGCATGCCATCAACGAGTGTACAGACTCTGTGCGCAATGTACAACCAATGTGCAGACTTGCTATGCCTAGAGTTTAAGCATGACACTGAATGTGCAGACTTTGAGTGCATGACACTGCCTTATGTATGTATGCAACAGAATGTATAGACTTTGAATGCTGGGTGAAGAGTGTATAGACTTTGTCTTGAAAGATGCACAGATGCATATAGGAAAGTATGCACATTGAAGAGAAATGCTCAGGCATGCTATCAAGGAGTGTACAGACTTTGCATGCATGCGAGAAGACGATGTACAGAGTTGCTAAAATGATGCACGGACATATTAGCAGAGAATGTGCAGACTTTGTATATGCATGAAGCAACCGAATGCACTGACTATGCTCGTGAATGTATAGACTTGCTAAGTCATCAAAGCAACCATGTGCAGACTTAGTGTATGTGCGAGACAAATCACTGCATTGACTATGTATATGCATGAAGAGCACTGGCTGTACTGACTAGTCGAGTGAAACACCGGAGGTTGTACAGACTAGCCACCAAGTAATGTACAGACTTGAGTTGATGCAGTCTAGGCAAAACTCTGTACAGACTTTACCCCTTGGACATGCATGAGTCTAGGCATTCACTGACTTATAGCCACCATAAAAGACAGTTATGAAATGCACAGGCCTAGACAGTTAACCCTACACTGACTGTGTATGCATAATGAAATCGCATGGACTTCGAATTAAAGCAACTGATGAATGCACCGATGCAGTGTATGCATGTGGCAGATATTGATGCATATGGAAGATATTGAACCGATGCAATGTATGCAGGAGAACTAACAGTGCAGTCTATTTACCAGATCATGCATCGACTATATAACGTGCAACAACAGTTAATGTACCGATGCAAACTACACTTGTTATGCAGGAACTAGAGTTGCACCAATGCAGAGACAGACAATGCAATGAGATGAATGTGCCCACTCTCAAATCAATCAATCAATCATGCTCATAGTGCTTGCTGACATCAAAAGAAGTCATACTCATAGTGCTTGCTGACATCAAAACCATAGGGGCACAACACTTCACATCCCCGAAGCTTGTCTCTTCGTGGTGGAGACTTTGGAGGAATGCCTCTTAAAAGGACTGAAATGGAAGCATAACCCTGGGCATGTGGAGCTCCGCTTGTAGGCTAGCCCTCGGGGTCCTCCCTACCCAATTTGGGGTCTTAGAGTAGCCACTCATGGCTTACTCTCTTAAGGAATTAAAGGATCAGCCCCGGGTTTATGGAGCTACCCTCGCTGGCTAGCCCTCGGAGTTCTTCTCTACCCAATTTGGGGATCATAGAGCAGCCAGCCTTGGTTCCCTCTGTTTTAAAGGTCATCCTGGCATACCCATGGATGCACTTTACTTTTCAACCCCCCCCCCCCCCCAAATGCTCGGGTCTGGGGGAGGTGCTGTCAAAATTTCCACAGAATCTGAGACGTAAAAAAAATGATGATGAACCAACAATGGAGATACAAACCTAACAAAAACAATGCTGTAATGGGCAAACATCTAAGTGGAGCTCATTAATAAAAGGTATTGCTCTAGAGAAAGGGATTGATGAGACTGGATTATGATCCGAACTGTGCTTCCAGAACATATGGGGGATTCAAGTACAGGCAGTGCCCTTCTGCCATTTCTGAAACCAAACGCACATTCGAATCTGTCAAAGAGCCCTTATACTTCTAATTTCAGAATTTAAATGCACCTTGGAAACTCTATCTCTGCATTCTGAAAAATCCAGCAATTTGCATGAACTTGCCAAGATTGTGCACAGGCATACGGCCCACCTAACCAAACTCTGATGAGCTGCTTTGAACCTGCTAGGGATCCTCTGTACCTCTGTATTCAGGTGCACCTTGAGCACACCCCCCCCCCTTTTGCAATCTAAAAATCTGGCCCCTTTTCAGGAGTATGGTGCGACCGCGCACACACACGCATGAGGATACTTGGCTGGTTCTTTTGGATATAATGAAAGGGTCCGGAACTTTTGGACATTTCCATCACGAGCAGGGAACTCTATATTTGGTATAAGCATAATGGTGTCCCAGGCATAGCTCTACATGGGAGCCCCATGGAACCCTTCTTAGCAAAAGCAACACCTCAGCACTTCAGAAATCTAGCCTCCTTCATGAGCACCACGGCTGCACATATGCCTAAAGGACATTTGATCACAATTCTATTTTACAAGGTGAATTGGCTCCAAGTTTCTGGGTAATTGTCCCATGGCGAGGGTTTGCTTGCTCACAGCATGAGCATGGCAGCACTTCATTGTATGGCCTGTGCTGGGGTTCTGCAGAACTCTTCTCTACAAGACAACTCCTCCGCACGTCTGAACATTACAAACATTTGCTCCCGCATTCAGACGCAACAGAATTAACTGCATGCTTTCAATGAGCATAAGCTCCTTACTGGCTTTCAGTAAAAAAACAAGAAGAACCTTCTGCATAATAAATTCTCAAACCCACCATGCACTTCCCTAGCATGCATACCCCACTGCATTGATAGCACATAGACCAAATCTGTGCATATTGCATTTTTGGTGCATTGAAAATGCGTAAGAGCCTCTGCACATCAGAGCATGCCAGTCACTTTCTCCCTATCTAGATGAAATAGAAGCATGTTCATGAATTCAATCAGCACAGGTTCCCTGTTGACTTCACTATTGAGGAAGGTGCCTGATGTCAATGAAAAGCAGCTTGAGAGTGAATTCTGGCCAGAGCTTTGTGTTAAGGCAAACAAAAGTCAGATTGCATATAATGCATATGCATGAACACTCCGCTTCTAAACTGGGCTAAACTAAACCAGTGATTCTTTGCATGTACTGAACATCAAAGCCTACTAAGAACTTCCTTTTCTCATTCACATATAACTCCATATTCATCATGAATTTAGTAGCCTTTTCTTCATGTTTCTAATTGGTCCAGGCCCGCTGCCGGCTTGCTATGAACAGAAATAAAGGAGTTGTCCAATAGGAAAACTAGAGATCCACACCTTCAATGCACCCACTTCCATCGCACTCTAGAGACCTAGCATATCTCATGAGCATCATAGGTACACACATGCACAGGAGAACCCGTGAACAAATTCTATTTTGAAGAGTGGCATGGCCCCTGGACTCCTGAACATTGGCGCCTTAGGCAAGGAAGGCTTGCACTTAGCATGAGCATGACAGTATACTGCATAGCTCTGCATTAAATCCTACAGAACCTTTCCTAACAGCACAGCCCTTCTGCACTTTTGAGCATTTTATGTCAGCTCTTCTCATTCATATGCAATAAACCCATGACCATATGAAGGGTCTCTGCTGGTTTTTAGTAGGTAAGAGGAATTGCAGGAGCCTCCGAAATAACTGAGAATCAAGACCCATCATGCATCTCCCTTAGTGTGCATTCCTCACTGCATTGGTAGTGCATATATTAGGTTCACGCATATTGCATGTTAATGCACTATGAGTGCCCACTGCCCACCAGTTAGACCCTTTGTCTAAATTTGCATATTCCCTTCGCATTACATAAGTGAACAAAAAAAAGTATTCATGTGTGGGCCATGAACGAAACTTCATATGCATTGCATTAATAAACCAAAGTCACTCATGCATTACATGAAGAAATCAAAACCACACTCATGCACTCCTGGGACAGATCAGATTTTTCCATGCATTGCATAAACAAGTCAAAAATCTCTTGCATGCACTCGATGAATAAATCCAAAACTCAACCATGTATCTCATAAACAAAAGAAGTCTTGAGGATTGTAAGGCTTCATACATATATTCTATTTAAACCAAAGCCCCCCATATATGCTTTGAGTTGAATCACACTTAAGCCTGCATCACTGTAAACCTTCCAGTGCTGGGAAGCTCGGTCAACTGAAACAGGATTTCAGTCGACCGACCACCACTTTTCCTAATAAAAAAAGGACTTTTCACTCATGTGCAGGAGATCCAAAACCATACATACTGCATGACCAGAAGTTTCCATGATTCTCAAATAAAAGAGTGGGTTGTTTGCCATTTGGCAACATCACTACATTAAATAGGTTTCACCGTTGTTCTGTAGGTGTATGTGCATGTATATGTATTGTCCATACCAAGGGGTTTAGTCGAAATAAAAGTGGAATCGCTTTGCCACCAGATTCTCAAGAAGCAAGAAATGCAATGTGTAGTACTATATCATAGAGGAGCCAAACAAATGATATCATTTGGATGATTAAACTTCAGATCATGAACCCATGAGAAGGTTTAGTTCTGTGAACCTTTTTTTTTAGAAAATTAGTTGACTAATTTTCCTCAGGCTGACTGACTTTTCCACCAGTCCACCGCACCACATAGGGCTCTATTGTGGTCAACTTAACTGAGCTCATATATAGTCTGCCAAGCTGGATCAGCATAATAAGACATTCGGGGGGCCAAATTCAGTGGCCCAGGTCAAGCAATGCCCATTGCATTGAGATCTGTTTACGGTTTGATCAAATGCCCATAAGAGCTAAGCTAGCAGCAACAGCTAATGCATGGCAAACTAAGTACCTTAGTACTGTGGTGTATCGCGTGGATCAGTAGGCAGCAATAATTTCACCCCTGTTGTTTAGCAATTCAGAAATACAGTAGCAAGTCATGCTCTACAGACCTAACAACAGCATGCCCAGTGCTGATCCAACAGACCTATTTTGCATGATTTACCAAGTTCGGTAAATCAGTTGTGGAGCAGCTCTATAACACTGCAGACCTCGCAACAGAAGCTGGCAGCACGAGGGTTCTAGCAGCTCTACCCGGTGGTCATCTCAGTAGCAATCTCAAGAGTGGTAGTAGCAGCAAATACGTAAGCAACATAGCAACTACCCAAGCCCGAGGCAGCTGGGTTGCTATCCTCGCACCACCGCAACAGCTCAACACAACCCAGTAGAATTCAGCTAACTCCCTGCAGTAGATAATACAGTCCAACAGGCTCGTGCAGCAGCAGGTTGAACAGCAGCAACAACAGTAATTGCATTTACTGCATCCAGCAGTTTAATATTTACAGCAGCATACCCCAAGGCTACCGTATAGCCAAGCGCACCAATAGTAACAGCAGCCAAGTCTAGCGGCTCTGTCTAGTTCAGGTTATTTTACCATGCCATGCTTAATGTCGACACTACAGCACTCTTCTTGTCAATTGGGCTTACAACCAAGTTCACAATTCCGCAATGTAGTAACAAGTCATGATCTACATCTTTGACGGCAGCAGGCCTAAAGTCAATCTAGCAACCTCAAGATAATAGACTTGTAGTTTCAACAGGAAACTTGGAGCTAGCGGACCTCCATGGTTCAACGGATTTGATAACAGTTTATGAAGGGTTCTGAAGATAATTCAGCAGAATTGTTATCTCAACCGGGTTATTGATGCAAATAGACTTCCAACTCTATTGTCTAGAAGAAGTGAGTAGACTTTTAATGCTGCTGTTCAGAGAATTAGGAAAGTTTTCCCATGTAGCAAGTATTTGACGAAATGCCAAAAGCATATGAATACAACAAGTTAGCAGGCTTCAGTCTCTTACAAACACGTGAAGGCAACAGATGAGTTCAAGCCAGCCAAAGCCAAAATTTAGATGCATCAGTTTAGCAACAACAATACTTCATGCTAGCATGAGCAAGCTAGCAACACAACCACACGCGTAGCAAGCCAGTGACACCTGCAAACCAAATTCAATAGACCAGTAAAAGTGATAACGCGAAAGTTCGTCGTTCAAAACACGCGTATCAATCTTAAAAATTCTAACTCGCACTAGATGAAAGTAAGACGTAATAAGGTGGCGAGAAGGGTCGATTCCACAGGGAAGAAGAGATTTTTAGAGTTAAAAACCTTGAAGTCCTTTGGAAAACACTTGTGATTTAGCTTTGCTTAAAGAAAATAGTGAAATGATGAACAAACCAAACACTTAATTTAAAATAACTATGACTATATGCCTATGCTATAGAAAATAATTGCATGAAGTGGAAAGAAGAGATAGAAGAAAGAGGTAGAGAGGGAAGAAGGGCAAGAACTAGTTCAAAAGAACAACTCCTTTTATTAACTTAAAAGAAAGAGTACATGAAATGCGAAACAAGATTACACTAATGACGTAACAAGATTACAATGAAGTGAAATAACACAAAAGTAATAAGAACAAGAAAAGCCTGGAGTTTGGAGTTTGGAGTTTGGAGGTGCTAGCTGCAATGGTGATGACGGTGACGTCCTCTCTTGGCCTTGGATCACGAACCACCTTGCAGGAGATGTCGTCTACACCGGGAGGAAGTCACCTTCGTCGTTGAAGCTGTCATTAAAGGGTGAATAACTTTGAACCTAAGATGAATTAGGAGGTGCCCAAGAAGAAGAAGTTGAAGAGTGGGAAGAGAGAAAGAACTTTGATGAAGGGCATAGAGAGAGAAAATGTGAGTAAGAGGGTGAAATCATAAGAAGAAGGGAAGTGGTCTGCACGGATGAACAGTAACTGTGTAGAAAAAATTGAACTGAAAAGAATAAAAAATAACTTAAAAATGTGATGGATTTAGAGGAAAGGGTAGAAGAATAAAATCTAGATCTACAGGAGAGGAAGAACGTTTATGAAGAATGCAGATAGAAAAGAAGAGCAGAAGGGCTTCAAAATGCAGGAATAACAGAAGCTAGCCCCTTGGATGAACAGTACAGTGACAAGATAGCAAGTTGCAAAATGAGAAATAACTTACAAACTAGAGAGAATTAGAAGATGATGTAGAAAAAGACATTGTAGAACACTTAAAAACAAAGATCTTTCATGAATACAGCAAGATGAGACTATGATTAAAAAGTGAAGAAAGAATAGGAAGAACAGAGAGAAACACTGATTTATAGATGAACAAGATAGTACAGTGAAGAACACAAAATAGCGTAACAACTAGAAGGAATTAGAAGATGATGCAGATGAAGAAGTTGTAGAAACTTTAAAATTGAAGAACTTACATGAAGAGTGCAAGAGCAGAAAACGAACCTAATGGGGAGAAATCGGTGACCTAAGGTTGGGAAAGAAATTGCCAAAAGAAGAACTCTCTTTCTCCTCCTTATCATGGGCTATTTATAGGGAAAGTTGGGTAGATGGAGGGTGGAGATTGTATCAAAAGGAGATGGATGGCTAGGATTTAGGTAGAATATGATGCATGGGGAAGAGGAAAAGTAGGTGGGCACCCCCTTTCTTGGACTTTGGGCACCCCCTTTTCCAAGGCTCATCATGTCTCTCCTTTATTTCAAACTTTGAATTCAATTTTCCCTCCAACCAAAATATGTGTCTCTTTTCCTCAATTTTAAACTTTTGAGATTTATTTTCCCTCCAACCAAAATATATACTTTTGACTTGGCCAAAGTGGTGGTGACAGTTTTACCCCCGGCTTCTTTTGCAATTACCTTCGGTGTCCTGCACACACATAATTACAATTTAGGCCATAAAAATTATCATAATGTGCATATAAATCTCAAATGCTCATGGTTATGCAATGGAGAATTAATGCTCACGGTCCTCAACTTTAATTTATTAAATAAAATCACCAAAATAATCAATTTGCTGAAAGCTCCAATTTAAATGCGAAGTTGAGGTTAACTATGAAATATGCATAATTATCTAATTATATGCACATTAAATGGTGTACATGCGATGAATTACTATCGAAAATGGACACTTATCACACCCCCCCAACTTGAACATTGCTAGTCCCTTAGCAATGTAAACAATTATAGAATTAGGACTTGCAAACATTCATGTGTCACAGTTCATGGCAAGAACATTATGCATAATACTTTAGACTTTGGAGTATTACAAGTTCAAGTAGAATGTATTCGGTACAAATTTCATCAGGTCATGTGTTTAGACATTTCCTTAGGATACACTCAAAATTAAATATCTCTTTGTGTATGAGTGATATAACTTGACTAATGACTACCAAACAGTCTAGATGAATGAGTCTTCAACCTTTCACTTAAAAATGATTTTCAATTTTGCCCACATCTTATATTAAACTTCTCGAATTATAGGTAGCTTCACTCTGCCTGTTTATTTTTTTTTCTCTCTCTCTCTCTTTTTCTTTTCTTTTTTTTTTTTACACACGGTGCTGCACATCCCTTCGCCGTTTGACGCGAACCTCAACTTTTACCTTAGGAGAAGCAGACCCGGTTACTAAGTTCAGGGGCATTTTCCATGTGTTTTTTTTTGACAGGTAACTTTTTCCTCACGATTACTTTCAACGAATGGGCATAATATCAATCATCATCTAAGTGTTAAGTAAAATTTCCATCATCCTAATGTTTATCATCTACCAATCTTGTTATAGTGTAATTGTGTGCAAGTTCAATAGAATTTCAGATGTATTCTGAGGAAAAGGCTAAAGGCATAACCAATTAATTCACCCCTTTAACTTCCTACTCTCACAAGTAAGACTCTAAGTCCTATCATAAAAAAAATTTCTCATCACGAAACATGAAGCACTTGTTAGAGGTGTGATGAAAGGTTGCAAGCATTTTGAGAAATTTAGAGCTCAAGTTACCCCCCAACTTAGGTGACATTGTCCTCAATGGCATGAACAATATAGAGTAATGAATAATGTAGACATAAAATTTGTGAAGGAATGATACAACCTGACGGAAGTGAACTTCGACGGGCATCAGTGCTTGAATAAAAGGCAGTACTTGGCCGTTAATGGCGAGGCATAGGTGCAAAATCTTCTCTCTCCCCCCAACTTATCTTTTATTCACACCTACAAAATAAAAATAAAAACTTAATAAAAACTTGGGCTGCCTCCCAAGAAGTCATTTATTAGTACACAGAAATCACGAAAACTTTGGGTTGCCTCTCAAGAAGCGCTAAGTTTAACGTCTTCAGCCAGACACAATGAGGCCCATTAACCAACAAGTTGATTTCATGATTATCCACCATGTTATCTGATCTTCGTTTAAATTCAAACATTCATGCCATTTGAAGACAACATGATACATGTGTGCATGTGGGCCAAGAATATGCTGGTCTTGAACATTATTGATTTTAACCTTAATAACATGTGTGAGCCAGTTCTCATCTTTAGGGGTCATGTAACAATCAATAGCCATTAATCTATCAAGATCGGGATGGAATCTCTGCCCAATATCTATCCATCGGTCCCCTTGCCTTGTATCCACCCACCTGACAACTCCTTTAGTGACTGCCTCTTCCAAAGAAACGTGGTCATTCCCAGGCGGTCTATGAATGAGATCGACATTATTGGCCATATTCCCTCAAAAATAGCCTCATGCAGATCAAGAGCATTAATCAATTGGCCTTCCTGATGGGGAGTCAGCTCAAAGGTGAATACAACAGGTACATCCCCCTCAGGTCTGAGAGTGTCAAATTGGATCGACTTAACTTTTAGAGGAATCAAATTGGAAGGAAGAGTGAGCTCAGGATCTAACTCATCTAATGATTCAAACATTATGGGGTAGGACTCAGGGGTTAGATCAAATGTGAAAGTTTCTAAGAAGGCCCCTTCATCATACTCATCAATCAAATGAAACTTATCAATCAAATTTTCCACTAATGGAGTGGGTAGACCAAATGTGAACCTTTCCAATAAAGCCTCTTCACCCCACTCATCAATCTAATGAAAATTATCAATTGAATTTTTCCGTAAGGAGGTGGGGAGATTAAATGTAAATTTTTCTAGCAAGGCCCCTTCATCAGATTCCTCAAGAGGAGGAGGGTATTCCGAATTCATCTTCATTAACTCAATAGGATTACTAATCACTAAGAAATCTCCTCTTCATGCATATCCTCAGATGGGCCTTTGGTGTTTGGAGTGATGCTCTCAATTTCTTCAAGTGATGCCCCGTTATCAATATATTCTATCGAAATGAGATTATTAGTTATATTCTCCACAAGTGGGCCATCTAAATGGGAAATAAATGTTTCACTCAAAGGCCCTTCACCATTTTCTTCCTTAAGAAAGTTATCATTCATCATAATTACAACATCAACATTATCTTCTTCCCTATGCTTATCCTCACATGAGTTGGTGATGACAATCTCCATATCAAAATGTTCACATTGTTCTAACATAGGGAGGATGTCAATCAGTTTTTCCAATTGTGGGACCGTGAGATGAAATGAGAAATCTTTTGATGCGATCCTTTCATGATATTCTTCTAAGTAAGGAAGGTCACATTCCATGGCTTTGTCATCATCATTTTCAGCTAGACATTCTTCTTTTCTACATTCTTCCGCGATTGGGCCATTAATATTCTCAATTTCATAGTTTTGAATGGCATCATTTTGCAAATCATGTAAGTCACTCCCCAACTTGATCTCAACCGACTCCTTATGTCTTTCCACATAGATGGGTGTGGACTCCTTAATCGCATAAGCCATCTTACTAGTCATCCCCAATTCTCTTTGATATGATTCTTCCCCAATTCTCTCATTACCTTGGTCAAGAGTTTCATTTGGCAAGGGAACCATGGATTGTTGGCAGGAATAAATGTATTGGGTGAATTGAGGACTTGATCTTCAAAAGTTTCATCACTGGGGTTAGACAATTGGCCCATTTCATAGGTGGCTCTTGTGACTTGGTCTAATTTAGTTTGGAGGGAGCCGATACTTTGTTGATTATTCAAAATGATTTGAATCAATTGGTTGATTTTTTCTTCATTGTTGGAACCATTGTATGGAGGGGTGGAATGAATGTGTTGATGATCATATTGATATTGAGATGATGGGAAGTATGTGTCATACTCTCCATATTGATTTTGATCAAATAGGGTTGAAAATTTTGACTCAAGAGAGCATGAAGCTTGACATTGAGAATTTTCCCAAGAGAAATTATTTTGATCTCCCCACTCAAAGATAGGAGTGCAAGAAGGTGTAGGGAGATTTTGACATGTTGATGTTTGCTCATGAGGAGAGAATAGCATGTGGTCCCCTAAATATGATTGAGCAAATTGATTTTCATTTTGGGGATGATAAGGATATTGGCCTACCATGGGTGTGGAGTTCTCTTGTTGGGTCGACCAAGGATTTGACCTTTCACTGAAGGTCGGGTAAGATGAAAATTGGGTCGGGTACTCACCTACATAATGGGCCGACTGGGCCCATATGTGATCATCTTGAAAGGTGGGTGGTGTAAAGGAGCTTGGGTCCATTAGAGTGAAGTGATTTTGGGTCAAGCAATTAAGTTGGTTAAAAACCCGATCCATAGATATCATTTTTATTATTATTATTTTTATTTGTGTGTTTTTTTATTTTGTTATTTTTTTAACATTAACTGAGATGACACGAAAGAAGAGAAAGAATTTTTTTATTTTTTATTTTTTACATACACAAACAAGTTGACACACAAATTACCTAATGACCTAGATGTGACCCAAACCTACAAATGGGGTTTCACAAAATGACTAAAGTACAACTTAAGTTCACCTTCAATATTTCCACCGACCAGGTAAGGGGTGGGGTAGTGGGAGGCTCCCCCTACTTTTGTAGGGACCTAATTAGTAAACCACTAGCCCGCTTAAGGCGTTTGCCGTCCGACCGTCTTGCCTTAGGCACCGATTTCATAAGAGGGTAAACCAAATCGTACTAAAATCATAGTGTGATCCTAGGGTCAATGTCTACTGAATTTTATTTAAAGTTTAGGTCATGCAAAGATGCAAGGGAAATGTGATTTGTGGGCTAAGGAAGGGTGATGAAATCCCCACCTCATGTTATTTAAGGGTGTTGCCCTTAAAATATTTTGAAATAAAATGCACACCACAATTTCAAACAAGGGGTTCTTATACAATATGCATGCTAGAATAGGATAAGTAGAACGTACCTTGCCCCTTGTAATCTCCAAAATACAATGCAGAAATTAAATAAAAAGAAAAATCATATGCTAAATGATGCATGGCCTAGAACATGGATGGTGTGGTTTCTACTCTTGAATGAAGTCTTTTATTTTTTGTGCAAGTGATTTTTTTAATTTTTTTTAATGAACCTATCTAACCACAAGATGTGTAAAATGAAAAAATGAAACTAGAATGAAAGAGGGAAAGTTTGAATACTAACTTGAAAAGTGATCCTTCATTTTATTTTGAAATGAATGATAAAATCAAAAGATGAAAGAAAGAAAGGTAAACTTACCTCTAATTTTTTTTTGAATTTTTTTAACCTGTAAAAAAAGAAAAGAGAGCTTTATTAGTACACTATATACATAAGGAAAACACAGTTATTAAATCAAAAATCATCATTCTTCCCCTGCAACGGCGCCAAAAATTGATAACGCGAAAGTTCGTCGTTTAAAACACGCGTATCAATCTTAAAAATTCAAACTCGCACTAGATGAAAGTAAGACGTAATAAGGTGGCGAGAAGGGTCGATTCCACGGGGAAGAAGAGATTTTTAGAGTTAAAAATCTTGAAGTCCTTTGGAAAACACTTGTGATTTAGCTTTGCTTAAAGAAAATAGTGAAATGATGAACAAACCAAATACTTAATTGAAAACACCTATGACTTTGCGCCTATGCTATAGAAATGATTGCATAACATTGAGAAGAAGAGGTATAAGAAGGAGGAAGAGAGGGAAGATGAACAAACTCTAGATTAAATGAACACTTCTTTCATTAACAAAAAGAAACGAGTACATGAAGTGCAAGATAAGCCTACAATAAAGATGTGATGAGATTACAATGAAGTAAAATGAAACTAACGTAATAGCAACAATAGAAGCCTGAGATGTGAAGATGGTGGCAGCAATGGTGATGACGGCGCCATCATCTCTTGGCCTTGGATCACGAATCACCTTGCGGAAGATGTCGTTTACACCGGGAGGAAGTCACCTTCATCGTTGAAGTAGCCTTCGGAGGGTGAATAACTTTGAGGCCAAGATGAATTAGGGGATGCCAAAGAAGAAGAAGTTGGAGAGGAGAAAAAGAGAACGAACTTTCATGAATAACTTAGGGAGAAAAGAAGAGCAAAAGGACTTCAAAATGGAGGAATAATAGAAGCTAGCACCTAGATTGACAGTAACTGTGTTGAAAAAACTGAACTGAGAAGAATTAAAAATAACTTAAAAAATTGATGGAATTAGAGGAAGTGGTAGAAGAATAAAATCTAGATCTACAGGAGAGGAAAAACGTTTATGAAGAATACAGATAGAAAAGAAGAGCAGAAGGGCTTCAAAATGGAGGAATAACAGAAGCTAGCACCTCGAATGAACAGTACAGTCACAAGATAGCAAGTTACAAAATGAGAAATAACTTACAAACCAGAGAGAATTAGAAGATGATGTATAAGAAGAAATTGTAGAACACTTAAAAACAAAGATCTTTTGTGAAGACAGAAAGATGAGACTATGATTAAAAAGTGAAGAAATAAGAGGAAGAACAGAGAGAAACACTGATTTATAGATGAACAAGATAGTACAGTGAAGAACATAAAATAGCGTAACAACTAGAAGGAATTAGAAGATGATGCAGACGAAAAAGTTGTAGAGACTTTAAAATTGAAGAACTTACATGAAGAGTGCAAGAGCAGAAAACGAACCTAAGGGGGAGAAATCAGCGACCTAAGGTTGGGAAAGATATTGCCAAAAGAAGAACTCTCTTTCTCCTCCTTATCATGGGCTATTTATAGGGAAAGGTGGGTAGATGGAGGGTGGAGATTGTATCAAAAGGAGATGGATGGCTAGGATTTAGGTAGAATATGATGCATGGGAAAGAGGAAAAGTAGGTGGGCACCCCCTTTCTTGGACTTTGGGCACCCCCTTTTCCAAGGCTCATCATGTCTCTACTTTATTTCAAACTTTGAATTCAATTTTCCCTCCAACCAAAATATGTGTCTCTTTTCCTCAATTTTAAACTTTTGAGATTTTTTTTCTCTCCAAGCAAAATATGTACTTTTGACTTGGTCAAAGTGGTGGTGACAGTTTTACCCCCGGCTTCTTTTACAATTACATTCGGTGTCCTACACACATATAATTACAACTTAGTCCATAAAAATTATCATAATGTGCATATAAATCTCAAATGCTCATGGTTATGCAATGGAGAATTAATCCTCATGCCCCTCAACTTTAATTTATTAAATAAAATCACCAAATTAATCAATTTGCTGAAAGCTCCAATTTAAATGCGGAGTTGAGGTTAACTATGAAATATGCATAATTATCTAATTATATGCACATAAAATGTTGTACATGCGATGAATTACTATCGAAAATGGACACTTATCACACCCCCCAACTTGAACATTGCTAGTCCCTTAGCAATGTAAACAATTATAAAATTAGGACTAGCAAACACTCATGTGTCACAGTTCATGGCAAGAACATTATGCATAATGTTTTAGACTTTGGAGTATTACAAGTTCAAGTAGAATGTATTCGGTACAAATTTCATCAGTCCATGTGTTTAGACATTTCCTCAAGATATACTCAAAATTAAATATCTCTTTGTGTACGAGTGATATAACTTGACTAGTGACTACCAAACAGTCTAGATGAATGAGTCTTCAACCTTTCACTTAAAGATGATTTTCAATTCTGCCCACATCTTATATTAAGCTTCTCAAATTACAGGTAACTTCACACTGCCTGTTTATTATTTTTTTTTCTCTCTCTCTCTTTCTTTTTCTTTTTTTTTACACACGGTGCTGCACATCCCTTCGTCGTTTGACGCGAATCTCAACTCTTGCCTTAGGAGAAGCAGACCCGGTTACTAAGTTTAGGGGCATTTTCCATGTGTTTTTTTTTGACAGGTAACTTTTTCCTCACGATTACTTTCAACGAATGGGCATAATATCAATCATCACCTAAGTGTTAAGCAAAATTCCCATCATCCTAATGTTTATCATCTACCAATCTTGTTATAGTGTAATTGTGTGAAAGTTCAATAGAATTTCAGATGTATTCTGAGGAAATGGCTAAAGGCATAACCAATTAATTCACCCCTTTAACTTCCTACTCTCACAAGTAAGACTCTAAGTCCTATCATAAAAAAAAATTTCTCATCACGAAATATGAACATGAAGCACTTGTTAGAGGTGTGATGAAAGGCTCCAAGTATTTTGAGAAATTTAGAGCTCAAGTTACCCCCCAACTTAGGTGACATTGTCCTCAATGGCATGAACAATATAGAGTAATGAACAATGTAGACATAAAATTTGTGAAGGAATGATACAACTTGACGGAAGTGAACTTCGACGGGCATCAGTGCTTGAATAAAAGGCAGTACTTGGCCGTTAATGGCGAGGCATAGGTGCAAAATCTTCTCTCTCCC
This sequence comes from Amorphophallus konjac, assembly GCA_022559845.1. Taxonomy (NCBI): domain Eukaryota; kingdom Viridiplantae; phylum Streptophyta; class Magnoliopsida; order Alismatales; family Araceae; genus Amorphophallus; species Amorphophallus konjac. The sequence continues at coordinate 255,057,568 of CM040121.1, forward strand.
CCCAACTTATCTTTTATTCACACCTACAAAATAAAAATAAAAATTCAATAAAAACTTGGGCTACCTCCCAAGAAGTTATTTATTAGCACACGAAAATCATGAAAACTTTGGGTTGCCTCCCAAGAAGCGCTAAGTTTAACGTCTTCAACCGGACACAATGAGGCCCATTAACCAACAAGTTGATTTCATGATTATCCACCATGTTATCTAATCTTCATTTAAATTCAAACATTCATGCCATTTGAAGACAACATGATACATGTGTGCATGTGGGTCAAGAATATGATGGTCTTCAACATTATTGATTTTAACCTTAATAACATGTGTGAGCTAGTTCTCATCTTTAGGGGTCATGTAATAATCAATAGCCATTAATCTATCAAGATCGGGATGGAATCTCTGCCCAATATCTATCCATCGGTCTCCTTACCTTGTATCCACCCACCTCACAACTCCTTTAGTGACTACCTCTTCCAAAGAAACGTGGCCATTCCCAGGCGGTCCATGAATGAGATCGACATTATTGGCCACATTCCCTTCAAAAATAGCCTCATGCAGATCAAGAGCATTAATCAATTGGCCTTCCTGATGGGGAGTCAGCTCAAAGGTGAATACAACAGGCACATCCCCCTCAGGTCCGAGAGTGTCAAATTGGATTGACTTAACTTTTAGAGGAATCAAATTGGAAGGAAGAGTGAGCTCAGGATCTAACTCATCTAATGATTCAAACATTATAGGGTAGGACTCAGGGGTTAGATCAAATGTGAAAGTTTCTAAGAATGCCCCTTCATCATACTCATCAATCAAATGAAACTTATCAATCAAATTTTCCACTAATGGAGTGGGTAGACCAAATGTGAACCTTTCCAATAAAGCTTCTTCACCCCACTCATCAATCCAATGAAAATTATCAATTGAATTTTTCCGTAAGGAGGTGGGGAGATTAAATGTAAATTTTTCTAGCAAGGGCCCTTCATCAGATTCCTCAAGAGGAGGAGGGCATTCCAAATTCATCTTCATTAACTCAATAGGATTACTAATCACTAAGAAATCTTCCTCTTCATGCATATTCTTAGATGGGCCTTTGGTGTTTGGAGTGATGCTCTCAATTTCTTCAAGTGATGCCCCATTATCAATATGTTCTATCGAAATGAGATTATTAGTTATATTCTCCACAAGTGGGGCATCTAAATGGGACATAAATTTTTCACTCAAAGGCCCTTCACCATTTTCTTCCTTAAGAGAGTTATCATTCATCATAATTATAACATCAACATTATCTTCTTCCCTATGCTTATCCTCACATGAGTTGGTGATGACACTGTCCATATCAAAATGTTCACATTGTTCTAACATAGGGAGGATGTCAATCAATTTTTCCAATTGTGGGACCGTGAGATGAAATGAGAAATCTTTTGATGCGATCCTTTCATGATATTCTTCTAAGTGAGGAAGGTCACATTCCATGGCTTTGTCATAACATTTTCAGCTAGACATTCTTCTTTTCTACATTCTTCCTCGATTGGGCCATTAATATTCTCAATTTCATAGTTTTGAATGGCACCATTTTGTAAATCATTTAAGTCACGCCCAACTTGATCTCAACAGACTCCTTGTGTCTTTCCACATAGATGGGTGTGGACTCCTTAATCACATAAGCCATCTTACTAGTCATCCCCAATTCTCTTTGATATGATTCTTCCTCAATTCTCTCATTACCTTGGTCAAGAGTTTCATTTGGCAAGGAAACCATGGGCTATTTGCAGGCATAAATGTATTGGGTGAATTGAGAGACTTGATCTTCAAAAGTTTCATCACTGGGGTTAGACAATTGGCCCATTTCATAGGTGGCTCTTGTGACTTGGTCCAATTTAGTTTGGAGGGAGCCGATACTTTGTTGATTATTCAAAATGATTTGAATCAATTGGTTGATTTTTTCTTCATTGTTGGAACCATTGTATGGAGGGGTGGAGTGAATGTGTTGATGATCATATTGATATTGAGATGATGAGAAGTATGTGCCATGCTCTCCATATTGATTTTCATCAAATTGGGTTGAAAATTTTGGCTCAAGAGAGCATGGAGCTTGACATTGATAATTTGCCCAAGAGAAATTATTTTCATCTCCCCACTCAAAGATAGGAGTGCAAGAAAGTGTAGGGAGATTTTGACATGTTGATGTTTGCTCATTGAGAGAATAGCATGTGGTCCCGTAAATATGATTGAGCAAATTGGTTTTTATTTTGGGGATGATAAGGATATTGGGTTTCCATGGGTGTGGAGTTCTCTTGTTGGGTCGACCAAGGATTTGAGCTTTCACTGAAGGTCGGGTAAGATGGAAATTGGGTCGGGTACTCACCCACATAATGGGCCGACTGGGCCCATGTGTGATCATCTTGAAAGGTAGGTAGTGTAAAGGAGCTTGGGTCCATTGGAGTGAAGTGATTTTGGGTCAAACAATTAAGTTGGTTAAAAACCCGATCCATAGATATCATTTTTTATTATTTTTTTTATTTGTGTGTTTTTTTATTTTGATTTTTTTTCAACACTAACTGAGATGACAAGAGAGAAGTGGAAAAAAATTTATTTTTTAATTTTTTAATTTTTTACATATACAAACAAGTTGACACACAAATTACCTAATGACCTAGATGTGACCTAAACCTACAAATGGGGTTTCACAAAATGACTAAAGTATAACTTAAGTTCATCTTCAATATTTCCACCGGCCAGGTAAGGGGTAGGGTAGTGGGAGGCTCCCCCTACTTTCGTAGGGACCTAATTAGTAAACCACTAGCCCGCTTAAGGCGTTTGCCGTCCGACCGTCTTGCCTTAGGCACCGATTTCCACAAGAGGGTAAACTGAAATCGTACTAAAATCATAGTGTGATCCTAGGGCCAATGTCTACTGAATTTTATTTAAAGTTTAGGTCATGCAAAGATGCAAGGGAAATGTGGTTTGTGGGCTAAGGAAGGGTGAGGAAATCCCCACCTTATGTTATTTAGGGGTGTTGCCCTTAAAATAATTTGAAATGAAATGCACACCACAATTTCAAACAAAGGGTTCTTATGCAATATACATGCTAGAATAGGATAAGTAGAACGTACCTTGCCCCTTTTAATCTCCAAAATGCAATGCAAAAATTAAATAAAAATAAAAAATCTTATGCTAAATGATGCATGGCCTAGAACATGGATGGTGTGGTTTCTACTCTTGAATGAAGTCTTTTATTAAAGTTTAAGTGATTTTTTTTAATTTTTTTTAATGAACCTATCTAACCACAAGATGTGTAAAATGAAAAAATGAAACTAGAATGAAAGAGGGAAAGTTTGAATACTAACTTGAAAAGTGATCCCTCATTTTTTTTGAAATGAATGATAAAATCAAAAGATGAAAGAAAGAAAGGTAAACTTACCTCAAATTTTTTTTTGAATTTTTTTAACCTGTAAAAAAAGAATAGAGAGCTTTATTAGTACACTATATACATAAGGAAAACAAAGTTATTAAATCAAAAATCATCATTCTTCCCCGGCAACGGCGCCAAAAATTGATAACGCGAAAGTTCGTCATTTAAAACACGTGTATCAATCTTAAAAATTCAAACTCGCACTAGATGAAAGTAAGACGTAATAAGGTGGCGAGAAGGGTCGATTCCACAGGGAAGAAGAGATTTTTAGAGTTAAAAATCTTGAAGTCCTTTGGAAAACACTTGTGATTTAGCTTTGCTTAAAGAAAATAGTGAAATGATAAACAAACCAAATACTTAATTGAAAACACCTATGACTTTACGCCTATGCTATAGAAAATAATTACATGAAGTGGAAAGAAGAGATAGAAGAAAGAGGTAGAGAGGGAAGAAGAGCAAGAACTAGGTCAAAAGAATAACTCCTTTTATTAACTTAAAAGAAAGAGTACATGAAATGTGAAAGATGATTACACTAATGACGCAACAAGATCACAATGAAGTGAAATAACACAAAAGTAATAAGAACAAGAAAAGCCTGGAGTTTGGAGTTTGGAGGTGGTAGCAGCAATGGTGATGACGGTGCCGTCCTCTCTTGGCCTTGGATCACGAACCACCTTGCGAGAGATGTTGTCTACACCGGGAGAAAGTCACCTTCGTCGTTGAAGCAGCCTTTGGAGGGTGAATAACTTTGAACCCAAGATGAATTAGGGGGTGACCAAGAATAAGAAGTTGAAGAGTTGGAAGAGAGAAAGAACTTTGATGAAGGGCATAGAGGGAGAAAATGTGATGAAGAGGGTGAAATCACAGGAAGAAGGGAAGTGGTCTGCACGGATGAACAGTAACTGTGTTGAAAAAACAGAACTGAGAAGAATTAAAAATAACTTAAAAACCTGATGGAATTAGAGGAAGTGGTAGAAGAATAAAATCTAGATCTACAGGAGAGGAAGAACGTTTATGAAGAATACAGATAGAAAAGAAGAGCAGAATGGCTTCAAAATGGAGGAATAACAGAAGCTAGCACCTCGGATGAACAGTACAGTCACAAGATAGCAAGTTACAAAATGAGAAATAACTTACAAACCAGAGAGAATTAGAAGATGATGTATAAGAAGAAATTGTATAACACTTAAAAACAAAGATCTTTTGTGAAGATAGAAAGATGAGACTATGATTAAAAAGTGAAGAAATAAGAGGAAGAACAGAGAGAAACACTGATTTATAGATGAACAAGATAGTACAGTGAAGAACACAAAATAGCGTAACAACTAGAAGGAATTAGAAGATGATGCAGACGAAAAAGTTGTAGAGACTTTAAAATTGAAGAACTTACATGAAGAGTGCAAGAGCAGAAAACGAACCTAAGGGGGAGAAATCGGCGACCTAAGGTTGGGAAAGAAATTGCCAAAAGAAGAACTCTCTTTCTCCTCCTTATCATGGGCTATTTATAGGGAAAGGTGGGTAGATGGAGGGTGGAGATTGTATCAAAAGGAGATAGATGGCTAGGATTTAGGTAGAATATGATGCATGGGAAATAGAAAAAGTAGGTGGGCACCCCCTTTCTTGGACTTTGGGCACCCCCTTTTCCAAGGCTCATCATGTCTCTCTTTTATTTCAAACTTTGAATTCAATTTTCCCTCTAACCAAAATATGTGTCTCTTTTTCTCAATTTTAAACTTTTGAGATTTCTTTTCTCTCCAACCAAAATATGTACTTTTGACTTGGTCAAAGTGGTGGTGACAGTTTTACCCCCGGCTTCTTTTACAATTACATTCGGTGTCCTCCACACACATAATTACAACTTAGTCCATAAAAATTATCATAATGTGCATATAAATCTCAAATGCTCATGGTTATGCAATGGAGAATTAATCCTCATGGCCCTCAACTTTAATTTATTAAATAAAATCAATAAATTAATCAATTTGCTGAAAGCTCCAATTTAAATGCGGAGTTGAGGTTAACTATGAAATATGCATAATTATCTAATTATATGCACATAAAATGTTGTACATACGATGAATTACTATCGAAAATGGACACTTATCACACCCCCAACTTGAACATTGCTAGTCCCTTAGCAATGTAAACAATTATAAAATTAAGACTAGCAAACACTCATGTGTCACAGTTCATGGCAAGAACATTATGCATAATGCTTTAGACTTTGGAGTATTACAAGTTCAAGTAGAATGTATTCGGTACAAATTTCATCAGTCCATGTGTTTAGACATTTCCTCAAGATACACTCAAAATTAAATATCTCTTTATGTACGAGTGATATAACTTGACTAGTGACTACCAAACAGTCTAGATGAATGAGTCTTCAACCTTTCACTTAAAGATGATTTTCAATTCTGCCCACATCTTATATTAAGCTCTGCCTGTTTATTATTATTTTTTCTCTCTCTTTTTCTTTTCATTTTTTTTTACACACGATGCTGCACATCCCTTCGCCGTTTGACGCGAACCTCAACTCTTGCCTTAGGAGAAGCAGACCCGGTTACTAAGTTCAGGGGCATTTTCCATGTGTTTTTTTTGGCAGGTAACTTTTTCCTCACGATTACTTTCAACGAATGGGCATAATATCAATCATCAACTAAGTGTTAAGTAAAATTCCCATCATCCTAATGTTTATCATCTACCAATCTTGTTATTGTGCAATTGTGTGCAAGTTCAATAGAATTCCAGATATATTCTGAGGAAAAGGCTAAAGACATAACCAATTAATTCACCCCTTTAACTTCCTACTCTCACAAGTAAGACTCTAAGTCCTATCATAAAAATTTTTTTCTCATCACGAAATATGAACATGAAGCACTTGTTAGAGGTGTGATGAAAGGTTCCAAGCATTTTGAGAAATTTAGAGCTCAAGTTACCCCCCAACTTAGGTGGCATTGTCCTCAATGGCATGAACAATATAGAGTAATGAACAATGCAGACATGAAATTTGTGAAGGAATGATATAACCTGACGGAAGTGAACTTCGACGGGCATCAATGCTTGAATAAAAGGCAGTACTTGGCCGTTAATGGCGAGGCATAGGTGCAAAATCTTCTCTCTCCCCCCAACTTATCTTTTATTCACACCTACAAAATAAAAATAAAAATTCAATAAAAACTTGGGCTACCTCCCAAGAAGTCATTTATTAGCACACGGAAATCACGAAAACTTTGGGTTGCCTCCCAAGAAGCGTTAAGTTTAATGTCTTCAGCCAGACACAATGAGGCCCATTAACCAACAAGTTGATTTCATGATTATCCACCATGTTATCTGATCTTCGTTTAAATTCAAACATTCATGTCATTTGAAGACAACATGATACATGTGTGCATGTGGGTCAAGAATATGATGGTCTTCAACATTATTGATTTTAACCTTAATAACATGCGTGAGCCAGTTCTCATCTTTAGGAGTCATGTAATAATCAATAGCCATTAATCTATCAAGATCAGGATGGAATCTCTGCCCAATATCTATCCATCGGTCTCCTTGCCTTGTATCCACCCACCTGACAACTCCTTTAGTGATTGCGTCTTCCAAAGAAACGTGGTCATTCCCAGGCGGTCTATGAATAAGATCAACATTATTGGCCACATTCCCTTCAAAAATAGCCTCATGCAGATCAAGAGCATTAATCAATTGGCCTTCCTGATGGGGAGTCAGCTCAAAGGTGAATACAACAGGCACATCCCCCTCAGGTCCGAGAGTGTCAAATTGGATTGACTTAACTTTTAGAGGAATCAAATTGGAAGGAAGAGTGAGCTCAGGATCTAACTCATCTAATGATTCAAACATTATAAGGTAGGACTCAGGGGTTAGATCAAATGTGAAAGTTTCTAAGAAGGCCCCTTCATCATACTCATCAATCAAATGAAACGTATCAATCAAATTTTCCACTAATGGAGTGGGTAGACCAAATGTGAACCTTTCCAATAAAGCCTCTTCACCCCACTCATCAATCCAATGAAAATTATCAATTGAATTTTTCCGTAAGGAGGTGGGGAGATTAAATGTAAATTTTTCTAGCAAGGGCCCTTCATCAGATTCCTCAAGAGGAGGAGGGTATTCCAAATTCATCTTCATTAACTCAATAGGATTATTAATCACTAAGAAATCTTCCTCTTCATGCATATCCTCAGATGGGCCTTTGGTGTTTGGAGTGATGCTCTCAATTTCTTCAAGTGATGCCCCGTTATCAATATGTTCTATCGAAATGAGATTATTAGTAATATTCTCCACAAGTGGGGCATCTAAATGGGAAATAAATGTTTCACTCAAAGGCTCTTCACCATTTTCTTCCTTAAGAGAGTTATCATTAATCATAATTATAACATCAACATTATCTTCTTCCCTATGCTTATCCTCACATGAGTTGGTGATGACACTGTCCATATCAAAATATTCACATTGTTCTAACATAGGGAGGATGTCAATCAGTTTTTCCAATTGTGGGACCGTGAGATGAAATGAGAAATCTTTTGATGCGATCCTTTCATGATATTCTTCTAAGTGAGGAAGGTCACATTCCATGGCTTTGTCATCATCATTTTCAGCTAGACATTCTTCTTTTCTACATTCTTCCTCGATTGGGCCATTAATATTCTCAATTTCATAGTTTTGAATGGCACCATTTTGTAAATCATTTAAGTCACCCCCAACTTGATCTCAACAGACTCCTTGTATCTTTCCACATAGATGGGTGTGGACTCCTTAATCACATAAGCCATCTTACTAGTCATCCCCAATTCTCTTTGATATGATTCTTCCTCAATTCTCTCATTACCTTGGTCAAGAGTTCATTTGGCAAGGGAACCATGGGTTATTTGCAGGAATAAATGTATTGGGTGAATTGAGAGACTTGATCTTAAAATGTTTCATCACTGGGGTTAGATAATTGGCCCATTTCATAGGTGGCTCTTGTGACCATGTCCAATTTAGTTTGGAGGGAGCCGATACTTTGTTGATTATTCAAAATGATTTGAATCAATTGGTTCATTTTTTCTTCATTGTTGGAACCATTGTATGGAGGGGTGGAGTGAATGTGTTGATGATCATATTGATATTGAGATGATGAGAAGTATGTGCCATGCTCTCCATATTGATTTTCATCAAATTGGGTTGAAAATTTTTGCTAAAGAGAGCATGAAGCTTGACATTGAGAATTTGTCCAAGAGAAATTATTTTGATCTCCCCACTCAAAGATAGGAGTGCAAGAAAGTGTAGGGAGATTTTGACATGTTGATGTTTGCTCATGAGAAAATAGCATGTGGTCCCCTAAATATGTTTGAGCAAATTGGTTTTCATTTTGGGGATGATAAGGATATTGGGTTTCTATGGGTGTGGAGTTCTGTTGTTGGGTCGACCAAGAATTTGAGCTTTCACTGAAGGTCGGGTAAGATGGAAATTGGGTCGGGTACTCACCTGCATAATGGGCCGACTAGGCCCATGTGTGATCATCTTGAAAGGTAGGTGGTGTAAAGGAGCTTGGGTCCATTGGAGTGAAGTGATTTTGGGTCAAACAATTAAGTTGGTTAAAAACCCGATCCATAGATATCATTTTTTTATTATTTTTTTATTTGTGTATTTTTTCATTTTGATTTTTTTTCAACACTAACTGAGATGACAAGAGAGATATGGAAATTTTTTAGTTTTTATTTTTTTTATTTTTTACATACACAAACAAGTTGACACACAAATTACCTAATGACCTAGATGTAACCTAAACCTACAAATGAGGTTTCACAAAATGACTAAAGTATAACTTAAGTTCATCTTCAATATTTTCACCGGCCAGGTAAGGGGTAGGGTAGTGGGAGGCTCCCCCTACTTTCGTAAGGACCTAATTAGTAAACCACTAGCCCGCTTAAGACGTTTGCCGTCCGACCGTCTTGCCTTAGGCACCGATTTCCACAAGAGGGTAAACCGAAATCGTACTAAAATCATAGTGTGATCTTAGGGCCAATGTCTACTGAATTTTATTTAAAGTTTAGGTCATGCAAAGATGCAAGGGAAATGTGATTTGTGGGCTAAGGAAGGGTGAGGAAATCTCCACCTTATGTTATTTAGGGGAGTTGCCCTTAAAATAATTTGAAATGAAATGCACACCACAATTTCAAACAAAGGGTTCTTATGCAATATGCATGCTAGAATATGATAAGCAGAACGTACCTTGCCCCTTTTAATCTCCAAAATGCAATGCAAAAATTAAATAAAAAGAAAAAATCTTATGCTAAATGATGCATGGCCTAGAACATGGATGGTGTGGTTTCTACTCTTGAATGAAGTCTTTTATTAAAGTTCAAGTGATTTTTTTTAAATTTTTTTAATGAATTTATCAAACAACAAGATATGTAAAATGAAAAAATGAAACTAGAATGAAAGAGAGAAAGTTTGGATACTTACTTGAAAAGCGATCCCTCATTTTTTTTGAAATGAATGACAAAATCAAAAGATGAAAGAAAGAAAGGTAAACTTACCTCTAATTTTTTTTGAATTTTTTTTAACCTGTAAAAAAAGAAAAGAGAGCTTTATTAGTACACTATATACACAAGGAAAACAAAGTTATTAAATCAAAAATCATCATTCTTCCCCGGTAACGGCGCCAAAAATTGATAACGTGAAAGTTCATGGTTTAAAACACGCGTATCATTCTTAAAAATTCCAACTCGCACTAGATGAAAGTAAGACGTAATAAGGTGGCAAGAAGGGTCGATTCCACAGGGAAGAAGAGATTTTTAGAGTTAAAAACCTTGAAGTCCTTTGGAAAACACTTGTGATTTAGCTTTGCTTAAAGAAAATAGTGAAATGATGAACAGACCAAACACTTAATTGAAAACACCTATGACTATGCGTCTATGTTATAGAAAATAATTGCATGAAGCGGAAAGAATAGATAGAAGAAAGAGGTAAAGAGGGAAGAAGAGCAAGAACTATGTCAAAAGAACAACTCATTTTATTAACTTAAAAGAAAGAGTACATGAAATATGAAACAAGATTACACTAATGACGCAACAAGATTAAAATGAAGTGAAATAACACAAAAGTAATAAGAACAAGAAAAGCCTGGAGTTTGGAGTTTGGAGGTGGTAGCAGCAATGGTGATGATGGTGCCATCCTCTCTTGGCCTTGGATCACGAACCACCTTGCAGGAGATGTTGTCTACACCGGGAGAAAGTCACCTTCGTCGTTGAAGCAGCCTTTGGAGGGTGAATAACTTTGAACCCAAGACGAATTAGGGGGTGCCCAAGAAGAAGAAGTTGAAGAGTTGGAAGAGAGAAAGAACTTTGATGAAGGGCATAAAGAGAGAAAATGCGAGGAAGAGGGTGAAATCAGAGGAAGAAGGGAAGTGGTATGCACGGATGAACAGTAACTGTGTTGAAAAAACTGAACTGAGAAGAATTAAAAATAACTTAAAAACATGATGGAATTAAAGGAAGTGGTAGAAGAATAAAATCTAGATCTACAGGAGAGAAATAACTCTTGTGAAGAATACAGATAGAAAAAAAAAGCAGAAGAGCTTCAAAATGGAGGAATAACAGAAGCTAGCACCTTAGATGAATAGTACAGTCACAAGATAGCAAGTTACAAAATGAGAAATAACTTACAAACCAAAGAGAATTAGAAGATAATGTAAAAAAAGAAATTGTATAACACTTACACACAAAGATCTTTCATGAAGACAGCAAGAGGAGACTATGATTAAAAAGTGAAGAAATAAGAGGAAGAACAGAGAGAAACACTGATTTATAGATGAACAAGATAGTACAGTGAAGAACACAAAATAGGGTAACAACTAGAAGGAATTAGAAGATGATGCAGAAGAAGAAGTTGTAGAGACTTTAAAATTGAAGAACTTACATGAAGTGTGCAAGAGCCGAAAACGAACTTCAGGGGGACAAATCGGTGACCTAAGGTTGGGAAAGAAATTGCCAAAAGAAGAACTCTCTTTCTCCTCCTTATCATGTGCTATTTATAGAGAAAGTTGGTTAGATAGAGGGTGGAGATTGTATCAAAAGGAGATGGATGGCTAGGATTTAGGTAGAATATGATGCATGGGGAAGAGGAAAAGTAGGTGGGCACCCCCTTTCTTGTACTTTGGGCACCCCCTTTTCCAAGGCTCATCATGTCTCTCCTTTATTTCAAACTTTGAATTCAATTTTCCCTCCAACCAAAATATGTGTTTCTTTTCCTCAATTTTAAACTTTTGAAATTTCTTTTCCCTCCAACCAAAATATGTAATTTTGACTTGGTCAAAGTGGTGGTGACTGTTTTATCCTCGGCTTCTTTTGCAATTACCTTCGGTGTCCTGCACACACATAATTATAATTTAGTCCATAAAAATTATCATAATGTGCATATAAATTTAAAATGCTCATGGTTATGCAATGGAGAATTAATGCTCACGGCCCTCAACTTTAATTTATTAAATAAAATCACCAAATTAATCAATTTGCTGAAAGCTCCAATTTAAATGCGGAGTTGAGGTTAACTATGAAATATGCATAATTACCTAATTATATGCACACAAAATGGTGCACATGCGATGAATTACCATCAAAAATAGACACTTATCAAAAAGCATGTTGTTGAGTGTGTGATTTTAATGATTACAAAATGTTTATTTATTGTATGTCAAAAAATTTTTAAGTGGTGCATTATTGTGGCTTCAAGGTACTTATGCTTGAACATCCTTGTTTTCTTAGTATGGTGTATGGAATTGCCCTATGCTTGTGGAGTTTCAGATGTCTAAGCTGGTGGAGTTTTAGATGTCTAACAATTTTGGGATGTCAAGTTGAATATGAGCTTCATCATGATATCAGTATATTTCATTGAGCTTCATTTGATATGATTGAAAAAGTTTCTAGAAGATGGATTGTGTGAAAATAGCTTGATTGGTTTTTTCATGGAAGAATGACAACTTCATGTCTTTGTTTTTGACAATGCAAGTTGGTGTGCATGGCTTGGTTGAAATGCTAACTTGATAGATTCTTGTTTTGAACTCAAATCTCACTCTTGAGATCACGGCATTTGAGATGATAGTGTTCCGGCTTGATTTGCATGCTATATTGTTCATACTCATTCAAGAAATGCTAGTTTCAAAGGAGAGGTTTATTTGATTTACAAATCCATACTAATTTGGTGTTTCTATGGTTTTGCAGGTTCAAACCATTAGAATTAATCATCTGAAATCAAGGGACTTTGGTCTAATTTATTCCATAAAGTTTTCATGGCTTAAATGGGCTAAAACTGCTCTTTTCTAAACCCTTCAGCAGAGGGGTCGACCCCCTCCAGACAGAGTTCTGTCTGGGCCATTTTTCCTGCAGAAAATGCAGGGGTCAACCCCCAGGGTCGACCCATTCTAGCACGGGAATTTCGGAAGCCTTGAAAACCCATTGTTTTGACTTTAAAACTTTACCAAACTACCCCCCATTGTTTCCTAGACATATAAGGGTGTTTTTAACACACTTTGGGAGGGGTTTATGGGTCTTTTGTTCACTCCTTATTATATATATATGTGAACTCCGAGTTTGGAAAGGAAGAACCCTAATGCTTATGTTTTCTATCTTGTAGGGAAAGAAAAGGGAGAAAGCAAAGAGGAGCTCAAGAAAGGAGGATATCATCTACATCAAGGTATTTTTGGAGCTCGTGGATGAAGAGAAAGTTGAGCGGAATGAAGAAAGGAGCAAGATGATGGTGACCTCGTGATCATCCGTCTACGTATCAAGGAGCACCGGATTTTGTTGAGAAGGGGGAGCTTTTTACTTGAGAGATCTTTATTGTTTTAGTCTTTAGAATATGTCTTGAGCTTAGTGAATTCATTTGTGAACTTGTTATTAACTTCTGAACGAATTTCATGTGTGGGTGTTCAGAGAATGGGTTCTCTGAGTGTTTGTAATTGACGCGTGTGCATCGTTTGTGTTGCACTCCTACAGTTTTGATGATGTCTTACACTATAAGTCAATCTTGATAGTCTATATTAATACATTCCACTCATTCATTTTTCAGATATTACATTCTCTAGTTCTACGCAGAAAGTCCATGCATACTTAGTTCATCATGCATTGCGTCCGTGCATATGCTGCTTTTTCAACTGAGTAGAGTCTGTGCATGCAAGCATCAAGTCGGTGCAACCCTAGTTGCTGCATGCGACTAAGTCACTGCATTGTCTGTTCATGCATTAGACAAGTCGGTGCAATTCTCGCACCATGCACACAAAGTTTGTGCACATTTCATTGCTAAATATGTGCATTATCTCAGTGCATGCAAGTGCGATGAAAGCACATAGGGTCGGTGCACATGGTTATCTGGACGATTGCTAAGGCAGGTCGGTGCAAGCTTTGGCTCGCACAAGTCGGTGTAATTCTCGCACCAAGTCAATGTGTTTGTTGCCTACACACACATACAAGGTCGGTGCATTTTCATGTTTTAGGCATGATCGAAGTCGGTGCAATGTCTTTGCCTTGAGCAATAATGTCCGTGCATGTTTGTGATATGAAGCATTCTAAGTCTGTGCAAGTCTTACATTATCTTAACCATACTAAGTCGGTGCAGGGTTTTGTGCTAAATCAGGTCAGTGCACATCCTTTTGTCTTGCATATCTTCTATTATGCACATCACAGTCTGTGCAGTCTTTGTTGTAGAAGGCATGTTAGTGTCCGTGCTTTGCTTTGTCTTGTGCCATAATACCCGTGCAATCTTTGCGTTGGGTTGCATAAGGTCGGTGCAACCTTTGTTCATGCACGCACATAAGGCCTGTGCATGTCTTGACTTGTGCTCAATCAAGGTCTGTGCATGCTCGCGATCAGTGTAGCTTCCACTAATGTCTTCTCTTGCTTGGCAGGTCTGTCACCTGATCGAGCAGGTGTTCGGCGAACCCAAAGCCAGTGAGGGTACTCCACGTGGAAGTCAATGTACCAGGTTTAAGGGCTCGTGATCCGAGGCAACAAAAAGAAAGGACGATCCTACCACGTGGAAACAAAAAGGGATCGGCTCTGTCAGAAGGAATGGGCGGGAATCGTGTTAACCACGCGCCACCTTTAAGCTATAAAAGAGGTCGAAGGCTGCAAGAGAAGCTGCTGAAAAATTGGAAAAATGAGAGCTTCTACAGCCACTACTTGAGCAAGAACCTCCCTATTTGATAGAAGAGCCTGACTAGAATTGAGAGAGTTTGAGTGATCTTTTCTGTGTTTTGAGCTTGAAAGACTGCTTCTCAGGAAGCTACATTCTCACTGTTGTGAGTGACTATTTTTTCCTTTCATTTTCTTCATTTTCATGTTGCTTCACCAATTTCTTAGATACTGCTCTGTTACCCTCTAAGTGTTTTTAGAGGAAGGGAGATTGGTTCTCCAGTTGCGAGTGTAGGGAACTCACTCGTGTGTACCCTCTGGTTTAGAGGAAGGGAGGTTGGTCCTCCGATTCTGATCTTGCTGGAGCAAGGTCAGGTTCAGATCCTGTGGGTTTCAGGATCGGTGTAGAGGGATTTGTTCCCTTGTGGCAAGCTGTAAGGCAGCGGATGTCAGTAGACTGAGTTTGCAGTGGTCTTTCATTGCTTAGTGCAAGGAAGCCTTACTCCTGTGGAGTAAGGGGTGGACGTAGATTGCAGATCGCCATCAAACCACCTTAAAAACTCTCCGTCTCCTCTGTGTGGTTTGTCTGTCTGATCTCTTGTGGAGTGTGTTTTGCTTATCTCTCTTTGCATCCTGAGCTCTTAAGCTGTTCGTTCACAGTTCCAAATCAACCTCTTCTCATTAAGTTTTTGTTGGATTGTCTCATCGTGGGTTGTTCAGGAAGACTCACTTGCTGCGACTGGTTTTTTCATCTCCTGTGTTTCAAGTTGCTTTAAATTTCTACGTGATCTATTCATCCCCCCCTTCTATCTCACGTTCCGCGTGCTATCAATCGGTATCAGAGCAGGTTACCCATTATGTGGTCCAACGGCCAGGGTAATACTGGATCTAATGGTCCTTGAAGGTTTATGGCTAAGGGATAGTCTATAAGCCGCCTTCCTTTCTTTGATGGTACTAACTATTTCTACTGGAAAAATAGGATGGAGGTGTTTATGAGAGCCCAGAGCCACAAGCTCTGGAGCGTGATCACTGTAGGGCCTTATGAGCTTCCATCGAATGAAGACGCGTGGACAGATGATCACGTCAAACTTTCAACCATCAACTGGTCGGCCCTGAACATTATATAGTGCGCGGTTCACCCTGATGAATACGCCAGGATCTCAACCTGCAAAACTGCCAAGAAGATGTACGATGAATTAGAGCTGATCTACGAAGGTACATCCCAAGTGAAGGCCATAAAGGTAAACATGCTGACCTCCGAATATGAATTATTTAAAATGAAATCTGAGGAAACTATCACAGAAATGTATGCTAGGTTGTCTTTGATTACAAATAGTCTTAATGGGCTTGGGAAACAGATTTTAGAAATTGACATTGTCAGGAAAATTCTTAGGTCTCTATCCCCCGCTTGGCACACTAAGGCCATTGTGATAGAAGAGTCTAAGGACCTGTCGAAAATGACAGTCACTGTACTGATAGGATCCCTAATGACCTACGAAATGAACTTCAAAAGGAATGCTGAAGGAAGTGAGAAGAAGGGCAAGAACATTGCCCTCAAGGTGTCCCCCAGTAAAGCTAGCAGCAGCAGTGGTAGTAGCAGTGGAGAGTCTGACGGTCTGTCAGACCTTGATCAAGAGGAGCAGGCTATGCTCACTCGTTAGTTTCGAAAATTTCTGAGAACGAAGGGAAAAACATTCAGAAGAAAAGGGTCGTACTCTTCTGGTAACAAGTTTGATTCCAATAATGATAAAACCAGGAGCACTAAGAAGATTACATGTTATCACTGCAGGAAGACAGGACACATAAAAGGTGAATGTCCTGAGCTCTAGAAGAAGGCCTCCAAGGTGCAGAAAAAGAAACCTCAAGCTTTGGTCTGCACGTGGAGTGACGAGGAGGAAGACCCAGAGGCCAGCTCTTCAGAGGAAGACGAAGAAGGAATATGCCTCATGGCCAAAAGCGACCAAGAGGTAACAAACATTTTTAAGAACTTTACAATTGATGATTGGGAATATTCCTATGCCGAATTGCTAGCTAAGTTTAATGCTTTGAGTAAAGAGCATAGGATGGTAAAGAGAAAACTGAATGCTATAACTGAAGACCAAATCAAAACTAACAAAGAAAATCAAAAGGTCAACGAAGAACTAGAAGAGATGAACTCTCTCGGGAGAGAAAATGATGACCTCAAGTCTGAAAACCAGAAAGTTCATAAACAGCTTGATGAACTTAAGTTAAAGCTTCAATAGAGTCAAAGTGAAAACAACTTAATCATTAAGCAAAATGAAGCTGTGAGGAAAGTGAATTCTGAACTCCTAAAAAACTGTGAAACTCTGCAGAAAGAGCTGGAAGATAAAGAAAAAACCCTAGAAAAATTTGTTCAAGGAAAGTCAAACTTAGATACTATGTTGGGTGCTAGGGTTAATTTCAACAAAGAGGGTTTGGGCTACAATCCGTCACAGAAAAGACCTTTTGAATTCAAAACTATAACGTTCTGTCCAGAAAAGGGAAAATAAAAAATGGACACACCATCAAGCTCTAGTCATGTTCATAGTGTCCAGCAAACTGGGAATAAGTCAACAAAACACATCCAACAACTCTCTAAAACTGTTACGAATTTAACTAGACAAGCTCCAATGTCAATCAACCAGAACAAGAGTGTTAACAGAACGAGGCAAATGACCCACAACAAAAATTCCTATTCTAATAAGAACATAGGTCAGCACAGAAGAAACTGGGGAAATTATGCTCATCCTCAGACATTCTATCCTAAGGGATTCTTTAATAAGTATACCTCTCCTAGACAGGATGGATACAGGAGATATCCAGAGAATAAAAGTTCTGACAGCAAGAACAATTTCCACACCATTAGACCAAATGGAGACAATGTTAATCGGAACTTCAACAAAAAGGTCAACAACATGGGAAAGAAGAAAATCGTGGAACAACTTTGGATTCCAAAATGTTTGCTTAAAGAGTTGAACAATGTCTTTGGACCCAATCTTTCTTGGGTTCCAAAACACTCGACTTGATTTGTTACTTTGCAGGTTTGTCTAGTAGCTGAGAACAACAAGTGGTATTTAGACAACGGCTGCTCCAGGCACATGATAAGTGACCGATCCAAATTCAGCAAGCTGGAGATGAAGGTAGGGGGTATGGTCAAGTTCGGAGGAAAGAACAGAGGTAAAATTGTTGGCATTGGAACAGTTGGTAAGTCCCCCACAACCTCTATTGAGAAAGTTCTTCTAGTGGAAGGTCTTCAACACAACCTGATCAGTATTAGTCAGCTATGTGACAAGGGTCACAGAGTTGTGTTTGATAATGACTCATGTAAAATTATGGAAATAAGTTCTGACAATGTGAAGTTTATAGCCAACAGGGTTAATAACATCTACATTGTGGACTTAGATGATAAATATGAGTTAAACCTTTGCTTGTCTGCTGATTTTGAAAATAATGCTTTTAGTTGGCATAGGCGTTTAGGCCATGCTAGCTATACTACCTTAAATAAATTGGTGAAATTTGATCTGGTTAAAGGTTTACCCAAAATAAAATTCAACGTAAATTTAAAATTTTGTAATGCCTGTGCTCTAGGCAAACAGACTCGAAAGTCTTTTAAACTAAGATCTGAGCCACTGTCATCTAGACCATTGGAACTCCTTCATATGGATCACTTTGGTCCTACTAGAACTCAGAGTCTTAATGGCAGTAGGTTTGGTTATGTGATTATTGATGATCATTCTAGATTTTCATGGATCTTTTTCTTAGCTTACAAGAATGATGCTTTTCAAAAGTTCAAACAGTTCTTCAATAAGGTCAAATAAGAAGGAAAACACAAAATTTGTTCAATTCAATCTGACCATGGAGGTGAATTTGAAAACTCCATATTTTCTGATCTTTGTGAAATTGAGGGACTAACGCACAAGTTTTCTTCTCCCAGGACACCGGAGCAGAATAGAATTGTGGAGAGAAGAAATCGAACCATTGTGGAAATGGCCCAAACTATGCTGATCGAGAGTCAGCTACCAAGGAAGTTTTGGGCAGAGGCGGCCAATACAGCAACTTATACAATCAATAGGGCCATGGTAAGACCAATTCACAAGAAAACTCTTTATGAGCTATTGAAAGGTAAGAAACCAAACTTGGCTCATTTTAGGATTCTTGGTGCTAAATGTTTTATCCATGTTAATGACAAGAAGGACCTAGATAAATTTGATGCTAAAAGCTATCCTAGAATATTTTTAGGATACTCTGAAGTTTCTAGAGCATATAGGGTTTTTAATATTGCTGAACAAAAAATTGAAGAGTCTCCACATGTCATTTTTGATGAAACAAAAGGGGCTACTAATATTGAAAATGATGATAGGGAGTCAAAGCATGATGGAGAATTCCTAGAAGATAAAGAAGAAAAGGAGTTTCAGCCAAATGAAACACTAGACGATCCCAATCAGGTAAGGCTAGCTGAAACAGGTGAGTCTTCAATAAATGTTAGATTTCTAAAAGACCATCCTGTCCAAAACATCATAGAAGATTTGAATGATCCCCCTAGGACATGATCTCATTTTAGAAATGTTCAAAATCAAGACCTAGTTCCCTTGGTCTCACAAATAGAACCCAAAAATGTTGAAGAAGCTTTAAAAGATGAAGGTTGGGTTAATGCAATGAATGAGGAACTAGGACAGTTTGAACGAAACAATGTGTGGGAGCTAGTTCCAAGACCAGAAAATACTAATTTCATAGGAACTAAGTGGGTGTTTAAGAATAAAATGAATGAAGATGGGATTATCTCTAGAAATAAAGCCAGACTAGTAGCCAAGGGCTACTGTCAGGAATTTGGTATTGACTTTGATGAATCCTATGCACCTGTTGCTAAGATGGTAGCAATTAGGATTCTACTAGCTTTCGCTTGTTCTAAAAATATAAAACTTCAACAAATGGATGTGAAAAGTGCATTTTTAAATGGAATTATCAAAGAAGAAGTGTTTGTTGAACAACCTCCCGGATTTCAATTTTCTCCCCAGCCTAACCAAGTTTTAAGGTTGAATAAAGCCCTATAAGGTCTAAAGCAGGCTCCCCAAGCCTGGTATGAGAGACTGACAGAATTTCTGATCAGCAAGGGCTACCACAGAGGTAAGGTGGATCAAACCTTATTTACCAAGAGTTCGAATAAGGACCTAATCATAGTTCAGGTATATGTAGATGACATTGTCTTCGGTTCAACAAGTACTGAACTATGCAATGAATTCCCTCAATTGATGTCTGCTGAGTTTGAAATGAGTTTTGTAGGTGAATTAAAGTATTTCTTTGGCTTCAGGTACAACAGTAAGAGGATGGATGTTTCATCAACCAGACCAAGTACACATTGGACATTCTCAAGAGGTTTAGCATGAGCAATCTGAAACACATCACAACACCAATGGGTACCAACACCTCATTCGATACAGATGAATCTGGTAAAGAAGTTGATGCAAAACTATACCGAGGTATGATTGGATCCTTGCTTTATTTAATAGTCTCGAGACCTGATTTATAGTTCAGTGTAGGAATGTGTGCTAAGTATCAATCTAGACCCACTGAATTACACTTAGCAGCTGTAAAAAGAATTTTGAGATACTTATCTGTTACACACACCCTAGGCTTATGGTTTCCTGCTTCACACACTTTAGATCTTGTTGCATATATGGATGCTGACTATGCTAGGAGTAAGTTAGATAGAAAAAGCACTAGTGGTCATTGTGAATTTCTAGGTGGGTGTTTAGTCTCTTAGGGTTCCAAGAAGTAACACTCAGTGGCCTCTCTACTGTAGAGGCTGAGTACGTAGCTGTAGGGAGTTGTGGTACACAAGTCATTTGGATCAAACACCAACTTCAGGACTACCAAGTAGACCTGGGGTGCACACCTGTATATTGTGACAATACTAGTGCCATCAATCTAGCCAAGAATCCTATTTTGCATTCTCGAACCAAACACATAGAAATAAGACATCATTTTATTAGGGATGAGGTTTCCAAAGGAAATTTTGAACTAATCCATGTAGGCACTGCAAACCAAGTAGCTGATATCTTCACTAAGCCACTGGATAATGACAAATTTACATCCTTGAGGAGAGAGTTAAATATCTTTAAATCTTAGCTCCATGAATAAAAATGGCTCATGTGTTTGTTTCCAGCATTCACACTATCTGTTTGTCATGAATAAAATGCCTTGCTTCCATGAATAACATGTCCTTCCTCTATGTCATTAATTACTCCGTATGAGTATGTCTGCTTATCATGTCATAATGTGAGGGGGAGTCCTGTGCATTTGCATATGCTGCATGAGCCATATATGAATAACAGATCATTGAATGAGGGGAAGTTGTCTCTGAGAAGGAGTGTTTGCTCTTATAAATCGTTGCATTTTGTGAGGGGCAGCTGTTTAGTGTGTGAAAGTTGACTGATTCAGAAGCACTTGGGATATGTATGTTGCTGTTGTTTCTTATGAAAGACTT
Organism: Amorphophallus konjac; assembly: GCA_022559845.1. Classification (NCBI taxonomy): domain Eukaryota; kingdom Viridiplantae; phylum Streptophyta; class Magnoliopsida; order Alismatales; family Araceae; genus Amorphophallus; species Amorphophallus konjac. The sequence goes on from CM040121.1 coordinate 255,078,584, forward strand.
AATATAGTTCATTCACAGCAAGTAGAATCCCATACTAGTCTTAAATCCTTAAGTTGGAACCACTAAAGCACAGCGAGAATCTTTTATCTAGTAATTTAGCTAAGAGTTGGATAAGGTATTTGAAGTATATCTCCTTACACATTTCATGATCATGGAACAAGTTAAACTAATATGTCATGAAATCTGATAAGAACTTGAAACCTAGACATCAAGGAACATGTTCTTTAAGAATCAGTGCTTCTGCTAGGTATTGTTCTCAAACATTTCATATCAAAAATACAAAGGGATAAAAACAAAACAAAACTTTATATGCTCATAGCAATGGTCTGATCACTGAGAAATTGAGTGTTTCATCACATGGAAATGAAAAACTTCCTCAGTCATGAGCTGTCAGATTATCTCTGTTAAGAAGTGTAAAATATTTTGATCTTGATAGAGCAATGGTAATAAAGTGGTGAGTAACTGGGGAGTCTGGCCTCTGATCAAGGTATCTCCTCACGTAAAAAGCCATAGTTACTAACTCTGTTCTCTAAAAGGAGAAGTAATACGGTTTTCACATTGAGTAACTGGGGAGTCCGGCCTCTGATCGAGGTGTCTCTTTAATGTCAAAAATGTGATGTACCAATTTACTCAGTGCTCTATATACTGCTCCTTAAAGCAAAATATGGTTTAGTAAAATCCCTCAATGTTGTACGAGCTTATGGATGGTTTATCCTCAATACTTCAAGAACCTTTTTCTGAGGACCAGTCTCTTGCAAACTAATTACCATAGTTTTGATCAGATCTTCCTTGGCATATCTGTACACTCTTGCTTCCTCATCATATCTTCTGTACGCAGATAAACTTCACTTTCTCTTCTAGGTCTTTCATGATTACTTGATTTGAAGAATCTACACTTGTTTTAGTGCCCCACTTAATCTTTTAAGATATCATCATGGGTTATTCTCACTGTGAACATACTGCATTCTCCAACAGCTGCATATCTCTTTCATCTCCTTTTGATGATGTCAAAGGGGGAGAGGGTGAGTCAAGTTTAAGGGGGAGAGAGTCAAGAGGAAGAGAGTCATGATAGGGAGAGACAAGTTTTGTGTTTGAGGGGGAGAGACATGAGGAAGAGTCAAATGAGGGTGAGGGTGAGTGTTTTACCCATTGGCAGGGTTTAGCGTGTTTACTGCTTAATCACTCTATTTTGATTGTATTGACATAAATTGACTCATAGTGTTGTCATCATCAAAAAGGGGGAGATTGTTGCACTCCTACAGTTTTGATGATGTCTTACACTATAAGTCAATCTTGATAGTCTATATTAATACATTCCACTTATTCATTTTTTAGATACTTCATTCTCTAGTTCTACGCAGAAAGTCCATGCATACTTAGTTCATCATGCATTGCGTCCGTGCATATGCTGCTTTTTCAACTGAGTAGAGTCTGTGCATCCAAGCATCAAGTCGGTGCAACCCTAGTTGCTTCACGCGACTAAGTTGCTACATTGCCTGTTCATGCATTAGACAAGTCGGTGCAATTCTCGCACCATGCACACAAAGTCTGTGCATATTTCATTGCTAAATATGTGCATTATCTCATTGCATGCAAGTGCGATGAAAGCACAAAGGGTCGGTGCACATGGTTATCTGGACGATTGCTAAGGCAAGTCGGTGCAAGCTTTGGCTCGCACAAGTCTGTGTAATTCTCGCACCAAGTTAGTGAGTTTGTTGCCTACACACACATACAAGGTCGGTGCATTTTCGTGTGTTAGGCATGATCGAAGTCGGTGCAATGTCTTTGCCTTGAGCAATAATGTCCGTGCATGTTTGTGATATGAAGCATTCTAAGTCTGTGCAAGTCTTACATTATCTTAACCATACTAAGTCGGTGTAGGGTTTTGTGCTAAATCAGGTCAGTGCACATCCTTTTGTCTTGCATCTCTTCTATTATGCACATCACAGTCTGTCTAGTCTTTCTTGTAGAAGGCATGTTAGTGTCCGTGCTTTGCTTTGTCTTGTGCCATAATACCCGTGCAATCTTTGCGTTGGGTTGCATAAGGTCGGTGCAACCTTTGTTCATGCATGCACATAAGGCATGTGCATGTCTTGGCTTGTTCTCTGTGCATGCTCGCGATCAGTGTAGCTTCCACTAATGTCTTCTCTTGCTTGGTAGGTCTGTCACCTGGTCGAGCAGGTGTTCAGTGAACCTAAAACCAGTGAGGGTACTCCACATGGAAGTCAATGTACCAGGTTTAAGGGCTCGTGATCCGAGGTAATAAAAAGAAAGGACGATCCTGCCACGTGGAAACAAAAAGGTATCGGCTCTGCCAGAAGGAATGGGCGGGAATTGTGTTAACCACGCGCTACCTTTAAGCTATAAAAGAGGTCAAAGGCTGTAAGAGAAAGCTGCTGAAAAATTGGAAAAATGAGAGCATCTGCAGCCACTGCATGAGCAAGAACCTCCCTATTTGAGAGAAGAGCCTGACTAGAATTGAGAGAGTCTGAGTGATCTTTTTTGTGTCTTGAGCTTGAAAGGCTGCTTCTTAAGAAGCTACATTCTCGCTGTTTTGAGTGACTGTTTTTTCCTTTCATTTTCTCCATTTTCATGTTGCTTCACCAATTTCTTATATACTGCTCTATTACCCTCTAAGTGTTTTTAGAGGAAGGGAGATTGGTTCTCCAGTTGCGAGTGTAGGGAACTCACTCATGTGTACCCTCTGGTTTAGAGGAAGGGAGGTTGGTTCTCCGGTTCTGATCTTGCTAGAGCAAGGTCAGGTTCAAATCCTGTGGGTTGCAGGATCGGTGTAGAGGTATTTGTTCCCTTGTGGCAAGCTGTAAGGCAGCGGATGTCAGCAGACTGAGTCTATAGTGGTCTTTCATTACTTAGTGCAAGGAAGCCTTACTCCTGTGGAGTAAGGGGTGGACATAGATTACAGATCGCAATCGAACCACCTTAAAAACTCTCCGTCTTCTCTGTGTGGTTTGTCTGTCTGATCTCTTATGGAGTGTGTTTGGCTGATCTCTCTTTGCATCCTGAGCTCTTAAGTTGTTCGTTCACGTTTCCAAATCAACCTCTTCTCGTTAAGTTTTTGTTGGATTGTCTCTTCGTGGGCTGTTCAGGAAGACTCACTTGCTGTGACTCATTTTTTCATCTCCTGTGTTTCAAATTGCTTTAAATTTCTACGTGATCTATTCATCCCCCCCTTCTATCTCACGTTCCACGTGCTATCAGTTTGGTGCGGTGGATATCTGCATGTGTGTTATGGTTTTTACCCCGTGTGTGTGGGGGGAGAAATCCCCATGTTTGCTACATTCACAGCGTGTGTGTTGGGGTTTTTACCCCGTGTGTGTGGGGAGAAATCCCCGTGTTTGTTGCATTCACAGCATGTTGAGGAAGCCTCACTCAGTTGAGTGAGGGGTGGACGTAGGGAGCCCGTCATGATCCCAAACCACCTAAAAATCATTGTGTCATTGTGAATGCCTGTATGATTATCCTTTTCTTCTATCTCCTTCACAGGTTTAAATTGACACTATCATACACATACACTCTTTCTAATTAGACTGCTTCATACATTTAATTTGCACACACATAGAGCTAGTTTGTGCTTGGTTCTACAAGTCGCACATAATTCTGATCATCCACCAAATTGCCTCTTCGTTAATCTACGTTTTGCCTAATTATCTTAGGCGTTGAGTGGAATTCCGTTGTGAATAGGTTTGTGTTTTAAAAAGGACATAATTTTTATAGAGGGATCTATTCACCCCCCCTAGATTCGTCTTCTAGCACTACGGGACCCAACAATTGGTATCAGAGCTAGGCTCTGTTGTCCCTATGTAACACCCCGGTTTTTAAAATCTGAAATTTAATTGAAATAGTGAATTTTTAATTTAGATAAATGAATTTCGGAAATTAATATTATATTCCTTAGTGAATAGTGCTAGTGTAATTTTGACTTTCTCACAAAAATCTAGAAAAATAGTAAATTGATAGAGAATGATTTATGAAACAACTTTGCCTTCTTGAGTTTTATCAGTAAAAATCTGTAATTAAATCTATTTATCATTTAAGTGAGTTCCATTAAATAATATTTTATTCCTTGGAATAGTACCATCGAAAATTCTTCTACATGATAAAAATCCATAAAAATGGTAATTAGGTTTCTGGAAGTGTATGTAACAAATTTATCTTCTGGGATTAACCCAGTAACAATCCGTAGCAAGATCTATTTAAAGATTTAAGTGAAAAATCCACACTTTCAACCTTTACCTAACCTTGACTTCAAACACAAAATCCGACCTTAATACTCAACCATTTGATCTGAAATTGGTGTCAAATTAAAGGCCATGATCTTAACTTCAATAACCCTCTAAAAATTGCTCGAAACCCTAACCCTAATTGAGGCGGCTGGTCGAGTTTTGACTTGGTCTTGCTTGGCGGCGCCTTGTCCAACACGCCTCTTGTGGCGTCGATTCCTCTCACCACAGACCATCCCAGAACGTGTATAAACTATCAAAATGAAGCCCTTCCAGTCTATTCTCATTTGGTAGACGCGGCAGTCGCTGAAGTTTTTAGATCTGGGAGATATCTCGCGTTGAGTACGTGGGTGTCGGCTTCCTTCTTTCTTTCTTCCTCCTTTGTTCTTCCTTGTTCTTCATCAAATTGAGGTAGGTTCTCTCGGGCTCAAACAGCAAATCATATATCAAAATGTTTAGCATGAAGTCCTCTTTCTTTTGATATATAAAGCCCCAAATATCATGTAGTATCTTGCGAGTATTTCGAGGTTTAGTAGAAGCATGTCAGAAGCATGTCAGAAGCATGTTAGATTAGGGTTAACATTGTTCCTTCTTCGATTTAGTTCTGATTTCAGGATGTAAATATGAAATTGATCCATGCATCTTGTAGAGTTTTTCGTGCTCTTTCTATTGACTATAAAAGCCCTAAATTCCATCCAGCATGTTTAGAGAATTTCTGTTCGTAGTAACAGCATGTTTAGAGCTAGTTTTGATGTGTTCTTCCAAGTTTATTTCTGATTTCGACTGATTTCGAAGTGTTAATCCTGATCCACATGAACCATATCATATATGGTTGGATTCAGCATCGAAGTGGCTTTCTTTTGACATAAGAAGCCCCAATTTTTGTTCTGTATACTGAGAGAATTTTACGTTTTAGTCACTGCATGTTAGAATTAGGGTTACATGTGTTCTTGCCTTAATAAATCTTGATTTCGGCAAGATAATTTGAAATTGGCTTTACTGTTAGATAGTATTCTCTGTTAGCTTTCCAACGGTACCAAAATCCCCTTATTTGGAGTCCATTACCATTAGTTATTAGCGATTTAGTGTAACCCTAGCAAACCCTCACTTCCCGGCGTTCACCGGACGCGGCATGGATGACCGGAGACGACCCAGAGATGGACGGTCTTACGATAGACCGCACAACTCAAGCCTAAACTTTGACCACTTTTGACCTTGGCATGGCCTGAGATAAACGGTCTTTCAGGAACCACACATCCCAAGATGAACGGTTCCAAACGAAGCACATATCAGGATATAAGGTCTCGGAGCAACCACACATCTTGAACGGCCCTGAACTAGCCGCACATCCCAGGGGATGGGCGGTTGGTCCAGAGCCGCCCAACCCTTTGGGCGGCCCAGGTGGAACCGCCCAAGTACATGGGCGGCCCCTCAGGAACCGCCCATCCACCAGAGAGCCCCTTTTGACCCCTATTCAGCCCTGTAATGCCCAGCAGGATGTAAGGTCCATATAGAACCGTTTATCCCCTCAGAGAGTTACTTAATACTTGTTCTAATGCATTCATTTTCATGTCATTAATGGTAATTAGTGAAATAAAAACCCACTTAATAAATGTTTAATTATGCAACTAAATTCCTGTTAAAAGCTAGTTATCCGTGCCTACGCGACTTACGCGATCTTGTTCATTAGCTTATCATCTTGAATCATTCTTTTTGGCATTTTGGCTTAATGTAAAACTTAATTCTTATTAATTTGGCTAGTAATTAGGATTAATATGATTATTAGCTTGTTGTTTAGCTGCTGTACTACAGTAGCACATCATGATTAATTTCCCGACTTCTAGTAAGTCGCTAAGGCGTTAAATAGCATGTTATTCCCAGAAACTCGATCCGGCGGAATTACCATTAATTCTCATGTTTAGTATCCCTATTTTGAAATCCATTGATCAAATGGTAATCTATTTAAGTAAGTTATATATATAACTCTTCTTGTGACTTGGTTATCGATCTTCTTGATGATTGTGCTTACCTTGAAATTCTGAAATAAATCTCCTTCCTACTTGAAATTGTTATCGCTACAAAGTTTAAACCTTGGAATTCTGGCTATAAATTGTGGAAGTCTAGATTCGTGGGATCTTTGATCCAAAGAAATCAATACCTGGTAAACAATTAAGGGCTCGGTCTAGTCCTGGGAGGAGCGCCCGAACACTACGTGTACCCTCGGGGAGGTGATTGACTAGGTGTGGCATTTGGCACCAGTACTATGACATGTGTTAAATCTAGGACTGTCCACTACTCTCTACTTTTCACTTTCCACTCTTCACTGTTCCCTACTCTACTTGTTGTTACTCTACTTGTGGTTACTTGGACGTGGAAATGAAATTACATACGTGCTTGACATGACTTGAATCGTCTTGATATGGCCAACTCTTTATCGTAATCTCCTGTAGTAAATTCTTGTCTTTGTTATTCCTCTTAAGTATTACCATTATGTTCCTTTATATTTCTTGACCTTGCAAGATCTGTTTTATTATCGTTGTTTCTTTATATCGTCATTTATTTCTCTTATTAGCATTGCATATGAAACTGTAATTTACTTCCTAATCACTTAAACTATGCCTGATGATAGAGTATAATTCCTATTGAGCTTTTTGCTCACCCCTACTTCCAACCCTTTTCAGGTTATGCGAGTATCGGTTCGTGCATTGGGAAATGGATCAGTGTGATCGAGTGGAACCTGGAACCTAGAGTTGGAGTCTGCTCTTTCATTTTCTTGAGTCTAGCTAGTCTAGTTATTTCTTTTTGTTATTTATTTTGAATCTTTTAGTATAAGTGGTGTCAAAATATATCTTTTTAAATTAATAAAAGTTTATATTTTCTCAAATGTGTGTCTGGCCTCTTTGTATTTTATTGTGATTATTTATCTTCCGCTCTTGTTATCGTGACTTGTCTCTTGCCACGTTCCGAGCATCGCTTTCCGCTGCTATCGGTTCGGGGCGTGACAGTTTTGGTATCAGAGCCTCCTTGCCTGAGTCGCTTGGATTTTGTCCAAGTGTTGTCTCCTTGCCTGAGTCCCTTGGATTTTGTCCAAGAGTATAGGTTTTCCTAAGTTCTAGGCTTCCTAAGTTTTACCTTGCATCCCAATGACCCGGTATATCAAAAGATGTTGTCCGGACGTTAGGCTACGCCTCTCGGGAAGATCGCATACTTGCGCGAGTGGTCTTCGGATCGATTATCTCCGCCAGGTACCGAGTTTTTGTCATGTCTAGGTGCATAGTACCCCTAACCTTGTTAAAGTCTTAGAACCCGACCTGGTGAGATTGGGTAGTATCGTGGGGTAAGTAATAAAATATATGCAAGATTGTGTTGCGTTACGCGTAAGGGTAATGAAAGGTTAACCATATAACTATCTTGCAAGTTTTTAAGCCAATTCTTAAAATGAAACCGAGTGGTTCCGGTAAGCTAAGTTTCGGTTCTGTGAAAGGCTGGCGAGTCCGTCGTAAGGAAACCCGACGTAATAAGAAGAAGAAGCGTAGTATTAGTATATGGTATCGTTCTCTTTTACCCCTAGCTATAGTTAATTCTTTTAATTGTATAGTTAACATGCTATTTTTAATGAATAAGATCATCTTAGTTAGCTAATTCCTTTCGTCATCAATTGTATAGTTAACATTATTTTAATGAGTAAGATCATCTTAGTTCGAACATTCACATAACTGATATTAGTCGGTGAATTTGGGGACCAAATTCCTTTAAGTGGGGGAGGGTGTAACACCCCGATTTTTAAAATCTGAAATTTAATTGAAATAGTGAATTTTTAATTTAGATAAATGAATTTCAGAAATTAATATTATATTCCTTAGTGAATAGTGCTAGTGTAATTTTGACTTTCTCACAAAAATCTAGAAAAATAGTAAATTGATAGAGAATGATTTATGAAACAACTTTGCCTTCTTGAGTTTTAATAGTAAAAATCTATAATTAAATCTATTTATCGTTTAAGTGAGTTCCATTAAATAATATTTTATTCCTTGGAATAGTACCATCGAAAATTCTTCTACATGATAAAAATCCATAAAAATGGTAATTAGGTTTCTGGAAGTATATGTAACAAATTTGTCTTCTGGGATTAACCCAGTAACAATCCGTAGCAAGATCTATTTAAAGATTTAAGTGAAAAATCCACACTTTCAACCTTTACCTAACCTTGACTTCAAACACAAAATCTGACCTTAATACTCAACCATTTGATCTGAAATTGGTGTCAAATTATGGGCCATGATTTTAACTTCAATAACCCTCTAAAAATTGCTCGAAACCCTAACCCTAATTGAGGCGGCTGGTCGAGTTTTGACTTGGTCTTGCTTGGCGGCGCCTTGTCCAACACGCCTCTTGTGGCGTCGATTCCTCTCACCACAGACCATCCCAGAACGTGTATAAACTATCAAAATGAAGCCCTTCTAGTCTATTCTCATTTGGTAGATGCGGCAGTCGCTGAAGTTTTCAGATCTGGGAGATATCTCGCGTTGAGTGCGTGGGTGTCGGCTTCCTTCTTTCTTTCTTCCTCCTTTGTTCTTCCTTGTTCTTCATCAAATTGAGGTAGGTTCTCTTGGACTCAAACAGCAAATCATATATCAAAATGTTCAGCATGAAGTCCTCTTTCTTTTGATATATAAAGCCCCAAATATCATGTAGTATCCTGCGAGTATTTCGAGTTTTTTACTTGAGAGATCTTTATTATTTCAGTCTTTAGAATTTGTCTTGAGCTTAGTGAATTCATTTGTGAACTTGGTATTGACTTCTGAAAGAATTTCATGTGTGGGTATTCGGAGAATGGGTTCTCTGAGTTTTTGTGATTGACGCATTTGCATCGTTTGGTGCGGTGGATATCCCCGTGTGTGTGTTTTTACCCCGTGTGTGTGGGGGGAGAAATCCCCGTGTTTGCTGCATTCTCAGAGTGTGTGTTGGGGTTTTTACCCTGTTTGTGTGGGGAGAAATCCCCATGTTTGCTGCATTCGCATCGTGTTGAGGAAGTCTCACTCGATTGGGTGAGGGGTGGACGTAGGGAGTCCGTCGTAGTCCCGAACCACCTAAAAATCATTCTGTCATTGTGAATGCCTGAGTGATTGTCCTTTTCTCCTATCCCTTTCATAGGTTTAAATTGACACTATCACACACATACACTCTATCTAATAAGACTTCTTCATATATCTAATTTGCACACAAACACATAGAGCTAGTTTGTGCTTGGTTCTACAAGTCGCACATAATTCTGATCGTCCACCAAATTGCCTCTTAGTTTATCTACATTTTGCCTAATTGTCTTAGGCGTTGAGTTGAATTCCGCTGTGAGTAGGTTTGTGTTTTAAAAAGGACATAATTTTTAGAGAGGGATCTATTCACCCCCCCTCTCGATCCGTCTTCCAGCACTACGGGCCCCAACACATGTCAGCATGCTATACAACACAAAGGGGCAAGCATCAACAGTTAAGAAGGTCAGCTGAATTCAAGATCAACAGGCTTCAAGTCAACTGAAACTCTTTAGTGGCTCAGCAGCGACAGCATAACATCATACTCAAGCGGTTCAGTGAGCCAATTGAGCCAAGTTAAGTGAAATAGTAGCACTTAAGCCCAAGGCCAGCAACATAAAAAAAATGCAGATGCAGCAACATAGGTAAGACCTAGGTAGTACAATATACGCAGCAGCAGTCCAGGTACAAAATCAGTGGACTCCATTATGGTAGCAAACTGCAGCCTTAACCCATGTCAGAAGAAGCATACACATTTTAAGCCCAGTTGGACCCCAATTCTAGAGTCTCAGCACTAATTCATTGGAGGTAATCAATCATATGCAACCACATTACAGCATCAACAAGGTTTTACAGTCTAGCACTTTAAATCTGTGTCAACAAAGAGAAGGAATCAGATCTATGGGTTCATGTTCCAATAGCTCAGTAGCGCAGCTGGAATGAGACAGCTACGGTCCAAAACTATCCAACATCTCAAGCAAAGAACCAAGCAGACTATGATAGATCTGCTAAATAATTATAGCACTCAATATAAGTATTTTCTTCAACTTAAGGGCAGCAAAGCCAATACATCAACAGTGCAGACTAGAAGGGAAAGCCTCAGCTCATCAATTGTCAATTCACCTCCTAATTGGGACCCCCTCCCTTTGATAATGTCAAGTAAAGATCCTTTTAGGTTCTAAAAGGTTCAGACTGTTCAAGAGTATAGCCAATTCGGAAATCTGAATCCCTTAGAATCAAATCCTCTTAAAAAAAGAGAAAAGAAGCGAAGCCTAGTTAAGCTACAAAGGGAATCCAACAGACCTTTGTCTGCACTTTAGTTAAAGAAAATGACAGATCTCGAGGGCCTATTGCTCAGTACAATAGTAATGAAGCTTACGACCTTGATTTCCAAAGGTCATAAATAAACTCCTCATGCCATATTCACTGGGTATGAAAATTCTTAGGGGCTAAATGTTACAAGGGGCAGGAGTGCTTTGTGTTGAAACAAATGCATAACTGAATAAAGCTATGCCCTGCCTCACAGCTAAGCAGTAACAACGACTGCCATTGCATTTGCTGTCTAAGGTGCCCCAATTCAACAATGCAACATATATAGAAGCATAACATATTCAATAGACCTTACAGCACACTCCAAGGCTGCCATGTAGCCGAGCTCATCAACCAAGTCTAGCGGTTTTATCTGCAGTAACAACAATTTAAGCAGCAGTAACAACAATTTAAGTAGCAGCAGCATTCCAGTAGGAATCCAGCAGTTAATGCCGACATTTTCTGTAACACTAACGACACTACAGCCCAAACCTCCCAGTCCAGTAGCTTTGTGAGCATGAACTACATTAAGAAGAACTACGTGAAGTATATAAGGGCAGGTCGATGCATTGCTTCGGTAGGTCAATGCGGCTGAAGGAAAACATGTAAGGGCAGGGCGATGCACAACCAAGGGCAAGTCGGCGTAGCTGAAGGAAAACCTTGAAAATAAAAATCATTCCAATCCTTTGAGCTTTGGACATTCCGTCCCTTTTAACTTCATCTAAATATCTGATCCTTTCTTGGACATCCATCCATGAACCTCCTTCAATGCCATCAAGCTCATTTGTTGCTCACAAAACCCATTCGTCACCCCTACTATGCATTTATCACCCATATCACTCAATAACCATAAAATGATCATAAAAATGATAAAAAATATAAAATGATAATCAATAAACATAATAATAATAAAATTGTAAGCTAAAAATAATTAAAAATAAATATAATAGTAATGGGCAAATAAATAGATATAATAAAAAAACCACAAACATTAATGCTTTCTCTAATAAGCTAATAATATTCAACCTGGGCTCCTTTCTCCCTTAGACCCCATGCAAATGGGATATTAATGTTGCCTCTACGAGTCGTGCATGAACCTTGGGGTCACCCCGGCATGGTCATTGCTCGATCTCGTTCTGGGCCAATAGCCCTCTGTGTTTAAATGGATTTTCATCAGGATCTAGTCCCATATATTAAACTTGCCATATTCTGGCATACATTAAACTTAAGAATTGGGACTCCCGTCTGAATATGATTTGGTTAACCATGCATTGGTTTCATCCAGCTTTTTGCCCCTTCAATAGAGGGTGTCTTTTTCATTAAAGCCTGGAGCTTCCATTTTGTTTCCTTAATTGATATTGATTGCAACCCCAAAGGCCCTCTCTCCTAGTGATTAATAAAGGGTTTTCCTCCTTCTCGGAGGATGTAATTAACGTCATATCCTTTATGGTATGGCGGACTTCCGATCTTGACACGGATTTCACTTTCATCTGACCAAGTCAGATCAAGCGCATAATAAATTTGTCACGAAACTGACTGGCATGCCTATAACTACTTATCAACTTAAAAAGCACGTCACCAAGTTGGCACGCCCAGTGGGACCAAGTCTCCCTTCATCTTCTCGCCCGGATTGAGGGCCCCCAAGGCCCTATATTGAATACTGACGACTTGTTTCTTGCCGTTCGTAGGTGAAATCATGATGACCGGATTGGCTACTCTCACCTTCGATCCACAAGTCGTGACTACTCATGCCACCCAAGGGTACCTAGCGGTACCTACCGCATTCGGAAGTTTCCCACCGGTGGTAGGATTCCCTAACTTCCTGGGGGTCGCCTTCACCGACATCATCAACGTAGCGGCCATGGAACCTGCTGCTCCTGCTGCTGCCAAGGAACCACTGGCCTGCCAAGCTGAGGGCCGAAGCTGCCAGGCCAAAGCTGGGAGGTCGAGCTCAAGTGGTGAGCTGCATGGTACATCATGTGACTTATGTTGCCCACCCAACCCGCACCAACCAGTCCGAGAGTGGCCAAAGAAGGAGCTCCCGGAGGAAGGCATATGTTCCTGTTTCTGGACGTCTCTTGGCTTCAGGGAAGTCCATAATGATCGATGGCGTCCATCTCTTCCTGAATGGACGTAATGCCCAGGTGATACCGGACCGTGTAGTTCCGACAGTTTCAACCTACAACTCCTTCCAAGCTTTATCCAGGAGGAGAGCTGGAAGAGAAGAAGCTAACCACCAAGGCCAAGGGGAGTTGGCTCCGAGGCCGAAAGGATTCAAATAGGTCTGGGTCCCAAAGAAGATCCAGCCTATCTTGCCAACTGTGCCCAGCAAAAGCAATTTTCAACTTGTCAAGGCAGAAAAGGAAAAGAGGAGAAGGTTTATCTCCAAAGAAGATGACATGGTTGTGGACTCCCCACGCCATGTTGCTTTCAAAGCCTCCGCACGACATGCCAATATCCCACTGGTGAAATGGAGTTTTAATCAGACTGCCAGAATGTCACAACTGGCGTACATGCCTCCAATACGGGGCCAACGACTGTCCTCTGATCCTCCACAAGGATAAAGCCAAGAAGAAATGTCCAACATGGTCAGGAGCTACGTCCGAGGTTTGGGAAACCCCTTCTTGGGCTAACAATGGCTGCTTCAAGCGACAGTTGCCGAAGAAGAGGAACAAGATGAGTATTCAACGATGACAGGTGTAGAAGAAGAAAGAAGAGATGCGTCGTCTGTGGACGACAATGGATATGAAGACGGCTCAATAAATGTAGCCGACGAAACCCTCCCATATCAGGAAGAAGGATGAAGGATATCTGTGTTTAAAAGACTAACCTTTCCTAGTCGTCCGACTAGAAGAGTCTGGAAACAAAGAAGAGGAATGCAAGTTTTTACTTGCAACATGGCTGGCGTGCTAGTAGATGTGGGGCTTTGCATGAAGAACGCGAAGAATTGGCCCGACTAGCCGAAAGGTTGGGGCCGACCACCTGTAGGGGTAGCGCCGCAGAAGAAATAATGAAAGCGACGGAGGAAATGCAAATCATTGCTAAAACCGTCCCCACGTCGATGGTCAATGCGGTTACTTCTGAAGAAGATGAAATGCTATTAACTATCTCGCCTGAAGGTGCCTCGGGTGAAACATTTGAGGGTGTTCCCAGCATAGTAGCCCCAGATCCCTGAGTAATGATGCTCCTAAAGAAATATCACCAAGAGATAGAGCTCTTAAAGAAACAACTGCATGAAAAGATAGAACAAACCTCGGCGTCCAAGCTATCGGAGGTGTAGGCAGAGTCATCACGGGGAGGTGCTAACCCCGGTGATCTCCTGTCATCAAGCAATTTCTTCCAGTCCGCGGAGCATAGTCAGGCTTTTGCTCGGCAGTGTCCACCTCAGCCGTTGCTACACCAGTGTTATCGCAACTACATCAAGCACCTCTGCTATGCCCGACGCCTCAGGCGACCACTCTGGTCACCCCTTACCTCCAGCCGGCACACTTTCACCCTGAGCTAGTTGACCCGACCACCATGAACAAGCTTATGGTCGAAAGGATGATTGAGATAAAGCTAGATGACCGAGGTGAAGGGGAATATACTACATTTGATGCTTATCAGGTTCCACCATATCATGCTACAAAAAGGCTCCCACCAGGGATCAGTAAGCCGCCAAAGTTTGACAAGTTCAACAGGCAAGGCTCCCCCAAAGAACATATCACCTATTAGATGGCCGCCATGGGTGATTTGGCCGCAGATGAGTCATATCTGTTGAAATTCTTTGGGTCCTCATTGACGGGGCTCGCATTTGAATGGTACTCTAGCCTATCGGCCCGTTCAATTGTCGACTGGTCAGATATGCAATGGAAGTTCAGGGAGAGGTTTCATGTTACTGAAAGGGAGGTTTCAGTGGCTGAACTATACTCAACAAAGAAAAGAATGATGAAATGGCCTTGGACTACATTAAAAGGTGGAGGAACCTCGCCATGAGATGCAAGTGGACCCCACATCAAGAGGACGGTGTCCAAATTTGCAAGCAAAATCTTCGGCGGGAGATCCTCAAAAGAATGATTGGAATGGAGATGAGGTCATTTGACCAACTAAACAATGTCATGGCGGAGGTTAAGGCCTTCCTCTCTAGTGGCCCTTCGGCTCCTACTACTGTGGGCCATAAGGCTAGATAGGCTGTTAAGCGGCCCGCGCCTGCAGAAGTTGATACAGTAGACTTTAAGGCATTCGAGAACCAAAATGATAAAGGGAAAGGGGTTGCCCGCCCTCCTCCCGCCAGGCTGGCTGATCAGAAGGATGGCTCCTCCTTGCGAGCTAGAGTGAATAAGCCTTATTCATTCTTAAGGAGAAAACTCGGATCCTGTTCGAGTGGGCCACCCAATATAACAAGATCACCCTTCCGGAGCCGAAGAGACCCGATGATGTCAAGAAGAAAGATGACCCCCGCTTCTGCCCATACCATCAGGCGTTTGGTCATCCCATTGAAGATTGTTATGTATTTAAAGATGTTATTGAAGGGATGATTAAAAAGGGGGAACTCAAATGAATGAATACAGGGTGGACCCTCCACGCCCGCACGAGCTGCCTGAGCTACAAAGGACAGTCAATATGATATCTCTATACTGACAATTGCCTAAAGAGGTGTCGAAAGCATGTACAGTAGACACCGATAGACCCGTCCCACAGGAGCATTTCAAATCCCCGGACCTAATTCAAGGAACGAAAAAGAAATCAAAAGCACCGAATGCGCTAGATGACCCACTGTGGGGGCAGCCGCCGACCACCAAGGGGAAGGAAAAGCAGAAGCCAAAGAATACAAGGAGGAACATGGTCGTCTCTTGCAACATGATGTTGGCCTTGCCCAGCAACAACCAGACTTCCAGAGAAGATGGCAAAGAAATATGGTTCGCACCGATGAGGTCGGATCAAGCTAAAGCTTCAGTCTCCCGTTATGATGATAAGTTTATGGAGAAGTATGGGCATCTTCCGTTGCCAGATGAAGAAGCCTGCTACCACACTCCTCCTCCATGTGGGGGCATGAGGGCAAAGATGTCAATTTCAGAAAGCTTGGACGCGTTCAGCATCTGTAATAGAACACCGCTAGTCCCGCCTGAGATTGGGACAAGGGGCAATGCTCTTGGCTTTGCTATGATGGCAGAACTGTCTTAAAAACTACAAGAAGTTGAAGTGCTACAAAGCAAGTTGAATGAGGTGGGTTGGTATATACCTGGTCTGCGCCTAAACCCACCAGCTCTGGCGGCGAGGGGTAGGCCCAAGATGGAACAAATGATGGAAAGAAAGCATGTCAAGGAAGAAATTACTAAGGCAGAATTGTACGAGATTAAAGAAAGGGCTGATGAATCCGCTCTAGATTATATCCGCCGATGGAAGGACCTCTGCACCAGATGTCGGCACCCGCCAAACCATGAAGAGGCTGTCCAGATATGCAAGCGTAACCTGAAGATAGAGATCATAAAAAGGATGATTGGCATTAAAGTCAAGTCCTTCGATCTCTTGAATGACATTGTGGCTGATATCGTGGCCTTTTTGGAAAAGTATTGCCCAGCCGCTATCGCCTCAAATCAAAAGAACAAGCATACTGGGGAACAACCAATGCATAAAGATATTCACACTACTGATCTTCAAGCCTTTAAGAGGCAAAGAAGGAAGGTGAAAGAGACAGCCAGCTCTTTGTCAGCTAAGCCTAGTGAACTAGGACCCTCGCTAAGGAAAAAGATGAATAAGCCCTATTCCTTTCCTAAGGAAAAGACTCGGGTCCTATTCGAATGGGTCACCCACTACAACAAGATTATACTCCCGGACCCAAAGAAGCTCGGTGATGCTGCGAGAAAAGATGATTCTCGCTTCTGCCCCTATCATCAGATGCTCGGGCACCCCATTGAAGACTATTATGTCTTCAAAGATGTCATTGAAAGCTTGATCCAGAAAGGTGAACTACAAATAGGGGAATATAGGGTGAATCCATTGCATCCCCATCAAATGCCCGATTTTAAGAAGGCGGCGAATACGATCGCACCACATCAACCAAAGAGAAATCTGCTCTAAAGGGCATTTCAAGTCCCTTGAGCTACGGCTGGGAGCAAAAAAAAAAAAGATATAGATGATACCTTATTGAGGGGTAGATATACATCAACAAAAATGTTGGGAGTGTAAATGAGGCCCCATTCTAGGGGCAGATGTATACCAAAAAAATAATGAAAGATATAGAAGGTACCCCATTCTAAGGGGAGATGCACATCAAAGAAAAAAAAGATGAATGAAAATGTTGCGAGATATAGATGGTACCCATTTTGTGGGCAGATGTATGTCAAAAATGATGAAGGATATAGATAGTACCCCATTTTGAGGGGGGGATGCATATCAAAAAAAATGATGATGTAAAATGATGGAAGATACAGATGGTACCCCATTCTGGGGGCAAATACATACCCAAAAAAAAGAGAAGGAAAAAATGACGATGAAAGATATAGATGGTACCCATTTAGTGGGTAAATGTATGTCAAAAATGTTGGAAAAAATAGATGGTATCCCGTTCTGGGGATAGATGTATGAAATACCAATAATGATGCATATGGCTGCTTCCGAATATGTTCCCCTTTATAGAGGCAATGATCACTTATAGCAGTGATGAATGAAATGGGAATGTAGGCCTCTTAATGGCCGTTCTATCATAGATTCCTACACTGCATGTTTACTACTGATGTCAGGGGGGCATCCAAATGGTGGAGTCCTAGATATCAATGAATGGTGAATGATGAATGAATGAATAATGATAGAAGCACACCTAATTACTGATGTCCAAGTCGGTAGATGTTCGATAATATTCAAAAGAATATACAAGATCAAGATGTTGGCATTTAAGCCGATGGATGAACGATGACACTCAAAGGAGAGAATGATGAATGCATCAGTATTCAGGCCGATAGATGCTTCACAATATCCAAAATATCCAACCATCGGCATCTTAGCCGACATATGTCAAACATTCAGCCATTGGCACCATTGTCGATAGATGCCCGATAATCCTCCAAAATGTCTGAGGTGTCTAACCATTGGCGTCCAAGCCGATAGATGTTCCACCATCAGCATTTAAGCCGACAGATGTTCAAAGGTTTCCAAAGAGAGTCAATAAAATCAATGATATGCCAAGATGTTCAGCCAATCGGGACTTAAAACTGATAGACGTCAGATGTTCAGCCAATCGGAGCTTAAACTGACAGATGTCAGATGTTCAACCAATCGGGGCTTAAAGCCGACATATGCCAAGATGTTTAGCCAATCGGGGCTTAAAATTGACATATGCTACGATGTTCAGCCAATCGGGGCTAAAAACTGACAGATGTCAGATGTTCAACCAATCAGAGCTTAAACCGACAGATGTCAGATATTGAGCCAATCGGAGCTTAAACCGATAGATGTCAGATGTTCAGCCAATCGAGGCTTAAAGCCTACAGATGTCAGATGTTCAGCCAATCAGGGCTCAAAACTGACAGATGTCAGATGTTCAGCCAATCGGGGCTTAAAGCGGACAGATGTCAGATGTCCAGCCAATCAGGGCTTAAACCGATAGATGTTTGATGTTCAGCCAATTGGGGCTTAAAGCCTACAATTATTGAAGTCCCGCGATCAATGACACCCAAGAGGGGGGTGAATTGGGTGTTTACAATTTTAAGAAAACTTTTGGCCTTTTATAAAATATGTGATACAAAGCTAGTTAAGAGATTCAAAGCTATTTGAACACAAATTGGATTTATCAAACTTTATATGATAAGATATAGATTATGCACGATATACGAAGATAAATCTAGAACAACAATTTAAACTAACGTTTATGTAGAATGGAGATAGAGGAAATGGAGCAAACCACACAATACAAGCACAATGCACAGCGGTTTTTAAGGTGGTTCGGATGCAACGACGGCAATCCTACGTCCACCCCTCACCAAACCCGGTGAGGCTTCACTCGGGGATAAATCCCTAAAACGGAGACGACGCTCCAACCACACACGTAGGACGACGCCTGCCCACACACACGCGGGGATGCACCCCAACACACACACACACACATGGAGATGAAGTCTCCAACATGATCCAACAAGCGGATCAACAAAACACACACACGCTGCGATAGATGCAGCACTCCACACACTAAAAAGACCGGAACTAAAAAGATCCACACACACACAAACGCAGATCTAGGAAGATCTACGCATACACGAATCAAATAGTATATACACACACATACGACCACGGATCCAACAACGATCCACACACACACACACAAGTTCTTCAGTTTATGACGAGCACAAATATAAGGCCCAAAACACAAAAACAAAGAAGCACAGTTTAGAAGACTCCTGATTTGGCTTCCACTGAGTGTATGATGTAGAGCTCGGAACGATGCTTCCTACTTCACTTGAATGGCTTGTGTAGGGATGAGGAGATCTTCCACGAGGTACTGTTCACGGCTATAGTACAACTTCTTCTTCCTTGGATAGCTTTCTTGATCTCCTTGATGTTTGCTTGCTTCTTGATGCGGGACAAGACCACGGACACGACAAGCTCGTGACTGTCCCTTAACGAGGGAAGCGTCGGACGTGCGCGGTTGAGAAACCGACAGTGAGCTAGGGTGGTCGGCTCTCTCGTGTGCCCGGATCGGGTCACGGGACGGTCTCGCACTCTCTCGCAGCAGCGGTAATAAATAGATAAAGCGAGCTAGATATCCCTACACATGCTCTCTAGCAGCGGCATAAACAAATATATATGAAGTAAGTAAAATGCCAAGTAAGGGAGCGAATGCGATACCTCAACGCGCTCGGCGTGGGGAAGACGGACCCGGCCGAAGTCGTACTCCCGGGACAGTTAATACATAAAGATTACAGCAATGAGTTACAGCCCACTCCACTCAGGGAGGTAAAGGGCTACACAATGGGGTCCGGGAGGACCGAATTCGGGTTGACGGGCGGCTTCTCGCGCTGTTTCGGCAACACCCGAACACGTGACGGTGGGGCCCACGTGCTGTCCGGAGGGGCAGTGTGGGTCCCGATGGCACCGATGTAGTGGAGGATGCCTAGAAGGGCGCTCCCTGGAGTGGGGCGCGCTGTCACCGGCCGGAGGCCGGACGGCTCCGATCGGCACTGGTCGGAATAACCGGCCACGGGCTGCAACTTCTGGTTTTCAGTGCGCGTCTCGGCGAGAACGGGCGCTGCGATCAACCCCGATGTCGGATCGACACGAGACTGGCGCCGTTGGAAAGCTAACTTCAAATCCTTCAATCTAGGACTAGAGATCTGGCCTGGATCTGCACGGATCTGGACTTATGGAATTTCCAAGTTCCTGTTGTACAGTTCCTGAAATCTCAGGTCAGTAGAGAACTTTCCTGTGGATTGCCTTTGACCGATATGAATCTCTCGGATTCAGACTTTGACTTGTTCATGAAAGTTGTAGGAAATCAAGCTACAAAACCAAGACTATTTTTGGATCTGGATTTGGAGAAGGCTACGAATTTCTATGATGTTTGTACTAGAAGTGGGTCGGATCTAGAATCTGGCGGACAACACTGTAGCTGAGGAAGAACACGAATTTCTAAAAATAGATAGAAGGCTGATAAAAAATAAAGAAAATGTTTGGATGTAGGAGATGATGGAAAAAACTTCCAGTAAAATAGGGAGGGTTTGGAAAAATCAAAAAGATGGCCGGAGGTGGAAAACACAGGGCTGCTGTCACTGCAGATAGAGACAAAACAGAACTAGGAATGAAAGATGCACGAAAATGGGAAAATAATAAACGATGGAATTTGGGCGTGACAATTTAGGTGGAGCTTGGGATACAAGGGAAGAACACACCATAAATCTTGCAGCTTGAGATCTTCACGTGGTGGAGAGCAGATATTCGGATAAGAAGCCTCTATCCAGGATGGACAGAACACCGAAGGCGGCTCCGCGGCGGCGTGATGGCGGCACGAACAGCGACGGCGGCGGCACCGATGATCACCGGAGGTGGGGGGAAGGAGATATCACTCTAGAATGGGGGTTGGGGATGAAGAAACCAGGGGGAGAGAGAGGAGAGGTCGAAATTCTCCAAGAGAGGGGTTCTTGCACAATGATTTTTTCACTTTCATTAATATTCAAATGGAAAATACAAGTATTTATATGCCTCCAATCTAATCCAATCTCCACCATTGGATCTAGGGATGGGGAATGAATGGCCTAGATTAAATGTGACCAACACACACACAAAAAAAAAAAAAACCCAAGTGGGAGACAAGCTTGACATGGTAGGTAGCCTACCTTAGACTTTTTACTCCCTTTGTCTACCCATGTGACATTTGACATTCAACCCTTCTAGATGGCCACCTAGGATGGTTGACCAGCCCCACATAGATGACATGGACCAATGGGAAAGGGCTGAGGGCCCCCTTGCTGGTCCTACTGATAAATTACAAAGAAACCCAAACAATCCGTGGGAATGACGCATTGGCTTATAAAACCGTACAATTGTGCATATACTTTCCCGTGGATATACAAATAAACTAAAGGACATAAATGCAAAATAAAATGTACATGCTCGGCGTCGATTCCCATCACTTCTCCTCTTCCCCTTTGGTAGCTGGCTTCAGATGGAGCTTGAATACCTTCAGATGGATGAAGAAGTTGCTGGACGGAGTACTGTTCATGGAGGGTTGCAGCAGCCTTCTTCTTCCTTTGATAGCTCTCCCCCTTGATCTCCCCTTTGATCTCTTGGATAGATAGGGTTTCTAACACCCTTGTGTGTATTTTATACACTTTGAATGGTCCATAGACATCCCAAGAACCAGATCCACAAAACCTGGAAGGTTTGGTGGCTTTGGGATTAAACAATACCAAGAGGAGATGCTCCTTCCGAGATGGACAAAAGTCAACATTTTGGGCTTATCGGGGCTGGCAGTCGACCGGAACTCTGGAGAAAACAGAACCGTTGCATTCTGTTATTTTCGGTCGACCGGGATTGGCCTGGCGGTCGATCGCGCTACAGTGTCGACCTAGCTACAGTGTCGACCTGGCTACAGTGTCGACCTGGCTACAGTGAAATTCCTGACTTTAAGATTTCACCCCCAAACTCCATTGCAACCCTTCCAAACTTTATGGCATCAAGCTCCTTTGATCTTGGAGGGATTATACAAAGAATTTAACCTACAAAACCATGATAAAAATGATTAGAACTTTAGCTTAATAATCAATATGATAAATGTATGAAATGCATACATGAAAGCCCATGTTCAAGGTGCATACAAACACTTGAACCATAAAAGGTTTAAGCTAAAGGTGAAGAATTATTTCTATGCAAGTGAGCAAAGTATGAGAGCAATTTAGCCATGCACATATACAAGTGAACACTTTGAAAACATGATTGACTAAAGATCAAGATCAATAGATATGCATGTCCAATATGAATGCATCATGTAACCAAGCTCCATGAAAAGTATGCATAGGAAGCATTCAATGCACATGTTCAACTCAATCATATTCAACCAATCGATATGAACAATCAACCATTTAGTTAGCATCAAAATCATAGCAATACACACTAAGTTTAGTTATTATCAAAATCATAGCTCAACAATAATCAGATGTTCATCCAATCGGGGCTTAAAGTCGACAGATGTTAGATGTGCATCCGATCGGGGCTTAAAACTGACAGATGTGAGATGTGCAGCCAATCGGGGCTCAAGCAGATAAATGTTCAATGTTCAGCCAATCGGGGCACAAGCTGACAGATGTCAGATGTTCAGCCGATCGGGGCTCAAGCCGATAGATGTTCGATGTTCAGCCAATCAGGGCACAAGCCGAAAGATGTCAGATGTTCAGCCGATCGGGGCTCAAGCCGATAGATGTTCGATGTTCAGCCAATCAGGGCACAAGTCGACAGATGTTCGATGTTCAGCCAATCGGGGCTCAAGCCGATAGATGTTCGATGTTCAGCCAATCGGGGCATAAATCAATAAATGTCAGATGTCCAGCCAATCAGGGCTTAAAACCGACAGATGTTCGATGTTCAGCCAATCGAGGCTTAAAACCGACAGATGTCAGATGTGTATCCAATCGGGGCTCAAGCCAATACATGTTCGATGTTCAGCCAATCGGGCACAAGCTGATAGATGTCAGATGTTCAGCCGATCGGGGCTCAAGCCGATAGATGTTCTATGTTCAACCAATCGGGGCACAAGCCGACAGATGTCAGATGTTCAGCCGATCGGGGCTCAAGCCGATAGATGTTCGATGTTCAGCTAATCGGGGCCCAAGTCGACAGATGTTCAATGTTCAGCCAATCGGTGCTCAAGCCGACAGATGTCAGATGTTCAATCGATCGGGGCTCAAGCGGACAGATGTCAGATGTTTAGCCGATCGGGGCTCAGGCCGATAGATGTTCGACGTTCAAGCCATTGGCGCTTATGCCGACAGATGTTCAGATGCTCAAGCCATCGACGCGCAAGCCGACAAATGCTCAGCCGCCAGTGCTCAGGCCAAAAAACACCCGAGCCGTCGGCATCCTAGCTGATAGATACTTCACCTTAGCCAATGATCTCATCATTTATATCATGCTTACAAACAACCAATAAACAAATATTCCCATTAAACCTTCAATAAAATGATATATATAATGATATGAAGCTAGTTATGGTCAGAAGGTAAATGCAGGCAAAAGCAGTATCATGGTATCTGAAAAGGCTCCCCTCTCGCTCAAGCAATCCCTTCATATGTTGACTGGATACAAGGTTCAATCCACTGGAATCTGCTACTTGGGAATTCCGGTTAAGAAAGGGAGGTACAAATGTTCAGATTTTAAGTATATTGTGGATAAAGTGGTGCAAAAATTAGAGGGTTGGCAGGCTAAATTCCTCTCTCAGGCTGGGCGTGCAATCCTCATTAACTCTGTTCTTCAAAGCATCCCAATCTACTTGGCCTCAGCCTGCTTTATTCCAAAATCTATCATTCATACTATTAATAGACTGTGTGCTAACTTCTCCTGGCAGGGCTCTGAAATCTTGAGGCGTCGCCATTGGATATCTTGGTAGTGCATTCAGAAACCACGATTGGAAGGGGGTCTAGGCATTAGAGACCTCAATCAAGTTCAGGTTTCCTTGGCTTATAAAAGCTTGTGGTCTATTTTACATGGTTCTTCCCTTTGGTCCACATATGCTTGACAGAGGTTCATCAAAACTAGCTTCTATGATTGTCTGAAGCCCTTTCCAGCTGGAATGCTACTTAGTATCTTTCAGCAGGCCAAGGAACTCATTATCAACAATTCCAGATGGTTGATTGGCGATGGAAATGGAGTAGACTTCTAGAAAGACAACTAGATAGGGAAGGGGCCTCTTATTAACACAGTCCAGTAGGGTTTCATCAGTAGAATTCAGGCTATGCCCAAGATGTCTGTCAGGGAGGTTCTCCAAGACCCCCATCATGCAGCCAGGTCCTTCCTTAACAATGCAAATTATATCTCTAACATCCAATTGTGCAGAGGGCCAGATATTTGTATCTGGACTGGAACGCCTATAGGAGAGTTCATGGTTAAGTCTTCTTACAATTTTTTGAGATCAACAGGTATAATTAGGTGTCCGTGGGCTAACCTCTGGCACTCAAGTATTGCCCCGAGGGCTGCTATTTTATTCTGGAAGCTCCTTCATCGAGCGGTACCAGTGGACTGCAGGGTAGCTGAATGTGGTATTCCCTTGGTCTCCAAATGTGTTTGTTGCAAATCTCCATCCCAAGAGGATCTGAATCATGTTTTCCTTAAGAGTGAGCTGGTAGCAGATTTATGGAACTGGATTTCTCATTTGTTCAGTGCCAAGATAAACATGTGTGACCAATTAACCATCCGATGCTGGAATATCCTGGATGGATCCAGATTGCGGTCAGCCTACAGCTATACTGGCATGTATGCTGCTATTTTGATTCTATGGGAGATTTGGAGGTTCAGATGTGCCTTAAAGTTTGAAGGTGTTCCACCAAATGGGTACAGTATTAAAAGAAAAGTTACTGCTGCTATTTCTTATGCCTTGGACAAGCAATCCTTCTCATCCCTGATTTCAGCCGAGTAGATGAACATTTTGGCCCATTTCTGACTATTCCCTAAAGTTCATCCTAAGCGATCTATTGCAATTTTATGTAGTCTAGCTCCCTCACAGTTTACACTGCATGTGGATGGGGCATCCATAGGAAATCCGGGGAGATGTGGGGGTGGTGGTTGTATTAGAGATCATTCTGGTAATATGAAGATCTGTTTTGCTTTCAACTATGGGGAAGGTAGCAGCATCTTAGCTGAAGCTAGGGCACTCCACGATGGGTTGTCTTTAGTTGTTAATGGAGGCCTCCAAGTGGGAGCAGTTTATTCTGATTGTGCTCTTCTTGTGGCTGCAGTCTGAAGGAAAGTGACTCCTAGCTGGTTAATTCTTCCTTGGTGGAAAGATATTCTTGACTTAATTTCCAAGTGTGGTTATGTGGTGCAGCATACATACAGGGAGGGCAATCAAGTTGCGGATGCCCTAGCCTCTTATGCATGCTCTGCTCACACTAATAGTATCTTTACTAGTGTGCGGGATCTCCCTCGATTGGCTAGGGGAGCACTTAGGTTGGACAAGGGCAGATTGCCCACTATACGAAATTGTAATTAGCCTATTGGCTCCATAGTTTTTGTTTTTTGGCTGTAGATATGGACAGTGGAATGCCCCGGAGAAGATGTATTCTTTCATATAATCAATAAAATTCTTTGGTCACAGGGTCGGTCTGGAGGAGTGAGAACATGTTCCCCCCCTAGGGGAATGTGCATTCGACCATACTTGATTCTGATTGGCCGGTGTTGAAAAAAAAAATAAAAAAAATAACAACAAAAAATTAAAAAATATAATAATAATAATAACAACAACAACAAAAATTAAAAAAAATAAATAATAATTAAAAACAACAACAACAACAACAACAACAAAAACAAAAAAGAACAAAACAACAAACAAACAAAAAAAATAAACAAAAACAAACAAAAAAATGAAACAAACAAAAAACAACAACAAAACAAAAAAACAACAAAAAAAAAAGAAGGGACCTTCTTTCACATGATTGTCAATGCTTGTTCACCTTGTATGCATGCTTGCCCATACTATAATTTAATACACTACTTTTGAATTTTCCTAGGACCATGCTTCCTGCTAAATAAGGCTGCCCTGATTCTAGATGTCTGTGCATCACGACATACATTAAGGAGAGAAAAATCAATCTTTGGCAAGTGCATCCGTCTAGGTAGAGTCATAGCTATACTGCTAGCGTAGCTCGCGAGATACACCTGAGACTAAACTCTTGCACTTCACACACAGTATGTTCAACAATCCTATCCATAGGGACGCTTGAAATTCTTCCTAATACTCCATGGAAGCTCAAAACACTACACTTACACGAGGGGCAATCGTAAGGAAAAAGTTGCCTACCCCCTTCAAGAAAAAAAGAAGAATGATAAACGGAATGCGAATCCAGGAAGTCGGGAATCCCCACTGAAATAAATGAGGAGACTCATGCGAAATGGTGAAGCAAACCCCACGATGAAAATATAATAAGGGATGAATCAAATTAAGTATCCGGGAATCCCCATTGAGACAAATGAGGAGACTCGCGTCAGACGGTGAAATCTATAATAACACTGCAAATAAAGGGATGAATCTCAGTAGCCAGGAATTATCACTAAAATAAGTGAGGAGACTTGTGCCGAATAGTGAAATCCTGAATTAAGAATAAACAAAGAGGTTGTGCGAAGCTACCAAAAGCCAAAAGCCCCAAATGTATGTGTAGACACTGGAGTAATCCCCTAGTGTCACTTAGAATGTCTATGTGTCCTTATGTGTAGGCTTTGTTGCTTACATGCTCACACTAGCACACCACGGGAAAATGGTCCTAGGTGTAGGTTGTGGTTTACGCTATGCATATATTCTATACGGTGTCCTCTTTATGAATACACGTCTCCCTTAGTTGTGTTTCGTGAGCCACACCTTGTCTATGAGTCATAGGCGCTACTCTTATCTTATTCCCGATACAAGGAGCTAACCTATATATATCTAACGCCTGCTATTGATGAATGCCAGCATGTTTGTATGAATGAAAAGACACATCTAACATCTTTCAAATGGGCTACACCCGCAGGCCCCGCTCCCTCGTCCCTCCCTCACGCCGCCTACGGGTGGGGGGCATTTGTTGGCACCTAAAATAATAATAATAAAATCAATCAAATAATAATAATAATAATAAAAGTAATAGTGATAAAGAATAATAACATCATTATAAACAAAGTAATATATATATAATAATTAAAAAAAGAAACAAAATACAAATGTATATATATCTATAAACAAAAAGAAAACAAACAAACAAAATTTCAAATAACAAAACAATAAAAAGGGAAGGAAAGGAATAAAATCATAAACCAAAGAAATATATACAATGAAAGGGCGACAAACGAAATGAACAGGGGCCAATGGCCTTTCTTCGCGCTCGACCAATGTGAAGGGGCGACCCCGCCATTCTCTCCCCTCACTCTCGCTGGTGAGCTGGCCTCGGTACCCTGGTCTGGGAAGCGCACACCTAATGCACTGGCAGGCTGGCTCTGATGAAGTCCCAGGCGCTTTGATCTAGCGAACGCAAACACAACGCATGCGACAAGGCCCTTGCGCATTGGGCCACCGGAGCAAGGTGCAAGCTCCACCCCTTGGCTCTCTGTGTTATTGACCATGAGCGGAAGCCTCACGCACGAAGGTTGGTCGAGCTTCAAAGCCATTCTGGAAGCCTGCGCGAGGCCGTACAAGAGACACGTAGGGGACCAACCTCCAATGATTGAATCCTCCTACTCCGTGTGTAACAACCTCAAATATAGCTAAGTTGTACTCTATATCATCGAGGCGCCTTTTAAAGTATCGGCTCAATTCTTGAAAAAGAACTCCGAAGTTAAGCGTGCTTAATGGGGAGCAGTATCGGGATGGGTGACCAGCCCGGGAAGTCCCCCATTCTGGAGCCGATCACTATCAGAAAGGGATAAAACCGTGAGGTTGGTAGGCCAAAGCGGACAATACCTCGACGGTATAGAGTACGGGGCATGACAGAATGGTATCAGAGCCATACCCCAGCCGGAAGTGTGGGAACTAAGTGCCATGCAGGGCAAAGTGCTACATAGTGGGAGCCACCTCTTGAGCCTGTAGGGGCCACCTCTAGAGTCCTACCTGCCTGGGGGCTTGATTGCGTGATTGCGTGCTATATGTGCCCAGCGACGAGGACGTCGCCTATATAAGAGGGGTAGATTGTAACACCCTCAAATATAGCTAAGTTGTACTCTATATCATCGAGGCGCCTTTTAAAGTATCGGCTCAGTTCGTGAAAAAGAACTCCGAAGTTAAGCGTGCTTAATGGGGAGCAGTATCGGGATGGGTGACCAGCCCGGGAAGTCCCCCATTCTGGAGCCGATCACTATCAGAAAGGGATAAAACCGTGAGGCTGGTAGGCCAAAGCGGACAATACCTCGACGGTATAGAGTACGGGGCATGACACTGTGCCCTCACTCGGCGGCTATAAGAACAAGGGAAGCTCCGAAGAACGAGGGCTCTTCCACTCGAGCAATCATTTGCTCCCTTGGCCTCTCGGTGAGAAAAGGATTCCTAGAAGCCCTACATTCACACCTGAGTGAAGGAGAGGAGAGGGGAATAAGGTGTGCTTTGTGCGGGGAGGGATGGAGTCAATACTCCCCCTTCCCCCCCCCTTCGTTTCTTTATTTATACACTGTTGTAGATTTCTATTTTCTTCCTCCGTGTACTTCGCTGAATGTTGAATTTTCTTTAAACGCATATGTATTGGGATGATGTATCTTGCACTGAATGAATGAAATATTTCTAGCCCTAAGTTTGGGTGCAAATATATTCTCCTCTGTGAATTCTTGTCTTAATGCCAGCTTCTTTTGTTCTCTGTTATTGATTATGATTTTGCGGGCTATGTTTAGTTTTTTTTATTTTTATCAACGGGAGAAGGTGTGCTGGGCTTTGAAGGAGTGTAGTGCCACCCTATCCCATGGTAATGGGAGGGTGATGTTTCTGTCTTCTATTGCTCGCCAAGGCAGAGGTCCATCAGACCCTGCTTTGTTACCAATCGCCTGATCGTGTTTAAAGTGGACTTCTATCGTGGAATACTCCAATGTGTCAATGCCCATCTCGGCAACATTCATCATATGAACTCCTTTCCCCAATGTTCTGGATAGATCCTGATCATCATCCCTGATCTAGATAGATTCTACGGATTTAATATCCATGATTCCCATTTTCTTCAATATTTGTATTTTCTGTGTTCAGTGCATCTGACTTTTGTGGAAAATGGCCATGTACCTCGTCACCCACACCCATGGGTTGTTGGGGTTCTGGCACAATCCAAAAAGCCGCTGGATCTTATGCTTTTTCGCAGCGTCATCAGATTTCTGTATAAAGATAGCAGTACACCCCCCATCACCATCTTCACATCCTCGAAGCTTGTCTCTTCGTGGTGGAGACTCTGGAGGAATGCCTCCTAACAGGACTGATACTGATGGCCATAGTGCCAGCAACCCATAGTTGTATATTATGAAATGGAAGCATAACCCCGGGCATGTGGAGCTCCCCTTGTAGGCTAGCCCTCGGGGTCCTCCCTACCCAATTTGGGGTCTTAGAGTAGCCACTCATGGCTTACTCTCTTAAGGAATTGAAGGATCAGCCTCGGGTTTTTGAAGCTCCCCCCGTAGGCTAGCCCTCTGGGTTCTTCCCTACCCAATTTGGGGATCATAGAGCAGCCAGCCTTGGCTCCCTCTGTTTTAGAGGTCATCCTGGTATACCCATGGATGCACTTCACTTTTCACCCCCCCAAATGCTCGGGTCCAAGGGAGGTGCTGCCAAAATTTCCCTAGAATGTAAGACTTAAAAAAAAATGACGAACCAACAATGGAGATACAAACCTAACAAAAATAATGTTGTAATGGGCAAACATCTAAGTGGAGCTCATTAATAAAAGGAATTGCTCCGGAGAAAGGGATTGATGAGACTGGATCTGTGCTTCAAGAACAGATGGGGGATTCAAGTACAGGCAGTGCCCTTCTGCCATTTCTGAAACCAAATGCACATTCAAATCTCTCAAAGAGCCCCTATACTTCTAATTTTAGAAATTAAATGCACCTTGGAAACACTATCTCTACATTCTGAAAAATCCAGCAATTTGCATGAACTTTCCACGATTGCGCACAGGCATACGGCCCACCTAACCAAACTCTGATGAGCTACTTTGAACCTGCTAGGGATCCTCTATACCTCTGTATTCAGGTGCACCTTCAGTATTCCCCCCTTTTGCACTCTAAAAATTCGGATCCTTTTCAGGAGTATGGTGCGACTGCACACACGCATGAGGATACTTGGCCAGTTCTTTTGGATAGAATGAAAGGGTCCGGAACTTCTGGACATTTGCATCATGGGTAGGGAACTTTGTATTTGCTATAATCATAATGGTGTCTTAGGCATAGCTCTTCATGGGAGCCCCATGGAACCCTTCTGAGCAAAAGTGACACCTCTGCACTTCGGAAATCTAGCCTCCTTCATGAGCACCACGGTTGCACATATGCCTAAAGGACATTTGATCAGAATTATGTTTTACAAGGTGAATTGGCTCCAAGTTTCTGGGTAATTGTCCCATGGCAAGGGTTTGCCTGCTCACAGCATGAGCATGGCAGCACTTCATTGTATGGCCTGTGCTGGGGTTCTGCAGAACTCTTCTCTACAAGACAACCCCTCCGCACGTCTGAACATTACAAACATTTGCTCCCGCATTCATACCCAATAGAATCAACTCCATGCCTTCAATTAGCATAAGCACCTTACTGGCTTTTAGTAAAAAAAATAAAACAAGAGCCTTCTGCATAATAAATTATCAAACCCACCATACACTTCCCCAGCATGCATACCCCACTGCATTGATAGCACATAAACCAAATCCGTGCTTATTGCATTTTTGGTGCATTGAAAATGCATAAGAGCCTCTGCACTTCAGAGCATGCCAGTCACTTTCTCCCTGTCTAGATGCAACAGAAGCATGTTCATGCATTCAATCAGCACAGGGTCCCTGTTGACTTCACTGTTGAGGAAGGTGCCTGATGTCAATGAAAAGCAGCTTGAGACTGAATTCTGGCCAGAGCTGTGTGTTAAGGCAAACAAAAGCCAGATTGCATATAATGCATATGCATGAACACTCCACTTCTGAACTGCGTTGAACTAAACCAGTGATTCTTTACATGCACTGAACATCAGAGCCTGCTAAGGACTTCCTTTTCTCATTCACATATAACTCCATATTCATCATGAATTTAGTAGCCTTATCTTTATGTTTCTAATTGGCCTAGGACCCCTGCCGGCTTGCTATGAACAGAAATAAAGGAGTTGTCCTACAAGAAAACTAGAGATCCGCACCATCAATGCACCCACTTCTATCGCAGTCTGGAGACCTAGCATATCTCATGAGCATCATAGGTACACACATGCACAGGAGAGCCCGTGAACAAATTCTATTTTAAAGAGTGGCATGGCCCCTGGACTCCTAAACATTGGCGCCTTAGGCAAGGAAAGCTTCCACTCGGCGTGAGCATGACAGTATACTACATAGCTCTGCATTAAAGTCCTACAGAACCTTTCCTAACAGCACATCCCTTCTGCACTTTTGAGCATTTTATGTCAGCTCTTCTCATTCATATGCAATAAACCCATGACCATATGAAGGGTCTATGCTGGTTTTCAGTAGGTAAGAGGAATTGTAGGAGCCTCCCTAATAATTGAGAATCCAGACCCATCATGCATCTCCCTTAGTGTGCATTCCTCACTGCATTGGTAGTGCATGTATTAGGTTCATGCATATTGCATGCTAATGCACTATGAGTACCCACTGCCCACCAGTTAGACCCTTTGTCTAAATTTGCATATTCCCTTCGCATTGCATAAGTGAAAAAAAAAGTATTCATATGTGGGCCATGAACGAAACTTCATATGCATTGCATTAATAAACCAAAGTCACTCATGCATTACATGAAGAAATCAAAACAATAAACCAAAGTCACTCATGCATTACATGAAGAAATCAAAACCACACACTCATGCACTCCTGGGACAGATCATATTTTTCCATGCATTGCATAAACATGTTGAAAATTTCTTGCATGCACTCCATGAATAAATCCAAAACTCAACCATGTATCTCATAAACAAAAGATTGTAAGGCTTCATACATATATTCTGTTTAAACCAAAGCCCCCCATATATGCTTTGAGCTGAATCACACTTAAGCCTACATCACTGTAAATGTCACGCCCCGAGAGCGGAAGATACCCGGAGACGCGTGACGAGTTTATATCAATCATGTCAAACAGAGTATTAGTGTATTCGACACCAAAATCAGAGATACGCAAAAGTAAAGATAACCCAATCCTTTATTCCTTCATAAGAATATGTCTATTACAAACCTTTGAAGTACTAACTAAAATAAAGGAAAAAATACAAGGTTGACTCAAGAAAATATGAAAAAGACTAGATAACACGGAAGAAGCTCTATCTCTTTCACTCTTGATTTTCCCCATCCGTTCGAGTTCCCTCATCGTCGGACTTACCTGAAAAGTAGGGAAACACTAAGTGAGCGAACGCTCAGTAGGAAATTATATCTCAAGAACTAGCAAGGGGTTTAAGTGATTACATCTTTCATGAATGCACTATAGCTATGCATGCTCACATAAAATGACAAGATAGAGAGAGTGTATAACAATACGATAGCAAGAAGAACTAGTCATGAACTTTCAAGAACTTATATCAAAAAGATATCAAGATATTCAAGCAAGTAACCTCATCATGTCATGTTGGAATTTGGCTATTTTGTTTCAAGTCAAGCAAGTATACAATTACCCTTTTCCGGGTCACGCAAGTCATGTAATATCAAGTCAAGTACAAGTACAAGATTTGTGGAATGTTCAATCAAGCTAGTCATGCACTTTGGTATAATGCCAATACCGTGATCAATCAACTCCCATAGGCACAAGTACTTTCGGGTGCTCCTCCCAGGACCAGATCGGGCCCTATATGCGCAGGCATTAATCATGTATTTTAACATCCACTTTTGTATATAGCCAATATGGAATTTCAAGGATAAAGCTTGTAGACATGTAGGATAGACTTTGAAAGAATAGAGTCCAAAAATATGACACTTGACATAGAATGACGATAATAACGGTATAATCACGATTATCGATAAAACTAGGTGGAATTGGTTCCCTAACTTGGGTACCATGGCAAACAAGTATGGACATTCTTTATATAGAATTGAGGTCCACATGAACAGCACATCAATGGCAAGGCGTCCTCATTCTTAATATAGAATTGAGGTCCACAAGAACATCATGTTGAATATAGAATTGGGGTTTACAAGAACAGCATCAAATGGCATGATAACCTCATCCCATTAAGAGAATTCTCATGATACACACTTTGCATAACATGAGGGCCGGTATACCATGTTTCTTTAGAGTGACATGGCAATCAAATAATGTAATGGGTTTTTATGGTACAACCAGCTCAGTCTGCCTTGAGGGAATCCAAGGCTCGAGGAGTCTTACGGAGGTCTTTATGACTAACTCGCTAGTCCAAAGGAACGGAATGTCCAATGGAGAGCTTGTATGTCAATGAGAATTAGTGGGTAAACGATAAATCATCATGAAACGTGGGACTATATTCACGGACTGGAATATAGTGCCGATATAGATATATATATATATATATATATATATATATATATATAACCCTTCGGTTGATAGTAATCAGTGTAAAACAGTAATACAGAAAATAGCGACTTAAGCTAAGTCATTAATTATCCAATTAACGCCTTACTCAGGGGCGTTTATTCACAATTTGACGACGTATACATTAGTCATCCCTTCAATATTTCTATTCTGCAGAAAATCAATATTCTGGAATTTTAACAAAAACGCACCCTGGACAGGGGCGTTACTTGTCAATTAGCACCCTGGTCTGGGGCGTCAGCTCAATAAGAGACGACCTTGTGCAGGTCGTTAATTCAACAATTTATCAATTTTCAGATAATAAAATTTCAGGAAAACAATTTCATGGTCAGGATAGGAAAAATAGCAGGATTCGATACGTATGATCATGCATTAATTTAGATTCATGGTTTCATAGTTATAGAATTTTAAACATGGATAATTATCAATTATATGAAATTGACGACTCCTGGGTAGGGCGTTAAAACAAGAATTAGCGACCTTGTTTGGGTCGCTTCTTTAAAATCACTCAGAAAATATTTGGAAACGCAGTAAAACTATATGCATGAGATCATGGATGAGTTTATTTCATAATTTATACTAGTTTGGGCTATGTTCTTGAGAAAACCTACCTGATGATTATCTGGGTGAAGATACGTGAAGAGAAACGATACTCTGTTTTGCAACAGAGTCTTCTGATCACCGGCAGAAGAAGAAGATGATGATGCTTGATGAAGAACCTTCGTTCTTCAGGAACATAGGAACTCCTTAACCTGTAAGAAGAAGACGAAGAACCATTATAATCCTCATGCTTCTGCGGTTTGGAAGAAACAATAAGAAGAACAAAACCTCTCCTTTCAGCAGAACAATAGCTCAAATCGCCAAATAGCGATCTGGGTCGATTAGGAGGGTATTTATAGAATTTTGGGGATCCTAATAGGGTTAGAGTTCCATTGGAAGTAATACTTCCATGATAAAGTCCTTACCATATTCCACCTTCGACGTAGTTATCTAGAACTTGCCCTGGATAGACTCCTGGGTCGAACGAAACTCGATCTGAATTAACGTCTTAAGCGAGGGCGTTAATTTAAATTGACGCCTTGTCAAGCGTCGTTTCTTGTATAAAACGCGCCCAGGTAGAGGGCGTTACACTTACTTCCCCTTTTGACCGTTTGATAATTGACGCCATGCTATATGGGTGTCCTTTTTAATTAACGCCTTTTCTAGAGGCGTTTCTTAATGAAATAGCGCCTTGACCAAAGGCGTTATTTCTATTCTGTCTTATTTTTATGCGTTTAGGCTTTAATCATATAATTATTTATCTTTTATTTTAATTTTATTTATTTAAAAATCTTCTTTTTTTATCAGGGTTGCTACACCCTCCCCTACTTAAAAGAATTTGGTCCCCAAATTCAATAGTATATATATAAGTGGAGAGCGTAGAGTATATACCTTAAAATAATTCTGGAAATCGCTTCCTCATGGATTCCTCGGTCTCCCACGTAGCTTCATGTTCGGAGTTCTTATTCCATTATACCTTAAGCATGGGAATAACCTTATTCCTTAGGGTACGTACTTCCCGATCTAGTATCTTTATGGGCTTCTGTTCATATGTGAGATCCTTCTGGATAACTAGGTCTCCATGTTCAATAATATGTGATAGATCGTGTACATACTTCTTCAACATAGATATGTGGAATACATTATGTACATCAGACAATTGAGGAGGCAATGCGATGCGATAAGCAACCTCGCCAACTCTTTCCAATATCTCAAAAGGTCCGATGAATCTTGGTGTAAGCTTGCCTTTAACACCAAATCTCCGTATGCCACGTCCAGGCGATATCTTGAGAAATACATGATCTCCAACTTAGAATTCAAGATCTCTCCTTCTTGTATCGGCATAAGCCTTTTGCCTAGACTGAGCAACTTGCAGTCTTTCTCTAATCATCTGTATTCTTTCAGTGGTAACCCTTACCATGTCTGGACCTAGCACTTGTTTCTCTCCAACTTCGTCCCAGCATAAGGGTGATCGGCAACTCGTTCCGTATAAAGCTTCGAAAGGTGCCATTTGTATACTTGCCTGGTAGCTATTATTGTATGCAAATTCCACAAACGGCAAGTGATCATGCCAGCTTCCACCAAAATCAATGATGCATGCCCTAAGCATATCTTCAATGACCTGATTAGTTCTCTCGGTCTGACCATCCGTTTGAGGATGAAAAGCTGTACTAAAGTTAAGCCTTGTTCCCAACGAATGTTATAGTCCCTTCCAAAAATGAGAAGTAAAATGGAGATCTCTGTCAGACACGATTGAAACAGGAATACCATGTAATCTGACTATTTCCTTGATGTATAATGCAGCCAAAACATCAACTGACCATCGGCTCTTTATTGGCAAGAAATGCGCCGATTTAGTCAATCGGTCAATAATAGCCCATATTCCATCATGTCCTCCTTTTGATTTAGATAAACCCATAATGAAATCCATACTAATATTCTCCCACTTCCATTTGGGAATATCTAGAGGATGTAATTTTCCAACAGGCTTTTGGTGTTCCGCCTTGACCTGTTGGCAAGTGAGACAGCGTGATACATAGTCTGCTATTTCCCTTTTCATGTTGGGCCACCAAAAATTCCTCTTCACATCTTGGTACATTTTGGTTGATCTTGGATGAATCGTGTACCTTGATCTATGAGCTTCATCTAAGATCTTCTTCTTTAACTCGGGACAATCCGGTATGCAAGTTCTATTCCTGAACATTAATCTTCCTTCACAAGTTATTTGGAAATCAGATTGTCCTTCCAGTTTGCCTTTGATCTCTACTAATATTGGGTCATTATCTTGAAGCGCTTGTATTTCCGTTAATAGGTCTGGATGAATACTCATGTGAGACAATGTGACACATTTGAAGTTCGTGTCCATGCTTATATTGAGCTTAGAGAATTGCTCCAGCAACTTTCATTCTTGAATCATACAATTGGCTAACAGTGCTCTCGGCTTTCGACTAAGGGCATCTGCTACATGGTTACCCTTTCCGGGATGATATTGTATATTGAAGTCGAAGTCCTTGAGATATTCTAGCCAATGTCTTTGCCTCATATTTAGTTCCTTTTGTGAAAAGAGAGACTTGAGACTCTTGTGATCAGAGTATACAGTAAACTGTACTCCATAAAGATAATGTCTCCAGATTTTTAGTGCAAACACTACTGTGGCCAATTCTAAGTCATGGACGGGGTAGTTCTCTTCATGCTTCTTTAATTGACGAGAAGAATAAGCTATAACCTTTTCTTATTGCATTAGAACACATCCGAGGCCAATGCCAGAAGCATCAGTGTATACCTCGAATTTCTCTCCTTCCATTGGTAAAGCTATGACAGGAGCTGTAGTAAGATGATCCTTGAGAGTTTGGAAGCTTCTTTCACATTTCTCACTCCATTCACAACGGATCTCCTTGCGAGTTAACCTCGTAAGTGGTACGGCGATCTTAGAGAAATCTTTGATGAATCCCCTGTAATAACCGGCAAGACCTAAGAAACTTCGGATCTCGCTAGCATTGGTTGGTCTTTCCCAATTTCTTACAGCTTCAACTTTTGATGGATCTACTGATAAGCCATCCTTTGATATAACATGTCCGAGAAAAGTCACTTCCTCAAGCCAGAATTCACACTTGCTGAGTTTTGCATATAATTGGTTTGCCTTTAATATTTATAATGCAATCCTTAAGTGCTCCTCATGCTCTTCCTTGGTCTTGGAATAAATCAATATATCATTGATAAAGGCCACCACGAATTGATCCAAATAAGGCCTGAATATACTATTCATTAACTGCATAAAGGCAGCAGGGGCATTCGTTAGTCCGAAAGGCATAACAACAAATTCATAATGGCCATACCTGCTTCTGAATGCAGTCTTATGAATGTCCTCCTCCTTGATTCTTAACTGATGATATCCCGACTTAAGATCAATTTTGGAAAAGTACTTGGATCCTGAAATTTGATCAAACAACTCATCGATTCTCGGCAATGGATACTTGTTCTTGATAGTGAGATGATTCAACTGTCGATAGTCGATGCAAAACCTCATGGATCCATCTTTCTTCTTTACAAATAATACAGGTGCTCCCCATGGGGAAGTACTTGGTCTTATGAATCCTTTCTTAATGAGTTCCATCAATTGCTCCTTTAACTCCTTGAGTTCAGCATGCGACATTCTATATGGTGCCTTAGAAACTGGACCCGCACCAGGAACTAAATGGATGGTGAAAGCCACTTCTCTTTGCGGGGGTAATCCAGGCAAATCTTCCAAAAATACATCCGGAAATTCTTGCACAACTGGGATATCTTCTATCTTAGTTTCCTTAGCCTCCTTAATCGTGACGAATGCAAGGAAAGATACACATCCTTTCCTGATGAGCTTGCTAGCTCGGAGAGCCGAAATAAAAGGTGACTCGCTCCGACTCTTAGGGCTAGAATAGACTAGTTCTGGAAAGTCCTTGAAAGTAACCTTGCTATTGCGGCAATCGACTGTTGCCTGGTATTTGGATAACCAATCCGCTCCCAGTATGACATCATACTCCTTTAGATCTAAACATATGAGATCGATAGGAAGATTTCTTCCTTTTACAAAGACTTCACAGTTTTGATAATGGTGAGTAATATCGGTTTCGTTTTCGAGAGGAGTAGATAAGATTATTTTCATCCATTCCGGTTCCATAGGTAGTGTGTCACGCCCCGAACCGATAGCAGCGGAACGTGTCGTTTGCTCGGAACGTGGCAGTTAAACAGTCGTGAATGATCAAGAGCAATGGCATGAGACCATATAAATTTGAACAACAATAGAAATTTTATTCCTAATATAAATATCTTACAAGAACTTGTTGTCCAACTTAGAGACTCCAACATAATGGTAAGGAATGAAACGACATACCACAGACTTAGACAAGATAACTGAATAAGAGACGATAAGCTAACTTAGCTAGAAAATACTATCTAGACTCAAGAAAGACAAAAGACTCGGGTTCACTAGTTTCCGAAGCTCGCTTGCACACTTGTCCCGCCCGTGTGAGTCTCGGTCTTGCTAGCCACCTGATTACCTGAAAATGTTGGAATAAAACGGAGTGAGCAAACGCTCAGTAGGAAATTATATCTCAAGAACTAGCAATGGGTTTAAGTAATTACAAGTTTTCACATGTTTATGCAATAGGGCTATGCATGTATAAATAACCGAGCAAGTGAAATAAACTGATCAATAGAATAACACGTCGTGCAAAACATCCAAGCGAGTATTAATCAAGAAGTATTCATGAGAGACTTTATAGATTATTGGCTATTTCATGCAAGTACATTGTCCGTGTCGGGCCACGCTAGTAAAGTCACGCAAGTCAAGTCACGCACGCAAGAAAAGAGAGATCGTGGAATGCCAAAGATCAAGATAAAGAGTACTCCGGTGCAATGCTAGACACCGTTATCATTAAAACTCCCATGGGCACTAGTACTTTCGGGCGCTCCTCCCAGGACCAGATCGGGCCCTATATGCACAGCATTCACGATAGATCTAGACATCCACGATAGTTTATAGCCAATAAGGAGTTCCAAGAACAAGCTTTAATTAGGATGATAAGATAAGATTTTCATGGAATTCAAGGGTAAGACCCTTGAGTAAGGACATACTGGCGATAAAATCCACGCAAAGCATAGTAACCATGACGTCGATAAACTGGGTGGAATTGGGTCCCTAACCGGGTACCATGACAAATAAGTGCCCATATGTAGATGGTCACTCTTGGTATATAGAATTGATCTACAAGAACAGCATGTTAATAACATGAGGTCCACAAGAATCATCATAACAAAATTGATATAGAATTGGGGTCTACAATAACATCTCATTGATGGCATGTTTTCCCCCATTCCTTAAGATAGTTCTCATATCATACATATAGTATAACATGAGGGCCGGTATACCATGTTTCATTAGAGTGACATGGTAAGGATTGTGTAATGGGTTTTTAGGGTACAACCAGCTCAGTCGACCTTGAGGGAATCCAAGGTACGAGGAGTCTTACGGAGGTCTCTATGACTAACTCGCTA
This sequence comes from Amorphophallus konjac, assembly GCA_022559845.1. NCBI lineage: Eukaryota > Viridiplantae > Streptophyta > Magnoliopsida > Alismatales > Araceae > Amorphophallus > Amorphophallus konjac. The sequence continues at coordinate 255,118,098 of CM040121.1, forward strand.
GTCCAAAGGAACGGAATGTCCAATGGAGAGCTTGTATGTCAATGAGAGTTGAGGGTGATCGATAGAACAACATGAAAACGTGGGACTATACTCACGGAGTGGAGATATAGTGCCGATATACATATATATAAATATAATGAAAACCCTCGGTTAACAGTAACAGGTAAAAACATTTTTACAGAAAATAACGACTTAAGTAAAGTCACTACTCAAGTAATTAACGCCTTAGATAAGGGCGTTTATCTATTTTTCCTATTTTGCAGGAATTTCAATAATTCATTATTTCATCAAAAACACGCCCTGTGCAGGGTCGTTTTATTTAAATTTGACGCCTACTCTGTCAGGCGTCCTTTTTATTTACAATATTTTTACATGATATATAATTTCAGGAGTTTATCAAAACGCACCCTGGGAAGGGGCGTTATAATTAAATTCACGCCCTAGTATGCGGCGTGGGTTCAATAAGAAACGACCTGATTCAGGTCGTGAATTCACAGTTTCCAGGAATTTTTATGAAATTCAGGAGACAAGGTATATAATCATGACAAGAAAAATAGCAGGACTTCACAGGTAAGTTCATGCATTACATTAGTTTCAGGATTTCATAGATATTTAATTTTTAAACGTGGGTGTTTATTATTTACAAAAAATTGCATTAAATTGACGCCTACAGGGCGGGGCGTCAAATCTGTAATTGACGACCTTGGGCAGGTCGTTTATTTAAATTAGCGCCCTTGTCGTGGGCGTTTCTTTCAAAATATTTCAGAAAATGCTTTAAAACTATAATAAACCATGTACATGCATGCCATGCTAATACATATTTTGGATTACTTTGTTTGGGCTACAGTGTCTTGAGAAAACCTACCTTGATGATGATAATCTGATGAACAGACGAAGGTTTTGAATAGAAGATTAATTCTATTCTGACAGAAAATGAACTCTGTTTGCAACAGAGCCTTGATTTCTGGAAGAAGAAGAAGATTTAGAGGACGTTGATGAAGAACAATCGTTCTTCCCGTTATACCCAAGCTTCCTCCGGTTGCAGGCAACCGCTGGTTGAAGAAATAAAAGGATGAAGAACCTTTAATATGCTTCAACCGAAAGCATGATAGAAACAAGAAAGAACATTACCTTGTTCTTTCTCGTATGTAGATCTTCTCAACCTATATAGAAGAGAAAGAGTTGAAGGAACGTTAATTCTTTATGCAATCGAAGCAGAGAACAAAGGGGAATAAGAAGAACTGTTTGTTCTTCACGTACCGTAGCAGACGAGCGAATCAAATAGTTTTAGGGCTTGGGTAATCAAGGGTATTTATAGGATTTTTGAGGGTCCTATTAGGGTTAGAGTTTGATTGGAAGTAATGCTTCCAATATAGAGTCCTTACCCTAGTAGACACTTACTAGATTAGCATAATCCTTCCCTGGATAAGTTCCTGGGTCGAACGGAAGTGGAAATGAAATTGACGCCTTGTCATAGGGCGTTTCTTAAAGACACGCCCAATGGAGAGGCGTTTCTTGTTTAAAACACGCCCATGAAAGGGGCGTTTATCTTACTTGCCCCATTTGGTGTGGAATTTGACGCCATGTGGTGAGGGCGTCCTTTCTTGAATCACGCCTTGTTTAAGGGCGTGTCTAATTTAAATAGCGCCTTTATCAGAGGCGTTATTTCATTTTATTTTATTTATCTATTTATTTGATTTATTTAAATATTTTTATTAATATTTTATCAGGGTTGCTATATTTCTTCCTTCTAATAAAAGTATAATGTAATAAATGTGAATATTATTTTTTTAAATTATTAATAAAATACTAATTGATGTTTTCTTCATGATTTAATGATTCTCAATTCAAATAAAATGGTATTATGCATTAAATGCCTTACTTAAAAATAACATGTTATTCTTAAAATTATGATAATACAATGGTAGGGTTCATGAGTTCTTTTTGTGAGATTTCTCAGGATGTCAGGGGGTCATATACCGAGTCTGGCCTTGATTATTTACGTTGTATTATATTTATTTATATTACATTATATATTCATAAACATATTTGTTACTTTCTAACCCTCATATACCTATTAATAATTTGTATGTATATAGGGATTTTATTCCTCATAATTTGTTTAACTTTTATTAGTCTTTGTCCTAGGTATCAGAGGCAGGTTCGATCTGAGCAACCATATAGGAATATCGCTTGACCATTTATTTATTTGAATAAATTTTTAATTAACATTATATACTTATAAGAGTAGGTATATCATTATGTATATTTTTATTCCTGTTCCAAAAATTACCGGGCGTTACACCCTCCCCCACTTAAGAGAATTTGGTCCCCAAATTCACATCAACTTCCATTCCTAATAGAGAACTAGCTATAACTTATTACGAGCAGAAGAAATCTTCAGAATGAAAAAGGGCTAGTTTAGGATTACGGTTGAGGGATACCTTCCGCATCTTTCCCTTTGGCAAGTTTGGTTAAATCTTGAACTCCTTTTGGAGGCTTCTTGGGGCATTCCGCTATCTTGTGATCTAACTTCCCGCAACGCAGACATGCTCCCGAACTCCACCAACACTCTTTCGATTTGTGACCATATCTTCCACAGGATTTACACTTATCTTGCGATTGATCCGCCTGAGTTTTTCTCTTATTACACTTCTTACATTTCTGGCATTTCTCACACCTTTGTGAAATATCTTCCTCATTTATTCTTTTCTTGGTAACGGCGAAACTTTCGGAGTTATTTGTTTGATCTTTCCCTTCAACTCTTTCTTTTTCTTCCACTACTTTCTCTAGTTCTTGAACTCTCCTGACAAGGCTCGCGTAAACTTGGACATCCACCAAGATCATTTCATGAACAGGGCTCGGCTTAGAGGCTTCCATTTTATCTAGGTTCCTGCAAGGATGAGTGGAGGGATAATTTACTGACTCAAGATTTAGTGTTAATGAAATGTAAATACTTTATCTTTCTTTTATAACTTTAACCCCAAGTTCTACCCATCTCTCACGGAATTCCTATAGGACGACTGACAAGGATATTCAACCTATAACCTGGATTTAACAATCTAAGGATTTTGAAAGCGGAAACTCTAATATAACTGACAAGGATACTTGACCTATCGTTGAAACTTTAATGATTGTGAAAGTTGAAGCTATGATATGACCCACAAGGATAACCTATCCTTAGGACCAAATTACTGGAGGATATGAAAGCTGAAGTTCTGATATGACAGACAAGGATACTTAACCTGGAGGATATAAAAGCCGAAGCTCTGATATGACAGACAAGGATACTTAATCTGGAGGATATGAAAGCCGAAGCTCTGATATGACTGACAAGGATGCTTAATTAACCTGTCATTGGAACCTAATAACTGGAGCATAAGAAAGCCGAAGCTCAGATATGACTGACAAGGATGACCTATCCTTGGGACTTTAATAACTGGGGGATATAACAACTGGAGGATGTGAAAGCCGAAGCTCTGATATGGTTTAATAACTGGAGGATAAGAAAGCCGAAGCTCTGATACCACCTCTGTCACGCCCCGAACCGATAGCAGCGGAACGTGTCGTTTGCTCGGAACGTGGCAGTTAAACAGTCGTGAATGATCAAGAGCAATGGCATGAGACCATATAAATTTGAACAACAATAGAAATTTTATTCCTAATATAAATATCTTACAAGAACTTGTTGTCCAGCTTAGAAACTCCAACATAATGGTAAGGAATGAAACGACATACCACAGACTTAGACAAGATAACTGAATAAGAGACGATAAGCTAACTTAGCTAGAAAATACTATCTAGACTCAAGAAAGACAAAAGACTCTGGTTCACTAGTTTCCGAAGCTCGCTTGCACACTTGTCCCGCCCGTGTGAGTCTCGGTCTTGCTAGCCACCTGATTACCTGAAAATGTTGGAATAAAACGGAGTGAGCGAACGCTCAGTAGGAAATTATATCTCAAGAACTAGCAATGGGTTTAAGTAATTACAAGTTTTCACATGTTTATGCAATAGGGCTATGCATGTATAAATAACTGAGCAAGTGAAATAAACTGATCAATAGAATAACACGTCGTGCAAAACATCCAAGCGAGTATTAATCAAGAAGTATTCATGAGAGACTTTATAGATTATTGGCCATTTCACGCAAGTACATTGCCCGTGTCGGGCCACGCTAGTAAAGTCACGCAAGTCAAGTCACGCACGCAAGAAAAGAGAGATCGTGGAATGCCAAAGATCAAGATAAAGAGTACTCCAGTGCAATGCTAGACACCGTTATCATTAAAACTCCCATGGGCACTAGTACTTTCGGGCGCTCCTCCCAGGACCAGATCGGGCCCTATATGCACAGCATTCACGATAGATCTAGACATCCACGATAGTTTATAGCCAATAAGGAGTTCCAAGAACAAGCTTTAATTAGGATGATAAGATAAGATTTTCATGGAATTCAAGGGCAAGACCCTTGAGTAAGGACATACTGGCGATAAAATCCACGCAAAGCATAGTAACCATGACGTCGATAAACTGGGTGGAATTGGGTCCCTAACCGGGTACCATGACAAATAAGTGCCCATATGTAGATGGTCACTCTTGGTATATAGAATTGATCTACAAGAACAGTATGTTAATAACATGAGGTCCACAAGAATCATCATAACAAAATTGATATAGAATTGGGGTCTACAATAACATCTCATTGATGGCATGTTTTCCCCCATTCCTTAAGATAGTTCTCATATCATACATATAGTATAACATGAGGGCCGGTATACCATGTTTCATTAGAGTGACATGGTAAAGATTGTGTAATGGGTTTTTAGTGTACAACCAGCTCAGTCGACCTTGAGGGAATCCAAGGTACGAGGAGTCTTACGGAGGTCTCTATGACTAACTCGCCATTCCAAAGGAACGGAATGTCCAATGGAGAGCTTGTATGTCAATGAGAGTTGAGGGTGATCGATAGAACAACATGAAAACGTGGGACTATACTCACGGAGTGGAGATATAGTGCCGATATACATATATATAAATATAATGAAAACCCTCGATTAGCAGTAACAGGTAAAAACATTTTTACAGAAAATAACGACTTAAGTAAAGTCACTACTCAAGTAATTAACGCCTTAGATAAGGGCGTTTATCTATTTTTCCTATTTTGCAGGAATTTCAATAATTCATTATTTCATCAAAAACACGCCCTGTGCAGGGTCGTTTTATTTAAATTTGACGCCTACTCTGTCAGGCGTCCTTTTTATTTACAATATTTTTACATGATATATAATTTCAGGAGTTTATCAAAACGCACCCTGGGAAGGGGCGTTATAATTAAATTCACGCCCTAGTATGCGGCGTGGGTTCAATAAGAAACGACCTGATTCAGGTCGTGAATTCACAGTTTCCAGGAATTTTTATGAAATTCAGGAGACAAGGTATATAATCATGACAAGAAAAATAGCAGGACTTCACAGGTAAGTTCATGCATTACATTAGTTTCAGGATTTCATAGATATTTAATTTTTAAACGTGGGTGTTTATTATTTACAAAAAATTGCATTAAATTGATGCCTACAGGGCGGGGCGTCAAATCTGTAATTGACGACCTTGGGCAGGTCGTTTATTTAAATTAGCGCCCTTGTCGTGGGCGTTTCTTTCAAAATATTTCAGAAAACGCTTTAAAACTATAATAAACCATGTACATGCATGCCATGCTAATACATATTTTGGATTACTTTGTTTGGGCTACAGTGTCTTGAGAAAACCTACCTTGATGATGATAATCTGATGAACAGACGAAGGTTTTGAATAGAAGATTAATTCTGTTCTGACAAAAAATGAACTCTGTTTGCAACAGAGCCTTGATTTCTGGAAGAAGAAGAAGATTTAGAGGACGTTGATGAAGAACAATCGTTCTTCCCGTTATACCCAAGCTTCCTCCGGTTGCAGGCAACCGCTGGTTGAAGAAATAAAAGGATGAAGAACCTTTAATATGCTTCAACCGAAAGCATGATAGAAACAAGAAAGAACATTACCTTGTTCTTTCTCGTATGTAGATCTTCTCAACCTATATAGAAGAGAAAGAGTTGAAGGAACGTTAATTCTTTATGCAATCGAAGCAGAGAACAAAGGGGAATAAGAAGAACTGTTTGTTCTTCACGTACCGTAGCAGACGAGCGAATCAAATAGTTTTAGGGCTTGGGTAATCAAGGGTATTTATAGGATTTTTGAGGGTCCTATTAGGGTTAGAGTTTGATTGGAAGTAATGCTTCCAATATAGAGTCCTTACCCTAGTAGACACTTACTAGATTAGCATAATCCTTCCCTGGATAAGTTCCTGGGTCGAACGGAAGTGGAAATGAAATTGACGCCTTGTCATAGGGCGTTTCTTAAAGACACGCCCAGTGGAGAGGCGTTTCTTGTTTAAAACACGCCCATGAAAGGGGCGTTTATCTTACTTGCCCTATTTGGTGTGGAATTTGACGCCATGTGGTGAGGGCGTCCTTTCTTGAATCACGCCTTGTTTAAGGGCGTGTCTAATTTAAATAGCGCCTTTATCAGAGGCGTTATTTCATTTTGTTTTATTTATCTATTTATTTGATTTATTTAAAATCTTTATTTTTATTAATATTTTATCAGGGTTGCTATATTTCTTCCTTCTAATAAAAGTATAATGTAATAAATGTGAATATTAATTTTTTTTAATTATTAATAAAATACTAATTGATGTTTTCTTCAAGATTTAATGATTCTCAATTCAAATAAAATGGTATTATGCATTAAATGCCTTACTTAAAAATAACATGTTATTCTTAAAATTATGATAATACAATGGTAGGGTTCATGAGTTCTTTTTGTGAGATTTCTCAGGATGTCAGGGGGTCGTGTACCGAGTCTGGCCTTGATTATTTACGTTGTATTATATTTATTTATATTACATTATATATTCATAAACATATTTGTTACTTTCTAACCCTCATATACCTATTAATAATTTGTATGTATATAGGGATTTTATTCCTCATAATTTGTTTAACTTTTATTAGTCTTTGTCCTAGGTATCAGAGGCAGGTTCGATCTGAGCAACCATATAGGAATATCGCTTGACCATTTATTTATTTGAATAAATTTTTAATTAACATTATATACTTATAAGAGTAGGTATATCATTATGTATATTTTTATTCCTGTTCCAAAAATTACCGGGTGTTACATAGTGGGTTAGCAAACTTCTTGGAAATAAAACAATGTGATGCCCCCGTATCAAATAAGACATGTGCATACTTGGAACAAACTTTCAGTGTACCTTCTACTAGTTCGCCTTCTTCTTCTTCGGTCTCCTTAATTGTGTGAAGATGAGCGTTCTTGGTTACCGGGCGCTTTCCGTCACCGGTTTGATCATTAAGTAATGGGCAATCGGGAATCCGATGCTCACGGCTCCCGCAACGGAGACATGCTCCAAGTTTCCTCCAGCACTCTTCGGCTTTATGACCAGCCTTGTCATAATGCTTGCATATTATATTCGAAGGTGTAGTAGTGATAGAGAAGGGCTTGGTCTTCTTAAATTTTTGGTCTTGAGAAGAAGTACCTCCAATGCTAGGCCTCTTCTTGAAGTTGGGTTTAAAGGAACCCGAACTTGTAACTTGTTCCTTCTTATCCTTCCCACAGATTCTATCTGATAGCTCCGTGGCATCTTCTAACAATTGAGCTCGACGTACTATCTCTGAGTAGACCTCAATATCCATTGGCGCCAGCTGGGTAATATATTGGGGCCTGAGCCCATTAAGGAACCTCCTAGCTTTCATCTTCTCGGTGCTAACTAAGTGCTTAGCATACCGAGACAATCTAGAGAATTATGCCTCGTACTCCGCCACCGATAATGACCGTTGCTTGAGTGCGGCAAATTCGGTAGCTTTCTTTTCTTGGACTCGGTCTGAAAAATATTTATTGTTAAAATGTTCAACAAATTCTTCCCAAGTAATTTGGTCTTGATTTATAGTAGCTTCGACTGACTCCCACCAGCATCGGGCATCCCTTTCTAGTTGGAAAGTAGCTAATAAGACTTTATCTTGATCCGTGCACTGCATAACACGGAATATACGTTCCGTCTCCCAGACCCAGTGCTCTGCGTCGTCCGGATCAGTAGAACCCGTGAATTTAGGCGGGTTCATATTTTTAAAGACTTGGTGGAGACTTCCTGCTCGTTGTGTACCTCCCTGTGCTACTTGTTGCAGCACCTGAGTCATGCCTTGAAGTGTACGCTGCATGTTGCGCCACTGAGCACGTTCGGCCGCCATCGTCCTACAATTACAATAACTAGATCAATACGTGATCTCATTTAGAATCTAGCATTTCTATGTTAACTTTAACCCTTGGTTCTACCCAATCTCACCGGTTAAAGGTTAAACCTATCCATGGACTTGGGTTTTCCTAGGAATTGAATACCCTAGGCTCTGATACCACAAAAACTGTCACGTCCCGAGAGCGGAAGATACCCGGAGACGCGTGACGAGTTTATATCAATCATGTCAAACAGAGTATTAGTGTATTCGACACCAAAATCAGAGATACGCAAAAGTAAAGATAACCCAATCCTTTATTCCTTCATAAGAATATGTCTATTACAAACCTTTGAAGTACTAACTAAAATAAAGGAAAAAATACAAGGTTGACTCAAGAAAATATGAAAAAGACTAGATAACACGGAAGAAGCTCTATCTCTTTCACTCTTGATTTTCCCCATCCGTTCGAGTTCCCTCATCGTCGGACATACCTGAAAAGTAGGGAAACACTAAGTGAGAGAACGCTCAGTAGGAAATTATATCTCAAGAACTAGCAAGGGGTTTAAGTGATTACATCTTTCATGAATGCACTATAGCTATGCATGCTCGCATAAAATGACAAGATAGAGAGAGTGTATAACAATACGATAGCAAGAAGAACTAGTCATGAACTTTCAAGAACTTATATCAAAAAGATATCAAGATATTCAAGCAAATAACCTCATCATGTCATGTTGGAATTTGGCTATTTTGTTTCAAGTCAAGCAAGTATACAATTACCCTTTTCCGGGTCACGCAAGTCATGTAATATCAAGTCAAGTACAAGTACAAGATTTGTGGAATGTTCAATCAAGCTAGTCATGCACTTCGGTATAATGCCAATACCGTGATCAATCAACTCCCACGGGCACAAGTACTTTCGGGTGCTCCTCCCAGGACCAGATCGGGCCCTATATGCACAGGCATTAATCATGTATTTTAACATCCACTTTTGTATATAGCCAATATGAAATTTCAAGGATAAAGCTTGTAGACATGTAGAATAGACTTTGAAAGAATAGAGTCCAAAAATATGACACTTGACATAGAATGACGATAATAACGGTATAATCATGATTATCGATAAAACTAGGTGGAATTGGTTCCCTAACTTGGGTACCATGACAAACAAGTATGGACATTCTTTATATAGAATTGAGGTCCACATGAACAGCACATCAATGGCAAGGCGTCCTCATTCTTAATATAGAATTGTGGTCCACAAGAACATCATGTTGAATATAGAATTGGGGTTTACAAGAACAGCATCAAATGGCATGATAACCTCATCCCATTAAGAGAATTCTCATGATACACACTTTGCATAACATGAGGGCCGGTATACCATGTTTCTTTAGAGTGACATGGCAATCAAATAATGTAATGGGTTTTTATGGTACAACCAGCTCAGTCTGCCTTGAGGGAATCCAAGGCTCGAGGAGTCTTACGGAGGTCTCTATGACTAACTCGCTAATCCAAAGGAACGGAATGTCCAATGGAGAACTTGTATGTCAATGAGAATTAGTCGATAAACGATAAATCATTATGAAATGTGGGACTATATTCACGGACTGGAATATAGTGCCGATATATATATATATATATATATATAACTCTTCGGTTGACAGTAATCGGTGTAAAACAGTAATACAGAAAATAGCGACTTAAGCTAAGTCATTGATTATCCAATTAACGCCTTACTCAGGGGCGTTTATTCACAATTTGACGACGTATACATTAGTCGTCCCTTCAATATTTCTATTCTGCAGAAAATCAATATTCTTGAATTTTAACAAAAATGTGCCCTAGACAGGGGCATTACTTGTCAATTAGCACCCTGGTCTGGGGCGTCAGCTCAATAAGAGACGACCTTGTGCAGGTCGTTAATTCAACAATTTATCAATTTTCAGATAATAAAATTTCAGGAAAACAATTTCATGGTCAGGACAGGAAAAATAGCAGGATTCGATAGGTATGATCATGCATTAATTTAGATTCATGGTTTCATAGTTATAGAATTTTAAACATGGATAATTATCAATTATATGAAATTGACGACTCCTAGGTAGGGCGTCAAAACAAGAATTAGCGCCCTTGTCTGGGTCGCTTCTTTAAAATCACTCAGAAAATATTTGGAAACGCAGTAAAACTATATGCATGAGATCATGGATGAGTTTATTTCATAATTTATACTAGTTTGGGCTATGTTCTTGAGAAAACCTACCTGATGATTATCTGGGTGAAGATACGTGAAGAGAAACGATACTCTGTTTTGCAACAGAGTCTTCTGATCACCGGCAGAAGAAGAAGATGATGATGCTTGATGAAGAACCTTCGTTCTTCAGGAACATAGGAACTCCTTAACCTGTAAGAAGAAGACGAAGAACCATTATAATCCTCATGCTTCTGCGGTTTGGAAGAAACAATAAGAAGAACAAAACCTCTCCTTTCAGCAGAACAATAGCTCAAATCGCCAAATAGCGATCTGGGTCGATTAGGAGGGTATTTATAGAATTTTGGGGATCCTAATAGGGTTAGAGTTCCATTGGAAGTAATACTTCCATGATAAAGTCCTTACCATATTCCACCTTCGACGTAGTTATCTAGAACTTGCCCTGGATAGACTCCTGGGTCGAACGAAACTCGATCTGAATTAACGTCTTAAGCGAGGGCGTAAATTTAAATTGACGCCTTGTCAAGTGTCGTTTCTTGTATAAAACGCTCCCAGGTAGAGGGCGTTACACTTACTTCCCCTATTGGCCGTTTGATAATTGACGCCATGCTATATGGGCGTCCTTTTTAATTAACGCCTTCTCTAGAGGCGTTTCTTAATGAAGTAGCGCCTTGACCAAAGGCGTTATTTCCATTCTATCTTATTTTTATGCGTTTAGGCTTTCATCATCTAATTATTTATCTTTTATTTTAATTTGATTTATTTAAAAATCTTCTTTTTTTATCAGGGTTGCTACAGTAAACCTTCCAGTGTTGGGAAGTTCGGTCGACTGAAACAGCATTTCGGTCAATCGACCACCACTTTTCCTAATAAAAAAAAGGGTTTTTCACTCATGTGCAGGAGATACAAAACCATACATACTGCATGACCAGAAGTTTCCACGGTTCTCAAATAAAAGAGTGGGTTGTTGGCCATTTGGCAACATCACTACATTAAACAAGTTTCCCCAATGTTCTGCATGTGTATGTGCATGTATATATATTGTCCATACCAAGGGGTTTAGTCAAAATAAAAGTGGAATCGCTGTGACGACCCAGGAGATCCGGATACCGATAACCCGATATCATCGATTTACCGATACCAAGAGCTTGGGGAAGCCACCCAAGGGGCTAATGAAGCCCCGTAAGGGTTAGTGAGTGTTTGTCAAGGGGATGCATAACGAATAGAAATTACACGCGCAATATTAATTAAAGTATTCATTTGAACTTTAAACAGAATCAATTACATATATCAGAGTGGTAAATTTATACAAGTTATTGTGCATGTGATTTTGATGATTACAAAATGCCTTTGTTGCTTGGCCGTGTGCGAGAATGGTTGTTCATGTCGTCATGTGTATGGAGTTTGAAATGGTTTTGGAAATGATCATAAACTGTTTCTATTGGGATATCATCATGTGGATGCATTGTAATTCTATAAGGCTTATCATCCTGTGGATGCATTAAGGCTCATACGTGCTTTGAGGTTAGCACAAACATTGTCTCTACACTTGGTGAGATTGCTTTGTGATGTGTGGTTTGATGAGCTTGGAGCTTGGAGATTGATCAAATGGATTATGACTCAATATTGTTTTGCGTGCCTTGATTCCAAAGTTGTTCATCATTCAATGGTAAGAAGTTATATTGGAATCCATGGTGACACTCTTCTAATCTTGAGTTGGAAAATTGGGTCTCTAGTGCCTTGATACAAATCTTTCATGGGAATTCTCATATGCCTCATGCTAATGATTTCGTAATCTCATTTCATGTCTTCTGGGTCTCGGTCTCCAAACTAGCTTCATATGTTAATGCATGACCCATATATTTTGATCTTGATCAAACATCTTTCTTTATCATGTGTTTCATGATGAAAAATCATGATTGATCTTCATGGGATTATGATAATATTTAATCAATTGTTTCCCATTGATTTGATGGTGTTTTTACTTGTTTTTCAGGCCCAAACTAGAAGGGGTCGACCCATGGGGTCGACCCTCTCAGGTTCCGTTCAAACATAATCAAAACAGACCCATTTTCTTGAAATTTGCCTGAAAGGGTCGACCCCTGGGGTCGACCCATGGAAGGGTCGACCCCAAGGGTCGACCCCTGTAAACTAGAACCACAAATGTGGTTCTGTTTTGGGTTCTAGGAACACGAAGGTCGACCCTAGGGTCGACCCATTGAAAGGGTCGACCCCTGTAACCCAGAACCATATTTTAGGTTCTGTTTGGCTTCTGTGAGCCCGAGGGTCGACCCTTTCCGGTCGGACGTCCAGCCACCATCTTTGACCACCGTTTTCTTGCCCCTAAAGTCTTCCAATCCGAGTCCAAAGCCCCAAATCACTCCACAAAGTGTGGATCTTATCCCCAAGCTGTCCCTTGACCGTTCTAATCATTTATATACGTCTTTTGGGTTGCAAACCCTAAGAAACATGATGTTAGATCTGAAAATCATTTTCCTCTAACCTTTGTGTGTGCAGGTCGCAGGTAGCAGCTCCAAGGCATCTTCCACCATGTTTTAAGCTTGTGTATAAAGGGAAAAACAAGGTTTCACATTCTCATCCATTCCTCTGCCACAAGCTGTGAAGAAATTCATGCTACAAGCATCATCCATGCAAGAATCAATCATTCTTCTTCAAGAACGGGTTCCATACTTCAGAAGCATTCAAATATGTTCAAAGGAGAGAAAGGGGGAGCTCTAATCACTGCAACATCTTCTTCATTCTGATTTCTCGAAATCGTTATTGATTGAGCTTGAATATCTGTCTTAAGACATCTTTGGATGGTTTTATAAGTCTTATATCCACTCTCTCTTGCATACATATATATGAGCTGCGAATTGTGTGATTCAACAATCCTAATGCTCATGTGATCCTTGTATAGGATGAAGATGAAGAGGGGGATCTCTAAACTGTTCATTTCTATTGTCTTGATTGAGATTAACTTAAAGTTTGAGCATATCATTTCTATCTGTTCTTTCAGGTGAAGATGTGCAACTTGAGGAGACGAAGAAGATGATATCTAAATCATGATCATCCGTCAACGAGCAAGGAGAATCAGATTTTACTGAAGAAGGGGGAGCCTTATACTTGACACATCAATCTAGTTTTCATTTCTATAATTTTTTTGGAGGGTCATAGCACATATGTGTTTTTGGTTCATAAACATTTGAGATAATGCTTTGTGTGGGTGTTCGGAGAAAGGGGTCTCCGAGTGTGTGTGTTGATTTATGTGCGTCGTTTTGTGCGGAGTACATCCCCGTGTGTGGTTGGGCATAACTTGGGGTGTGTTCCCCGTGTGTGGTTGGGAGTTTACTCCCGTGTTGTTGTGTAGGCAGTGCCTACGTGTGTGTGGACGGAGTTGTGACTCCGTGTGAGGAATTTGTTCGGGGTGTGTTCCCCAGTGTATGTGTGTGTGTAGCAACCCTGATAAAATAAAAAAAAAGGAATAAATAAATCAAAATAGATTAAAAGATTTTGAAATAAAAAGAATTAAACCCTGATGAAAATAACGCCTCAAGAAAAGGCGCTACCTTACAATAAAACGCCCTTACATAAGGCGTGTTTTTAAGAAAGGACGCCCACACGACAAGGCGTCAAATTTCAAACGACCAAAATAAATAAAAAAGGCAAGTTTGCATAACGTCCTTTGAGTGGACGCGTTTCAACAAGTAACGACGCCTGACTAGGCGTCAATTTAAATTCGACGACCTGACCTAGGTCGCTAATTCAGTTTGAGTTTCGTTCGACCCAGGAGTCTATCCAGAGTAAGTGATAACTATGAGAAAGAGTTCGAATGTAGTAATAATTCTAATATGGAAGTGTTACTTCCAATCAAACACTAACTCTATTAGGATTCTAGAAATTCTATAAATAACCTACTGCTTGAACCGAGAACGCTATTTGGCGTTCGGACTCTTCTAAGGTACGTAAAGAACAGCATGTTCTTTTTCTTTACTCTGTCTATCGAATTTGTGAAGAATACTGATGATTCTTCATCTACTTCTGATTACAGGTTGAAAGCTTCTGTCTTCCGAAGAACAAGTAAGTTCTTTCCCCTTCCTTTCGGTTACGTATAAGGAGATTTTAATATCTTCTTCTTCGTTTCCTCTGTCTCTACAGGTTGTCTGTAGAGGTGAACCCGGTTGACTGAAGAATTGAGGGTTCTTCATCTGCATCCTCTTACTACCCTTGCTGCTATTAAGATCGAAAGCTTCAAAAGACTCTATTTATAAAACAGAGTATCGTTCAGAACCTACATCGGTTCATCCGTCAGTTTATCATCATCAAGGTAGGTTTTCTCAAGCAACGTAGCCCAAACAAGTTAAATTCATAGTAACACATCATGCATGTCCTGTATATAAGTTTCCTGATAGTTTCTACACGTTTCTGTAATATTTTTGCAAGAGACGCCCGTGTCTAGGGCGCTACTTTAAAGAAACAACCTACACCAGGTCGTCAATTACAGATTTGACGCCCTGCCCTGTAGGCGTTAATCTCATGAAAATCACATGTAATTAATAATTGATCCACGTTTAAAAATTCAATAGATACGAAATATCCAATCTAATATATATTACATGACTCGACCTGTGAATTCCTGCTAATTTTCTGTCATGATCATGTCTCTTGTCTCTTGGAATTTTATTTCCTGAAATATTGTAAATTCTTGAATTCACGACCCTGTATAGGTCGTCTATCACTTGACTAACGCCCCTGTTCAGGACATGAATTAAAAAGTAACGCCCCTGTCCAGGGCGTGTTTTGAGAAAATTCTGAAAATATATATTTTGTAAAAATAGAAGGAAAGAATGGACGACCACTGATTGCGTCGTCAAATTGTAAATAAACGCCCCTTACCAGGGCGCGTTTTTGGTAAAATATTGAAGTATTGAAATCTTGCAAAAATGTAAAAAAAAAAATAAACGCCCTTACTGAAGGCGTTAATTACTTGAGTAGTGACTTTACTTAAGTCGTTATTTTCCTGTAAAAATATTTTTGCCAGTTTTTGATAACCGATGGTTTCAGTATATCTATATATGTATATCGGCACTATATCTCCACTCCGTGAGTATAGTCCCACGTTTCATGATGTTTTATCGATCACCCTCAACTCTCATTGACATACAAGCTCTCAATTGGACATTCCGTTCCTTTGGACTAGCGAGTTAGTCATAGAGACCTCCGTAAGACTCCTCGAGCCTTGGATTCCCTCAAGGCCGACTGAACTGGTTGTACCCTAAAAACCCATTACACTATTGAATGCCATGTCACTCTAAAGAAACATGGTATACCGGCCCTTATGATATGCAAAGAGTATATCATGAGAATTCTTAATGGGATGATGATATCATGCCATTTGTTGATGTTCTTGTGGACCTCAATTCTATAATAAGAATGAGGGTATCTTACCTTTGATATACTGTTCATGTGGACCTCAATTGTCATGGTACCCGAGTTAAGGGAACCTAATTCCACCTAGTTTCATCATTCATCATGTTTATACCGTTATTATCACCCATCTATGTCCAATGTCGTATTTTTGGACTCCATTCTCTCAAAGTTATCCTACGTGTCTACAAGCTTAAATTGTTGAAATTCCATATTGGCTATATATATATACAAGAGTGGATGTCAAATATATATGATAAATGCCTGCGCATATAGGGCCCGATCTGGTCCTGGGAGGAGCACCCGAAAGTACTTGTGCCCATGGGAGTTGAATGATAAGGTATCTGGCATTATACCGAGTGCATGACTAGCTTGATTGGACATTCCACACAAATCTTATACTTGACTCGTACTTGACACGACATGAATTGCGTGACCCGAGAAAGGGTAATTACTTGCTTGCTTGAAACATGATAGCCAAATTCTTGACATGACTTGTTAAAAGTTCTTGCTTGAATATCTTGTTAGCTTTTATTGAAAGTTCATGGCTTGTTCAAATTGCTATCTTACTGCTATACTCTCTTTCTACCTTGTCGTTTTATACAAGCATGCATAGCTATAGTACATACATGAAAGATGTAATTATTTAAACCCCTTGCTAGCGCTTGAGATATAATTTCCTACTGAGCGTTCGCTCACTCCGTGTTTGTCCCTTACTTTTCAGGTAAGTCCGATGAAGAAGGTCAATCTGATGGGGAAAGTCAAGAGTGAAAGAGCTAGAGCTTTTCCAAGTGTCATCTAGTCTTTTTCCTATTTTCTTGAGTCAACTATGTACTTTTCTTTTTTGAATAGAGTATTGGTTTGTAATAGTCTATCCATTATGAAATAAAGGATTGGGTTATCTTTACTTTTGCGCATCTCTGTTTTGGTTTCGAATACACTACTACTCTGATTGACATGATTGATATAAACTCGTCACGCATCTCCGAGTATCTTCCGCGCTCGGGGCGTGATAGTTTTTGTGGTATCAGAGCCTAGGGTATTCAATTCCTAGGAAAACCCAAGTCCAAGGATAAGTTTTAACCTTCAACCAGTGAGATTGGGTAGAACCAAGGGTTAAAGTTAACATAGTATATGAGTCTTTAAATACAAGCACATATTAATCTAGTTATTGTAATTGTAGGATAATGGCTGCCGAACGTGCTCAATGGCGCAACATGCAGCGTACCCTTCAAGGCATGACTCAAGTGCTGCAACAAGTAGCACAAGGAGGTGGACAACGAGCAGGAAGTCTCCACCAGACTTTCAAGAACATGAACCCACCCAAGTTCACGGGTTCTACTGATCCAGATGACGCTGAACACTGGATTAGGGAGATAGAACGTATATTCCGTGTTATGCAATGCACGGATCAGGATAAAGTTTTATTAGCTACTTTTTAGTTAGAAAGGGATGCTAGATGCTGGTGGGAATCAATAGAGGCTACTATAAATCAAGATCAGGTTTCGTGGGAGGAATTCGTTGAACACTTCAACGCAAAATATTTCTCGGACCGAGTTCAGGAAAAGAAGGCTGCAGAATTTGCTGCATTAAAGCAACGAACTTTGTCAGTGGCCGAGTATGAGGCCCAATTCTCTAGATTCTCTCGGTATGCTAAGCATCTAGTTAGCACCAAGAAAATGAAAGCTAGGAGATTTCTTAATGGGCTCAGGCCCCAAGCTATTACTCAACTGGCGCCGATGGACATTCAAGTCTAATCGGAGATAGTACGTCGAGCTCAACTATTAGAAGATGCCACGGAACTGTCTGATAGGATTCGTGGTAAGGATAAGAAGGAACAAGTTATAGGTTCGGGTTCCTTTAAACCCAACTTCAAGAAGAGGCCTATCAATGGAGGAGCATCCTCACAAGACCAAAAGTTCAAGAAGACCAAGCCCTTCTCTATCACCACTACCTCTCCAAATACAGTGTGCAAACATTGTGATAAAGCAGGTCATAGAGCAAAAGAATGCTGGAGGAAACTAGGAGCATGTCTCCGTTGTGGGAGTCGTGAGCATCGGATTCCCGATTGCCCACTACTAAATAATCAAGCCGATGACGGAAAACGCCCAGTAACCAAGAATGCTCGTCTTCATGCAATCAAGGAGACCGAGCAAGTAGAAGAAGGCGGACTAGTGGAAGGTACATTGAACGTTTGTTCCAAGAATGCATATGTCTTAATTGATACTGGTGCATCGCATTCTATTGTTTCTAAGAAGTTTGCTGACCCATTACCCCTAGAACCGGAATGGATAAAGTTAGTTTTGTCTACTCCTCTGGATGATGAGACTGATATTACACATCATTACCAAAACTGCGAAGTATTGGTTCAGGGTAGAAATCTCCCTATTGATCTCATATGTTTAGATCTGAAAGAGTATGATGTTATACTAGGGGAAGATTGGTTATCCAAGTATCAGGCAACGGTTGATTGCCGCAATAGTAAGGTTACATTCAAGGAATTTCTAGAACTAATCTTGACTAGCCCCAAGGGTCGTAGCAGATCCCCTCTTATTTCAGCTCTCCGAGCTAGCAAGCTCATCAGGAAAGGATGTGCATCTTTCCTTGCCTTTGTCACAGTTAAAGAAGCTAAGGAAGCTAAGCTAGAAGACATTCCAGTGGTACAAGAATTTCCGGACGTGTTTCCGGAAGATTTGCCTGGATTACCCCCGCAAAGAGAAGTGGCCTTCACCATTGACTTAGTCCCTGGTGCTGGTCCGATTTCAAAGGCACCTTATAGGATGTCACCTACTGAACTCAAGGAGTTAAAGGAGCAATTGATAGAACTCATTAAGAAAGGATTCATTAGACCAAGTACTTCCCCGTGGGGAGCGCCTGTATTATTTGTAAAGAAGAAAGACGGATCCATGAGGTTATGCGTCGACTATCGACAATTGAATCATCTCACTATCAAGAACAAGTATCCACTGCTGAGAATCGATGAATTGTTTGATCAAATTTCAGGATCCATGTACTTTTCCAAAATTGATCTTAGGTCCGGATATCACCAACTAAGAATCAAGGACGAGGATATTCATAAAACCGCATTCAGAAGCAGATATGGCCATTATGAATTTGTTGTTATGCCTTTCGGACTAACGAATGCCCCTGCTGCCTTTATGCAGTTAATGAATAGTATATTCAGGCCTTATTTAGATCAATTCGTGGTGGTCTTTATTGATGATATATTGATTTATTCCAAGACCAAGGATGAGCATGAGGAACATTTGAGGATTGCATTACAAATATTGAGGACAAACCAAGTATATGCAAAACTTAGCAAGTGTGAATTCTGGCTTGAAGAAGTGACTTTTCTCGGACATGTTATATCAAAGGATGGCTTGTCTGTAGACCCATCAAAGTTTGAAGCTGTAAGGAACTGGGAAAGACCGACCAATGCTAGCGAGATCCGAAGTTTCTTAGGTCTTGCCGACTATTACAGGCGATTCATCAAGGATTTCTCTAAAATCGCCGTGCCACTTACGAGGTTAACTCGCAAGGAGATCCGTTATGAATGGGATGAGAAATGTGAAAGAAGCTTCCAAACTCTCAAGGATCATCTTACTACAGCTCCTATCTTAGCATTGCCAATTGAAGGAGAAAAGTTCGAGGTATACACTGATGCTTCTAGCATTGGCCTCGGGCGTGTTCTAATGCAACAAGGGAAGGTTATAGCCTACTCTTCTCGTCAATTAAAGAAGCATGAAGAGAACTACCCCGTCCATGACTTAGAATTGGCCGCGGTAGTATTGGCACTCAAAATATGGAGACATTATCTTTATGGAGTACAGTTTACTGTATACTTCGATCACAAGAGTCTCAAATATCTTTTCTCACAGAAGGAACTAAATATGAGGCAAAGACGATGGCTGGAATATCTCAAGGACTTCGACTTCAATATACAATATCATCCCGGAAAGGGTAATCATGTAGCAGATGCCCTTAGTCGAAAGCTGAGAGCACTATTAGCCAATTGTTTGATTCAAGAATGGAAATTGCTGGAACAATTCTCTGAACTGAATATAAGCATGGACACGGACCCTAGATGTGTCACATTATCTCATGTAAGCATACAGTCAGATTTATTGTCTGAAATACAATCACTTCAGAATAATGATCCTACATTAGTAGAAATCAAGGGCAGATTAGAAGGACGATCGGATTTCCAATTAACTTCTGATGGAAGATTAATGTTCAAGAATAGAACTTGTATACCGGACTGCCCAGAATTGAAGAAGAAGGTCTTAGATGAAGCTCATAGGTCAAGGTATACGATTCATCCTGGATCTACCAAAATGTACCAAGATGTAAAAAGAACTTTTTGGTGGCCCAACATGAAAAGAGAAATAGCGGACTACGTATCACGCTGTCTCACATGCCAACAAGTCAAGGCGGAACACCAAAAGCCTGCTGGAAAGCTACATCCTCTAGATATCCCTAAATGGAAGTGGGAGGATATTGGTATGGATTTCATCATGGGTTTATCTAAATCAAAAAGAGGACATGATAGAATATGGGTTATCATTGACCGATTGACTAAATCAGCGCATTTCTTGCCAATCAAGAGTCGATGGTCAGTTGATGTCTTAGCTGCACTATACATCAAGGAAATAGTCAGATTACATGGTATACCTGTCTCAATCGTGTCTGACAGAGACCCTCGCTTTACCTCTCATTTCTGGAAGGGACTACAACATTCGTTGGGAACAAGGCTTAACTTTAGTACAGCTTTTCATCCTCAAACGGATGGTCAGACCGAGAGAACTAATCAGGTGGTTGAAGATATGCTCAGAGCTTGCATCATGGATTTCGATGGAAGCTGGCATGATCACTTGCCGTTGGTAGAATTTGCATGCAATAATAGTTACCAGGCAAGTATACAACTGGCACCTTTTGAAGCCTTATACGGAAGGAGTTGTCGATCACCCTTATGCTGGGACGAAGTTGGAGAGAAATAACTGTTAGGTCCAAACATGGTAAGGGATACAAC
Source organism: Amorphophallus konjac (assembly GCA_022559845.1). Classification (NCBI taxonomy): domain Eukaryota; kingdom Viridiplantae; phylum Streptophyta; class Magnoliopsida; order Alismatales; family Araceae; genus Amorphophallus; species Amorphophallus konjac. The sequence continues at coordinate 255,139,045 of CM040121.1, forward strand.
TGAGAAGATACAAGTAATCAGAGAAAGATTACAAGTAGCTCAGACAAGGCAAAAGGCTTATGCTGATACAAGAAGGAGAGATCTTGAATTCCAAATTGGAGATCATGTATTTCTCAAGATATCACCTGGACGTGGAATACGAAGATTTGGTGTTAAGGGTAAGCTTACACCAAGATTTATCGGACCTTTTGAGATACTAGAAAGAGTTGGCGAGGTTGCTTATCGCATCGCATTGCCACCTCAACTGTCCGAAGTACATGATGTGTTCCACATATCTATGTTGAAGAAGTATGTACATGACCCATCACATATTATTGAGTATGGAGACCTAGTGATCCAGAAAGATTTCACATATGAGCATAAGCCCATACGAATACTAGATCGAGAAGTACGAACCCTAAGGAATAAGGTTATTCCCATACTAAAAGTACAATGGAATAAGAATTCAGAACATGAAGCTACATGGGAGACCGAGGAATCTATGAGGAAACAATTTCCCGAATTATTTTAAGAGGTATACTCTACACTCTCCATATGTAAAGATATGATATTGAATTTGGGGACCAAATTCTTTTTAAGTGGGGGAGGGTGTAGCAACCCTGATAAAATAAAAAAAAGGAATAAATAAATCAAAATAGATTAAAAGATTTTGGAATAAAAAGAATTAAACCCTGATGAAAATAACGCCTCAAGAAAAGGCGCTACCTTACAATAAAACGCCCTTACATAAGGCGTGTTTTTAAGAAAGGACGCCCACACGACAAGGCGTCAAATTTCAAATGACCAAAATAAATAAAAAGGGCAAGTTTGCATAACGTCCTTTGAGTGGACGCGTTTCAACAAGTAACGACGCCTGACCAGGCGTCAATTTAAATTCGACGCCCTGACCTAGGTCGCTAATTCAGTTTGAGTTTCGTTCGACCCAGGAGTCTATCCAGAGTAAGTGATAACTATGAGAAAGAGTTCGAATGCAGTAATAATTCTAATATGGAAGTGTTACTTCCAATCAAACACTAACTCTATTAGGATTCTAGAAATCCTATAAATAACCTACTACTTGAACCGAGAACGCTATTTGGCGTTCGGACTCTTCTAAGGTACGTAAAGAACAGCATGTTCTTTTTCTTTACTCTGTCTATCGAATTTGTGAAGAATACTGATGATTCTTCATCTACTTCTGATTACAGGTTGAAAGCTTCTATCTTCCGAAGAACAAGTAAGTTCTTTCCCCTTGCTTTCGGTTACGTATAAGGAGATTTTAATATCTTCTTCTTCGTTTCCTCTGTCTCTACAGGTTGTCTGTAGAGGTGAACCCGGTTGACTGAAGAATTGAGGGTTCTTCATCTGCATCCTCTTACTACCCTTGCTGCTATTAAGATCGAAACTTCAAAAGACTATGTTTATAAAACAGAGTATCGTTTAGAACCTACATCGGTTCATCCGTCAGTTTATCATCATCAAGGTAGGTTTTCTCAAGCAACATAGCCCAAACAAGTTAAATTCATAGTAACACATCATGCATGTCCTGTATATAAGTTTCCTGATAGTTTCTACACGTTCTGTAATATTTTTGCAAGAGACGCCCGTGTCTAGAGCGCTACTTTAAAGAAACGACCTGCACCAGGTCGTCAATTACAGATTTGACGCCCTGCCCTGTAGGCGTTAATCTCATGAAAATCACATGTAATTAATAATTGATCCACGTTTAAAAATTCAATAGATACGAAATATCCAATCTAATATATATTCCATGACTCGACCTGTGAATTCCTGCTAATTTTCTGTCATGATCATGTCTCTTGTCTCTTGGAATTTTATTTCCTGAAATATTGTAAATTCTTGAATTCACGACCCTGTATAGGTCGTCTATCACTTGACTAACGCCCCTGTTCAGGACATGAATTAAAAAGTAACACCCCTGTCCAGGGCGTGTTTTGAGAAAATTCTGAAAATATATATTTTGTAAAAATAGAAGGAAAGAATGGACGACCACTGATTGCGTCGTCAAATTGTAAATAAACGCCCCTTACCAGGGCGCGTTTTTGGTAAAATACTGAAGTATTGAAATCTTGCAAAAATGTAAAAAAAAAAATAAACGCCCTTACTGAAGGTGTTAATTACTTGAGTAGTGACTTTACTTAGGTCGTTATTTTCCTGTAAAAATGTTTTTGCCTGTTTTTGATAACCGATGGTTTCAGTATATCTATATATGTATATCGGCACTATATCTCCACTCCGTGAGTATAGTCCCACGTTTCATGATGTTTTATCGATCACCCTCAACTCTCATTGACATACAAGCTCTCCATTGGACATTCCGTTCCTTTGGACTAGCGAGTTAGTCATAGAGACCTCCGTAAGACTCCTCGAGCCTTAGATTCCCTCAAGGCCGACTGAGCTGGTTGTACCCTAAAAACCCATTACACTATTGAATATCACGTCACTCTAAAGAAACATGGTATACCGGCCCTTATGATATGTAAAGAGTATATCATGAGAATTCTTAATGGGATGATGATATCATGCCATTTGTTGATGTTCTTGTGGACCTCAATTCTATAATAAGAATGAGGGTATCTTACCTTTGATATACTGTTCATGTGGACCTCAATTGTCATGGTACCCGAGTTAAGGGCACCTAATTCCACCTAGTTTCATCGTTCATCGTGTTTATACCGTTATTATCGCCCATCTATGTCCAATGTCGTATTTTTGGACTCCATTATCTCAAAGTTATCCTACGTGTCTACAAGCTTAAATTGTTGAAATTCCATATTGGCTATATATATATACAAGAGTGGATGTCAAATATACATGATAAATGCCTGCGCATATAGGGCCCGATCTGGTCCTGGGAGGAGCACCCGAAAGTACTTGTGCCCATGGGAGTTGAATGATAAGATATCTGGCATTATACCGAGTGCATGACTAGCTTAATTGGATATTCCACACAAATCTTATACTTGACTCGTACTTGACACGACATGAATTGCGTGACCCGAGAAAGGGTAATTACTTGCTTGCTTGAAACATGATAGCCAAATTCTTGACATGACTTGTTAAAAGTTCTTGCTTGAATATCTTGTTAGCTTTTATTGAAAGTTCATGGCTTGTTCAAATTGCTATCTTACTGCTATACTCTCTTTCTACCTTGTCGTTTTATACAAGCATGCATAGCTATAGTACATACATGAAAGATGTAATTATTTAAACCCCTTACTAGCGCTTGAGATATAATTTCCTACCGAGCGTTCGCTCACTCCGTGTTTGTCCCTTACTTTTCAGGTAAGTCCGATGAAGAAGGTCAATCTGATGGGGAAAGTCAAGAGTGAAAGAGCTAGAGCTTTTCCAAGTGTCATCTAGTCTTTTCCCTATTTTCTTGAGTCAACTATGTACTTTTCTGTTTTGAATAGAGTATTGGATTTGTAATAGTCTATCCATTATGAAATAAAGGATTGGGTTATCTTTACTTTTGCGCATCTCTGTTTTGGTGTCGAATACACTACTACTCTGATTGACATGATTGATATAAACTCGTCACGCATCTCCGGGTATCTTCCGCGCTCGGGGCGTGACAGTGTGTGTGTGCTGCTTGGGAGTAGCTTGAGGCAAGGCCTCGTGTGCGTGTGGTTTGCTGCGAAAGCAGTGTGTGTGTTGTTGGGGTTCGTCCCCATGTTGCTACGTTTGTAGCATGTAGTGAAGCCTCACCGGTTTGGTGAGGGGTGGACGTAGGGAGCCCGTCGTGGTCCCGAACCACCTTAAAAATCTCCGTGTCTTGTGGTTTGATTATTGTGATTGTGTGTTCTCTATCCTATCTGTTTGTGCAATCGTGTGAGCTCAGTGAGATTGAGTGAATCTAGTTTAAACCTGTTTAGATTAAATTACTCAATCTTGTATATTCCGCTGTGTGCTAGTTCAGTTTTTAATTGGACATAGTTTTTAGTAGTAGGATCTATTCACCCCCCCTCTAGATCCGTGTTCCAGCACTACGGGACCCAACAATTGGTATCACAGCAAGGCTCTATTGCCCCTGGATCTTGCGATCTACAGAGTGATCCCAGTGCATTCTACAATCATGAATTTTTCTGTTGAACATGTCTCAATGAATTGTTTGGCAATCTTCACTGGTTCGGATTTTGATTCATGGGTAGGCAAACTTTGTATGGTAATCAATTCCATTATTTCTAGCCTTTGGAAATTGATTTATCATGGTCCACACATATTACCTCTAGATGAGATAAAGTGATCTAATCAGGATAAAATGATGCATCATGATAATGTTACTGCTTTGAGTTTATTGAAAGCTTCCGTAAATACTAACAAGTATCCATTTGTATCTTCTTGTAGGACGGCAAATGAGCTTATGGACCGGTTGATCAAAGCTCAAGAAAAGGAAAGGCAAAAATGTCTCATGGCCGATGATGCTGATCAACAAAGTGATGAAAATGCAGAACAGGTAAAATCTGATTCTGAAGAATTTACTCTTGATGATCTTGTTGAAGCTTATGATGAGTTGGAAAAATAATATAAGAAAGTCAAGTCGGAAAATAAAAAATTGAAAAAGAAATCTGAAAACTTGGTCCATGAAAATGGTTCTTGTGATAAATGTTCTAAGCTTGTTAACTTCAATGAACTTTTAGAGCATGATGTTGAATGTCACAAAGAAACCATTACTTATTTGAGAAATGAAAATGTTGCCCTCAAGAACATAGTTGATCAATTGGAGAAAACTGAAAAAGATCTAAGAAACAAAATGGAATCAAACTCTATTGATCATGATATTTGTAATGAATTGATTATGAATGATAAACTTGCAAATAAAAATGAAGAACTCAAAAAGGAGAACAGTGCGATGCAAATTCAAATCTCCATGATTGAAAGTAGATTGAAAAAGCTTGAAAATCTTGAAAAAGGGAAATCTGTGATAGTTGATGAATCTGATAAGGTGCATGTGCTTGAACAAGAAATAGCTAACTATGAATTGCACATTGCATCCCTTGAATCTGAAATTGGTGACTTGAATGCATCCTTGTCTAAGTTTGTGAATGGGGAAGAAAATCTGAACAAAATATTGGGGACTAAGGTGAATTTCCAAAGAGAGGGGCTGGGCTATAATCCTGTGAACAAAAAGAATTTTGAAAATAAAGTCTATACATCATTTATCCATAGTTTAAATATAGCCAGCACATCAAATGGGCCTCCAAATCAATCTGCTCCTCAAACAACGAAGAGATCAAATGAAAGTCTGAAAAAGAAACAAAACTTGTATCAAAAGATTAAAAATGTTGTCGGTGTCACGATGAATGCCATTAAAAATCATGTTGCACACACACATCCATCCACAAAAAAAATATCATATTTTTATTATGGTGAACTTGGTCATATGATGCATGATTACTTTTTGATGAAATCTGAAGATCTAGAAGTATGCAAGAAAATGAATGGCTTCACAAAGCCAAGAAAGTCTTTGAACACAAAAAGAACTTTTGATAACTCTTATGTACATGCAAGAAGACCATTTGAAAGATTTACTCCATTGAACTGTTTTCATTATGGAAGGCTCGGTCACAGGATGAACATTTGCTCTAGTTTGAAAAATGGGAACACCTCTTCAAACCCACAAAAATTCCATGCTCATTCTTACAAGAAAAATCTGAAGTCTTTTGGTCATTGTCATTGTTGTGGTGAGTTTGGGCATACCATGTATAATTGCTCTTTAATGCATTTTGATGATATACATGCCCAAAAACTGTGGAAGGCACCCTCTAGAGGTGCAACTAACCATCCGGGACCCAAGAAGGTTTGGGTAGCCAAAACAACCAAATGAGAACTTTGTTGCAGGATTGCCTTGAGACCAAGGGGAAGACTTTAAGTCGACTTGTCCAGTTCGGATGTGATGCCTTGGTAAACATGGGTTTGTCCTTGAATTGATACTAATTTGATTGTAGAGGCAGTCTTATGTGTTTCATGTGCCTTATATGCATAGACTTGACTCTTTACACATGTTGGACTAAACTTGAAATTTCTAAAATTAATTTTGAACTCATGACAGCTTGAGTGAATCACTTGTATTGATAGTTACAATTCATCATACATACTTGCAGCTCATAGGAGATTGTCTTGTGGAAGAAAAGCACTAAAATTGGGCTTCTCACTTGTATTGAATTGAGATTGATATAAAATTGAGTTTCTGATGTTGCAGGTTGAGAGAGAGAGAGTCTTATGTGATGAAAAGCCTTGAAGTTAGTTTCTTCATATGCATTGGCTTAATATTGACATGAATTGAGCTCCTTACAGTGCAGGTTTGATAATGACCATCAACCCTTGAAATCATGGAGAGAAAGAAAGGAGCATGTTGATGAAGATTACACAAGCAAAATACAGCAAAAAATTTGAAGATGTCAATAAAGGTAACACAAGGCAAAGGTGAGAAAATAAAGTGTTTGGATGAAGTTCTATGGTCTTGATGCTAGTGCTATTTCTTGACATACAGTGATGTTGAAATCTTGAATACTCTTTGGTTGCTTTTGACCACGCAGAAAATGAATACTTGGCTGAATGGTATTGAAACATCTGAGCAGTATATATGAGAGTGTAGCCATTGAATGCCTTTTGCTAAACCCCTGTTAGGGTGCTAGGCCCGGATACAGAGGGGGGGTGAATGTATCCCTCTATGAATAATGGCAAAATAAAAACTGGGATGCTAGAGATAGACACGGAATAGAACCAATTCGATTCAACTCAAATACAAACACTTGGAGCGCGCCTATTTAAGCATCTAGCGGAAGCAAAGCAAACAATCAGATCACTGCACAAGAGATTTTTAGGTGGTTCGGTCCTCCAGACCTACATCCACCCCTCACTCCCAACCGGAGTGAGGCTTCACTAGCAAACGCTAGAACTAAGCAGACTCAGTTTGCAAACAGTTGCTGCCACACAGCTTGACCAGGGGAACAGCCTCCCCTCTTCCTCCCAACCGGAGGGACACCCAAGTGACTCCCAGCCACTTGAAAACTAGAGGTCGCAGACCTCTCTTCCTCCAGACCAGGAGGGACCCGACCTCAGTCCAGAGGATCGGAAGTACAAAGGTAATCAGAAAACAAAGGAAAATAATAAACGAAAATAACATAGCAATCAGAAGGCTGTAAAGATGAAAACACAGATGTGGCTCTCAACGGAGCTGACTGGCCTGGATCTGATCCACGGTCCAGTAGGAACTAGTCTTCAGATGAAGCTTCTTCTTCCTCTTCTCTTCTCTCTCACTTTCTTTTTCTCTTAACCCTCACGAGCTCTCTAACTCTCTCTTACTCTTCTTCTCCTTCTGCTCTTCTTCTCTTTCTTTTCTTCTTCTTTCGCAGGCTCTCTCTCTATCTCTTCTCTTCTCTGGATCGAATCCTCTCTGCTGCTCTCAGACTGGATGTATAGACTTTGCTCCTTTTCTTTCGATCAGCCTTCTACAGTAGGAAGAAGGCTCATATATATAGCAGCAGCAGCTGCAGCCCCTGGGCGCGTGGCTTCCACGTTTTCCCGCCCAAGGAATTCGCCAGAACCGAGGCAGCTTCATCCACGTGTCAGCATCTGCATACCTCATCCTCCTGGGATCACGAGCCAGGTCATCAATCTCGGTAAGAATCCCTGTCAGTGATAGCATCAGATAAGTCATCAGCTTAAGTCCAAATACCCTGTACAGACTCTGTGAATGCAAAGCATTGTATAGACTTTGAAATCAATCTAGCAAGTGTATAGACTTGATGATGCAGCGAGCATGCAATGTACAGACTCTACGTTGCAGGCAGACAGTAATGTATAGAGTTGCTACGTGCAGGCTGGCAGCGCAGCGTACAGACTCTGCGTGCAGGCAGTGGGGCGATGTGTAGACATAATGAGATGCAATGCATACTCTGTACAGACTTGGTCGTGTAAGGCGACGCAAGCAATGGCTGTGTAGACTTTACTTCAAGGCCAGTGTATGGACTTGATGAAACACTCACGAGTGTATAGAGTTAGTTAAGTGAGCATGCAGTGTATAGACTTGACATATGAAGACATCCACTGTTCAGACTTGAAGAACATTCAGCAATGTGCAGACTTCATTGAATGAGGGAGCCATGGCAGACTTCAGGATGTATAGGCTTGTGAACGCAAATGCAATGTACAAACTCTCCAATGTATGGACTTCAAATATGTGAAGCTATGCGATGTGTATACTTTGAAGAACAGCAAGTGAGTAAGTGTGTACAATGAGAGAGTGTATAGACTTGAAGACTTTAGCAGATAAAGAAAAAGCAATGTATATACTTGTGAGGACGAATGCATTAACAGAACAGGAGAGTGTGTAGACTTAGGCCTTCTGTTCAAGACAAAGACCAATGTACAGACTACATGCTGTACAGACTTGATGTTGATCAAAAGACCTTCGGACATCAGCCCAAGGTGTCAACGCTTCCAACGTGCAGCGTCGCCTCAGCTCCTCAAGCGAGATGCTCACGCCCTTGGCAACTGGCCAATGCGTCAACGCATCCAACGTCAGCGTCGACGCAGTGAACAAGACAGGTGATGAACAATGCATGCACTAGCTTTACCAAAGTGTAGACTACACAAAGCTCAGCCACTGTATAGACTTCACGAAGCCAACGTGTGTATAGACTTCAATGCAGAAACCAAGGCTGTATGGACTTCAGACTTGAACGTGTGACCAGTGAGCGATGTATACACTTGGCCCTTGAAGGATGTACAAAATAGAAGGAATGAAGCCCACGATGTATAGACTTGAAGATTGAAGGCGATGTATAGACTTTGATGTAAGACGCAGAATGAGACGCTGAAGACTGTATAGAGTTTGATGACTGAAGCATGAACAGTACGCCAACGTATGGACTTGACCAAAGCATAGGGAAAGCCCACAATGTGTAGACTTCCGATAGAATGAAACGCTGTACAGACTTGCTCAAATAGTCCGATGTATGGACTCATGCAATGTAAAGCAGACCAATGTACAGACCTCCTAAATGCTTCAAGACCAAGCTCATCAAATGTCTAGACTTCACAAGGTGAACGGCTGTACATACTTCCTATGTGAAGACCGCTACTGTACAGACTTGTTGAAGTGTGAAGGAGTTGAGTGTATAGACTTCACGATGTGAAGACTTGTCAAGGATAGCAGGCCGATGTATAGACTTGAGCGAATCAAGGTCTGTATAGACTTGAAGATCACTGAATGATGTTCAGACTTTGTTCCACCGACCAGTGTATTGACTTTGCAAGCGTGAGATGCTGGTTAAGACGGTGGATGTACAGACTTTAGGTGAAGGCATGAAACGATCTCTAAGACGATGAAGTCTGTATAGACTTTGCAGTGAATGGATGCTCAGTGAGACGCAAGTTGAGACGATGCAGTGTACAGACTTCATGTAATGCATGCAGACGTTGAACAATAGAATGTGCAGACTTTGCCATGAGACGTTGAACAAGACACTCCAATGAATAGACTTGTTGGATGCACTGTAGACAATGTATAGACTTTGAAGGCTAACAAGCGTCCTTAGTGTACAGACTTTGCTTCAATGTATATACTTGGAAGTTCAACGAAGGAGGCACAGTGCAATGTATGGACTTGAAGTTCAGTTTGTGAGTGTACAGACTTCACCAATGAAACACACACTGTACAGACTTGCTGCCAACCAATGTATAGACTCTACTCATGCAAACAATGCAGCAGTGTATAGACTTAACAGATATGTGAGCTGTAGTGTATGAACAACCGATGTATAGACTTGGCTATGCGAGCAAGCTACACGATGTGTAGACTTAGAAGTGCCTGCAGCTGTGCAAAGTGCAACCAGTGTATGGACTTGTCGTGCCTACACAGGGCGTTGTACATACTTGCTGCCTGAAGCAAATGTGCAGACTCTATAAATGCATATGAATGCTTTATGCAGCAGATAAACAGTCTGAATTTCAAATGCAATGACTCACAATGTAAGCAGATAAATTGACTGAACATATGAAAGACTGAATGGACATTTGAATGACAGACTGAGTATAAGAATGACTGAGTCATGATCTGATAAAATGACTGAGATATAGAATGACTGAATAAAACCATGGTGACTCACAGTGATTAACTCACATAAGACCAATCATCACAAACCCCTAAAGCCAATCATCAAAACCACAAGCCACAGGGGCCAGGGGCACAACAATCTCCCCCTTTTTGATGATGGCAACAGTACACAGTGAGTCATTCTGATGATGTAAGACATTCTTATTAAAGTCATTCTGATGACTCAAACTATTCTCCCCCTTTGACTTCATCAAAAAGAAAATAGTTTGAGAAGTGAAAGCAAACCAGCATGCAATGATTGAATAAAATTCTCCCCGTTTGGCAAAGATCTCCCCCCTTTGAGATAATCAATATGAATGCAAATGCAGAAAGAGATACCAAAATGCAAGAGCTCCCCCTAGAAATATGAATGCAAGAACACAATGCTCCCCCTTTAAGAGTTTCTATGCAGCATGATGCATATGACATGGAAGCTCCCCCTCAATAAGTGGAATCTTATGAGATGGATAACAAGGAGAGGTTCAGGTCAATGAATCAATGATATTGAGCAGAAAAGTTTCAAGTAGCAGATTTTTCAAAGAAGCTCAAATTACAAGAAATGCAGTCAGATTTTCAGAGAGATATCAATCTCATAAATCCAAAACATAAGTTTTCAAAGTCTTCCATTATAAGGGCTTATGAATGAGCTTTATTGAACAACATGGTTTAAACATGATGTATGCAGAGTTTATCAGTAAAATTCATGTATTGATATCTAAAACCATGGTTTAATAAAGATGAACCAAGCCCTCATATTTATCTTGATAAAACTCCCTTTCTCTTACACAATCAAATTTATTGACTTCTTTCGGAATTACATGCATCAGTATTGAAATCAAGCAATTATGAAGTCATAAGATTTTATCTAGGGTTGTAGCAATTTGATTTTTTGCATCAATATTCAGATATTTCAATTTGTTCAACAATTTTCTTGCTACAAATTTTACGAGCACTCTAGTTCAGTGCACACATTGTAACTAGAGGATATACCTTGATTAGAGGCCAATATCCCTAAGCTCTTAGTGTGACTAACTGTCATGCTTTATGTGAACATAGTTAGCATTTACACATCATGACACACTATAAATCATTTTTTAATGAGTGAGTTGTATTTCTCAGTGTGCATGCCATTGCTCTGCCTGATTTTCAATGAATTATTTGCAGAGTTAACTAAGGCACCTCATGACACAGTCCTTTGGACTTGTGTTTCTCAGTGACCAATGTCATTGCTCTGACAGATATAACCCTTTAGACATTTCAGAGACATTCATTTGCTTCAAATCAATAATAGTTTCATGTACTTAACCAATTAAAGTCATGTATTCAAAAGTGCAGATTTCAGAAATTTTTCACAAGACACAGCATGAACCAAATGGTTAAGGTTTATTAAACATGCTTCAGATATTTTTTAAGAGATTTTAAAGTCAAACTCCATGAACATTAAACTTAAACCACATGAGTTATTTCAGACATTCATAAAGCTGTATAATAGAAGATTTCTAGTTCAAAATTTTCAGATTTATGATCGAGATAGCCCATTGAAATCATCATGAAGGATTGATGAAATTCTGAACCCAAATGATACCAATTGATAGGAGAAATACCAATTGTTTAGAGAGATTGTGGAGCTCAAAGTTTTCAGACTATGATTAAGGTTTGTCAACCAAATGAATAAGAAAGGATATGCAATGAATTTTGACAAATGTATGCAGGGACATGCAAAGACTCACATTGAATGCTATGCAAGGATATGCAACTAACTCCCCCTGAAAACATGCAATGTTTGTACTGAAAACTGAACATATGATACCAAATGATTCATGCACATTCAGAATGTCCTATCAAGCAAAATGACCCATGGTACTAGGCGGAGCACTTGGTCTAATAGACCACTTCACACATAGTAAGAACCTCCAGACAGACCTCCCTGCCTTTTGGTACCTTACTATTTATGTCACGCCCCGAACAAGGCGGAAATATCGGGACGTACAGTTAGGGACACGCTGGCAAGAGAGAGAACTAATCTAAAATAATACACAAGTGCTACAAGATGGAAATACTAAATGATCATTAACAAACCACAACTGATACAATAACCTCAAGTTCAACTTAATACAACTGGAATAATCAACCACTAAAACTCAATAACATGACTGAGACTAAAAGCTCTCCAAAACACAACTAAAGAAAGATAACACACTACTAACACACTAGAATTGATACACTCAAGACATCACTCCTGCCCTTCCCCATCGGTAAGTGCGTCACCTGAAAAGCCTGGAAAGGGGGGAAAACACAACTATGAGCTGACGCTCAGTAGGAAATAACAGACAGGTTTAAGTGATTAACAGTTTAATTACATTTTAAAATGTCATGCTACAAATGATAAAAATAATAAAAAGATAACGGTGATATCACGAAATAGAATTCAAAGATCTTGCAAGGTCAAGAAATATAATGAATAGAATAGTAAGACAAGAATTTATTACAGGAGATAACGATAAAAAGTTGGCCATATCAAGACAATTCAAGTCATGTCAAGCACGTATGTAATTTCATTTCCACGTCCAAGTAATAAGCAAGTAAAGTAACCACAAGTAGAGTATAGAACAGTGAAGAGTGGAAAGTGAAAAGTAGTAGAAAGTAATGTAGAGAGTAGTGGAGAGAGTAGTGGACAGTCCTAGATTTAACACATGTCAAGTACTGGTGCCAAATGCCACACCTAGTCATTCACCTCCCCGGGGGTACACGTAGTGTTCGGGCGCTCTTCCCAGGACCAGACCGAGCCCTTAATTATTTGCCAGGCATTGATTTCTTTGGATCAAAGATCCCACGAATTTAGACTTCCACAGTTTATGGCCAGAATTCCAAGGTTTAAACTAAGTAGCAATAACAACTTCACGTAGGAAAGAGATTCATTTCCAGAATTTCAAGGTAAGTATAATCATCAAGGAGATCGAAACCAAGTCACAACAAGAGTTAATCGTGCTGCGCTACTGTAAAACAGTAGCAATCAAACAAGCTAATCAACATATTAATCCTAATCACCAAGTTAAGATATCATGATTAACCATTATCATTTGCATTAAGACAATTGCCAAGAAGCTGATTCAAGATGATAAGGTAAAGAACAACTCCCACAAGAGTGAAATAGAATGCATTAACAGAGATTTAGTTACACCATTAACCACTAATTATGTGGGTTTCTATTTAATCTTATATGCATTGAAATGAAGATGATAAACGGTGTGTTTTTACACTAAGTTTGCATGTATGGACCAATGTTAATTGAAACTAAAAAGGGTACATGAATAGGTCATTAGTTCCTCAAAAATGTAGTTTTCAATGTGATTAGGTTGAATGGATTGATTCCCCAATGATCCGGATTGATCCCCGGGTCAAAAACATCATTAATGGGGTCATACAGGGCATGGGTCGACCCATTGGGTCGACCCCTCAAAAAAAAAGCTTCATGGGTCGACCCATTGGGTCGACCCACTTCACTGGGTGCATGGGTCGACCCCATGGGTCGACCCCTACACTTCCAGAAGCGACGGGTGATTCCGTAAACCATGAAAACTCAATGATTTGGGGTCTAAATGAGTTGGGATTTTAACCAAATACTCTAGGGTTCTTAATATACATACTAAGGTCATAAAACAAGAGATTGAAACAAGAAATTTGCTGAAAACTCAATCGAATCACAGCCTATTTATGATGAATACATGAAGAACCTAGTTCTTGACATGCGTCTACTAAAACCTAGATTTCTCTCAATATACACAACGGAATTTGGGGCTTTTTATATCAAAAGAAAGCTAACTTAATGATGAATCCAACCATATACTATAAGCCATATGTGGATCAAGTTATCTAATCCAAAAATAGCCCGAAAATCAAGCTTCTACTTGAAGAACATAATATACATCAAATTCTAGACATGCTCTTACTAAAAATCAAAATTTTCCAAGTATGCTCAATGAAATTTGGGGCTTCCTACGTTAAATGAAAGCTAACAACATGCTGATTACATCATGCAAGTTAATTAGAGTTTGGTTGTTAGATCCTACCTCAAATCGGAGAGAGAAAACTCAAACCCTAGGATGAAGAACACTTGGACAGCACCTCACAAAAAGCTCGATTTCTCCACGGACACCTAATGAAAATTGGGGCTTTTGCCACCAATGGATAGAGCTCGATGAGAGGAACAATTTGCTATACTCATGATCAAGATTTGGCTGAGAATTCCTACCTCAATCGATGGATCAAAGAAGGATGAAGGAAAGCCAACGGCCTGCTGACCCACCTCCACAAATCGAGCTAGATCTCTCCAGATATGAAACTTCAGCGAACCCCACAACAGTCAAATGAAAGAAGACTCGTAGGGCTTCATTTTGATAGCTCATAGAGCTTCTGGAGCCTTCGGAATTGGGAGTATTCGCTGCTGCAAGCTACGTGTTTAGAAACGGCGCCGAAATCCTTGACTTGACCAAACTATGTCGGCAGCACGTTTTGGGGCTAGGTTTACCTCAAATTGATTGAGAGTAAATGTTCCTTACATTGTGGCCTTCCATTTGTCCTTGATTTCAGATCATTTGGTCGAGTATTGAGGTCAAATTTCGTGTTTTAAACTAAGGGTTAGGTATGGGTCAAAAGTGTGCACTTTTGGGTTTAAACTCTAAATAGATCTTACCACGGATTTACAATGGCTTAATGCCAGAAGGAAAAGTTGTTATCTACATCGACCTAAATCTATTTACTATTTGTACAGATTTTTCTAAGGTAGTCGGATTATTACTTATACTATTCCGTAAATAGTTAAATGTTAAGTTCGGAAAACTAAGTTCACTAATTCGGCATAATAAATGATTTTCTTAGGCTTAAATGTAGAAGACAAAGTTGCTAAACAAAATTAATTCTACAAGATGTGATTTTTGGGGATTTTTAGAAAATAGTTGAAAAATGACTTATTCTATTAATTAATTAATTAATTAATCTAATTAATTTGGATAATTCTCATTAATTCGAATAACTTCAAATAAATTTCAAATAACTTTCTAATTAAATTTCTAAAAAATTTGGGGTCTTACACCCTCCCCTACTTAAAGGAATTTGGTCCTCCAAATTCACTGCACTAAAACTGAGAGTAGAAAAAGATCGCTCACCTAGAATATATCGGGATACCACTTTCGCATAGTCTCTTCAGACTCCCATGTAGCTTCTTCGGTCCCACGCCGACTCCACTGAATCTTGACCATCGGTATCGAACGATTCCGGAGTTGCTGTTGCTTCCGGTCCAGAATCTTGACAGGTCTTTCCTCATAGGTCAAATCCTCCTTCAGTTCAAAATCCACCTGCTGAATGATATGAGTGGGATCGTACACATATTTCCGCAACATAGACACATGGAAAATATTATGTACGCCAGACAAATGCGGTGGTAAAGCCAGTCTTTATGCCACCTCTCCCACTCTATCTAGAATCTCGAATGGACCAATGTACCTCGGACTCAGCTTGCCATGAATGCCAAATCTTCGGATCCCTCTCGTTGGAGAGACCTTTAAGAACACATGCTCGCCAACCTGAAATTCCAATGCTCCTCTCCTGTTGTCGGCATAACTCTTCTGTCTTGACTGGGCTACTTGTAACCGGTCTCGGATAACACGGATGTTCTGTGATGATTCCGAAACAAGATCTGGTCCAAGCCACTGTTTCTCACCTACCTCATCCCAACACAACGGGGAACGACAACTTCTACCATATAGTGCTTCAAAAGGAGCCATCTGAATGCTAGACTGATAGCTGTTATTGTAAGCGAATTCAATTAATGCCAAATGCTCACTCCAATTACCACCGAAATCAATCATGCAAGCTCGCAACATATCTTCCACTATCTGATTGGTTCTTTCAGTCTGTCCATCTGTCTATGGATGAAAAACAGTACTGAAATTCAGACGAGTACCCAAAGACTCTTGCAGTCCCTTCCAGAAATGTGAAGTAAATCTGGGGTCTCGATCAGATACTATATTCACTGGGATACCATACAATCTCACCACTTCCTTTATATACAAGGCAGCCAATACATCAATCGTCCACTTGGACTTAATTGGTAAGAAATGAGCCGACTTTGTCAATCGATCGACAATCACCCATATCGTATCAAATCCACCACGAGTCCTAGGTAGACCCATAATGAAATCCATGCCAATGCTTTCCCACTTCCATTGGGGTATGTCGAGTGGTTTCAATTTCTCTACTGGTCTGAAATGTTCGGCCTTAACTTGCTGACATACCAACATCTGCTCACAAAATCTGCAACTTCTCTTTTCATATTCGGCCACCAAAAGGACCTTTTCAAATCTCGGTACATCTTAGTGCCTCCAGGATGAATGGTATATCTGGATCTATGAGCTTCCTCAAGAATTTTGTTCTTTATTGTAGCCTCATCCGGAACACAAGTTCTGCCTTTAAATAATAATCTACCATCATCGGCCAACATGAAGTCAGGTCTGCTGCTCAAGCTTCCCTTGATCTCTACCAACTCGGGGTCATTATCTTGCAAGGACTTGATCTCTATCAATAATTCAGGTTTAAGTTGAATCTGAGCAATCAAGATCCGATCATTGTCAATATTAAGATCCAGACTAGATAATTGTTCCAACAACCTCCATTCTTGTAACATGAGACTTGACAATCTAGCTACCGGCTTCCGGCTTAATGCATCTGCCATAACATTACCTTTGCCAGGATGATACTCAATCGAGAAGTCGAAGTCTTTCAAGTACTCCAACCATCTCCGCTGCCTCATGTTGAGTTCCTTCTGAGAAAATAAATACTTCAAACTCTTATGATCTGAGAACACTGTAAAGGTTTCTCCATACAAGTAATGCCTCCATATCTTCAAAGCAAACACGACTGCAGCAAGTTCCAAATCATGAACAGGATAATTATCTTCGTGCTTCCTCAACTGTCTAGAGGAATAGGCAATCACCTTCCCATGCTGCATGAGTACACAGCCTAAGCCAATACCTGATGCATCAGTATAAACAACAAATCCTCCTTCACCAGAAGGTAAAGCCAAAACAGGTGCAGTAGTCAAACACTCCTTTAGAGTCTGAAAGCTTCGCTGACAATCATCTGACCAATCAAACTTATTCTCCTTGCGGGTTAATCTTGTCATAGGTACTGCAATCTTGGAGAAATCTTGAATAAATCTTCGATAATAACCTGCCAGGCCTAGAAAACTTCTAACTTCTGTCACACTGGTAGGCTGTTCCCAATTCTTCACTGCCTCAACCTTCGAAGGATCAACAGAAATACCGTTCTTCGTAATGATATGTCCTAGAAAGGACACCTCTTGCAGCCAGAATTCACACTTACTGAACTTAGCATATAGTTGATGATCTCTCAATAATTGCAATGCCATTCTCAGATGTTCAGCATGTTCCTCCTCATTCTTAGAATAAATCAGGATGTCATCAATAAAGACCACGACCCATTGATCAAGATAGGGCCGAAATGCATCGTTCATCAACTGCATGAAAGCCGCTGGTGCATTCGTTAGACCAAAAGGCATAACGACAAACTCAAAATGACCATACCTACTGCGGAAAGCCGTTTTATAAATATCCTCTTCCTTAATCCGCAACTGGTGATATCCAGATCGAATATCGATCTTAGAGAAATATTGAGCTCCCGCTATCTGGTCAAATAACTCGTCAATCCTCGGCAAGGGATATTTGTTCTTGACAGTCTGCTGGTTTAATTGCCGATAATCAATGCACAGCCTCATCGAACCATCTTTCTTCCTGACAAATAGTACAGGGGCTCCCCATGGAGAAGTACTAGGATGAATAAAACCCTTCTCAAGTAATTCCATCAGTTGCTGCTTCAGTTCCCTCAGTTCCGCAGGAGACATATGATAAGGAGCCTTAGAAATAGGAGCTGTGCCAGGAATAAGATCAATAGAAAAGATAACTTCCCGCTCAGGCGGAAGTCCTGGTAGTTCTTCTGGAAAGACATCAGGAAAATCTCAGACAATAGGAATGTCCTTGATCTCCATCTGCTGCTCAGGAGTTGCACAAACAAAGGCTAGAAAAGCCTCACACCCATGCCTCAAAAGCTTATCAGCTCGAAGAGCCGAGATGAGCGGTACGGAGTTATGGTGTTTGACTCCCGTAAAAGATAACCCAGAATGTCCAGTAAAAGTCACTGAGCTAGAACTACAGTGAACATTGGCCTCATACTTGGCCAACCAATCTGCTCCTAGGATTACATCATAATCCTTCATGTCCATGCAGACCAAATCTGCTGGAAAGTTCTGTTAACCAATCATAACCTTACTAGAAGGATAGAAATACTGGATTGTTGATCTAGTGCCAATAGGGGTTGAAATCTCTAACGGAGTATTCATCAAAACAGGTTCCACAACTAATGACTTAGCAAATCTCCGAGAAATAAATGAATGTGTTGCACCAGTATCAAAGAGAGCAAATGCGGGCTTATCGATTATAGTAAGGGTACCTTCGACGAGTCCGCCATCATCAGAAATCCCAGTTTCATCTTCGTGTAAAGCTTGAAGCTTGCCTTGTGGTTTCTTGAAGACTAGAGGTTTTGCTGGTGTAGCTTGTTCCGATATGAGAGGACAATTGGGGATACGGTGCTCCTTGCTTCCACATTGCAAACAGGCGCCTTGCTTGCGCCAGCACTCCTCTATCTTGTGACCCGGACGATCACAATAGTTGCACACGCCCTTGAATGGAACAATAGGGCCAGGCTTCTTGTCTTCATGCCTCGGCATCTTGCCCTTCCACGATCCGGACCCGCTCCACGAACCAGGTCCACTAACAGGCCTCTTCTTGGTATACCCGGGTTTGACACTCCCGGAACCCGTAGGTAATTCTTTCTTGGTGCCTTTCCCACGGATTCTCTCCGTCATCTCAAGAGTATCCTCTAGAACTTGCGCTTTCCTTACCATCTCAGAATAAGTGGAAATCTCTATCGGTGCCAATTGGTTGATATAATGAAGCTTCAATCCATTGAGAAAGCGCTTCGCCTTCATCTTCTCGGTGGAAATGAGATGAGTAGCATAACGAGAAAGCCGTGCAAATTGAGCCTCATACTCTGCCACGGACAAACCTCGATGTTTTAAGGCCGCGAACTCTGCCGCTTTCTTCTCTTGCACTCTATCAGAAAAATACTTGCTGTTGAAGAGTTCTTCGAACTCTTCCCACATAACTTGCCGATCACCGAGAGTTGCCTTGATAGAATCCCACCAAGTACGTGCATCATGTTCCAGTTGAAATGTGGACAAAAGGACACGCTCCTGGTTGGTGCATTGCATAACTTCAAAGATTCTCCCCATCTCATCTAGCCAGTGCTCGGCTTGGTCAAGGTCAGTCGAACCAGCGAATCTAGGCGGGTTCATTCCGCGGAAGTTCCGGTATAGATCACCGGTGCCATGCGGTGCCACTCCTGCCTGAGCTACTTGCTGAAGGGCCTGAGTAAGGCCTTGCACCGTACGCTGTAGGTGCCTCCATTCAGCACGATTAGCTGCCATCTACACGAGAAATAGATTACTTAGGTTTAATCAAGATAAATAATTACACGATTAAGAAACGATCTTAACCCAAGTTTCTACCCATTCTCACCAGGTCAGGTCCTAGACTTTTACAAGGTTAGGGATCTAATGCACCTAGACACGACCAAAAAATCGGTACCAGGCGGAGGTAATCGGTCCGAAGACCACTCGCGCAAGTGTGCGACCTTCCCGATAGGCGTAGCCTAACGTTCGGACAACACCTTTTGATATACCGATTATTGGGATGCAATGCAAGAAAACCTAAAACTTAGGAAACCTAGGAATGTGAAACCTAGGCTCTGATACCAACTAAACTGTCACGCCCCGAACAAGGCGGAAATATCGGGACGTACAGTTAGGGACACGCTGGCAAGAGAGAGAACTAATCTAAAATAATACACAAGTGCTACAAGATGGAAATACTAAATGATCATTAACAAACCACAACTGATACAATAACCTCAAGTTCAACTTAATACAACTGGAATAATCAATCACTAAAACTCAATAACATGACTGAGACTAAAAGCTCTCCAAAACACAACTAAAGAAAGATAACACACTACTAACACACTAGAACTGATACACTCAAGACATCACTCCTGCCCTTCCCCATCGGTAAGCGCGTCACCTGAAAAGCCTGGAAAGGGGGGAAAACACAACTATGAGCTGACACTCAGTAGGAAATAACAGACAGGTATAAGTGATTAACAGTTTAATTACATTTTAAAATGTCATGCTACAAATGATAAAAACAATAAAAAGATAACGGTGATATCACGAAATAGAATTCAAAGATCTTGCAAGGTCAAGAAATATAATGAATAGAATAGTAAGACAAGAATTTACTACAGGAGATAACGATAAAAAGTTGGCCATATCAAGACAATTCAAGTCATATCAAGCACGTATGTAATTTCATTTCCACGTCCAAGTAATAAGCAAATAAAGTAACCACAAGTAGAGTATAGAACAGTGAAGAGTGGAAAGTGAAAAGTAGTAGAAAGTAATGTAGAGAGTAGTGGAGAGAGTAGTGGATAGTCCTAGATTTAACACATGTCAAGTACTGGTGCCAAATGCCACACCTAGTCATTCACCTCCCCGGGGGTACACGTAGTGTTCGGGCGCTCTTCCCAAGACCAGACCGAGCCCTTAATTGTTTGCCAGGCATTGATTTCTTTGGATCAAAGATCCCACGAATCTAGACTTCCACAGTTTATGGCCAAAATTCCAAGGTTTAAACTAAGTAGCAATAACAACTTCACGTAGGAAAGAGATTCATTTCCAGAATTGCAAGGTAATTATAATCATCAAGGAGATCGAAACCAAGTCACAACAAGAGTTAATCGTGCTGCGCTACTGTAAAACAGCAGCAATCAAACAAGCTAATCAACATATTAATCCTAATCACCAAGTTAAGATATCATGATTAACCATTATCATTTGCATTAAGACAATTGCCAAGAAGCTAATTCAAGATGATAAGGCAAAGAACAACTCCCACAAGAGTGAAATAGAATGCATTAACAGAGATTTAGTTACACCATTAACCACTAATTATGTGGGTTTCTATTTAATCTTGTATGCATTGAAATGAAGATGATAAACGGTGTGTTTTTACACTAAGTTTGCATGTATGGACCAATGTTAATTGAAACTAAAAAGGGTACATGAATAGGTCATTAGTTCCTCAAAAATGTAGTTTTCAATGTGATTAGGTTGAATGGATTGATTCCCCAATGATCCGGATTGATCCCCGGGTCAAAAATATCATTAATGGGGTCATACAGGGCATGGGTCGACCCATTGGGTCGACCCCTGGCATTCCAGGAGCCTTCCTGGGTGTGGGTCGACCCATTGGGTCGACCCCTCAAAAAAAAAGCTTCATGGGTCGACCCATTGGGTCGACCCCCTTCACTGGGTGCATGGGTCGACCCCATGGGTCGACCCCTACACTTCCAGAAGCGACGGGTGATTCCGTAAACCATGAAAACTCAATGATTTGGGGTCTAAATGAGTTGGGATTTTAACCAAATGCTCTAGGGTTCTTAATATACATACTAAGGTCATAAAACAAGAGATTGAAACTAGAAATTTGCTGAAAACTCAATCAAATCACAACCTATTTATGATGAATACATGAAGAACCTAGTTCTTGACATGCGTCTACTAAAACGTAGATTTCTCTCAATATACACAACGGAATTTGGGGCTTTTTATATCAAAAGAAAGCTAACTTAATGATGAATCCAACCATATACTATAAGCCATATGTGGATCAAGTTATCTAATCCAAAAATAGCCCGAAAATCAAGCTTCTACTTGAAGAATATAATATACATCAAATTCTAGACATGCTCTTACTAAAAATCAAAATTTTCCAAGTATGCTCAATGAAATTTGGGGCTTCCTTCATTAAACGAAAGCTAACAACATGCTGATTACATCATGTAAGTTAATTAGAGTTTGGTTGTTAGATCCTACCTCAAATCGGAGAGAGAAAACTCAAACCCTAGGATGAAGAACACTTGGACAGCACCTCACAAAAAGCTCGATTTCTCCACGGACACCTAATGAAAATTGGGGCTTTTGCCACCAATGGATAGAGCTCGATGAGAGGAACAATTTACTATACTCATGATCAAGATTTGGTTGAGAATTCCTACCTCAATCGATGGATCAAAGAAGGATGAAGGAAAGCCAACGGCCTGCTGACCCACCTCCACAAATCGAGCTAGATCTCTCCAGATCTGAAACTTCAGCGAACCCCACAGCAGCCAAATGAAAGAAGACTTGTAGGGCTTCATTTTGATAGCTCATAGAGCTTCTGGAGCCTTCGGAATTGGGAGTATTCGCTGCTGCAAGCTACGTGTTTAGAAACGGCGCCGAAATCCTTGACTTGACCAAACTATGTCGGCAGCACGTTTTGGGGCTAGGTTTACCTCAAATTGATTGAGGGTAAATGTTCCTTACGTTGTGGCCTTCCATTTGCCCTTGATTTCAGATCATTTGGTCGAGTATTGAGGTCGAATTTCGTGTTTTAAACTAAGGGTTAGGTATGGGTCAAAAGTGTGCACTTTTGGGTTTAAACTCTAAATAGATCTTACCACGGATTTACAATGGCCTAATGCCAGAAGGAAAAGTTGTTATCTACATCGACCTAAATCTATTTACTATTTTTACAGATTTTTCTAAGGTAGTCGGATTATTACTTATACTATTCCGTAAATAGTTAAATGTTAAGTTCGGAAAACTAAGTTCACTAATTCGGCATAATAAATGATTTTCTTAGGCTTAAATGTAGAAGACAAAGTTGCTAAATAAAATTAATTCTACAAGATGTGATTTTTTGAAATTTTTAGAAAATAGTTGAAAAATGACTTATTCTATTAATTAATTAATTAATCTAATTAATTTGGATAATTCTCATTAATTCGAATAACTTCAAATAAATTTCAAATAATTACAAATAACTTTCTAAATAAATTTCTAAAGAATTTGGGGTCTTACAATTTATATACCATTGAGGTCATGCAAATTTATTCAACATGCAGTTCTTATATGCAATTCAGAATTTCAGTGAGCTAGTGCAACACACAAGTTTCAAATCATTCGAAATGTACTTTGTTTTCAGAGTTTATGCATAACATAATTATCAAGCATTTGCAATTACCCTATGTATGCATCAGATACAGACAACCCTTTTTAATCTGATATTTGCACAGAACTCTCAGCAAATGCATGATCAGAAAATAATGCACATGGCAGATGATGAATGAAAATGCAAAAACAGATTTAACTTGCTATGCATTAAAACTAAAAGCAATAAGAGCAGGAAATTTACCTGAAAAGTTCATTATGGGGTTTTCTTCTTGAGTGCCTTGGATCATTACCAATTTTTATTCCAGTCCCAAGGCACACCTGCATAGCAATGTTATTTTGCACAAACAGGTACCCAAGAAGTCTTGGGTCCTGACAAAACAGTATTACTCCTAGCAGGTTTTCTCAGCACATTTCTAGGAGCAGTTTTCAGATCTAATTTATGCACATTCTTGTTAGCATGAATTCTATGTTCATAAGCATGAGATTTCTTGTTAACAGAATAAAAATTCTGTTTGCCAAAACCAGTTTGGTTTTGATATCCTGCCAGCCAATAGGTTGCAGCCCTGTGACCTGGCTTCCCACAGTTATAACATGAAAGTTTTACAAATTGTCTTACAGGGAATTTAGCATGTTTGATATTCATATTTCTACCCTGAATATGCCAACAGTCCTTGACTGTATGGCCATACTTCCCACATTTGAAGCACTCATTGTGCTTGCCTCTAAAAACATTACTTCCAAAAACATTTCCATTTGCAGGGAGTTTAACAGTTTTAGAATTGAATTGTCTACCCTGAGCATGCCAACAGTGGGCTGCAATGTGGCCCATCTTGCCACAGTGAAAGCATGAATTAGAACTTTTCTTACCAGCATTCAAATCTCTTATGACCCAATTTTTCACAATTAAAGCATGTCATATGCTGGTTTATTGGAACAGACTTGTTCTTGTTAGGAGCATGATCGTTTGCATGAAATTTATTCTTATCACTAACAAACCAGCATTGTGAAATTTTGTGTCCTAGTTTACCACAATGAAAACACTCAATTCTCCTTTTCTGAGATGTAAGATTTTTATCATGATATCTCCTAGCATTCTTATCATCCTTCTCCATCAACTTACACTCATGCATCAGATGTCCAGCTTTATGACAGTAATGACAGATAATCTTCTTTTTAGATGCATGTGAGTGTGTGTGAGGACTGTGATCAGCAAACACTGATGAACCCTTTTCATTTATTTTCTGATTTACAGTCCTTTTCTGATTTTTATCCTCTTTTCCTGTTTTCTTAGCCTTGTACTGAATTGGGGATGAAATAGGGAGCTTTTCCTGTTCAGAGGTTTTAATGAAAACAGTTTTCAGCTTGGATCCATCAACCTTTTTCAACTTTTCAGTTTGTTTCTGATTTTTCTGAACATGTGGTTGTTTATTTTCTGAGGTGGTGGCTACATCTGATGCTTTGATAAAGGATGTCGTCAGCTTGTTTTCAAAAGCCTTTTTATTGACATTGTTGTAGCCTAACCCTTCCCTTTGAGTATTGACCTTAACTCCTAACAACCTGTCCAGATTTTCTTGTCCACTTACAAACTTTGACAGAGAGTTCTTTAAGTCTTGGATTTCATTTTCTAAAGAGGTGATTTGTAACTCATAACTGGCAATCTCTTGCTCACTGCAATTCATAGCTTCATTCAAAACTTTGTTGGCAGTTTTATATTTCTCAATTTCATTTTCCAGATTGCTCAGTTTATCAGAGTCTTCAACACAAATACTTTTTCCTCTTTCCAAAGCAAGAAGTCTCTCTGACATAGTGGAGTTCAGCATTTTTAACTTCTCATTTTCTCCCTTAAGTTTGTCATTCTGAATTAATTCATTTATTAGAAGCTGATCTTCTGAATTAGTTTCAAGTTTTCTTCCAGCCTTGAATTCCTTCAAATCTTTTTCCTTCTTTTCAATGTTTTTCTGTAATTCCACATTCACAGATTTGATGGCTTCAAGTTTTTCAGCAAGCAAGTTTTTCTCCTGCTCAAGTTTCTCAAATTTTTTATCATTTTTATTAGCAAATATTCTTAGAGAATCATTTTCAGATTTCAGCTTGTTTAAATCTGAGTTCACACTTTCAAAGTTTTTCAACAATTTTTCATACTGGTCATGATAGTCAACGAGAGTCTGATTATCATTATCTGAGTTGAATTTTTCTTTGAGTTCAGATATTACATTTATATGATCTTGATTTTCAATTTTCAATAATGAGACTTGTTTCTTCAATATTTGAAAATCAGACATACAGGCATCATGAATATTTTTCAATTCAACACAATTTCTACAAGGAGAGCTTGAACTATCTAAACCAGTACCCTTCTTCAATTTTTTGTACTGTTTTCTTAACAGTTCATGAGATTCAAATAATTCAGTATATGCATTCTCCCAATCTTCTAGAGAAAAATTCTCGAAGAGATTTATCTCATCATCATCATCTTCTTCAGTTTGATTGCTGCCTTGATCGCTGCCACTTTGATTTCTTCTATTGGCCATCATGCAGCTTGTTTGATTTCCTTTCCCGGCTCTCTTCATCATCTCTAACATATCCCTTGCAGATCTGCAATCAAGGAAACATGAGTGAAAGGCTTTGTCAGTGGCTGCTTTCATCAAATTTATAGCTGTCTGATTCTCCTCATACATTGATTCGTGACTGTCAGTCCATTTGGACCTTTTCTTTGGTAATTCATGAGGACCATATGAAATCACTTCCCACAGGTCTGGATCAACAGATTTAACATAACTACGTAAAGCACTGTGCCATTGGTTGAAATCAGAACCACTAAAGACGGGTGGACAAGCCATTGAAACAGATAGCCGATAGATTCAATGCAACAAGAATATTGATGCACTAAAATAAATTAGCACCTAAGACTACAAGATCGATCTGCAGGTCACTGGACCTTGTATGCAGACACCCGCTCTGATACCAACTGTTAGGGTGCTAGGCCCGGATACAGAGGGGGGGTGAATGTATCCCTCTATGAATAATGGTCAAATAAAAACTGGGATGCTAGAGATAGACACAGAATAGAACCAATTCGATTCAACTCAAATACAAACACTTGGAGCGCGCCTATTCAAGCATCTAGCAGAAGCAAAACAAATAATCAGATCACTGCACAAGAGATTTTTAGGTGGTTCGGTCCTCCAGACCTACATCCACCCCTCACTCCCAACCGGAGTGAGGCTTCACTAGCAAACGCTAGAACCAAGCAGACTCAGTCTGCAAACAGTTGCTGCCACACAGCTTGACTAGGGGAACAGCCTCCCCTATTCCTCCCAACCGGAGGGACACCCAAGTGACTCCCAGCCACTTGGAAACTAGAGGTCGCAGACCTCTCTTCCTCCAGACCAGGAGGGACCCGACCTCAGTCCAGAGGATCGGAAGTACAAAGGTAATCAGAAAACAAAGGAAAACAATAAACGAAAATAACACAGCAATCAGAAGGCTGTAAAAATGAAAACACAGATGTGGCTCTCAACGGAGCTGACTGACCTGGATCTGATCCACGGTCCAGTAGGAACTAGTCTTCAGATGAAGCTTCTTCTTCCTCTTCTCTTCTCTCTCACTTTCTTTTTCTCTTAACCCTCACGAGCTCTCTAACTCTCTCTTACTCTTCTTCTCTTTCTTTTCTTCTTCTTTCGCAGGCTCTCTCTCTATCTCTTCTCTTCTCTGGATCGAATCCTCTCTGCTGCTCTCAGACTGGATGTATAGACTTTGCTCCTTTTCTTTCGATCGGCCTTCTACAGCAGGAAGAAGGCTCATATATATAGCAGCAGCAGCAGCAGCCCCTGGGCGCGTGGCTTCCACGTTTTCCCGCACAAGGAATTCGCTAGAACCGAGGCAGCTTCATCCACGTGTCAGCATCTGCATACCTCATCCTCCTGGGATCACGAGCCAGGTCATCAATCTCGGTAAGAATCCCTATCAGTGATAGCATCGGATAAGTCATCAGCTTAAGTCCAAATACCCTGTACAGACTCTGTGAATGCAAAGCATTGTATAGACTTTGAAATCAATCTAGCAAGTGTATAGACTTGATGATGCAGCGAGCATGCAATGTACAGACTCTACGTTGCAGGCAGACAACAATGTATAGAGTTGCTACGTGCAGGCTGGCAGCGCAGCGTACAGACTCTGCGTGCAGGCAGTGGGGCGATGTGTAGACATAATGAGATGCAATGCATACTCTGTACAGACTTGGTCGTGTAAGGCGACGCAAGCAATGGCTGTGTAGACTTTACTTCAGGGCTAGTGTATGGACTTGATGAAACACTCACGAGTGTATAGAGTTAGTTAAGTGAGCATGCAGTGTATAGAGTTGACATATGAAGACATACGCTGTTCAGACTTGAAGAACATTCAGCAATGTGCAGACTTCATTGAATGAGGGAGCCATGGCAGACTTCAGGATGTATAGGCTTGTGAACGTAAATGCAATGTACAAACTCTCCAATGTATGGACTTCAAATATGTGAAGCTATGCGATGTGTATACTTTGAAGAACAGCAAGTGAGTAAGTGTGTACAATGAGAGAGTGTATAGACTTGAAGACTTTAGCAGATAAAGAAAAAGCAATGTATATACTTGTGAGGACGAATGCATTAACAGAACAGGAGAGTGTGTAGACTTAGGCCTTCTGTTCAAGACAAAGACCAATGTACAGACTACATGCTGTACAGACTTGATGTTGATCAAAAGACCTTCGGACATCAGCCCAAGGTGTCAACGCTTCCAACGTGCAGCGTCGCCTCAGCTCCTCAAGCAAGATGCTCACGCCCTTGGCAACTGGCCAATGGGTCAACGCATCCAACGTCAGCATCGACGCAGTGAACAAGATAGGTGATGAACAATGCATGCACTAGCTTTACCAAAGTGTAGACTACACAAATCTCAGCCACTGTATAGACTTCACGAAGCCAACGTGTGTATAGACTTCAATGCATAAACCAAGGCTGTATGGACTTCAGACTTGAACGTGTGACCAGTGAGCGATGTATACACTTGGCCCTTGAAGGATGTACAAACTAGAAGGAATGAAGCCCACGATGTATAGACTTGAAGATTGAAGGCGATGTACAGACTTTGATGTAAGACGCAGAATGAGACGCTGAAGACTGTATAGAGTTTGATGACTGAAGCATGAACAGTACGCCAACGTATGGACTTGACCAAAGCATAGGGAAAGCCCCCAATGTGTAGACTTCTGATAGAATGAAACGCTGTACAGACTTGCTCAAACAGTCCGATGTATGGACTCATGCAATGCAAAGCAGACCAATGTACAGACCTCCTAAATGCTTCAAGACCAAGCTCATCAAATGTCTAGACTTCACAAGGTGAACGGCTGTACATACTTCCTATGTGAAGACCGCTGCTATACAGACTTGTTGAAGTGTGAAGGAGTTGAGTGTATAGACTTCACGATGTGAAGACTTGTCAAGGATAGCAGGCCGATGTACAGACTTGAGCGAATCAAGGTCTGTATAGACTTGAAGATCACTGAATGATGTTCAGACTTTGTTCCACCGACCAGTGTATTGACTTTGCAAGCGTGAGACGCTGGTTAAGACGGTGGATGTACAGACTTTAGGTGAAGACATGAAACGATCTCTAAGACGATGAAGTCTGTATAGACTTTGAAGTGAATGGATGCTCAGTGAGACGCAAGTTGAGACGATGCAGTGTACAGACTACATGTAATGCATGCAGACGTTGAACAATAGAATGTGCAGACTTTGCCATGAGACGCTGAACAAGACACTCCAATGAATAGACTTGCTGGATGCACTGTAGACAATGTATAGACTTTGAAGGCTAACAAGCGTCCTCAGTGTACAGACTTTACTTCAATGTATATACTTGGAAGTTCAACGAAGGAGGCACAATGCAATGTATGGACTTGAAGTTCAGTTGGTGAGTGTACAGACTTCACCAATGAAACACACACTGTACAGACTTGCTGCCAACCAATGTATAGACTCTACTCATGCAAACAATGCAGCAGTGTATAGACTTAACAGATATGTGAGCTGTAGTGTATGAACAACCGATGTATAGACTTGGCTATGCAAGCAAGCTACACGATGTGTAGACTTAGAAGTGCCTGCAGCTGTGCAAAGTGCAACCAGTGTATGGACTTGTCGTGCCTACACAGGGCGTTGTACATACTTGCTGCCTGAAGCAAATGTGCAGACTCTATAAATGCATATGAATGCTTTATGCAGCAGATAAACAGTCTGAATTTCAAATGCAATGACTCACAATGTAAGCAGATAAACTGACTGAACATATGAAAGACTGAATGGACATTTGAATGACAGACTGAGTATAAGAATGACTGAGTCATGATCTGATAAAATGACTGAGATATAGAATGACTAAATAAAACCATGGTGACTCACAGTGATTAACTCACATAAGACCAATCATCACAAACCCCTAAAGCCAATCATCAAAACCACAAGCCACAGGGGCCAGGGGCACAACAAAACCCCCGATGTCAAATGAGAATACATTTGTTTCTGATCATCATTTCAATGATTACATGGTATATAAAATGGTGACATGTGGAAGGGCAGGTCAAGTCTGTCTGAAAGTTATCACCATGCGTGAGAATATGTCTCCTCCCGGTACCATGAATCATCTATGCATATGGCATCCAACTTAAATGAATTTTCTGAAATCATGCATTGATTATGGGGGAGTTTTGCATGCCGAAAATTTTGAAAATGATGTTTTTTCCATTCTCTCAGCATGATGATGTTGTTCTGTGGCTGAACATTTTGAGGATTGAATTTGATCAATGTTCCATGGTGTTTACCAATATGTCACTCATCTTTCTAGATAAAAGTACAATTATTTTCAAGAAAAGTTCACATGTGATGATCTTAATGCTTTGAATAAATTTTCTGAATTCTCTTTTCAGAATAAAATTATGTCCTCACATTTTAACAATTGGTAATGCGTGTCATGCATTAGTTGCATTAGGTGCATATAGAGTGTCATGTGAAATCTGAAATCTTGCATCACATTGCATATTTGCATATCATTCTCTGCACATCATTCACATAGTACTTTTGGAAGATGAAGCTCATCGTGTGTCTTGTTGCATAGTTGGCATTTTCAGCATACATATAGTACATATTTTGAAATACATCATTTTACACATTTCATGTTGCATAAATGCCAAAATGAATACTTCCAACAATTGGTCTCAGATCCTTGGAGCCAACATTTCAAGAACTGAGATTGCATACCTTTTCATTTTGCATTGCATATGCATATCTTCATCGTATTCTTGCATGTTATTATATGCTTTTCAACCCCTTCCTTTAAACTTCTAAGACCATATACTTCATTGATAAATAATGTTGCATCCGAGTCTTAACCAGTGTGCTTCATGTAAAACTCTAAGGGGGAGCATTTCATGCTTATTGCATTTATATAGAGGGAGCTACACTATCCTGTTCTAAGTTAAATTTTCTCCATACATGTTAAATCAAATTCGTACACTTCATGCACTTTAATGTGAAATTGAGTGTTGTTCATAAGGATATAGGAATTTCATTTCAACACTCTAAAGTAATTCAACTTGCTGCATGGATGATAAGAGACAGTTGAGGAAAAAGCAGCCTGCCTCCACATACAAAAAAATGGTTGATATGAAAGGCAGAGTAATGCTAAGTCTCACTGAGTAAACTGGGCACATGTCACCTGAGACGGGATGTGATTCATTTCTAAAAAGTGTTGACTAAAGTATCTCTATTCAAATGAGGTGACAAGGTTCAGT
The DNA here is from genome assembly GCA_022559845.1 of Amorphophallus konjac. Taxonomy (NCBI): domain Eukaryota; kingdom Viridiplantae; phylum Streptophyta; class Magnoliopsida; order Alismatales; family Araceae; genus Amorphophallus; species Amorphophallus konjac. Next base: position 255,170,161 of record CM040121.1, read on the forward strand.
ATTCTGAGTAATCGGGGATTCTGGCATGAGCTCCATGTGTCTTCTCGCGTAAAAAGGAATTATTTGAACCTAATCCTTCTTAGAAAAATTAAGATTGTCAGTGTGAAAATTACTGATGATAATTTGATGAGGTAGAGCGAAGCCTCCAATATGCTATTCTCTAGATTGAAATGCAGTCTGTGCCGTTACTATTATGTTTAATTGAAAATCTGGTTATCCATATGGCTAAACTTCATTCTCATGTTACTCACTTGCACATGGTAATTTGATTTGATATGTATTTTTAAAATTTGATTAACTGCTTGACCTGCTGTACGTCTTCTTTTATTTATCTGCAAAATCCTCTATGTGTAATCATGAGTATTCTGAACTTAATGACTCACTTGCACTTTTCCTACACCTATCCCCTCACTTTAAATCAATTGGTATCACTTCTTGTGAAGGAGTTATGTTGCATGTATCTATAGATATATGCTTGGTTACATTGTATGCATTTCATATCTCATCACTTTCATACATCCTGTTTCATGCATTTCACAAGAAAACTAAAAATTAAAATTTTGAAAATCAAAGCCAATCATCTATTGTGTCAATGTCAAAGGGGGAGCTTTGCATGTGATCTTATCTGCTTAACTCATCAGGACTTGCATGAGTTAATACCTTTCTATGGGTGTTTGAGTGCTTGTTTGCTTGCTCATTATTGTCATGCCATACACCATTTCCAATTGTTGCAACTCATGAGCATTTGCATATCGTTTTATCATCTTCCATTCTGCATGACCATATTGTCCACATTTGCATCTCCAATTTCAACAATTGGTATCCAACAGTTTTGCAATTGGTTCATGCATATCATGCATATTGCGCATATTAGTTCATGCCATCTTGGATCCCCCATCATGATCCCCATTTCTGATTATGTCAAAGGGGGAGAGAGAGCTTTATGAGAGAGCATTATAACATAAATATTTTGTCATCATCAAAATGGGGGAGATTGTTGTGCATGTGATTTTGATGATTACAAAATGCCTTTATTGCTTGGCCGTGTGCGAGAATGGTTGTTCATGTCGTCATGTGTATGGAGTTTAAAATGGTTGTGGAAATGATCATAAACTGTTTCTATTGGGATATCATCATGCGGATGCATTGTAATTCTATAAGGCTTATCATCATGTGGATGCATTAAGGCTCATACGTGTTTTGAGGTTAGCACAAACATTGTCTCTACACTTGGTGAGATTGCTTTGTGATGTGTGGTTTGATGAGCTTGGAGCTTGGAGATTGATCAAATGGAATATGACTCAATATTATTTTGTGTGCCTTGATTCCAAAGTTGTTCATCATGCAATGGTAAGAAGTTATATTGGAATCCATGGTGACACTCTTCTAATCTTGAGTTGGAAAATTGGGTTCTCTAGTGCCTTGATACAGATCTTTCATGGGAATTCTCATATGTCTCATGCTAATGATTTCGTAATCCCATTTCATGTCTTTTGGGTCTCGGTCTCCAAACTAGCTTCATATGTTAATGCATGACCCATATATTTTGATATTGATTTAACATCTTGCTTTATCATGTGTTTCAGGATGAAAAATCATGGTTGATCTTCATGGGATTATGGTAATATTTAATCAATTGTTTCCCATTGATTTGATGGTGTTTTTACTTATTTTTCAGGCCCAAACTAGAAGGGGTCGACCCATGGGGTCGACCCTCTCAGGTTCCGTTCAAACAGAATCAAAACAGACCCATTTTCTTGAAATCTGCCTGAAAGGGTCGACCCCTGGGGTCGACCCATGGAAGGGTCGACCCCAAGGGTCGACCCATGTAAACCAGAACCACAAATGTGGTTCTGTTTTGGGTTCTGGGAACACGAGGGTCGACCCTGGGGTCGACCCATTGAAAGGGTCGACCCTGGTGTCGACCCCTGTAACCCAGAACCATATTTTAGGTTCTGTTGGCTTCTGTGAGCCTGAGGGTCGACCCTGGGGTCGACCCTTTCCGGTTGGACGTCCAGCCACCATCTTTGACCGTCGTTTTCTTGCCCCTAAAGTCTTCCAATCTGAGTCCAAAGCCCCAAATCACTCCACAAAGTGTGGATCTTGTCCCCAAGCTATCCCTTGACCGTTCTAATCATTTATATACATCTTTTGGGTTGCAAACCCTAAGAAACATGATGCTAGATCTGAAAATCATTTTCCTATAACCTTTGTGTGTGCAGGTCGCAGGTAGCAGCTCCAAGGCATCTTCCACCATGTTTTAAGCTTGTGTATGAAGGGAAGAACAAGGTTTCACATTCTCATTCATTCCTCTGCCACAAGCTGCGAAGAAATTCATGCTACAAGCATCATCCATGCAAGAATCAATCATTCTTCTTCAAGAACGGGTTCCATACTTCAGAAGCATTCAAATATGTTCAAAGGAGAGAAAGGGGGAGCTCTAATCACTGCAACATCTTCTTCATTCTGATTTCTCGAAATCGTTGTTGATTGAGCTTGAATATCTGTCTTAAGACATCTTTGGATGGTTTTATAAGTCTTATATCCACTCTCTCTTGCATACATATATATGAGCTGCGAATTGTGTGATTCAACAATCCTAATGCTCATGTGATCCTTGTATAGGATGAAGATGAAGAGGGGGATCTCTAAACCGTTCATTTCTATTGTCTTGATTGAGATTAACTTAAAGTTTGAGATTATCATTTTTATCTGTTCTTTCAGGTGAAGACGTGCAACTTGAGGAGACGAAGAAGATGATATCTAAATCATGATCATCTGTCAATGAGTAAGGAGAATCAGATTTTGCTTAAGAAGGGGGAGCCTTATACTTGACACATCTGTCTAGTTTTCATTTCTATAATTTTTTTGGAGGGTCATAGCACATATGTGTTTTTGGTTCATAAACATTTGAGATAATGCTTTGTGTGGGTGTTCGGAGAAAGGGGTCTCCGAGTGTGTGTGTTGATTTATGTGCGTCGTTTTGTGCGGCGTACATCCGCGTGTGTGGTTGGGCATAACTTGGGGTGTGTTCCTCGTGTGTGGTTGGGAGTTTACTCCCGTGTGGTTGTGTAGGCAGTGCCTACGTGTGTGTGGACGGAGTTGTGACTCTGTGTGAGGAATTTGTTGGGGGTGTGTTCCCCAGTGTGTGTGTGTGTGTGTGTGTGTGTGTGTGTGTGTGTGTGTGTGTGTGTGTGTGTGTGTGTGTGTGTGTGTGTGTGTGTGTGTGTGTGTGTGTGCTGTGGGAGTAGCTTGAGGCAAGGCCTCGTGTGTGTGTGGTTTACTCCGAAAGCAGCGTGTGTGTTGTTGGGGTTCATCCCCATGTTGCTACATTTGTAGCGTGCAGTGAAGCCTCACCGGTTTGGTGAGGGGTGGACGTAGGGAGCCCGTCGTGGTCCCGAACCACCTTAAAAATCCATGTGTCTTGTGGTTTGATTATTGTGATTGTGTGTTCTCTATCCTATCTGTTTGTGCAATCGTGTGAGCTCGGTGAGATTGAGTGAATCTAGTTTAAACCTGTTTAGATTAAATTACTCAATCTTATATATTCCGATGTGTGCTAGTTGAGGTTTTAATTGGACATAGTTTTTAGTAGTAGGATCTATTCACCCCCCCCCCTCTAGATCCGTGTTCCTACACTACGGGACCCAACACAAGTAGTCCAGATCCATATATCAGAAGTCCCGCACTGTACAATGGTCCAAAAATAAATAACTACACGGGACGTGGCCCGGCCAAAAGAGGAAAGAGGACAGACTGACCACTGACCGACTACTGAAAGACCACTGCTGGCTCTAAGGTTTTTCGCCGAAAGCGCGAGAGAATCCCGCAGCCGGTTGCTCCGCCTCACCTGTAAAAGGAAGGGGTGAGTCTCACAACAGAGACTCAGTAGGGTTCACAGAAATCCCTAACTCGCAACTAACTAAAGGGAAGCAGTAAAGCATGCGTTGGCATAAATAAATGATAATTTAATAAAGCTGTAAAACTAACTAAACAGTTTATGAACAGCTAACTAGCATGCTAATTAGTATTTAAACGCAAGTACTCTAAATCTACCAATAGACAATAACTCAATCGTTTCCAAGTGACTAAAGAGAGAAGGAGAGGAGATCCACCAGAAGAAGAAACCAGATGCATCCATTGACGGCTTACACTGCGTCTCAAGCATCTACGCAAGCCTGATTATGGCAAGCGAGACACGTAACAGTACCAGAACAAGTAACTAGTCAGAGCAACACTCGTTAGTGTCAGTCCAAGTCTCTGACCACGTGTGCACACACCGGCTCGTGCCTAGAGCCAGGCCTCTAGCTAGTATTCCCCTCCGTAGGACGTTATAGTTGGACTGGGGCCCACGGAACTAGCTTAAAAATCGTGAAATTGGGATACCCCGTCACCTCTCCCGGGTGGGATCAACACTGAAAGTCGTCGGGCTACGACTGGTGGTTCCATCACTAGAAAAGAGAATAAAGCTCTATTGGGATCTAAAAACTTGCCATAATTCATGATAACGATTAAACATGGTAATTAAGCAAGATTAAATGTATAATTAACCGAGTATACTTAAATGGCCATTGTTCAATAATTCAATGCTTAAACAATTTGAACATGCCAAAATGGCAATTATTCCATAGCTAAATGCATAAACTATTGAACATGTGGAAATGACAATTATTCATTAATTACATGCATAAATAAATGAATATGCTTATGCAACTATTAAATGCATAGTTAAACAAACATGCATAATTCGCAGAACATGTGGTTAAATTAAAGCCGTTATAGCCTTAGCCGATTGAACGACGGACCGTTATGCGTTGCTAAATGGACTAACCATGAAATTTCTATCACCATTACATTTAAATAATTTATGCGGTCTAATTGTGAGCCGCTCGGGTTAATAAACAGGTTATGACGAACCGTTATAACATTTAGAATAATTTAAACATAGTCCTTACCGGAGAACCAGATCCACCGGAATCATAATCGGATCCCCTCCCGGTCGACTTAATTTGACGAGAGCTATTATTTTTAACCTGTTCCCTGCTATTCCACCATCATAATATAACAATTTATTGCCTATGAACTCAGCAACGATGGGCATGCCAATTAATCTATGAACTCAGCAACGATGGGCATGCCAGTTAATCTATGAACTTAGCAACGATGGGCATGCCATTTAATCTATGAACTCAGCGACGATGGGCATGCTATTAAAACATAAAGACGATGGGCATGCTATTAGAATAGTTTAACGGGCCAGGGCTACGATCCCCCTACCTTAATCACGATGGAAATGTCTGATCTGGCCACGAACAAGCCGAGGGACGCGCCCCTTTTACCGTAAGAAGGAGAGATAGGTCGACGTCTTCCACCGCGGGTTTGTCCCTCCATGCCGGGGTTCGGCCCCGACGGTGGCGCCGCCGGGTTCTACTCCTTACAGGTTCATCGACGGAGCTCCGGCTCCTCCGCCAAGGCCGTCGGGTCGTCGGCGTGCCGAGAAGAGAGAAAGAGGGAGAGAGGGTCGCCGATCTCGTCCCGCCTCTGTGCACCATAAAGGGAGAAAGGGGGCGAGAGAGAGGGAGGCCGGTCGCGGTTTTCCCCATGCCCGGTCGCCGGACTCCACCGCTGGTCGCAGCGCGCCGAGAAGACGGAGGAGGGGAGGTGAGCTCGCGGGTTCCATCGGTGGGGGCGCCGCCTCGTCTTCCTCTTGCTGGTTCACCGGCGAGGTCACCGCCGCCGCTGCCAACGTCGTCGGACCGCCACGCCGCCAAGAAGAGGGCCGGGGGAGAGGGGGTTGCCGCCGCGGCGAGCTCGCGGTGGCGTCCCTGCGGGTTCGGCCGGATGCGCCTGTGCGCCGGGTGAAAAGAGAAAAAAGGGGGGTGAAAGAATTGGGAAAGTGGGAGAGAGAGGGGAGATCGAGAGGGTTAAAAAAAGGTTAAAATATTATATATATATTTTTATTTTTAACCCTTAGATGCATTCTAAACCCCGTATGACGTGAAATTGTGTATATGCCCACTAATTTACTTAAAGGCTTTAATATAAATAGATTTAATACTAGAAAAAGCCCAGAAATCTCATAAAAATAGCCAAAATTCATGGAATTAATTCTAATCTCATATTGGTAAAGATCCGTCAAAGGACGGGTCTCACAATCGCTTTGCCACCAGATTCTCAAGAAGCAAGAAATGCAATGTGTAGGACTATATCATAGAGGAGCCAAACAAATGATATCCTTTGGATGATTAAACTTCAGATCATGAACCCATGAGAAGGTTTAGTTCTGTGAACCTTTTTTTTAGAAAATCAGTTGACCGATTTTCCTCAGGCTAACTAACTTTTCCACCAGTCCACCGCACCATACAGGGCTCTATTATGGTCAACCTAACTGAGCTCATATACAGTCTGCCAAGCTGGATCAGCATAATAAGACATTTGGGAGGCCAAATTCAGTGGCCCAAGTCAAGCTATGCCCATTGCATTGAGATCTATTTACGGTTTGATCAAATGCCCATGAGAGCTAAGCTAGCAGCAATTGCTAATGCATGGCAAACTAAGTACCTCAGTATTGTGGTGTAGCGCGTGGAGCAGTAGGCATCAATATTTTCACCCCTGCTGTTCAGCAGTTCAGAAATGCAGTAGCAAGTCACGCTCTGCAGACCTAACAACTGCATGCCCAGTGCTAATCCAACAGACCTATTCTGCATGATTTACCAAGTTCGGTAAATTAGTTGTGGAGTAGCTCTATAACGCTGTAGACCTCGCAGCAGAAGCTGGCAGCACGAGGGTTCAACCCGGTGGTCAGCTCAGTAGCAATCTCAAGAGCGATAGTAGTAGCAAATACGCAAGCAACATAGCAACTACCCAAGCCCGAGGCATTTGGGTAGCTAACCTCGCACCACCGTAACAGCTCAACACAACCCAGTAGAATTCAGCTAACTCCCTGTAGTAGATAATACAGTCCAGCAGGCTCGTGTAGCAGCAGGTAGAACAGCGGCAACAACAACAATTGCATTTGCTACATCCAGCAGTTTAATATATACAACATCATACTCCAAGGCTACCATATAGCCAAGCGCACCAATAGTAATAGCAGCCAAGTCCAGCTGCTCTATCTAGTTCAGGTTATTTTACCATGCCATGCTCAATGTCGACACTACATCACTCTTCTTGTCCATTGGGCTTACAACCAAGTTCACAATTTAGCAATGTAGTAACAAGTCATGATCTGCATCTTTGACGGCAGTAGGCCTAAAGTCAATCTAGCAACCTCATCCTGTATGATTTGCCAAGTTCGACAGACGTTCCTGCAGTCAAGACAACAGACTTGCAATTTCAGCAAGAAACTTGGAGCTAGCGGACCTCCATGGTCCAATAGATTTGATAACAGTTTATGAAGGGTTCTGAAGATAATTCAACAGAACTGTTATATCAACCGGGTTATTGATGCAAATAAACTTCCAACTCTGTTGTCTAGAAGAAGTTAGTAGACTTTTAATACTGCTGTTTAGAGAATTAGCAAAGTTTTCCCAAGCAGCAAGTATTTGACGAAATGCCAAAAGCATATGAATACAACAAGTTAGCAGGCTTCAGTCTCTTAAAAACACATGAAGGCAGCAGATGAGTTCAAGCCAGCCAAAGCCAAAATTTAGATGCATCAGTATAGCAACAGCAGTACTTCATGCTAGCATGAGCAAGCTAGCAACACAACCACATGCGTAGCAAGCCAGCGACACCTGCAACCCAAATTCAATAGACCAGTAAAAGCAAGTCAGCAGGCTCTGCAACACACAGGGGCAAGCATCAACAGTTAAGCAGGTCAACTGAATTCAAGATCAACAGGCTTCAAGTCAACTGAAACTCTTCAGTGGCTCAGCAGCGACAATATAACATCATACTCAAGCAGCTCAGTGAGCCAATTAAGCCAAGTTAAGTGCAATAGTAGCACTTAAGCCCAAGGCTAGCAACATAAAAAAAAATGCAGATGCAGCAACATAGGCAAGGCCTAAGCAGTACAGTATACGCAGTAGTAGTCCAGGTACAAAATCAGTGGACTCCACTATGGTAGCAACTGTAGCTTTAGCCCATGTCAGAAGAAGCATACACATTTCAAGCCCAGTTGGACCCCAATTCTAGAGTCTCAGCACTAATTCATTGGAGGTAATCAATCATATGCAGCCACAATACAGCATCAACAAGGTTCTCCAGTCTAGCACTTTGAATCTGTGTCAACAAAGAGACGGAATCAGATTTAGGGGTTCATGTTCCAATAGCTCAGTAGCGCAGTTGGAATAAGACAGCTATGGTCCAAAACTATCCAACATCTCAAAGTAAAGACCAAGCAGACTATGATAGATATGCTAAATAATTGCAGCAGTCAATATAAGTATTTTCTTCAACTTAAGGGTAGCAAAGCCAATAGATCAAAAATGCATACTAGAAGGGAAAGCCTCGGCTCATCAATTGTCAATTCACCTCCTAATTGGGACCCTCTCTCTTTGATAATGTCAAGTAACGATCCTTTTTGGTTCTGAAAGGTTCAGACTGTTCAACAGTATAGCCTATTCAAAAATCTGAATCCCTTAGAATCAAATCCTCTTAAAAGACGAGAAAAGACGCTATCCATATATTGCAGCCCAGGGAATTCAGAAGATGGCTCAAGTGAAGCCTAGTTAAGCTGCAAAGGGAATCCAGCAGACCTCTGTCTGCACTTTAGTTAAAGAAAATGGCAGATCTCGAGGGCCTATTGCTCAGTACAATAGTAATGAAGCTTAAGACCTTGATTTCCAAAGGTCATAAATAAACTCCTCATGCCATATTCACTGAGTATGAAAATTTTCAGGGGCTAAATGTTACAAGGGGCAGGAGTGCTGTGTGTTGAAAGAAATGCAAGACTTAATAAAGCTATGCCCTTCCTTATATGCTAAGCAGCAGCAACGACTGCCATTGCATTTGCTGTCTAAGGTGCCCCAATTCAACAATGCGACATATACAGAAGCATAACGTGTTCAATAGACCTTGCAGCACACTCCAAGGCTGCCCTGTAGCCGAGCTCATCAACCAAGTCTAGCAGTTTTATCTACAGTAACAACAATTTAAGCAACAGTAACAACAATTTAAGTAGCAGCAACATTCCAGTAGCAATCCAGCCGTCAATGCCAACATTTTCTGTAACACTAACGACACTGCAGCCCAAACCTCCCAGTCCAGCAGCTTTGTGAGCATGAACTACATTAAGAAGAACTGCGTGAAGTATACAAGGGTATGCCGATGCATTGCTTCGGTAGGTCAATGCGGCTGAAGGAAAACATGTAAGGGCAAGGCGATGCACAACCAAGGGCAAGTCGACGTAGCTGAAAGAAAACCTTGAAAATAAAAATCATTCCAATCCTTTGAGCTTTGGACATTCCGTCCCTTTTAACTTCATCGAAATATCTGATCCTTTCTTGGACATCCATCCATGAACCTCCTTCAATGCCATCAAGCTCATTTGTTACCCACAAAACCCATTCATCACCCCTACTATGCATTTATCACCCATATCACTCAATAACCATAAAATGATCATAAAAATGATAAAAAAATATAAAATGATAATCAATAAACATAATAATAATAAAATTGTAAGCTAAAAATAATTAAAAATAAATATAATATTAATGGGCAAATAAATAGATATAATAAAAAAACCGCAAACATAAATGCTTTCTCTAATAAGCTAATAATATTCGACCTGAGCTTCTTTCTCCCTTAGACGCCATGCAAATGTGATATTAATGTGGCCTCTGCGAGTCGTGCATGAACCTCGGGGTCACCCCGGCATGGTCATAGCTCGATCTCATTCTGGGCCAATAGCCCTCCGTGTTTAAACGGATTTTCATCGGGATCTAGTCCCATTTATTAAACTTGCCATATTCTGGCATACATTGAACTTTAGAATTGGGACTCCCGTCCGAATATGATTTGGTTAACCATGCATTGGTTTCATCCAGTTGTTTGCCCCTTCAATAGAGGGTGTCTTTTTCATTAAAGCCTGGAGCTTCCATTCCGTTTCCTTAATTGATAATGATTGCAACCCCAAAGGCCCTCTCTCCTAGCGATTAATCAAGGGTTTTCCTCCTTCTCGGAGGATATAATTAACGTCATATCCTTTATGGTATGATGGACTTCCGATCTTGACACGGATTTCACTTTCGTCTGACCAAGTCAGATCAAACGCATAATAAATTTATCATGAAAGTCACTGGCACGCCTATAACCACTTATCAACTTAAAAAGCACGTCACCAAGTTTGCACGTCCAGTGGGACCATGTCTCCCTTCATCTTCTCGCCCGGATTGAGGGCCCCCAAGGCCCTATATTGAATACTGACGACTTGTTTCTTGCCGTTCGCAGGTGAAATCATGATGACCGGATTGGGTGCTCTCACCTTCGATCCACAAGTCGTGGCTACTCATGCCACCCAAGGGTATGAAATTTTTTTGGGCTAAATGTTACAAGGGGCAAGAGTGTTATGTGTTGAATGAAATGCAAGACTTAATAAAGCTATGCCCTACCTCATATGCTAAGTAGCATCAACGACTGCCGTTGCATTTGCTGCCTAAGGTGCCTCAATTCAACAATGCAACATATATAGCAGCATAACATGTTCAATAGACCTTGCAGCACACTCCAAGGCTGCCCTTTAGTTGAGCTCAACAACCAAGTCTAGCGATTTTATCTGCAGCAACAACAATTTAAGTAGTAGAAGCATTCCAGTAGGAATCCAGCAGTCAATGCCAACATTTTCTGTAACACTAACGACACTACAGCCCAAACCTCCCAGTCCAGCAGCTTTGTGAGCATGAACTGCATTCAGAAGAACTGCGTGAAGTATACAAGGGTAGGTCGATGCATTGCTTCGGTAGGTCAATGCGGCTGAAGGAAAACATCTAAGGGCAGGGCGATGCACAGCCAAGGGCAGGTCGACGTAGCTGAAGGAAAACCTTGAAAATAAAAATCATTCCAATCCTTTGAGCTTTGTGCATTCTGTCCCTTTTAACTTCATCTAAACATCTGATCCTTTCTTGGACATCCATCCATGAACCTCCTTTAATGCCATCAAGCTCATTTGTTGCCCACAAAACCCATTCGTCACCCCTAACATGCATTTATCACCCTTATCACTCAATAACCATAAAATGATCATAAAAATGATAAAAAAATATAAAATGATAATCAATCAACATAATAATAATAAAATTGCAATAAAAAATAATTAAAATAAATATAATAGTAATGGGAAAATAGATAGATATAATAAAAAAACCACAAACATTCATGCTTTCTCTAATAAGCTAATAATATTCAACATGGGCTCCTTTCTCCCTTAGACCCCATGCAAATGGGATATTAATGTGGCCTCTGCAAGTCGTGCATGAACCTTGGGGTCACCCCAACATGGTCATAGCGTAATCTCGTTCTGGGCCAATAGCCCTCCGTGTTTAAACGGATTTTCATCGGGATCTAGTCCCAGATATTAAACTTGCCATATTATGCCATACATTGAACTTACGAATTGGGACTCCCGCCCGAATATGATTTGGTTAACCATGCATTGGTTTCATATAGCTGTTTTCCCCTTTAGTAGAGGGTGTCTTTTTCATTAAAGCCCGGAGCTTCCATTTCTTTTCTTTAATTGATAATGATTGTAGCCCCGAAGGCCCTCTCTCTTGGCGATTAATCAAGGGTTTTCCTCCTTCTCGAAGGATGTAATTAACGTCATATCCTTTATGGTATGACGGACTTCCAGTCCGGACATGGATTTCACTTTCGTCTGACCAAATCTAATCAAGCGCATAATAAATTTGTCACGAAAGTGACTGGCACGCCTATAACCACCTACCAACTTAAAAAGCTAGTCACCAAGGCATAGGCGATCACACGGCCATTTTGCATTAGTACACAACAAAGGCCGATCCAGGAAGCATCTGTATAAATAATGAAACCATCATTCCCTTGAGGGAGTGCCAACACTGGGGCCGAAGTCAACTTTTCCTTGAGCATCTAAAAAACACTCTTCTGACTAGATAAATTTTGCTCCCTTCTTGGTCAACTTGGTCATTGGGGTTGGAGTGGTTGAGAAGCCTTCAATCAACCGGCGGTAGTAGCCAGCTAGACCAAGGAAGCTTCTAATCTCCATGATAGTCTTTGGTGCTTCCCACTTTGTCACTGCTTCAACCTTGCTAGGGTCCATAGATATGCCGTTCCGGATATAACATGTTCGAGAAACATCACCTGGTCTAGCCAAAATTCACTCTTGCTAAATTGGCGTAGAACTTGTTCTCCCTGAGAGTCTGCAGAACCACTCTCAGAAGCTGCTGATGCTCCTCCTAACTGGCAGAATATATCAGGATGTCGTCTATAAAGACCGCGAGAAACTGATCTAGATAAGGGCGGAAGATCTGATTCATCTGTTCCATGAACACATCCGGTGCATTGGTCAACCCGAATGGTACTACTAAGAACTCGTAGTGACCATAACAAGTCTTGTAGGTTATCTTCGACACATCTTTGGGCTTGATTCTGATTTGGTGATGACCCGTCCTTAGATCGATCTTGGAGAAGACCTTAACAGATGACAATTGGTCAAATAATTCTTCAATTCTCGGCAGAGGATACTTGTTCTTGATGGTGGCCTGATTAAGCTTGCGGTAATCAATGCACAGCCGCATAGCCCCATCTTTATTCTGTACAAATAAGACTGGTGCTCCCCATGGAGACACACTAGGCCTAATGAAGCCTTTGTCTAGCAACTCCTGCAATTGCTTCCTGAGTTCGGAAAGCTCTGTCGGAGCCATTCTGTATGGTGAGATGGAGATAGGTGCAGTGCCTGGCACCAGATCAATGGAGAAGTCCGCCTCCCGAACTGGTGGCAGTCCCAGTAGATCCTCAGGAAATACGTCAGGAAATTCGCAGACCACGTCCAAGTCTTCAAAAATCTTGACAGTGCCTTCTTCGAGTACCACACTAGCCAAGAAGTAATCACATCCCTTGCCAATCAGCTTGGAAGCCCTGATGGCTGATACCATCATTCTCCCGGACTTGTCCTTTGGGCATTGGAAGAAGAATGTCTCCTCCCCCAGCTCCTGAATGATCACTCTCTTCCGACGACAGTCCAAGAGAGCGTAGTGCTTGACTAACCAATTCCTTCCCAGAATGAGATCAAAGTCGGCCATATCTAGGATGTATGATTCCCCTAGCAATATCCTCCCATTGATTTTGACCTATATAGTAGGGATCACAAGCTTGGTGTGGACTTGCTTCCCGGTTGGTGCACTAACTACCATTTCCCTGAAGAATGCGGCTTGGGGTATGTTCTTCAGTTGCTTAGCAAAACTAGTGGATATAAATGTGTGTGTAGCCCCCGGGTCGAACAAAACCTTTGCATAAACATTATCCACAAGAAGTGTACCTTCAGTCACGGTTCTGCCTCTTCTTGCATTAGTGCATAAACTCGCCATCTGTACTGAATCTTCTCCTGTTGTGGTACTGGCTTTTGCTGAGCCTTCTTAGGGAAGTCCCTCACAAAATGTCTAGCCTCGCCGCATTCATAGCACTTGCCTTTTGTCCTCCAGCATTCTTGCCCCAGATGGGTGCGCCCACAATGGACACAGAATGAAACCCCCGGCCTGTTCCTTGGTACCGGCTCTTGACATGCCACCTTTTCCTTGTCCTGGCTCCCTCCTGCCTGCATAGGCCTTTTTCCCATCATCTTCTGCTCCTCGGTGAACCTATACATGGATATTCATTAGAACCTAACTTAATATGTCCCTTAAATCCTTATGGTTTCAATTATTACCTTACATTCTCTTGCTCGGCTAGATGAGCAAGCCCCAATGACGTAGCGTAGAAGTCAGGGTCTTGGGTAGCCACATAGCGTCGGGCGTTGCTACGCAGACCGTTGATGAATTTTTTCACCCTTCGATGTGCCTCATCAAATATGTGTGGAGCATACCGACCCAGAGCAGAGAATCTGGCCTCATAGTCGGCTACTAACATGTTTCTTTGTACAAGGCCAAAGAATTCTTGTTCTTTTGCATCTCACACATGCTCAGGGAAGTACTTTTCTCAGAAGACAAATATGAATTTTTCCCATAATATGTCATCATTGTGCCCTGCGAAGGTGGTCCTCAGCTTGGCCTTCCATCATAAATCAGCTTGATCTTGCAGTACATAGGTTGCCAGATTCATTTTTTCTTCCTCGGGACATCGCATTGCACGGAATTTCTTTTCCATCTCGCTGAGCCATGACTCTGCCAGCATTGGACGGCTCTCCCCCTTAAAACAAGGCGGTGCCAGCCTAAGAAATCGATCAAGCCTAGGTAAGTCATGACGTGGAGCAGGTGCTGGCTGTTGTAACATCTGTTGTTGCATGGCCTGCATAAGTCCTTGGAAACTCTGCATGAATCCCTCCAAATTTATCCTGCATTGGGCACCTGGCCACCCCCAACCGCCAGAGCATTAACTGCCCCGTCGTTCGCCATATTGGGGTCATCCACCCCCGATCCTCTCTCATCAGCCTGGGGAAGATCTCTTTGCCTTCTTGGCGGCATAGCTCTGAGAAGATAACAATTATAAAATGTGAGGGTTTGTTTAAAAATGGGTTCTAAACACACTCCACCCTTTTTCACTCTAGCCTATCTCTTCTTCTACTACTTGGACAATTGGAATGGTTGTAACTATGGTTTGTCTCTCGTGCTCTGATACCACTTTGTAACACCCCGAGATCCGATTCTCAATTTAAGGGCATCTTTTTTTTTTCATTTTCCATCAGACCTTGAACCATTACGCCGTATGTATCGCCGAAGCACAAATATATATATATATATATACTGCATGAGAGAGAGAGAGAGAGAGATCATAATTACATGACCTGTAAATAGCATCTCAACCATTCATAATCCAAAAAGATACATGTCTATTATCCAAATACATGTAAGTCCATACATGATAACCAATCCACAACCTATCCACGATATGAAAGATAAATATCCATAGTCTACCCTGATGAAGGGAGGACTAGAACTACTCCTCTGCCGCAGCCTCCTCCTCGACCTCTTCTACAGCGTCCCCTGAAACGTATGCCACAAGGGGATGAGTGTGAAGCTCAGTAGGCAACCTAATAAAATCGGGGTTAACTTGCATTCCTATATCCAATTCATATACATAATTCAAATGTTCACAATAAAAGAGTGCAAAAGACCCATATAATCTTTCTAGAACCCTCCAAAGTGACCCTAATAGGTCCATCAAGAACCCAAGGATAAATGGGTAAAGGATGGAACCCAAGTGGATCAAATATCATGGGTTACATGAAACCGGGTTGGCCATTGGTCGACCGAACTAGGCCATCAGTCGACCGAACTGTAACAAGTTACAGATCGGCCAACACTGGCAAATTCGGTCAACCGAAATGCCCAGGTCGGTGACCGAACTGTGCTACAAATCTAGAAAAGTAAGCAATTCAGTCCCAAAGGTGAAAGCTCAATGTTGCTCAAAATCCATTCATTCTCATCCGCTTAAAGGTAATCATACGTGAAAAATACATGTTTATTATCTGACATATAAAATACATGTGCATGCACTAAATCTACAATGAATGAATAGTTGCACATTTTCACAATTTCATGACTTACACATTTTACGTTATTCATGGAACCAAACAACTGTCGCAAACACAGGAGGCCCACACACACACAAACGTGTTGGATCTCTTAGTTGATTTTGGTAGTTAAGTTTCAATGATGACAAATCTTGTGTGTATGTGTCATTGAGAATGTTCATTGAAGATTGCTAACTAAGGAGTTCATATTTCTGGTTATCTTGCCTTGTAGGGTTGAAATTATTAGTGGGTTTCCTGGAATTCAAATGAATGGAAGAACAAGTCATGTGGATGTCAATGACTTAAAATAGGTGGTAATCAATGTCTTTCATTCATCAAGAAGAAATGGTAAGGCCTCTATTTTATCCAACACTACTATTGCTAGTTGAAGCTTCATTCATGGAGTTTTGAGCTTGAAAAGTGAGTGTTGGTAATATTTTCATTATCAATACATGATTAAGTCTCTTTGTATCAACCATGTGTCATTCAGTTTTGAAATGTGTTTTCGGTTCAATGGTGTCGACCCCACCTTAGGGTAGCGTCGACATTGGCGTAATTGATTTTCATGCATATAATTCATGAGCTCTCAATATTTCAAATGTGGTTCATGCTTTTTCAACTTGGGGTCTTGGACTGGAAATTTGGTATCATGTTGAGCATACATGTTAGTTAAACACATGGATAATTGATCCTAATGTGTAGTTGGCAAAAATGAAGGTTTGAAAGGGTTTCAAATTGCTTATATGCTTCTTGATAATGCTTTCATGATCATACTTCATGTATTTTTCATTGGGAGCATTTGAGCTTTAATTCCAACTCATTTTCCATGATTTATAGTCTTCTGCAGGATTTCGGTCGACCAAAGGTAAGAGTTCGGTCGACCACAAATAGCAACATGCAGGGATCTAGAAATAGTCACAGTTCGGTTGACCGGCCAAGGGCAATCGGTTGACCGAAATCCACAAGTTGCAGGGGTCTGAAACATGTAACTTTTCGGTCGACCGACCCCTTTCGACCGGTCGACCGAATACGGTGGACAACCCAATTTCTTTGTGTTCGAAACCCATTAAACATGATCCATTTAGGCTGAAAATTGACCCTCTTGCCCCTAGGGTTATCATACATATATTGGGGCATGTTCTACAGGGTTTTGACAAGGGTTAAATGGTATTTTCATACATCTCATGTGTGGATATATACGAGTTGTGAATTTGGGAAGAAATATCCAAGTGCTAACATTCTATCTATCTTGCAACAGAGGAAAGGGAAGAAGGAGAGGAGCAGAGGAAGATCTGTGGATATCATCTATATCCTTGCATTTCTAGAGATCATGATAGAAGATAAAGAGAAGGGGTTTGAAGAGAGGAACACGTTGACGTTCACATCAACGGCATCCGGCTTCCCTCTGACATTAGTATCAAAGAAGATCATCTACATCACTTTCTACATATGGAGACCTATTTCTTCACCTCTTTTACATATATTCCAATGATTTGCATTCGGTCTATGAGTATGTATTGATCATATCTTTATTTTTTGAACTCTGACTCTGTGTGTGTGTAGAACCGTCTGCGTACGGTTGGGGTTTATTGTGCTGCGGTGTTGCAGCTCATGTGTGTTTGTATAGATCTGTGGTGGATCGTGTAGGAGACAGCGTCTTCGTGTCTTTGGAGTGAAAGCTCCATCCGCTTTAGTTCGAAGCGAGTGGATCCTCACTGTTTTGGTGAGGGACGGACGTAGGTAGCCCGTCATGGTCCCGAACCACCTACAAAATCAGTCTCGCATCTTATTTAATTGTGGTTTGCTTGTTCACCTTGTTCATATTGATCGTGTGTGATCGGTAAGCTTGAGGAAACTGATTTATTCAAAGCATATATTTCGTTTGATCATATTCCGTGTTGGTAGTTATTTTATTCTGCTACATTAAAATTAAAAACTACCATTGCACTTGGTGAGGATAATTCAACCCCCCTTCTTGTCCATACGTACATATAGGCACAACAATCTGGTATCAGAGCGGGTCTCTGATTTTTAGGACGACCTCACGGTTGTAGAGAAAAGATCCTTTGCTATGGCCAACAAGGGAATGCTCCCCGAGGGACATTCAATCCATCGACCACCCTTCTTTGATGGTGCAAATTATCCCTATTGAAAAAATAGAATGACTGTGTTCATGCGAGCACAAGATTATGATACTTGGAGAGTCATAAGTAAAGGTCCCTATGTTTTACCTCCGAATGAAGATGAATGGGAAGATGAACACATTAAGAAGTCCTGTGCAAATTTCAGAGCTATGAATATTATTCAATGTGCAGTACATCCTAATGAATATTCACGTATATCTATGTGTTCATCTGTGCAGGAAATGTGGAACAAGTTGAAGGTTATTTATGAAGGTACTTCAAAAGTATGGGAGACAAAGGCAAATCTGCTAGTTCGAGAATACGAGCTGTTCACAATGAAGCTCGAGGAGAACATAAGCGATATGTATGCAAGGCTAAGTGAGATTACAAACAACTTAAAAGCCTTGGGAAAAGAGTATTCAAACCAAGATCTGGTCAGGAAGGTGCTGCGGTCACTCACACCGCCATGGCATACAAAGGCGACGGTCATCGAGGATTCGAAGGATCTCACCACACTCACGGTGGATCAATTGATCGGATCATTGATGACTTACGAAATCAACATCATGAAGTCAGTTCAGGAGGAAAGAAAGAAGAAGAAAATGATTGCACTGAAAGCTAGTCTAGGATCGTCCGAAGAAAGTGATGAAAACTCATCTATGGATAGTGATGAAGAAGAATTAATGTCTCTCGTCAAAAGAAAAGTTAGAAAATATTTCAGAAGAGCTAGAAGAGATGGAAACTTTCCGAGGAGATTCTTGAGGAGAAATGCCAACAAGAAAGGGGAGTCAGGCAAGAAAGAAGAAATCATATGCTATGAGTGCAAGAAAGCTGGCCACATGAGGGGTCAATGCCCCGAGCTCTAGAAGAAGCTGGAAAAGAAGCAGCCAAAGAAAAAGAAAGCGATGAAGGCAACGTGGAGCGATGAGGATTCGGATAGCTCAAGATCCGAAGGCGAGAAGGATGAGCTGGACGAGCTGGTCCAGAATTTATGCTTGATGGCGAATGAAGAAAATTCTGAGGTAAATTCTGATTCTGAACACCTCACTACTAACATTGGCAATTAGCTTGTGCTGATATTTATCAGAAGTATAAAAGGTCTAAGAATGATGTCAATAAGTTGAAAAAGAAGTTTCATGATTTGATTAATTCTGTAAATCCATGTGATAGATGTAGTTTCTTTGAAGTGCAAGTTGAAAATTTTAAAGAAGATAAATAAGATTTTCAATCTAAAATGACTTTGTATGAAGATGAATTGGCATGCTTGGAAGCTGGAAAATAGAATGCTTATGAAAATATGGAAAACTTGAAAATTGAAAATGATAAATTGGTAAGGGAGTTGGATGAACTCAAATTAAGATTGAATGAGTACGAGAAATCAAAGAGAGAATTAGAAATCAACTTTAATACTATGCATGATGAGCTAAGAAAATTGAAAGATGTTGTTCAAAAAGAATTGAAAGGAAAATAGAAAATATTTAAATATGGTGAGAGTAGTAATGGAAATGCTAGGAATGAGAAGAGTGATATGGGACACTCCCCCATAAAGAAAAATTCATTTGTGAGAAATCAATTTTAAAAATCTTATGATTCATATTGTCATTCTCCCGTTGACTCATGCATGAACTCGTATGTCGATAGATCATATATGCATAGGAGTCATTTTAGAAAGCCAAATGTCACTTGTTTTTACTGTGGAATGTTCGGCCACTCTATGTTTGTATGTGATTTGATGAGGGCCGATGATGAGTATTTTGAAAGGAAAAACAGAATGCATTTTACTCAAGGTAGAGCTAACCCTTCGGGACCCAAGTTTGCTTGGGTACCTAAATCAACTTGAGATGTGTTTTGATTGTGTAGGTCTGTCTAGGAGCCAAGTGGAACAAATGGTACCTAGATAGTGGATGCTCTAGACTTATGACAGGCAATAAGGAACTCTTCTCAGACCTAAAGGAAAAGGATTGTGGACATGTTACCTTTGGCGGGAACGACAAATGTAAAATTGTGGGAATTAGACGGATGGGTAAAGATTCCAACCAATCTATTGAAGATGTTTTGCTTGTAGATGGTTTAAATCATAGTTTGCTTAGCATTAGCCAACTCTGTGACAAAGGTCACAAAGTTATTTTTGAAAACATACATTGCTCAATTGTAGATAGAGTTACTAATGAAATAAAATTCATTGGGCTTAGAGATGGAAATATTTACTCAGTTGATTTTGAAAGTTCTCAAAATGAAAATCTCTGTTTAGTTGCTAAAAAGTCGGATGATGCATGGTTATGGCATCGACGACTTGGTCATGCTAGCTTTAGTATTCTTTCTAAACTGTACATAAAAGATTTAGTTAGAGGTTTGCCAAAGTTGAATTTTTCATATAAATAAAATTTGTGATGCATGTGCTATGGGGAAACAGACCAGGGTTTCTTTTAAAACAAAAAATATTGTCACCACTTCTAGACCCCTAGAATTCCTTCATTTGGACTTATTTGGTCCCACTAGGACACACAATCTTGGAGGGAAACTTTATGGGTTTGTTATTGTAGATGGTTACTCAAGATTCACTTGGGTGTTATTTTTAACCCATAAGAATGATACTTTGCAGGAGTTCGAAGATCTTTGCAGGAATTTACAAAATGATAAGGGGTATCAAATCAAGGCTATTCAGAGTGATCATGGAAGAGAGTTTGATAACCATGACTTTGATGATTTTTGCAGGAAACGGGGGTTTTCACACAACTTTTCAGCACCTAGAACCCCACAATAAAATGGAGTCGTGGAAAGAAAGAATAGGATACTCGTAGAGATGGCGAGAACGATGCTTGCTGAAAATGGCTTACCAAGGTAATTTTGGGCCGAGGTGGTGAGCACGGCCTGCCACATCATCAATCGAGCCATGGTAATACCAATACTCAAGAAAACTCCAAATGAGCTATATAAAGGTAAGAAGCCAAATATTGCATATCTTAAACCTTTTGGTTCTCCATGTTATATTTTTGAATAATTCTAAAGAAAATTTGGAGAAGTTTGCCGCAAAGAGTGATAGAGGTATATTTCTTTGATATTCTTCATCATCTAGAGCATATCGTGTATATAACTTACATACTCTTATGGTAGAAGAAAGCCCACATGTGATCATTGATGAATACAATTTAAGATTATCTAATAAAGATAATCATTTTCTTAATGTAGGGCATGAATATGGAGAAGAAATGAAAGACAAGGAAAAACAAGACGTGGATCAAGTGGAGTCGAGTAACAAAAATGATTAAGCTCCAACCCAAAATGAATACCTCCCCAGGCAGTGGATGTTCCACAAAGACCACCCACATGACAATGTTATAGGAGACGTGGAACGAGGCATAAGAACATGAGCTTCAATCAGGGAAGTTGAACAATTCTATAATCTTGCATTACTTTCTGATATTGAGCCCAAATCTATAGATGAGGCATTAAATGACAATTTCTGGATCTTGGCTATGCAGGAGAAATTACACCAATTCCAAAGGAATGAGGTGTGGTTTCTTGTGCCTAGACCTAAGAATCATCCGGTGATAGGAACTAAGTGGGTTTTTCGGAACAAGCTTAGTGATCAAGGGGTGATGATTAGGAATAAAGCCCGGCTACTAGCCAAAGGCTATAGTCAAGAATTAGGAATTGATTTTAATGAATCATTTGCACCGTGGCTATGCTTTAAGCGGTTAGAATATTACTTGCCTTTTCATGCTCTAGGAATATAAAAGTTTTTTAAATGGACGTTAAAAGTGTATTTTTGAATGGTGTAGTGAAAGAAGACGTCTATGTTGAGCAGCCACCGAGATTTGAAGATGAGAAGCACCCGGACCATGTGTACAAACTTGACAAAGCTTTGTATGGTCTGAAGTAAGCCCCCCGTGCGTGGTATGAAAGGTTAAGTACCTTCCTTTAAGAAAATGGCTTCAAAAGAGATAACATCGATCAAACCTTTTTCATTAAGAATGATAATGAAAATATGCTTCTTGTACATATATATGTTGATGACATTATCTTTGGAGCCACATGTGATTCATTGAATGATGATTTTGTTAAGTTGATGCAAGGGGAGTTGAGATGAGTTTGATGGGGGAGTTAAAATTTTTCTTAGGTTTGCAGGTGAAGCAACTAAATGATGGAATCTTCATAAATAAAAGAAAATACACAAAGGAGCTCATCAAAAAATTCAAATTTGACAATGCAAAGCCACAAAAGACACCGATGTCAACAACGGTGAAATTGAAGAAGAGTGAACAAGATAAGTCTGTCGATCAGAAACTTTTTTGTGGAATGAATGGTTCTTTACTGTATTTGTCTGCTAGTAGGCCGGATATCATGTTTAGTGTTTGCATGTGTGCAAGATTTCAATCTGATCTGAAAGAACCACACATGTTAGCAGTCAAAAGGATTTTCAGATATTTGTTAGGCACCACAGATCTTGGTCTTTGGTTTCCACGTAGTTGCAATTTTGATTTGGTAGCTTACAGGGATTTCGATTATGTTGGGTGTTTAGTGGATCGTAAGAACACGAGCGGGTATTGTCAATTTCTTAGAGGTTGCATGATTTTATGGGCCTCTAGGAAATAAAATACAGTGGCATTGTTAACTGCCGAAGCCGAATACATGGCTGCCGGTAGTTGTGCAGCCCAAGTGCTATGGATCCAACAACAGTTAGTTGATTTTGGTATTATCTTGAATAACATACCCATTCTTTGTGATAACACCTCTATCATTAACATTTCTAAAAATCCAGTTTTATGTTCTCGCACAAAGCACATAGAGATTCGACATCACTTTTTGCGAGATCATGTGAGTAAGGGTCATTTTGAGCTTATACATGTAAATACTGAAAACCAACTTGCAGATATTTTTACAAAACCCTTATCTCCTGAAAATTTCACAAGAATAAGAAGAGAACTAGGAATTTGATGTTTGAATGATTAATTATTCATATTAGGCTTGCATACACAGTTTTATTTATTTTGTAAATAACATTTCAGTTTTGCATACATTCAATCTCATATTTTAGATTGCACATATCCTGGCATCCTTGTGAATAAGAATAAGTTTTCATCATCCTTTCATTCACATGCATATGCTTGTACATACTTTCTATCTCTTCATGCTTGAATGCCATGATTCTTCGGTATTTCAAATGGTGTGTTGTAGAATGGTGGATTTCATCCACCGGGAAACACTCACCATGCGAGAGTCAGGTCTTCTGACCTATGTTCTCCGCCACGTACCGAAAATCATCTTGCATGAACTTAATTCCAAATCCTTACTTGATTGCATGTATATACTTTAAGAAAATCTTTTCTTGAAATATTCTAAGACCTTACCTCCTTGATAAATAAACATGCAGTGATTTTGATCTTTTGTAAAAAATGCCATATACAAAGGAGGAGGATTTGTTTCTAACTATGCATATATTCGGGGGGAGTCATAACTATGTTTTGGCAAATTCATTTTCTACATACAAAGTAATTACCCACACACCTTGCACAAAAATGTTGCATATGACTTTGATCGATAAGGATTTCAGAAATTTATCTCAACACTTTAAGGGGAACAAAATTTCTACATAGAAAATAAGAGTAATCGTGAGGAAAAAGCTACCTACCCCACAAAAAATTCAATAAGTGGAATGGCAAACCAAGTAGTCGGGAATCCCCACTAAAATAAATGAGGAAACTCACGTCGAAAGGTGAAACAAAAATCCACAATGCGTGATGACTCCTAGTAGCCGAGAATCCCCATTGCGACACATAAGGTGACTTGCGCCGAACGGTGAAATTCAATAAAAGAAACAAAAAGGGTTGTGCGAAGCTATCAAAAGTCGAGGATCGAAATAAAATTGTAGAAAAGAAATAACCCTCTAGTGTTCTTTAGAAATTCTGCTAATATCCATATATTTTTAAAGTTCATTGCTCATTATCTCACATTTCACTCTTGGGTATTATTGTGATGAATGTGTATCTTGAATTTATTCTCATCATGGTTTATGTAGTGCCTCTAGCTTATGCATGCACTAACTTTTTTGATTATGCTTCATGTGACACAACTTGATTTTGAATCAACTGTTCATTTGTTATCCCACTAACCCACTAAAGGGAGAGTTATAGTACTACATGCTTGCTTGACTTTCATGCTTGCTTACTTGGTTGCTTGCATGAATAATTTCATACACATCTCTATGTTGGAATCTTATGTTTTGATGATGACAAACACTATGACTCATATGTATGATGTCATAAGTGTTTGTATTGCTGCATATATGAGTTACATGGAATAACTGCTGCACACATGTGTCTTATGTCATATGTGTTTGTCTATGCATGATTAATGCATCATTAATATCATTACATATGCTGCATGCATAAGGTTTGCATATACTCTCGTACAACTGTTCATGTAAGTCAACGCATCACAGGTCAACATAAAGTCAACAATGTGCACATAAAGTCAATGCATCTGCATAAAGTCTGTGTGCATGTCATTGAACAGCCTATGTGCACATCATTTGGTTGAACAGTTGGTGTACAACTGCACAGAGCACAGGTTGATGCATGTTCCTGTAGCTTGCTCATATAGGGTGATGCATGGTTAGAATATTGCATTAAGGTCGGTGCACGTCTTGTATGACTCTATATAAGATCAGTGCATGTTTTTGTAAAAGTGCACATAAGGTCAGTGCATACCACTATTCACTCATCTAGAAGTCAGTGCAAGTTTTGTCATTCGCACACAAGGTCGGTGCATACATCTGCCTTAGTCATATAAAGTCGGTGCACACACTGTTCAAGTCTGTGCACATCATGCCTGCGCAGAATGTAAGGTCGGTGCATGCCTGTGTCACCAACATATAGGTCGATGCATGTCTATGTTTAACTATCTAAGGTCGATGTATGTTTTCCCGACTGCATATGAGGTCGGTGCACCTTCTTGTTTCGTCGTCAGAAGGTCAGTGCACATTTTGTTTGTTGGCCCAGAGAGATGGCGGACGAGAAGGGGGGTTGAATTGTCCCCTTGCCGAGATGGCAGATTTTAAAAACTTTCTTTAATTAACATAGTGGAATTAAACTTGCAACGTTGATTAACAAAAACTTCTGGTGAGATTAAGACGTTCTCTCAAACTTTTCGATCTCATACGGATAGTTAATGTAACTAATCAAGGGAATTAAGCTCAACACAGATAAAGGAGGTAGCAATGTGTGACAATGTAGTGAATTAAAAACCTATATAATGTACCTGTGAAGGGAGATAGAAGAAATGACAATCACACAGGCAATCACATACGACACAAGACTTTTAAGGTGGTTCGGGACCATGACGGGCTCCCTACGTCCACCCCTCACCCAACAGGGTGAGGCTTCACTCCACGCTACAAAATATAGCAACACGGGGACAAACCCCAACCACACACGCTGCTTCCATAGCAATATCCACACGGGGACAAGCCCCAACACGCTGCCACCGCAGCACACACACACACGACGTCGGGGAACACACCCCGGACACTAAAACCACGCGGAGACGCAGCTCCGCCCACACACAATGATGTTAAAAGTTTAACAAACACAAAAGATATACAATTACCACAAAGGATATTGATCTATGATCAAATAACAAGATTAAGAATGAAGGACTAGAGAATCTCCCTCAAATTTGCAATAAGTCCCATAGATAGTATAGATGGTTACGCTGGAGACTTTTATCCACGGAGAGGAAGCCGGCCGAAACCGTAGGAGGCACCGTTGGTAGGAAGAACCTTGCTGAGGACGTCTTCTTAGTCTTCCTTCTCCAACAAGGTGCGCATGACCTCCTCCTTGTTCTTCTTCACTTGCTACAAAGGATAAAACACTAAGCCCCAACCAACAACCTATGCTCAAATGAAAAAATAGACATGGAGAGGTTGCAGAAGTATCCTCTTAATGGATGGAGAACCCCCAATCGCATATTCCTTGAACTTTGATGGAGGTGGGAGATAGATTATGAAAGAAACAAAGCCGACGAAGCTCTTCCTCTGAGATTCACCCACAACGAGCTTGAATGCTTGAAGACGGATGCTGCTCAAGGTATTCCAGACTGGATCACTCCCTTTCTCCTCTTCTCTCGTTCTTCTTCTTCCCTGCAAACATAGATATGGCAAGGTTAGCTTCAAGGGATTACTCCCTTCGATGGATAGCGTAGGATATAAATGGGGCAGGAAATAGAAGACCAAAAGACACCTTAGCCCCTCTAAAAACCCTCTCTAATCAGCCCTAACATATGTAGAGAAACCCTAAGGGTGATGGGGTAAAACACCACCCCAATCGAACCTTTAAACCCGTAGTTCGAAATCAATCCGGCAAACCCGATCCGGGTCGCCCAGAGAAAGTGTCGACCCTTGGGGTCGACACTTTTCTCACCAGCTATTGTCCCGTTAAAAAAAAAAATAGGACCCTGGGTAAAGTGTCGACCCCTGGGGGCGACACTTTTTACCGGGGGTTCTGTTTACATTGTAAACAGACCCCAGGCCCCCAAGAGTCGACCCTAGGGGTTGACACTTGCAGTGTCAAACCAAAAAAATGCCTAATGCAGTCCAATAAAGCCCAAGGCATGAAATATATAATAAGCCCAACTTACCCACATGGAACCACATTCAAAATTGAGTTCTTATCATCATTTCAAGGATTTGTGGGCAATTAAGACATGCACTATCAAGTAACCTAGTTTCATGAGTGATAAAGTAATGTAACTCAAGAACACATTTTCAACCTAATCAAAGGCATGATAATTACTTAAACCCAATCTTGCCATATGAAAGTATATAAAGAGATGATTCTTACCATTGGCACAGAGAGTGTGTGAGCATGATTGAGCCTGCACTTGATAAAACACATGAACCCGAACTTAGTCCAAACTAATCTGAATTCACTTAATCTTTGAACCAATTCTGAAATGAATGATTCAGAGCATTCCAAACCACTTCTTTCTAAGGCTCACAAATGAAGGATTTGACCATTTATAGACAACTCAAAACTGATATAGCATAAGCAAATTCAGTCCAAATCCAAATTACTCAAAGCAATCTATAAAGTCTATGCGTATGACCTCCTGGTCAATGCATAGGAGTGGTTGAGTCGGTGCAATGTGTAAACATGATCAGTGCAGTCCATCTAAGAGTTCCAAGTCAATCTAGCAAATATTACCACAGTTAGAACACACAACCAATTTGATGCATGTGAAGCTCATTCAAATCAAGATTAACTCAATGCTTTCTAACAACAAAGTCTGCGCAGGACGGACAAGGTCCGTTGAAAGTTGAACATCTATACAAGATACATTACATATATCAATTCATTAAAACTGAGACTATAATGGGAGCACTCACCAACCAAGCACAACAAAACTAAATTTTCTAAAACGTCCCAAACATGAAATTGATCATATGCAAGAATAGAACCAACCATGCATAGCTCACACATCAAGTATTGAGTATTTAACACCAAATCTGACTTTCAGCATTATGTGACAAGTGAGTAAGCATTTTTTAGACATGAGACACCTAATTCTAAGTTTTCACATTAGATCACATATGAAGTAGAAATCCAGTCCAGAAGGTCAAGTTTATTAATGAAGAAACCAGCTTGATTGAATGTATAAAACATTTCAATTTAGTTCAGATCAAAGGAAGGAACTAGGCTCAAGGAGCCAGGGGTCGACCCATTGGGTCGACCCATTCCAAGGAGAATGGAACACTGCTTTAGCAGTTCAATGCAAGTGAAATCACATCAAGGGCATTCCAAAGCATCTCAATCAAACATTCATGTAAGCCAAGATCAATTCATAAACATGAATTATAAATTTAGTTCAGAGCAAGTAGAACCATCATGGACAGCAAGATATCAAGCATTTGTCAGTTCATTAAAAACACCAACATAGAGTATGCATGAAAGCACCAATGCAATCGTCAACATCAAGGATGATGTATACATGAAGGACCATTGTGTTTGAACCACCTGCAAAACAAGATATCATGATGTTAGCCTTTTTATCAGTGAGACGCCTTTAGACATGAACACATATGATTTTCACTTTAAAGTAAACACAAAATACATAATATATTGGAATCATCAAAACCATTGTCAAAGACAAGGAGGGGCACATAACCCAACATTCTTGTTCAGCATAGAACGTCAGTGCACATCTTCTTGGCAGAAACTTGGTCGGTGTATCTTTTTCTTCATGCCATAGGAAGCCGGTGCACATATCAGTTCAATGCACATAAGGTCAGTGCATCTTCTACTGCATGCATATAAAGCCCAAGCACATTTGCTTGCCAGGTCGGTGCACATCCCATTTGTGCAAGACCAACATCGGTGCATCATCTACATTATACTTGCATATAGATGGTGCACATCTCATAACATGTTAAGATAAGGTCGGTGCACATATAGAACATATGTATAATGAGGTCTGTGCATATACCCTTACATGGTCGAAGCACATGTTTCATGCAAGTCCTAGCATATAGCACTATTAAGTCTAAGCACATATACAAGTCAGTGCATATCATCAAATAGCTAACACTTATCACGGCGTGATTGCCAGGTCAGTCATATGGTCGAGCATCTACTGAGCAACCTACGAACTTATCTCACGTGGAATTAAAGTACCAGGTTAAAGTGCACGTGATTCAAGAAATAAAGTAGCCTGGAGCATCTGCCACGTAGAAAGTGAACATCTGCCACGTAGAAAGTGAACATCCTCCATCTGACACGTGGTCTTCCAATCATTGGCGGGAAGATTCCCTCTATTATTCCTCAGTAAACCTGCAGAGCTCCTGTTTGGTCTATAAATAGGGATCCTGCACATTCGAAGAGCAAGAAGAAGGGAGAAGAGACCAGAGGCGGCCAGAGAATATCCTGAGAGAGGCTAGAGATGGAGAAAAAGAAAAGGAGAGAATCAGGGAGCAGTGGAGTAGTGTGAAGAGAGAGCCAGCTCGGTCGAAGAAAGAAATAGGGATCTGAGAGAGAAAAGAAGACAAATAGAGTATCGTGAGAGGATTGAGAGTTAGAGAAGAGAAGGTACAGTAGCAAGAGAAAAAAAGGAAGAAAAAGAAGAGGGATCCTGATCGAAGGATACCCGACAAGAATTGTTTGTGGCCTTTGGATCAGATCCATCCCACATTGCTCCTGAGTGAGCTACATTGTTGAGTTTAATTTCCATCTTTCCGGTGATGTAGTTTTCATTTCTTATTTTTCTTTAAACTCTTGTTCTAAGCTATGTATCAGAGGAGGCTAAGCTGTAAGGCCCAGCGGATCAAGCTGTTAGGCAGCGGCGGCTAAGCAGTAAAGCCTAGCGGTGGCGAAGCTGTATTACCGAGCAGTCAAGCTGTTAGTCAGCGGTTGTTGGCAAGCTGTGAGGCCCAGCCGTTCAAGCTGTTAGGCAGCGGTGGCTAAGCTGTAAAGCCCAGCGGTGGCGAAGTTGTATTGCCCAGCAGTCAAGCTGTTAGTTAGCAGTTGTTGGCAAGCTGTGAGGCCCAACTGTTCAAGCTGTTTGGCAGCGGAATCCACACTCTGGTTGGAGTGTGGGGTGGATGTAAGTCTGAAGGACCGAACTACCTAAAAATTCTTTATCTATTATGGTTTGATGCTTATCTGATTTACGTTAGATGAATGCCTAGGTGCGCTTCCAAATGGACTGTTCTGGTGAGTGTCTTTAGAGCTCATTGTGTGGTCGGTTTGTTTCTGCAAACAGCTTAGAAGCTACTGTGTAGTTCGCTGCTTACGCTGACCATCTGTTTGATAATGTTTCTCATCATAGCTAGTTTATATTCAATTAAGCTAGTTGGTCTTTAATTTCGCAAGATTTTATAAGTGCAGTTTTTTTAATTGGCCAAACTTTAAAAGGGGATTCATTCACCCCCCCTCTGAATCTTATTTTCACCATCTCATCGATTCAACAATTGGTATCAGAGCGGGTCTCTGACTCTCCAGATCCAACGATCTGCAGAGGATCCTGCTATCTTGTTTTGGTGCATTACTTATCAATTGCTTATTGCTTTGATCTGGTTGGTAATTATCATTATGGATCTTCCTCTAGTCTTTGACGATTCTAACTTTAGCAGTTGGCTAGGCGGCTTATGTGTCTACATGAACTCCATTAATCCTAATTTATGGAGTCTTGTATCTAATGGCCCACATGAACTGCCTCATGATCAGACCAAGTGGTCTAATGAGGATAGACTAAAGAACCGTGATAATCTCACAGTTCTTAATATTCTGACAGCTGCAGTAAATACTGACTTATTTCCATTTGCTTTCAGGTGCACATCTGGAAAAGAAATACTGGACAAAGTGATTGCCAGTCATGAAAAGAAGGAAGAGGAATGCCTCATGGCTAAAAGAAGGGATCATAGCAATGATCAATAGGAGGAGACTGCATCTCAGGTAAGTTTTGGATCCGAAGAACTTTCATTTGATGAATTAGTAAACATGTATGAAGAACTGCTTGGGAAATCTAGGAAAATGAAATCTGAGAATAAAAAGTTGAAGAAAAAGATTCATCAGAACAATTCTGAATTTTCTTGTGAAAACTGTCCAAAGCTAAGACAATCTTATGATCTGTGCTTGGCAGATGTTCATAATCATAAAGAACAGAATTATTTGCTAAAAAATGAAAATGATAAACTGCATTCAAAAATTTCTGAACTAGAAGCAACATTGAGCTTATTTAAAGATGACGAGATTAGTTCTAATATTTCTTATGAAAACTGTCTGAAACTTAAATAATCATTTGATGAATATTCATCTAATATAAATTATGCATACAAGAAACAAGTGTGTTCATTAAAAGATGAGAACTAAGAACTTAATCTGAAACTTTCTAAACTACAAAAGAATCTGG
Source organism: Amorphophallus konjac (assembly GCA_022559845.1). Taxonomy (NCBI): domain Eukaryota; kingdom Viridiplantae; phylum Streptophyta; class Magnoliopsida; order Alismatales; family Araceae; genus Amorphophallus; species Amorphophallus konjac. The sequence goes on from CM040121.1 coordinate 255,200,830, forward strand.
ATGAGGCAAAAATTGATCTGAAAAAAGGGATTAACTTAAATGATTAGGTTCTAATAAATGAACTTGTCCAAAATGAGAAGCTAATGAAGGAAATGGAGAAATTGAAGGAGCTTAATAGTATCATGTTTGAAAGACTTCTTGCCTTAGAAAAAGGAAAAACTATCTGTAATGAAGAATCTGAAAAACTGGGCAATTTGGAACAAGAAATTGAGAAATATAAAACTGCAAACAAAGTGCTAAGTGAACGTGTTAATTGTAGTGAACAAGAGATTGCCAGTTATGAGATCCATCTTGCTTCTCTAGAAAATGAAATTTGTGACCTGAAAGACTTTCTGTCAAAAACTCTCAAAGGAAAAGAGAAGTTAAAAGCTCCCTTGAATGATGAAGTAACTAAACAAAGAGAAGGGATAGGATGTGATTCTAGGATTAAAAGGGTTATAAGGAATCAACTATATACAACCTTTGTGCGAAGTTCAGAAGGAGCTAGCACTACTAATGATTTCCTGAAAAAATTGGCACCTCAGAAAATTCAAATAGAAAACAAAAACCTGACAACCGAGAATCCATCTATTTTTGAATTCACGGCTAAAAAGAATCCCAAGCAAGCTACCATTAAGACAAATCAGAAACAAACTAAAAAGGGCAGAAAGAATGGTAGTTTGTAGGAAAAGTTGATTCACCCTCATGTTGAGAATGAGCATATTGTAAATAAAATGAACACACACATGTATGCACATAAAAAGGAGAATCAGAACTTTGGAAAAATGCATGCTAAAAACTCATCTGATAGGAACCATGCTACAAGGAAATCTAATAGTTATTTTCATTACTGTGGTAAGCATGGTCACTACATGGATGATTGTTCTGTGCTGAAAAAGGATGATCTGAATACTAATAGAATGCATGCTAGGGACTTTCATGTCAAGAAATTTCTTGCCAGTACGAAAAGGAGTATTACATGCCTTAATTGTGGTAAGGTAGAACATGTTGCTGCACGGTGCTGGTTTGCAAATGATAAGAAAAACTCACAGTCATATCATGCTAAATTCCCTGCAAACCATCGTTGTGTTAATAATAGCAAATATGTTTCAATAAATCAGCATATCACATGTTTTAATTGTACCAAGCCTAGTCACAAGGCTACTGAATGCTGGTTAGTTTTTCATTGAAGAAATTCTTCCTCTTGCTCTCACTGTGGAAAGCACGGCCATACAGTCAAGAACTATTGGCATGCTCAGGGAAAGAATTTTAAATTTGAATGTGTTAAATTCCCTGTAAATCAAAGTGCTTTTGATTGAAATAACCTCAACCTCTCCCGGCGGCGCTGTCCTTTTCCCGGCGGCGCTCCTCTGACCTATGGCAATCCCTGGGGGACCACTCGTGGTCCCCCCGGCATCCTTGGCAAATCAGAACACTGCTTCTCCCTCGTCTTCAAGCCCTACGCTGACCATATCCTTTGCTGAAGTCCTCTCTTCGTCAATGCTTCCTCCGACAGTCCAAGGTCATATACACGAACCCGCAGCGACTGATAATGGGGAGCCGGCGGTGTTTTTCAGTCAGGAGGAGATTGCAGCGTCTCTTAAGCCTTTCTCCTTCTCTCTGGTGGCCCGTACTCCACAGGGACATCCCTCCTTCATCGACATCAGAGCTCATCTCACCAAAAGATTCCCATTCAAAGAAGATTTTTTGATCAGCGCCCTCGACAATCGACATCTTCTCTTGAGGTTCAAGAACTATGAAGACTACCTAATTTTGCTTCTAAGGGAGTCGCTGTATGTTCATGGTCGTTTGTTCCGGTTTTTCAAATGGACAATGGAGTTCTCTCCGAATGTTGATTCCCCGATTATTCCGGTTTGGATTGAGTTCCCTGGTCTCCCTGTCAACTTCTTCATTGAGCATATGCTGCGTTCGATTGCTGGTAATGTTGGTCAAGTTTTAAAAATAGACCCTTCTACTCTGAACTTGTCGCATACTAGCTCTGCTCGTGTTTGCATCGAACTGGATATCTCCAAACCATACCCCTCTAGACTGTGGATTGGATTTCCAGGGGGTGGTGCCTGGCATGAGATTTTATATCCAAAACTTCCTGAGTACTATCTTCACTGTTCTCATATTGGTCACAATGTCGACTGTTGCAAAGGTCTGATTGCTATTATCCGGAATGGTAAAGATATTATACCTTCAGTACCACCACCTCATCCTGGTGACGCTCCGAAGACCAAGCCCATCTGGCAACCAGTCATTCATTCTAAATGCATAATCGAAGAGAAAATTGATGAGGGCAATCTTGTGGCGGATCACGCTTCACCCTCTATTTGCAACACTACAGATAATAGTCCTGCTCAAAAGGTTCCCCCAGATGTTGCTCCTTCAGGTACTGAGCCACAGTTGGATGAGGGTAAACAGGATGTGGAGAATGTGCCAAAGAATTCAGACATTGCAGCATTTCATCTGAGGAACACTATGGCCCCATCTCTTAAAGAGTTCCCTTCAATCCAAAGTACTTCAATTGGGGACTTAGTTCCTGTCCCTGAGCTAGCTATTGTGGATCATAACGACCCGATAATGGAGAATGAAGGTCTCACTAATTAGAAAGAAATTTACAGCAAATGTCAGGAGATTGCAGAAGTTGCGAAATTAAATAATGTTAGGACCATGATTGATGAAGTTCCTAGAGTCACTACCAGGTCCATGTTGAGGACTAATTCCACGGGTAATCTTGCGAGTTCTTCTACCTGTTAATGAATTTGCTTGTGTGGAATATTAGAGGTGTTGGGAATGATGTATCCCAAGGCCGTTTAAAATTTCTTCTTACTTCTCACAAGATTGACTTCTTGGCTATTCTGGAACATAAAATAAACACATCTTTACTGGTCAGTATGTGTAAAAAACTTGGTATGAAGCATGCTATTGCCAATATTGATTCGAAGGCTCATATCTGGATTCTGTGGAGAGACCCTATGGAGTTCACCCTTGTCAGCAGGGATGATCAGCAAATCACTTTACTTCAAACAAACTCTGTCATGGTAGATTTCTACATTTCTATTGTCTATGCTAAATGTTCAATTGTTGAGAGAAAGCCATTGTGGAACTCTTTGAAGAACTTACACAGTCTGACTAATCTTCCTTGGTTAGTAGCAGGGGACTTCAACTGTATTATGAATATAGATGAAAAATTGAGAGGCAATGATCCCAATCTATCAGCATTGTCTGATTTTAAGGATTGCATCTCTGACTGTGGCTTAATGGATGCTGGATTTGTAGGATCTAAATATACATGGCACAATAATCAAATGGGCAGTAAAGGCATATGGGCCAGGTTAGACAGAGTCCTTTTCAACACTAACTGGGTTAACTGTCTTCCTGTTGCCATTGAACACCTGTCAAGAGAAGCTTCTGATCATGCTCCTTTATTGATTAAATCATTCCCCCTGGTCAGATTCCATAACAGATTTATCTTTCAAAAAATGTGGACATTGCATGATAAATACAATGCAGCTGTTGAACTATATTGGAGAACCAGTCCAATTGCTACTTCCTCCATTACCACTCTCTACTTAAAACTGAAACATATGAGGAAAATGCTTAGCATATGGCATAAGGAAACGTTTGGTAATGTGCATATGAATTTTGCCTCGGCAAAAGATGCAGTGCTTCAAGCAGAATATTGTTATGATTCTGATCCTTCGACTGATAACCACATCAAACTTGAAGAGGCAAAATCTATCCTCTCGGAAAAGTACCTACAACAGGAGTGCTTTTGGAGGCAGAAATCAAGGGTTCGATGGTTACTTGAAGGGAATAGGAATACAATTTTTTTCACATGTCTACCCTATCTAACAGAAGGAGAAATTTCATTGCCAAGTTGAGGAGGCCAGCAGGCAGCTTAACAGCAGATCATGCTGAAATGAAAAGCATAGCGATCACACATTTTTAGAAAGCTTTCTCTTCACAGGATCATTACATAGATGAAGACATTCTGGATTGCATTCCTACACTGATCAACTTAGAAGATAATGAGTGTTTGTGTGCTGTCCCTAGTGCATCAGAGATCAGGGATGTGGTTTTTAAAATGTCTGCAGACAGTGCCCCGGGTCCAGATGGGCTCACCGGTGCCTTCTTTCAAAACTCCTGGCATATTATTCATACTTTTGGTAGTCAGTGCTGTGCAAGAGTTTTTCATTTTACAACAGCCTCTACCTAAAAATGTGACAGCTTCTATCATTGCACTTATTCCTAAAAAACACAATGCTGTGGACATTTCAGATTTTCGTCCAATCAGCTTATGCAACTTCTTTTATAAGATTATCTCCACTATCATCAATAACAGGCTGGCTACACTTCTGCCAAAACTTATATCCTTGGAACAGTCAGCTTTTGTTCAAGGTAGACAAATTATGGAAAATATTGCTTTAGCTCAAGAACTAGTTCATGAGCTGGGCAGAAAGACTAGAGGAGGGAATGTTATGTTTAAGCTGGATATGGCCAAGGCTTATGATCACCTAGAATGGGATTTCCTATTTGCTGTTCTGAGAAAATTTGGATTCAGTCTGAATTTTATTAACCTTATTGAGATAATGTTGAACAATTGCTGGTTTTCAGTACAACTGAATGGTGAGTTGGCAGGCTTCTTTAAATCTTCTAGGGGAGTTCGCCAAGGAGATCCCATAGCTCCAACCCTTTTTATATTAGCAGAAGAAGTGCTCAGTAGATCCTTGAAGGAAGTTTTCAATGCTGGAAGTGTTGGGTGGTATGCAGTCCCCAGGGGCTGCCCAAATGTATCTCATTTATTGTTTGCAGACGATACACTCATTTTCAGTAATGCTTCTCTGACTTCTGTCTGAAGGTTAATTAGAACCCTCCAGGCTTATGAAAGAGCTTCTGGTCAGTCGAGTAATGTTGGGAAGAGTGGTTTCTTTATGCACCAAAAAGCTAATCCAGCAGCTATCAATCGGATAAAAGCTTATACTGGCTTCTCTCAGCATTCTTTTCCACACAAATACTTGGGCTTTCCTCTTACTCTTGGCAGGAGTAAAAAGGTATACTATGCCGGGCTGATTTCCTCTATTCAGAGGAGATTGGAAGGTTGGCAAGGGAAATTGCTTTCTCAGGGAGCCAAACTAACCCTCATCAAACATGTGCTGACCTCTATCCCCATATTCACCTTGGCCTCTTCCCCCCTTCACACTGGCATCCATCAAACTTTGGACAGATCCTTTGCTAACTTTTTCTGGGGATCATCCTCCCATGGGTCCAAACCTCACTGAAAGTCTTGGCAATCCATCTGCAGACCAGTTAGCCAAGGTGGCTTGGGTATAATGTCTCTAAGACATTTGGAGATAGCGTTGAGGGTGAAAATGTTGTGGAGGGCTTTACACTATAATTCTCTGTGGGCGTCTTATTTCAGAGCAAAACATATCAAGGAATGTCATATTACGGACGTGACTTTTAAATACATGAAAGGCCATGGCAGGAAAAGCTGGCTTCAAGCTAGAAATCTCATTGCCCAACATAAAAAAGTTATCATTGGTGATGGGAGCTCCACCAATTTCTGGAGGGATACATGGCTGGGTAACCAGCCACTGGAATTTTTTACCCCGATGGCTGCAATACCCAACAACCAGGTTACTATCAGCCAATGTATTTTGCATCCGACACTTGAAGAAACTCAGGTCATTAACACCTTTTTATGCTCTGCTATCAGAACTACTACTTTTTCACAGATGCAGGACCAGGAGGTTTGGTCTCTATCATCATCAGGCTACTGTATAGTCTCTTCTGTATATAATTTTATTTGTAACAGCAATCATGAGTAGGGTAAACTACCTTGGTCCAAACTTTGGTCTAAATGGCTGCCAACCAAAATATCTGTGCTACTCTGGAAGATTGTATGGAACTGCTTACCCACAGACTACAATGTACAGGCTTTGGGTATTCAGATGTGCTCCAAATGCCATTGCTGCTCCCAGCCTCATGTAGAATCATTACAACACGTCTTTATTGACAGTGAAATAGCCGCTGCTACATGGTCTTCCCTTTCAGCTATGGGGCTGCAGTTTGAAGGAAACTCTGCCAGGTTCAGGATTATGAATTTGGTTTTTATGCTAAATCTGAAATCTAAGTATGGTCTACTTTCTTTGGCTGTCATCGGTTACACCATGTGGGAGCTTTGGTCCGTAAGAAATTTGGCCAAATATGAAGATTAGCATATCTCCAAGCTAAGTCTGCTCCACAGCATTGTTACCCAAGCCAAAACAATTTGTGAACTGTCGAATTTAAGAGAAGACAATCCAAGCAGGAAGCTAATTCTTTCACATCTTGGAATAAAAGGAGGCAGCACTATAAACCCCATACTGAAAATTGTCAAATGGGTTTGTCCGCCATGGCCTTTGCTTAAGCTGAATACCGATGGTGCAAGCAAGAATTTAGGTACATCAGGTGGGGGTGGTCTAATCTGAAATTCTAAAGGTGAAATTGTCATTACTTTCTCCCACTTCTATGGGGCTGCCACCAGTATCATTGCTGAAGCCAGAGCCCTATTAGATGGACTCAAATACCTTAGAATGGTATCCTCTCATCCGACATTGATTGAATGTGATTCCAAAATCCTTGTGCAAACAATCAACAAGCAAGCTCACTGCCGATGGTCTATCCTTACTTATGTCAGAGAAATCAGGGAATTACTCTCTCAAAGGGACTCAGTCACTCATATCTTTAGAGAAGCAAATGTTGTTGCTGATTTGTTAGCCTCCCTAGCTTGCACAAATAATTGTAATTCTTTCTTTTCCTCACTTGAGCTACCCACGAATATCAAGGGTGCAGCTCGGTTGGATAAGCTAGGTATGCCTAGCATCCGTATCATGTAATTTTCATTTGATGTTTATCTCAATAAAATCAACCTCTTAGTGGTCTAATGGCGAAGTGTTTCCTCCTCGAGGAGCACTTTCCATTTCACCTCTAGGTAGGGTTTTTGGAAAAAAAAATCACTTTTTAAAGAAAAATCCATTATATGTTTTAATTGTGGAAAGCCAGGCCACAGGGCTGCTGACTGTTGGCTAGCTAATCATAAAAGATTAAACTTGCATGTGAAAAACAGAAGCAATCATGTTCATGCACATAAATGTAATTCTCATATGAACATAAAAAATAGTCAAAACTTTTGTTATTACTGTGGTCAGTTTGGACATTCTATGTCTAACTATTTTATGATGAAATTTGATGGTTCTTATGCTCAAAAACTGCGAAAAGCACCATTTAGAGATGCTACTAACCAAGGAGGACCCAAGAATTCTTGGGTACCTCAATATACAAAATGAGGTTTTGTGTTTTGTAGTAGTGCCTTGGAAGTTGATGAATAAAGGGGTAAATAGACCAAGGCACCCAAGTTGGTAAAACCCCATTCTTGTACTTTTCAGGTAATATCTGTATTCTTCACATTTGTTCAGTTGAATTCCTTCGGAATCTGTTTTAAATTGCATATCATGTTAAATCTGGTTAGTCAAAATCTTCATGCATACTTATTTGCTTTGACAATTACATTGAGCAACATGAGTCTATACATTCATATTTTGAGCTGTATGTGCACATATTCATTGAAGATATGTTGAATTCATTTCTCATCTGCATGCATTAATGTTTTGACATTTGATTGTGCACATAGAGAAGGTTAGAAACTCATGAGCATAGTCTGCATATTTGTGCATATATGTGAATCGCATATACATGTGTTTGACATACAGTCATTAAAAATCTGATGCATATAGGACTACTTTGGTACTGCATTGTCATGCATGACCATTATGGTATATCAAATGATAAGCTACTAAAGGGCAGATGAAATCTGCCTGGAGGTTCTTACTATGTGTGAGATGGTCCTTTAGACTAAGTCCTCTGCCTAGTACCATGGGTCATATTACATATAGGGTAGTCTGAATGATCATGAGCATGAATCATAAAATCAAATGTTTAGTCTTCATTGCATATATTGCATAAAGTCAGGGGGAGTCTGTCTAGCCTTTGCATGTCTTCATGCCACGTGTGACCATGTAATGGACTTAGCTAAAGGGAAGTCACTGCATATGCATACATGTAATTAATTGCATTGCATGTCAATGATTTTTAGAAAATTCCAAAAAGAAGTGAGTCACTGCATATAGACAAGGGGAGTATTTTAAATCATCAGTCTATCATTGTCTGAATTCTCAATGTCTACACATTTTCAACTCATCTTGCTATATCTGGGTGTAAGTGATTCACATCATCAAATAATTTCTGTTGACTGATTCTGAATTATTCATCATCTGAACTCATACCTTTCTTGAATCTGAAATTTCTGTCTGCTACTCCTCAATCTGAAGAAGGAGAGCTTCATTTGAATTCAGTTAATTCTGAACTACATTGCTCGGGTGCAAACTTCTTGCTACATCTTTGTAAATTCACTATTCTATAATTGATCTTCCTGAAAATCTATCTGATGCATATTGATCACATCTGCTACAAGCATGAGTTCCAATTCTCTCACTTTCTATGCATGCTTGTTAATATCTTTGCTGCTAAATGTTACTGTCAAAATGATTGATTGAACTGGGACTTGAAGAAACATCAGTTTGAGCTCACTTTCATAAATCAGAAATCATCTCTAATGAAGAATCTTCTATTATATAGGCTTAAGAATGTTTGTTGATTTGAATTGGTTTGAGTCTAATGTATTCCTAAGTTTGAATTTGAAGGACTTGAAAATATCTGAATCAGTCTTTTAATAAACCTTAACTGACTGTCTCATGTAAATTCATACAAGACCTTCCTAAAATCTGAAAAGTTAAAACCATGATCTACTTTGGTTGAGATACATAATGTAAGTATTGTTCTTAAATAATTAATCTGTCTGAAATTATCTTAAAGAAAATTATGGACAGAGCAATGACTGTGACTACCGAGAAACCTGTCCAAAGGAATGTGTCATGAAGTGCCATAGTTAACTCTGCTGAAAATTGGTTGAAAATTGTATGGAAATCTGACAGAGCAATGGCATGGTTGTATTGAGTAACTAGAGATTCCTGCCTCTAACCAAGGTGTCTCCTCACATAAAAAGATACTTATAATGTTAACTCTATTCTCTTAATTGAGAAGCAATACAGTTATCATACTAAGTAACTGGGTCATTTCACCTAAGACGTGTTGTGACTCATGTAAAAAAGTGTTGATTAACTAAAATTACTCATTGAAAAATAGATTGATGTTCAAAAACAAAAACCAGAAAAATCTTTGCAAGTAATGTCAAATTCGGATGGATTCATGTGTGTTTAATCTCAATACTAATTTGTGTAACTCCTACGGAAATCATTGAAAATAATTGAGTAAGATGAAAGGAGGTTGCACTAGAAGGTTATATGAGCAATTGGTTCATCTTTATTAAAAGTTGTTTCAGATATGAGTATTGAATCTGATTGACAAACTTTGTATACATCATTCTTAAACTATGCTTGTCAATGTCGCGGGGTTTTTTTTTTATGCCGATGATCGGGGTGAAGGTAGGGATACAGCGGGGAAGGAAAAATACGGGAGTTTGATATTTCGTGGGTATTCTTCCTCGTGGCCATAGGCCTCTCACGGCGGTACCGAGCACTCTCCTTTTACGAAAAGTCGGAGGAAGTCAATTGGCACGGAATAGTTAGGGGTGTAGATTAACTGGACCAGGTGTGGGCGTGCCAGCCGATTTCTCGACAATCACCTATGGAACCAAGGGTTGACCAGGCAAGCGCCACTAGGACGCGACACGTGGGCTCAAGAGGTCGGGTGACACATGGATCGAGGGGGTTCCACAGGTGCGAGTGTGCAGGCGATTGTGGGAATCATGTACATGACATCTTTCCCCACCGACTGCAAGCGATCGGTGTTTATTTACATCAGATTGAATCTGAACACCTTCGTTCTATACTGAAGAGAAGCATGTATATGCCTGAAGCCTTAGGTGGAGGGTCGAGAGCATTTCACAGCTGCTGGCGTGCTTTTGTCTGGGGGGTGATGGCTGAGGTCAGAGGCATTAGGAACGTGTGCCGAGTGATGTAGGTAGAAAATTGGGGCCCACATGCGGGCACTAGCATTCAACTGGTTTTATGCTATATGAGAGCCCCATGGGCTTTACAATTTGATGCGGGATGGATAGCGGACTCGACTCCAAGTTGATATTCAATCCTTGGACTCTAAACAAGCTCCCGATCGTCCCTAAGCAAGGGAAGCATATGGACGTGCGCGGTTGAGAAACCGACAGTGAGCTAGGGTGGTCGGCTCTCTCTCGTGCCCGGATCGGGTCACCGGATGGGTCTCGCTCTCTCTCACAGCGGTGATGAAAGTAAAGTGAGCTAATAATCCTATCACTCGCAGTGGCATATTCAAATAAATACGAGTAAAGTAAATGTCGAGATGGGGAGCGACACGATACCTCCACGCGCCGGGCGTGGGGAAGATGACCCCGGCCAAGTACGGTAACTCCCGGTAAAAATATTACAATAATTATAGCAAATGAATTTACTACCCACTCCATGCAGGGAGGTAAAGGGCTACACTGTGGGACCGGGAGTACCGATCTTGGGTTGACGGGCAGCGTGTTGGACAACTCCGTCGGTGCAGTCCGGATGACGCGTACTGCTGGTTGTGGGGCCCACGAGCTGGCTAGTGTGCCGAGTGGGTCGGGGATGGTACTACTGTGACGGTGGCACCTGGAGGGACGTTCCCTGGGAAGGCAACGTGCTGGTTCACCTTGTGGAGGCGAGGCGGCCGGCCCGGGGGTGATTATTGCATGCTGTCAACGAGCTATTTCTTCTGTTTTGCAGTGCGCAACCCGACGAGAACGGCTGCTGTGATTAGCCCCGACCTCTGATTGACGCGAGACTAGTGCCGTTGGAAAGCTCTTTCAGAGAGTTACGACCTATGGCTAGAGAAGGAATTTTGCCTATCTTTGTAATGGCCTTGGTCGAATTTACAACCTGCTAGTTCACAGAACCAGATCTGGCAGGACAGATTTGGATCTGCCTGAGAAGAAGGGTTGACTGAAGGGAAAACTTCAGATCTGGGTGTTTGGTTCTTTATGAAAGTTAGAGAGGGAGAAGTAAGGAAGACGCCAATATTTTTTGTGGATTTTCTAAACGTGGTGTGACAGGGGAAAGGGAATTTTTGGTGGTCAGGGGTCGGATTTAGATTGCACAGGACAGAACAGATTTTGGCCTGAGTTTTAAATTTTTAGAAGGGAAAAATAACTCCTAAAATCATGGAAAAATTTGTGGAGGTGGGTTTTGGTGGGCAGAACACCCAGTCCAAATTCGGACTCAATCAGAAATGGGGAAGGGGGTCGAACAATGGAAGAACTGGGCTGTTGTAATAGGATCTGCACAGAAGGCAGATTGCTAGGGGTGGAAAGATGGAATTGGGAAAAATAGCTAAAGTAGGATAAATGACCTGTATTTTTTTTTGGAGGATGGGGGGATGTGGGGGACTCACCCTCCAAATTTGGGCACGACATGAGCTCCTGGTGGAGAGCTAAAATTCGTGCTTTACTGCTCTGTCCAAGGATGGACAGAATACCGAAGAAGCGGCGTTGGCGGTGCGGTGGCGGCCCGATGGCGGCGGCGGCGGCTGTGCTGAGCTTCTCACTCAAGAAGGGGGTAGAAGGAAGGCTTCACACCTCAGAAGAAGGAGGCTTCACACCTCTGCAAGGGGGAGAGAGGAGAGAGGGCACCCAAGGGCTTGCTCTTGGCAAAAATGCACTAATTTTTCATTAATTCTTCATTTTTTTCCTACAAATGACACTATCTACTCTATTAAATAGAGAATGGCAAGGGGAGGGGATGGGAATCTCGTGGGAGAGGGAGGGGGACCAAGGGGGTGGCCAAGGAAGCTTCCTTCCTTTGAATTTTCAAAGGAAGGAAGTCCAAGTTTGGTAGGTTGCCTACCATGGACCAAGAAAGGGGATGGAATATGGACTTTTTCTCCCTTTGTCCCCTTGAATGGTCAAGCTTTCTAGAAGCCCACTGATGTGGGACGGACACGGGGACCGACTCTAAGTGATATGGACCTCGGACTCTAAATGCACACACGACCAGCAACATACGATGGGAGAGACATTAGGCCCGACACTAAGAGCTCCTATGGGCTATACGTCGCTAACAGAAACACAAGCTCACTCTTCATCCCAAGCGAGGGAAACGCGGATCGTGCACAGTTGAGAACCGGCACAGTTAAGGGCAGTCCGACTCACTTCCGTGCTTGGATCGAGCCACGAGACGGGTCGCTCTCTCGCTCATAGCGGTGACATGGACTCACGGGCTAGAATCCTACGCTCTCACAGCGGCATACGACCATATACTAGCTAAGCAAAGTAATGCCAAGAAGTTACGATCGTACCTCCACGCACCCGACGTAGGGAAGACAACCCCGGTCAAAACTGGACTCCCGGTTAACAAAGTTTTACTGTGGTACAAAATTTGAACCACTCCACGCAGGGAGGTAACAGGTCACATGTGGGGCCCGGGAGTCACGAAAATTGGGTTGACGGGCAGCATCTTGATGTCGCTTCGGTGGTGCCGAATCCGCAGTTTAGTGCTGTCCGGACGGCGCGACCTACGGGTTCGTGGGGCCCATGGGCCGCTCTATCCTCCGGGTCTGATGGGGTGGGTCCCGCTGTGATGGAGACCCCTGGTGGCGCGCCTCCTTGGAAGGCGGTCGGGCGAGAACGCCGGTCGGAGGCCGGGCGGCTCCGATCTTCAAGACTTGGAGTTGCTGCCCACGGATCTGCAGGTTCTATTTTCAGGCGCATGACCCGGCGAGATCTGCTACTGAGATTACTCCCGATGTCGGATCGACGCACAACAGGTATCGTTGGAAAGCTCTCTCGAAGTCCTTCGACTCTGTGGGACTCAGAAAAATTCACCGGAGCTGTGCTTCTCATGGGTGATTTTAGAACCGGCATATTCCCAGTCTTAGATCTGACTGGGCAGAAACTGAGTTTCCTGAGAGCTGGCATTGACTGTAAGGCAAACCTCCGAATCAGACCTTGAGCTCTTCATGAAGATTGTAGAGGAGAGAGAGAGAAAAACGGAAATAATTCTTATGACTGATTTGGTGGAGATTTGGATGGAGAAAGCTATTTTATACTGGCGGGTGGTCGGATCTAGACAGAAGTAGACAGAACTGAAGGGGATCTGAAAAATATTTTTAGAAAATAGGTGGAGGCCTTTTGAAATTCCACAAAAATTCGTGGGTGGAAAGGATGGATGGTAGAACCTCCAGTAATTTTGGGGGTTCCAGAAAAAATCAAAAGGAGGTCCGGAGATGGGAAACTCATGGTGGCTGTGGATCTAGACTGAAAACAGGCAGATCTGGAAGGAAAAGATGGACTAAAATGGAAAAATGGAAATTGGAAGCTGGAAGCCCAACCAATTTTTCTGGGATGTGATAGAAACCTCTGAAACTCACCCTGAAAGTTTGAGCTCATGAAGAGTCGGTGGCTAGGGGCCAAAATTCGTGGAATGACCTGCTGTCACACGATTGAAAAAATACCGACGGAGGTGGTGGTGGTGCAACGGCGGCTCGATGGCGGCGGCGGTGGCAACGATGAACTTCACACCTGATAGATGAGGCTTCCCACCTCAGAATACAGCCTTCCCAGCTGCAAGAAGAAGAGAGAAGAGATGGAGAGGGGCGCACCAAGCTGGAGCTCCTACAACATTTTTAATTTTCATATGCATTAATTCCAATCAAATGAAAATACAAGGTATTTATGTGAAATGACAAAAGACACTAATTGACCCTAGATCTAGGGTTGGAGAGGATAAAAGAGGGAGTCCACAAACTATTTCTCCCAAGTGATTTTGAATCAAATAACATAAAAATTCAAATCCTAATATAATATACTAAATGGGGGGCGCCCCCTTGACTTTCAAGGTTCCAACCTTGAATTTTATTCCCCTTTGTCCCCCACTTGGCCCACCCTTCTAGAAGCCTACCATTGGAAGGTTGACTGACCCCACATGGGCCCTAGGGATGAGGTGGATCAATGGGGAAGGGATAGGGGGACCCGCGGGACCCGGGTGGTCCCAAATTACACATAAACCCCTGTTACAATCCAAATTACAATCTGAATAAAACTAAACAAACACACATGACACACAAGTAAAGTCCACATAAATGCAATAAATATCGAGACTCAAGGGGGAGTCTCCAGACTGTCTCCGAGCCAGATGGACGCCGAAGTGGCTCGAGTGGTGCTCCGCATACGGTACCGGTGGCTCGCTGGTTCGTGCTTCTCGCTCGCTCTATCGTCCGGCTGGGCATCCTGGCCATTACCTTCCGCCTCATAGTACTCGTCAGCTAGCTCCGGATCTGCTTCATAGCTGACTAACTCGAGGTCCATAGGGGTGGTATCCTCGGCCTGTGTGTCCCCAATGACAAGAGAATGGCGGGTGGGACACTAGTTGGCAAAATGGCCAAACCCATTGCAGCGATAACACTGCTGTCGTGATCCACTAGGCTCCCCAATCATGGGTCATTTCTCCTTATCCTCCCGACGGATAGGAGGTGAAGCCAACAAAGGACGGGCCAGAGGTGCAGGTGCCGGTGGACGGGCTGTGGGTGCCGTAAGATGTTGGGGATGAGGAAGGTCCCTCGGGGGTGGAGGGTGAGGCCTAGGAGTGAAAGGCTCGGGACGAGTGGGTTCCTGAGGTCGGGCCATGGGGGCCCTCGGATATGTGCCAGAAGAGCCAAGGGGCTCCACACTACGAAGGGGAAAGGAGCCCAACCGATGGGGAGACTCGAACTCGGCCTCGAATTGCTCCAATTCGAGAGTAACCTGATACGCTTGTTCCAAAGTGGTCGCATTGCGGCGAAAAAGTTAGTATTGATAGTTTGGGCGCATACCTCTCCGAAAGCGTGATATGGTCATGGTGCTCTATTCCGTAACTCCACACCGCAAATAATACTCATCAAACTCAGTGGTGTACTCGGCCACGGATCAGTTCCCTTGGGAGAGACTTTGCCATTTGTCTATGAGACGTTGGCGATATGAGGTAGGAAGGTACTTCTTTCTCAATTTCATTTTCATGTCATCCCAAGTGCCGATCGGGGGTTGACGTCGTAGATTTAGCAGGCTCTCCACATTGGTCCAATAAGTTTGGGCCTGCCCATGCAGCTTCATCTTCACGTATCGAACTCTCCGGTGGTCCGTCATCTCAAACCACTCGAAGTACCGGTCCATGCCGGCCTCCCAATCTAAATAGACCTTCGGGTCCAAGGACCCGCTAAAAAGGGGAGGGTCCGCATGCACGCTCTAAAGAACGCGGTCGTCATCATCGTCATCACGATTCCGTCGTTGGTTACGACGACCATTTCCCCCTTGCTCATTATCAGATGCATAGTCAGCCACCTCATGCACCTGTTGCCTCCCAACATCTACCGCCTGAGCTCTTGGCGCAGTAGGTTGCTGGGCCGGCTCTTGTTGACCATTGGTCGGCGCGGGTTGCGCCGCCACTGGGGCACTCTCGAGGAAGGCAATCCTCCCTACAAGACCCTGGATGGACTGCTCTGAAGTTTCGACCTGATCCTCGAGGGCTTTCATCGTCCCTTCTAGACGCGTTCCAACGCCATCTAGACGCGTACTAAGGCCATCCATACGTGTATCGAGACGATCCATGAGGGCTCGGAACATCTTGGCCGTCGAAGGCTCATCGGAGCTACGGGCTCGGGAATCCGCCATAGGTGGTGGTGGCGAGTATTGGGTACCTCGACGGGTGGGCATGCAAA
This sequence comes from Amorphophallus konjac, assembly GCA_022559845.1. Taxonomy (NCBI): domain Eukaryota; kingdom Viridiplantae; phylum Streptophyta; class Magnoliopsida; order Alismatales; family Araceae; genus Amorphophallus; species Amorphophallus konjac. The sequence continues at coordinate 255,216,622 of CM040121.1, forward strand.
GACACACAAACTAGGAGACACAAACTGATGCAAACACCGACTAATGCACCTAGACCTAAACCAATATCCGGTACGTGGCGGAGTTAATCGATCCGAAGATCACTCCCGCAAGTGTGCGGCCTTCCCGATAGGCGTAGCCTAATGTTCAGACAACACCTTTTAATATACCGAATTATTAGGATGAAATTCAATTTTAAAACACTTTTTTTGTTTTGAAAATAATGATGATCCTAGACTCGACCTAGGCCGTGCAAGACTTATGCAACGACTACCCTATACTCGACTCGCTCTGATACCAAACTGATGCGGGACGGACACGGGGACCGACTCTAAGTGATATGGACCTCGGACTCTAAATGCACACACGACCAGCAACATACGATGGGAGAGACATTAGGCCCGACACTAAGAGCTCCTATGGGCTATACGTCGCTAACAGAAACGCAAGCTCAGTCGTCGTCCCAAGCGAGGGAAACGCGGATCGTGCACGGTTGAGGAACTGACAGAGTTAAGGATAGTCCGACTCACTTCCGTGCTCGGATCGAGCCACGGGACGGGTCACTCCCTCGCTCACAGTGGTGACATGGACTCACGGGCTCGAATCCTACGCTCTCACAGCGGCATACAACCATATACTAGCAAAGCAAAGTAATGCCAAGAAGTTACGATCCTACTTCCACGCACCCGGCGTGGGGAAGACAACCCCGGCCAAAACTGGACTCCCGGTTAACAAAGGTTTACTGTGGTACAAAAATTTGACCCACTCCACGCAGGGAGGTAACAGGTCACATGTGGGGCCTGGGAGTCACGGGAATTGGGTTGACGGGTAGCATCTTGATGTTGCTTCGGCGGTGCCGAATCCACGTTTTAGTGCTGTCCGGACGGCGCGACCTACTGGTTCGTGGGGCCCACGGGCCGCTCTATCCTCCGAGTCTGATGGGGTGGGTCCCGCTGTGATGGAGACCCCTGGTGGCGTGCCTCCCTGGAAGTCGGTCGGGCGGGAACGTCGGTCAGAGGCCGGGCGGCTCCGATCTTCAAGACTTGGAGTTGCTGCCCACGGATCTGCAGGTTCTATTTTCAGGCGCGCGACCCAATGAGATCTGCTACTACGATCACTCCTAACGTCGGATCGATGCACAAGAGGTATCTTTGGAAAGCTCTCTCAAAGTTCCTCGATCCTGTGAGACTCATAAAAATTCAACGGAGCTGTGCTTCTGATGGGCGATTTTAGAACCGGCATGTTCCTAGTCTCAGATCTGACTGGGCAGAAACTGAGTTTCCTGAGAGTTGGCATTGACCATAAGGCAAACCTCCGAATCAGACCTTGAGCTCTTCATGAATATTGTAGAGGAGAGAGAGAGAGAAAAATGGAAATAATTCTTATGACTGATGTGGTGGAGATTTGAATGGGGAAAGCTATTTTATACTGGCGGGTGGTCGGATCTGGATAGAAGTAGATAGAACTGAAGGGGATCTAAAAAGAATTTTTAGAAAATAGGTGGAGGCCTTTTGAAATTCCAAAAAAAATCTTGGGTGGAGGGAATGGTGGGTAGAACCTCCAGTAATTTTGGGGATTCCATAAAAAATCAAAAGGAGGTCCGGAGATGGGAAACGTAGGGTGGCTGTGGATCTACACTGAAAATAGACAGATCTGGAAGGAAAAGATGGACGAAAATGGAAAATTATAAATTGGAAGTTGAAAGCCAAACCAATTTTTCTGGGGCGTGGGAGAAACATATGAAACTCACCCTAAAAGTTTGAGGTCAAGAATAGTCCGTGGCTGGGAGCAGAAATTCGTGGAATGACCTGCTGTCACCCGATTGACAGAATACCGATGGAGGTGGTGGTGGTGCAACGGCGGCTCGATCGTGGCTGCGGCGGCAACGATGAACTTCACACCTGAAAGATGAGGCTTCCCACCTCAGAATAAAGCCTTCCCAGTTGCAAGAAGAGAGGAGGAGAGAGAGAGAGGGGTGCACCAAGCTAGAGCTCCAACAAAATTTTTGATTTTCATATGCATTAATTCCAATCAAATGAAAATACAAGGTATTTATGTGAAATGACAAAAGACACTAATTGACCCTAGATCTAGGGTTGGGGAGGGTAAAAGAGGGAGTCCACAAACTATTTCTCCCATGTGATTTGGAATCAAATAAAATAAAAATTCGAATCCTAATATAATATACTAAATGGGGGGCGCCCCCTTGACTTTCAAGGTTCCAACCTTGAATTTTATTCCCCTTTGTCCACCCACTTGGCCCACACTTCTAGAAGCCTACCATTGGAAGGTTGACTGACCCCACATGGGCCCCAGGGATGAGGTGGATCAATGGGGAAGGGATAGGGGGGGTCACGGGACCCGGGTGGTCCCAAATTACACATAAACCCCTATTACAATCCAAATTACAATCTGAATAAAACTAAACAAACACACATGACACACAAGTAAAGTCCACATAAATGCAATAAATATCGAGACTCAAGGGGGAGTCTCCAGACTATCTCCGAGCCAGATGGACGCCAAAGTGGCTCGAGTGGTGCTCCGCGTACGGTATCGGTGGCTCGTCGATTCGTGCTTCTCGCTCGCTCTGGTGTTCGCACTGTTGTGCCCCTGTGGTTTTGATGATGGCTTTGATGATTGGTTGTTGATGTGAGTTAATCAAATGTTCAGTCATCTTGCTGCTCAGTTTAGTTTAATATATTTTGATGTTCAGTCATGTTAACTGATGCATAAAGCATTCATTGCTACACTCTGTCTGCACAGTTGTCACTGCAGTGCGTCAACTCAGTGTGCCGATGCGTCGACCCCTTGGTCATATTTGTATCTGTCCATACAGTAGTGCGTCAACTCCTTGAGCTGATGCGTCGACGCTTCAGTTCAGTTTCTTCATTTGATGAAGTCTATACATCATTAGTTGATCATCAAGAATATACGTTGCAGCGTCAACTCATTGGGCTGCAGCGTCAACTCAGCAAGTATGCACATCAGTCTTCACATGCTAAGTCTGTACAGCCTACCGTCTCATGCAGCGTCTTATGTTAAAGTCTGCACATCGCATGCATCAGAACTAAGTCTGCTCATTGCATCGTCTCTATCAGTGTCTCACTGGTCAAGTCTTGTATAGACTTTAGCATCTCATGAAAGTCTATACAACGCTTCAGCATTTAGAAGTATGTACACTGGCCTTTGCATTAAGCCTCAAAGTCTGTACAGCCGTGTGCATTGGATTCCAAGTCTGTACATCCTGCACCATCTCTTGCAGCATCTCAAGCCAAGTCCATACATAGTTCAACCGCACTCAGCGTCTGTACAGCGTCCGTCTTAGCCAGCGTCTCATGCTACGTCTTAGGCAAGTCTATACATTGCCTTCAGACTTTCAAGTCTATACACTCCATGATCTTCCAAGTATTTACATCCACAGTGTATCTTCAAAGTCTGAACATTGTCTCACTCCATCAAAGTCCATACATTTGTTTTCTCTTCAAGTCTGGACATTGGCTTCATATCATAAAGTCTGTACATTGGCTTCGCATCTGCAAGTCTGTACATCGGTTTGATATCAACAAGTCTGTACATTGGGTTCAACTCTCCAAGTCTGTACAGCCACATTCAATAGGTAAAGTCTATACATTGTTCAGCTGGAACTGTGCAAGTCTGTACATCGTTGTTTGCCAAAGTCTAGACATTGGCATCTATTCCTACGTTGCATTTCCAAGTCTGCACATTGGGTTCTTTACCTACGTTCAGCTCTGAAAGTATGTACATCAGGAACTTTACCGTCGTTGCCTTGCCAAAGTATATACACTGAACTATTCCTCAAAGTCTGTACAGCCTGTCTGTCTTCATGGGTCGTGTGCCTTTAGTGCGTTAACGCACTTGGCTGACTGCGTAGACGCACACCTTTCTGTCTTGCTCACTGCGTCGACGCTGACACTGGATGCGTTGACGCATTGGCCTATTACCAAGGGCGTGAGCATCTCGCCTGAGGAGCTGAGGCGACGCTGCACGATGGAAGCGTTGACGCCTTGTGCTGATGTTCAAAGGTCTGTTGATCAACATCAAGTCTGTACAGCATGAAGTCTGTACATTGGTTTTGTTTTGAACAGAACGCCTAAGTCTATGCTTTGCTGAATGTTATTCAAGTCTAAACAGCGGATGTCTTCATGTGTGAAGTCTATACAATGCATGCTCATATAACTAACTCTATACACTCGATTGTTAGATCTTCAACTATATACATTGGTTGAGTCTATACACTGAGATCTCATGAAGAGTTGCAAGTCTATACACTCGTTGTTAGAGGCCTAGACTGCTAAGTCTATACACTCCCTCACTCTGTACACACTTGCTATATTGATCTCTGAAGTCTATACAATGCTTTGCGTTAACAGAGTCTGTACAGGGTGTTCAAACTTAAACTGATGAATTATTCAATGCTATGTCTGACAGGGATTCTTACCGAGATTGATGACCTGGCTCGTGATCCCAGGAGGACGAGGTATGAAGATGCTGACACGTGAATGAAGCTGCCTCGGTTCTAGCAAATTCCTTGGGCGGGAAAACGTGGAAGCCACGCGCCCAGGAGCTGCTGCTGCTGCTGCTATATATATGAGCCTTCTTCCACTAAAGAAGGCTGATCAATAGAAAAAGAGCAAAGTCGTTACATCGAGTCTGAGAGCAGCAGAGAGTATTCGATCCAGTAAGAAGAGAAGAAGAAGACAAAGAAGAGTGGTAGAGTGAGAGAAGCAGCAGAAGTAAAAAGAGAAAGAGAGAGAGCTCGCGAGTGAGAGAAGGAAGCAAAGAAGAAAAGGAAGAGAAAGAAGAAGAGAGAACGAGAGATAGGAAGCTTCATCTGAAGATCTATCTTCACTGGACCGTGGATCAGATCCAGGCCAGTCAGCTCTGTTGAGAGCCATATTGTGCATTTCGTCTTTCAACTTTCTGTTTGCTGAAGTTATTTTCATTTCGTGTTTTTGTTTCTCCGTTTTCATTTGGTTATCTTGTTCTTCCGATTGCCCTGCTGGGGATCGGGTTCCTCCTGTGGATTCAGGAGAAGGGAGACTTGTCTCCGGTTCTGGGCTTGTGGGTTGCAAGTCCAGGGGTCCCTCCGGTTGGAGGAAGAGAGGTCTTCGACCTCTAGTTTGCTGGTGACTGGAAGTCATTGGTTGGTTCCCTCCGGTTTGGAGGAAGGGAGGATTGGTCCTCCGGTTCTGGTCTTGTGGTTTGCAAGACTAGGTGGTCCCTCCGGTTGGGAGGAAGAGGGGAGGCTATTCCCCTGGTCAAGATGTGTGGTAGCAACTGTTTGCAGACTAAGTCTGCGTTCTAGCTTGAGCTAGTGGAAGCCTCACTTCGGTTGGGAGTGAGGGGTGGATGTAGGTCTGTGGACCAAACCACCTAAAAATCTATTGTGCAGTGGTTTGATTGTTTACTTTGCTTCCGCTAGATGCTTGAATAGGCACGCTCCAAGTGTTTGTATTTGAGTTGAATCGAATTGGTTCTATTCTGTGTCTATCTCTAGCATCCAAGTTTTTATTTGGCCATTATACATAGAAGGACCCGTCTGTATCCGGGCCTCGCACCCTAACAGTTGGTATCAGAGCGGGTGTCTGCATACAAGGTCCAGCGACCAGCAGATCGATCTTGCAGTCTTAGGTGCTAATTTGTTTTAGTGCATCAATATTCTTGTTGCATTGAATCTATCGGCTATCTGTTTCAATGGCTTGTCCACCCGTCTTTAGTGGTTCTGATTTCAACCAGTGGCACAGTGCTTTACGTAGTTATGTTAAATCAGTGAATCCAGACCTGTGGAAAGTGATTTCACATGGTCCTCATGAATTACCAAAGAAAAAGTCCAAATGGACTGACAGTCACGAATCAATGTATGAGGAGAATCAGACAGCTATAAATCTGATGAAAGCAGCCACTGACAAAGCCTTTCACTCATGTTTCCTTGATTGCAGATCTGCAAGGGATATGTTGGAAATGATGAAGAGAGCCGGGAAAGGAAATCAAACAAGCTGCATGATGGCCAACAGAAGCGATCAAGGTAGCAATCAAACTGAAGAAGATGATGATGATGAGGTAAATCTCTTCGAGAATTTTTCTCTTGATGATTGGGAGAATGCATATGCTGAATTGTTAGAGTCACATGAGAGCTTAAGAAAACACTATAAAAAGTTGAAGAAGGGTACTCGGGTAGATAGTTCTAGCTCTCCATGTGAAAATTGTTCAAGTACGAAGCAATTTCATGATGCATGTCTGTCTGATAATCATATGTATAAAAATCAGAATGCAAAACTGAAGAAGGAACTTGAATGTGTTTACTCTGAACTAAACAAGCTAAAATCTGAAGATGAATCTCTCAGAAAACTCTCCAAAGAAGATGAAGAAGAATCAGAGAAACTTGAGCAGGAGAAAAACTTGCTTGCTGAAAAACTTGAAGCCATCAAATCTGTGAATGTGGAATTACAGAAAAACATTGAAAAGAAGGAAAAAGATTTGAAGGAATTCAAGACTGGAAGAAAACTTGAAACTAACTCAGAAGATCAGACTTTGATAGATGAGTTAATTCAGAATGACAAACTTAAGCAAGAAAATGAGAAATTGAAAATGCTGAACTCCACTATGTCAGAGAGACTTCTAGCTTTGGAAAGAGGAAAAAGTATTTGTGTTGAAGATTCTGATAAACTGATCAATCTGGAAAATGAAATTGAGAAATATAAAACTGCTAACAAAGTTTTGAATGAAGCTATGAATTGTAGTGAGCAAGAGATTGCCAGTTATGAGTTACAAATCACCTCTTTAGAAAATGAAATCCAAGACTTAAAGAACTCTCTGTCAAAGTTTGTAAGTGGACAAGAAAATCTGGATAGGTTGTTAGGAGTTAAGGTCAATACTCAAAGGGAAGGGTTAGGCTACAACAATGTCAATAAAAAGGCTTTTGAAAACAAGCTGACGACATCCTTTATCAAAGCATCTGATGTAGCCACCACCTCAGAAAATAAACAACCAAATGTTCAGAAGAATCAGAAACAAACTGAAAAATTGAAAAAGGTTGATGGATCCAAGCTGAAAACTGCTTTCATTAAAACCTCTGAACAGAAAAAGCTTTCTACTTCATCTCCAATTCAGTACAAGGTTAAGAAAACAGGAAAACAGGATAAAAATCAGAAAAAGATTGTAAATCAGGAAATAAATGAAAAGGCTTCATCAGTGCATGCTGATCACAGTCCTCACACACACTCACATGCATCTAAAAAGAAGATTATCTGTCATTACTGTCATAAAGTTGGACATCTGATGCATGAGTGTAAGTTGATGGAGAAGGATAATAAGAATGCTAGGAGATATCATGATAAAAATCCTTCATCTCAGAAAAGGAGAATTGAGTGCTTTCATTGTGGTAAACTAGGACACAAAATTTCACAATGCTGGTTTGTTAGTGATAAGAATAAATTTCATGCAAACGATCATGCTCTTAACAAGAACAAGTCTGTTCCAATAAACCAGCATATGACATGCTTTAATTGTGGAAAATTGGGTCATAAGGGATTTGAATACTGGCTGAATACTGGTAAGAAAAGTTCTAATTCATGCTTTCACTGTGGCAAGATGGGCCACATTGTAGCCCACTGTAGGCATGCTCAGGGTAGACAATTCAATTCTAAAACTGTTAAACTCCCTGCAAATGGAAATGTGTTTGGAAGTAATGTTTTTAGAGGCAAGCACAATGAGTGCTTCAAATGTGGGAAGTATGGCCATACAGTCAGAGACTGTTGGCATATTCAGGGTAGAAATGTGAATCTCAAACATGCTAAATTCCCTGTAAGACAATTTGCAAAACTTTCATGTTATAACTATGGGAAGCCAGGTCACAGGGCTGCAACCTGTTGGCTGGCAGGATATCAAAATCAAACTGGTTTTGGCAAACAGAATTTTTATTCTGTTAACAAGAAATCTCATGCTTATGCACATAGAATTCATGCTAACAAGAATGTGCATAAATCAGATCTGAAAACTGCTCCTAGAAATGTGCTAAGAAAACATGCTAGGAGTAATACTGTTTTGTCAGGACCCAAGACTTCTTGGGTACCTGTTTATGCAAAATAACATTGCTATGCAGGTGTGCCTTGGGACTGAAATAAAAAGGGGTAATGATCCAAGGCACTCAAGAAGAAAAACCCCATACTGAACTTTTCAGGTAAACTTCCTGCTCTTCTTGTTTTCAGTTTTATTGCAGGGCAAGTTAAATCTGTTTTTTGCATTTTCATTCATCAGTTACCATGTGCATTATTTTCTGATCATGCATTTGCTGAGAGTTCTGTGCAAATATCAGATTAAAAAGGGTTGTCTGTATCTGATGCATACATAGGCTAATTGTAATTGCTTGATAATTATGTTATGCATAAACTCTGAAAACAAATTGCATTTCAAATTTTTTGAAAAATCTGAACTGCATATGAGTGTGACTTGAAACTTGTGTGTTGCAATAGCTCACTGAAATTCTGAATTGCATATAGGACTGCATGTTGAATAATTATGCATGACCTCAATGGTATATAAATGGTAAGGTACCAAAAGCCAGGGAGGTCTGTCTGGAGGTTCTTACTATGTGTGAGGTGGTCTTTTAGACCAAGTGCTCCACCTAGTACCATGGGTCACCTTGCTGGTTAGGACAGTCTGAATGTGCATGAATCATTTGGTCTCATATGTTCAGTTCTCAGTGCAAACATTGCATGTTTTCAGGGGGAGTAAGTTGCATATCCTTGCATAGCATTCAATGTTGAGTCTTTGCATGTCCCTGCATACATATAGTGCATTACATTTCCTTATATTGAAAATGCCAAAAAGAGAGTTTGAATGCATATTGTGAGGGGGAGTCAATGCATTGCATATAGGTTGTCAAATGCATACATGTGTCAGAACTCATTGCATATCCCTTCTTACTGATTTTGTTGATAAACCTTAATCATATTCTGAAAACTTTGAGCTTCACAATCTCTCTTAACAATTGATATTTCTCCTATCAATTGGTATCATTTGGGTTCAGAATTCCATCAGTCCTTCATGAAGATTTCAATGGGCTATCTCAATCATAAATCTAAAAACTTTTGAACTAGAAATCTTCTATTATACATTTTTTATGAATGACTGAAATAACTCATGTGGTTTAAGTTTAATGTATTCAATGAGTTTGGCTTTAAAATCTCTTAAAAATATCTGAAGCATGCTTAATAAATCTTAACCATCTGCTTCATGATGTGTCTTGCAAAAACTTCTGAAATCTGCACTTTTGAATACATGACTTTATTTGGTTAAGTACATGAGATTAATATTGTTTTGAAGCAAATGCATGTTTCTGAATTGTCTAAAGGGTAAAGTAATTGTCAGAGCAATGATCTTGAACTGAGAAACACATGTTCAAAGGAATGTGTCATGAGGTACCATAGTTAACTCTGATTTAGATTAATTGAAATTCAGGCAGAGTAATGGCATGCACACTGAGAAATACAACTCACTCATCAAGAAATGATTTGTAATGTGTCATGATGTGTAAATGCTAACTCTGTTCATATAAAGCATGACTGTTTGTCACACTAAGTGCTTAGGGATATTGGCCTCTGATCAAGGTATATCCTCTAGTTACAAGGTGTGAACTGAACTAGAGTGCTCGTAAAATTGTAGCAAGAAAATTGTTGAACAAATTGAAATACCTGAATATTGATGCTAAAATCAAATTGCTACAACCCTAGATAAATTCATATGACTTCATAATTGCTTGATTTCAATACAGATGCATGTAATTCTGAAAGAAGTCAATAATTTTGATTGTGTAAGAGAAAGGGAGATTTATCAAGATAAATATGAGGGCTTGGTTCATTTTTATTAAACCATGGTTTTAGATATCAATACAGAATTTTATTGATAAACTCTACATACATCATGTTTAAACCATGCTGTTCAATAAAGCTCATTCATAAGCCCTTATAATGGAAGACTTTGAAAACTTATGTTTTAGATTTATGAGATTGATATCTCTCTGAAAATCTGACTGAATTTTCTGAGATTGAAGCTTCCTTAAAAATCTGGCTGAATTTCTTCTACTCATGTTATTGGTTCATTGACCTGAACTTCTCCTTGTTTGCCCCTGTGGTCTCCTTCTCATCTATCTCATAAGATTCCACTTATTCAGGGGGAGCATTCCTTGTCATAATGAATCATGTTCATATCATTTGTGACCTTGCATTCATATACTCAGGGAAAAGTATTACATTTCCTGCTGCATCTGCATCTACCATGGTTTATCTTGATTATACCAAAGGGGGAGATTGTTTGCCAAAGAGGGAGAAATTGACTGAACTTTTATACATGCCTTAATTTCTCAAATTCTTTTCTTTTTGATGAAGTCAAAGGGGGAGAATAATTTGAGTCTTCAGAATGCCTCACATCATCAGAATGACTCAATGTATTGAAAGTGTTGCCATCATCAAAAAGGGGGAGATTGTTGTGCCCCTGTGGTTTTGATGATGGCTTTGATGATTGGTTGTTGATGTGAGTTAATCAAATGTTCAGTCATCTTGCTGCTCAGTTTAGTTTAATATATTTTGATGTTCAGTCATGTTAACTGATGCATAAAGCATTCATTGCTACACTCTGTCTGCACAGTTGTCACTGTAGTGCGTCAACTCAGTGTGCCGATGCGTCGACCCCTTGGTCATATTTGTATCTGTTCATACAGTAGTGCGTCAACTCCTTGAGCTGATGCGTCGACGCTTCAGTTCAGTTTCTTCATTTGATGAAGTCTATACATCATCAGTTGATCATCAAGAATATATGTTGCAGCGTCAACTCATTGGGCTGCAGCATCAACTCAGCAAGTATGCACATCAGTCTTCACATGCTAAGTCTGTACAGCCTACCGTCTCATCCAGCGTCTTATGTTAAAGTCTGCACATCGCATGCATCAGAATTAAGTCTGCTCATTGCATCGTCTCTATCAGTGTCTCACTGGTCAAGTCTTGTATAGACTTTAGCATCTCATGAAAGTCTATACAACGCTTCAGCATTTAGAAGTCTGTACACTGGCCTTTGCATTAAGCCTCAAAGTCTGTACAGCCGTGTACATTGGATTCCAAGTCTGTACATCCTGCACCGTCTCTTGCAGCATCTCAAGCCAAGTCCATACATAGTTCAACCGCACTCAGAGTCTGTACAGCGTCCGTCTCAGCCAGCGTCTCATGCTGCGTCTTAGGCAAGTCTATACATCGCCTTCAGACTTTCAAGTCTATACACTCCATGATCTTCCAAGTATGTACATCTACAGTGTATCTTCAAAGTCTGAACATTGTCTCACTCCGTCAAAGTCCATACATTTGTTTTCTCAAGTCTGGACATTGGCTTCATATCATAAAGTCTGTACATTGGCTTCGCATCTGTAAGTCTGTACATCGGTTTGATATCAACAAGTCTGTACATTGGGTTCAACTCTCCAAGTCTGTACAGCCACATTCAATAGGTAAAGTCTCTACATTCTTCAGCTGGAACTGTGCAAGTCTGTACATCGTTGTTTGCCAAAGTCTAGACATTGGCATCTATTCCTACGTTGCATTTCCAAGTCTGCACATTGGGTTCTTTACCGACATTCAGCTCTGAAAGTATGTACATCAGGAACTTCACCGTCGTTGCCTTGCCAAAGTATATACACTGAACTATTCCTCAAAGTCTGTATAGCCTGTCTGTCTTCATGGGTCGTGTGCCTTTAGTGCGTTGACGCACTTGGCTGACTGCGTAGACGCACACCTTTTTGTCTTGCTCACTGCGTCGACGCTGACACTGGATGCGTTGACGCATTGGCCTGTTACCAAGGGCGTGAGCATCTCGCTTGAGGAGCTGAGGCGACGCTGCATGATGGAAGCGTTGACGCCTTGTGCTGATGTTCAATGGTCTGTTGATCAACATCAAGTCTGTACAGCATGAAGTCTGTACATTGGTTTTGTTTTGAACAGAACGCCTAAGTCTATGCTTTGCTGAATGTTATTCAAGTCTAAACAGCAGATGTCTTCATGTGTGAAGTCTATACAATGCATGCTCACATAACTAACTCTATACACTCGATTGTTAGATCTTCAACTATATACATTGGTTGAGTCTATACACTGAGATCTCATGAAGAGTTGCAAGTCTATACACTCGTTGTTAGAGGCCTAGACTGCTAAATCTATACACTCCCTCACTCTGTACACACTTGCTATATTGATCTCTGAAGTCTATACAATGCTTTGCGTTAACAGAGTCTGTACAGGGTGTTCAAACTTAAACTGATGAATTATTCAATGCTATGTCTGATAGGGATTCTTACCGAGATTGATGACCTGGCTCGTGATCCCAGGAGGATGAGGTATGAAGATGCTGACACGTGGATGAAGCTGCCTCGGTTCTAGCAAATTCCTTGGGCGGGAAAACGTGGAAGCCACGCGCCCAGGAGCTGCTGCTGCTGCTGCTATATATATGAGCCTTCTTCCACTAAAGAAGGCTGATCGATAGAAAAAGAGCAAAGTCTATACATCGAGTCTGAGAGCAGCAGAGAGTATTCGATCCAGTAGGAAGAGAAGAAGAAGAAAAAGAAGAGTGGCAGAGTGAGAGAAGCAGCAGAAGTAAAAAGAGAAAGAGAGAGAGCTCGCGAGTGAGAGAAGGAAGCAGAGACGAAAAGGAAGAGAAAGAAGAAGAGAGAACGAGAGATAGGAAGCTTCATCTGAAGATCTATCTTCACTGGACCGTGGATCAGATCCAGGCCAGTCAGCTCTGTTGAGAGCCATATTGTGCATTTCATCTTTCAGCTTTCTGTTTGCTGAAGTTATTTTCATTTCATGTTTTTGTTTCTCCATTTTCATTTGGTTATCTTGTTCTTCCGATTGCCCTGCTGGGGATCGGGTTCCTCCTGTGGATTCAGGAGAAGGGAGACTTGTCTCCAGTTCTGGGCTTGTGGGTTGCAAGTCCAGGGGTCCCTCCGGTTGGAGGAAGAGAGGTCTTCGACCTCTAGTTTGCTGGTGACTAGAAGTCATTGGTTGGTTCCCTCCAGTTTGGAGGAAGGGAGGATTGGTCCTCCGGTTCTGGTCTTGTGGTTTGCAAGACTAGGTGGTCCCTCCGGTTGGGAGGAAGAGGGGAGGCTGTTCCCCTGGTCAAGCTGTGTGGCAGCAACTGTTTGCAGACTAAGTCTGCGTTCTAGCTTGAGCTAGTGGAAGCCTCACTCCGGTTGGGAGTGAGGGGTGGATGTAGGTCTGTGGACCGAACCACCTAAAAATCTATTGTGCAGTGGTTTGATTGTTTGCTTTGCTTCCGCTAGATGCTTGAATAGGCACGCTCCAAGTGTTTGTATTTGAGTTGAATCGAATTGGTTCTATTCTGTGTCTATCTCTAGCATCCAAGTTTTTATTTGGCCATTATACATAGAAGGATACATTCACCCCCCTCTGTATCCGGGCCTAGCACCCTAACACGCACCACCCACCTTGGACATTTGACCAGCCCCACATGGGCCCTAGAGCCTAGGTGGACCAATGGGGAAGAAGGTGGGGGGGCCCTATTGGACGTACTTGACTTTTACAAATAAATCCAAACATCCTTAATGAATAACAAATTAGCTTATAAAGCCTTACAATTGCAAACCCATTTTCCCAAGGATATAAATGCAAACAAAAGGACACAAAGGCAAACTAAAAGTTAGTGTCCGGTGTTGATTCCCATCACAAATGGGCCGAAGAGGCCAGAGTACAACTGGTGCAAGCCATGGGACAATTCTGACGTGTGAGTCGATCCACGGGTCAATGCGTGGTATGGCGGGTATCCGGGTGTTTTACAGAGGCTCCCTATGGGGAGATTGAGACATGCCCGACTGCCTAGATGGCGGGGGCGGTTGTGGGTTGGCGCCTGACGAAGGTAGGACGCGGCTCAAGGTGAGCGGTCGGGTCCGGGCCTCGGAGGCGAGCGATAGTCACGCGGTTCCGTGTCAGTTGTAGGTGCGGCGTCGTGTCATGAGCGTGACCACAGTGAGTTGTCATGCATGGGCGGACCCGAGATGCGGGTGTGTTTGCCGTTGTCATAATGCATTACGCGCGGCGGGAACGGACATGTGTATGATGGCTAGACACCATACGAGGGGAGTACGGACATACCCTCGGCGTGTGCAAGCCGATCTACAAGCCACCCACACGCGCTCCGTGCTCCTTGAGTCCCCGACCCTTGCTGAAGGCCTATGAAGTCTGAGGGTGCGGCAGTTAGGCCGGGTTGTCTTGCTGTGTCTGTCCGGTCTTTGTGTTCTTGCCTGTGTGCATGTTGCCCCTTTAGCTTCTAAGGGGTGGAATTTATAGGAATTTGAAGGGGCAGGGTTAGGGTTTAGGCGGACCAAGTTGGAGGTCCAACTTGGTCAAGGTAAACCGCTCAAAAATATATTTTTATATATTATTTTTTGTTTACCGGAGTGGGGGAGATAGGGTTTAGGCAGACCGGCCCAAGGGGCCGGTCTGGTCCGCCTAAACCCCTCCCCAAGGGGGGGTTTAGGCGGACCAGCCCCTTGGGCTAGTCTGGTCCGCCTAAACCCCGCTCGGAGAGGTTTTCTTTTATTAAAAAAATCTTTTTTTTAAGTTTTGATGGGGTTTAGGCGGACAAACCTGAGGGGGTAGGCTGGTCTACCTAAACCCCTTCTGGCTGGTCCGCCTAAATCCCCTCCCCTAGGGGGTTTAGGCGGACCAGCTTGGTGGTCCAGGCTGGTCTGCCTAAACCCCTCCCCAGGGAGGTTTGGGCGGACCGGTTGGGCGCTTTTTTTTTTTAAAAAAAATTATACTTTTTGTTGTAATGGGGTTTAGGCGGACCAGCCTGAGGGGGCAGGCTGGTTCGCCAAAACCCCCTCCCCAAGGGTGTTTAGGCAGACCAGCCTGGGGGTCCAGGCTGGTCCGCCTAAACCCCTCCCCGGGGGGGTTTAGGCAGACTGGCTAGGAGAGAGAGGGGGGGCGGCCCCACCTCTATAAAATCCCCATTTTTGGTTATTTTCTTCCTTATTTTACTAAGAAGAAAAAGACGAGACTTCTGGGAGGATACAACAAGGATACTGGGAGGATACGGGTTGACCGGCCGTGTGTGTACGAAGAACACGTGAGTTGACGTGAGACTTGCATGATCCCGAGCTCCCGTTGGCGAGTTCCTCGTCATCGAATTCTTCTACGCATGGTATGGCGGATCTTGCATGAAACCGGGACTGGGGAAGGCCGTGGGGCCTCTGGGCTGGGAGGAGGGCACGGTCCCCGGGGAGTTCGCCCTCTCTGGAGGCGCGGCCGCGCCCCCGCCCCGGGGTGAACCGGCCCCTGACAAGCCGCAACCCCGAGGGATGGCCCTCGGGGGTCTTCGTTCATCGTCTGAGGGTGTCCTTTGAGGGACTCGAGGCTCCGGGATGCTGGGGCTAGCCCATGGGGGGCTGTTGTTGAGGAGTCGTAGTTGCCGCTCGTAAGGTGTTCGGGTAAATAATCGACACACCCCGGATTCTCGGATGGCCCGAGAGCTAAGTCTAAACGGCTCGTCGCCATGTGTCTGAGGGTCGGGAGTGGTCCCGACTTGTGAGAGGGTTGTTATGGAACCCAACCGGGCTGCTGGAGCCGCGGGTTGACAAACGGTTTGTTGTAGAAGGGCTGGGACATATGCGCCCACAAGGTGTTTGGGGGAAAGCTCGGCACCCGTGCGTGAGCCATATGCACATGCTGCGGGCCTCCAAACCCTGTGGTTAACTTTTTTGGGTCTCCCTTTTACCTTGGAAGATTGAAAGAAGGCGTCTCGGGGGAAGCCCCCTGGCCTCTTCACTGAGTGCCGCGTGGCGTGGCTTGTAGTCGGGGCGCCCCCGAGTTGGCCCGGGTGGTTTGTATAGAACGCGGACAAAGTCCGCCGCCGAGGGGTTGGGAGTGATCCCTATTAATTGCTAATGCCACCGTATATCCCGGCTAGCGGGTTGGGGCCGTTGGTCTGGCCCACTGGGTTGCCAGGGGGCCGGATGGCCCATGCCTTAAAGGTGTTCGGGAAAATTCCTGAACCCTTGTTCTTTGGTATTTTGCTGGGGAAATTGTCCGGGTACAAAAAATGCCCCCAATGGGTTGTGCGTCGGAGGCGGAGACGAGGGTGTACGGCCCGTGAACTCCTCTTTCTGGATGGTTGTAGTTGTATTTTGACACTTCATATGTCTTCGTTTTATTGCGTTGTGTATATTGAGTTTCTGGTGTACTGATTGTTCTTGTGTGCCCCATCTTGCAGCTATGGCACGATTTGGCAGGGACGAGAGGGTCTCGAGGCGAGTGGCCCAGGAGGAGGATCGCTGGGTGAGGAGGACGGAGCGGCCCATGCCTCCCTTGGGCCCGCTGGTCATCACTGCAGTTGGCGTGGAGCAGCTCGATTTGGGGTATACAACAGTAGCTGAGGATCCCGTTGGCGAGCGCGACAACGGAGTTGGGGTCGTAGAGTTGGCCCGGGTCTCGGAGGCGGGCGGGATCTACACCTATGACCGCAGTGGGGGCTATCCGGTGGAGTTTCCCTTGGACCATAACTTGTTTGAGTTCATCAAGAACTTTGTTCCACCAAGCATGGAGGAGGGGGATTCCCGGATCACTAGAGCACGCCGCCGATTGGAGCGAGCGATTTTGATGGGCAGGGATAGCCTGCAGGGGATCGTTCTCTATGGCTTTCCAAGCTTCTCCGGAGACTACTGGCGACAGTGTCAGTTTCCCAGTGCCGAGTGCCTAGGCTTCTTCAGCGGAGCGGATCAGTTTGGAGTTCGGGTCGGACCGATGGGTCCCGCATCTTGGGACCTGCATGGCCATCATCGGGTAAAGATAGAAGGTAGTACAAGGCTGGTGTTAGAGCCATCAGGGATGCAGTATGCTGGGGAGGGCTTTGACGATCATAGTCTCTTTTCTGGAGTTCTGCGGTAGACTGATGTTAGTTGGTATGGTCACTGGGCGGTGATTCCTTCACACAGGTACCGCCCGGGAGGTACCGAGTGGCTGATGGGCATAGTACACCATTATAGGGTGCAGTTGGACCAGGCCGACATCTGATATGCTGTGACTGTAACCCTATATGGATAACCCTACTACATGGGGCTTTTGCAGGATTTGGCAGAGCGCTTCAACCGTCGGTGGAACACAGTAGCGATGGCTGAGGGAGAGACCTCACTCGACTTGTGGTCCTTGTTCCGGATTTCGGGGCTGCCGATCAACAGCGAAGGATATGAGGAGGTTGTGATAGACGATCTTCACCGCAGTCACATAGATGGACATGGAAGATACCGGGTTCCTTATAGCTACCGGCACTTGCTGAAGACCTGGAGGGACTTAGCCCTGGCCGGGAGAGAGAGATCCGCGTAGACTCCTAGGGTGCCGCTGAATGTATGGGTTCGCCACTTCTACAACGGGCCGTTCTGCTTTTACCAAGAGTTTGGGAGGGATTAGACTCCGTGGGAGGAGTACACAGAGGTGGAGTTATTGTTCCGGACATACACGAGGTACATCTATGCGCCACAGGAGGGGTGGAATCCTCATAGATTGTCAGACGTGACCCACCTAGACGCGTACTTGGCATACTAGTTGGCGACGTTTATGGTCCCACACGGGGAGGACGGCCTACTGAGGGTGGAGTTGTTGTGGCCTGTGTGCCTACTGGTAGAGGGGCGGAGACTCGCCCCGACGGCTCTCGCCAACGTCTATCAGGGACTGGGGGTGTTGGCGGCACACTCGTCACCACGTGAGAGGATCCTGCTTCTATCGACCCACTTCCTAAGCATGTGGGCTGGCTTGTTGTTTCCGGTGCTAGTGGCTTGAGGGTCAGTGGCGAACCAAGCGACACCCCTGCTGTTTAGCTTCACCGGCCAGTGGGACGGAGATGCCGTTGCGCGGTTGGAGGGGGCCAGGAGAGTTCTGTCCTACTTGCCCAGCAGGGGCGAGGAGGGGCTACCTTTTGACAGTGCTATTAGAGACTTCCATTTGATTTTTGTGCCTTCAGATGGCAGGATGGCCTACGCCCTTCCTTATCAGGAAGAGCCAGATGCGGCGTTGTACACAAAGTGGGTGATGAGCACCCGACCGGCGGTACTGATGCTGCACCAATCTGTGACGAGCTTCCTGGAGTTGTATTACCCACATAGGTTTACGCGGAACTTTGGGTACGACCAGGGGATCCCGCCAGACCAAGAGTTCCCTTTAGCGGGTCGGCAGTACAGAGGTTGGGACACCCACTTACTGGCTGTAGCGTGGTGGGACTTCTACTGTCGTCGGGAGCCTGAGCGGCTGCCAACACCTGGGCCGGGGCACAGGGGACGGTTCGACGTCCATTATGCCAGGTGGTGAATCAAGCATAGTCACCTGTATCCGTAGAAGGCCTCGGTGATTCGAAGGCCGAGGAGGACCACATGTTGAGGGAGGATCTGCCTCCCATTCCGTTGGATGATGAGTACTTGCGGACTCTCCTTTCTTGGATTCGCCTGGAGGTGGAGCGGCTGGCATAGCAGGCGCCCCGGAGCGGCCGGGGTTCGACATCAGTGGGACGAGGCGGCGGCGGGGCACTGAAGCCCCTCAGGAAGGTGTGACCGGCGCCGGGTGGTACTGGAGCTGGGACATCCCGATCGAGGGCATCGAGGAGTTGGTGGACTCAATTCCTGGCTGATGGCGGGTACGGGAAGAAGGGTTCCCTAGATCGAGTGCTCCCTAAGGGGAGCTTTGTGAACACGGCGATCGATGACTGGAGGAGCCACATTGCCCATGCGATCAGGTCGGCCGGGCCCGTGGAGCTCGTGTCCCTCATTGAGTGTGCCTATACCCTAAGGGACGTGAAGCATGCAGTCGCGAAGGCTGCACGAGTTGTGGGTTTGAAATCGGAGTTGCTGGTCCCTCTGCCGTTGACGGCCTTTGCGGCCGCAGGTGAGACTTCTTCTTAAGTCAGTTACTTCTGTTCTATTGTTTTATGTGGCTGAGGCATTTTACGTGGTTGTTTGTTGGCAGGTTCTCTGATGGAAGGGGATCACCCTTCCACAGGGACATCTTCTGGGGATGGGAACAGAGATCTCCAGCCCCGACGAAAGCGTCCCCGGGTAGAAAACGGAGCAGGGGAGACAGGCAAGTCCTTTCAGGGACTCGCGGCTGGCGGGCATATTGAGGCAGAGCCGGCTTCGAGTGAGTGTTGTATCCACCTCTCTTGTGTCTTGTTGGTTTATCCATGATGATTGACTAATCCTACGTTGCTGGATTTGTGTCTTGTAGCTCCGCTGGAGGCCCGGGCGGGCATGGCTTTCTCGCCGCCCCAGGAGATCGACCCATTGCCTGATGACGGGTTCGAGTGCGAGATAGATATGGAGGGGTTCCTTCGTGTGATGGATGAGGCCCTCCCCAATATCAAGACTTCCCCTGACTTCGAGTCGTGGGAGGCCTCGGCAGGCGCCCAGACAGGTAGGGACTCCTGGGACTGGACATGCTTTGATTATAGCTGTGCTAGATTCTGGTGGCTAACATAGTTGCCGGTGTCGTGTAGAAGTGGCTGAGGAATCAGGGACCATGGCTCCTTCCGGGGTGCAGGGCCAGGTGCCCCTGTCAGCTGTAGGGCAGGAGCTAGTGGCGACCCGGGATGGCCTGGGTAAGCATCGAATTTCTATGGAGGGGGTTTGCCCTCCCATTGTTGCGTAGTAGTTGGACCGGAGTTATTGACTGTGCTTATGTTGTCATTTAACAGGCGTGGATCCGACTGCTACTCTGGAGATGATTCAGGAGTTAGTCAGTGCTGGTCCATCGGTGTCCCTTCCCTCTTTTGAGGTAGAGCCGAGCATTGCGGATGCTTCGGCCCTGTCTGTTACTAGGGACGCGCCCGGCTTCCTGCCATAGCTACTGGCAAAGACGCCCCTTGCTTCTTTACCGATAGTGGTGTCTGCTTGCACTGTGGGACAGGTCGGGTCCTCTAGTATGGGACCCTCATCTATGTGACTGGGGACTTAGCCACTTATGATAAGCTTTTTGTGTTGTCTATTGACGCTGGGGGGCTTTTTGATGTCGGCCACAGAGACTTCTTGATGCGGGATGAGACCACAGACATGACAACAGTCCTCGGACTCTAGGTGAGCTCGTGATTGTCTCTTAACGAGGGAAGCGTCAGACGTGCACGGTTGAGAAACCGGCAAGAGCTAGGGTGGTCAATTCTCTTTTGTGCCCGGATCGGGTCACGGGACGGTAACGCTCTCTCTCGCAGCAGTGGTGATATAAATATAAAGCGAGCTAATTATCCCTACACATGCTATCTAGCAGCGGCATAAAAAAAAATATATGAAGTAAGCAAAATACCGAGAAGGGAGTGAAAATGATACCTCCACGCGCTCGGCGTGGGGACGACGGACCCGGCCGAAACTCGTACTCCCGGAATAATATTACACACTTGTTACAGTAATGAAGCACTGCCCACTCTACGTATGGAGGTAAAGGGTGACCCAATGGGGTCCGGGAGGATCGAATTCGGGTTGACGGGCGGCTTCTCGCGTCTCTTCGGCAGCACCCGAACTTGTGACTGTGGGGCCCACGTGCTATCCAGAGGGGCCGTGTGGGGACGGTGGCACCACTGTGGTGGGGACACTTGGGGAAGCGTTCCCTGGACTGGCGGCATGCTGGAACGTCGACCGGAGGCTGGGCGGCTCCGTTCGGCACCGGTCAGAATAACCGGCCACGGATCTGCCGGTTCTATTTTTCGGCGCGCGCTCCGGCGAGAACAAGGGTGAAAACATAATTGAAAAGAGGGTCGGACCAACAGTGAAAGACCAATGATGAAGCTCATCAACTGTTTACCCGGCTAAAACCCTTGTCGGCAAAGCTGATGCCCGGTGGCAATGTCACTCAGATGCCAGCACTGATAAAGCAGCAGTCACTCGACTGATGAGACCTTCCAGCCCTTTAATGAGAGCTGTACTACCGTTTCGTCCAAGAATCCACGGATGATATGTCAGGGTAAGTCAGATGTCGGCTTACTGACAGATGTAATATGAGATGAAGATGAAGCCGGTACCGGCAGATGAAGATTGCAAAGGCTTTTGCAAAGTCAGAACACAAGAGGAATCGTCTCCACAGATTATATACCCGGCTGAGGTCTTCCCAGACTAAAGCTGATGTCCGAGCTCGTCACCATTCAAGTGACGGTGTCGATAAGATAATACCCGGTTTTGTCACCATTCAGATGGCAATACCGATGAAACCCCTGTCAACGGACTGATGAAACCCTTGTCTACGGAATGATGAGACCCCTATCTACGGACTGATGAAAACCTTAATAATGATACAAGCTGTGTCACCAATGGAAGACCCTTTTGGGTGAGGATGCCCCTGAAAGACCCAAATAGGCCTATGAAAGTGGCTAAAATACTTTGATTGGGCCTGCAATATTAGCGCCGAGAGTCACTTGCCGAAGCCCAAAAGGTGGCGCCGAGAGGCACTGGCTGAAGCCCAAAAGGTGGCGCCGAGAGGCACTTGCTGAAGCCCAAAGGGTGGCGCCGAGAAGTTGAAGGCAGGCGCGCCGGGAAGCCCGTTTGAGGCGCGCCGAGAGGGTGTCTGTCGAGAAGGAAAAGGCTTGATGAAGCCTGCCGAGAAGGGGGGAAACGCTTATAAAAACCCCTCCCTTCGAACAGATGAAGGAGGAGAGAAAAAAAAAGAGAAGACGCCGGGAGGAATAGAAAAAGAAGCCAGAAAAAGAGAGAAAAGAAAGGAGAGGGAGTCCTGCCAAGAGAGAATCCCCCTTCGGCCGAGAGAAGAGAAGAAGCAGAAGAGAGGAAGAAGCAGACAAGCTTCAGGTGGGCTGCTTCGGGGAGGGAGAGGAGTCAATGCTCCGCCCTCCCCATGCTATCTTTTCTTTCTACTGATGTAATCTAGCGAGTCTCCCGTCTCGATTTATCAATGTAGCTAGCGAGTTTTAGGTCTCGAGCTCCGTCTCTCTCTCTCTCTCTCTCTCTCTCTCTATTTTGCATTTCTCCTTTACAATCAGTGTAAGGCTTCGAGCAATGCAATGTAATATCAACGTGACCCATTTGGGGATCCTCTGATTGAAATGTCTGTTCCCCTCTGATTGAGAGATGTGATCTTCGTCCTCCGTGTATGCTTATTATTTATGCGAAATGTCTAATGATTCATACGAATCTTCTATTTAGAGGCATGGGAACAGAACCCCTACCCTTATCTAATGGGTCACTGGGTTCTGTCACCTTCCCCCCTTTCTGTATCGAAGGTAGATCCATCGCACCCTTTCGAGCTTTCTTACAAGGCCCCTTGAGGCTCCTCTATGTGCCGTTCAGGACCAGAGACATCAAGCTCTTGGATTCCTGAACTGCCGGCTATACGAGAGGACATGCCGATTCTACAGACCGTTGTTATCCCTCGGATTCTAGCGAATGACGATCTCAATCTCTCGACCCTCCATTCTAACCCCTTGGATGATTAGGGTCTAGAGTCTCGATGCTAAAGGTTTCTCCGCCACCGGTTTTTAGATGCTACTGGCTTCGTCCAGGGGGATTAGAGACAGTCATCTCTTGATCCCCAGACGGCCGGCGGCAGAAATAAACAAAAAAGAATCTTCAGAAATCCAGACGATGGTCTCGTTCCCCATTGATTCTACCCTCCAGATCCCCTTTGGCCCTTCCTCAGAGGAGCTTCTATTGAATCCCCCTCCTGCACTTTAAATTCGACTTCAATCGCAGCCAGAAAGCTCAGGAATCCCAGAAACAGAGCATCGTTTGAGCTCTGTAAACCATGAAATCCTGTAGCAATTCCATCTTCTCGGCGTGCAAAATTCCCCGCCGAGAACTACGCTGCCGAGAGATCTCCTCCTTCAGCAAACCGACAAAACTCAATCTGTAGCCCTCTTCACGCAAACCTCCCTGGCCTACAGCCTCCTGGCGCCAGCTTCCCGGCGCGGTGACGGGCGCGCCGAGAAGCCCCATGCCGAGATCCCCCTATAAGCCAACCCCCCCTTTGCAGGCCTCCTAGCCCTTTTCGGCGCCACCTTCCCGGCGCGGCCATGGGCGCGCCGGGAAGTCTCATGCCGGGAAGCCATAGCCGAGATGCCCCTTAGAGCCGCCGAGACCCCCTTTTTAAGCCAATAAACCCACGCCGAGAAGCCCCCTCTTTCGGCCAACTAAAGCCATCGCCGAGACCCTTCTTCTTGGCCAATTGAAGTCCAGTCAGAGGCTCTTCTCTGCACTGCCATCTGTCAACCTTCTGATTTCTTCAGACATATGCCCCGGGGATGTTCAGAGATCGTCATGGATGTCTTGAGAAGACACAGTAATGGGGAAGACCTCCCCTACAGTCCTCATTCCCGATCCGGATTTCACCCTTATGAACCCAAAGGGCCATGTCATTACATGAGTTCCGAGGGATTTCAAGGGGATATTAAACGATGGCATAAATGCAAGCGATGTCCCGGGGCCCGGTGCCCATCCTCGTTCGGTCGTCATCCCGGCATTCCGTGGATAATGACCTATTCTCTCTTGGCATAATCCAAGTTGAGCGGACATGCTGCCGAAATTTATGCATATCCTATTGGGTGACTGTGATGTTCTCCCTCTCAACCCCGTCGGCCCACGGAGTTATGCCTTTGCATGCCCTCCGATGGTCCCTCCAAGGGGGATATAGATGTGCCATCGCACCCACATGGAGCGTGCCATGTCACGCCGGTCCCCATTCGGACTCCGGGTCAATTATGCCCGATCTTTTCCGGATCCTACCCTGCCACCGCATGGGTAGTTTCCTATTCCCCACTTGGCATAGTTCAAGCTGGTGGGAATATGCCGTCGGAGCTATCCCCTAAGATAACGAACCCCTGCTTCGTCTAATCCATTTAGCGTCTTGCAAACGAATGAATTCCGTTTCTTTTGAGCATGTGGCTTTACCGATGTCCTCCTCCTATCTTAGCGTTTAATCAAGGGTTGTCCTCCTTAGGGAGGACGTAATTAACGTCATAGCGTTCAGGGTATGACGGATTTCTGGTCCCGACTCGGACTTCACAATCGACTGACCATGTCAGATCGAGCGCACAATAAAATTGTCACCCCGGTGACTGGCACGCCAATAAACCAACAAATGAATAAATCAATAAACAATAAACAGATAAGATTTAAATAAGAGGAAAATAAAAATGTGTCAAACAAGTCTGGCACGCCCGGTGGGACTTTGTCTCCCTTCATCTTTACGCTAAAGTAGGAGACCCAGCGGGCCCCCCTCAAAATTCTGATTCTGTGTACTTTCCTTATTTTCAGGAATCTACAATGACAGCCGGAATCATGTCCGTTTGCTTCGACCAGCAGCCGATTGACATGCATGTGCGAGAAGGCTACCTGGCGGTACCTCTCGCATTCGGATCGATGCCGCCTGCCGTCGGGCTGCCCAACTGCTTGGGCGTCGTCTTCACTGACCTTCTACAGGTCGATGACAATGAGCAGGGCACTGCTGCAAGTGCCCCGGTGAAGATCACTGACCAGAAGAATATCTTACCAGAGAAAACGGTCCCCACGGCCGTCGCCTGCTACGTCCATCATGTCCAAAAAAGGGGCATGGTCCCTGCTGCTGCTCAGAAGGGGAGAAGAACCAACCGGAGGAGCCGGTATGATGCTGTTGACCGTCGTCTTTCCAACTCCGGAAAGACCATGATGATTGGAGGTGTCCGGGCAAACATGAATGGTTGCCCAAGGGAGGTCAAGCCGGATGTGATCATCCCGATGGTGCCCACTACTAACAGATTCCAGACTCTGGCCGCCAGGCAGGCCAATTGGGAGGCTGATGAGAGGAAGCCGCTGGCGCCCAAGCCAGCAAAATACAAACAGGTCTGGCGACCGAAGAGGATTCAGAGCTGGGTTCCAGCTCGAGATGAGGAGAAGGCTGCTGAAGATGCTGTTGCCCGCTTCAGGGCAGAAAGCCGAAGAAGAGAGGGAAAAGAGACAAGAAATGCTGTTGCTGCTCGCCCCATGATGAGGGGCAGAAGGGATGAGAGGAAGGAAGACCTTACTGTCACCCGTCCCAGGGCTGGGGGCAGAAGATGGCAAAGAAAGAAATATGATGCTGCTGTCAACTGCTGCCGAAACGGCGATGTGGGAATGAGCGAACCAGTCACGGTCGCCATCCCAAGAAGACCGAGGGCCTGTGCCAGACAGGCCGACTTGTTCAAATATTCCAAAGCCGAGCATTTGAATGCTCAGGTAACAAGACTGGCCTATCAGCAGAGAAGCCAGGAAAGACTAATGCTCCAGCCTGAGCCACAGAGGCACAATTCTGAAGAGATGAAGCAGATAGTCCAAGACTACTTCCACTACCTGGGGAGCTCTGCCCTCGGTCAACAAAGACTATCCCGTGCCTTGGGCACCAGAGGTGAAGAAAAAGAAGAAACACTTCGAGAAACGATGATCGGAGCCTCTTCCTCCGATTCAAATCACTATGAAGAAGGTCTCAGGGCCGGATATGACAAAGAAGACCTGTACCGGGAAGAAGCCAAAGAAAGAATATCGGTCTTTGACCGGCTCAAATATCCTGACCAGGTGAAAAGAAAGGTCTACAGGCGGAAAGAAAAAATGCAAATCTTCGCCTGCAACATGGCTGGACTTGCCAGGGGGCAAGATATACTACCAACTCGGCCAGATGAACTGCTCAGGTTGGCTACTAGACCTGGTCCTGTCACAAGAAGAGGCCAGGCCGCAAAAGATAAGATGAAGAAATATGATGAAGCCCGCAAGATCACCACCATGACAGTCAATGTGGTGACGACAGAGGATGAGGACAATCCCCTTATTGATGATGCTGAAGGGACTTCTGAAGATATGCAAATCCCATCAGCCTTGGATCCTATGGTCCAGATGATGTTCAGAAGATACCAGCAGGAGATCAGTGCTCTCCGAAGGCAGCTCAATGAGAGACATGAAGCTACATCAGTCTCAAAGCAAGCTGAACCTGCGGGGCAGACATCCAGCTCAGCAGAGACGGCTATCCCAGCTAACCCTCTCCTAGCTGATAAGGGCAAGACACCGAGCCAACCTATTCCACAGCAAACAGCAGCTCAGCCCTCTGTGTCTCAGACACAGCCTACCGCGCCCATCTTGCGCGCCACTGTGATGACAACTCCTCACAGCCAGCAACAAGCTCACTTCTTTCCAGAAGACATAGATCCAGCTGTAGCCCACAAGCAGATGATTGAAAGAATTGTGGAAATGAAGCTGTCAGAAAAGACTGGTGGTGATGCTGGTACCTATGATGTGTACAAGGTACCGTATCCTCCCCAGTATGCTGCCAAGAGACTACCCCCAGGCGTCAGTAAGCCGCCGAAGTTCGAGAAATTTAATGGCCAAGGCTCCCCTAGGGAGCATATAGCCTACTACACTACAATCATGGGCGACCTAGCAGTCGATGAAGCTTATCTGCTCAAGTTCTTTGGCTCATCCCTCACTGGGTTGGCCTTTGAATGGTACTCAAGCCTGCCAGCTGGGTCAGTGGTTGATTGGCCTGATATGCAGAGAAAATTCCGCGACAGATTTCATGTCACGGAAAGGGAAATCACGATAGCAGAGCTATATGCAACCAGGCAGAAGCAAGATGAAACTGCACTGGACTACATCAAAAGGTGGAGGAACTTAGCCATGAGATGCCGAAGACCTCCTCATCAAGAAGATGCGGTGCAGATATGCAAGCAGAGCCTCAGGAGGGAGGTGCTAGAAAAAATGATCGGTGCAGATGTCAGAACATTTGACCGACTGAACAATATAGTGGCCGAGGTCGAGACGTTCTTGTCCAAACGTCCGACCGCCAATGCTCCTACCATGCCGAAGGGAAAATCCAATGAGCGACGGCCATCACACTCTGAGGCCAACACCGTCGATTTCAGAACCTTCGAGCAACAGAAGGGGAAGAAAGGGGCAGATGAAGCTCCCCCGCTGGCAGATACAGCAGAAAGAAAAGATAAAGTCTCTCTGAGAGACAAGATGAGAAAAGCATATTCCTTCCCAAAAGATAAGACGGCCGCACTGTTCAACTGGGCATACAAGTTCAATAAGGTAACATTGCCTGAACCCAAAAGACCAGCAGATGCAGCAAAGAAAGATGATCCGCTGTTCTGTCCATTTCACCGTGCGCTGGGGCACGCAATTGAAGATTGTTATGTCTTCAAAGATATCATGGAAGGAATGGTCAAGAAAGGTGAGCTGCAGCTGGGAGATTACCAGGTAAAGCCGCCCCATCCACATGAGCCTCCACCCTGGAGAATGGCTGCCAATATGATCTCAGTCTACCAACAGCTGCCCAAGGAAGCCGTTGAAGAATGCACCAGGCATACCTATGAAGCTTGCTTCCTCACCCCACAGAAAGATCAGGAAGGATGGCAGATGATACCCATAAAAAGCAGAAAGAAGACTCCTGCAGCCAGTACCAGCGGAGCAGTTATCCGGGGTGTTACCCCAAGGCCCGAGCCGCCTCCGATAAAGCCAATATGGCATACAACTGAGACTGGACCAGTCATCCGGATCCCTACTCACAACCGGAGGAAACAAACTCCCCTCCCTACACATAAAGAAGTAAGCCCTGCGGCCAGGCGTCTGCAGCAATATATTAATGAGCTTGATGAGTACGAGCAGAAGAAGCCCAAGCATCTGCTGATGAAAGACTGTATACTCTGGGAACAGCTCGAAGAATTGAAAATCAAAGAGCGGCCAGAGGCAGAACAAGAAAAAGCTGAGAATGAACCCTTCTGGGGGCAGGAGCTAGCAAAGCCAAATTCCCAGAAGAAGAGGAGACGACCCAAGTCCAAGAAGGGAAAGAAGGTCACGACAGTACAATGTAACACTCTGTCGGTACTCTTTTCCTTGCCCGGGGAGGATGATGAGCCAGAAGCATCCGACGCCCCGCTAGAAGCTAACCATGCCGAAGCCTCCACCTCGGCCCATGCAACACGTTCTGGGAGAAGATGGGGGCGCCCACCACCAGCCAACCATAATATTATGTTCAGAGGGGAGCAACCCTATCAAATCCCGGAACCAGAGATACGAGGTGTCCAGGTTCCTCCCCCTGCCAGTCTGTACCAAGATAAAAAGAAGGCAGATGAAGCCCCTTCATTCCTGGAGTTCCTGTACAGCTTAGAAGACGAGCAACCGGCTCATACTGCTCCAGCTAAAAGTAATAAATGCCAGCAGACAGCAGCTAGAAAGCAGAAACATCATGAAGAAAATGAAGAAAGTAACCCTCTAGCAAAATCAGGGGCAGTCGCTACAGAAGAAGCCTTCCGGGAGACCGATGAAGAAGATGAAATTGGGACTGGGCAGCAAAGGCCACAGGCACCACATGAACCTCCAAGACCCCGATGGGCAGAGGAGATGAGACTATCTAATGTCCGGGTGGGCAGTCGAGTCATGAAAATGCTGAAGAAGCTCCCTACCAGATTCTCCATCTGGGAAATTCTCTCTCTGAGCGAAGAAGCTCGCCAAGCAATCGTGGATGCCCTGCAGTCTCCGGCACAATGTGAAGCACTCCTGGCAGAAGTGAATGCTGGGCCATCGGTCACCTTCACGGAAGATGATATGCTAATCCCAAATACCGGTCACAACAGACCACTGTATATGAGGGGCTCCCTGAACTGTCAGTCGCTGAGCAGGATACTGATAGATCCCGGGGCTGCTGTAAATATCCTTCCCTATCGCATCTATCAGAAATACTACTTTGACCTGCAGCTTACCAAGGTCAGAGATATGAAGATTGCAGGGTTCAATCAGAAATGTGAAACACCTCTGGGGGTGGCTGATTTTAACCTCACTCTGGGCGACCTCACTACCGTGGTACGATTCTATGTAATCGACTCCAACACCACGTATAAGGCCCTGCTGGGAAGACCTTGGCTGCACGAATATCAGATAGTGCCATCCACACTACACCAATGCATAAAATACTGCCATGAAGGAAAAGAAGAAAGGGTGTTTGCAGACCTACATCCCTTCGAAGTGTTCGAGTGCCATATGCTCGATGCATCCTACTACACTGAGGTGTCACAAAGGGATAAAGGAAAAGAAGCTGTGGTCAGCCAGAAAAAGCCGGCGACGAAGACAAGAAACTGGTCTCCGCCGCCGCCAAAAGGCTACATTAAAAAGCATGGAGTATCTCACATCTCTTATGCTGGTGATTTTGCTCGGATCACTCCTCCTGGCATACACCCAGATGATACTGAAGAAAAAATGAAAGAAAAATACACACAGGTGGAAGTTCCTCAGGGTCTAGTCAAGCCCATAGCCAGCATAGAATACCAGACGGTGCTGCCACTAAAGACTATGGAAATCCCTCGCTTCTGCGAACCCCCTATTATATTCTACACCGGGGAGCCAGTCGAAGAAGATGATCAAGACTGTATGGCCCCTGAAGAAGCTGCAAACCTGATGGTACCGATTACAGGCTTGGATTATACTACCCAACGGGTTTCACAAATGTTCTCCAAGATGCAAATGCCATCGATGCAGCCTGCTGCTCAGAAGAAAGCATTCAAGGAGCTATGGGATCCGCCTCGAGATAGCAAGGAACTGAGGAAGATCACACAGCACCCGGGACTGGGTTATACCCTGCAAGAATACTATGAAGCCGAGGTGGATGTCATCTCTGCCTTCTACCAGAATGAAGATCCCCCTGAAGTGGGATATGATCAATACCCCTTTGAAGATGAAGAAATTATGTATCAATCCATAACAGACAATGAAGCCCAAGACAACCAGCCGGAGCCAAGGATGTCTGATGAGACTAAGAAGGGTTGGTGCTGGGAGAATCCATCTTGCAAAGAGGATCTGTTCCAGGCCGAAGCACAATTTGATACGGGAACCCCGGATGAAGATCAAGTAGCCAGAGAGCTGCAAGAGTGCCTGGAGTTTGGGCGCATTCTAGAAGAATTCCGAGCTCTACATAATGATGACCTCTCAGGGGAGCCCACATCAGAAGAGCCTCTAAGCACGGAAGACTCCACTTCGAAGTTTTCCGCTGAGCCAGTCACGTCTTCGGGGCAGACTGAACAGAATCCGGCCATATTGGCCTTATACGATGCACCAGCATCTGCTGATGACCAATGTGATGAAACAGAAAATCATGAGAATGAAGAAGATTATATCCCGGGAGGCTTTATTGATTTGCAAGAAGCCCCACCCGAAGTTGAAGACGGAGGCCAAGCCACCGTCGATGAGCTGATATAAGTAAATCTGGGGTCAGCAGATGAGCCAAGGCCGACATTCCTCAGTGCACTGCTGGAGCCAGCTGTCAAAGAATAGTATATTCAGTTTTTAAAAGAATTCCGAGACTGCTTCGCATGGACATATGATGAAATGCCAGGACTGAGTTCCGATGTGGCACAGCACCGATTGGCGATAAACCCAGAGGCAAGCCCTGTGAAGCAGCCTTCCAGGAGAATGCGCCCCGAACTGATAAATCAGATTAACAAAGAGGTTGATAAGCTGATTGATGTGGGCTTTGTTGAAGAGAACCAGTATACTACATGGCTGGCCAATATAGTACCCGTGAAGAAGAAAAATAGGCAGATCAGAATATGTGTAGATTTCAGGGACCTGAATAAGGCTTGCCCGAAAGATGATTTCCCAGTGCCGATCACTGAAGTCATGATCGATGCAACCACTGGCCATGAAGCCCTGTCATTCATGGATGGGTCATCCGGATACAACCAGATCTAGATTGCTGAAGAAGACAGAGTGCACACTGCATTCCGCACCCCGAAGGGGATATTTCATTATAAAAGAATGCCGTTCGGCCTTAAGAATGCCGGCGCTACCTATCAAAGAGCTATGACAAAGATCTTTGATGATTTGCTCTTCAAGAAAGTAGAGTGCTACATTGATGACCTGGTGGTGAAAACCAGCAGAAGAGAAGATCATCTGCAAGACCTGAGGATAGTGTTCCAGAGGCTGCGCAAATATGAACTCAAGATGAATCCTATGAAATGTGCCTTCGGCGTGTCCAGTGGAAAATTCCTTGGGTTCATTGTCCGTCATAGGGGCATTGAGATCGACCCATCCAAGATTAAAGCTATCCAGGAGCTCCCTCCACCAAGGAATCTCCACGAGCTGAGATCTCTACAAGGGCGTTTGGCCTATATCCGACGATTCATATCAAATCTGTCGGGGAGATGCCACCCTTTTCACAAGCTCATGATGAAAGATGTACCGTTCCTCTGGGACGATGGCTGTCAGGAAGCCTTTGAGAAGCTGAAAGAATATCTCAAGACCCCTCCAGTGCTGGGGGCACCTATTAAGGGCAGACCCCTGATACTGTACATTGCAGCCACACACTGTTCCCTGGGGGCAATGCTAGCACAGATAAATGAAGAAGGCAAAGAGCAGGCTCTATACTACCTGAGTCGGAGGCTGATTAGAACTGAAGAAAGCTACACCTATATAGAAAAGACATGCTTGGCACTAGTCTTTGCCGTTAAAAAGCTCCGGCACTATATGCTGTCACATGAAATCAGATTGATATCTGCAGCAGATCCACTCAAATACATATTGACTCAGCCAGTACTGAAAGGCCGGTTGGGCAAATGGGCAGTAATTCTGATGGAATTCGATATCACATATATACCCCAGAGGGCAATAAAAGGACAGGCCGTGGCCGATTTCTTCGCAGAGCATCCTGTGCCAGAGAATGATATGTTGGGGACTGAGTTACCCGATGATGAGACACTAGAAGCCTGCCAGGCTCAGTCAACTATGTGGCAGCTATTCTTTGATGGAGCATCTAGAACAGAGACGGACTCCGATGGAAAGACCAGAATACGGGCCGGAGCCGGTATTGTGCTAAAATCACCAGAAGGGGAGGTTGTGCATACTTCCTGTTCTATAAACAAGCCCTGCACCAATAATGAAGCCGAATATGAAGCTCTGATAATCGGGCTATGTATAAGCCTCAACATGGGTATCCAGATGCTTCAGGTATTCGGGGATTCAATGTTGATAATAAAGCAAATCCAAGGGGAGTTCGAAGTGCGAAAGCCGGAGTTGAACCCCTACCACCAAAAAGCTGTGCGCCTCATGGCGAAATTCTATCATATTGAGCTCAAGCATGTGGGCCGTGGACATAATGCCCAAGCCGATGCACTGGCAAAGCTAGCCAGCTCAATAGCAGTCCCACCAGATGAGACACTGAACATTGTTGTTATAAACCGGCGGCAAGTCCCCAGCATGCTAGAAGGCTGCCCCGAAGAAAATGAAGTCGCCACGATCAGTACAGAACAGGCATCTGATTGGAGACAACACCTGCTACAATGGTTTTTACACCAACAGCTGCCGCAGAAAAGAGAAGAAAAGATGAAACTTCTAAGGATCAAAGATTCTTATGAATTCAGAAATGGAACTCTGTTCCGAATAATGGCAGATGCACGCAAGAAGATTTTGCTCCGCTGCCTGTCTACTGAGGAAGCTTGGCAAGCAATGAAAGAAATACATGCTGGGACGGCAGGTGCTCATCAAGCTGGCCCTAAGATGAAGATAGAAATCAAGAAGCTGGGCTACTATTGGCCCACTATGTTTGAAGACTGTTGCAAGTTTGCAAAGTCATGCCAGAAATGTCAGGAGCATGCTGTTGTGCCTAGAAGGCCACCTGCCGTTCTGCACCCTACAGTCCCTAGCTGGCCGTTTGCACAATGGGGAACTGATGTAGTCGGCCCACTACCGACCTCATCGGCCGGACATAAGTACATACTGGCAATAACAGATTACTTCTCCCGATGGGCGGAAGCTATAGCATTACGAGAAGTGACTGGTGAACTGGTCGCCAGATTCATCAAACAGAACATTATCTTCCGGTTTGGGATCCCCAGCCGGATAATATCTGATAATGGAAGTCATTTCAGAAATCAAAAGGTCTATCGGCTCGCCGAAAAGTATAAGATCGAATGGAGGACTTCCACTCCTTACAATCCACAGGCAAATGGATTGGCAGAAGCCTTCAATAAAACTTTATGCACCTTGCTGGCTAAAGTCGTCAGTTCTAATAAGAAGGACTGGGAAGAAAAGATGTATGAAGCTCTGTGGGCGTACCGCACTGTCTTCAAGACACCTACAGGGTGCTCGCCATACTCACTGGTATACGGCTCAGAGGCAGTAGTTCCACTAGAGCTGGATGTCCCGTCACTCAGAGTGGCTGTCCAATATGACCTGGCCCATGGCGAACAAACCAATGCAGAAAGAAGATTACAAGAATTGGCTGAATTGGAAGGGAAGCGCCTCCAAGCTCAGAAGAATATCCAGATGTATCAGGCCCGCATGGCCACTGCATTCAACAAACTCGTAAAAGGATGAGAATTTAAGAAAGGTGACCTTGTCATGGTCAAGAAAAGAGAAGTCATGGCGTCCAACCCAAAAGGAAAGCTAAATCCAAATTGGGAGGGTCCTTATGTGATACATAGGGTCTACGAAGGAGGGGCCTACATGGTTGTTAACCATCGAGGGGAAATCCAATTCTCACCACTCAACGGTAGACACCTAAAGCTGTATCATGCTGCCCAACCAATATTCCCCGAGTAATCGGGCAAAAAGCTACCTTTTCCTTGGTCTAATGGCACTCCGCCCTAACCAAGCTACCCTTTTCCTTGGTCTAGTGGCACTCCGTCCTAACCGAGCTACCCTTCTCCTTAGACTAGCGGCACTCCGCCCTAACCAAGCTACCCTTTTCCTTGGTCTAATGGCACTCCGCCCTAACCAAGCTACCCTTTTCCTTGGTCTAATGGCACTCCGCCCTAACCAAGCTACCCTTTTCCTTGGTCTAGCGGCACTCCGTCCTAACCGAACTACCCTTCTCCTTGGACTAGCGGCACTCCGCCCTAACCAAGCTACCCTTTTCCTTGGTCTAATGGCACTCCGCCATAACCAAGCTACCCTTTTCCTTGGTCTAGCGGCACTCCGCCCTAGCCAAGCTACCCTCTTCCTTGGTCTAGCGGCACTCCGCCCTAACCAAGCTACTTCTTTCTTAGTCTAGTGGCACTCCGCCCTAGCCAATCTACCCTCTTCCTTGGTCTAGCGGCACTCCGCCCTAGCCAAGCTACCCTCTTCCTTGGTCTAGCGGCACTCCGCCCTAACCAAGCTACTTCTTTCTTAGTCTAAGGGCACTCCGCCCTAACCAAGCTACCCTTTTCTTGGGTTAGTGGCACTCCGCCCTAACCGAGCTACCCTTCTTTCTTGGTCTAGTGGCATTCCGCCCTAGCCAAGCTACCTCCTTCTTGGTCTAGCGGCATTCCGCCCTAACCAAGCTACCTCTTTCTTGGTCTAGCGGCACTCCGCCCTAGCCGAGCTACCTCATTTCTTGGTTTAGCGGCACTCCGCCCTAGCCGAGCTACCCATTCCTCGGTTAGCGGCACTCCGCCCTAATCAGGCCACTTCATCTTGGTCAATGGCACTCCCCCCTGATCAAGCTACCCTCTCCCTGGTTTAGTGGCATCTCGCCCTGCCCGAGCTGCCCTCTCTCTCAGCTCGCATACCAAATAAAAAAAAAGAAAAGAAAAGAAAAGAAAAATGGGGTTAAAAATAGTGATACCCCGCCAGTCTTATTCAGATATTCTGAACAAGGGCAAAAAATGGCCAAAAACCCGGCTGTGGTGAAAACCCGAAAGGGCACTGCAGGCAAAATCGGGTACCCCGCCACGTGAAAACCCGAAAGGGCGCGTGGGCAAAAGCAAGAGGGGGCTGGCTCCGGTGAAAACCCGAAAGGGCACTTGGGTCAGTAATGTGGTAATCCCAAAGAAAAGCCTCACCTCCCGCCATAAAACTCCTCGTCAATCGACCAGCGCCTTGCCCGATCGACGATTAGACCCACTCAGTATAGGCCCTACGTTTATCCTGATAAAAGCCCTCATACCTTGTCCCAGGTCCCACCGTGATGAAACCTGCTGCTGATCAATGGGCACACTCACCCGATCAGCAATGAAACATGTCCGGTTTAGACCTTACGTCTATGCCGATAAAACTTATGAAATCCTTGCATTGGTATAAACCCAATACCGTGATGAAACCTGCTGCTGATCAATGGGCACACTCACCCGATCAGCAATGAAACCTGTCCAGCTTAGACCTTACGTCTATGCCGATAAAACCTATGAAATCCTTTGCACCGATATAAACCCAATATCGATGATGAAACCAACTGTTGATCGATTGGCACACTGCCTAATCAACGATGAAACCCATCCAGGCCAGACCTTTCGTCTATCCTGATGAAACCTATGAAATCCTTGCATTGGTATAAACCCAATACCGATGATGAAACCTGCTGTTGATCGATTGGTACACTGCCCGGTCAATGATGAAACCCATCCAGTTTAGACCTTACGTCTATCCTGATGAAGCCTATGAAATCCTTGCATCGGTATAAACCCAATACCGATGATAAGAGCAGTCACTAATGGAGCAGCACATCGCCTGATCCGTGCTGAAGTCCCAATTCAAGAAATATATATACGTATATATAAATAAAAAAAATGGGGTTAAAAATAGAGATACCCCGCTAGGCTTGTTCGGATACCCCGGACAAGGGCAAAAATGGCCAAAACCCAGCTGTGGTAAAAACCCGAAAGGGCACTGCAGGCAAAATCGGGTACTCCGCCACGTGAAAACCCGAAAGGGCGCGTGGGCAAAAGCAAGGGGGGGCTAGCTCTGGTGAAAACCCGAAAGGGCACTTGGGTCAGTAATGTGGTAATTCAAAAGTTCCATGCCAACAGGCACGCTACCTTTACCTCCCTTTCACTGATGAAACCTCCCGTCGGTCAGTCGGCTTCATTCCCCACCGATGATAAAACCCTTCCGGGATAGACCTTACGTTTACCCTGATAAAATTCACATACCCTCTTTCAAACGTCCCACCGACAACGAAACCCATCACCATTCTGATGAAGCCTGTCCAGCTCAGACCTCACGTCTGTCCTGATGAAGCCTACGCATTTCTTGGCAAGCCTCACCTGCGATAAAACCTGCTGGAATAGACCTTACGTCTATCCTGACGAGACCTACGCCTCTACCGACGTCCCACTATTGATTGATTGGCACCCTGCCCGATCAATGATGAAATCCTGCCAGGTTAGACCTTTCGTCTATTCTGATGAAACTCTTCTTTACGTCGATATAAACCCAATATCGATGATGAAACCAGTTGTTGATCGACCGGCACCTTATCCGATCAATGATGAAATCCTGCAGTTTAGACCTTTCGTCTATTCTGATGAAACTTATAAACCCCTTTGCATCGATATAAACCCGATATCGATGATGAAACCAACTGTTGATCGATTGGCACCCTGCCCGATCAATGATGAAACCCTAGCCAGTTTAGACCTTTCGTCTATGCTGATGAAACTCTTCTTTGCGTCGATATAAACCCAATATCGATGATGAAACCAACTGTTGATCGATTGGCACCTTGCCCGATCAATGATGAAACCCTATCCAGTTTAGACCTTACGTCTATTCTGATAAAACATATGAAATCCCCCTTGCATCGATATAAGCTCAATATCGATGATGAAGTCAACCGTTGGCTGATCGGTACATCACCCAGCCAATGATACAATCTGTCCAGTTCGTACTTTATGTCCGTTCTGATGAAAACCCCATACCCTTTTTCAATGTCCCACCTGCTATAACCTCTACCCAGTCTAGACCTTTCGTCTAGTCCGATGAAACCTCTTCTTTCACATTTCTGCAAATTGTCTCCCTCGCAGCACATATTGCCAAGAGGGACGATTGCTGCTACCAACAGAACCCGGTTTAAGCACCTCCCCGGGTGCCGTCACGCGGTGGAGCAAGTTCCCCATCCTTTCTCTGAGGGGGTGGACGCTCTCCTGCCAAGTACGGGCCATTCGCATGAGGAATTGCTAAAACTGCTACCCCACTTCTCAAAGTGATAAAACCACATGCAGAAGAAAATGGATACGCGTGAAGCCAAAGATTTCTTTTCATTAATAAGTGAGTACATAAAGGGCCCCGAGGGGACGTTGTATCGCAAAAGAGTACAAAAGAAAAAGAAAGAGAAGATGGTTCATGGCTGCCTGAAGATATCCTCGAAAGCCAGAAGACCCACATAAGGGGCGGCTCCCAGTTCATGAAGACGAGCCTCCTCCTCCTGCAGTCTAACGGACTCGTCTTGAAAGGACGCCACCTGCCCCTCTGATAGAGCTGCTTCTTCCTCGAGCTGCGGTAGAGAAGTTGTTAGCTGCGGCAGCTCAGCTCGGAGATCGGACAGTTTAGCTTCCAGGGTAGTTATCCGGTCGCGCACAAACTGCTCCCGCTCCGCCAAAGACTGCATTTGGCACTGCCGCTCCTGAAGAATAGAGTTCGTCTTCGCCAGCTCGGATTTGCATTCCATTCTTTGCAACTTCAAAGCCGCCAGTTTGTCAGACATGATATGTGTCAAGAAATCCCGGCGATGAACAAATTTTAACAATAAAAGAACCCGCTGGGCCCATATTCCTGTGGGACATCCCATCGCCTGCAAGCCGGCGGTGAAGCGCTCAGCTATCTCCTTCAACTGTGGATAGGTTAGTCCGGGCTAGGACTCCACTAGTTGGCGCAGCATGCCCAGATGTTGCCAGACAAAACTCTCAGGTGAAGTAAAGCCAGGCAAAGGCAGAGGAGCTACTTCAAAGGTTACTTCACTATCAATGTCCGCCCATAGGGTAATATCCGGCTGCGAAGAAGAAGATGGGAGGTCTACCGAAGGTACCAACTGAGCTCTCCCTGCAACCTCTGGCGTGGCCAAGAGATCTTCCACTTCCATCTCCTCGGAAGCGGCCGTCTGAATACCCCCAGATGCAACTTCAGGCACCTCCTCCTCAGATTCTGAAAGTATGGAGATAGAGTCCGGGGCGGTTACGGGCAATACTCCCAGTTCCGCAGCAGCCACCTCTCCTTCTTCCATCTCCGCTTCGGTGGCCAATTCCTTCAATGTCGAGGCCGCGGAGGCCACAGTCTGAAGAGGCAAAGGTTCACCCTCCATGATTGATGTTGTGGGAATTGTTGACTCAGGAGCGATGGTCATCACTGCGGCCGGTATGAAAGCAGAACTTCTGGCTAGATCAGCTTCGGCTCTGAAATCTGAAGCCCTGATAGGAGTGCATCTGTCTCCTGAGGCCCCCAGGTCCAACGATGCTAAATTTGTTGAAGACTGTATTCGCATTGGAACATGGCGAATGACCTCAGGAGCCCCCATGCAGGATAAAGGTAGAAAAGGGACAATAGCCCAGTTTGCGGAAGAAACCTCCATAAAAGTTGCAGTTGTGTCTGAGCTGACGGTGATAGGGCCCTGAGACCAAAGCAAAACAACCTTCAGCACTAAATGAAGATGCAGATGAAGCAGCAAGCCTGAAAGGGGACCCACCTTTGAAGCAGGGTTCGCATCCTCGAAGTGGGGCGAAAGAGGAGGAAACTCCGAAGTTGAAGCGACAAAGAGTGAAGATATGTCGATCTCGGTGTCGAGCCCGGCAAACTCCTCTTGCAACTCCTCCTCGGAAGATGGCACCAGCAGCTTAGCAGGCTGAAAAGACAGAGCACCTTTTGTAGGTACAGGCGGGGCTTCTGATTCAGGAGCATCCCCCTCACTGCCGCTAAAAGCCACTTCCTCCTCATCAGAGACGGTGGTAGAGCTACCCGATGATATTTCTACCCTGGCTACATGCTGTGGGGACGCCTCTAAAGCATGTCGGGATGCGGACCGGGTAATTATGCGCCTGGCCGGAACAGTACCCCGCTTCGACTGAGTCTCGTGACCCTCCGGAGGTTGAATCGGCTCTTCTGTCATCCTTTCAACCTCAGCCTGCTCCTCGACTGCCATTTCAACAGAAAAGCGATCTCTGAGGGTTATAGTAGAAAAAGCAATAGAAGTGTGAAACAGATGAGAAAGCACACTTACCCCCCGCCTCACTAGCCGGCGTGGGGGAAGGCAGCCTGGTCTCTGCGTCGGAGGGTGCCACAATTGGCTCTTGAGCTGCGCAAAAAGGGAAGGGGTCAGAGTCGAAGACTTCTTTGGAAATCTGCAAAAGATGATGAAGAATGCAAATGCAAGCTAATGATGTTACCCTGAACCGGTGTCTGAGCAGCCTCCCTTTGCAACTCAAACTCATCGAATGAGGGAATGTCGGGGAGAGGGGTCCCAGTGTCCATCGCCACCGAAGTCGACTGCTGAACATGGGCCTTTTTGGCCTTCCTAGCCTTCCCAACTGCAGCCTTGACTGCGGAAGCCTTCCTCTTCTTGCCAGGAGGCAGGGGAGTAGTGGTCGGTGCTGCAGCCGGGACTTCAAAATAAGTAGGCTTCTCGGCCTGCGCAATAATCTTTCTATAGAGCCCCTGCCGCTTTATATCAGGCCGATCTGTTGAAAATGGCAGAAGGGCGATGGGATCAGTGGGTGCGAAATTCAGATGCTAAGTAGAAAACACTGCAATCAGAAAAGAAGAAATCTTACCTGCCAGGCCGTCGTAGAATACAGAAAGTGGCCAATACAGATAAGCTACCTCCTTGGAGCGGGAAGCAGCCTCCTTGATGAGCCAGCACACATCACCAAATATCTGGCACTTCTCTACTAAAGCTGCCAGATCATTATGGCCGTGAGAGTCAAGGCATCGAAATAAGTCAAGATGGTCCATGCCCCAACCATCGACATAATGAAATGATATAAATAGTGGCTTGTTCAATATGCCAGCTATCGGGCTTTCTGCAGATAATCCATGCAAATTCAGCAGAATGAACAGCCAGGACGTTTGCCTATAGTACGTCTGAGTTCTATCTTCCCGGCGTACAAACATCCTATATGGATGAAATTTATCAATTGGACCCTTCCAAGGAGCTGCTGTCGGGAGCGGCTCTTCAACAGGGAATGGGTACTGCTGCTCCTCCAAGCGAGCGCCTCCCACACGGCATAAATGCTTCAAGGTCTTCAGGAAAGTGTCTTCATTGATAGCAGTAAAGACAGGGACAAGCGGCTCAGAACTCTTTTCCTTCAATGTCCGACGTTGAGTCAGATAATTCTCCGCCTCCCTCGAGTGCTGTGAGTAAAGTTTTTTCAAGTGGGCTTCGGGAATATCAAACACCGGCCCAGGTTGCTATTTCAGGAAGGAGCGCTCTGCCACATCCCAGAAGGCACCCCTACCGTCCCTGTAAAAACCGGTCCGGATATTCCACCATTTGATATATTCTGGTGTTACCCGGGGAACACGGTTAGAAACAGTGGGCACCCTGAAAACTACATCATCCTGGCGATGATAGAAATCCCACCACAACCGGCCCTCGCCAACAATGATGGACCCGTGCTTGGCCCGGCTATCCAGGGGAAACTGGGCAACTGAGGTAGGAATATGCTGGTCGTAGCCGAAGTTTCGCCCAAATCGGAACGGATAGTATGGCTCCAACAGAAGCAGGTCACCCTTCCTGTAGACCAAAACACTGGGCCGAATTGCCATGGCCCATCTCACCAGCTCCGGTTCCAGGATTGGCCGGGCAGTGTTGACTCCTGAGACAGGATGGATATATGTCTCTGTCTCTTCCAGCTTGCACTCTCTCTGAGGATCAATCAAAGGAGCTGAACCTGCCGCCAAGCTCCAGAAATGTATGCTGCCAGGGGCGTCCACTGGTACCCTTATCAGTCGGCCCCTTATTTTAAACAGCTGATCATAAAAGGGACCAGGCTCAGCGCTGGCAAATTCAACCATCCTGGGTAACACTGTATCCGCCTGCAAGGTTCTCGGAGCTAATTCAGGGAATATACTGCAGACCCAGGCGTTGAAGAAATGAAAAGGACCCACGGTCCTCAAAGAACGGGGAGTCCGATGCTTGTACAGGTCCCCCAAAGATTTATATATCAAACACAGGGCCACTGGGCAGAGCGACAGCTTCATCCCCCATGCCATCTGACAAGCTGGATATATGGCCTCTGGCCGAATAACTGTCTCGTCCCATTGTGGGAGAGCGAAAGTGCACAGCCAAAATGTGAAATAAGCCGCACAGTGTGTGATGGGGTCTACGCCTGCTGGGTTGGGACCACCGCTGCCTGCACGGCGCAGTGAGGATGGCAGCGCCGACTTATAGCGAGGGGCCCTTATCTGCTTGCTAGCAGCCGGACCCATGGAAGGAAAGTCTGCATACTTCAGGGGACCGTCAAAGAAATACTGGATCCACTGCCCTATCCGGACCCTCAGTTTGCTGCCCTTCTCTCGGGGTTGATAGCCTTTAGAGGACCCTCTGCTATACGCCAGGCAGATAGAGCGGTATACCTTCATCAGATATCGATATGAGAAGCCAATGGAATACTTGCCCTCGCCATCAGAGCTATCCTTCTCGGAATCTGACAAGCAAACTTCCTCATACGGCTCGCCATCAATGGGCAGGCCGGAGAGCTGTGATAAACTCCAGAGGTCCAGGGATGTCTCCCCCTCTGCTGTATAGAAAGTGTTGAATAAAGGGCAGAACACTTCAAACATTCCACAGCACAACCCTCGAGATATGGGATACCGGAATCTAGAAGCGAAGACGCTGTGATACACCCCGGCTCTGATCAGCAGAGGGGCATATTCCTTCAGAACAAACTCGGTAAACTCCACTGATCCTACTCGGAATAGGTGTGCGTCAGTGATTTTGGTATCCCCGAACCAACCAGCGGCCAGATGGTACTTGAACTGAACGGCCAAACAATTCAGCACGAAGGGCTCTTCGCGATATCCCCACTTTAATGGTGCCAACAACATACCATAGCCGGGCTTCTCCCTATGAACTCGGCCGCTAGCATTATCCCACCGGGCAGGTGTGAATTCCGGGGCCCAGACCAGCATCTTCTTCTCTGGTTCCAGCTCCGATATGCCAAGGACTGCATCCCAGTCGCGCTTTTCCCCAGGAAGATAGATGGCCTTGCTGCGATACACTGAGTCCTTCAGGCTATCTCGCTCAGCAAGGATGGCAGCTTCAACTACGCGAGCTATCCGGTAATCTCGCATGCCGCCCACTGTGAAAGTCCGGATGAACGGCATCAAATGTCGGTCCTTCGGGAGGTCTGGCCGATAGCTACCATCCCGCCTGAAGCATGTCTTGGTCACCGTGGAGTATAGCCGGGCTGTTGACACGGTGTCAGTTTCAGAGTCAGATGATTCGTCAACTGAAGCAATCCTATCATATCCGAAATCCAGGCTGTGCACATTCAGCCAATTTACTGTGGCCCGAGATATGTCTGGCTGGGCCGATGAGCTAGCACCAACAGCTCCGGAAGATGCAACATCAGAACTGGAAGCCATTGCAGTGCCTGCAGTCGGAGAAAAAGTGTGAATTAAAAGCCAGCCTTATAAAGATTGTAACATGAGACTCTATGAAAATTTCGGCAGCATCTCCCCTTATTCAGGGTCTGCCCAAGGAGAATAGGGAGTCACCAACCAAGAGGGGGTGATCCCGAAATAAAAAGGGATTAAATCCCAAAATAGCGTCCTACCCGGGCGAAATCCAACCAAACGGGAAGAAGAACGAGAGCGGCCGAGAGGAGAAGAAGCTCCCGCCGATGAAAGAAAAATGAGGAAAGAGAAAGAAGAAGCAAGAATGAAGAAAAAAAGGCTTTCGGCGCCTTAATATAGGGCCCGAAGCAGATGGGTTCTCGGCGCGGTCAAATGCGCGCCGAGAACCGCCCAGGCCGAGAGCCCCCGTCGGCCAGAAGGCGCGCCGAGAACCCCAGGCCGAGAAGCCCTGGCCGAGGCCCCCTTCCGCCAGGGCGCGCCGAGAAGCCCCAGGCCGAGAGCCCCCTTCGTCCGCGCCGAGAGGTCCCTCGCGCCGAGAAGCTTCGCGCCGAGAGGCTCATACCGAGAAGCCTATGGCCCTGTGCCGAGAAGCTCCGAATTGCTGAAAATAAAGAAAATATGAAGAATGAAAATATGAAAGGGGAAGATAAGTGTGCAAAATATTGTTGCATCAAGATGATCGGGTCTGAGAACCCGATTAAAGACAAATTGAGGAAGATACCCTCGAATGATGAAAGACACCTGCAAGCCCCGTGCCGCTTATTCTGCGCTTACGCCGCCCGCAGGTGAGGGGCATTTGTTGACACCTGGAAAATGAACAGGGGTGAAAACATAATTGAAAAGAGGGTCGGACCAACAGTGAAAGACCAATGATGAAGCTCATCAACTGTTTACCCGGCTAAAACCCTTGTCGGCAAAGCTGATGCCCGGTGCCAATGTCACTCAGACGGCAGCACTGATAAAGCAGCAGTCACTCGACTGATGAGACCTTCCAGCCCTTTAATGAGAGATGTACTACCGTTCCGTCCAAGAATCCACGGATGATATGTCAGGGTAAGTCAGATGTCGGCTTACTGACAGATGTAATATGAGATGAAGATGAAGCCGGTACCAGCAGATGAAGATTGCAAAGGCTTTTGCAAAGTCAGAACACAAGAGGAATCGTCTCCACAGATTATATACCCGGCCGAGGTCTTCCCAGACTAAAGCTGATGTCCGAGCTCGTCACCATTCAAGTGACGGTGTCGATAAGATAATACCCGGTTTTGTCACCATTCAGATGGCAATACCGATGAAACCCCTGTCTACGGACTGATGAAACCCTTGTCTACGGACTGATGAGACCTCTGTCTACGGACTGATGAAAACCTTAATAATGATACAAGCCGTGTCACCAATGGAAGACCCTTTTGGGTGAGGATGCCCCTGAAAGACCCAAATAGGCCTGTGAAAGTGGCTAAAATACTTTGATTGGGCCTGTAATATTAGCGCCGAGAGTCACTTGCCGAAGCCCAAAAGGTGGCGCCGAGAGGCACTGGCTGAAGCCCAAAAGGTGGCGCCGAGAGGCACTTGCTGAAGCCCAAAGGGTGGCGCCGAGAAGTTGAAGGCAGGCGCGCCGGGAAGCCCGTTTGAGGCACGCCGAGAGGGTGTCTGCCGAGAAGGAAAAGGCTTGATGAAGCCTGCCGAGAAGGGGGGAAACGCTTATAAAAACCCCTCCCTTCGAACATATGAAAGAAGAGGAGGAAGAGAAGAAAAAAAAAGAGAAGACGCCGGGAGGAATAGAAAAAGAAGCCAGAAAAAGAGAGAAAAGAAAAGAGAGGGAGTCCTGCCAAGAGAGAATCCCCCTTCGGCCGAGAGAAGAGAAGAAGCAGAAGAGAGGAAGAAGCAGACAAGCTTCAGGTGGGCTGCTTCGGGGAGGGACAGGAGTCAATGCTCCGCCCTCCCCATGCTGTCTTTTCTTTCTACTGATGTAATCTAGCGAGTCTCCCGTCTCGATTTATCAATGTAGCTAGCGAGTTTTAGGTCTCGAGCTCCGTCTCTCTCTCTCTCTCTCTCTCTCTCTCTCTCTCTCTCTCTATTTTGCATTTCTCCTTTACAATCAGTGTAAGGCTTCGAGCAATGCAATGTAATATCAACGTGACCCATTTGGGGATCCTCTGATTGAAATGTCTGTTCCCCTCTGATTGAGAGATGTGATCTTCGTCCTCCATGTATGC
The DNA here is from genome assembly GCA_022559845.1 of Amorphophallus konjac. Taxonomy (NCBI): domain Eukaryota; kingdom Viridiplantae; phylum Streptophyta; class Magnoliopsida; order Alismatales; family Araceae; genus Amorphophallus; species Amorphophallus konjac. The sequence goes on from CM040121.1 coordinate 255,261,143, forward strand.
TTATTATTTATGCGAAATGTCTAATGATTCATACGAATCTTCTATTCAGAGGCATGGGAACAGAACCCCTACCCTTATCTAATGGGTCACTGGGTTCTGTCACCTTCCCCCCTTTCTGTCTCGAAGGTAGATCCATCGCACCCTTTCGAGCTTTCTTACAAGGCCCCTTGAGGCTCCTCTATGTGCCGTTCAGGACCAGAGACATCAAGCTCTTGGATTCCTGAACTGCCGGCTATACGAGAGGACATGCCGATTCTACAGACCGTTGTTATCCCTCGGATTCTAGCGAATGACGATCTCAATCTCTCGACCCTCCATTCTAACACCTTGGATGATTAGGGTCTAGAGTCTCGATGCTAAAGGTTTCTCCGCCACCGATTTTTAGATGCTACTGGCTTCGTCCAGGGGGATTAGAGACAGTCATCTCTTGATCCCCAGACGGCCGGCGGCAGAAATAAACAAAAAAAGAATCTTCAGAAATCCAGACGATGGTCTCGTTCCCCATTGATTCTACCCTCCAGATCCCCTTTGGCCCTTCCTCAGAGGAGCTTCTATTGAATCCCCCTCCTGCACTTTAAATTCGACTTCAATCGCAGCCAGAAAGCTCAGGAATCCCAGAAACAGAGCATCGTTTGAGCTTTGTAAACCATGAAATCCTGTAGCAATTCCATCTTCTCGGCGTGCAAAATTCCCCGCCGAGAACTACGCTGCCGAGAGATCTCCTCCTTCAGCAAACCGACAAAACTCAATCTGTAGCCCTCTTCACGCAAACCTCCCTGGCCTACAGCCTCCTGGCGCCAGCTTCCCGGCGCGGTGACGGGCGCGCCGAGAAGCCCCATGCCGAGATCTCCCTATAAGCCAACCCCCCCTTTGCAGGCCTCCTAGCCCTTTTCGGCGCCACCTTCCCGGCGCGGCCATGGGCGCGCCGGGAAGTCTCATGCCGGGAAGCCATTGCCGAGAAGCCCCGCGCCGAGACCCCCTTTTTAAGCCAATAAACCCACGCCGAGAAGCCCCCTCTTTCGGCCAACTAAAGCCATCGCCGAGACCCTTCTTCTTGGCCAATTGAAGTCCAGTCAGAGGCTCTTCTCTGCACTACCATCTGTCAACCTTCTGATTTCTTCAGACATATGCCCCGGGGATGTTCAGAGATCGTCATGGATGTCTTGAGAAGACACAGTAATGGGGAAGACCTCCCCTACAGTCCTCATTCCCAATCCGGATTTCACCCTTATGAACCCAAAGGGCCATGTCATTACATGAGTTCCGAGGGATTTCAAGGGGATATTAAACGATGGCATAAATGCAAGCGATGTCCCGGGGCCCGGTGCCCATCCTCGTTCGGTCGTCATCCCGGCATTCCGTGGATAATGACCTATTCTCTCTTGGCATAATCCAAGTTGAGCGGACATGCTGCCGAAATTTATGCATATCCTATTGGGTGACTGTGATGTTCTCCCTCTCAACCCCGTCGGCCCACGGAGTTATGCCTTTGCATGCCCTCCGATGGTCCCTCCAAGGGGGATATAGATGTGACATCGCACCCACATGGAGCGTGCCATGTCACGCCGGTCCCCATTCGGACTCCGGGTCAATTATGCCCGATCTTTTCCGGATCCTACCCTGCCACCGCATGGGTAGTTTCCTATTCCCCACTTGGCATAGTTCAAGCTGGTGGGAATATGCCGTCGGAGCTATCCCCTAAGATAACGAACCCCTGCTTCATCTAATCCATTTAGCGTCTTGCAAACGAATGAATTCCGTTTCTTTTGAGCATGTGGCTTTACCGATGTCCTCCTCCTATCTTAGCGTTTAATCAAGGGTTGTCCTCCTTAGGGAGGACGTAATTAACGTCATAGCGTTCAGGGTATGACGGATTTCTGGTCCCGACTCGGACTTCACAATCGACTGACCATGTCAGATCGAGCGCACAATAAAATTGTCACCCCGGTGACTGGCACGCCAATAAACCAACAAACGAATAAATCAATAAACAATAAACAGATAAGATTTAAATAAGAGGATAATAAAAAATCCGCGTCCACAGGCGCGCGCTCTGGCGAGAACGAATGCTGCGATCAGCCCCGATGTCGAATCGACACGAAACTGGCGCCGTTAGAAAGCTAACTTGAATTCCTTCAACCTAGGCCTAGATATCAGACCTGGATCTGCACGGATCTGGGTTTTATTGAATTTTTAAGTTCCTGGTGTACAGTAGCCGAACTCTCAGATCTGCAGGGAACTTGTCTGAGAACTGCCGTTGACCGCAATGTAGATGTCCGATTCAGCTCCTGAGCTCTTCACAACAGTTATAGTATTTTGAACAAGCATAATGGAAATATTTTTTGTGGACTGATTGGAGGTGGCTACGAATTGATATGATGTTTGCACTGGGATGTGGTCGGATCTGGAATCTGGCTAACAACACTATAGATGAGGTAGAACATGATTTTTGAAAAATGGATAGAGGGCGGATCAAAAATCAAGAAAATGTTAGGATGGAGGGGTTGATGGACAGAACTCCCGGTAAAATCAGGAGCCCTAACAAATATCACAAAAGTGGTTGAAGATGGAAAACTCAGAGCTGCTGTCACTGTAGATAGAGACAAGACAGATCAAGGAGTGAAAGAAGAACGAAAATGGGAAATTACCAAATGAAAGATTTTGGACGTGACTTTTTTCCTGGAGATGTGGATACAAGATAGGAACAACCTCTGAAAATTTCAGATCAAGAGGACATCATGGCGGACTGCAGAATTTCGTGGAAGTCACCTCTGTCCAGCAGGACAGAACCTTGAAGATGGCTCCGCGGCGGCTCGTAGGCAGCACGAACGGCGGAGGCGGCGGCACAGATGATCACCAGAGATAGAGGGGAGGGGATTGAAGATAGAACCACTCTAGAATTTGGGGTTGGAGGAGATGAACACCAGGGGAGAGGGGAGGGGCACAAGAATCACTCTTGATTTTCCAACAATTTTCTCTTCATTAATGCCAACAAATGGAAAATACAACCTTTTATATGCTAGGTATCAAATCTAATGCGGACCCTTGGATCTAGGGATGGGGGATGGAGGGCTGGGATTAAGTGTGAATGACACACACAAAAAAATAATATAATCCTAGTGGAAGGGGGCGCCCCCTTGACCAAGGGGTAGGTTGGTGGCCAACCTTTGAAATTTTGACCCCTTTGTCTCCCATGTGGACAATTGACATTCAACCCTTCTAGATGGCCACCTAGGATGGTTGACCAGCCCCACATGGATGACATGGACCAATGGGAAAGGGCTGAGGGCCCCCTAGCTGGACCTACTACACAATTGCACAAAAACCCACACAATCCAAGGGCATGACGCTTTGGTTTACAAAGCCGTACATTTGCGTACATACTTTCCCAAGGATATAAAAACAAACTAAAAGGACATAAATGCAAAAGAAAATGTACATGCTCAGCGTCGATTCCCATCACTTCTTCACCTCTGGAGGAGGGTGAGCTTCCCCGTGGCATGACTGCAGTAGTGGTAGAGAGACCCGCTGCGGTGACTTTGACTGGAGGCGACGAAGAGATCGTCGACATCGAGGGAGTCTCAGAGGGGAGTGCTCCGACTGGTGAGTCTTTCGTTTGAAACCTTTAGCTAGAGAGTCACCTTTGTGCAAGGTTGGGCTATGTCATGACCTCGTTTGCTCTGTTGGTTTGTAGGGGCCTCTAGTTTGGCCACCTCCGAGAATTCATCGGAGGCTTCTTCGAGCTCTTCGACCGACAGTAGCTCGGCCATGGAGACAAAGGAGAGTTCGAGCTCGAGCTCTTCCTCTTCTGGGGGCTCTTCTTGCGTGGCGGCTAAGGCCGGGACCACTTCTGGAGGTACAAGGGGGTTCTCCCCATCTCCATTTGTTGTTTGTCTGCTCCTTATATCAGAGTGCTGACGCCTTTGAGTTGCGTATAGTGTCGGGGTCAGGGGAGGATCACATACCGACTCCTGCTGAGAGCGGACAGGAGGAGCCTCCCGCCTCACCCATGGTCTCTGGAGAGGACCGGGTCATGGAGGAGTCACTACCCATTCCCCCCGGTGGGTGATGTCACCGAGATGGGGGATAGGTTGCCTTCCCCGACCCCGACGGGAGACGCCACTAGTGCGGCGGGACTTGCACTAGGTAAGCTGCCAAGACTTGTCCTTTTCTTAGGTTTTCCACCTTATCTATTGTAGGAAGTTCTGCATGTATCGTTCACTACCTTTGATGTTTACTGGGGTTATGCAGGCTCTGCTGGTGTGCTAACCGCGTCAGGCGACCTCTCCCTAGGTTTAGGGGTCGAGTGGCCTACGTCCACCTGTCCGCCAGAGCCATTGTTGGAGATGAGTGTAGGTGTCACCCTGCTCCAGCGGGCCCGAGGTTACCTGCAGAGTGACCCTCTTCCTCCTCCAGAGGGTCTGAGGCAGCTGCTGTGAGAGTGCACCCAGGGCCACCACGCGCTTGGCTTCTCGTGTGAGCTCTAGATGTCTGGGTTAGCCGGGATCTGGGCCGAGTACTTGCGACTTCGCGATGCTCTGGAGCAGAGTACTTGAAGGCTAACGGCTATCCGGGAGGCGCAGGAGCAGCGGGCCCAGCTTGTGTCAGCAATAGCTGAGCAGAGGGGCCATGCCGAGGTGATTGCGTTGCCGTCCCGGGACCGGGCCGCACAGTTGGGAGAGGCAGACAGTCGGGCTGAGGTTTTGAAGAAGGCCTGGGAGGAGCAGTTGTCGATCGTCGAGTGCGCCCGAGTTGAGTGGCAGATGGCCGAGGCTAGCCCTCAGCTTTTGTTGACCCTGGAGGCGGAGCTTGCGGCTGCTGACTCTCGCCTTGCAGCACTAGAGGGGATCGAGCCCGGGGTTTGATTGTATTTCTTTCCCCCTTTTTGTTTTGTGTCATCCGGACTGCATGGATTTTGTCACCCCAAGGGCATGTCTTGGGCTCCTTTTACAGAGTATTAATGACAAACTTGCCGGATCTTTTGGTTGTTTACCGGGTTGTTCCCTCCCTTCTCCGGTGGGACGGTGTAGTGTTTATGGACCGGCAACCACTTGCTATTAGTCACGCTTGTTTTTCCCTAGCATGCCGGTCTGAGTGACAGGGGACTGGGTGTACCCGATTTTGGGCGCAGGGATGAAGGAACTGAGTATGGAGAATGGTGTAACTGGGTGGAAGGTATTGGGTTCTAGGGACAGAGTGTGGGGAACTGTGGCTGAGTATTGGGCAGTAGGGGAGAAAGACTGGGTGTTGGGGCTAATCCTCTTGAAGGATAAAGGCATGTGGGACATGAATCCGACATAGACCTATGGGGGTATGGCGGTCCACGTAGTCTAGGGCTACTGGGGTGATTCTGGGGTGTGTCAGCTACAAATCGAGTGATAGAATATCAGCTATGTAGCACCCCGGATAAAAATGAGAGCGAAATAGACTTTTTCCTGAATTAATAAAACCTCAAATAACTCTATAAGAAGGCCAAAAAAAAAAAGTTGGAATGCCCATTGAGGGCCACTATATAATATACACCCCTTTACCTCATATAAACCCTACGTACAGAGGTTTTCCTTTTCAAAACACAAGAGAGAAGGGCGCCCCCTTACTAGGGCGCCATTCACCTAAATGAAGCCCTTGTATAAGGGCGCTATTTTCCCACAAGGCCACATCCCATGGTATGCAAGCCCACGGTATACATAGAACCCACTTTACAAACCCCACCAACCAACCAATGCTACTAAATTAATTAACTATATGAATATATATTGTAGAAACCTAATAATTAAAAATAAGAAATAAAATTTTAATTTTATTATGTAATTAAAATTTTCATGAAATAATTAAATTATATTTTTATTATATGAAATAAACTAGTTTATTGAATTTACTAGAAGTAAATAGAGATTAAACGCTTTAAACCTTAGATAAATCATAGTAAGCCCAATAAAAGTCCATATAATGAATTAGGATTACAATTAGCCCATTGGATAATCCATAATGGGCTGAATTAATGGTTAAAGAATTTATTAAAGGTTAAATTAACCTTAAATGCGTAACACATGTTTAATATGATATTTAAGGGATTAAAATAACCACATTTCTAGAAGATTGACTCAAGAATCAACCCTTACCTAACAGCCCACCTTGGACTAGCCGTTTTTACATTGTTTTCACACCTAAGATGAGCTAGATTAAGAGGAGAAATGGCATTTTTTCTCTAATTCGGACTTAATGGGTTTGGTGGAATTAGGTGAGGAATCTTGACAAATTTGGCCAAGTTTTGACTATAAATAGAACCTCATTCGACCCTTAAACCATCCCTGGAGGTTAAGTATACGCTGCTGCGAAGATTGGTGGAGATTTGAAGGAAGATTTGGAAGATCAAAGGGTTTTCTTATATTTGGAGATATTTCTTTAGATCGACAAAAGGTAGGTGTCTCTCAGGCTAAACTCTAATTAAATCATGCCATCTTATTCATTTTTCTGTCCTCTTTCTATTGATAGATCATTTATTAAATTCTATTATGAAATGAGCAAGTTATGATCATTTTATTGGAGGGGTATTCCCATTTTTTCATCAGGTCCAGAACGTGCTATACCTCAGTAGCGCGTTTTGAACGTGCCAGCCCGACCCAGCGCATTCTGATAGACCCCGTTTCTTTCCAAAAATTTTTAAATTAAATATATAATAATATAATGGTAAGTTTAAGATCGCGCTATACTAACCTAGCGCGTTCTTCATGAACGCGCTAGTCAAGGATAGCGCGTTCATCCTTTTAAACCCGGATGACCAGGGGTCAAAAGTATAATATTTTTAATATATGTATATATAATACCTAAAGTATTTATATATATATCAGGAGTCTATATCTATTATGGTTTATACATAACCTATCTCTTTCATTTAGTTTTTAAAATTTTTAAATATATACATCTGTTCATGAACGCGCTAGTCAAGGATAGCGCGTTCATCCTTTTAAACCCGGATGACCAGGGGTCAAAAGTATAATAATTCTAATATATATATATATAATACATAAAGTATTTATATATATATCAAGAGTCTATATCTATTATGGTTTATACCGAACCTATCTCTTTCATTTAGTTTCCAAAATTTTTAAATATATACATCTGTTCATAAACGCGCTAGTCAAGGATAGCGCGTTCATCCTTTTAAACCCGGATGACCAGGGGTCAAAAGTATAATATTTCTAATATATATATATAATACCTAAAGTATTTATATATATATCAGGTGTCTATATCTATTATGATTTATACAGAACCTATCTCTTTCCTTTAGTTTTTAAAAATTTTAAATATATATATATGTTCCTGAACGCGCCACTCTTGACTAGCGCGTTCTTCATGAACGCGCTAGTCTCTACTAGCGCGTTCATACCCTTAACCACGGATGACCAAAAATCAAAATTTTAATACTTCTAATATAAATACATATACATAAAGTGTTTATATAAATATCATGTGTCTATATCTCTTATGGTTTATACAGAAACTATCTATTTTAATTAGTTTTTAAAATTTTTAAATATATACATATGTTCTTGAACGCGCCACCCTTGACCAGCGCGTTCTTGAAGATCGTGCCAGGTAGGTATAGCACATTCATAAAAATTTTTCTGAAAATTTTGGTGATCAAAAATATAATATTTTGAATATATATACTGTATTTATATATGTTGTATGAACGCGACCCTGAGCTATAGCGCGTTCACAGACAGTAACATCTTTTCAGCCTATAACTATTCTATTTTTTTATCATAGTGACGTACGAAAATTATTTCAGAATGTAAAAAAGTATTTTCTATCATATTGATGTATAAAAAACTACTTTCAGCATGTTAAAACTATTTTCTTATCATATGGTTAATTAATGTATGATTAAATACTAATATCTAAACTCATGATTTTAATTCATAAGTATATATTTTCATAACTAAAACTTGATGTTTTATGATTCTGAGATTAAGCTAAGATATTTAAAAATAAAACTACTATCTTAAATTTTTCTTTCTACTTACCGTTCATTTTTGAACTCCACGACTTAATGTCGTTAAACATGATGCCTTAAAATTGTTGTCTACTTTCTTGCAACTTCTGAAATTTTGTCAAATCTGTGCTTATTACAAACAGCATATTCTTGAAAATCATTGGCCATATACATTAAAGTGGATGTCTAAACGTACTTGGTATCTTCGGATCCATATGACTCAATGCCTGGTATTAATGGGGCCCGGTCCGATCCTGGGCGGAGCGCCCGAAAGTACTTATGCCCATGGGAGTTGATTGACCAACGGTGTGGCATTGCACCGAAGTGCATGGTAGATTTACTTGATACGGCATTCCACTATTCGTACTTGTTTACTTGTTACTTGTTTACTTAAAAATTACATGAATTACTTGACTTGCGTGAAAATGACCAATTATATGAAATTCTTTACTTGTTCAAAGTCATTACTTGGAAATTCATCTTGATATCATATTATCTCAATTACTTGGAAATTCCATTCATGTTTATACACTTCCCGATACAAGTTAGAAAATTATTTAAATTGTTAATACTTAAAGATTGCCCTGTTCTTAGAGATAGAAAATCCTACTGAGCTTTTAGATCACCCTACGTTTTGGTTAATTGTTGCAGGAAATGAAAATGAACAAGGGAATGGACAAGAGTGAGAGAGTGATTTTCCTTTTTATCTAGGTTTATGTAGATCATTAGTGTTTTTACAAGAATGATGTACTTTAGGATTGGAAGTTTGTAATTACCTTTATGGCTTATCAATTAGTGTTGTAAACTTCATTTTGATGAAATAAAAGTACCATTTTCCCATTCATTTCTATCTTTAGAAATAAAATTGTACATGCTCTGATTGACATGATTGTTTACGACTCGTCGCGCCCTCGATATTCCGCGTCGGGGCGTGACAGTCTTTGTTGTATCAGAGCCTAGGTTACATAAAATCCTAGGTTTCACAATTATAGGTTCATTCTTAAAACATAGTTTTTCCTCAAACATAGGTTCTAGATCAATATCTAGAAATTTGATAGATCTTGAACTTTCCCGGTAAGATTTGGGTAGAAACACGGGTTTAGTTTTAAGAAAAAGGGAATTATCAGGAAATAAATACCAAAATAAAAATAGTAAACCTTGGAATTATGGTTTCAGGCTAATTCTTGCAAATGGCCGCCGAGAGAGCTTAATGGCGCGAGATGCAGCGCACTGTTCAAGGCTTAACCCAAGCCCTCCAACAGGTTGCTTAGGGCGGAGCAAACCGAGGAGCCGGAGATTTGCATAGGAATTTCCGAAGCATGAACCCTCCCAAGTTCGCTGGATCTACGGATCCGGATGAAGCCGAACACTGGATTAAGGAGATCGAGAGGATATTCCGAGTCATGCAATGCGCTGACGAGGAGAAGGTCTTACTTGCTACTTTCCAACTGGAAAGAGATGTAAGTGCCTGGTGGGAATCGGTCGAAGCTACTTTACCGCACGACCAAGTATTATGGGAAGAGTTTGTAGAACACTTCAATAGTAAATACTTCTTCGATCGAGTACAAGAAAGGAAGGCCGCCGAGTTTGCCGCTTTGAAGTAAAGGGGTTTATCAGTTGCGGAATATGAAGCTCAATTTTCAAGGTTATCTCGGTACGCTCCACATCTCGTGGGTACTAACAAAATGAACGCACGGAGATTTCTTAATGGCCTTAAGTCTCAATATATTACTCAACTGGCCCCGATGGATATCCAAATTTATTCTGATGCGGTACGGAGAGCACAACTCCTAGAAGATGCAACGGAGTTATCGGATCGCATCCGAGGAAGGGAAGCTAAGAGAGAGCAAGTTACTGGGTCCGGAAGTTTCAAACCTTCCTTCGGGAAGAAAAGGCCCAATGATGGGCGTAACTTCATCAAGGACAGGTGTAATTTCAACAAAGGTGGATGTAATTTTCAAGGGGACAAGAAGCTGAGGACATTCGACAAGCAAATTATCCCTATATCGGCAACATCAAAGGAATTATGCAAATAATCCGAGAAGCCCAGACATAAAGTCAAGGAATGTTGGAGAAAGCTTGGTGCATGTCTTCGATGCGGGAGTAGGGAGCATAGGATCCCGAATTGCCCTCATCTCAACGAGCAAGCTCCATCACCGGCAAAGCTTCCTATTATTGCCAAGAAGCCAGGAAGACTTGAAGCCCTTATGGGTACGGAACCTACCGAGGAAGGAGGCATCGTGGAAGGTACTCTTTTCATATACGCCAAGCCTGCCTCTGTCTTATTTGACACCGGAGCTACGCATTCATTTATATCTAGAAGATTTGCTGGTCTTTTACCTATGAAGGTTGTTCCGTTAGATTCTACACTCACTATCACTACCCCTATTGGAACGGGAACGGAGATTAAACATTTCTATCCTACTAGTGAAATTCTAATTAGTGGTTATAACTTACCCGCTGATTTGGTATGCATGGAGATGGAAGGATATGATGTTATTTTGGGTGCCGACTGGCTATCTACACATGGAGCTAGTGTCAATTGCAAGTTGGGTACGGTAACTTTTATGGGTTACCCCGACCTTCTATTTTCTGGCATCAAGCATTCTAGACACATATCTCTCATTTCGGCCCTCAAAGCCAAGAAATTATTAAGGAAGGGTTGTGTCGGTTTCTTAGTTTCTATCACTATGACCGAGCACACAGAACCCATTCTAAAGGACATTCCTATCGTTCGGGATTATTCTGATGTATTTCCAGACGAGTTGCCTGGTATTCCTCCCGACAGAGAAGTGGTTTTCTCTATTGATTTAATTCCGGGAGCTGCACCAGTTTCTAAACCTCCATATCAGATGTCTGGTGTTGAAATGAAGGAGTTAAATGAACAACTATTGGAGTTATTGGAAAAGGGGTTTATCCGACCAAGTACTTCACCTTGGGGAGCCCGAGTTCTCTTTGTTAAAAAGGAAGATGGTTCGCTGAGACTATGTGTTGATTATCGGCAATTGAATCAACTCACCATCAAGAATAAATATCCATTGCCGAGAATTGATGAATTATTCGACCAGATTGCTGGAGCGTGATATTTCTCAAAGATCGATCTTCGATCTGGTTATCATCAATTAAAGATCAAAGAAAGTGATATTCACAAGACTGCATTCCGGAGTAGGTATGGACATTACGAGTTCACCGTTATGCCTTTTGGCTTAACAAATGCGCCTGCTACATTCATGCAATTAATGAACAACGTATTCAGGCCATACCTCGATCAATTTGTGGTTGTCTTCATTGATGACATTTTGATCTACTCCATGTCAAAGGAAGAACATGATGAACATCTTAAGAAGGCCCTTCAATTATTAAGAGATCACAAGCTTTATGCCAAATTAAGCAAGTGTGATTTCTGGTTGGAGGAAGTTTCTTTTCTCGGTCACATAATTTCCCGGAACGATATCACCGTCAATCCTTCAAAGGTCGAGGCCGTAAAAAACTGGGAAAGACCTACTAGTGTGACAGAAATTCGAAGCTTATTGGGATTGGATAGATATTATCGAAGATTTATCAAGGATTTCTTAAAGATCGCAATATCTTTAACAAGATTGACAAGGAAAAAGATTCCTTTTATATGGTCCGAGGAATGCGAGAAAAGCTTTCAAACTTTAAAGGATTGTCTGACGACGGCTCCTATTCTCACATTACCTACGGAAGGAGGAGGATTCGAAGTGTATGCTGATGCATATGGAATTGGCCTAAGTTGCGTATTAATACAACACGGCAAGGTCATAGCTTATTCTTTACGGTAATTGAAGAAACACGAGGAAAATTATCCCGTACATGACCTAGAGCTGGCAGCTGTGGTCTTTACTTTAAAGATCTGGCGACATTATCTCTATGGCGAAGCCTTTACGGTGTATTCTGATCACAAGAGTCTCAAGCTCAATATGAGACAAATACAGTGGTTGGAATATTTAAAGGATTTCGACTTCTCTATACAATATCACCCAGGAAAAGGCAATGCCGTAGCTGATGCACTTAGCCAAAAACCAATGGCTTTATTATCGAGCATGATGGTTAAAGAGTGGCATCTACTTGAAGAAATGGCCAACTTAAACCTCAATATGGAGGAGAAGGAAGGCGGAGTCTTTATTGCAAATATTCGACTCCAACCCGAGTTACTCTCGGAAATCAAGGAACGGCAAGTTGATGATCTGTTGATCGTGGAAATTAAAGACAAATTAGATCAACGACCGGATTTTCTTCTGGCTAATGATGGAAGGCTATTATTCAAAGGAAGAACTTGTATACCCGATTGTTCTACTATAAAGGGTAAAATCCTAGAGAAAGCACATCGGTCAAGGTACACTATTCACCCCGGTGCTACAAAAAATGTACCAAGACCTCAAGAGAATATTCTGGTGGGCTAACATGAAGAGAGAGGTAGCCGAGTTCGTAAGCCGATGTTTGGTTTGTCAACAAGTCAAGGCCGAACACCTCAAACCGGCTGGCAAGCTCAAGCCTCTCGAAATACCGGAATGGAAATTGGATAGTATCGGTATGGACTTCATTGTTGGATTATCGAAGACCCGAAGTGGTTTTGATGCTATATGGGTAATTGTGGATCGGCTAACAAAGTCCGCTCACTTTTTACCTGTCAAGACTAGATGGACCGTGGATGTTCTAGCCGCTTTATATATCAAGGAGATCGTAAGGCTGCATGGTATTCCAAGCTCTATTATTTCGGACCGAGATCCGAGATTCACCTCTCATTTCTGGAAGGGTTTACAATCGTCTATGGGTACTAGACTAAGGTTTAGTATGACTTTTCACCATCAGACGGATGGACAAACCGAGAGGACGAATCAAATTATTGAAGATATGTTGAGAGCCTGCATGATTGACTTCGGTGGTAGTTGGCAAGAACACTTACCGCTGACTGAGTTCGCTTATAACAATAGCTATCAGTCGAGTATTCAAATGGCACCATTCGAAGCACTTTATGGCCGAAGTTGCAGATCGCCTCTATGATGGAGCGAGGTTGGTGACAAGGGATTGCTTGGTCCCGACATTGTACAAGACACAACCGACAAAATCCAGTTAATACAAGAAAGGCTAAAGGTCGCCCAATCAAGGCAAAAGAGCTATGCCAACAATCGGAGGAGAGACCTTGAATTCCAAGTGGGGGAGCATGTCTTCTTAAAGATCTCACCCACCCGTGGAATTAGAAGATTCGGCATCAAAGGAAAGCTAAGTCCGAGATTTATCGATCCTTTCGAGATTCTAGAAAGAATCGGCGAGGTAGTATACAAGCTAGCTTTATCTACTCAACTGGCCAGTGCACATGACGTATTCCATGTATCTATGCTAAGGAAATACGTCTATGATCCTTCACATGTGATTCAATTTGAAGAATTGAAACTCCAAAAGAACTTATCATATGAAGAAAGACCGATCAAGATACTGGATCAAAAATTACACCAACTAAGGAATCGGGCCATACCGATGGTGAAAATTCAATGGAGCAAACGTGGATTCGAGGAAGCAACCAGGGAATTGGAAGAATCCATCAAGAAGAAATACCCGAATTTAATCTCAGGTTAGAAATTTGACATTTCTACTCGAATCTTTGACTTTTAGTTATATAATGTGAATTTGGAGGACCAAATTCTTTTAAGTGGGGGAGGATGTAGAAACCCGATAATTAAAAATGAGAAATAAAATTTTTAATTTCATAATATAATTAAAATTTTCATGAAATAATTAAATTACATTTTTATTATATGAAATAAACTAATTTATTGAATTTACTAGAAGTAAATAGAGATTAAACGCTTTAAACCTTAGATAAATCATGGTAAGCCCAATAAAAGTCGATATAATGGATTAGGATTACAATTGGCCCATTGAATAATCCATAATAGGCTGAATTAATGGTTAAAGGATTTATTAAAGGTTAAATTAACCTTAAATTCATCACAAATGTTTAATATGATATTTAAGGGATTAAAATAACCACATTTCTAGAAGATTGACTCAAGAATCAACCCTTACCTAACAGCCCACCTTGGACCAACCGTTTTTACATTATTTTCACACCTAAGATGGGCTAGATTAAGAGGAGAAATGGTATTTTTTCTCTAATTCAGACTTAATGGGTTTCGTGGAATTATGTGAGGAATCTTGACAAATTTGGCCAAGTTTTAGTTATAAATAGAACCGCATTCGACCCTTAAACTATCCCTGGAGGTTAAGTAAACGCTGCTGCGAAGATTGGTGGAGATTTGAAGGAAGATTTGGAAGTTCAAAGGGTTTTCTTATATTTAGGGATATTTCTTTAGATCGGCAAAAGATAGGTGTCTCTCAGGCTAAACTCTAATTAAATCATGCCATCTTTTTCATTTTTCTGTCCTCTTTCCATTGATAGCTCATTAATTAAATTTCGTTATGAAATGAGCAAGTTATGATCATTTTATTGGAGAGGTATTCCCGTTTTTTCATCAGGTCCAGAACGTGCTATACCTCAGTAGCGCGTTCTGAATGCGCCAGCCCGACCCAGCGCATTCTGATAGACCCCGTTTCTTTCCATAAATTTTCAAATTAAATATATAATAATCTAATGGTAAGTTTAAGATCGCGCTATACTAACCTAGCGCGTTCTTCATGAACGTGCTAGCCAAGGATAGCGCATTCATCCTTTTAAACTCGGATGACCAGGGGTCAAAAGTATAATATTTTTAATATATATATATAACACCTAAAGTGTTTATATATATATCAAGAGTCTATATCTATTATGGTTTATACATAACCTATCTCTTTCATTTAGTTTTTAAAATTTTTAAATATATACATCTGTTCATGAACACGCTAGTCAAGGATAGCGCGTTCATCCTTTTAAACCCGGATGACCAGGGGTCAAAAGTATAATATTTCTAATATATATATATAATACCTAAAGTGTTTATATATATATCAGGAGTCTATATCTATTATGGTTTATATCGAACCTATCTCTTTCATTTAGTTTTCAAAATTTTTAAATATATACATCTGTTCATGAACACGCTAGTCAAGGATAGCGCATTCATCTTTTTAAACCCAGATGACCAGGGGTCAAAAGTATAATATTTCTAATATATATATATAATACCTAGAGTGTTTATATATATATCAGGTGTCTATATCTATTATGGTTTATACAGAACCTATCTCTTTCTTTTAGTTTAAAAAAATTTTAAATATATATATTTGTTCCTGAACGTGCCACTCTTGACTAGCGCGTTCTTCATGAACGCGCTAGTCTCTACTAGCGCGTTCATACCCTTAATCCCGGATGACCAAAAATCAAAAGTATAATACTTCTAATATAAATACATATACATAAAGTGTTTATATATATATCAGGTGTCTATGTCTCTTATGATTTATACAGAACCTATCTATTTCATTTAGTTTTTAAAATTTTTAAATATGTACATATGTTCTTGAACGCATCACCCTTGGCCAGCGCGTTCTTGAAGATTGCGCCAGGTAGGTATAACGCGTTCATAAAAATTTTCTCAAAAATTTTGGTGATCAAAACTATAATATTTTGAATATATATACTGTATTTATATATGCTGTATGAACGCGACCCTGAGCTATAGCGCGTTCACAGACAGTAACATCTTTTCAGCCTATAACTATTCTATTTTTTTATCATAGTGACGTACGAAAATTATTTTAGAATGTAAAAAAGTATTTTCTATCATATTGATGTATAAAAAACTACTTTCAGCATGTTAAATCTATTTTCTTATCATATGGTTAATTAATGTATGATTAAATACTAATATCTAAACTCATGATTTTAATTCATAAGCATATATTTCCATAACTAAAACTTGATATTTTATGATTCTGAGATTAAGCTAAGATATTTAAAAATAAAACTACTATCTTAAATTTTTCTTCCTACTTACCGTTCATTTTTGAACTCCACAACTTAATGTCGTTAAACATGATGCCTTAAAATTGTTATCTACTTTCTTGCAACTTCTGAAATTTTGTCAAATCTGTGCTTATTACAAACAGCATATTCTTGAAAATCATTGGCCATATACATTAAAGTGGATGTCTAAACGTACTTGGGAACTTCGGATCCATATGACTCAATGCCTGGCATTAATGGGGCCCGGTCTGGTCCTGAGAAGAGCGCCCGAAAGTACTTGTGCCCATGGTAGTTGATTGATCAACGGTGTGGCATTGCACCAAAGTGCATGATAGATTTACTTGATACGGCATTCCACTATTCGTACTTGTTTACTTAAAAATTACATGAATTACTTGACTTGCGTGAAAATGGCCAAGTACATGAAATTCTTTACTTGTTCAAAGTCATTACTTGGAAATTCATCTTTATATCATATTATCTCAATTACTTAGAAATTCCATTCATGTTTATACACTTCCCGATACAAGTTAGAAAATTGTTTAAATTGTTAATACTTGAAGATTGCCTGGTTCTTAGAGATATAAAATCTTACTGAGCTTTTAGCTCACCCTACGTTTTGGTTAATTGTTGCAGGAAATAAAAATGAACAAGGGAATGGATAAGAGTGAGAGAGTGATTTTCCTTTTTACCTAGGTTTATGTAGATCATTAGTGTTTTTACAAGAATGATGTACTTTGGGATTGGAAGTTTGTAATTGCCTTTATGGCTTATCAATTAGTATTGTAAACTTTATTTTGATGGAATAAAAGTACCATTTTCCCATTCATTTCTATCTTTAGAAATAAAATTGTACATGCTCTGATTGACACGATTGTTTACGACTCGTCGCGCCCTCGATATTCCGCGTCGGGGTGTGACATATATCATGTTTAGGGCTGACCAACATGGGGTGGGATACACATTGTTACGGGGCCCAGGTGTCTACCACCCAGAAGGAAATAGCGCCCCTGACCTGGGCACTATATCCATAGGGCCCCTGCCATGGGCGCCATTTCCCTTCTCCCAACAGTATATATATATATATATATATATATATGTGTGTGTGTGTGTGTGTGTGTGTGTGTGTGTGTGTGTGTGTGTGTGCAGAGAATGTAACGTCCACATGCATGGATGCAATTTACTTAAACAAAGATTGCCTGGGGAGGCGGCATTCCCTGAGACCTAATAATGTGAGTCGATTAGTGGAAACAAGAACAACTTGTGTTGTCTGGCAATGGACCCATGAGGGAACACATACAACAAGGCTTCAGATCTAGTTTACCATAGAGAGACTATTCCCTATAAACAACTCTCCCCATCCAACGTAGAAGGCCTTACTGCCAACCTGCCATTCCTCTTCCATTACAGAAGAGAAGTTGTTTATGCCTTTTCTCTTCTCCACCTGCAGAAGAGAGAGCTTAACATTTTCTCTTCACGCGCAGGTTACGTACAACATCCTACGGCTGGAGGGCTTGGCTGTAGAGGGCTTGGAGGGTTAGGACTCACGGTTAAACTAGTCAACCACCTCAACAGGTAGGTGTTCTCAAGATCTAGCTTAACTAGTAGTTAATATAAGTTAACATGCATGTTAGTTAAACGTTTCATAGTCACGATCTGGTCATTTTAGTCAGGGGTATATCAAAAGATTTAGTAGGAAGGTTAGGCTACGCCTAGCTGAAACACTAACTCTTGCATGAGTAGATCTATGATCTTACCTCCGTCAAGTACCCCATGTACATACTGATTATATAGTTGTCATTACTCATAATCTGTCCCAATTTCTTGTAAATTGATCCATGTTTAAAAGTTAATATCTATGAAATTAAAATTAAAAATTGTTGCATGAGCATGACCTTGCAATCCTGCTATTTTTCCTTGTCTATATATAGCTCTACTTCCTGATTCTGTGAACATGTTATAAATCATGAACAGTAAAGTTACGTGATTAGTAGCCACATGTTCAGAGATTTATATCTATTGAACCAAATCATGAAATTCCTGCATGAGCATGGCTCGGGAATCCCCAGATTTTTTTCTATTTTATCATGTCTTCATTTTCAGAATTCATGAAATTTCGCATGATGAACAGTGTTTTGAGTCTCTGGAGCACCCTAGTGAAGGGCACCCCTGACAAAGACGCCATTCAATAGGGCGCCCCTGGCCAGGGCGCCATTCTCCAGTGTGAATTAAAACCCCCCGATCCCGTGATTAGCCTATTAAACCCTATCGATTAACATGTTGAACATGTTACCTGTTCAACCTTGCTGATTAGCCTATTAAAACTGTTAAACTTGTTAAACTTGTTACATGTTAACCTGTAAATTACATACCTTGTTAAGCCTGTAAAAATCCTACAGCCTGTTAACCCAAGAATAGTATGTTAAACCGGTTACCTGTTAAACCACGGCGATTAGCCCGTTAAACTTGTTACCTGTTACAGCACGAGTAAGCCTGTTATACTATTAGAAACCCATGATTGTTAACTGTTGCGTTGTTTTATTTTTTTTATCAGTGGGGCAATCAACCAGTTAATTGATGACAACCAACTGATTCATTGATCGCGCAGGTGTGCCAGCCATGTGAGTGACGAGTTTATTATGTGCTCATTCTGACCCTTGCGAGGCGAGAGTGAGATTCGGGTCGGGACCAGCAGTCCGCCATACCATAAAGGCTATGGCGTTAATTACATCGCCCATGAGGGAGAAAACCTTTGATTAATTGCTGAGATAGCGGGCCGTCCGAGGCCGAAACAATATGCGAAAAGATAGACGTGACGAGGTGACATGAAATGATTTTATCTATCATGCAAGAGGGGCATGGTTCATTAAGTTGGAGACCCTCGATACCTGGCGGAGGACATAGGTCCGAGGACCACCGTCGCGCATAGCAAAGATTTCCGATCGGGCATAACCCGGTCTTCCGTTAATGCCATTTGATATACCCGAGGGTTTATGCGAGCGTGCATGCATGATATTTATGGCTATGCTAAGCATGGCAATAGAGTTATGAAAGTCAACAGTGATCGATCAAATTTATTAATCTCCGCCAAGGGAGACGAAGGTGGTGAGATAAACATGATAACGATAGCAAGATGCTAATAAACATGATTGTAAAAGCATATTAATAGGATGATTCGGACTTGAATAGCCCTTTTCTCATTCAGTTTATTATTGATTAGGGTTATTAATCCCGGTCGTGAGAGACCAAGATCGCTCCGAGGACGAGTGAGTTATTAGAGCAGCATGATGGCTTAAAACCGACGCGACCAAGCGTAGGGATAGGTTTCCCCGGCATTGCCAAACGTAGGTAAAGGAGTTTACCCGGCTCGGCCTTGACAAGTGTTAATCTGGTGCGGTAGGCTTGGGGCGCGCCGATTTAGGGCGCGCCGGGAACGAGCCATTTGAAAATGAAATTTTATGAGTGTAAAGCTATTCTGGCACGGGGGGGGCGCCATATTAAGGCGCGCCGAATTATGACCGCATCATTTTAACTAATTTTTAATGATTTTTGAAGACATTTAGGTTTATTAAGATGTTATTGAGGGTTTTGAAGTTAATTGAGCAGATTGCTTATTCAATTGGAGTCTAGAGCTCTCCAGGAGCGAAGTTATGAGCTAGTGCGAGGTTTACGCTCTAGCACTAGGGTTTATTACTTCAGAACGTGTGTTTTATTGGGGCCAATTCACATAAGTTATCTCATTAGTTAAAAGAGTCCTGTCGAAAATTGGGCAGCATCTCCCCCGTCTCTGTAGGATTGCAGGGGAGAAACAGGGTCATACTCACTTGTGGAGTAAACCCCTAATCAGCAGGTCGGCACGGCGGCAGCCAGCAAATCCCAATCAGACAGGAAACACCAAGGACTGGCCTACTAGGGGTACCATGACTCCGTGGGTTGAAACAGGCGGATAAGGCAGTTGACGAAGGAAGCAACAACCCCGAGGGCTAGCCTACGAGGGGTGAGCAACCTATAACCTGCACTGTATCCAAGAGAGAGAGACGACTATTGGGGAGAGATGCCCTGAGGACGAGCCTACTAGGGGTACACCTCCCTTAGCCACCACAGGGTCCTGAAGGACAGTGGATTTAGATTGTTGGGTTGAAGCCCCTGTTAATATTCACCTTATGGCCCCTTGGGACCCTCATCACTCGCAGATGGGGCCCTTTGACCAAACGGTGATTCTGAGATACCAATGGGGTATGTCCCCCCTCACCGGAATATTGAAGCCACTGTTCTCGGAAACAATGAAACCCGGTGATCACGAATCATGGATGGGATAAGAGGGTTAGCAGATTAATGCTCACAGGGTTAGCAGATTAATGCTCTCGGGGGTTGATGGGTTAGCATTACGAGCTGAACCAATCGAGATATATATAAAAAACATCATAATCATTAGCATATAATGGATGCGGGGATTATAGAGATGACCCTCGTCACTCTAGACTATGAAGAAGTGCAGAGGGGTGAAGATAGGGTCGACCTCGGAGTAGGGACTAGCAGAGATGCATGCACGAGCGTGTCTCCAACCACGAAACCCACAATATACACACGGCAAGGCACGACCCTTGCATTTGAAAGGGAGAGCCCCGGGGAGGGGGGAAGCGATATCAATATAGCCCGTATGGCTCTGGGCATGTTCGATTCTGCGAAGCAGAACTCTGGAGTCGCACACATAGAGTGATTGGGCATGCAGACTAAGAGCGGAACAAGAAAAGCATACAAGACACAACATCAATCATTCCATTTACAGGAGACGAAAGATCGGGCATGTTATGAACATTCGCCGCGCCGGCATTGTCGCTCGGCGACAACTTCATTGATTTCAAAGAAGAAATTATAGAGGGAGTATAGAAAGAGGACGAACAGATGGTGAGGGGGAAGGAGGATGGGCTCGTATCATCGCCCCTCCTCCCCCTCACTTACACGACGGTAGGAAGGAGAAAACAGAGGAGGGGTCTTCGAGACACGATCTGCTGAACCCACCTAAATTTCATCGGTAAAACCTTAGTAGAAGACTCTCTTCTCCTTCTCCGGCTTCGGAGGGCTTCAGGCGGAGAGGAAGGTGGCGGCGAGGGGAACGCTCTGTGAGAACCCTACTTCTCTCACAAGGAAAGCCTCTCTCCCTCGAAGGTGATTGGCTCTCCGGTTCTCTCTCCTTTTCTTTCAATTCCTATTCTTAATTTGCCCCTTCGAACCTCCCCCCCTTTTTTTAAACCCCCTCGAGCAGCTACATATATAGGAGCAAGCTCGAAGCTTAATCCGGCGTGAGGAATGGCACGCCGGAGAAGGGAACTCCGCACCTTTAGCGCGCCGGACTAGGAGGGCGCCGGATATGGGGGCGCGCCGGATAAGGGCGCGCCGTATTAACATTTCCCGCTCGTCGCGGGTTAGCCGGTGAGTCCGGGGATGGTTTCGGGAGTCACTGTGAACATTCATCTTGCCGCCGTTCTTTGAAACCTCGACGGGAAGCCTTGTTGAAGTTCTCAGGACGACGTATGACCCTTTCTCGGAACCTCGAGTGTCTTTGGTTTGAACACGCGGGTTTTCCGCTGACACGACTTTCGGCATTATGATCCGTGCTTCTAGCTCGGTTTGGCTTGTGTTCAAAGCGTCTTGGAGGGTGGAGTAACACCCGGGATAGTTCCGCCCAGGTCGGGCAATCATTCGGCCACTAACAGGCCCAACTTGGCGAGAAGCCGTACCCGTGCCGGGTAATCAGGATCTTCTGCCGACAGAGCCCTCGATCCTCCATTCTGAAGAGCCAAGGGAGTTCTTCCATCTTAGGAGAGTCTTTCACGGGGTGGCGGGCCACTGATGACGTGGAAAATGTGGGGCATGGTGTCACAAGTCACATAGACAAGCATATGTGCATAAGTGATAACACAATGTGCATATCAAGTGAACATCATGAGCATGTGACTATGTAAACATGGTAGCATTATCATACAGCAAGACAAAGGCGATAAAAGATGTAAAAGAATATAGTGATCGCCACCAAGGAATGACAATGCTAAAAGAATATAAAAGAGGAAACTAAGTGCGTTGTGTACCTTGGAAAAAGAAGATGATCACGCTTAATATTAAGGATGCGGGGACTATGTGGATTACCTCTCCTTGCCTTCCAGCCGGCTAGAAGGTAAGGGTATCACTTTCCATGCTTTCCTGCGAAACAAACACAAGACAAGAGGCAAAACCCATTAGAAAATGCTAAGTGTAGAAATATGCCCAAGTGTATAAAGTAGCATGAAAGATTGAGGGCAAACTTATCCGGGGAGGGTTTTTAACCCCTATGGAAGGGTGCAAATAATATGTGTGTATATTGTGATGAGACTAGAGTGCAAAGATTGATTTAATATGCCATGATGAACATGGATAAAGAAGGTGCAAAAGTGCAAGTCATAAGAAAAACCGTGCAAACAGTGTAAATTGGGTGCAAAGATTGATGCAAACAGTAGGGCAAACGATGTCCAAATGGGGGAAAATTTGAGATGACAGAAGACTTGAGTGTTGTGAAGAAGCAGGAATAAGAATCACTCCAAAAGGAGGTCGGGACAGATGTTATGACACCAAAGATTTGGCGAAAAATGCGGACAGTGCAAAAAATTCAGAACAGTGCACAAAATGGACTCAAAGAATGATGAATATCTCACAAGATAGAACACCAAAAGAGAAATGATTGGATGCTATGGAAAGGTGGGAATGTTGTGGTGAAACTAGCGCAAAAAGTAGGGTTTGAAATGGGGAAGAGACCAATGAAAAATGGGGTGAAAAACACAAGAAAATAGAGGGGTGCAAAACATGGGAGAAAAATGACCAAGTGTAAAAACAGAATGAAAGTGCAAAACTCATGGATAAAATATGCATAAAGATGACGAGGTAATGAGCCCAAAACCAAGGAACACAAAGATTATACTTCCCTCTAGATCCTGGAGTTGAAAGGACGGATCAATAGTGCCCCACAGCCTCGCACCGGCGATGCAAATATGCCCCCGTCGCAAGAAATCTGAGTTTCAGCAAAGTGCAGAACAGTGTGGTGAAACCTCAAAAGTAGGGGCTTGGAAGAGGGGGAAAAGATATGAGAAATAAGACAAACATATAATCAACGTGAAGCTAATACTCCCCTCTTCAAGATGGAGTCAAAGGAGGACAAAACGGATGAAGCATGACTCTGCCCCGGCTTGATGAACAGGCCCCCGTCGCGAAGTTGTAGCAGAAAATCAGCAAACTATGATGATTTGCCAAAAGTAGAGGCGAATTTAGGAGGGCAAACGATGATAAAATCGAGCAAATAATGAATCAATGGAAAGACAATACTTCCCTCTTCTTTCTAGGGTCGAAGGGTTGAGTAGAAAATCTGGCATGGCTTCGCCGTCACCTTGAAAACACGCCCCCATCGCACAGGAAATCTGGGCAGGTTTATATATAACAGTGGTGAAACCCCCAACTTTCTCCCACGATTCTAGAAGATAGAGTCCACCAAATCTCGAGATCTCTGGATCAATCTCGAGATAATAGATAGGATAAGAGCTAGGAACAAATGAGACTCCTTTTGGTGGAAGGATCTGGAAGATATAGTCCATGGAAGGTGGCCCCGGAGCCTAATCTGGAAGAGTTTGTGTGACGTGAAAATACATAAAACCTGATATTGCGGCCAAGATTCCAGTAGATATAGTCAATTAAAAATCGTGCTCCATATACAAAATTCAATATAATACAAAGGGGAAGACACAGCAACAAACGGGGCTCAATTTCGTGGAGTAGTCTAGAAGATATAGCCCTAGCAAGGAGGCCCCGTTGCATAGGTTCGGCCTTAGAATCTGGCGGCGAAGAAGACGAAGTTCAGAAACTTTTGGACTCTTTGGGGTATAAACGGTCGCACGATAGACCATTCAACGAATAGGGCGGTCTATGGGTAGACCGCTCAATGAACCAGGAGGCGATCGGGAGACTTTTGGCACAAAAATGGATAAACGGTCATCCACAGACCGTTTTTTGACATAAGCGGTCTTAAGAAGACCGTTTATTGACTTTTCAAAATTAATAAAAAAAATAAAAAAATTAATGTTCTCACGGTCAACTGTTGACCGTTTATCATGTTAAGCGGTCCACATTGGCCCGTATGAACAGTAACGGTCAACAGTTGACCCTTTATCAAGGTTTGGCTGTCAAGCTCGCGTGACTTTATAAATTAGAGAATATCTTGAAAACGGTGTAGACTTAAAAAACATGGTAGAAGAAGATATTATAGATAACTGATAAATGAACAACTTTCATGAAGAAAGTAAGATGAAAATATGATCATAAGAGAGAGAAAATGGAGTGAGAATAGAGAAAAATAGTGAGGCTTGAAAACAGTGAAGAACTAGATAATGGCGTAGAAGAAGAAAATGTGGGGATTTAAAAATGGAACAACTTTGGTGAAGGACACTTAATGAATGGAGGAGCAGAAGAGGATGAAAAATGACCACTTTTCAAGACTGCGCAGCGAAAGGGGCCGCATTCCTAAGGGAAGTCGTCCTAAATGGGCCATAAGTCGACTTGAAAGGCCGGAAGGTGAAAAATAGGCTCTAGGGCTCTAAGAAATCAAGATCTCCAATGCTCAAAGGGAATGGAACAATGAAAAGGGCTCGAAATCCATCCAAGGAACGCTCCAAAATAACGGTTAATCTGGGACATCAAACATGATGAACAAGAGAAATGACGTAACTTGCGGGCTAAAAACGGGTGTCAACAGATGCCCCTCATTGATGTCCACTTTACAAGGGAGCAAGCGAAAGCGACGCGGAGGTGAAATGGAAAGGAGATGGAGTGAAAGCGACAGCGACGTGAAATGGAGATGACATGGAGATAAAGCGGAGAGAATTGAAAAGCGGGCATCAAGGCAAAAGATACCCATTTTAACCAACAAGTGATAGGAATTCTCCTGAAATCGCCGAACTAACCACCCGGAATGGATGACGCAGATGAGACATGTCTGGAGAACTAAACTAACAAGAAGAAATGGAAACATGACCAACCTCATCGGGGACACAATCCACAGACGATGAGGGGGTCGGAAAGGAATATAACGTAAAAAGCATGAGAAATGTAACATAGATAAAATCCAGACATGAATCACGCTGGCCAACCAGACCAAGCGGCAAGATCAGAGAAATTGTTCAAATTCATAGTGGAATGGGAATATCTTATCCAAGTGAATTGAAGTGCAATTAACCATTACTGAGGAACAACCTTGAACGGATCACGAGGCGTGCGTGCTCAAAATGTGACATGATGCATGCTGGGCTGAAATAAAGAAATCATCAAAACGAATGCAAAGAAAGCTAAAATAGAAAGTACTCGAGAATAGTATTGCTAGACCGGAACAATCAGGGTCAAGACACTATCCGCAACCACGGCGTGTGAGATAGAACCATAGTTCCCTATTTTTCCAACCTAACGACCTATCCGATGATTAAACACGTGCACCTAGATCATCATCATTTTTGTTAGAGGGGAACGTCAGATCCTGGAACACATGAATGACCAGCCGGTTCTCGAGATAATATAATAATATAGATACCATATAGTAATGTAACAATGAGTATGGATAGAAGGCCATACCGGACTTACCTGTGCAGGCAAAACGGCGTTCTTTGAATTTTCATTTTCTGATTTTTATGGATTTTCATGTATAAGACAAATGTGATAAACAAGCAAGTATAAACATAGCATAGATAATATAACGATTAACTGAACGACAAACAACACGACATAACATAACGATCAAATGAAATGGGAGACAATGCAACATAACATAACAAAGGCAAATGAGCACATATGCAATGGTATGAACAGACAACATGCATGCATGAACACGGTGTGACAAGACAACAACGCGGTGGGACAACACACGGTTGGGACAAGAACATGACGGATGACCACACGGTTGGGACAAGAACATGGGACATAAAGGGGTGACTAACAACATGTGTAAGACAACTAACAACACTCGGTGAGGGACAAAATAACATGTGTGGGACAACACGGTGGGACATAAACACGTGATAAGGACACGGCGGGATAAAAGACATAAATAAATATGCCCTTGAATCAAAACCCAAGATCAGAATGAAGCAGAACCGCCAGGTTCATAATCGTGAGGCAAAGCCCTCTCATAAAGATATGATCATTGCAAACAAAAGCTGGGAAGGACATGAGCTTCAGAACAAATCGAGAGTGGATCGAAGAAGGAAAGAACAGATCAAAGATGTGGACAGGAGGTAGAGCAAAAAGATATAGCAAGGAATGCCTGAGTACTTGCAACCTGCACACTTAGCAAATGGATTATGTATCTGTCCTTAAAACAAATGCAAATGCACGAAAAAAGACACATTTTTTTGGATTTTTATGATCTTTTTTTGTTTTTTTTAGATTTTCAATAGTATTTAATTTTTTTGGATTTTTTTGAAGTATTTAATTTTTTAGGTTTTTAAAATATTTGATTTTTTTTTGAAATTTTGAAGTATTTGATTTGTTTGGATTTATGACAATATTTAATGTTTTTTAGAAATTTTGATTTTGACATAGAAATCCGCAGCACCTAAAGATGGGCTCAAACTACTGGTCAGGGATCGTCGTTCCTACCCCTTTCATTAAATGCTTCCCTTAAGTAGGGCGTGCATGTGAGGGTGGCTGACCACAACCAACCGCTTCTAAAGAACGGTGCCCCTACTAAGGCCATACCCAGGATACAACCCAGCCTAAGAGGGAGAAGTAGAAGAAAAATTGGAGACAAGCTTCGTGCAGGATGGGAGATATCAAGACTCGAATTCCTTCTAGGGCACTACCCCTCAAAGAGATAGCATGTTGCGCTGGAGCTTTGTGTCTTTGATTTTTAGACCCATATTTATTAAGCACACATGCGACTGGGCTCATGACATCCCGCGGGGAACTGTACTGCCACTCTTGCCATGCCTTTGATTCATAATTTTATATTGATTCATTTTCTCATTTTGGTAGCCCTTATTGGCCATATATAGCATGAAAGCTCACTTTTGAGGGTCAAGACTGTCCCTATTTGAGACCTCTCCCGTATTAGGGAGCGCCTAGATTGGTCATCTCATCCATCTATCTTTTGCCCCTGCACTTGGTCGAGCAGAGAAAAGAAAAGACCTTTGTGCATATCCAAAGTATGGCCAAAGCAGCAACGGTGCGCCTTAGAGAGATCGGCTATGGCTTGCCATGTAGTGTGTGAAAAATCCATACTCATAGGTCACCCTCAACAATCGACGAAAGAAACTAGACTCCCAGCACGGAGCTATCACCAGCCTAAGGATGCTGCAGAAGCTAACTTTTTTATTTGACACAAAGTTAAGATCTAATTAAACAAAGACTCCTAAAGCCACTCAATCATGTTAAGGAATCATGTGCAGAAACAATAGAAATAATGGTAATGAAAGCACGTTCTTGCACAAAATAAAGACACCTTTGCAGATCCATGGCGTGGAAACCAGCATCCTGAAGCGATTTTGATCATCGAGCTTTGAGGAGCGCGAGTAACTTTGCATTCCTTTCTTGCCAGGATAAAGGATGAAAGGAGAGCAAAGGATTGGATTCTTCGACACAGAGGAGTGGCAGGCATCATACTGGACGAAGAAGGGATAAAAAGGAAGAGAGACGAGGGCTAGAACTCCCTCGTTAAGGCACTGAGGCCCTGATAACAAGGAACCAGATACAGAATAAACAGAGATTAACTGAGATCAAGGCGGGCTAAAGACTCGAAAACAGCACAAACACGGGTAATGACCCAAAAGGGTGAGACAGGAAGAATAGACGAACCATAAGAAGATTGTGGCAAAGATAAGGGGGAAGAGGAGTGATCATCCAACGTGGTCGGAGAAAAGGAATTAGAATCACCCGACATAGTCGGGGAAGGAGAATGAGAATCACCCGCCAATGACGGGGAAAGAAAATGATAGACACCCGATAGGGTTGGGGAAGAAGAATGATGGTCACCTGACAGGGTCGGGGAAAGAAAAGGGTAATCACCCGACATGGTCGGGGAAGGATCATAAGTAGAGCCCGGGGATACCAGAAGAGAAGGATCAGAAGAAGTCCCAAAAGTGGGATGAAAGGATGACATAGGCCGAGGCCTTAAATCATGAGAGAACGGAGAATCTGGAAACTCCGGATGAGTGGAGAAAGAAGAGTGGGGGTTTGCGGACCCGAAAAGAGAGGAGAAGATCATAGAAACTGGATTAGAGGAAGGGAGGTACACCACCCAGGGGTGGGAGCTGAGTAGAAGAAAGGATGATTGGAGAGGAGGGGAAGACGGAGAAGTGGCCCCTCGAGTGCACAACACGCGGCCTTTGTACTTGCGTCACTGCCTCTTCTTAGCAGCAATCCCTCGAACACGGGCCTACCTGGTGCGGACCCGGACCTTTGGCCTTCTCAATCTACAATGTCTCCTCAAATAACGGGCCCATCTGGCAGACGACCCAGCCCGGTCATGAATATGTAGCTTCATCGGGGCGGTTGCCCCTAGACACCCAGTGCTAACCATTGGCGAACATTCTTGGATAGATGACTCCTTGGGATGAACATCAGAAAACCACGGAGTCTTGTCACTTGGCACTAGCAACATGAGATTCGGCATCTCCATTCGGCAATCGGGCCTGAAGCATAACTCCCTTACCAGAAGAGCAGGACAAAACTGAGGGAGAGTAACGCACGGCGTTGACGTGGCCGACTCACCAATAAACCGAGGGAGATTGCATAACAAGTGCAGCATGTCCTTGGAGGGTGCTGAAGATACGGCCAATTGCCCCTTGAATAGGGAATCCATCAGGCTCCTGGCGGCCGTATGGGTTAGCATAATCCGAGTAGAGAACCCCTCTCGGCCAGTGAACTGAACATCAATCGAGCGAGGAGTAATAACAATATTAATAATCGAACCTCTGACAAGCAATGAGATTGCCATTGGCCTCGCTTGTGAAGAAATTGGCAGTAGTGCAAGGGAGCTCTTCTTAGCAACCGTCTCCATAGGAAATACAGGCTCATTATCCCAAAGATGATCGGGGACCAAGACTCGGACTAGCATGCGGCAAATGAAATCTTGAATCTTATAGTGCAGAACCGGCACTGAACTGTCCTGACTTGGCTTGTCATTTCTCTGGGGACCAGACCCGAGGGGCACCAAAGGTAGCGCACACCCGCTCCGTGGGGTGGAAATGGATGGGCAAGAAATGGAAGTAATAGGTTTGGAAGGTGGAGGTGAAGGTTTAGAAGGCGTAAATGGGGGTAAGGGCAATGCGAGTGGTGGAGGGATAGCGGCAATGATAGGCTCAAGTGGAGGTAAGGGCAAAGGTGGAGGCGTAGGAGAGGGTAAAGGCGAAGGTGGAGGTGTAGGTATAGCTTGATCAGGCACGGGCAATAATGGCGAAGGGGATGGCAAAGGCGGTGGAGATGGTGGAAGTGATGGAATAGGAGTCTTCGGGGAAGGAGGCGATGAAGGCGGTGGTGATGGCGGTAGGGGTAGTGGAGATGGTGATGCGAGCAATGAAGGTAATGGAGGTGGAGGTGGAGATGGAGAGGGTGAGGAAGGAGGTAAAGGGGAAATGAAAGGCTGTGGGACCCAACGTCGACGTATTGACACGACACGCCGAGCGGCATTGGGGGTAGGAGTAGTGGCGGTGGAAGTGGCAGAAGTGGAGGTACTAGCCTGAGCAAGGGACAGGGTAGGCGGAGTTTGTAAAGATGGGGTAGGAGATAGAGAAGGTGGTATAGATAACGGAACATGTGACGAAGAAGGTGCATCGCTAGATGAGGGATCACAGGGGTGCCCCTGGTCTTGTAGTAAAGACGGCTACTTGGGCGGCGACTGTTGCTGCTGCTTGCTGCGGAGACTTAGAATAGCTTATGGCAGCCCAATCGATCCTCTTGTTATCTTCCAAGCCATAAAAATACTCTCAAAATTCGGGGAAGTCCTCAACCAAATGCCCCTGCTGGCGATGAAATTCACAATACTGAAACACATTCCTGGCCGTGGGTCGGCAAGGCACAACCAGAGGGAGTTACAACGCATGAGCGGCCATCAAAGCCCTAAAAATGTATGTAAAAGACTCCGGCAACGGCAGAGAAGGAGCCCGCTTGGGGTACGGTGGATGCTGAGGGATATGGGAAGGTGATAGAGAAGGTTGCGGGGATGGAAGCGGAGGTTGCGTAGGCAATGGCGCATGGCTAAGGGAAGGATTTGGTGAAGGCATATGCGGAGCAGGATGAGGGGGTATATAGACGACATCCATCTGCTCAGGGTGTGGTGTTTCCTTGACCAGAGGTGGGGGTTCATGCGAGTATGAAGAGGCAGAAGGCTAACTCGTGGAGGGTTGATATGTGGAGGTATATGGATATGTGGAGGTATATGGGTGTTGGGGAGCGGAAGGCTGACTCATGAAAGGATATGTGGTGGAGGGCTGACTCATGGAAGAATATGTGGGAGATGATGGATAGGAGGCATATGTGGGCGTTGAAGGTGAAGGGGACTCTGGGTCAAGGGAACTTAAAAGTTGTTGGTGGATGAAGTGGGCTCGGCTATAAAGCTGTTGCTAGAAGGTGATGTCATTCAAGCCTAAGATGAACCGATACTCGGGCGTTGCATTAGAAATGATCATTTTGATTTGCTCTCCCTCTGGAATATGCCCTGGGACTTGCGCAGCTAGGCGACGCTAGCGGTCGGCGAAGGTAGAGAACTTCTCATCTGGCTTCATCTTCTCATGGGCCAGATCAACCATGGAATACCTGGGCCCAACCTGGTCTTGATATTGTTGAAGAAATTTCTCTTAAACGACCTGGAAATTCACCACTTGATCTTGCGACAATGCAAAGAACCAATCCTAAGCCGGGCCTTCTAGAGACAGACCAAATAAATAAGCCATCAAGCGTTAGTCATGTCGGAATTGGGCCGACTCACAAAAAAACTCCTTCAAGTGCACATAGGGGTCACCGGCTCCACCATAGCGGCGATATGCGGGAATTTGTGAGCGCGGTGGAAGCTGAAGACCTTGGAATGCAAACGGGACACTCCAAGAAGTTTTGGGATCAATTTGACGTTGAAGTTCATCAAGCTGGCGTTGGGTTTGAGCAATCATCTCCTCGATGGAGAGAGACTGAGAAGGATGCAAGCCAACCTGAGCAAGAGAGGGTGAATTTGGACCAGGATTATGATAGTGGGCTGGATAAAGGGATCCAGATTGAGAAGAAGGAAGCTGATTCCAGGAGTGGAAGGATATGTGGGCCTGGAAGGATCATGAATGTAAGAATAAGAAATGATTCGGCCAGTAGCAACATGGGTAGAAGGAGCGAGCCTATTGAGAGAAGTAGGCCCATTAAGGGAATAAGAAGGCCCGCTAAAGGAAGGGGGCCCATTAAAAGAGCGAGGGCCATTAACGGAATAAGGCCCACTAAGAGACTGGGACCCAGTAAAGGAAGATGGGTCACTCAAGAAAGATGACCCATCAAAGGAATGAGGCCCATTAGATGAATGGAGCCGGTTATGAGGATGAAGCCCATTAAGATGATTAGTAGTGAGTTTTTGGGCCTGGACCGGGTCCATTTGGCTAACAAGAGGTGATGAGTGGGCCATGAGATTCACTTGTGAGTCAGAAGGGCCACGAGGAGATGGGCCCGCGTGGAAAGAGGAATCCACACGGGAATAGGAAGATGGGGATGAAGAAGGGTAATATACGGGAGAAAAATGATGCTCCACGAGGGCAAATGGAGACTTTATACAGGAAAAATCAAGGGAATACAATGAGGGAAGTAAAAGGGCTCGAGAATCAGAGGGGGGGCTGACTCAATAATGCAAAGGGAAAAAAGGACGCACGACAATGTGACTAGAGAAATGGACACATAGAATGGACTAGCCTAAGTGGGCCTAATGACAAAACCTATATGGATAGTGGGGATGCAACACAAAATAACACAAATGGGCTTGGACAAGCCCAAACAACACAAGCAATATGAAGGATTTCACCAAGTCAAACAAGTTAATATGATGGAAAATATTTTAATGTCAAAGTTTTGGGTGGGCCTTTAAATGTCTTTAATATTAAGATTAATTCCCTCAAGATAGGTATCCTATAGGGAATAAGGTCCAAACTTTGGTTAGACTATGGTTAACTCCTTCACAACGTATGCAAATGCAAGCCTAAGGTGTAAGACCCCAAATTTTTTAGAAATTTATTTAGTAAGTTATTTGTAATTATTCAGAATTTATTTGAAGTTATTCGAATTAATGAGAATTATCCAAATTAATTAGATTAATTAATTAATTAATAGAATAAGTCATTTTTCAACTATTTTCTAAAAATCCCCAAAAATCACATCTTGTAGAATTAATTTTGTTTAGCAACTTTGTCTTCTACATTTAAGCCTAAGAAAATCATTTATTATGCCGAATTAGTGAACTTAGTTTTTCGAACTTAACATTTAACTATTTACGGAATAGTATAAGTAATAATCCGACTACCTTAGAAAAATATGTAAAAATAGTAAATAGATTTAGGTCGATGTAGATAACAACTTTTCCTTCTAGCATTAGGCCATTGTAAATCCGTGGTAAGATCTATTTAGAGTCTAAACCCAAAAGTGCACACTTTTGACCCATACCTAACCCTTAGTTTAAAACACGAAATTCGACCTCAATACTCAACCAAATGATCTGAAATCAAGGGCAAATGGAAGGCCACAATGTAAGGAACATTTACCCTCAATCAATTTGAGGTAAACTTAGCCCCAAAACGTGCTGCCGACATAGTTTGGTCAAGTCAAGGATTTCGGCGCCGTTTCTAAACACGTAGCTTGCAGCAGCGAATACTCCCAACTCAGAAGGCTCCAGAAGCTCTATGAGCTATCAAAATGAAGCCCTACGAGTCTTCTTTCATTTGGCTACTGTGGGGTTTGCTGAAGTTTCAGATCTGGAGAGATCTAGCTCGATTTGTGGAGGTGGGTCAGCAGGCCGTTGGCTTCCCTTCATCCTTCTTTGATCCATCGATTGAGGTAGGAATTCTCAACCAAATCTTGATCATGAGTATAGAAAATTGTTCCTCTCATCGAGCTATATCCATTGGTGGCAAAAGCCCCAATTTTCATTAGGTATCCGTGGAGAAATCGAGCTTTTTGTGAGGTGCTGTCCAAGTGTTCTTCATCCTAGGGTTGGAGTTTTCTCTCTCCGATTTGAGGTAGGATCTAACAACCAAACTCTAATTAACTTACATGAAGTAATCATCATGTTATTATCTTTCATTTAACGTAGAAATCCCCAAATTCCATTGAGCATGCATCGTGAATTTCAATTTTTGTAGAAGCATGTCTAGAACATGATTCATATAGTGTTCCTTAAGTCAGAGCTTGATTACGGGCTCATTTTGAGTTATGTAACTTGATCTTCATGTAGCATATTATATATGATTGGATTCATGATCGAGTTAGCTTTCTTTTGACACCAAAATCCCCAAATTTGGTTTTGTATATCGAGAGAATTCGACGATTTAGTGGAAGTATGTCCTGAACTAGGTCTCCTTGTGTTCTTCATAGAATAGGTTGTGATTCTTGTGAATTCTGATGAAATTCGTGTTTTCAAATTGTAGTTTTATGACCCTAATATGTCTAGCAAGATTCCTATGGCATGTGGTTTTGATTTCAACTCATTTGGACCCCATTTGGGCGAGTTCATGCGTTTTCCGGAAGCCCCCGGCCGGTTCTGGGCTTGCAGGGGTCGACCCCAGGGGTCGACCCATCACCTGCAGCCCAGGCCAGCCCGAGGGTCGACCCCAGGGGTCGACCCATGCGGCCCTAGCCCGAGGGTCGACCCCAGGGGTCGACCCATTCTGCTTCCAGACCCCCGTTTTGCAGGGGTCGACCCCAAGGGTCGACCCGTACACCAGAAACCCGATTTTCTTCGTTTTTCGAACCGAAGATGGATCCGAATCAGTGGGGAATCAACCCATTTAACTTAGACCCATTGAAATTATATTTTTGAAGAACTTTTGACCTATTCATGTACCCCCCTTGATTTCAATTTGCATTGGTCCTTTCTCGCAAACATAGTACAAAACACGATGTTTACTATCTACATTACAACACTTACATTGGTTAAATAGAAACTCACTTAGTTAATGATTAATGGTGTAATTAAAGCCCCTGATAATGCATTCTATTTCACCGCTGTGGGAGCTTGTTCTTTACCTTGACAACTTGTTCTAGCTTGTTGGCTCTTTGGCTAATACAAATGATAATGGTTAATCATGATATCTTAACTTGGTGATTAGGATTAATATGTTGATTAGCTTGTTCGATTGCTGCTGTTTTACAGCAGCGCAGCACGATTTACTCTTGTTGTGACTTGGTTTCGATCTCCTTGATGATTATACTTACCTTGAAATTCTGGAAATGAATCTCTTTCCTACGTGAAGTTGTTATTGCTACTTAGTTTAAACCTTGGAATTCTGGCCATAAACTGTGGAAGTCTAGATTCATGGGATCTTTGATCCAAAGAAATCAATGCCTGGCAAACAATTAACGGCTCGGTCTAGTCCTGGGAAGAGCGCCCGAACACTACGTGTACCCCCGGGGAGGTGAATGACTAGGTGTGGCATTTGGCACCAGTACTTGACATGTGTTAAATCTAGGACTGTCCACTACTCTCTCCACTACTCTCTACATTACTTTCTACTACTGTTCACTTTCCACTCTTCACTGTTCTATACTCTACTTGTGGTTACTTTACTTGCTTATTACTTGGACGTGGAAATGAAATTACATACGTGCTTGACATGACTTGAATTGTCTTGATATGGCCAACTACTTTTTATCGTTATCTCCTGTAGTAAATTCTTGTCTTACCATTCTATTCATGATATTTCTTGACCTTGCTAGATCTTTGAATTTTGTTTTCGTGATATCATCGTTATCTTTTTATTGTTTTATCATTTGTAGCATGACATTTTAAAATGTAATTAAACTGTTAATCACTTATACCTGTCTGTTATTTCCTACTGAGCGTCAGCTCATAGTTGTGTTTTCCCCCCTTTCCAGGCTTTTCAGGTGACGCGCTTACCGATGGGGAAGGGCAGGAGTGATGTCTTGAGTGTATCAGTTCTAGTGTGTTAGTAGTGTGTTATCTTTCTTTAGTTGTGTTTTGGAGAGCTTTTAGTCTCAGTCATGTTATTGAGTTTTAGTGGTTGATTATTCCAGATGTATTAAGTTGAACTTGAGGTTATTGTATCAGTTGTGGTTTGTTAATGATCATTTAGTATTTCCATCTTGTAGCACTTGTGTATTATTTTAGATTAGTTCTCTCTCTTGCCAGCGTGTCCCTAACTGTACGTCCCGATATTCCGCCTTGTTCGGGGCGTGACATAAGGGGTGGAAAGGTACAACCGGCCTGGCGTCCGTGTGGGAATCCACGGCTCGCGTGGACTTATGGAGGTCCCGGATAAGATCACCTAGTCGAGCCCAAGGAATATGGGAGCGAGAGGGTCACTTACCGAGGAGAATGCAACTACAATATGCAAATATGCATGATCCTATGTGCACCGGAGTGCATGCAATTTCTAGCATAAAACTAGCAAATGAAGATATACTGAACACAAGCAAACATAACAACATGGATGCAAACAAGATGAACAATATGAAGATATGAAATGCTATCTAAACATGAATATACACACCAAGATCGCAAGAAACCATGGACAAAGTGATGGGCACGAGAGGTCCCACCGTGATCGCCAAAAAAGCTGATGACGTGGAAAATGTGGAGCATGGTGTCACAAGTCACATAGACAAGCATATGTGCATAAGTGATAACATAATGTGCATATCAAGTGAACATCATGAACATGTGACTATGTAAACATGGTAGCATTATCATACAGCAAGACAAAGTGATGGGAATCAAGCCAGCTGCCAGGCCGAAGCGGATCGTGGACGTTGCCAAGCCAAAGATGAAGGCGCTCTAGGTCCCTAGCGTGACCTGGACGAAGGCGCTATGGTCCCCTAGCGCGATCTTAAGAACGTGCTGGTCATCCCTAGCGTGATCTCAGACAGGGGCCGGCTGCAGATGGTCCAACTTCCCGGCGCTGAACTCCTCAAAGTCTTCAATGTCTGCTGTATTCCATGGTTGTAAATCGACATGTTAGCATCGCTTTGTCTTCCCCTTTCCCTATATATGTATCCCCTTTTGTTTGATTAAGCAATCAAAGCATGAATCTATGAGAGTTTGATTGAGTGTAGCCCCATGGCTATCTTCCCCAATCTTTGGAAACCCCCTTCATCCGTCCCTCTATGGGTGCGAGGCCCAATTATATTCCCATGACCCTCTCCCTTTCACCTTCAACGGAGGATGATCGAAGCCACGGATGCATCGGCTCTGAGACGGGGTCGAGTGTGAGGCTCCATTCGGAGCTTCGTTCTTCTTCCACCAACGATTCCACTTCCCTCACCACCGCCAAAGATGTTGTTAAGGTCTAGATGGAGCTCGACTGCACCGTACCTACGAAGGGTTCAGGTGAGAGGCCCCAGCCAAGCCTCCTCACGGCCCTAACATCATCTACATCCACCCTCCTTCCCTTGCCGCTCACCCCACATCCACCTTCCCAAAAGTTATCCTAGCTAGTATTAGGTTGGTTTGATTTCATTTTAAGTGTTCCCAGTGTGTTATCTATCCTCCTGTGTGTTGTCTCCTTGTGTTTTGAACCCCCTGAGTCATCCACGAGAGCCCCAACGTCGAGGTTCTTCATTTTGCTGCTGTCTGAGAACGCGCGTAAACGATATAGCGCGTTCTTCAGAACGCGCGTAAATGGTATAGCGCGTTCATGGGCAGAAGGAAGAAGAAGACCCCCCACTTCCATCCCCGCATCAAAGGCGATAAAAGATGTAAAAGAATACCGTGATCGACACCAAGGAATGAGAACGCCAAAAGAATATAAAAGAGGAAACTAAGTGCGTTGTGTACCTTGCAAAAAGAAGATGATCGCGCTTAATATTAAGGATGCGGGGTCTATGTGGATTACCTCTCCTTGCCTTCCAGCCGGCTAGAAGGTAAGGGCCTCACTTTCCATGCTTTCCTGCGAAACAAACACAAGACAAGAGGCAAAACCCATTATAAAATGCTAAGTGTAGAAATCTGCCCAAGTGTATAAAGTAGCATGAAAGATTGACGGCAAACTTATCCGGGGAGGGTTTTTAACCCCTATGGAAGGGTGCAAATAATATGTGTGTATATTGTGATAAGACTAGAGTGCAAAGATTGATTTAATATGCCATGATGAACATAGATAAAGAAGGTGCAAAAGTGCAAGTCACAAGAAAAATTATGCAAACAGTGTAAATTGGGTGCAAAGACTGATGCAAAAGTAGGGCAAACGATGTCCAAATGGGGGGAAATTTGAGATGACAGAAGACTTGAGTGTTGTGAAGAAGTAGGAATAAGAATCACTCCAAAAGGAGGTCGGGACAGAAAGTTATGACACCAGAGATTTGGCGAAAAATGCGGACTGTGCAAAAAATTCAGAACAGTGCACAAAATGGACTCAAAGAATGATGAATATCTCACAAGATAGAACACCAAAAGAGAAAAGATTGGATGGTATGGAAAGGTGGGAATGTTGTGGTGAAACTAGAGCAAAAAGTAGGGTTTAAAATGGGGAATAGACCAATGAAAAATCGGGTGAAAACACAAGAAAATAGAGGGGTGCAGAACATGGGAGAAAAATGACCGTGTAAAAACAGAATGAAAGTGCAAAACTCATGGACAAAATATGCATAAAGATGACGAGGTAATGAGCCCAAAATCAAGGAACACAAAGATTATACTTCCCTCTAGATCCTGGAGTTGAAAGGACGGATCAAGAGTGCCCCACGGCCTCGCACCGGCGATGCAAACATGCCCCCGTCGCAAGAAATCTGAGTTTCAGCAAAGTGCAGAACAGTGTGGTGAAACCTCAAAAGTAGGGGCTTGGAAGAGGGGGAAAAGATATGAGAAATAAGGCAAACATATAATCAACGTGAAGCTAATACTCCCCTCTTCAAGATGGAGTCGAAGGAGGACAAAACGGATGAAGCATGACTCTGCCCCGGCTTGATGAACAGGCCCCCGTCGTGAAGTTGTAGCAGAAAATCAGCAAACTATGATGATTTGCCAAAAGTAGAGGCGAAGTTAGGAGGGCAAACGATGATAAAATCGAGAAAATAATGAATCAATGGAAAGACAATACTTCTCTCTTCCTGCTAGGGTCGAAGGGTTGAGTAGAAAATCTGGCATGGCTTCGCCGTCGCCTTGAAAACAAGCCCCCATCGCATAGGAAATCTGGGCAGGTTTATATATAACAGTGGTGAAACCCCCAACTTTCTCCCACGATTCTAGAAGATAGAGTCCACCAAATCTCGAGATCTCTGGATCAATCTCGAGATAATAGATAGGATAAGAGCTAGGAACAAATGAGACTCTTTTTGGTGGAAGGATCTGGAAGATATAGTCCATGGAAGGTGGCCCCGGAGCCTAATCTGGAAGAGTTTGTGTGACGTGAAAATACATAAAACCTGATATTGCGGCCAAGATTCCAGTAGATATAGTCAATTAAAAATTGTGCTCCATATACAAAATTCAATATAATACAAAGGGGAAGACACAGCAACAAACGGGGCTCAATTTCGTGGAGTAGTCTAGAAGATAGAGCCCTAACAAGGAGGCCCCGTTGCACAGGTTCGGCCTTAGAATCCGGCGGCGAAGAAGACGAAGTTCAGAAACTTTTGGACTCTTTGGGGTATAAACAGTCCCACGATAGACCGTTCAACGAATAGGGCGGTCTATGGGTAGACCGCTCAATGAACCAGGAGGCGATCGGGAGACTTTTGGCACAAAAATGGATAAACGGTCATCCACAGACCGTTTTTTGACATAAGCAGTCTTAAGATAACCGTTTATTGACTTTTCAAAATTAATAAAAATAAAATAAAAAAGTTAAAAAATTACTGTTCACGCAGTCAACGTTTGACCGTTTATCATGTTAAGCGGTCCACATTGGACCGTATGAACAGTAACGGTCAACAGTTGACCCTTTATTAAGGTTTGGCTGTCAATCTCGCGCGACTTTAGGAATTAGAGAATATCTTGAAAACGGTGTAGACTTAAAAAACATGGTAGAAGAAGATATTATAGATAACTGATAAATGAACAACTTTCATGAAGAAAGTAAGATGAAAATATGATCATAAGAGAGAGAAAATGTGGTGAGAACAGAGAAAAACATTGAGGATTGAAAACAGTGAAGAACTAGATAATGGCGTAGAAGAAGAAAATGTAGGGATTTAAAAATGGAACAGCTTTGGTGAAGGACACTTAATGAATAGAGGATCAGAAGAGGATGAAAAATGACCACTTTTCAAGACTGCGCAACGAAAGGGGCCGCATTCCTAAGGGAAGTCACCCTAAATGGGCCATAAGTCGACTTGAAAGGCCGGAAGGTGAAAAATAGGCTCCAGGGCTCTCAGAAATCATGATCTCCAATGCTCAAAGGGAATGGAACAATGAAATGGGCTCGAAATCCATCCAAGGAACGCTCCAAAATAACGGTTAATTTGGGACATCAAAAATTATGAACAAGAGAAATGACGTAACTTGCGGGTTAAAAACGGGTGTCAACAGCCACCGGGTAGACCGTTGTCCTTGGTCGGACAACGGGTGTAGTGTATGCGGAACGACGGAGTCGATACCGGTTCATTGGGCAGGCTTGGTCGCATTGCCGGTTGGTTGTGAATTCATCTCGATTCTCCTGAGGTGAAGTCCCCGTTGTTCATACAGGGTGACCTGAGGCTCTAGCAGCTTGAGAGGGCTTCAATATTTTGATATCTATTGGCTTCTGTGCTTCAGTGGGCCGTGTGATTCGTCTTTGAGGCTTGATCGTTGTGAATCATATTTTGAGTGCCAACAAATGCCCCCCAGCCATGGGTGTTACGAGCGAGGCACGAGTGCAGCAAGATCGACGGATGAGCTTCGCCCAGATTGATCTCCTCTTCGATTGACGGAAGCTCGGAACGGCCCTTAATCCAGCACGGATGCTAATCCGGCACGGTTTGAATGCTAATACGGTGGGGGGTTAATCCAACGCGCCCCCAACCATTGGAAGCTAATCCGGCCTGGCCCTTGGCTTTGGATGTTAATCCGGCATGCCCCAGGCAGTGGAATGTTAATCCGGCATGCCCTTTGATGCTTGGAAGAAGCTAATTCGGCGCGCCTTAAACTGGCGCGCCTTTTGGCTTGGGGGATGTTAATTCGGCGCGCTAAATGGCACGCCGGATTAACGGAGAAACCCCCCTTCCTATATAAGGTTTTCAACCTTCTTTCTTTCTTCACCACTATTCATTTACAGATTTCCTTTCTCTCTCCTCCATTTCTTCTCCTCTCGCGGCACCGACTGAGCTGAGGGCATGGGCGAGTTTTCTTAGGAGTGATTGGAGTGTTGCTTGTTCGGGTTTTGAAACCCATTCTTTGGGCCCCGGGAGGCTTCTAGTAGTGCTTTCCCTCAGAGCTATCCCCCCGGGTGTCTCGTTTGGCCTCGGTGTAATGCCGATGGCTGCTTTTAGGGGCCGTTCCCTTAGTGGACGTGTTCCCGCTTTTCTTTGGCAATCTCCCGTGCTGGGGAGACTCTGCCGAAATTTTGTTAGAAATTTGTCTTGATCAACTATTTTTTGACCTTGTTTGTTCTTTGATGCACCTTCTATACAGATAGATATGGCATCTAGCTCTTCCTCTTCTGCTTCTTGTGCCGTGGTGACGTGGGAGAACTTCCATTCCCTTGATCGGGGGCACGATCAGCTTGCTGTAGTCGCCGAGTCCTTGGATTCAGAGACCGACACTGTGGACACTGGCCGTCTCCTCATCCTCGAGGGTGACTCTTTTCATTACGACCAGGAAGGCGCCGTCAGGAGGGATCACCCCAAGGAAAAGCATATGATGTCCTTCCTTAGGCGCTTCAACCTTCAGGTGAAGAGGGACATGTTCCTTGTTCGCAAAGCCGAGCAAGCCTTGCTAGTGGAGAGGGACAGTTTGACAGATTGTGTTGTGCGGGGAAGGCCTATTTATCTTCTCGGAGAAGTCAGGAAATGGAGCGTCGTGCTTGGACTGCAAGATCTGGCTCCGGAAGATGGGCTGCTGACTAGGGCCCCTGAATTTGTGCCTGCTCGATGGAACGGCTCTGTAGGCCAATTAGACCGGGAGAAGCCGATCTTTGGCTTGTTTCTTGCCCCGTTGAAATGGGGGTATAGGGAAGAGTCTTTTCTGTTGGACTGCCTGGCGGTCCGTTTCAAGCATCAAATATTCGTGGTGTGGTTTGCCGAGCTGAGGGCCACCGACGCCCACGCGTTCAGACCTGGAGCGATGGAGTTCACAGATTATGTGCTGCAGCGCTACGCTCCCATCTTAACCAGGGCTGGTGTATATCACAGCG
The DNA here is from genome assembly GCA_022559845.1 of Amorphophallus konjac. Lineage (NCBI taxonomy): Eukaryota > Viridiplantae > Streptophyta > Magnoliopsida > Alismatales > Araceae > Amorphophallus > Amorphophallus konjac. The sequence goes on from CM040121.1 coordinate 255,302,598, forward strand.
TGTACGCCTCAAGGTATCGCTACCCCATCTCCCGAGGCTTATGCTACGGCATGATCGAATTATCCTCCCCCGAGTACAACACTTTTTATACTTCGAAAGGAGAAACTTCTTTGGATTTATGGAGCCTCTCACAGCTTAGCGGTCTACCCATCGACGGAGAGCCGTACGAGGAGCTTTACTGGCCAGACTAGCTAAAGGATCAGATCGACGGAGAAGGCCGGTACTTGGCAGGTTACGCCTATCATTATCAGATGAAGGCGTATCACACAGTTTGCCGCTCTTCGTATGACACAAGGGAGGCCCGAAAGCTCGACGAGAAGTGGCGAGTGCGGATGGCCACCTGACTTCATCATTTCTTCGAGGGGAAGAGGAAGTATGAGGACTTCCCCACAGTAGCGCCAATGGATCCAAAGAGGAAGAAGAGGGTCCGGCGACAGGCCACCGCATCATCGTCTTCGAGGAGAGGGCAAAGGGAGGACCCGAACCCCACCAGTGTTGACGCAGTCACCCACTGTGCCGCGTATTTGACCTATTGGATTTGTTCTTTCGCTTTCCCGCAAGGCGACGAGAGCATGATCAGAGTGGAGGCCATTTATCCTGCTTGTCTCATGGCTTGGGGCACGAAGCTGTCCCTTTGCCCGGTGGATTTGTGCCTCACTTATATGATGCTGGGAGATCTGCACAAGATGCGACTCCCTAGGAACTTGCAGACGGTTGGTCCGTTACATTTCTTCAATGCTTAGGTATGCACCCTGTTCCCGGAGGCTGCTCCTCGGGTGTTGCAATCGGCTCATCTGATCCCACGGATGATAGAGTTCGCGAGTGCTGAATCGGCATCGGTGGCGGAACAACTCTTCACCATTCGGGGCAAGCTAGCCCGGGTTCCCACAGATTTCTCCGGGGTTCTCCACTTTTGGAGTTTAGCTGCTCATTCCAGTTCATTAGTGAGCAGGACAAGGTAGTGCAAGCTCTTTGAGACAGAGGAGTATGTGTAAGGTTTCGCACAGCACCTACGGGCGACGCAGTGGATAACACAAAATTAATTTGCCCGATTCCGGTGTTATGGAAAGCTTAATCTGTGCTCTAATCGGTGTTTCTAATACCCTAATTACGGGTTGCGTATTTCACCTTGCGCGGAACGACGCTGTCCGCTAAGCCCGATGCAGAGAAACCGAGCCGCACAGCTGTACGGCCTCTAGAGCAGATCCACACGGACTCTTGCGCAGCGACGGTACCTCCCCGGCACGACCTTCCCCAGCTCAATCACCTTCTGGAGAGAGAGAGAGCAAGAGGGAGAAAGGGGGAGACTAATCCTCTCCCTTAAGCTTAATGCTTGGTTAGCTTAAGGGAAGGAAAGAAGAAGCTAAGAGTTCGAATGAACTCACGTAGGATTCTATATATAGAGATTTGGTCATTTCTGAAAGGACTCCAAAAGATCAAAATTATATATATATCCTATCTACTATTATACATATGTATTAAGCTCCATTTTTACTCCCTTCCAAAAGGAATTAAAATGAATTAATACATATACTTGTATAATAATAAACCGTCACCCAAGAATCCATTGTGTGTGATCCTCTAGGCCCACAGTCACTCTAGTTTAAGGTCTATTAACTTCTAATTCCCAATTAGAAGTAAATTAAACGTATTCTTCGCTTCTACTAGAGCCGAACAATAGTTTAATTTATTCTGAACCTTTGATCACGTTGGGTCAAGCAAATCCGCGTGATCCTAGATGACCCTGGGTTTAAACCAACCTGTCTGGTACCTGTAAGTCCACAGTTACCACATCGATATAATCCCTCGCTCATTCTATGAGTCTAGTACGATCGAGGGTATGGTTTCTGTCAAACCCCATGATCGTGCCATTTGACTATGACCCCCTTAAAGTGTATGCCGTCCGTTCGAAACGAACTCACATGACCCTGGCCAGGGATTTAACGGAGCGTCAATGTCATGACCCATTAACTGTCTGATATATACCCGACAGTGAGCGATCCCCTCTTGAGCATTGATGATCTTCACACGTCTCCTGGAGTGGTTAATGACTCGACAACTCATGACTTATGGTTAAAGTCACTTAGCTAAGTAATTAAATCATTCCAGTCCTCGTGTAAGATCCGATCAATGTCTCAGGTCAAAGGACCAACGATGCTACTGTGACCGTTGGATCTTCAGTTGACATTAGGTATAATCAACCATCTGAAGATCCAATAGTGGATCAGTTCAGTGTACATCCTCTAAGGACATACACCTACACATATGTGTTGGTGCCCCGCACCAATGACCATGAGACTGGTCACTGACACATCATATGTACTAGTTTAATAGGTAATCAAAGTCCCCGAGTGATTACCCTCCAACCAGGAACAGTTTAAGGTATGTGTACATGTAAAGTCAATCTCATGTTCGAGATCCCATCTCGAGCTGACTTTACAACCACATATCTTAGGGACAACGTAAAGTAACACAATCGCATATTTACGCTCAAACACCACTTTATTAATGAACAAGATCGTACAACTATTGGGCCTACCCGACCTGAAATTGGCCTGTAGCACACCAACACTAACAATCTCCCACTTGAACTACAGCCAATTACCCACAACTTTGAGGCCCATCTTATCCCAATGACGCTCAAATACAATCTGTGTCAATGGCTTAGTCAGTGGATCTGCTATGTTGTCTTCTGACGGTACACGCTCTACCATCACATCTTCACGATCAACAATCTCCCGAATAAAGTGAAAGCGCTTGAGAATATGCTTTGACCTTTGGTGAGATCTCGATTCCTTCGCCTGGGCGATGGCCCCATTATTATCACAAAATAATGGGATGGGAGCTGTTATCTCGGGAACTACGCCAAGTTCCAAGATGAATTTCTTCATCCAGACAGCTTCTCCAACTGACTGCCCCTCCATTCAACATGAATACAAATTCAGACATGGATTTGCAGTTATCTGTATCTGACTGGAAACTAGAATCTGTGTAAGCTCTAAGCTGTAGGTCCTCTCCTCCATAAAGCAGAAAAAGATCATTAGCCCTTCGCAGGTACTTAAGGATACCCTTTACTGCCTTCCAGTGCTCTTCGCCTGGATTTGCTTGATATCTACTGACAATGCTTAAAGCATTGGCAACATTAGGCCGTGTACATAGCATTGCATACATGATTGACCCTATCGCCGAAGCATAGGGTACCTTATTCATGTGTGCCACCTCCTCAGAAGTTTTAGGACTCATCCCCTTAGATAGGCAAATTCCATGTCTCATGGGAATGAGACCTCTCTTGGAATTTTCCATCCTAAACCTTTTGAGGATAGTATCTATGTACATAGATTGGGATAATCCTAGCATCCTTTTAGATATATCTCGATAGATCCTTATGCTCAGCACATAGAATGCTTCTCCCAAATCCTTCATGGAGAAAGTCTTGGACAACCAAGACTTAGTTGATGTCAACATCCCTACATCATTCCCAATGAGTAAGATGTCATCAACATAAAGGACCAAGAAGGTCACTGAGCTCCCACTGACCTTCTTGTAAACACAGGGTTCATCTTCATTCCGAATGAAGTTGAAAGATTTGACAGCCTCGTCAAATCTTAAGTTCCAGCTTCTAGATGCCTGCTTTAATCCATAAATGGACCTTTGAAGTTTGCATACCTTATTAGGATGTGGCTTGGAGGTGAATCCCTCAGGTTGTACCATGTACACCTCTTCTGACAGGTTTCCATTAAGAAAAGTTATCTTCACATCCATTTGCCAGATCTCATAATCCAGGTATGCAGCAATGGCAAGGAGGATTCTGATTGACTTAACCATGGCTACCGGCGAAAACTTCTCGTCATAGTCAATGCCTTGCCTTTGACGATATCCTTTCGCCACTAGTCTAGCCTTGTATGTGTCAATCTGTCCATCTGCACCGATTTTCCTTTTGAAAATCCATTTGCAGCCGATAGGGACCTTCCCTTCGGGTACATCAACTAAGTTCCAAACTTTGTTGGTGTACATGGACTGTATCTCTGAATCCATTGCCTCTTGCCATTTCTCGGAATCTACACTACGGATCGCCTCCTGGTACGACTGAGGATCATCATCCTCATCGATACATACCTTAGAGGACCCCTCTGAGACATGTCCAACATATCTCTCAGGTTCTCTCGGTAGTCTACCAGATCTCCGTAGTGTCAGTGTTTCACCTTGAATAGGATCAACCGATACAGTCTCATCTAATGAGTTTGTGTCTATGGGTTGTGGTTCTTGGACCTCGTCCAATTCTATCTGGCTCCCACTATTTTTCTGGAGTAGATATTCTCTTTCTAGAAATACAGCTCTCTTGGCCACTAAGACCCTTTGCTCAGAAGGGTGATAGAAATAATATCCAAACGTCTCCTTTGGATATCCCACAAACCTACACTTATCGGTTCTTGACTCAAGCTTATCACTCTCGTTCTTCTTTACATGAGCAGGACACCCCCAAATTTTAATGTGATTAAGATTTGGTTTCCTGCCCTTCCATATCTCATATGGAATAGATGGAACTGATTTACTTGATATCCTATTCAATAAATAAGTCGCAGTCTCTAACGCATAGCCCCAGAGAGACAAGGGTAGTCCTGACATAGACATCATGGATCGGACCATGTCTAACAAGGTCCTGTTTCTCCTCTCGGATACACCATTATGTTGTGGTGTATACGGTGGTGTCCACTGAGAAACTATTCCATGGTCTTTAAGATAAGAAGTGAATTCATGGCTTAAGTATTCACCTCCTCGATCCGATCGAAGAGCCTTAATACTTTTGCCAGTCTGTTTCTCTACTTCATTCTTGTATTCCTTAAACTTCTCAAAGGCTTGTGACTTATGTCTCATTAAATACACATAGCCATATCTAGAGAAGTCATCAATAAAAGAAATGAAATAGAGATAACCTCCTTTTACTTCTATGGACATGGGTCCACACACATCCGAGTGTATGAGCTCGAGAAGGTCAACAGCCCTCTCTCCATGTCCTCCAAAGGGAGCCTTAGTCATTTTCCCCATGAGACACGACTCACAGGTATCAAATGGCTTATATTCGAATGAATTCAAATACCCATTTGAGTGTAAGTGAGAGACTCTTTTCTCACCTACATGACTAAGTCTGCAATGCCATAGATATGCAGAATTCACTTCATCAGCATTGGAAATTTGCATAACATTAGAACGTGTATCTAATACATATAGACCATTGACTAATGAACCATTGGCTATAACTAAACCATTATAGAGCACACAGTGCTATTAAAAGCCAATGTATATCCAATGTTATACAAGCCAGAGATTGAAATAATGTTCTTAATAATATTAGGAACATAATAACAGTCATTCAGCTCCAGAATGACTCTGAAGGTAAACTGAGGCGTGCAGTCCCGACAGCTTTGGCAGAAACCAAAGTTCCATTGCCCATCCTCAGTTCAATCCCCTTTTTGCCCAATCGCCTTCTATTTGCCAGCACCTGCACATAATTGCAGATATGAGATGCACATCCAGTATCCAATACCCATGATGTGGATTCCATATATGACAAATTGAGGTCTATGACAAAAATACCTTCATTTAGAATTACCTTGCAATTCCTTTTCCAATGCCCAGTTTCCCCGCATCGAAAATATTTGTCTTCCTTTTCATTCTTCTTGCCCTTCCCTTTGTCAACCTTGGCGAGCTGCTTACCCGTGGCCTTTTTCTTTCCCTTCCCTTTGTTACTTGTGGTGGATATTTGGGTTGCCTTCCTTTTCTTGTTGGCCCGGCCAACAATCATTACAGACGAAGATGACTTATCTTTCTGCATGGTTCCTTCAGCACTCTTTAACATATTGAGCAGCTCCGGGAGAGTTGCATCAATTCTATTCATGTTAAAGTTTATGATGAAGGAAGAAAAGGAATCGGGCAATGACTGGAGAATAAGATCAATATACAGTTCAAGATCCAACTTGAACCCCAGTGCATTGAGTCTCTCTATCCACTCCATCATTTTCAGTACATGAGCCTGTACTGAAGAACCCTCAGACATCCGTGTCCTGAAAAGCCTTTTGGAGATGCCATACCTCTCAATCCTACCCTGCTCCCCGAAGAGCTGGCGTAGATTGAGAAGTATACTTCTACAATCAGTCTTTTCAAATTGCCTCTGTAGCTCGGGAGCCATAGAGGCCAACATGTAACATTGGGCTAGGGAGGAGTCCTCAGACCATTTGGCATAAGTCAGTAACTCGCCCTCGTCGGCATCAGGAGCTGGCTCAGAATGAACTGTGTCCAACACGTACGCAATCTTTTCGGCGGTAAGAACTATGCGTAGATTACGCAGCCAATTCGAGTAGTTCGGTCCAGTTAATCTATTTGCATCCAAGATGCCATGGAGGGGGTTGGACGACGACATTGTAATCTGGATAAGAAATAAAAGATAACTTAGCATGTGTTCAAATTCTAACTTAGATGTGGTTTTCTATCTTAGTTAGTCCCACTATTTTTCGATCGAACTATATAACCCTCAGTATATAGAACGGGAGATCAACGAGATCAACCTAGTGGGTCGGAATCCCAACGAGACTGATGTACGACCTTGTGGAAAGCACAACAAGCCATACACCATCTCAAGGGCAGTCAACAGGCACTTGCATCTAATGCAATATCCGATATTCGGCCCCCGAGAAATCATCCCCTTGTGGAAATCACAACAAAGGATATTCTCGGTTAGATCTAACCATCATTACTACATAGCAATGAGTTCATGACCCGACCCTTGTGGAAAGCACAACAAAGTCGAGTTCAATTCCTCACCCCATTGAGGCCGAGCCTTGGAGTTTAATCCCGCCCCCAAACTCATGGACCTTGTGGAAAGCACAACAAATCCATGAAATGAAGACGTTCATTCACTCCATAATGATGGAGGGCCACGACGACACTTAGAGCCACGCTTACCAGATCTAAAATTTAAACGCGAGGGAATTTAATTTTATCTTGATCTCACCCTAGGTGGTAATATAAATATATCCAATATATTTACCGTACCTAGTAGTTTGCACAAAATAAATGCATCCAATGCAAAAATAAACGCAAGTGATCATGGACTTTAACCCTAATGTAACTAAGACATCCGGCCCGCTTCTGAAGCAGCTGGATCGTCCTCGTCGGGTGTGCTCCACGCTTTCAATCGTCGACGCCGCATTAATTACAACTTTTACACGGCACACAGCCCGGAAAAATTAAATTACATGTGACTCAAATTCCAGCAGCCCTTAGGGCGAGTACAACAATGGAGGAAGATAGAAGTACATTGGAATTTCAACAGAGAGAGAAAGGAGGTTCGCAGACCCCAATTAATTACATTAATCCAAGTCCATGATCACTTGCCAACCTATTCAAATAAAATCAATCAAGGGTTATTTTCTGAAAATAATCCTTACTTTTGAATTTAATAATGGTATGTGCAAACAAAAATAGGCTAGCTTTGTTTAATTTTAAAAATCAAAGCATGATTAACTAAAATTAAACATACAAGCAGGCCAATACAAGGTAAATAAAGTAACGCACGTAAAGAACCATCATTTTCTACAGGGGCATCTAATTGAGATAATTAATTAAATTTAAATTTAAATTTAAATTTAACTATCTAATAATCAAATTTAAATTCAAAATTTAAACTTACCAATAATTTAAATTTAAATTCAAACTAATTATCCAATAATTTTTGTTTGAAAATAAATTTAAAATAATGCAATTATCCTCAATTAGTAATTTTCTAAATTTCAAATTTTGAATTTAATAATTATCTAATAATTAAAATTCAAATAATTAAATTTTCCACATTTAACTTCAATAAAATTTAAAATTTAAATTTTCTAATTATCTAATAATTAAAAATTCAAAAACTTAAATTTTACTGAAGTAACTTCAATTATTACCATTTTATCTCAAGATAAAAAGTAATTATCTCACCTTGGTAAATTCAAATCGGTTAAATAAAATTTACCATTCGACATTTACTATTGAGATAACACTATTTAACCTATTCGATAAAATTCTATTTAATTTACTGTGTATTTTAATATATATATCTAATATATATATTTATATATGCATCAATAAATTAAAAATAATAATAAGCAAATTTTATAAAAAAAAACCTTTTTTTTATTTTTCACGCGGCCCCCGCAGGGTGGGGGGCGCGGCCGCCCACGCGGAAGGCGTGGGCGGGCGCGCCCGCGCCCGCACACGGGCGCCCGCGTTGCGGGCGCCGCCTGCGCGGCGCCCCCACGCGGGCGCCGCCCCGCCCGCCCCCGCGGTCAGCGCCCACAGGCGCTGACCGCGGGTGCCGCGTGCGCCGCCCACGCGGCGCACGCGGCGGGCGCACTGCGCCCAGGGCGCAGTGCGCCGAAACGGGTCAATAATTTTTTTTTTAAAAAAAAAATTGCTCCAGGGATGCCCAGCATCCTGGAAGAACGGGGATGTCCAACATCCCCTTCTAGCAATAACAATTGAAGCATTTAAACCGCTTTCAAATGTGGTTCTAAACGGCAATAAAACACCGACCAGAGCGTAAACTTGGCTCTGATACCACTGTAAGGTTTCGCACAGCACCTACGGGCGACGCAGCGGATAAGACAAAATTAATTTCCCTGATTCCGGTGTTATGGAAAGCTTAATCTGTGCTCTAATCGGTGTTTCTAATACCCTAATTACGGGTTACGTGTTTCACCTTGCGCGGAACGACGCTGTCCGCTAAGCCCGATGCAGAGAAATCGAGCCGCACAGCTGTACGGCCTCTAGAGCAGATCCACACGGACCCTTGCGCAGCGACGGTACCTCCCCGGCACGACCTTCCCCAGCTCAATCACCTTCTGGAGAGAGAGAGAGCAAGAGGGAGAAAGGGGGAGACTAATCCTCTCCCTTAAGCTTAATGCTTGGTTAGCTTAAGGGAAGGAAAGAAGAAGCTAAGAGTTCGAATGAACTCACGTAGGATTCTATATATAGAGATTTGGTCATTTCTGAAAGGACTCCAAAAGACCAAAAGTATATATATATCCTATCTACTATTATACATATGTATTAAGCTCCATTTTTACTCCTTTCCAAAAGGAATTAAAAGGAATTAATACATATACTTGTATAATAATAAACCGTCACCCAAGAATCCATTGTGTGTGATCCTCTAGGCCCACAGTCACTCTAGTTTAAGGTCCATTAACTTCTAATTCCCAATTAGAAGTAAATTAAACGTATTCTTCGCTTCTACTAGAGCCGAACAATAGTTTAATTTATTCCGAACCTTTGATCACGTTGGGTCAAGCAAATCCGCGTGATCCTAGATGACCCTGGGTTTAAACCAACCTATCTGGTACCTGTAAGTCCACAGTTACCACATCGATATAATCCCTCGCTCATTCTATGAGTCTAGTACGATCGAGGGTATGGTTTCTGTCAAACCCCATGATCGTGCCATTTGACTATGACCCCCTTAAAGTGTATGACGTCCGTTCTAAACGAACTCACATGACCCTGGCCAGGGATTTAACGGAGCGTCAATGTCATGACCCATTAACTGTCTGATATATACCCGACAATGAGCGATCCCCTCTTGACCATTGATGATCTTCACACGTCTCCTGGAGTGGTTAATGACTCGGCAACTCATGACTTATGGTTAATGTCACTTAGCTAAGTAATTAAATCATTCCAGTCCTCGTGTAAGATCCGATCAATGTCTCAGGTCAAAGGACCAACGATGCTACTGTGACCGTTGGATCTTCAGTTGACATTAGGTATAATCAACCATCTGAAGATCCAATAACGGATCAATTCAGTGTACATCCTCCAAGGACATACACCTACACATATGTGTTGGTGCCCCGTACCAATGACCATGAGACTGGTCACTGACACATCATATGTACTAGTTTAATAGGTAATCAAAGTCCCCGAGTGATTACCCTCCAACCAGGAACAGTTTAAGGTATGTGTACATGTAAAGTCAATCTCATGTTCGAGATCCCATCTCGAGCTGACTTTACAACCACATATCCTAGGGACAACGTAAAGTAACACAATCGCATATTTACGCTCAAACACCACTTTATTAATGAACAAGATCGTACAACTATTGGGCCTACCCGACCCGAAATTGGCCTGTAGCACACCAACACTAACAGTATGTCCATCCGATCTCCGGGGCCTAGTGCACAAGGCCTATTTTGGATCAAGAGCTGGTTGATTGGGCGCCAGCTATCAGACCCAGCGTCCTTGTATTCTGAAAGAGTGGCATTATGTGGCTGGAGCCATATTACCCATTCCGCTTCAGTTGGAACTTTGGCTACGACCAAAACTTTCCTCATTCCTCTTCACAATTTGCATTGCCAAACAGGCACAGAGCCGGGCAAGTTTCAAATGATGATGCCTGGATATGGTGGGACTTCTTCCACCGCCGAGAAGATGTTTCTTTCAGGGTGCCGACTCCTGCTCGCTTCCCCCGTGTCACCCCTGAATACATCAAGTGGTGGAATGCGCGGACGGGATTTTACAGGAGCTCCCGCCGAGAGTGTTTGGCCGTTGCGGAGCATAGATTTTTGGACTCCCAGTCGGAGCCATCCCTTGACATTGCGCCCTCTTACTTGAAGAAGTTGAAGTCCTACACCAACACAGAGGTGAGGGCTTGTCTGGAAGCCCAAAAAGCTGTGAAGAGGTCCAAAGTCGATCCGAAACTACCAACAATCGGAAGGGATGACTTTGTAAAGACGCTTCGGGGATTATGTCGCGTAAGCAGCGAGAGGGTGGTTCTTCAGCAACTCCCTCTGCCAGTGGAAGAGCCCATCTCGGTCGTAGCCGACTGGCATCCTGAGGTTGATAGATTGCATCCTTACCAGACTTTCATCCGTAGGGAGGATAGGTTGGATGCTTTATATGACAACACCCCTTGGCTGTTCGCACTCGTTTGCTCGCACGGGCTTTCAGTGGGTGGTCCCAGCGAAGCCATTCTGGACCGGTCCCTTCATATCTCATTCAAATATGCTGACGGATGGGGGTTGGACCATCTGAGCTTGTATTATCACCTGTCTTCTCGTGGCCATACGGACTTGGCATTGCTGGCCGATCAGTGTGAGAAGATAGGAGACTTGTGTTGGCTTATTCACGAGGCAGCTTCGAGAGACAAAGTGACGTCGCTGTTTTATTGGCCTCTGTTCCCTTTTTATACAGGGCCAGCACGTATGTTCTATTTCATTATTCTGGCCCGTCGGCCAGCTTCTTTTCTTCATTGGCATATATCATTCTCACCTTTGTGCGTATGCAGTCCCACTTTGGAAGAGACTCGACACTTTAGGGAGCTAATAATAAAAGCTCAAAAGCCGACATATTTTGAGGCTCCCGAGCCGGCCCCGACCACGACACCACCACCTCCTGGTGACTCACGGAAGCAAACCGGATCCCAATTGAGGGAGGCTATTTGGAAGGCCAAAGCGGCAGTGCCCCGAGTGACACGGGCAAGCCGGAGGAAGGCTGCAGAAAAGGAACCAGCAACCGTCCTTCCTCCAGTTGTATCTTTTAGAGAGTTCGAGTATTCTCGTACGCAGGAGCCTAAAGCTGAAGGTAAGCTCCTCATTCTTTTGTAGTTCATTGCTTATTCTAGCCACTTCGGCTAATCCTTCTTAGCAGTTGCCGACACAGTTGTTGCGATCGTCGGGCTAGAGGCAGCAGCAGGTGCCGTGGCTGGAGAAGGGGCGGAGGAAGTCCCCATAGCTCCCATGGAGAGGGACCTACCCTCTCCGACGCCCAGGCAGGAGATGGAAGGTAATTTGTAATTTATTCACGAGGACTCTGCAGACCACCATGTCTTCAGTTGGCTTGACTGCTTCTTGCCTTAAATTTCAGTCGAGGTGCAACCAACATTACTTCTCGAAGCCAGGGCTGTGGAGGAAACTGCCGCTGGGGAGCAAGGCGAGCTTGTCCCCGAGATTCATTCAACTGACGCTCCCAATGTGGAGCCGATGAAGGAAGTCCCCACTGAGGGTGATATCCCTTCCAGCAAGGTGTCCGATCTGATGGTGGAGCGCCAGGGATGAGCAGAGGACTCTTCTTCCTCTGAGCAAGTTGATTACGGTGGCGGCTCCAGTGACGAGGAGTTCCCACCGGTGGATACAAAGACCAAGGATGTCAGGGCATCTTCGACTTACGAAAGTGATCATATAACCTTCAGCCCACCCCGGTTGGCATGGAGTGGTCCTGGGCCGTCAGGGTCACTTGTAAGTGAAGGGGCTGGAGCCACAGAGGCTGCCCTTGGAGGCTTGAGCTTAGTGCTGGCTGAGGTGAGAAATTTCCTACTATCTGCACGTTGTTGCTCTTCCCTCCTTTTTATATCAGCTGTTTGACATATATATGTTTCCGGTGTAGACTGAGGTGGTGCTACTGACCATAACGGTGCAGATACCTGTCCCGGCTCTAGGTGCGGGTCACCCAACTTTTTCGCCAATCTTGCGGCCTATCGCCCTGCGATACCCCAAAGACTATGCGGAAGCAGCAGGTCCAGAAGGACCTGGAGCACTTGTAAGGACTGACGAGTCGGCGGCAGTCGTGGAACCTCAGCCACTTGAAGCCGCACGATAGTTGGCCCTCAAAAAGAGTGGCCCTCCCGAGGTCGAGGCGGGAGAAATTGTTGAAGAAGAAGCCGAGACTCTAGGGGCCTTGGCTGTTATTGCCAAAACTGGCCATATGGAGGTCGGCCAGGCTGGGGGCGAGGAGCAGGTATCCTCGTCTATTGATGCTCCCATTGCAGCTCCATCTCAAGAGACTAGCAGGGAGGTTGCCGTGATTGAGACTCTGACTGTGGCATTAGCTACTGCAGTCGATTCCAGTGTGAGCGCCTTGCAGATCATGCCGTCATCATCTTCTGAGGCGAGCGACGATATCTGGGCTGCCGTGGATAGCAGAGTAGACTTCGAGCTTCCCGAGACGTCACCACTTGGTCTTCGGTCATCCAGTGACCTAGTGTGGCAATTCTTGGGGACCCTTCAGCAGATTATAGTAGCCAGCAGAGATTTGACTTATGTTTAGCTACGGGGCTTGGTAGAGCACCTGTCCCGCTCACTGTTAGCTTTTGGCTACCCCATGGATGACTGGACGGCACAGGTACTACTGCTGTTGAAGTATGTGAACAGAAGGGAATTTTTAGGCCGAGAGGTAGCTAATCAACTGACGGCCATAACATTGGAACAGGCCGAATGCCGGACTACTCTCGCCTTTTTGAGAGGGACTGCGGTGCAGATGAGAGATGTCACCAGTACTTCTTCACAGCGCCGAACTTTCCTTGTAGCCCGAATGGCAGAGCTACAAGCTGAGCTTTCCACGGCCGAGGCCGAGCTTCAGGAGACCGGGCGTCTAGAAGCCCAGAGTATAGAGGAAGCAGAGATGGCCGAAGGACGAGCCGCTTCTCTCTAAGAGAAGCTATCCCAGCTGGAGGCCGCCAAGTCTCAACTGCAAGAGCTGACCCGCCACCCTTCCTTGGGTATTTTAGAGCTGGAGGACATCTTCTGACGCCCGCTGCAGTAGTCTCTTTCATATGCTTTTTTGTCTAGTGGACCTCATGTACCCCGGGGTATGCCCCGCGTAACATGTATCTGGTTGCTTTACAGGAATGAAATATCTTCACTTGCTGCCAAATGACGACTTCATCATTTCATTTTTCTTTATCCTTTTCCTCTTTCTTTTTATTTGCCAGTTAACTCAGCCCAAGTACACAAGTCACAAGGGTAGGAGAGCGCTCACGCCTTCAGCGAAGGGGTGAGGTGTCCGCTCCACCGCGTCGTAACTACTCTCGGGGCCAAGCAATGGCTAAAGTAGGCCAAAAAGGTTCGAAGGACGAAAGTGTAGAGGCCTCCTAGGACTGGGAAATAAGGTTAGGCGGCTTGTCAGCCAAACTAGCCTATGGTGATGAAAACTGAGAGTACGGTTTATTCATCGACATAGGCTGCGTGTCGAAGCAAAGGGGGCTTATTGATCAACGAGGATGAAAAGTCAAGGCTAAGGGAAGTGTTGGCCGGTCTTGCCGATGATGACAAGGGTCACAAGGAGGTCGACCGATCTTGCCGATGGTGGCAAGGGTCGTAAGGAGGCTGACCGATCTTGTCGATGATGACAAGGGTTGCAAGGATATTGACCGATCTTGCTGATGGTGATAAGGGTCAGAAGGAGGCTGACCGATCTTGCCGATGATGACAAGGGTCAGAAGGAAGTTGACCGATCCTGCCGATGATGACAAGGGTCAGAAAGAAGCTGACCGATCATGCCGATGATGACAAGGGTCACAAGGATATGGACTGATCTTGCCGATGGTGACAAGGGTCAGAAAGAAGTTGACTGATCTTGCCGATGATGACAAGGGTCAGGAGGAGGCTGACCGATCCTGCCGATGATGACAAGGGTCAGAAGTAGGTCGACCGATCTTGCCGATGATGGCAAGGGTCGCAAGGAGGCTGACCAATCCTGCAGATTATGACAAGGGTCAGAAGGATATGGACCGGTCATGTCGATGATGGCAGGGGTCCCAAGGTAGGTCGATCGATCTTGCCGATGATGACATGGGTCGCAAGAATGTTGACCGATCTTGCCGATGGTGACAAGGGTCAGGAGGATTTGGACCGGTCCTGCCGATGATGACAGGGGTCGCAAGGTAGTTGAACGATCTTGCCGATGGTGACAAGGGTCGGAAGGAGGTCGACTGATCTTGCCGATGATGACAAGGGTCGCATGGATGCTGACCGATCTTGCCGATGATGACAAGGGTCAGAAGGGGGCTGACCGATCCTGCCGATGATGACAAGGGTCAGAGGTAGGTCGACCGATCTTGCCAATGATGACAAGGGTCGCAAGGAGGCTGACCAATCCTGTCGATAATGACAAGGGTCAGAAGTAGGTCGACCGATCTTGCCGATGATGACAAGGGTCAGGAGGAGGCTGACCGATCCTGCCGATGATGACAAGGGTCAGAAGTAGGCTGACCGATCCTGTCGATGATGACAAGGGTCAAAAGTAGGTTGACCTATCTTGCCGATGATGACAAGGGTCGCAAGGAGGCTGACCGATCCTGTCGATGATGACAAGGGTCAGAAGTAGGTCTACCAATCTTGCCGATGATGACAAGGGTCAGGAGGAGGCTGACCTATCCTGCCGATGATGACAAGGGTCAGAAGTAGGTCGACCGACCTTGTCGATGATGACAAGGGTCAGGAGGAGGTTGACCGATCCTGCCGATGATGACAAGGGTCAGAAGTAGGTCGACCGATCTTGCCGATGATGACAAGGGTCGCAAGGAGGCTGACCGATCCTGCCGATGATGACAAGGGTTAGAAGGAGGCTGACCGATCCTTTCGATGATGACAAGGGTCGGAAGGAAGTTGACCGATCCTGCCGATGATGACAAGGGTCAGAAGTAGGTTGGGAACTTTTTAAAACGCCACTTTACTGACTTAAGTGCCCTTTCGGGTTTTCACCGACGCCAGCCCCCTCTTGCTTTTGCCCTCGCGCCCTTTCGGGTTTTCACGTGACGGGGTACCCGATTTTACTTGTGGCGCCCTTTCGGGTTTTTGCCATAGCCGGGTTATGGCCATTTTTGCCCTTGTCCTAGTGTAGGAACAAGCCCCGCGAGGCACCTCTATTTTAAGCCTCATCATTTTTTCTTTCTTTTCTTTTCTTTTTTTTTTGGTTTACAGAACGAATCCGGGATGAGCACGCACTCGCTTGTTGACAACGGATGAGGGCTCCGTGTTAGTGAGATGTCGACTAGCCTTGCTGATGGTGGCAAGGGCCGATCGCAGGTTTGTTCGTCGACACTGGTTTGAATGTCGAAGCAAAAGTAGATTCATTAACAAGGATGGAAGGTCCAGGTTAAGGGAATACTGACCGATCTTGCCAATGGCGGCAAGGGCCGAGTGGGACTCATTCATTAGTATTCAATGAATGTCGTAGCAAAGGATAGGTTTGCTAATGTGGACATAAGGTTCAAGTTAAGGGAAGACGTTGACTGATCCTGTCAACGATGACAAGAGCGGGCCGCAGGCTTATTCATCGACATTGGTTAAATGTCGAAGCAAAAGATAGGTTTATTAACGAGGACGTAAGGTCCAAGTTATGGAAAAAAAGGTCAACCGACCTTGTCGATGACGGCGAGGATCGGTAGCGGGTTTGTCTATTGACATCGGTTAAGCGTTCGAAGCAAGGGATTGTTTATTCATTAACGAGGACGGAAGGTCCGAGTTAAGGGAAGGAGTTGACCGGTCTTGCCGATGATGGCAAGGGTCAGAAGGGTATTGATGAAAAGACCTGCAATAGGGTCTAGGGTGATCACCCTTCTCGGAGCTTCATTGGGATGGGGGTGAAAAGGAATTTCAAGTTACCACATTACTGACTTAAGCGCCCTTTCAGGTTTTCGCCGAAGCCAGCTCCCTCTTACTTTTGCCCACGCGCCCTTTCAAGTTTTCACATGGTGGGGTACCCGATTTTTCCTGCGGCTCCCTTTCGGGTTTTCGCCACAGCCGGGTTATAGCCATTTTTTATCCTTGTCCTGATACAAGAACAAGGCCGGCGGGGCACCTCCATTTTAAGCCCCATTTTTCTTTCCTTTTTTTTCTTTTGTATATATACAACAGGAGGGTGTTGAGAGGGTCGGCTAGGACACGAGGCCTTGCGCCGAGAAAGGGGGTTTATTCGTTAGCAAGGAGGCAATGCTAACACAAAGGATAGATTTGAGCCAATTCGGGCGTCAGGCCCGCAATGGCATTATTGTAAAAGGGTCAGCTAGGACACGAAGTCTTGCGCCGAAAAAAAAAGGGGGGGTTTATTCGTTAGCAAGGAGGCAATGCTAATGCAAAGGATAGATCTGTGTCGATTCGGGCTTAAGGCCCGCAATGGCATTGTTGTAAAAGGGTCGGCTAGGACACGAAGTCTTGCGCCGAGAAAAAAAGGGGTTTATTCGTTAGCAAGGAGGCAATGCTAACGCAAAGGATAGATCTGTGCCAATTCGGGCGTAAGGCTCGCAATGGCATTACTGTAAAAGGTCGACTAGGACACGAAGTCTTGCGCCGAGAAAAAAAAGGGGGGGGTTTATTCATTAGCAAGGAGGCAATGCTAACGCAAAGGATAGATCTGTGCCGATTCGGGCGTAAGGCCCGTAATGGTAATGTTGTAGTAGAGTCGGCTAGGACACAAAGTCTTGTGCCGAGAACAAGGATTTATTCGTTAGCAAGAAGGTAATGCTAACGCAAAGGATAGATCTGTGCCGATTTGGGCGTAAGGCCCGTAATGGCAATGTTGTTTTATATTATATATATATATTTTTAGAGCTCGGCCAGGGCGGAGTACCACTAGGCCAAGGTAGGTAGAGCTTAGTCTGGGCGGAGTGCCACTAGACTAAGGTAGGTAGAACTTAGCGAGGGCGGGGTGCCACTAGACTAAGGTGGGTAGAACTTAGCTAGGGCGGGGTGCCACTAGACTAAGGTGGGTAGAGCTTAGCTAGGGCGAAGTGCCACTAGACTAAGGTAGGTAGAACTTAGCTAGGGAAGAGCGCCACTAGACTAAGGCAGACAGAGCTCGGCCCAGGCGGAATGCCACTAGGCTAGGGTAGGTAGAACTTAGTTAGGGCTGAGCGCCACTAGACTAAGGCAGACAGAGCTCGGCCCGGGCGGAATGCCACTGGACCAAGGTAGGAAGAGAACTTGGCTAGGGCGGAATGCCACTAGACCAAGGTAGGTCTTGGTCATTCTGAGAATGACGGCTGAGCTGCGTGATACAGCTTCAAGTGTTTTCCATTAAGGGGAGAGAACTAGATGACTCCTTTGTGATCTACAAGGACGTACGCACCCCCTTCATATACTCAGCGGACGATGTATGGTCCAACCCAATTTTCAACCAATTTCCCTTTGGGGTTGGAGGCCATCACTTCTCTTCTTTTGGCTATCACTAGGTCACCCTTCTTGAACTCTCGACCCTTGACCAGCTTGTCAAAAGCACGGGCCATGCGAGCTTGGTAGAGTTGAATATTTTATTGCGCGCGAAGACGATTTCCTTCGAGCGCGACAAGCTCCTCCAGTCTTCTTTCTATATTGGTATGTTCGCCACTAACCAAACTATGCTGGATGGAAACTCGCAGCGAGGGGACCTCCAATTCCATCGGCACCACAGCCTCTGACCCATATACGAGGGAGAATGGCGAATAGTCGGTTGGTGTTTTGTAGACCGTACGATAGGCCCAAAGCGCTTCGTACATCTTTTCTTCCAAGTCCTTTTTATTGGACTTGACAGTCTTCGCTAGCAATGTGCATAGTGTTTTTTTGAAGGCTTCTGCAAGTCTATTGGCTTTAGAGCTGTAGGGGGACGAAGTCCTCCAGTCGATCCGGTATTTATTAGCCAGTCGATAAACCTCATGGTTCCTGAAATGGCTGCCATTATCAGAGATATTTTGGCTGGGAACCCCGAACCAGAATATTATATTTTATCGGAAGAATATCGCGACCAATTCTCCCGTTACATCTCTTAGCGCAACGGCTTCTGCCCATCTGGTGAAGTAATCTATGGCTGCTAAGATATATCTGCACCCTGACGAGGATGCTGGCAGTGGCCCTACCACGTCCGTGCCCCATTGGGCGAACGGCAAACTTGGTAGGGTGGGGTGTAGCGACACCGGCGGTCTCCTAGACACGTTGGCGTGCTCTTGACATTTTTGGCAAGCCTTAGCAAACTTGCAGCATTCATCAAACATGGAGGGCCAATAATAGCCCAATTTCTTTATTTCAATCTTCATCTTCGGCCCGGCCTGGTGTGCCCCAGTTGACCCGGCATGGACTTCCTGCATTACCTGCCCGGCTTCTGCTAGAGACAAGCACCAGATCAGGACTTTTCTTTGGGCATCGGCCATTATTCGGAACAAGGTCCCGCTTCTCATCGCATAAGAGTCTTTGATCCTTAGGAGCTTCATTCTTTCTTCTTTTTCTTTCGAAAGCTGTCGGTGCTGGAACCAATGCAGAAGGTGCTCCCGCCAATAGGGCTGCCGAGCTTCTTCTGCAGCTGCCGCTTCATTTTCTTGTACATCAGCCAGAACCTCTGTCACGCTAGGGACCTGCCGACGGTTGATTACGGCTATATTCAGGCTTGTGTCTGGAGGGATTGCCAAAAAACTAGTCAGCTTTACGAGGGCGTCCGCCTGAGCATTCTATCCTCGATTAACATGCCTAATTTTGACGAAGTAGAATCTCGCCATCAATCGGAGGGCCAGTTGATAGTAAGGGAGAAGTTCTTGCTTCCACACCTCGAACTCTCCCTCCAGCTATTTTATGACTAGCATGAAATCTCTGAATGCTTCCAACATCTGGATCTCCATAGATAGAGCAATATGTAACCCGATGATGAGGGCTTCATATTCTGCTTCATTGTTTGTGCATGGCTTGTTTATTGAGTAAGATGTATATATAACTTCTCCTTCGGGAGACTTTA
The DNA here is from genome assembly GCA_022559845.1 of Amorphophallus konjac. NCBI lineage: Eukaryota > Viridiplantae > Streptophyta > Magnoliopsida > Alismatales > Araceae > Amorphophallus > Amorphophallus konjac. The sequence continues at coordinate 255,322,107 of CM040121.1, forward strand.
GGACTATGCTTGCCCCCGCCTTGACTCTGGCTGACCTAGTAGCTGAGGTGTCAATTTTGGAAGTGCCGTCAAAATACAGCTGCCATAGAGAGGGCTGTACCTGGCCGACCTCTAGGGTTTCATCTTCAGGAAGCTCTAGTTCCAGCGGGCAGTCTTCAGGTACTGGATGCTCAGCAAAGAAGTCTGCAATAGCTTGGCCCTTGACGGCCTTTTGTGGTATGTCGGAGATATCAAACTCCATAAGGATCACCGCCCATTTGCCCAAACCACCTTTGAGTGCCGATTGGGACATGATATATTTTAGCGGATCCACCTTGGAGATCAGCCTAATCTCATGTGACAGCATGTAGTGTCGGAGCATCTTGATAGTGAAGACCAGTGCCAAGCAGATCTTCTCAATGTGGGTGTATTTCTCCTCAGTTCTGACTAATCTTCGACTGAGGTAGTAGAGGGCTTGCTCTTTCCCTTCTTCGTTGTTCTGGGCTAGCATTGCCCCCAGGGAGTTATATGTGGTTGCGATGTACAAAACCAGTGGCCATCCTTTCACCGATGCGCCCAGCAACGGAGGAGTCTTTAGATAGTCTTTGAGCTTGTCGAAGGCTGTTTGGCAATATTCGTCCCAATAAAAGGGAACATCTTTCATCATCAACTTGTCAAAGGGCTGGCATCACCCCGAGAAATTGGATATGAACCGCCGGATGTAAGCTAGGCGGCCTTGAAGAGATCTCAGCTCAGAGAGGTCCCTTGGTGAACGTAATTCTTGAATTGCTTTGATCTTTGCGGGGTCTATTTCAATTCCCCGGTATCTGACAATGAAGCCTAAGAACTTTCCGCTCGACACTCTGAACGCACACTTCATAGGGTTCATTTTCAATTCATACTGTCTTAGCCTCTGAAAGACTACCCGGAGGTCCTGCATATGGTCTTCTTTATTTCTGGTTTTGACTACCAGGTCATCTATGTAGCACTCGACCTTATGGTAGAGCAGCTCATCAAATATTCTAGTCATCACCCGCTGATAGGTGGCGTCGACGTTCTTTAATCCAAACGGCATCCTTTTGTAGTGGTAAATGCCCTTGGGAGTTTGGAAGGCAGTGTGGATCCGGTCATGTTTCGCGATCCATATTTAGTTGTAGCCAGACGACCCGTCCATGAATGATAGGGCCTCATGACCGGTTGTTGCATCTATCATGACCTCCGTTATTGGCACCGAAAAGTCATCTTTGGGGCAGGCTTTATTCAGATCTCGAAAGTCAACACATATCCGAATCAATCCATTCTTTTTCTTCACGAGCACAATATTAGCCAGCCACGTGGTATATTGACTTTCTTCAACGAAGCCCACGTCAATGAGCTTGTCCACCTCATTGCATATTTGAGTGATGAGCTCTGGCCTCATGCGCCATAGTGGTTGCTTCACCGGTTCGACTTTAGGGCTTATTACTATCTCATGTTGTGAGACTGCGGGGCTCAGTCTTGGCATCTCCTTGTAGGTCCAGGCAAAGCAATCCCGGTATTCTTACAGTAGCTGGATGTACAGCTTCTGTTCTTTAGCAGATAGCTGGGCGCTGAGGAAGGTCGGCCTTGTTGTGCCCCTGTGGTTTTGATGATTGGTTTTGATGTGAGTTAAGCACTGTGAGTCACCATGTGATATTCAGTCATTTTAGTCATTCTGATGTTCAGTCAAACTATCAGAGCATAAAGCATTGCATTACTGTTCAGTCAGTTTATCAGATCTAAAGCATTGCATTTGATGTTCAGTCATGTTATCTGCTGCATAAAGCATTCATATACATATACATTAGTTGCTTTACTCTGCTTGTGGAAGTCAGTACAGGCTAAACATCCAGGCATCATCACACACAGCATAGTCTGGACAGAAGTGGGTCTATACACTGCATGCATTTACATAGTCTGCACATTAGCATCATGCATCAAGTATGTACATCACCTTGTGTAGGCATGACAAGTCCACACACTGCATTGCATGCGAGACTTCAAAGTCTGCACATTGCACAGCTGCAAGCACTTCAAAGTCTACACACTGCATAGCATGCAGGCATTCGAAGTGTGTACGTTGCATAGCATGCAGGCATTCGAAGTGTGTACATTGCATAACATGCAGGCGGTCGAAGTGTGTACATTGCATAGCATGCAGGTGGTCTAAGTCTGTACATTGGCCATGTCTACACATCGTTTGCCTGGCTTCTTATTCAAAGTCTACACATTCATGGCATATGTGCATCGTTTGTTCTGCAAGTCTATACATCGGCCTGGGGCTTGCCAAGTCTGTACATCGCCTGGGGCTTGCTAAGTCTAGACATCGGTGAAGTCTGTACATCCACCGCTGAACCTTCCAAGTCTATACATTGTCCTGTTGCTAGCAAGCCATTGATCAAGTCTACACATTCCTTACCTTTACCTACGTTCAGAACACCAACTCTATACATCGGTAAGGTCTGCACATGGTTGCCTTGAAGCTGCATCAAGTCTAGACATTGTCCTGTAGCTAGCACGAAGTAAAGTCTGTACATTCTTCAAGGGGTAAGTCTATACATCGTTCGCTTAACTCCAACCTATGCATCGCTAAGTCACATTGCCTACCCTGCACACACAAGTCCATACATTGCATGTGGGCATCAAAGTCTGTACAGTGTCTCACATTGGCAAAGTCTATACATCGTTGGCCTGTGCATGCTTCGTCTTCTAAAGTCTATACAACCGTCACACTCCAGCCTTTGCATTTCATCATGTCTATACGTTGCTGCATCGTGTGCTTCATGCATGTCCAAGTCTATACACTGTCTAGCATACACGTTCAAGTCTATACATCCCTTGGCTAGAACTGTACAAGTCTATACATCAGCATGTTCGTGTTCAAGCTTTCAAAGTCTAGACATTGTTCTGTAGCACACACACGAAGTCTATACAGCCCTGCAAAGACTAAGTCTATACATCAGTGTCTTGTGCATGCATCATTCAAAGTCTGTACAGCCTGTGTTCACAACACAAAGTCTGTACATCATTCTGCTTTGGCAAAGTCTATACATCGTGCACTCTCAAGTCTGTACAGCCCTTGCTTAGCTCAAGTCTGTACATCGTCCATCATTCCTTTGGCAAGTCCATACATCGTGAAAGTCTATACATTTATTTACATTGCATTGCATGAAGTCTGCACATTCCATTATAGCAAGTCTGAACATTGTTTTATCATGCATGAAATCAAAGCCTGTACATGCCTCTGCATTGCATATGTGAAGTCTACACATGCTATAGCTTCGCATTCACAAAGTGTGTACACGCCACTGCATTGCATACATGAAGTCTGAACATTGCTTCAGCGTTGCCTTCAGCCAAGTCCATACATCGATTAGCAGCCTTCAGCAAAGTCTGAACATTGCATCATTGTGCATGCATTGCTTTCATCAAGTCTATACATTTCCTTGTTGCATGTCTATACATTCGATTGCTTCATGTCTCACACACAAGTCTGCACATTGCTTGACAGCATGCCATAGCCTTGCATAACAAAGTCTATACATTGCATCGTTTGTTCATGCATTGTCTCAACAAGTCTGTACACTCGTCCATTGCTTCACTCGACCAACTCTGTACAGCCATCCACTGCCTTGCTTGCATGAATGAAGCCTATACAGGGTCTTACTGACTTTAGCTGATATTGTCTTCAACTGATTATCTAACAGGACTGCTGGATAAGGGAATTAAGACTGGCACGTGATCCGAGGTTGGCACCTGGCACGTGACCCGAGGATAAAGAGGGCACAAGCCCAGCACACGCCCTAGTTGCTGCAGCTATAAATACGAAGCTTCTTCTCCTGAAGAAGACTGATCGAAAAGAGGAGAGTGTGATAGAAGAAGGTGAGAGCAGTAGAGAAGCAGAAGAAGAAGAAGAAAAAGAAGAGTGGCAGAGTGAGAGAAGCATCAGAAGAAAAAGAGAGAGAGATAGAGCTCGTGAGGATTAAGAGAAAAAGAAAGATATTGAGAGAGAAGAGAAGAGGAAGAGGAGCTTACCTGAAGATCGTTCCTACTGGAAGTTGGATCAGATCCACTCCAGTCAGCTCCTGCGAGAGCCACATTATGATTTAATTTTCTAGCTTTCTGATTGCTGTACTTTTTGTTTATTGTTTTTCTTTTTAACTGTGATCATTGTTCTTCCGACTCTCTGGATTGAGGTCGGGTTCCTCCTGTGGACTCAGGAGAAGGGAGATCTGATCTCCGGTTTGCTGGTGACTGTGTGTCATCAGTGGTTCCCTCCTGGTATGGAGGAAGAGAGGTCTGTGATCTCTGGTTTGCTGGTGACGGGGAGTCACTAGTGGGTTCCCTCCTGGTCTGGAGGAAGAGAGACCTAGTCTCTGGTTCCAAGTGGTTGGGAGTCACTTGGGGTGTCCCTCCGGTCTGGAGGAAGAGGGGAGGTTGTTCCCCTGGTCAAGCTGTTTGGCAGCACCTGTTGCAGACTGAGTCTGCGGTTTCTAGCATGTGCTAGTGGAAGCCTCACTCCGGTTGGGAGTGAGGGGTGGACGTAGGTCTGTGGACTGAACCACCTAAAAAATTATCTGTGCAGTGGTTTGTTTGCCTTGCTTTGCTTCCGCTAGATGGTTGCTTAGGCGCGCTCCTTGTGTTTGTTCAAGAGTTCAATTGAATTAGTTTTATTCTAGGATTGTGTCTAGCATCCAGGTTTTAATTTGGGCATTATTGGTAGAGGGATACATTCACCCCCCCTCTGTATCCGGGCCTAGCACCCTATCAATTGGTATCAGAGCGGTGTCTGTATAGAAGGTCCAGTGACCTGCAGATCTGATCATGCAGTCTTAGGTGCTAATTTGCTTTTGGTGCATCAATATTCCTGTTGCATTAAATCTGATCTGGTTCCATGGGTGATCCACCAGTTTTCAACGGCTCCAATTTTAATGTATGGTTTTTCAGTCTGAAAAATTATGCTATATCAGTTAATCCTGATCTGTGGAAGTTAATTTCACACGGTCCTCATAAATTACCAAAGAAAAAGTCCAAATGGACTGACAGTCACAGATCAATGTATGAAGAGAATCAGATAGCTATGAATCTAATGAAGGCATCTACTGATAAGACTTTACATTCCTGCTTTCATGATTGCAGCTCTGCTAAAGACATTCTAGATATGCTGAAGCGAGCTCAGAAGAAAAGTGAGGACAGCTGCATGATGGCTAACAGAAGCAATCAAAGTGGCAGCCAAAATGAAGAAGAGGATGATGATGAGGTAAATCCCTTTGAGAACTATACTTTAGATGATTGTGAGAATTCATATGCTGAATTATTAGAGTCACATGAGAGGTTAAGAAGACAGTATAAAAAATTGAAAAAGGGTACTGGGTTAGAAAGTTCAAGCTCTTCTTGTGAAAAATGTCTAGAGTTGAAACAATCTCATGATGCGTACTTTTCTGATATTCAAATGTTGAAGAAACAAATTTCAGTGCTGAAAATTGAGAATCAAGATCATGTAAAAGAAATCTCTGAACTTGAGAAGAAGCTTAGCCTAACTTGTCATGATTCTGTTCAGAGTAAAGAATTGATGAAAAATTTCGAAAGTGTGAACTCAGATTTAGACAAGCTGAAGTTTGAAAAAGATTCCCTAAGAAAATTCTCCAAAGAAAATGAAGAAAAATAAGAGAAACTTAAACGAGCGAATGATTTGCTGATTGAGAAATTTGAAGCCATAAAATCTGTAAACATGGAGTTACAGAAAAAGGATGAAAAACAGCAAAGAGAAATGAAGGAATTTGAAAATAAAAGAAAGCAAGAAGTCAATTCAGAAGATCAACTTCTAATAAATGAATTGGTTCAAAATGATAAGCTTAAAGAAGAAGTTGAAAATTTAAAATTGTTAAACAGTACCATGTCTGAAAGACTTCTTACATTGGAGAAAGGAAAATAATCTCTACAAATGAAACTGAAAAAGTAGAAGATCTGAGAAAGGAGATTGAAGAATATAAAATAGCCAACAAGGTTTTGAATGAAGCTGTCAATTGCAGTGAACAAGAGACTACAAGTTATGAGTTACACATTGCCTCTCTTGAAAACGAAATCCAAGACTTGAGGAACTCTTTGTCTAAGTTTGTGAGTGGGCAAGAAAACCTAGACAAGCTACTAGGTGTAAAAATCAATGTCAGGAAGGAAGGGTTAGGTTACAACAATGTCAATAAAAAGGCTCTTAAAGACAAGCTAATGACATCGTTTGTCACTTCATCAAATGTAGCCACCACCTCAAAAGATAAACAGCCCACTGTTCAGCAAATGCAGAAACAAACTGACTTTCAGAAACAAGCTGAAAAAGTGAAAAGGAATGATCATGTGAAGAGCAAGCAATGAAACACTCATGTTGATGCTGTGCATGTGACACATAACCTAAACACATGCACACATGCACACAAAAAGAAAATGTCATGTCACTATTGTCATAAACTTGGTCATCTGATGCATGACTGTAGGTTGATGGAGAAAGATGATATGAGTGCCAGCATAATGAATGCTAGCAAATTTCATGAGAAAAATTCTTCATCTCAGAAAAAGAAAATTGAAGGTTTTCATTATGGTAAATTAGGACACAAGATTACACAATGCTGGTTTGTTAATGATAAGAAAAAATCACATTCATATCATGTTAAATTTCATGCAAACAGTCATGCTATTAACAAGAACAAGTTTGATTCAATGGACCAGCATATGACATGCTTTAATTGTGGAAAATTGGGTGATAAGAGATTTGAATGCTGGCATGCTCAGGGTAGAAAATTTAATTCTAAAACTGTCAATCTCCCTACAGACAGAAATGATTATGGTAGGAACAAATCTGTTTTTAAAGAAAAGATTCCTGCATGTTTTGAATGTGGGAAGCCAGGCCATAGAGCTGCTGACTGTTGGCTGGCTTATTTTGGTAAACATAATTTTAATTCTGTTAACAAAAATTTTCATACATATGCACATAGAAATCATGCTAATAAGAATGTGCATAAATCAAATCTGAAACCTGCTGCATCTTGCTATTATTGTGGTACATTTGGTCATTCAATGAATAATTGCTACTTGATGAAATCTGATGACCATGCTGCTAGAAAATTGTTTAGAACACCTGCCAAAGGTGTCACTGTTAATCCAGGACCCAAGTCTTCTTGGGTACCTACTGCATCAAAATGATGTGTTTGTTGCAGGTGTGCCTTGGAATGGAATAAAAGGGGTAATAATCCAAGGCACTCAAGAATGAAAACCTCTTCCTGAACTTTTCAGGTAAATTTCTTGCACTTCCTATTTTTAGTTTTACTGCATAGCATGTTAAATCTATTTTTTGCATATTCATTCTTCATCTGCATTGTCTAAATTGAAGTCTCTGAACTCTCCTCGTCTGAAGTGCATATATGTGATTTGCATATACAGTCATTGAGTATCTGATACTAGTAGGACTGTCGATATTGCATTGTCATTCATGACCATTATGGTATATAAATGGTAAGCTACCAAAAGATAGGGAAATCTGTCTGGAGGTTCTTACTATGTGTGAAGTGGTCTTTTAGACCAAGTGCTCCGCCTAGTACCATGGGTCATTTTGCTTAGTAGGGCAGTCTGAATGAGCATGAGTCACATTGTCATGTGTTCAGTCTTCATGGCAAACATCACATGTCTTTGCATACATGTAGTTAATTGTATTGCATTTCATTGAAAAATGCCAAAAAGAGTAATTGAATGCATAGTGTCAGGGGGAGTCAATGCATTGCATACAGATTGTCAAGTGCATACATTTCTGTCAGAATTCATTGCATGTTAACCTTGAAGTTCCTGAATCATGCCTGACTTCCTGATATCTTGCTTGGTCTGCATATCATTTTTTTTCCATGGATTCAATTGACAAACCTTGATCATATCTGAAAACACTGAGCTTCAAAAGCACCTATTCTTGAAGACCTCTTCCATCAGTCATTCATGAAGATTTCAATAGGATATCTCTCAGTTCATAAATCTGAAAACACTTGAACTAGGAATCTTCTATTATATGATTTTATGAATGTTTGAAATAACTCAGCTGGTTTAAATTTAATGTTTTCATTGAAGTTTGACTTTAAATCTCTTAAAAAATATCTGAATCATATTTTAATAAACTTCAACCAACTGTTTCATGCTGAGTCTTGTAAAAACTTCTGGAAGCTACACTATTGAATTCATAGATTCATGTGGTTAAGTACATGAAATTTGTATTGTTTTGAAGCAAATGAGCTCTCTGAAATGTCTGAAGGGTAAATAATTGTCAGAGCAATGACTTTGGTCACTAAGAAACCATGTCCAAAGGATTGTGTCATGAGGTGCCATAGTTAACTCTGCTTAAGAATTTTTATTAATCTGGCAGAGCAATGGCATGTATACTGAGAAATACATCTCACTCATCAAAGAAATGAGATGAGGTATGTCATGAAGTGTAAATGTTAACTCTGTTGATAAAGCATGACTGTTAGTCACACTAAGTGCTTAGGGATATTGGCGTTTGATCAACGTATATCCTCTAGTTACAAAGTGTGCACTGAACTAGAGTGCTCTGGAAATATGTAGAATGAAAATTTGCTGAACAAATTGCAATATTTGTATATTGATGCAAAAGCTAAATTGCTATAACCCTAGACAAATTCACATGACTTCATTATTGCTTGATCTGAATACTAGTGAATGTAATTCCTAAAGAAGTCTATAAATTTGATTGTGTAAGAGAAAGGGAGGTTAATCAAGATATAATTATAAGGGCTTGGTTCACTTTTATTAAACTGTGATTTTAGATATAAATACAGAATTTTATTGACAAACTTTGCATACATCATATTTAAACCATACTGTTCAATAAAGTTCATTCATAAGCCCTTATAATGGAAGACTTTGAAAAATTCTGTTATTGATTTATGAGTTTGATATCTCCTTGAAAATATGGCTGAATTTCTTCTACTTATTGTCCTTGGTTCATTGACCTGAACTTATCATTGAATGCCACTGTGGTCTCCCTCTCAACCATATCAATTGGGAGAAATGCAACAGATGCATATCAATTGGTATCTATTCAGGGGGAGCGTCCTTGTCATATTGAATCATGTTCATATCAATTGTGACATTGCATTTATATATTTAGGGGGAGGTATTGCATTTCTGGTTGCATCTGCATCTCTGCATTCATACCTCTCCATGGTTCATCTTGATTATAGCAAGGGGAAGAAATTGACTGAGTCATAAATATGCTTTAACTTCTCAAACTATTTTTTTTTTTGATGAAGTCAAAGGGGGAGAATAGTTTGAGTCATCAGAATGACTCACATCATCAGAATGACTCACTGTGTTGACAGTGTTGCCATCATCAAAAAGGGGGAGATTATTGTGCCCCTGTGGTTTTGATGATTGGTTTTGATGTGAGTTAAGCACTGTGAGTCACCATGTGATATTCAGTCATTTTAGTCATTCTGATGTTCAGTCAAACTATCAGAGCATAAAGCATTGCATTGCTGTTCAGTCAGTTTATCAGATCTAAAGCATTGCATTTGATGTTCAGTCATGTTATCTGCTGCATAAAGCATTCATATACATATACATCAATTGCTTTACTCTACTTGTGGAAGTCAGTATAGGCTAAACACCCATGCATCATCACACTCAGCATAGTCTGGATAGAAGTGGGTCTATACACTGCATGCATTTACATAGTCTGCACATTAGCATCATGCAGCAAGTATGTACATCGCCTTGTGTAGGCATGACAAGTCCACACACTGCATTGCATGCGAGACTTCAAAGTCTGCACAATGCATAGCTGCAAGCACTTCAAAGTCTACACACTGCATAGCATGCAGGCATTCGAAGTGTGTACATTGCACAGCATGCAGGTGGTCTAAGTTTGTACATTGGCCATGTCTACACATCGTTTGCCTGGCTTCTTATTCAAAGTCTACACATTCATGGCATATGTGCATCGTTTGTTCGGAAAGTCTATACATCGGCCTGGGGCTTGCCAAGTCTATACATCGCCTGGGGCTTGCTAAGTCTAGACATCGGTGAAGTATGTACATCCACCGCTGAACCTTCCAAGTCTATACATTGTCCTGTTGCTAGCAAGCCATTCATCAAGTCTATACATTCCTTACCTTTACCTACGTTCAGAACACCAAGTCTATACATCGGTAAGGTCAGCACATGGTTGCCTTGAAGCTGCATCAAGTCTGGACATTGTCCTGTAGCTAGCACGAAGTAAAGTCTGTACATTCTTCAAGGGATAAGTCTATACATCGTTCGCTTAACTCCAGCCTATGCATCGCTAAGTCTATACATTGCCTACCCTGCACACACAAGTCCATACATTGCATGTGGGCATCAAAGTCTGTACAGTGTCTCACATTGGCAAAGTGTGTACATCATTGGCCTGTGCATGCTTCGTCTTCTAAAGTCTATACATCCGTCACACTCCAGCCTTTGCATTTCATCATGTCTATACGTTGTTGCATCGTGTGCTTCAAGCATGTCCAAGTCTATACATTGTCTAGCATACACGTTCAAGTCTATACATCCCTTGGCTAGAACTGTACAAGTCTATACATCAGCCAGTTCGTGTTCAAGCTTTCAAAGTCTAGACATTGTTCTGTAGCACACACACGAAGTCTATACAGCGCTGCATAGACTAAGTCTATACATCAGTGTCTTGTGCATGCATCATTCAAAGTCTGTACAGCCTGTGTTCACAACACAAAGTCTGTACATCGTTCTACTTTGGCAAAGTCTATACATCGTGCACTCTCAAGTCTGTACAGCCCTTGCTTAGCTCAAGTCTGTACATCGTCCATCATTCCTTTGGCAAGTCCATACATCGTGAAAGTCTATACATTCATTTGCATTGCATTACATGAAGTCTGCACATTCCATTATAGCGAGTCTGAACACTGTTTTCTCATGCACGAAATCAAAGCCTGTACATGCCTCTGCATTGCAGATGTGAAGTCTATACATGCTATAGCTTCGCATTCATAAAGTGTGTACACGCCACTGCATTGCGTACATGAAGTCTGAACATTGCTTCAGCGTTGCCTTCTGCTAAGTCCATACATCGACTGGCAGCCTTCAGCAAAGTCTGAACATTGCATCATTGTGCATGCATTGCTTTCATCAAGTCTATACATTTCCTTGTTGCATGTCTATACATTCGATTGCTTCATGTCTCACACACAAGTCTGCACATTGCTTGACAGCATGCCATAGCCTTGCATAACAAAGTATGTACATTGCATCGTTTGTTCATGCATTGTCTCAACAAGTCTGTACACTCGTCCATTGCTTCACTCGACCAACTCTGTACAGCCATGCACTGCCTTGCTTGCATGAATGAAGCTTGTATAGGGTCTTACTGACTTTAGCTGATATTGTCTTCGACTGATTATCTAACAGGACTGCTGGACGAGGGAATTAAGACTGGCACGTGATCCGAGGTTGGCACCTGGCACGTGACCCGAGGACAACGAGGGTACAAGCCCAGCACAAGCCCTAGTTGCTGCAGCTATAAATGCGAAGCTTCTTCTCCTGAAGAAGACTGATCGAAAAAAGGAGTGTGATAGAAGAAGGTGAGAGCAGCAAAGAAGCAGAAGAAGAAGAAGAAGAAAAAGAAGAGTGGTAGAGTGAGAGAAGCATCAGAAGAAAAAGAGAGAGAGATAGAGCTCGTGAGGATTAAGCGAAAAAGAAAGATAGTGAGAGAGAAGAGAAGAGGAAGAGGAGCTTACCTAAAGATCCTTCCTACAGGAAGTTGGATCAGATCCACTCCAGTCAGCTCCTGCGAGAGCCACATTATGATTTCATTTTCCAACTTTCTGATTTATGTACTTTTCATTTATTGTTTTTCTTTTTAACTGTGATCATTGTTCTTCCGACTCTCTGGATTGAGGTCGGGTTCCTCCTGTGGACTCAGGAGAAGGGAGATCTGATCTCCGGTTTGCTAGTGACTGTGTGTCATCAGTGGTTCCCTCCTGGTCTGGAGGAAGAGAGGTCTGTGACCTCTGGTTTGCTGGTGACGGGGAGTCACTGGTGGGTTCCCTCCTGATCTGGAGGAAGAGAGACCTAGTCTCTGGTTCCAAGTGGCTGGGAGTCACTTGGGGTGTCCCTCCGATCTGGAGGAAGATGGGAGGTTGTTCCCCTAGTCAAGCTGTTTGGTAGCACCTATTGCGGACTGAGTCTGCGGTTTCTAGCTTGTACTAGTGGAAGCCTCACTCCGGTTGGGAGTGACGGGTGGACGTAGGTCTGTGGACCGAACCACCTAAAAAATTATCTGTGCAGTGGTTTGTTTGCCTTGCTTTGCTTCCGCTAGATGATTGCTTAGGCGCGCTCCTTGTGTTTGTTCATGAGTTCAATTGAATTAGTTTTATTCTAGGACTGTGTCTAGCATCCAGGTTTTAATTTGGGCATTATTGGTAGAGGGATACATTCACCCCCCCCCTCTGTATCCGGGCCTAGCACCCTATCAGGCCTATGGTCGTCCTCATCTCCCCGGTTGATTTCTATCAGCTCATCGACTATGGCTTGGCCTCCATCTTCTATTTCCGGGGGTGCCGGCTGAAGGTCGATGAAGTCTGGAATATCATCTTCAAGGTCTAGCACCTCGATCTCTTCATTCGATTCTACTTGAACTTCATTAAGGATCACCGCCTCGGCAAGAAGCAGCTGTGTGAATGGTTTTATCAGCGAACCCATTGCCGTCGCAGCTTTGAGGGGTAAATTAACAGCTTTATCCCCCCTTTGGGTTGCCGTGTCCTCAGTAGGGGTGGCGCTTTTTTCTTCAGCAACATGCATTTCTTTCTTGGCTTCGATAGAAGTCTCTCCGATCGGCATGAGAGGTGCTGGAATCATCATTAGCGGAGACCCGCCAGAGGGAGACATCCATGTTTCTTCAACATCTTCGACTTCGCTACTGTTGGCCGTGTCAAATATGGCTTGAGGGGCCGCTTCATCAAGATAGACTTGCTCCCAGCATCGGCAGGGAGCCATGGTCTCTGTTTCCGGATCTCTTGATCGAGCCGATTTAGCATATTCTGCTTCTGCTGGGTATTCATCAAAAGTTACCCCCAGCGGGTTATTTTCAGCAGGACAGAAAGTGGAGATGGCGTCCACCTCATAGTGCCCACTGTAATAATATTCTTCAAGTGTGAAGCCCAACCCTAGATGCTGAGAAACGCGTCTCATTTCTTTGTCCAGACTTACGGGATACCACATCTCCTGGAATGCTTCTTTGCCTTTGTGCGACTGGTTGGAGGGGATATGCTGCTTCTGGAACATCCTGGCCATCCGACTTGTCGTGAATGCCAGACCCTGGATGGGAGCTAGCGGATTCTCTATGTCTTCGGGCAGATGACAATCAGTGTCTTCCCGGGTAGGGTGCTCCTCAGCATTGTAGAACAAACTGCTGGGACCATCTATCTGCGTCACTTCCCAAGCTATAAAAGGCTCGATAATTGCATTATCGAGGCTAGGAATTGGCTTGGTAAGGCCTTCCGGGACCCTTATATGGTCGTGCTGCCGATCGACCTTGGCTTCATTGGCTTCGGGGTATATAGCGGGAGGTGCTAGCTATTGCATCCCTATGGTTTTGATGATGTCTCACACTATAAATCAATCTTCTATCTCTAGATTAATGTTGTTTCATCATGTGAGTGAGTACAGTTCAATGGCTGTCAGATAACATGTTCTACCTTAATTCTGCCTACACTCTGTCTGCACAGTCTTCACACCAGTGCGTCAACTCAGCGTGCTGATGCGTCGACCCTTCAGTCATTGCATGTCTCTGTTCTTCACACCAGTGCGTCAACTCAGCGTGCTGATGCGTCGACCCTTCAGTCATTGCATGTCTCTGTTCTCACACCTATGCGTCAACTCAGTGTGCTGATGCGTAGACTCTTCTGTTCAGGTTCTTCATTTGATTAAGTCTATACATCATCAGTTGAACGTAAAAGTAATACGTTGCAGCGTCAACTCATTGGGCTGCAGTGTCAACTCAGCATGTTTGCACTTCGCCTTGAGACTTTCAAGTCTATACACCCTACACTCTTTGCAAGTCTGTACAGCCTACCATCTCATGCAGCGTCTAATGTTAAAGTCTCCACATCGCATTGCATCGTCTCTATCAGTGTCTCACTGGTCTAGTCTGTATAGACTTTAGCGTCTCATGAAAGTCTATACAACGCATCAGTTTTTAGAAGTCTGTACACTGGCCTTTACATTAAGCCTCAAAGTCTGTATAGTCGTGTACAGTGGATTCCAAGTCTATACATCCTTCAGCTGGATCTGTTCAAGTCTGTACATCGCCCAACTGATTTGGCAAGTCTATACAACGTGAAGTCTTCACCTCGTCTTGGTTCAAGTCTATACAGTCTGTAGTCTACATTGCTTCACATCCACAGAGTCTGTACAGCCTATCTGACTTCATGGGTAGCATGCCTTTAGTGCGTTGACGCACTTGGCTGGCTGCGTAGACGCAATAGTGCGTCTTTCGCTTCCTTCTTGTTCACTGCGTCGACGCTGACACTGGATGCGTTGACACATTGGTCAGCTTGGCTAGGGAGTGAGCTTTTTTTTCTTGAGGAACTGAGGCGACGCCGCACGCTGGTAGCATTGACGCCTTGGCTGTTGATCAAGGGTCTTTTGATCAGCATCAAAGTCTGACAATTGTCCACTCTTTACAAGTCTTCACATTGGGTTGTACGACCACAATCCTATACATTCTGTTATTACAACTTGAGTCTTCAGAGCTCACAGCACACTCATTACAAGTCTGTACACTGGTTAGGCTTTGTGAAGTCTACACAGTGGCTGAGCAATGTGATGTCTACACATTTGTCTCCTCTAGAGGTCTATACATTGGCTAAGGGTCTTCAAGTCCATACAGAGTCATCTGATGCATGCTGTCTGAAGTCTGTACAGCATGCCTTGCTGTTTACAGCTTTCAAAGACACATTACACTGCGTCAACGCAGTACATAGGCACGTAGTGTAGCGTCAACGCATTGCATTGTGCATACCCTGGTAAAGTCTATACATGCGTTTATTCATTAAGTCTATACATCCTCTCACGATGTACACACTTACTCTGTTGATGTTTCTGAAGTATATACATCCTTGTTAATAGCCTGAACTAACTAAGTCTATACATTCCATCTGTCTGTCTGCAGGCAATTCAGGCTGATGATTGGGCACGTGAATCGAGGTTGGCACCTGACACGTGATCCAAGACAACAGGCGCATGACACGTGGATGGCAACCCTGTCAGGATGCTGCCATGTGGTCGAAATTCAAAATGATCTGGCCAAAAGTGCATGGGCGGGAACCTGGCAGCCACACGCCCTTATCTGCTATAAATATAGAGCTTCATCCTTCAGTAGAAGTTTGATCGTGAAAAGAAAAAGCAGAAGCCATTGGTGAGAGTCTGCACGATCCAGAAAAGAAAAAGAGCAGAGAGTTCCAGATCTGAGAGGAGATTGTTCGAGAGAGAGAGTGTGTGTGTGGATTGATGAATTGCTTCACTTGAAGCTACATTTGTATTGGGTTTCAGAACTGATTTCTTCTTCATTATTTTTGTTTCTACTTTGCTTTCGTTTATTTTCGTTCTTCCATTCTGATTTGAATTGGTTTCCCTCCGGTGTGTGGAGGAAGGGAGTACTACTCCAGTTTCCCTCTGAATTGTAGAGGAAGAGAGATCGGTGATCTCTGGTGGTGTTAGTGACAGGTTGTCATTAACTGTTCTCCTCCGGTGTATGGAGGAAGGGAGAGGATTCTCCTGTTGTGTCCTAGCTCGGAGCTAGAACAGGTTTCAAGTTTTGTGGGTAGCAGAACTTGGTTGAGAGATTTGTTTCCCTTGGTGTTCAAGCTGTGTGGCAGCATGTTGTTCGCAGACTGAGTCTGCATTGATCTAGCATCGTCTAGTGGAATCCTCACTCTAGTTGGAGTGAGGGGTGGATGTAGATTACGGACTGCAATCGAACCACCTAAAAAACCGAGTGCCTCCTCTGTGGTTTGCTATTGATTTCTGTGCTCTTCATCTGCTTGTCCCTTTGCCTTCAAGTGATCAGTTCTTCACTCTCATCTACATTTCTCTGTGTACGAGTTAAGGAGGTGCGTTAGCGGCAGAATCTATTTTCCGCCTGAGTTTCTACAAATTGGGAGTGATCTATTCATCCCCCCCCTTCTATATCACTCTTGCTGCGCTAACAATTGGTATCAGAGCAGGTTTACGCCATGTGGACGAACGGTCAAGGAAATGCTAGTGGTCCTAGAACCTTCATGGCCAAAGGTCAATCCATTAGTCGCCCTCCATATTTCGATGGTAGTAACTATCTGTTTTGGAAGAACATGATGGAAGTGTTCATCAGGGCTCAGAGTCATAAACTGTGGAGAGTAATCACGGTGGGGCCATATGAGCTGCCACCAAACGAGGATGCTTGGACAGATGACCATGTCAAGCTCTCTTCACTCAACTGGACGGCGCTGAACATAATCCAGTGTGCTGTTCATCCAGAGGAATATGCTCGTATATCTGCATACAGAACTGCCAAGCGAATGTTGGATGAGCTGCAATTGATCTATGAAGGTACAGCTTAAGTGAAAGCCTCGAAGGTAAACCCCTACACTTCTAAGTATGAAATGTTTAAGATGAATGCAGATGAGAATATAACAGAAATGTATGCCAAGTTATCCTTGATCACTAACACTCTTAAAGGGCTAGGGAAGGATCTTGCTGAGGCAGATATAGTCAGGAAAATCCTTAGATCTTTATCCCCGGCATGGCACACTAAGGCCATTGTGATTGAGGAGTCAAAAGATTTGACAGTCTTGACTGTGAATGAACTCATAGGATCCCTTATGACCTATGAGATGAATTTCCAAGGAGGTGGAGAAGGAAGTGAGAGGAAGGGTAAAAATGTAGCTCTAAGAGCTTCTCGCAACAAGGGTAGTAACAGTGGGAGCAGCAGTAGTAGCCCCGAGTCTGAGTCCGAGCTTGAAGGTTTATCAAATCTCGACCAGAAGGAGCAGGCAATGCTCACTAGATAGTTCAGAAAATTTTTGAAGAAAAAGGGAAAGACCTTTAGGAAAAAGAAGCCACAACCCTTTAACAAGAATGCTGAATTTACCAGTTACAGGGATAGAAATCCTAAGAAACTAACTTGTTTTAATTGTAACAAACAGGGACACATGAGAGGCGAATGCCCAGACCTCCAGAAGAAGGGTCCCTATCTTCAGAAGAAAAACATAAAGGTGCATAAGAAGAAGAAGCCACAGGCGATGGTCTGCACATGGAGCGAGGAAGAAGAAGACCCCGAAGATGCTTCCTCAGAAGAATATGACGATGGAATTTTCCTTATGGCAAACAGTGAAGAGGAGGTAATAAATGTTTTTGAAAATTTCTCAATTGATGACTGGGAGGATGCTTATGGTGATTTGTTAGATAAATTTAATTCCCTTATCAAAGGGCACAGAGTTCTGAAAAGAAAATTTAACACAAGTGTTGAAGAACAAACTCTAGTCTGTGAGGAAAATGAAAAGCTAAAGGAACAACTAGAAGAAATGACCTCACTAAGGAAAGAAAATGATAAGCTCAAGGGAGAAACTCAAGAAAGTCAAAAACAGCTCAATGAATTCAAAACTAAAATTGAAGAAGGCATAAATGAAATTAGAGTGAATTCAGAGAAATATGAAGCTGTGAAGAAAGTAAATGTTGAACTCCTAAAGAATTCTGAGTATCTTCAAAAGGAGCTGGAAGACAAACAGAAAGTCTTAGAAAAGTTTGTCCAAGGAAAGACTAGCCTAGATGCTATACTAGGGACTAGGGTCAATCTCAATAAGGAAGGTCTAGGCTATGACCCAACCAACAAGAGACCCTTGCAATTCAAGACCATCACCTTCTGTCCAGAGAAGGGAAAAGAAAAGCTGGACACACCATCCAGCTCAAACAGCTCTAAGGGAATTCAAAGTCCTAAAGAAAACATAAAAATAAGTACTGGACAACCATTTAAGATGGGAATGAATTTTATGAAGAATAACACTAAGCCCACTTACCAGAACACAAATGGTAGATGGACCAAGAAAGTAAATCAGAATAAGAGCTGGAATTACAACAATCAGATGGGTCCAAACAGGACCTACTGGAGAAATAACTTTCATGGTCAAAGATATGCTAATCAACAAGCCTACAGGAAATTTCCTAGGAATAGGAAGACTAATGAATGGAATAGAACTCACTTCTCCAGTTCAGCTGGATTCAAATTTAATAAACCAGAAAGGAAGGTGCCAGAGAAAACCATGCTGAAACAAATCTGGATACCTAAACACTTGATCAGAGATTTGAACAATGTCCTTGGACCCAACTCATCTTGGGTTCCAAATCACTCTGCTTGATATATTTGTGTAGGTCGGCCTGGCAGCTGAAGACAACAAGTGGTACCTCGACAGTGGCTGCTCTAGGCATATGACAGGAGACCGATCCAAGTTCAGCAAGATAGAGATGAAGCCAGGGGGTCTGGTCAAGTTTGGAGGAAAGAACAAAGGTAAAATAATTAGAGTTGGCACAGTAGGTAAGTCTTCCACAAACTCCATTGAAAAAGTATTACTTGTGGAAGGGCTTCAACACAACCTGATTAGCATTAGCCAATTATGTGACAGGGGTCACAGGGTTGTATTTGATGATAGTTCATGTAAAATCCTTGAAACAAATTCTGACATGGTTATATTTTGTAGCCAACATGATTAATAATGTCTACATTGTAGACTTAGATGAGAATAGTGAATCTACTATTTGCTTATCTGCCAATTCTGAAAATGATGCTTTTGAGTGACATAGACGTCTAGGTCATGCTAGCTTTTCAACTTTAAATAAATTGGTCAAGCATGATTTAGTTAGAGGCATGCCTAGAATTAAATTCAACTCAATATCAAAAGCATGTGATGCCTGTACTCTAGGCAAACAGACCAAAAATTCTTTTAAATTAAGATCTGAGCCATTGCCTTCTAAACCAATGGAACTTCTTCATATGGACCTTTTCGGTCCAACTAGAACTCAGAGTCTTAATGGAAATAGGTTTGGCTATGTCATCATAGATGACTTCTCTAGATATTCATGGATATTTTTCTTAGAAAATAAGAGTGATGCATTTCAAAAGTTTAATCTGTTTTTCAATAAGGTCAAACAAGAAGGAAAGTACAAGGTTAGTTCTATTCAATCTGACCATGGAGGTGAGTTTGAAAATTCCATGTTTACTGATCTTTGTGACAAAGAAGGACTAACTCACATGTTTTCTTCTCCCAGGACACCTGAACAAAATGGGATTGTGGAGAGAAGAAATAGAACAGTGGTGGAAATGGCCCGAACCATGTTGATTGAAAGTAAATTATCTAGAAGGTTTTGGGCAGAAGCGGCCAATACAGCAACCTACATAATCAACAGGGCCATGGTAAGACCCATACACAAGAAAACACCCTATGAGCTTCTAAAAGGTAAGAAACCAAACTTGTTTCATTTCAGAATTTTTGGAGCAAAATGTTTTATTCATAACAATGATAAGAAAGATTTAGACAAGTTTGAAGCCAAGAGTTCACCTGGAATATTCTTGGGTTACTCTGAAGTGTCAAAGGCATATAGGGTATTTAACATATCAGATCAGAAAGTGGAAGAATCTCCAGACATCCTTTTTAGTGAAAAGAAAGATGTCTCTAATGTTGAAAATCTTGACAGGGATTCCAATCATGGTGGAGACTTTCTAGAAGACCAACAGGAAGAAGAGAAGACTCAGCCAAATGGAGAAATAAATTCCCCCAATCAGGAAGGGCCAAGAGAAACAGGTGAGTCTTCAACAAATATCAGATTTCTTAAAGACCATCTTTAGATAAAGTCATAGGGAATCCTGAAGATCCTCTTCGGACTAGGTCTCATTTTAGAAATGTGAATAATGATGACTTAATTGCATTAGTCTCACAAATTGAACCCAAAACAGTAGAAGAGGCCTTAGCTGATCAAGCTTGGGTCAATGCTATGAGTGAGGAATTAGGTCAGTTTGAAAGGAATAATGTCTGGGAGCTTGTCCCAAGACCAGATGGTATTAATGTCATAGGAACCAAGTGGGTGTTCAAAAATAAGATGAATGAAGATGGAATTATCTCGAGGAATAAAGCCAGGCTAGTAGCCAAAGGCTACTGCCAGGAATTCGGTGTAGACTTTGATGAATCCTATGCACCTGTTGCTAGGATGGAAGCTATAAGACTGTTGCTTGCCTTTGCATGCTCTAAGAACATAAAGCTCTAACAAATGGATGTTAAAAGTGCCTTTTTAAATGGAGTCATTAAAGAAGAAGTTTTTGTTGAACAACCTCCTGGATTTCAATATTCTCCTCAACCTAACCAAGTTTTCAGGTTAAACAAAGCCTTGTATGGTCTAAAGCAGGCTCCAAGAGCTTGGTATGAAAGATTATCTGAATTTCTGATCAGCAAGGGCTACAAAAGAGGTAAAGTTGATCAGACTTTATTTACCAAGGGCATGAATAAAGATCTTATCATAGTTCAGGTATATGTAGATGACATTGTATTTGGATCAACTAAGCATGAACTATGTGATGAATTTTCTACCATGATGTCTGCTGAATTTGAAATGAGCTTGGTTGGTGAACTATAATATTTTCTTGGATTGTAGGTACAGCAGCTAGAAGATGGGTGCTTCATCAACCAAACCAAATACACAATGGAACTGTTCAAAAGGTTTGGCATGGAAAACTTAAAGCACATTTCTACACCCATGGGCACCAATACTTCATTGGATGCAGATGAGACAGGTAAAGAAGTAAATGCCACACTTTATAGAGGTATGATTGGATCACTACTTTACTTGACAGCCTCTAGACCTGATATACAATTCAGTGTAGGAATGTGTGCAAGGTATTAGTCTAGACCTATTGAACTGCACTTAGCTGCAGTTAAAAGAATCTTCAGATATTTGTCAGCTAGTCACTCTCTTGGTTTATGGTTTCTTGCATCTCACACACTTAACCTAGTAGCATACACAGATGCTGACTATGCAGGCTGTAAACTAGACAGGAAAAGCACAAGTGGCCATTGTGAATTCTTGGGTGGGTGTTTAGTGTCTTGGGGCTCCAAGAAACAACATTCTGTGGCCCTCTCCACTGCAGAAGTTGAATATGTGGCTGCAGGGAGTTGTGGAACACAAGTCATATGGATTAAACACCAGCTTCAGGACTACCAAGTAGACCTGGGGTGCACACCTATTTACTGTGATAATACTAGTGCCATCAATCTTGCTAAAAATCCTGTTTTGCATTCACGAACCAAACACATAGAGATAAGACATCATTTTATAAGAGATGAGGTGTCTAAGAATAGTTTTGAACTGATTCATGTAGGCACAGATAATCAGATTGCTGACATATTCACAAAACCTCTGGATAATGAAAAATTTTTCACATTGAGAAGAGAATTAGGCTTATACAAATTGTCTTAATTATGAAGCCTATTCTTGTTGTGAGGGGGAGTTGTGTCTATCTGATGTTTAGCCTTCTTGCATGCTGGTTTAAGGGGGAGTTCAGAATGCTTACTGGTTAGCTGTCAGGAATGCTCTAAATAAAGGGGAAGCCTTGAGATTTTGCTGGAATATTTCATTGAGGAATGCTATGTCTTAGGGGGAGCTGAGTTATGATGTGAGAAGAGAAGTTCTTTGACAGATTCAAAAGGGCTGTCCAGATGTGTACCTTTGCTGGTCTTGCATGACTGATTAAGTGTGGTTCTCTCAGAAAGTAGAGTGTCACTTATCTCTTAAGTCTATAAGTCAGTGACTCTAATCTCCAAGTTAGAATCTTTCCTTTGGTACTCCTTCAGAGATCTGGACTAATTGCATAAAGTATATCTTCCTACATTGTCATTGATTATGGTTCAGGCCAAAAACTTGTATGTCTTGATATCTGACCCAATCAACTTGAAATCTAGACTTCAAGACTCAATTCAAGAAAAGTCCTTTTTGGTATTGTTTTCAATCATTCTATCTCTTTAACTCAAGGGCTTAACTGAACAAACATGTTCTGTTTTGATCACTGAGAAACTGGGAGCTTCATCAATGAAATGAATATTTCTCCCAAGTCATGAGGTGTCAAATGCTTAAAATGAATGAAAAGTCATGACAGAGCAATGGTGGCTTGCTGGTGAGTAGCTGGGGACTTGGCCTCTAATCAAGGTGTTTCCTCATGTCAAAAGCCATAGTTACTAACTCTGTTCCTTAAAAAAAAAAGAGGAAGGAAGTAATGAGGTACTCACTCTGAGTAACTGGGGATTCCGGCCTCTAATCAAGGTGTCTCCCTAATGTCAAAGGAAGTGAACTACCAACTTACTCATTGATCTTCTTGAAAATCATCTCCAACAAAAATTCCTTGTTGTTATGCAACTAATGGATTGCTTGTCTTCAATACCTTGAGAACACCTCTCTGATTTAGTCTCTTGCTGTCTTGTGGAATAGTTGAATGATCAGCTATATCTGGCCATACTTGTGAACTCCTGCTCTCAATCATCCACTATGTATGCTGATAAACTTGTTTCTCATTCTACTTCTCTATTGTGTACTGAAGTCTAAAGAATCTTCTCTTGAGATTAGAAACTCACTTATTCTCTTAAGACCTACTTGTGACTTTCTGCACTAAGAAGTTACTGCCCTGAGTCCTCATGTTTCCAGCACTGTCATACATTCTATAGTTCTTTTTGCTGATGTCAAAGGGGGAGAGAAGTTTATAATGTCTGCAATTTCAGTGAGAACTTTTGCAATATCAGTGAGTCTTGGATTTGTCTTGAGCTTTGGGGGAGTCATGTTGCTTCATGCTGATATGTTTATGAGTTGTGGGGGAGATGAGAGTGTGTTGTAGGGAATGTTTAATTCATTTGCATGAGCATGCCTTGAATTTAATCTGTTTGTTGCAGCTGATATAAATTTCTTGTTGAATCTTGATATTGCTTGATTCATAGTGTTGTCATCATCAAAAAGGGGGAGATTGTTGCATCCCTATGGTTTTGATGATGTCTCACACTATAAATCAATCTTCTATCTCTAGATTAATGATGTTTCATCATGTGAGTGAGTACAGTTCAATGGCTGTCAGATAACATGTTCTACCTTAATTCTGCCTACACTCTGTCTGCACAGTCTTCACACCAGTGCGTCAACTCAGCGTGCTGATGCGTCGACCCTTCAGTCATTGCATGTCTTTGTTCTTCACACCAGTGCATCAACTCAGCATGCTGATGCGTCGACCCTTCAGTCATTGCATGTCTCTGTTCTCACACCTGTGCGTCAACTCAGTGTGCTGATGCGTAGACTCTTCTGTTCAGGTTCTTCATTTGATTAAGTCTATACATCATCAGTTGAACGTAAAAGTAATACGTTGCAGCGTCAACTCATTGGGCTGCAGCGTCAACTCAGCATGTTTGCACTTCGCCTTGAGACTTTCAAGTCTATACACCCTACACTCTTTGCAAGTCTGTACAGCCTACCGTCTCATGCAGCGTCTAATGTTAAAGTCTCCACATCGCATTGCATCGTCTCTATCAGTGTCTCACTGGTCTAGTCTGTATAGACTTTAGGGTCTCATGAAAGTCTATACAACGCATCAGTTTTTAGAAGTCTGTACACTGGCCTTTGCATTAAGCCTCAAAGTCTGTATAGTCGTGTACAGTGGATTCCAAGTCTATACATCCTTAAGCTGGATCTGTTCAAGTCTGTACATCGCCCAACTGATTTGGCAAGTCTATACAACGTGAAGTCTTCACCTCGTCTTGGTTCAAGTCTATACAGTCTGTAGTCTACATTGCTTCACATCCACAGAGTCTATACAGCCTATCTGACTTCATGGGTAGCATGCCTTTAGTGCGTTGACGCACTTGGCTAGCTGCGTAGACGCAATGGTGCGCCTTTCGCTTCCTTCTTGTTCACTGTGTCGACGCTGACACTGGATGCGTTGACGCATTGGTCAGCTTGGCTAGGGAGTGAGCTTTTTTTTCTTGAGGAGCTGAGGCGACGCTGCACGCTGGTAGCGTTGACGCCTTGGCTGTTGATCAAGGGTCTTTTGATCAGCATCAAAGTCTGACAATTGTCCACTCTTTACAAGTCTTCACATTGGGTTGTACGACCACAATCCTATACATTCTGTTATTACAATTTGAGTCTTCAGAGCTCACAGCACACTCATTACAAGTCTGTACACTGGTTAGGCTTTGTGAAGTCTACACAGTGGCTGAGCAATGTGATGTCTACACATTTGTCTCCTCTAGAGGTCTATACATTGGCTAAGGGTCTTCAAGTCCATACAGAGTCATCTGATGCATGTTGTCTGAAGTCTGTACAGCATGCCTTGCTGTTTACAGCTTTCAAAGACACATTGCACTGCGTCAACGTAGTACATAGGCACGTAGTGTAGCGTCAACGCATTGCATTGTGCATACCCTGGTAAAGTCTATACATGCGTTTATTCATTAAGTCTATACATCCTCTCACGATGTACACACTTACTCTGTTGATGTTTCTGAAGTATATACATCCTTGTTAATAGCCTGAACTAACTAAGTCTATACATTCCATCTGTCTGTCTGCAGGCGATTCAGGCTGATGATTGGGCACGTGAATCGAGGTTGGCACCTGACACGTGATCCAAGACAATAGGCGCATGACACGTGGATGGCAACCCTGTCAGGATGCTGCCATGTGGTCAAAATTCAAAATGATCTGGCCAAAAGTGCATGGGCGGGAACCTGGCAGCCATACGCCCTTATCTGCTATAAATATAGAGCTTCATCCTTCAGTAGAAGTTCGATCGTGAAAAGAAAAAGCAGAAGCCATTGGTGAGAGTTTGCACGATCCAAAAAAGAAAAAGAGAAGAGAGTTCCAGATCTAAGAGGAGATTGTTCGAGAGAGAGAGAGTGTGTGTGGATTGATGAATTGCTTCACTTGAAGCTACATTTGTATTGGGTTTCAGAACCGATTTCTTATTCATTATTTTTGTTTCTACTTTGCTTTCGTTTATTTTCGTTCTTCCATTCTGATTTGAATTGGTTTCCCTCCGGTGTGTGGAGGAAGGGAGTACTACTCCAGTTTCCCTCTGAATTGCAGAGTAAGAGAGATCGGTGATCTCTGGTGGTGTTAGTGACAGGTTTTCATTAACTGTTCTCCTCCGGTGTGTGGAGGAAGGGAGAGGATTCTCCTGTTGTGTTCTAGCTGGGAGCTAGAACAGGTTTCAAGTTCTGTGGGTAGCAGAACTTGGTTGAGAGATTTGTTTCCCTTGGTGTTCAAGCTGTGTGGCAGCATGTTGTTCGCAGACTGAGTCTGCATTGATCTAGCATCGTCTAGTGGAATCCTCACTCTAGTTGGAGTGAGGGGTGGATGTAGATTGCGGACTACAATCGAACCACCTAAAAAACCGAGTGCCTCCTCTGTGGTTTGCTATTGATTTCTATGCTCTTCATCTGCTTGTCCCTTTGCCTTCAAGTGATCAGTTCTTCACTCTCATCTACATTTCTCTGTGTACGGGTTAAGGAGGTGCGTTAGCAGCAGAATCTATTTTCCGCCTGAGTTTCTACAAATTGGGAGTGATCTATTCATCCCCCCCCTTCTATATCACTCTTGCTACGCTAACACTAGCCTGGCCACGTCTCCAGTGACGGTGATATGAGAGATTGCCTTGGGCTTGATATATCCGCGTGGCAATGGTGGGAACCATTTGTCGCCGGATGTGCCTTTGGGTGCCCCTACAGAGGTCTTGGCTTCAGGGGTCCCTTGGGACCGTTCTACACATAGATGAGCGTCTTCCAGGTGACACTCGGACACTTCGAATGAGTGGAGATCAGTAAATATCCTCTCATCCTTCTCTTTGAGACTGTATTTGATGCACTGGTGGAGCGTGGACGGCACCACCATATTTTCATGCATCTAGGGCCGGCCAAGCAGCGCCTTGTACGAGGTGCGGGAGTCGATGACATGAAACTGCACCTTCTTGGTAAAATCTGCCAGAGTGAGTGTGAATTCTGCTACTCCCAGCGACACTTCACACTTTTCGTTGAAGCCGGCGATACGCTTCTCTCTGACTTTATCAAGACGTACATTAAAGTGGTGCCTCTAGTATATTCTGTATGGCAGAATGTTGACAGCTGCGCCTGGGTCAACCAGGATCCTGTTCAGCTTTTGTCCATTTAGGTGCCCCCTCATGTAGAGCGGCCTATTGTGGCTGATAGTAGGGAGCAATATGTCCTCCTGAGTGAAGGTCATGCTGGCCTCTGGCAGTGCTTCAGCCAAGCAGGTTTCATATTGAGCAGGCGTCTACAGAGCAGTGATAATCGCATGTCGGGTCTCTTCACTGAGAGAGAGAATTTCTCAAACAGTGAATCTTATCGGAAGCTTTTTCAACAATTTAACTACATGGCTTCCTGCTCGAACATTTGACAGCTTCATCTCATCTGCCCACCTGGGCTTGGAGGAGTCTTGGATTGTAGTCCCTGACGGCCCCGCTTCATCGAGTCCAGATTCTGCCTTTTGTTTAGTGCAGCCTTCTTGTTGCCCTTCATCGGCTATTGTCGGGCAAGCTTTATCTGCATCCAGATCTTCGGAGGACTACTGGGGCTGCGGGCAGGTATCCCCGATTGCAAGTTCGGCATCCTGATGTGGTTGCTTTCCCTTGAACATTTTCAGAAATTCCAGGAAGGAAGGGGTGGCAGTGCTGCCCCTACTCTAGTTATAAAGGCCTGACGGAGGAGGGATCTAGACCCCTTTGACCTCCGGGGGAGGTATCTTGTAGGGTTACTCCCCCCTAAATATGATGTTGTGGTTAGCAGGCGGTTGGCGCCCCCATTTCTGGCCTGACCGGGTTGCATGTGCTGCGGAGGCTGCATCAGCCTGGCCTGCCCCGGTGGCGGGTGCAAAGCATATTTCTTCTTCATGCACTTCATCAGGCAGGTTGAAGAGAGCTGAGAGAGTATTACAGGACACAATCTACTCTTTGTTGGCCTTGGCGGCCTTTCTTTTCTTCCTTTGTTTCTTTTTCTTCTTTTCTTCAGGTGGTGCCTGCCCTCAGAACAAACTGCCATCCTTGTCAGATGCTACGTCAGCTTGCTGCTCCTGTTTGAGTGAAAGCTGCTCCAGCTCTTGCCACGGGACATGATCTCTTACCATTAGGGGTTCTAATTTTGGCTGTACATATTCATCTAGCCCATTAATGTATTCTTGCAGCTGCCGGGCTTCCGGACTAATCTCCTTGACCGTCGGTAGGGGAGTTTGTCTTCTCCGATTGTGTGTAGGTATCCTGATGACTGCAGGCGAGTTGGTCCACACAGGTGCTGCCACCGGAGGGGTAGGTCGTGGTGTGATGCCACGAATATGCGCCCCCACTCTCGGGTGAAGCACCGTCTTCTTTTTATTCTTTGCAGGGGCTTGCAACCATCCATGTTGCTCTTCTATGGGCGCCAGGAAACAGAGTTCATAAGTGTGCCGAGTGCTGGCTTCAGAGATCATGGTACACATAGACCATATTAGCTGCGGCCCTCCTCAGAGCAGCCTCATAAGGTTGAGGAGGATCGACCCTGTATTCTCCCAGGTCGATTTCATCCTTCTTCACCATGCCTTCAATAGTATCTTTGAAGACATAGCAGTCTTCAATTGGGTGCCCCAGCATCTGGTGATAGGGGAAGAATCTTGGACTGTCCTTTCTCTTCAGGTCTTCCGGCCTCTTTGGCTCAGGTAAAGTGACCTTATCATATTGGGCTACCCAATCAAATAAAATTTTGGTCTTATCCTTTGGAAAAGAATAGGCCTTCTTCATTTTATCCCGTAGGGAGGGACCTTCTTTCCCATCTTTGTCCTTAACAGGCTGCGGGGCGTCAGCCTTCTTGCCTTTATCCTTCTGTTGTTCAAATGCTTTAATGTCAAGGGCATTTGCTTCTTTCGGCGCTTGGCACCGCTCTACTGTCTTGCCTTTTTGTGTAGCAGCAGTAGTTGATGCAGGGGCAGGTCTGGCTAGAAAAGCTTCAACCTCAGCCATGATGTTGTTCAATCGGTCGAATGACCGGATCTCCATTCCTATCATCTTCTCCAGGACCTCTCTCCTGAGATTTTGTTTGCATATTTGTACAGTATCCTCTTGATGTGGGGGGCGCTTGCACCTCATTTCGAGGTTTCTCCACCTCTTGATATAATCAAGGGCTGTTTCATCTGCCCTCTGTCTTGTTGAGTACAGTTCGGCCACTATGACTTCCCTCTCTGTAACAAGGAATCTTTCTCTGAACTTCCTCTGCATGTACGACCAGTCGCTGATCGACTCGTCCGGGAGGCTGGAGTACCATTCAAAAGCGAGCCCTGTCAGCGAGGACCCAAAAAATTTCAGCAGCTATTACTCGTCGGTGGCCAGATCACCCATGACGGTCATGTAGTAGGAGACATGTTCCTTCGGGGATCCCTTCCCGTTGAACTTGTCGAATTTCAGCGGCTTGCTAATCCAAGGAGGGAGCCGCTTAGCAGCATGGTGCGGAGGGTATGGGACCCTATATGCATCAAATGCGACGTAGTCACCTTTAGTTCTTTTAGCGAGCTTCAGCTCGATCATTCTCTCCACCATCATTTTGTTCACGATGGTCGGATCAACTGGTTCTGGGTAGAAATGCGCCGGCTGCAGGTAGGGGGTGACAAGGGTGGTCGCCTATGGAGGGGGACCCAGTAATGGAGGTGTCTGGTGCCCCTGTCTTAGCACTGAAGGCATCAGCGGCTGTGGTGGGCATTGCTAAGTCGTTGCCAGTCTCGGTTCTACTGGCTGGGGTACGGCATAGAGCGGTGAGGGGTCATTTCGGTTGACGGCTCCCCGCGATGATTCACCGTGCATCTAGGGATGTTTAGAGGCTGAAGACTGCTTTGTCTTCTTCATCAGTTGCTTCTTCGGCAGCTCTGTCTCCTAGCAGTACCTTTGTAGTATCATGAGTACAGCTGGATCCATAGCCGCAGTGCTGGGAATAGCTTCCGTTGTCTCCCCAGATGCACCCTCAGGTAGGATGTCGAGCATGACATTTTCTTCTTCTTCTGTTGTTACCACGTTGGCGGTCAGGGTGGCAGGCTCATCACATTGTTTGACATGGGCTAGGGTTTGCTCCCCTCTAGCTGCTGCCAACAGTTCTCTTGCAGCTTCTACCCTCCGAGTGTTCGGCCCTGGCCTACCGGCCAATCTAGCCAGCACGCAAGGATCTTATGGAAGCCTTCCATATTGGCCGGGTATGCTAGCCATGTTACAGGTGAAGATCTGCATTCTTATCCTTTGTCTATGAACCTTCCTTCTTACATGCTCCGGGAAGGTCAGTCTCTCAAATACATAGATTCTATTTCTTTATTCCCACCGAGGGGCGGTCTCATCGGCTTCGACATTGAAGCCATGTTCGTAGCCATTGCCGTCGACCGACGACGTCATCCTTTTTTCTTCTTCTTCTTCAACTGCCGTTGGTGGGCAGTAGTCTTCTTCATCCGCAGCCGCTTGTAGTAGCCGTTGTTGGCCCAGCGAGGGGTTGCCTAGACCCCTGAAGTAATTCTTGACCATGTTGGTCATTTCTTCTTACCTTAGTCCCTGATGTAGGACTGGGGATAGCTGTCGACCTTCGACGGGAGGGATATAAGCAAGCCGGGCTCGTCCAGCGAGTTGCTGGAATCTTCTTCCCACTGTAGGGATGGTGGCTTGTCAGGTGCAGGCTCTAAAGCTTTCACGGCGTGGAGGGTCCAAAACCATCTCTTCTTTCCTTGGGGCCGGGGCCCTCTCCTTCTTCATTCTCATTCCGTCACCTACAGGGCGGTGACGGGTTGGTGTGACCTGGTAGGCGGGCTGGGTCTTTTTAGGGACCCAAACCTGCTTGAATTTCTTCGGCCTGGGGGCCAGCTTCTCACGGCCATGGTGGTCGGCTTCTTCTGTCTCAACTCTCCTTCCGGAGAGGGCTTGGCATGAGTTGTGGACAGGTACGGCAGGGACGACCCGATCCGAGACCACCTGAGCATCGCGTCCATCTAGGAATACGCAAACTCCACCAACTAGCATAGACTTGCCGGATATAGAGAGACATCTGGTGACAGGAGCAGTGTTCCATCGGAAGCCTCTGCGCTGGCGTCCTCCGGCATTCTTGGCAGGGATGGGGCGGGCCCCATGGTTGATGTGGTGTACCAGGCAGCTGGCGATCGGAACCGGACCCTTAAGCGAGCTCGCGCAGCATCGAGCCTTTAAGGCCTCGACCTTCTTCGCAGTCTCCTCGGCAGGTTCCGAGGTCTCCACTTGAAGCATATCAACAAAGGCCAACCCCAAAAAGTTGGGGAAGCTTACAGGAGTGGGGAATGATCCTAGGACAGTGGGCACCGCCAGGTACCCATGCTCAGCGTGGCCGGTGACGATCGCGGGGCCAAAGTTGATGCCAGTCAATCCGGTTAATGCCATTGCTTGCCTGCAACACAAAACAAGCAATGATCAGCAGTCTTTGGGAAGGCCTTGGGGCCCACATATCTTGGCAAAGAGATGAAAGGTGACACTTATCCCACCGGGCGTGCCAGACTTGTTGGGTTGTTTTATTTTTTTTAACAGGGGGGGCAATCAACCAGTTAATTGATGACAACCAACTCATTAATTGATCGCGCAGGCATGCCAGTCACATGAGTGATGAGTTTATTATGCGCTCATTCTGACCCTTGCGAGGAGAGAGTGAGATTCGGGTCGGGACCAGCAGTCCGCCATACCATAAAGGCTATGGCGTTAATTACATCCCCCATAAGGGAGAAAACCTTTGATTAATTGCCGAGATAGCGGGCCCTCCAAGGCCGAAACAATATGCGAAAAGATAGACGTGATGAGGTCACATGAAATGATTTTATCTATCATCCAAGAGGGGCATGGTTCATTAAGTTGGAGACCCTCTATACGTGGCGGAGGACATAGGTCCGAGGACCACCATCGTGCATAGCAAAGATTTCCGATCGGGCATAACCCGGTCTTCCGTCAATGCCATTTGATATACCCGAGGGTCTATGCGAGCATGCATGCATGATATTTATGGATATGCTAAGCATGGCAATAGAGTTATGAAAGTCAACAGTGATCGATCAAATTTATTAATCTCCGCCAAGGGAGACGAAGGTGGTGAGATAAACATGATAACGATAGCAAGACGCTAATAAACATGATAGTAAAAGCATATTAATAGGATGATTTGGACTTGAATTTCCCTTTTCTCATTCAGTTTATTATTGATTAGGGTTATTAATCCCAGCCGTGAGAGACGGAGATAGCTCCGAGGACGAGTGAGTGATTAGAGCAGCATGATGGCTTAAAATCGACGCGACCAAGCGTAGGGAAAGGTTTCCCCGACGCGGCCAAACGTAGGTAAAGGAGTTTAACCCGGCGCGGCCTTGACAAGTCTTAATTCAGCGCAGTAGGCTTGGGGCGCACCGGTTTAGGGCGCGCCGGGAACGAGCCGTTTGAGGATGAAATTTTATGAGTGTAAAGCTATTCTGGCGCGGGGGGGGGGGGGTACCGTGCCGTATTAAGGCACGCCGGATTATGACCACGCCATTTTAACTGATTTTTAATTATTTTTGAAGCCATTTAGGTTTATTAAGATGTTATTGAGGGTTTTGAAGTTAATTGAGCTGATTGCTTATTCAATTGGAGTCCAGAGCTCTCCAAGAGCGAAGTTATGAGCTAGTGCAAGGTTTACACTCGAGCACTAGGGTTTATTACTTGAGAACGTGTGTTTTATTGGGGCCAATTCACATAAGTGATCTCATTAGTTAAAAGAGTCCTGCCACAAATTGGGCAGCATCTCCCCCGTCTCTACAGAATTGCAGGGGAGAAACGGGGTCATACTCACTTGTGGAGTAAACCCCTAATCGGCCGGTCGGCATGGCGGTAGCCAGCAAATCCCAATCGGATAGGAAACCCCGAGGACTAGCCTACGAGGGGTACCATGACTCCGTGGGTTGAAACATGCGGATAAGGCAGCTGACGAAGGAAGCAACAACCCTGAGGGCTAGCCTACGAGGGGTGAGCAACCTATAACCTGCACTATATCCAAGAGAGAGAGATGACTATTGGGGAGAGATGCCCCGAGGACGAGCCTACTAGGGGTACACCTCCCTTAGCCACCACAGGGTCCCAAAGGACAGTGGATTTGGATTGTTGGGCTGAAGCCCCTGTTAATATTCACCTTATGGCCCCTTGGGACCATCATCACTCGCAGATGGGGCCCTTTGACCAAACGGTGATTCTGAGATACCAATGGGGTATGTCCCCCCTCCCCGGAATATTGAAGCCACTGTTCTCGAAACAATGAAACCCGGCGATCACGAATCATGGATGGGATAAGAGGGTTAGTAGATTAATGCTCACAGGGTTAGCAGATTAATGCTCCCGAGGGTTGATGGGTTAGCATTACGAGCTGCACCAATCGAGATATATAGAAAAAAAACATCAGAATCATTAGCATATAATGGATGCGGGGATTATAGAGACGACCTTGTTCACTCTGGACTATGAAGAAGTGCAGAGGGGTGAAGATAGGGTCGACCTCGGAGCAGGGACTAGCAGAGATGCACGCACGAGCGTGTCTCCAACCATAAAATCCACAATATACACACGGCAAGGCACGGCCCTTGCATTTGAAAGGGAGGGCCCCGGGGAGGGGGGCCGCGATATCAATATAGCCCGTATGGCTCCGGACATGTTCGATTCCGCGAAGCAGAACTCAGCAATCGCACACACAGAGTGATCAGGCATGCAGACTAAGAACGGAACAAGAAAAGCATACAAGACACAACATCATTCATTCCATTGATGGGAGACGAAAGATCTGGCATGTTATGAACATTCGGCGCACCGGCGTTGTCGCTCGGTGGCCACTTCATTGATTTCAAGAAAGAAATTACAGAGGGAGTACAGAAAGAGGACGAACAGATGGTGAGGGTGGAGGAGGATGGGCTCGTATCATCGCCCCTCCTCCCCCTCACTTACATGACGGCAGGAAGGAGAAAACAGAGGAGGGGTCTTCGAGAAATGATCTGCGGAACCCACCAAAATTTCACCGGTAAAACCAGAGTAGCAGACTCTCTTCTCTTTCTCTAGCTTCAGAAAGCTTCAGGCAGAGAGGAAGGTGGTGGCGAGGGGAACGCTCTATGAGAACCTTGCTTCTCTCACAAGGAAACCCTCTCTCCCTCGAAGGTGATTGGCTCTCCGGCTCTCTCTCCTTTTCTTTCAATTCCTCTTCTTAATTCGCCCCTTCGAACCTCCCCCCCCCCCTTTTTTTAAACCCCCTTGAGCAGCCACATATATAGGAGCAAGCTCGAAGCTTAATCCAGCGTGAGGAATGGCACGCCAGGGAAGGGAACTCTGCAGCCTTTAGCGCGCCAGAATAGGAGGGCGCCAGATATGGGGGCGCGCCGGATAATGGCGCGCCGTATTAACATTTCTCGCTCGTCGCGGGTTAGCCGGTGAGTCTGGGGATGGTTTCGGGAGTCGCCGTGAACATTCATCTTGCCGCCGTTGTACGAAACCTCGACGGGAAGCCTTGTCGAAGCTCTCAGGATGACGTATGACCCTTCTCAGAACCTCGAGTGTCTTTGGTTTGAACATGTGGGTTTTCCACTGACACGGCTTTCGGCATTATGATCCATACTGCTAGCTCGGTCTGGCTTGTGTTCAAAGCTTCTTGGAGGGTGGAGTAACACCCGGGATAGTTTCGCCCAGACCAGGTGATCATTCGGCCACTAACGGGCCCAACTTGGCGAGAAGTCATACCCGTGCCGGGTAATCGGGATCTTCTGCCGACAGAGCCCTCGGTCCTCTATTCTGAAGAGCCAAGGGAGTTCTTCTATCTCAGGAGAGTCTTTCATGGGGTGGCGGGCCACTGGGTAGATCGCTATCCTTGGTCGGACAATGGGTGTAGTGTATGCGACACGACGGAGTCGATACGGGTTCATTGGGCAGGCTTGGTCGCACTTCCGGTTGGTTGTGAATTCATCTCGATTCTCCTGAGGTGAAGTCCCCGTTGTTCATACAGGGTGACTTGAGGCTCTGGCAGCTTGAGAGGGCTTCAATATGTTGATATCTATCGGCTTCTGTGCTTCAGTGGGCCGTGTCATTCGTCTTTGAGGCTTGATCACCGTGAATCATATTTTGAGTGCCAACATAAACCTTCTGAAATAGAGACCATTCGGAAAGTCTCTATTTTCTAAAATAGAGACTCTCCGTGAGACTCTATTTTAACCTTCTGAAATAGAGACCCTCCGGGAAGTCTTTATTTCTGAATCTCGTTAAACCTGTCACATGTTAAACCAGTTACCTATTAAACCTGATCTTGTTAAACCTGACACCTGTTAACCTGGTAATTACTTACCTTGTTAAGCCTATTAGCTGTTAAACTTGCTAATTATTAAGCCTGGTAATTAAATATCCTGTCAAACCATGTTAATTACATAGCCGTTGTTAAGCTATGTTAATCCTGTAGCATGTCAAATCACATAGCCTGTTAAACCTATTTACAGTACGTGTAAACCTGTTATCCTGTTAGATTGTTAACCATTCTGAAATAGAGACTCCCCGGAGAGACTCTATTTACCGAAATAGAGACCCTCCGGGAAGACTCTATTTCAGCATTGAAATAGAGACTCTCTAAGAAGACTCTATTTACTGAAATAGAGACCCTCCGGGAAGACTCTATTTCAACATTGAAATAGAGACTCTCCGAGAAGACTCTATTTACTGAAATAGACACTCTCTGCAAGGGTGCCATTTCCCTGTAAACTGGAATTTTTTGGGCTTCTACCCAGCTCTTACCCAATGATCTATGGCCACCTCCTTAACCCCGATTAGCCTATGTGTCATGCATTTTAAGTAGCTTGGTCATAAATCATAATTTACATGTGATATCGTTCTTGAACTCTATTCCTAAAAATCTACCTTATATTCCTACAATGTGTAAAATTCTTGAAATTCTATATTGGCTATATAACTGAGAGTGGATGTCAAAAAGTATACATGAAATGCTGTGCATATTAATGGCCCAGTCTGGTCCTGGGAGGAGCACCCGAAGGTACTTGTGCCCATGGGAGTTTATTGACCACAGTGTTTGGCATTGCACCGAAGTACTTGCTTGCTTGACTTGACTTGAGACATTCTCACTCACTCTCTCGTGACATGCTTGACTTGCTTGAAATGAATTGCTTGGCCCGAAAAAGAGCAAATTGCTTGCTTGGATGAAATGAATGAAATAGCCAATTCTATTACACTACTTGTTATTACACGAGCTTGAAATCACTTGCTTGAATACTGACTATCCCCTTCTTGGAAGTACTTGCTCGAATGTTAAATTCTTGGAAATACTTGCAAATTAATTTTGTGATTACTTGCAAATTACATGCTAGTCCCTTGCTGATACATCTTATTGAAATTCATGTGATACTCTCTTGATACAATTCTTGACACTCTTGCTTGTTCCAACATGCATCATTATACATGCACTAAATATGTAATTAACTTAAAGATTGTTAGACCTTGAGATATATATCCTACTGAGCGATTCGCTCATCCAGTTGCTTCCTAAAATTTTCAGGTAATTTGGATAACGACCACCACCCAGATGGGAATGATACTGAGTGATGAGTACTAGAGTCACCGTTGGGTGTACCGTCAGCTAGTCTTATCTTTTGTATTTTAGGTCCTACGTTATGTATTTCCAGTTATAAATTAAGGCTTGTAATCGTATAGTACATTTCGGTCAGTTATGATTAAGTTGGGTTTGGATTATGCCAAAATATGTAGCATTATGGATTAATTTGGGATATCACTATTCCGATTAGATAATTATCATCTTGGACTATAGATAGCATGTCAAATTCTAAGTTAGTGATAAATACCAAGTACTATGCGCACTCTGACTCTACGTGAATGGCACGATCTATATAGACGCGTCGCACCTGCAGGTATCTTCCGCGCTCGGGGTGTGACAGTCTTCATGGTATCAGAGCCTATGATTTCAATTTCCTAGGTAAAACTTAAGTCTAGGGATAGATTTCTACCTTACTCGGTGAGATGGGTAGAGCCATGGGTTATGTTTTATAATGACTTTTGACCTTATAATTAAACCCGATCTTTATTATGTTTAAACCCTTTTGTAGGATCATGGCCGCTGAAAGAGCACAATGGCGCAAGATGCAGTGCACTGTGCAAGGCCTTACACAGGCGCTACAGCAGGTGGGCAAGGCAGTGCTAACCGTGGAGACAGTGATCTCCACAGGGGTTTCCGCAACATGAACCCGCCAAGGTTCACGGGTTCATCTGACCCCAAGGATGCCGAAAATTGGTTAAAGGAAATGGAACGAATTTTCCGTGTGATGAAATGCACAGATGAGGAGAAGGTTCTACTGGCTATATTCCAACTGGAGCGAGACGCTCGATGTTGGTGGGAATCCGTGGAAGTAACATTGCTCAATGACCACGTCACATGGGATGAATTCGCTGAACATTTCAACAACAAGTACTTCTCCGACCACATTCAGGAAAAGAAGGCCGCGGAATTTGCCGCACTAAAACAACGGGGCTTGAAAGTGGCCGAGTATGAGGCCATGTTTTCAAGACTAGTCAGGTATGCACTCCACCAGGTATGTACGAAAAAGATGAAGGCAAGAAGGTTCCTCAACGGGCTTCGGCCCCTCTACATTACACAACTTGCACCGATGGACATCCAAGTCTACTCGGAAATGGTACAGCGTGCGCAGTTGCTCGAGGACGCCACCGAATTATCGGAGAGGATCCAAGGAAGGGACAAGAAGGAACCTGTCACAAGTCCGGGAAATTTTAAAGCCTCATTCAACAAGAAGTGGTACTTTAGTGGAGGGGAGTCATACCAAGGAAAGAGATTCCAAAAGAATGTCAAGCCATTCTCCACCACCACACCTTCCAAGGAAGTTTGAAAGTGATGTGACAAAGCTGATCATAGGATCGAGGAATGCTGGAGGAAGCTAGGAGCCTGTCTCTGATGTGGAAGCCGAGAACATCGGATCCCTAATTGCCGACTGATGAATGAGCAAGCCATTAAACATGAGAAGCTCCCAGCAAAGAAGCAAGGCCGTCTGCAAGCTCTCCAAGAGACGGAACCAATGGAAGGAAGAATCATGGAAGGTACACTAATCGTTTGCTCTAAGACTGCTAAAGTTTTATTTGATACTGGAGCAACGCATTCATTTATTTCCAAGAAATTTGTTGTTGCTTTTACTAAGGAGCCTAAATGGTTAGACTTAGTCATATCTACACCTATCGTGATGGAAATCAAGCGAGCTGCCAGGCCAAAGCTGATCGTGGAAGCTGCTGGGCCGTTGATGAACGCGCTACCTTTGGGTAGCACGACCTGAAGAAGGCACTAGGTGTCCCTAGCGTGATCTCAGCCAGAAGCTCGACTGTAGACGGTCCAACTTCCCAACGCTTGGAACTCCGAAAGTCTTCAATGTCCACTATTTTCCATGGATGTAATCAATGTTCTTGCATCATTTTGTCTTCCCCTTTCCCTATATATGTACCCCCATCTCGTTTGATTAACCAAAAGAGAAAAAAAAATGAATGTTTGAAAGAGTTTGAGTATAGCATGGCTATCTCCCCCCCAAATCTTTGGAATCCCCTCCCTCCTCCCCTCTTCGGGTGTGATGCCCATGCTCTTCTTCTAATCCTCCCTATTTCCCCTTCAATGGAGGACGTTCGAAGTTCCGGGTGCATCGGCCCTGAGACGGGATCGGGTGTGAGGCCCCATTCGGGGCTCCGTTCTTCCTCCACCAACGATCGCCACCCTCCACCACCGCCAATGATGCTGCCAATGCCAAGACGGAGCTCGATTGCACTGGTCCTGCGATGGGATCGGGTGAGAGGCCCCAGCCAAACTCCCTCACGGTCCTAGAACACTCTGCCACGCCACCCTTTCTCCCCCGTCGCCCACCTCCGCATCCACCTTCACCAAGTTATCCTAGCTAGTATTAGGTTAGTTTAATCTATGTTTAGGGCCCCTCAAGTGTTTGTTAAGTTCCATCGTGTGTTACCCATCGTCCAAAGTGTTTCTCCACCGTGATTCACTCCCCCGGAGTCTTCCACGGGTGCCCCAAAGGCAAAGATCGTCGTTCTGCTACTGCCTGAGAACGCGCTAGGATGATATAGGGCGTTCTTCATGAACGCGCTAGGAGGCTATAGCGCGACTTCGGGCAGAAGGAAGAAGAAGGACACCCCCTCCCAATTCTATTTCACATCAAATGGTATCAGAGCTTAGGGAACCAGCCTGTTCTCACAGACTGGGATCTTGAGCTACTAGGTTCGAGGATGAACCTTCCAAAGTGGAGGGGTTTGATGGAAATCAAGCGAGCTACCAGGCCAAAGCTGATCGTGGAAGCTGCTGGGCCGTTGATGAACGCGCTACCTTTGGGTAGCGCGACCTGAAGAAGGCGCTAGGTGTCCCTAGCGCGATCTCAGCCAGAAGCTCGACTGCAGATGGTCCAACTTCCCAACGCTTGGAACTCCGAAAGTCTTCAATGTCCACTATTTTCCATGGATGTAATCAATGTTCTTGCATCGTTTTGTCTTCCCCTTTCCCTATATATGTACCCCCATCTCGTTTGATTAAGCAAAAGAGAAAAAAAATGAATGTTTGAAAGAGTTTGAGTATAGCATGGCTATCTCCCCCCCAAATCTTTGGAATCCCCTCCCTCCTCCCCTCTTCGGGTGCGATGCCCATGCTCTTCTTCTAATCCTCCCTATTTCCCCTTCAATGGAGGACGTTCGAAGTTCCGGGTGCATCGGCCCTGAGACGGGGTCGGGTGTGAGGCCCCATTCGGGGCTCCGTTCTTCCTCCACCAACGATCGCCACCCTCCACCACCGCCAATGATGCTGCCAATGCCAAGACGAGGTTCGGTTGCACCGGTCCTGCGATGGGATCGGGTGAGAGGCCCCAGCCAAACTCCCTCACGGTCCTAGCACACTCTGCCACGCCACCCTTTCTCCCCCGTCGCCCACCTCCGCATCCACCTTCACCAAGTTATCCTAGCTAGTATTAGGTTAGTTTAATCTATGTTTAGGGCCCCTCAGGTATTTGTTAAGTTCCATCGTGTGTTACCCATCGTCCAAAGTGTTTCTCCACCGTGATTCACTCCCCCGGAGTCTTCCACGGGCGCCCCAAAGGCAAAGATCGTCGTTCTGCTGCTGCCTGAGAACGCGCTAGGACGATATAGCACGTTCTTCATGAACGCGCTAGGAGGCTATAGCGTGACTTCGGGCAGAAGGAAGAAGAAGGCCACCCCCTCCCAATTTTGTTTCACATCATATCAGGAACAAGGCCGACCTCACACATCATTACCCAAACTATGAGATTATGGTTAAAGGAAATAATCTGCCTGCCGACCTAATTTGCCTAGATATGGAAGTGTATGATGTCATACTAGGTGCTGATTGGTTATCCACATATCAAGCAACTGTTGATTACCGGAATGGCAAGATAACTTTTGTGGATTACCCGATACTGGTGTACATTAACCCTCGAGCTAGATCACCTCTTATATCAGCCCTCCGAACTAGTAAACTTATAAGCAAAGGATGTATGGCTTTCATTACATTTGTAACCGCCACGGACGTCGAGGAGTCTAAGCTTGAAGACATCCGTGTAGTTCAGGATTTTTCTGACGTTTTTCCAGAAGACTTGCTCGGCTTACCCCCAGAGTGGGAGGTGTCGTTCACCATCGACCTTGTCCCTGGTGTTGGACCTGTTTCCAAGGCACCTTATAGAATGTCTCTTGCTGAGCTGAAAGAGCTAAAGGAACAGCTAATGGAGCTATTAAACAAGGGTTTCATCCGGCCAAGTACTTCCCCATGGGGAGCGCATGTGCTATTCATCAAGAAGAAGGACGGATCGATGAGACTCTGCATTGACTATCGACAATTAAACCACCTTACAATCAAGAACAAGTACCCATTGCCAAGGATTGATGAATTGTTCGACCAAATATCTGGAGCTAAATATTTCTTCAAGATTGATCTCTGGTCTGGTTATCATCAGCTGAAGATCAAAGAAGACGACATCCATAAAACTACATTCCGAAGCAGGTATGGGCATTACGAATTCATGATTATGCCTTTAGGACTAACCAATGCCCCCGCAGCTTTCATGCAGTTAATGAATAGCATATTCAGGCCTCACTTAGACCAGTTCATTGTGGTCTTTATCGATGATATTTTGATTTATTCATAGTCTGAAGAAGACCACGAAGAACACCTCAAGCAGGCATTGCAGATATTGAGGGAACACAAATTATAGGCCAAATTCAGCAAGTGCAAGTTCTGGCTCGAGGAAGTATCCTTCTTGGGCCATATAATTTTGAAGAATGGAATTTTCGTGTACCCATCAAAGGTCAAAGCCGTGAAGAATTGGAAGCGACCAATAAATGCAATGGAGATTCAAAGTTTCTTGGGGCTAGCTGGTTATTACCAACATTTCATCAAGGACTTCTCAAGGATTGCTATTCCTCTTACCAGATTGACTCGCAAGGAAGTGCCTTATGAGTGGAATGAAGACTGTGAGAAGAGTTTCCAAGCTTTGAAAGATCTCTTGA
This sequence comes from Amorphophallus konjac, assembly GCA_022559845.1. Taxonomy (NCBI): domain Eukaryota; kingdom Viridiplantae; phylum Streptophyta; class Magnoliopsida; order Alismatales; family Araceae; genus Amorphophallus; species Amorphophallus konjac. The sequence goes on from CM040121.1 coordinate 255,362,809, forward strand.
CCACTGCTCCAGTCTTATCATTGCCAATAGAAGGAGAGAAGTACGAGGTATATACCGATGCTTCTGGTATTTGCCTCGGGTGTGTATTGATGCAAAATGGGAGAGTCATTGCATACTCTTCCCAGCAACTGAAGAAGCATGAAGAGAACTACCCGGTGCACGATTTAGAACTAGCCGCAGTGGTATTTTCCTTAAAGATCTGGAGACACTACCTCTATAGAGAACAATTCATCGTGTACTCCGATCACAAAAGCCTCAAATATCTATTTTTCCAGAAGGAACTAAACATGCGGCAAAGGCGTTGGCTCGAGTATCTCAAGGATTTTGACTTCACTATACAATACCATCCCGGTAAGGGTAATTCTATAGCCGATGCCCTCAGTCGAAGGCCGAGAGTAATATTGGCCAGTTGCATGATTCAAGAATGGAAGCTATTAGAGGAATTCTCTAAACTCAATATTAGCACTGACGAGCAAGACAGGTGTATTACTCTAGCCCACATGAGTCTACATCCGGATTTTCTACCAGAAATTCAGAAGCTACAAGAAGAAGATCCTACACTAGTGGAGATAAAAGACAAGCTAGACGAGTGACTTGATTTTAAGCTGGCACCCGATGGAAGACTGTTATTCCATGAACGGACATGTGTACCCGACTGTCCCGAGTTGAAGAAGAAGGTCCTTGAAGAAGCTCCTCGATCGAGGTACACGATCCACCCTGGAGCCACTAAGATGTACCAAGACTTGAAAAGAACTTTCTGGTGGCCTAATATGAAAAGGGAGGTAGCAGACTTTGTATCTCGCTGCCTGACATGTCAACAAGTGAAGGCGGAACATCAGAAATCTGCTGGAAAGTTGCATCCACTAGATATTCCCAAGTGGAAGTGGGAAGACATTGGCATGGATTTTATTATGGGCTTGCCTAAGACTAGAGGTGGACATGATGGAATTTGGGTAATTATCGACTGCCTAACTAAATCGGCTCATTTCTTGCCTATCAAAAGTCGATGGTCGGTTGATGTCCTTACTGCCTTGTATATCAAGGAGACGGTTAGATTGCATGGAGTTCCCGTGTCGATCGTATCTGACCGAGACCCACGCTTTACCTCTCATTTCTGGAAGAGTCTAGAACACTCTCTAAGGACGAAACTCAACTTCAGCACTGCTTTCCATCCCTAGATAGATGCACAGAAAGAAAGGACAAATCAACTTGTTGAAGACATGTTAAGGGCCTGCATTATAGATTTCGATGGTAGTTGGCATGACCACTTACCCCTGGCCGAATTTGCATATAATAATAGTTATCAAGCCAGTATCCAGATGGCACCTTTCAAGGCACTCTATGGCAGAAGTTGTCGATCTCCAATATGCTGGGATGAAAGTTGGTGAAAAGTAAACCCTAGGCCCAGATATGGTAAGAGACTCAACAAAAAAGATACACCTCATTCGGGAAAGGCTAAAGATAGCACAGTCCAGACAGAAGTCATATGCTGATAATAGGAGAATAGATCTGGAATTCCAAGTTGGAGACCATATTTTCCTCAAGGTCTCTCCTGGCCGGCGTATTAGAAGATTTGGTGTTAAGGGCAAGCTTACACCGAGGTTTATTGGTCCATTTGAAGTGTTGGAAAGAGTGGGCGAGGTGGCTTACCACATTGCCTTGCCTCCACAACTATCAGAAGTGCACAATGTATTCCATATTTCTATGCTAAAGAAGTATGTGCACGATCCTTTCCATGTCATTGATCACACTGATTTAGTGATACAAAATGACCTGACCTATGAGCAGAAGCCACTGAAGATCCTCGACCGAGAAGTCCGCGTTCTAAGGAGCAAGACTATCCCTATGGTGAAAGTCCAATGGGAGAGATGCTTAGAACAAGAAGCTACTTGGAAAACCGAGGAGTCTATGAGAAGGATATTTTCAGAACTATTCTAGTCCGTAAGTACTCCTCACCCTCTATGTCTCATATATATGCAATTGAATTTGGGGACCAAATTCTTTTAAGTGGGGGAGGGTGTAGCACCCCGGATAAAAATGAGAGCGAAATAGACTTTTTCCCGAATTAATAAAACCTTAAATAACTCTATAAGAAGGCCAAAATAAAAAGTTGGAATGTCCATTGAGGGCCACTATATAATATACACCCCTTTACCTCATATAAACCCCACGTACAGAGGTTTTCCTTTTCAAAACACAAGACAGAAGGGCGCTCCCTTACTAGGGCGCCATTCACCTAAATGAAGCCCTTGTATAAGGGTGCTATTTTCCCACAAGGCCACATCTCGTGGTATGCAAGCCCACAATATACATAGAACCCACTTTACAAACCCCACCAACCAACCAATGCTACTAAATTAATTAACTATATAAACATACATCCTATTTAGGGTTGACCAACATGGGGTGGGATACACATTGTTACGGGACCCAGGTGTCTGCCACCCAGAAGGAAATAGCGCCCCTGACCTGGGCGCTATATCCATAGGGCGCCCCTGCCGTGGGCGCCATTTCCCTTCTCCCAGCAGTATAATATATATATATATATATATATATATATATATATGCAGAGGATGTAACGTCCACATGCATGGACGCTATTTACATAAACAAAGACTGCCTGGGGAGGCGTCATTCCCTGAGACCTAATAATGTGAGTCGATTAATGGAAACAAGAACAACTTGTGTTTGCTGGCAATGGACCCATGAGGGAACACATACAGCAAGGCTTCAGATCTGGTTTCCCATAGAGAGACTATTCCCTATAAATAACTCTCCCCATCCAACGTAGAAGGCCTTACTGCCAACCTGCCATTCCTCTGCCATTGCAGAAGAGAGAGCTTAACATTTTCTCTTCGCGTGCAGGTTACGTACAACATCCTGTGGCTAGAGGGCTTGGCTGCAGAGGGCTTGGAGGGTTAGGACTCACGGTTAAACTAGTCAACCACCTCAACAGGTAGGTGTTCTCAAGATCTAGCTTAACTAGTAGTTAATATAGGTTAACATGCATGCTAGTTAAACCTTTCATAGTCACGATCTGGTCATTTTAGTCAGGGGTATATCAAAAGATTTAGTGGTAAGGTTAGGCTATGCCTAGCTGAAACACTAACTCTTGCGTGAGTAGATCTATGATCTTACCTCCGTCAAGTACCCCATGTACATACTAATTATATAGTTGTCATTACTCATAATATGTCCCAATTTCTTGTAAATTGATCCATGTTTAAAAGTTAATATCTATCAAATTAAAATCAAAAATTGTTGCATGAACATGACCTTGCAATCCTTCTATTTTTCCATGTCTATGTATGTCTCTACTTCCTGATTCTGTGAACATGTTATAAATCATGAATAGTAAAGTTACGTGATTAGTAGCCACAAGTTCAGGGATTTATATCTATTGAACCAAATCATGAAATTCCTGCATGAGTATGACTCTAGAATCCCCAGATTTGTTTCTATTTTATCATGTCTTCATTTCTGAAATTCGTGAAATTTCGCATGATGAACAGTGTTTTGAGTCTCTGGAGCACCCTAGTGAAGGGTGCCCCTCACCAGGGTTCCATTCTCCAGTGTGAATTAAAACCCCCTGATCCCGTGATTAGCCTGTTAAACCCTATCGATTAGCCTGTTGAACCTATTACCTGTTAAACCTTGCAGATTAGCCTGTTAAAACTGTTGAACCTGCTAAACTTGTTACATGTTAACCTTTCAATTACATACCTTGTTAAGCCTGTAAAAATCCTATAGCCTGTTATCTCGAGAATAGTATGTTAAACCTGTTACCTGTTAAACCACGGTGATTAGCCCGTTAAACCTGTTACCTGTTACAGCACATGTAAACATGTTATACTGTTAGAAACCTGTGATTGTTAACCTTCTGAAATAAAGACCCTTCGGGAAGTATCTATTTTCTAAAATAGTGACTCTCCGGGGCGACTCTATTTTAACCTTTTGAAATAGAGACCCTATGGGAAGTCTTTATTTCTGAATCTCATTAAACCTATCACATGTTAAACCAATTACCTATTAAACATGATCCTATTAAGCCTGACACCTATTAACCTGGTAATTACATACCTTGTTAAGCCTGTTAGCTGTTAAACTTGCTAATTACTAAGTATGGTAATTACATATCCTGTCAAACTATGTTAATTACATAGCCGTCATTAAGCTATGTTAATCCTGTAGCCTGTCAAATCACATAGCATGTTAAACCTCTTTACAGTACGTGTAAACATGTTATCCAGTTAGATTGTTAACCTTTTGAAATAGAGACTCCCCGGAGAGACACTATTTACCGAAATAGAGACCCTCCGGGAAGACTCTATTTCAGCATTGAAATAGAGACTCTCCGAGAAGACTCTATTTACTGAAATAGAGACTCTCTGCAAGGGTGCTATTTCCCTGTAAACTGGAATTTTTTGGGCTTCTGCCCAGCCCTTACCGAATGATCTCTGGCCACCTCCTTAACCCCAATTAGCCTATGTGTCATGCATTTTAAGTAGCTTGGTCATAAATCATCATTTACATGTGATATCATTCTTGAACTCTATTCTTGAAAATCTACCTTATATTCTACAATATGTAAAATTCTTGAAATTCTATATTGGCTATATAAATGAGAGTGGATGTCAAAAAGTATACATGAAATGATGTGCATATTAAGGGCTTGGTCTGGTCCTGGGAGGAGCACCCGAAGGTACTTATGCCTATGGGAGTTTATTGACCAGGGTGTTTGGCATTGCACCAAAGTACCTGTTTGCTTGACTTGACTTGAGACATTCCCACTCACTCTCTCGTGTCATGCTTGACTTGCTTGAAATGAATTGCTTGGCCCGAAAAAGGGCAAATTACTTGCTTGGATGAAATGAATGAAATAGCCAATTCTATTACACTACTTGTTATTACACGAGCTTGAAATCACTTGCTTGAATACTGACTATCCCCTTCTTGGAAGGACTTGCTCGAATGTTAAATTCTTGGAAATACTTGCAAATTAATTTGGCGATTACTTGCAAATTACATGCTAGTCCCTTGCTGATACATCTTATTGAAATTCATGTGATACTCTCTTGATACAATTCTTGACACTCTTGCTTGTTCCAACATGCATCATTATACCTGCACTGAACATGTAATTAACTTAAAGATTTTTAGAACTTGAGATATAAATCCTACTGAGCGATTCGCTCATCCAGTTACTTCCTAACATTTTTAGGTAATTTGGATAGCGACCACCACCCGGATGAGAATGATACCGAGTGATGAGTATTAGAGTCACCGTTGGGTGTACCGTCAGCTAGTCTTATCTTTTGTATTTTAGGTCCTACGTTATGTATTTCCAGTTATTAATTAAGGCTTGTAATCGTATGGTACATTTCGGTCAGTTATGATTAAGTTGGGTTTGGATTATGCCAAATATGTAGCATTATGGATTAATTTGGGATATCACTATTCCGATTAGATAATTATCATCTTAGACTATGGATAGCATGTCAAATTCTAAGTTAGTGATAAATACCGAGTACTATGCTCACTCTAACTCTACGTGAATGACACGATCTATATAGACGCGCCGCGCCTACGGGTATCTTCCGTGCTCGGGGCGTGACAATTAGCATGTTGGGTTGGAAATGTAGATTGCATTAGCCTAAAAACTAGGACTGAGCTAGCTGGGTGGCCTGGGGGGACATAGCGGCTAAAATTGGGACTGGGGTGGGGACTGGAGGTTGAAACTAGAATTATGACTGGAGATGGTGACCGGAGCTGGAGTCAGCCGGCTGCCCTGTAAAGGCGTTGTAGCCGAGACTGGGACTGGGGGCTGAGCGGCTGGCTTGTAAAGGCATTGTAGCCGGGGCTCGGACTGGGAGTTGGCGGCTGGATTGTAAAGACGTTGTAGCCTAGACTGGAACTGGGGGCTGACAGCTGGCCTGCAAAGGCATTGTAGTCGGGATTGGAGCTGGGGGCTGACGACTGGCCTGTAAAGGCGTTGTAGCCGGGACTGGAGCTGGGGGCTGGCGACTGGCCTGTAAAGGCATTGTAGCCAGGACTGGAGCTGGGGGCTGGCGGCTGGCCTGCAAAGGTGTTGTAGCCGGGACTGGAGCTAGCGACTGGCGGCTAGCCTGCAAAGGCGTTGTAGCCAGGACTGGAGCTGGCGGCTGGTGGCTGGCCTGCAAAGGCGTTGTAGTTGGGACTGGAGCTGGGGCTGGCGGATGGCCTGTAAAGGCATTGTAGCCGGGACTGGAGCTAGGGGCTGGCAGCTGGCCTGCAAAGGCGTTATAGCCGAGACTGGAGCTGGGGGCTGGCGACTGGCCTGTAAAGGCGTTGTAGCTGGGACTGGAGCTGGGGGCTGGCGGCTGGCCTGCAAAGGCGTTGTAGCTAGGACTGGAGCTGGCGGCTGGTGGCTGGCCTGTAAAGGCGTTGTGGCCGGGACTGGAACTAGGAGCTGGCGACTGGCCTGTAAAGGCATTGTAGCCGGGACTGGAGTTGGGAGCTGGCGACTAGCCTATAAAGGCGTTGTAGTCAGGATTGGAGCTGGTCCGCTAACCATGGATGTGTATAGCCAAATACTGGAGCTGGAATTGACGATGGTTGACCCCCGGGGGCGTAGTGGCCATCGGTGTTGTGGAGTGATGCTGAGGTCGTCATCAACGAGATGTCACAGTTGACGGCTTCCATCAGTGAGGGGTAGAGAGGGAGAGAGTTTTTTTTTTGGTTTTCTCTTTACCAGCTCTACCGCCCTTGCGGGTTTTCGCCAGAGCTGGCCCCCTTTTGCTTTTACCGATGCACCCTTGCGGGTGTTCACACCGAGGGGTTACCCGATTTTGCCTAAGGTGCCATTGGGGGTTTTCACCTTAGATGGGTTGATGGCAATTTTTGCCCCTAGTCGCCTCTTTGCAATGAGGATGGTAGGGTCCGCCGGGGTATCTCTATTTTTTACCCCATTTTTGTTATTATATGTGTATATATATGTATTTTTGAAATTACTGACCATAGCATACTACTGTCGGAGGACGTAATCTAGAACTGGAGATTGTAGATGACTGGCTGTTGTTCCTCCCTTAATAGGGGTTCTCACAAGTTGTCAAGTTATGATGATGGGAGCCATTTTATTATGGCGGGATGTGACCGGAGTTATGGCTGGTGAGTCGGGGATTACTGAGAGAACTGGAGTTATAATGGGGCTTGGGAGCTCTGAATATACATGAGGTGTGAAATGCAGTAGGGTGGACTGGTAAGAGTCTGGGGATAGGCTGGGACTGGAATTTGCTGGGAAGGTAACTGGGATGTCATACTGCCACAGAAAGTTATCGGCCCGCCGCCTCGAAGCGAGGGCCGAAGGTGGCATGAACTGAGCAAGGTGATGTAAGGTTAACTGGAGCTCATGGGGTTAGTACTCTGGTAATGTGAGTTGATAAAAGGTTAATAGTCGGTGGGGCTAATGATTTGCTGAGGAATGGGTGGAACGCCACCCCGACTGGTGGGGATAGAAAGAATTTCTCGTTATCGGCTCTACTGCCCTTTCGGGTTTTCGCCAGAGCCAACCCCCTTTAGCTTTTTCAAACGCACCCTTGCGGGTTTTCACGCCGACGGTGTTGAACCCCGTGCATAACCCTGTGTTAAGAAATTTTGATGATGTTCAAATACCATGTGATTGTGTTTCATGTCAATAAATACATACGTGGTTAGTGTATATGAAATGGATTGATCAATTTCTATTTGGTTGTATGATGCTCAATGCAATATCAATGTTTTAGTGAGATGGGCTATTTTACTTCAAGGGTCATTTGATGAACTTGACTGACATTGGACTGATATTTGTACAGGCATTTGTTGAAGATGAATGGACCTCAAGCCAAATGAGTTGAACTTGTTTTATATGTGAATGGTTGATTCACATTGCTTTTGAGTTGTTCGTTTTAGTTAACTTATGAAATGCAGGGACTTAAAGTTGAAATTTTGAATGGTTATGTGAGCTGAAGTTTTATTCTCAGATTTTAAATGAGATGGAAGACTGACTTCCAGCGTGTAATGGTAACAGGCATATCAAATGGGAATTGTCATAAAGACCAAATTGGGAGACTTCAAATTGGATCTTCACATGTGTGCTGTGAACCATTAACATGGAATGCTACTCTAGTGCATTGTTCGAAGTAGGTTTGTGATGAAGATTGGACGTACAAATCATAAGGTAAACCCTGTGCACATCTAGTTGGTAAGACCGTGATTTGGGGTAAGTTTTGATTAATTCTTCCATTTACATATTGATCTTTATTGTCTCAATTCAATTGGTTAACCCCTCATGAGTTTTCCTTATTTTTGTAAATGTCAGGAAAAGTGTCGACTCATGGAGTCGACACTTTGTCCCGTGTGTGGGCTTTGTTTTCAGAAGGATGAAAACAAATGTCGACTCAAGGAGTCGACATTTATTTTCAACCCTTCTAACTGGGTGGCCCTCAGACATCCAGGGTATAACTGTCGACTCTAAGAGTCGACATTTATTTCCCACTGTTCTGTCTGGGTGATTCCCAGACCCACATGGAACAAATGTCGACTCTATGAGTTGACATTTTTCCGAGCCTTTCCATCTGGGCGTTTCTAAGCGCTACTGGTGGAGAGTGTCGACTCTAAGAGTCGACACTTTCTACGATGTGTTCTAGCTGGCTGGCTTTCCTGCCTTGGTCGGCCGCGAGTGTCGACGCTATGAGTCGACACTTTCTAGCGATCGGAAAACACGCCAGTTCGTGTGGCGGCCGATGCCCTAGCGTGCTCCCTTTCTTTTAGTGCCCATCCATGATTGGTCCATGGGGGAATGTTCCCTCCACGTGGCCCTTCATCTATTGGGGTATATATTGATTGAGATAGGGTTTATTCTAGAAGGAAAAGTGTTTAATGTCATATCCGATTTTGATTCTTGTAGGGAAGAGCACGGCCGCAGCTGCGTCTACCTCCTCTCCAGGGCGTGCTGAGATCGATTCAAGGCTGGAGAAGGTCGTCGTCCACCTTCCTAAAGTGAACCTGCTGAAGCACCGCTGCTGTACCACCTCCATATCATCTAACGTGCTGAATGTGATTCAAGAGGAGGGAAAGAGGGGGTTTATGTTCATCTCCGTCCATCTTCCCGAAGTGAACTAGCTAGAGCATCGTGGGTGCATCTCCTCCACATCGTCTAGTCTGCTGTAGTCATCAAAGAAGCCAGCTCTATCATCTTCAACAAGGAGTTTGCTGAACTTGTTCTTAGTCCCTGTTTGCAGTCATCATTTGTTCAGTTGATGTCTTGTGCTTGTATTTCATATTAGATTTCATTCCTTTAAACCAGAAATGACTGTGTGTGTACGGAGCGGTGTCTCCGTGTGAGAGCTTAGTGTCGGGGTAAGTTCCCCATGTTAGTGTGTGTGTGTGTGTGTGTGTGTGTGTGTGTGTGTGTGCGTGGCAGCATGTTGAGGCTTCGCCCTCGTGTGTGTGCTGCATGGCAGCGTGTTGAGGCTTTGCCCTCGTGTGTTTGGTTTGCTGAGAGAGCAGCGTGTGGTGTATTGGGGTTCATCCCCGTGTGCTACCTTGTGTAGCGTGTTAGTGAAGCCTCACCGAGGTGGTGAGAGGTGGATGTAGAGAACCCGCCGTGGTCCCGAACCACCTAAAAAATTACTATTTGTGTGTTTGCTCCATATCTCCTTTCACCATTCATAGGTTGGTTTGTTAATTATGCTTTCCATGGGTGGTAGATTCTCGTTTACACACATTTAGTTAAGTTCATCTCTTCTCCGTGTGTGATCATCTTCATATTCAGGTGTTTGGTGAGGTTGAGCTGAGCGGCGACTAAGTTAATTAATTGGACTTATTTTTTAGATAGGGATCTATTCACCCCCCTCTAGATCCGTGTTACTACACTCCGGGACCCAACAATTGGTATCAGAGCCTGGCTCTGTAATCCCAGATCTAACGATCTTCAGAGGGATCCTAGTATAGTTTTGAATCATGAATACTTCTTCAGATATTGTTTCGTTAAGTTCTTTACCTATTTACCATGGTGATGATTTTAATTCCTGGTTGGGAAAATTATGTAGGGCCATAAATTCTGCAAATCTCAATATGTGGAACCTAATTCATGATGGTCCTCATATATTACCTCGGGATGAGACCAAGTGGTCCGACCGAGATAGATTGAAAAATCATGAGAATGTTACTATTTTGAGCTTGTTGAAAGCCTCGGTGAATGCTAACATGTTCACATTCGTGTCTTCTTGTAGAAGTGCAAATGAGCTTATGGACCGATTGATGGAAGCTCAAGAGAAGCACGGACAGAAAGGGTTAATGGCTGCTGATGTTGATCAGACTTGTGATGAGAGTGATGAGGAGGTAAACTCTAACTCTGATGATGCAGAAATATCTTTTGAAGAATTAGTTGATGCATATGAGGAGTTGTCAGATAGATATAAAAAGATGAAGTCTGAAAACAAATCATTGAAGAAGAAGCTAAGCGGAAATGTGCATGATAATTCTTTATGTGGAAAATGTCTTGATCTAGAAAAAGAAAATGAGCGTCTTGTCTGCAAAATCTCATTGCTTGAGGAAACTGAAAGAAATCTCAAAAACAAGCTAGATTCTCTATCTGACGATGGAAAATTGTTTGAGAAGCTACTTGATTCTGAAGTTGATAGCAAGTCCATAATTGAGGAAAATGAGTTGTTAAAATCTAAAAATGAAAAGCTAAAACAACTAAACTTAACCATGTCTGAAAGACTCCTAACTCTTGAAAAGGGAAAGTCTATGGTTGCTCAAGAAAATAAAAATGTGAGTCTGTTAAAATAGGAAATTGAAACCCACAAAACCATCAATGTCACCGTGAATGAAAAGATCATTTCCTGTGAAAATGAAGTTCTATCTCGTGAACTTCACATTGCTTCACTTCAAACTGAAATTGCTGACTTGAACAAGTCTTTGGGTAGATTTATGAGTGGGGAGGATAATTTGAACAAACTTCTGGGAACTAAAGTGAACTTCCAATGGGAAGGTCTAGGATATAATCCTAGTAGAAAGGAAGCTTTTAATTTGAAAACAAAAACCTCATTTGTGCATGCTTCTTTCTCTTCCAATATCTCAAACATCTCTTCTTCAGTCAAACCCAAGTCCAGTACACATGCAAAGAAATCTCATGTGAATCACCATGCTCCAAAATAAAACACTACATCATGTCACTATTGTGGTGAGCATGGTCATTTAATGCATGATTATAACTTGATGAAGGAAGATGATCACAATGCACGTAGGATGCATGCCATGAAATTCCAAACTGTTCAGAAAAAGAGAATTGAATGCTTTCATTGTGGAATAATGGGTCATGTGATGAAAAATTGTTGGTTGTTTAAAGAAAAACCCAAATTTCATGTTCAAAGTCATAGACTCCCCACTTATACACAAAGGGCCACTACCAATGTCCAGACAAAGAAATTGAATCAACATGTGCTTTGTCATTACTGTGGTCGACTTGGACATCTTATGGATGATTGTTCTTTACTACATTTTTATGATATGAATGCCAAGAAACTATGGAAAGCACCTACTCGAGGTGCAGCTAACCCCCCGGGACCCAAGATGGCTTGGGTACCCAAAACCTCGAAATGAGAACTGTGTTTTACAGGGGTGCCTTGAGATGGAAGAAGTTGTCAACAGAATAAAAATCCTCCAAGACAAGAAAATTGATGAGCTTGTGTGGTAATGGATTCCATTCTTACGTCCTTATGTAAATAACTATCTTTTTGCAGTTGTTCATAGAGTTTAATGAATTTCACTCTTGCTTTCTTGTGTGAATAACTATCATTTTGCAGTTGTTCACAGAGCTTTCTATACCTACACTTGTCTCTTTTTGTGAATATTAGTTGAACTTTTCACATATAGCATACACACTTTACTTCTTGAACATATCACACACTTTCCTGCATACTTGTGAATAGGAATAAAGTCCAGTCATCTGTCACTTTCATGTACAAACTTGCATATATTTCATATTCTTGTGTGCGTGAATGCCATGATTTTCAGTATATCAAATGACGATTGCCGAAGGTTGGATAATGTCCAATCGGAAGCTTTCCTTATGCATGAGTAGGGTCTTTGGACCTTTATCTCCGTCACGTACCGGTAATCATCCTGCTTTGAAAATTCCATTTTGACACATGCTTGAGTGTATATAATTTACATCCTTCTATTTTTGAACCTTACTATGACCTGACATCCTTGATAAATAAACTTGCATTGATCAAGGCATGTATGCTTCATGGCACATATTAACAAGCAAATTTTGTTTTTAAACGTGCATACACTTAGGGTGAGACATAACCTTGATAAGACTAATTCATCCACTACTATCTATACAATCACTCACTTGATACGGACCTTTGAGACAAATGACTTCATTCAATAAGGATCTCAGTTACTCCACTCAACACTCTTGAGGATTCTTAAATCCCTACATCAAAATTTAGTGTCTCGTGAGGAAAAAGCTGTCAGTCCTACCAAAAATATCAATAAGTGGAATTGGAACCGAGTAGTCGGGAATCCCCCTTGAAATAAAGGAGGAAACTCGGAACGAAAAGTGACAAAAATCCACATTACTAATAAGTGACGAAACCGAGTAACCGGGAAATACCCCTGAAACAAAGGACATGACTCGTGTCAAAAAGTTAGTCATCTTAATTGCATCTTATCAAAAATATTTATTGGGACTGTGCGAAGCTACCAAAAGCCGAGCACTGTGAATGGAAATGTAGGGAGGAGAGGTTCTTGTTAGTGTTCCTTAGAACATTTGATAATCCATATTATTTTGAAAGTCATATCTCATAGTTCACATATTGAATTTGGGCTTGATTGTATGAATGTATTTTCTGAATTAGTCGATTTTCATTGGTTATGCAGTACATCTTTTTGTAAGCACAACCTTGTTAATATTGTTCATGGACATCATGCTCAAATCAGTTGCATTCTTCTTATACCTATCCCTAAGGGACTCTCATGCTTGATTTCATATATAAATATGCTAGCTTGTCTGCTTGTATGCTTGAAATGCATAAGAAGAAATTGATTATTTGAACCCCCATGAATGAGCCTTGCTGACAGATTGCCAAGATTGTCATGATTGTCATGAATGGACTGAGTTGGTAAACTTTTTCCCTATGTGTTTGACCCAAAATTGTGATGGTTGAAGTAAGGACAAATTGTGAATGTGTGTTGAATGTTGGTTGGTTGCACTGATGTCGTCATTGCACCGACCTTATTGATACATTACACCGACCTTACTGTTCATTGCACTGAGTTTGTTCATCATTGCACAGACTTGGTTGATCATTGCATCGAGTTGGTTGAATCTTGCACCGACCTGCTTCATCTTGCACCAACCCAATCCATGGTGCTTCACAGTATTGCACTGATCCAATCCACTCATATGCATTGACCATGAGTTGATATACACAGACATTATAGGATGCATTGAGTGACACTTGTATGTTTTATCTTGAGATTGGATTTCTTAACATGCAGGATTAAAGGTGTCACACTCCCTTGGTTCAAGGTAAGAAATCTTGATTTAAAATGCAATCTCATGTGAATAGAATAGTTCCAGCTCAAATCTGGTTTTATTCTTGACAATACTTCAATTGCATTGAATTATGCTAGATAATTGAGATGATTGCTTGCTTGGTCGATTGTATTGGTCATCTTATTGTGGTTGATTGAATTCTTCTGTACATGATCATTTTTCCAGTTGATCAACCCACACTCTGCCTAATCTGAGTACATAATCTTTTGGGCTTCACGTTTTACATATTTGGCCTTCATTCTCATCCATCTTCCATTGAATTTTTGACTTACAGAGGAAAAGTTGACTCCTAGAGTCGAGATTTGTTGCTGTGTTCTCCTTTTATTGTCCAGACAGAAGAGGTAAGAAAATGTGTCGACTCAATGAGTCGACACTTTTCTTTCGGATCCCGGTTCGTGAACCGGTCCGCTGGGTGTTCCTTCACTTCACTCCGGTCGAACCCAAGGTGGCTTGGCTTCTATGTTCGACCACCTCCACCTTAAACCACCCCCGTGGCTGTCCTTCTAAAATGCATTCACCCTCTTCTTCTGCCCTAAAACCCTCTTCGCAACCCTCTCCCCCTCCATCCATCAAATGCATCCTCGTACGAAGCCACGGTCGATCTTCATCTTCCTCAACGCATCTGCAGTACTCTTCTTCTAACCCTTCCTCTTCCCTAAACATCACTACATCTCGCCCTTCTTCCCCAAGGAACCCTCCGGCGGGCGGCGGCGTCCGCAACTCTTCTCCTTTCCTGAGCATCTGCGATGCCCTCCTGTGAGCCACCTCTGTCTGGTGCTGCATGTGGTGTGAAGACCAAACTGCTCAGTGGAAGGCCTCTGTCTGTTCAAGGGACACCGAGCTACACACTTTTCCTCCATCTACTTCCATTCAAGGTTGTCTAAGTTGCAAGAATGGCCCCCAAGAAGAGAACAGTGAGAGAAAGAGAAGAAGCCCTTATTATGACGGAACTACGGCGCAAGGATAAGGAAGCCCAAGCTCAGAGAAAGAAGAGAGCATCAGAGAGTGCTATGCTGGTTGAAAGGAAGGTACTCTGTCCCCGTGTTGTGGACTTTAAGAGCATTGAAACTATGTTACCCAAATTAGTTGAACTCCTGAGGTTGCAGCCAAATCTAATTTCATTTATGTTAGATCATAGGAAAGTTTATCATTCTCTTGTTCATCAATTTTATGGTAACATGGTAGTGAAGAATGATGAATTATACACAAGCCTGGATGGACATTCTGTTCCTTTAACTGTTCAGTTGATAGGGAAGGCCCTAAATATGCCATACGCAATGGCATAATCCCTGAGGAAGCCATGTATTTACAAGAGGAAGCCTATGAGGCCATGACTGATGAGCCTACAGCAGAAGGTTGTCTACCCAAACTGAATGCAAACAACTTTCCACTGCTCCAGAGGATTTTACATCATATGATGACCACCATATTATTGCCTTGATCAGGAGCTAGGGAGCAAGTAACAGATAGGCAGAAATTTATGTTTGCTTATATAATGCATGGAGAAGAAATCAACTTCCCAACTGTTATGATGGAATACATCACAAGCTGCAGAAAATCAAAGAACAGAAATCTTCCCTATGGTGCTACATTAACTCCGATTTTTCAGTATCTGCACATTGACTTAAGCAAACAGTCAGTCATCCAATTCGCGATGCAGACATCTACACAACACTCTCTATCTGCAACAATATGGGATATGAGCAGATAAACGGGCGTCGGGTCCGAACACTTCATTCTCAGAAGGGAAAAGCTCCTACTGCAGACTCTGATCAGAGTGAAGATGAAGAACAAGGAGAACCTGCATGAAGAACTCGCATCACTCAGCCATCCTCTTCAGATGACACATCATTGCACAGAAAAATTGATGAGTTAGGAAGTGAAGTCGGCAAGGTCAAAGATTCAATGGATGCTTATTTCTTTTGTTGAATGTGCGTGGAATGAGCTCATGGAGTGAATGTTTCTCGAATGAGTTAAGTCAGGATTCTGTGATGGCTAAATTTTAATTCATGCTGTGTGGATATGTCTTATGCTTTTAGTTTGAGGAATGAGAATGAAAAGACATGGTTTATTGCTTGGAATGTCTCTTGTGGTTTGAAATTCCATGAAACACATTTTCCTTGTTAAGTTTGTTTTGCCTATTTGCACATAGTATTTTGTCATCATCAAAAAGTGGGAGATTGTTGAACCTCGTGCATAACCTTGTGTTAAGAAATTTTGATGATGTTCAAATACCATGTGATTGTGTTTCATGTAAACAAATACATACGTGTTTAGTGTATATGAAATGGATTGATCAATTTCTATTTGGTTGGATGATGCTCAATGCAATATCAATGTTATAGTTAAATGGGCTATTTTACTTCGAAGGACATTTGATGAACTTGACTGACATTGGACTGATATTTGTACAGGCATTTGTTGAAGATGAATGGACCTCAAGCCAAATGAGTTGAACTTGTTTTATATGTGAATGGCTGACTCACATTGCTTTTGAGTTGTTCATTTTAGTTAACATATGAAATACAGGGACTTAAAGTTGAAAATTTGAATGGTTATGTGAGCTGAAGTTTTATTCTTAGATATTAAATGAGATGGAAGACTGACTTCCAGTGTGTAATGGTAACAGGCATATCAAATGGGAATTATCATGAAGACCAAATTGGGAGCCTTCAAATTGGATCTTCACATGTGTACTGTGAACCATTAACATGGAATGTTGCTCTAGTGCATTGTTCGAAGCAAGTTTGTGATGGAGATTGGACATACAAATCATAAGGTAAACCATGTGCACATCAAGTTGGTAAGATCATGATTTGGGGTAAGTTTTGATTAATTCTTCCATTTACGTATTGATCTTTATTGTCTCAATTCAATTGGATAACCCCTCATGAGTTTTCCTTATTTTTGTAAATGTCAGGAAAAGTGTCGACTCATGGAGTCGACACTTTGTCCCGTGTGTGGGCTGCTTCATAGCTCGCCCCTTTTGTTTTCAGAAGGATGAAAACAAATGTTGACTCAAGGAGTCGACATTTATTTTCAACCCTTCAGACTGGGTGGCCCTCAGATGGTCAGGGTATAACTGTCGACTCTAAGAGTCGACATTTATTTCCCACCATTCTGTCTAGGCGATTCCCAGACCCTCATGGAACAAATGTCGACTCTATGAGTCGACATTTTTTCCAGGCCTTTCTATCTAGGCGTTTCTAAGCGCTACTGGTGGAGAGTGTTGACTCTAAGAGTCGACACTTTCTACGCTGTGTTCTGGCTGGCTGGCTTTTCCGCCTTGGCCGGCTGCCAGTGTCGACTCTATGAGTCGACACTTTCTGGCGATCGAAAAACACGCCGGTTCGTGCTGCGGCCGATGCCCTAGCGTGCTCCCTTTCTTTTAGTGCCCCTCCATGATTGGTCCATGGGGGAATGTTCCCTCCACATGGCCCTTCATCTATTGGGGTATATATTGATTGAGATAGTGTTTATTCTAGAAGGAAAAGTGTTTAATGTCTTATCCGATTTTGGTTCTTGCAGGGAAGAGCACGGCCGCAGCTACGTCTACCTCCTCTCCAGGGCATGCTGAGATCGATTCAAGGCTGGAGAAGGTCGTCGTCCAGCTTCCTGAAGTGAACCTGCTGAAGCACCGTGACTGTACCACCTCCATATCATCTAACGTGCTAAACGTGATTCAAGAGGAGGGAAAGAGGGGTTTATGTTCATCTCAGTCCATCTTCCCGAAGTGAACTAGCTGGAGCATCGTGGGTGCATCTCCTCCACATCGTCCAGTCCGCTGTAGTCATCGAAGAAGCTACCTCTATCATCTTCAACCAGGAGTTTGCTGAACTTGTTCTTAGTCCTTGTTTGCAGTCATCATTTATTCAGTTGATGTCTTGTGCTTGTATTGCATATTAGATTTCATTCCTTTAAACCAGAAATGACTGTGTGTGTGTACGGAGCGGTGTCTCCATGTGTGAGCTAAGTGTCGGGGTAAGTTTCCCATGTTAGTGTGTGTGTGTGCTGCTTGGCAGGGTGTTGAGGCTTCACCCTCGTGTGTATGCTACGTGGCAGCGTGTTAAGGCTTCGCCCTCGTGTGTTTGGTTTGCTACGAGAGCAGCATGTGTTGTATTGGGGTTCGTCCCCATGTGCTACCTTGTGTAGCGTGTTAGTGAAGCCTCACCGAGGTGGTGAGGGGTGGACGTAGGGAACCCATCGTGGTCTCGAACCACCTAAAAACTCACTGTTTGTGCGTTTGCTCCATATCTCCTTTCACCATTCACAGGTTTGTTTGTTAATTGTGCTTTCCATGGATGGTAGATTCTCGTTTACACACATTTAGTTAAGTTCGTCTATTCTAAGTGTGTGATCATCTTCATATTCAGGTGTTTGGTGAGGTTGAGCTGAGCGGCGACTAAGTTAATTAATTGGACTTATTTTTTAGAGAGGGATCTATTCACCCCCCTATAGATCCGTGTTACTACACTCCGAGACCCAACAGAGGTGTTTCCCCATTTTTCCTGAGGTGCCCTTTCGGGTTTTCACCTCAACCGAGTTGCTAGCCTTTTTGCCCCCAGCCGCCTTCTTGCAAAAGAGGACAGCTGAGTCTGCCAGGGTATCTCTATTTTCAACCCCATTTCTTTTTGATTTTTTTTGTTTTTTATTTACCTGGGAGCCTGACGGCTGGACTGGTACCGGCGCAGAGGTGCCCCTGCTCTCATGGTGATGAGAACGAGGATAGGGAATTAGTCCCCAATAATGCATGGCGATGGTTCTAGGTGGGCTTGGCTGGCCCTTCTGCTTGACTGGGAATTGAAGACTGGGGAAACTGACTGGTCCGACCCTTCCCGAGGGAGGGGCGACCTCACTGGTAGTAGCTGGAACACGCACCTCAGTCTGGCTGGTGCATGAACTCGTGTTCGGTTGCATAATATAGCTTCATATGGTTGCCATTGAGAGGCGGGAAGGGTCGGTGACCTTTGTGGTCGACGACCGTGTAGGCCCCGCCCTCGTAGACATTATGGGCGATATATGGGCCTTGCCAATTCGACTGTAATTTTCCACTGGGGTGCCCCGCCATGACTCCCTTTTCCTTGATCATGACGAGGTCACCTTGTTTGAAGGCTCGCTGCTTGACGACCTTATCATAGGCCCGGGTCATATGGGCCTGGTATACTTGCAGGTATTTGTAGGCTTCGAGCCGTTTGCCTTCTAGATCGGCCAGCTCTCTAGCCTTCTCTAGTATTCATTTTCATCTGGGCTGGCGAGGCCGGTGTGGATCGCCACGCGATAAGATTCTAACTGGACTTCAATGGGGACAATGGCTTCTGCTCCATAGGTGAGGGAGAATGGCGAACACCTCGTAGGAGTTTTGTAGACCGTCCGGTAAGCCCACAGTGCCTCAAAGACCTTCTCGCCCCAATCACATTTATGATGGCTAACCATTTTAGCCAGGAGCTTGTAGAGGGTCTTGTTGAAGACTTCCGCTAAGCCGTTAGCTTGGGGGTTGTAGACCGAAGAGGTTCTCCAGTCGATGTGAAACTTGGCCACTAGCTGGTACACGGCCCTATTCTTGAACGGTGTCCCATTGTCGGACACGATGCGACTGAGGGTACCGAACCGATAAATGATGTTGTGCTGGACGAATCTGGCCAACACCTCGCCGGTGACCTCTAACAAAGAAAGAGCCTCCGCCCAGCGAGAAAAATAGTCAGTGGCGGCCAAGATGTATTTATGGCCCTTGGAAGACGGCGGGAAAGGCCCCGCGATGTCCATGCCCCACTCAGCGAAAGGCCAGGTGGGGATAGTTGGACGTAGTGAGTTAGGAGGTCTTCTGGGCACTGGGCCGAAAGCTTGGCACTGATGACATGTGTTGTGCCCCAGTGCCTTGATGATGTTTTGCTTCATGTGTTTTGATGATAGCAACACTATGAGTCACCACTTGAGAATGAATGGTTGAAGAATATTTTGATGATAGCTGAGTCACTTCATGTGCTTGATTGAATGTCACAGTTGCATATACATATATTGATGTGCGATTAACTGCTGGTCTAGGTCTGAGCATGACTTGAATGCATATATTGCACTTCATGGCTTTAAACGTCTATGCATGCACCTAATCAGCTAGGTCGGTGCAATGCCTTCATGTGTTAGGTGCATCGGTGCAATCTCTGGTATTGCACGCTAATTAAGTCATGCATCGGTGCATATCTTTTCTGTTCCTCCTTCGCATTAGGTCAGTGCATTGTTCTACTCACATGATACTCCATGGAGTTTCAGTCTGTGCAACTCATGTTGCTGCGAGTACTTAATCTAGTGCATTCTTAGCGTGCTCATGCTTAAACTCGGTGCATTGTGCATTTCTTGCTTTCGCATGGTCGATGCATCTCATGCTGTGACACGTAATTTAGTCGGTGCATTTCTTCCTCCGTGTACATAAAGCTTGTGCATATCTTTCTTATATACTCAAGTAATACATGTGCATAGTTTCGTAATCTCTATTGAGTTTGTGCACATTGGTAGGTACGTATAGATGAGTCGGTGCATTTGTATGATGTGTGAGCAAATCTTCATACGGATGAGCTTCAAAGTCGAAGCACTCCTTCTCATCAAGGGCAGGCTTCTCACCGCGAGCAGCGCGAGCAGTGCGAGCAGGTCGGTGTAGTGTCTGGTCTCAAGAAAATGAGCTCGGTGCAATGTCTGAGGATACTCGGTGCAACGCATGACTTCAGAAGAAGCCAATCAGTGCAAACCATTCCTCAGGACACCAATATAAGACGGTGCAATGCTTTTACCAGCTCAACCAGGTCGGTGCGATGCCCAGTTCTGATAAAACAAGCTCGGTGCAATTGTTCCCAGTACGCGTAGTTTATGGAACTTGTGCACGCAAGTGATCAAGCCAGGGAAGCCACAGTTCGAGCAACATATGTGCACCTGAGCATCTAACTTATAAGAAACAGAAGAACAAGGGCACGTGAGAACAACAAAACAATTAACTAGCACGTGATCCAAGGGTGATCCTTATTGGAAGAAGCCGCCATGTGGGGTCCCAATCGTTCTAATTCTGACATGTGGCAAGATTCTCCTAAAGCTTCCAGGCGGGAGTGTTCCCTCAACACGCCTAGGGCATGAGCGTGTGACCTCAGTCTGAGGGAGTACATAAATCATCCTTCTGCAAGTCAAGAAGACAACTCTCGAGCGAGATTAAGAAGAACTATTGGGGAGCAGAAGAACGAAAGAATAGAGAAAAGAATAGGAGAGTTCAAGAGAGAAAAAGAGAGCAGCAGAGAAACGCAGACGAAGAAGAAGTAGACAGAAAGAGAGAGAGATCGAGAGTTTGAGAAGAGAAGAAGACAAGCTTCATCTGAAGATTAGTCCCCACTGGAATCAGGATCAAATCATATCCAGTCAGCTCCTTGAGAGCCATATCTGTGCTTTAGTGTATACAGCTTTCAGTCGCTATCATTTCCCGTTTCTTGTTTTCCTTTTTATAGTTATTTCAAGTAGTTTGTCAGCAGAGCAAGCTATGTCGCTCAGCTGTAGCAGAGGAGGACTCATCTAGACGGGTTAAGCTGTAAGCCCCAACGTTTGCAGAGGTGTGGTATCCTCTGGACGGTGAAGCTGTAATGCCCAGCGGTCAAGCTATGTGTCAGTGGATGGCTAAGCTGTATTGCCCAGCGGAAGCAAGCTGTGATGCTCAGTGGATGTAGGCAAGCTATGAGGCCCAGCGGTTAAGCTGTGTATCAGCGAAAAGCCACACTCTGGTTGGAGTGTGGGGTGGACGCAGGTCTGCGGTCTGAACCACCTAAAAATTCCCTTGTCTACTGTGGTTTCATTGCCTTGTTCAATTCGATAGATGTATCCATAGGCACGATCTATTTCTTTAGTCTAGTGGGAATTTGGTTTGCATATTGAACACTTAATTCCGGTTCGATTTCGCTAGATGAATGCTTAGGCACGATCATTCTATCTTTCCAATCTAGTGATTGTTTAAATTGCACGCTACACGTTTATTTTTGGTCTCATATGAGTTGGGTTATTTTGGGTCTATTCATCTGTTTTCTCTGCAGTGTTAAGAAATTCTGTTCTTCCATCATCCTCTCGTCATTCGGACAGACCACCCAGTTCAGTCTAGGCACTTGCTCACATTGCTTCCGCATCTTTGCCTTTCCACTGGTTTTTATTTGGCGTAATTTTTAATAGGGGATTCATTCAACCCCCCTTCTGAATTCGGGCCTTGCACCCAACAAGTGGTGTCAGAGCGTCCATCCACTCCATCAACATGTACGGGCGTACTGGACATAATCTACGTACATGGTGGGCCAGTAGAAGCCTTTGAGCTTGATGTTGTGCTTCATTCGATCTCCGGCCTGGTGCGCACCGCACAATCCGGAGTGAACCTCCTGCATGACAGCTCTAGCCTCCGCGGGAGAGACGCATCTCAGGAGAATTTACTTGTCCTTCTCGTGGACGAGTGGGTACAGGGAGTCGCCAATCAGCTGATAAGAGGTTGCTCGGCGGAGTAGCTGGACCCTTTGAGCTCGGTCAGAAGGGAGCCACCCTTTCTTGAGTTTTATGATCGGCTGTCGCCAATCTTCTCCTTCTGGAGGAGTGTTCTAGTCAAGGTCGTGGACCTTACAAATGGTGAGACTGGTGTTTCCTTTGAGTGGACTTGGCATCAGTCTTCTATGTTTGATGACGATGTCGACCTCGCCCACGGGGGGGAGTTTGATAGCCGCAGCTAGTTTCGCCAGGGCATCTGTGTAGTGCCCCAGAATTTATGTATATAATTTTTGAATTATAAAATAGTTTTCTAGAAATTATAAAGGCCTAAAAAAATTAATGAAGGATTATTGGATTAATAAGTCATTATAAGGCTCAATTAGGCTAATTAGTTAACCTAGCCTACCTAATTATTATCCAAAAGGTTAATGGACTAAGCCCATTAAGTTTGGCCCATATTCTAGAAGGGTAATTGGCTTATTCACGTATTTTAAAGATAAATACTAATTATATAAGATAATTATATGGATAAACGAATAAAAGATTTTTATCAAATTGAAACTCTATATACGTTACATGTAACGGTCTATCGGGCGACCGCCACAGCCCTGTAACGCACCTAGACACGACCGTTACAACCTGTAGATTCCGTAAGGTGAGGAAATTCCAAAAAGATTGGAACTTTAAAATCCTATCTACAAGAGATCGACTTAGGGAAGCTTATAACATTGCTAAGGACTCTTAGGGATTAGGTTCTGGCAGATTAAGGACTCTAGAATCGATCTAATCTCCAAACCCTAGCCAAACCCTATAAATAGGACCTAGTTCTGAACTGAGCGACCCTTACTTTTGGCTCGTGAAGAATCAAGATAAGGAGTCATAAATTCGGGTAAGTTCTTTAGAAGCTTTTGTTTAGTATACTTTAGACTAATGGTTCTCCAAATTTCGTGCTAGGAGATCAAGCAACCAAGGAGATAGAAGCTTCCAAAGTTGCTGATTCAACCTTAGCAACCCAGGAATCTGAACGCAAGTCCCCTGAAGATCCAGAGATTAGGACGACTAAACGAGGTAATTAGAGTACGATCCTTTAGAACTTTTTGTTCCCAATAGTTTCATCTTCTTACCCTCAAAATTTCACATCCTTAGGTCAAGAGGTTGAGGAAATAGAGCAGATTGAAGTTGCTAATTTATCATAAGAAGTACAAGGGTCTAAGGGTAGCACCTAGCATTAAATTCGAAGTTTGAAGGTCCTAAAAGAGGTAGGTTATCTCATGATTGGCAAAAATAACTTGTTAGGAATAAAAGCCCTCTGATTGTGCTTGATTTCATGCATTATAGACTAAGAATTTCATGATTTCATAGTTTTATACATTCATGCATTTCTTAGCCCTAAATGAAAATAAAAATGTATTATCTTATCTATTCACTAAACCCTTGCATATAGTTGGCCTATGCATCATTATCTTGACTCGGAAAGTGGTAATATGTTGATTTCCATGCATGTTATGTTTTCATAAACATTTACTTAGTTTACTGCCAGCGGATTCTCTGACGCACCAACGTAAGACCGTCACATACATGTAACGGCCTTACGATAGACCATCACAACCTGTTATACTTTTATTTGTTCTATTGTCTCTGACGCACCCTAACAAGAGCGTTACACCATTGTAACGGCCTCTCGATAAACCGTCGCACACTGTAACGCACCTATCCTAGACCGTCAGACACCTGTGTTCTGTCAACCCAAGGTAGAATAATAACCAGTTAAGTTTACTTATAAATAAGCTTAGATGGCTAAGTTTAGACCTATTATCATGACTTTAAGTTTAGTTACTGATTCATAATCAAATTGCATGATTAATGTGACTTAGGTTATTTTAAGTTATGCTAATTTCATTGGCTAAAACTCTATAGTTTTGTATTCTAAATCATGATTTTTCCAAAGTTGTATTGACGGAGTTTTATCTTGGTTTCATAATGTTACACATTCTTTCCTATCTATAGAGCTATTTCTTTAAGTATATGGCACATATTTCGGTATGTTGTCCATTAGTTCACTTTGCACTATAGGAACACTATTCTTGGACATGAGGACCTCTCTATTGGATATTCCTTCCAATGGACTAGGAAATCTTGTTTCAAGGCCTCCGTAATTCTCTGCGAGCCTGAGATTCCCACTAGGATGCTGAGTCGGTTGTACCATTAAAGCCCATTGATTAGATTACACTATCGATATTTTTGGTTATCAGTAATGTAACGGCTCTATATTGGACCGTCAGGCACAAGTAATGGCCCAATATACGACCGTCACATTCCACTGAGTTTGATTTCTTGGTTCTGGATTAAGACTAATGTAACGGCCCAATACTGGAGCGTCACATCATGTAACGGCCCAGTACACGACCGTCACACTACTTGAGTATTTTAACCCAAGGATTGACCAAGGGTTGATATTCCAAGGTTCTAGATAGACTCTTGATGATCTAGAACTTATCATATTGATCAAGAAACCTAATATAATGAATGGAAGATAAAGAACGTATCGTTATGCTACCAATTTATTTCCATAAGCATAACCTTGCTTAAGTCATTCTTGATTTCTCATGATTCTTATTGAATCATTCATTCATTGAATTATTGTTATCATGAGCTTATTGAACTTATTACATTCTTGGCCATATTTTATTGTTAACATGCGTGGAAGTAACTTGATTTATACTTGAAGATGCGATCGAGCACAGATTGTGTTCAAGGGCTCTATGCTAGTCCCCTCGGCTGATTGTCAGAAATATACTATTTTATAAATCATGGGGTATGATGCTACTGGCGTTGCATTACGCTGGGAGTACTTTCTCTATAAATAAGTGAAAATACATGGCACAACATGACATTCTTGTACATGACTTTCTTGCTTGATATTCCATAAAAAATTCATGAAGTACTTGTTCATAAGTAAAAGATACTAGAGTGATGATTATGTGGCTTGCTAGTACATTCTCGATACATTCTTGTTCATGAAAGGCCAATATCTTGTTCTTATAACATTCTTGCTAGTTCGTACTTGCTCTCATTCTAACTTACTTGATCATTTTGTTACTTTGGTTTAATCGCATGATTGATCGTATTCGCATGATTTTTACCTCATTCTTTAGAGCTAAATTGTTAATTACTTTAATAGTGCCTTCATGTTGATGTGAAGATACCTACTGGGCAAGTGTGCTCATTACCTATTTCTAATCTTTTCAGGAGATGGAAGTGATTCGAATTCGGATTCGGGTTATACAAGTAGCGGGTCCGAGAGCGAATGAAAGTATTGTCAAGATGAGAGTGAAGACTTAGGAAAGTCTATATTGTCTAGATTGAGTCTATGTAATTTTCCTATTTCTTGAGTCTAGTACATAATGGAAGTTGAATTAGTGATTGTAATTGAGGGTTCAATTTGATTATCAATGACATAAAGTTGAAGTTTGAATATATATTGTGTAATTATATTTCTGTGTGTGATTGTCTTGCGCTCTGATCGTTCTTGCTCGCAAGAGGCTTACCATGCCGGCTGTTCGCGCTCCCCAAGTTAGTCTTCCGCAGTAATAATGGCTCGGGGTGTGACAGTTAAGTTGGTATCAGAGCCTAAGTCTCAGGACTTAGGAAGAAGAATCATGTCATAGGATAAGTCCAAGGTTTAAGGACCCCTACCTATAAACTAAGGAAGAAATTTCCATACCCATGTGAGAATTGGGTAGAGCCCGGGATAAGATAATTAATTAGCTTTAAGATTATTTCTCCCAATTTCATGAGAAATAACAAGTTGTTATTTTTCTCTCAGGTATCTCATTTTACAAATGGCTCATCGTGTAGATTGGCATGGTATGCAACAAACAGTAGCCGGCCTTACTCAGGCATTGCAAACCATAGCGCAAGCTGGCGCAGGAGCAATGGCTGGTGAATTGCATCGCAACTTTCGGAGCTTAAATTCCCCTCAAACCTAGTATGTCTTCACATGAAAGGTTATGATGCCATTTTAGGGGTAGATTGGCTTGTAGATCATGATGCTTATATCAATTGCCGAAATAGGATTATATCCTTTCGAAAGCCCGGTCTTCCAAGATTCTCTTTTCTTGGCATCAAGTACAAGAAACACCCCACTATCATATCCTCACTTCACGCTTGCAAACTTATCTCGCGAGGATGTAAAGCTTTTCTTGCTTCTGTCATTATCACCGAATCCAAAGAAATTAACTTAGCAGACATTCCTATTGTAAATGAGTTCCCGAAGTGTTTCCGTCCGAATTACCCAGTTTACCGCCCGAGAGGGAAGTGAACTTCACTATTGAACTCATTCCGGGAGCAGCACCTGTTTCTATAGTCCCTTACAGGATGTCCCCCACAGAGCTTAAGGAATTGAAAAGGCAGTTGCAGGAACTACTAGACAAGGGCTTCATCAGACCTAGCACATCCCCTTGGGGTGCGCCGGTTCTATTTGTCAAGAAGAAGGATGGTTCTCTCAGGCTATGCATCGATTACCGGCGACTGAATCAACTCACAATTAAAAATAAGTATCCGTTGCCGCGTATTGATGAGCTCTTCGATCAGCTTTCAAGAGCAGAATATTTCTCTAAGATAGACCTCAGATCAGGTTATCATCAGCTTAGAATTAAAGAAGAGGACATTTATAAATCGGCTTTTCGAAGTCGTTATGGCCACTATGAATTTGTAGTGATGCCGTTTGGGTTAACTAATGCCCCAGCATCATTCATGCAACTTATGAACAATGTCTTCCAGCCATATCTGGACCAGTTCATCGTCGTCTTCATTGATGACATCTTGATATATTCCAAGACGAAAGAGGAACATGAACAACATTTGAAAATATCTTTACAAACACTTAGAGAACACAAGCTTTATGCCAAACTCAATAAGTGTGAATTCTGGCTCGAGGAAGTCTCATTCCTAGGCCACATTATTTCAAAGGAAGGTATTGCTGTGGATCCTTCTAAGGTAGAAGCTGTCAAGAATTAGAGTCTGCCAACGATTGTATCTGAAGTAAGAAGCTTTCTGGGTCTAGCTGGTTATTATAGAAGATTCATTAAGGACTTCTCAAAAATTACGATTCATTTAACTAGACTTATAAGAAAAGAAAATCCTTTTGTCTGGTCAGAGGAATGTGAGAAGAGTTTCCAAACTCTTAAGAATCATCTTACAACAGCCCCTATTTTATCACTACCAATGGAGGGTGGTGGATTCGAAGTATATACGGATGCTTCTGGCATTGACTTAGGATGCGTTCTCATGCAGAATGGAAAAGTAATCTGTTATTCTTCAAGACAATTGAAATGTCACGAGGAAAACTATCCCGTACATGATTTGGAATTAGCAGTGGTTATTTTCGCCTTGAAAATTTGGCGTCATTATCGTTATGGAGAAAAGTTCACGGTCTACTCGGACCATAAAAGCGTGAAATATTTATTCTCTCAAAAGGAGCTTAACATGAGGCAGAGGATGTGGTTAGAATATCTCAAAGACTTTGATTTTACTATTCAATATCATCCTGACAAGGCTAATACCGTAGCAGATGAACTCAGCAGAAAACCAATAGGTATGCTATCAAGTCTTATGATAAGTATAACTAACCTTGTTCCTCAATTTGCTCAGTTGAACTTAGATATTGACATAAAGGAAGAAGATTGTTTCATAACTAATATCCGAGCTCAACCTACATTGATAGAAGATTTGGTCAAGCTGCAAAAGGATGATCCTATATTACTGGAAATTAAAGCCAATATGGAACAAATGCCGGATTTTTCTATTTTCAATGACAGAAGATTGTTATTTAAGGGCCGAATATGTGTACCAGATCATGAGGCTACGAAGAAACTAATCATAGATGAAGTGCATAATTCCAAATACACAATTCATCCAGGAGGAACAAAGATGTATCAAGATCTCAAAAGAAATTTCTAGTGGCCCAATATGAAGAGAGAAATAGCTGATTTCGTATCTCGCTGTCTCACCTGCCAACAAGTAAAGGCAGGGCATTTTAGACTCGCAGGTAAATTACACCCCTTGAGTATTCCCGAATGGAAATGGGAGAGTATAGGGATGGACTTTATTATGGGTTTACCCAAGACCAGAGGTGGACACGATTGAATATGGGTAATCATAGACCGATTGACTAAATCTGCACACTTCATACCAATAAAGAGTCGATGGTCTGGGGATATCCTGGCAGCATTGTACATAAAGGAGATTGTCAGACTACATGGTGTCCCAGTCACTATTATATCCGATAGAAATCCTCGATTCACATCACAATTCTGGAAGGGTCTACAACATTCACTAGGGACTAGATTGAATTTCAGCACAGCTTTTCATCCACAAACAGATGGTCAAACGGAAAGAACAAATCAGGTAGTAGAAGATATGCTCAGGGCTTGTGCTATCGACTTTGGAGGTAGTTGACATGATCACTTGCCTCTAGTAGAGTTTGCATATAACAATAGCTATCATGCTGGCATACGAATGACACCTTTTGAAGCTTTATATGGAAAAAGCTGTCGATCACCAATATGCTGGAATGAAATAGGGGAAAAGCAATTTTTAGGCCCTGACCTTATAAGGGATTCTACCCAGAAGATCAAGCTCATTCAAGAAAGAATGAAGATGGCACAAGATAGGTAAAAGTCTTATGCTGACAATCGAAGACGTGACTTGGAGTTTCAGGTAGGAGATCATGTATATTTAAAGATTTCTCTAGGTCGTGGTATTCGAAGATTTGGCATTAAAGGAAAGCTAACTCCAAGATTCATAAGCCCGTTTGAAATTCTTGAACGGATTGATGAAGTGGCTTACAAACTGGCTTTACCTCTACAATTAGCAGGAGTTCATGACGTATTTCACGTCTCTATGCTGAAGAAGTATGTATATGATCCTGACCATATTATCACTTATGACAATCTGGAGATTCAGAAGGATATGACGTTCGAGCAAACGCCAATAAAGATTCTGGAACGAGAAGTGCATCAACTAAGAAATAAAGTTATTCATATGGTCAAGATTCAATGGAAGAAAACATGGCCATATGAACCAACTTGGGAAACCGAAGAAGCCATGCGGAAAAGATTTTCAGAATTATTTAACTATAAGTACACTCTCCGAAATCCATATATTGAATTTGGGGACCAAATTCTTCTAAGTGGGGGAGGGTGTAGTGCCCCAGAATTTATGTATATAATTTTTGAATTATAAAATAATTTTTTGGAAATTATAAATGCCTAAATAAATTAATGAAGGATTATTGGATTAATAAGTCATTATAAGGCTCAATTAGGCTAATTAGTTAACCTAGACTATCTAATTATTATCCAAAAGGTTAATGGACTAAGCCCATTAAGTTTGGCCCATATTCTAGAAGGGTAATTGGCTTATTCACGTATTTTAAAGATAAATACTAATTATATAAGATAATTATATGGATAAATGAATAAAAGAGTTTTATCAAATTGAAACTCTATATACGTTACATGTAACAGTCTATCAGGCGACCGCCACAGCCCTATAACGCACCTAGACACGACCGTTACATCTTGCAGATTCCGTAAGGTGAGAAAATTGTAAAAAGATTGGAACTTTGAAATCCTATCTAAAAGAGATCGACTTAGGGAAGCTTATAACATTGCTAAGGACTCTTAGGGATTAGGTTCTGGCAGATTAAGGACTCTAGAATCGATCTAATCTCCAAACCCTAGCCAAACCCTATAAATAGGACCTAGTTCGGAACAGAGCGACCCTTACTTTTGGCTCGTGAAGAATCAAGGTAAGGAGTCATAAATTCGGGTAAGTTCTTTAGAAGCTTTTGTTTAGTATACTTTAGACTAATGGTTCTCCAAATTTCGTGCTAGGAAATCAAGCAACCAAGGAGATAGAAGCTTCCAAAGTTACTGATTCAACCTTAGCAACCCAGGAATCTGAACGCAAGTCCCCTGAAGATCCAGAGATTAGGACGACTAAATGAGGTAATTAGAGTATGATCCTTTAGAACTTTTTGTTCCCAATAGTTTCATCTTCTTACACTCAAAATTTCACATCCTTAGGTCAAGAGGCTGAGGAAATAGAGCAGATTGAAGTTGCTAATTTATCACAAGAAGTACAAGGGTCTAAGGGTAGCACCTAGCATTAAATTCAAAGTTTGAAGGTCTTAAAAGAGGTAGGTTATCTCATGATTGGCAAAAATAACTTGTTAGGAATAAAAGTCTTCTGATTGTGCTTGATTTCATGCATTATAGACTAAGAATTTCACGATTTCATAGTTTTATACATTCATATATTTCTTAGTCCTAAATGAAAATAAAAAGGTATTATCTTATCTATTCACTAAACCCTTGCATATAGTTGGCCTATGCATCGTTATCATGACTAGGATAGTGGTAATATGTTGATTTCCAGACATGTTATGTTTTCATAAACCTTTACTTAGTTTACTGCCAGCGGATTCTCTGACGCACCAACGTAAGACCGTCACATGCATGTAACGGCCTTATGATAGACCGTCACAACCTGTTATGCTTTTATTTGTTCTATTGTCTCTGACGCACCCTAGCAGGAGCGTTACACCACTGTAACGGCCCCTCGATAAACCGTCACACACTGTAACGCACCTATCCTAGACCGTCAGACACCTGTGTTCTGTCAGCCCAAGGTAGAATAATAACCAGTTATGTTTACTTATAAATAAGCTTAGATAGCTAAGTTTGGACCTATTATCGTGACTTTAAGTTTAGTTACTGATTCATAATCAAATTGCATGATTAATGTATTTTAGGTTATTTTAAGTTATGCTAATTTCATTGGTTAAAACTCTATAGTTTTATATTCTAAATCATGATTTTTCCAAAGTTGTATTGACGGAGTTTTATCTTGGTTTCATAATGTTACACATTCTTTCCTATCTATTGAGTCATTTCTTTAAGTATATGGCACATATTTCGATATATTATCTATTAGTTCACTTTGCACTATAGGAACACTATTCTTGGACATGAGGACCTCTCTATTGGATATTCCTTCCAATGGACTAGGAAATCTTATTTCAAGGCCTCCGTAATTCTCCGTGAGCCTAGGATTCTCACTAGGACGCCGAGTTCGTTGTACCATTAAAGCCCATTGATTAGATTACACTATCGATATTTTTGGTTATCAGTAATGTGACGGCTCTATGTTGTACCGTCAGGCACAAGTAACGGCCCAATATACGACCGTCACATTCCACTGAGTCCGATTTCTTGGTTCTGGATTCAGACTAATGTAATGGCCCAATACTGGAGCGTCACATCATGTAACGGCCCAGTACACGACCGTCACACTACTTGAGTATTTTAACCCAAGGATTGACCAAGGGTTGATATTCCAAGGTTCTAGATAGACTCTTGATGATCTAGAACTTATCATATTGATCAAGAAACCTAATATAATGAATGGAAGATAAAGAACGTATCGTTATGCTGCCGATTTATTTCCATAAGCATAACCTTGCTTAAGTCATTCTTGATTTCTCATGATTCTTATTGAAGCATTCATTCATTGAATTATTGTTATCATGAGCTTATTGAATGTATTACATTCTTGGCAATATTTTATTGTTAACATGCGTGGAAGTAACTTGATTTATACTTGAAGATGCGATCGAGCACTGATTGTGTTCAAGGGCTCTATGCTAGTCTCCTCGGCTGATTGTCAGAAACATACTATTTTATAAACTATGGGGTATGATGCTACTAGCGTCGCATTGCGGTGGGAGTACTTTCTCTATAAGTAAGTGATAATCCACGGCACGACATGACATTCTTGTACATGATTTTCTTGCTTGATATTCCACAGAAAATTCATGAAGTACTTGCTCTTAAGCAAAAGTGATGATTATGTGACTTGCTAGTACATTCTCGATACATTCGTGTTCATGACAGGCCAATATCTTGTTCTTATAACATTCTTGCTAGTTTGTACTTGCTCTCATTCTAACTTACTTGATCATCTTGTTACTTTGGTTTAATCGCATGATTGATCGCATTCGCATGATTTTTACCTCATTCTTTAGAGCTAAATTGTTAATTACTTTAATAGTACCTTCATGTTGATGCGAAGATACCTACTGGGCAAGTGTGCTCATTACCTATTTCTAATCTTTTCAGGAGATGGAAGTGATTCGAATTCGGATTCGGGTTATACAAGTAGCGGGTCCGAGAGCGAATGAAAGTATTGTCAAGATGAGAGTGAAGACTTAGGAAAGTCTATATTGTCTAGATTGAGTCTATATAATTTTCCTATTTCTTGAGTCTAGTACATAATGGAAGTTGAATTAGTGATTGTAATTGAGGGTTCAATTTGATTATCAATGAAATAAAGTTGAAGTTTGAATATATATTGTGCAATTGCATGTATGTGTGTGATCATCTTGCGCTCTAATCGTTCTTGCTCGCAAGAGGCTTACCATGCCGGCTATTCACGCTCCCCGAGCTAGTCTTCCGCTGTAATAAAGGCTCGGGGCGTGACAATCTGCCTGGGCATTGCTGCTTCTAGGGACATGATCTATTTCAAAGAAATAGAATTTCTGGGTTAATCTCGTGACGGTGGTGTGGTATGGGACCAACTCCGGTTCCTACACGTCATAGATGCCAAGGACCTGCCGGACTATCAGCTGAGAGTCCCCGTAGGCTTTGAGGCATTTGATGCCCATGTGGAGAGCCATCTGGAGCCCCATGAGCAAAGCTTCATTCTCAGCTTCATTGTTGGTGAGGGATTTCATGAGGACACATGAGTTGTATAAAACCCTACCCTGAGGAGTCCGAAAAATGATGTCAGCACCTACCGTGGTGGCTAGATCCTGGTTGCTCCAGGTAATCGCTCGTGAAGCGCCATCGAAGTAGAGCTCCGAACAAGGTACACTGGTTGTGAGAGCGCTTTGCTGCCAGTAGTGCAAGACATCTCCGCTCTGTTTGACCGATTGTTGTGATTGAATAGCACTGGTTGTAAGAGCGCTTTGCTGCTAGTAATGCAAGACATCTCCGCTCTGTTCAACCGATTGTTGTGATTGAATAGCAACGGACTCCTCGTCCGGGAGCTCCAAACTGAAAGGTGAGTCGTCTGGCACTGGATGGGCTGCCAAGAATTCGGCCATACCCTGTCCCTTAATTACTTTTCTTGGGACATAAGTAATGTCGTACTCCATCAACAGGAGAGCCCACCTTCCCAGTCTACCTAAGAGGACGGGTTATCGAAGGAGATACCTTAGAGAGTCGTGCTTAGATATGAGCTCGACTTGATGGGACAGGAGGTAATGCCGCAGCTTCTTGATGGCGAACACCAATGCCAGGCAGACTTTCTCCATAGGGGAGTAACGGTACTCGGCACCGATTAGCTTTTGACTGAGGTAATAGAGGGGATGCTCTTTACCTTCCTCATTGACTTGTGCCAAAAGAGCTCCTAGGGAGGCGTCCATGGAAGCAATATAGAGGATAAGGGGTTTACCTTTAACTGGTGCCCCCAGAATTGGAGGAGTAAGGAGGTATTCCTTGATTTGCTAGAAAGCCATCTGGCATTTTGAGTCCCATACAAAAGGGGCGTTTTTCTTCATCAGCTTGTCGAAAGGCGCGCATCGAATAGAGAGGTTAGAGATAAACCTCCGAATGTAGGTCAACCTCCCTTGGAAGGACCTGAGCTCGGAGATGTTGCTGGGTGGTGGAAGTTACCGGATTGCTTTGATCTTATCGGGGTCCACCTCAATTCCCCGGTATCGGACGATGAAGCCGAGAAACTTGCCGTTGGATATGCCAAAGGCGCATTTCATGGGGTTCATCTTGAGCCCGTATTATCGGAGATGATCGAAGACTTGGCGTAAATCACGCAAATGGTCTTTGCGCCTTTTAGTCTTGACGACAAGGTCATCGACATAGCATTCGACGGTATTGTACAGCATCTCGTCAAATATTTTGGTTGACTAGAGTAACCGAGGGAGAAATGGCTAGCTCGTGCTCCGCTACGGAGGGGTCTAGCCCCGGCATCTCCCTGTATGTCCAGGCAAAGCAGTCTTTATACTCCAGCAGGAGTTGCTTGTAATCCCGCCTCTCTGCATCGGTGAGGAGAGTGCTGACGAATGTGGGCAGGGGGGCTTCATCTCTGCCCAGGTTGATTTCAACGAGCTCAACCATGATCGCTTGGCCGCCGTCCTCCAGTTCGGGAGGAGCGGGTTGGAAGTTGATGAAACCCTCATCGTCGATGTCGGCTTCGTGTATTTCTTGGTTCTCGAAGCCACCAGTTGACGTCGATGGGGCTGGAGAGTGATTGTCATTGGGATCGACTAGGGAATTATCTGGGCTACTACCTTTTGGCCCACAATTATCAACCGGGGTTGCTGAGGTCTCCCCGGGGTTGCCTGGTAAAGCTGACAATCCTTCGTAGCTAGTATCAGAGATACCCCCCTCATCAAGAGGGTTTGTTGAACTGGGTCCTTCGACTGGCTGGATGGCCGGGGGAGCTTCTTCGGCCTCGATGTCTTTGTAGGGAGGCGAGGAAGGTTCCTCGATGGCTTGGGCTGGAATTCTAGCTTTGACGGCGAATGGGATCAGAATCTCTTCTTCCTCATCCCCGAAGCTGTTGAATTTCGCTTTGACTTTTGCCCGGTCATCGACCGGCTGCACCAAGCCTACGACATTGACCGTGTAGTAGACGTGAAAGTCCGGGTCTTGGTCGTAGCCAAGTCCTCTGGTATCCTTATAGAAGGACGGGGACTGCCCCCGGACCTGAGAAGGGGTCCATAGTCGGTGAAAATATTCACGTCGTGCAGAATCTTGCCATTGATGGATGTGTTATTTTAGACACATTTCCCGAATATGCGGTAGTAAGTCATCCAATACTTGGACTACTTCTGGGGTATCATGGGCTCGCCTGGACCAGCCGAAGTCATCCTCTGGTGGGGCTTGAGGGACCATGTCTCCCTTACAGAAGACAATGGGTTTATCCCTATTGGCCTTCCTCTTATTTCTGCGTTGTCGCTTGAAGGTGACAACAAATGTTGTCAACGGCTCAACGTTGTGTTCTTTGGAGGCACATGGGAACTGGATGGAGTCTGGGGGCAAGCATATACCCTTCCCAATAGCTCGACTAATGAGGTTGGCCCCAAAGTCGATTTTGCGCTTTTCAGGGTGATCTAGGGCTGACCTGGAGCTCAGGCGTAGCCGATGAAGCTTGGCCTTCTCTTTGTCGACGGAGAAGAGATCATCATCATCTTCCTCTGAGAGCCAGCCGTTGCTCCTGCTCTTAATCACCGTGACGAGATAGTCATAGGATCGACAAGCGGCAGCGAGCAATCATCGAGTGACGAAGGAATCAGCAAGTGACTTCAACAAAATTATCAAATAGATCTCGATGTTTTAGTTGTCTCATGTTAATTGGGTCACATATATGGGCCTAATGGGTCATGTTTTATGTTTATAGTAATGTCCACAATAATCATGTAAGAGTCTTTTTTTTTATTTTGTGTCTTTTAGTATTCCCAAGAGAGTTATGATGAGTAGGTGTTAGGTGATTAATGAGTTGTCTTTTGGTTTTCTTTGAAGAGTCTATAAAAAGGGTCATGTAGTCTTTCTTTAATGGCAATATAAAGTGTTTTAGACTTTTTGGAAGCCCATGTGAGGTGTGAAGCTTTAATATCTTCTCCGAGAAGGAGATGGGGTCGTGAGAAGCGGCCCAACCCTCCCCTCTCCCACAGCTACAATTTTCATCGTCTTCCTCCTCTACCTTCTCTTTCCTACACCATCTCTCAACAGCGGCGTCGAAGGTGAGACGCCCATGGTTGCAAAGTCTCCGTGAGGGAGACGGTGAGAAGCCCCAACCATGCACGCCTCCTACCCGGTATCGTCGTGCCACCCTCCCCAATCACCACCGCCCACCTCCCTATTCCCTACTCTTAAACAATCACAACAGTTGTGCCAAAGCCCCGGAACCCACGCCCCTGCCAGCCACCTCCTTCTTGCCACCCCACCACTGAACCATCCCCACCATCCGTCCGTTCCCCGTCCATCATGCAGAGCTGCCCACGGCATCCCCCATGCCGGTCACCACCTACCGCCCACGTCCCTCCTTTGCCATCACCCTCAACCGCAGCCATCTCACACTGCACTGCTGGCAAGAACAAGAAGCATCGCCGGCGATCCCCTCAGTTCCTCGCCATGACCGGAGATCCAAGCTCTGGTCATTGCCGACGTCTACTTCTCACGGCCGCTTCAACTCTCCTTTATGCAACCTGCAGGGTGGCTGAGCAAGTTCGAGCACCACAAACCCCCACCCCCGGACATCAACCACGCATGGCCACCCGTTGCAGTGGCCTCCACGAAGTGCGGCAACACGATCGGCAACACGTCACCACCGGCTTCCCCGACTCTACTCTCATGCAGCAGACGACCCCGTCGTTTCCCTCTCTCCCTCTCTTTCTGTACTCACTCCCATCCCCTCTCCTCCTATCTTCCATATTCACACACACTAGCACACATCGTCAGCCAACCTCTCACCCTCTCCCATTTACCCATGAGTCCACACTGTGGTGCGCAACCTCCCCTCACACCGTTGCCTCATACTTTCTCTCTCTATCCCCACACACGCACACCCTGGCCTTCTAGGCATCGCCAGCCTCTCTTCTCTCTTCTGCGCACACCCCCGTTCAAGTAACACCGCCCCAAGCCTCTTTCCTCCCTCTCCCTCACCCTCTCAAACCACCCCATGGCGCCCCCCCTATTTGGAACAGGGGCACCGCAGGTGCCCCATCCCCTCCCCTCTCTCTCCTTTGCTTCTCCTCACAAGCCCCACTTACGTAAGCCACCCCCTCTCATTATCTCTCACACATATTTAGTGTCTTTCCACCCTCTTGCTTTCCATCTTTCTCCCTCTTCTCTCTGCTACATCACCATGCATGCACACCTCACAGTAGGACCCCCCCCATCTCCATGCAACGTTGCCGTCGCCGCCTCCATCTCGTGTGTCCCTGCATGCCGCCTCGTTGCTGCCACTATCGGAGCCGCTGCCCTCGCCGCGGCAATGCATACAGCCTCACTGTGGTCACACCCACGACCATAGCGACCGCCACGCAGAACCCCGACCCCATGCCCACCGCCGTCGACCCCAGCAACAACGGGCTCCATGGTGGCTGCTCTATACCGCCATCCCTAGCGCGCACGGCAACTGGCCGTGAATCCTTGCGTCCGAGCACGGCGCTGGCATCCCGTCACCTGCCCCTTCCCTGTTCGCCGTGGTGCCGCCATGCCCAGGCACCCGCACATGAGCATGCCAACGTCGTCCCCAGCATTCATACACATGCATGCTCACCACCGCCCAGCAAGGTCCGCGCCCGCCACTTTCTTCACCCATGACGGACGAGCACCCAGCTACGACCCCAACCGCACCGAGCGAGCTCCGAGCACCACCCCTCCCACTCCTCGTCGAACACTTGCCACAAGCGACAGTTGCGGCTCAGCTCGGACAATCACCTCCTGGACACGGTGCCACGTCCTCGTGGAACGGTTCTTGCCACTGGGGCACGACTCCACTGCTCGCCGGCCACCCACAACGGTGCCGTGTCGCCCATCCCCCTCCAAGTCCAAGCTCTCCTCCACCTGCAACACCATGGGCAGCCGCAGTTTCACCTTGGACGATCACGGCGGGAGAAAGCTCAAAACAGAGCACCGTTTGGTGCGTCCATTCCATCATGGTGGGAGGACTGCTGCTGCAGAACCTGGCTCCATTCCATCGCGGCTCTCTCTCTTCCCCCTCTCTCTTCTCTCCCTCTCTAATCCATTCTCTCTCTTCATTCTATCGTGAAGCTTGTGTAACAGGGAAAGAAAAACAAACAACCCCTCCCCCGAGTTCTCTCTCTTTCCCACTCTATCATTCTCCCTCTCTCTCCCCACTCTCTTAAATTCCCTCTCACGTAATCTCTCCCTCTCTTATCTTTATTCCCTTTCTCTCGTAAAGCTCTTTTAAAAGTGGTGAAAATGGGAAGTGCCCAGAAAAAGAAAAGGAGAGAAGTTGTTTTATGAAAATAAAAGAAAACAAAGTGACCAAAGGGAAAAGTGACGAGAAATAAAGAAAAATCTCACACTCGGAAGATCGTATTAGACTCGAATGTTTGTCTCACATCACACCGGGTATGGACTAATCCCCTTGAAGTAGAGCGCAGTGTCGGCTAGGTTGCATTCTACTGGCGTGAACGGTGATAGGTCTGCAAAGACCGTGTATTGCTCCCCGCCCTTAGCATACTTGATGTATTGGTGGAGAGTTGACGGGACGACCCAATTTTCATGGAGCCAGGGTCTACCCAATAGCATCTTATATGATGTGCTGGCATCGATGATGTAGAATGTCACCTTGGAGGTGAAATCATCGAGCACCAGGTCGATGTCACCCCGGCCGAGGACATCCTCGGTGTTTTGGTTGAAGCCGGATATCTTGACCGCTTGAACCTTCTAGAGGTATGGGGTCAGATATAACATCTTGAATGTTTTGAGCTGCATGATGTTGATGGCGGCGCCAGTATCTACCAGAATCCGGTTCACATCATGCCCATTAATCTTCCCTTTCATGTAGAGAGGACGATTGTGGCATGGAGTGGATAGCAACATGTCCTTCTCCATAAAGGAGACGGCGGTGGTGAAGGCTTCATAGGTTGCTGTCTTCATTTCCGTGACATGCGCCTCGTAAGCTTCTGGCTCCTTGAGTATTTTGATGAGAGTTTCTCTCAGCTCTTTACTCCAAGTGATGGCTTCCCATATTGTGATGCTGGCAGGGAAGCGCTTCATCTAGTGGAGGACCTTCCGATCGGCTCAGGCTCGAGCATCCTCCAGGGAGGGTAGTATGCCGGGCTAGGCTTTTTGCGAGCTGTCGTGCCGCTCTCCGTCGGGAAGTTGCACTGCCTTGCCTTTATTGTTGGGATCAGACTGACCCTGATCGCCGGTGGACTCCTGGAACAGGGGTGCCATGGACGGCTCTTCTAGGGGTAACTGGCGGGCTGGCCCGTCCTTGCCGGATGGTCCCGCTTGTTCCACAGAAGAAGCCTGAGCTGGTACAGAGACCGGGAGGCCGGCGGGAACCTCTTCGATACTGGCAGGATCGAAGATTCTGGGTCCTTTCTGAATTTCTACCTCCGAGATGGGGGCAAGTTCCTCTCCTCGAAAAAGGATGATTCGCTCCGGGTCGAAGGTGGACGGAGAGAGGGGTAACTTAGGAGTTCTCCCATGGCCTCTACCGTGTCCCCGGCCATGACCTCGGCCGCGGCCTGTGTGTTCTGGAGCTGGTTGTAGCCCAAGCAGAGTAGTGGTTCTTTGTCTGGTTCGGGGGGCCACTGGCTTGCCTCGCCAAGAAGCGTTGATGTTATCAGGAGGTGGGATGGTAACCATGTTACCGGTACAACCCCGAAGCATTTCTTCCAGCTGCTCTACTGTGATCTCCTTGTCCTTATAGCACAAGGAGAGCTCGTCTAGGATAAAGAGTCTTTCGCCGTTTTTGAGCTTTTGGATCATCTCTTGGACCCAGTTTCTGAGGTAGGCTCGTTTCTGCATTTTTTCCCATGGGATATAGCTGTCAAGTGGGAGAGCCCCGGTAGGATGAGGAGGAACGTATTCCTCCAGGCCATCAATGAGCTGCTGGAGCCTCTAGAGAGGCGTTGGCTCAGCTGGTAAGTGTAGGGCGGCTGCTTGTTCAGCTTATTTCTTGAGCTGCCTTCTGAGGTTCTTCCTCCTATTTTTCTCCCGCCTCTTGGCGATAGCTGCCTCCAAGAGAGTACGGGGGAGACGTGCAGGGGCCGGAGTTGATAAATTCCCCGGAGGGTGTCCTCGGGATGGTGCCTTGGTGGGGCGAGGTCGATGACTCTTCTTTGCCTGGATTTCAATCCAGGCGCCTTCCACTTGTCGTATTTGGAAGGTGGCGTTGATTGCCTGCTCGATTACCTCAAGCAGCAACTCCTGGTATGCCGGAATACTGGGACTGGCGTCTGAAGACGTGTGCGCGATTTGGTGCCTTACCCGCGGTGGTGACAAAAGCTTACAAGGAGTCGATAGACTGGTGCTAGTGTCCGAAGACGCATGCGCGGTTTGATGCCTTAGCCGCGGTGGCGACAGCTTTTGTCGAGAAGCAGACTGAGGGATGTGCTTGTTGTCCTGCTCCTTAGCCTTGCCCTTGTAATCACGCTGAGAGTCGGGTCTAGCAACAACCGAAGGCGTCGCAGGGTATTGTTGCTCTGCGCAGTTACCCCGACTCCGCGGACTAACTGAGCCTTGTAGCGATAGGCCCGCCACTTGAATCGAAGCCGCTGAAGACTCCGAAGATGTCTTCTTTGTACTTTTGATTGTGTCAGAGTGTATGTGGGTAGGACACGGCGGCCCATTCGTTGAGGGGGCGTGACACGGCTGGGCCGAGACCTCACCATGCTTTTGCTTTCCCTTCCTATCCACGGATGCCAGGGACGGAGATAGGACGGAGGGGGGGTGAGAGAGAGCTGAGGAGCCCGGCGTCGTCCCACCCACCAGAACGTCCTCTCGGCCAAGAAGGACCCGGAGGAGCCTGGCGGTGTCTTCTTCGGGGAAAGGGAGAGATTCCAGCTCCCACCAGGACCGCCACTGCACAGCCGAAGTGGCCGGGGTTGGCTAGCCGGATGTTGGTGTCTGGGAGCCCGAAGGGGCCGGAGGAGTAGGGGAATAGATGATGTTAACCGATAAGTTGGTCGGCTCTATCTCTTGTCTGGCATCCCACTCTCTACGCCTTTGCAATCGCTCGAGCGCTTCTTGGTTGTCGGCCCGGAACTCGAGCCACTCTGGGGGATGCTGGTAAGGAAGTCCGTGCCCATTTTATTGAGGGGAGTCTAGCCGCTCTGGCACATCCCTGGCAATGCTCAGGGTTTCTTCGACAGCTTACCGAAGCCTGACAAGTGACATGGAGTTCCCCTCCGCATCGATCTGCTCTCACTGGATTTATTCATGGGTGAGGTATTGAACTTCCTTACAGGACTCGATCAGGTGGCAGATTCTGGCGTAGAAGGGGCGGTATTGGGGGTGACTGAGGTCCCAATGGGTGTAGTCTGCCAGTGAGTCGTGGGGCGTGATTTGCCCCCTCTCGACGAGGATAGCGAAGAGTCGCCGAGTTCTCTCCCTGGGGAAGGAGAGGCGTCTGTGATCATACCAAGGCCTCCACCCCGGATACCAGAGCGACTGTTCGCCTTGACTAGTGCTGGGCTCCCTTGCTTCGACATCGGCGTGGGAGAACACGGCCATCATATGGATCACGGTGGCCGAGTAGTGAACCATGCGTGCTGCCTTAGCTGGCCTGGACCACGTATGTGGTTGTAGAGGATCGACGAGGCTGCTCTTCATTTTAACGAGGCCATCTCGGATCAGCTTTTGGGCCTGGGTCTTGAAGACATAGCAATCTTCAATTGAGTGGCCCAGCATGCGGTGATACGGGCAATAGCCAGGATCGTCGGTCTTCAGAGCCTCATCCGGCTTGCAGATTTCTGGCAGCTCGACAATCTTCTGGATCATGCAGAGGTCGAAGAGCATCTTCGTATGTTCCTTCTTGAATGAGAAGGGAGTCTTCATGCGCTTTGAGAAGGAAGGAGCGGCCGGCTTGTCTGATGGCTTTTTATCAAAACCGCTTGGTTCGGCCTCTTTATCGGCTTTGGTGGCAGGGGTGAATTCAACAATATTCACCTCCTTACCGGACTGGCGTTCTCGCGCTTACTTACCATTCGCTACAGTATAGCTCGAGTTGTCGGCGAAGAACATCTCTATTTCGGTGACTGCCGAATTGAGTTGGTCGAAGCCTCTGATGTTGGCACCGAGAAGCTTCCCGCTGAACTCAGCCGTCAAACCCTGCTGGCATATAGTAATGGCATCTTCCTGGACTGGCGGGTTGACACACCTCATGCTGAGGTCTCGCCACTTCTTGATGAAGTCGAGGGCGCTCTCGCTCTTCCTTTGTCGGAGAGAGCAGAGCTCGGCCAGGGAGATCTTTCTCTCGTCTGTTTGATAGCGGTCAAGGAACTTCTTCTGGAGATCTTCCCAGTCGATGACTGAGCCGGGCTTCAGGCGGGAATACCATTGGAAGGCCATTCCCATAAGCGAGGTAGCGAAGTAGCGGAGGAGTTACGACTCATCCAATGCTAACTTGCCCATGGCCGTAACATAGTAGGCCAAGTGTTCATGTGGCGACCCCTACCCGTCGAACTTTTGCAGTTTCGAGGACTTGGCATACTCTGGAGGAAGCTTTTTCAGCTTGTGGTGAAGCGGGTAGGGTACACTGTAGAGATCTACTGTGACAACCCCTTCACCATATTGGGTGAGCTTTGTCTCGACAATGCGTTTGATCATCTGGCGTTGTTCCAGGAGGTTTTTTGGCATTGGCATATTGGAGGCTCATGGCTGACCCTCAACCGGGGGTGTGCCAAACCAAGCTGCCAACGGGGTGCGGGCGATCGCCGCTGAGGTGTTGGCAGTATCATGTGCAGCCGGTGGTGCTGGTGCCTCAGTCGGAGGCCTGGCAGGCTACTGAGGATGAAGGTCGCGCTCCTAGAGGAGGTCTTGCAGGAGGGCCTTCAGATGCTGGTTCTCCTTCATGAGAGTATCAAGGGTCACTTCTTGAGCCTCGTTCGTAGGAGGGTCGTTATTGACCAGCTCTGCATTAATAGGAGGGTCACAGTCTTCCACCGGGACTTCTTCTGCGAGTTCTGTCACCTGCGGTCTGGCAAAAGTACCGATGTGACCTGTTGGGGGAGGCGGCAGAACCTGATGGTGCGGCCTCCTGAAGTGGGACAGGGGCTGATTCAGGTCATCTGACTGGGTGTCCAGCTGGTGTCCGGTGGTGTAGCACGCGAACACTCGAACCGCGTCATTGATGAACCGGGCCGTCCGCTTCCTCCGCGGGTGCCCCTCGGGTAGGACATGCGTCCCTAGTCTGTCGAAGACCGAGGTACGCTGCAAAGGGGCCTCGCTTCCGATATCGGTCGGAGGAGAGCCCGGGATAGGCTGCTGGAGGGCCTGGGAGCGGGCTCGCCTTTGCCTCTGCTTGCTTGTGCGGGGGACATTAGACGACTAGGCGTCGTCAGATGGTGCTACCGTGGGACCAGTCGCATCCTGCCTAGTGCCGCGTCTGAGCGCTCGCAAGGGGTTCCTAATGTGTGCCCTCCGAACGGCTTGAGCTTCCTCTGGGGTGACCCAGATTCTCCTCAAGTCAGATTGCTGGTCTCCCTTGTCGCCATTTCTCCGACGAGTTATCTTGGGAGCTCGTGTGTCGGGCTGCAGTGGGTGCCCCCAGACTGCTACCGAGGAACCCGCTCCTCTGAGCTTTGCCTCATCCTCTCGCGTTTGTCGTAATAGGTCAAAATGGTTGGAGGTAGAGATTGTGGGAATGGTCCGTTCCTGGGGTATAATTGGTTCACCCCCATCGAGGCGAATCCGCAAGTCACCGATAAGCATAGTCCTGCCTGAGCTGCTGGTTGCAGCAGCGAGCTATCTGCCTTTGCGGC
The DNA here is from genome assembly GCA_022559845.1 of Amorphophallus konjac. Taxonomy (NCBI): domain Eukaryota; kingdom Viridiplantae; phylum Streptophyta; class Magnoliopsida; order Alismatales; family Araceae; genus Amorphophallus; species Amorphophallus konjac. The sequence goes on from CM040121.1 coordinate 255,406,443, forward strand.
CGTGACGACGCTTCTTCTGGGGAGTGGAGGAAGACTCCGCCCCGAGATGGTAGACCGAGAAGACCCGGCCTACGGTGACCGGTAGTTTGGAGCTGTCAGTTGGGAGTACTGGAACCAGCCCCCAGGGTGCAAGACCTACGCTAGGAGTTGATGGCTGGGTGACTCAGGTATAAGCTCTTACCTGCACCGATAGAAGCGTTGTCGATGCTCGAGATGACACTCTTGCACCGGGGAACAATGCCGTCGGAAGTGCTAAGGTTCCGGCAACCCGAGGTTGATGACCCATGTTGAGTGTCGTCGTAGTCCGGGCTTGGGTCGGAAGGCCCGAGGAAGGTGCTGAGGAACCTTCCCCCTGGGTATGAGACCTGCGGGGGGAGCCGGTTTTGCTGGAGCTCGGGAACGAGGTCCTGAGTAAAATTTCAAAGAGCTGGGGGCTCGGGGTTGGAGGCCCGAGGAAGATGCCGCGAAGCCGCGGACCCCAGGTTGGGAGCCCGTGTTGGGTGCCGACTTTGCTGGGGCTAGGGGTTGGAAGCCCGAGGAAGATGCTGAGGTGCTGTGGACCCGGGGCTGGGAGCCCGTGTTGGGTGCCGGCTTTGCTGGAGCTCGGGGTTGGGAGCCCAAGGAAAATGCTGAGGTACTTTGGACCCGGGGCTGGGAGCCCGTGTTGGGTGCCAGCTTTGCTGGAGCTCGGGGTTGGAAGCCCGAGGGAAATGCTGAGGTGCCGTGGACCTGGGGCTGGGAGCCGGTGTTGGGTGCCAGCTTTGCTTGAGCTCGGGGTTGGAAGCCCGAGGGAAATGTTGAGGTGCCGTGGACCTGGGGCTGGGAGCCCTTGTTCGGTGCCGGCTTTGCTGGAGCTCGGGGTTGGAAGCCCAAGGGAAATGCTGAGGTAGTTACCAAAATCCGGGACGTGGGGCCCGTGCCAGAGATCGGACGAGGCTGGCCTCGGGAGCTAACGCTTACCCAGGCCAGAGCTGATCTGGGGGCCCTGCAGAGGCCAGTGGTTGCAGTTTAGAGCCTGGTGCTCAGGTGGGCCACCGGTGTTGAAGGTGTGCGTGGCACATTGGCCACCGGAGCTAGTGGAGAAACTGGGGTCGGCTGAGAAGTAGCCACAGGGATCACGCCCAAAAAGTAGGGTGATCTGATGACAGGGGTGAAGCTGCCGAAAGCGATCGGCGTCGCCAAGTAACCCACCCGTGCATGGGTGGCGATGATGATGGGACCGTAAGTGACGGCCGCCATAGTTGCTGGAATGCTGAGTGCTGTTAAGGCGGTTGCCGACAGTCGCCAAACGAGGTCCGATTGGGGACCGCTAAGGAATGCGCGTGTGAGTACCCTCCTCTGCCTCTCCTGCAAGGACAGGAAAAGGGCACCAAGGCTTCAGGGGTGGCATAGGCTTTTCTTTAGCAAAAAGAAGGAAGGCGAGAGACGTCCCACCGACCGTGCTATAGTCGCGGGTTTTTTTTTTATGCCGATGACCGGGGTGAAGGTAGGGATACAATGGGGAAGGAAAAATACGGGAGTTTGATATTTCTCGGGTATTCTCCCTCGTGGCCGTAGGCCTCTCACGGCGGTACCGGGCACTCTCCTTTTACGGAAAGTCGGAGGAAGTCGATTGGCATGGAATAGTTATGGGTGTAGATTAACTAGACTGGGTGCGGGCGTGCCAATCGATTTCTTGACAATCACCTATGGAACCAAGGGTTGATCGGGGAAGCACCACCAGGACGCGGCACGTGGGCTCGAGAGGTCGGGTGACACATGGATCGAGGGGGTTCCATGGGTGCGAGTGTGCATGTGATTGTGGGAATCATGTACAAGACATCTTTCCCCACTGACCGCAAGCGATCGGTGTTTATTTACATCAGATTGAATCCGAACACCTTCGTTCTATGCTGAAGAGAAGCATGTATATGCCTGAAGCCTTAGGTGGAGGGTCGAGAGCATTTTGCAGCTGTGGGCGCACTTTTGTCTGTGGGGTGATGGCTGAGGTCAGAGGCATTAGGCACGTGTGTCGAGTGATGTAGGTAGAAAATTGGGGCCCACATGCGGGCACTGGCATTCAACCGGTTTTATGCTATATGAGAGCCCCATGGGCTTTACAAATGGGCAGAAGAGGCCAGAGTACAATTGTCGCAAGCCACGGGACAATTCCGACATGTGAGTCAATCCCCGAGTCAATGCGTCGTATAGCGGGTATCCGCGTGTCTTACAAAGGCTCCCTATGGGGAGATTGAGACATGCCCGACTGCCCAAATGGCGGGGGCGGTTGTGGGCTGGCACCTGACGAAGGTAGGACGCGGCTCAAGGAGAGCGATCGGGTCAGGGCCTCAGAGGAGAGCGATAGTCATGCGGTTCCGTGTCAGTTGTAGGTGCAGCGTCGTGTCATGAGCGTGGCCACGGTGAGTTGTCATGCACGGGCGGACCCGGGATGCGGGTGTGTTTGCCGTTGTCATAACGCATTACGCGCGGTGGGAGCGAACATGCGTAAGATGGCTAGACGCCATACGAGGGGAGTACGGACATACCCTCGGCGTGTGCAAGCCGATCTACAAGCCACCCACACGCGCACCTTGCTCCTTGAGTCCCCGACCCTTCCCGAAGGCCTAGGAAATCCGAGGGTGTGGCAGTTAGGCCGGGTTGTATTGATGTGTCTGTCCGGCCTGTGTGTTCTTGCCTGTGTGCATGTTGCCCCTGGAGCTTCTAAGGGGTGGAATTGATAGGAATTTGAAGGGGCAGGGGTAGGGTTTAGGTGGACCAAGTTGGAGGTCCAACTTGGTCTACGTAAACCCCTCAAAAACATATTTTATATATTATTTTTTGTTTACCGGAGTGGGGGAGATAGGGTTTAGGAAGACCAGCCCAAGGGGCTGGTCTGGTCCACCTAAACCCCTCCCCAAGGGGGGGTTTAGGCGGACCAGCCCCTTGGGCTAGTTTGCTCCGCCTAAACCCCGCTCGAAGGGGTTTTCTTTTATTAAAAATCTTTTTTTTAGTTTTAATGGGGTTTAGGCGGACCAGCCTGAGGGGGCAGGCTTGTCTGCCTAAACCCCTCCCTAGGGAGGTTTGGGCAGACCGGTTGGGCGCTTTTTTTTTTTATTTTTTAAAAAACTTTTTTGTTGTTGTCACGCCCCGAGCGCGGAAGATACCCGGAGATGCGCGACGTGTCTATATCAATCATGTCAATCAGAGTGGTCGTGTATTCGACACAAAGACAGAGACGCGCAAAATAGCAAGATAACCCAATCATTTATTTCATAATGGATAGACTATTACAAATCCAATACTCTGTTTAATAAAAAGGAAAAGAATACATAGTTGACTCAAGAAACTATAGAAAAGACTAGATGACACTTGGAGAATCTCTATCTCTTCACTCTTGACAATTCCCATCCGATTGACTTCCATCGTCGTCGGACTTACCTGAAAAGTACAAAGGGACAAACGGAATGAGCGAACGCTCAGTAGAAAATTATATCTCAAGTACTAGCAAGTGGTTTAAGTAATTACATCTTTCATGAATGCAATAAAGCTATGCATGCTCGCATAAAACGACAAGATAGAGAGAAGGTAATATCAAAGAAATAAGATGAACTTAATCATGAACTTCCAACAAGATAACAAGTGGTTCAAGATATTCAAGCAAGTACAATTAACAAGTCATGTCAAGAACTTTGGCTATCATGTATCAAGCAAGCAAGTAAATTACCCTTTTTCGGGCCACGCATTTCATTTCATGTCAAGTACGAGTCAAGTACAAGATGTGTGTGGAATGCCCAATCAAGCAAGTCAAGTACTCGGTATAATGCCAGATACCTTATCATTTTAACTCCCATGGGCACAAGTACTTTCGGGTGCTCCTCCTAGGACCAGATCGGGCATATTTTTGACATCCACTCTTGTTTATATAGCCAATATAGAATTTCAATAATCAAGCATGTAGACATGTATGACAACTTTGACCGAATAGAGTCTAAAAATATGACAAAGGACATAAATTGGCGATAATAACGGTATAATCATGATATCGATGAAACTAGGTAGAATATGGTTCCCTTAACTTAGGTACCATGACAAATCAATATGGACATTCTTTATATAGAATTGAGGTCCACATGAACATTAGATCAAGCAAGATACCCTCATTCTTATCATAGAATTGGGGTTTACAAGAATGACACGATATGGCATGATATCATCATCCCATCAAGAATTTCTTATGATATACTCTTTGTATAATCATAAGGGCCGGTATACCATGTTTCTTTAGATTGACATGGCAAGGATCGTGTAATGGGTTTTTAGGGTACAACCAGCTCAGTCGGCCTTGAGGGAATCCAAGGCTACGAGGAGTCTTACGGAGGTCTCTATGACTAACTCGCTAGTCCAAAGGAACGGAATGTCCAATGGAGAGCTTGTATGTCAATGAGAGTTGAGTGTGATCGGTAAATCAACATGAAAACATGGGACTATACTCACGGAGTGGAGAATAGTGCCGATATATATATATATTATAATATATAAAACCATCGGTTAGCAAATCAGATGAAAATCAGTTTATAGTAAAATAACGACTTAGGTCAAGTCGTTTCTCAAGTAATTAACGCCTAACAGAAGGGCGTTTACATATGGTCCGTTTTGTAGAATTTTCAATAATTCAATAATTTATCTAAAACGCGCCTTGGGAAGGGGCGTTTCTTCAAGAGTTGACGACTACAGTAGCAGGCGTCTCCTTATTTATATATTTGACAGAATATCAATAATTTCATGAATTGTCTAAAACACGCCCTTAAAAGGGGCGTTACTGTTTAATTCTATTTTTCAGAATATATATATTTCAGGAATTTACAGAAAACGCGCCCTCTGAAGGGGCGTTATTAACATAATTACGCCCTAGTTCAGGGCGTTAGTTTCACAAGTCACGACCTAACTTAGGTCGTTAATTCGTCAAGGGTCATGAACAGTAACGAAGTTATATAATCAAGCAATTTTCCAAGACAGGACAGGTAAACTAGCAGGTAGAGTCATGCATTGTATTAGAATCAGGATTTCAAATATATCATCTTTATAACGTGGGTATTTATTATTTTCATAAAAGTAACGCCTGTGTACAGGGCGTTTATTCTGAAACTGACGACCATTGTTATGGTCGTTACTTTTAAAGTAGCGCCCTATTCAAGGGCGCTTCTTTTAATAATATTCCAGCAACGTCCGGGAAACTATAATAAAACTAATACATGATATGCATGATGCTTCTTGTATATATAAATTTAGTTTGGGCTACAAGACTTGAGAAAATCCTACCTTTAAGAGTTGATTTGGAGATGACCGTGAGGGGTTTTTGGCTAGCAAAAGATGATGGCTTTGATGAAGAGGCTTCTACAACAGCTTTCCTATGAGAGAAGAAACTGTATCAGTTTCTTTGAACTCTGATCATCACGTCAAAAGTGAAGAAAAGATCTTTACCAGCTCTCAACGTACGGCCACCGAGCTCCCTTAACCTGTATAGAGAAGAAGATGAAGAATTGTTAATTCTTCATGCAACTGAAGCAGAGAACAAAAAGGGAAATTAAGAAGAACGGTTTGTTCTTCACGTACCTCTGCAGTCGGAGGTATCAAATAGGTTTAGGGTTGTTCGATCAAGGCTTATTTATAAGATTTTTGAAATCCTATTAGGGTTAGTGATTGTGTGGAAGTAATGCTTCCCTAATAGAGTCCTTACCCTAGTAGACACTTACTGGATCAGGTTGATCCTTCCCCTGATAAGCTCTGGGTCGAACGGGTCCGAATGGAATTAACGCCTTAGGTAAGGGCGTCGATTCTTTAATTAACGACCTAGTTCAGGTCGTTTCTTAAGAAACGTCTTGGATAAGGGCGTTCCTTGTTTTTGAAACACGCCCCATATATGGGCGTTTCTTTTACTTGCCTATTTGGTCGTGAGAGTTGACGACCGCACGTGTGGGCGTCCTTTCTTTAGTCACGCCTTTGATAGAGGCGTTTCTTTTTGAATTAACGCCCTAATAAGAGGCGTTATTTTAATTTTGTTTTACTTAATCTAATTAACCCTATTCTTATTATCTGTATTACTACTGTAATATATATATTTTTTAATTTATTTCAAATATTCATTTATCAGGGTTGCTACACCCTCCCCCACTTAAAAAGAATTTGGTCCCCAAATTCAATATATATATATAATTATACATGTGGAGAGCGTAGAACATATACCTCTTAGAATAACTCGGGAAATCGTTTCTTCATAGATTCTTCGGTCTCCCATGTCGCTTCGCGTTCGGGATTCTTATTCCATTGCACCTTGAGCATGGGAATGACCTTATTCCTTAGAGCTCGTATTTCTCGATCCAAGATCTTCATAGGCTTCTGTTCATATGTGAGATCTTTCTGGATCACCAGATCTCCATGTTCAATAATATGAGAGGGGTCGTGCACATACTTTTTCAACATGGATATGTGAAATACATTATGTACCTCGGACAATTGAGGAGGTAATGCGATGCGATAAGCAACCTCGCCAACTCTTTCGAGTACCTCAAATGGTCCGATGAATCTTGGCGTAAGCTTGCCCTTAACACCAAATCTTCGTATGCCACGTCCAGGGGATATTTTAAGAAATACATGATCTCCAACCTGGAATTCAAGATCTCTTCTCCTGGTATCAGCATAAGCCTTTTGCCTTGTCTGAGCAACTTGTAATCTTTCTCTGATTACCTGTATCTTCTCAGTTGTATCCCTTACCATGTCTGGACCTAATAGTTGTTTCTCTCCAACTTCGTTCCAACATATGGGAGATCGGCAACTCCTTCCGTATAAGGCTTCGAAAGGTGCCATTTGGATACTAGCTTGGTAGCTATTATTATATGCAAATTCAACTAAAGGTAAGTGGTCATGCCAGCTTCCTCCAAAGTCAATAATGCATGCTCTCAGCATATCTTCAACAACTTGATTAGTTCGCTCGGTCTGACCATCCGTTTGTGGGTGAAAAGCAGTACTAAAGTTGAGCCTTGTTCCCAACGAATGTTGTAATCCCTTCCAAAAATGAGAAGTAAAACGGGGATCTCTATCAGACACGATTGAGACAGGAATTCCATGTATCCTGACTATTTCTTTGATGTATAGTGCAGCTAGCACATCAATTGACCATCGGCTTTTGATTGGCAAGAAATGTGCCGATTTAGTCAATCGGTCAATGATAACCCAGATTCCATCATGTCCTCCTTTAGATTTAGACAAACCCATGATGAAGTCCATACCAATATCCTCCCATTTCCACTTAGGAATATCTAGAGGATGTAGTTTTCCCGCAGGCTTTTGGTGTTCCGCCTTGACCTGTTGGCATGTGAGACAGCGTGATACATAGTCCGCTATTTCTCTTTTCATATTAGGCCACCAAAAGTTCCTCTTTACATCTTGGTACGTTTTGGTTGATCCTGGATGAATAGTGTATCTTGATCTGTGAGCTTCATCTAAGATCTTCTTCTTTAATTCCGGACAATCGGGTATACAAGTTCTATCTTTGAACGATAATCTTCCATCAGAAGTTAGTTGAAAATCAGATTATCCTTCTAATCTGCCTTTGATTTCTACTAATATAGGATCATCATCCTGAAGTGTTTGTATCTCAGATAACAAATCTGACTGTATGCTTACATGAGATAGTGTGACAAATTTGGATTCCGTGTCCAAGCTTATATTGAGCTCGGAGAATTGTTCAAGTAACCTCCATTCTTGCATCATACAATTTGCTATCATTGCTCTCGGCTTTCGACTAAGGGCGTCAGCAACATAATTACCCTTTCCGGGATGGTATTGTATATTGAAGTCGAAGTCCTTGAGATATTCTAGCCAGCGTCTTTGTCTCATGTTTAGCTCCTTTTGTGAAAATAGATATTTGAGACTTTTGTGATCGGAGTATACAGTAAACTGTGCTCCATATAAGTAGTGTCTCCATATCTTTAGGGCAAATACTACCGCGGCCAGTTCTAAGTCATGGACGGGGTAATTCTCCTCATGCTTCTTCAGCTGACGTGAAGAGTATGCTATGACATTTCCTTGTTGCATTAGGACACATCCGAGGCCAATGCCAGAAGCATCAGTGTAGACCTCGAATTTCTCTCCTTCTATCGGTAGAGCTAAGACCGGAGCTGTGGTGAGATGATCCTTGAGAGTTTGAAAACTTCTTTCACATTCCTCACTCCATTCGTATCGGATCTCCTTGCGAGTTAACCTTGTAAGGGGCACGGCGATCTTAGAGAAATCTTTGATGAATCGCCGATAATAGCCTGCAAGACCTAAGAAACTTCTGATCTCGCTTGCATTAGTGGGTCTTTCCCAGTTTCTTACAGCTTCAACCTTTGACGGATCTACAGATAAACCGACCTTGGATATGACATGTCCGAGAAAAGCCACTTCTTCAAGCCAGAACTCGCATTTGCTGAGTTTAGCATATAATTGATTTGTCCTCAAGACTTGCAATGCAATCCTCAAATGCTCTTCATGTTCTTCCTTAGTCTTAGAATATATCAATATATCATCAATGAAGACTACTATGAATTGATCCAAGTAAGGCCTGAATATGCTATTCATTAACTGCATAAAGGCAGCAGGGGCATTTGTTAGTCAAAAAGGCATAACAACAAATTCGTAATGGCCATACCTGCTTCTAAATGCGGTCTTGTGAATGTCATCATCCTTGATTCTTAATTGATGATATCCCGACCTGAGATCAATCTTGGAGAAATATTTGGATCCTGAAATCTGATCAAATAACTCATCGATTCTCGGCAGTGGATACTTGTTCTTGATAGTAAGATGATTCAACTGTCGATAGTCGATACACAATCTCATGGATCCATCCTTCTTCTTTACAAATAAGACTGGTGCTCCCCACGGGGAAGTACTTGGTCTAATAAACCCTTTTCGGATTAGTTCCATCAACTGCTCCTTCAACTCCTTGAGTTCAGTAGGGGACATTCTATATGGTGCCTTTGAAACAGGACCAGCACCAGGGACTAAGTCAATGGTGAAGGCCACTTCTCTTTGAGGGGGTAATCCCGGCAATTCTTCCGGAAATACGTCTGGAAATTCTCGCACTACCTGAATGTCCTCTATCTTGGTTTCTTTAGCTTCTTTAATAGTGACAAAAGCAAGGAAGGATACACATCCTTTCTTGACGAGCTTGCTTGCTCGAAGAGCCGAAATAAGAGGGGATTTGCTTCGACTCTTAGGACTAGTATAAGTCAGTTCCGGAAATTCCTTGAAAACAATCTTGCTATCACGGCAATCAACCGTTGCCTGGTATTTGGATAACCAATCTGCTCCTAGTATAACATCATACTCTTTTAGATCTAAGCAGATAAGATCAATAGGAAAATTCTTTCCTCGAACCAATACCTCACAGTTTTGGTAATGATGTGTGATATCTGTCTCGTTTCCGAGAGGAGTAGACAATATTAACTTCATCCATTCTGGTTCTAGAGGTAATGGGTCAGCAAACTTCTTGGAAATAATGGAATGCGATGCACCCGTATCAAATAAGACCTGTGCATATTTGGAACAAATTTTTAATGTACCTTCCACCAATCCGCCTTCTTCTTCTGGTTCGGTCTCTTGGATTGCATGAAGACGCGTGTTCCTTGTCACTGGGCGTTTACCCTCACCGTCTTGGTCATTCATTAATGGACAATCGGGAATCCGATGTTCACGACTCCCACAACGGAGACATGCTCCTAATTTCCTCCAGCATTCTTCTGTTTTGTGACCAGCCTTGTCACAATGCTTGCATACTACGTTTGAAGGTGTAGTGGTGATAGAGAAAGGCTTGGATTTCTTGAACTTCTGATCTTGAGAGGAAGAACCTCCATTATTGGGCCTCTTCTTAAAGTTGGGTTTAAAAGAACCCAAACTTGTGACTTGCTCCTTTTTGTCTTTCCCACGGATCCTATCAGATAGTTCCGTGGCATCTTCAAGCAACTGAGCTCGGCGCACTATTTCAGTATAAACTTGAATATCCATAGGCGCCAGTTGAGTAATGTAGTGGGGCCTAAGCCCATTAAGAAATCTACGGGCTTTCATCTTTTCCGTGCTAATTAAATGCTTAGCATATCTAGACAGTCTAGAGAACTATGCTTCATAATCAGCCACCGATAAAGATCTTTGCTTTAATGCGGCAAATTCGGCGGCCTTCTTTTCCTGGACCCTATCAGAGAAATATTTGGCGTTGAAATATTCAACGAATTCTCCCCATGTAACTTGAGTTGGGTCAATTGTAGCTTCAATCGACTCCCACCAGCATCTAGCATCCTTTTCTAACTGGAAAGTAGCTAATAAGACTTTGTCCTGATCCGTGCATTGCATAACACGGAATATACGTTCAATCTCCCGAACCCAATGCTCGGCATCGTCTGGATCGGTCGATCCCATGAACTTCGGGGATTCATATTCTTGAATGCTTGGTGTAAGCTTCCAGCTCGTGGAGCACCACCTTGTGCTACCTGTTGTAGCACTTGGGTCATCCCTTGAAGGGTACGCTGCATGTTGCGCCATTGAGCACGTTCGGCAGCCATTATCCTACAATTACAATAGCTATGTTAGTATTATATCACTATGATCTTGTAAAGGACTCATTGATCATTTAACCCTTGGTTCTACCCACTCTCACTTGGTTAAAGGTTTTGAAACCTATCCTTGGACTTGGGTTTCCTAGGAATTGAATACCTTAGGCTCTGATACCACAAAGACTGTCACGCCCCGAGCGCGGAAGATACCCGGAGATGCGCGACGTGTCTATATCAATCATGTCAATCAGAGTGGTCGTGTATTCGACACAAAGACAGAGACGCGCAAAATAGCAAGATAACCCAATCCTTTATTTCATAATGGATAGACTATTACAAATCTAATACTCTGTTTAATAAAAAGGAAAAGAATACATAGTTGACTCAAGAAACTATAGAAAAGACTAGATGACACTTGGAGAATCTCTATCTCTTCACTCTTGACAATTCCCATCCGATTGACTTCCATCGTCGTCGGACTTACCTGAAAAGTACAAAGGGACAAACGGAATGAGCGAACGCTCAGTAGGAAATTATATCTCAAGTACTAGCAAGTGGTTTAAGTAATTACATCTTTCATGAATGCAATAAAGCTATGCATGCTCGCATAAAACGACAAGATAGAGAGAAGGTAATATCAAAGAAATAAGATGAACTTAATCATGAACTTCCAACAAGATAACAAGTGGTTCAAGATATTCAAGCAAGTACAATTAACAAGTCATGTCAAGAACTTTGGCTATCATGTATCAAGCAAACAAGTAAATTACCCTTTTTCGGGCCACGCATTTCATTTCATGTCAAGTACGAGTCAAGTACAAGATGTGTGTGGAATGTCCAATCAAGCAAGTTAAGTACTCGGTATAATGCCAGATACCTTATCATTTTAACTCCCATGGGCACAAGTACTTTCGGGTGCTCCTCCTAGGACCAGATCGGGCCCTATATGCGCAGGCATTTATCATGTATATTTTTGACATCCACTCTTGTTTATATAGCCAATATAGAATTTCAATAATCAAGCATGTAGACATGTATGACAACTTTGACCGAATAGAGTCCAAAAATATGACAAAGGACATAAATTGGCGATAATAACGGTATAATCACGATATCGATGAAACTAGGTAGAATATGGTTCCCTTAACTTAGGTACCATGACAAATCAATATGGACATTCTTTATATAGAATTGAGGTCCACATGAACATTAGATCAAGCAAGATACCCTCATTCTTATCATAGAATTGGGGTTTACAAGAATGACACGATATGGCATGATATCATCATCCCATCAAGAATTTCTTATGATATACTCTTTGTATAATCATAAGGGCCGGTATACCATGTTTCTTTAGATTGACATGGCAAGGATCGTGTAATGGGTTTTTAGGGTACAACCAGCTCAGTCGGCCTTGAGGGAATCCAAGGCTACGAGGAGTCTTACGGAGGTCTCTATGACTAACTCGCTAGTCCAAAGGAACGGAATGTCCAATGGAGAGCTTGTATGTCAATGAGAGTTGAGTGTGATCGGTAAATCAACATGAAAACATGGGACTATACTCACGGAGTGGAGAATAGTGCCGATATATATATATATTATAATATATAAAACCATCGGTTAGCAAATCAGATGAAAATCAGTTTATAGTAAAATAACGACTTAGGTCAAGTCGTTTCTCAAGTAATTAACGCCTAACAGAAGGGCGTTTACATATGGTCCGTTTTGTAGAATTTTCAATAATTCAATAATTTATCTAAAACGCGCCTTGGGAAGGGGCGTTTCTTCAAGAGTTGACGACTACAGTAGCAGGCGTCTCCTTATTTATATATTTGACAGAATATCAATAATTTCATGAATTGTCTAAAACACGCCCTTAAAAGGGGCGTTACTGTTTAATTCTATTTTTCAGAATATATATATTTCAGGAATTTACAGAAAACGCGCCCTCTGAAGGGGCGTTATTAACATAATTACGCCCTAGTTCAGGGCGTTAGTTTCACAAGTCACGACCTAACTTAGGTCGTTAATTCGTCAAGGGTCATGAACAGTAACGAAGTTATATAATCAAGCAATTTTCCAAGACAGGACAGGTAAACTAGCAGGTAGAGTCATGCATTGTATTAGAATCAGGATTTCAAATATATCATCTTTATAACGTGGGTATTTATTATTTTCATAAAAGTAACGCCTGTGTACAGGGCGTTTATTCTGAAACTGACGACCATTGTTATGGTCGTTACTTTTAAAGTAGCGCCCTATTCAAGGGCGCTTCTTTTAATAATATTCCAGCAACGTCCGGGAAACTATAATAAAACTAATACATGATATGCATGATGCTTCTTGTATATATAAATTTAGTTTGGGCTACAAGACTTGAGAAAATCCTACCTTTAAGAGTTGATTTGGAGATGACCGTGAGGGGTTTTTGGCTAGCAGAAGATGATGGCTTTGATGAAGAGGCTTCTACAACAGCTTTCCTATGAGAGAAGAAACTGTATCAGTTTCTTTGAAATCTGATCATCACGTCAAAAGTGAAGAAAAGATCTTTACCAGCTCTCAACGTACGGCCACCGAGCTCCCTTAACCTGTATAGAGAAGAAGATGAAGAATTGTTAATTCTTCATGCAACTGAAGCAGAGAACAAAAAGGGAAATTAAGAAGAACGGTTTGTTCTTCACGTACCTCTGCAGTCGGAGGTATCAAATAGGTTTAGGGTTGTTCGATCAAGGCTTATTTATAAGATTTTGGAAATCCTATTAGGGTTAGTGATTGTGTGGAAGTAATGCTTCCCTAATAGAGTCCTTACCCTAGTAGACACTTACTGGATCAGGTTGATCCTTCCCCTGATAAGCTCTGGGTCGAACGGGTCCGAATGGAATTAACGCCTTAGGTAAGGGCGTCGATTCTTTAATTAACGACCTAGTTCAGGTCGTTTCTTAAGAAACGTCTTGGATAAGGGCGTTCCTTATTTTTGAAACACACCCCATATATGGGCGTTTCTTTTACTTGCCTATTTGGTCGTGAGAGTTGACGACCGCACGTGTGGGCGTCCTTTCTTTAGTCACGCCTTTGATAGAGGCGTTTCTTTTTGAATTAACGCCCTAATAAGAGGCGTTATTTTAATTTTGTTTTACTTAATCTAATTAACCCTATTCTTATTATCTGTATTACTACTGTAATATATATATTTTTTAATTTATTTCAAATATTCATTTATCAGGGTTGCTACAGTTGTAATGGGGTTTAGGCGAACCAGCCTGAGGGGGCAAGCTGGTCCCCCTAAACCCCCTCCCCCAGGGGGTTTAGGCGGACCAGCCAGAGGGTCCAGGCTAGTCTGCCTAAACCCCTCCTTGGGGGGGTTTAGGCGGACTGGCTAGGAGAGAGAGGGGGGGCGGCCCCACCTCTATAAAATCCCCATTTTGGTTATTTTCTTCCTAATTTGACTAAGAAGAAAAGGACGAGACTTCTAGGAGGATACAACAAGGATACTGGGAGGATACGGGTTGACCGGCCGCGTGTGTACAAGGAACACGGGAGTTGACGTGTGACTTGCACGATCCCGAGCTCCCATTGGCGAGTTCCTCGTCATCGAATTCTTCTACGCATGGTATGGCGGATCTTGCATGAAGTCGGGACTGGGGAAGGCTGTGGGGCCTCTTGGCTGGGAGGAGGGCACGGTCCCCGGGGAGTTCGCCCTCTCTAGGGGCACGGTCGCGCCCCAGGGTGAACCGGCCCCAGACAAGCCGCAACCCCGAGGGATGGCCCCCGGGGGTCTTCTTTCATCATCTGAGGGTGTCCTTTGAGAGGACACGGGGCTCCGGGATGCTGGGGTTAGCCCATCGGGGGCTGTTATTGTGGAGTCGTAGTTGCTGCTCGCAAGGACCTCGGGTTCTCAGATGGCCCGAGTAACTGGCCGGGAGGCCTTGGGACGAGCTTTAGGCTGAGGGTATGAGCTCAGGGGAGCTGAGAGGAGGCACTTTGGGCACTTGGGCCAGGCCCCGTGATGTGTGCCACGTTATGCGGCGGGTTAGCAGAGTAGCCTCAGGTTGGCCCGAGAGCTAAGTCTAAATGGCTCGTCGTCGTGTGTCTGAGGGTCGGGAGCGGTCCCGACTTGCTGGAGGGGTGTCGTGGAACCCAACTGGTGTGCTGGAGCCGCGGGTTAGCCCACGTTTTGTTGTAGAAGGGCTAGGACATATGCACCCACAAAGTGTTCGGGGGAAAGCCCGGCACCCGTGCCTGAGCCGTATGCACATGTTGCGGGCCTCCAAAGCCTGTGGTTAACTGATTTAGGTCTCCCTTTGACCTTTGAAGGTTGAAAGAAGGCGTCTCGGGGGAAGCCCCTTGGCCTCTTCACTGAGTGCCGCGTGGCGTGGCTTGTAGTCGGGGCGCCCCCAAGTTGGCTCGGGTGGTTTGTATAGAACGCAGACAAAGTCCGCCGCCAAGGGGTTGGGAGTGATCCCTGTTAATTGCTAATGCCGCCGTATATCCCGGCTAGCAGGTTGGGGCCGTTGGTCAGGCCCACTAGGTTGCCAGGGAGGCTGGATGGCCCATGCCTTAAAGGTGTTCGGGAAAATTTCCGAACCCTTGTTCTTTAGTATTTTACTGGGAAAATTGTCCAGGTACAACAGTCAATTAAAGTCATTTCATAAGCTCTTATAATAGAAGAATCTGAAACTTAAATTTGGAGTTATGGAAGTGATATCTCACTGAAAATCTCTTCTTCTCAATTATTTCTCTTGGAAATTCTGTCAACATATATCTGGCATTACATCTGCTCAGACCCTGCTCACTGTGTTTGATGCTTCTTGACCACTATTTGAAAAGTCTTTGAAAGAACCTGTGTCTGCTGCCCCTTTCTGTCAACCTTTACTTGAATAACTAATCTTTGCTCCTTTTTCATGACATTCCTCCTGAATTTTATCTTGACATACGCCTCACCGTATCTTTTATTGGGCTAAAGGAGAGGACAGGTCTTCTTTTGACTGTATTTATTACTTTCAAAGGGGGAGGATAGCTTGTGGCCTTATCTGATTAAGTCAGGGTGAAGATTAAGGTTGATTGATCTTTGTCCCATCTACATCACGTAAGCATTAGGTTCTACATGAATTCCATTCATTTGTCAAAGGGGGAGAATGGGTTCCATTTCTACTATCTTCATATTAGTTCATTCCTGATCTATTCCCTTCACTGTTTCATTCTGTCTATGCATTCTGTCTATCCTCTTTTTGATGAAGTCAAAGGGGGAGAATGATTTGAGTCATCTATAGGCTTGGCTGGTTCAAAGGCTGAGAATGTTTTGGCTGTCATATGAGTAGAATGAATTAATAAATTGCCATTGTGTTTGGGGAGAATGGTAGTGCATATCTGTGTCAGCATAAGCTTTGGGACTCTTGGGTCTAATTCATGCATTTGATTGAATGTTGTCATAGTCTCATTGTCTGGTTTACATGATTCATATGACTCACAGTGTTGCCATCATCAAAAAGGGGAAGATTGTTGGAATCTTGTGTTTGGATGATGACAAACACTATGACTCATATGTATGATGTCATAAGTGTTTGTATTGTTGCATATATGAGTTACATGGAATAACTGCTGCACGCATGTGTCTTGTGTCATATGTGTTTGTCTATGCATGATTAATGCATCATTAATATCATTACATATGTTGCATGCATAAGGTTTGCATATCCTCTCGTACAACTGTTCATGTAAGTCAACTCATCATAGGTCAACATAAAGTCAACACTGTGCATATAAAGTCAATGTATCTGCATAAAGTCTGCGTGCATGTCATTGAACAGCTTGTGTGCACATCATTTGGTGAAACAGTTGGTGTACAACTACACAGAGCACAGGTCGATGCACGTTCTGTTGCATCCCTATGGTTTTGATGATGTCCCACACTATAAATCAATCTTCTATCTCTAGATTAATGTTGTTTCATCATGTGAGTGAGTACAGTTCAATGGCTGTCAGATAACATGCTCTACCTTAATTCTGCCTACACTCTGTCTACACAGTCTTCACACCAGTGCGTCAACTCAGTGTGCTGATGCGTCGACCCTTCAGTCATTGCATGTCTCTGTTCTCACACCAGTGCGTCAACTCAATGTGCTGATGCGTCGACCCTTCAGTCATTGCTTGTCTCTGTTCTCACACCAGTGCGTCAACTCAGTGTGCTGATGCGTAGACTCTTCTGTTCAGGTTCTTCATTTGATTAAGTCTATACATCATCAGTTGAACGTAAAAGTAATACGTTGCAGCGTCAACTCATTGGGCTGCAGCGTCAACTCAGCATGTTTGCACTTCGCCTTCAGACTTTCAAGTCTATACACCCTATACTCATTCAAGTCTGTTCAGCCGTTTGCATCTCATAAAGTCTATACATTCGGTTCCTTGGGCAAAGTCTATACATTGCTTAGTCTGCACATTGCCTTCAGCCCAAGTGCTCAAAGCCAAGTCTATACAACGCCAACCCAACACATTGAATAGTTCTCCAAGTCTATACACTAGACTTCATTTCTCTAAGTCTATACACTGGCCTGTGATTCACCAACTCTGTACATTCGATATCTTTTCCTACGCATTGGCCAAGTCCATACATTCAACTTTTCCCTACGCTTTCTAGGCCAAGTCTATACACCACTAAGTGTGTACATTGCATGCTGCTCAAACGTTCAATGTTCTTCAAAGTCTGTACAGCATCCGTCTCGGCCAGCGTCTCAAGCTGCGTCTTAGGCAAGTCTGTACATCGGCCTTTTTCATTCAAGTCTATACATTGAACTGCGTCTGAGGAAAGTCTGTACAGAGGCTTCGATTTACCAAGTCTGTACATCGGCTTCATTCGCTCAAGTCCACACATCCACAGTGCTTTCACAAGTCTATACATTCACTTGAGCTACACCAAGTATGTACATCGCTGAAGTCTTCACAAGTTAGTACAGTACTTGAGCTTCACAAAGTCCATACATCGCTTCAAGCGATTCAAGTCTATACAGACTGCCTTTACATTCCAAGTCTGTACATTGGTCCATCAGCCGATCGTTTCATTCAGCAAGCTTCAAAGTCTGTACAGCCTGTCTATCTTCATGGATTGTGTGCCTTTTGTGCGTTGACGCACTTGGCTGACCGCGTAGACGCACACCTTTCTGTCTTGCTCACTACGTCGACGCTGACACTGGATGCGTTGACGCATTGGCCTATTTCCAAGGGGGTGAGCATCTTGCCTGAGGAAGCTGAGGCGACGCTGCTCTATGGAAGCGTTGACGCCTTGGGCTGATGTTCAAAGATCTGTTGATCAACATCAAGTCTGTACAGCATGAAGTCTGTACATTGGTTTTGATTTGAATAGAACGCCTAAGTCTATACATTGCTATGGATTGCCCTGAAATGCTTAAGTCCATACACTGAAGATGCTGAAGACCTCCAAGTGAATACTCCCTCACTCTGTACACACTTGCTATATTGATCTCTGAAGTCTATACAATGCTTTGCGTTAACAGAGTCTGTACAGGGTGTTCAAACTTAAACTGATGAATTATTCAATGCTATGTCTGACAGGGATTCTTACCGAGATTGATGACCTGGCTCGTGATCCCAGGAGGACGAGGTATGAAGATGCTGACACGTGGATGAAGTTGCCTCAGTTCTAGCAAATTCCTTGGGCGGGAAAACGTGGAAGCCACACGCCCAGGAGCTGCTGCTGCTGCTGCTATATATATGAGCCTTCTTCCACTAAAGAAGGACGATCGATAGAAAAAGAGCAAAGTCTATACATCGAGTCTGAGAGCAGCAGAGAGTATTCGATCGTGAAAAGAAAAGGCAGAAGCCATTGGTGAGAGTCTGCACGATCTAGAAAAGAAAAAGAGCAGAGAGTTCCATATCTGAGAGGAGTTTGTTCGAGAGAGAGAGAGTGTGTATGGATTGATGAATTGCTTCATTTGAAGCAACATTTGTATTGGGTTTCAGAACCGATTTCTTCTTCATTGGTTTTTCTTTCTATTTTGCTTTCGTTTATTTTGTTCTTCCATTCTGATTTGAATTGGTTTCCCTCCGGTGTGTGGAGGAAGGGAGTACTACTCCAGTTTCCCTCTGAGTTGCAGAGGAAGAGAGATCGGTGATCTCTGGTGTTGTTAGTGACAGGTTGTCATTAACAGTTTCCCTCCGTGTGTGGAGGAAGGGAGAGGATTCTCCGGTTGTGTTCTAGCTGGGAGCTAGAACAGGTTTCAAGTTCTGTGGGTAGCAGAGCTTGGTCGAGGGATTTGTTTCCCTTGGGTGTTCAAGCTGTGTGGCAGCATGTTGTACGCAGATTGAGTCTGCTGTGATCTAGCTTTGCCTAGTGGAATCCTCACTCTAGTTGGAGTGAGAGGTGGATGTAGATTGCGGACTGCAATCGAACCACCTAAAAACCGAGTGCCTCCTCTATGGTTTGCTATTGATTTCTGTGCTCTTCATCTGCTTGTCCCTTTGCCTTCAAGTGATCAGTTCTTCACTCTCATCTATATTTCTCTGTGTACGGGTTAAGGAGGTGCGTTAGCAGTAGAATCTATTTTCCGCCTGAGTTTCTGCAAATTGGGAGTGATCTATTCATCCCCCCCTTCTATATCACTCTTGCTGCGCTAACAATTGGTATCAGAGCAGGGTTACGCCATGTGGATGAATGGTCAAGGAAATGCTGGTGGTCCTAGAACCTTCATGGCCGAAGGTCAATCCATTAGTCGCCCTCCTTATTTCGATGGTAGTAACTATCTGTTTTGGAAGAACAGGATGGAAGTGTTCATCAGGGCTCAGAGTCATAAACTGTGGAGAGTAATCACGGTGGGGCCATATGAGTTGCCACCAAACGAGGATGCTTGGACAGATGACCATGTCAAGCTCTCTTCACTCAACTGGACGGCGCTGAACATAATCCAGTGTGCTGTTCATCCAGAGGAATATGCTCGTATATCTGCATACAGAACTGCCAAGCGAATGTGGGATGAGCTGCAATTGATCTATGAAGGTACAGCTCAAGTGAAAGCCTCGAAGGTAAATCTCTACACTTCTAAGTATGAAATGTTTAAGATGAATGCAGACGAGAATATAACTGAGATGTATGCCAGGTTGTCTTTAATCACAAATACTCTTAAAGGGCTAGGGAAGGATCTTGCTGAGGCAGATATAGTCAGGAAAATCCTTAGATCTTTATCCTCGGCATGGCACACTAAGGCCATTGTGATTGAGGAGTCAAAAGATTTGACTGTCTTAACTGTGAATGAACTCATAGGATCCCTGATGACCTATGAGATGAATTTCCAAGGAGGTGGAGAAGGAAGTGAGAGGAAGGGTAAAAATGTAGCTCTAAGAGCTTCCCGAAACAAGGGTAGTAACAGTGGGAGCAGCAGCAGTAGTCCCAAGTCCGAGTCTGAGCTTGAAGGTCTGTCAAATCTTGACCAGGAGGAGCAGGCAATGCTCACTAGACAGTTCAGAAAATTTCTGAAGAAAAAGGGAAAGACCTTTAGGAAGAAGAAGCCACACTCTTTCAACAAGAGTGCTGAATTTACTAGTTTTAGGGATAGAAATCCTAAGAGGCTGACTTGTTTTAATTGTAACAAATAGGGACATATGAAAGGCGAATGCCCAGACCTCCAGAAGAAGGGTCCCTATCTTCAGAAGAAAAACATAAAGGTGCAAAAGAAGAAGAAGCCACATGCGATGGTCTGCACATGGAGCGAGGAAGAAGAAGACCCTGAAGATGCTTCCTCAGAAGAATATGAAGATGGAATTTGCCTTATGGCAAACAGTGAAGAGGAGGTAATAAATGTTTTTAAAAATTTCTCAATTGATGACTGGGAGGATGCTTATGGTGATTTGTTAGATAAATTTAATTCCCTTAGCAAAGGGCACAGAGTTCTGAAAAGAAAATTTAACACAAGTGTTGAAGAACAAACTCTAGTCTGTGAGGAAAATGAAAAGCTAAAGGAACAACTAGAAGAAATGACCTCACTAAGGAAAGAAAATGATAAGCTCAAGGGAGAAACTCAAGAAAGTCAAAAACAGCTCAATGAATTCAAAACTAAAATTGAAGAAGGCATGAATGAAATTAGAGTGAATTCAGAGAAATATGAAGTTGTGAAGAAAGTAAATGTTGAACTCCTAAAGAATTCTGAGTATCTTCAAAAGGAGCTGGAAGACAAACAGAAAGTCTTAGAAAAGTTTGTCCAAGGAAAGACTAGCCTAGATGCTATACTAGGGACTAGGGTCAATTTCAATAAGGAAGGTCTAGGCTATGACCCAACCAACAAGAGACCCTTGCAATTCAAGACCATCACCTTCTGTCCAGAGAAGGGAAAAGAAAAGTTGGACACACCATCCAGCTCAAACAGCTCTAAGGGAATTCAAAGTCCTAAAGAAAACACAAAAATCAGTACTGGACAACCATTTAAGATGGGAATGAATTTTATGAAGAATAACACTAAGCCCACTTACCAGAACACAAATGGTAGATGGACCAAGAAAGTAAATCAGAATAAGAGCTGGAATTACAACAATCAGATGGGTCCAAACAGGACCTACTGGAGAAATAACTTTCATGGTCAAAGATATGCTAATCAACAAGCCTACAGGAAATTTCCTAGGAATAGGAAGACTAATGAATGGAATAGAACTCACTTCTCTAGTTCAGCTGAATTCAACCTTAATAAACCAGAAAGGAAGGTGCCAGAGAAAACCATGCTGAAACAAATCTGGATACCTAAACACTTGATCAGAGATTTGAACAATGTCCTTGGACCCAACTCATCTTGGGTTCCAAATCACTCTGCTTGATATATTTGTGTAGGTCGGCCTGGCAGCTGAAGACAACAAGTGGTACCTCGACAGTGGCTGCTCCAGGCATATGACAGGAGACCGATCCAAGTTCAACAAGACAGAGATGAAGCCAGGGGGTCTGGTCAAGTTTGGAGGAAAGAACAAAGGTAAAATAATTAGAGTTGGCACAGTAGGTAAGTCTTCCACAAATTCCATTGAAAAAGTATTACTTGTGGAAGGGCTTCAACACAACCTGATTAGCATTAGCCAATTATGTGACAGGGGTCACAGGGTTGTATTTGATGATAGTTCATGCAAAATCCTTGAAACAAATTCTGACATGGTTAAATTTGTAGCCAACAGGATTAATAATGTCTACATTGTAGACTTAGATGAGAAATCTGAATCTACTATTTGCTTATCTGCCAATTCTAAAAATGATGCCTTTGAATGGCATAGACGACTAGGTCATGCTAGCTTTTCAACTTTAAATAAATTGGTCAAGCATGATTTAGTTAGAGGCATGCCTAGAATTAAATTCAACTCAATATCAAAAGCATGTGATGCATGTGCTCTAGGCAAACAGACCAGAAATTCCTTTAAATTAAGATCTGAGACATTGTCTTCTAGACCAATGGAAATTCTTCATATGGACCTTTTCGGTCCCTCTAGAACTCAGAGTCTCAATGGAAACAGGTTTGGCTATGTCATCATAGATGACTTCTCTAGATATTCATGGATATTTTTCTTAGCAAATAAGAGTGATGCATTTCAAAAGTTTAACCTGTTTTTCAATAAGGTCAAACAAGAAAGGAAGTACAAGGTTTATTCTATTCAATCTAACCATGGAGGTGAGTTTGAAAACTCCATGTTTACTGAACTTTGTGACAAAGAATGACTAACTCACAGGTTTTCTTCTCCCAGGACACCTGAACAAAATGGGATTGTGGAGAGAAGAAATAGAACAGTGGTGGAGATGGCCCGAACCATGTTGATTGAAAGCAAATTACCTAGAAGGTTTTGGGTAGAAGCGGCCTATACAGCAAGCTACATAATCAACAGGGCCATGGTAAGACCCATACACAAGAAAACACCCTATGAGCTTCTAAAAGGTAAGAAACCAAACTTGTTTCATTTCAGAATTTTTGGAGCAAAATATTTTATTCATAACAATGATAAGAAAGATTTAGACAAGTTTGAAGCCAAGAGTTCACCTGGAATATTCTTGGGTTACTCTGAAGTGTCAAGGGCATATAGGGTATTTAACATATCAGATCAGAAAGTGGAAGAATCTCCACACATCCTTTTTAGTGAAAAGAAATATGTCTCTAATGTTAAAAATCTTGACAGGGATTCCAATCATGGTGGAGACTTTCTAGAAGACCAACAGGAAGAAGAGAAGACTCAGCCAAATGAAGAAATAAATTCCCCCAATCAGGAAGGGCCAAGAGAAACAGGTGAGTCTTCAACAAATATCAGATTTCTTAAAGACCATCCTTTAGATAAAGTCATAGGCAATCCTGAAGATCCTCTTCAGACTAGGTCTCATTTTAGAAATGTGAATAATGATGACTTAATTGCTTTAGTCTCACAAATTGAACCCAAAACAGTAGAAGAGGCCTTAGCTGATCAAGCTTGGGTCAATGCTATGAGTGAGGAATTAGGTCAGTTTGAAAGCAATAATGTCTGGGAGCTTGTCCCAAGACCAGATGGTATTAATGTCATAGGAACCAAGTGGTTGTTCAAAAATAAGATGAATGAAGATGGAATTATCTCGAGGAATAAGGCCAGACTAGTAGCCAAAGGTTACTGTCAGGAATTCGGTGTAGACTTTGATGAATCCTATGCACCTGTTGCTAGGATGGAAGCTATAAGATTGTTGCTTGCCTTTGCATGCTCAAAGAACATAAAACTCCAACAAATGGATGTTAAAAGTGCCTTTTTAAATGGAGTCATTAAAGAAGAAGTTTTTGTTGAACAACCTCCTGGATTTCAATATTCTCCTCAACCTAACCAAGTTTTCAGGTTAAACAAAGCCTTGTATGGTCTAAAGCAGGCTCCAAGAGCTTGGTATGAAAGATTGTCTGAATTTCTGATCAGCAAGGGCTACAAAAGAGGTAAAGTTGATCAAACTTTATTTACCAAGGGCATGAATAAAGATCTCATCATAGTTCAGGTATATGTAGATGACATTGTATTTGGATCAACTAAGCATGAACTATGTGATGAATTTTCTACCATGATGTCTGCTGAATTTGAAATGAGCTTGGTTGGTGAACTAAAATATTTTCTTGGATTGCAGGTACAGCAGCTAGAAGATGGGTGCTTCATCAACCAAATCGAATATACAATGGAACTGTTCAAAAGGTTTGGCATGGAAAACTTAAAGCACATTACTACACCCATGGGCACCAATACCTCATTCGATGCAGATGAGACAGGTAAAGAAGTAAATGCCAAACTTTATAGAGGTATGATTGGATCACTACTTTACTTGACAATCTCTAGACCTGATATACAATTCAGTGTAGGAATGTGTGCAAGGTATCAGTCTAGACCTACTGAACTACACTTAGCTACAGTTAAAAGAATCTTCAGATATTTGTCAGCTAGTCACTCTCTTGGTTTATGGTATCCTACATCTCACACATTTAACCTAGTAGCATACACAGATGCTGACTATGCAGGCTGTAAACTAGACAGGAAAAGCACAAGTGACCATTGTGAATTCTTGGGTGGGTGTTTAGTGTCTTGGGGCTCCAAGAAACAACATTCTGTGGCCCTCTCCACTACAGAAGCTAAATATGTGGCTGCAGGGAGTTGTGGAACACAAGTCATATGGATTAAACACCAGCCTCAGGATTACCAAGTAGACCTGGGGTGCACACCTATTTACTGTGATAATACTAGTGCCATCAATCTTGCTAAAAATCCTGTTTTGCATTCACGAACCAAACACATAGAAATAGGACATCATTTTATAAGAGATGAGGTGTCTAAGAATAACTTTGAACTGATTCATGTAGGGTCAGATAATCAGATTGCTGACATATTCACAAAACCTCTGGATAATGAAAAATTCACCACATTGAGAAGAGAATTAGGCTTATACAAATTATCTTAATTATGAAGCATGTTCTTGTTGTGAGGGGGAGTTGTGTTTGTCTGATGTTTAGCCTTCTTGCATGCTGGTTTAAGGGGGAGTTCAGAATGCTTACTGGTTAGCTTTCAGGAATGCTCTAAATAAGGGGAAGCCTTGAGATTTTGCTGGAATATTTTATTGAGGAATGCTATGTCTTAGGGGGAGCTGAGTTGTGATGTGAGAAGAGAAGTTCTTTGACAGATTCAAAAGGGCTGTCCAGATGTGTACCTTTGCTGGTCTTGCATGACTGATTTAGTGTGGTTCTCTCAAAAAGTAGAGTGTCACTTATCTCTTAAGTCTATAAGTCTGTGACTCTAATCTCCAAGTTAGAATCTTTCCTTTGGTACTCCTTCAGAGATCTGGACTAATTATATAAAGTATATCTTCCTACATTGTCATTGATTATGGATCAGGCCAAAAACTTGTATGTCTTGATATCTGACCCAATCAACTTGAAATCTAGACTTCAAGACTCAATTCAAGAAAAGTCCTTTTTGATATTATCTTCAATCATTCTATCTCTTTAACTCAAGGGCTTAACTGAACAAACATGTTCTGTTTTGATCACTGAGAAACTGGGAGCTTCATCAATGAAATGAATATTTCTCCCAAGTCATGAGGTGTCAAATGCTTAAAATGAATGAAAAGTCATGACAGAGCAATGGTGGCTTGCTGGTGAGTAACTGGGGACTCTGGCCTCTAATCAAGGTGTTTCCTCATGTCAAAAGCCACAGTTACTAACTCTGTTCCTTAAAAAAAAAGGGGGGGGAAGGAAGTAATGAGGTACTCACTCTGAGTAACTGGGGATTCAGGCCTCTAATCAAGGTGTCTCCCTAATGTCAAAGGAAGTGAACTACCAACTTACTCATTGATCTTCTTGAAAATCATCTCCAACAAAAATTCCTTATTGTTATGCAACTAATGGATTGCTTGTCTTCAATACCTTGAGAACACCTCTCTGATTTAGTCTCTTGCTGTCTTGTGGAATAGTTGAATGATCAGCTATATTTGGCCATACTTGTGAACTCCTGTTCTAAATCATCCACTATGTATGCTGATAAACTTGTCTATCATTCTACTTCTCTATTGTGTACTGAAGTCTAAAGAATCTTCTCTTGAGATTAGAAACTCACTTATTCTCTTAAGACCTACTCGTGACTTTCTGCACTAAGAAGTTACTGCCCTGAGTCCTCATGTTTCCAGCACTGTCATACACTCTGTAGTTCTTTTTGCTGATGTCAAAGGGGGAGAGAAGTTTGCAATATCAGTGAGTATTGGTTTTATCTTGAGGGGAGTCATGTTGCTTCGTGGAAGATATGGTTATGAGTTGTGGGGGAGATGAGAGTGTGTTGTAGGGAATGTTTAATTCATTTGCATGAGCATGTCTTGAATTTATTCTGCTTGTTGCAGCTGGTATTAACTTTTTGTTGAAACTTGATATTGCTTGATTCATAGTGTTGTCATCATCAAAAAGGGGGAGATTGTTGCATCCCTATGGTTTTGATGATGTCCCACACTATAAATCAATCTTCTATCTCTAGATTAATGCTGTTTCATCATGTGAGTGAGTACAGTTCAATGGCTGTCAGATAACATGCTCTACCTTAATTCTGCCTACACTCTGTCTGCACAGTCTTCACACTAGTGCGTCAACTCAGTGTGCTGATGCGTCGACCCTTCAGTCATTGCATGTCTCTGTTCTCACACCAGTGCGTCAACTCAATGTGCTGATGCGTCGACCCTTCAGTCATTGCTTGTCTCTGTTCTCACACCAGTGCGTCAACTCAGTGTGCTGATGCGTAGACTCTTCTGTTCAGGTTCTTCATTTGATTAAGTCTATACATCATCAGTTGAACGTAAAAGTAATACGTTGCAGCGTCAACTCATTGGGCTGCAGCGTCAACTCAGCATGTTTGCACTTCACCTTCAGACTTTCAAGTCTATACACCCTATACTCATTCAAGTCTGTTCAGCCGTTTGCATCTCATAAAGTCTATACATTCGGTTCCTTGGGCAAAGTCTATACATCGCTTAGTCTGCACATTGCCTTCAGCCCAAGTGCTCAAAGACAAGTCTATACAACGCCAACCCAACACATTGAACAGTTCTCCAAGTCTATACACTAGACTTCATTTCTCTAAGTCTATACACTGGCCTGTGATTCACCAACTCTGTACATTCGATATCTTTTCCTACGCATTGGCCAAGTCCATACATTCAACTTTTCCCTACGCTTTCCAGGCCAAGTCTGTACACCACTAAGTGTGTACATTGCATGCTGCTCAAACGTTCAATGTTCTTCAAAGTCTGTACAGCATCCGTCTCGGCCAGCGTCTCAAGCTGCGTCTTAGGCAAGTCTGTACATTGGCCTTTTTCGTTCAAGTCTATACATTGAACTGCGTCTGAGGAAAGTCTGTACAGAGGCTTCGATTTACCAAGTCTGTACATCGGCTTCATTCGCTCAAGTCCACACATCCACAGTGCTTTCACAAGTCTATACATTCACTTGAGCTACACCAAGTATGTACATCGCAGAAGTCTTCACAAGTCAGTATAGTACTTGAGCTTCACAAAGTCCATACATCACTTCAAGCGATTCAAGTCTATATAGACTGCCTTTACATTCAGAGTCTGTACATTGGTCCATCAGCCGATCGTTTCATTCAGCAAGCTTCAAAGTCTGTACAGCCTGTCTGTCTTCATGGATTGTGTGCCTTTCGTGCGTTGACGCACTTGGCTGACTGCGTAGACGCACACCTTTCTGTCTTGCTCACTGCGTCGACATTGACACTGGATGCGTTGACGCATTGGCCTGTTTCCAAGGGGGTGAGCATCTTGCCTGAGGAAGCTGAGGCGACACTGCTCTATGGAAGCGTTGACGCCTTGGGCTGATGTTCAAAGATCTGTTGATCAACATCAAGTCTGTACAGCATGAAGTCTATACATTGGTTTTGATTTGAACAGAACGCCTAAGTCTATACATTGCTATGGATTGCCCTGAAATGCTTAAGTCCATACACTGAAGATGCTGAAGACCTCCAAGTGAATACTCCCTCACTCTGTACACACTTGTTATATTGATCTCTGAAGTCTATACAATGCTTTGCGTTAACAGAGTCTGTACAGGGTGTTCAAACTTAAACTGATGAATTATTCAATGCTATGTCTGACAGGGATTCTTATCGAGATTGATGACCTGGCTCGTGATCCCAGGAGGACGAGGTATGAAGATGCTGACACGTGGATGAAGCTGCCTCGGTTCTAGCAAATTCCTTGGGCGGGAAAATGTGGAAGCCACGCGCCCAGGAGCTGCTGCTGCTGCTGCTATATATATGAGCCTTCTTCCACTAAAGAAGGACGATCGATAGAAAAAGAGCAAAGTCTATACATCGAGTCTGAGAGCAGCAGAGAGTATTCGATCGTGAAAAGAAAAAGCAGAAGCCATTGGTGAGAGTCTGCACGATCTAGACAAGAAAAAGAGCAGAGAGTTCCATATCTGAGAGTAGTTTGTTCGAGAGAGAGTGTGTGTGTGTGGATTGATGAATTGCTTCATTTGAAGCTACATTTGTATTGGGTTTCAGAACCGATTTCTTCTTCATTGGTTTTTCTTTCTATTTTGCTTTCGTTTATTTTGTTCTTCCATTCTGATTTGAATTGGTTTCCCTCCGGTGTGTGGAGGAAGGGAGTACTACTCCAGTTTCCCTCTGTGTTGCAGAGGAAGAGAGATCGGTGATCTCTGGTGTTGTTAGTGACAGGTTGTCATTAACAGTTTCCCTCCGTGTGTGGAGGAAGGGAGAGGATTCTCCGGTTGTGTTCTAGCTGGGAGCTAGAATAGGTTTCAAGTTCTGTGGGTAGCAGAGCTTGGTCGAGGGATTTGTTTCCCTTGGGTGTTCAAGCTGTGTGGCAGCATGTTGTACGCAAACTGAGTCTGCTGTGATCTAGCTTTGCCTAGTGGAATCCTCACTCTAGTTGGAGTGAGGGGTGGATGTAGATTGCGGACTGCAATCGAACCACCTAAAAACCGAGTGCCTCCTCTGTGGTTTGCTATTGATTTTTGTGCTCTTCATCTGCTTGTCCCTTTACCTTCAAGTGATCAGTTCTTCACTCTCATCTATATTTCTCTGTGTACGGGTTAAGGAGGTGCGTTAGCAGTAGAATCTATTTTCCGCCTGAGTTTCTGTAAATTGGGAGTGATCTATTCATCCCCCCCTTCTATATCACTCTTGCTGCGCTAACACGTTCCTGTAGCTTGCTCATATAGGTCGATGCATGGTTAGAATATTGCATTAAGGTCGGTGCACATCTTGTATGACTTTATACAAGATCAGTGCATGTTTTTGTAGAAGTGGGCATAAGGTCAGTGCATACCACTATTCACTCATGTAGAAGTCAGTGCAAGTTTTGTCATTCGCACACAAGGTCGGTGCACACATCTGCCTTAGTCATATAAAGTCGGTGCACACACTATTCAAGTCTGTGCACATCATGCCTGCACAGAATGCAAGGTCGGTGCATGTCCGTGTCACCAACATATAGGTTGGTGCATGTCTATGTTTAACTGTCTACGGTCGATGTATGTTTTCCAAACTGCATATGAGGTAGGTGCACCTTCTTATTTCATCGTCAGAAGGTCGGTGCACATTTTGTTGTTTAGCATAGAACATTGGTGCACATCTTCTTGGCAGAAACTAGGTCGGTGCATCTTTTGCTTCGTGCCATATGAAGTCGGTGCACATATCAGTTCAATGCACATAAGGTCGGTGCATCTTCTACTGCATGCATATAAAGCCCAAGCACATTTGCTTGCCAGGTCGGTGCACATCCCATTTGTGCAAGACCAAGGTCGGTGCATCATCTGCATTATACTTGCATATAGTCGGTGCACATCTCATAGCATGTTAAGATAAGGTCGGTGCACATATAGAACATATGTATAATGAGGTCTGTGCATATACCCTTACATGGTCGAAGCACTCGTTTCATGCAAGTCCTAGCATATAGCACTATTAAGTTTGAGCACATATACAAGTCAGTGCATATCATCAAACAGCTAACACTTATGATGATGTAATTGCCTGGTCAGTCATATGGTCGAGCATCTACTGAGCAACCTGCGAACTTACCTCACGTGGAATTAAAGTACCAGGTTAAAGTGCACGTGATTCAAGAAGAAAAGTAGCCTGGAGCATCTGCCACATAGAAAGTGAACATCCTCCATCTGACACGTGGTCTTCCAATCATTGGCAGGAAGATTCCCTCCATTATTCCTCAGCAAACCTGCAGAGCTCCTGTTTGGTCTATAAATAGGGATCCTGCACATTCGAGGAGCAAGAAGAAGGGAGAAGAGACCAGAAGCGGCCAGAGAATATCCTGAGAGAGGCTAGAGACGGAGAAAAAGAAAATGAGAGAATCAGGGAGCAGTGGAGTAGTGTGAAGATAGAGCCAGCTGGGTCGAAGAAAGAAATAGAGATCTGAGAGAGAAAAGAAGACAAACATAGTATCGTGAGAGGATTGAGAGTTAGAGAAGAGAAGGTGCAGTAGCAAGAGAAAAGAAGGAAGAAAAAGAAGAGGGATCCATATCGAAGGATACCCAACAAGAATTATCTGTGGCCTTTGGATCAGATCCATGCCACATTGCTTCTGAGCGAGCTACATTGTTGAGTTTAATTTCCAGCTTTCCGGTGCCGGTGCTGTAGTTTTCATTTCTTATTTTTCTTTAAACTCTTGTTCTAAGCTATGTATCAGCGGAGGCTAAGCTGTGAGGCCCAGCAGATCAAGCTGTTAGGCAGCGATGGCTAAGCTGTAAAGCCCAGTGGTGGCGAAGTTGTATTGCCCAGTAGTCAAGCTGTTAGTCAGCGGTTGTTTGCAAGCTGTGAGGCCCAGCCGTTCAAGCTGTTAGGCAGCGGTGGCTAAGCTGTAAAGCCCATTGGTGGCGAAGCTGTATTGCCCAGTAGTCAAGCTGTTAGTCAGTAGTTGTTGGAAGGCTGTGAGGCCCAGTCGTTCAAGCTGTTTGACAGCAAAATCCACACTCTGGTTGGAGTGTGGGGTGGATGTAGGTCTGAAGGATCGAACCACCTAAAAATTCTCTATCTATTGTGGTTTGATGCTTATCTGATTTACGTTAGAGGAATGCCTAGGTGCACTTCCAAATTGACTATTCTGGTGAGTGTCTTTAGAGCTCATTGTGTGGTCGGTTTGTTTCTGCAAACAGCTTAGAAGCTGATGTGTAGTTCGCTGCTTACGCTGACCATCTGTTTGATAGTGTGTCTCATCATAGCTAGTTTATATTCAATTAAGCTAGTTGGTCTTTAATTCCGCAAGATTTTATAAGTGCAATTTTTTTAATTGGCCAAACTTTAAAAGGGGATTCATTCACCCCCCCCCCCTCTGAATCTTGTTTGCACCATCTCATCGATTCAACACTCTAGATCATACATATTCATAAAAGACTTAAATAACCCCATTATCAGTCGGTTTTTATTGATGACAAAAAGGTGGAGAGTGTATGCATTTTCATACACTTGCATTTCATACACACATGTTGATATTGATAATTTCAGTTCAATTTTGATTTAGTTTAGAGTCATCAGTTCAAGATACATCGAAGGTTTCACAAATGTTCATAGTCTTTATATTTGTTCATAGTGCTCACACATGTTCTTAGTTCACTTGTTCATAGCTCATAGTTTTGTGTTCACAGCTTAGACACACTGTTAGTCAATATTTTGTCATTTGGAATTCATGCACACATAACGCACAAGTCATTTTTTCATCATCAAAAAGGGGGAGATTGTTAGAATCCCTAGTTGATTTTGGTAGTTAAGTTTTAATGATGGCAAATCATGTGTATGTGTCGTTGAGAATGTTCATTGAAGATTGCTAACCAAGGAGTTCATATTTCTGGTTATCTTGCCTTGTAGGGTTAAAATCCTTGGTGGACTTCCCCGAATTCCAATGAATGGAAGAACAAGTCATGTGGATGTCAATGACTTAAAACAGGTGGTAATCAATGTCTTTCATTCATCAAGAAGAAATGTAAGGCCTCTATTTTCTCCAACACTACTATTGCTAGTTGAAGCTTCATTCATGGAGTTTTGAGATTGAAAAGTGAGTGCCGGTAATGTTTTCATGATCAATACATGATTAAGTCTCTTTGTATCAACCATGTGTGATTCAGTTTTGAAATGTGTTTTCGGTTCAATGGTGTCGACCCCACCTTAGGGTAGCGTCGACTTTGGTGTAATTGATTTTCATGCATATAATTCATGAGCTCTCAATATTTCAAATGTGGTTCATGCTTTTTCAACTTGGGGTCTTGGACTAGAAATTTGGTATCTTGTTGAGCATACATGTTAGTTAAACACATGGATAATTGATCCTAATGTGTAGTTCGAAAAAATAAAGGTTTGAAAGGGTTTCAAATTGCTTATATGCTTCTTGATAATGCTTTCATGATCATACTTCATGTATTTTTCATTCGGAGCGTTTGAGCTTTAATTCCAACTCATTTTCCATGATTTATAGTCTTCTGCAGGATTTCGGTCGACCAATTGCCCTTGGCCGGTCGACCAAAATCCACAGGTTGCAGGGATCTGAAACCTGTAACTTTTCAGTCGGTTGACCCCCTTCGATCGGTCGACCGAATACGGTGGGTGACCCAGTTTCCTTGTGTTCGAAACCCATTAAACATGATCCGTTTAGGCTGAAAATTGACCCCCTTGCCCATAGGGTTATCATACATATATTGGGGCATGTTCTACAGGGTTTTGACAAGGGTTAAATGGTCTTTTCATACATCTCATGTGTGGATATATATGAGTTGCGAATTTGGGAAGAAATATCCAAGAGCTAACATTCTATCTATCTTGCAGGAGAAGAAAGGGAAGAAGGAGAGGAGCAGAGGAAGATCTGTGGATATCATCTACATCCTTGTGTTTCTGGAGATCGTGATAGAAGATAAAGAGAAGCGGTTTGAAGAGAGGAACCCGTTGACGTTCAAATCGACGGCATCCAGCTTCCCTCCGACATTAGCATCAAAGAAGATCATCTACAGCCCTTTCAACATATGGGGACATATTTATTCACTTCTTTTACATATATTCCAATGATTTGCATTCGGTCTATGAGCATGTATGATCATATCTTTATTTTCTGAACTCCGACTCTGTGTGTGTGTAGAACTGGCTGCGTGCGGTTGGGGTTTATTATGCTGCGCTGTTGCAGCTCGTGTGTGTGTGTGTATAGATCCGTGGTGGATCGTGTAGGAGACGATGTCTCCGTGTCTTTGGAGTGAACGCTCCATGTGCTTTAGTTCGAAGCGAGTGGATCCTCACAGTTTTGGTGAGGGGTGGACGTAGGGAGCCCGTCGTGGTCCCGAACCACCTAAAAAATCAATCTCGCATCTTGTTTGATTGTGATTTACTTGTTCATCTTATTCATATTGATCGTGTGTGATCGGTAGGCTTGAGGGAACTGATTTATTCAAAGCGTATATTTCATTTGATCATATTCTATGTTGGTAGTTATTTTATTCTGTTGCGTTAAAATTAAAAACTACCACTGTGCTTGGTGGGGACAATTCAACCCCCCTTCTTGTCCATACGTGCATCTAGGGACAACAAAACAAACGAAAGAGTACTGCGCAGACTCGAGAGCAAACTCCCACTTAGACTCCTGCCGCACGGGGTGTTACGTATCGCCGTCCTCCAGGTCCAGTGGCATTACGTATCGCCATCCCACAGAACAAACCTGCCGAATTATAGGATTTCAACCAAGGTGTTATGTATCATCATCCCTTGGGTTCTTTTACTTCCGCAGTGTTACGTAACGCCGTCCCGCAGAAGGGACCGAAGTCCAACCTCACAGAATGCTGCTGGTTTCCATTCATAACATTCACATTGCATGCACATTTATATTCATATTATAATATTTGTATCATACTTTAATCTTATGTTATCATACCATAAGCATGCTTCCAAATGGTTTAAGTGGGCTAATCATACTCATAAGCTTATTGTTGTGAAAGAGAACATGATCAAGTTACCATTAAGGTTTCCGTATAAAAGAAGACAGGTTTATTTCTACGTTACACATGCGCAGAAAACAATTCATAAGTACAAGTGCATAATTTCTGTGAGCACGAAATTTTTACAGTGAGTTACTAACTTAGTCTTCCATCATTTTCCAATTTTTTAAAGATTTTTCTGAATTAGAATGGCCTCTCAAAACCCTCTTTTTCTAGGTTTCTGGAAATTGGGACAGAGCCCCAGGTGCGTCGACACAGTCCAAGACTGTGTCGACACAGCCTTGCAGGTTTCAAAGGGGTGCATCGACCCAGCCAGGGGCTGCATCGACGCAGTCAATCCTCTGAAAGAGGCTGCGCGATGCAGCCAAGAGCTGCATCGACGCAGTTAGCACTCTGAAGAGGCTGCGTCGATGTAGCCAAGAGCTGCGTCGACGCAGTCACTGCAGAGACCCTGATCTTCGATAAAAACTCAGAGGAACCTCACGAAAGCACGTAACCTGATGAAAAAACTAGAAAATAAACATAGTAGTCGATCCCACATACCCTTAGTCCCTCTTTAATGTATAGAAACTATTTAGTAATTGTTCTAATGCATCGTTGACCCCTAAGATTTGAGGATAGGTGCCTATCTTCAAGGTGTTAATCTGATGATCCGGGAATGAGATCCACACCCTAGATCCTCCCAAAGCTTTTCCCTTCGTCCTAGGCACTGCAAGATAATCCTCCACGTGTCGGATCATCCTCCCCTCATAGGGTAAGGGTCTCTCACGCCTTTCTCACTCAAGGAGGATGGTAGAGGGTGGAGAGTTGAAGAGAAGGGTTGCTAAAGGCTTACTACCCATGAAACCCAACTCCTTATATGGTTTTCAAGCTCCAGAGGTTTTTGCCCATGACCCACAAGGCTTAATCCCGCTCCCAAGGTCACTGGTTGGAGAGAAGTTAATGCCATGCACCTCTTCGGGTTTAAACAGACGTGACCCTTCGTCCATCGGTCATAAATACGGGTGGACGCGCTGTTCTGTTGAGATATGGGTTAGGACGTCTTCAGATGAAGTCGAGAGGACTTCTAGATATAACCTTGGGACGTGGTTTCATCGACCTAGCCAGGGGCTGCATCGACGTAGTCAATTCTCTAAAAGAGGCTGCGTCGATGCAGCCAAGAGTTGCGTTGACTGATGTGACACAACCTCGGACCTAATGCAAGCAAGCACAATCGCATTCAAATGGGCCGAATTGGGCCACCGCTCTATCGACACTCACCCAAGCCCGGGGTACCTTGGCAATGCCAAGGTGAGGTTGAGGGGTTGGGCCCTTGCTGGTAGAGGGCCAGCAAGGCCAAGATTGGATTCCCAATGGGTGTGGTAGCCCAATTCAATGGGGCCGACGAAGTGCCGAAGGCACCGGTTGCACTTTTCCCACGGTGATCACTCAAGGCAATGGGGCTTGAGGATCGAGCTCTCACACGCATAACCAGCGGAACTAGAACTTATATTGAAAGACAAGCACTAATGGAGTGAGGTGTGAGCACTTACTCAACCGGTTTGAAGAAACCGGTCCCGCTCGGAGACGAGGGCGAGCGGGGAGGCGAGTGGATCCCCACACTCCACGGCGGTGTCGCTTGACCTGCCCAAAGAAGTTACAACACTACACCTCTCGCAGGAGGGGGACCTTGGGGTGGGGGTTAATGATATTACATTCAATACTACCTCCACACAGGGAGGGGCCTTCAGCCGGCCAAGCGGGGAGGGGGAAACTAGGACCAAAAGTGATAAGAAGTTGGGAAGCCGTATCTGCCTACTGTCTGGGAGGGAGGACTGACAGTCGAAGTTGTGGCTACAGAAGTTGATACATAATTCTTCTGATGGCGAGACTAGGGGGGAACTCTTCGTGACTGGTACTGGAACACCTCAGAATTTTTTAAATTTCTTCTGGTACCACTGCTGACCGGGGTGAAGCTTTAAACAGAGTGGCAAGTTCTAGGACTGGCAGCTTCAGATTTCCAACCGCAGGTTGCAGAGAATGCTTCGATGGCTCCCGGACTCCGAATCATTAACCGCCAGAGTTTTTGGAATCATGGATGAGTCTTCTTCACAGAAAAACTGACGGGGATGCTAAAAGATGCCGGAGAAGACCTGGAGACTATGAACAAGGATGACTGGTCGGGGTAGGCTGTTGGGAAGCAGATCCGTGCAGCAGAGGGAGAAAATTGAGAACTTCTGCTACTGGATGCCGAACGGACTTCTGCTTCTTGATTCTGAAAGTGGACAGGGCGATGAAGAACTTTGTAGAAGAGCTTGGGGGCTGATTCCTCCGAGGTTCATCGTGGCAGTGCTTCTAATCCGGTTCTGGTACTCAGCAGGGACAGCTCTGCGCCGTTGTGGAAGAACAAAGATCCTGGGCACCACACAGCTCGGATGAAGACGAAATCACTTTTTTTGCAAAGAAGATAGGGAGACGCTTCTGTGGATGCCTCTTGTGCCTTCAAACTCGTCCGGAGGAAGTCGTGGTGGCCTCTGCAAGTGGCTGGTTCACCTGCAACTTCTGGACAGCGAGCTGCAACTTGAATAAAGCTTCCAAGACCTCCAAGAAGAAGGGGAAGCAAGAACTATAGGGTGAAGGGGAGGTAGGGGATGATGGAGGGAGTATGTGAGAGGTGTGGAGGGGGTCTAATGGTGGAGGGGAGATGGAGGAAGAGGGGGAGGCCGTAGGTTTCAGCTGAGGTAATGGGGAATGGGGATTGCAAGGGGGATGAATAATGGAGGGAGGTGGGGGCGACCTAGGCTAAAGGGGATAGTGGGAGGGGCGGCCAAAGCTTGGAGGGAAGGGATTTCAAATTTGAAATGGCCTTGGGAGTGGGGAGAAGGTGTGGGGAAGAGGGGTGATTGTGTTGGAATGGGGAAGATTTGGTTGGAATGGGGGAGATGGTGTTGGAATGGGGAAGACTCTACCTAGGAACTAGGGGGGAAGTAAATGGGGTGTGGGGAAGTGGAGGGGCCTTAATGGAGGTAGGTGGGGGTTGGAGGTGGTTGGGAGGAGGAGGAGAGAGGAATGGGGCGAACCCCTCCTTGGGGAAGAGAGAGAAAGAGAGAGAGAGGTGGGGTGGGGATTCATTCCCCTAGGGCTTCTCACCCAACTATAGGATTCACTCCACTAGAACTAAGTTGAGTACTCAAATGGGATTATTTTGTATTGAATCATTCATTACCTCCAAATGAAGGAAATGGGGCCCTATATATAGGAAACCCACATTTTACAATAAGTCCCTGACAAAAGACTCAATAGCAAATAACCGAAGGGGTAGGGGGGCTCATGGGCCAAGCCCGAAGAATTGGGCCCAATAGCACATTACACCATCAAATGACACTCAATACTTAGGAAAATA
The DNA here is from genome assembly GCA_022559845.1 of Amorphophallus konjac. Classification (NCBI taxonomy): domain Eukaryota; kingdom Viridiplantae; phylum Streptophyta; class Magnoliopsida; order Alismatales; family Araceae; genus Amorphophallus; species Amorphophallus konjac. The sequence continues at coordinate 255,443,354 of CM040121.1, forward strand.
AATGCAAGACCTAGGGACATGACTCAAATAAACTGAAAATTACATCAAATGACTCAAGTAAATAGCATAAAAAGGATAAGTGGGCCTTTATAGAGAGAGGCCCGAACTCAAACGATGCCGGAGTGTGAAGAAGACCCTAGCCAAAGGGAATAGTGGATGATGTCTCCATCAAATTCCCTGGGCTGTGAAGAGCTCGACTCCATCGAGTAGGGGTCCATCCGGCTGTGGTACTGCTCAAGGAGCTCCGGATCCAACAGCTGGAGATCCTCCCGACTCACCCAAGAATCCTCCGAAGGAGGCCGATCCTTCCACCTAACGAGATAGCGCTCATATACCTTGCTCCGAGTGGTAGTGACTTGTACATCCAATATTTGTTCAATTTGTTCACGCTGGGCTCTTTTGGTTGGTGGCCTCTCCTCACGGGTGGGTGCTCTCTCAATGGAAGAAGTAGACTCAATCTCCTCACTAGGTACCACCGTGGGTCCCTTATATGGCACTAGGTCGGTGACATTGAATGTGGGACTTATTCCATACTTCTCAGGGAGATCTAATTCGTAGGCATTTGCACCAATGCGCCTCAAGACCTGGAAGGGACCAGCCCCTCGTGGCCTCAGTTTAGAGTTGGCTCCCGGGGAGAGCCTCTCCGTCCTTACCATCACAAAGTCACCCACATGGAATTCTTGGTGACGCCGATGAGAGTCGTCCAACCTTTTATTAGCCTCATTCTTTTTGCTGATGTGCTTGCAAATTTCTTCATGCAATTCTCTAATATATTGTGCAAAAGACTCAGCTGAAATGGACACTCTAGCATGTTAGGGAAGGGGAATGAGATCGGAAGGCTTTCTTGGTTTGTATCCATGCACGGCTTCAAATGGACTCATCCCTATGGACTTATTGATGGAGTTGTTATATGCAAATTCAGCCTGGGGTAGGATGAGATCCCAATTTCTGGGGCGATCCTCAACAAGACACCTAAGAAGGTTCCCTAGACTCCGATTGACACCTTCAGTTTGGCCATCTGTTTGGGGGTGGTAGGCAGTGGAGAATTTGAGGAGGGTACCCATCATGTGTCAAAGAGTTTTCCAAAAGTATCTAGTGAATTTAACATCCCTATCGGAGACTATGGTCTTAGGTAGCCCGTGGAGTCGGACAACCTCATCAAAGAACAATCGGGCCACATGGGAGGCATCGGAGGTTTTGGAGCATGGGATGAAGTGGGCCATTTTGGAAAATCTATCAACCACCACATAGATGGAGTCATGCCTTCTTTGAGTCTTGGGTAATCCTAGCACAAAGTCCATGCTTAAGTCTTGCCATGGTCGGTCGGGGATGGGGAGTGGGGTATATAGGCCGGTGTTTTGTTTCACTTGTTTGGCCGAGGCACATGTTCGACATTGACCCACAACCTTGCCTACATCTCTCTTGAGACTAGGCCAATAAAACTGACCCTCAACTAGGGCAATGGTTTTGTGGACTCCAAAATGACCAGCTAACCCTCCCGCATGTAATTCCCAAACCAAGAAATCTCGGAGTGAGGTCCGTGGAATGCAAAGCTTGGGTCCCTTGAAGAGGAACCCATCCTCTAAGACAAATCCCTCATGTTCCTTGCTAGAAGGGGTGGTCAAGGTGGTATAGATGTGCCCAAAGTCGGGGCAGCTAGGGTACTCATCCTTGATCCTATCAAATCCGATCACTTCCACTTGGATACTGGAGAGCAAGGAAACTTTCCTACTAAGGGCATCCGCCGCTCGATTCTCACTTCCGGCCTTGTGTTTGATGATAAAAGTGTAGGATTGGATGAACTCAACCCATCGGGCATGTCGAGCATTTAGCTTTTGTTGGGAGTTGAGGTATTTGAGGGCCTTATGGTCAGAAAAGATGACAAACTCCTTGGGCAACAAGTAGTGCCTCCAATGTCGGAGAGACTGAATCAAGGCATAGAACTCCTTGTCATAAGTGGAGTATCTTGTCCTAGCTTCACAAAGCTTCTCACTAAAGAAGGCTACCGGGTGTCCCTCTTGACTAAGAATCCCTCCTATCCCTATCCCGGATGCATCACATGTGACTCCAAAGACTTTAGAGAAATCGGGAAGGCATAGGACCGGGGCTTGGGTCAACTTCTCCTTAAGTTCTTGGAAGGCTTTACAGGCTGATTTGGTCCATACAAAAGTCCCCTTCTTGAGACAATCGGTGATTGGGCCAGTGATAGTGCTAAACCCTCGAATAAACCTCCTATAGAATGTAGCCAATCCATGGAAACTTCAGACCTCATGAAGGGTGTGGGGTTCCGGCCAATCCATGATAGCTTGGACCTTGTCGGGGTCCATGGAGACGCCTTTGGTGGACACCACAAATCCTAGGAAGGTGAGGGATGTGGTTATGAAGTGGCACTTTCCTAAGTTGGCAAATAGGCTCTCTTGACGAAGGATGGTACAAACTTGCTTAAGGTGATCAAGGTGGGCTTCTTGGGATTGATTATAGATGAGTATATCATCAAAATAGACCACTAGAAAGATCCCAATGAAAGGCCTAAGGACCTCCATCATAAGACGCATGAAAGTACTTGGGGCATTTGAAAGCCCAAAAGGCATGCCATTCAAAGATACCATCTTTGGTTTTGAAAGCCGTTTTCCACTCATCCCCGGGCCTTATCCTAACTTGGTGATAGCCACTCTTAAGGTCAATTTTTAAAAAAATGGTGGCTCCAGCTAGCATATCAAGCATGTCATCAAGCCTAGGGATGGGAAACCTATACTTGACGGTGATTTTGTTAATGGCCCTACTATCCACACACATTCGCCATGACCCATCCTTCTTGGGAGTTAGAAGGGCCGGTACGGCACATGGGCTTTTGCTAATGCGAATGAAGCCCTTCCTAATGAGTTCCTCTATTTGCCTCCGAAGTTTAGCATGTTCCGTGGGATTGAGGCGATAATGAGGAAGGTTTGGGAGAGTGGCCCCCGAGACTAGATCAATCGCATGTTGCACATCCCGCATGGGGGGGAGTTGGTCCGGGAGCTCCGTTGGGAACACATCATGGAATTCTTCTAGGAGTTGTTGGATTTCTATGGGATGTGGATTGGTGGGAGTGGGCTCTCCTAGGCAAATGACCACCGCACATAGTGGTGCTCCTTGAGCTATCTCCTCTTCAAGTTCTTTCCTAGTGATGAGATGAAGACCCTTGGTCAACCCCGAGGTCCCACTTTGTTTGGGAGTTTGGGTGAGGGATGGGGTTGGAGGGGTGGAGTTTCCCGAGACTTGTGGGGTGATGGGGTGTTGTCCTTGAGGGAGAGGGTCCCTTTTGGTCATGGGACGGGGTGGGGAGGGGTTAAGACGGTAAGTCTTTCCCTCATGTTCAAAGGTGCATATGTTGCTCCTACCCAAGATGGTGGCATCTACATCATAAAACCAAGGTCTTCCTAGTAGGATGCTACCTACTTCCATGGGTATGATGTCACACCATATTTGACCATGGTATGAAGAGAAGGTGAGGGCACAAAACATTGAGTGTTGACCGGGATGGAGTTGTTGTTGATCCATGAGACCCGATAGGGATTTGGGTGGGGAGTGATAGTAAGCCCAAGAAGCTTAACGGTATCGGGGGATACGGCATTGACACAACTCCCACTATCCAAGATTACTTTCCTTACATGGCTCCCTATCTTGACAAAGGTGTGAAAGATTGAAGTTCGGCGCCAATCTTCTTCTTGGGGTTTGGTGAGGGTGCACCTAATCACTCCTAGATGGGAGTTGGTAGATGGAGTGGTGTGGTCTAAACCCGACTCTAGGTATTGGGCCTCATACTCTTCTTCCCAATCTAGGGAGGCTTCATGATCCTCAACAACACTCTCAAGTTCTTTTTGGGGTGGGGGAGCTTCTTCCTCAATAAGCAAGCTAGATAATCCCTTGGATGGACATTGCCCCGTAAAGTGGCCAAACCCTTGACACCTAAAGCATTGTTGACGCCCGCTACCCGAAGTAGTTCCTACATTTGGGCCTTTGGGAATGTCTTCCCTCCGTGGGAGGGGGTGACTAGGGGTGGGTTTGTTTGGAGTGATGGTGGGAGGAGGGTTGTAAGGCCTTAATGGGGTGTTCCCACTTGGATTATGGGCTTTCATGGGAGTGGCCGGAATGGGCCGTGGTCCCATGTTTTTGGGATCGACCAGTCGGGGAGTAGCAAATCGAGGGATCCTAGAGAATCTTTCTACATCCCTAGCTATTTGATAAGCTATCTCAAGGTTATCAACATCTCTCATGAAAAGCTCTCTTTTGATGTGACTTTGAAGCCCATTCCTAAAGCGGGACAAGGTAACGGCCGGGTCCTCATGAACTCCACACTTCAAAAGATAGGAGTCAAACTTCTCAATGTATTCAACCACGGTCTTCCCTTCTTGGGTGAGGCTTTGCCATTCATCTAAGAGCATTTGATGGTAGGATTGGGGAAGATATTTGTTCCTAAGTTGGTTCTTCATACCCTCCCAAGTATCAATAGGCTCTCCCCGCCTAATCCTTCTTAGACCCTCTTGGTTTAACCAATAAGTTTTGGCTAACTTGATGAGATGCATTTTGGACAACCTTACCCTCCTTTGGTCGGACATAGGGTACCATTCAAAGTATTGGTCCATGGCGGTCTCCCACTCTAAGTAGACACTCGGTTCATGGGAACCATCAAAGTTTGGGGCCTCTACCTTAATCATCCTTAAGAGAGGGTCATCCGGGTCGTCCCGTGGACGCCTTCCATGAATGGGATGGTGTCGGGGTATCTCATGGTCATGGTAAGGGTCATGATCCAAGTCTTCTCTATAAATTTCAGCATGTGGATGATAGGCTCTTGGTCCATGGTTCCTAGGATGGAACTCATCCCTATGAGGCTCAATGTATGGAGGGTGGACTCTTGGGTCATTGTTCCTTGGGTGGAACTCATTCCTATGCAACTCACCATGTGGTGGTTGAACTCTTGGCTCATTATTCCTTGGATGAGGGTCTTCCTTAGGAGGCTCAACATGTGGAAGGTGGACTCTAGGTTCATTGTTCCTTGGGTGAAACTCATGCTCTTCAAGCCGAGCAATTCGAGTGGTAAGGGACTCAAGTTGGGCAAGAATGTTGGTAAGGGCAGAATCTACCCTATTCATTTGGCCTTGAGGTTCCTCCCTAAGAGCATCTTGATTGAGTTGAGGATGGGGATCCATGGGTGGATTTGAAGATGAAGGATCGGGTCGGTAACTAGCACCACTACGGGTGGACATGCAAGACAAGGGGCCAAAGATGTTGGACACACAATGCAATGGTCCTAGGACTTAGACTTGATAGAGACAAGTCAAAGACTTGCTCTGATACCAATTCATGTGACACAACCTCGGACCTAATGCAAGCAAGCACAATCGCATTCAAATGGGCCGAATTGGGCCACCGCTCTATCGACACTCACCCAAGCCCGGGGTAACTTGACAATGCCAAGGTGAGGTTGAGGGGTTGGGCCCTTGCTGGTAGAGGGCCAGCAAGGCCAAGATTGGATTCCCAATGGGTGTGGAAGCCCAATTCAATGGGGCCGACGAAGTGCCGAAGGCACCGGTTGCACTTTTCCCACGGTGATCACTCAAGGTAATGGGGCTTGAGAATCGAGCTCTCACTCGCATAACCAGCGGAACTAGAACTTATATTGAAAGACAAGCACTAATGGAGTGAGGTGTGAGCACTTACTTGACCGGTTTGAAGAAACCGGTCCCGCTCGGAGACGAGGGCGAGTGGGGAGGCGAGTGGATCCCCACACGCCGCGGCGGTGTCGCTTGACCTGCCCAAAGAAGTTACAACACTACACCTCTCGCAGGAGAGGGACCTTGGGGTGGGGGTTAATGATATTACATTCAATACTACCTCCACACAGGGAGGGGCCTTCAGCCGGCCAAGCGGGGAGGGGGAAACTATGACCAAAAGCGATAAGAAGTTGGGAAGCCGTATCTGCCTGCTGTGTGGGAGGGAGGACTAACAGTCGAAGTTGGGGCTGCAGAATTTGATACGAAATTCTGCTCATGGCCAGACCAGGGGGGAACTCTTCGTGACTGGTACTGGAACACCTCAGAATTTTTTAAATTTCTTCTGGTACAACTGCTGACCGGGGTGAAGCTTCGAACAGAGTGGCAAGTTCTGGGACTGGCAGCTTCAGATTTCCAACCGTAGGTTGCAGAGAATGCTCCGATGGCTCCCGGACTCCGAATCGTTAACCGCCAGAGTTTTTGGAATCATGGATGAGTCTTCTTCACAGAAAAACTAACGGGGATGCTAAAAGATGCCGGAGAAGACCTGGAGACTATGAACAAGGATGACTGGTCGGGGTAGGCTGTGGGGAAGCAGATCCATGCAGCAGAGGGAGAAAATTGATAACGTCTGTTACTGGATGCCGAACGGAGTTTTGCTTCTTGATTCTGAAAGTGGACAAGGCAATGAAGAACTTTGTAGAAGAGCTTGGGGGCTGATTCCTCCGAGGTTCGTCGTGGTAGTGCTTCTAATCCGGTTCTGGTACTCAGCAGGGACAGCTCTGCACCATTGTGGAAGAACGAAGCTCCTAGGCACCACACAGCTCGGATGAAGACAAAATCACTTCTGTTGCAAAGAAGACAGGGAGACGCTTCTGTGGATACCTCTTATGCCTTCAAACTCATCCGGACGAAGTAGTGGTGGCCTCTGCAAGTGGCTGGTTCACCTACAACTTCTGGACAGCGAGCTGCAACTTGAATAAAGCTTCCAAGACCTCCAAGAAGAAGGGGAAGCAAGAACTATAGGGTGAAGGGGAGGTAGGGGATGATGGAGGGAGTATGTGGGAGGTGTGGAGGGGGTCTAATGGTGGAGGGGAGATGCAGGAAGAGGGGGAGGCCGCAGGTTTCAGCTGAGGTAATGGGGAATGGGGATTGCAAGGGGGATGAATAATGGAGGGAGGTGGGGGGCGACCTAGGCTAAAGGGGATAGTGGGAGGGGCGGCCAAAGCTTGGAGGGAAGGGATTTCAAATTTGAAATGGCCTTGGGAGTGGGGAGAAGGTGTGGGGAAGAGGGGTGATTGTGTTGGAATGGGGAAGATTTGGTTGGAATGGGGGAGATGGTGTTGGAATGGGGAAGACTCTACCTAGGAACTAGGGGGGGAAGTAAATGGGGTGTGGGGAAGTGGAGGGGCCTTAATGGAGGTAGGTGGGGGTTGGAGGTGGTTGGGAGGAGGAGGAGAGAGGAATGGGGCGAACCCCTCCTTGGGGAAGAGAGAGAAAGAGAGAGAGAGGTGGGTGGGGATTCACTCCCCTAGGGCTTCTCACCCAACTATAGGATTCACTCCACTAGAACTAAGTTGAGTACTCAAATGGGATTATTTTGTATTGAATCATTCATTACCTCCAAATGAAGGAAATGGTGCCCTATATATAGGAAACCCACATTTTACAATAAGTGCCTGACAAAAGACTCAATAGCAAATAACCGAAGGGGTAGGGGGGCTCATGGGCCAAGCCCAAAGAATTGGGCCCAATAGCACATTACACCATCAAATGACACTCAATACTTAGGAAAATAAATGCAAGACCTAGGGACATGACTCAAATAAACTGAAAATTACATCAAATGACTCAAGTAAATAGCATAAAAAGGATAAGTGGGCCTTTATAGAGAGAGGCCCGAACTCAAACGATGCCGGAGTGTGAAGAAGACCCTAGCCAAAGGGAATTGTGGATGATGTCTCCATCATCGACGTAGTCAGTGCAGAGACCCTGATCTTCGATAAAAACTCAGAGGAACCTCACAAAAGCACGTAACTTTATGGAAAACTAGAAAATAAACAGAGTAGTCGATCCCACATACCCTTAGTCCCTCTTTAACGTATAGAAACTATTTAGAAATCATTCTAATGCATCGTTGACCCCTAAGATTTGAGGATAGGTGCCTACCTTCAAGGTGTTAATCCGACGATCCGGGGATGAGATCTGCACCCCAAATCCTCCCAAAGCTTTTCTCTTTGTCCTAGGCACTGCAGGATCATCCTCCACGTGCCGGATCATCCCCCCCTCCCAGAGTCAAGGTCTCTCACCCCTTTCTCACTCAAGAAGGACGGTAGAGGGTGGAGAGTTGAAGAGAAGGGTTGCTAAAGGCTTACTACCCATGAAACCCACCTCCTTATATGGTTTTTAAGCCTCCCTAGGTTTTTTCCCACTACCCACGAGGCTTAATGCCACTCCCAAGGTCGCTGGTTGGAGAGACGTTAGTGCCATGTATCTCTTCGGGTTTGAACAGACGTGACCCTTCGTCCATCGGTCATAAATGCGGGTGGACATGCTCTTCTGTTGAGATATGGGTTGGGACGTCTTCAGATGAAGTCAAGAGGACTTCCAGATCTAACCTTGGGATGTGGTTTCATCGAATTTCATCAACCTCTCACAAGTTATGATTTTCGCATTATTAACATTTACTCTCCCCTGTTCCAGTCGCGACCTTTCGGTAACCCGAGGTAATTCAGGTATAACTCTAGTATCCAGGCAGAATTTGGCCTCGATCTCAACAAAGAAGATGTAGCTAGCATTCCATTCGAGATTATGGCCTTAGTTTTAGGTCACTTAAATAACTACAAGAGAAGTCATGAATTTCTAATTAATTACATGTGAATTTTCCCCAACAGTCACACCTCTACGTGACGGTTGGTAACCATGGGCTCAGAACCTTGGGTTCTAGTGCGAATTGGGTTTCCACCTCAATAGAAGAGTTCGGGTAAGGGCCCCAAACTTTCTAATGGACTTGGTTTCAGCCCATTTGGTTGACTATGGGCTAAGATGTATTTATTTCAACAGAGGATAATGTTTTCTGTAACTGTTTTGACCTATTATCATAAACTCCCTCTTATCCCATGTTAGGCCTATTTTCCAGAAGTTATAATCTTCATCCAAGTTGTTCTTTACCCAAAGGTTGTTGCATGGGCTTTGGTTTAACCTAATTCCGACCTTCCTAGGTTGAGTTATGAAATTCCCTAAAGATCCCCCAATATTTCATTTAGATTCTAGTTCATTGTGTTAATGGGCATGAATTGTACCCAATTAGGCCAGCGCCCAATTGGTGGTCCTAACACAACCCACATTCATAGAAGACCAAGCCAAGTTACAAGAAAATGATCCTATTCTAATGTAGATCAAGACTAATATTGACCAAAGGCCGGAATTTTCTATTTCAACCGATGGAAGGCTATTGTTTAAGGATCAAATTTGTGTGCCGGATCATGCCGACACTAAGAAGTTGATCATGGAAGAAGCTCATAAAGAAAAATATGCTATTCACCCTGGTGCTACCAAGATGTAGTAAGATTTAAAGAGGAATTTATGGTGGCCCAACATGAAGAGAGAAGTAGCGGACTTTGTGTCTCACTGCCTCACTTGTCAACAAGTCAAGGCAGAACATCAAAAGCCCGCTAGAAAATTACATCCCTTGGAAATTCCTGAGTGAAAATGGGAGAGCATAGGGATGGACTTCATCATGGGTCTGCCAAAGACAAGAGGTGGACATGATGGCATATGGGTGATCATAGACCGATTGACTAAATCTGCACACTTCCTACCTATCAAAAGTTGATGGTATGTGGATATATTAGCAACATTATATATGAAGAAAATAGTCATCCTACATGGAGTCCATGTCACTATTATTTCTGATCGAGACCCTCGCTTCACATCACAATTTTGGAAGGGTCTACAACATTCATTAGGGAGCCGACTCAATTTTAGCACTACTTTTCACCCACAAACTGATGGTCAAATTGAAAGAACAAATCAGGTGATAGAAGATATACTCAGGGCATGTGTTATCGACTTTGGTGGAAGTTGGTACGACCACTTGCCCCTTGTTGAATTAGCCTACAATAATAGCTATCAAGCTAGCATACAAATGGCACCATTTGAGACACTGTATGGGAGGAGTTGCCGTTCACCTATTTGATGGAATGAAATTGGGGAAAAATAACTTTTAGGCCCGGATCTTGTTCGGGATACAACCGAAAAGGTGAAGCTTATTCGAGAAAGACTTTAGATGGCTCAAGATAGACAAAAGTCATATGATGATAATAGAAGACTAGACCTGGAATTTCAAGTGGGAGACCACGTGTTTCTTAAGGTTTCCCCAGGTCATGGAATCTGAAGATTTGGCATTAAAGGCAAGCTTACACCGAGATTCATTGACCCTTTTGAAATTCTTGAAGGGGTTGGTGAGGTTGCTTATCGACTAGCTTTGCCTCCACAATTATCTGGAGTTCACGATGTATTCCATGTATCCATGCTTAAGAGATATGTCTATGACCCATTTCATGTTATGAGTCACGATGACCTGGTGATTCAGAAGGATATGACATACGAGCAAAAGTCACTCAAAATACTTGATCGAGAGGTACGTCAACTTCACAATAAAACTATTCCCATGATAAGAGTCTGGTGGAATAAAAGCACAGATCAGGAGGCGACATGAGAAATATAAGAAGCTATGCACAAAAGATTCCCTGAACTATTTGATTGTAAGTACACTCTCCATAAAACCCATGCAATGAATTTGGGGACCAAATTCTCTTAAGTGGGGGAGGGTGTAGCAACCCAATTTTTTCCTAGAATTATTAGTAATTAAATAAAATTACTAAGCATTTAAAAAGGCTTAATGGGCTATTAAGTGAATTATACATTAATTAAATTAAATTATGGACCCTATATTAACCAAAGGGTTCAGCTCACGTAAAGTAGGCCCATAGACCAAATTCTAAGGCATTTTGGCCCAAGCTCACATCTAGTAACGTAATTGGGGCTATTTTTAGATTTCAAATAGATAAATAGGTCAATTAGGGGATAAATAAGAGATAAATAAAAAAATCTAAAATTTTTGGATAAAGGGCTAGAACGCGGTCTATCGCGCGACCACGTTCTAAAAAAGGCGGTTCCCAGATGACCGCATCTTACTTCCGTGAACGGGTGAAGAAGAAGCGTGGAAAACTTAGATTTTTTCCATCCCAATCCCTAGAGAGTGATGCTATCTGGTGAAGAAACGTGTCTAGAACTCTTGGGGATCGATCTTAACTCCAATTAGGACTCCCAAATCGATCTAATCCTCAGCCCTAGGCAAAACCCTATAAATAGGGCCTAGAATCAACCTGCGCGAACCCTTGTTTTGGCCTGCCTAGTTCGATGGTAAGATGATGGTATTTCATGTTAGTCCTTTATAGGATATCCTCATTTTTGTCTAACATTCCTCCATATCTCATGTTAGGAGGTAAAGCTTTGGGGGAGTTAGGAGGATCGGAATTCGTTGGTTCCCTGAGGATCGCACAGGAACAAGTGTGTCCGTCCAGCGAAGATCAGAAGTTTAGAAGCCCTAGCGGAGGTAATTTCATGTTGAGTCTTTAGAACAAATTATTCTCCTTTATATATTATACCTACCCTCCGATTTTCATGAATTAAGGTCAAGCGGTTAAGGAGTTAGAAGGCCAGGAAATTGTCAGTTCCATGTAGGACGTGCGGGAGCTAGCATCATCTTTCAGTCAGAAATTCAAAGTTTAGAGCATTTTCCAGAGGTAGGTTGTAACGACCCAAGATCCGGATATCGGGAAGAACCCGATACCATTCGAATCCTAGCCCGCCGCCCACGAGCCGGGAGGGCTCGGAAGGGCTAAAAGGAGTGTGGAGGTACAAAGAAATAGGAAATAAGGCAGGATAATTCAACAATTAACAGAAATAAATAAACAACTATAGCAGAGTCCAGTCCAACAGAAAGTAAAGTCTAAAGTAGCAAAACGTACCACATGCCAAGTGAACACTCGGCCCGACGAGCTGGCAGTTAAGAACCTCCGAACAGCACCCTCGAACCTCGAGGAAAAATCGCCGCACCTAAAAAGCAGGGGTGAGCCTCCTGTCACTGGCTCAGTAGAGATCCCGCGGAACCCCAACTGAGAACAACGGCGGTAGAGGAAAGGAAAAATAGCTACAACTACAGTAGGAACAGCGAACCGGCGGCCGGTCAAAACTCGGCACTACAGCTACTCCTACTATATCGACAATAGAAAGAGAAAGCCTGATCTCACAATCGGGAACTGGACCACTCTAACAACAGGCCTACCGAGGAAACACTCACGGCAACCCTGCCGCAGAAGTCTTCCCACACAGGCACGACCAACCGGGACTGCACAGTCCCACATTGGCAAGACGAAACCTTGGTGAAGCCACTAGCACCCTAGCCACTACCTTGGAAACACCGGACGGTCCAGAAAACCACGTCTCATAGACGGGAAATGAAACCAGAACAGGAGAGTCACGTCTCACGTGACAGGAGTACCTACCCACCAGAAGCAAGGCCGGATGCATCCACTGACGACTTAGACCGGGCCTCAGGTGTCCCCCTCGACCCCTGGTGGAACGGGGACACCGTACTAGTAACCACAAAGCAAGTGACTAGCTGGGGTCGTGCTCGTCAACGCGGGTCCACTACCCCCAACCACGTGTGCACACACAGACCATGCGTCCTAGGTCTGGCCTCTAACTGATTTTCCCCTCAGTCGAACTCTGGCTGCAAGACGTGGGGCCCTACGGTAACCAGTCTAAAAATCATCTCTCAGGGTAGCCTCGCCACCACTCCCTGGTGGGACAACTCGCGTGTCGGAAGGCTACGACTAGTGGGACCACTCTCCGAAGAGAAACTTCGAGAACCACGCACGCACCCTACGCAAAGGTCGAGAAGAACCAAGTGGCACCGAGCCACTGGACTCTGGACAGTCCTCTAGACTCACTAAATCCAACAGTCCTTGAGTCACAAGACTCGGGGTCAAGACCGTTGTACGCAACGGCACAATGCCGTTAATCTAGCCTAATTCCTAGGTCTAAATCGACGGTAGCATGAATATCGAGGTAGCTCACGAGCCGCTGAGACCATTCCCTTGGGAAGGGAACTGAGAAACCCTCCAGCCCCAAGCTGGGTAATTGGACTTACAGTCCACAGGCCACACACATGACCCACGTGAAAAGCACAGAAGCATGGTTCCCAAGGTAGCTGAAAGGCCTCCATGTCGATTCCCCATCCCTGGGAAAAGCGGGAAACCTTTAGCCCCAGGCTGAATGACTGGACTCGAAGTCCGAGGCCATACACTTGGCCCAGTCAGGAACCATCTTCCACAGAAACCCACGACATGCGGGGGAACCCTACCGCACTCACACTGATACACGGTGACTCGATAGAGCGTAACATAAAGCCCGGAACACATACTCACAGGGTCACCAGACCCCTAAACACACGGGCACGCTAATTGAGGTAACACGGTACCTCCAGACAGCCCAGAAACATGGACACGAAACTCATGGGGTGTCCGGGACACTCACGAGGTCGAAGGTCAACCACTAGGTCACAACCGGGTCGACCGGAGACCAACACACACAGACGGACATGGCAAGCATGGAAATCGCCTGGCGGTCTAACCCTAGACCGCCACAAAGGATAGCGGTCTACCTTTAGGCTGCTAAAGCAAATCTGGTGGTCTACCCCTAGACCACCAAGCACCCAAGACTTACGAAGCCATGGTGGTCTACCCATGGACCGCGAGGCACTGGATAGCGGTCTACCTCTGGATTGCTAAACCCCCGGAACACACTAAACTTAAGCGGTCATAGCGGTCTACCCCTGGATCACCAAAGACCCTGGCGGCCTATCGCGTGACCACCAGCCCTAAACCGACATAGTGGGACCCTTAGCGGTCTCCACATGACCGCTTGGCACCCCTAGCGATCTCTGGAAGGACTGCTAAGGCGTCCCGAGCCCAAAAATGGCGGAAACAGCATGAAAGCTCATTCCACGCCCCAATCACCCTCGGGTGATGGGGAAACAAAGGGGAAACCCTTCCCCAAGCCCCAAGGCATCACACGGTTCCCAAAAACCACCAAGAACGTGATCAAAACTCTAGATCGGGCTCACACCCCAAAATCATGCTTTTTCCCACCAATGGAAATAAACCCACACTCGGCTCGCCACGGCCTAACAAACTCATGAGAAATGAAGTACGCGAGTTGGGGGTCCATCTCCCTACCTCCACCGAAGATTAGACACCCCGAGGACGCCGATCCGCGAAGAAATGCCGTTTAAACCCTCGCCAGCCCGCGACCCCACGAACTGCCTCCACCATCGCGATCCTCGTCCCGTGCCCGTCGCGCCACGCCCCACGAGCCACGCCGCCCCGCCCTCGCCGCCTCCATCGGCCTCCCAGAGTGAGAGGGGGAGAGGAGAGAACGTGAGAGGAGAGAGAGGGAAAAGGGAGAGAAATGAGAGATGGGGATAGAGAGAAAAAGGAGGTTAATATATAGAAATTTTGGAAAATACCAAAAAATAGAAAAAATATTTCCCGCGATCCTCGGAAAATGCACAATGTCGGGGTAACGTCCTGGAGTCGGAGAACGCAACGGTTCACCCTGCACGGGTTTCCGAAGGTCCGACAGCCAAAAACACGTGCAAAACCCAAAACGTGACCCGGGACCCACAAAGGTGCTCTAAAAATTCCAAGAAATCACCGATGTGCTCCTTACAATGCCACGGACCCAAGGAAACTCACGGGCACACCACTAACGGGTCCGACAATCTGGTAAAAATAGTCTGAAGCTCAATCGGACAGAATCCGTAACCCGCAGAAAGATGATCCAAGACCCACGGATCCAGATCCAAAAAACCTGGGGCATTACATAGGTTATCTCATGGATGGCTAAAATAACGTGTTAGGAGTAAAAGCCCTCAGTTTTCACAAGATTTCATACTTTCTACACATCGTATTTCATGTTTTACTATCACTGCGTAGTTAGGTTATTTCTGCATGCATGACCTTGCACCTTAATAGAAAAGATGATAACTTTGGCCAAATTCTTGCAAATCCATGCACCCCATGATTTAATTTGGTTCTATTATACCTTATCTCCTTGTTTACCATCAGTTCCATGCATTTAGTGCCCTGGATTGGGCATTGCACTCATGATTTTCACCCTTCCGTCTGAGAGGTAGAAGGCGGTCTCATAGAGACCGCGGCTTCCAAGAAACGGTCTCCGAACGATCGCTGTTTCCATAAGGTGGTTTCATGATGACCGCATTTTCCTTTCTGTCTGTGGTTCACTATAAACAATAGCTAGATCGCCCCTTTTAGTTCCTAGTTAAATTATCTATTGATTATATTTTTATCCACATGAATACCATGATTTGTTTATTATTATATCATGCATCGATCATGCTAGGTTTCATGTCCATCATGTTCTAGAAACTTATTTTAATTATATGTTATTTTCATGCCAAAATTCATATAGTCTTGTATTAAAGCTATTTTCTATGATTGTGAAACACGTTGCATTGACGTTTTTATCGCTATTTTATCGCGAATCACTCTCATCTCCAGTCTTTCTTAAGTACATGGCGCGTATTCAGGTACATGGCTATTAGTTACACTTTGCACTTGATAGGCACACTTTCTTAGACTTGTGATCCTCTCCGTCGGATATTCCTTCCGCCGGATTAGGTGATCTTGTTTGAAGGCCTCCATAAGTCTCCGCGAGCCTGGGATTCCCACTAGGACGTCGAGCTGGTTGTACCCTAAAAATCCAATGGATTAGAAAGCACTTGAGTTTCCCACGTTTTCCTGCACTCTGGGCAAGTCGCGGCTCCCAGGCAACTGCCTTCTTCAAGTAACGGTCAGCCCGCGACTGTGTTCTGCCTGCTATGCTATCAAATCGACTCGCCTTTCTTCTGGCGTCGACTCCGTCAAGTAGCGGTTCCCTCTTGACCACGGTTTAATAATAGCGGTTCTTCCATGACCGCGTTCTGTTATCTTGTGCCCTAACCCGAGGTTTGACTCAAGGGTTGGTTATACTCTATTCCTAGATGGTCCTTTGATTATCTGGAACCCAACATCTTGTTTCGTAAGTTATTAATAAATTATAGAAATTTATGAATATACCGTTATGCTGTCAGATTTCCTCCGTGGCATAATGTCAAACTAAATCATCATTGATCTCATGATTTCATTTTGGTACGTTCTCACCTTGATTTTTTGCTATCATGAAACTATTGTTTGAATTGTACATTATTAGATGAAACTTTATTTATATCTTGTGGAAATAGCTTGATTTATAACTTGAAGATGCAAGAGCGGGCACGGATAGTATCCAAGGGCTCGACGCTAGCCCCCTCGGTGGATTGCTAGAAACATGCTGTAAATCATGGGGTATGATGAACACTGGCGTCGCATTACACTGGGAATACTTTTTTTATAAACGGGTGAAATTTACAAGGCTATCTTATGAAATTTATATGCTTGCTAGTACATTCTTGTTCATGACTTTCTAGTACATAACCTTTATGGTTATGAAAAGTACATTCTCCATACATTCTAGTACATTCTTGTTCATCAAAGGCCACATTATATTCTTGCTTGATTATACTCTCATCTTGATACTCGTTGTTACTTGGGTTTTATACCGCATGTTTTAAAATTGTTTCTTTGACCTTACCTTTTAGAGCTAAAATGTTAATTACTTAAATTATGCCTTCATGTTAATACGAAGATACCTACAGGGCAAGTGTGCTCATTCCTACTTTTCAATTTTTTCAAGAACTTCTAGCGGGTCGGATTCAGATTATGCAAGTGATGGATCCGAGAGTGACTAAAGATCAAGAGGAGACCTAGAAGTGTCATGAGTCTAGTCTAGTCGATGTAATTTTCCATTTACTTGAGTCTAGTGAATTTGGATGTTTAAAAGAGTCAACGACATTGTAATTTATGATTATTTGATTCAATAAAGTGAAGGTTTTGGCTATGTCTTGTGCATTCGTTCTTATGTGTGAATGCTATAGCGTTCTGATTGTCTTGCTAGAGTGAGGCTTACCATGCCGACTATTCACATTCCCAAACTACTTCTGCTACATATCTTGAGATGTGACATGAAACCTTTTACGATAATCTTCGGGAAACCTTCTCGAGTTGGTTGCCAGTCTCAACGATGCCCGTCTCATGTCTGGTCCTCACATGATCAATAAACTGGACCGCCACGCGTGAGCCAACGTCGGCCTGCTTCACGCATAAGTCGGTGCCTAACTACTCCACACCCAAGCCAATGCCCGACTACTTCACGCCCGAACCAGTGCCCAACTTCTCTACACCTGAGTCAGTGCCCGACTGCCCCATGCCTTAGCCAGCGCCCGCCTGCTCCAAGCCTGAGCCAGCACCCGCCTGCTCCACATCTGAGTTAGCTCCCATCTGCTCTACACACGAGTTAGACCTAGTCAGCTCAACATCCCTAAGTTAGTGCCTTGCTCTCACAAACTCGGAGTCCATGTTCCCTCTAGCGCCACACTGAGACCAGTCTCCCTACCGTACCACTAATCCTTGTTATTGCTGTTGTTATTCCTTCATCGTTGTAGCCCAGGTCAAGCCCTCCTGATGTCATGGCCCCCAAGGTCACTGACTCTTCTTTTCGGTAGTTAAACAAGGGTGTTCGGATTATCTCGGATGTAAATTAACACAAATTGCAGTCGGCGGGGAAATGCCCTGTAAGACCCCAGAATTTTTATAAATTATTTTTTTTAGTATATTTAATTATTTTCTGGGAATTTTAAAGACCCAAAATGGATTAATAAATAAATGTTGAATTTATAAGTCATTATAAGGCACAAATTGTGTTAAATAATTAACCTAGCCTATTTAAATAAAATCCAAAAGGGTTAAGGACCAAGCCCATTAAGTTTGGCCCATATTCTAGAAGTTTATTTAGCCTATTTACGTATTTTAAGGATAAATACCATTTTTATGGATAATGATATGGATAATTAACAAAAGAGTTTGATTTATGTTGAAACTCTGTACACGTTTTGTGTAACGGTCTATCGGACGACCGCTACAGACATATAACGCACCAGTCCTGATGTGTTACACTCTGTAAATTCCGTGAAGTGAAGAACAAGCCAAAAGATTGGATTTTTGCTAGCTTATCTCTTAGGCCACGTTTGTTAACCGAGCACGGTTACCGTGCTCGACCCCGGAGGGTCGAGCATAGTAACCGTGCTCGGTTAACCCCTTTTGTGTGAGGGGGAGGGCGAGAGGAGGCGGGGTCCACCGGTTAGCCGATGTAGGCTAACCGGCCGACCACCCGCTTGCCAAACACGGCCTTAGGGATCGAGATGGGAAGACTAATAGAGGTGTTAAGGACTCTTAGAAGTTGATCTAAGCTTTCACAAGGACTCTATAATCGATCTAATCCTCAAACCCTAGCCAAAACCCTATAAATAGGACCTAGTTCTGAATTGAGCGACCCTTACTTTTGGCTCGTGTTGAATCAAGGTAATGAGTCATAATTTCGAGTAAGTTCTTTAGAAGATTTTGTTTAGTATACTTTAGACTAATAGTTCTCCAAATTTCGTACTAGGAGATCAACCAACCAAGGAGATTGAAGCTTCCAAAGTTGCTGGTTCGACCATAGTAACCCAGGAATCTGAACGCAAGTCCCCTAAAGATCAAGAGATTAGGACGACTAAAAAAGGTAATTAGAGTTCAGTTATTTAGATCTTTTTGTTCACCTTAGTTTCATCTTCTTACCCTCAAAATTTCACATCCTTAGGTCAAGAGGTTGAGGAGCTAGAGCAGCGTGAAGTTGCTGAAAACTCACTAGAAAGGGAGAACTAGGGCACGTCTTTTAGATTCAAATTAAAAGCTTAAAGCCTAGTTAAGAGATAGGTTATCTCATGATTGGCAAAACATCTTGTTAGGGATAAAAGCCCTCTGATTGTGCTTGATTTCATGCATCATGAATCATGAATTCCATGTTTTAGTGGGTTCATGCATACATACATATCTTTAGCCCTAATCAAAGATCAAAGATATTATCTTGTTTATTCACTAAAACCCATGCATGTAGTTGGCCCATACTTCGTTTATCATGCCTTGAATAATTGTAGTATTTTGATTTCCAGGCATGTTATACTTTCATTAACTTTTTCTTTATTTTACTGCCAGCAGACGATCTGACGCATCAAGGTAAGACCGTCACAATGATATGACGGCCTTACGATAAGCCGTCACACGTTCTTTGGTGTTTGAAGTTATCTGTTGTCTCTGACGCACCATCGATGGAGCGTTACATTACTGTAATGGCCTCATGGTAAACCGTCACAGTCACTGCGACGCACCCATTCTAGACCGTCGGGGTAACTGTAGATAGAATGGGAAACTAGTTAATTTAACTTATAAATAAGCCTAGTTATCTAAGTTTTGACCTGATTTCATGTCTTTAAGATTATTTACTGATTCATGATAGAAATTACATAATTTAGGTATCTTAAGTTATTTTAAGTTATGTTAATTTTATGTGCCAACATTCTATAGTTTTGTATCTAAATCATGATCTTCTAAAGATGTATTGACAGAGTTTTATCATGATTTCCTATTGTTACACATCCTCTCTATCAATAGAGTCATTTCTCTAAGTACATGGCATATATTCAGGTATATGTCCATTAGTTCACTTTGCACTATAGGAACATTATTCTTGGACATGAGGACCTCTCTATTGGATATTCCTTCCAATGGACTAGGAAATCTTGTTGCAAGGCCTCCGTAATTCTCCGCGAGCCTGGGATTCCCACTAGGACGCCGAGTTGGTTGTACCATTAAAACCAATTGATTAGATTACACTATCGATGTTTCTAGTTATCAGTAGTGTAACGGATCTATATTGGACCGTCAGGCACATGTAACGGCCCAATATACGACCGTCACATTCAACTAAGTCTGATTTCTTGGTTCTGGATTCAGACTAATGTAACGGCCCAATACTAGAGCGTCACATTATGTAACGGCCCAGTACACGCGACCGTCACACTGCTTGAGTATTTTAACCCGTGGTTTGACCAAGGGTTGATATTCCAAGGTTTCTAGATGGACTCTTGATGATCTAGAACTTATCATATTGATCAAGAAACCTAATATAATGAATGTAAAATAAAAGAATGTACCGTTATACTGCCGATTTATTTCTATAAGCATAACATTGTCTTAATTCATTCTTGATCTCTCATATTCTAAAATTGAAGCATTCATTCAATTGAATTATTGTTATCATGAACTTGTTGAACTTGTTACATTCATGGCCATACTTTATTGTTACACTCATGGAAGTAGCTTGATTTATACGTGAAGATGCAGTTCGGGCGCTGATTGTGTTCAAGGGCTCTATACTAGTCCCCTCAGTTGATTGCTGGAAACATACTATTATAAACCATGGGGTATGATGCTACTGACGTCGCATTACGCTGAGAGTACTTTCTTTATAAATAAGTGAAATCCATGAGCACTCGTGAAAATCTAGTGAATTGCTACATGATTGATGTTCTCGTGCGTAACCTTTATGGTTATGAAAGTGAAAAGTGAAAGTGTATTCTCGTTACATTCTTGTTCATGAAAGGCCATACTACATTCTTGATCATACTTGTTACATTCTTGCTAGTTCATTCTTGCTCTCATTCTATCTTGTATGATCATCTTGTTACTTTGGTTTAATCGCGTGATTGATCGCATTCGCATGATTTTACCTTATTTTCTTAGAGCTAAAATGTTAATCACTTTGATAGTGCTAATCATGTTGATGCGAAGATACCTACTGGGCAAGTGTGATCATTACCTATTTCCAATATTTTTCAGGAGATGAAAGTGATACGAATTCGGATTCGGATTATACAAGTAGCAGGTCTGAGAGCGAATGAAAGTCATATCAAATTGAGAGTGAAGACTTAGGAAGTCAATCTTGTCTAGATTGAGTCTATGTAATTTTCCTATTTCTTAAGTCTGATGGATTGGAATAAGATAAGAGTCATTGTATTTGAATATTTGATTATTAATGAAATAAAGTTGGAGTTTGACTAAATTATTGTGCAATTACATTTATGTGTGTGATTATCTTGCGCTCTGATTATTCTTACTTGCAAGAGGCTTACCATGTCGGCTGTTCACGTTCCTCGAGCGAGTCTTCCGCTGTCATAAAGGCTCGTGGCGTGACAGTTAAGTTGGTATCCGAGCCTAAGTCTCAGGACTTAGGGAGAAGAGTCATGTCATAGGATAAGTCCAAGGTTTAAGGACCCCTACCTATGAACTAAGGAAGAAACTTCCACACCCACGTGATTATTGGGTAGAGCCCGGGATGAGATAGTTATATAGAAAGTATCTTAGGATAAATCTTCCCGACTCTAAATAACTAAAATATCCATGATTCTCAAGTACCTTGATTCTCGATGGCTCATCGTATAAACTGGGACGAGATGCAGCAAACTGTTGCAGGACTTACTCAAGCCCTACAAACAGTGGCCCAAGCCGGTGGAAGGGCTGGCGTGGGTAACTTGCACGGTAATTTCTGAAGTTTAAATCCTCCACGATTCTCTAGATCTTCTAACCCGGATGAAGCGAAAAATTAGATCGACAAAATGAATCGAATATTCGATGTCATGCAATGCACCGACCAGGAGAAAGTTCGACTTGCCACGTTCCAACTCAACAAGGATGCTCGTACATGGTGGAAATCCATTCCGGCACCACCTACAGATGCACTTCATACATGGGAGGGTTTTCTTACACTTTTTCGAGCCAAGTACTTTTCCGAGCATGTAAAGGAGAGAAAAGCTATGGAATTTGCGTCCTTAAAACAAGGCGCGATGTCTGTGGCAGAATATGAATTACAATTCTGTCGACTAGCACCGTATGCTCCTCACTTGATAAGCACAGATTTATTAAAAGCCAACCGATTTATTGATGGTTTAAGAGCTGGATTTATCCAACAACTTGGAACCCAGAATATCTGCACCTATTTTGAGATGGTTCAAAGAGAGCATCTATGTGAAAGAACCATGGAGAAGGTGGAGAGGCTCCGAGGAGAGTGGTCAAGCCGAAAACATGATAGGCAAGAAGAGAAAGAAGTGGATGAGGATGAAAATCGTCACATTAAGAGGTTCCGTAGTGGGAACGATAATGGAAAAAGAAATGGAAATGGAAAGAATGAGAAAGTTAAAGAAGAGAAAGAGCAAGCCGTGGCACCTTGCTCATATTGTGAAAAGTTTGGGCACTCGGCAGAACAATGTTGGAAGCTTCTCGGCGCTTGTCTCAAATGTGGAAGCCGGGAACATCGCTTGCCCCTATGTCCTTTCATCAACGGATAATCATCAAAGGATAACAACGGACGCAGGAAGCAAGGTCGATTAGATGCCATTCTAGACGAGGGAGGTGAGATGATAAAAGGTACTCTCTTAACCCATTCGCCTTACGTTAATTTTTAATACATTAAAATACGTACACTCTCCATAAAAACTAATATATTGAATTTGGGGACCAAATTCTCTTAAGTGGGGGAGGGTGTAAGACCCCAGAATTTTTATAAATTATTTTTTTGGTATATTAAATTATTTTCTGGGAATTTTAAAGACCCAAAATGGATTAATAAATAAATGTTGAATTTATAAGTCATTATAAGGTCCAAATTGTGTTAAATAATTAACATAGCCTATTTAAATAAAATCCAAAAGGGTTAAGGACCAAGCCCATTAAGTTTGGCCCATATTCTAGAAGGTTATTTAGTCCATTTACGTATTTTAAGGATAAATACCATTTTTATGGATAATGATATGGATAATTAACAAAAGAGTTTGATTTATGTTGAAACTCTGTACACGTTTGGTGTAACGGTCTATCGGGCGACAGCTACAGACATATAACCCACTAGTCCTGATGCGTTACACTCTGTAAATTCCGTGAAGTGAAGAACAAGCCAAAAGATTGGATTTTTGTTAGCTTATCTCTTAGGAATCGAGATGGGAAGACTAATAGAGGTGTTAAGGACTCTTAGAAGTTGATCTAAGCTTTAACAAGGACTCTATAATCGATATAATCCTCAAACCCTAGCCAAAACCCTATAAATAGGACCTAGTTCTGAACTGAGCGACCCTTACTTTTGGCTCGTGAAGAATCAAGGTAATGAGTCATAATTTCAGGTAAGTTCTTCAGAAGATTTTATTTAGTATACTTTAGACTAATAGTTCTCCAAATTTCGTGCTAGGAGATCAACCAACCAAGGAGATTAAAGCTTCCAAAGTTACTGGTTCGACCATAGTAACCCATGAATCTGAACGCAAGTCCCCTGAAGATCAAGAGATTAGGACGTCTAAACAAGGTAATTAGAGTTCAGTTATTTAGAGCTTTTTGTTCACCTTAGTTTCATCTTCTTACCCTCAAAATTTCACATCCTTAGGTCAAGAGGTTGAGGAGCTAGAGCAGCGTGAAGTTGCTGAAAACTCACTAGAAAGGGAGAACTAGGGCACGTCTTTCAGATTCAAATTAAAAGTTTAAAGCCTAGTTAAGAGGTAGGTTATCTCATGATTGGCAAAAACATCTTGTTAGAGATAAAAGCCCTCTGATTGTGCTTGATTTCATGCATCATGAATCATGAATTCCATGTTTTAGTGGGTTCATGCATACATACATATCCTTAGCCCTAATCAAAGATCAAAGATATTATCTTGTCTATTCACTAAAACCCATGCATGTAGTTGGCCCATACTTCGTTTATCATGCCTAGAATAATTGTAGCATTTTGATTTCCAGGCATGTTATGTTTTCATTAACTTTTTCTTTATTTTACTACCAGCAGACGATCTGACGCATCAAGGTAAGACTGTCACAATGATATGATTGCCTTACGATAAGCCGTCACACCTTCTTTGGTGTTTGAAGTTATCTGTTGTCTCTGACGCACCATTGATGGAGCGTTACATTACTGTAACGGCCTCACGATAAACCGTCACAGTCACTGTGACGCACTCATTCCAGACCATCAGGGTAACTGTAGACAGAATGGGAAACTAGTTAATTTAACTTATAAATAAGCCTAGTTATCTAAGTTTTGACCTGATTTCATGTCTTTAAGATTATTTACTGATTCATGATAGAAATTGCATAATTTAGGTATCTTAAGTTATTTTAAGTTATGTTAATTTTATGTGCTAAAATTCTATAGTTTTGTATCTAAATCATGATTTTCCAAAGATGTATTGACAGAGTTTTATCATGATTTCCTATTGTTACACATCCTCTCTATCAATAGAGTTATTTCTCTAAGTACATGGCATATATTCAGGTATATGTCCATTAGTTCACTTTGCACTATAGGAACATTATTCTTGGACATGAGGACCTCTCTATTGGATATTCCTTCCAATGGACTAGGAAATCTTGTTGCAAGGCCTCCGTAATTCTCTGCGAGCCTGGGATTCTCACTAGGACGTCAAGTTGGTTGTACCATTAAAACCAATTGATTAGATTACACTATCGATGTTTCTGGTTATCAGTAGTGTAACGGATCTATATTGGACCGTTAGGCACATGTAACGGCCCAATATACGACCGTCACATTCAACTGAGTCCGATTTCTTGGTTCTGGATTCAGACAAATGTAACGGCCCAATACTGTAGCGTTACATCATGTAACGGCCCAGTACACGATCGTCACATTGCTTGAGTATTTTAACCAGAGGTTTGACCAAGGGTTGATATTCTAAGGTTTCTAAATGGACTCTTGATGATCTAGAACTTATCATATTGATCAAGAAACCTAATATAATGAATAGAAAATAAAAGAATGTACCGTTATCCTACCGATTTATTTCTATAAGCATAACATTGTCTTAATTCATTCTTGATCTCTCATATTCTAAAATTGAAGCATTCATTCAATTGAATTATTGTTATCATGAACTTGCTGAACTTGTTACATTCGTGGCCATACTTTATTGTTACACTCATGGAAGTAGCTTGATTTATACGTGAAGATGCAGTTCGGGCGCTGATTGTGTCCAAGGGCTCTATGCTAGTCCCCTCGGTTGATTACTGAAAACATACTATTATAAACCATGGGGTATGATGCTACTGGCGTCGCATTACGCTGGGAGTATTTTCTTTATAAATAAGTGAAATCCATGAGCACTCATGAAAATCTAGTGACTTGCTACATGATTGGCGTTCTCGTGGGTAACCTTTATGGTTATGAAAGTGAAAAGTGAAAGTGCATTCTCGTTACATTCTTGTTCATGAAAGGCCATGCTACATTCTTGATCACACGTGTTACATTCTTGCTAGTTCATTCTTGCTCTCATTCTATCTTGTATGATCATCTTGTTACTTTGGTTTAATCACGTGATTGATCGCATTCGCATGATTTTACCTTATTTCTTTAGAGTTAAAATGTTAATCACTTTGATAGTGCTAATCATGTTGATGTGAAGATACCTACTGGGTAAGTGTGCTCATTACCTATTTCTAATCTTTTTTAGGAGATAGAAGTGATACGAATTCGGATTCGGGTTATACAAGTAGCGGGTCTGAGAGCGAATGAAAGTCATGTCAAATTGAGAGTGAAGACTTAGGAAGTCAATCTTGTCTAGATTGAGTGTATGTAATTTTCCTATTTCTTAAGTCTGATGGATTGGAAGAAGATAAGAGTCATTGTATTTGAATATTTGATTATCAATGAAATAAAGTTGGAGTTTGACTAAATTATTGTGTAATTACATTTATGTGTGTGATTGTCTTGCGCTCTAATTATTCTTGCTTGCAAGAGGCTTACCATGTCAGCTGTTCACGTTCCTCGAGCGTGTCTTTCGCTGTCATAAAGGCTCGGGACGTGACATGCCTACATTTGAACACCCCATAATCATCTGATACACCTACACGTACGGAATCAAACTTGTGCACGCTACCCGAATAGTTGTATGTGTGCACACATATCGGATGTCACACACCACGTGGTGCGTCGACACTACGTGTTTCCATTCTGCGAGAATTGTCAAAATTTAACTATCATGTCCGCAAAACAAAAAATAAAAACATATTCTGCATGTGCTTCGAATAGCGGTATATCGTATGGACGTGTTCAGAACGTGGTTTCTGTGCTAGTCACGTTCTTAGTCCAAAAGGCAGAAACTCATCAAAAACTTTCGTAACTCTGGTATTTCTTGCTTGGATCACCAAATTGGCACCGATGACAAGGTTATGGAGAACAAAACATGTATACAATTGAAGAAATCATGCAACTAAACATGTGTATATGTTTAATTAAGTTTAGCCTGAGAGAACACCTACCTATTTGATGATCAAAGGAATGAGAAGAAGAACATTGATCCCCCATTGAACTCAAACTATACTTGATCCACATCAACAGCAGCCTTCACACAAAGCAATAGGATAGCTTGGGAGGATTTCTAGTCTTATTTATAGATCAATACCCACCTAAGAGTTGCAATCACTAAGAATATAAAGGGTTTAACTCAAACACCCAAATCCGACTTATCCTCAAACCAACCCACGATGGACTCTTCCAAAGTGCCCGTAGTGCCCCAAAATTTATATAGATAATTTTGGATTATTTTAAGAACTTCTGGAGTTTATTTAGAATTTATAAAGCATAAATTGATTATAAGGCCCAATTATGTTAAAATATTAATCCAGCTTTGATAAATAAAACCCAAAAGTTTTAAGGACCAAGTCCATTAAGTTTGGCCCATATTCTAGAAGGATATTTAGCTTATTCACAAATTTTAAAGGATAAATACTCATTTATTAGATAATTATGTGGATAAAACAAATGAAAGAGTTTGAATTAAGTCGAATTCTGCGCACAGTGGATGTGACGGTCTATCGTGCGACCGTCACAGTCATGTAACGTGCCAATACACGACCCTTACACGCTGTCAGTTCCGTGAAGTGAAGAACAAGCAAAAAGATTAGATTTTTGCTAGTCTTTCTCTTAGGGATCGAGATGGGAGTACTAGTAAACATGTTAAGGACTCTCAAAAGTCGATCTAAACCTTAACAAGGACTCTAGAATCGATCTAATCCACAAAACCCTAGCTAGAACCTATAAATAGACCCTAGTTTTGACCTGCATGACCCCTACATTGGCTCACGTGGAACTAAGGTAAAGAGATAGTATTTTGGGTAAGTTCTTTAGAACTTTTTGTTCCTTATACATAGGACTAATCTTTCTTAAAATTTTGTGCTAGGAGATCAACTACACAAGGAGTTTGAAGCTTCCAAAGTTGCTGGTTCGACCATAGCAACCCAGGAACCTGAACGAAAGTCTACTAAAGATCAGGAGATTAGAGCACCAAAACGAGGTAATTAGCCTAAGTATCTATAGAACTTTCTGTTCCCCTTAGTTTCACCTTCTTACCATTAAAATTTCATGTCCTTAGGTCAAGAGGTTGAGGAGTTAGAGCGACGTGAAGTTGTTGAAAAATCACAAGAAGGGAAGAACTAGGGCGTGTCTTGCAGTCACAAATTGGAAGTTGAAAGCCCAGTAAAGAGGTAGGTCATCTCGTGAACGGCAAGAACATCATGATAGTAGTAAAAGCCCTCTGGTTTTGTCTAATTTTATGCACTATAGACCATGAATTTCATGTTGTAGTAGAATCATGCATACATACATATCTTTAGCCTTAATTGAAGATAAAAGATATTCTCTTGTTAATTCACTATAACCTATGCATCTAGATGGCTTTTACTTTGTTTTATCATGACTAGAATAGTTAAATCTTTTTAAAGCATGACTTGTTTCAAAGCATAGTCTTTTATCTTTTATGCTGTCAACGGGACTCTAACGGTCTATAGTTAGACCCTCAGAGGGACGTAAAGGCCTTACGATAAGCCGTCACACTCCCTGTTATACTTAAGCTACTTTGTTATCTCTGACGGATCATAACCGGAGCATTACAACACTATAACGGCTCCACGATAAACCATCACAGCCCTATGACGCGCCCATGTTCGACCGTCAGAATAACTATGTTCTGTCAACCCGAGATAGAGTTAAAAATAGTCAAATTTACTTATGAATAAGCCTATTTATCTAAGTTTGACCTATTTTTCATAACTTTGAGTTTATAAATTGATTCATGTATGTTTAAAGCACTTTAGTTATTTTAAAATACATGTTAATTTCCTTGCAAAAACTCTATAGTTTTGTATTAAAACATGATTTTTACTGAGGTATTGACGGAGTTTTATCATGGATTCACATTGTTACACATTCTTTCTATCTATAGAGTCAATTCTCTAAGTACATGGCATATATTCCGGTATATGACCATTAGTTTACACTTTTGCACTATGGGAACATACTCTTGAACTTGAGGACCTCTCTATTGGATATTTCTTCCAATGGACGAAGAAATCTGGTTTCAAGGCCTCCGTAATTCTCCGCGAGCCTGAGATTCCCACTAAAACGCCGAGTTGGTTGTACCATTAAAACCCAATTATTTAGAAAGCACAATCGATGTTTTCTAGTTTTGACTATGTAACGGCCTAATACTAGACCGTCAGGCTCATCTAACGGTCCAGTATACAACCGTCACATATACTGAGTCCAAATTTATTCTTTCTAGACTCAGCCCGATCTAACAGCCCAATTATAGACTGTCACGTTGATGTAACGGCCCATTAATTGACCGTCACAGTTCTTGAGTGATTTAACCCGAGGTTTGACCCAAGGGTTGATATTCCAAAGTTCCTAGATATATTATTGATGGTCTAGGACTTGTCATATTGTTCAAGATATTTAATCTTAATTTATGAAAGTTAAGAAATGAACCGTTATGCTGCCGATTTATTTTCATGACATAACCTAGTTTTAATATGTTCATTGAAATTCTTTAATTCAAATAGAAGCATTCTTATGATGGATTACTTTATCTTGAACCTATCGTTGTACTTGCTTGGCCATATTATTTACATGCGTGGAAGTAGTTTGATTTATACTTAAAGATGCGATCGAGCACTGATTGTGTTCAAGGGCTCTATGCTAGTCCCCTCGACTGATTGTCGGAAACATACTATTATAAACCATGGGGTATGATGCTACTGACGTCGCATTACGTTGAGAGTACTTTCTCTATAAATAAGTGAATATCCACGGCATCGTGAACTGAAAATCCACGACAGGTACATGACTTTCTAGCTTATTACATGTTATTCCACAGAAATTCACGAAGTACTTGCTACTAAGTGAAGAGTACATTCTTGATTGATACATGTCTTTCTAGTACATTCTTGTTCATGAAAGGCCATATCATATTCTTGTTACATTCATGCTTGCTCATTCTATATTACATGATCATTGTGTTACTTTGGTTTAATCGCATGATTGATCGCATTCGCATGATTTTATCTTATTTCTTTAGAGCTAAAATGCTAATTACTTAAATATTGCTAATCATATTGATGTGAAGATACCTACTGGGTAAGTGTGCTCATTACATATTTTCCAATCTTTTCAGGAGATAGAAGTGATACGAATTCAGATTCGAGTTATACAAGTAGCGGGTCCGAGAGCGAATGAAAGTCTTGTCAAAATGAGAGTGAAGACTTAGGAAAGTCAATATTGTTTAGATCGAGTCTTTGTAATTTTCTTTTTCCTTGAGTCTGATGGATTAATGAAGTTTGAAAAGTTATTGTATTAGAATATTTCGTTTATTAATGAAATAAGTTGTAGTTTGAGTAATTATTGTGCAATTGTATTTTTATGTGTGATTGTCTTGCGCTCTGATCGTTCTTACTCGCAAGAGACTTACCATGCCGACTATTCGCGATTCCCCAAGCTAGTCTTCCGCTGTAATAAAGGTTCGGGGCATGACAGTTAAGTTGGTATTAGAGCCTAAGTCTCAGGACTTAGGAAAAAGAGTCATGTCATAGGATAAGTCTAAGGTTTAAGGGCCCATACCTATGAAAACTAGGAAAGAAATTCCCCACCTATGTGAGAATTGGGTAGAACCCGGAATGAGATAGTTATATAGAAATTATCTTAGGGTAAATCTTCCTGACTTTAAATAACTAAAATGAACATGATTCTCAAGTACCTTGATTCTCAATGGCTCATCGTGTGAACTGGGACGAGATGCAGCAAATTGTTGTGGGACTTACCCAAGCCCTACAGACAGTGGCCCAAGCTGGTGAAAGGGCTGGCGCGGGGAACTTACACGGTAATTTCCGAAGTTTAAATCCCCCACGATTCTCTGGATCTTCTAACCCAGATGAAGCGAAAAATTAGATCAACGAGATGAATCGAATATTCGATGTCATGCAATGCACCGACCAAGAGAAAGTTTGACTTCTCACGTTCCAACTCAATAAGGATGCTCATACATGATGGAAATCCATTCCGGCACCACCTGCAAATGCACCACACACATGAGAGGGTTTTCTTACACTTTTTAAAGCCAAGTACTTCTCTGAGCATGTAAAGGAGAGGAAGGCTATGGAATTTGCCTCCTTAAAATAAGGCGCGATGTCCGTGGCAGAGTATAAATTATAATTCTCTCGACTACCACCTTATGCTCCTCACTTAGTAAGCACATATTTATTGAAAGCCAACCGATTTATGGATGGTTTAAGACCCGGATTTATCCAACAACTTGGAACTCAGAATATCTGCACCTATACCGAGATGGTTCAAAGAGTGCATCTATGTGAGAGAACCATGGAGAAAGTGGAAAGGCTCTGAGGAGAAATGATGTGACACAACCTAAGACTTAGGCAAGCATGCACATTCGCAATCAAAACGGCCAATTTTGGGCCACCGCTCTCCCGTCGCTCACCCAAGCCCGGGGTGACTTGGCAATGCCAAGTGGAGGATGTGGGGTTGGTCCCTTGTTGGTAGAGGGCCAGCAAGGCCAAAGTTTGATACCCAAAGGATGAGGGAGCCCAATTCAATGGGGCCAACAAAGTGCCAAAGGCACCGGTTACACTCTCCCCACGGTGATCACTCAAGGCAACGGGGCTTGAGGATCGAGCACTCACTCTCACGGCCAGCGGAAATAAGAACTAATATTGAAACACAAGCACTAAATGGAGTGGGGTTTGAGCATTTACTCAACTGGTTTGAAGAAACCGGTCCCGCTCGGAGACGAGGGCGAGCGGGGAGGCGAGTGGATCCCCACACGCCACGGCGGTGTAGCTTGACCTGCTCAATCACATTACAACACTACACCTCACGCAGGAGGGGGGATCTTAGGGTGGGGGTTAATGGATATTACAAGTAAAACTACCTCTACACAGGGAGGGGCCTTCAGCCGGCCAAGCGGGGAGGGGAACTTGAGAAAGGAACACCGAAGAGGGGAGATTGCCGATTCTGCCACGATCTGTGAGTGCTGATAGGAGATTGAAGATTTGACTGCTGTGACTGCTACCGAATTTTTTTGGGGACGAAACCACCTGGGAAATCTTCGTAAGAGGCCAGGGAAGACGCCCAAATTTTGTTGAATTCTTCTCTCGTTGGTGCTGGTCTGGGTAGAGGCCCGAACAGGGAGGCAGACTCTCAGACTGGCAGCTCCTGGTTTCCAACAACAGGTTGCAGAGGATGCCTCGACAGCTCCCGAACTCGGAATCAAGCACTGTCAGAATCGTTGGAACCGTGGATGAGTCTTCTTCGTAGCAAAACTGACGGGAAAGCCAAACGATGCCGGAGAAGATCAGGGAACTCTGAACAATGATGACCGGTCGGTGCAGACTGTGGGTAGCAGAACCGCGTAGCTGAGGGAGAAAAATGATAACTCTGGATCACGAACGCCGATTGAAGTTCCGTTTCTTGATTCTGAATGCAGACAGGGCGATGAAGAACTTTTCAGAAGAGCTCTCTAACGGATTCTTCATAGGTTTATCGTGGCAGAGCTTCTACTCAGGTTCAGGTCTTCAGCAGGGGTAACACTGTGCAGTGGTGGGGGAACAGATCTCCCTGGCAGCTCGGAGATCGGATGGGGACGAAACAACCGCCGTTGCGAAGGAGACCGGTAGACGCTTCCAACGATAGCTCTTGGGTCTTCAAACTCGTCTGGAGGAAGTCGTGGTGGCCGCTGCAAGTTGCTGGTTCACCTACAACCTCTGGACTGCAAGCAGCAACCTAGGTCTAGCTTCCAATGACTAGCGAAGAAGAAGGAGATGGAGGCATATGGTTAAGGGGAGATGGTTGAGGGGTGGATGGAGGGGAGTTGTGGAGGGTGGCTAAGGGTAGTGGAGGGGCTGGAGAAGGGGGTGGCGCAAGGGGGTGTTCTGGTTCAGCCAAAGGGAAGGGTGAGTGGAGGGTGGAGGGTGAAGTGGGTGGAGGAGGGTGGAGGGAAGGAGAGGGGCGAACCTAATCCAAGGGGAGGAGGGAGGGGCGGCCAAAGCCCATGGAGGGAAGGGTTTTCAAATTTGGAATGGGCCTTGGGAGGTGGAAGGTTGCATGGGGAAGAAGGAAAGGGGTATTGGAAAGAGGTGGGGTGGTTGGGGGTTGGAGGGTGGAGTGGTGATTGGAGGGTTCACCCTTGGAACTAGGTGGGAGGAGTAAAGAGGGTGGTGGGAAGTGGAGGGGCTTTAATGGGGTAGGTGGGAGGGTGGAGGTGGTTGGGAAGTGGAGGAGAGAGAGGGAGGGGCGAACCAAGGAGAGAGAAAGAGGGAGAGAGAGAGAGAGGGAGGTGGGGTGGGGAATCTCTCCCCTAGGGCTTCTCACCCAATAGTGGAATCACTCCATTAGAACTAAGTTGAACACTCAATTGGAAATCTTTGTATTAATTCATTCATTAGTCCAAAATGAAGGAAATTGGGTCCTATATATAGGCAACCCATATTTTACAATAAGACCCTGACAAAAGACTCAATGACAAATAACCAAGGGGATAAGGGGGGGTTCTTGGGCCAAGCCCGAAGAATTAGGCCCAATAGCAAACTAAACAATCTAATGACACTTAAACTTAGGAAAATAAATGCAAGACCTAGGGACATGACTCAAATAAAATGAAAATTACATCAAATGACTCAAATAGATAGCACAAAAAAGGATAATTGGGCCTTTTTAGAGAGAGGCCCGAACTCAAACGACGCCGGAGTGTGAAGAAGACCCTAGCCAAAGGGAGTTGTGGATGATGCCTCCATCAAATCCCCTGGGCTGTGAAGAGCTCGACTCCGTCGAGTAGGGGTCCATCCGACTGTGGTACCGCTCGAGGAGGTCCGGATCCAACTGCTGGAGATCCTCCCGACTCACCCAAGAATCCTCCGAAGGAGGCCGATCCTTCCACCTGACGAGATAGCGCTCATATACCTTGCTCCGAGTGGTAGTGACTTGTTCATCCAATATTTGTTCAACACGTTCACGCTGGGCTCTCTTGGCTGGTGGTCTCTCCTCACGGGTGGGTGCTCTCTCAAGGGAAGAAGTAGGCTCAATCTCCTCACTAGGTACCACCGTGGGTCCCTTATATGGAACTAGGTCGGCGACATTGAATGTGGGACTTACCCCATATTCCTCAGGGACATCTACCTCATAGGCATTTGCACCAATGCACCTCAGGACTTGGAAGGGACCAGCCCCACGTGGCCTCAATTTGGAGATGGCTCCCGGGGAGAGCCTCTCCGTCCTTACCATCACAAAGTTACCCACATGGAATTCTTGGTGACGCCGGTGAGAGTCAGCCAGCCTTTTATAAGCCTCATTCCTTTTGCTGATGTGCTTACGAATTTCTTCATGCAATTCTCTAATGTGCTGTGCAAAAGACTCGGCCGAAATGGACACTCTAGCATGCTGGGGAAGGGGAATGAGATCGGAAGGTTTTCTTGGCTTGTACCCATGCACGGCTTCAAATGGACTCATCCCTATGGACTTATTGATGGAGTTGTTATATGCAAACTCAGCTTGGGGTAGAATGAGATCCCAATTTCCCGGTCGATCCTCATCAAGGCATCTAAGGAGGTTCCCTAGACTCCGATTGACAACTTCGGTTTGGCCATCTGTTTGGGGGTGGTAGGCAGTAGAGAATTTGAGGAGGGTACCCATCATGTGCCAAAGAGTTTTCCAAAAGTAGCTAGTGAATTTGACATCCCTATCAGAGACTATGGTCTTAGGTAGCCCGTGGAGATGGACAACCTCATCAAAGAACAATCGGGCCACATGGGAGGCATCGGAGGTCTTGGAGCATGGGATGAAGTGGGCCATCTTGGAAAACCTATCAACTACCACATAGATGGAGTCATGCTTTCTTTGAGTCTTGGGTAATCCTAGCACAAAGTCCATGCTCAAGTCTTGCCATGGACGGTCGGGGATGGGGAGTGGAGTATATAAGCCAGTGTTTTGCTTCACCTGTTTGGCCGAAGCACATGTTCGGCATTGACCCACTATCTTGCCTACATCTCTCTTGAGACTTGGCCAATGAAACTGTCCCTCAACTAGAGCAATGGTTTTGTGGACTCCAAAATGTCCAGCTAGCCCTCCCGCATGTAATTCCCAAATCAAGAAGTCACGGAGTGAGATCCGTGGGATGCAAAGCTTTGGTCCCTTGAAGAGGAACCCATCCTCTAAGACAAATCCCTCATGCTCCTTGCTAGAATGGGTGGTCAAGGTGGTATAGATGTGCCCAAAGTCGGGGCAGCTAGGGTACTCATCCTTGATCCTATCAAATCCGCTCACTTCCACTTGGATAGTGGATAACAAGGAAACTTTCCTACTAAGGGCATCTGCCGCTCGATTCTCACTCCCGGCTTTGTGTTTGATGACAAAAGTGTAGGATTGGATGAACTCAACCCATCGGGCATGTCGGGCATTTAGCTTTTGTTGGGAGTTGAGGTATTTAAGGGCCTCATGGTCGGAAAAGATGACAAATTCTTTGGGCAACAAGTAGTGCCTCCAATGTCGGAGGGATTGAACCACGGCATAGAACACTTTGTCATAAGTGGAGTATCTTGTCCTAGCATCACATAGCTTCTCACTAAAGAAGGCTACCGAGTGTCCCTCTTGACTAAGAATTCCTCCTATCCCTATCCCGGATGCATCACATGTGACTTCAAAGACTTTAGAGAAATCGGGAAGGCATAGGACCGGGGCTTGGGTCAACTTCTCCTTAAGTTCTTGGAAGGCTTTAGAGGCTGATTTGGTCCATATAAAAGTCCCCTTCTTGAGACAATCGGTGATAGGGCCAGTGATAGTACTAAACCCTTGAATAAACCTCCAATAAAATGTTGCCAGTCCGTGGGAACTTCGGACCTCATGAAGGGTGTGGGGTTCCGGCCAATCAAGAATAGCTTGGACCTTGTCGGGGTCCATGGAAACACCTTTGGTGGATACCACAAATCCTAGGAAGGTGATGGATGTTGTCACGCCCCGAGCGCGGAAGATACCCGGAGATGCGCGACGAGTTTATATCAATCATGTCAATCAGAGTAGTAGTGTATTCGACACAAAGATAGAGATGCGCAAAAATAAAGATAACCCAATCCTTTATTCCTTCATAAGAATACGTCTATTACAAACCCTTGAAGTACTAACTAAAATAAAGGAAAAAATACAAGGTTGACTCAAGAAAATATGAAAAAGACTAGATAACACGGAAGAAGCTCTATCCCTTTCACTCTTGATTTTCCCCATCCGTTTGAGTTCCCTCATCGTCGGACTTACCTGAAAAGTAGGGAAACACTAGGTGAGCGAATGCTCAGTAGGAAATTATATCTCAAGAACTAGCAAGGGGTTTAAGTGATTACATCTTTCATGAATGCACTATAGCTATGCATGCTCGCATAAAACGACAAGATAGAGAGAGTGTATAACAATACGATAGCAAGAAGAACTAGTCATGAACATTCAAGAACTTATATCCAAAAAGATATCAAGATATTCAAGCAAGTAAACGCATCATGTCATGTCGGAACTTGGCTATCACGTTTCAAGCACGCAAGTATGAAATTACCCTTTTTCGGGCCACGCAAGTCATGTAATATCAAGTCAAGTACAAGATTTGTTGAATGTTCAATCAAGCTAGTCATGCACTTCGGTATATTGCCAATACCGTGATCAATCAACTCCCATGGGCACAAGTACTTTCGGGTGCTCCTCCCAGGACCAGATCGGGCCCTATATGCGCAGGCATTAATCATGTATTTTAACATCCACTTTTGTGTATAGCCAATATGGAATTTCAAGAATAAAGCTTGTAGATACGTAGGATAACTTGGATAGAATAGAGTCCAAAAATATGACACTTGACATAGAATGACGATAATAACGGTACAATCACGATTATCGATAAAACTAGGTGGAATTGGTTCCCTAACTTGGGTACCATGACAAACAAGTATGGACATTCTTTATATAGAATTGAGGTCTACAAGAACATCAAGTTTAATATAGAATTGGGGTTTACAAGAACATCATAACAATGTTGATATAGAGTTGGGGTTTACAAGAACATCATGACAATGTGGATATAGAATTGGGGTTTACAAGAACAACATCAAACGGCATGATAACCTCATCCCATTAAGAGAATTCTCATGATACACACTTGGCATAACATGAGGGCCGGTATACCATGTTTCTATAGAGTGACATGGCAAAATAGTGTAATGGGTTTTTATGGTACAACCAGCTCAGTCGGCCTTGAGGGAATCCAAGGCTGCGAGGAGACTTACGGAGGTCTCTATGACTAACTCGCTAGTCCAAAGGAACGGAATGTCTAATGGAGAGCGTGTATGTCAATGAGAATTAGTGGGTAAACGATAAATCATCATGAAACGTGGGACTATATTCACGGACTGGAATATAGTGCCGATATATATATATAGATATATTTATATATATTTATCAATATACATATGAAACTTTCGGTTAACAGTAACAGTGTAAAATAGTATCACAGGAGATAGCGACTTAATCTAAGTCATTACTTATCAAATTAACGCCTTTTACAGGGGCGTTTATTTACAATTTGACGACTTATACAGCAGTCGTCCATTCTGTATTTCTATTTTGCAGAATTTAGATAATATGGAATTTTAACAAAAAAGCGCACTGGACAGGGGCGTTACTTCTCAATTAGCGCCCTGGTCTGGGGCGTCAGTTCAATAAGAGACGACCTTGTTCAGGTCGTTAATCCAGCAATTTTTCAAATTTCAGATAATAAAATTTCAGGAACAATTTATATAGTCGGGACCAGAAAATTAGTAGGATTCAATCAAGATGAACATGCATTAGATTAGGTTCATGGTTTCATAGATATCGAATTTTAAACATGGGTAATTATCAATTTATATGAAATTGACGACTGCTAGGTAGGGCGTCAAAACTAGAATGAGCGCCCTTGTCAGGGTCGCTTCTTTCAAAATTTTACAGAAAACATTTAAAACCATGATGAAACTATATGCATGGATAACATATGATTTTATTAAGGATCTTAAATTAATTTGGGCTACGTTTCTTGAGAAAACCTACCTGATGATTATCTGGGTGAAGATACGTGAAGAGAAACGATACTCTGTTTTGCAACAGAGTCTTCTAATCACCGGCAGAAGAAGAAGAAGATGATGCTTGATGAAGAACCTTCGTTCTTCAGGAAGACAGGAACTCCTTAACCTGTAAGAAGAAGATGAAGAAGCATTAAAATCCTCATGCTTCTGCGGTTTGGAAGAAACAATAAGAAGAACAAAACCTCTCCTTTTAGCAGAACAATAGCTCAAATCAC
The DNA here is from genome assembly GCA_022559845.1 of Amorphophallus konjac. Classification (NCBI taxonomy): domain Eukaryota; kingdom Viridiplantae; phylum Streptophyta; class Magnoliopsida; order Alismatales; family Araceae; genus Amorphophallus; species Amorphophallus konjac. The sequence continues at coordinate 255,480,911 of CM040121.1, forward strand.
CAAATAGCGATCTGGGTCGATTAAGAGGGTATTTATAGGATTTTGGGGATCCTAATAGGGTTAGAGTTCCATTGGAAGTGATACTTCCATGATAGAGTCCTTACCATATTCCACCTTCGACGTAGTTATCCAGAACTTGCCCTGGATAGACTCCTGGGTCGAACGAAACTCGATCTGAATTAACGTCTTAAGCGAGGGCGTTAATTTAAATTGACGCCTTGTCAAGCGTCATTTCTTATGTAAAACGCGCCCATGTAGAGGGCGTCACTTATACTTGGCCTTTATTTATTTTCGACCGTTTGGGAATTGACGCCCTTTGTTGTTGGCGTCCTTTTTATAATTAACGCCTTATGTAAGGGCGTTTCTTTTCGAAGTCGCGCCTTGACCAAAGGCGTTATTTCTTCTTGATTAATGATTTACCCATTTAGACTCTTTGTCATCTATTTACTTATCTTTTATTTTAATTTGATTTATTTAAAAATCTTGTTTTTATCAGGGTTGCTACACCCTCCCTCACTTAAAAGAATTTGGTCCCCAAATTCAATAGTATATATAAGTGGAGAGTGTAGAATATATACCTTAAAATAATTCTGGAAATCGCTTCCTCACGGATTCCTCGGTCTCCCATGTAGCTTCATGATTGGAACTCTTATTCCATTGTATTTTTAGCATGGGAATAACCTTATTCCTTAGAGTACGTACTTCACGATCTAGTACCTTCATAGGCTTCTGTTCATATGTGAGATCCTTCTGGATAACTAAGTCTCCATGTTCAATAATATGTTATGGATCGTGTACATACTTCTTCAACATAGATATATGGAACACATTATGGACTTCGGACAATTGAGGAGGTAATGCGATGCGATAAGCAACCTCGCCAACTCTTTCCAGTATCTCGAAAGGTCCGATAAATCTTGGTGTAAGCCTGCCCTTAACACCAAATCTCCGTATGCCACGTCCAGGCGATATCTTGAGAAATACATGATCTCCAACTTGGAATTCAAGATCTCTCCTTCTCGTGTCGGCATAAGCCTTTTGCCTAGACTGAGCAACTCGCAGTCTTTCTCTAATCAATTGTATCTTCTCAGTGGTATCCCTTACCACGTCTGGACCTAATACTTGTTTTTCTCCAACTTCGTCCCAGCATAAGGGTGATTGGCAACTCCTTCCGTATAAGGCTTCGAAAGGTGCCATTTGTATACTTGCCTGGTAGCTATTATTGTATGCAAATTCCACCAACGACAAGTGATCATGCCAGCTTCCATCGAAATCAATGATGCAAGCTCTGAGCATATCTTCAACCACCTGGTTAGTTCTCTCGGTCTGACCATCCGTTTGAGGATGAAAAGCTATACTAAAGTTAAGCCTTGTTCCCAACGAATGTTGTAGTCCTTTCCAAAAATGAGAAGTAAAACGGGGATCTCTGTCAGACACGATTGAAATAGGAATACCATGTAATCTGACTATGTCCTTGATGTATAATGCAGCCAACACATCGACTGACCATTGGCTCTTGATTGGCAAGAAATGCGTCGATTTAGTCAGTCGGTCAATAATAACCCATATTCCATCATGTCCTCCTTTTGATTTAGATAAACCCATAATAAAATCCATACTAATATTCTCCCACTTCCATTTGGGAATATCTAGAGGATGTAATTTTCCAGCAGGCTTTTGGTGTTCTGCCTTGACCTGTTGGCAAGTGAGACAGCGTGATACATAGTCTGCTATTTCCCTTTTCATGTTGGGCCACCAAAAATTCCTCTTCACATCTTGGTACATTTTGGTTGATCCTGGATGAATCGTGTACCTTGATCTATGAGCTTCATCTAAGATCTTCTTCTTTAACTCGGGACAATCCGGTATGCAAGTTCTATTCCTGAACATTAATCTTCCTTCACAAGTTATTTGGAAATCAGATTGTCCTTCCAGTTTGCCTTTGATCTCTACTAATATTGGGTCATTATCTTGAAGCGCTCGTATTTCAGATAATAGGTCTGGATGAATGCTTATATGAGATAATGTGACACATTGAAAGTCTGTGTCCATGCTTATATTGAGTTCAGAGAATTACTCCAGTAATTTCCTTGAATCATACAATTGGCTAACAGTGCTCTCGGCTTTCGACTAAGGGCATCTGCTACATGGTTACCCTTTCCGGGATGATATTGTATATTGAAGCCGAAGTCCTTGAGATATTCTAGCCAACGTCTTTGCCTCATATTTAGTTCCTTTTGTGAAAAGAGATACTTGAGACTCTTGTGATCAGAGTATACAGTAAACTGTACTCCATAAAGATAATGTCTCCATATTTTGAGTGCAAATACCACCGCGGCCAATTCTAAGTCATGGACGGGGTAGTTCTCTTCATGCTTCTTCAATTGACGAGAGGAATAAGCTATAACCTTTCCTTGTTGCATTAGAACACACCCAAGGCCAATGCCAGAAGCATCAGTGTATACCTCGAATTTCTCTCCTTCCATTGGTAAAGCTAAGACAGGAGCTATAGTAAGATGATCCTTGAGAGTTTGGAAGCTTCTTTCACATTCCTCACTCCATTCATAACGGATCTCCTTGCGAGTTAACCTCGTAAGTGGTACGGCGATCTTAGAGAAATCTTTGATGAATCGCCTGTAATAGCCAGCAAGACCTAAGAAACTTCGGATCTCGCTAGCATTGGTCGGTCTTTCCCAATTTCTTACAACTTCAACTTTTGATGGATCTACTGATAAGCCATCCTTTGATATAACATGTCCGAGAAAAGTCACTTCCTCAAGCCAGAATTCACACTTGCTGAGTTTTGCATATAATTGGTTTGCCCTTAATATTTGTAATGCAATCCTTAAGTGCTCCTCATGCTCTTCCTTGGTCTTGGAATAAATCAATATATCATCAATAAAGACCACCACGAATAGATCCAAATAAGGCCTGAATATACTATTCATTAACTGCATAAAGGCAGCAGGGGCATTCGTTAGTCCGAAAGGCATAACAACAAATTCATAATGGCCATACCTGCTTCTGAATGCAGTCTTATGAATGTCCTCATCCTTGATTCTTAACTGATGATATCCCGACCTAAGATCAATTTTGGAAAAGTACTTGGATCCTGATATTTGATCAAACAACTCATCGATTCTCGGTAGTGGATACTTATTCTTGATAGTGAGATGATTCAATTGTCGATAGTCGATGCATAACCTCATGGATCCATCTTTCTTCTTCACAAATAGTACAGGCGCTCCCCACGGAGAAGTACTCGGTCTAATGAATCCTTTCTTAAGAAGTTCCATCAATTACTTCTTTAACTCCTTGAGTTCGGCAAGGGACATTCTATAAGGTGCCTTAGAAACTGGACCAGCACTAGGGACTAAGTCGATGGTGAAGGCCACTTCTCTTTGTGGAGGTAATCCAGGCAAATCTTCCGGAAATACGTCCGGAAATTCTTGCACAACTGGGATATCTTCTATCTTAGTTTCCTTATTCTCCTTAATCGTGACAAATGCAAGGAAAGATGCACATCCTTTCCTTATTAGCTTGCTAGCTCGGAGAGCCGAAATAAGAGGTGACTCGCTCCGACTCTTAGGGCTAGAATAGACTAGTTCTAGAAAGTCTCTGAAAGTAACCTTGCTATTGTGGCAATCGACCGTTGCCTGGTATTTGGATAACCAATCCGCTCCCAGTATGACATCATACTCCTTTAGATATAAACATATGAGGTCGATAGGAAGATTTCTTCCTTTTACCAAGACTTCACAGTTTTGATAATGGTGAGTAATATCGGTTTCGTTTCTGAGAGGAGTAGATAAAATTATTTTCATCCATTCCGGTTCCATAGGTAGTGGGTTAGCAAACTTCTTGGAAATAAAAGAATGTGATGCACCCGTATCAAATAAGACATGTGCATACTTGGAACAAACTTTCAGTGTACCTTCTACTAGTCCGCCTTCTTCTTCTTCGGTCTCCTTAATTACGTGAAGACGAGCGTTCTTGGTTACCGGGCACTTTCCGTCACTGGTTTGATCATTAAGTAATGGGCAATCGGGAATCCGATGCTCACAGCTCCCGCAACGGAGACATGCTCCAAGTTTCCTCCAGCATTCTTCTGCTCTATGGCCCGCCTTGTCACAATGCTTGCACACTATATTTGATGGGGTAGTGGTGATGGAGAAGGGCTTGGTCTTCTTAAATTTTTGGTCTTGAGAAGAAGTACCTCCAGTGCTAGGCCTCTTCTTGAAGTTGGGTTTAAAGGAACCCGAACTTGTAACTTGTTCCTTCTTATCCTTCCCACGGATTCTATCTGATAGCTCCGTGGCATCTTCTAACAATTGAGCTCGGCGTACTATCTCTGAGTAGACCTGAATATCCATTGGCGCCAGCTGGGTAATATATTGGGGCCTGAGCCCATTAAGGAACCTCCTAGCTTTCATCTTCTCGGTGCTAACTAAGTGCTTAGCATACTGAGACAATCTAGAGAATTGTGCCTCGTACTCCGCCACCGATAATGACCGTTGCTTGAGTGCGGCAAATTCGGTAGCTTTTTTTCTTGGACTCGGTCTGAAAAATATTTATTGTTGAAATGTTCAACAAATTCTTCCCAAGTAATTTGGTCTTGATTTATAGTAGCTTCGACTGACTCCCACCAGCATCGGGCATCCCTTTCTAGTTGGAAAGTACCTAATAAGACTTTATCTTGATCCGTGCACTGCATAACACAGAATATATGCTCCGTCTCCCTGATCCAGTGCTCTGCGACATCCGGATCAGTAGAACCCATGAATTTGGGAGGGTTCATGTTCTTGAAGACTTGGTGGAGACTTCTGGCTCGTTGTGCACCTCCCTATGCTACTTGTTGCAGCACCTGCGTCATGCCTTGAAGTGTACGCTGCATGTTGCGCCACTGAGCACGTTCGGTAGCCATCGTCCTACAATTACAATAACTAGATCAATACGTGATCTGATGCAGGACGAGACACGGACACGACAAGCTCACGATCGTCCCTTAACGAGGGAAGCGTCAGACGTGCGCGGTTGAGAAACCGGCAAGAGCTAGGGTGGTCGGCTCGCACTTTCGTGCCCGGATCGGGTCACGGGACGGCTTCACTCTCTCTCGCAGCAGCGGTGATATGAAAATATATCGAGCTAGATATCCCTACACATGCTCTCTAGCAGCGGCATAAACAAGCATATATGAAATAAGCGAAATGCCAAGTGTAGGAGCGAAGACGATACCTCCACGCGCTCGACGTGGGGAAGACGCACCCGGCCGAAGTCGTACTCCCGGAACAATTATACACTGATATTACAGAAATGCAACTCGCTGCCTACTCCAAGCAGGGAGGTAAAGGGCTACACAATGGGGTCCGGGAGGACCGAATTCGGGTTGACGGGCGGCTTCTCGCGTTGATTCGGTAACACCCGAACATGTGACGGTGGGGCCCACGTGTTGTCCGGAGGGGCCGTGTGGGACCCGGTGGCACCGCTGTAGTGGTGGATGCCCGGACGGTCGCTCCTTGGGATGGCGGCATGCTGGTTCGCCGGTCGGAGGCCCGGCGGCTCCGTTCGGCACCGGTCAGAAAACCCGATCGGAAATCTGCCGGTTCTGTATTTCGGCGCGTGCTCCGGCGAGAATGGGCGCTGCGATCAGCCCCGATGTCGGATCGACACGAGACTGGCACCGTTGGAAAGCTAGCTTGAAGCTCTTCAATGTAGGCCCAAATATCTGGCCTGGATCAGCTCGGATCTTGACTTGTGGAATTTTCAATCTCCTGTTGTACAGTAACCGAAGACTCAGGCCTGCAGAGAACTTGACTGTGAATTGCCTTTGACCGCGAGGTAGACGTCCGAATCTGGGGTTCTGTTCTTCCGAGAAGTTGTTGGAAATGGAGTTGGGAAGACAGAAAAATTGGCTTGGACACGTTTGGATGTGTCTATGATTTTCTGTGATTTGTTTACTGGACGAAGGTCGGATCTGGGATCTGACTGAAAGTACTGTAGCTCTGGTAGAACATGAATTATTAAAAATAGGTAGAAGGATGATAAAAATTTAAGAACAATTGTGGTGGTAGGGGACGATGGACAGAACACCCAGTTAAATTGGGAGGTCTAACATAAATCAAAAGGGTGGTCGAAGGTGGAGAACTCAGGGCTACTGTCACTGTAGACAGTGACAGAACAGATCTGAGATAGGGGGTTGAACGAAATGGTAAAAATATGAAACGGTGGCTTTTGAACCTGGAGTTTTTTTTGGAGAATGGGATAGAAGATAGGAACCAACCCTCAAAATTTCAAATCGATCTAAACTCGTGGCTGGCTTCAGGAATTCACGAACTACACCTCTATCCAGCAGGACAGAAACTTGATGACGATTTCACGGCGGCTCGAAGGCGGCACGAACGGCGGCGGCGGCGGCACCGATGATCACCGGAGATAGAGGGGAGGGGATTGAAGATAGAACCACTCTAGAATTTAGGGTTGGAGAAGGAAGAACACCAGGGGAGAGAGGGAGAGAGGGCACACCCTTCTTGCTTCAAGCAATTTTCACATAATTTCTTCATTCATCTCTAATGACACTATACATAGGCTTATATAGAAAATGGCAAGGGGTGGGGGGCTGAGAATTTCGTGGGAAATAAGTCATTTTCTTCCCCCATGTGGTCAAAACTCAAAAAAAATAAATTACATATGAATGGGGCACTCATTTGACTAGGTAGGTAAGGTAGGTGGCCAACCTTTGAAATTTTAACCCATTTGTCTCCCATGTGGTCAATTAGCATTCAAACCTTCTAGATGGCCACCTAGGATGGTTGACCAGCCCCACATGGATGAGGTGGACCAATGGGGAAGGGGAGGGGGCCCCCTAGCTGGACCTACTACACATTTGCATAAAAACCCACACAATCCAAGGGAATGACGCATTGGCTTACAAAGCCGTACAATTGCGCTTATATTTTCCCATGGATATAAAAATAAACTAAAGGACACAAATGCAAAATAAAATGTACATGCTCGGCGTCGATTCCCATCAACTCTCCCCGGGTGGGAGGAACTCGACCCCGTCGAGTAGGGGTAAGGATGCTCGAATATTCCGGCGGATCCGTCACCGTGCCAAGTAACGCGGGTACGCTCTGCTCCAAGTGATCGTCACCTGCTCATTCCATATATACTCGATATGCGAACTGCTATGGGCTAAAGGTGGTCACTCCGAAGGGGCACTCTCAAAAGGGAAGAAAACAGCTCGAAGACTCACTAGGAATCATCGCTGAGTCCCTATAGGTGACTGATCCGGGTATAGATGTAGATCCGATCCCATACTCATCAAGTGAGTCCACTCGCCTCTTACTCATAAGAGAACGACAACGAGCTTGCACAAGACGCATGCAGACAAACAAACGACACACAAATAAAATAAACCACACAAATAAGAAACTGACTCATGCATGACTCTAGACACACCTATTGTTAGCCCGACCCGTACATAGGTGACGGCGGACCAGGACACCCGAATGTGTGCCATGCATGCATGTTATGTAACCGGAGATGGGTGGTATGGGGAACACCTAAACATCCAAGTATGACCCAGTCATGCATGGACGGCCCTTTAGATTCAGGAGACTTGAGTGGGCTAGGAAAGCCGGGTGTGGAAGAGCCGGGTGTAGGTGTATCGTGGACGGGCTTGGTGGGTATGGAGGACCCGACCCGTAGGAAAGGGGTATGAAGGTGGACTTCCCCGAAGAAGTGAAGGGAATATGAAGGGTCTAGGGATCCACTAGGGAAGGGGTCAAAGGGATCAAAGAAGGTATGACCCCTTATGGTGGGTTCCAACATGACATGGTCCCAATCGTGAAATTCTTGAAGGTGCGGGTGGTCACCTTCCTCCGTCATGGTAGATGGGACCGTGTATAGGAAATATGACTCCTCCCTCAGAAGCAAAGTCATGAAGTCGGGCTCATCCGGTAGCAGGAGAAGTAGAAGAACCTCCGTGGTGACACAACCCACGGTGCACTCGGAGGTAATGGACCCGAAGGCCGGATGGGTGAAGCTACGACTCGTGGGTTGGTTGAAACCTCCGGCCAACATATGTGTCAACTGCCATTGCCAACCTAAACCAAGGATAAGGTCACCCAATGTGTCAACATGGTGACGAGATCGGAACGTAGTATGGTAGGAGTTGGCGGGCACTAAAGGTAGGGTAGGGTCCATAGACGGGTAAGGGAGTGGGACCAAGCCATCCTTGAGCCAACTAAGAAGCGGCTCGGCTATGTATAATGTACCCGTTAGAAATACGGGTGGCTCGGGATGAGGTGGCTCCAAGCGTAAATCTGAAGGTGGAGTGGGCCGCTGGGGCTGGGTGGCTGGCCATACGGGGTCCCTAAGGGTGATCTTACCGGGTAGGTAAGGTGGGCATAAGGTGCAAGTCCTCTTGTCCCAGTCAAGATTGGCCCTTCTCTCTCCTAATCACTTTTGCCCTAAAATGATGCATGAACCAGCAAGTGTGCCGATCCTGCACCATGCGCCATCGGTGTAGAGAACAGAGCCGATCCTCTTATAGAACTCAACACAAGCAAAATCACCATCGCGGACAATCTCGCCTGTCTTGGAGAGAGACTCCACGATGTCAAGAGAAACCCAATTATCCGACTCCCTATCGGTGAAATGGAGTTCCGTTGTGGACCCGTTGGGTAGAGCGGCTTTCATAATGAGAGGGGCAAAACCAAAGGCTCGGTCCATGAGGACATTCATTTTGGCCACAAAAGTTGACCACTCGGACGTATGGTCTTGGGGATCGGCCATGGGTAGTGGACATGGACATGCATACACACGGTGACAAGACACTAGACCGACTATGCAAGTTTGAAATGCATGCACACTAAGGACCCTAGACGTAAACCAAGACTCGGTACGTGGCGGAGATAACCGATCCGAAGATCACTCGCACAAGTGTGCGGCCTTCCCGATAGGCATGGCCTAACGTTCGGACAACACCTTTTGATATACCGAGTAAAGAGATGCAAATGCGAAAAGACTCTTTTTTGTTTGTTTTAAAACAATGATGACCCTAAACACGACTTAGACCGACTAATGATTAGACGTAAATGACACTCTTTTTTTTTGACACCCTAGACTCAACCTCGCTCTGATACCAAATTGATGCGGGACGAGACACGGACACGACAAGCTCGCGATCGTCCCTTAACGAGGGAAGCGTCGGACGTGCGCGGTTGAGAAACCGGCAAGAGCTAGGGTGGTCGGCTCGCACTTTCGTGCCCGGATCGGGTCACGGGACGGCTTCACTCTCTCTCGCAGTAGCGGTGATATGAAAATATATCGAGCTAGATATCCCTACACATGCTCTCTAGCAGTGGCATAAACAAGCATATATGAAATAAGCGAAATGCCAAGTGTAGGAGCGAAGACGATACCTCCACGCGCTCGGCGTGGGGAAGACGACCCGGCCGAAGTCGTACTCCTGGAACAATTATACACGGATATTACAGAAATGAAACTCGCTGCCCACTCCACGCAGGGAGGTAAAGGGCTACACAATGGGGTCCGGGAGGACCGAATTCGGGGTTGACGGGCGGCTTCTCGCGTTGATTCGGCAACACCCGAACACGTGACGGTGGGGCCCACGTGCTGTCCGGAGGGGCCGTGTGGGACCCGGTGGCACCGCTGTAGTGGTGGATGCCCGGAGGGTCGCTCCTTGGGATGGCGGCACGCTGGTTCGCCGGCCGGAGGCCCGGCGGCTCCGTTCGGCACTGGTCGGAAAACCCGATCGGAAATCTGCTGGTTCTGTATTTCGGCGCGCGCTCCGGCGAGAATGGACGCTGCGATCAGCCCCGATGTCGGATCGACACGAGACTGGCGCCGTTGGAAAGCTAGCTTGAAGCTCTTCCACCTAGGCCCAAAGATCTGGCCTGGATCCTCTCGGATCTTGACTTGTGGAATTTTCAATCTCCTGTTGTACAGTAACCGAAGACTCAGGCCTGCAGAGAACTTGACTGTGAATTGCCTTTGACCGCGAGGTATACGTCCGAATCTGGGGTTGTGTTCTTCAGAGACGTTGTTGGAAATGGAGTTGGGAAGATAGAAAAATTGGTTTTGACACGTTTGGATGTGTCTATGATGTTCTGTGATTTGTTTACTGGACGAAGGTCGGATCTGGGATCTGACTGAAAGTACTGTAGCTCTGGTAGAACATGAATTATTAAAAATAGGTAGAAGGATGATAAAAATTTAAGAAAAATTGTGGTGGTAGGGGACGATGGACGGAACACCCAGTTAAATTGGGAGGTCTAACATAAATCAAAGGGTGGTCGAAGTTGGAGAACTCAGGGCTACTGTCACTATAGACAGTGACAGAATAGATATGAGATAGAGGGTTGAACGAAATGGTGAAAATATGAAACGGTGGCTTTTGAACCTGGATTTTTTTTTGGAGAATGGGATAGAAGATAGGAACCAACCCTCAACATTTTAAATCGATCTAAACTCATGGCTGGCTTCAGGAATTCACGAACTACACCTCTATCCAGTAGGACAGAAACTTGATGACGATTTCACGGCGGCTCGAAGGCAGCACGAACGGCGGCGGCGGCGGCACCGATGATCACCGGAGATAGAGGGGAGGGGATTGAAGCTAGAACCACTCTAGAATTTGGGGTTGGAGAAGGAAGAACACCAGGGGAGAGAGGTAGAGAGGGCACACCCTTCTTGTTTCAAGCAATTTTCACATAATTTCTTCATTCATCTCTAATGACACTATACATAGGCTCATATAGAAAATGGCAAGGGGTTGGGGGGCTGGAAATTTCGTGGGAAATAAGTCATTTTCTTCCCCCATATGGTCAAAACTTAAAAAAAATAAATTACATATGAATGGGGCACTCCTTTGACTAGGTAGGTAAGGTAGGTGGCCAACCTTTGAAATTTTAACCCCTTTGTCTCCCATGTGGTCAATTAGCATTCAAACCTTCTAGATGGCCACCTAGGATGGTTGACCAGCCCCACATGGATGAGGTGGACCAATGGGGAAGGGGAGGGGGCCCCCTAGCTGGACCTACTATACATTTGCACAAAAACCCACACAATCCAAGGGAATGACGTATTGGCTTACAAAGCCGTACAATTGCGCTTATACTTTCCCATGGATATAAAAATAAACTAAAGGGCACAAATGCAAAATAAAATGTACATGCTCGGCGTCGATTCCCATCATGATCTCATTTAGAAGCTAGCATTTCTATGTTAACTTTAACCCTTGGTTCTACCCAATCTCACCGGTTAAAGGTTGAACCTATCCTTGGACTTAGGTTTTCCTAGGAATTGAATACCCTAGGCTCTGATACCACAAAAACTGTCACACCCCGAGCGCGGAAGATACCCGGAGATGCGTGACGAGTTTATATCAATTATGTCAATCAGAGTAGTAGTGTATTCGACACAAAGACAGAGATGCGCAAAAATAAAGATAACCCAATCCTTTATTCCTTCATAAGAATATGTCTATTACAAACCCTTGAAGTACTAACTAAAATAAAGGAAAAAATACAAGGTTGACTCAAGAAAATATGAAAAAGACTAGATAACACGGAAGAAGCTCTATCCCTTTCACTCTTGATTTTTCCCATCCGTTTGAGTTCCATCATCGTCGGACTTACCTGAAAAGTAGGGAAACACTAGGTGAGCGAACGCTCAGTAGGAAATTATATCTCAAGAACTAGCAAGGGGTTTAAGTGATTACATCTTTCATGAATGCACTATAGCTATGCATGCTCGCATAAAACGATAAGATAGAGAGAGTGTATAACAATACGATAGCAAGAAGAACTACTCATGAACTTTCAAGAACTTATATACAAAAAGATATCAAGATATTCAAGCAAGTAAACGCATCATGTCATGTCGGAACTTGGCTATCACGTTTCAAGCACGCAAGTATGAAATTACCCTTTTTCGGGTCACGCAAGTCATGTAATATCAAGTCAAGTACAAGATTTGTTGAATGTTTAATCAAGCTAGTCATGCACTTCGGTATAATGCCAATACCGTGATCAATCAACTCCCATGGGCACAAGTACTTTCGGGTGCTCCTCCCAGGACCAGATCGGGCCCTATATGCGCAGGCATTAATCATGTATTTTAACATCCACTTTTGTGTATAGTCAATATGGAATTTCAAGAATAAAGATTGTAGATACGTAGGATAACTTGGATAGAATAGAGTCCAAAAATATGACACTTGACATAGAATGACGATAATAACGGTACAATCACGATTATCGATAAAACTATGTGGAATTGGTTCCCTAACTTGGGTACCATGACAAACAAGTATGGGCATTCTTTATATAGAATTGAGGTCCACAAGAACATCAAGTTTAATATAGAATTGGGGTTTACAAGAACATCATAACAATGTTGATATAGAGTTGGGGTTTACACGAACATCATGACAATGTGGATATAGAATTGGGGTTTACAATAACAGCATCAAACGGAATGATAACCTCATCCCATTAAGAGAATTCTCATGATACACACTTTGCATAACATGAGGGCCAGTATACCATGTTTCTATAGAGTGACATGGAAAATAGTGTAATGGGTATTTATGGTACAACCAGCTCAGTCGGCCTTGAGGGAATCCAAGGCTGCGAGGAGACTTGCGGAGGTCTCTATGCCAAGGAACGGAATGTGCAATAGAGAGCTTGTATGTCAATGAGAATTAGTGGGTAAACGATAAATCATCATGAAACGTGGGACTATATTCATGGACTGGAATATAGTGCCGATATATATATATAGATATATTTATATATATTTATCAATATACATATGAAACCTTCGGTTAACCGTAATAGTGTAAAATAGTATCACAGGAGATAGCGACTTAATCTAAGTCATTACTTATCAAATTAACGCCTTTTACAGGGGCGTTTATTTACAATTTGACGACTTACACAGCAGTCGTCCATTCTGTATTTCTATTTTGCAGAATTTAGATAAAATGGAATTTTAACAAAAACGCGCCCTGGACAGGGGCGTTACTTCTCAATTAGCGCCCTGGTCTGGGGCGTCAGTTCAATAAGAGATGACCTTGTTCAGGTCGTTAATCCAGCAATTTTTCAAATTTCAGATAACAAAATTTCAGGAACAATTTATATAGTCAGGACCAGAAAATTAGCAGGATTCAATCAGGATGAACATGCATTAGATTAGGTTCATGGTTTCATAGATATCGAATTTTAAACATGGGTAATTATCAATTTATATGAAATTGATGACTACTAGGTAGGGTGTCAAAACCAGAATTAGCGCCCTTGTCAGGGTCGCTTCTTTCAAAATTTTACAGAAAACATTTAAAACCATGATGAAACTATATGCATGGATAACATATGATTTTATTAAGGATCTTAAATTAATTTGGGCTACGTTTCTTGAGAAAACCTACCTGATGATTATCTGGGTGAAGATACGTGAAGAGAAACGATACTCTGTTTTGCAACAGAGTCTTCTGATCACCGGCAGAAGAAGAAGAAGATGATGCTTGATGAAGAACCTTCGTTCTTCAGGAAGATAGGAACTCCTTAACCTGTAAGAAGAAGATGAAGAAGCATTAGAATCCTCATGCTTCTGCGGTTTGGAAGAAACAATAAGAAGAATAAAACCTCTCCTTTTAGCAGAACGATAGCTCAAATCGCCAAATAGCGATCTGGGTCGATTAGGAGGGTATTTATAGGATTTTGGGGATCCTAATAGGGTTAGAGTTCCATTGGAAGTAATACTTCCACGATACAGTCCTTACCATATTCCACCTTCGACGTAGTTATCCAGAACTTGCCCTGGATAGACTCTTGGGTCGAACGAAACTCGATCTGAATTAACGTCTTAAGCGAGGACGTTAATTTAAATTGACGCCTTGTCAAGCGTCATTTCTTATGTAAAACACGCCCATGTAGAGGGTGTCACTTATACTTGCCCTTTATTTATTTTCGGCCGTTTGGGAAATGACGCCCTTTGTTGTTGGCGTCCTTTTTATAATTAGCGCCTTATGTAAGGGCGTTTCTTTTCGAAGTCGCGCCTTGACCAAAGGCGTTATTTCTTCTTGATTAATGATTTACCCATTTAGACTCTTTGTCATCTATTTACTTATCTTTTATTTTAATTTGATTTATTTAAAAATCTTATTTTTATCAGGGTTGCTACAGATGTGGTCATGAAGTGGCACTTTCCTAAGTTGGCAAATAGGCTCTCTTGTCGGAGGACGGTACAAACTTGCCTAAGGTGGTCAAGGTGGGCCTCTTGGGATTGACTATAGATGAGTATATCATCAAAGTAGACCACTAGAAAAATCCCAATGAAATGCCTAAGGACCTCCATCATAAGACACATGAAAGTACTTGGGGTATTTGAAAGCCCAAACGGCATGACTGACCATTCAAAGAGACCATCTTTGGTTTTGAAAGCCATTTTCCACTCATCCCCGGGCCTTATCCTAACTTGGTGATAGCCACTCTTAAGGTCAATTTTGGAGAAAATGGTGGCTCCGGCTAACATATCAAGCATGTCATCAAGCCTAGGGATGGGGAACCTATACTTGACGGTGATCTTATTAATTGCCCGGCTATCCACACACATCCGCCAAGACCCATCCTTCTTGGGAGTTAGAAGGGCCGGGACGGCACATGGACTTTTGCTTATGCGAATGAAGCCCTTCCTAATGAGTTCCTCTATTTGCCTCCGAAGTTCGGCATGTTCCGTGGGATTGAGGCGATAATGAGGAAGGTTTGGGAGAGTGGCCCCCGGGACTAGATCAATTGCGTGTTGCACATCATGCATGGGGGGGAGTTGGTCCGGGAGCTCCGTTGGGAACACATCATGAAATTCTTCTAGGAGTTGTTGGACTTCAATGGGATGTGGGTTGGTGGGAGTGGGTTATCCTAGGCAAATGATCACCGCACATAGAGGTACTCCTTGAACTATCTCCTCTTCAAGTTCTTTCGTAGTGATGAGATGAAGACCCTTGGTCAACCCCGAGGTCCCACTTTGTTTGGGAGTTTGGGTGATGGATGGGGTTGGAGGGGTGGAGTTCCCCGAGACTTGTGTGGTGGTGGGGTGGTGTCCTTGAGGGAGAGTGTCCCTCTTGGTCATGGGACGTGGTGGGGAAGGGTTAAGACGGATAGTCTTACCCTCATGTTCAAAGGTGCATATGTTGCTCCTACCCAAGATGGTGGCATCTACATCATAAAGCCAAGGTCTTCCTAGTAGGATGCTACCTACTTCCATGGGTATGACATCACACCATATTTGACCATGGTATGAAGAGAAGGTGAGGGGCACAAGACATTGGGTGTTGACCGAGATGGAGTTGTTGTTGATCCATGAGACCCGATATGGACTTGGGTGAGGGGTGATGGCAAGCCGAAGAAGCTTGACGGTATCGGGTGATACGGCATTGACACAACTTCCGCTATCTAGGATCACCTTTCTTACATGACTCCCTAGCTTAACAAAGGTGTGAAAGATTGAGGTTCGACGTCAATCCTCTTCTTGGGGTTTGGTGAGGGTGCATCTAATCACTCCTAGATGGGAGTTGGTAGATGAAGTGGTGTGATCTAGACCCGATTCTAGGTATTAGGTTTCATACTCCTCTTCCCAATCTAGTGAGGCTTCATGGTCCTCAACAACACTCTCAAGTTCCTTTTGGGGTGGAGCTTCTTCCTCAATAAGCAAGCTAGATAATCCTTTGGATGGACATTGCCCCGCAAAGTGGCCAAACCCTTGGCACCTATAGCATTGTTGACGCCCGCTACCCGGAGTGGTTCCTACATTTGGGCCTTTGGGATTGTCTTCCCTCCGTGGAGGGATTGACTAGGGGTGGGCTTGTTTAGAGTGATGGGGAGAGGAGGGTTGTAAGGCCTTAATGGGGCACTCCCACTTGGATTAAGGGCTTTCATGGGTGTGGCCGGAATGGGTCGTGGTCCCATGTTTTTGGGATCGGCCGGTCGGGGAGTAGCAAATCGAGGGATCCTAGAGAATCTTTCTACATCCCTAGCTATTTGATAAGCTAGCTCAAGGTTATCAACATCTCTCATGAAAAGCTCTCTCTTGATGTGACTTTGAAGCCCATTCCTAAAGCGGGACAAGGTAACGGCCGGGTCCTCATGAACTCCACACTTCAAATGATAGGAGTCAAA
Source organism: Amorphophallus konjac (assembly GCA_022559845.1). Lineage (NCBI taxonomy): Eukaryota > Viridiplantae > Streptophyta > Magnoliopsida > Alismatales > Araceae > Amorphophallus > Amorphophallus konjac. The sequence continues at coordinate 255,497,113 of CM040121.1, forward strand.
CTTCTCAATATATTCAACCACGGTCTTCCCCTCTTGGGTGAGGCTTTGCCATTCATCTAAGAGCATTTGATGGTAGGATTAGGGGAGGTATTTATTCCTAAGTTGGTTCTTCATACCCTCCCAAGTGTCAATAGGCTCTTCCCGCCTAATCCTTCTTAGACCCTCTTGGTTTAACCAATAAGTTTTGGCTAATTTGATGAGATGTATTTTAGCCAACCTTACCCTCCTTTGATCGGACATAGGGTACCATTCAAAGTATTGGTCCATGGCGGTTTACCATTGTAAGTAGACACTTGGCTCATGGGAACCATCAAAGTTTGGGGCCTCTACTTTAATCATCCTTAAGAGAGGGTCATCCGGGTCGCCCCGTGGACGCCTTTCATGAATGTGATGGTGGCGGGGTCTCTCATAGTCATGATAGGGGTCAAAATCCAAGTCCTCCCTATAAATTTCAGCATGTCGATGATGGGCTCTTGGTCCATTGTTCCTTGGGTGGAACTCGTCCCTATGAGGCTCAACATGTGGTGGGTGGACTCTTGGGTCATTGTTACTTGGGTGGAACTCATTCCTATGTAACTCACCATGTGGTGGATGAACTCTTGGTTCATTATTCCTTGGATGGGGGTCTTCCCTATGAGGTTCAACATGTGGAGGGTTGACTCTAGGCTCATTGTTCCTTGGGTGGAACTCATGCTCTTCTAGCCGAGCAATTCGAGTGGAAAGGGACTCAAGTTGGGCAAGAATGTTTGTAAGGGCAGCATCTACCCTATTCATTTGGCCTTGAGGTTCCTCCCTAGGAGCATCTTGATTGAGTTGAGGATTGGGATCCATGGGTGGATTTGAAGATGAAGGATCGGGTCGGTAACTAGCACCACTACGGGTGGACATACAAGACAAGGGGCCAAAGATGTTGGACACATAATGCAATGGTCCTAGGACTTAGACTTGATAGAGACAAGTCAAAGACTTGCTCTGATACCAATTCATGTGACACAACCTAAGACTTAGGCAAGCATGCACATTCGCAATCAAAACGGCCAATTTTGGGCCACCGCTCTCCCGTCGCTCACCCAAGCCCGGGGTGACTTGGCAATGCCAAGTGGAGGATGTGGGGTTGGGCCCTTGCTGGTAGAGGGCCAGCAAGGCCAAAGTTTGAAACCCAAAGGATGAGGGAGCCCAATTCAATGGGGCCAACAAAGTGCCAAAGGCACCGGTTACACTCTCCCCACGGTGATCACTCATGGCAACGGGGCTTGAGGATCGAGCACTCACTCTCACGGCCAGCAGAACTAAGAACTAATATTGAAAGATAAGCACTAAATGGAGTGGGGTTTGAGCACTTACTTGACCGGTTTGAAGAAACCGGTCCCGCTCGGAGACGAGGGCGAGCGGGGAGGCGAGTGGATCCCCACACGCCGCGGCGGTGTAGCTTGACCTGCTCAATCACATTACAACACTACACCTCACGCAGGAGGGGGGATCTTGGGATGGGGGTTAATGGATATTACAAGTAAAACTACCTCCACACAGGGAGGGGCCTTCAGCCGGCCAAGCGGGGAGGGGAACGTGAGAAAGGAACACCGAAGAGGGGAGATTGCCGATTCTGCCACGATCTGTGAGTGCTGACAGGAGATTGAAGATTTGACTGCTACGACTACTACCGAGTGTAGACACGCCATTCTTGACGTCTCCTGAGAAAGTCTCATATTACTATACAACGCCCCGCGACGGCTTACGCATTTCGAATCTCTTAAATACTTCCTTTTCTTGGGCCTTCTTCTGCCTTTTCCGGCATCCGGAATCGTCTCGTCACGGCATTCGGACAGCATCAACACAAGTCAGACGCATCAGGAGGTTCCGAAATCAAGAAGGGTGTCTGCCAGGCGGCCGCCAACGCCTGAACTGAGGACCCGGGTGGGTCTTAATGGGGGCGTCCAGGCCCCTGGACGCCCCCATTCTTTTAATTTATTTTATTTATTTTTTAAAAAAAATGCAAAAATAAATAAAATATATATATTAATGGAGGCGTCTAGGACCCTGGACGCCTCCATAAAAACTAATATAAAAAAATATGTAAAATGCCAGTTGGCATAAAAGACAAAGCATAAATAAAAATATATATTAATGGAGGCGTCCAGGCCCCTAGACGCCTCCATAAAAACAAGTATAAAAATTAAAATGCCAGCTTTGGCATAAAAACAAAACAAAATAATAAAAAATAATATATTTATGGAGGCGTCCAGGCCCCTGGACGCCTCCATCAACTCCCTCACGGGCGCCGCCCACTGAACTACGGTTTGTCGTGTGTGAAAAAATCTAAATTATGGAGACGTCCAGCCCACTGGACGCGCCCATTTCAAAATCACGAGACGCCACTCACAAAACCACGCGTTCTGTCAAACCGCGTGCGGCCGTCGGTGGTGTTCGGTGGACCTGTTAGGGGCGTCCGGGGCCCTGGACGCCTCCACAAAAATATTCCAAAAAAATGAATAAAATAGAATAAAATATTAGTTCGGCCCTGATGGAGGTGTCCAGGGTCCTGGACGCCTCCATCCTCCAGAGCCCTATAAATAGAGGCCCACCCCCTCAGTTCTGGGGGAGCTTCGAAGAGATCCAATAGGCTGCCGGAGCCCAGAGGCTACCGGAGTCATTTTCTAACCCGTGGGGTCTTTTGTAGGTGGAGGTTCTACCGGCTTCTCGGGTGCCCACGCTCGCGAGAGGAAGGTCGTCTTCATCCACCGCGCTTCCACGCCATCCCTACGCTGCCGGAGCTCCGCCGGATTTCACCATCGGCACATCCAATAAGCCAATCCTTTCCTTTTCTTCTTAGTTCTTTTGCATTCATCATCTCGCATCATCTATCCCCCTTCATAAGGGCGCCTCTTCTTATATACTTCTTGCATCCATCATCTCATTTTCCTCCTACTCGAGTCCGAGAGGGGTTTAAAAGACAACACCAACCAGGTGTGTGTCTTGCCATCATTTCGTTATTTTTATCGCAAGGATTTGAATACTACACCTTCATCTTTCTAATCCACTCGTTACTTGTTTGTCATTGTTTTGCAAGGGTACCCAAGGAAAGCCCTCTCCGTCGGCCGGCCGAAGGGGGAGGAAGAAGCAACCCGCCATCTCCCGCTCTTGAGGTAGGCGCGATCACTTTCTTTATTTTGGGGTCTTTCGGCCCTTGGCGATCACATCTTGTTCTCGAGGCCGCGGCGAGTCACTTCCCCAATGGCCGTTTAAATTCCCGTTCTTATACTCTCTTTATATTCTGTTGTATTCTGCTCATATTCTCGAGGCCGCGGCGAGTCACTTCCCCAATGGCCGTTTAAATTCCCGTTCTTATATGTTATATTCTTATCTATTCATATTCTCGAGGCCGCGGCGAGTCGCTTCCCCAATGGCCGTTTAAATTCCCGTTCTTATATATTATATTCTTATCTATTCATGTTCTCGAGGCCGCGGCGAGTCACTTCCCCAATGGCCGTTTAAATTCCCGCTCTTTATATTCTCCTTATATTCTGTTATATTCTTATCTGCTCATATTCTCGAGGCCGCGACGAGTCACTTCCCCAATGGCCGTTTCAATTCTTGCTATTTAATTCCTGCACCATTCCCGTCCCCCCGAGGTCGCGGCGAGTCACTTCCCGCTATGGCCATTTAACCCCCATATCTTGCTATATTACATTTGTCCCGCTCGCCCCACCGGAGCAATCTCCCGTGGTGGCCCCTTCTCTTTTCTCTTATTTCTGTGTTGTAGCAAACAAAAAGAAGGAGCCCGCGCGCTCCGCGTCCTCTTCGCACCCCGAACCGCGTGACATTGCTCACAGATTGGCGATCACGGTGGGACCTCTACTGCTTCCTTTTGGCTACCCTTGCAAGTTCGGCACCATCCGTGCCTCTCCACCTTGGCGCCCGCGCGCGCCCCCATTGTGCTCACGGCAGCACTGTCAGTTTTGATTGGTTGTTTGTTTATTATATGTCTGTTATTTCTGTTGTTTTCCCACTCCATATCTCTGTCAGCATTTCATTGCATGCATCCATACCTCTTTTCTATCCTTTTTTCATTTTTTTGAGGATCACCCTTTCCCGGTGAAGGAAGGACTCTCCGTTTGAGAATTCCTCTCAACGGACTAGAATCTCCTCCATTGGGACCTCCGTAAGTCCGCGACATCGAAGAATCTCCTCTTCGTTCACTGGGCTGGTTGTACCATTGAAGTTCCCCGAAGTTATTTATTTCATTCGTGGTGAGACGAGGACCCTAGCTGACACGGCGGTGAAACAAAAATAAACTATGGTCCCCATTTTGTGTGAACTTCGGATCTCGCTAAAAACACAAAAAAAATCATCAAAATCAAAACACAAAAAAAAGGCGTAAAGGCATCCACTTGTTTGATAATCTCTGCTACCTGCTTGCTAGTGTATGTTTTTGCGTTCTAGGAAAACTGTGAGCATGGCTCACGAGTCTTTTGAGGAAAACCACCCTAGTCGTGGTTTGTCAGCCGACCCGCGAGTCTATGCTATGGACTCGGGTCCTTCTCATGAGCCCTCGCATGAGGTGCAGGTTATTGCCGGGGACACGTCCCCACCACAGGATATCTCTTCCTTACTGGGCGTCCTCGCCAACACGTAGCTTACCTCTGAACAGCTCCGGGCCTTCCAGGCCATTCTGAAGGGGAAATCTATTTCCCCCACGCCCCAGGAATCAACTCCGGCCATCGCACCTCTCCAAGAGTCCGTGCAGGCCATTCCATCTCCTTCATTGGCACAAGCCATCCAGTCTCCCTCGCTTCAAGGACAAGCGAGCCAACAACCACCCTCATTCCAGTTCCCGTCACAATCTCAAACTCCCGTTGTTCCCCACACACCGCTTCAGCCAGGGACAACTGTCGGCGGTCCGACAGCTCCCTCTCATTCCGGGTTCCCCCCTCAAGTCTCCAGGAGACAGTTTCTCCCCCAGTGGCAAGTGCCACCTTCACCTCCAGAGGAGCTCGCCCAATTGCTCCTCAATAGGTTCAATCGTATGGATGAGTAGTTTCAAAATCTGAGAAGGATGGTGGACGTGAAAGCCACCCCGGAGGTTACTTTGCCAATCCTTCCCGTCATTCATCTTCCTCCCTCCGAAATGCCCACGTACCGCAGATACAATGGTACCGGCAACCCCTTCATTCACCTCAAGGATTTCATGTATGAATCTTCCTATTGGTAAAATGATCAAATGTCCCTGGCATACCTCTTTCGGAGATCATTGGATGGTCCCGCGCTTGAGTGGTTCTATTCCTTGGAGCCCCGCGAGGCCGAGAATTTTGAAATAGTCCAGAGAAGGTTCTTGCAGAAATATAGGGATAGGGTCGGTCCCTCACTCTCCATTACCGACCTAGTGGCCGAAAAGATGAAGTCCGACGAAGATTTTGTCCACTATGCTGATAGATGGAGGTCTCTGGCGGAAAGAATAAGGGATACCCTCTCTGAGCCCGAACAAGTGAAGATGATTGTGTCTAATGCAACCCCACAGTTCAGACACGTCTTGGCCATGAATAAACTTACTACAATGGAGGAACTCTATGAAAGGGCCCGATACATCCAAACCCAGTTAAAAGACTCCCCCATTATGAACATGTTTGAGTCGTCGAAGCCCAAAGTGGTCAGAAAGACAGGCGCTGGTGTCCCGGGCGGAGCCACAGAAGGGGTCGTGACAAATGAGCAAGTGGGTGCGGTCAACAATGCCAACTATGCGGTCAACCCAAGGCCTCCACAAATGCCCCTACTTCCCCTCCAACCAGGTCCTTTCCCTCTTCGTCCTCCACCCCAAAATAATCCACCCCAGGATAATATGCCTCCATTACGCCAACCCCAGCAACAACAACCACCGCTTCAGTACAACCAAGTTCCACCCCCGGGGAACTATGGTCCCCAACAGCAACAAAGGAGGCCGCTCGGTCCCAAGAGAGCCTACTATCCACCATTGCCAGAAACCTTAGCAGACATTTTTAATGCCCTCATGGCATCAAACCAACTCGCCCTACCCAGAGAAAGGCCCGTGTGGCCCCTAAATGTTGATACCTCCAAATACTGCGTCTACCACAGGCAGCCAGGACACACAGTAGATTACTGCTTCCATTTCAAAGATTACATCCACGATATGAATGATGAACATCAAATAGATTGAGATGATACGTTGCGGCTCTCAAGGCTAGGAGACCTCCTCATAGGCCATAGCAGCAGTTACAACAGCAGCAGCAGCAGCAACCACAACAACAACAACAACAGCCTCAGCAGGCCCCACAACAACAGCCCGACATGGGCATAATCCAGAATTCATTACCGGAGCACCAATAGCCCAATCATCAGGTTAACCCCATCTCCTCCTTCCCGGAAGTCGGGCGAGAGCAGGTGTGGCACCAGGAAAGTACCTCCATTCTTTCTACCACCAATCCTATCATCACGCAACACCCTTGCCTTGCCCGGGTAGCACCTCTCTCTCATCAATCCGTGTTAGTATCGCCTTCACCATTTCCACTACCATTACGCCCTCTCATCCGTACCCCGATCTCCTATCAACCGACACTCTCCACTACACCTTCACACCCTCTCATCTTCTCTCACTCCCCCACTTTACCATCCACCTCTACCACATTTACCCCTACGCCTGCTAAACCCCTTATCATCCGTCAACCATACATAACCCCGTCTTTCTCCACCGTATCACCACTAATGCCTTCAAAACCACTCATTACCCATCACCCACCTCAAAATCATTGCCCGCTTCAAGCCCTACCCACTTCTACTTCGTCTCCACCTCCACCTTCCAGACCCCTTATCCTTCATAATCCGCGCGATATCCCCTCTACCTCTACCATGCCTCCACCTAACAAACCCCTCATCAGAATCCCTGCTCCCGTCATCACCCCTGCTTCATCAACCATTCCTCCACCACTATCCCTCAAATCCCTGTTAAAACCCACTGCTACCCCCACAAAGGTACAAAAGCCGCAGGCAATGGTGCTCCGGAGTGGAAGGATTTTCTACAGGGTTTTCCCCCACAACAGTCAGAATCCTGAGTAGTCTCAGCCAGAGAAGGATGATGGAGAACAACCAGAAAGAGCTATCCCTGGAACACAGTATGATCTATTGAAACACTTGGACAAGACACCTGCTCGGATCTCCATCCTGGAGCTGCTTCAAAGATCCACATCCCACCAGGCAGCCTTAATAGAGTACCTTCAAAGAGTCATGGTTAATGAAGACCTCCCCGTGGAGAAGATTTCGACCGTCCTAACCCCAACGTACAGACAACCGGCCATCATGTTCCACAACTACGAGCTCGCTCCCAAGGAGGCTCGAAAATATGCACTGTGCGTTTCAATAAAAATTAATGGGGTATCCATAAACCCGTGTCTTGTGGACACGGGTGCGTCCATAAATGTGATCTCCATGAGCACTCTTCAGTTGTGTGGGGTCGACGAGAAACAAATAAGACCTTCCTCGATCACGGTTATGGCTTATGACAATAGCAAAAGGCCGCCGCAGGGGATGATTATTCTGAAGGCAGAACTAGGCCCCATGTCAATTCCCACATAATTCCATGTCCTCGACATGGACCCCACATTCAAGGCTATACTGGGTCGCCCTTACATCGAAGCCATGGACACTGTGCCTTCCACCAACCATCAGTGCTTCAAATTTCCTTACAATGGGAGAATTATTAAAGTGGTCAGTACACCTGTCCTTCACACAGTGGAAGCTATCAACACCTCTCTGCCCTCTGTGTGGCCCTCTCATCGGCCCATATTGTCATTGCTGGACGTGCGTGATCTATCTCACGTTCCACTAGCACCAAAGGAGCCGGTCAGGACAACCGCAACATCATGTCTCCCTTTTCACTCCAAAGGTTGGGAGATTATGAGGAACATCGGCTATCAACAGGGTAAAGGTCTGGGCGCACAATTACAGGGTATGCTCAAACCGCCAAAGGAAATTAGGCTGAACCGCAGGTTTGGCCTAGGCTTCAAAGGACCATTCAAGGCGGATTGGAAGCCCCTCACATGGACTCTATCAAACCACTTCAACAGAGGGCCCATTGTTCAGATGGGAGATCACCCACGAGAAGCATATGGGGGATCACATGCTGTATATTTGGCTGAAAAATGTCTGAGGATCACCAAAAGAGGCAAGATCAAAGATCCAGAATGCGAGTGGAACAAATGGTTCGACATACGGGACATCTCCGTTGCACTGGAAAGGATGTTCTCGTCTCCGCAACTTGAAGGACCGCCATTGATCTCCGGAATACCAGAGAACATTACCACTCTTGCCAAGGTTCCAAACTATCCTCGTCCTCGCTAGAAGGACCCTGTCATCGACGGATCTTCATCTGTCCTTAACATTGCCGTCGACGGCTCATTAGCCGCCATCTTCTCCATCCACTCGTCTCAGCCTTTGCTGATATCTTCTTCCTGGGCCAGATAATTGTCTGATGATCTTCCCAGGTCCCCTTCTTTGCTTACATACCTACGCGGGCTTCTTAACCCGCGCCAGGTCTTCAACCATGATCTGCTCTATGAGCCTCACAATCCTCTAGCCATAACCACTTTTCTCTTTCCTCCAATCTATTTTCACTGCTTTGTCATTAAAAATGAAAATGAAAAAAAAACGTCAATTTTCAAACTCCTCAACAACACATCTTCGTTGAGGAAACCTCTTACATCTCCCACGGGTGCGTCCCGCCCTGCGGACCACCCGTCCAAGGTCCGATGAGCGACCTTTTCTACCCCTCCTCTGAGGGGTCTTCTCTTGTACATTCTACACCATCCTCTTCGTCTTCCTCTTCTTCTGTAAATATTGTCAGTCAATCTAGGAATGATAGGCCAAGGGTAGTACCTAGGAAGAAATCCAAGGGTAGGCAGATCCCTCGTCGATTCCTTCTGGATTTAGCCGCTAGGTGTCAAGCCCTCCTTGCCATCCCCCAGTTGCTAGAAAATCCCATCCGGCTACCAGAAATAGAATGTGAGGGCGACTGTGCATTTGATGAAGGGTATGGAGTCTACGAGATCACGGATGAAGAATGCCCCACTGAAGATGAGGGTGAAGAATATGAGGATGCGGCGGGCGCATACGCTAGTGGAATGAGGAGATTCGACGAGCCGTCAACCGCCGTAGAAGAATCCACCAAAGAAGTCAACTTGGGAACTGAGGAAGACCCTAGGATCATCCTCATAAGTGACAACCTATCACCCTCTGAAGAAGAGGCGTTAATTGAGGTTCTCAAGGAATATAAGGACACGTTCGCATGGAGCTACGAGGATATGCCGGGTCTGGATTCAACCTTGGTCGAACACCGTTTAACCCTAAAACCAGGGTCCGTCTCGGTAAAACAAAGGTTAAGGCGTTTCCATCCTCAAATGGCTTTGAAAATGAAAGAAGAGGTCGATAAACTCCACAAAGCCAGGTTCATTAGAGTCGTTCTTTATCCTCAATGGGTGGCGAACATTGTCCCGGTCATGAATAAAGATGGGAAAGTCAGGATTTGTATCGACTTCCGGGACCTTAACCGCGCGTGTCCAAAAGATGATTTTCCCTTACCTCACATTGATGTGTTGATTGATAACACGGTAGGCTACGAAACCCTCTCATTCATGGATGGATTTTCAGGATACAATCAAATTCGTTTGGCAGAAGAGGATCAGGAAAAGACGTCATTCACTACCCCTTGGGGAACATATTGTTACGTGGTCATGCCGTTTGGGTTAAAGAATGCTGGAGCTACTTACCAAAGAGCTATGATGGCCATATTTCATGACATGATGCACATATATCTGGAAGTGTATGTGGATGACTTATTGGTAAAATTAAGGATCAGGATGGAACATCCAGAAGTTTTGGCTAAGGTCTTACAGAGGTCAAGGGAGTTCCAATTGAAAATGAACCTGAAAAAGTGTGTGTTTGGTGTGTCGTCGGGTAAATTGCTGGGGTTCATTGTGAGTAAAAGAGGGATCGAGATAGATCCCGACAAAGCTAAGGCCATCAGGGATATGCCCCCTCCCAAGAGTTTGAGGGAAGTCTGAGGTTTAATCGGGAGGTTGCAGTTTATTCGTCGGTTTGTGTCCCAACATTCACAAAGGTGTAGACCTCTCTACGAGTTGACCAAGCCAGGAGTAGAATTCCACTGGAATTCTAAATGTCAGAAATCTTTTGAAGGGTTGAAGGAATATATGGCTAGTCCACCCGTTCTCATTCCACCCAAACCAGAAAAACCTCTGATCCTTTACGTCTTAGTCTTGGATGACTCCGTGGGAGCCGTCCTCGCACAAGCTGATGAAGAAGGCAAGGAACGGGAAACCTATTACTTATCCAAACTTCTCAATCCCTGTGAGCAGAAGTACACCGTCATGGAGAAAACCTGTGATGCCCTCGTTTGGGTAGTGCAGAAATTGAAGCACTACTTCTTGGCTCATGAGGTCCACTTGATTGCTCGAATGAATCCTATCAAATTCCTTCTGGAGAAAGCCGTCCTTACGGATAGGCTAGCACGCTGGCAAAGTTTTCTCTCTCAGTTCGACATCACCTACATCCAGCAAAAGGCGATTAAAGGCTATGTCATAGCCGAGCATCTCGCTCACCATCCTCTTCCCAAGTTCGATCCCGTCCAATTAGAGTTTCCTGATGAGGAACTAATGTCCGTCAACCAATCAGAGGAGCCAATGTGGACGCTATATTTTGATGGAGCTCTGAATTCTCAAGGGAGAGGAATCGGCATCGCCCTCCTATCGCCTGAAGGCCTCACATTCCCATGGGCATACCAGCTCAAATTTCCGGTTACCAACAATATAGCCGAATATGAAGCTCTTCTAGCTGGCCTAGAACTCGCCCATTCTTTTCGTATCACTGAGTTGCGAGTCGTAGGTGATAGTCAACTCATCCTTCGCCAGGTGCTCACTAAATATCGCACTCGCGATCCCAAACTCAAGCCATACCAAGAACTCACTGCTGCCTTTGCCAAACTGTTCGCCAAACTGATCTTTGTTCATGTCCCTCGTCATCAGAATATTCTCACCGATGCCCTCGCCTCATTGGCATCATCCATAAGGTTCCCTCTAGGAAGATGGTTTAAGTCCATTTCCATCTACAAACTTCACGCCCTTGCAATCGATGATGCTTCCTACGTAAATATCAAAGACAGGATAGCAAGAAAGATCCTGCAGGAAGATATCCTTGAGAAGAGGGAGATCATGTTGGCAGAGGCCGAAGAAGAACTTGCTGATGAAGAGAAACCATAGTTCTATGAAATCGTCAAATACTGCCAAGATCAGTCTTATCTTGAAGGGGCCACCACAGAGGACAAGAAAGCCATAAGAAGGGTGGCTCAGAAATACACATTGGTTGGAGGTCTACTCTATAGGAGGAGCCTTACTGGTATTCTGTTAAGATATCTTGGTGACGATGAGGTTTGGAAATGTGTAGAGGAGACGCACTCGGGCGTATGCGTTGGCCACGTGAATAGTCAGATGCTCGCCAAGAAGATCATTCGCCAAGGCTTTTATTGGCCCACTATGGAAGAAGATTGTGCTGTCTATGTCCGTAGGTGTGTCAAGTGTCAACTTCACGCCGATAAAATCCATTCACCATCTTCCTCACTTCATCCAATATCTTCCCCGTGGCCTTTCTCCATGTGGGCATTCGACATCATTGGTCCCCTAGGTGATCCCAATTCCCTCACCAAGCAGAAATCTTTCATCCTTACTGCGACGGAATACTTCACCAAATGGGCCGAAGCCGAAGCTTACGCGAAAATCAAGGCGCCAACAGTCTGCAAGTTCATCATGAAAAACATCCTCGCCAGATTCGGCGTCCCAAGCACAATCGTCACCGACAATGGGCCACAATTCATTTCTCAGGACCTACAGGACCTCTGCAAAAGGTACGCAATTGCATTGCATCATTCATCACCTTATTACCCACAAGGTAACAGCCAAGCGGAGGCCACCAATAAAACATTGCTCAAAATCATCAAAAAAACCTGCGAGTCTAGTAAGTTTTCAGACTGGCCAGAAAAACTTATCGAAGCCCTATGGGCCTATCGCACTTCAATCCGTACCCCCACCGGGCAGACTCCATTTGCCCTTACTTATGGTATGGAAGCGGTAGTCCCGTACGAGACTCTGATCCCTTCTCTCAGGGTACAATTGGATGAGGAATTTCTCCTCGACGATCATCGTAATTCACTCCTCGCCCAGTTGGAACTCTTGGATGAGAAGCGACTGGCCGCTGCCGAACATGCGCGTGTGTATCAAAATAGACTCGCTCGCTTTTACCAAAAGAAAGTCGTTGAGAGAAAATTCCAAGTCTGTGAGATGGTCGTAAAAAGAAATTTTGTCAAACCTGGAGGGCCGCGTTCTAAGCTCCAACCCAATTGGGAAGGACCATTTGTAATTCAAGCCGTGTACCCCGGCAACGCCTACAAGCTAATGAACGCCGAAGGGACCGAGTTATCCCACCCTTGGAATGGGCTTTATCTTAAGAAATACTACCCTTAGCACAAAATAAACAAAAAAATGATGAAAAGATAAAAAACATCAAAAACAAAGAAATACCGAAAACCACTAAAAATATGGAAAATTCAAAATGCCGATGCCTGGCAGTCACCATGTAGTTAAGTTCCTGCATCTAACCTTCATGTTAGGATAGGGCCCATTAAGGCTTGGTAGTCACCAGGTCTTGGTTTGCCAGAACCGTGGAGATCCCTGTCCGGCCACGTCGGCCTATGCTCACTCGAAGGAAGCTAACATATGCTCACTTATGTATTTTATTCAAAAAAGTCGGTAGCATCACCTACGGTGGAGCGTCACCCAGAAGATCTCCGGAAGCTGTAATCTTTATTCTTTTCTCTTCGACCAAATGAGACAGTCGGCGCCCTTAAAACGCTGAGCATGAGAAACCGAAACTCAAACCCCAAAGGCAAGAGTAGGATCCATTTCCTCGAGCATCAATCAGAGCACGAGAAGAGGGCAGTGTCCCCGCAGGCATACGAAAAGGGAGCCCACAAACGTCAAACGACTATATCTCCCTCACAAAAAGAAATACAAAGTCAAAATCAAGAGAAAAGCCTGGTCGTGACCGTGCCTGTTGCAATAAACGGAACCCCTCAAAGTAAAAGTCTGAATCCACAAAAGGGGCCGTGGAATGTAAATGCTCGAGAATTGGTCCAAAGTTGTCCGAAAGGAAAGAGTTAATGGCCGGGTTAACGATTTTGCCGATGCTCTCAGGAGGTTTATCCCCCCACGCTCTTCCTTCTTCCTCTAAAGATGAAGGTTTGATGGAGTTTCTGAAAGGTGAAAACTGCCCAGGGTCTGCGACCTTATTTTAATATACATCTTTGGTTGCCTACTTTGAAAAGCAAAAGCTATCGCTGCAAAGGAGTCTCCGTGTTTCTGGCTGGTCAAGACCCCTGTTTACCACCTTGATGTCTTCTTGTTTAACCTCGGGCTTAGGCCAATGCAAGCACGTCACCTATGGGTGTGACGGCGTCTGATTCCGGGTCAGCGTCGCGCGGTTGGTTGTTAGGGTTCCAGGGTGTTCCATCATATACCATCTAGAGTTGTGAGGAAACAGACCCGGGTCGGGCAAATCATTTATCTCGAACACCTTTTGGGTGAATCCCTGTGGTCGGAAGCGACTGGGAGCCTAAGCATGGCATGACGGTATTATCATCAGGGTAAGTCTTAGCCGGCGGGATCATCATTCGAGGGGTCTAGAGGCCCAAATCAACCTAGATGTGCACTTAGGATACCTGGGAGGTAAGTAAGAAACCCCTGTTCTCACATAGGTTAGGTGCCATTTGGGTGCTTGCTCGGCGTTAGCAACAAAAAAAATTGAAATGATAAAAACAACAAAAAAAATGGAAAAGAGAAAATGTACATATTTGCAAACAAAAAAAAATCTTTTTATGATAAAACAAAAAATGCCAAATATAAAAAGAAAACAAATCAATTTTGCATGATCGCATTTGCGTACAGCATCTCACTTTAATACCGCTTGCATTCGTGTACTTGCCTGTCGCATTTATCGTCACCACACTTTTCCATTGCCTTCGTTAATAAAGGCTTGGCCCCTTGACCAGTTATCAAGGACAGTCACAGTGACCATTTGCTTATTGAGCAAGGGGCCAAGTCAGAACAGAAATTCTGATTTGTTTGTTTCAGTGATATGTGCAGGGATTCAGGCAACAGAAGCAAAGGTGAAAAATAAACAAACCGAACCTTGTATTTTATTCCAAAAACCAAAAAAATTACATCAAGTTCCGCCCTCTCTCTCTGCATTACTCGTCCCACTACTCTCCGGGCAAAACACTCTCAAAGGTGCTACCCAACTACGAAAAGTGGTACTCCTACCGCTCTGTACTCCTCTTCCTATTCCCACATCCCGGCGTTGATCTACGGAAGCAGCAGAGAAGCTACCAACACGAAAGCCACGCTCTCGTGCTCTTCGGTAGCGCTCCTCACCATCTCTCAGCCACTGTTCAGCAAGACCAAGGCTGATTCGGAGTTCGAATAGTTGGGCCTCCATGGCCCTTCGTTCCTCCCTTTCAGTCAATCTGTTGGCTCTTTCTCTCTCTGCGTCTCTTTCTTTCTCTGCACGTTCTCTCTCGCGGTCTTCCCTCTCCAACTGGAGAGTGATCCTCAGTTCCACAGCATCCCTAGAGGAGTCGTCATCAGGATGACGCCGCAGTTCCCTCTCCAGTTCTGCTATCCTAGCCTCCTTCTGCGCAGCTTGGGCAAGCGCTTCTTCCGTCTCCTTTTCCTGCCGAGTGTACCATCTCAGATACGCGATAAGGTGTAAATAAAGAGAACTCAACACTGAAACTTTTACCTGTATACGGAGCATCCCTTCTGCCTCCGCAGCACGCTGCGTGGCATGAGCAAATTGCTCATGAAGCAAGTCAAGTTCTGAGGTGGGAATCCATAAGCTGGAAGAGGCACCACCTACTCCCATCGATGGGGAAGCCGCGCCAATCTGGGCATGCTACGACCGCGTGAATTAGCAGCCAACATCTGGAATCTGGGGTTTTAATTAGGAACGTACTGTACACCTACCAAGGTGCTCGTAGCTCCGCGGGCATCGCCCAACTGTTGTTCCATCTCTGCCAAGCGAGTTCGTAAATTCGCTATCATGGCATCCCGGACATCCTGCAGCCTTACGAGTCAGCATTTCCACCAGAAAACCAAAAAAGGGGAGAAAGAAGAAAAGAAGAAAAAGGGGAAACCTACCTCCACAAGTCCCCGGGGTTGGAACCACTCTGCGTACGTTGTCTTATATAGACGCAAGTAGTCCTCGCTATCCCGCGCCTGCGATTCTACAATCATGCCACCCCGTTGCCAGTCTTCGTACTATTCGGGGAATCACACGCGCCAGTCAATGCAGGTCGCCGGTCCTCGCGTCTTTCTCCCGACACGAGGTGGCGCAGCTGAATCCACCCATTCTTGAGCCAGTCCTAAAGTCCTCATAACCAATCATAGCCGAAGCGGCTCGATTTCATTTAGGCAGTGCATCCATAATTCTCGTCCGAACCGGGCACGACTTGCTAGAACCCACGGCTGGTCGGCATCGACCATGTCTGAGTAGGGTCTCCAGTTTACCATCGTTGCAGGGAACTCTGTAGCTCCCGCCTTAGCACCATCAGTTGATAGGTTAGGGGTGCCGCACTCATGATGGGTTCCCACCGCCTGGCTAGCGGCACCATCGTGGGTCGCCAATGCCGAGATCTCCCCATGGGGAGGTAATAATAGCTCCACAGCTGCTCGGCCCAGGTCATCAGTACCTTGCAAAATTACAAAAAAAAATACAAAACAAGCAAAACCAAAAATACCTGGATGAATGGTGTGAAACCACTCACAGCCATCTCACGATCCGCTTCTTGGAACAGGCCTGCAAACAAGTGTGCCAACATGGCGGCTCCCTAGACATAGTACCCTACTCTTTCAAGGTCTGATAGCAGCTCCAGGAAGCGACATTGGATACTGTCCCCTTTCGAGCTCAGTACCAATCTCCCCAAAAGGAAGAGGAGAAGTCACATTAAATCTATGTTGCATCTTTCCCAGTTGCCGAAATCTGTGCAGTACACGGCACGGCATCCTATCTCCATCCTTTCCATGAACTCTTCTGAGGATTCATCGTCCCGCCGACGAGTGTCGGTGAGCCCTAATGCATCCATGAGGGACGCCCTGGCTACCGACCAATTTTTCCGACCATCTAGGTCCAAACCCAGTAGCTTCTGGGCACCTTCTCGGTAATCCGCATAAGTGACCCCGGTCACTGCCTCCCCTCCACCTTCAGGCTTGTGATCCGGACCACATCCTCCAGGCTGGGCACCATGTGCCCCCAGGGCATCAGGAATGCCCGACTCACTGGGTCCCATCTCTCACACAAGGCTTGGATCAGGACTAGGTCGAGCTGGATCGGCTCGATCCGAAGAAAGGTGCCAAAACCCATCACGTCTAGCCTGGCCTTCTGAAAATCTGGGAGACCTCAGTATGGTGCCACTACCAACTCCCATGAGATCTGTGATTTCATCACACACTACGCATGCAGGGAATGGAGAGGAGGTTTGGTCAGAAAGAAAGGAAGAAAAAAGAATGGAAAAAAGGGCAGGAAAACTTGGCTTACGAGTTGTGATTGGGCCCTTTCGTTGAAGTGCCCTTCGAGGTCTGAAAGCCTCCGGGAACTACTACCACTGGATCTGCTTCTCTTCGAGGAGTGGGAAGATTCGCCCTCCATCCAACTCTCGGAATTTTGAACTCCTCCTCTCCCGTGAGAACTTGTGCTCCTCGAGTTAGCTCTCGATATACCAGGGAGGATAAAAGGGACACGAATTTATAGAAATGGAAGGAGTACAGGCCAAGATTGCCTCCATCACCTTTAATGATAGCCCTCGCAATGAGGCACCTGCCATGCGGTCCCGTGTGTCACTTCACCGTTTGCACAGGGTGATTGATTGGACGAAGAATATGACGATTAGCACCCTATGTTGTCTAGGGATACCCTATCATGTTTTGAAGGACGTCCGCAAAATTTGACGCAACATCCGGGAGAAGGCACTAGGGCCGTCATTTTTGACTTCGACGGTAGATTCCCGTGGAAAATGGTCACAACAAGACGCGATTCTCTGCTTGGAGTGGAGTCTCGGCAGACCCATCACATGGGAACAGTGCAAAGGAGAGGAAGTGTAGGGAAGAAGGAACGCATAAGAGAACAAACAAGCAGCAGAAAACTAAATCACTCCATTCATAATTCTACATAAGTTGTCATAAACACTACAATCATAAGGAGGAGGCGAGTCCACCAGCTCGCCGATCCTCACCATCACTCATCTCTCTGGGCGCTCACCTCCTCTCCCCTGAGGTGCGGGTCCCTCAGAAGCCTCTGGGATCCTCGTGCAGCAGCACCTACCTCGCCTCTTGGCGCCTGCTCCGTAGTAGTGACTCGCTGCTCCTCCCCTGGCATGGCAAAGAAGCCACTAGCGGCAAAGCGACCAGACTAGCGCAGTCGCTCCCCGAACTCTCGCGCTCTCTCGTAGCGCGTCTCCATCCCTCCTAGCCTCTGCACGACGGCCTGAAGGCCCAGTTGGAGCTCCCTCACTTGGGCCTCCAAGGCCCTCCTCTCGGTCTGATCCTGATGTCGCTCGGACCTTCTCTCGGTTTTCTCTCTCTCTGCCTCTCTCCTCATCATCTGTAGAAGAACCCTTAACTCCAGGATGTCTGGAGAAGGCCTCTCCTCACCACGATGCCGCAGCTCCGCTACAGTCGCCACCCAGGCGTCACGCTCCTCTTCCGCCCGGGTCGCGCGGGCCACCGCACCGGCAAGTTGTTCCCGGAGGGAGGTAATCTCGAGAAAAGGGGCCGAGGAACTGGAAGATGTGCCACCAATCATCCCCGCCGTCGCTGTCTGCTGGGCACGCTGGAACAAAATAAACAACGGCCGTCAGTGAAACTCCAAAATCTGAAGATAAAAGTGCGGCACGTAACTTACCAGGAGCGACAGCTCATGTTGAGCGACGGCCAGCTGCCGCCTAGCCTCTGATAGTTGGGCACGCGATCCGCCGATGCCACGCGTGTCCCCAGCTTGGGGAAGCCCCGCATAACTCTCTCTCTGCCGCCGCAGGAAGTCGGCGCTGTCCTGCACCAATACACTCCCTTGCTGTCCAGGGAGACGTACGTGCCAGTCCTCGAGCCTCGCCTTGCCGCGACTCTCCCTCCTGACACGGCTCGGCTCGTCCGCACTCGCCCACTCATCGGCCAGGCCCGGGGTCCTCGCCATGTCCTGCACCAAGAAAGGGGTCCCACATCAGTCAAAAAGAACGCGTCCCCTGTCTAGGACGTGTTCATCATTTAAGTGCAACACTCGCCGAACCTTTTCCCCCCTCGCACGGCTTGCTTCAAAACTCAAAATGGATCAAAGAGGGGGAAAACCAAGCACCTACCAGACCGTGTTCACCTCCCTCCGCGACATCGGGCCCCTCGGGTCCCTCGGGGGCCCGAAGCGGCCCTTCCTCCTCCATAGATGCCGTTCCGTGCTCTGGCGCGTCCCTCCTTGGGCGAGGGGTCCCGCGTCCCTCTCCACCTTCGCCGTGGTCCAGACCGCCGAACTCCATCGATCGAGGGGAAGAAGACAAAGACGGGCGAGCAAGTTTCGGCGGAAGGCGGGCTCGTTTGCGGGTAAGGCACGGAGAAGAAAGGCCACCCGTCGCTTTAAATTTGAATTTGAGGATTAAGACGCGTCCTCGCGCTTGGACGCGCCCAAAAGAAAGCAAAAAAAAAAGGGAACAAAAAACCCTCCATGCAAAGTAGTTCCCTCCTGTCCAACGCAAAGTCCCGTGAAGCATGAACAACGTGGTGTGAAAGAAAGTGCAGGAAGGAAAAGGGCACACGACAAAAGGAACCACACGAAATCTATTTCATACAAACAGTCAAAAGTACATCATACAGTGAGGACGGTGGGGTGTACAAACAACTCTCTAACTCTCACCACCACCCTCCTGGTCATCTCTCTCCTCCCTCCTCTGACGGAGATCCCTAGGGGGCCTCTGCGACCTCTGCGAACCCTGAGAAGCAGTGCTCGCCTCTCCAGGTGGCACCATGCCAGCCTCCAAGGTGCGGCGATGCTCCTCAGTCGAAGAAACTAGAAAGCTGCCCACAGAAAAGGAACCGGACTGACGAAGTCGCGCCCCGCGCTCCTTCGCCCTCTGATACCGCTCCTCACTCTCCCGAAGTCTCCCCTCCGCCGTGCCAAGACTCAGCCGGAGCTCCGACACCAGGGCCACCAGAGCTCTCCTCTCATCCCAATCTCGATGTCGCTCTGCCATCCTGTACTCCCTCTCTCTCTCTAGGGTCTCCCTATCCCTCTCCCTCTCTCTCTCCACGCTCTCCCTATCCCTTTCCCTCTCCTCTCTCTCCCTCATCGCCTCTCTCCTCGACAGCTCGAGGGTGATCCGCAGATCCACTATGTCGCGAGGAAGCTCCTCAGCCTCCCGTCGTCGCTCCTCCTCTAGCTCCGCAATCCGGGCGTCACGCTCTGCCACCCAGGCATCGCGCTCCTGCTCAGCACGAATAGCACGGGCCAGGGCCTCCCGAATCTCGGCCACCTGTCAAAGCACGCATGCACCGTAAGAGAACAGTGATAGAAGGAAAGCAGCTAGAAGAGGGTCAGGGCCAAGCAAGCACTCAATCGAGCCTCGCGGTCACGCTCGGCCTCCTCAGCCCGAGCCACCGCATACGCCAGCTGCTCCTGGAGGGCAGAAACCTCCGGAGGAGGGCCCCGCGAACTGGAACCCGCTCCACCAGCCGTCCCGGCTGCCGCTGTCTGGTGGGCCCGCTGAAACACGAGGTAAACGTCAGTCAAAGGCTAAGCATCAAAAATCTAGGTCACAAAAAAAAAATTGCATTGCATAGACTCACCAGGATCTCCAACTCCTGTCGGATGGCCACTAACTGCCGCCTGGCGTCTGCCAGCTGGGCCCGCAGGTCGGTAATCATGTTGTCACGAGCATCCTGCATTGCACATAAGTTAGTGTCACATGCATATACATATAGAAGGGTGAAGCAGTTTCATTTCACTTACCCCTGCCATACCACCCAAGGAGAGGCGGTCCCCGTACGTAGCTCGGTACCGTCTCATGTAGTCTGTGTTGTCCTGTACATGGGACACCACTGGGACCCCGCCCTGCTGCCAGTCTTGGTACTGTGCTGGGAAGCGCGTGCGCCAGTCCACAATCTTTGCCTTCCCCTTGGTCTTCCGCCCGATGCGGGCCGGCTCATCTACATCAACCAACTCCTGGGCTAGCCCCAACGTCCTCATAACCAACCTCAACCGAAGCGGCTCGATCTCGTTCAGGCAATGGACCCACACGTCCCGCCTGAAACGAGGAAGACCCGCTACAACCCAAGACTGGCCAGCATCGCCCATGCCCAGGTAGGGTCTCTACACCACCTGCATCACCATACATACATCATGATAGTTACCATTCAGTCACATGCATAAAAAACACAAAAAAAATCATACGCATCATACCATGGCCTCGGGATACTCGCTCAGCTCCCGACGAAGTGACGCCAGCTGGTAGCTGTGTGGTGCCGCTACCACGACCGGCCTCCACTGTCGCGCTAGAGGAACGACTCTCCTGTTCCCCTGCCTGGCCCTCCCCATAGGGAAGTAGTAATAACTCCACACCTGCATCCATTATACATCATTAGCACGAGTAATTGCATATTTAACTACAGTAAAATGCATAAATAAATTCTGTACCTGGAGAAAAGGTGCGAAGCCACTGACTGTCGTCTCCCTCTCTGAAGTCTGGGAGAGATCAGCAATCAAATGGGCAAGCAGAGCCGCTCCCCACGCGTAGTGCCCCACTCTGTCAAGGTCCGCCAGGATCCCGAGGAAGCGGCAGTGGATGCCATCACCCTTCGTCCCCTGCAGAAGGCGGCCCAAGAAGAAGAAAAGAAACCTCCGGAGGTCCAGATCCACCAGCTCCCGCTCGCTCGGGTCCTGGGTGAAAGCTGCACGGGCATCTCCCTCTAGTCGTGCCAGAAACTCCACTCCAGTCTCGCTAACCCGCTGGCGCGGGTCGACGAATCCGAGTGCCTCCATAATCTCCACTCGGCCAACTACCCTGCTGTCTCTATCAGTCACGCTCGTCTCTAACCACAGCAGGTCCAGGGCACTCTCTCGGTAGTCGGGGTAGGTGACACGACTCACCGCCTCTCCGTCCACCCGTAGCCCGGTGATCCGAGCCACGTCCTCTAGTGTCGGCACCATGTGCCCCCAGGGCATCAGAAACGCCCGACTCGGTGCGTGCCACCGCTCTCTCAATGCCTGGATAAGAGGAAGGTCAAGCCGAAAGGGCTCGATCCTGAGGAAGCCTCCAAAGCCCATGGCGTCCACACGCGCCCTCTGAAAGTCTGGCAGCCCACGGTATGCTGCCACCACTAGGGACCAGCTGATCCGGCCCTTCATCACGCCCTGCACACCACAAAACCAACAAAGAACACATCAGCATCATGAATAATATTAAGCAATAACACTACATATTCTACTTATTTATTTTATTTTATCTTATCTTTAAAAAATTTTAGGATTTTTATGGAGGCGTCCAAAACGTTGGACGCTTCCTCTCTATTTTCCTTTTTTTCTTTATAGAAAAACCCCAAACAAAAAATATATTAATAATATATATATTATTATGGAGGCATCCAAGGTCCTGGACGCCTCCTTATTTTTAAAATCCTATTTTATTATTTACGTAAATAAACAAATAAATAAAAAGAAAAAGAAAATGTGGAGGCGTCCAGGGCCCTGGACGCCTCCTTTCCCTCACTCCCCGGCCTTCTCTCACAGCCTCTCGCCCATTCGTTTAGCCTATTGAACCACAGAGTGAGAGTTCCGAAGGGCTTACCGGGTCGTGATCGTCCTCTCCCACGTCGCCAGCGCCCGCAGCGGCCTCCGCGGCCAGAAGAGGCACCTCCATCTCCTCCTCCGCAGTAATCTCCTCTGCTGCAGCCTCCTCGACATCATCCCTCAGCCTCCTCGGACGACGAGCCCGTCGTTTGCGCTTCTCTCCACCCCGGCTCGGGCCTCCTTGCTCCATTGGGACTAAGAATGGGTCGTCTGGTTTGACTGGGTCGTCTGAATGAACAGTAAATGAGCAAAGGGGGGGGCCAGCCCTTATACAATTTTTTATTTTTTTTCAAAATTCAAAAACTTTGGGGCGTCCAGGCGCCTGGACGCCCCCAAAACAAAAAACCAAAAAAATAATAAATAAAAAATTAGGGGCGTCCAGGACCCTAGACGCCCCCAAAACAAAAAACTAAAAAAATAATAAATAAAAAAATTAGCGGCGTCCAGGACCCTGGACGCCCCCAAAACAAAAACTTAAAGAAATTATAAATAAAAAATTAGGGGTGTCCAGGCCCCTGGACGCCCCCATAATAAAAATTTCAAAAAAAATATATAATAAAAGAAAAAAAAGAGATAAGCGTATGTATATAATCCAAACAAAAGAAAAAGAAAAATAAAAACCACAAAAAAGATAATAATAATTAAGGGGACAAGGGTCCAAAACATCCATGCCAGATTTTATTCCATCAGAAAAGCAGAATAGGCTACATCAGGGGCTTAGGCGCCTTAGGCCTTAACTTCCCCAGTTCGGTTACATAAGCCCTCCACAGCTCACATTCTTCCCCCACGTGCGTTAAGGCCTTTCCCGCAACACTTGTCTTCCAGGGTGCTTTGACGGCCTTCGCTTCCTTCGCATCCGCTTCAGTACCCAACTCTCTCTTCTTCAAAGGAACGATGCCAGTCGATAGTGGGAACGAATGGCGTGGAATGCCGACTTGGAGGCAGCATCGATGCGCGTTATAAAGGACAAACTCGGTCGCGCCGATCAGTTGAAGATCAACTTCGGGGGAAGGCCTCATGAGGAGATCAAGCGAAAGCAAACATGCCGGTGCGCAAGTAAAGAAGCCTTGTGTCACGGTGCGGAAGTGAGACCGCCAGTCTTCACGTTTCTTCAGCCACGGAACGCGGTTCACTACAGTACCACCGAACCCTAACACGTCGGCTATGTGATGAAGAGGGCTTTGTTGGAAGAGCTTCGAAACGGTTGGCATTCCCTCACGGTGATCAAACTTGAAATGCAAATCCAGCCAGCAACTCAGGACAAGTGCGCAACCAAAAGGAGGCTTACCCATGCTCGAGGCAGTAAGGCCACTATACAGGTAGGCGAGGACAGCGGGTCCCACCCTCTTTCCACGCCAGATCCCGCAGATAGCACTCAGTTAGTCTTCCTCCACCATGTTGTCGGTATAAGGAAACAAGAGAGCACCCGCCAGACAAATGGTGAACCCCTTCATGATTCCCTCCAAATAGTCATCGTCTGGTGACCCTCTCAGGGCGTCCATGACCCACTCCGCAAGCTTTTGGAGATCGATCCCCTTTTGAGTACGGACCTTTCTGGCTACGTCGGGCGGCATGAAGCTTCCAAGGACGCTTTCGAAAGTCCCCCGTGTCAGCATCCGCATAGCCTTCACCTTCCCGTCACTCTTGAATTTCTTCAATCCGAGCAGAAGTTCCACCTCCTCGAGGAGGATGGTCACCTCGAAGGTCGGAAAGATAAAAGTGTGGGTCTGGGGATGCCCGATCTCCACTAGTGCGCCCATAGCCGCCCAGTCCATACGAATCTTCTCATAGTGTTTGGCGTGAATAAGGAGCCCCTGCAGATGCCACTTCGAGAGTATGGCCCTCATGCCGATGGAGATGTTGGAAGTTAGCTTTGAAAGCCATGGCAGTTTGGAAAACTTCCTCGGGCCTGGGAAGAGTGGATATGGCTGGAAGAGAAAAGAAAGAAGAAGAAAGGAAGGAAGTAAGAAGAAGGTTCACGTGGAGAAATTTGAAATGAATCAGCTTACCATATCCGACATGATCGTCCCACTCAAATGACCCTCGAAGTGGGAGAGTCGCCTGATCTCGCTGCTAGGCCTGCTCCTCTTCATAACGCGGGAAGACTCTCCTTCCATCCTGAAAATCTCTAGATTCTCCTCTCTTTCCTCTCCTGAGCTTCCAAAACCCACCTTGGTGCATTTGAATGAACTAGCCTAAGGGGAGTTCTTATAGGAAGGGAAGATCGCTACAGGACGGAACATGTCACATCAGTGGTCATTGTCAAGATTTTGTCTGGATCTCCTTTGTACTGTGGTGCGATTCTGCTGTGATTCTGCTACTTTCTGATGTTGCTAACCTTTGCTAGTCTGTGCAGGTTTTACTAACGGACGTCTTTGTCCTGTCTCCTGTCCCACCTTTCAATGGTTGGTCTCACCATGTCATGCACCATAGTATACGATACCTACGCTACTAGAACATGTCAAGGACCTTGCGGCCCGAACAAATCTGGGATTTGAGTTCCCCTTCAACAAAAACAGTGATGATCCCGGAAGAATTTGGGTTGTACGGATAGGCTGTTAACTTGTGGTAGCATGGGGATGACGATTCCATTCAGTGAGTTGGTGCGCGGATAAACGGGCCCCAGCCCAGTGTCGGCTCACCGGATCGGTATCCTGACCCGTTCTTAACAAGTTGACAATATTATCCTTGGCTATTTTCTATTTTAGTTTGTTTTAAATTTTTATTTTAACCCAGCATGCATTCATATAGGACTTTGATTTATTGCGGAAGATCATTCAAGTGATTCGATTGTGAAAGCCGTTGTGTTTCAATTCCTACAAATATGAGATATTCCACTCCAAATGAAATAACTGAGTTTCCTTGAAACGGCCCTACGCTGCTCTTCCAAAAGTGACCCTTGTTTGGACAGACCCTCAGATATTTCTTTACTTTTTACCATGTTTGACCCACCTTGGCTGCAGCACTTCCACATTGGCTGGTAACCGCTCCCAAAGGCGAAACCTGCAGGTTTATGACCCAGGTACTTCAACACCGAGAAGTTGGTCTCCTTTATTTTTCGTGCCTGAGTGCACATTTCACCCTCCTTTATTTGATCTCCGTCCAAGCAACCGTCAAGACTTGAAAGACCTCCTTCAAGGTCGCCTCATTGAAACTTCAGGAAAAATTCCAAACAGTACGTCAGAAGCGTGTCTCATCACACCTTGGCATCAACTTATCAGTCCGCTCCCACTTCATTTCACTCCACTTTGATACCATTCCACTACGTGTCGCTCCCTTGCAAAGCAGACGCCAAGGCGGGGCAGCTGTAGACACGCCATTCTTGACGTCTCCTGAGAAAGTCTCATATTACTATACAACGCCCCGCGACGGCTTACGCATTTCGAATCTCTTAAATACTTCCTTTTCTTGGGTCTTCTTCTGCCTTTTCCGGCATCCGGAATCGTCTCGTCACGGCATTCGGACGGCATCAACACAAGTCAGACGCATCAGGAGGTTCCGGAATCAAGAAGGGTGTCTGCCAGGCGGCCGCCAACGCCTGAACTGAGGACCCGGGTGGGTCTTAATGGGGGCGTCCAGGCCCCTGGACGCCCCCATTCTTTTAATTTATTTTATTTGTTTTTTTTAAAAACCCAAAAATAAATAAAAAATATATATTAATGGAGGCGTCCAGGACCCTAGACGCCTCCATAAAAACTAATATAAAAAAATATGTAAAATGCCAGTTGGCATAAAAGACAAAGCATAAATAAAAAATATATATTAATAGAGGCGTCCAGGCCCCTAGACGCCTCAATAAAAACAAGTATAAAAATTAAAATGCCAGCTTTGGCATAAAAACAAAACAAAATAATAAAAAATAATATATTTATGGAGGCGTCCAGGCCCCTGGATGCCTCCATCAACTCCCTCACGGGCGCCGCCCACCGAACGACGGTTTGTCGTGTGCGAAAAAATCCAAATTATGGAGACGTCCAGCCCGCTGGACGCGCCCATTTCAAAATCACGAGGCGCCACTCACAAAACCACGCGTTGTGTCAAACCGCGTGCGGCCGTCGGTGATGTTCGGTGGACCTGTTAGGGACGTCCGGGGCCCTGGACGCCTCCACAAAAATATTCTGAAAAAATGAATAAAAATAGAATAAAATATTAGTTCGGCCCTGATGGAGGTGTCCAGGGTCCTGGACGCCTCCATCCTCCAGATACCTATAAATAGAGGCCCACCCCCTCAGTTCTGGGGGAGCTTCGAAGAGATCCGATAGGCTGTCGGAGCCCAGAGGCTACCGGAGTCATTTTCTAACCCGTGGGGTCTTTTGTAGGTGGAGGTTCTGCGGGCTTCTCGGGTGCCCACGCTCGCGAGAGGAAGGTCGTCTTCATCCACCGCGCTTCCACGCCATCCCTACGTTGCCGGAGCTCCGCCGGATTTCACCATCGGCACATCCAATAAGCCAATCCTTTCCTTTTCTTCTTAGTTCTTTTGCATTCATCATCTCGCATCATCTATCCCCCTTCATAAGGGCGCATCTTCTTATATACTTCTTGCATCCATCATATCATTTTTCTCCTACTCGAGTCCGAGAGGGGTTTAAAAGATAACACCAACCAGGTGTGTGTCTTGCCATCATTTCGTTATTTTTATCGCAAGGATTTGAATACTACACCTTCATCTTTCTAATCCACTCGTTACTTGTTTGTCGTTATTTTGCAAGGGTATCCAAGGAAAGCCCTCTCCGTCGGCCGGCCAAAGGGGGAGGAAGAAGCAACCCGCCATCTCCCGCTCTTGAGGTAGGCGCGATCACTTTCTTTATTTTGGGGTCTTTCGGCCCCTGGCGATCACATCTTGTTCTCGAGGCCGCGGCGAGTCACTTCCCCAATGGCCGTTTAAATTCCCGTTCTTATACTCTCTTTATATTCTGTTGTATTCTGCTCATATTCTCGAGGCTGCGGCGAGTCACTTCCCCAATAGCCGTTTAAATTCCCGTTCTTATATGTTATATTCTTATCTATTCATATTCTCGAGGCCGCGGCGAGTCACTTCCCCAATGGCCGTTTAAATTCCCGTTCTTATATATTATATTCTTATCTATTCATGTTCTCGAGGCCGCGGCGAGTCACTTCCCCAATGGCCGTTTAAATTTCCGCTCTTTATATTCTCCTTATATTCTGTTATATTCTTATCTGCTCATATTCTCGAGGCCGCGGCGAGTCACTTCCCCAATGGCCGTTTCAATTCTTGCTATTTAATTTCTGCACCATTCCTGTCCCCCCGAGGTCGCGGCGAGTCACTTCCCGCTATGGCCATTTAACCCCCATATCTTGCTATATTACATTTGTCTCGCTCGCCCCACCGGAGCAATCTCCAGTGGTGGCCCCTTCTCTTTTCTCTTATTTCGGTGTTGCAGCAAACAAAAAGGAGCCCGCGCGCTCTGCGTCCTCTTCGCACCCCGAACCGCGTGACGTCGCTCACATCGAGTTTTGTTGGGGACGAAACCACCTAGGAAATCTTCGTAAGAGGCCAGGGAAGACGTCCAAATTTTGTTGAATTCTTCTGTTGCCAGTGCTAGTCTGGGTGGAGGCCCGAAAGGGAGGCAGACTCTCGGACTGGCAGCTCCTGGTTTCCAACAGCAGGTTGCAGAGGATGCCTCGACAGCTCCCGAACTCGGAATCAAGCACCGTCAGAGTCGGTGGAACCGTGGACGAGTCTTCTTCGCAGAAAAACTTACAGGGAAGCCAAACGATGCCGGATAAGATCAGGGAACTCTGAACAATGATGACCGGTCGGTGTAGACTGTGGGTAGCAGAACCGCGTAGCTGAAGGAGAAAAATGATAACTCTGGATCACAAATGCCGATTGAAGTTCCGTTTCTTGATTCTGAATGTAGACAGGGCGATGAAGAACTTTGCAGAAGAGCTCTCTAACTGATTCTTCTGAGGTTTGTCTTGGCAGAGCTTTTACTCAGGTTCAGGTCTTCAGCAGGGGTTACACTGCGCAGTGGTGGGGGAACGGATCTCCCGGGTAGCTTGGAGCTCGGATGGGGACGAACGCCGTTGCGAAGGAGACCGGTAGACGCTTCCAACGATAGCTCTTGGGTCTTCAAACTCATCCGGAGGAAGTCGTGGTGGCCGCTGCAAGTTACTGGTTCACCTGCAACCTCTGGACTGCAAGCAGCAACCTAGGTCTAGCTTCCAATGACTAGGGAAGAAGAAGGAGAAGGAGGCATATGGTAAAGGGGAGATGGTTGAGGGGTGGATGGAGATAGAGGGGAGTTGTGGAGGGTGGCTAAGGGTAGTGGAGGGGCTGGAGAAGGGGGTGGCGCAAGGGGGTGTTCTGGTTTAGCCAAAGGGAAGGGTGAGTGGAGGGTGGAGGGTGAAGTGGGTGGAGGAGGGTGGAGGGAAGGAGAGGGGCGAACCTAATCCAAGGGGAGGAGGGAGGGGCGGCCAAAGCCCATGGAGGGAAGGGTTTTCAAATTTGGAATGGGCCTTGGGAGGTGGAAGGTTGTATGGGGAAGAAGGAAAAGGGTATTGGAAAGAGGTGGGGTGGTTGGGGGTTGGAGGGTGGAGTGGTGATTGGAGGGTTCACCCTTGGAACTAGGTGGGAAGAGTAAAGAGGGTGGTGGGAAGTGGAGGGGCTTTAATGGGGTAGGTGGGAGGGTGGAGGTGGTTGGGAAGTGGAGGAGAGAGAGGGAGGGGCGAACCAAGGAGAGAGAAAGAGGGAGAGAGAGAGAGAGGGAGGTGGGGTGGGGAATCTCTCCCCTAGGGCTTCTCACCCAATAGTGGAATCACTCCATTAGAACTAAGTTGAACACTCAATTGGAAATCTTTGTATTGATTCATTCATTAGTCCAAAATGAAGGAAATGGGATCCTATATATAGGCAACCCATATTTTACAATAAGACCCTGACAAAAGACTCAATGACAAATAACTGAGGGGATAAGGGGGGGCTCTTGGGCCAAGCCCGAAGAATTGGGCCCAATAGCAAACTAAACAATCTAATGACACTCAAACTTAGGAAAATAAATTCAATACCTAGGGACATGACTCAAATAAAATGAAAATTACATCAAATGACTCAAATAGATAGCACAAAAAAGGATAATTGGGCCTTTATAGAGAGAGGCCCGAACTCAAACGACGCCGGAGTGTGAAGAAGACCCTAGCCAAAGGGAGTTGTGGATGATGCCTCCATCAAGAAAGTTCAAGCCGAAAACATGATAGGCAAGAAGAGAAAGAAGTAGATGAAGATGAAAATCGTCACATTAAGAGGTCCTGTAATGGGAACGGTAACGGAAAAAGAAATGGAAATGGAAACGGAAAGAATAAGAACGTTAAAGAAGAAGAGAGAACGCAAGTCTCCACGACTTGCTCATTTTGTGAAAAAGTTGGGCACTCGGCAGAAGAATGTTAGAAACGTCTCAGCACTTGTCCCAAATGTGGAAGTCGGGAACATCGTTGCCCATGTGTCCTCTCATAAATGAACAATTTTCAAGGGATAACAACAGACGCGGGAAACGAGGTCGATTAAATGCCGTTCTAGACAAGGAAGGTAAAATGATTAAAGGTACCCTCTTAACCCATTCTCTTTACGTTAAATTTTAATACATTAAAAGTACATACACTCTCCACAATCCATGTATTGAATTTGGGAACCAAATTCTTCTAAGTGGGGGAGGGTGTAGTGCCCCAAAATTTATATAGATAATTTTTGGATTATTTTAAGAATTTCTAGAGTTTATTAAGACTTTATAAAGCATAAATTGATTATAAGGCCCAATTATGTTAACATATTAATCCAGCTTTGATAAATAAAACCCAAAAGGTTTAAGGACCAAGCCCATTAAGTTTGGTCCATATTCTAGAAGGATATTTAACTTATTCATGAATTTTAAAGGACAAATACTCATTTATTAGATAATTATGTCGATAAAAAAAATGAAAGAGTTTGAATTAAGTCGAATTCTACGCACAGTGGATGTGGCGGTCTATCGTGCGACCGCCACAGTCATGTAACGTGCCAATACACGACCGTTACATGCTGCCAGTTCCGTGAAGTGAAGAACAAGCAAAAAGATTGGATTTTTACTAGTCTATCTCTTAGGGATCGAGATAGGAGGACTAGTAAACATGTTAAGGACTCTCAGAAGTTGATCTAAGCCTTAACAAGGACTCTATAATCGATCTTGTCACGCCCCGAGCGCGGAAGATACCCGGAGATGCGCGACGTGTCTATATCAATCATGTCAATCAGAGTGGTCGTGTATTCGACACAAAGACAGAGATGCGCAAAATAGCAAGATAACCCAATCCTTTATTTCATAATGGATAGACTATTACAAATCCAATACTCTGTTTAATAAAAAGGAAAAGAATACATAGTTGACTCAAGAAACTATAGAAAAGACTAGATGACACTTGGAGAATCTCTATCTCTTTCACTCTTGATCATTCCCATCCGATTGACTTCCATCGTCGTCGGACTTACCTGAAACGTAAAAAGGGACAAACGGAATGAGCGAACGCTCAATAGGAAATTATATCTCAAGTACTAGCAAGGGGTTTAAGTAATTACATTTTCATGAATGCAATAAAGCTATGCATGCTCGCATGAAACGACAAGATAGAGAGAATGTAATATCAAGGAAATAAGATGAACTTATAATGAACTTTCAACAAGATACAAGTTATTCAAGATATTCAAGCAAGTACAATTATCGAGTCATGTCGAGAACTTTGGCTATCATGTATCAAGCAAGTAAATTACCCTCTTTCGGGCCACGCATTTCATGTAAAGTCAAGTACGATTCAAGTACAAGATGTGTGTGGAATGTCCAATCAAGCAAGTCAAGTACTCGGTATAATGCCAGATACCTTATCATTTTAACTCCCATGGGCACAAGTACTTTCGGGTGCTCCTCCCAGGACCAGATCGGGCCCTATATGCGCAGGCATTTATCATGTATTTTTGACATCCACTCTTGTTTATATAGCCAATATAGAATTTCAATATTCAAGCTTGTAGACATGTATGACAACTTTGACAGAATAGAGTCCAAAAATATGACAAAGGACATAAGTTGGCGATAATAACGGTATAATCACGATATCGATAAAACTAGGTAGAATATGGTTCCCTTAACTTAGGTACCATGACAAATCAATATGGACATTCTTTATATAGAATTGAGGTCCACATGAACAGTATATCAAAGGTAAGATACCCTCATTCTTATCATAGAATTGAGGTTTACTAGAACGACATGATATGGCATGATATCATCATCCCATTAAGAATTTCTTATGATATACTCTTTGTATAATCATAAGGGCCGGTATCCCATGTTTCTTTAGAGTGACATGGCATCAATGGTGTAATGGGTTTTTAGGGTACAACCAGCTCAGTCGGCCTTGAGGGAATCCAAGGCTACGAGGAGTCTTACGGAGGTCTCTATGACTAACTCGCTAGTCCAAAGGAACGGAATGTCCAATGGAGAGCTTGTATGTCAATGAGAGTTGAGTGTGATCGATAAATCAACATGAAACGTGGGACTATACTCACGGAGTGGAGAATAGTGCCGATATATATATATATGTATATATATAAACCATCGGTTAGCAATTCAGAGGAAAAATTAGTTTACAGTAAAATAACGACTTAGGTCAAGTCGTTTCTCAAGTAATTAACGCCTAACAGAAGGGCGTTTACACATGGTCCGTTTTGCAGAATTTTCAGTAATTCAATAATTTATCTAAAACGCGCCTTCGGCAGGGGCGTTTATTCAAGAGTTGACGACTACAGTAGCAGGCGTCTTTTTATTTATAATATTTTTCAGAACATATTTATTTTCAGAAATTATCAAAAATGCGCCCTTGTCAGGGGCGTTAATCATTAATTCTTATTTTCACAGAATATATATTCCAGGATTTTAACAGATACGCGCCCTAGTAAGGGGCGTTTATTTTTAATTCACGCCCTATGATGGGGCGTTTACATATGGAAAACGACCTAGTCTAGGTCGTGAATTCAAGAGATACCATGAATTTTCATGGGCAGAAATATTTTCAGGATAATAGAATTCATGGAGAACGAATGTATGGTCATGACAATAAAATTAGCAGGTTTGAAGACATGTGATCATGTATTATTGTAGGATCATTATTTCATAGATACTCAATTCTTAACATGGGTGATTAATGATTAAATGAAATTAACGCCTGTGCGCAGGGCGTCAAATCCAAAACTGACGACCTTGGCAGGGTCGTGACTTGTAAAGTAGCGCCCTAGTCTGGGGCGTGTATTTCATAGTCACGCCCTTGCTAAGGACGTTTCTTTCAAGAAATTAACAGAAAGTCGTTCAGAAACTATAGTAAACCAAACCATGTATATGCATGATAATTATCGTACTGTATCAATTTAGTTTGGGCTACAGTGACTTGAGAAAATCCTACCTTAAGAGTTGATTTGGAGATGACCGTGAGGGATTTGTAAGAATCAATGATGCTGCAGACGTTGGATGAATCCTACAGAGGATAGATTGAAGATATTAGTTTCCTTGAAATCCATGGACTGTAGGTAGAGGAAGGGGTACTTACACACGGATGAAGAACTCTTGTTCCTCAAACGCCCGAGCCTCTTAACCTGTTAATAAGAGAAGAAGAATAATCAATATTCTTCATGCGACGGTAAACAGAAGAAGAAAAAAAAAATAGAAGAACATATGTTCTTCACGTACCTGCAGCAGTAGTTCGTCCAAATAGTTTTAGGGTTGGCCGAACGAGAGTTTTTATAGGATTTTGGGTGTCCTATTAGGGTTAGTGATTGTGTGGAAGCAATACTTCTATGATAGAGTTATTACCACGTTTGAACTCTTTCTAATGCTTATCACTTACCCTGGATAAGTTCTGGGTTCGAACGGTTCACGAACTGAATTAACGCCTTAGGTAAGGGCGTCGATTCTTTAATTAACGACCTAGTTCAGGTCGTTTCTTAAGAAACGTCTTGGATAAGGGCGTTCCTTGTTTTTGAAACACGCCCCATATATGGGCGTTTCTCTTACTTGCCTATTTGGTCGTGAGAGTTGACGACCGCACGTGTGGGCGTCCTTTCTTTAGTCACGCCTTTGATAGAGGCGTTTCTTTTTGAATTAACGCCCTAATAAGAGGCGTTATTTTAATTTTGTTTTACTTCATCTAATTAACCCTATTCTCATTATCTGTATTACTACTGTAATATATATATGTTTTAATTTATTTCAAATATTCATTTATCAGGGTTGCTACAGATCTAATCCACAAAACCCTAGCTAGAACCTATAAATAGACCCTAGTTTTGACCTACGCGACCCCTACATTGGCTCACGTGGAACTAAGGTAAGGAGATAGTATTTCGGGTAAGTTCTTTAGAACTTTTTATTCCTTATACAAAGGACTAATCTTCCTCAAAATTTCGTGCTAGGAGATCAACTACACAAGGAGTTTGAAGCTTCCAAAGTTGCTGGTTCGACCATAGCAACCCAGGAACCTGAACGAAAGTCTACTGAAGATTAGGAGATTAGAGCACCAAAATGAGGTAATTAGCCTAAGTATCTATAGAACTTTCTGTTCCCCTTAGTTTCACCTTCTTACCCTCAAAATTTCACGTCCTTAGGTCAAGAGGTTGAGGAGTTAGAGCGACGTGAAGTTGCTAAAAAATCACAGGAAGGGAAGAACTAGGGCGTGTCTTACAGTCACAAATTGGAAGTTGAAAGCCCAGTAAAGAGGTAGGTCATCTCATGAACGGCAAGAACATCATAATAGGAGTAAAAGCCCTCTGGTTTTGTCAGATTTCATGCACTATAGACCATGAATTTCATGTTTTAGTAGAATCATGCATACATACATATCTTTAGCCTTAATTGAAGATAAAAGATATTCTCTTGTTAATTCACTATAACCTATGCATCTAGATGGATTTTACTTTGTTTTATCATGACTAGAATAGTTAAATCTTTTTAAAGCATGACTTATTTCAAAGCATAGTCTTTTATCTTGTATGTTGTCAACAGGACTTGAAGATGCGATCGAGCACTGATTGTGTTCAAGGGCTCTATGCTAGTCCCCTCGACTGATTGTCGGAAACATACTATTATAAACCATGGGGTATGATGCTATTGGCTTCGCATTGCGCTGGGAGTACTTTCTCTATAAATAAGTGAATATCCACGGCATCGTTAAGTGAAAATCCACTACACATACATGACTTTCTAGCTTGTTACATGTTATTCCACAGAAATTCACGAAGTACTTGCTACTAAGTGAAGAGTACATTCTTGATTGATATATGACTTTCTAGTACATTCTTGTTCATGAAAGGCCATATCATATTCTTGTTACATTCATGCTTGCTCATTCTATCTTACATGATCATTGTGTTACTTTGGTTTAATCGCATGATTGATCGCATTCGCATGATTTTACCTTATTTCTTTAGAGCTAAAATGCTAAATACTTAAATATTACTAATCATGTTGATGCGAAGATACCTACTGGACAAGTGTGCTCATTACATATTTTCCAATCTTTTCAGGAGATGGAAGTGATACGAATTCGGATTCGAGTTATACAAGTAGCCAGTCCGGGAGCGAATGAAAGTCTTATCAAAATGAGAGTGAAGACTTAGGAAAGTCAATATTATTTAGATCGAGTCTTTGTAATTTTATTTTTCCTTGAGTCTGATGGATTAATGAAGTTTGAAAAGTTATTGTATAATAATATTTCATTTATTAATGAAATAAGTTGGAGTTTGAGTAATTATTGTGCAATTACATTTTTATGTGTGATTGTCTTGCTCTATGATCGTTCTTGCTCGCAAGAGGCTTTCCATGCCGGTTGTTCACGATTCTCCGAGCTAGTCTTCCGCTGTAATAAAGGCTCGGGGCTTAATAGTGCTGCCACCTCTCTTCAAAACCATAATTAGGTTAGGGCAAACCTATCATGGTCGTGTTGTCTACTCTGGTTTTGATGCTAAGTGGAGAGAATGTTGTATTTTGTTGACTGGCAATAGTTTAGTTGACTTTATTTTGACTTTGGCAACACTGTTACTTTGATGTCCTTACTTTAGTCAGAATTAATTTTTAGTCAAGTAAAGGTCTGTGCATATGTCCAGTTTTATCCTGAAAGTCTATGCATGTGGCGACCCGGATCCCGGATACCAGGTATACCCGGTAGGACTACCGAATACACGTGATACCACATGGAACCCGCGAGGCCTCCCAAGCGCGGTAAAGCTCCGAAGGGAAAAAGATATGTGTAGAGTACATTGAAGCCACAGAGATAGAACAGTAAATTTCATTAGATCAGTTTGTTGAAGTAGCAGAAATAAAATTACTTTTTAATTAACAGTTTCAATTTAACAACTATACCAGAGTCCAGTCCAAGAAATTAAAGACAAATACATGCCATAGGAAAAGAACGTACACTGAGGTCGGGGGAAACCCAACGCAGGTACCGCTGGCAGCTACGAACACGCCACACCAAGAACCACGAACAGAGACGACGCCCACCTGAAAAGTAGGGGTGAGTCTCCAAACAGAGGCTCAGTAGGGGTCACGCGAATCCCCACTGAAAAAAACACAGAACACGGAAACAGGAAGCAACAGTAGAAACAGCAGGTGTAGCAAAGCAGGAAAAGCTACACTACTAAGCTGTAAAACTACTCTAGAAGCAGTAAAGAATAGACGGGGAGTAGGAGTAGGGAACAAGCAGGAAAGGGGGAGAATCCACGCCAGACAAGCGGCTGCCGAACTAACCTCGACACCCCAAACTACTCCAGGCAGCGACGGAAGGGTGACTCTGAACTGACAAAGTCAGGAGTTACCGATCTGTCGACACGACGCCAGGTCTAAGACAAAGACCTGCAAGGACAGACAAAAGTCTAGAAAAGATCAAGACATACGACGGACAAACACAACGGCACACACGACTAGAACGTCGTGTACACAACGCCACACAGACCTCGAGTAGGGCCACGAGAGGGCTAACTCGAAAAGGTCACGACGCACAAGAAACGCCGAGAGTCACGTGTCACGTGACGGAAGCACCTCCTCACACGAAGAACAGTCAGCTGCGTCCACTGACGTCTTATGCTGCGCCACAAGTGTCTCGCCTACGGTACCGCTGAAACCACGGCAGAGTCGCAGACACGCGCTGAACCAAACAGGAACAACAGCAACGACAGAACAAGAGGACAAGTAACTAGTCAGGGTCATGCCCGTCGGCATAAGTCCTCAGTCCCTGACAACGTGTGCACTCACTGGCTCTAGCCTAAGCCAGGTTCTCTAGCTAGTTTTCTCCCTCGGTAGGATGCTACCGTTGGCTGGGATCCCACGGAACTAGCTTACAAACTGTATCACGGGAACTCCCCTCCGCCATCCTCTAGCGGGTAGGAGACTCAAAGGCCTTAGGGCTACAACAAGCGGAGGCTCACATGACACAGAGACTTAAAACACAAGTACTGAAGTACAGGCAGGCAAGAACGCCCTACGCCACGTACTTCGAGGCACCAATGGCAGCACAACCACTGCCGACAAACTTAGGACAAGGCAACTAGACCTACCACGTAATGATCCTTGAGTCGAACGACTCAAAGGCAAGATCGTCACAGACAGCGGGACAAGCCGCCAATTGGTCTAATCCTAAGCCAGAGAAAACGACACTCCGCAGAAATCGACTCACGGAGACCTGAGGGAACACCAAGAACCCTCAGCACACCTGGACACATAAACCAAGGTAACACAGTACCTCGAGGCATCCAGAACCAAAGTCTCGAACTGGAGAGAACCGTCAAGACACACACACGGTTACCCGTCAACCACTGGGCCACACCGGGTTGACCGGAACCAGACAACAACAACTCTAAAGTAGGAAAAGAATCCTACCTCAAGCGAGAAGACTCATGGCTACCTTACAACGTAGTCTTAGCCCTCATAGGATGTCAGGAGACATCCACAGGAAAATGGGCAGGCCACAAGGTCAAGCCAAGACAAGCAGAAACCGAAACGACGGAAATCGGAGCACAAGGACTGTAACGCACCACCCTTAGACCGTTACACGAATGTGACGGTCTAACTCTAGTCGTTACACTCCAATTGTGGCGGTCTAATGTAGACGCGCTACAGCAACGTGACGGTCGGAGAAAGAGCTGTCACACACACACCGCCCTAACCAACATCTAAAACACACAAGGCACGTAACGGCCTACACCAGGCGCGTTACACCGCTCTGTCGCGCCCGACTCGGACCGTCAGGGCCAACGGACCTTGAACTTAAAACGACAACTCGAACCACGTAACGCACTAGACCAGGCGCGTTACACAGCCTAACGTAGCAAAGCAGGTGCGTCAGGGCCAACTGGCTCAAGTCAAGAAACCACTGGCCGAAAGGCACGTAACGGTCGATCACGGACGCGTTACACAAGCCCGACGCATGGGGGCGTGGCCATTAGAGCCAACGACACAACCACCCAACTCGGCCAAAACAGCACGTAACAGCCTGGGGCAGGCACGTTACAACGCTGTAACGCACGGGAACACTACCGTTAGGCGAACCGACTCAAACGGTCAAAATCGGTCAAACTGAACGTAACAGCCTGGGACAGGCGCGTTACACAAGCCTGACGCACAAGGGCAGGTGCGTCAGGGGAACCTACTTACCCAAAACATAAAACGACAAAATAAGCGTGACGCATCAGCCCGGACGCGTTAGAGAGCTGTGACGCGCCTCCCTTGGGCCGTCACACTCCCACAGCCACGGAAAACTAAAAACGCCCAGACGTTGTGACAGTTTGTCGTAGGGCCGTCAGGGACTGTGACGGTCCCTTGAACGACTGCTACACCGGTCACGGCGGGAAAATAGTGGAAACGCCAAATCGTGCCGTTCCACGCCCCATTCACGCCGAAGCGCAGGGGAAACAAAGGTACACGATGGAAAACAACACTAGGAGGCTAAAAAGCCCACATGCAAGCACTAAAACGAGAGATCGGGGCGATTCCAACGAATCGACCCTAAACGAGTCAACGATGTTCCCGGGCTTCTACCGGCCTCGAATGACCACCGATCAACACGAAACTAACTTGAATGGGATCCAGACATCCCAGCGGTCAATTTGATACTAACTACGCCGCAAATGGTTGCCATTTTCCGGCGAACCCTACTAAACCCGAAAATTATGATTTAGGCAAGATAAGCCCAAACTCAACCGTTTCTACACCGAACGACGTGCAATGGCAGGGAAAATGAGCAGGAAGAAGTGAGGATCCGTCACCCTACCTCCACCAAAGAAACTGCGCCCCGAGGGGACTAAACCACGCCGAAATCTCCAAAACCACGAACGACGCCATCTCGGAATCTACTAAGGGATCATGCCATCCCACGCTCCATTCGTCGCCCTAGACCGCATCCCGATCACTCCATCGCGTCCCCTCCTTGGCTAGCTCCGCAACGGTGCGCGCCCCACGCCGAATGGCCCACAAACGAGAGAGAATGAGAGAGGGAAAGAGAGGGTGAGAAAGGGGGGAGAGAGGGAGATCGTGCGAGAGTGGGGGAGAGAGAGAGGGATATAAAAAAAAGAAATTAGAAATTTTTCTAATTTCCAAAAATTCGATAATTGAGTCGAAAATGCAATAATTCAAAAAAATACGTAAAACTAGTCAAATAGCGTTCACGAGTCGATGAATTGAGAAATAAACTCACCGTAGGGTTCCGCAACTAATATGAGAGAAAAACCCACATGGCTCGTAAAACTCAACTCGGAAGTCACCAAAGCGATCTGAAACTCACCAAAAAGGATCAGAAAGACCCAATAAAGATCCAACAAAGATCCACTGAGGATCTGGGGTATTACAATGCATGTGTAGAGTTATTGCTTAGCAAGGTCGATGCACATGTACTATTACTACATTAAAGGTCGATGCACATGTATAAGTAATGCGTTGAAAGGCGATGCATTTTTACTCTACTGTCCAACAAGTCGATGCATACATTACGACCACTTCAGAAGGTCGATGCACTTGTCAACGCATTGCATCATAAGGTCGATGCACTTTTACTTTACTGTCATTACAGGTCGATGCTAGTAAGCTAGCCTATGTTGCTCAGGTCGATGCATATGTAGAAGGACTGCATTATTGGTCGATGCATGCTTCAAGATGGTCGATGCACATAAGTATTTTAGTTTAGAAAGTCGATGCATCTTGTACACTGAATGAACAATCAGGTCGATGCACATTGAACATCGTACACACCATTAGGTCGATGCACCTCATGCACCTTATGCTATAAGGTTGGTGCACCTTGTATAAAGGTTGATGCTGGCAACCTAGCAGTTGGAGAAAGGTCAATGCTGATCTGTTAGCCTCTGCAGCATTTAGTCAGTGATTTTGAAGTCTTCTCTATCAAGGTCGATGCATCTTGTGTATTTCCCATAAAGACAGGTTGATGTACCTTCATTAAGGTCTATATGTGCCATATTAGAGGTCAATGCTAATATTCACACATATTGAATGGGTCAGTTAAACAGTCTGATGCATCTCATTTATACATCAATATTTCTACAGAAATGAGCATATTCTTTGACTTGACTAAATATGTGGAAATGATTAAGATTGAAATTGTGCTTATGCTTATCATTTAATAAATGACTAATACCTCTTTATCTCTTAGTTTGACAGCTCAGCTATATGATCAAACACCTAGACAGCGTGAAGGCAGTCTGCTACTAAATCTCACGTGGAACTTAAAGTACCAGGTTGAAGGCATGTGATCCAAGGCAGGGAATAGAACTGACATTATGCCACGTGGATCGTTACAACCTCCATCTCTGACACGTGGCATCTCGAAGCACTTTATGGATTAAAGCTTTTGGCTGGAATGTGTTTTCCATGCGCCCAAGATTGAAAAGCTGGTGCTCCCACAGATTCACGCCCTCTGCTATAAAAAGGGATTGAGCACTCAAACTCGACACAGCAAGGGAGATAGCAGAATAGCAGAAGAGCAGAAGAGTTAAGAGAGAGCTAAGAAGAGTTAGAATCGAAAGAGAAGAGTCAGAGAGAAGATTGAAAGAGTGAGAGCCTGTTGCGAAGTTCAGAGAGAAGAACAGAGTGCCATAAGATGGAAAAGTTAGTCTGAGTGAGAAGAGCCAGAGAGAGTCTTGTTGGGATGCTAAAGGGTGATCTAGAGGGGGGTGAATAGATCACACACCCGTTAAAAATTTACTGCAGTAGAATCAAATGCGGAATTAAAACTTCTACTGAACAGATAGTGGGCACAATGCGAATACCACCCAGAACAGATGAAGAACCGTCCTAAGCATACATCTACTGCGCGAAGATAGAAATATAGAAGCTAGGCAAACCACAAAACAATCAAACAGTAGACAAAGGCTTTTAGGTGGTTTGGTCCTCCAGACCTACATCCACCCCACACTCAACCCGAGTGTGGCTTACTGCTGACTCACAGCTTGAATCGATGGGCCTCACAGCTTGCCTACAATCCGCTGAGCCTCACAGCTTGCTGTCCGAGGTATCCACCTCGCCAACTGAGCCTCACAGCTTGCTGTCCAGAGGAATCCTCCTCTATAAAACCCACTGGGCAATATAGCTTAGCCGTCCAATGGAATCCACCACTGCAAGTGCTGCCACACAGCTTGAACACAACAGTTTCGAAAAACAAAACAAAAGACAAACAAAAGACAAAAGGAATCCCTGCAGGGAATATAGCTCAAACAAGTGAGCAAACCTCAGATCTAGTTTTGAACCATAGATTTGAGGAATAAAACTCTCAACTCTTCACTCTCTCAACTCTCTTCCTTTTCTCTCTTTTGCTGGATCGAAAGGGCTCTCTGCTTTTTCTTCAAGGCTTCTGCATTCGATCTCATCTTCATTTGTGGATGAAGGTTTCCTTTTATAAGCGGTCACAGCAGAAGCAGCACTGGGCGCGTGTCTTCCACATTTCCCGCCCAAGTGCTTTGGTTACGTGTCATCCTGTCAGCCCTTCCAGTCTCGGATCACGTGCCCCTTCATTAAGCTTCACGAATAGAGCCTGTCAGACAGAGAATTATCAATTTACTATCGACACATTGTATAGACTTCGTTCGATGCATCAAGCAATGTGTAGACTTGATAATGCGAAGACAGTGTATAGACTTTGCAGTGTGTGCAGTGATGCACAAGATGAAGTATGCACAATGGCTGTATGGACTTGGCGTTCTGAACAATGTACATACTTGCTGTGAAGACCAATGCCCAAATGCAGTGTATGGACTTAGCATGAATGCAATGCAAACACAAGAGTCTATAGACTTGATGAATGCGATGCAGACACACAGAGTGTGTAGACTTGATGAACAATGCATTCTAGGCAAAACCCTGTACAGACTTGAATGATGAAGCACACGATGCAATGTGAAGACTTTGAAGAACATATGATGTACAGACTTCGAATCAAAAGTTGCATGATGTACATACATACTCGATGTACATACTTTCTATATGCTCAAGACTATGCACAACGAATGTGTATACTTGCTGTAAGGGATGTGCAGACTTGATAAATGAAGCAAGTGTATAGACTTGATGAATAAAATGCATTTCGCACATGAGAAAGTCTGTACATACTTTATAGTGCTGAGACGATGTACAGACTTCATGCGTGCAACAGTGACAATGTATAGACTTTGAAATGCAACGTAGGTGAAGACCCCAATGTATAGACTTCCAATATGAACGCAACCGCTGTACAGACTTGCTCAACCAATCCGATGTACAGACTTGGCATTTCAACAGAAGGTTGTACAGACTTGGGAATGATGCATGACGCTGTACAGACTTGGAAAGTCAATATGCTGAATGTACAGACTTGGTGGCTGAACATAGGTAAAGATAAGCACTGTATAGACTTGCCACCGACCAATGTATGGACTTGAACTGCGTGCTACAGTAATGTGTAGACTTTAAGTGCAACGCAAAAGGCTGTACAGACTTACTTGAGTGAGACAATGACCAAGACGATGAAGTCTGTATAGACTTTACAGTGAATGCATGCTGAGACGCAACATAAGATGATGTAGTGTATAGACTTCATGTAATGCATGCAGACGCTGACTGAGACGGTGCACAATGTATAGACTCGTAAGACGCTAAATGACACAGTCCAATGTATAGACTTTACTTCGTGCATGCAAGACAAGGCTGATACAATGTATAGACTTTAGATCAAATGACGCAATGCATGAACAAGAAGACTCTGTACAGACTTCATATGATGCACTGACAATGTACAGACTTGATGAAGCATGAACAAGCCGATGTACAAACTTAGCCTGTATAGACTTAGTGCATGAAGAGCCCTGACAATGTATGGGCGATGTACAGACTTGCACATATGATGCACTGGCTAAGCCACGAATGTATAGACTCTCAGCCATGAACAAATGCAATGTACAGACATGCGAAGCTGGGGGGCCAACCCACTTAAGTGCACTGATGTAATGTATGCACATAGCAGATATTGAACTGAAGCAATGGATGTATAGACATGATATCTGACAGAATGCAATGCATCTATACAGAGAACAATTGCCATCAATGCTAAACACAACAACATAGCATATGCAAAGTATGCAATGCATCTATACTGACTCACTGTTATGAATGCACCTGTGATACTCTCACTGTGTTGCTATCATCAAAACATCATAACATATGCTTGTGCCTAAGGGGCACAACATTCTCCCCCTTTTTGATGATGTCAACAAAGTGACAGTGAGTTACTAACCAACAAAAATATTCTTCCCCTTTGACATGATCAAAAAGAAAGAAACACATGAGTGCAAAGTGTAGCAAACATGCAGATGAACAACTCAAGACTCCCCCTGAATGAATAACTCCCCTTGAAATATTTCTCCCCCTATGAAAAGGAATATGGACAGATAATCAAAAGGTAGAGAAGGTAGGAGGGTTACTAGACAACAGCTGAAGCATTGGTTCAGAAAAAGAGCATGACTATAAACAACTGTTAAGAGCATGACTATAAACAACTGTTAAGGCATAAGAATCAGTAATATACAATCTTGACAGAAATTCAGGTTTAACAGTGATAAAGATAGAGTAAAGCAGATGACCACTGAAAAAGAGTTTTAGACTCCATTTATAGTAATGAATCTAAGGCACATGATTTTAATAGATAGGTCAGAAATAATACCCTTTGTGATTAAGCATGGAAGTTTAAGAAAGGCAACTTGAATGTGTATTGAGAAAAATAATTTTCACTCAATGACTTTTGATTTCAAGGGTTACAGCAGTTTGTTTTTCACTTTTTCATTTTCAGAAACTGAGCTAAGTGAATAGACCAGTGGCATTTATGCTGTTGACATTAGGTGTACACCTTGATCAGAGGCAGGTACCCCCAGTTACTAGGCATAAACTACTGGATCTATTTCAGATCAAGACCTACAAGGAACTATCTTCACCTTTGACATTAGGTGTACACCTTGATCAGAGGCCAGTACCCCCAGTTACTTGGTGAGGACTCCCCCTATAGATTTGACCCTATGAACAGAGGTAGTCTGAAGCACTTCATGACTATGAATTCTCCTGCTTCTTTGGAGGAGATCACACTTTCTCAGTGTAATTCAGCCATTGCTCTGTCACTGTGTTCAGCTCATTACATTTATGATCTTATTTACAGCTACCCTGATATCTTTTTAGAGAGATTGTTTAAAAATAAGTACACACTCTTATTCACCTGTTCTAGACATTTCCAGTTTAACACTTTCAGGTATTACAAAAA
This sequence comes from Amorphophallus konjac, assembly GCA_022559845.1. Classification (NCBI taxonomy): domain Eukaryota; kingdom Viridiplantae; phylum Streptophyta; class Magnoliopsida; order Alismatales; family Araceae; genus Amorphophallus; species Amorphophallus konjac. The sequence goes on from CM040121.1 coordinate 255,540,877, forward strand.
GACTTTTTCTATTTTAACCATGAGACAAAGATTAAGAGCTATAAAAATTTTCTTTTATCTCAAGTTCTGAAGTGCAGACACTTAACTCTTCAATTTATAAAGGTTAAACCTTTAGTTCCTTTCAATTTGTAAGAGTAATTCTTATAAATAAACAATTGTAATAACCACAGCTCAATGCACTAAACCAGATGTAATACTGTTCTTCAGTGAAGGTTAGGGAAATGATAGCAATAGTCATTAAGATCCAAGAGCATCTGATGTCAAAGAATATGAATGAATTGAGTGGGGACTATGAGGAGTGAAAAAGATTCAAAGAATTGAACTGAACTCACAGCACCCCCTGACACCATGATGCAAAATATATGCAATGCAATACACTGTTCTACATGTTGACTATGCAAAAAATCTGATAATGATGACCAAGCGACAGCATACAAGCTCCCCCTGTCTATATGCATGAAATGTATTGAAATCACATCACATGATATCAAAATTTGCATTCGAATATGATTCATACAAATTAGACAGAAGAGAATTACCATTAGCATGATTGTTCAATTCATATTGCAGAAGCTTCAGTTTAGCACCAACAAATCAACATGTATGCATATGTAATTTCAGACAATCATCTATATGCAAATCATGTATGAGGAAAGTTCAGAAAATCCAAACCTGACAATGATGATATGCAATCATTTCAAGTTTATGCACCCAAGTCATGAACATTTTTATCCTTTTCAGATTTTTTTTTAACATATGATGATATGCATTACACGACATGCAGACAACAACAATAAGCAAATGATAGTCATGCAAATGATATATGCAAACATTAGACACATGCATTGACTATGAACATGGTTGTGTAGTGCATCTGGCATCTTATGTACACATGCAATAACTGGCAAGAGAATAGCATTGAATTTGAGTAGAATTAAATTCAATAGCTGAGTCTGGAATACAGACAGTTCAGCTAGACAAGAATAGAATATCAGACATCAAACAATCAAATCAACATGACTTTCTCAACTCAAGTTCTAATGGTAAATCACTTACCTGCTTTACCATATTGATATTTTTACCCTTGGTGTTGCACCAGATTTTTGACAAGGCCTCCAATTTCTTTCAGCTCTTAGGATTTTGGCCCTGCCTCTTGTCATATGCCTGAAGTAGCTTTTTCTGTTTCATCAGTTTGTTCCCGGCTACCAGACATACCTGCAAACACACTTAGGGAGCAGGTTTTGGAACCCAAGATATTTTGGGCCCCAAGACAGAACCAGACACTTGAGAGTGAAAACAAGACAACAGCTGTTTAGGGATCCACATTTGTGTAAAGATGGAAGGTTTGGTGGATTCTACAGCTTGAGAGTTATTTTTGTTATTTTTCTTTTTCTCAGCACCAACAGGTTTAGTTTTCTTTTCCTGGTGCTTTGATGGTTGTGTTGTAGTCCTGGCATTCATTTTATTAAAAACTTTTTATTTTTCTGCCAGTGCCTTGGCCAATGAGTGTACTGGAAGTTGTGTTCCAAATTGGTCCTAGGCTGGCCATAGAACCCCTGGTGACTAGGACTCCATGTCCTAAACTGACTATCCCATCTCCTAGCTGGCTGAGGTCTATATGGCTGATACCAAGTGGGGAAATTCTGATACCCAGATCTCATGTATACAGGGTTCCACCCAAACCTATTAAGTGGTTGAGCATGAAAGTTATGATAGACTTGGGCTCTAGGGAAATAGGGATGAGCAAATGGGTTCCTAGCTGCACTTGATCTCCCTGCCACCTTTGACCCTCTAGGTTTCTGAACTGACTTATATTGGGTCTTTTTCTGAGCAGTTGATGGTGATGGAGACTTAGCAGCCATAGGCTGGGGTTATGATGTGCTAGCTGGTTGACCCCTAGCCTTGGACCTATCCTTGGAAGAAGAGCATGCAGCTCTAGGCTCTACAACTTTCTGCTTTCCCTTGTCCTTAGCACTGGACACTTTTGATTTAACATTATTGAAGGCAAATTTTTCATTGACCATTTTTATGAGTGGTCCTCTATTCTTTTCTCCCACACATGAAATGATTTTCAATTCAAAGCTCTGTTTAGCTGAGGGATTAAAACCAAGACCCTCCTTTCTGAAATTAACTTTTGACCCTAGCAAGGCATTTATATTTTCAGTTCCTTGGGTCATGCTTTCAATGATTTTCATTTTTTCAGAATTTTTATTTTCCAGATTTTCAATAGTTTTCTTTAATTCAGCATTCACTGACAAAACAGCTTCATATTTTTCATTTGAAGTCTTTATTTCATTTTCAGACTTCTGAATTTTCAATTTCAATTCATCAACAACATTTTTCAGCAAATTATTTTCTTTCCTACAATCAATCACAACATGCTTTAATTCATCAAAATCAGAACATGCATTTTTCAATTTGTCATTCTCTAATTGTAAGCATGCAACTTTATCAGAAAGAGTTTTATCATTAACCAGAGAATTCATTTTCTTCTTTAAGAGTCTGTTTTCCTTCTTAATATCATTAGCTTTATCTAACAGGTCTCCATAAGCATCTGCCCAATCAGAAATAGTGTAATGTTCGAAAAGGGATGATACCTGATCAGACTCTTCTTCTTCTTCTCCATTCCTGGCCATCAAGCAGATGTCCTTTTCTGATTTTCCACTATCTGAGGAAGTGCTCAGTGTGCCTTCTTCCTCATCACTCCATGTACTGACTATGGCCTTTCCCTTTGGTGCCTTCTTCCATGGTCTTCCTTTCATTTTCTGTAACTATGGACAATCAGCCTTCATATGACATGTCTTCCTGCAATGATAACAAGCATTAACATCAGATTTTTCAGCAGGGTTAAATTTATACCTGTTTTGCTTCCTGCTGTGATATTTTCTGTAGAGATTCTTCCCTTCTCTTTTAAGAAATTTACTGAACCTTTTTGTGATCATAGCTATTTCATCATTTTCAAGATCTGATCCAGATGAACTCCGATCACTGGATGATCCAATGCTGTTGGACTGTTTTGAGTAGCTATGCTTGGCCTTCAGAGCAATAGGGTTCCTGTATTCGTGCTCTTCAGTTTTAAGTAAATTCATCTCGTATGCCATCAAGGAGCCTATCAGCTCTGTAGAGCCCCAAAATTTATAAAAGTAATTTCTAGTTATTTAAATAATATTCTGGCATTAATTGGGCTAAATAATCAATATAAGGTCAAAATTGTGTTAATCAATTAACCCAACCCACTTAATTGAAGTCCAAAAGGGTTTAGGACCTAGACCATTAGGTTTGGCCCATATTCTAGAAGGTATTTAAGCCTATCCACGAATATTAAGGATAAATACTAATAATATAAGATAATGATTTGGATAATTAACAAAAGAGTTTTTATAAATTGAAACTCTAAGCTACAATGACTGTAACGGTCTATCGTAAGACCGCCACAGCCATGTAACGCATGGGCACTCGACCGTTACATTCCTGTTAGTTCCGTAAGTGAAGGGACTCATGAAAAGATTAGAACTTGATGTTCCTATCCACTATGGATCGACTTGGGAAGGATTGTAAAGACTCTAAGGACTCTTAGAGATTAGGATTTGATGAAATAAGGACTCTAAACTCGATCTAATCCTCAAACCCAAGCCTAAACTCTATAAATAGGGCATAGTTCTGAACTGTGCGACCCTTACTTTTTGGACGTAAAGAAGCAAGGTAATGAGTCATTATCTCAGGTAAGTTCTTTAGAATAATTTTTTTACAATACTTTAGACTAACTCCTCTCCGAATTTCACATCTTTAGGTCAAGAGGGCGTGGAGTTAGAGCCTAAAGAAGTTGCTGAAAAAGTCACAAGAAAAGGAAGGGATCTAGGGCAAGGTTCTCAACCAAATTCAGAAATTATAGTCTAAGTAAGAGGTAGGTTATCTCATGAACGGCAAAAACAGCATGATAAGACTAAAAGCCCTCTGGTTTGATTGAATTCCATGCATTATAGAGCATTGATTTCATGTTTTATTTATTCTATGCACATCATGCACCTCTTAGCCAAATTAAGAAATTAAAACATGACTATTCATCTATTCATGATTACCTATGCATGTAGATGGCCTTTCTTCGTTAACATGACTAGAAACTCATCATGTTTTGATAAAAGACATGATGTGAGTTGATCTCTTAGTTTCTATGATTATTTTTTGTTAGCAAATACTGTAACGCACTAGCATAGGACCGTCACTTTCAAGTAATGGCCCTACTACAGACCGTTAAAAACTCTGTAGTATTTGAATTACACTGCTGTTTCTAAAGTGCTTGGACAGACGTGTTACATTCAAGTAACGGCTTGATCATGACCGTCACTTTTACTGTGATGCCCCCTCTTAAGACCGTTATATCCTGCGTTCTATGAACCCTAAGACAGAAAATAACTTGCCAATATTATTTATTGATTAAGCATAGTTACTTAAGTTTTAACCTGATTACATGATTCTTAGGATATCTGATTGTGCATGATAGGTATTGCATGTTTTGATATCTTAGTGATATTTTAAGGATATGTTAATTTCATGCCAAAATTCTATAGTTTTGTACTATAAAGCATGACTTTTTAACATTGTATTGACGGAGTTTTTATCACGATGTTCACATTGATTATACATATCTCTCTCTATCAATAGAGTCAATTCCATACGTACATGGCACATATTCCGGTATGTTGTCATTAGTTCACACTTTACACTATAGGAACACAATCTTGGACATGAGGACCTCTCTATTGGATAATCCTTCCAATGGACTAGGAAATCATTATTTCAAGGCCTTCGTAATTCTCCGCGAGCCTGGGATTCCCACTAGGACGCCGAGTTGGTTGTACCAATGAAAGCCCATTAATTAGAACACTCTATCGTAGTTTTGATTCTTGAAATGTAACGGCCTTGAACTGGACCGTCAGGCTCACGTAACGGCACAGTGCCAGACCGTCACATTCCTCTGAGTCTATTTTTATCTTTCTGGACTCGGATCATTGTAACGGCCCATTACTGGCGCGTTACATAATTTAACGGCCCAGCAAATGACTGTTACATAGCTTGTATATGTTAACCCAAGGTTTGACAAAGGGTTGATATTTCAATGATTCTAGACAAAACCTGATGATCTAGAACTTATCATATTGATTAAATGGACTTAATATAATGAATGGAAGTTAAGGAAAATACCATTATGCTGTCGATTTATTCTATAAGCATAACTTAGTTTAAATATCATTCTTGATCTCATATATTCAAAATTGAAGCATTCATTCATTGATTATTGTTATCATGGAATTATTGGAAGTTCTATATTCTTGGCCATAGTTTACTGTTATACTGCATGGAAGTAGCTTAATTTATAACTGAAGATGCGATCGAGCACAGATTGTGCTCAAGGGCTCTATGCTAGTCCCCTCGGCTGATTGTCGGAAACATACTATTTTATAAACCATGGGGTGTGATGCTATTGGCGTCGTATTGCGCTGGGAGTACAATTTCTATAAATAAGTGAAGATCCACGGCACAACATGACATTCTTGCTTGATATTCCATAGAAATTCACGAAGCACTTGCTCTTAAGTATAAGATGCTAAAGTGAGGAATATGTGGCTTGCTAGTACAATCTCGTTACATTCTTGTTCATGGAAGGCCAATATCATGTTCTTGTTATATTCTTGCTAGTTCATTCTTGATCATTCTATCTTACATGGTTATCTTGTTTCTATTGATTTGATCGCATGGTTGATTCGCATTCGCATGATTTTACCTTATTTCTTTAGAGCAAAAATGATAATTACTTAAATAGTGCCTTCATGTTGATGTGAAGATACCTACTAGGCAAGTGTGCTCATGACCTATTTTCTAATATTTTTCAGGAGATGGAAATAGTTCGGATTCAGATTCGGATTCGGGCTATACTAGTAGTGGATCCGGAAGCGAGTGAAAGTGTTATAAAGATGAGAATGAAGACTTAGGAAGTTAAAGTGTCTAGATTGAGTCAATGTAATTTTCCTATTTCTTGAGTCTAGTAGAATGGAAATCAAATTAGTGATTGTATCTTGAATATTGATCATTTATGAAATAAAGTTGGAGTTTGAATATTATTGTGCAATTGCATTTATTTATGTGATTGTCTTGCGCTCTGATTGATTCTTGCTTGCGAGAGGCTTACCATGCCGGCTGTTCGCGCTCCCCGAGCGAGTCTTCCGCTGTAATTAAAGGCTCGGGACGTGACAGTTAAGTTGGTATCAGAGCCTAAGTCTCAGGACTTAAGGAAAAGAGTCATGTCATAGGATAAGTCCAAGGTTAAGGACCCCTACCTATGAACTAAGGAAGAAAATTCCATATCCATGTGAAGATTGGGTAGAACCCGGGATAAGATAACTAATTAGCTTTAAGAATTATTTTGATTCATTCCAATTTCATGAGAAATAACAAGTTGTTATTTTCTCTCAGGTACCTTATTATTCTTATCATGGCTCATCGTGTAGATTGGGACGGTATGCAACAAACTATGGCCGGCCTCACCCAGGCACTACAAACTATAGCACACGGTGGTGCGGGGGCAAGGGCAGGAGACCTTCATCGCAATTTCCGGAGTCTAAATCCTCCGCGTTTCTATGGATCTTCCAATCCAGAAGAAGCAAAAAATTGGATTGATGAGATGAACCGGATATTTGATGTCATACAATGCACTGATTAGGAGAAAGTCAGTCTAGCAACGTTCCAATTGAATAAGGATGCCCGTACTTGGTGGAAGTCGGTTCCGGCACCTCCGGCCGATGCGCCACATACATGGAATGCTTTTCTCACTTTATTCCGTGCCAAATATTGCTCCGAGCATGTAAAGGAAAGGAAGGCTATGGAGTTTGCCTCCCTTCGTCAAGGGATGATGTCCGTGGCAGAATATGAGTTGCAGTTTTCAAGACTAGCACCGTATGCACCACATTTGATTAGTACAGACTTATTAAAAGTAAACTGATTTATGGACGGGTTACGGCCCGGTTTCATTCAACAACTGGGGACACAGAATATCCGCACTTATGCGGAGATGGTTCAAAGGGCATATTTATGCGAGAGGACCTTAGAGAAGGTCGAAAGGTTGAAAGGAAAGGGAGAAGAATCTAGCCGGCGCTCTGATCGGCATTATAAGATGGAGAAGTTCAGCATCACGGAACCATACAAAAGCCGTGATAATAAGAAAAGATCAAGGAACAGGGACTGTGGAAATTCTCAAAAGAGTAGTAAAAAGGTGAAAGAAGAAAAGGAGCAAGTCGCCTCAGCGTGCACCTTTTGTGAGAAATTCGGCCACTCGGCTGAAGAATGCTGGAAGCTCCTAGGTGCTTGTTTGCGTTGTGGGAGTAGGGAGCATCGTGTACCAGATTGCCCCCTTATGAAAGACCAACCAAATAATGGAGGACGTAGGAGGCAGGCTCGCCTCAATGCAGTTATAGATGAAGAAGAAGCGCCCAGGGATCAAAATGATGGGCTCATAGAAGGTACTCTTCAAATCTGTTCTCGTCCTGCATTCGTGCTATTTGATACTGGTGCTTCTCATTCTTTTATCTCCACCACTTTTGCAAAAACCTTACCAACTGCATCAGTTCCCCTACCTTCAGATCTCGCTATTACTACACCTTTAGGATCTGGAAGTAAGCTTACCAATTATTATCCCGATTGTGAGGTGGTAGTAGAAGGACATAATCTCCTCGCAAACTTAGTATGCCTTGACATGAAAGGATATGATGCCATTTTACGGGTAGATTGGCTTGTAGACCATGATGCTTACATCAACTACCGAAATAGGATTATATCTTTCCGAAAGCCCGGTCTTCCAAGATTTTCCTTTCTTGGCATCAAATACAAAAAGCATCCTACCATTATATCTTCTCTTCACGCCTGCAAACTTATCTCGAAAGGATGTGAAGTTTTTCTTGCTTCAGTCATTGTCACCGAGTCTAAGGAAATTATCCTAGCAAACATTCCTATTACAAATGAATTCCCGGACGTATTCCCATCTAAACTACCTAATTTACCGCCCGAGAGGGAAGTAAACTTTACGATCGAACTCATTCCAGGTGCGGCACCTGTTTCTATAGCCCCTTACAGGATGTCCCCCACAGAACTCAAGGAATTAAAGAAGCAATTACAGGAACTTCTAGACAAGGGTTTTATCAGACCTAGCACATCCCCTTGGGGTGCGCCGGTTCTATTTGTCAAGAAGAAGGATGGTTCTCTCAGGTTATGCATTGATTACCAGCGATTGAATCAACTTACAATCAAGAACAAATACCCATTGCCGTGTATTGATGAGCTCTTCGATCAGCTTTCGGGAGCAGAATATTTTTCTAAGATTGACCTAAGATCAGGTTATCATCAGCTTAGAATCAAAGAAGAGGACATTTACAAATCAGCTTTTCGAAGTCGTTATGGCCACTATGAATTCGTGGTAATGCCGTTTGGGTTAACTAATGCCCCAGCAGCATTCATGCAACTTATGAACAGTGTCTTCCAGCCATATTTAGATCAGTTCATCGTCGTCTTCATCGATGATATCCTGATATACTCCAAGACAAAAGAAGAACATGAAGAACATCTAAGGATAGCTTTGCAAACACTTAGAGAGCATAAGCTATATGCCAAACTCAATAAGTGTGAATTCTGGCTCAAGGAAGTCTCATTCCTAGGCCACATTATTTCAAAAGAAGGTATTACTGTGGATCCTTCTAAGGTAGAAGCTGTCAGAGATTGGAGCCGACCAACGACTATATCTGAAGTTAGAAGCTTTTTGGGTCTAGCAGGTTGTTATAGAAGGTTCATAAAGGACTTTTCAAAGATCGCGGTTCCTTTAACTAGACTTACCAGAAAGGAAAATCCTTTTGTCTGGTCGAAGGACTGTGAAAGGAGTTTCCAAAGTCTTAAGAATCATCTTACAACAGCCCCTGTTTTGTCACTACCAATAGATGGTGCTGTATTTGAAGTATATACAGATGCATCTGGAATTGGCTTAGGGTGTGTCCTTATGCAAGATGGAAAGGTGATTTGCTATTCTTCAAGACAATTGAAACGTCACGAAGAAAATTATCCTGTACATGATTTAGAATTGGCAGCAGTTATCTTCGCCTTGAAGATTTGGCGTCATTATCTTTATGGAGAAAAGTTCACTGTCTATTCGGACCATAAGAGTTTGAAATATTTATTTTCTCAAAAAGAGCTTAACATGAGGCAGAGGAGATGTTGGAATGAAATAAGGGAAAGGCAATTTCTAGGCCCCGATTTGATCAGAGATTCTACAGAGAAAATCAAGCTCATTCAGGAAAGGATGAAAATGGCACAAGATAGGCAGAAATCTTATACTGACAATCGAAGGCGCGACTTGGAATTTCAAGTAGGAGAACATGTATATCTAATGGTTTCTCCGGGTCGTGGTATTCGAAGATTTGGCATTAAAGGAAAGCTAACTCCAAGATTTATCGGTCCATTTGAAATCCTCGAAAGGATAGGTGAAGTGGCTTATAAATTGGCTTTGCCACCATAGTTAGCAAGAGTTCATGACATATTTCACGTCTCGATGCTGAAGAAGTATGTGTATGATCCAGATCACATTATCACTTATGACAATCTGGAGATTCAGAAGGACTTGACATATGAACAAACGCCAATGAAGATTTTGGAACGAGAAGTACGTCAACTCAGAAATAAGGTCATTCCTATGGTGAAGATTCAATGGAAGAAAGCATGGCCTTATGAAGTAACATGGGAAACCGAATCAGCTATGAAGAAAAGATTCCCGGAATTATTTAATTGTAAGTACACTCTCCTCAATCCATGAATTGAATTTGGGGACCAAATTCTTCTAAGTGGGGGAGGGTGCAGAGCCTCAAAATTTATAAAAGTAATTTCTAGTTATTTAAAAAATATTCTAGCATTAATTGGGCTAAATAATCAATATAAGGCCAAAATTGTGTTAATCAATTAACCCAACCCACTTAATTGAATTCCAAAAGGGTTTAGGACCTAGACCATTAGGTTTGGCCCATATTCTAGAAGGTATTTAAGCCTATCCACGAATATTAAGGATAAATACTAATAATATAAGATAATGATTAGGATAATTAACAAAAGAGTTTTTATAAATTGAAACTCTAAGCTACGATGACTGTAACGGTCTATCGTAAGACCGCCACAGCCATGTAACGCATGGGCACTCGACCGTTACATTCATGTTAGTTCCGTAAGTGAAGGGACTCATGAAAAGATTGGAACTTGATGTTCCTATCCACTATAAATCGACTTGGGAAGGATTGTAAAGACTCTAAGGACTCTTAGAGATTAGGATTTGATGAAATAAGGACTCTAAACTCGATCTAATCCTCAAACTCTAGCCTAAACTCTATAAATAGGGCATAGTTCTGAACTGTGCGACCCTTACTTTTTGGACGTAAAGAAGCAAGGTAAGGAGTCATTATCTCAGGTAAGTTCTTTAGAATAATTTGTTTACAATACTTTAGACTAACTCCCCTCCGAATTTCACATCTTTAGGTCAAGAGGGCGTGGAGTTAGAGCCTAAAGAAGTTGCTGAAAAAGTCACAAGAGAAGGAAGGGATCTAGGGCAGGGTTCTCAACCAAATTCAGAAACTACAGTCTAAGTAAGATGTAGGTTATCTCATGAACGGCAAAAACAGCATGATAGGACTAAAAGCCCTATGGTTTGATTGAATTCCATGCATTATAGAGCATTGATTTCATGTGTTATTTGTTCTATGCACATCATGCACCTCTTAGCCAAATTAAGAAATTAAAATATGACTATTCATCTATTCATGATTACCTATGCATGTAGATGACATTTCTTCGTTAACATGACTAGAAACTCATCATGTTTTGATTAAAGACATGATGTGTAGCAACCCTGATAAAATATTAATAATGATAAAGAATTATAAATAAATCTTGTAAATAGAAAAAAAATAAAACAAAAATAAATAACGCCTCTGATAACGGCGTTATTCAAATTAGAAACGCCTCTACCTAAGGCGTTATTCAAGAAAGGACGCCCTCACCACCAGACGTCAAATTCCAAACGCCAAAAAGGGCCAGGCCAAGAAACGCCCTTTACTTGGGCGTGTTTTAAAACAAGGAACGCCCTTATACAAGGCGCTTCTTAATAAACGACCTGCACCAGGTCGTCAATTCAAGAATCGACGCCCTGACCGAAGTCGTTAATTCCATTCGGGAACCGTTCGACCCAGAGCTTATCTAGGGAAAGATCAACCTAATCTAGTAAGTGTCTATTAGAGTAAGGACTCTATTAGGGATATATTACCCTCACACAATCACTAACCCCAATAGGATTTCCACAATCCTATAAATAAACTGTTCGATCCAACCCTAAATCTATTTGGACGGACGACTGCTACACGGTACGTGAAGAACATATGTTCTTCTTATTTCCTTGATTCTCTGCCTCGACTACATGAAGAATTAATATTCTTCGTTTTCTTCTCTTCTTACAGGTTAAGAAGCCCCTACGTTCTGAAGAAACAGAGTTCTTCATCCGGGTAAAAGTTCTTACTTTTGTGTGATGTTCAGATTACAAAGAAACTGATACAGTTTCTTCATTCTCTTATAGGAAAGCTGCAGTTGAAGAAACGAAGTGTTCTTCATCTACGACCTTTTCATCAAAGCCATCATCCAATAGCAACTTGTTCAGGAGTCTCTGTTCTGAACAGAGCGTCGTTCCTTCTCACAGATCCTTCACGGTTATCTCCAAATCAAGCTATCAAGGTAGGTTTTCTCAAGTTACTGTAGCCCAAATGAAATTAATGCAAGATATATATATATAAGTATGTCATGCATACGGTTACTATAGTTTCCATGCGTTTTCTGAAATATTTTGAAAGAGACGCCCCTGGAAAGGGCGCTAATTCACATGAAACGACCCTTCCCAGGTCGTTAATTTCATTTTTAACGCCCTGTACTCAGGCGTTAATTTCTTTAAACCGTTAATCACCCATCTTAAGAACTGATTATCTATGAAAATCATGATTATAAAATAATGCATGATCCTTTGTCTTCAACCTGCTAACTTTACTGTCATGATATTATATTCGTTCCTCTGTTATCCTGGAATTATTACTGTCCTTAAAAATTTCTGAATAAACTTGAATTAACGACTTGGACAAAGTCGTTTTCCATATGTTAACGCCCCAGAACAGGGCGTGAATCTGAAAGGTAACGCCCCTTCCAAGGGCGTGTTTTAGATAAATCCTGAAAATTATTTATGTTCTGTCAAATATGTAAATAATGAGACGCCTGCAAATGTAGTCGTCAAATCTTGAAGAAACGACCCTGACCAGGGCGCGTTTTAGACAAATTATTGAATTATTGAAATTTCTGCAAAATGGATACATATGTAAACGCCCTTCTGTTAGGCGTTAATTACTTGAGAAACGACTTGACCTAAGTCGTTATTTTCTGTAAACTGATTTTTATCCTGCTTCTGTTAACCGATGGTTTCATATTATATATATACGTATATATATCGGCACTATTCTCCACTCCGTGAGTATAGTCCCACTTTTCACGTTGTTTTATCGATCACACTCAACTCTCATTGACATACAAGCTCTCCATTGGACATTCCGTTCCTTTGGACTAGCGAGTTAGTCATAGAGACCTCCGTAAGACTCCTCGTACCTTGGATTCCCTCAAGGTCGACTGAGCTGGTTGTACCCTAAAAACCCATTACACGATCTTTGCCATATCAATCTAAAGAAACATGGTATACCGGCCCTTATGATTATACAAAGAGTATATCATAAGAAAATTCTTAATGGGATGGTGATATCATGCCATATAAGGTCATTCTTGTAAACCTCAATTCTATGATAAGAATGAGGGTATCTTACCTTTGATATACTGTTCATGTGGACCTCAATTCTATATAAAGAATGTCCATCTTGATTTATCATGGTACCCAAGTTAAGGGAACCATATTCTACCTAGTTTTATCGATATCGTGATTATACCGTTATTATCGCCATTCTATGTCCTTGTCATATTTTTGGACTCTATTCTGTCAAAGTTGTCATACGTGTCTACAAGCTTGATGATTGAAATTCTATATTGGCTATATAAACAAGAGTGGATGTCAAAACACATGATAAATGCCTGCGCATATAGGGCCCAATCTGGTCCTGGGAGGAGCACCCGAAAGTACTTGTACCCATGGGAGTTAAAATGATAAGGTATCTGGTATTATACCGAGTACTTGACTTGCTTGATTGGACATTCCATACACATCTTGTACTTGAATCGTACTTGACTTGACATGAATTGCGTGGCCCGAAAAAGGGTAATTTACTTGCTTGATACATGATAGCCAAAGTTCTTGACATGACTTGTTAAACGTACTTACTTGAATATCTTGAATACACTTGTTATCTTGTTGGAAGTTCATGATTAAGTTCATCTTATTTCTTTGATATTACATTCTCTCTATCTTGTCATTTTATGCGAGCATGCATAGCTTTATTGCATTCATGAAAGATGTAATTACTTAAACCTCTTGCTAGTACTTGAGATATAATTTCCTACTGAGCGTTCGCTCATTCCGTTTGTCCCTTTTTACTTTTCAGGTAAGTTCGACGACGATGGAAGTCAATCGGATGGGAATGGTCAAGAGTGAAAGTGATAGAGCTGCTTTAGTGTCATCTAGTATTTTCTATAGTTTCTTGAGTCAAATATGTATTCTTTTCCTTTTTATTAAACAGAGTATTGGATTTGTAATAGTCTATCCATTATGAGATAAAGGATTGTGTTATCTTGCTATTTGCGCATCTCTGTCTTTGTGTCGAATATACGACCACTTTGATTGACATGATTGATATAAACTCGTCACGCGTCTCCGGGTATCTTCGGTGCTCGGGGCGTGACATGATGTGAGTTGATCTCTTAGTTTCTATGATTATTTTCTGTTAGCAGATACTGTAACGCACTAGCATAGGACCGTCACTTTCAAGTAACGACCCTACTACAGACCGTTAAAAACTCTGTAGTATTTGAATTGCACTGATGTTTCTAACACGCTTAGACAGACGCGTTACATTCAAGTAACGGCTTGATCATGACCATCACTTTCACTGTGACGCCCCCTCTTAAGACCGTTATATCCTGCGTTCTGTCAACCCTAAGACAGAAAATAACTTGCCAATATTATTTATTGATTAAGCATAGTTACTTAAGTTTTAACCTGATTACATGATTCTTATGATATCTGATTGTGCATGATAGGTATTGCATGTTTTGATATCTTAGTGATATTTTAAGGATATGTTAATTTCATGCCAAAATTCTATAGTTTTGTACTATAAAGCATGACTTTTTAACATTGTATTAACGGAGTTTTTATCACGATGTTCACATTGATTATACATATCTCTCTCTGTCAATAGAGTCAATTCCATACGTACATGGCACATATTTCGGTATGTTGTCATTAGTTCACACTTTGCACTATAGGAACACAATCTTGGACATGAGGACCTCTCTATTGGATAATCCTTCCAATGGACTAGGAAATCATTGTTTCAAGGCCTTCGTAATTCTTCGCGAGCCTGGGATTCCCACTAGGACGCCGAGTTGGTTGTACCAATGAAAGCCCATTAATTAGAACACTCTATCGTGGTTTTGATTCTTGAAATGTAACAGCCTTGAACTGGACCGTCAGGCTCACGTAACGGTCCAGTGTCAGGCCGTCACATTCCTCTGAGTCTATTTTTATCTTTCTGGACTCGGATCACTGTAACGGCCCATTACTGGCGCATTACATAATTTAACGGCCCAGCAAATGACCGTTACATAGCTTGTATATGTTAACCCTGGGTTTGACCAAGGGTTGATATTTCAATGATTCTAGACAAAACTTGATGATCTAGAACTTATCATATTGATTAAATGGATTTAATATAATGAATGGAAGTTAAGGAAAATACCGTTATGCTGTCGATTTATTCTATAAGCATAACTTAGTTTAAATATCATTCTTGATCTCATATATTCAAAATTGAAGCATTCATTCATTGATTATTGTTATCATGGAATTTTTGGAAGTGCTATATTCTTGGCCATACTTTACTGTTATACTGCGTGGAAGTAGCTTAATTTATAACTGAAGATGCAATCGAGCACTGATTGTGTTCAAGGACTCTATGCTAGTCCCCTCGGCTGATTGCCGGAAACATACTATTTTATAAACCATGGGGTATGATGCTACTGGCGTCGCATTGCGCTAGGAGTACTATTTCTATAAATAAGTGAAGATCCACGGCACAACATGACATTCTTGCTTGATATTCCACAGAAATTCACGAAGCACTTGATCTTAAGTATAAGATGCTAAAGTGAGGAATATGTGGCTTGCTAGTACAATCTCGTTACATTCTTGTTCATGGAAGGCCAATATCATGTTCTTGTTATATTCATGCTAGTTCATTCTTGATCATTCTATCTTACATGGTTATCTTGTTTCTATTGATTTGATCGCATGGTTGATTCGCATTCGCATGATTTTACCTTATTTCTTTAGAGTAAAAATGATAATTACTTAAATAGTGCCTTCATGTTGATGTGAAGATACCTACTGGGCAAGTGTGCTCATGACCTATTTTTCAATATTTTTCAGGAGATGGAAATAGTTCGGATTCGGATTCGGGCTATACTAGTAGTGGATCCGGAAGCGAGTGAAAGTGTTATAAAGATGAGAATGAAGACTTAGGAAGTTAAAGTGTCTAGATTGAGTCGATGTAATTTTCCTATTTCTTGAGTCTAGTAGAATGGAAATCAAATTAGTGATTGTATCTTGAATATTGATCATTTATGAAATAAAGTTGGACTTTGAATATTATTGTGCAATTGCATTTATTTATGTGATTGTCTTGTGCTCTGATTGATTCTTGCTTGCGAGAGGCTTACCATGCCGGCTGTTCGCACTCCCCGAGCGAGTCTTCTGCTGTAATTAAAGGCTCGGGGTGTGACAAGCTCATTGGGTTTCATCTTTTGTAGATCTTTTGACTCCTCAACCACAGTTGCTTTGGTATGCCATATAGGAGTCAACGATCGAAGGATCTTCCTCACAACTTCATGATCAGTATAACTCTTTCCCAGATTTCTTAGACCATTTGTTATGATGGTCAGACGAGCATACATTTCGGTCACTGTCTCACCGGGCTTCATCCGAAATGCTTCATACCTTGACACTAGCATGTTTGCCCTCGTCTCTCTCACTTCAGATGTTCCCTCATAAATGACTTCGAGGGTATCCCACATCTCCTTCGCTGTCTTGCAGGATGACACTCTGTCAAATTCAGTGGGATGAAGTGCACACTGAATGGCGTTGATGGCGCTCCAATTCAGAGTAGATTTCCTTACTTCTTCTCTGATCCACAATTCCTCATTCTCGTGTAGCTCATAGGGACCTTTGCTTATAATCTTCCAGATCTCGTAATCTTTGGCTCTGAGGAAGACCTGCATCCGGTTCTTCCAATATAGGTAGTTGGAACCATCGAAGAATGGTGGCTTCGTAGTGGACTGACCCTCTGCTGTTAGCCCTCTAGCATCCATGGCCGATCCTCTTTAGGATGTTAGTCCTGCACAAAGACTTGGTCTCTGATACCAATTATTGGGACGCTAAAGGGTGATCTAGAGGGGGGTGAATAGATCACACACCCGTTAAAAAATTACTGCAGTAGAATCAAATGCGGAATTAAAACTTCTACTGAACAGATAGTGGGCACAATGCGAATACCACCCAGAACATATGAAGAACCGTCCTAAGCATACATCTACTGCACAAAGATAGAAATATAGAAGCTAGGCAAACCACAAAACAATCACACAGTAGACAAAGGCTTTTAGGTGGTTCGGTCCTCCAGACCTACATCCACCCCACACTCAACCCGAGTGTGGCTTACTGCTGACTCACAGCTTGCCTACAATCCGCTGAGCCTCATAGCTTGCTGTCCGAGGTATCCACCTCGCCAGCTGAGCCTCACAGCTTGCTATCCAGAGGAATCCTCCTCTGCAAAACTCACTGGGCAATACAGCTTAGCCGTCCAGTGGAATCCACCACTGCAAGTGCTGCCACATAGCTTGAACACAATAGTTTCGAAAAATAAAACAAAAGACAAACAAAAGACAAAAGGAATCTCTGCAGGGAATATAGCTCAAACAAGTGAGCAAACCTCAGATCTGATTTTGAACCAGAGATCTGAGGAATAAAACTCTCAACTCTTCACTCTCTCAACTCTCTTCCTTTTCTCTCTTTTGCTGGATCGAAAGGGCTCTCTGCTCTCTGCTTTTTCTTCAAGGCTTCTGCATTCGATCTCATCTTCATTTGTGGACGAAGGTTTCCTTTTATAAGTAGTCATAGTAGGAGCAGCACTGGGCACGTGTCTTCCACATTTCCCGCCCAAGTGTTTTGGCCACGTGTCATCCTGTCAGCCCTTCCAGTCTCGGATCACGTGCCCCTTCATTAAGCTTCACGAACAGAGCCTGTCAGACAAAGAATTATCAGTTTAATGTCGACACATTGTATAGACTTCGTTCGATGCATCAAGCAATGTGTAGACTTGATAATGCGAAGACAGTGTATAGACTTTGCAGTGTGTGCAGTGATGCACAAGATGAAGTATGCACAATGGCTGTATGGACTTGGCGTTCTGAACAATGTACATACTTGCTGTGAAGACCAATGCCCAAATACAGTGTATGGACTTAGCGTGAATGCAATGCAAACACAAGAGTCTATAGACTTGATGAATGCGATGCAGACACACAGAGTGTGTAGACTTGATGAACAATGCATTCTAGGAAAAACCCTGTATAGACTTGAATGATGAAGCACACGATGCAATGTGAAGACTTTGAAGAACATATGCTGTACAGACTTCGAATCAAAAGTTGCACGATGTACAAACATACTCGATGTACATACTTTCTATATGCTCAAGACTATGCACAACGAATGTGTATACTTGCTGTAAGGGATGTGCAGACTTGATAAATGAAGCAAGTGTATAGACTTGATGAATAAAATGCATTTTGCACATGAGAAAGTCTGTACATACTTTATAGTGCTGAGACGATGTACAGACTTCATGCGTGCAATAGTGACAATGTATAGACTTTGAAATGTAACGTAGGTGAAGATCCCAATGTATAGACTTCCAATATGAATGCAACCGCTGTACAGACTTGCTCAACCAGTCCGATGTACAGACTTGGAATTTCAACAGAAGGATGTACAAACTTGGCATTTCAACAGAAGGATGTACAGACTTGGGAATGATGCATGACGCTGTACAGACTTGGAAAGTCAATATGCTGAATGTACAGACTTGGTGGCTGAACATAGGTAAAGATAAGCACTGTATAGACTTGCCACCGACCAATGTATGGACTTGAACTACGTGCTATAGTAATGTGTAGACTTTAAGTGCAACGCAAAAGGCTGTACAGACTTACTCGAGTGAGACAATGACCAAGACGATGAAGATTGTATAGACTTTACAGTGAATGCATGCTGAGATGCAACATAAGACGATGCAGTGTACAGACTTCATGTAATGCATGCAGACGCTGACTGAGACGGTGCACAATGTATAGACTTGTAAGACGGTAAATGACACAGTCCAATGTATAGACTTTACTTCGTGCATGCAAGACAAGGCTGATGCAATGTATAGACTTTAGATCAAATGATGCAATGCATGAACAAGAAGATTCTGTACAGACTTCATATGATGCACTGACAATGTACAGACTTGATGAAGCATGAACAAGCCGATGTACAAACTTAGCCTATATAGACTTAGTGCATGAAGAGCCCTGACAATGTATGGGCGATGTACATACTTGCACATATGTTGCACTGGCTAAGCCACGAATGTATAGACTCTCAGCCATGAACAAATGCAATGTACAGACATGCGAAGCTGGGGGGTCAACCCACTTAAGTGCACTGATGTAATGTATGCATGATGCGCACCGACTAGCGTCGTTAAGAAAGCCGTGCCACAATTTAAATAATTCACACTCACTCACTTTAAAAGGTAGAAAATTAAGAATATAGTGGTAAGCGGAGTCGATCCCACGAGGAGAAATAATCCTTATTGAACAAGTTGGAAAAATCACTTTGTGCTTTTGAAAACCGAGTTTTGAGTGTGATTAAAACTAAAGAAAATAAACTACAAGGAAAACTTAATTAAAGAAGTTGAGAGGGTTTAAGAAGAGAAATTGGAGGAGATAGAGAGAGAAAATTAAGCCAACCATAATATGCGAAAAATGAGTTTTATTACCTTAGGAGGTGACAAGTACAATGTAAATGAAAATTAAAAGCACAACTTAGAACATGAAAAAGAAAAGAGCTTGAGAGCCAATGGATGAAGAGCAACGCCGCCTCCTTACCAAGCCTTGGATGCCGACGTCGTGAGAGGATCAAGAGATGAAAATCCGCCAAAGGGATGTATGGATGAAATATGGGAGATGAAGAGAGGAAGGTGGAAGAAAAAGTTTAAAAACCACGTATGATGTGTGTGAGAGTGTGCTGTAAACAGAGAGAAGAAAGGAGGTTCGTGGGAAAAGATGGAAACGTGCAGTAAACAAAATTTTGGTAAAAATAGAGGGAGATTGGAGGAAGAATAACTTTAAAATAAGAAGGAATTAGGAAAAATGATAAACATGAAAGTTGTATAAGATGAGAAGGGGAAGAAGATTGGTGAAGACTTCAGAGTTTAAAAACAAGAGGAAGGTGGAGAAAATGGAGGATGAACAGGAGGTGGTCGCGGATGAACAGTGCAGAACTCTAAAAATCTGAACTTTAGAAAGTTGACTATAGCTTTAAAACGGTGAGGAATTGGAAGATGAGGTAGAAGAAGAAGTTGAAGAACTTTCAAAAACGCACAACTTTTGTGAAGACAGCCGAAAGCGATGAGGATTAGAAGAGGGAGAAAAATGATGAAGAACAGAAAGTATGAAAATCGGGTGAACAGTAAAAACTGTAGACAGAGCTTTGAAAAACTAATTATAGCATAAAAACGAGAAAGAATTAGGAGAAGAGGAAGAAGAAGAAGTTGGAGAATACTTAAAAACGAAGAACTTTGATGAAGAACTTAACTGCAAAAGATGAAAAGAAAGGCTTCGAAATTAAATCCTAAGGCAGATCTCCAAACTGTTCTCTCCGTAACCCTACGACCATGACATCCTTTTATAGGGTTTTTGGTCTCTCACGATCGTGGACTTCCCAAATCCACTCAAATCCAGGTTTTTAGTAATACAACTTCACCCAATTAGACTTCTTTCCATCCTTGGAGTCCTCCTTTCCTTGAATATGGCTTGGATAAGCTTGAAAATTGGAAGGAGACTTCGATCGGGAAACTGCAGTTGCCATATCTGGTTGAACTTGAAATAGTGACTTCATCTGGGGCGTTCTTTCTTTAAATGACGCCGTAATCTAGGGCGTCCTTTCCTGAAGTAGCGCCTCTTCACTCAGGCGTCAGTTTCTTATTTCCTTATTTTGCTATTTCCACATTTTTCGTAAAATAGGAATCGACGACCTTCACTTTGGGCGTCCTTTCAATGATTAGCGACCTCATCTCGGGCGCTAATTCTTTTCTCTCTTTTTTTATTCTTTTTCACTTTCTTCTTTCAAATGAATTGACGCCTGTGACATTGTCACTTCTTGCTGAAGACGCGCCCTTGCATCTGTCGTTATTTAAATAGCGCCTTGATCTAGGTCACTTTTTCCTGAAAATTAAAATATCAATCTATTTAATTCCAAAATAATTATGTAAATATTTAAATATTTCTCACATGGTCTTTTAAGCTCAAAAAGATGATAAAATGCATGAAGACTCAAATAATGTGTGAGAATGTAATTAATGCTCATGTTGTACAAATATACTCAAATAATACTCAAAGATGATAGATGTGATGTAAATTATGATGTAAAATATAACACTTATCACACCCACCAACTTACTCATTGCTAGTCCCTTAGCAATGCAATTAAATCAAAATTAAGGACCAACAAGAATTCATAAAGATCATACTCTTATATCCAGCTCTCCCTTCATAGAATCAACCAAAGATTAGGAATCTAGAATCATTAATGCTCATATTAGCCTTAGATTGGAAATTAAAGCACATGACTTAAGAATACAAATCAAAGTTCAATAGCACTTGTGCATGTGTAATTCTAAATCTGCAGTTAAGACAATTGCATCCCCCATTTGTTATTCCAAGTAAGTACCTTTCAACCCTGCACCTCTCAGATCAGAGCATTTAAGCATACTAACTTTTGTCTGCCTTTTTCTTTTGTCCCTTTGGAACTTTTTTTTCTCATTTGCACAACCATAATGCTGCACTACCCTTCACCTTTTTACGCGAACCTCAACACGTCTTAGGTGAAGCAGGCCCGGTTACTCAGATCAGGGGCATTTTTCATGGCGTGATCTTTCTATTTCATCATTTCTTTCTTCTTCAACAATATGTGTAGCAACCCTAATAAATGAATAATTGAAATGAATTAAAATATATATATTACAGAAGTAATATATAAAAGGAATAGGGTTAATTGGACGAAATAAAACAAAATTAAAAATAACGCCTCTTATTAAGGCGTTAATTTATAAAGAAACGCCTCTATCCATGGCGTGACTAAAGAAAGGACGCCCACACATGCGGTCGTCAGTTCTCATGCGACCAAATGGGTAAGTAAAAGAAACGCCCCTATCTTGGGCGTGTTTTAAAACACGAAACGCCCTTTTTCAAGGCGCTTTTTAAGAAACGCCCTAAAGTAAGGCGTCAATTAAATAATACACGCCCTGACCAAAGTCGTTAATTCCATTCAGAACCGTTCGAACCCAGAACTTATCCAGGGTAAGTGATAACTATGAGAAAGAGTTCGAATGTGGTAATAACTCAATCTTGGAAATATTACTTTCAATCAAACACTACTTTTGTTAGGACTCCTAAATCCTATAAATAGTCTTGATCGAACGAACCCTAAACCTATTTGATCGATCATCTGCTATGGTGAGTAAAGAACTGAACGTTCTTTTCTTTCTATCACATGAAGAGTTACTGACTCTTCATCTCTTTCTCTTCTATACAGGTTAGGGAAAGCCGCATACGTGAAGAACAAAGTACTGTTCTTCCTCTTTCTTCTCCTCTGATTATGTGTGATGAAGAAACTTATGACTGCAGTTCTTCTTCCATAGGATCTACAGTGAGTTGACAAAGTGAAGAACGAAGGTCCTTCATCAAATAACTTATTCGTCTGCATCCTCTTCTGTGCGTCCTGCTGCGGTTGATTAAGGTCGGAAGCCTTCATCAGCATCAACTTTTCTTCTTCCGAGAAGACTCTGTTACAAACAGAGTATTGTTCCCTATCAAGTTCTTCACGTGTCCTTCATCCAGACCATACTAAGGTAGGATTTTCTCAAGTCACTGTAGCCCAAACTAAATTGATACAGTACAATAATTATCATGCATATACATGGTTTGGTTTACTATAGTTTCTGAACGACTTTCTGTTAATTTCTGGAAAGAAACGTCCTTATCAAGGGCGTGACTATGAAATACACGCCCCAGACTAGGGCGCTACTTTACAAGTCACGACCCTGCCAAGGTCGTCAATTTTGGATTTGACGCCCTGCACACAGGCGTTAATTTCATTTAATCATTAATCACCCATGTTAAGAATTGAGTATCTATGAAATAATGATCCTACAATGATGCATGATCACATGTCTTCAAACTTGCTAATTTTATTGTCATGACCATACATTCGTTCTCCATGAATTCTATTATCCTGAAATTATTACTGCCCATGAAAATTCATGGTATCTCTTGAATTCACGACCTAGACTAGGTCGTTTTCCATATGTAAACGCCCCATCATAGGGCGTGAATTAAAAATAAACGCCCCTTACTAGGGCACGTATCTGTTAAAATCCTGGAATATATATTCTGTGAAAATAAGAATTTAATGATTAACGCCCCTGACAAGGGCGCGTTTTTGATAATTTCTGAAAATAAATATGTTCTGAAAAATATTGTAAATAAAAAGACGCCTGCTACTGTAGTCGTCAACTCTTGAAGAAACGCCCCTGCCGAAGGCGCTTTTTAAATAAATTATTGAATTATTGAAAATTCTGTAAAACGGACCATGTGTAAACGCCCTTCTGTTAGGCGTTAATTACTTGAGAAACGACTTGACCTAAGTCGTTATTTTACTGTAAACTGATTTTTCCTCTGATTTGCTAACCGATGGTTTATATATTATACATATATATATATATATATCGGCACTATTCTCCACTCCGTGAGTATAGTCCCACTTTTCACGGTGTTTTATCGATCACACTCAATTCTCATTGACATACAAGCTCTCCTTTGGACATTCCGTTCCTTGGGACTAGCGAGTTAGTCATAGAGACCTCCGTAAGACTCCTCGTAGCCTTGGATTCCCTCAAGGCCGACTGAGCTGGTTGTACCCTAAAAACTCATTACACGATCCTTGCCATGTCAATCTAAAGAAACATGGTATACCGGCCTTATGATTATACAAAGAGTATATCATAAGAAATTCTTGATGGGATGATGATATCATGCCATATCGTGTCATTCTTGTAAACCCCAATTCTATGATAAGAATGAGGGTATCTTGCTTGATCTAATGTTCATGTGGACCTCAATTCTATATAAAGAATGTGCATATTGATTTGTCATGGTACCTAAGTTAAGGGAACCATATTCTACCTAGTTTTATCGACATCGTGATTATACCGTTATTATCGCCATTCTATGTCCTTTGTCATATTTTGGACTCTATTCTATCAAAGTTGTCATACGTGTCTACAAGCTTGATTATTGAAATTCTATATTGGCTATATAAACAAGAGTGGATGTCAAAACACATGATAAATGCCTGCGCATATAGGGCCCGATCTGGTCCTGGGAGGAGCACCCGAAAGTACTTGTGCCCATGGGAGTTAAAATGATAAGGTATCTGGCATTATACCGAGTACTTGACTTGCTTGATTGGACATTCCACACACATCTTGTACTTGAATCGTACTTGACTTTACATGAAATGCGTGGCCCGAAAGAGGGTAATTTACTTGCTTGATACATGATAGCCAAAGTTCTTGACATGACTTGTTAAACGTGCTTGCTTGAATACCTTGAATATACTTGTCATCTTGTTGGAAGTTCATGATTAAGTTCATCTTGTTTCTTTGATATTACATTCTCTCTATCTTGTCGTTTCATGCGAGCATGCATAGCTTTATTGCATTCATGAAAGATGTAATTACTTAAACCACTTGCTAGTACTTGAGATATAATTTCCTACTGAGCGTTCGCTCATTCCGTTTGTCCCTTTCTACTTTTCAGGTAAGTCCGACGACGATGGAAGTCAATCGGATGGGAATAGTCAAGAGTGAAAGTGATAGAGCTTCTACAAGTGTCGTCTAGTCTTTTCTATAGTTTCTTGAGTCAACTATGTATTCTTTTCCTTTTTATTAAACAGAGTATTTGATTTGTAATAGTCTATCCATTATGAAATAAAGGATTGGGTTATCTTGCTATTTTACGCATCTCTGTCTTTGAGTCGAATACACGACCACTCTGATTGACATGATTGATATAGACACGTTGCACATCTCCGGGTATCTTCCGCGCTCGGGGCGTGACAGTCTTTGTGGTATCAGAGCCTAAGGTATTCAATTCCTAGGAAACCCAAGTCCAAGGATAGGTTTCAAAACCTTTAACCAAGGAGAGTGGGTAGAACCAAGGGTTAAATGATCAATGAGTCCTTTATAAGATCATAGTGATATAATACTAACATAGCTATTGTAATTGTAGGATAATGGCTGCCGAACGTGCTCAATGGCGCAACATGCAGCGTACCCTTCAAGGGATGACCCAAGTGCTACAACAGGTAGCACAAGGTGGTGCTCCACGAGCTGGAAGCTTACACCAAGCATTCAAGAATATGAATCCCCCGAAGTTCATGGGATCGACCGATCCAGACGATGCCGAGCATTGGGTTCGGGAGATTGAACGTATATTCCGTGTCATGCAATGCACGGATCAGGACAAAGTCTTATTAGCTACTTTCCAGTTAGAAAAGGATGCTAGATGCTGGTGGGAGTCGATTGAAGCTACTATTGACCCAACTCAAGTTACATGGGGTGAATTCGTTGAATATTTCAACGCCAAATATTTCTCTGATAGGGTCCAGGAAAAGAAGGCCGCCGAATTTGCCGCATTAAAGCAAAGATCTTTATCGGTGGCTGATTATGAAGCACAGTTCTCTAGACTGTCTAGATATGCTAAGCATTTAATTAGCACGGAAAAGATGAAAGCCCGTAGATTTCTTAATGGGCTTAGGCCTCACTACATTACTCAATTGGCGCCTATGGATATTCAAGTTTATACTGAAATGGTGCGCCGAGCTCAGTTGCTTGAAGATGCCACGGAATTATCTGATAGGATCCGTGGGAAAGACAAAAAGGAGCAAGTCACAAGTTCGGGTTCTTTTAAACCCAACTTTAAGAAGAGGCCCAATAATGGAGGTTCTTCCTCTCAAGATCAGAAGTACAAGAAATCCAAGCCTTTCTCTATCACCACTACCCCTTCAAACGTAGTATGCAAGCATTGTGACAAGGCTGGTCACAAAACAGAAGAATGCTGGAGGAAATTAGGAGCATGTCTCCGTTGTGGGAGTCGTGAACATCGGATTCCCGATTGTCCATTAATGAATGACCAAGACGGTGAGGGTAAACGCCCAGTGACAAGGAACGCGCGTCTTCATGCAATCCAAGAGACCGAACCAGAAGAAGAAGGCGGATTGGTGGAAGGTACATTAAAAATTTGTTCCAAATATGCACATGTCTTATTTGATACGGGTGCATCGCATTCCATTATTTCCAAGAAGTTTGCTGACCCATTACCTCTAGAACCAGAATGGATGAAAATAGTGTTGTCTACTCCTCTCGGAAACGAGACGGATATCACGCATCATTACCAAAACTGTGAGGTGTTGGTTCGAGGAAAGAATTTTCCTATTGATCTTATCTGCTTAGATCTAAAGGAATATGATGTTATACTAGGAGCAGATTGGTTATCTAAGTACCAGGCAACGGTTGATTGCCGTAATAGCAAGATTGTTTTCAAAGAATTTCCAGAACTGACTTATACTAGTCCTAAGAGTCGAAGCAAATCCCCTCTTATTTCGGCTCTTCGAGCAAGCAAGCTCGTCAGGAAAGGATGTGTATCCTTCCTTGCTTTTGTCACTATTAAAGAAGCTAAGGAAACCGAGATAGAAGACATTCAGGTAGTGCGAGAATTTCCAGACGTATTTCCGGAAGAATTGCCGGGATTACCCCCGCAAAGAGATGTGGCCTTTACCATCGACTTAGTCCCTGGTGCTGGTCCTATTTCAAAGGCACCATATAGAATGTCCCCTGCTGAACTCAAGGAGTTGAAGGAGCAGTTGATGGAACTAATCCGAAAAGGGTTTATTAGACCAAGTACTTCCCCGTGGGGAGCACCAGTCTTATTTGTAAAGAAGAAGGATGGATCCATGAGATTGTGTATCGACTATCGATAGTTGAATCATCTTACTATCAAGAACAAGTATCCACTACCGAGAATCGATGAATTATTTGACCAGATTTCAGGATCCAAATATTTCTCCAAGATTGATCTCAGGTCGGGATATCATCAATTAAGGATCAAGGATGATGACATTCACAAGACCGCATTCAGAAGCAGGTATGGCCATTACGAATTTGTTGTTATGCCTTTTGGACTAACAAATGCCCCTGCTGCCTTTATGCAGTTAATGAATAGCATATTCAGGCCTTACTTGGATCAATTCATAGTAGTCTTCATTGATGATATATTGATATATTCTAAGACTAAAGAAGAACATGAAGAGCATTTGAGGATTGCATTGCAAGTCTTGAGGGCAAATCAATTATATGCTAAACTCAGCAAATGCGAGTTCTGGCTTGAAGAAGTGGCTTTTCTCGGACATGTCATATCCAAGGACGGTTTATCTGTGGATCCGTCAAAAGTTGAAGCTGTGAGAAACTGGGAGAGACCCACTAATGCAAGCGAGATCAGAAGTTTCTTAGGTCTTGCAGGCTATTATCGACGATTCATTAAAGATTTCTCTAAGATCGCCGTACCACTTACAAGATTAACTCGTAAGGAGATCCGATATGAATGGAGTGAGGAATGTGAAAGCAGTTTCCAAACTCTCAAGGATCATCTCACTACAGCTCCGGTCTTAGCCCTACCAATGGAAGGAGAGAAATTCGAGGTCTACACTGATGCTTCTGGCATTGGCCTCGGATGTGTTCTAATGCAACATGGGAAGGTCATAGCATACTCTTCTCGTCAACTGAAGAAGCATGAGGAGAATTACCCCGTCCATGACTTGGAACTGGCCGCGGTAGTATTTGCCCTAAAGATATGGAGACACTATCTCTATGGGGTACAGTTCACTGTATACTCCGATCACAAAAGTCTCAAATATCTATTTTCACAAAAGGAGCTGAACATGAGACAAAGACGCTGGCTAGAATATCTCAAGGACTTCGACTTCAGTATACAATACCATCCCGGAAATGGTAATTATGTGGCTGATGCCCTTAGTCGAAAGCCGAGAGCAAGGATAGCCAATTGTATGATACAAGAATGGAGGTTACTTGAACAATTCTCCGAGCTCAATATAAGCTTGGACACGGAATCCAAATTTGTCACACTATCCCATGTAAGCATACAGTCAGATTTGTTATCTGAGATACAAACACTTCAGGATGATGATCCTATGTTAGTAGAAATCAAAGGCAGATTAGAAGGACAATCTGATTTTCAACTAACTTCTGATGGAAGATTATCGTTCAAAGATAGAACTTGTATACCCGATTGTCCGGAATTAAAGAAGAAGATCTTAGATGAAGCTCACAGATCAAGATACACTATTCATCCTGGATCAACTAAAATGTACCAAGATGTAAAGAGGAACTTTTGGTGGCCCAATATGAAAAGAGAAATAGCGGACTATGTATCACGCTGTCTCACATGCCAACAGGTCAAGGCGGAACACCAAAAGCCTGCGGGAAAACTACATCCTCTAGATATTCCTAAGTGGAAATGGGAGGATATTGGTATGGACTTCATCATGGGTTTGTCTAAATCTAAAGGAGGACATGATGGAATCTGGGTTATCATTGACCGATTGACTAAATCGGCACATTTCTTGCCAATCAAAAGCGGATGGTCAATTGATGTGCTAGCTGCACTATACATTAAAGAAATAGTCAGGATACATGGAATTCCTGTCTCAATCGTGTCTGATAGAGATCCCCGTTTTACTTCTCATTTTTGGAAGGGATTACAACATTCGTTGGGGACAAGGCTCAACTTTAGTACTGCTTTTCACCCACAAACGGATGGTCAGACCGAGCGAACTAATCAAGTTGTTGAAGATATGCTGAGAGCATGCATTATTGACTTTGGAGGAAGCTGGCATGACCACTTACCTTTAGTTGAATTTGCATATAATAATAGCTACCAAGCTAGTATCCAAATGGCACCTTTCGAAGCCTTATACGGAAGGAGTTGCCGATCTCCCATATGTTGGAACGAAGTTGGAGAGAAACAACTATTAGGTCCAGACATGGTAAGGGATACAACTGAGAAGATACAGGTAATCAGAGAAAGATTACAAGTTGCTCAGACCAGACAAAAGACTTATGCAGATACAAGAAGAAGAGATCTTGAATTCCAAATCGGAGATCATGTATTTCTTAAAATATCCCCTGGACGTGGCATACGAAGATTTGGTGTTAAGGGCAAGCTTACGCCAAGATTCATCGGACCATTTGAGGTACTCGAAAGAGTTGGCGAGGTTGCTTATCGCATCGCGTTGCCGCCTCAGTTGTCCGAGGTACACAATGTATTTCACATATCTATGTTGAAGAAGTATGTGCACGATCCGTCACATATTATTGAGCATGGAGATCTGGTGATCCAGAAAGATCTCACATATGAACAGAGGCCCTTGAAGATATTAGATCGAGAAATACGAGCTCTAAGGAATAAGGTTATTCCCATGCTCAAGGTGCAATGGAATAAGAATCCTGAACGCGAAGCGACATGGGAGACCGAGGAATCTATGAAGAAACGATTTCCCGAGTTATTCTAAGAGGTATATGTCCTACACTCTCCGCGTGTATAATTATATATATATTGAATTTGGGGACCAAATTCTTTTAAGTGGGGGAGGGTGTAGCAACCCTAATAAATGAATAATTGAAATGAATTAAAACATATATATTACAGAAGTAACACTACAAGAAAAATCGCGGATAGCGACCGACCAAGCGGTCGCTATTCAGTCGTAGATCGGTCGCAAATCTCCATTGCGACCGAACAGACACTATCTAGCGACCGAATATGTCGGTCGCTATATAATAGTCGCTATATAGCGACCGACTTAATTCGGTCGCAGTATCAGTCGTTACCAGAGACCGATTATAATCGGTCGCATGACCGGTCGCTAATAATTCGGTCGCCATTCAGTCTCTATTCGGTCGCTACATTTGTTGTATTTTTAAAAAATAAAATTAACCTATCGGATTTATTCGGTCTCAATTCGGTCGCCAGTCGGTCGCTAAAGTATAATTATTTAATAAAAGAAATATAACGTATAGTCGCTATTCGGTCGCAATTCAGTCTCCATGCGGTCGCTAATTTTGCATTATTTTTTTTTTAAAAATTTATTTAAACTGATAAATAAATTACCTGATAAATAACAAATTCATAACATAAATATAAAATCAACTACACAGACAACAATATCGACAAATCTCAAATTCATCACATACAAACACCTGATAAATAACAATTTCATAAAACAATAATAAATCAACTACACGGATCACAATCTCCACGAACCTCAAATTACACACAATTAAAATAAAATCACAAATTAATCATACATCCATAATAATAAAATGACAACATACACAACTAAAATAAAATCACAAATCCTCCACATATGTCTCATCCTGGTCGTCGTCTCGTCCAACATCATCCTGGTCGTCGTCTCGTCCAACATCTCGCGACGGATGATCCTGTATATCATTTAAAAAAATTATAATCAAATCCTTAATAAAGAAATCAAGCATTAACAAGACTTAATAAAGAAATCAAGCATTAACAAGAGTATGCCAATAGTTTAAGCCAGCTCATTTTCATATATATAAATACACACACACAATATAAGTTCAAATTTCATCTTGTATTTTAAAAATGAAGTTTGAGCGCCGAGCTCAAACCGGGCATCCGATTTGGATTCCGTCAGTTCTGACAAGTCACTTTCATCTCCCCGGTCGTATTGGAATGATCGGCACGGCCATCCGACCGGTATTTCGAATTTTAGACCCCCGGACCCGTCCTAACAGTTCATTTGAACTAAGTGTATTTTAAAAATGAAGTTTGAGCGCCGAGCTCAAACCGGGCATCCGATTTGGATTCCGTCAGTTCTGACAAGTCACTTTCATCTCCCCGGTCGTATTGGAATGATCGGCACGGCCATCCGACCGGTATTTCAGATTTTAGAACCAAATGCCCCGTCCTAACAGTTCATTTGAACTAAGTGTATTTTAAAAATGAAGTTTGAGCGCCGAGCTCAAACCGGGCATCCGATTTGGATTCCGTCAGTTCTGACAAGTCACTTTCATCTCCCCGGTCGTATTGGAATGACCGGCACGGCCATCCGACCGGTATTTCAGATTTTAGACCCCCGGACCCGTCCTAACAGTTCATTTGAAATAAGTGTATTTTAAAAATGAAGTTTGAGCGCCGAGCTCAAACCGGGCATCCGATTTGGATTCCGTCAGTTCTGACAAGTCACTTTCATCTCCCCGGTCGTATTGGAATGACCGGCACGGCCATCCGACCGGTATTTCAGATTTTAGAACCAAATGCATAAGTTGCTGCTTCTCGCTGCCTCCATTCAGGTTTGTTAATGTTTTCTTCTATGAATGGCATAACAAGAGGCACAATGTCATCTCCCACGGTCCGTGCAACCAAGCCCAAGCATGTTCCTCCAGCCATTGCAAGATTCCAAACTCCTTCATCCTGATCTTGGTCGTCTTCTTGCTTAAGGAGTGTCTCCAACAGCATAGGGACAAGCGCAGGTAGTGCCTGCTTGATAAAATAAAAGCAAGGGGTGTCAGAATCAGCAGAAAAATCCCCTCCATATTCATCTAAGATGTCAATCTCTTCATCGCATATTGAGCTCCAGAATTCAATAGCTTGTAGAGCAACAGGTTCCTCATCTTCCCTCACAGCTTTTGCAGTGATGTTAAATATGTCCTGCATATACGATGCAAGCTTCTCATAATACATGGAGGATATGGAGACCAAGCATTCGAATGCAGCCTGCCGTATCTTCACCTCAGGGGACAGAGTAGCTTCACAAATGACTCTCATGATATAATCCCTCTCCATATCATTCCCGAAGTTTGCCTGAGCAAATCCCAAAGAATTATGCAGAGCTCGAGTTGCAGCCAGCCTAACATCAATGTTTCCCTCAGAAGCACTCATGCCTTGAACAACCGCTGTCAATATCTTATTGACTTGCTCTTGATCAACTTCATCAGGGGAGACTTCTTCACACATGTAACCTAGGGTGTCCAAAGTTGCTTGCTTAACATCTGGCTGAAGTTGGTGAATATTTGACAAGAGAGAACTGATAAGTTCAGGCCATTGATTTTGAGGCAACTCAATACCAGCAATCTTTGCAACAACTTGAGATGCAGTAGATCTTGCATCAATCACCGGTGAAGAGAGAGTCTGTAGTAAACATCCTTTGACCTGGGCCCTAACAGCTACATCCAATGATAACCATCTCTGCACATGCTCAAATTTTCTGTGTTGCTCCTTTGCATCCAGGGCATTTTTGAGAATCAAGCCTGCCAATTTACGGCTAACAACAGGCTTGTCATTATTTGCTAATTCACTCGAAAGAGATAGCAAGAACCCAGTAACATTTTGATCCTGAAATTGTTTTAAACTTTCCTCAGCATGCTTGCGAACCGCTGAATCTATTGACTGTGCATTCAAAAGAACTTGGGTAACTTCCATAGCCATTTCTGTATGGTATCTTCTCCGCCTTTCCCTTGCAGGGATACAATGAATGTGTAACGGGCTTTGAATTCAGAAAGATAATATGGAGTTCAATCAAACCCTAGAAAGTGGAGGGAATGCAATGAATGTGTTTTCTTCTGAACATGATCAAAGTCCAACATCTTCAAAACTAGATTTTAATAGCAGCAGAAAAAGGACCGGGTTGTGTGGCAGCAGAAGAAACTTTCAGTTGTAGCAGTGAGAAAAAAAGGTTATGGCAGCAGGGAACAAAGTCCCTGATCTTGCCACAGAGAACCTGTGTGCTCCTTGCTCCGCTCAGATAAAGTCTGCATGTTGTACCAGAGATGAAACCTCATCGTGGATCTGATGCCATATTAGAATATGAGAGTGGGTAGAATAGTTGAGAGTACTAAAAATCTCCCTATTAGGGCTATAGACCAATATATATATACAGGTGCACGAGATGATTTCTGATGCAAGTGAAAATAGGACTCATATATAAATCTACATAGAACTACAATGCTAATATAAGGACTAGCAGTCCTAATCTAATAAGGATATACAACATACATAATCTCTCTAACAGCATCAGATAACCAAACTAGTTCCAGTGATAATAGGCGTTCTCCGTTACTTAATCATATTCTTTTTAAAAAAGGATGATCCACTTGAATATAAAAGCTGAATAAAGTCGATTCAGCTGTTTGCACAAAACTAGTATTTTCTAAGTAGCCAGTCCTCTTGCTATTTACCGCCGAGAAATCACTTAATCATGGATGAAATGTGCTTGTAGTTTACCTGATCAATTAGGATCGATGTTGAGACTTTATTAACTTTTCCAACCAAACATGTTGCATCATATTCCTGCAAAAAGAAATGCAGAAAGTAGATATCACTCACAGAATTATCAAAAACTAAGTTGCAGTGCATGGATTAAAACTATTCAGAGCAGTAATCTACAAAAACTCAGAACCACTGTTCAAGTGACAAGATTATCTAAGCATTGCTTTTGGAGTTACTATATTGTTGAATATAATGACAAGAATGTTACCTCCCAATCAGATGTGTTGCTACCCAGATAGTTTGAGAAAGCCTTCTGTCCCCAAGGGCAGTTGACAGGATTGCATATTGGTGCAAAGGCAGAAACAGACTGCAATAGAACACATAACAAAAATGATGCTGTTAATAACATTCAAGGAAATAGGCTTCTATTCACCGCCGATACCATCCACGTGGAAACCTAGCAAAGAGGCACCTTGTATTTATCTGGATTTTTCAGGTACATTGTCAAGGCTCCATGCCCACCCATTGAGTGACCAGAAAGAGATGCACGTGAAGTGTCAAGCTGTGGAAAATTTTCTTTAAGAAGCTTTGGCAATTCCTTAACAACATAGTCATACATTTGCCAGTTTTTCCACTTCTCTTCTGTCGCATTTAAGTAAAAGCCAGCTCCTGGTAAAGCATATTTAAATAATGAACAAAGATGGCAAACATTCAGGCATAGGGCACTCAGCAAAGGACACAATTCTTAAAATGTTTCCTTGAAAGGAAGTTCCCAAACGGTAGTCTACCAAAAAAATCCCAAAAATGGAGAGTCACTATTATAAACAGTGTTTAAATGATGCTCTGCTAATTACTAATGATAGCAACAGATGAAATGAAAAAACACGAGAATACAAAAGGTAGACGTGCTCCATGTGTAAAAGGCTCGTCAAGTCAGAAAGGACACAGCAGAAATCTTTGCTTATAACAAAACTTAAGCAGAAAAGATAATTGTAACCCAACATCAATACATGTTCATCCTTTGTTTAGCAATCTGTAATGTTGAAACATTTTTGCTGCCTTATGAAGTTATGATGAAGTTGTGAATACAGACACAAGCATCTGCTCCAAAGAAGATTGTTTCAAAGCTCCAACATCATCTTTATAGAGTCTTTGGTCCTTATGGGGAGAAAGAAACGATAAAGTCTTTAGGAGGGAAGCTAAAGCTCCAAAGAAGATTGTTTCTTTTATTTTGAAAAAAGTGAGTGGGCTTCGGTTCTATGTAAAGTACACTCACGCAGTTCCTCCTTTTTTGTTTTGTTAAGGGGGAGTGGGTGCCACATCATCTTGGTGTGGATTTTGTCAAGGGATTTTTGGGGAACATTTTGATCATACTTGTACATCCCTCCTTTTTTGATTTAATACAATTTCACGATACCAACCACTTTCAAAAAAAAATGACCGTAAGAAGTTAAATGAATGGCTGGATGAGAGGAAGACAAAGTGGCAAGAGAGGTTGGCCTCGCGCAATCCGGGGTGGGGGGGGATCTCGCGTGTGTTGGGCGCGATCCCCGCACGTGGGAATCGCACCCAACACGAGCGTACACACTAGGCATATCCCCTAGTCCACACACACCGTCTGAAGAATGTACATTATTTTTTATTTTCTTTCTCTATTAACTTTTTTTTAATATCACACTTTTGACCTCCATGAATTTAGGCGTGCGAAGGCTCACAGCACAATCCCATTCTTACTTATTTGGCCATCTAACCTACAGTTTTATGCTCCAACAGTTTGAAACATGGTAACAGGAAATCCGCCATCTAAACCATAGCAAATTTAATCTTTATAAGGAACCTATTAAGGAGGGACAGAGTACATTCCATTTTTGCCTGAAATAATGGAAGAACTTAACATAAAAGATGGCAAGAATTTACACATACCTACACCAAAATCCCAGCTATCTGCCTCCCCTTCCACATTTAGGCCTCCTGAACAATGACAAGAAAAGCATCATAATGATGTTGCTATAATTACTGTTATAAAATGGCTAGCCGATCTCATGACCAACCATAATAATGAGAAAGTAGAATTGCAAGTTGAAACTTGTGTCTGGGCTAAAAATGCCATTGAAGAACTAACTTTCTTGGTGACATTTAGGTTAAACAGTCAAGCCTTAAACACGAGGGGTAACCTACAAACCAATAGAAGCAGGTTCAAACTTTTGAAAACTTATGAAATATTACCAAGAACAATCGTCATCAGCTGAAGTTTAAAAAAAACTGGGAAATTAATATCTAATTTTTAAGAAAACACTCAGATCACCCATGAATAACAAGCAATTCTTGATCTCTGTTTAAAAAATAACAAAAATAAACATTCATTTTCAGAAAAATGAAAGACTATGGCAGAGGTTCTATTATCTAGATGCACATGATATAATAATAAGGTAATTTCAGTCTTTTCCATCTGCTAGCGAATTTCAAAGTAAGCAGTCTGTCTTATCTCTGTTATGTGTCATACAATAAATGGTAATTGATAATGATAGAACCAAAGCAGGATTTAAAGCCCATATGTGTTATCCACTTGGACAAAATAATGATGGAATTGATCCAGAAAATACTATGCAAACCAAATAATGGTGTTCCTTTGGACCTGGAAGTACCGAAGTAGGTTCCTTTGTATGTTAAGGAATATTCCGAGGCAATACATAATGGCAATTGGTGCCACAAATCTCCGATTCCGGTGGTGCAGCACAAAGGGGAGTTGGTGGGGGGTTTCCAGAGGTGGAGGGGGACGGGAAGGGGAGGGGGAGGCAGAGGGGGACACGGGAAGGGGAGGAAGGGAGGAGACCGTCGGAGGCAGAGGGGGAGGCGGAGTGGGACGGGAAGGGGAGGGGGATCAGAGGGGTCAGGCCGGAGGGGGAGGGGCATGGGGATGGGAAGGAGATCTGAGGGGGACGGGGGCGCAGGCCGCAGGGGGGAGGGGAGGGGAGCAAGCCGGCGACGGGGCCGCAGGGGGGAGGGGAGTAGGCCGGCGGGGGAGGGGAGCAGGCCGGTGACGGAGGGGGAAGGGAGAGAGAGAGAGAGAGAGAGAGAGAGAGAGAGAGAGAGAGAGAGGTACCTGCGGAGGGCGACGACGGCAGGGCGAGCGGCGACGGCGACTCGACGCGAGCGGCGCGGCGACGGGCTCCGGCGGAGGGGGGCTCGGGCGGGAGGCAGCACGGGGAGGGGGGCTCCGGCGGAGGAGGGGGGCTCGGGCGGGAGGGCTCGGGCGGAGGGGGGGCTCCGGCGGAGGGGGCTCGGGCGGGAGCGGGGAGGGGGGCTAGGGCGGAGAGGGGGCCGCAGGGGAAGGGGGCTCGGGAGGGGGGGCTCGGGTGGGAGGGGGGGGGCTCGGGCGGGAGGGCTCGGGCGGGCGGGGGTCGTAGTAGGAAGTATAACGGCATCAGCGACCGACTGGAGACCGAAGTTAATTCGGTCGCAATAATAGCGACCTATTAGCGACCGATATACATGCGGTCGCTGAAACGGTCTCGGTTATGCGACCGATTATTTCGGTCTCCGAATTGGTCTCTATTTGGGACCGAATAGCGACCGATTAAATCGGTCGCTAATTCGGTCGCTATAGCCACTTTTTCTTGTAGTGTAATATATAAAAGGAATAGGGTTAATTGGACGAAATAAAACAAAATTAAAAATAACGCCTCTTATTAAGGCGTTAATTTATAAAGAAACGCCTCTATCCATGGCGTGACTAAAGAAAGGACGCCCACACATGCGGTCGTCAGTTCTCATGCGACCAAATGGGTAAGTAAAAGAAACGCCCCTATCTTGGGCGTGTTTTAAAACACGAAACGCCCTTTTTCAAGGCGCTTTTTAAGAAACGCCCTAAAGTAAGGCGTCAATTAAATAATACACGCCCTGACCAAAGTCGTTAATTCCATTCGGAACCGTTCGAACCCAGAACTTATCCAGGGTAAGTGATAACTATGAGAAAGAGTTCGAATGTGGTAATAACTCAATCTTGGAAATATTACTTTCAATCAAACACTACTTTTGTTAGGACTCCTAAATCCTATAAATAGTCTTGATCGAACGAACCCTAAACCTATTTGATCGATCATCTGCTATGGTGAGTAAAGAACTGAACGTTCTTTTCTTTCTATCACATGAAGAGTTACTGACTCTTCATCTCTTTCTCTTCTATACAGGTTAGGGAAAGCCGCATACGTGAAGAACAAAGTACTGTTCTTCCTCTTTCTTCTCCTCTGATTATGTGTGATGAAGAAACTTATGACTGCAGTTCTTCTTCCATAGGATCTACAGTGAGTTGACAAAGTGAAGAACGAAGGTCCTTCATCAAATAACTTATTCGTCTGCATCCTCTTCTGTGCGTCCTGCTGCGGTTGATTAAGGTCGGAAGCCTTCATCAGCATCAACTTTTCTTCTTCCGAGAAGACTCTGTTACAAACAGAGTATTGTTCCCTATCAAGTTCTTCACGTGTCCTTCATCCAGACTATACTAAGGTAGGATTTTCTCAAGTCACTGTAGCCCAAACTAAATTGATACAGTACAATAATTATCATGCATATACATGGTTTGGTTTACTATAGTTTCTGAACGACTTTCTGTTAATTTCTGGAAAGAAACGTCCTTATCAAGGGCGTGACTATGAAATACACGCCCCAGACTAGGGCGCTACTTTACAAGTCACGACCCTGCCAAGGTCGTCAATTTTGGATTTGACGCCCTGCACACAGGCGTTAATTTCATTTAATCATTAATCACCCATGTTAAGAATTGAGTATCTATGAAATAATGATCCTACAATGATGCATGATCACATGTCTTCAAACTTGCTAATTTTATTGTCATGACCATACATTCGTTCTCCATGAATTCTATTATCCTGAAATTATTACTGCCCATGAAAATTCATGGTATCTCTTGAATTCACGACCTAGACTAGGTCGTTTTCCATATGTAAACGCCCCATCATAGGGCGTGAATTAAAAATAAACGCCCCTTACTAGGGCGCGTATCTGTTAAAATCCTGGAATATATATTCTGTGAAAATAAGAATTTAATGATTAACGCCCCTGACAAGGGCGCGTTTTTGATAATTTCTGAAAATAAATATGTTCTGAAAAATATTGTAAATAAAAAGACGCCTGCTACTGTAGTCGTCAACTCTTGAAGAAACGCCCCTGCCGAAGGCGCTTTTTAAATAAATTATTGAATTATTGAAAATTCTGCAAAACGGACCATGTGTAAACGCCCTTCTGTTAGGCGTTAATTACTTGAGAAACGACTTGACCTAAGTCGTTATTTTACTGTAAACTGATTTTTCCTCTGATTTGCTAACCGATGGTTTATATATTATACATATATATATATATATCGGCACTATTCTCCACTCTGTGAGTATAGTCCCACTTTTCACGGTGTTTTATCGATCACACTCAATTCTCATTGACATACAAGCTCTCCTTTGGACATTCCGTTCCTTGGGACTAGCGAGTTAGTCATAGAGACCTCCGTAAGACTCCTCGTAGCCTTGGATTCCCTCAAGGCCGACTGAGCTGGTTGTACCCTAAAAACCCATTACACGATCCTTGCCATGTCAATCTAAAGAAACATGGTATACCGGCCTTATGATTATACAAAGAGTATATCATAAGAAATTCTTGATGGGATGATGATATCATGCCATATCGTGTCATTCTTGTAAACCCCAATTCTATGATAAGAATGAGGGTATCTTGCTTGATCTAATGTTCATGTGGACCTCAATTCTATATAAAGAATGTCCATATTGATTTGTCATGGTACCTAAGTTAAGGGAACCATATTCTACCTAGTTTTATCGACATCGTGATTATACCGTTATTATCGCCATTCTATGTCCTTTGTCATATTTTGGACTCTATTCTATCAAAGTTGTCATACGTGTCTACAAGCTTGATTATTGAAATTCTATATTGGCTATATAAACAAGAGTGGATGTCAAAACACATGATAAATGCCTGCGCATATAGGGCCCGATCTGGTCCTGGGAGGAGCACCCGAAAGTACTTGTGCCCATGGGAGTTAAAATGATAAGGTATCTGGCATTATACCGAGTACTTGACTTGCTTGATTGGACATTCCACACACATCTTGTACTTGAATCGTACTTGACTTTACATGAAATGCGTGGCCCGAAAGAGGGTAATTTACTTGCTTGATACATGATAGCCAAAGTTCTTGACATGACTTGTTAAACGTGCTTGCTTGAATACCTTGAATATACTTGTCATCTTGTTGCAAGTTCATGATTAAGTTCATCTTGTTTCTTTGATATTACATTCTCTCTATCTTGTCGTTTCATGCGAGCATGCATAGCTTTATTGCATTCATGAAAGATGTAATTACTTAAACCACTTGCTAGTACTTGAGATATAATTTCCTACTGAGCGTTCGCTCATTCCGTTTGTCCCTTTCTACTTTTCAGGTAAGTCCGACGACGATGGAAGTCAATCGGATGGGAATGGTCAAGAGTGAAAGTGATAGAGCTTCTACAAGTGTCGTCTAGTCTTTTCTATAGTTTCTTGAGTCAACTATGTATTCTTTTCCTTTTTATTAAACAGAGTATTGGATTTGTAATAGTCTATCCATTATGAAATAAAGGATTGGGTTATCTTGCTATTTTACGCATCTCTGTCTTTGAGTCGAATACACGACCACTCTGATTGACATGATTGATATAGACACGTTGCGCATCTCTGGGTATCTTCCGCGCTCGGGGCGTGACAATATGCCTTTGCATTTTCTTCTTTTTTTTTTCTATAGAACCTTACAGAAAGCTTTTTCTTGAAATAGATCTCCTCCTTAAGAAATACAGAGTATCAGATACAGTACCCAAAATAACAGAGGGCTTGTCTTATTTTGCTTTATCAGAGTGCTAGTGAAGATTTTTTTTCTAATAGTGCACATGAACTTTAAAGAGATTCTTATATCAGTTTTCCATGGCTAGATCAAACTTAATTTTCCTTCAACCTTCTCCCTAGCCTTTTCTAATCAGAATTACTTTCAATTCAAGCATGAAACAATAAAACTCAGTCGGGGATTTCATCTTTTCACTTTCATGCAAATTTGTAAAAAATGATATGCAAGAATTCATGCTAAATCCCTACCAGATTGTACTATATGCAATGAAAATTTTCTGCCCTCTCCCCCCAACTTGAATGACATTGTCCTCAATGGCATGTAAAATTGAAATGAAAGAACAATGTAACAGTAAAGTTTAATGAGTAGGAAAGAGACAACCTGGTGTGCGGGGCAGAACTCCATCAACAGACGGCAACATCTTCTTCTCCTTTGACCTTATCTTGACTATTGAAACATACTTAAACAAAAATATTAAATAACAAAAACCTTGAGTTGCCTCCCAGAAGCGCTAAATTTTACGTCTTCAGCCAGACGTATGAAAGCTCAAAAGTGCAAACTCTATAACCAACATGTGGATTTAAGAATGAGCCACCACGTTATCTCATCGTCATTGAAAAACCAAACATTGTACCACAAGAAGATGAGATTGAGCATGATTGTATAGGGGCTAGAGTGGTTGTTATCACAATTCGGTTGATCATGCAATGTATGAATTAACAACCTAACTCTTAATGGGGTGGCCTGAGGTAGAAACCATGATGAATTAGTTAGGCCAAAAGGATCCCCTTGATTACTAATTAGAAATTTTTCTTCAAACTTGTGGTCTTTATATGTGTTGAAAACATTAATGAAGACCTTATTATTAATCAAAATGTCATGCTCTTCCTCACTTTTAGAGATTTCATGATCATGAGTGAGGTGAGAAGGGATCAAAGGGAGAGGAGTTTCAAGCAACGGATCAGTGTCAAGGAGCTTAGAAGAATCAACAGTGAAAGATGCATACTCCTCAACATCATGAAGCTTGTAAGGTTTAATGGAATCAGACAAATCGGCTAACATGAAAATATCCACCATGGAATTACCGGTATCAAGAATAGATAGCAAATCAACATCCTCCCCTTGATTTAGAGATGCCCAATCGAGAGTAAGGTCATGGGAGTTACCCACCTCTTTATTTACCCAGGACAATTGTTTTATAACTTCACTCAAATCATTTCTTGCAGTCACCTCTTTGTCCTCTTCCACTTGGAATATGCTCTCCTCGATCATAAATTTGCATCTTACTATCTCCCCCCAACTTGAGATTATCGATTTCTTGAAAATTCTCCTCATAATCATAGGTAAGCGCAAGCTCCTCACTCTCAACTTTAGGAAGGGACATAAGTGAAATATGATCATCAAGTAATTTAGCACCTTCCTTCTCACATGTAATGTCATCAAATTCCTTGATCCCCTCAAATCTCTTAGGTTCCTCGTTTAAAGTCTCCCGACCAGACCTCTCCATAATCTCTTCATCTTCAAAATTAAGATTGATCTGAGTGTTAGACTCTTGAGGAGTCATAGATTGATCATAGTCATCATAAGAAATTTGATCAGTAAAAGTGGAACATGAGTAGCTAAGCACTTGTTCTTCCTCTATCCTCTTAATTTCCTCAGTCATCCTATCAGTTCGCACTTGGAGAGATTGATTTTGCAGCATGATTGATTGAATTTCTCCTCTGAATTCGGATTTGAGGATGAAGGAGATGAACATTGAGGCTGAGATTCATAGGAATAACAAAGGGAAGAGTGATCAATTGAAGAGGACATGGACCATCCATCTTGATGTTGAGCTTGATCATAACAATCATTAGAATATGGAGCCCAATTCTGAGAAGTTTGATGTAAAGGATGTTGGGCCAACCTTTGCATAGAATTCCAAGAATACTCTGATTGCCCTCTCCCATTTGAGCTTGAAGATTGTGGATAAAAATCATAGGAAGATAGGGAGGGATTTTGAGTAATACAAACTTGCTTTTGGATTAGAGTGGAGTCATACGGCCTAGGAAAAGACTGAGTATTTTGAATATGACTTTGAGTAGAAGAATGAAATTGGGGCCCCATGAACGAAATGTCATTATAAGAAGGGCTTCCATTATAGGCTGACCAAGAGGATTGGCTATCATAATGGGCCAAACCATTGTGAGTGAATGAAAAAGATTGAGTTGGACTGTTGGCAACATAATGGGCCGGCTTGGCCCACATATGATTATGATCTTGATAATAAGGTGGCATAAAGGAGTTTGGATTCATAGCCCAAAGAATGGATCAAGAAAGTGGGCCAAAAGGTATGCCTTATTGAACTTGCAAGCCCAACTCAAAAACATGAATTTCTCACCCATTTTTTTAAGGTTTTTTTTTAACTATATGAATAATGCATGCAACACGTTGGTTTTTTTTTTGAATTTTTGATATGCAATGAATGATTGATAATGATTTTTTTTTTTTTTGGAAAACCTTCTAAGGGCACTCTAACTACAAGGTGCTTCGTGGTACAACCTGCCCGGCGTCCGTGAGGGAATCCATGGGTGCGGGGACTTATGGAGGTCTTAGAAATGGAATTTCAAGTCCAAAGAGACGGAATGCTCAATGGAGTGTCCTTCCAATCCAAGAGGGGTGTAAAGATTCTAATGCCCTTAAGGAGGGGAAATAGATGAGAAGAGAATTTTTTTTCAAAAGGCGCCAAAAATTGATGCGCACCGACTAGCGTCGTTAAGAAAGTCGTGCCACAATTTAAATAATTCACACTCACTCACTTTAAAAGGTAGAAAATTAAGAATATAGTGGTAAGCGGAGTCGATCCCACGAGGAGAAATAATCCTTATTGAACAAGTTGGAAAAATCACTTTGTGCTTTTGAAAATTGAGTTTTGAGTGTGATTAAAACTAAAGAAAATAAACTACAAGGAAAACTTAATTAAAGAAGTTGAGAGGGTTTAAGAAGAGAAATTGGAGGAGATAGAGAGAGAAAATTAAGCCAACCATAATATGCGAAAAATGAGTTTTATTACCTTAGGAGGTGGCAAGTACAATGTAAATGAAAATTAAAAGCACAACTTAGAACATGAAAAAGAAAAGAGCTTGAGAGCCAATGGATGAAGAGCAAT
Organism: Amorphophallus konjac; assembly: GCA_022559845.1. Taxonomy (NCBI): domain Eukaryota; kingdom Viridiplantae; phylum Streptophyta; class Magnoliopsida; order Alismatales; family Araceae; genus Amorphophallus; species Amorphophallus konjac. The sequence goes on from CM040121.1 coordinate 255,583,968, forward strand.
GCCACCTCCTTGCCAAGCCTTGGATGCCGACGTCGTGAGAGGATCAAGAGATGAAAATTCGCCAAAGGGATGTATGGATGAAATATGGGAGATGAAGAGAGGAAGGTGGAAGAAAAAGTTTAAAAACCACGTATGATGTGTGTGAGAGTGTGCTGTAAACAAAGAGAAGAAAGGAGGTTCGTGGGAAAAGATGGAAATGTGCAGTAAACAAAATTTTGGTAAAAATAGAGGGAGATTGGAGGAAGAATAACTTTAAAATAAGAAGGAATTAGGAAAAATGATAAACATGAAAGTTGTAGAAGATGAGAAGGGGAAGAAGATTGGTGAAGACTTCAGAGTTTAAAACGAGAGGAAGGTGGAGAAAATGGAGGATGAACAGGAGGTGGTCGCGGATGAACAATGCAGAACTCTAAAAATCTGAACTTTAGAAAGTTGACTGTAGCTTTAAAACGGTGAGGAATTGGAAGATGAGGTAGAAGAAGACGTTGAAGAACTTTCAAAAATGCACAACTTTTGTGAAGACAGCAGAAAGCGAAGAGGATCAGAAGAGGGAGAAAAACGATGAAGAACAGAAAGTATGAAAATCGGGTGAACAGTAAAAACCGTAGACAGAGCTTTGAAAAACTAATTATAGCATAAAAACGAGAAAGAATTAGGAGAAGAGGAAGAAGAAGAAGTTGGAGAATACTTAAAAACGAAGAACTTTGATGAAGAACTTAACTGCAAAAGATGAAAAGAAAGGCTTCGAAATTAAATCCTAAGGCAGATCTCCAAACTGTTCTCTCCGTAACCCTACGACCATGACATCCTTTTATAGGGTTTTTGGTCTCTCACGATCGTGGACTTCCCAAATCCACTCAAATCCAGGTTTTTAGTAATACAACTTCACCCAATTAGACTTCTTTCCATCCTTGGAGTCCTCCTTTCCTTGAATATGGCTTGGATAAGCTTGAAAATTGGAAGGAGACTTCGATCGGGAAACTGCAGTTGCCATATCTGGTTGAACTTGAAATAGCGACTTCATCTGGGGCGTTCTTTCTTTAAATGACGCCTTAATCTAGGGAGTCCTTTCCTGAAGTAGCTCCTCTTCACTCGGGCGTCAGTTTCTTATTTCCTTATTTTGCTATTTCCACATTTTTCGTAAAATAGGAATTGACGACCTTCACTTTGGGCGTCCTTTCAATGATTAGCAACCTCATCTCGGGCGCTAATTCTTTTCTCTCTCTTTTGTATTCTTTTTCACTTTCTTCTTTCAAATGAATTGACGCCTGTGACATTGTCACTTCTTGCTGAAGACGCGCCCTTGCATCTGTCGTTATTTAAATAGCGCCTTGATCTAGGTCACTTTTTTCTGAAAATTAAAATATCAATCTATTTAATTCCAAAATAATTGTGTAAATATTTAAATATTTCTCACATGGTCTTTTAAGCTCAAAAAGATGATAAAATGCATGAAGACTCAAATAATGTGTGAGAATGTAATTAATGCTCATGTTGCACAAATATACTTAAATAATGCTCAAAGATGATGGATGTGATGTAATGATGTAAAATATAACACTTATCAATGCACATAGCAGATATTACATAGTAGACATTGAACTGAAGCAATGGATGTATAGACATGATATCTGACAGAATGCAATGCATCTATACAGAGAACAATTGCCATCAATGCTAAACACAACAACATAACATATGCAAAGTATGCAATGCATCTATACTGACTCACTGTTATGAATGCACCTGTGATACTCTCACTGTGTTGCTATCATCAAAACATCATAACATATGCTTATGCCTAAGGGGCACAACAAGTCTGTCTCTGTAAGTGACTCCTAGATCAGATCCAGAGTCAATTTGCTCAATTTGAGCTACATTGCTTTTTCGAGTGTTTTCTTTTCTTTTCTTGTTTGATTTCTGATTACATTCATAAGCTGTGTATCAGCGGTAAGCAAGCTTTGTGCTCAGTGGTGAGGAGTGTTCCTCAGTTAGCAAGCTGTGAAGCTCAGCGGTCTGGGATGTGCTCCCCAAAGCTGTGGATCAACGGTTGTAGGGATTATATCCCCAAAGCTGTGGATTAGCGGTCTTCAAGCTGTGTGGCAGCAGAATCTTTACTCAGTTGAGTAAGGGGTGGACGTAGATCTCAAGATTGAGATCGAACTACCTTAAAATTGACTTACTCATTGTGTGATTGATTTTCTCTCATTATGAATAGATGAATACTTAGGATTGTCAGCTGCTATTCTTTACCAAATTCAATCGATTCGTCTATTGCATTCAATCATTTTTGAATCTGTCTGATCTAACATACTTTGATCTTACTGTGTTGATTTTCTGAATTGATATTGTTCTGAATTGCTTAGAGAATTATTATCCTCATCTATCTATTATATTCATCTCAGTGGTATATTAAATATGTTCAGTTATAAGGATAGATTACATCTATCTAAAAACTGACCTATGCGTGAGGAGATTTTCTAATCAACCCTCCGCCTAGTACTATACTGAGTGGATTGATTGTTTGCTTTGGTGATTACTTTGATTAATCTGCAACTTCATTGCAGATTCTCTTATTGATAATTCACACTGCTATTAGTGTTTGTGTTACATCAGTTCATTTTAATTCCGCACTATTTTTAACTGCTATAAATTTTTATTTTGAGGTAGATCTATTCACCCCCCCTATAGATCTCTTATTCATCCGTTCTTCACATCAGGTCGAACCTCTCCTCTTAGACCTAATTAGTTTATGGTTTAGCCCACTTATGCCCCTTTAACCTAATTAGATTTAGAGTTTTACATGGTTGCCCAAAACCCTTCTTAGTTCGGGGTTTTAACTCCCTTTAAGGCCTATTAAAAGTTTTAGCATTAGTCTAAATTAATTTACTCTTAGTCAATTAAAAAGCTTAAGTCAATTATTGCAAATATAAATTTGGTCAAAATGATATTTTAATTTACCCTAATATTATTTTATCACAAGGAATTCAATTACTATATATATCTTTTTCTACACATATACATATAAATCTTTTGTTACACATATACATATAAATATCAATTTCTATTTAACTTAATTAATCGGGTTGCTACACCTATGTTGTGTTGCATGGGCGTGGTAGCACGGTCTCTCACATGGGACTCGTCACCTTCATGTTCGCATCAAAGATGATGTCTTTGGATAAGGACCATTGTCCTTCGTTATCATTGTTGTCGCTCTTCTCTTCTCATGCGACATGTCTTTGTGCTAGGATTCCAGTAAGTAAACATCATGTTACATTAATTCGCTTGTTAACCTGTGGATGCGGAATGGAGTCCTCTAAAGATGACTCCGAGAGAGGCTCACTGAGGAGAGGGATGAAGGGCTACGCCGCAGGGCTAGTCTGCCATGATCTAAAAAGTAAAAATCATAATGAACCTATGGCTCTGATACCGATGTTGATAAACCACGAATAATCATAATCAAAGTGCAAGGCATTCCTTGTTAGCAGAAGTGGAAAATTCACGTGTGGTCATGGAGGTGACGGAGAAGGCTACTAGAGTCTCTCCTAAGTACTCCATGCTCCAAGACCCACATATGACGGTGATGTCTCTTAGGAGATGTAGCCAAGATGATGAAGCGTGTGATGTTCTCGCGCTCAACTGACAAGGTGTGGCCTTCTCTACAAGGTGCATACTTCTTCTCTACTTCACGTTGAAGAGAGAGGGAGAACAAAGAGAAGAGAAGGGAGAGGGGGGTTATGGCAGTGGGTTGGGTTGCACTACTCTTCTCTTGTTCATGTAGTCACGTTTAGGACCGCCCCTCTATCTCTATGCACTCTTCTCTCTTTTATATGGGAGGAAGAAGAGTCCTAAAAGATGTGGGGGGTTTCCCGTTGAAAGTTGAAAGAGAAACACCTTCCCTTCATGTGTCATGGAAGGACAGTGGCCGCATCACTCCCAACATACGTTTCTCTCCTCTCCCACATGTGGGATTACCCTAATGAGTACCTCACCCACTATATAGGCCCGACCCATTAACATAATATAAGACGTTTGACTTATTTCTTGATTTTCAGTGACAACAGAAGAGCAGTGCCACTAGTTTTAAAATCATATGATTTAATCTTACATTTTTAATTCACACGGTTAAATCTTCTTTATTATTAATAAAATATTTGTGAATTAAAAATCATATGATTCTAACATTTATTTCTTATGCATCAGACCAACTTAAAATGAACGGTTCAGATAATACAATTTTTGGTATCATATAATACTAAGTTTTTCGTATCAGATTTGAATGATTTTTTCTGTGTAATTAAATTTATGATAGTAAAAAGATTTAATGATGTAAATTAAAATTTTAAAAATAAATTATATAATTTTAAAATTGATAGAACTACTCTCCTATTATCACCGTGGCAATGGATACTTGCTTAATCTCTCTCTCTCTCTCTCTCTCTCTCTCTATATATATATATATATATATATATATATATATATATATATATATATATATATATATATATATCCCTTCCGATACAGTCGTTGAATCTTGGGGAGTCTCTCTCTGTCTAGTTCATCTTTTAATATTTTATTTAGTGACTTAGTAACTAGTTCATAGACGCCCCTTAACCGCTGGAGCCAAAATCAAAGTAGGTCACTATCTTACGGACCAAATCAAGTGGAAACGCAAGGCGGTGCACAGGTGTCCTCGACTTCGCTCCAGAGAGGAGCACGTCAGGGAGGAACATGATGGTACGTACGAATGACCCACACAAAACCCCCACCATCAACCGTCGGCCAATCAGCAGCACCGTCCTCCACTTATCCTGTCAGCCCAATCGACCTTCTTATTGCGCGCTCTCTCTCTTCTCTCTCATCCTTTCTCTCATCCTGCTGGCAAATGCCTGTTTCTGTCTCATCTCCTCTGTCTCTCTGTCAAAACCCTAGAAAGAGGCCCCTCCTTCCTACACCACAGCAATCCGACTCGCCCTGCCTCTCGTCCCCCCTCTCTATGTACAATTGCTACTTCACTGACTCTCTCTTCCCTCTTCTACCTGTTTATCGCTCTTTAAGGACATTCCTTGTATCAACTCCTAGCAGCTCCGATATATATATATATATATATATATATATATATATATATATATATATATATATATATATATATATATGGACAGAAAGAGGATGCTCCGCCTCCGTACCCTCCGACATGATCGCCGGCCGCCCAGGATCGCCCTCGTCCCGGTCCTGCTGCTCCTCATCGGCGTTGTCGCTCCGTCGGCGGTGTTGGGGGCCGGGGACCCGACGGCGCCGGAGAGGACGGTGCACGAGGCGCTGCGGGCGCACGGGCTGCCGATCGGACTTCTGCCGCGGGGGGTGAGGGAGTTCCGGATCGATGGAACGGGGCGCTTCGAGGTGCGGCTGGTGTGCGCCTGTAGCGCTCGCTTCGAGAACGAGGTGCACTACGAGGCCAACATCACCGGCACCCTCAGCTACGGCCAGATCGGGGCAGTGTCGGGCATCTCCGCCCAGGAGCTGTTCCTCTGGTTTCCCGTCAGGGGCATCCGCGTCGACGTCCCCAGCTCCGGCCTCATCTACTTCGACGTCGGCGTCGTCTACAAGCGCCTCTCCCTCTCCCTCTTCGAGACCCCGCCCGAGTGTACTGCCGACTCGATCACCACCGCCGCCGCAACCCAGCGCGATGGCAGGGACATCTCCCTCGTCCTCGACAAGGTCCGTGCCTTCGTTCCCCTCTCTCCCCGCTCCAATTTTAGATCTATCTTCCACCATTACGCGGCGATTTGAAATGTTCCCTTATTTGGGTCTGTTACTGGACAGAAGAGTTGCTGATCCTGCTGTGCGAATCGTCATGATAGATAGTTTGGGACTATCAGATTGGCTAGCATTGTCAAGAACAACAACAAATTAGGTCTAGTATTTGAGGACAGTGAACGGAGGGCTTGCCTTCTCCCACATTATTGCTCAAGTTGTTTAGATGTTGGTTTGCCGACATATTATATAGCTCATAATCTGTTTGCGTAAATGACTGCAGATAAAATCCGGGATAGCCCGATACGAACTTGATCAGAAGGCTGCCCAGAGGATAGCAACTCTGTAGACCAACCTCCGATGATGGCTCCATGATGTAGTATACCCAAAAATCCAAGGTTCGTACATGCAGAGTCTGGTTTCACAGGTCGATGCTTGGGTTCCGCAGTGTGTTCATTGCTTGCAGGTAAGGGGGGAAGCTAGGGGTGCTTTCTCCTTTGGTGGTGCAAGCAGAATTTTGATTCAGAGAAAGGGAGACCAAGAGGCAATTCGGATGAGCTTTTGCAACCCACAAATGGAACGAAGGGTGTGATGGGTTGGGAGTTGTTGATTGAAAAGTTGGGGCGGGGGGGGGGGTACAAAAAAACTTAAAAGAGAGGTGCCGAAGTTGGAGTGAGAGTCTCTGCTCATCTTATGTTGCTGGCTCTGGTTCTGATTGTGTTTATAAAGGTTGGTTGTATGGAGATGATTGAAGGTTTGTCTGCCGCTGCTAGCTGTATTGTCTCAGTTCTTGGGCTTGTTCCATTCTGGCTGTAGTGACTGCTGCATGAGTCGTTGTAAATGCGGGAATTGTTCTGTCTGTAATATCCACGTGCAATGAGGTGAGCAGTAAATATGATTCCTTTCGCTCAGTAGAACAACAAAAATAAAAAATAAAATAATAAAAGGGCCTTCCTTTATGTGTTACTCTTGAATTTTTTTTTCCTGCCTCTCAAATATTTGTATCTCGTGGGTTGGAAGACTGTTATCCGAGGGCCTGCTGACTATGGTCCAACTGAGGTTTTTTGTAAGTAGCATGTGATCTCTGTGGCATGATTTGTGGTTTAGCGAATTTTCCCCATGATTTGTGGTTAGCTCACGGTGAAGCAACGATTTCTGTAGAGGTGGCATTCAGATTTCCTGGAGCAAGTGAAGTCATTAAACTGATGAAGCCGAATAAATGACAATTTTTTATTGATATTCTGCGCATATTCTTTCTTTTTTTTCTTTTTCATTTTTTTTAAAACGGTTCAGCGTATATTTGTATGCAGACATAACTGATGAGTGGATTGGATGGTTGTCAAAACAGCATCCTACTTTTTCCTGCTATGGAACCTGTGGCTGTGGGCGTGGTGTCCTCCGGTGCACCTCGCGGCAGCTCATTTTCCGTCCGAACAACATAACTAAAGATGTAGATACATACACAGATTTAGATGTATGTACGGACCATGGTTTTCAGGATCCTCACAATATGACGTCCGTCGCACAAAATCTTCGCAGATTGGACAAATGTTAGAATATTTGTCGGGGCTGTTGAAACTCTCCCTCTATTCTCGTTCTGGCCATTCCATCAACTCTCCTTCCCGTGGCAGAGCGGGACCAGGGTTTGTCGTCTCGGCCGGGTCGACTCGACCCTAACAACTCGGCCCGTCCTAGATGCTCAGCAGGTCAGGCGGACTGTGGGACGTGGTCGGGACAGACTGGCCCGCACCGTCTTGTGCGACTCGCCACGTACCAGACCGGTCCGTGGGGGTCGGCCGGCTCGTGGCGGTCCACCCATTTAACGGGCCGGTGGGGGGTGCGTCTGCAGGCGGTGGGAAGCTGTCTACGAGCGGCGGTGGACGTCCAGGGACGGCGGTGAGCAGCGGTGGACGGCGGCGAGCAACGGCGGCGGGGATCGGCCATCGGAGGTAAGTCTTGGTTTTTGAAAAAAAAAATTTATATGGGGGAGGGTGGCCGGTAGGGGGGTGTGGGAGGGCGGAGGAGGTGGTGGTGGGGGGGGGGCACCGACGCCCACTGCCCCCTCCGGCCTCCCATCGGTCAGATCTGGCCGGTGGTGGGGGGCGAGCGTCGGCCAAACAGGGAGGTGGGGGTGGGGAACGGGGTTGGGGGTGGTGTAGGGGGGGCGGCGGGGGACGGTGGGGGTGGGGCAGGGGGCGGCGTTGGGGGCCCCTGGGCGGCGTTGGGCGCCGGTGGGAGGTGGGGGTGGGGCAGGGGCCGGTGCTGGGCGGTCGTGGCGGCCCTGGGCGGAGGTGGGGGTGGGGCAGGGGGCGGCGTTGGGCGGCGGGGGAGGTGGGGGTGGGGCAAGGGGCGGCGCTGGGCGCCGATGGGGGACGGTGCAGGGGGGTCAGCCAGTGGGGGTGGGGGAGATTAAAATTTTTAATTATATGTTTAATTTATATAAATTTAGTTTTATTAGTTGTAGAAATTTAAGAATAGAATTTGTTAGATTTTTAAATTTTATTTTTGATGTATTATTTAATTCATTTAATTACAGATGTTTTTAATTTAAATATAAATTTAGTGATAAATATTTTACAAATATTCGATGGTTCTATAGAAAATTTAATTTGTATAAAAAAGTATATATTTAATTTAGATGTATTAAATAAAACATTTTTTTACATGTTGTAGAATTAAATTTATTGTTTTAATTAAAATGATATTTATAACAAAAATTGTAGATTTAATTAAGATATATTAAATATTACTTTAATATGTTGTAGAAATAAATTTAATATTTTTATTTAAATTATATTTGTAACAAAAATTATAAAGTTAATTTAGATGTTTTAAATAATACATTTAGTTTTATGTGCTGTAAAAATAATGATATTATTTTGGACTAAATTATATTTGTAACATAAAATGTAGATTCAATTGAGATGTATTAAATTTAGAATTTAGTTTTACATGTTGTAGAAATAATGATATTATTTTCATTAAATGATATATGTAAAAAAAATTGTACATTGAATTTACATTTATTTTTTAAATTTGTTAGTTGTAGACATAGAATAATGAAATTTCTTATTTTTGAAAAAAGTCATACATGGTTTATTTTTAAATTATATTCGATAGATGTACGTAAAAATTAATTTATTATAAAATTAAGATATTTTTAATTTTTATAAGTTCATTAACAAATTTAGTGATATTTATAATTTATATTTCTTAAATTTAAGAGATACAGTTAAGCACTCTTTGGCTCCTAAGGAACGACCAAATGACATTGGATGGTCACACTGAGTTATGTTGGATGGCAATCGTAGGTGTTGGCGTTGCAACTACTGTAAAACAGAACACCGGGGAGGAGGTGTGTCTCGGTTGAAGAAGCACTTGGCAGGAGGAGCCGGTGTGGGATACTCTAAGGTTGCTGGGTGTACCCATGTACCTAGAGATGTGAAACTTGCAATGGTTAGGCACCTGTGGGAGAAGAGAGTTACGATGCAAGAAAAGGAAAAAAAGAAGAAAAGAGATGAAGCGACAGTTAGCGGAAGAGCAAGCGGCAGCGACGAGGATGAATGCGCATGGGCAGTTAGTGACGAAGACCAACAAGTTTGTACTGACCAGCCTAATGTGTTTGTCACGATGAATGATCCATATGAAACAGAGTTTCGTGAGGTAGTACGTCAGAGTAGAGATGAGGCAAGACATCCCGAGGAGACGAGAGTGCGAAGCAGCGAGACGGCAAGGACCGGAGCATCAGGCAGTCGTGGTTCATCTACGACTCGATAACTACGGGGCATGAGGAGTTATTTCACTGGTAACTCGGGTTCACAAAGAAAAAGGACACAATCGATCAACATTGAAGATGTGGAGTCCGGTGCACTATCCCGAGAGTATGGCAAACAAACGAGGGTGGATGATGCATATGGTCAGAAGGGGCCTAAATGGAAACTTGGACATGCCATTACAAAATGATGGCACCACACATGTCTGCCTTTTAATGCGGCCAACAGCCCTTACTACAAGCCAATGTTTCATGAAGCATAAGTTCTTGAGTTATACGTGCAACCATCTACAGCAAGAGAGTTGGCCGGTATATATCTTGATGAACAAGTTGCTGAGATCAAGAGTTATGTTGACTCATTCAAACAGAAATGGTCAAAGTACGGAGTCACACTAATGTGTGATGGATGGTCAGGTATCACAAAAAGTAGTCTGATCAACTTTCTTGTTTATTGTGACAGACATGTTTTCTTTCATAGATAAGTGGATGCGTCAGGCCAAGTCCACAGTTACTAATATATTTTGTCATTCACAGAATAAGTGGTGACCGAGATCGGGGAGGAGTACATTGTTCAAGTGGTGACAAACAATGGCTCGAACTATAAGAAGGCTGGGGAGGAGCCGATGAGGACGAGGCGACACATTTTCTGGACCCCTTGTGCAGCACACTGTGTAGATCTGATGTTGAAAGAGATTGGTCAGCTTCGTGTAGTCAAATATGTGGTTGAGATGGCACAAAAAATCACGAAATATATCTACAACCACACACTTGTATTGATATGGATGAGAGAGCATTGTGGCGGCTAACTGTTCAGGCCCGGCATCACACAATTTGTCACCAACTACATCGCATTGCAGAGCCTTCTGAAGCACAAGGATGGGTTGAAGCAAATATATAGGGCTGAGATTTGGCTGAGTTCCTCTTTTGCCGCTTCACGTGAAGGAGGGGAGGTCTAGGGGATCGTTGTAATGCCCCGGATTTTTCGGATATTTTTCGGATCATTTTAGCGGGTCTCGGAGTGCATTTTGTGCTTTACACGTGTTTTCCCCTGATGTGCCTTCGGAACTCTTTGCAGGACAAACCGTGGCATTCTTCGACTCCGGGACAGTACCACTGCGTTGTGTTCCTTCCGAGGATCGCGGAGGTAATTTTTCGTAATTTTCTGAATTTATCGAATTTTCGGGTTTTCCTATATATACTAAACCCTTTTCTCTCTCCCCCTCTCATTCTCCCTTTCTCACTCTCTCTCTTCTCTCACGCCCTCTTTCTCCCCTCTCTTCTCCGGCGGCCGACGGAGCGAGGCGGGGGCGAGGCAGAGGCGGCGCGGGTGAGGACGCGGGCGAGGATGGGCGAGGATCGAGGCGGTGGAGGCGCGTGGGAGCTCGTGGCGCGGTCGCGAGCCGGCGAGGGTTTCACGGCGTTTCTTCGCGGATCGGTGAGCTCGGGGCGCGAAATCTTCGGTGGAGGTAGGGTGATGGTTCCCTAGCTCGTGCACTTCCTTTCCCGCGAGTTTCGTAGGCCGTGGTGAGCCGAGCGGGTGGAATCGGGATTTTTGGGCAAAACCCATGTTTTAGGGCTTGTGGGCCGATCTCTTGTTTCATTGTGTTTTAGGCCGATCCGAGGTCGTAGATGCATGCTAGGGGCTTCTGGGGAGCTTCCCCCTTGTTTTCCCCCTCTCCTGTGGAGGTACGGGGGCGTGGTCGAGATTTTTGGGGTTTTCCCGCCGTAGCGTGCTCGGGGGCAAGCGACGGTCACTCCAGTGACCGTCACATGCTTGTAACGCCCCTAGAGGGGTGCGTTACTTTCCCTGAGTGTTGGCCTTTGGGGTCAGGGGCTGTAACGGTCCCATGGCTGACCGCCGTTTGGAAGTGACGCCCCTGGGCTGGGCCGTCACAGACTTTGCGACCGTTGGTTTTTAACCGTTGGGGGGTCTGTGCGAGTGACGCGCCTTGGCCAGCGCATTACATCCGTGTAACGCACTGGGGCAAGCGCGTTACTTCCCGCGATCACCCCAGGTGGGTGGGCCAAGCGACGCGCTGGGCCCAGCGCGTTGCTTGCGTGTAACGCGTTGGGGCAGGCGCGTTACTTCCCCTCCCCACTCCGAGTGTAAGGGCCATGTAACGCGCTGGGCTAGGTGCGTTACATGCGAGTAACGCACCAAGAGAGGCGCGTTACATCCCTTTTTGGCTTTGGTGTGTAACGCATGGGGCCAGGCGCGTTACTTTCGTGTAACGCGCCTGGACCAGGCCGTTACATGCTTGTGACGGCCCAAGGGTGGACCGCCACTTGCCTGGTTACCCCATGAGGGTGGCAACCTCGTTTTCTTGTCCGACTTGCGGTCTCGTGAATGTCCCAGACGCCCGTGGGTTTCTGTGCCCGTGTTTTGAGGGTGTCGGGAGGGACCGTGTTACCTTGATTAGCGTGCCCGTAGGTGTGGTGGGTCCGGGTGACCCCACGTGTTCCGGGCCTTCGTGTTACGCTCGATCGAGTCACCGTGTGTCGGTGTGTGTGCGGTGGGGTGTCCCCCGCATGCCGTGAGTTTCTTTGGAAGGCGATTCCCATGTGGGCCACATGGTTGGTCTTGGACTGCGAGTCCAGTTATCCGGCCTGGGGCTGGAGGTTTCCCGCTTGCTTCAAGATGGGAAATCGTCGTGGCGGCTTGTGTGCTGCCTTGGGAATCGTGCTTCTATGTTTTCCGTGTGGCCCATGTGGGTGGCCTTAGTCCTTTGCGTTCCCTCTCCGAGGGAGTGGTCTTGGCGACTCGTGTGTTGTCTCGGTACTCGTGCTATCGTGGTTTTAGACCTAAAGATTAGACTAGATTGATGGCCTTGTGCTGTTGCGTGCAACGGTCTTGACCCCGAGTCTTGTGACTCAAGGACCGTTGGCTGTAGTGCGTTTAAAGGACTGTCCAGAGTCTAGTGGCTTAGTGCCACTTGAGTTTTCTCGACTCTAGCGCACGGTGCGTGCGTGGCCGTGGACTGTGAGTCCCGTTTCTTCTCCGACTGTGGTCACCGTGCGACGGGGCCGGTACGTGGGGTGGTCCCCGTACGTCGTCGGATTCGGACGTTGTTTTCCGTTGAGTTGAGAGTCTACTCCTTCAGTGACCCTCCACTAGTCGTAGCCTACTAGTACGCGTGTGCTAGTCGCACCAGGGAGTGGTGTACGGGCTTACCCTGAGGACGGTTAGACTGGTTTCCGTCGGGCCCCTCGTCGTAGTCAGAGTCCGACTGCGGGGTAAAACCAGTCAGAGGGCCAGACCTAGGACGCGTGGTCTGTGTGTGCACACGTGGTTGGGGACTGTGGACGCACGTCGACGGGCGTGACCCCAGCTAGTCACTTGTTTGTGGTTACTTGTACGGTGTTCGCGCCTCAGGTAGGACCTACCACGTCAGGCGGTTCACCTGCGGTGCGGTGTAAGACGTCAGGGGACGCTACCGGCTGTGCTTCTAGTGGGTGGTACTCCTGTCGAGTACGGAGTGACAGACTGTCAGTCTCTGTGTCTTTGACCTTCAGGTTTTTGGTCGTGTTGACCGGTGAGTTCGGTTGTTTCACCTTGGCGCGTGTGTCGGTTCTTGCGCCGTGAGATTAGTACTAGTGGCTTTACTGAGGTTGGGTCTTGTTGTGCGGTACCCGCGATCGGGTGGTCGGGGTTGCACCTTGGACAGCGTGTCCAGGTCGGCTGTGTCCGAGGGACAGGCCTCTACGGCGTGGTTGCCGTGTGTTCTTACTTCGGTAGGTGGTACTAGCGTGGTTCGGTAGCTTCGACTGTGTGATCGAGGTCTACCTTCTTGCAGTAGGAGTAGCTGTAGTGCCGAGTTTTGACCGGCCACCGGTTTGCTGTTCCTGCTATAGTTGTAGCTTCCTTTCCGCTACCGCCGTTGTTTCCGGTTGGGGTTCCGCGGGATCCCTGTTGAGTCTCTGTTTTGGAGACTCATTCCCTGCTTTTCAGGTGTAGCGGTTCTTCCTCGTGGTTCGAGGGTGCGGAGCGGAGGTTCTCAGTTGCCAGCTTGCCGGGCCGAGTGTTCACTTGGCATGTGGTACGCTTTACTGCTTTAGACTGTACTTTCTGTTGGACTGGACTCTGTTGTAGTTGTTTATTTATTTCTGTTAATTGTTGGATTGTCCTGCTTTATATCCTATTTCTCTGTGCCTCCACACTCCTTTTAGCCCTTCCGAGCCCTCCCGGCTCGTGGGCGGCGGTGCGAGTCTCGGGTTATCGGGCCTTCCCGGTAATCGGATTCTCGGGTCGTTACAGCTGGTATCAGAGCGGTGGTTGTGGACGTACATAGAAATTCAAGATATTGCAGTGATCAGAGTCCGTAAGGTCCAGTACAGTCGGCAGCTGGCTTAGGGTTTTGTGTTCGTTTTCCGCCTTGTTTCTCGCCTGAGAGCTTGAGTGCGCTGTGCGGCGCTGTGAAGGTGGTTGCTGTCCGCGACTTTCGTACCAGCATGGGGTCTAAGGTTTGAGGTTGAGAGTCTTCTCCCTCATCGGTGGTGGCCCTGGTTGTGCTGCGTTGGGCAGAGGTTGCTGGCAGGCGTGAGTTCGCGGTGCTGCGTTCGAGGAACCTGCGGCGTGGTCAGGTGTCTGGTGCGGACTGTTCTTGGTTAAGTGGCCGTGAGCGTGCTCTGAGGGAGCTGCTGTCGGTTTTTGGTCACTCCAGCTTGAGGTTTGTCCAGCTCCTGAGGCGTTCTGATCGAGAAATGTGCTCCGGTGAGCGGAATGTCTTCTCGGTGGGCTGCTGTTTCGTCGAGCCTGATATCCTGTCGTGCTCTGTGGCGTCAGAAATGACGTGTCGGTCCTGATTGTTTTACGGATTTCGAGGCAGGATTTGGCAGAGATGTCCCGGTAAGTCTTGCTCCTGCGCTCTCGTGTGCGATTAGGGTGTGTTCGCCCTGGAGTTGTCTTGAGATGTGAAGGCTCCGCGGTGAGTTCGGGACTCGAGGATGAGTGTCGGCGGTTGTTGTTATGGCTCGTGTTGCGGCTCTTGGCATGCCGTGTTGCAGTTCAAGGAATTACAGCGGTGGTGCATCGAGAGATGCTGTGATGGTGGTCCGACGTGACACTCGTCGAGTGTGTCGGATGCGCTGACCTGATGGAAGCGATGGTTTTCCTTGGTGCTGGATGGTGCTGTTTCCAGCGTGCGCGAGGTTTGAGGTCAGGTCGAGCGTGGAGTCCTTCCGTTGGTCGGAAGTGCGTTTGGTCTCCCCTTTGGTTGGAGAGACTGTGTTGGGTTAAGGTTCGTCGTCTTGCATTACGTGCCCGGATTGGTTGGCCTTGCGTGCCATGAAGTCCGTGCGAGCCGTGCTCCTTGTCTTGGCAGGGTGGTTGCCTGTGAGAAGTCGTGCCCATTCCCTTGTTGTGTGAGGGTGTGCTGGCGCTTTTCCGGAAGGACGGGTGCCGGTTGGGCGGTGTTTTGCTTTCTCGGCTGTGCGCGCGGATCAAAGTGCGCAGCGGGAGCGTGGTGGGCTTGTAACCCACTGGTTCAGGATCGTAGCGTTGGTTGCTACGGGCGGATTCCTGAGTTCACGTTGAGCATCGGAGGATTGGTTCCTCGGTGTGAAACGTGTTGTTGCCGTTCCGTTGCTCGTAGTATTATGGTTGCTGGCACTGGCAGGATGGAGTGTTGGGGAAAAGTGCTGGTTAGTGTGCCGCATGAGTACCATGTTCCTGTGATGGAAGCCGTGTCAGGCGTCGGTGTCGGACCTGGATAAGGTTGTTGAGGATGTCGCCTGACGGAGGTCGAGGACGTGTTGGTCAGAGTCGGTGGCTTGGCGCCCGACTTGTGTTCCCAATCGTGTCCTCGGTTGAGATCGTGCTTTGAGGATGTGGTCTCTGGCAGGCTATGGGTCCCGGTTGGCGGCTGTGAGTGGCTGGTGAGCCTAACCGTGTGACCGACCACAGCAACGTCTGTTGGTTCTACGGTCTTGTCGGATTGTGACGGTGAGATGGTTATTGCTTAGGGACCCGTGAGCACTGTTCAGGTGGTGTCCCGTGGCTCTGTGGTAAGGGCGGAATCGGGATTGGCAGGTGTCCACTTGGATTGATCGAAGGATTTGATGAGACCAGATGGAAGAGTGACGCCTGTGGGCGGAGGCCTTTTTGTGAGATTGGCGTCGGATTGGTGGTCCCTGATAGGACATTGGTGTCACAAGGTTATCCCTGGTTGGGTGACTAGCATGGGGTGGTTCCCTATAAGTCTGAGTCCCGTGAGGTGATGACTGAAGACGCCATGTTCTGTCATTTGGTTTCGTCGTGCTCCCCGAGAGGGTTGAGTTGGCGAGCAGTTGCTGACCAGTGGATGGTCTTTTCAGAGACAGAAGATGTTGGTTGTTGGGGCTCGAGCGTGGCGAGAGCCGTGTGCCAGCGAGACCTTTGGTGGTCGTTTCTGTGATGTGCCTTTCCGGATGGGATCTGGACTTTGTCGGAGTTCGTCTTCTGACGAGAGTTGGCACAGTGTTGTGTCCGGCTTTCGGCTTGCCATGTGTGGGGTGTTTCTTGGTGCTGAGCCGATGTTATGGTTGCGGTCTGCTGAGATGACTGCTTGAGCTGGTGGAGGCTCTGTTTTGGTTGCTCCCTTGAGGAGGGTGTGCGACCTGTCAGCTGGCTGCGAAGCTGACGTGCGATTTGTCTGCCGACCATTGGATGAATCGGTAGCTGTTGCTCGTGTCGAGGGTTGTGATTCCTCGGTGAGCGAGATCGTGGCTGCGGCGCCATGGTGGATTCTCGCGTTGTCTGAGGTGATGCCAGACTGTGTCCTTTGGTATATGCCTGCTCTGTGGCCGGTGTGCTCGGCGCGAGGAGCGAGGTGTTGTGTGTGATTGTGAGTCTTTCCTTAGGATCCGTGTTTTCGTGAGAATCGAGGTTTTCTGTGCTGGGGCCCTGACAGCGTGTCAGTTGGTTCAGTGTTCTTCCCCTAGGACGTCGTGCTAGGTCCTGAATTTCGAGGACGAAATTCCTTTAAGGGGGGAGGGCTGTAATGCCCCGGATTTTTCGGATATTTTTCGGATCATTTTAGCGGGTCTCGGAGTGCATTTTGTGCTTTACACGTGTTTTCCCCTGATGTGCCTTCGGAACTCTTTGCAGGGCAAATCGTGGCGTTCTCCGACTCCGGGACAGTACCACTGCGTTGTGTTCCTTCCGAGGATCGCGGAGGTAATTTTTCATAATTTTCTGAATTTATTGAATTTTTAGGTTTTCCTATATATACTAAACCCTTTTCTCTCTCCCCCTCTCATTCTCCCTTTCTCACTCTCTCTCTTCTCTCACGCCCTCTTTCTCCCCTCTCTTCTCCGGCGGCCGACGGAGCGAGGCGGGGGCGAGGCGGAGGCGGCGCGGGTGAGGACGCGGGCGAGGATGGGCGAGGATCGAGGCGGTGGAGGCGCGTGGGAGCTCGTGGCGCGGTCGCGAGCCGGCGAGGGTTTCACGGTGTTTCTTCGCGGATCGGTGAGCTCGGGGCGCGAAATCTTCGGTAGAGGTAGGGTGATGGTTCCCCAGCTCGTGCACTTCCTTTCCCGCGAGTTTCGTAGGCCGTGGTGAGCCGAGCGGGTGGAATCGGGGTTTTTGGGCAAAACCCATGTTTTAGGGCTTGTGGGCCGATCTCTTGTTTCATTGTGTTTTAGGCCGATCCGAGGCCGTAGATGCATGCTAGGGGCTTCTGGGGAGCTTCCCCCTTGTTTTCCCCCTCTCCTGTGGAGGTACGGGGGCGTGGTCAAGGTTTTTGGGGTTTTCCCGCCGTAGCGTGCTCGGGGGCAAGCGACGGTCACTCTAGTGACCGTCACATGCTTGTAATGCCCCTAGAGGGGTGCGTTACTTTCCCTGAGTGTTGGCCTTTGGGGTCAGGGGCTGTAACGGTCCCATGGCTGACCGCCGTTTGGAAGTGACGCCCCTGGGCTGGGCCGTCACAGACTTTGCGACCGTTGGTTTTTAACCGTTGGGGGGTCTGTGCGAGTGACGCGCCTTGGCCAGCGCGTTACATCCGTGTAACGCACTGGGGCAAGCGCGTTACTTCCCGCGATCACCCCAGGTGGGTGGGCCAAGCGACGCGCTGGGCCCAGCGCGTTGCTTGCGTGTAACGCGTTCGGGCAGGCGCGTTACTTCCCCTCCCCACTCCGAGTGTAAGGGCCATGTAACGCGCTGGGCTAGGCGCGTTACATGCGAGTAACGCACCAAGAGAGGCGCGTTACATCCCTTTTTGGCTTTGGTGTGTAACGCATGGGGCCAGGCGCGTTACTTTCGTGTAACGCGCCTGGACCAGGCCGTTACATGCTTATGACGGCCCAAGGGTGGACCGCCACTTGCCTGGTTGCCCCATGAGGGTGACAACCTCGTTTTCTTGTCCGACTTGCGGTCTCGTGAATGTCCCAGACGCCCGTGGGTTTCTGTGCCCGTGTTTTGAGGGTGTCGGGAGGGACCGTGTTACCTTGATTAGCGTGCCCGTAGGTGTGGTGGGTCCGGGTGACCCCACGTGTTCCGGGCCTTCGTGTTACGCTCAATCGAGTCACCGTGTGTCGGTGTGTGTGCGGTGGGGTGTCCCCCGCATGCCGTGAGTTTCTTTGGAAGGCGATTCCCATGTGGGCCACATGGTTGGTCTTGGACTGCGAGTCCAGTTATCCGGCCTGGGGCTGGAGGTTTCCCGCTTGCTTCAAGATGGGAAATCGTCGTGGCGGCTTGTGTGCTGCCTTGGGAATCGTGCTTCTATATTTTCCGTGTGGCCCGTGTGGGTGGCCTTAGTCCTTTGCGTTCCCTCTCCGAGGGAGTGGTCTTGGCGACTCGTGTGTTGTCTCGGTACTCGTGCTATCGTGGTTTTAGACCTAAAGATTAGACTAGATTGATGGCCTTGTGCTGTTGCGTGCAACGGTCTTGACCCCGAGTCTTGTGACTCAAGGACCGTTGGCTGTAGTGCATTTAAAGGACTGTCCAGAGTCTAGTGGCTTAGTGCCACTTGAGTTTTCTCGACTCTAGCGCACGGTGCGTGCGTGGCCGTGGACTGTGAGTCCCGTTTCTTCTCCGACTGTGGTCACCGTGCGACGGGGCCGGTACGTGGGGTGGTCCCCGTACGTCGTCGGATTCGGACGTTGTTTTCCGTTGAGTTGAGAGTCTACTCCTTCAGTGACCCTCCACTAGTCGTAGCCTACTAGTACGCGTGTGCTAGTCGCACCAGGGAGTGGTGTACGGGCTTACCTTGAGGACGGTTAGACTGGTTTCCGTCGGGCCCCTCGTCGTAGCCAGAGTCCGGCTGCGGGGGAAAACCAGTCAGAGGGCCAGACCTAGGACGCGTGGTCTGTGTGTGCACACGTGGTTGGGGACTGTGGACGCACGTCGACGGGCGTGACCCCAGCTAGTCACTTGTTTGTGGTTACTTGTACGGTGTTCGCGCCTCGGGTAGGACCTACCACGTCAGGCGGTTCACCTGCGGTGCGGTGTAAGACGTCAGGGGACGTTACCGGCTGTGCTTCTAGTGGGTGGTACTCCTGTCGAGTACGGAGTGACAGACTGTCAGTCTCTGTGTCTTTGACCTTCGGGTTTTTGGTCGTGTTGACCGGTGAGTTTGGTTGTTTCACCTTGGCGCGTGTGTCGGTTCTTGCGCCGTGAGATTAGTACTAGTGGCTTTACCGAGGTTGGGTCTTGTTGTGCGGTACCCGCGATCGGGTGGTCGGGGTTGCACCTTGGACAGCGTGTCCAGGTCGGCTGTGTCCGAGGGACAGGCCTCTACGGCGTGGTTGCCGTGTGTTCTTACTTCGGTAGGTGGTACTAGCGTGGTTCGGTAGCTTCGACTGTGTGATCGAGGTCTGCCTTCTTGCAGTAGGAGTAGCTGTAGTGCCGAGTTTTGACCGGCCACCGGTTTGCTGTTCTTGCTATAGTTGTAGCTTCCTTTCCGCTACCGCCGTTGTTTCCGGTTGGGGTTCCGCGGGATCCCTGCTGAGTCTCTGTTTTGGAGACTCATTCCCTGCTTTTCAGGTGTAGCGGTTCTTCCTCGTGGTTCGAGGGTGCGGAGCGGAGGTTCTCAGTTGCCAGCTTGCCAGGCCGAGTGTTCACTTGGCATGTGGTACGCTTTACTGCTTTAGACTGTACTTTCTGTTGGACTGGACTCTGTTGTAGTTGTTTATTTATTTCTGTTAATTGTTGGATTGTCCTGCTTTATATCCTATTTCTCTGTGCCTCCACACTCCTTTTAGCCCTTCCGAGCCCTCCCGGCTCGTGGGCGGCGGTGCGAGTCTCGGGTTATCGGGCCTTCCCGGTAATCGGATTCTCGGGTCATTACAATCGTCGACACCAGTAACTTTTGCGATAGAGTGAAGATATTAGTATCATTGATAGAGCTACTGTATGAGGTACTGAGATGTGTGGATGGAGATAGAGTACCAACCATGGGGTTGGTGTATAAAAAAAATTGAAGCTGCAAAGCGGAATATTCTTGGGATGTCTAAGAAATATGGACTCACTATCTTAGAGATTGTGGAGGACAGATGGGATAGGCAAATCAGCCGCGATCTTCACATGACAGGTAAACATTTACATTCTCTAACAAGAAATGAGCCGTGATCTTCAGATGATATAAAAATGTTGCACCGTCTTGTGATTACAGCGTACTACCTACACCCGACCTTTCAATATACTCGGGGTCTCGCTTATGACGATACTTTGATAGAATCCGTCAATATTGTGATAGACTGATTGTCTCGCACGCCAACAGATGATGCTGATGCGTTGAATGAGGTATACTTGGATATTTTGCCATTGAGAATATGAAATGAAATATGCACTTATTATTTCTGATAATGCAGATGAAATTTTTTAGAGAGGCAATTGGTTCATTTGCGACACCTAACGCCGTAGCCAGCCGTGACAGACTCGATGCAGGTAATGTATCTTCATAATGCACATTGTATAGCTCGACAAGTAATTTTTGCATCTAATTATTATATCGTACGTCATCTGCCTTAATTACAGCTGAGTGGTGGCTAAATTACGGCACAAGTGCACCGACATTAAGGAAGATCGCAATGAGAGTTCTATCACAAACATCCTCATCGAGTGGGTGTGAGCGGAATTGGTCGACATTCTCCTTCTTACATACTAAGCTGAGGAATAGGCTAACACACCGCAGGCTGGACAAAATGGTGTATGTTCAATACAACATGAAGCTAAAGGTTCGGTATGTGCAGATGGATACAAGGAGAGGAGAGGGAGATTACGACCCAACAGATATTGTGTACTTGCGAGACGATGATGACTCTATGGTTTCATGGGTTGCAAGAGCCACAACTGAGCATGGTGAGATAGAACTTGACGAGGAGGTCAAAGAACCAGGCGAGACACCACGACCTAATACTTTTCTCGCAATAGCTATACAACATGCAGTGGGGGAGGGAGATGGCATCGATGTGCAGATGGGTGGTGACGAGTCAGCAACGGGACGTGATGAGGAAGTTAATTTGGATGAAGATATTATCATTGGGGGTGGAGGCACATCGTATGCGTATGATGATACATCATGGGAGCGATTGATGCAACCTCTAGCAATTCAGCGTCCACTGCTAGCTCAGGTGAAATAATATATACAAATCGAATCGCATATTTGATTAGAGACCGTAGGGATATATCTATGTATGATGATGTAAGAAATATATTACAGGTCGAGCCGACAAATGAACAGTGGTCCCGGGTTGCTGCACCGCGGCATTCAATTTCTACGGAACCCAGAAGGTTATCCACTTCTAGAGAGGCTAGGGGGAGTTCATCATTTAGAGAGGTGAAATTATATTGCCATTTCTACATTTATATGTTGTATTTCATTGGTAATTGAATATATTATCTTTTCAATTGTGTAGCCTTCGGTTGCATCGAAACAACCATCTCAGTCTGCTGCACCATGACGCTCAACATCTAAGGCACCTAGTCAGTCGTCTCAGGTATACGTATAGACTTACATAGTACAGCGTAACCTGAATGATTATCTAACAAAGCGTCCGCTTCTCAGGCATCCAGAGGGACACAACATACAGTAGATAAGTCGCCGCCTGCTCCACAGAAGAAAAAATCATCATGGATCACATTATTCAAAAGCAAGAAGGACACGCAACCACCATTAAATCCGATAGATATTGCAGACTTGGAGACATTAGATCCCAATGTAGATGACGACACTCCCGAGCCCTCGATTGAGCCCCGCATCAGTGGGAGTCATGACTCTGATGATGATAGTACACCGACATGGTCTTCATCCCATAGAGGTGGCAGTTCTCAAGGTGGTCAACGGAGTCGTCGTGGGGATACTAGTGCTGGTGGCAGAGAGTATAGCAGTGGTCAAGGTAGAGGTCATGGGGGCCGCGAACATATCTCATGAACATAGGAGCAGCACTTTACACATGCCACGCAAGATGAGGACCACTGTGCTTCACCGCCAGGGATGAGGCGGGCAGCTGATCATTGGGATCCCTACTATGGAAGTTTTGTTGCGGACAGTACCAGCTATCAAGACATGCTGTCTGATTTTGAGAGGATGAGCATACATGACTCTCAGGGATCTGGAAGTGAGTATGGACTGTCATGGCCGCAACAACCGATGTATCATGGCGATTCAGATAGTAGTAGTTCATTCTTCTCATCGTATCCATATCCTCATGCCCATGCTTCAATACCGCAATATACCGAAGGATACGATCAGCCATCAGCTGCGCCACCACCGGTCGTGTACGCACAAGGTTCGTAGCAGTATGAATACTACGTACGCATGTATTGGGAGAACTATGCAGGTTCGATGCGTTCTGAAGACTATCTGTCCTATCTGCGGATCACATTTAATGTCAGATTGTTTGGAGATGGGCGGTGGCCCAGTTTAGGCCCATATGATTAGGAGTAATGTATCATTTATTTATATTTATAAGTAACTAATAATTAATTATAAATTTCTTCATATCTTAAGTTTTGTACTTGTCATTGAAGTTATTAATGTAAAATTTTACAACATTTGTAGGTCATCATGGACGGACGACGTCACCCTGTGTGGGAGCATGGCTACACTGTTGAGGGTGATCGACATGTGCACTGTAAATACTACGGACATCACGTCACCGGCATACACAGATTTACAGAGCACCTTGCGAGAGTGGGACGCGATTGCCGTGCATGCGACCGAGTTCCAGGGGATGTCCGACATTACTTTCTGACACAGTTACGGGAGGGATATGTTTCTCGTAGCAGAGCTGGGGCATCCTCTTCTACGTCCAGGGTACCCCCACTATTAGCACCGAGCGGAGCAGGATCTTCCTCCACGTCCAGAGTTTGAGAAGCACCAGTCGCACCAGTAGCACATGATAGAATTGAATGTATAGATGTAGTGAGGGTTTTTTTTAGAGATTTTCATGTACCCTCTACCGCTGCACATGACCCATCATTTGTGCAGATGGTTACATATTTTCAGTCTCACCCACATGTACCTCCACCCACTAGGATAGAGTTAGATTATACAGGTCATCAGTCTCATGTATCTGATTCTGATTCTGATTGGGATTCGGGATTCACAGATGACTCAGATGAGTGAGTTTTGATATTTTGTACTCCATGACTGGAGTTGAATGATGTTATTATTATGTCTATGTTTACTTTAACATATTTAGTGAGTTTTTTTATCTCTTAGAATAAGATGTTTAATTAATTTTTATACAATGAATTATGTGTAATTTAGTATAGATCTATTATCATAAATAAATAACTCTACATTCTAATATTATTAAATGTATATATCATTTATTCTTTAAATAAAATTTAAAGATGTTTAATTAAGAGGTGTAATATGTTATTTTTATACAAATTTTTTTTTCCCCAAAGCATCTAGTAGGACGAAGGGAGAGTGCACCTCTTTCCAAGGGAAAGAAATGTTCTCACTCCACCAACTCACCACTAGATGTAATTTTATTGAATATAAGAGTTGTAAAGAGTACAAGGGGGTTTAGCATGCCCCTGAAGTACAAGTAAAGGAGTAAAGAAAGTACAATCTAAACTCGTCGAACACGAATGTTCGGTAGACATGAGGCATCAGCTTTATAGTAACCTCTGGCCACTATAGGAAGCTCACTTATTGACAAAAATTCAGAATTATATCCAATACTTGTTGCATGCTTTGCCAATGAATCGGCTAACTGATTTGCCTCCCTGTAGATATGGACTAGAGGGCATTGGACTGCGGTAAAGAGATCTTGAAGGTGCTTCCACCATGGGAGAAAGGACCATGGAGAGATTCTTTTGCCTTTAAGTAGCTCAGCCAAAGCCATAGAATCAGTATATATAATAGAGAGAGGGATGCCATGAAGGCGTGCCAGCCTTAGACCATCAAGCAGAGCTCTCCCCTCTGCCACCATGCTTGAGCCATGACCATAATAGTAAGAGAAACCTAGCAGTAAGTTGCCTCGGGAGTCTCTAAAGCAGCCACCGCCTCCGGATAGCCCTGGATTTCCCTTACATGAACCGTCTACATTGAGTGAAAAAGCCATAATAGGGGCTTGCCAGCATACTGTAAATGCTTGGGGAGTTTTGTATTTGATGATTAATCCCATGTCATGAATATTTTGCATTAGATAACGGCTGGGTCCCTGATTAAAAGTAATCTGCTGAAGCATTTGCATGGCATCCTGTTGTATATGTAAAGCAATTCTAGCAGGATTGGTGTTTATACCCTCATATCTGCTTCGGCACCTTTGCTTCCAGATTTCCCAAACAATAAGCATAGTCATTAATATGTTGATATAACCCTGCGGTTTAGTTATTACAGACTCACTAATGATCAACTGTAGTCTATTGATGATGGAAGAAATGTTCGTATAAGAACTGTCAATAATGTTGCTAAACTTTGTCCACAAAAAGGAGGCCAGCTCACTGCTAACAAAAAGATGATCCAAGCTTTCCATTGAGGAAGAGGCCTGACAACAATTGCAGCATGATGCTAATTGGATGCCACAGTTCTGTATTCTTTCATCAACAAGAATTGCATGGTTGAGTAATTTCCAGTAAAACAGTGAGGCTCGAGGGGGATAACTTTGGTGCCAAAGATTTGTAGAATGAACATTGACATGTTGTCCTTTAATATATCTATATGTGGATTTAAAATCAAATTTACCCGAACTGGTAAATGACCATATCAGGATGTCTTCTCCTTCTTCAATCACATATTTGGATAACTCAGATTTTAGATTGTGATCAGTGATCCTCTGCCATATCGGATGTTGAGAATTTGTTAATGCTTCTTGAACCGAACAGTTTTCTGCTTGAGAGATAACCTGAAATTGGAAACTGTCTTGCAGAGAGTTTCCCTTGTACCATGTGTCTTTAAAGAAATTGGTTGTAGCACCATTGAACACAATTTTTCTCATACCAGCTAAGAGGATCAATCTAGCTTTTTCAAAATCTCTGAGTTTAGTTCCAGCAGGAAATGGAACCTTGCAATCTGAAATGTGGTGACCATGTATGTATTTCATCCTGATGAATCTGGCCCAAAGAGAGTTGCTATGAAGAGAATTCCATAAATGTTTAACTTGAGAGCATTGTTGGATATCCAGCAGTCTTCGAATACCCAGCCCACCATCAGAATGGGAGTAGCAAACTTTATCCCAAGATATCCAATGCTTCCTATGAGCCGACTCCAGACCTTGCCAGAGAAAATTAGCACAAATACTTTCCACTTGTTTGATAATAGTTAAGGAATATTTGCAGAACTGGCAGTATATATCGGAATAGCCAACAGAACAGATTTAATAAGAGCAACTCTGCCAGCTTGAGAAAGAAGTTTGCTCTGCCTTCCGGCCAACTTATTGTTGATTTTATCTAGCAGATATTTGAAATGAGGAATTCTAGTTTTGCCTTTAAAGAGTGGGACTCCAAGGTAGATAATACTACCTGTTTTGTGTTGGAATCCTGTTACTTGGCTGATCCTCTCAATTGCCTTACTTCTCATATGTTTAGAAATCATGAATGAGCTTTTGCGGGAGTTGATCTGTTGACCCGAGGAATCTTCATACTGTTTCAAAAATCTTAACAATGCCTTGACGGATGTTAGTCCAGCATTCAAGAAAATAATGGAGTCATCAGCAAAAAGAATATGGGAGATAGGCATGACATTTCGAGATAAATGGAAGTATTTGCACTGTCCTGATTGAAACAACTGAATTAATCCCCTGCTCAGAACTTCTTCTGCCAATATGAAAAGAGCAGGAGCTAAGGGATCTCCTTGTCTCACCCCCCGAGTGGATTTAAAGTAGCCTTGAATTTGACCATTGAATGAAATAGAAAACCAGCAATTCATCAGTATTTGAGCTATGAGTGAAGTAAATCTGCTAGAGAAGCCAAAATTTCTCAGAACAAGAAGAATGAAATCCCATTCAATGCGATCATATGCTTTGGCCATATCTAATTTCATAAGCATATTATGGCCCCTGACTGGTTTATCTATATCCATGAGTAGTTCTTTAGCCAACAAAAAATTATCAGTGATACCTCTACCACTCACAAATCCACTTTGATGCTCTGAAACAATCAAAGGTAGAATGCTCCTCAACCGGTTGCTAATAACTTTGGAAACCAGCTTACAAGAGAAATTGCATAGGCTAATCGGTCTGAAATCAGCAAAGGTATTGGGATTTCTGACCTTGGGAATCAGGCATAGAATAGTTGAAGTGGTTCCTTTCGGAAGACCCCAACCTTGAAAAAAGCTCTGTACTGCAGATATTACATCCTCTCCTATAATTTTCCAACAGTAAGTATAGAAGTTGCCTGAAAACCCATCTGGACCCGGAGAACTGTTGCCATTTGAGGAAAAAACAATATTTTTGATTTCCTCTTTTGATGGAATGGAACAAAGATATTGATTCTGTTCTTCTGTAATCATAGTGGGAATGCCAGAGAAGAGTTGCTCATTGACAGTGTGTGGTTCAGTAGATAGAATGGATTTGAAGAAATTTATAGCTCCATTGATTAACTCTGATTGATCTTCCACCCAGATGTCATTGATCTTCAACTTCTGAATATGATTCCGTTGTCTTCTGACTTTAGTATAGTGATGGAAAAACTTTGTATTGCGATCACCACAGTTAAGCCACTGAACTCTGGATTTCTGAAACCAAAAAATTTCTTCCCTTTGTAGATCAAGTCTTAATTCAGCATTGGCTTTATTTAATCTTTCCTGATTTTCCGTGGAGGGATTTTCCTCATAAGCATCTTGACTTGTCATTATATTTGTCTCAGCCACCTCCCTAGCTTGTACAATGTCACCAAAGGACTCTTTGTTCCAAATTTTCAAAGCTTCTTTCAAATGTTTAAGCTTGTTCTGAAATGAGAGGAAGGGGTGACAATCCTCATTTGACTTGCTCCATTGAGTTTTAACCAAATCCAAAAATTCAGGATGAGTCTGCCACATTTGATGATAAATGAATCTCCCAGGAAGAACATAACTGGGACATATTTTTAGTAACAGGGGGGCATGATTAGAAGGGCCTCTAATGAGGTGTTGAACAGAAGCATTGAAACTGGAATTTAGCCAACATTCATTATATAGGACCCTGTCGAGTCTTGCCCGAATGTGGTTGGCACCAATCTGATTATTGGTCCAAGTGAAGGATGATCCTGAGAATCCAGCATCAATTAGGCCTGTAGCAGTTATGAAGCTTTGGAAGTCTAACATTGCATTAGCTGAAGACATTAAACCTCCAAATTTTTCCTCTGGAGATATAATGCAATTGAAATCTCCACCAATAAGCCAAGGGACAGAAATCCCAGGGCTAGTAGCCATAAGAGCATCAAATAACTCCCTTCGAGCATAAGCATTACAAGATGCATATACTGCAGTAAAATACATGCAGATATTGTTATCTTCCTTTAGAGCCACAGTAATAAATTGGGGATGTAATTCAGTAACCTCAATGCAGACATCAGGAGAATGAAACAGCCAAATGTTGGAAGAAGGTCCATTATTACCACATACAGAGTGGAGGTTTATTTTGCAAGCAACCTTTTTAGCACGACTAAAATCAATGCGAGGTTCTAGAGTGGCAACCAATCTAATATTATGAGATTTAATGATATGGCCAAGACTTCTAACGGTCGCCTTATTCCCAATACCTCTTACATTCCAAATTAGAGCTGAATCAATCATGTAGTTATGTGATGGAATTTGTTGCCAACACCTTGGCTTTGGCTCTGGTAAGTCGGGCATCACTAAATAATTCCCCAGGTATTGCAGATATTGCAGAAGAATCTTTGTTTTGAGGGATTATAACTGGATGTATACTGCATTGAGTGATCATTTTTGAATTCTCTGACTCAGATAAAACTGAAATTTCATCTGAATTGCTGATAAGAGGATTAGTAGAGGAGTTAACCAACTGCTTTGTCATCCAAGACAAATGTGTATGAATTAAATGTTGCTCCTCTGAATTGCAACTCAACTTTGCTGCTCCCTGGTTTGGTGAAAGGGTCTTTGTCATGACATTATCTCCTCTTGTTTTTTGATCACCTGCCACAACCACAGAGTTATTTATTGGCATTGATTCAAGGATTTCAGGTAACTGTGAACCTCCAGTTGCCTCTCCACGAGAATGCTTGGGTGAGTCATGGATATCTTGCTTATCCTCACTGCATGACTCTGAATTGACAGTTGTTTGCTGAGCGGAAAATTTTAACATCTCATTATCCGAGTGGATAATATCCTGTGAAGATACAATATTCGGAAGAATATCTGAAGAATTGGCCACCTCTTGCATTTCCACAGCCTGAAGAAGAACTTCAAATTGATTTTCCAAAGCAACATTTTGTCGAACATTTTGAGGACCATTGATTTGAGATTTAAAAACTTGACGAATAGTCTTGTTTTCAGTATCTTTGGGTGCTTGAGGTCGACCAGCTTTGCTCATTTTCTTTTTGCATTCACCAACAGAATGACCAAGTTTATGACAAAAGTTACACAAGGTAGGAACTCGATGATAGCTGACCTTTTGCCAATATCCTACACCATTCATATCTATCCACACACGCTCCTTACGCGGAGCTGAGAGATCCAATTCAATACAAACTAAAGCTTCAGAGGTATCTGTCAGAGTTAAGGTTCGCTCATGAATCTGTAGAACAGGGCCAAAATTGCAAACGATGGAGCGAAGACAATCTTCCTGATACAAATTAGCCGGCAATCCAGGAAGACCAATCCACACAGGCACCATAGGTGGATCAGCTTCGAAATTGAAATCAGGGGTCCAGCGAAAGAACCGAAACAGAAAACCTTTTATATACATATTTTTCTGAATGAGGAGCTTCAAAAAATCCGCCTCATCATCAAATCGAAAAAGAATGTGCCTCAAATTTAGTTTGTTGATGACAAACTCTGATGAAATACCCAACCGCTGCTTAATACAACTTTTTAGCTCAGTAAAAGAAGGCCTACCGTATGAACATTTGGCAACTATTGCGTACGGGAGGAGTTGCAGAGAAGCCTGAATATCAGCCTTGGAGAAGAAAACAGCAGGTTCGCCACGATCAGTGAATGCCGGTTTCTTGATAGGAATGGAAATATTTGTTTTCTTCGCAGACTCCATGAGAGCTTGCGCAAATGATTTCCGCGGAACATCTTGATGCGGAAGGAGGTTGTTCTCTGCAGTGGAACAGAAAGCTCCCGCCGGCGCCGGGGGACCCCCCGCCTCACCAGCCATGGCTGGCGCCGGGGGGCGAGGTGAAGGACCAAAGAAAGGTGTTGGCGGGAAGACACGAACCAAAGCTTCTCTCTCTAGAATCTTAGAGAAAGACTCACACCTTTTTATACAATTAATTATGTGTAATTTAGTATGGATCTATTATCATAAATAAATAACTCTACATTCTAATATATTAAATGCATATATCATTTATTCTTTAAATATAATTTTATTAAAATTTTATTTTTAAAAAATAAAATTTTAAATTTTAAAAAAATTAAAAAATCGCGTGCCTTGTCGAGAGAGAGGACCGGGTCACTGGGGACCCGCCCGACCCGACCCGTCCCGGGTCGAGACCGGGTCGGTCGGGTCAGCAAACCCTGATGGGACTCTTAATTAAGAAGCTCACTTTTTATCAAATCTTCCCCCATCCGTGATTGACGGGCGCCGAATGCCAATGCCCCCCTTTTTTTATTTAAGGTGTGGTGTCTCCCTTCGTAACTCTCCAGCTTTAGAATTATCGGTTTTAAAGCCGATGTATTTTTTGAATTTTAAAATCGGATAGGGTGTTTGGAAATAATTTTTTTTTAAAAAATTAATTTTATGTAAAAAATTATGTTGTGTCAGTTTTTGACTTAAATTTTAAAATTGAGAAAAGTTGACACTTTTTATTTGACAATAGTGACATAATTTTTAAAATTTATGTAAATATGTTTGACATATAACTTTTTAAAATTAAAATATCCATCCCACAATTAACTGATGCTTTGGATGGGGAGAAGGCATAGGAGGGGGATCGGTGGTTAGGTGGCCACCTTGCACAGTGACAGACGGGGGGAGTGCCAGCGGCAACCAAGGCGACGATGGGCATGGCCGGTGAGGACCGGTCCCTGCTCAGGGGTGTGCCGCGGCGGGAGCAAGGGAACCGACTATGAGTCGGCAGCACGGCATTGGCGATGTAGGCGAACAGCAGCTCCTCACAGTGCCGTCTGGACACGGGGTTGGCCGGAGGTGGCCGGCTGCATCTTGTGTCCGCCAGTGGTCGCAGCTGTGCGTAGAAGGAGGATGGGGGGAGAAGGGGGAACCTAGGATCATGGTCGTTGGTGCTTGCGGCGGCTCCGCGGAGGGGTCGAAGGCGGAGACGGGTCTTGCCGGAAGAGGATGGCCGCGGAAAGACGCAAGATGTAGATGGGTATGGTGAGAGGGAAACATAGGGGGAAGGGGGGAGGGAGAGGCCGGCCAGCGGGGAAGGGGGAGGGAGAGGGAAACGCAAGGGGAAGGGTGAGGGAGAGGCGGGCCGGCGGGGAAGGGCGAGGGAAACACAGGGGGAAGGAGGAGGGAGAGGCCGACCGGCGGGAAGGGCGAGGGAGAGGCCGACGGCGACGGGAAACACAGGGGGAAGGGAGGGAGAGGGGAGGGGAGAGGAACGGGAGGGAGAGGGGAGCCGCGGGGGAGGGGAGGGGGAGGGGGGCCGCGTATGGGAGGGAGTGGGAGTCCCGAGGCGTCGTGGGTGATTTTCAAAAAAAATTGCTCCAGACTTTTTGTAGGAAGGTTTACACATTGTAAGATTCCTCCCTAAAAGATAGGATAGGTCTTACCAAACGTGTTTAGTGTCCTCCTCTTCCTTAATTTTAATTTTGAGAGAAAAAAGAGAGAAAATACTGCAACCAAACACCCTATGAAGTGGTTGTTTTATTTAACGTGAGGTACCGTAAAACTCCATAGCTATTTTATTTTACAACATTTCCTAGTTGTTTATTTGATTGTAAAATAGTGTAAATGGAATCACGTGGGCTCATGTTGCAGAAGATTCTCTTGTTTCAGTTTACGCTTATATCCATCGTAGATCAAAATTGAATAAAAATGAGTTAAAATCATAGTAAATAAGTTAAATATCATATTTTAGTTCTATCTAATTTTTGGCCCCTAAAATTTTTTAATGTTAGAAAAATTGTAGCACCCCTGGTAATTTTTTAGAATTATTAGAAATTTAAAAAGATTGATTTGAGTATTTAATAGGTTTAAAGACTTAAATGGGTTAATTAATTAATTTATAAGTTAAAACCTTTTGGTTAAAGGTCCAATTAATAACTAAATAGTTAAGCCCATTTTAAAAAGGTCTTAAAGTTTGAATTTTAGACTTTTGGCCCAAGCCCAATCCCTAGAGACGTATTAGGGAAAGTTCCCTTATTAAGATAAGGGGATAAAGGATAATTAGAAGTGGAATTTGAAGGAAACTCAATTTTTGGAAAGACGGATTAAGTCGCGGTCTATCGCACGACCGCTACCTGAAGAAGGCGGTCTTGACTCGTGTAGCAACCCTGATAAAATATTAATAACAATAAAGATCAACTAATTAGATAAATAAAATAATATAAAATAACGCCTCGGATCAAGGCGCTATTTAAATTATAAACGCCTCTAGTTAAGGCGTGACTCAAGAAGTGACGCCCTCACCAAACGGCGTCAAATTCCAACGTCAAAAAGGGTAAGGCCAAGAAACGCCCCTAGCCTGGGCGTGTTTTAAAACAAAGAACGCCTTCATATCAGGCGCTTCTTAAGAAACGACCTGAACCAGGTCGTCAATTCAGGAATCGATGCCCTGACCTAGGTCGTTAATTCCATTCGAGTTCCGTTCGACACGGGAGCTTATCCAGGGTAATGGATAAGTATTAGAAAGAGTTAAAAGGTGGTAAGGACTCTATCAAGGAAGTATTACTTCCACACAATCACTAACCCTAATAGGATTTCCCAAAATCCTATAAAGACTCTTGACAGCCGAACCCTAAACCTATTTGACCAATCGAACTTCACAGGTACGTGAATAACATCAAGTTCTTCTATTTTTCTTCTTTCTTTCATTATGAACGTAGTATGTGAAGAACTAATGTTCTTCATCTATATCTCTTCTACAGGTTAAGGAGCCCTATCTTCCTAGGAGAACCAGTAAGTTATTCTCCTCCTTTATCTTCTGTTAAGTTATTACGAAGCATAATACCTTCGTATTCTATCCTCTGTAGGTCGTCCATCTTCGTCTAGGTTGCTGTGACTTTGTTGCTACAGAAGCTTCAGAAAATTTAACAGAGCAGCATCTTCTTCTAGTTAAAATCCCTCACGTTCATCTTCAATCGACTATCTTAAGGTAGGTTTTCTCAAGTCACTGTAGCCCAAACTAAATTGATACAGTACAATAATCATCATGCATATACATGGTTTGGTTTACTATAGTTTCTGAACGACTTTCTGTTAATTTCTTGAAAGAAACGTCCTTAGAAAGGGCGTGATTATGAAATACACGCCCCAGACTAGGGCGCTATTTTACAAGTCACGACCCTGCCAAGGTCGTCAAATCTAAATTCGACGCCCTGTACACAGGCGTTAATTTCTTATAAACATTAATCACCATATTAACAACTGCTTATATATGAAATCATGATTCTAATGCATGATCAGATGTCTTCGACCCCTTTTTGATTTTCTTGTCATGAGTATACATATATTCGTTCTATTGTATCCTGAATTTATTACTGCCATTGAAATTTCCTGAATAAACTTTAATTAACGACCTGGACGAGGTCGTTTTCCACATGTTAACGCCCCATCACAGGGCGTGAATTGGAAAAGTAACGCCCCTTCAGAGGGTGCGTTTCTGTAAATTCCTGAAAAATGGTATTCTGTAAAAATAAGAATTTAATGATTAACGCCCCTGCCAAGGGCGCGTTTTTGATAATTTCTGAAAATAAATATGTTTTGTAAAATATTGTAAAAAAAAGACGCCTGCTTCTGTAGTCGTCTCATTGCAAAGAAACGCCCCTGTCCAGGGCGCGTTTTAGATAAATTAATGAAATATTGAAATTCTGCAAAATGGAAACATGTGTAAACGCCCTTCTATTAGGCGTTAATTACTTGATAAACGACTCTGCTTAAGTCGTTACTTTACTGTAAAACTGATTTTCCACTGTTTCTGATAACCGATGGTTTCATATGTTATATAATATATATATCGGCACTATTCTCCATTCCGTGAGTATAGCCCCACGTTTCACGATTATTTTATCGATCACACTCAATTCTCATTGACATACAAGCTCTCCATTGGACATTCCGTTCCTTTGGACTAGCGAGTTAGTCATAGAGACCTCCGTAAGACTCCTCGTACCTTGGATTCCCTCAAGGTCGACTGAGCTGGTTGTACCCTAAAAACCCATTACACGATCTTTGCCATGTCAATCTAAAGAAACATGGTATACCGGCCCTTATGATTATACAAAGAGTATATCATGAGAAATTCTTAATGGGATGATGATATCATGCCATATCATGTCATTCTTGTAAACCTCAATTCTATGATATGAATGAGGGTATCTTACCTTTGATATACTGTTCATGTGGACCTCAATTCTATATAAAGAATGTCCATATTGATTTGTCATGGTACCCAAGTTAAGGGAACCATATTCTACCTAGTTTTATCGATATCGTGATTATACCGTTATTATCGCCATTCTATGTCCCTTGTCATATTTTTGGACTCCATTCTGTCAAAGTTGTCATACATGTCTACAAGCTTGATTATTGAAATTCAAAAATTGGCTATATATATAAGAGTGGATGTCAAAACACATGATAAATGCCTGCGCATATAGGGCCCGATCTGGTCCTGGGAGGAGCACCCGAAAGTACTTGTGCCCATGGGAGTTAAAATGATAAGGTATCTGGCATTATACCGAGTACTTTACTTTCTAGATTGGACATTCCACATAAATCTTGTGCTTGAAATCGTACTTGCCTTGACATGAAATGCGTGGCCCGAAAAAGGGTAATTTACTTGCTTGCTACATGATAGTCAAAGTTCTTGACATGACTTGTTAAATGTACTTGCTTGAATATCTAAAATGTCTTGTTATCTTATTGAAAGTTCATGATTTGTCCATCTTAATTCCTTGATATTACATTTTCTCTATCTTGTCGTTTTATGCGAGCATGCATAGCTTCATTGCATTCATGAAAATGTAATTACTTAAACCCCTTGCTAGTACTTGAGATATAATTTCCTACTGAGCGTTCGCTCATTCCGTTTGTCCCTTTTTACTTTTCAGGTAAGTCCGACGACGATGGAAGTCAATCGGATGGGAATGGTCAAGAGTGAAAGTGATAGAGCTTCTCAAGTGTCGTCTAGTTGTTTCTATAGTTTTCTTGAGTCAAATATGTATTCTTTTCCTTTTTATTAAACAGAGTATTGGATTTGTAATAGTCTATCCATTTTGAAATAAAGGATTGGGTTATCTTGCTATTTTGCGCATCTCTATCTTTGTGTCGAATACACGACCACTCTGATTGACATGATTGATATAAACTCGTCGCGCATATCCGGGTATCTTCCGCGCTCGGGGCGTGACAACTCGATCGCGATCTGCTTCTGAAATAGGAAAGTATATAAACACGGAAAACTCAGATTTCTGTCCACAAAATCGCCGTGATTTGATGTGATCTCGCGAGAAAACCTATCTATGAATCTTAGGGGATCGAATTGACACACAATAGGATCCTAAATTCAAGGGTAAACGCTAACCCTAGGTCATTCCCTATAAATAGACCTCAGATTCGTCCTACGCGAACCCTAATCTTGGATCGCGAGGAACAAAGGTATAGTGTCGTCGTTTTAAGTTCTTCCTTTAGAGTTATTTATT
This sequence comes from Amorphophallus konjac, assembly GCA_022559845.1. NCBI lineage: Eukaryota > Viridiplantae > Streptophyta > Magnoliopsida > Alismatales > Araceae > Amorphophallus > Amorphophallus konjac. Next base: position 255,618,858 of record CM040121.1, read on the forward strand.
CCCCTTAGTATCTTCTAACGTCCCTCTAAATCTCATGTCAGGAGGACGATCAACCCAAGAGTTAGAGCGTGCGAAAGTTGCTGTTTCTACGTAGGAAGCGTAGGAACGAGAGCTCCCTTCTGGCGAGAAATTTGAAGTCTAGGATGAACCCCAAAGGTAGGTTGTCTCATGATCGGCTTATACATCATGTTAGGAGTAAGAACCATCCATTCCCTCTCGATTTCATGCACCATGCTTGTAGTTTTTCACGTTTTACTTTGATCGCGCAATAGGGTTCTATTTCCATGCTGTCTATGCAATGCTAATGAAAAAGATAAGAACTTTGGTCAAATTAATACCTTCTCATGCATTAGTTTTTGTGACCCTGGTTTTGATGATATCTTACCATGACTCGTTTATGAGTCTCACATGTATTTGATGATGTCAACATGTTCAGATTCAGATCATAGTCAAGCAGATCAACCAAAAGGCTCAATAGACTCAAGACTCACGATATGTGCAAGCAAAGATTGAGAGAACTCAAGAAAGAGAAATTGAGATTTGAATAAAGAACTTTGGCAGAATAAATTGCATGAAATATGCTTATAGAAGCTAAGACATTACTGGCAGCATAGAAATCGAGATAATTGGATGTACAGAAATCAAGATAGGTGATGAAATTGATGGTTGCACATAAATCGAGGCACATGCATGCACAGAAACTAAGAAAATGTTGGGAAAAAAAAGGAAAATAAAAAGGCAACAGAATTCAACTGAGAACTGCAAGTTCAAAAAGGCTGTGTCGACCCCATCTGCTTGTGGCATTGACTCCATTAGTCCTCACAGAAGCCAGTTCAAATGCATCTTGCAAGGATGCGTCGACGCATTCAATTGGCTGTGACGACGCCACAAACGGTTAAGCTCGCAATAGCTCAAGAAGGAAGTCTATTGCGTCGACCTTATAACCTCACTGTGTCGACGCAATCAACATATGAAGGTTCTGGTTGAGAGAAGGCGACGGCTCCTAGCGGCTAAAGGTGAAAAATAGATGTTACAGGTGCCTAATAGACAGATAAGTGTGACAAATAGGTGTTACCCGTGACAAATGGCCCATAAGGCAGTTTCAGCAAAGGATGCGTTGACTCAGTCCTCTCAGGGTGTCGACGCAATGGCGTTTCCAGAAGCAGTGGTAAACATGCTTCTCAAAGGATGCGTTGACGCACCTTCAATCTTGCGTTGACGCCATGAAGCTCAAGCTCGCCAGCTGACTCAAAGATACATGAAGCTGCGTCGACGCAAGGTCACTGCTGCATCGACGCACCTGATGCTTTCCAAGCCTTATCTATTTAACCTGCACTATTTCCAAAGGTCATCCAGAGAATAAAGAACTCCTACGCAAATCTCCAAAAACATAGATTTTGAGGAATGGAGGAGATACCTAGGACACAAAAATGTCCCTGTCATCATAAGTGTCCAAAGCAACCCTTTACTCCAAGTATCTGTCAGTACATCCCCTTGGAAAAGCCGCCCTCTCTACAAGTTCTGTCCCCTGCAACCTGCCAGCAAAAGCTTGTATCTGAAGGGAAAAATATCACTGGCAAGAGGACGTCCTCTCTACAATGGGAATTAAGGTTCTGCAGGCTTCCCTTGGTCAAACCTCTTTATTTATTACCAGCCATTCAAATTGCAGAAGACTTGGAGGGAAAGTCTCTGGCCTATGAGGCCTATAAATTGGACGCTCCTCCTTCACTTGCTCTTGCTACTGAAGCTGCTGCCTTGAAGAGAAAAACCCACGTCTCCCTTGAGCCTGCAATATAAACCTGTGAGAAAGAAAAGAAAGGTGTGTAGAGAGCAGCCCAACATCTGGCCATCCCAGTCCAATGCTGTAAGAAAAGAAAAGGGAGAAAGGTTGAGAGAAAAGAAGGGAGCCTCCTCAGCAGAAAATCTGAGAGGAATAGAAGTGGAAAGGAGTGTAGCCCTCCTTCAGCCGTGCTTAGCTTGCTAGTGCTTCAAGACCTTGATATGAAGCCACAATTGTCTTCTTCCTGCGTTGCTTTGCTTTCTTGTCTCATTTCTCATCCGCATATCAGTGTGTGTGTCCGGTGCTCTGCTTGAGAGACTGGAAGTATTTTTGCTGCACTTACAGCTTGTTTTCTTTGTTTTGTGTGTGTGTGTGTGTGTGTGTGTGTGTGTGTGTGTGGTGGATCTCATCCCCGTGTATGTGTGTGTGTGTGGTGGATCTCATCCTCGCGCGTGTGTGTGTATGGTGGATCTCATCCCCGTGTGTGTGTTGAGGACTTCGTCCTCGTATGGAAAAAGCCTCACCGGCTTTGGTGAGGGGTTGACGTAGGTCTGTGGGTTTGCAGACTGAACCACCTTAAAAATCCCTATGTAGTAGGCTGTGTCTTGTGTGATTGTTCCATGTCTTCTTTTCCCATTCACAGGCTCGTGTGCTAGCTTTAACGTATTCAAACCTGACTGTTTTCTTCATCGCACACTTTAACATTCGGTTCTGCACACCGTTGTCTCCCTCACTGCACCTCCATTTCCTTAGTTGCTTGTTGCACTCTTGCACACAAGCACTAGGGAGTCCACCCAGGCCCAGAGCAGGTTATTCCATTCAGACACACTTTAAGGGTTGAATAAGCAGCTAATCTGACTAACAGCCAAACTCACAGAGAGGCTGCGTCGACCTCACTACTCTGCTGCGTCGACCTCAGCCTTCTCCCTTTCAGCAACTTGTTGGCTTCTTGTGCTGTGTGTCTTGTTCTATTGCTTTGAACTTCTTCCGTAGAAACCAATCCATATTGGATAGATTGTCATATGCATATCATGTTGTAGATTGTGCTTCATTTGGGTTGAGATTTTAATTTGGCAAAGTTTGTACCGAATCTATTCAACCCCCCCTTCTAGATCCGTTGGCACCCAAGGGACCTAATAATTGGTATCAGAGCAAACAATGACATTATCAGATTTAACAATCTGCAGAGAAAAGATCCCAGTGCGCTTGTCGTTGTTTAATTCCCTGAACCATGTTTGTGGATTGCTTGCTGATGTTTGATGGCTCCAACCTCTCCACCTGGTTAGGTAGGATGTGCAAGTTTATGACTACTGCTGATCCAAACCTATGGACCTTAATTTCTCATGGGCCGCATAAATTGCCTAAGGAGAAATCCAAATGGACTGAGGATCATAAATTGAAAAACAGAGATAATATCAAGGCTCTACAAACAATGAAGGTTGCCGTGAATATTACTGTCCTTCCTTCCTTATCTTCATGAAGCTCTGCCAAGGAAATCTTGGATGATCTAACTGCCATCTATCAAGAGGAGAATCACAAATGCATGATGGCCAAAGGGAGTGATCAAACAAGCGATGAAGAATGTGAAGAGGTAAGCTCTATCTTTGAGAACTTCTCCATGGAAGATTGGCAAAATGATTATGCTGAATTGCTTGACATGTATGAAAAATCAAGAAAATAGAATAAAACCTTGAAAAAGAAGTTAAATAATTCAGCTCACATTGATTCTGACAATGAAAGCTTGAAAGCCTTGAAGTCTGAAAATGAAGATATTAAAAATCAAATTGAAAAGGCTAAAAAGAAACTTAAAAATCTTGAGGAGGAAAACAATTTGCTTCTTGAAAAATTGGAAGCTGTTGAGGTAGTAAATGCAGAACTTCAGGAAAATCATGAAAATTTTGAAACTCAAAACAAAAAACTGAGAAGAGAAGTTTAAAATACATGCTCTGATAATTCTGCTTACATTGAGTGTTCTTTTGTGAAGGAATTGAATGAAGATCTCCACTCATATCTTGAATGGTAGAAAGACCTAATTGCTTCTTTGAGAGAAGAAAATAAAGACTTGCTGGATAAGAAATTAGAACTTGAACATGTGGAGGAGGAGCTAGAAGAAAAATTAAGTTCAACGTCCAATGTTGAAAAATATGTCGAGGAAATTAAAAATGTAAAAGAACAAAACAAGAAGCTCAATGAATTGAACACGACCATGTCCGATAGATTACTTTCTCTTGAAAAAGAAAAATTTGTACTGGATAAACTAGACTCTGAAAAACTGGAAAGTTAGATGGAATGTTTTAAAACTGTCAATAAAATGTTGAATGAGAAGGTTGCCTCTCATGAAGAAGAAATAGCCAGCTATGAGCTTCACATTTCAAACCTTGAGTCTAAAATTTCAGAATTAAACAACTCTCTAGCTAAATTTGTAAGTGGAAAGGATAACTTAGATAAACTTCTTGGAAGTAAGGTGAACTTCCAAAGAGAGAGACTGGGCTACAACCTAGTGAATAAAAAGAGTTTTGAAAATAAACTCTACACATCCTTTGTGTGTGGTTCTGAATCAACCAGTAATTCAAATCTACCCTCGTTTCAGTTCACTGCCCAGAAGGGTCAGAAGCAACATGTTACTCAGAAAAATCAGAACCAAACTAAAAAACTGAAGAAGAGTAATAATTTGCAGAACAAGCCCAACAATTTTTCTGCTACCACTGTGCATGCTATACACAAATCTCCTAGACATTCACATGCATACACCATGAGAATTTCCTGTCATTATTATGGTAAAATTGGACACATAATGCATGACTGTGTTGCTTTGAAGAATGATGAATTAAGAGCAGGCAAGAATAGGAGAAACAATGCAGGAAGCATTGGCAAGGGAGAGGTCTACGCCGGGAGGAAGCATGCTCAGCACACTCCCGTTCAAAAGCTAAGAGATGGCCTGATGCATCAACGCACCCCTCAGGACAGGTCGACGCATCCTAAGACCACCAGAAGAAATATTCCTCCTTGCTGCTTTCACTGTGGAAAGATTGGCCACACAGTCAAGGACTGTTGGCATCTGAAAGGAAGAACCCACTCTAATGCCAAAAAGGGTAACCTCCATGCTCATTCCCAAAAGCTCAATTGTAACGACCCAAGATCTGGATACCGGGAAGAACTCGATACCATTCGAATGTTGGCCCACCGCCCACGAGCCGGAGGGCTCGGAAGGGCTAAAAGGTGTGTGGAGGTATAAGGAAATAGGAAATAAAGCAGGATAATTCAACAATTAACACAAAAAATAAACTAACAATAACAAAGTCTAGTCCAACCAAAGTACAATCTAAGGCAGAGAAGCGTACCCATCACCGAGTGAACACTCGGTCCGGCGAGCTGGCAACTAAGAACCTCTGCGCAGCACCCTCAAATCTCAAGGAAGAACCGTCACACCTGAAAAGCAGGGGTGAGCCTCCTATCACTAGCTCAGTATGGGTCCCGCGGAACCCCACCCATAAACAACGGCGGTAGCAGAAAGCAACAACAATAGCAGGAACAACAAACCCGGTGGTTGGTGAAACCTCGGCACTACAGCTACTCCTACTGGAACAGAAACTAACACCCCGATCTCACAGTCGGGGAAACATCGGTCTAACAGAAAGACCTCTGGCTATGCCGCCAGAAACCACACCACGGCAACCCTGTCGTGGAGGCCCGACTCACAGACAAAGGCCCAACCCAAGACCACGCGGTCTGGGTAGACACAATCATGACCTCGCCGTCGTGAACCCTACACTATCTAGGGAAAAGACCCTCGGTAACGCTCACCGGAAACCCTAGACCTCTACCTCGGGAAACACATGGAACCTATATGTAAAACCACGTCTTGCAGATGGGAAACAGAAGCTCGAGTCACGAGAAACTCACGACACGTGATGGGAGTACCTGTCCACCAGAAGCAAGGCCTGATGCGTCCACTGACGACTTAGTCCGCACCCCAGTGTCTCCCTACACGCCCCAGGCGGAGACTGAGACACACAACAAGTACCACGAACAAGGATTAGTTGGGGTCGCGCTCGTCAGCGCGGGTCTGACGCCCCTAACCACATGTGCACACACAGACCATGCGTCCTAGGTCAGATCCTCTAGCTGGTTCTTCCCAAAAGCCCGGACTCAGGCTGCGCGTAGGGGCCCTATGGTAACCAATCTAAAAATTGTCTCTCTCGGGTAAGTCGCTCCACCACTCCCTGGTGGGTCAGCACACGTATCAGAGCCTAGGATTTCAAATTCCTAGGAAACACAAGTCCAAGGATAGGTCTACCCCTTACACTCGGTGAGATGGGTAGAGCCATAGGTTAAGTCCTATGTCGACGTCCGACCTTATAGTCATACATGCAATTAATCAAAACTTAATATCTCTTGTAGGATAATGGCCACTGAGAGAGCACAATGGCACGAGATGCAACGCACCGTGCAAGGCCTTACCCAAGCACTACAACAGGTGGCGCAAGGTGGAGTGAACCGTGGAGCAGGTGATCTCCACCGAAATTTTTGTAACATGAATCCACCAAGGTTCATCGGCTCGTCCAACCCCGACAATGCCGAGAACTAGATGAAGGAAATAGAAAGAATTTTTCGTGTAATGTAATGCACGGACGAGGAAAAGGTTTTGCTGGCCACATTCCAACTGGAGAGGGACGCTCGATGTTGGTGGGAGTATGTAGGAGCAACACTGCCTGATGATCGTATCACATGGGCCGAATTTGTTGAGCATTTCAACAAGTATTTTTCTGACCGCATCCAAGAGAAGAAGGCCGCGGAGTTTGCCGCACTGAAGCAACGGACCTTATCTGTGACGACCCAGAGCTCCGGATACCGATATACCGATAGCATCGATACACCGATACCAAGAACTGGGGAAGCCACCCAAAAGACTGATGAGGCCCCTGAAGGGTTAGTGGAGTTTGTCGAGGGGATGTATAATGAATTGCAATCACAAGCGCGCATAGTTGAATTTAAGTAATAAAGTTTAACAGAAGTGCGGAAGCAATTTCAAAATAAACAGAGTGCTAAATATATAAACTAGTCCAGAGGCACAAGAGTGCTAGTCCAAAAGTACAACTACTCAGGGCATACCCCGGCAATAAGAACAAAAGAACGCCAAAAAGGTGACCCGTCTACTGCTGGTAGCTAAGGACGGTCTCCGAGCACACGGGAAACACCGGGAGATGACGGGCGCGGCTCACCTGAAAGGAGAAGGGTGAGTCACAGCCAGACTCAGTAGGGGTCACGTGGATCTCTACCTCATGCTAAACATGCAATCAGATGAAATTAAAGCAATTAGAGCATGCATTTAAATAAATGAACAAGCAATGGCAGGATTAAAACTAAAGACTGAAAGTTGTGAATCTAACTGAACAGGTGTAACAGCTAACACATGCCAATAACAAATAAATCTAATCAACTGAAACTAAATCTACCAATAGAATGTGCCTCAACTAACCAAGCCACAGGGAACAGGACAACCACTGGGAAGAGAAACCAGATGCGTCCACTGACGGCTTACACTGCGTCTCAAGCACTCGCAGTCTGTAACACGACAAGCAGAGCGCGTAAACAGTACCAAATAAAGTGACCAGTCAGAGTGACACTCGTTAGTGTCAGTCCAAAGCCTCCGACCACGTGTGCACACACTGACTCTCGCCTGAGCCAGGCCCTCTAGCTAGTTTTCTCCCTCGGCAGGACGCTACCGCTGGCCGGGAGCCCACGGAACTAGCTTACAAACCGTGTGACGGGAACACCCCTCCACCATCCCCAGGCGGGTCGGCAACTCAAAGGCCTTAGGGTTACAACAGTGGCTCCATCGCAAGGAAAGAAAAGCTACTCTATTGGGATCTAAAAACATGCCATTATTTCATAAAATAACTCAAACGTGGCGTATAATTATTGTGGAAAGCGTTAAAGAATGAACATGCGACTTTTGCAAGCTAAAAGGAGTGTGACGGTCTGATGCCACCGCGTCACAAGGGCGTGACGGTCCTGGGGTGGTGCGTTACATTGACCGTGACGCATCCCCCCATGGCCGTTAGAGCCACCCGAAGCCAATTTTTCGCCACCATTTTTCTAACGTCAGACAGGGTGTGACGCGCTCCCGGAGGCGCGTCACGAAGCCCTGATGGCCGCCCGACGGGCCGTCAGGCCAACCGCCATACCAGGTCAACCATAGACCAAAGAAACGTAACGGTCGGGGGCGTGACCGTTACACACACTGTGACGCACCTACTTAGGTCCGTCACAGGACTGTAACGCATCCCATGGGGACCGTTACCAGGGTGACGGTTCCTGGTAGGATCGTCACACCGTCTGGGTTACGGACGGGTTAGGTTTGAAAACGGGTTCCCTCCCGGGCGACCGAAATCGCCGGGTAATCGACGAAAAACCTGTTTCCTGCCAAACCACATGTCCACGACAACAATATACTACTAGAAACATCTAATTACAAAGCTCACAATGGATTAAACGCAAGGAACGAAGCTTAAGCACAAAAATGAAAAATGTCTATCATGCATGCCACAAGAGCTTAACTAAGAAACCATGCTATAGGGAAGGATCCTAGCGAGATTGGGATTCCATCCCCCTACCTGGATCAAGCCGGAACGGCCGATTAAGCCACATGCAAGGGAAAGGAACCACCGAGCCTCCTCGCCCCATCTCGCTCCCACGAGCCTCAAACCACGTCGAGGTGGGCGTCAACGCACTCCACTCGATGCAAGGATTCCAACGGCGTGCTCCACGCCTCGAACCGCCGCCGTTTCACCCGATTCCCCTAGGAGAGGGGGGAGAGGGCGATAGAGGAGAGAGAGGGCGAGAGTGAGATCGACGAGGGGGAGAAAGAGGGAGTGGGGAAAATGGGGAAAAAGGGTTATTATATATAATATATTTATTTTTTTATAAAAACCTTATTTTTCCCTTTTAAAATCTCAAATAATTCCAATTAAATCCTAAAAAATGCCAGAAAAATTCCTAAAAATCCAGAAAAATAGCCAGAAATTACAGAATGGATTCTAGGTCCGAACCATTAAGGATCAATTAAGGCACGGGCCTCACAGTCCCTCCCTCCTAATAAAAATTTTACCCTCGAAATTTAAAATAGCGGATAAGGAGGAGACTGAGAAAAGAATTATACCCTACTGGAATAAGAAAGGAAAAAGCTGACGCATTTCATCTTCACGTTCCCAAGTGGACTCAATTGTCGGAGTGGCGCTGCCAAGCGACTCTTACCAGAGGGATAACCTTGTTTCTCAACCGCTGCTCACGACGGTCTTCAATTCTAATAGGAAACTCTGGTGTAGACAAATCAGCAGTCACTTCTGGCCAAACAGAGTCATCAAGGACATGGGATGCATCAGATACATATTTCCTCAACTGAGAGACGTGGAACACATCATGAATAGCTTGCATAGTCGCTGGTAGTTGCAGTCGATAAGCTACCTGACCCACAGATTCTAAAATAGGAAATAGGCCAACATAACGCGGACTAAGCTTTCCACGCTTTCCAAATCTGGAAACACCCTTCATCGGAGACACCTTGACAAAAACCATGTATCCTGGCTCAAACTGCAGTGGACGTCTGCACTGATCTGCATAGCTTTTCTGTCGACTCTGAGCTGTCAACAATCTCTGCCTGATCAGACGAACCACATCAGAACATTGCTGCACCATGTCAGGTCCCGTCAAAAGTCTATCCCCAACATCAAACCAGTTCAAGGGAGTACGACAAGGACGACCATACAGTGCTTCGTAAGGAGCCATGCCAATACTGGAGTGAAAACTGTTATTATAAGCAAATTCAACAAGCGACAAATGTTGACTCCACGAACCTTGCCAATCTAGGCAACACGACCTCAGCATATCTTCCAGGGTCAGAATAGTCCTTTCCGACTGTCCATCTGACTGCGGATGATACGCTAAACTGAAGGCTAACTCAGTGCCCAAAGCTTTCTGAAAACTGCGCCAGAAGCCGGAGGTAAACCGTAGATCACGATCTGACACAAGTGAAATAGGAATCCTATGCAGCGGCACAATCTTTTGAACATAAAGCTCGGCCAACCTCTGCACATTCCAGGAAACCTTTATCGGCAACAATCTGGCAGTCTTAGTTAATCTATCAACAAGCAACTAGATACCATCGAATCCCTGTGAAGTCCGAGGCAAACCCACCATAAAATCTGTAGTGACATGATCCCATTTCCACATTGGAATTTCTAACGGCTGAAGCAATCCACCTGGCTTTTGATGTTCGGCTTTAACCTACTGACAAGTCAAGCACTTAGAAACAAATACAACCACATCTTTCTTCATACCTGGCCACCAGAACTGCTTTTTCAAATTCTGATACATCTTAGTAGTGCTTGGGTGAATAGCAAAGTGGGATCCATGGGCTTCACTCAGAATCACATGTCTCAATATATCATCAACGGGAACATACATTCTGCCATGGAAACTGACAACCAGCTCATTATCAAATTCAACATCATATCTTGATATAATACGAGCCAAATCAGGATCAGCCTGCTGAGCTTCTTTAATCTGCTGATATAAAGCTGAACCCAAAGCCAAATTAGCACAAACTACTGTCCTTGGATTGGCAGGAATCTCTAGGTTAAGTGCCTCTCTTGGAAGCTGTTCCCACAATTTCCATTCATGAAGCAACAGATGACTGACTTGCACCTTCCTGCTCAGAGCATCAGCCACTACATTCATTTTACCCGGCTGATAGGAGAGTGTAAAGTCATAATCTTTCATGTATTCCATCCAGCGACGCTGTCTGAGATTCAGATCTTTCTGGGAGAATATATACTGTAAACTCTGATGATCAGTAAAAATTTAAAATTTCTCACCATAGAGATAATGTCTCCAGATCTTTAAGGTAAAAATAACTGCAGCTAACTCCAGATCATGCGTGGGATAATTTTCTTAATGCTGTTTCAATTGCCGAGATGCATAAGCGATAACCTTTCCATGTTGCATCAGCACTGCACCTAAACCCACTCGAGAAGCATCTATGCAAACCAAAAATCCACCCGAGCCGGACGGCAGAGTCAACACTGGAGAATAAGTCAAGAGCCTTTTCAATTCAACAAAACTATCCTCACACTGATTCGACCAGACGAAAGGTACATCTTTACGAGTCAGTCTAGTCATTGGTGCTGCAATCATTGCAAAATCCTGGATGAATCTTCGATAATACCCAGCCAAACCTAAGAAGCTTCTGATCTCGTTCACAGTTCTTGGTCTCTGCCAATTTAGAACAACTTCAATCTTTGCCGGGTCTACTGCTACTCCGTCACCAGAAATCACGTGGCCAAGAAAATGAATCTCCCGAAGCCAAAATTCACATTTACTAAACTTTACATAGAGCTCGTGATTTCTTAGAGTCTGCAGAACGATCCTCGAGTGCTGCACATGATCTTCATCAGAAGCAGAGTAAATCAGAATATCATCTACAAAGATTACCACGAACTGATCCAGATATGAGCGGAAAACACGATGCATTAGGTCCATGAAAGCTGCTGGAGCATTTGTTAAGCCAAACGGCAATACCAAAAAATCATAGTGACCATAACGAGTGCTGAAAGCTATCTTCTCCACATCAGACTCCCGGATTCACAATTGAAAATAGCCAGACCAAAGGTCAATCCGTGAAAAGACAGTAGCAGACTGTAACTGGTCAAACAAATCATCAATCCTGGGAAGCGGATATTTATTCTTGATAGTCACCTGATTCAATTGTCTGTAATCAATACAAAGCCTCAGGCTTCCATCTTTCCTTTTCACAAACAATACTGGAGCACTCCACGGAGAAAAACTGGGGTGAATATAGCCTTTTTCCAGCAATTCAAGCAATTGTGCTCGCAATTCTTTTAGTTCAGCTGGAGCCATTCGGTACGGTGCCTTTGCTAACGGGGTTGTACTTGGAATCAGTTCAATCACCATTTCTATTTCTCGCTCTGGAGGCAAGCCTGGCAACTCGTCAGGAAACACATCAGGGAACTCACAGACAACAGGAACATCACTGACGTCCTGTCGTGGTTTCTCAATAGGAACCACAGAAGCTAAGAATCCCTAGCAGCCTGCACTAAGCAATCTATAGGCTCGTATAGCAGAAATAATCAAGTGAGAAGAGCGGGATCAAATACCTTGGAAATAAAATGCTGATTTTCCCTGTGGCTGAAAATAGACTTTCTTCGATCTGCAGTCAACCACAGCTCCATATTGCTCTAACCAATCCATACCCATAATGATGTCATAATCTGCCAGCTGCAATGCATATAATCTCGCCGGCAACTGATGATTATTAATCATAATAGGAGATTCTTCCAAACACAGTGGCGTGATCATAAAATCTCCAGAAGGCAATTCAACAAACAGTTCACATGTCATTTATGATGTCGGCTCCTCGATGCATGTAATGAAATCCTCAGAGATAAAAGAGTGAGAAGCACCAGAATCAAATAAGACACGTGCTGAATGACCATAAAGCATAATCGTACCTTCAACCAGATGGGATGCAATCGCTTCAGCTCGAGAAATGTGAGAAACCTTGCCCTTTTGCTTCTTGGATCCGGCTGAAGACTGTTGGGAAGACGCTGAAGCATGAGAGTAAAAATTTTACTGAGGTTGAGGTAAAGGAGGAGGTCTAAATTACGTCTGCTGAGGTTGAGAAAACTGAGGAGTTTGCATTGGTTTCGGCCTCATTGGGCAATCTCGAACCACATGACCCAGATGGTCACAACGGAAACAGACTATTGGAAGAGAACACGGCTATCCCCGATGGCTTCCACCACACCTCGCACATGTCCTCGACTGACTGATTGCAGAACCTTGAAGACTCTGGAAAGAAGGCGTTGTCTACTACTGAATAGTACCAGTACCAAACGACGGCTGCTAAAAGAACTTCTTCTTCTTCTTACCATATCTCTTGAACTTGGGCTTAGAGGAGGAAGAAAGATCACTCGAATCTGGCGCAATAGGGGAAACTCCTGACATTGGCGGCCAATAAGTCTGTTGAAATCGTATCGTCGGCTGAACCGACCCAGCTTGCGGATACCCTCCTGGTCTCGCCATCTCTAGCTCAAGTGCTACCGCTGCCTGGCACGCACTATCAAGATCAACCACTCGACTTGCAATCAACGGCAACTTCAACTCTGGCCTCAATCCTCGTAAGAACTGCTGAGTCTTCAATGCCTCATTAGCAAGCACATGGGGCGCATATTGGCCCAATTCCATAAATTTGTTCCGATATTGAAGCACAGACATATCACCCTTAATCAATTCCATGAACTGGTACATCTTTGCCATTTGCAAACAGGCAGGAGTATATGCACGCTCGAAGGCTGCAACAAACTCCGCCCAAGTGATCTGCCGAAGGGGCCTGGAATGAAAAGCAACCTGCCACTCGGCTTTCCACCATGTAATAGCTGTACCTTGGAGCTGGAACGCTGCCAACATCGCCTTTTCATCCTCCGCGCACTCCATAGATAGGAACACGCGCTCGATCGCATCCAGCCACTGCCTCGATACCTCTGGGTCTGCCTGTCCGTCAAAAGCCGGCGGATTAAATAGAAGAAACTCTTTAAGAGCCTTGCCGCGACTACCAGGCACTTCAACTTGAGGAGCAACGACTGGCGCTGGAGGAGGAACTACAGGAACTGCAGGAGGCTGAGTGATGGGGACATCACCTCCCATGCCCACGTTCACAGCTCGTCTCCTCGCCTCGGTTGCATCCGGCATGGTCTAGTCATTTAATTTTGAGTCCTATGTAATTTTTATTTGAGTCATTTGATGTATTTTCCCTTTTATTTGAGTCATGTTCCTAGGTCTTGTGTTCATTTCCCTAAGTTTGAGTGTCATTAGGTTGTCTAGTTAGCTATTGGGCCCAATTCATTGGGCTTGGCCCAAGGGCTCTCCCCTACCCCCTCGGTTATTTGTCATTGAGTCAATTGTCAGGGACTTTTGTAGAAATGTGGGTTTCTTATATATAGGACCCCATTTCCCCCCATTTCAACTTAATGAATCAATCAATGAAAAAAATACCATTTGAGAGTCCAAAGCTTAGTTTAGTGGAGTGATTCTAATATTTTTTGGGTGAGAAACCCTAGGGGAGAGATTCCCCACCCTTCCCTCTCTTAATCCCTCTTTTTCACTCTATTTTCTCTCTCCTCATCACCCAATTTCGAATTTTCTTCTCTCTCCTCCCTTCCCAAACACCTCAACCCCCACCTACCATCATTAAAGCCCTCCACTTCCCCATGGCCTCCATTACTCCACCCCCTAGTCCTAAGGAGATCCCTCACCATTCCAACACCACTTTCCCCATTCCAACACAATCAACCCCTTCCCCACACAACCCCACAACTTCCAATGCCATTTCAAATTTGAAATCCACCCTTCCCTCCACTCACTTGTGCCCCCCCTCACCTTCTCCTCTCACCCACCTTCCCAAATTCGTAGCTCCTCCTCCCACCACCTGTTAGACCCCCTTCCAGACCCCATTCTTCCCTTCCCCCACCTTAGAACACCCCCTCCTAGACCCCCTCACAGCCCGGGCTTTCACCACACTCATCCACCCCCATTTCCCCTCCCATATACCCCATTCCCCCCATCATCATCAACCTACAGCTCTCAACTGAAGATCTACAGCAGACCAGCAACTTGCAGTGGCCACCACGACCTCCTCCGGATGAGTTTGAAGACCCAAGAGCCATCGTCGGCAGCGTCTGCCAGTCGCCTTCGCAACCGAAGTGGTTTCGTCTTCTTCCGATCTCCGAGTCCTCCAGGAGATCCATTCTCCCACAGCTGCATGGTTCTGCCTCGGCTGAGGACCTGAGCCGGCTTAGAAGCTCTGCCACGACCAGCCCCGAAGGAATCAGTCCTCAAGTCCTTCTTCAAAGTTCTTCATCGGCCTGTCTACTTTTAGAATCAAGAAGCAGAAGCCCATTCAGCATCCGGGAACAGAAGTTACCAATTTTCTTCCACGGTCGCGCGGCTATGCCTTCCCCAGTCTGCATCGACACCTCCTCACTCTTCTGGCTCCACAGATCGTCTACGTTCTCTTCTGGCGTCCCCGTTTATTTTTCTGCAAAGAGGACTCACCCACGGTTCTAACGGCGCTGACGGCATCAAATTTGGAGTTCGGGAGCGGCCAGGACAGCCTCTGCATCCTACTATTGGTTACCTGCCCCTGCTAGTCCGAGAAACAGAGGCCCTGTTCAAGCTTCTGCCCCGACCTGCAGTGACTCCAGAAGAAATTACAAAAATTCTGAGGCATTCCCCTTCCTGTTACGAAGATTTCGCCGCCAGTGTCGCCATCAGAAAAATTCCTGAGCAAGATCTACAACAGCAACACCGACCCTCTATCCTGGTTCGCAGACAGCAGGCAGATTCGGCGTCCACCCTTGTTCCTCGTTCTTTGCTTTTGTTTCCCCACCCCGCTTGGCCGGCTGAAGGCCCCTCCCTGCGTGGAGGTAGTATTGATGTAATATCATTAACCCCCACCCCAAGTTCCCCCTCCTGCGAGAGGTGTAGTGGTGTACTTTGTTTGGGCAGGTCAAGCGACACCGCCGCGGCGTGTGGGGATCCACTCGCCTCCCCGCTCGCCCTCGTCTCCGACCGGGACTGGTTTCTTCAAACCGGTCGAATAAGTGCTCAAACCTTCACTCCACTTACTGCTTGCATTCAATATTAGTTCTTAATTCCGCTGGTTATGCGAGTGAGAGCCCGATCCTCAAGCCCCATAAACTTGAGTGATCACCGTGGGAAAATTGCAACCGGTGCCTTTGGCACTTAGTCGGCCACCTTGATTTGGGCATCCTCACCCATTGGGAATCAAACCTTGGCCTTGCTGGCCCTCTACCAGCAAGGGCCCAACCCCTCAACCTCACCTTGGCATTGCCAAGTTAACCCGGGCTTGGGTGAGCGACGATAGAGCGGTGGCCCAATTCGGCCCATTTGAATGCGATTGTGCTTGCTTGCATTAAGTCCGAGGTCGTTTCACATCACTGAGCAGAACCACTCTCTTCTCTAGGCGCATGTCTAGGAACTCGAGGAGGTCTTCCTCGACGAGGCGGCATAATTGCAACTACCAAACACATAAAACAATAGCAAATCCATCAATCTTACGGAAACATCCTAAGCCAGCAATAGACGACACAATAGGACTAACTCTGGGCAAGTGTAAATTCCAATTCCTTATACAAATCCTCAACTTCGCTCTGATACCAACTGTGACGACCCAGAGCTCCGGATACCGATATACCGATATCATCGATACACCGATACCAAGAACTGGGGAAGCCACCCAAGAGGCTGATGAGGCCCCTGAAGGGTTAGTGGAGTTTATCAAGGGGATGTATAATGAATTGCAATCACAAGCGCGCATAGTTGAATTTAAGCAATAAAGTTTAACAGAAGTGCGGAAGCAATTTCAAAATAAATAGTGTGCTAAATATATAAACTAGTCCAGAGGCACAAGAGTGCTAGTCCAAAAGTACAACTACTCGGGACATACCCCGGCAAAAAGTACAAAAGAAGGCCAAAAAGGTGACCCGTCTACTGCTGGCAGCTAAGGACGGTCTCCAAGCACACGGGAAACACCGGGAGACGACGGGTGCAACTCACCTGAAAGGAGAAGGGTGAGTCACAGCCAGACTCAGTAGGGGTCACGCGGATCCCTACCTCGTGCTAAACATGCAATCAGATGAAATTAAAGCAATTAGAGCATGCATTTAAATAAATGAACAGGTAATGGCATGATTAAAACTAAAGATTGAAAGCTGTGAATCTAACTGAACAGGTGTAACAGCTAACACATGCCAATAACAAATAAATCTAATCAACAGAAACTAAATCTACCAATAGAATGTGCCTCAACTAACCAAGCCACAGGGAATAGGACAACCACTGGGAAGAGAAACCAGATGCGTTCACTGACGGCTTACACTGCGTCTCAAGCACTCGCAGTCTGTAACACGATAAGCAGAGCGCGTAAACAGTACCAAACCAAGTGACCAGTCAGAGTGACACTCGTCAGTGTCAGTCCAAAGTCTCCGACCACGTGTGCACACACTGACTCTCGCCTGAGCCAGGCCCTCTAGCTAGTTTTCTCCCTCGACAGGACGCTACCGCTGGCCGGGAGCCCACGGAACTAGCTTACAAACCGTATGACGGGAACACCCCTCCGCCATCCCCAGGCGGGTCGGCAACTCAAAGGCCTTAGGGCTACAACAGTGGCTCCATCGCAAGGAAAGAAAAGCTACTCTATTGGGATCTAAAAACATGCCATTATTTCATAAAATAACTCAAACGTGGCGTATAATTATTATGGAAAGCGTTAAAGAATGAACATGTGACTTTTGCAAGCTAAAAGGAGTGTGATGGTCTGATGCCACCGCGTCACAAGGGCGTGACGGTCGTGGGGTGGTGCGTTACATTGACCGTGACGCATCCCCCCATGGCCGTTAGAGCCACCCGAAGCCAATTTTTCGCCACCGTTTTTCTAACGTCAGACAGGGTGTGACGCGCTCCCGGAGTCGCGTCACGAATCCCTAACGGCCGCCCGACGGGCCGTCAGGCCAACCGCCATACCAGGTCAACCATAGACCAAAGAAACATAACGGTCGGGGGCGCAACTGTTACACACACTGTGACGCACCTACTTAGGTCCGTCACAGGATTGTAACGCGTCCCATGGGGACCGTTACCAGTGTGACGGTTCCTGGTAGGACCGTCACACCGTCTGGGTTACGGACGGGTTACGTTTGAAAATGGGTTCCCTCCCGGGCGACCGAAATCACCGGGTAATCGACGAAAAACCTGTTTCCTGCCAAACTACACGTCCACAACAACAATATACTACTAGAAACATCTAGTTACAACGCTCACAATGGATTAAACGCAAGGAACGAAGCTTAAGCACAAAAATGAAAAATGTCTATCATGCATGCCACAAGAGCTTAACTAAGAAAACATGCTATAGGGAAGGATCCTAGCGAGATTGGGATTCCATCCCCCTACCTAGATCAAGCAGGAATGGCCGATTAAGCCACATGCAAGGGAAAGGAACCACCGAGCCTCCTCACCCCGTCTCGCTCCCACGAGCCTCAAACCACATCGAGGTGGGCGTCAACGCACTCCACTCGACACAAGGATTCCAACGGCGTGCTCCACGCCTCGAACCGCCGCCGTTTCACCCGATTCCCCTAGGGGAGGGGGGAGAGGGCGATGGAGGAGAGAGAGGGTGAGAGTGAGATCGACGAGGGGGAGAAAGAGGGAGTGGGGAAAATGGGGGAAAAGGATTAATATATATAATATATTTATTTTATCTAAAAACCATATTTTCCCCTTTTAAAATATCAAATAATTCCAATTAAATCTTGAAAAATGCTGAAAAAATTCCTAAAAATCCAGGAAAATAGCTAAAAATTACAGAATGGATTCTAGTTCCGAACCACTAAGGATCAATTAAGGCACGGGCCTCACATTATCAGTGGCCGAGTATGAGGCCCAGTTCTCAAGGCTATCAAGGTATGCGCCCCACTTGGTGTGAACCGAAAAGATGAAGGCAAGAAGGTTCCTCAATGGGCTTCGGCCTCAATACATCACGCAACTTGCACCGATGGACATCCAAGTCTATTCGGAGATGGTACGGCGTGCACAACTATTAGAGGACGCCACCGAATTATCCGACAAGATCCGAGGAAGGGACAAGAAGGAACTTGTCACGAGTCCTGAAAATTTCAAATCATCATCTAACAATAAGCGGTTCAATAATGGAGGGGAATCCTCCAAAGAGGGGAAATTGAAGAAACATGACAACGCTTTCTCCATCATCGCACCTTCTAAAGAGGTGTGCAAACATTGTGACAAGGCCGACCATAAAGCCGAGCAATGTTGGAGGTGACTGGGAGCGTGTCTCCGATGTGGGAGCCTAGAATACCGGATCCCCGATTGCCCACTGTTGAATGAACAAACCACCAAGGATGAAAAGCGCCCGGCAAAGAAGCAAGGCCATCTGCGAGCACTCCAAGAGATGGAACCGACGGAAGATGGGATCGTGGAAGATACACTAACTGTTTGTTCTAAGACTACTCAAGTTTTATTTGATACCGGCGCAAAGCATTCATTTGTTTCCATGAAATTTGCTACTTCATTTTCTAAGGAACCCAAATTGTTAGACTTGGTCATCTCTACTCCTCTCGGGAGCGAGTCCGAGATTACGTACCATTATCCAAACTGTAAGGTTATGGTAAAAGGGCACAATCTACCTGCCAACCTGGTATGCCTAGATATGAATGGATATGATGTCATACTAGGTGCCGATTGGTTATCCACACACCGAGCAACTGTAGATTGTCGGAATGGCAATATAACTTTTATGGATTACCCAGAGTTGGTTTACATTAGCCCCCGGAGTAAATCACCTCTTATATCAGCTCTCCAAGCTAGCAAGCTCCTAAATAAAGGATGTATGGCTTTCATAGCCTTTGTGACCGCCACTGAAGCCAAAGTAGCTAGGCTTGAAGACATTCGTGTAGTTCGAGAATTTTTCAACATTTTTCCGGAAGATTTGCCCGGCTTACCCCCGGAGAGGGAAGTGTCGTTCACAATCGACCTTGTCCCTGGTGCTGGTCCTATTTCTAAAGCACCTTATAGAATGTCCCCTGCTGAGTTGAAAGAGCTGAAGGAGCAACTGATGGAGCTATTGAAGAAGGGTTTCATTAGGCCAAGTACTTCCCCGTAAGGAGCGCCTGTATTGTTCGTTAAGAAGAAGGACGGGTCGATGAGACTCTGTATCGATTATCGACAGCTGAACCACCTCACCATCAAGAATAAATACCCGCTGCCGAGGATTGATGAGCTATTCGATCAGATATCTGGAGCAAAATACTTTTCGAAGATTGATCTTTGGTCGGGATTTCACCAACTGAGGATCAAAGAGGAGGACATTCATAAAACTGCATTTTGAAGTAGGTATGGTCATTATGAATTTACCGTTATGTCTTTTGGACTAACAAATACCCCTGCAGCCTTTATGCAGTTAATGAACATCATTTTTCGGCCTCATTTAGACCAATTTGTTGTGATCTTTATTGATGACATTTTAATATATTCTAAGTCCGAGGAAGACCATGAGGTTTATTTGAGGATGGCAGTACAAATATTAAGGAGAAATCAACTCTATGCCAAACTTAGAAAATGTGAGTTCTGGCTCGAGGAGGTATCATTCTTGGGCCATGTAATATCCAAGAATGGAATTTTCGTGGACCCTTCAAAGGTCGAGGCTGTGAAGATTTGGGAACGGCTGACTAATGCAACGGAGATTCGAAACTTCTTAGGTCTGGCTGGTTACTATCGGTGTTTCATCAAGGACTTCTCCAAAATTATTGTTCCTCTCACTAGGCTGACTCGTAAGGAAGTACCTTATGAGTGGAGCGAAGACTACGAGAAGGGTTTCCAAGCTTTGAAGAATCACTTAACTACTGCTCCAGTCTTAGCACTACCTGTTGAAGGAGAGAAGTACGAGGTGTATATCGATGCTTCTGGTATTGGCCTCGAGTGTGTACTAATGTAATAAGGGAGAGTGGCATCGGCTACAGAATTACCCTTACCAGGATGATATTGAATAGTAAAGTCAAAATCCTTGAGATATTCAAGCCAACGCCTTTGTCTCATGTTTAGTTCTTTTTAGGAAAATAAGTATTTGAGACTTCTGTGATCGGAGTACACATTGAATTGTTCTCCGTAGAGATAGTGTCACCAGATCTTTAAGGTAAACACTACCGCGGATAACTCTAAATCGTGCACCGGGTAGTTCTCTTCATGCCTTTTCAATTGAGGGTAATTCTGTAGCCGATGCCCTTAGTCGGAAGCCAAGGGCATTGATGGCCAATTACATGATTCAAGAATGGAAGTTGTTGGAGAAATTCTCCGAGCTTAATATAAGCACAAACAAGAAGAAAGGGTGTATTACTCTATCCCATATGAGTTTACATCCAGATTTACTATCTGAGATCAAGAAGTTACAAGATGAAGATTCTGTGCCGGTGGAAGTAAAGGATAAGCTGGAAGAACAACCAGACTTTAAACTGGCATCTGATGGAAGGTTATTATTTCATGAAAGGACATGTGTACCAGACTGTCCCGAGTTGAAGAAGAAAATTCTAGAAGAAGCTCACTGATCAAGATACATAATTCACCCCGGAGCCACTAAGATGTACCAAGATTTGAGAAGGACCTTTTGGTGGCCTAATATGAAAAGGGCGCTAGCGGATTTCGTGTCTCTCTGTCTCACGTGCCAACAAGTGAAAGCGGACACCAGAAACCCACCGGAAAGTTGCATCCACTTGATATTCCCAAGTGGAAGTGGGAAGACATCGGCATGGACTTCATCATGAGCTTGCCTAAGTCTAGGGGCAGACATGATGGAATTTGGGTGATCATCGACCGTTTGACCAAATCGGCCCGTTTCTTGCCCATTGAAAGCCGATGGTCGGTTGATGTCCTAGCTGTCTTGTACATCAAAGAGATCGTTATATTACATGGAGTTCCTGTGTCAATCGTGTCTGACCGAGACCTGTGCTTCACTTCCCATTTCTGGAAGGGTCTACAACACTTCTTGGGGACGAGACTCAACTTTAGCAATGCTTTCCATCCCCAGATAGATAGTCAGACCAAGAGAACAAACCAAGTTGTTGAAGACATGTTGAGGGCATGTATCATCGATTTCGGCGGAAGTTGGCATGACCACTTTCCTCTGGCCGAATTTGCTTATAACAAAAGCTATCATGCTAGTATCCAAATGGTACCTTTCGAGGCACTATATGGCAGGAGTTGCCGCTCACCGATATGCTGGGACGAAGTCGGTGAAAGACAGCTTCTGGGCCCAGATATGATAAGGGATACAACCAATAAGGTACACCTCATTCGATAAGGACTCAAGATAGCACAGTCCAGATAGAAGTCATATGCTGACACTAGAAGAAGAGAATTGGAGTTCCAAGTCGGAGACCACGTTTTCCTCAAGGTCTCTCCTGGACGAGGTATTCGAAGATTCAGTGTTAAGGGTAAGCTCACACCGAGATATATAGGTCCGTTTGAAGTCTTGGAGAGAGTTGGCGAGGTAGCTTATCACATTGCTTTGCCCCGGCAATTATCAGAAGTGCACGATGTATTCCATATTTCTATGCTGAAGAAGTATGTGCACGATCCCTTCCACGTCATCGACCACGACAACCTGATGATATAGGAGGACCTTACTTATGAGCAAAAACCAATGAAGATCCTTGATCGAGAGGTTCGAGTTTTGAGGAATAAGACCATTCTCATGGTGAAAGTACAATGGAACAAGTGCCTAGAACAAGAAGCCACGTGGGAAACTGAAGAATCGATGCGAAAGAGATTCCCAGAACTATTCTAAAATGTAATTACACTACACTCTCCCTGTCTCCATGCATGCAATTGAATTTGGGGACCAAATTCTTTTAAGTGGGGGACAGTGTAGCACCCCGGAGAAAATGCTATGGAAATAAAATTTTCCTAAAGAAATAAAACCCTTACGATTATATAGAAGCCTAAAAAAAAGAATTCCATGATATTAATGGGCCTTGAGAAATATATATAAATATCACTACAACTATAATGGGCCATAGGGTATGGTTTAAAGACATGTATATATATAGAATAGCCCACCGTATAAACCATGAATTCAATGGTAAATGGGTTCTATCAATATAAGCCTGCCACCATACGTTAACCTTGACCAAAGCCTCTTAACACATAAAAATAGCCCACATCCGTGAAAGGGGCCTCACAATCAAACGGTAAATGGAGGTAACGGTTCCTCGAAGGACAAGAAACCTCGGAATGATGATCAACAAATTATTTTGGTCAAGGAAAAATGCGAGCATTGCAAGAAAGGAAGGCACAGATTAGAGGAGTGTTGGTATAAACTCGGGAAGTGCATCTGTTGCGGAAGCGAAGATCATAAAATCCCCCGTTGTCCACTTTTAAAGGAACAAGCACTACGAGAGTAACAACAAGGTGGACCAAAGCGTCAGGATATATAAATATATATATATATATATATATATATGGGCTTTAAATCAGTTAGTGGGCTTATGAGTTCTCAAAAGGGTTAAAGGCAGCCAATGGGCTTTGCTAGGAAAACCAAAGGGGTTTCTAAGAATGTGTACACAAATATCATTACAATAGGGTCTTGGGGTTCTTTAAAACCTTTTCACGTTAGCATTGGAATTTAAAACCCTAAAGCATGTTCGAAGTTTGGAAGGGCTTAAGGTTTAGTTTAACTAGGAGCGACTGTAGATAAGGAAAGAGAAGATCAATTTAAAGGAATTAGTGTTACAATCAAACTGGGATTCTTGGTAGGATTCGAACCACATGAAACTCTATAA
Organism: Amorphophallus konjac; assembly: GCA_022559845.1. Lineage (NCBI taxonomy): Eukaryota > Viridiplantae > Streptophyta > Magnoliopsida > Alismatales > Araceae > Amorphophallus > Amorphophallus konjac. The sequence continues at coordinate 255,642,084 of CM040121.1, forward strand.
AAACGAACCCTACGGCGATGGTAGAGCCATCGTGCTCTTGTTGTGCTGCCGGTCTGCTGCGTTGACGTCTGTCTCCTTCCCTCTGCATCCTATTGCTATGATCGGAGCGAAGGTCAGCGTTCTTCTTCCTCCGTCTTCTTCCTGTGCGGCTGTAGTTGCTATTGCTGCCGTTGCTGTAGGTGGAAGCAGGCAAAGCTTCCTCTCCTATCTTCTTGTTCCTCTGCTGTGGTTCCCGTGTGCTACTATTGCCGTTGAAGTGCTCTTCATCCTCTGATACTTCTTCTTCCTGTTCTTCACGAAAGGTAGGCAATCTCCCAAGCAAAACTCAAGATAACTATCATGATAGATCATTAGAGCATGTAGATTCCTTCATGAGCTTCCTGCATGTATATCTAGCATGTTTAACGCGATTATTGAACGTTTGGAATCCTTACTGCATGAAAAGGAATTAGCGACCACTGCATGGCCGCTATTCACAAGAAACTGCGACCGACCAAACAGGTGCTAATTAATCAGCGACAATACAATTGCTACTAATTCTTTTTGATAAATAATAATTACAGCATGTTCAAACTTTAATAACTATGGGACCATGAACCTAAAAATCATGTAATACATATTTCTGGAATCCTTGTAATTTTCTCTATTTTCCCATGTCTTTAGATTCCTAAAAATCTTCTTGGATTGAAAGTAGCACTGTTCATCCCCTAATGAACAGTGTCAAACGGAAGCCTAAGCCTGCAAGCGCATTCACGCGATGCGTAGCAGTAGAAAACGTTAAAGGAATGGGCGACCAGAACCTAGTCGCCTACAATGAATGTGCGCCCGCATGAGCAAGCGCTATTTCCTGAAGTGTATATATATATATATATATATATATATATATATATATATATATATATATATATAATATTTATGGAATTCACGACCCTCCAAGTGTTGCATATTAAAGAACCTGCGCCTCTTGTATAAGTCGCTATTTCCTCTATTTCTTTAAAATGAATATATGCAAAGAAATAAATAAAAGGATGGATTCCTCATCTCAAGGCGCCATTTAAAGATACTGCGCCTCTCCGAAGAGTCACATTTTTTTGGAAATTTAACTAATATTATAGAATTTGCATGAAACGATGCCTGAATAGTGGGCGCTAATTGAAATGGCGACCACTGCCTGGGCGCAGTTTTCCCGTGACTATTTTCCACTCGTGTTTTGATCCATTGACTGCCGAATCTTGGCACCACTGTCTCATATCTGAGACTTGGTCCCTAATTCGGTTTCTATCGTTTACACACTAACTCTTGGTGATGATTGGACCCTCCGCGGGATATTCCTTCCTTCAGACCGGTACTTTCTTCATTGGGACCTCCGTAAGCCTCCGCTAGCCTTAGATTCCCTCAAGACAGCCGAGCTGGTTGTACCATAAAAACCCTGGAACCCTATTTGTCATATCACTCTCAAGAAACATGACGCCCTGCCCTCATAGAATGCTGTTCTGGCAATTCTGTGGGAAATATGTCTCTGTCTGAATGGGCGACCAGTCCAGTGGGCGCCAATTGAATGAGCGATCGTCTGGATGGGCGCTAATTCCTCAAGCTTGTCCTGTTCTGTCTGGAATGAGCGACCACGGCGTGGACGCCAAATGGAATTGGCGGCTAGTCAGTGGGCGCGATTTATTGTTCTAGCGACCGTACGCTGGACGCTAATTATGAATGAGTGACCACTTGAAGTGTTGCAAATTCTTCGTGTCTGTTCACAGATTTAGCGACCTGACAGTGGGTGCTATTTTTTGAATTGGAGGCAACCGAGTGGGCGCCAATTATCCCAGATTCTCGAATTGACATGCTTTTCATGTGATTTATCGCCTATGTTATCCTGTCCAAAGTTCTAATCTTGAACTCATAATTTCGTGATTTTACCATAATATCCTTACATACTTGATCCTTGGAACTCTTGGCCATTACTTTTGGTGGAATTGGTCTAGACACAAAAAGGGGCTATGGGTCCAAACAAATTGATACTCAATGCTAGTGTATAAAATACGGGGTCCGGATCTGATCCCATGGGCGAGGCAAAGTCCAAACGTGTGTCGATATCATGATTGATCGGGTGTGGCATTGCACCAAAGATAGTAAAAGTTGGTCTACGACACTTCCACAAGTGATTTTCATTACTCGAATATTTGAACTCCTTTATATGGCCAATCCTACGAAGTGATCATGAATTGCCCTAGTGAAAGTGAATGCCTTATTGAAACGACTGTTATTATCTCATCATGAACGTTCTTGAAACCTTATTGAAAAGCTTGCTATCTCATGAATGTTCTTGGAATTGTTGTCCTGTCTATCTATTATCTTTATAGCACTTGAAATTTATCTATTGTCATGTCTACATTTCTTTATAATGTCTCTGGATTATTAATCTAGCTCGTGCCATTATAGTTCTCGATTGCGATACCTTGCATGACTTGCATGTTCATGTTAAAATTGTTAATCACGTAAAGCTAGCTTGGAGCTTGAGATATTAAGTCCTACTGAGCGTTCGTTCACCCAGTGTTTTCCAATATTTTTCAAGTAACGACCTTAGTGATGGCAAGAACGAACAAGATGGGCAAGGCAATAGTGAAGAGTGCTCTGACATCTAGATGAACCGCATAGTCTTATTACCTTATGCCTATGTCAAGATTAGTCAAGTCATGAGTCTATTGTAAATTTTCTTTTATTGAGTCTTTCCTTTTATTGGGTCCAATTTGTAATAAACTTATATTTGGAATAAAATTATATTTTGTTCAAATTATATCTTATCTTGACTATATTCTGATTGACATGACTATTTAACTGTCACGTTCCGACCAAATGACACGTTTCGCTGCTATCGGTTCGGGGCGTGACAACATGCGTGTTGTAAAAAGACTACGACTAGTGGAGAGTCACTAACATGAACACGGAAAGTCACGCATGCACCCATCACAAATAACGTGGAGTAACAGGTTGCTCGGGGCCACCAGACTCTGGATGGTCCACTAGGCCTACTAAACCCAACGGTCCTTGAGTCACGAGACTCGGGTCAAGACCGTCATACATGGATAGCTCCATGCCGTCAATCTGCCCTAACCCTAGGGTCAGAAACCTCGGTACGATTATTCACGAGGCGATTCACAATTACCGAGACCATTCCCTCATAAAGGGAACTCAAGAGACCTCCAGCCCCAGGCTGGGTGATTGGACTTGTAGTCCAAGGTCACACGCACGGCCCACTCAGAAATCACCATCCGGAGAAACCCACGTCGTGCGGGGAAAGCACTCTGCACTCATGCCGACCCACGGTGACTTGACCTAGCGAGAACACGAAAGCCCGAAACACATGGGGTCACCCGGATCCTCCAAACCCACGAGCACGCTAATCAAGGTAAATGGTACCTCCAGGCACCAAAAATACGGTCATGGTACCCACGGGGTGTCCGAGACATCCACGGGACCATAGGTCTGTCATAGGGTCCCAACCAGACCGACCGAGGCCCAAATAATGCGAACAAAACACGGTCCATACAAAACCCAAGTGGCGGTCTTCCTCCAGATCGTCACCTCAGGTGGCGGTCCACCCTGGACCGCAACCAGCAAATGGCGGCCCACTCAGGACTGTAACATGCCAGGAACAGCTGGACAAGGGGCGATCGTCTCCCGGACCGCAACCTTGAGAATGCGGCCATCTCCCTGGCAGCAACTTGGAGGAAACGGTCAGACACCTGACCGCCCTCTCCAGACCCACGAAGTGGCGGTCCTGGACTGACCGCTAGCAGCGAGTAGCGGTCAGTCGTGAGGCCACTACCACACGGGACCCAACTGACTGGGTAGCGGCCAGCACTTGGACCGCTACCCCCAGAAAATGGTCATGCCGTGACCGCTACCTTGAAGTGGTGGCCCATCGCGAGACCGCAAATTAGGACCGACTTATTGGGCCAGGAGACGGTCCTCCTTGGACCGCCTTCACAGGTAGCGGTCTCTGGTATGACCGCTACCTGCCTCCGAGCCCGAAAATGGCGAACACGGCGAAAGACCCCATTCCACGCCCCGTTCACACTCATGTGAAGGGGAAAACAAGGGGAAACCATTCCCCAACCACTCTAGCACTGAGAGGACCCATTCAAACCCCAAAAACACAATCAAAATGTGAAATCTGGCTCACACCCCAAAATCGCACGTTTTAACCCTGGTGGGAAAATAAACCCTCTCCGTTCGCTTCGGGCTACCAAACTCGTGGGAAATGAAGTACAAGAGTCAAGGATCCATCCCCCTACGTCCACCGAAGATTCCGTGCACCGAAGATGCTGATCCGCCAAGAAAATGCCGCGCAAACCGCCGCGTTGCCCTGAACTCACGGTCGAGCATCGCCGCACCTCCACCGCCTCGATCCTTGCCCATCCTCGCCCGCTCCTCGCCTGCATCACCTCCTCCTCGCCCCCGCCTCGCTCTGTCGGTCGTCGGAGAAGAGAGGGAGAGAAGAGAGAACGAGAGAGAAGAGAGAGGGAGAGAGTGAGAGTTGTGAGGAGAGAGAGGGGGGTAATATATATAGAAAATTTAGAATTTCCAAAAATATAAAAAAGAAGGAAAAATACTCTCCACGATCCTCAAAAAAAGTACAACGCGCTGGGAACGTCCCGGAGTCAGAGAACGCAACGGTTCGCCCTTCACGGGGTTCCGAAGGCTCGATAGGCAAAAACACGCGTAAACCGCAAAACTCAATTCATGACCCGCAAAAGTGATCCGAAACCCACAGATCCTGATCCGAACAATATCCGAAAAATCCGGGACATTACATCAATGCCCATGCACACAAGAGAAATGGGAATTATCATGTGTGCTACTTTTATTACAGTGAGTATGGTCACATCCTTGATAACTGTCATTGGATAAGAATTGATGAACTGACTGCGGAAAAGAAAAGAAATTTGCATGCTAGACATGTTACTGACCATCAAGGATCCAAGAAAACTTGGATACCTAAGAATTCTAAATGAGAACTTTGAGGGTGTCTTGGAGCTGAACAAAAGATCAGGTAAAAATGGAAGCTCAAGGCATAGGTTTGTAAATAAGTCCTTCATTTAATTCATGTCTAGATCTGCAGGATAATTACTCTTCTAGTTACGACATTTAAGTATTCTTTTTGCCTTCAGTAAAACCATGCAAGTCTGAAAACCTCTCTTCTGAACATCTGAAATTCCCCCATGACCAAAATTGAAAATCTTGCTGTGAGAATGACTGAGTTTCTGGTATATCAAAAGGTGTATGTTGAAATGATGGGTTAAGCCTATCAGGAAGACAGCACCTTTCATAAGGTGATCTTCTGATCTAAGTTCTCCGCCTCGTACCAGAAATCAGAAACTTCTGATGCTTGATTCATGAAAAATCTGTTATTCTGAATGAATCAATCTCATGCTGAAATTGTTGATAGTGGAATTGATATGATCATGAGTTGATGTTAAAAAAAAATTTGCATGTTTGTGGTTTAGCTTGTTGCTACTCCCAACTTGGCGGACATATGATTTTCTTATCCATCATTGATAACCATTGGTTTTGATGATGTCTTCTTCATGGATGCATTTTATCCAACTCGTCATTCATGTGGACATATGTAACCTGTTGTTGTTTTTTTATATAAATTACCTGAGAGCACCGAGGGGAGAGTGCACCCCCTATCCAGGAGATAGAGAATGGGCTCACTCCACCTTCAGGACACCCAGGTTGCATTCATATAATAAAAACACAAAATGTTCATAAATGCACCGGGGCATACCCCTGAGAATACATCATAGAAATCAGTGAAAGAAGAAATGAAAGAGAGGGAGCGTAGGGAAATAAAGAGAAAAAGCCCAGCCACAGATGCGGTCACCTAGTCCGAGAGGTTCTAATAGCCGGTAGACCTGCTGCATCTAGCACAACAGCCCCTCTAGCTTACCAAGGTAGCTGGCGCCAGCTGAAGAATTTTAAGTTTTTCCCCTCCATCACAGCAGCACCAGCCAATGCATCCACCACAAAGTTGCATTCTTTATAGCAGTGTAGAATTGGAGCACGGATCTGGCAAAAGACATTTAGAAGGGATTACCACCATGGGAGAATAGTCCACGGGGGCTTGGACTTCCCCTTCAGCAATTGAACAAGCACCTGCGAATCAGAAAAAATAGCTGAAATATGAAACTGATACTACACAGCGAGACGCATGCCATCGAGTAAAGCCCTACATTCAGCCATAATGTTGGTTCCTTGACCATATAAGTAGGAAAAGCCAAAGTGGAATGAACCAGCAGCACCACGAATGCATCCACCACCCCCACAGGGTCCAGGATTACCCTTAGATGCTCCATCGACATTCAACACCAAGCCCGACTCAGGCTGTCGCCAGCAAAGACTAAGGATGGTCGGCTATCTACACAAATAAGGGATACCAAGCCTGGCTAAAGCCTGCTCCCCTTGAGGGCTGGGTATGCGTTTAAAGCGTTGAAACTTGAAAGCATCTTGTAGAGAGAGAAGGATATGGGAGATGCTCCTAGCAAGAGGTACCACGACACCTTCATACCGGGCGCTGCACCGGCTCTTCCATATCGACCAGATCACCATGAGCAACAGGTAAGTGCACACAAACCCAGCAGGACAACGAGTATCACATTGCAGCAATAGATGCTTCACACGATCCACGATAGATAGAGATGTATCGAGGGACAAATGCCAAACAGATTGAATCCAATCCCAATAGAACTTCCCCAACCCACCATGAATAAAGAGATGATTGGCACTTTCAACATCCGGAGCTGCCACACAGTAGGAGCACTTTGAGGCCAGCGAGATACCATAAGTAGTCACAGCGGTATCCACCGAAACCGCGTTATGAAGCAGCCTCCAAGTAAAAATGGCCGCCCTCATTAGCAAACCACGGTGCCACAGCCCCTCAAAGTATCGACAAGGCGCACCATTGTTGGTGATCATGTGGAAGGCAGTCTTCACAGCAAAATCCCCCCGAGGAAAGCGTCCACACCAATCGGTCCGAGCCCGGAGATAGGGGGAAATTGAGCAGGTCACCCATGACTGAGGATGGCAGGGACAATAAGGACCAAACTGGGTGAGAGAGATCTGCAAGAGCATCCCTTACTGAGATGGTAAAGCAAGAATGCTGAGAAATATAGTCCATGAGAGGCCGTCTGCCAAACCAGGTATCATGCAGAAAATCCATAGTACTACCATCGAAAACAACCCATCTCATGCCCTGGAGGAGAAACTCTCTTGCCTTAACAAAGATACTCTTCCTAACTCTAGAAGGAAAAGGATTAGCACAGCAGCTAAGATGTCCTTCTTTCAGAAATTTCTGCTGAGCAAAGGAGCTCCATAAAGAGGAACCGGAGATAACAGACCACAACTTCTTCATAGTCATAGCCACTTGGAGATCCTCCAGAGAACGGATACCCAACCAACCTACAGTAAGCGGCCGGGTAACATCATGCCAGGCCACCCAATGCTGATGTTTCTTATCATCCACCACACCCCACAAAAAGTTAGCACAAAGTTTATTAATACAGCAACCACCGATGCAGGGATAGAAGATGTGCTCGCCACATAAATTGGCATAGAACAAAGAACATACTTAATGAGAGTAATTCTACCAGCCTGCACTAGCAATTTGGATTGCCAACCTTCAATTTTAGAGGCGACCTTATCAATCAAGTATTTAAAGTACTCAATCCTCCTCATGCCAATAAATATCGGGACTCCCAGGTAAGTAAAGGAAGTGGAATTGTGCACATACACTGTCAGTCTATGAATGCCTAAACGCGCAGCTGGAGGCGCCTTATCAGCAATAAGGAAACAGCTCTTGCTCGCATTGATTAGCTGACCAGAACACTTCTCATACCGTGACAAGAACCGAGTGAGGTTCCGAATGGATGAAGCATAGCCATTGGTGAATATTAGGATGTCATCTGCAAACAAGAGATGGGTTAGCGGCTGGCAGCCTCAGGGCAGCTTAAAGAACTGCAATTCACCATACTGAAAAATATAAGTAAGGCCTCTACTCAAAGCCTCAGCAGCAATTATGAACAGAGTAGGTGCCAACGGGTCCCCTTGTCGAACACCCCGTGTTGAATGAAAGTATCCGGTGAGAGAGCCATTGAAGGAAACTGAAAACCAACAATTAGATAATAATGCCGCAATAATAGAATAGAAAGCTGCAGAGAAACCAAACCGCTTTAGCACCTCCCACAAAAAATCCCATTCTAGCCGGTCATACGCCTTAGCCATATCCAACTTAATAATGACATTGTGGCCTCTGGTTTTTCTATTGATCTCATGCACCATTTCTCTGGCCAGTGAGACATTATCGACAATGTGGCGTCCCCTTACAAAGGCCCCTTGCTGTGGAGAAATAATCCGAGGCAAGATGTTTGAAAGTTTATTGGCGATGATTTTGGATACAATTTTATAACTGAAATTGCACAGGCTGATCGGCCGATAATCAGCAAATGAAATGGGAGAAGCCTTCTTGGGAATTAGTGCAATAATGGAAGAGGTCACACCCTGAGGTAGAGGAAGGCCCCGAAAGAAACCCTGTACAGCAAGAGTGACATCCTTCTCAATAACATCCCAAGCCGAAGTAAAAAAACAACCAATATAACCTTCCGGACCAGGCGACCCATTTGCATTCATGGAGAAAACCACCTCCTTGATTTCTTCCTTAGTAGGAATTTCTACCAGAGCCCGATTATCATCATCAGAAATAAGCTGGGGAATAAGCTCAAGAAGGTCAGCATCAAGGGAGTGAGGTGCAGAGGATAAATGCTCCTGAAAGAATTGAGGTACCTCCCTAGCCAAAATCACCTGATCCTCGCACCACCGGCCATCCGGTAGCTTGATGCGGGAAATAAAATTATGTCTTCGCTGACCTTGAACTACTTGGTGATAGAACTTAGTATTATGATCACTATCTACCTGCCACTGCACTTTGGCCTTTTGAAACCAGAATAGTTCTTCCCGGTGGAGAGTTTTATGCAGCTGCGCTTGGGCAGACTGAAGGGAGGTCCTGTTCTGTACAGAGGGGTCGACATCAAACCGACATTGTTCACTAAGTGATCTTCAGCAGTTGCAACATTCTGGCAAGCATCACCAAAACAATCTTTATTCCAGCCCTTCAGGCTAACCTTCACAACCTTAAGCTTGTGCTGTAAAACATAGAAGGGGTTCACATGGCACAGGGTAGTCGAATTCCAGACATGTTGAACAAAGCGAAGATAATCCTCATGAGTAGTCCACATATTTTGGAAAATAAATCTGGAAGGTTTAGTAACAGGTTTAACAAAACATAACAATAATGGGCAATGGTCAGAAGGGTCTCTAGGGAGATGCTGTACAAAGCAATCCGGAAAACAGGTCGACCAGGCATGGTTAAGCAAGACCCTGTCCAAGTGCGCACGGATGCAAGCCAAACCTGCCTGGTTATTGGACCATGTGAAGGCACTACCTCTAAACCCCGCATCAATGAAGCCATTAGCAGTAATGAAACCTTGTAAATCAACCATAGAATTTAAATAGTTCATGTTACCCCCCACCTTCTCCACAGGAGACGCAATAGCATTGAAGTCGCCTCCTATCATCCAGGGCTCCCTAAGATGGGCACCAAAGCTCGTAAGAGAGTTGTAGAGATTACATCGGTCCCGCCGATTACATGAAGCATAAATAAAGGTGAGGTAATACTTGGAACCCAGCCCATAATCCGCAGACACAGTAATAAATTGGGGGTTACATTGAATAACATCACAAGAGATGGTATTTTTCCAGAACAACCAAATCTTGGACTGGTCATCACCATTAGCAGCAAGATGGTGGAACCCCATACGGTACATAATACCTGCAGCCTTATCCTTGCAGATTTTTGGTTCAGAGATAGCAACCATTTGCACATCAAACTTCCGACAATGACGACGCAAGCATCGTTGAGAAGGCTTATTGCCAACACCTCTGATATTCCAAATCAAAAGAGGACTAATCATTAAGGCTGGATTTGAGTTCCCCCGTAGATTTTGCCTGCGAACGAGTAATACGGCTTGAACGCTCCATGGCCCGAGCATGATCACCCTGACCACGGCCCCCCATATGCCCAGGGAAGCCATAATAAAATTTTTAGCCTTTTATTTCTCAGACACCTCAAGAACAAAATGCAGAGAAACTTGAGGGGCAGAAATAGCGCCTTTAATGGACATAAAATCCAGATTGGAAGAGGAGCCCTCTGGCCTGTCTGACACCACAGATTGCATTGGTAGCACAGAAGCCCCCATGGATACACCCACACTAACTAGATTGTCGCGACGTTCAACAATATTTTCACCCGGTTCCCCCACCTGTGTAGCGTGTGACCCATTAGGGAAAGGAGTCACAGCCGAAGGGAGACCCCCAGCAGAGCCTCCCGTGGTCACATCTGTAGTAGCAGGATTAGAATATGGAACATTAGAGCATTCAACAGTTGCAGCATCTAGGGCATCATCCTGCAGAGCAGGTGGCATATTGACGTCGGCCAAAGGAAAGTCAGACGAGCCAGGAGGAAACAGGGCCATGGACACCAACCCTGTGAACATCCTGCAAATTAGAATCAACATGGTCAACCCCACCTTCAACCAACACCGTAGGGACCCCAGAATCCTCCTGAGTCTGCAGAGGGCCAAAAGAGTTTGATTCCAGCCCCGACTCCTTGCCTTTAGACATCGCTAAAACAGGGCTTGGCCGAATGGCACGACCACCCACTTCTCTCCAAGAGCCAGTTTGCTTACCAACCGGAGGCTTGACATGGCGGGAAGCGTCTTGTTTGGAAGCCTCCCGTTTCAATCTGCGGGTGCAATTAGCTATAAGATGACCAAGCTTGTGGCAGTAGCCACAAAGAGCAGTAACGCGATGGTAATTGATCTTCTGCCAGAAGCCATCAGACCTACAACCAATCCAAATCCGATCTAGATGAGGCTTGGAGATATCAAGTTCAATACAGACTAAAGCCTCCTGCGTCTGAGTCCATGCCAAAGTGCAGTCGTGGATCCTAAGGACGGGCCCCAGATTCCCGACAATAGAACACAAGAAATTCTCATTATAAAAATTTACAGGTAGCATGGGAAAACCAATTCATATAGGGAGAGAACTAGGATCCACTACAAAACCAAAGTCTAGCGTCCAACGGAAGTACCTGAATAGAAAACCTTTGATGTATAAGTTTTTACGGAGCAAAACTTTCATAAAATCCCCTTCCTCCAAGAACCGGAGGAGAATATGGTGTGGGTTTAGCCCACTAATAATTAAGTCCGATGAAAGCTGCAGCCTCTGAGAAAGCCATGATTTTATTTCCGAAAAAGAAGCCCTGCCATAAGAGCACATGGCTATAATGGTGTATTGCAAGGATGTCTCCGAGTGCTTTAACTCCGCTTCTGAAAAAAAACACGCTGGTTCACCGCTGTCTGTGAACGCAGGAGGCTTAATCGCCATTGGCACACGCGGAGAAGGGCGAGAGGCTGCTATAATCTGGGCATAAGAAGCTTTTCCAGCGTGGAAAGAACCCGAGGTAGGGCCCCCCGGAACCACGGACAAAGGATGTGCATGGTCCTGTACACCTATCACAGGTGGCAGGATGAGCGAGAGGCCACCAGGAGAACAGGCCACCGGAGGATTCCCAATGGAAGGAACATCAGGAGATGGCTGCCCGATGATTGGAGGCTCAGGAGGAAAGGAAGGACCACCACCAGGGCCAGTCAAGGCTGGCCAGGAGGCCGGCGGCGCACAGAAACCCTAGCACTCGTTTGTTTGGCGTTTGATCGGATAACATGTTGTTTGAGTGTCCTAGCTTCCAGAAGCATGGGACTAAGGGGGAGTCTAAGAATTTGCATCTCAGTTTAGAATGTATTGCAAATGTCTTGTATCTGCATGTGTTGTGGACCTTAAGCATCGTCTTGTGGTCTCATGCATTCCAATGCATATCACATTAAGGGACCTCATGCAAGTCATAGATTGCATACCCTCTTGCTGTCTCTCGTAAAGGCATTCTGTGACCCATGCACAAGTTTAGGGGGAGTCAACGTAAAAGTCCAGCCTGCTTTCTTGCATATCTTGTTGACATATGGATAGATTGCACACTCTCTGGGGAGCTTATCTTGTTGATTAATAAACTGCCCAAGTTAGCGTTGTATATCTCCACGTATGCTTCATGCAATTTAAGCCTTTGAGGAGGAGCTTAAAAGTTAAATTAGATTGCAAACCTGCGTAAGTGTGTTCCCTGAATGCCATTAGTTTCAGTTGTCATGCTTGTAAAAAAAAATGTATCATGATTCCTGTTTTAACATTGAAAATAAAAAAATGTGTGTGTGTGCTTGCTAAAAGGGTTGTCCTGGCCATGTGCTCTCTGTTCATTCTACATTCTGTCTGATCAGTGGGTCGACCCACAATTCCCAGTGAGTCGACACCACAGTTGAAATCCTCTGTAACCTCCATTCTGTCTGAGCTAAGTGCGTCAATACCGTGAGGAACCTACGTCGACGCACCAAGTCACTTGCTAGCCTTCTTTGCCTCTTCCAATCCGAGCACACTATACATCCTAAGGGGGAGAATTCACTGTCCATTTTTTTTACTCTCCTCCCAACTGCATTTTCTGCATAAACCAGCTCTTTGCATCATGTTGCTGTGGTCTTCCTTGGAGCTAAAATATTGAAATATGAATCTCCTTGATATTTTTGAAAATTTGTCATCTGCATCTTCATGCTTGGCTGCCTGTCTCCAAAATTTCTTGAATGCTTTGAACCCCTTGGATGACTTTCTATCTGTTGTTGAGTTTATTTATCAGAGTAAATCTTCAAGAGGAATCTTCTCTTATAGAGTTCTATGATTGCCCAGTATATAAGATTGTTGGTTTAAATTTAATGGGTTCATGAGTTTTAAACTGAACTTTCATGAAAGTAGTTGTATTCAATTTTAATGGACATAAACCAGTTTTTCATGTAATATCCTGCTGTGTCTTCTTAATTCTGAAAGTTTATTTTAGTACAAGAGCATCTTTAGGTGAGAAACTTTATTTCAGTATTGGTCTTAAACATCATGAAAATCTGAACTATTCCATATGGGGTATTTAAAAAAAATGAACTTCAGTCATACTGAGTAACTAGGGATATTGGAGTCTGATAAACATGTATCCTCACGTAAAAATGTGTGCACTAAAGATTCATTGTCGTAAGGCAGAGCAATGGCAAATGGAATCACTGAGAAACCAAGTCCCTTCATCAATGAAGTGAAGCGGATAGAGTCATGAAGTGCCTTGCTACCTCTGTTCAAAATGAAGCATAATGGTGAGTGACACTGAGTAACTGGGGATGCTGGCGTCTTATCAACGTGCATCCTCACGTCAAAAGGTGCATGCTCCACATGAATGCTCTTTAAAAAAATGAAAAACAATAACAATTGGCATCAAATGAGATATTCAAAATTTACTACACTCCATGGATAAAATCAGAAACTTCACAAGGTGTTTGATCTCAATACTAGCTATAGGTTCTTCCAAAGGGTTGATGGAAGGTGAATGAGTAGGATGAGAGGAGGCTAACGTCGTTCCTTATATGTAGCATTGGTTTACTTCTATTAATCTTGAATGCATAATTTTTCTCAAAATTTTCATTGAAAAACTTAGAATTCATAAGAATTAAACCAATCACAAGAAAAGGGCCTCATTGATGTGACACACCCTTGGACCAAAATGAACAAGCACAATTTGCAATTCAAACGGACCGATAATGGCGACCGCTCACCCGATGCTCACCCAAGACCCGGGGTAGCTTGAAAATGCCAAGGAGAGGTTGTGAGGGCTGGGCCCTTGCTGGTAGAGGGCCAGCAAGGCCTAGGTTAATTCCGAAGGGTAATGGCAGCCCAATTCAAGGGAGCCGACGAGGTGCCAAGGCACGGGTTACACTCCTCACCCCACGGTGATCTCTTGAAGCAAGGAGCTCAAGGATCAGGCTCTCACTCTCACGGCCAGCGGAGTTTATGAACTGATATTAAAAAGAACAAGCACTAAATGGATCTAGGAGTGGAGCACTTACTCGACCGGTTTGAAGAAACCGGTCCCGCTCGGAGACGTGGGCGAGCGGGGAAGCGTGGGTTCTCCACACGCCGCGCCGGGGTAGCTTGACCTGCTCAAATTGTTACAACACTACACCCCATGCAAGGGGGGGGATCTAGGGGTGGGGGTCAACTGATATTACATCCAAAACTACCTCCACACAGGGAGGGGCCTTCAGCCAGCCAAGCGGGGACGGGTGACACCGAACTAGCGATCAACAAAGAAGCCGACGTCGGTTCTGTCCGCTGTCTGTGCTTCAGGACTGACTGATGGTTATCACGATGCTGTGGCCACTCCAGAATTTTTCTGATGACGAGACCACTTGGATATTCTTCGTAGCTGGATTGGGATGATGCTTGAATTTTGTTGATTTCTTTAGGCACCGCTGCTGGTCGGGGTAGGGGCTTGAACAGGGTGGCAGACCCTCGGTTCTGACAGCTTCAGATTTCCAACAGCAGGAAGAAGAGGATGCCACGACCGATCTCGAACTCAGAATCAGGTGCCGCCAGAGCCGTTGGAACCATTGACGGGTCCTCTTCGAAGCAAAACTGGTGGGGAAGCCAAATGTTGTCGGAGAAGACCAGTGGGCTCTGAACTCTGATGAGAAGTCGGTGCAGACTGTGGGGAAGCAGAACTGCGCACCCGGGGGAGAAAATTGATAACTCCTGGTTCCGGACGCCAAACTGAGCTCTACTTTTTGAAGAAGAAAGAAGACTCGTAGTAGAAGCTTTTTGAAGAAGAACTCTCGATCAGATTCCAAGCAGGACCATCACAGTCGGGCTTCCACTCCGGATCTGGTCTCCTGCCAGGGAGGCTTTGCGCAGTCGGGGAAGAATGACTCCCCTGGGCGATCACGAACTCAGAACGGGATGGGACCACAGCCGTTGCGAAGAGGACTGGGAGACGCTTCCAACGATGGCTCTTGATCCTTCAGAAACGTCCGGAGGAAACCGTGGTCGCCTCTGCAAGGTGCTACTCTTCTGCAGATCTGCAACTGGGAACTGTAGGTTGAAGATGACGGGGGGGAATGGGGTATATGGGAGGGGAAATGGGGGTGGATGAGTGTGGGGAAAGCCCGGGCTGTGAGGGGGTCTAGGAGGGGGTGTTCCAAGGTGGGGGAAGGGAAGAATGGGGTCTGGAAGGGGGTCTAACAGGTGGTGGGAGGAGGAGCTACGAATTTGGGAAGGTGGGTGAGAGGGAAAGGGTATTTGAAAATGGGTTTAAGGGTGGGATTAAATTTTGGTCTTGGGGGATGGGAAGAGGTGTGTGGGGAAGGTAAAAGGGGGCTTGGGGAGTGGGAATTCTCCCTTGGGAGATGAGAGGGTGATTGGGGAAGGGGAGTGGGTGGTTGATGGTTGGAGGGTGGAGTGGGGAGTGGTGGAATCTCCCTTGGGGCTGGGGTGGAGTTAAGGTGGGTTGGTGGGGAGTTGGGGATGAGTTATTGGAGGGGGGGAAGAGAGGGAAAGGTGGTTGGGAGGGGAGGAGAGAGAAAGGGGCGTAGGTTTTAGAGAGAGAAAGTGGAGGAGAGAGAAAATGACTTATTAGAGAGAGAGAGAGAGGGGGGATAGGGGGAATCACTCTCAAGGGTTTCTCACCCAACTAATGGAATCTCTCCAATAGGAAATTTGAACTCTCAAATGGTAATTTTCATTCATTGATTCATTAACTCAAATGGAGGAAATGGGGTCCTATTTATAGGCAACCCACATTTCTACAAAAGTCCCTGACTCTTATTACAATGACCAAAGACCAAGGGGGTAGGGGCGCCCCTGGGCCTAGCCCAAAGAATTGGGCCCAATAACCATTCTAAACAATCTAATGACACTTAACGTAGGTAGATGACTCATTAACCTTGGTACATGACTCAAATAAAAGTAAAATTACAATGACATGACTCAAATAAAATATGAAAATTACATGACTCGACTCAGAACAATATGACGGACACAATGGAGCTATGCTGGCGAGCAATCAAAGCTGTGGAAAAATGTGAAGGGGGAGAGATGCCCCCATCATACTCCCGGGATGCGGAGAACTCGACTCCGTCGAGTAAGAGTCCTTCCCTCCTTGGAGGGTGTAGAAGTGATATCGCCCATAAGTCATCCGAAGGAGACCGATCCGTCCACCCGATGAGATAGCGCTCATACACCTTGCTCCTGATGACAGTGACATGTTCATCCAATATTTGCTCAATTTGCTCACGATGGGCTCTCTTGGCTGGTGGTCTCTCCTCACAGGTGGGTGCTCTCTCAAGGGAAGGAATAGGCTTAATATCCTCACTGGGTACCACCGTGGGTCCCTTATATGGCACTAGGTCGGCTACATTGAATGTGGGACTCACTCCATACTTCTCGGGGAGATCTAACTCATAGGCATTAGCGCCAATGCGCCTCAGGACCTGGAAGGGACCAGCCCCATGTGGCCTCAATTTGGAGATGACTCCCGGGGAGAGCCTCTCCTTCCTCACCATCACAAAGTTACCCACGTGGAAATTTTGGTGACGTCAATGAGAGTCGGCCAACCTTTTATAAGTCACATTCTTCTTGCTAATGTGCTTGCGGATCTCTTTATGCAATGTTGTGAATGCAGACATTCTAGGGGTGATGGGTGGACCTGAGCAACCAAAAGTAGACCTATCATGTAATGATGCAGTGTAGACTTTGGTCAGCCTAGGTGGGCCGGGGCACCCGTAGGTGGCCCTATCATGCAAATTGGTGATAAATATCGGGGGACCGGGACATCCGTAGATGCCTTTGACATGCTTAAGACCCATGATGAATGAAGGTGGACCATGACATCCGAATATGGACCACTCATACCTTCTACTTGACATGTGGGTGATATGAATGAATGGACCCAACATAGTGTTCATGCCAAGGGGTGTGGTAAGCCTAGACACATGCATGCTTTTTTCAAAGGTGACTTCCATGTGTATAGATGTGGGACAACCTTTGAACTCCCATTGGAAAGGATCGAATGGATCTAAGAAGGTGGTCGTCATGGGGTGGGGCACAACCTTATTACCTAGGGATATGTGGCCCAAGGTCATGGCTCCCAAGGTGTAACCCGAGTCTTGGATGGGGTGGATTGGGTCAAACATGGTGGGTTGGGATAGGGAAAGGTGGGTGGTGGATAAGGTGGTTGGGTCCCATGAGTTCTTTGACCCCCATTGGAAGGGATCATAGGGATCATAAAAAGGGTTATTGAGGGGGAGGGTCCCTATGTCCTCAAGATCCTCAAGTGGTGGTGGGTCATCCTCCTGTAATGAGACAATTGGGCCGAAGTTCTTTGTGAGTGGGTCGGCCATGAGTGGAGGGCTCGACGTTCTACCTGAGATAAGCAACTCTAATTCGTGGATAGCATCGGGCTCATCGGGTATAGGGAGGAATAATAGGAGGTCACTAGTATAGCAACCCATGGTGCACATTGAGGTGATGGACCCAATACATAGGTGTAGGAGGTCTAGGCTCCTAGGTTGTTGAGTCATGGGAGTCAACATGCCAGTCAACTCTAATTGCCATGCTAAGCCCTTAAGAAGGTCCTCTAAGGTTTCCAGTTGGTAGGATGTTTGGATTATGGTGTGATAGGATGAGAAGGGTGTAATGGGAAGATTTTGTTCTATGGGAGGGCAAACATAGGACATGATGGGGTGAATTGGTCTCTCCTTTAGCCATCTAGCTAGGGGCCCATCTATGATTATAGTGCCTTTTGTGATGGTTTGTGGCTCTTGAAGATCAAGATTATTTGAAGTGGTGAAGGGTTGAGGCTCTTCCTCATCATTGGTGTGAACTCGGGCTTCCTTATGGGCGGGGAGAGGGTCTGGGCTAGCAACTATTCCTATGTGAGTGGGTGTGGCCTCCTTTCTCAAGGGAATGGGAAGGTCTTTTGGAGATGGGGTGATGATGGTTGGGGCATGGTGCACCCGGGGTGATGAGTGAGGTCAAACTTGGGTTGGGAGTGGAAGTAGTGGTGGCCTAGGTTGGGGTAGGGTTGGGGTTGGAAGTGGAAGGTGGGTTGATTCAGTTTGGGTTGATTGGGGGGGTGTACCCTTTTTAGGGGAAGATGGAGGGATAGTGGTGGGGACCAAGGGGAATTGTGGGGTATGGGTTTGGTGAGGGATTGTGGGTTGGGTGGTGGTGGCCGTCATGGGTCTAGGTGGAGGGATGGACACGGGGTCCACTTGGGTTTGAATGGTGAGAATAGGGTGATTGGTGGTCCTTATTGGGGAAACCGGGTCGGTTAGGGGTCTCTTCCCCTTGGGATCGGCCGGTTGTAGAGGGGGGGAAGTGGGGGCCAATTGGGTTTGGATAGTGAGGTTTGTCGAAGGGGGTTTTGGTTGGATTGTGGGGATCCTCATGAGATTTGGTGGAGAGGTGGATGCTTGGTTTATTTGGGTCTTAAGGGAGATGACTTGGTCGCGAAGTGTAGTTATGATGGTTGAGAGGTGATTTGTTGGGAGTGGTGGGGGTGGAGACCAAAGGTCGGTCTCAAGTTGGCCGGGTGGGGATGGAGAAGTGGTAGTGCTCCTCGGGTTAGGGGTGTTTGAGTAGGAGGGGTGGGAATGTTTGGGGATGTAGATCTTTCTAAGTTCTACTTCATATCATCCCATGAGAAAATGGGCTCTTGCCTCCTAACCCTTCTTAATCCCTCTATGAGTTCCCACTTACTCTTGGCTTGACCCCGAAATCGTCCCTTGGCCTTTCGGACTCTCGCGGATCCATATACCCAAGTCTTTTCAAAGTACTTTTCTATGGTAGCCTCCCACCTAAGATAGTCACTAGAACATGATCCGTCAAAGGTAATATCCCTATCTAGGATGAAGTCCATGGGTGGTGAGTAGGCTAAGTAGGAGGTGGCCATGATGATCGGGGGGATCAATGCAAGGGTCGGATTGATGATGACTCCAATGCAAGCATTCCCTAGGACTTGACTTGTAGAGACAAGTCAATGACTTGCTATGATACTAATTTGATGTGACACACCCTTGGACCAAAATGAACAAGCACAATTTGCAATTCAAACGGACCGATAATGGCGACCGCTCACCCGATGCTCACCCAAGACCCGGGGTAGCTTGGAAATGCCAAGGAGAGGTTGTGAGGGCTGGGCCCTTGCTGGTAGAGGGCCAACAAGGCCTAGGTTAATTCTCAAGGGTAATGGCAGCCCAATTCAAGGGAGCCGACGAGGTGCCAAGGCACGGGTTACACTCCTCACCCCACGGTGATCTCTTGAAGCAAGGAGCTCAAGGATCGGGCTTTCACTCTCACGGCCAGCGGAGTTTATGAACTAATATTAGAAAGAAAAAGCACTAAATGGAGCTAGGAGTGGAGCACTTACTCGACCGATTTGAAGAAACCGGTCCCGCTCGGAGACGTGGGCGAGCAGGGAAGCGTGGGTTCCCCACATGCCGCGCCGGGGTAGCTTGACCTGCTCCAATTGTTACAACATTACACCCCATGCAAGGGGGGGATCTAGGGGTGGGGGTCAACTGATATTACATCCAAAACTACCTCCACACAGGGAGGGGCCTTCAGCCGGCCAAGCGGGGAGGGGTGACACCGAACTAGCGATCAACAAGGAAGCCGACGTCAGTTCTGTCCGCTGTCTATGCTTTAGGACTGACTGATGGTTATCACGATGCTGTGGCCACTCCAGAATTTTTCCGATGACGAGACCACTTGGAGATTCTTCGTAGCTGGATCGGGATGATGCTTGAATTTTGTTGATTTCTTTAGGCACCGCTGCTGGTCGGGGTAGGGGCTTGAACAGGGTGGCAGACCCTCGGTTCTGACAGCTTCAGGTTTCCAACAGCATGAAGAAGAGGATGCCACGACCGATCCCAAACTCATAATCAGGTGCCTCCAAAGCTGTTGGAACCTTTGACGGGTCCTCTTCGAAGCAAAACTAGCGAGGAAGCCAAACGTTGTCGGAGAAGACCAGTGGGCTCTGAACTCTGATGAGAGGTCGGTGCAGACTGTGGGGAAGCAGAACCGCGCACTCGGGGGAGAAAATTGATAACTCATGGTTCCGGACGCCAAACTGAGCTCTACTTTTTGGAGAAGAAAGAAGACTCGTAGTAGAAACTTTTTGAAGAAGAACTCTCGATCAGATTCCAAGCAGAACCATCGCAGTCGGGCTTCCACTCCGGATCTGGTCTCCTGCCAAGGAGGCTTTGCGCAGTTGGGGAAGAATGACTCCCCTGGGCGATCACGAACTCAGAATGGGATGGAACCACCGCCGTTGCGAAGAGGACTAGGAGACGCTTCCAAAAATGGCTCTTGATCCTTCAGAAACATCCGGAGGAAACTGTGGTCGCCTCTGCAAGCTGCTACTCTTCTACAGATCTGCAACTGGGAACTGTCGGTTGAAGATGACGGGGGGGAATGGGGTATATGGGAGGGGAAATGGGGGTGGATGAGTGTGGGGAAAGCCCGGGCTGTGAGGGGGTCTAGGAGGGGGTGTTCTAAGGTGGGGGAAGGGAAGAATGGGGTCTGGAAGGGGGTCTAACAGGTGGTGGGAGGAGGAGCTACGAATTTGGGAAGGTGGGTGAGAGGGAAAGGGTATTTGAAAATGGGTTTAAGGGTGGGATTACATTTTGGTCTTGGGAGATGGGAAGAGGTGTGTGAGGAAGGTAAAAGGGGGCTTGGGGAGTGGGAATTCTCCCTTGGGAGATGAGAGGGTGCTTGGGGAAGGGGAGTGGGTGGTTGGTGGTTGGAGGGTGGAGTGGGGAGTGGTGGAATCTCCCTTGGGGCTGGGGTGGAGTTAAGGTGGGTTGGTGGGGAGTTGGGGATGAGTTATTGGAGGGGGGGAAGAGAGAGAAAGGTGGTTGGGAGGGGAGGAGAGAGAAAGGGGCGCAGGTTTTAGAGAGAGAAAGTGGAGGAGAGAGAAAATGACTTATTAGAGAGAGAGGTAGAGAGAGAGAGGGGGGATAGGGGGAATCACTCTCAAGGGTTTCTCACCCAACTAATGGAATCTCTCCAATAGGAAATTTGAACTCTCAAATGGCAATTTTCATTCATTGATTCATCAACTCAAATGGAGAAAATGGGGTCCTATATATAGGCAACCCACATTTCTACAAAAGTCTCTGACTCTTACTACAATGACCAAAGACCAAGGGGGTAGGGGCGCCCCTGGGCCTAGCCCAAAGAATTGCGCCCAATAACCATTCTAAATAATCTAATGACACTTAACCTAGGTAGATGACTCATTAACCTAGGTACATGACTCAAATAAAAGGAAACTTACAATGACATGACTCAAATAAAATATGAAAATTACATGACTCGACTCAGAAAAATATGACGGACACAATGGAGCTATGCTGGCGAGCAATCGAAGCTGTGGAAAAATGTGAAGGGCGAGAGATGCCCCCATCACTCATTATTGATATTCTATAATTGAAGATTCTGAAAAATCTACAACTCTATTTTTGAACAATGCATCAGACTGAAAATTCCTACTCTATCTCTAGTGGCATCACATTTCAATAGAATGAACCATCTTTGGAAATTCATGCAACTACCTTGTTGACAAATGAGTACCTTCCATCCTATTTCTGTGGCTCTATTGTGTGCTTGCTCATCAACCATTGGTATCACTTGCTCTCTAAAACACATGGCATCAGTCACGAACAATTGGTATCAACTCCGTGTCTACATGCCCTTCTCTCTGCATAATCCCAACTTTACTTGCATTCAAGAAGGACCCAATACTCAATTTAAGGGACCTAACAATTTAGGGACCTAACTCTCAAAGTTGAAACTCGATTTGTTCATTGGCTTCACTGCTATATTTGATCATCCTCTATTCTTTCCATGCTCATTGACTGAGCATGTCTTGATTATGCCCATAGAGGGAATTGTTTCACAAGCTTATCTTGGTATCTGTTCCAAAGGGGGAGATGTCTTTCTAATTTCATGTCATCCTCTTTGCTGATGGCAAAGGGGGAGATATTTTAATGAGTCATTAACTTATTGCCTTGATTGAACTATTTTTTTTGAGTGGTTTATACTCATTTATGACATATAATGACTCATAGTTGCCATCATCAAAAAGGGGGAGAATGTTGTGACCCTGATTTTGATGATGTCTTACCATGACTCATTTAAGAGTCTTACATGTATTTGATTATGTCAACATGTTCAGATTTAGATCATAGTCAAGCAGATCAACCAAAAGGCTCAATAGACTCAAGACTCACGATATGTGCAAGCAAAGATTGAGAGAACTCAAGAAAAGGAAATTGAGATTTGAAGAAAGAACTTTGGCAGAATAAATTGCATGAAATATGCTCATAGAAGCTAAGACATTGCTGGCGGCATAGAAATCGAGGCAACTGCATGCACAGAAATCAAGGCTAGTGATGAAATTGATGGTTGCACATAAATCGAGGCACATGCATGCACAGAAACTAAGAAAAGGTTAGAAAAAGAAAGGAAAATCAAAAGGTAGCAGAATCCAGTTGCGAACTGCAAGTTCAAGAAGGATGCGTCGACGCCACAAACGGTTAAGCTTGCAATAGCTCAGGAAGGAAGCCTACTGCGTCGACCCTACAACCTCACTGTGTCGATGTAATCAACATATGAAGGTTCTAGTTGACAGAAGGCGACGGCTCCTAGCGGTTAAGGGTGAAAAATAGATGTTACAGGTGACAAATAGACAGATAAGGGTGACAAATAGGTGTTACCCCTGACAAATGGCCCGTAAGGTAGTTTCAGCAAAGGATGCGTCGATTGAGTCCTCTCAGGGCATCGACGTAATGGCGTTTCTAGAAGCAGTGGTAAACGAGCTTCTCAAAGGAAGCGTCGACACACCTTCAGTCTTGCGTCGATGCCATGAAGCTCAAGCTTGCCAGCTGACTCAAAAATACATGAAGCTACGTTGACGCAAGGTCACTGCTGCATCGACGCACCTGATGCTTTCTAATCCTTCTCTGTTTAACCTACATTGTTTCCAAAGGTCAACCAGAGAATAAAGAACTCCTACGTAAATCCCCAAAAACATAGATTTTGAGGAATGGAGGAGATACCTAGGACACACAAATGTCCCTATCATCATAAGTGTCCAAAGCAACCCTTTACTCCAAGTATCTATCAGTAAAGCCCCTTGGAAAAGTCGCCCTCTCTGCAAGTGCTGTTGTAGTGCCCCAAAATCTATATAAATAATTTCTGGATTATTTTAAGAATTTTCTAGAATTTATAAGGAATTATAAAGCTTAAATTGATTATTTAGGTCCAATTATGGTAAACGATTAATCTAGCCTATTTAATTGAAGCCTAAAAGATTTAAAGACTAAGCCCATTAAGTTTGGCCCATATTCTAGAAGGTTCTTTAGCCTATTCACGAATTTAAGGATAAATATCCTTTTATAGGTAATTATGTGGATAAAACAAATAAAAGAGTTTGAATTAAGTTGAATTCTGTGCGCAGTAGCTATAGCGGTCTATCGTGCGACCGCCACACGCATGTAACACACCAAGAGTCGACCGTCACGCTCTGTAAGTTCCGTGAATGGAAGAAAGAGCAAAAGGATTAAATTTTTGCTAGTCTATCTCTTAGGGATCGAGATGGGAGGACTAGTAAACGTGTTAAGGACTCTCTGAAGTCGATCTAAGCTTTAACAAGGACTCTAGAATCGATCTAATCCACAAAACCTTAGCTAGAACCTATAAATAGACCCTAATTTTGACATGCGCGACTCTTACATTGGCTCGCGTGAAATTAAGGTAAGACGACATTATTTCAGGTAGGTTCTTTAGAGGATTTTGTTCCTTATACATAGGACTAATCTTCCTTAAAATTTTGTGCTAGGAGATCAACTACACAAGGAGTTTGAAGCTTCCAAAGTTACTGGTTCGACCATAGCAACCCAGGAATCTGAGCAAAAGTCCACTGAAGATCAAGAGATTAGAACACCAAATCGAGGTAATTAGCCTAAGTGTCTTTAGAACTGTATGTTCCCCTTAGTTTCACCTCCTTACACTCCAAATTTCACGCCCTTAGGTCAAGAGATTGAGGAGTCAGAGCGACGTGAAGTTGCTGAGAACTCATAGGAAGGGAAGAACTGGAGTGTGTCTTGCAGTCCCAAATTGGAAGTTGAAAGCCCAGTAAAGAGGTAGGTTATCTCATGAACGGTAAGAATACCATGTTAGGGATAAAAGCCCTCTGATTTTACTTGATTCTATGCACTATAGACCATGAATTTCATGTTTTAGTAGGTCTATGCATACATGCATGTCTTCAGCCTAAAATAAAGATAAAAGATATTCTCCTATAAGTTAACTGAAACCTATGCATCTAGATAGCCTATTCTTCATTTTGTCATGACTAGAGTAGTTATTTATTTTGATTCTTCTTGCATGAGAGGTTTTAAACCGAAGTTCTTTTATTTTTACAGTCAGCAGTGCTCTGAAGGATTATAGTTAGACTGTCACATGACTCTAACGGCCTTACGATAGACCGTCAGACCTTCTGTCACACTTAAATTTCTCTGTAATCTCTAACGAACCAGGATCGGAGCGTTACAACACTCTGACGGCTCCACGATAAACCGTCACAGCCATATGACGTGCCTGTCTTAGACCGCCAGAGTGCTGTGTTCTGTCTATTCGAGTCAGAATTGAGAACATTCAAAGTAGCTTATAAATAAGCCTAGTTACCTAAGTTTTGACCAGTCTTCATGACTCTAAGTTTATTTATTGATTCATGATAGAAATTGCATGTCTAAAGTACCTTGAGTTATTTTAAACATATGTTAATTTCATTTACCAAAACTCTATAGTTTGTATTTAAATTATGAATTTCAATGTTGTATTGACGGAGTTTTATCATGGTTTCACATCGTTACACATTCTTTTCCATCTATAGAGTCAATTTCTCTATGTGCATGGCATATATTCCGGTATATGACCATTAGTTCACACTTTGCACATAGGAACATATTCTTCGACTTGAAGACCTCTCCATTGGATATTCCTTCCAATGGACTAGGAAATCTTGTTTCAAGGCCTCCGCAATTCTCTGCGAGCCTGGGATTCCCACTAGGACGCCGAGTTGGTTGTACCATTAAAGCCCAAATTATCTAGAAAAGCACTATCGAAGTTTTGAATTTTGTTAATGTAACGGCCTATTACTCGACCGTCAGGCCCATATAACGGTCCAGTATACAACCGTCACATTTACTGAGTCCAATTTATTCTTTCTGAATTCAGCCTGATCTAATGGCCCTATAATAGACCGTCATGTTCATATAACGGCCCATTAATTGATCATCACAATTCCTAAGTACTTTAACCCGAGGTTTGACCTAAGGGTTGATATTTCAAAGTTCCTAGATGGATTATTGATGGTCTAGTTATTGTCATATTGTTCAAGATACTTAATTTTAAATTTTGAAAGATAAGGAATGTACTGTTATGCTGTCAAATTATTTTCATGAGCATAACATTGTTTTAAGTCATTCTTGAACCCTCGCATTCTTAATTGAAGCGTTCATTCATTGAAACTTATTGAACTTGTTATATTACTGGCCATATTTTATTGTTTGAAACGTGGAAGTAACTTGATTTATAATTGAAGATGCGATCGAGCACTGATTGTGTTTAAGGGCTCTATGCTAGTCCCCTCGACTGATTGTTGGAAACATACTGTAAACCATGGGGTACGATGCTACTGGCGTCACATTGCGTTGGGAGTACTTTCTTTATGAATAAGTGAAAATCCACAGCTCGTGAAGTGAAAATCCACAAGGCACGACATATATACGTACATGACTTTCTTGCTTGTTACATGATATTCCATAGAAATTCACCAAATACTTGCTCATAAGCAAAGGATGTTTGTGTGATGATTACGTGGTTTGCTAGTACATTCTCGATACATTCTTGTTCATGAAAGGCCATATCATGTTCTTGATACATTCTTACTAATTCATACTTGTTCATTCTATCTTACATGATCGTCTTGTTACCTTGGTTATTTACTTATGATTTATCGCATTCACATGATTTTACCTTATTCTTTAGAGTTAAAATGCTAATTACTTTAATAGTGCCTTCATGTTGATGCGAAGATACCTACTAGGCAAGTGTGTTCATTACCTATTTCTAATCTTTTTCAGGAGATGGAAGTGATTCGAATTTGGATTCGAGTTATACAAGTAGCGGGTCTGAGAGCGAATGAAAGTCATATCAAAATGAGAGTGAAGACTTAGGAAAGTCAATATTGTTTAGATCGAGTCTTGTAATTTTTCCTTTTTCCTTGAGTCTGATGGATTAAAGAAGGTTGAAAAGTTATTGTATTGGAATATTTCATTTATTAATGAAATAAGTTGGAGTTTGAGTAAATTATTGTGCAATTGTATTTTTATGTGTGATTGTCTTACGCTCTAATCGTTCTTGCTCGCAAGAGACTTACTATGCCGACTGTTCACGTTCCTCGAGTTAGTCTTCTGCTGTAATAAATGCTCGGGGCGTGATAGTTAAGTTGGTATCAGAGCCCAAGTCTCAGGACTTAGGGAAAAGAGTCACGTCATAGGATAAGTCCAAGGCTTAAGGACATATACCTATGAACTAAGGAAGAAATTTCCTCACCCATGCGAGAATTGGGTAGACCCCGGGATAAGATAATTAAGTAGTTTTAAGATTTATCTCTTTCTAATTCCATGAGAATTAACAAATTGTTATTTCTCTCAGGTACCTTATTATTTACAATGGCTCATCGCATAGATTGGGGTGGCATGCAACAAATGGTTGCCGGCCTTACTCAGGCATTACAAACTATGGCCCAGGCAGGCGCAGGGGCGAGGGTTGGTAACTTGCACCGCAATTTTCGGAGCTTAAACCCTCCGCGTTTCTACGGTTCTTCTAATCCAGATGAGGCAGAAAACTGGATAGATGAGATGAATCGTATCTTCGATGTTATCCAATGCACGGACCAAGAAAAAGTGCATCTTGTAACATTTCAACTCAATAAAGATGCACGCACATGGTGGAAATCAGTACCTACACCTCCGACAGATGCACCTCATACATGGGATGGTTTTCTTATTCTATTCCGTGCTAAGTACTTTTCTGAGCATGTTAAAGAAAGAAAGGCTATGGAGTTTGCCTCTCTTCGTCAGGGAATGATGACAGTCACGAAGTATGAACTTCAATTCTCCAGGCTAGCACCCTATGCACCGCATTTAATCAGTATCGATTTATTGAAGGCTAATTGGTTTATGGATGGGTTACGACCCTGTTTCATTTAGCAGCTCGGAACCCAAAACATCCGTACCTATGTAGAGATGGTCCAGCGGGCATATTTATGTGAGAGGACCTTAGAGAAGGTCGAGAAATTGAAAGGAAAAGGAGAAGAGTCCAGTCGACGATCTGATCGGCGTTATAAGAAAAAAAAATTCAGCATCGCGGAACCTCACAAAAGCCGTGATAGTAAGAAAAGATCCAGGAGCGGGAACGGTGGAAGTTCCCAGAAGAACAAGAAAGTCAAGGAGGAGAAGGAGCAAGTCATGGAGGCTTGCACATTTTACGAGAAGTTTGGCCATTCGGCTGAAGAATGTTGGAAGCGCCTTGGCACTTGTCTACGTTGTGGAAGTAGGGAGCATCGTATGTCAGATTGCCCCCTTATGAAGGATCAATAGTCTGGTGATGGACGTAGGAGGCAGGCTCGCCTCAATGCTGTTCTAGAAGAAGAAAAAGTACCGAGGGATGGTGGGCTTATGGAAGGTACCATTCAAATTTGTTCCCGTCCTGCATTTGTGCTATTTGATACTAGTGCCTCACATTCTTTTATCTCTACTACTTTTACAAAAATATTACCAATTGCATCAGTTCCCCTACCTTCAGATCTTGCTATTACCACACCCTTAAGTTCTAGAACAAAGCTTACCGAGTATTATCCTGATAGTGAGGTAATAGTAGAAGGTCACAATCTCCCCGCAAACTCAGTATGCCTTGACATGAAAGGTTATGATGCCATCTTAGGGGTAGATTGGCTTATAGATCATGATGCTGATATTAACTACCGAAATAGGATTATATCCTTTCGAAAACCCCGATCTTCCAAGATTTTCTTTCCTTGGCATCAAGTATAGGAAACATCCTACTATCATATCCTCTCTTCACGCTTGCAAACTTATCTCGCAAGGATGTAAAGCTTTTCTTGCTTCTGTCATTGTTATCGAGTCCAAGGAAATCATCATAGCATACATTCCTAATGTAAATGAGTTCCAAGATGTGTTTCCACCTGAATTACCCAGTTTACCACTCGTGAGGGAAGTAAACTTCACTATTGAACTCATTCCAGGAGCAGCACATGTTTCTATAGCCCCTTATAGGATGTCCCCCACGGAACTTAAGAAACTAAAGAGGCAGTTGCAGGAACTATTAGATAAGGATTTCATCAGACCTAGCACATCCCCCTGGGGTGCACCGATTCTATTCGTCAAGAAGAAGGATGGCTCTCTCAGGTTATGCAAAGACTACCGGCGACTGAATCAACTTACAATCAAAAATAAGTATCCGTTGCCGCGTATTGATGAGCTCTTCGATCAGCTTTCAGGAGCAGAGTATTTCTCCAAGATTGACCTCAGATCAGGTTATCATCAGCTTAGAATTAAAGAAGAAGACATTTATAAATCAGCTTTTTGAAGTCGTTATGGCCACTATGAATTCGTGGTGATGCCGTTCGGGTTAACAAATACCCCAGCAGCATTTATGCAACTTATGAATAATGTTTTCAAGTAATATCTGGACCAGTTCATCGTCATCTTCATCGATGACATCCTGGTATATTCCTAGACAAAAGAAGAACATGAAGGACATCTGAGGATAGCTTTGCAAACACTTAAAGAACATAAACTTTATGCCAAGCTTAACAAGTGTGAGTTCTGGCTCAAGGAAGTTTCATTCCTAGGTCACATTATTTCAAAAGAATGTATCGCTGTGGATCCTTCTAAAGTAGAAGCTATCAGAAATTGGAGCAGGCCAACGATTGTATCAGAAGTAAGGAGCTTTCTGGGTCTAGATGGTTATTATAGGAGGTTCATTAAGGACTTCTCAAAAATTACTGTTCCTTTAACTAGACTCACAAGAAAAAAAAATCCTTTTGTCTGGTCAGAGGAATGTGAAGAGAGTTTTCAAACTCTTAAGAACCATCTTACTACAGCTCCTATTCTATCACTACCGGTGGAAGGTGGTGGATTTGAAGTATATACAGATGCGTCTGGCATTGGCTTAGGGTGCGTCCTCATGCAAAATGAAAAATTAATCTGTTATTCTTCAAGACAATTGAAATGTCATGAAGAGAATTACCCTGTGCATGATTTGGAATTGGCTGCTGTTATTTTCGCCTTAAAAATTTGACGTCATTATCTCTATGGAGAGAATTTCACTGTCTACTCGGACCACAAAAGCTTGAAATACTTATTCTCTTAAGAGGAACTAAATATGAGGCAGAGGAGATGGTTAGAATATCTCAATGACTTTGATTTTGCTATTCAAGGCTAATACTGTAGCCGATGCACTCAGCAGAAAACCAATGGGAAAGCTATCAAGTCTTATGATTAGTATGACTAATCTTATTCCTCAATTTGCTCAGTTGAACTTAGATATTGACATGAAGGAAGAATAAGATTATTTTATAGCCAATATCCGAGCTCAACCTACATTAATGGAAGATCTAGTCAGGCTATAAGACAATGATCCCGTATTATTGGAAATCAAAGCCAACATAGAATAGAGGCCGGATTTTTCTGTTTCAAATGACGGAAGATTGCTATTTAAGGGCCGTGTGTATGTACCAGATCATGAGGATATGAAGAAATCGATCCTAGAAGAAGCACATAAGTCCAAGTACACCATTCACCCTGGTAGTATCAAAATGTATCAAGATCTCAAAAGAAGTTTCTGGTGGCCCAATATGAAGAGGGAAATAGCTGATTTCGTGTCCCGTTGTCTCACTTGTCAATAAGTAAAGGCAGAGCATTTTAGACCCGCAGGTAAATTACATCCCTTAGATATTCCAGCATGGAAATGGGAAAGTATAGGAATGGATTTCATCATGGGGTTACCTAAGACCAGAGGAGGATACGATGGTATTTGGGTAATCATAGACCGATTGACAAAATCGGTACATTTTATACCAATCAAAAGTCGATGGTCTGTGGATATTCTAGCAGCATTATACATAAAAAAATTGTCAAATTACATGGTGTCCATGTCACTATTATATCTGATAGAGATCCTCAATTCACATCACAGTTTTGGAAGGGTCTACAACACTCACTGGGGACTAGATTGAATTTTAGCACAACATTTCATCCACAAACGGATGTCAGACTGAAAGAACAAATCAGGTAGTAGAAGATATGCTCAGGGCTTGTGCTATTGATTTTGGAGGAAGATGGCATGATCACTTGCCTCTGGTGGAATTTGCATATAACAACAGTTATCAGGCCAGCATACAGATGGCACCCTTTGAAGCTTTATATGGAAGAAGCTGTAGATCCCCAGTATGTTAGAATGAAATAGGGGAAAGGCAATTTCTAGGCCCCGACATTATCCGGGATTCTTCAGAGAAAATTAAGCTCATTCAAGAAAGATTGCAGATGGCACAAGATAGGCAAAAATCTTATGTTGATAATCGAAGGCGCAACTTGGAGTTTCAAGTAGGAGATCATGTATTTCTTAAAGTTTCTCCAAGTCGAGGTATTCGAAGATTTGGTATTAAGGGAAAACTTACTGCAAGATTTATTGGTCCTTTTGAAATTCTGGAAAGAGTTGGTGAAGTAGCTTATCAGATTGCTTTACCTCCATAATTATCCGAAATTCATAATGTATTTCACGTCTCGATGCTCAAGAAGTATGTACCTGATCCTTTCCATGTCATCACTTACGAAAATCTGGAGATTCAGAAGGATATGACGTACGAGCAAACACCAATAAAAAATCTGGAACGGCAAGTGCGTCAACTAAGGAATATAGCTATTCCTATGGTCAAAATTCAATGGAAGAAATCATGGCCGTCCGAAGTAACTTGGGAAACGGAAGAAGCCATGCGAAAAAGATTCCCAGAATTATTTAACTGTAAGTACACTCTCCATATAATCCATGAATTTGGGGACCAAATTCTTCTAAGTGGGGGAGGGTGTAGTGCCCCAAAATCTATATAAATAATTTCTGGATTATTTTAAGATTTTTTAGGAATTTATTAGGAATTATAAAGCTTAAATTGATTATTTAGGCCCAATTATGGTAAACGATTAATCTAGCCTATTTAATTGATGCCCAAAAGGTTTAAGGACCAAGCCCATTAAGTTTGGCCCATATTCTAGAAGGTTATTTAGCCTATTCACGAATTTTAAGGATAAATATCATTTTATAGATAATTATGTGGATAAAATAAATAAAAGAGTTTGAATTAAGTTGAATTCTACGCGCAGTAGCTGTAGCGGTCTATCGTGCGACCGCCACACGCATGTAACGAACCAAGAGTCGACCATCACGCTCTGTCAGTTCCGTGAATGGAAGAAAGAGCAAAAGTATTAGATTTTTACTAGTCTATCTCTTAGGGATCGAGATGGGAGGACTAGTAAACGTGTTAAGGACTCTCTGAAGTCGATCTAAGCTTTAACAAGGACTCTAGAATTGATCTAATCCACAAAACCCTAGCTAGAACCTATAAATAGACCCTAGTTTTGACATGCGCGACCCTTACATTGGCTCGCGTGGAATCAAGGTAAGACGACATTATTTCAGGTAGGTTCTTTAGAGGTTTTTGTTCCTTATACATAGGACTAATCTTCCTCAAAATTTCGTGCTGGTAGATCAACTACACAAGGAGTTTGTATCTTCCAAAGTTGCTGGTTTGACCATAGCAACCCAGGAATCTGAGCGAAAGTCCACTGAAGATCAGGAGATTAGAACACCAAATCGAGGTAATTAGCCTAAGTGTCTTTAGAACTTTCTGTTCCCCTTTGTTTCACCTCCTTACGCTCCAAATTTTACGTCCTTAGGTCAAGAGATTGAGGAGTTAGAGCGACGTGAAGTTGCTGAAAACTCACAGGAAGGGAAGAACTAGGGCGTGTCTTGCAGTCCCAAATTGAAAGTTGAAAGCCCAGTAAAGAGGTAGGTTATCTCATGAACGGTAAGAATATCATGTTAGGGATAAAGCCCTTTGGTTTTGCTTGATTCCATGCACTATAGACCATGAATTTTATGTTTTAGTAGGTCTATGCATACATGCATGTCTTTAGCGTAAAATAAAGATAAAAGATATTCTCCTATAAGTTAACTGAAACCTATGCATCTAGATGGCATATTCTTCGTTTTGTCATGACTAGAGTAGTTATTTATTTTGATTCTTCTTGCATGAGAGGTTTTAAACCGAAGTTCTTTTATTTTTACTGTCAGCAGTGCTCTAACGGATTATAGTTAGACCGTCACATGACTTTAACGGCCTTACGATAGACCGTCAGGCCTTCTGTCACACTTAAATTTCTCTGTAATCTCTGACAGACGAGGATCGGAACGTTACAACACTCTGACGGCTCCACGATAAACCGTCACAGTCATATGACGCGCCTGTCTTAGACGGCCAGAGTGCTGTGTTCTGTCTATTCGGGACAGAATTGAGAACAGTCAAAGTAGCTTATAAATAAGCCTAGTTACCTAAGTTTTGACCAGTCTTCATGACTCTAAGTTTATCTATTGATTCATGATAAAAATTGCATGTCTAAAGCACCTTGAGTTATTTTAAACATATGTTAATTTCATTTACCAAAACTCTATAGTTTGTATTTAAATTATGAATTTCAATATTGTATTGACGGAGTTTTATCATGGTTTCACATCGTTACACATTCTTTTCCGTCTATAGAGTCAATTTCTCTAAATGCATGACATATATTCCGGTATATGACCATTAGTTCACACTTTGCACATAGGAACATATTCTTGGACTTGAGGACCTCTCTATTGGATATTTCTTCCAATGGAATAGGAAATCTTATTTCAAGGCCTCCGTAATTCTCCGCGAGCTTGGGATTCTCACTAGGACGTCGAGTTGGTTGTACCATTAAAGCCCAAATTGTCTAGAAAAGTACTATCGAAGTTTTGAATTTTGTTAATGTAACGGCCTATTACTTGACCGACAGGCCCATATAATGGTCCAGTATACAACCGTCACATTTACTGAGTCCAATTTATTCTTTCTAGATTCAGCCCGATCTAACGGCCCAATAATAGACCGTCATGTTCATGTAATGGCCCATTAATTGACCGTCACAATTCCTAAGTACTTTAACCCGAGGTTTGACCTAAGGGTTGATATTTCAAAGTTCCTAGATGGATTATTGATGGTCTAGGACTTGTCATATTGTTCAAGATACTTAATTTTAATGTATGAAAGATAAGGAATGTACTGTTATGCTGTCAAATTGTTTCCATGAGCATAACCTTATTTTAAGTCATTCTTGATCCCTCGCATTCTTAATTGAAGCGTTCATTCACCAAATACTTGCTCATAAGCAAAGGATGTTTGTGTGATGATTACATGGTTTGCTAGTACATTCTCGATACATTCTTGTTCATGAAAGGCCATATCATGTTCTTGATACATTCTTGCTAATTCATACTTGTTCATTCTATCTTACATGATCGTCTTGTTACCTTGGTTATTTACATATGATTTATTACATTTGCATGATTTTACCTTATTCTTTAGAGCTAAAATGCTGATTACTTTAATAGTGCCTTCATGTTGATGCGAAGATACCTACTAGGTAAGTGTGCTCATTACCTATTTCCAAACTTTTTTAGGAGATGGAAGTGATTCGAATTCGGATTCGAGTTATACAAGTAGCGGGTCCGAGAGCGAATGAAAGTCATATCAAAATGAGAGTGAAGACTTAGGAAAGTCAATATTGTTTAGATCGAGTCTTGTAATTTTTCCTTTTTCCATGAGTCTGATGGATTGAAGAAGGTTGAAAAGTTGTTGTATTGGAATATTTTGTTTATTAATGAAATAAGTTAGAGTTTGAGTAAATTATTGTGCAATTATATTTTTATGTGTGATTATCTTGCGCTCTGATCGTTCTTGCTCGCAAGAGGCTTACCATGCCGACTGTTCACGTTTCTCGAGTTAGTCTTCCGCTGTAATAAAGGCTCGGGGCGTGACAGCTGTCCCCTGCAGCCTGCCAGTAAAAGCTTGTATCTGAAGGGAAAAAATATCCCTGGCAAGAGGACGTCCTCTCTGCAATGGGAATTAAGGTTCTACAGGATTCCCTTGGTCAAACCTCTTTGTTTATTACCAACCATTCAAATTGCAGAAGACTTGGAGGGAAAGTCTCTGGCCTTTGAGGCCTATAAATTGGACTCCCCTCCTTCACTTGCTCTTGTTGTTGAAGCTGCTGCCGTGAAGAGAAAAGCCCACATCTCCCTTGAGCCTTCAATAGAAACCTGTAAGAAAGAAAAGAGAGGTGTGTAGCGAGAGCCTAGTATCTGGCCATCCTAGTCCAATGTTGTAACAAAAGAAAAGGGAGAAAACTTAAGAGAAAAGAAGGGAGCCTCCTCAGCAGAAAATCTGAGAGGAATAGAAGTGGAAAGGAGTGCAGCCCTCCTTCAACCGTGCTTAGCTTGGTAGTGCTTCAAGACCTTGATCTGAAGCCACAATTCTCTTCGTCTTGCGTTGCTTTATTTTTCTGTCTCATTTCTCATCTGCATATCAGTGTGTGTGTCCGGTGCTCTGCTTGAGAGACTAGAAGTGTTTTTGCAGCACTTGTTGTCACACCCCAAGATATAAGTATAACGGAAGATATTCAGGAACGTGTATAGCCGGCTAGTACGCCACAAGCGAGTAATATATTCAGAGCGCAAATCATTCACACATAAGATGAATGGACATCATAATTGATAAAAATCTAACATTTATTGATAATAATCAAAGTACATGAAAGTTTGACTCTCTTTGGACATAATGTTGACTGGACTCAATAAAAATGAAAAGTACAGAGGATGACTCAATAAAGTAAAAATTACATCATATGACTCCATAGTAACATAAGGACTTATAACATGCTAAGTCTTCTCTCGAATCTTCAATCATCACTCTCGGACCCATCATCAGAATTCTCAGAATCCGATCCACTAGAGTTTCCTGGAAAGATTTGAAAAGGTAGGGTAATGAGCATACTTGCTCAGTATATATCTTCGTATCAATATGAAGGCAATGTTTAAGTAATTAACATCTTAGCTCTAGAAAATAGGATAAAAGGAATGCGGTAAATCATATAAATAAAATCCAAGCAACATCAATAAAGTGATATAGATCATAGAGATATGAAGAATGTTAAGGGATAATAGAGCATGATCAAGCAAGATATAAGGTAAAGTGGCCTTTCATGAACTACAATGTACTTTTCATAACCATAAAGGCTATGCACTAGAAAGTCATGTAACAAGAATGTACTAGCAAGCATGAGAAATAACATCCCAAGATTGTCTCGTGATTTTCACCCGTTTATAAAAAAAGTACTCCCAACGTAATGCGATGCCAGTAAGCATCATACCCTGTGATTTAAATTACGTTTCTGAGTATCTGCCGAGGGGGCAAGCGTGGAGCCCTTAGACATCGTCCGTGCTCGCTTTTACATCTTCAAGTTATAAATCAAGCTACTTCCATGAGAAATAACATCCCAAGGATGTAAAGCTTTTCTTGCTTCTGTCATTGTTATCGAGTCCAAGGAAATCATCATAGCATACATTCCTAATGTAAATGAGTTCCAAGATGTGTTTCCACCTGAATTACCCAGTTTACCACTCGTGAGGGAAGTAAACTTCACTATTGAACTCATTCCAGGAGCAGCACATGTTTCTATAGCCCCTTACAGGATGTCCCCCACGGAACTTAAGGAACTAAAGAGGCAGTTGCAGGAACTATTAGATAAGGATTTCATCAGACCTAGCACATCCCCCTGGGGTGCACCGATTCTATTCGTCAAGAAGAAGGATGGCTCTCTCAGGTTATGCAAAGACTACCGGCGACTGAATCAACTTACAATCAAAAATAAGTATCCGTTGCCGCGTATTGATGAGCTCTTCGATCAGCTTTCAGGAGCAGAGTATTTCTCCAAGATTGACCTCAGATCAGGTTATCATCAGCTTAGAATTAAAGAAGAAGACATTTATAAATCAGCTTTTTGAAGTCGTTATGGCCACTATGAATTCGTGGTGATGCCGTTCGGGTTAACAAATACCCCAGTAGCATTTATGCAACTTATGAACAATATTTTCAAGTAATATCTGGACCAGTTCATCGTCATCTTCATCGATGACATCCTGGTATATTCCTAGACAAAAGAGGAACATGAAGGACATCTGTGGATAGCTTTGCAAACACTTAAAGAACATAAACTTTATGCCAAGCTTAACAAGTGTGAGTTCTGGCTCAAGGAAGTTTCATTCCTAGGTCACATTATTTTAAAAGAATGTATCGCTGTGGATCCTTCTAAAGTAGAAGCTATCAGAAATTGGAGTAGGCCAACGATTGTATCAGAAGTAAGGAGCTTTCTGGGTCTAAATGGTTATTATAGGAGGTTCATTAAGGACTTCTCAAAAATTACTGTTCCTTTAACTAGACTCACAAGAAAAAAAAATCCTTTTGTCTGGTCAGAGGAATGTGAAGAGAGTTTTCAAACTCTTAAGAACCATCTTACTACAGCTCCTATTCTATCACTACCGGTGGAAGGTGGTAGATTTGAAATATATACAGATGCGTCTGGCATTGGCTTAGGGTGCGTCCTCATGCAAAATGGAAAATTAATCTGTTATTCTTCAAGACAATTGAAATGTCATGAAGAGAATTACCCTGTGCATGATTTGGAATTGGCTGCTGTTATTTTCGCCTTAAAAATTTGACGTCATTATCTCTATGGAGAGAATTTCACTGTCTACTCGGACCACAAAAGCTTGAAATACTTATTCTCTTAAGAGGAACTAAATATGAGGCAGAGGAGATGGTTAGAATATCTCAATGACTTTGATTTTGCTATTCAAGGCTAATACTGTAGCCGATGCACTCAGCAGAAAACCAATGGGAAAGCTATCAAGTCTTATGATTAGTATGACTAATCTTATTCCTCAATTTGCTCAGTTGAACTTAGATATTGACATGAAGGAAGAATAAGATTATTTTATAGCCAATATCCGAGCTCAACCTACATTAATGGAAGATCTAGTCAGGCTATAAGACAATGATCCCGTATTACTGGAAATCAAAGCCAACATAGAATAGAGGCCGGATTTTTCTGTTTCAAATGACGGAAGATTGCTATTTAAGGGCCGTGTGTATGTACCAGATCATGAGGATATGAAGAAATCGATCCTAGAAGAAGCACATAAGTCCAAGTACACCATTCACCCTGGTAGTATCAAAATGTATCAAGATCTCAAAAGAAGTTTCTGGTGGCCCAATATGAAGAGGGAAATAGCTGATTTCGTGTCCCGTTGTCTCACTTGTCAATAAGTAAAGGCAGAGCATTTTAGACCCGCAGGTAAATTACATCCCTTAGATATTCCAGCATGGAAATGGGAAAGTATAGGAATGGATTTCATCATGGGGTTACCTAAGACCAGAGGAGGATACGATGGTATTTGGGTAATCATAGACCGATTGACAAAATCGGTACATTTTATACCAATCAAAAGTCGATGGTCTGTGGATATTCTAGCAGCATTATACATAAAAAAATTGTCAAATTACATGGTGTCCATGTCACTATTATATCTGATAGAGATCCTCAATTCACATCACAGTTTTGGAAGGGTCTACAACACTCACTGGGGACTAGATTGAATTTTAGCACAACATTTCATCCACAAACGGATGTCAGACTGAAAGAACAAATCAGGTAGTAGAAGATATGCTCAGGGCTTGTGCTATTGATTTTGGAGGAAGATGGCATGATCACTTGCCTCTGGTGGAATTTGCATATAACAACAGTTATCAGGCCAGCATACAGATGGCACCCTTTGAAGCTTTATATGGAAGAAGCTGTAGATCCCCAGTATGTTAGAATGAAATAGGGGAAAGGCAATTTCTAGGCCCCGACATTATCCGGGATTCTTCAGAGAAAATTAAGCTCATTCAAGAAAGATTGCAGATGGCACAAGATAGGCAAAAATCTTATGTTGATAATCGAAGGCGCAACTTGGAGTTTCAAGTAGGAGATCATGTATTTCTTAAAGTTTCTCCAAGTCGAGGTATTCGAAGATTTGGTATTAAGGGAAAACTTACTGCAAGATTTATTGGTCCTTTTGAAATTCTGGAAAGAGTTGGTGAAGTAGCTTATCAGATTGCTTTACCTCCATAATTATCCGAAATTCATAATGTATTTCACGTCTCGATGCTCAAGAAGTATGTACCTGATCCTTTCCATGTCATCACTTACGAAAATCTGGAGATTCAGAAGGATATGACGTACGAGCAGACACCAATAAAAAATCTGGAACGGCAAGTGCGTCAACTAAGGAATAAAGCTATTCCTATGGTCAAAATTCAATGGAAGAAATCATGGCCGTCCGAAGTAACTTGGGAAACGGAAGAAGCCATGCGAAAAAGATTCCCAGAATTATTTAACTGTAAGTACACTCTCCATATAATCCATGAATTTGGGGACCAAATTCTTCTAAGTGGGGGAGGGTGTAGTGCCCCAAAATCTATATAAATAATTTCTGGTTTATTTTAAGATTTTTTAGGAATTTATTAGGAATTATAAAGCTTAAATTGATTATTTAGGCCCAATTATGGTAAACGATTAATCTAGCCTATTTAATTGATGCCCAAAAGGTTTAAGGACCAAGCCCATTAAGTTTGGCCCATATTCTAGAAGGTTATTTAGCCTATTCACGAATTTTAAGGATAAATATCATTTTATAGATAATTATGTGGATAAAATAAATAAAAGAGTTTGAATTAAGTTGAATTCTACGCGCAGTAGCTGTAGCAGTCTATCGTGCGACCGCCACACGCATGTAACGAACCAAGAGTCGACCATCACGCTCTGTCAGTTCCGTGAATGGAAGAAAGAGCAAAAGTATTGGATTTTTACTAGTCTATCTCTTAGGGATCGAGATGGGAGGACTAGTAAACGTGTTAAGGACTCTCTGAAGTCGATCTAAGCTTTAACAAGGACTCTAGAATTGATCTAATCCACAAAACCCTAGCTAGAACCTATAAATAGACCCTAGTTTTGACATGCGCGACCCTTACATTGGCTCGCGTGGAATCAAGGTAAGACGACATTATTTCAGGTAGGTTCTTTAGAGGTTTTTGTTCCTTATACATAGGACTAATCTTCCTCAAAATTTCGTGCTGGTAGATCAACTACACAAGGAGTTTGTATCTTCCAAAGTTGCTGGTTTGACCATAGCAACCCAGGAATCTGAGCGAAAGTCCACTGAAGATCAGGAGATTAGAACACCAAATCGAGGTAATTAGCCTAAGTGTCTTTAGAACTTTCTGTTCCCCTTTGTTTCACCTCCTTACGCTCCAAATTTTACGTCCTTAGGTCAAGAGATTGAGGAGTTAGAGCGACGTGAAGTTGCTGAAAACTCACAGGAAGGGAAGAACTAGGGCGTGTCTTGCAGTCCCAAATTGAAAGTTGAAAGCCCAGTAAAGAGGTAGGTTATCTCATGAACGGTAAGAATATCATGTTAGGGATAAAGCCCTTTGGTTTTGCTTGATTCCATGCACTATAGACCATGAATTTTATGTTTTAGTAGGTCTATGCATACATGCATGTCTTTAGCGTAAAATAAAGATAAAAGATATTCTCCTATAAGTTAACTGAAACCTATGCATCTAGATGGCATATTCTTCGTTTTGTCATGACTAGAGTAGTTATTTATTTTGATTCTTCTTGCATGAGAGGTTTTAAACCGAAGTTCTTTTATTTTTACTGTCAGCAGTGCTCTAACGGATTATAGTTAGACCGTCACATGACTTTAACGGCCTTACGATAGACCGTCAGGCCTTCTGTCACACTTAAATTTCTCTGTAATCTCTGACAGACGAGGATCGGAACGTTACAACACTCTGACGGCTCCACGATAAACCGTCACAGTCATATGACGCGCCTGTCTTAGACGGCCAGAGTGCTGTGTTCTGTCTATTCGGGACAGAATTGAGAACAGTCAAAGTAGCTTATAAATAAGCCTAGTTACCTAAGTTTTGACCAGTCTTCATGACTCTAAGTTTATCTATTGATTCATGATAAAAATTGCATGTCTAAAGCACCTTGAGTTATTTTAAACATATGTTAATTTCATTTACCAAAACTCTATAGTTTGTATTTAAATTATGAATTTCAATATTGTATTGACGGAGTTTTATCATGGTTTCACATCGTTACACATTCTTTTCCGTCTATAGAGTCAATTTCTCTAAATGCATGACATATATTCCGGTATATGACCATTAGTTCACACTTTGCACATAGGAACATATTCTTGGACTTGAGGACCTCTCTATTGGATATTTCTTCCAATGGAATAGGAAATCTTATTTCAAGGCCTCCGTAATTCTCCGCGAGCTTGGGATTCTCACTAGGACGTCGAGTTGGTTGTACCATTAAAGCCCAAATTGTCTAGAAAAGTACTATCGAAGTTTTGAATTTTGTTAATGTAACGGCCTATTACTTGACCGACAGGCCCATATAATGGTCCAGTATACAACCGTCACATTTACTGAGTCCAATTTATTCTTTCTAGATTCAGCCCGATCTAACGGCCCAATAATAGACCGTCATGTTCATGTAATGGCCCATTAATTGACCGTCACAATTCCTAAGTACTTTAACCCGAGGTTTGACCTAAGGGTTGATATTTCAAAGTTCCTAGATGGATTATTGATGGTCTAGGACTTGTCATATTGTTCAAGATACTTAATTTTAATGTATGAAAGATAAGGAATGTACTGTTATGCTGTCAAATTGTTTCCATGAGCATAACCTTATTTTAAGTCATTCTTGATCCCTCGCATTCTTAATTGAAGCGTTCATTGACCAAATACTTGCTCATAAGCAAAGGATGTTTGTGTGATGATTACATGGTTTGCTAGTACATTCTCGATACATTCTTGTTCATGAAAGGCCATATCATGTTCTTGATACATTCTTGCTAATTCATACTTGTTCATTCTATCTTACATGATCGTCTTGTTACCTTGGTTATTTACATATGATTTATTGCATTTGCATGATTTTACCTTATTCTTTAGAGCTAAAATGCTGATTACTTTAATAGTGCCTTCATGTTGATGCGAAGATACCTACTAGGTAAGTGTGCTCATTACCTATTTCCAATCTTTTTTAGGAGATGGAAGTGATTCGAATTCGGATTCGAGTTATACAAGTAGCGGGTCCGAGAGCGAATGAAAGTCATATCAAAATGAGAGTGAAGACTTAGGAAAGTCAATATTGTTTAGATCGAGTCTTGTAATTTTTCCTTTTTCCATGAGTCTGATGGATTGAAGAAGGTTGAAAAGTTGTTGTATTGGAATATTTTGTTTATTAATGAAATAAGTTAGAGTTTGAGTAAATTATTGTGCAATTATATTTTTATGTGTGATTATCTTGCGCTCTGATCGTTCTTGCTCGCAAGAGGCTTACCATGCCGACTGTTCACGTTTCTCGAGTTAGTCTTCCGCTGTAATAAAGGCTCGGGGCGTGACAGCTGTCCCCTGCAGCCTGCCAGTAAAAGCTTGTATCTGAAGGGAAAAAATATCCCTGGCAAGAGGACGTCCTCTCTGCAATGGGAATTAAGGTTCTACAGGATTCCCTTGGTCAAACCTCTTTGTTTATTACCAACCATTCAAATTGCAGAAGACTTGGAGGGAAAGTCTCTGGCCTTTGAGGCCTATAAATTGGACTCCCCTCCTTCACTTGCTCTTGTTGTTGAAGCTGCTGCCTTGAAGAGAAAAGCCCACATCTCCCTTGAGCCTTCAATAGAAACCTGTAAGAAAGAAAAGAGAGGTGTGTAGCGAGAGCCTAGTATCTGGCCATCCTAGTCCAATGTTGTAACAAAAGAAAAGGGAGAAAACTTGAGAGAAAAGAAGGGAGCCTCCTCAGCAGAAAATCTGAGAGGAATAGAAGTGGAAAGGAGTGCAGCCCTCCTTCAA
This sequence comes from Amorphophallus konjac, assembly GCA_022559845.1. Lineage (NCBI taxonomy): Eukaryota > Viridiplantae > Streptophyta > Magnoliopsida > Alismatales > Araceae > Amorphophallus > Amorphophallus konjac. The sequence continues at coordinate 255,684,376 of CM040121.1, forward strand.
CCGTGCTTAGCTTGGTAGTGCTTCAAGACCTTGATCTGAAGCCACAATTCTCTTCGTCTTGCGTTGCTTTATTTTTCTGTCTCATTTCTCATCTGCATATCAGTGTGTGTGTCCGGTGCTCTGCTTGAGAGACTAGAAGTGTTTTTGCAGCACTTGTTGTCACACCCCAAGATATAAGTATAACGGAAGATATTCAGGAACGTGTATAGCCGGCTAGTACGCCACAAGCGAGTAATATATTCAGAGCGCAAATCATTCACACATAAGATGAATGGACATCATAATTGATAAAAATCTAACATTTATTGATAATAATCAAAGTACATGAAAGTTTGACTCTCTTTGGACATAATGTTGACTGGACTCAATAAAAATGAAAAGTACAGAGGATGACTCAATAAAGTAAAAATTACATCATATGACTCCATAGTAACATAAGGACTTATAACATGCTAAGTCTTCTCTCGAATCTTCAATCATCACTCTCGGACCCATCATCAGAATTCTCAGAATCCGATCCACTAGAGTTTCCTGGAAAGATTTGAAAAGGTAGGGTAATGAGCATACTTGCTCAGTATATATCTTCGTATCAATATGAAGGCAATGTTTAAGTAATTAACATCTTAGCTCTAGAAAATAGGATAAAAGGAATGCGGTAAATCATATAAATAAAATCCAAGCAACATCAATAAAGTGATATAGATCATAGAGATATGAAGAATGTTAAGGGATAATAGAGCATGATCAAGCAAGATATAAGGTAAAGTGGCCTTTCATGAACTACAATGTACTTTTCATAACCATAAAGGCTATGCACTAGAAAGTCATGTAACAAGAATGTACTAGCAAGCATGTAAATTTCACAAGATTGTCTCGTGATTTTCACCCGTTTATAAAAAAAGTACTCCCAACGTAATGCGATGCCAGTAAGCATCATACCCTGTGATTTAAATTACGTTTCTGAGTATCTGCCGAGGGGGCAAGCGTGGAGCCCTTAGACATCGTCCGTGCTCGCTTTTACATCTTCAAGTTATAAATCAAGCTACTTCCATGAGAAATAACATCCCAAGGATGTAAAGCTTTTCTTGCTTCTGTCATTGTTATCGAGTCCAAGGAAATCATCATAGCATACATTCCTAATGTAAATGAGTTCCAAGATGTGTTTCCACCTGAATTACCCAGTTTACCACTCGTGAGGGAAGTAAACTTCACTATTGAACTCATTCCAGGAGCATCACATGTTTCTATAGCCCCTTACAGGATGTCCCCCACGGAACTTAAGGAACTAAAGAGGCAGTTGCAGGAACTATTAGATAAGGATTTCATCAGACCTAGCACATCCCCCTGGGGTGCACCGATTCTATTCGTCAAGAAGAAGGATGGCTCTCTCAGGTTATGCAAAGACTACCGGCGACTGAATCAACTTACAATCAAAAATAAGTATCCGTTGCCGCGTATTGATGAGCTCTTCGATCAGCTTTCAGGAGCAGAGTATTTCTCCAAGATTGACCTCAGATCAGGTTATCATCAGCTTAGAATTAAAGAAGAAGACATTTATAAATCAGCTTTTTGAAGTCGTTATGGCCACTATGAATTCGTGGTGATGCCGTTCGGGTTAACAAATACCCCAGTAGCATTTATGCAACTTATGAACAATGTTTTCAAGTAATATCTGGACCAGTTCATCGTCATCTTCATCGATGACATCCTGGTATATTCCTAGACAAAAGAGGAACATGAAGGACATCTGTGGATAGCTTTGCAAACACTTAAAGAACATAAACTTTATGCCAAGCTTAACAAGTGTGAGTTCTGGCTCAAGGAAGTTTCATTCCTAGGTCACATTATTTTAAAAGAATGTATCGCTGTGGATCCTTCTAAAGTAGAAGCTATCAGAAATTGGAGTAGGCCAACGATTGTATCAGAAGTAAGGAGCTTTCTGGGTCTAGATGGTTATTATAGGAGGTTCATTAAGGACTTCTCAAAAATTACTGTTCCTTTAACTAGACTCACAAGAAAAAAAAATCCTTTTGTCTGGTCAGAGGAATGTGAAGAGAGTTTTCAAACTCTTAAGAACCATCTTACTACAGCTCCTATTCTATCACTACCGGTGGAAGGTGGTAGATTTGAAATATATACAGATGCGTCTGGCATTGGCTTAGGGTGCGTCCTCATGCAAAATGGAAAATTAATCTGTTATTCTTCAAGACAATTGAAATGTCATGAAGAGAATTACCCTGTGCATGATTTGGAATTGGCTGCTGTTATTTTCGCCTTAAAAATTTGACGTCATTATCTCTATGGAGAGAATTTCACTGTCTACTCGGACCACAAAAGCTTGAAATACTTATTCTCTTAAGAGGAACTACATATGAGGCAGAGGAGATGGTTAGAATATCTCAATGACTTTGATTTTGCTATTCAAGGCTAATACTGTAGCCGATGCACTCAGCAGAAAACCAATGGGAAAGCTATCAAGTCTTATGATTAGTATGACTAATCTTATTCCTCAATTTGCTCAGTTGAACTTAGATATTGACATGAAGGAAGAATAAGATTATTTTATAGCCAATATCCGAGCTCAACCTACATTAATGGAAGATCTAGTCAGGCTATAAGACAATGATCCCGTATTACTGGAAATCAAAGCCAACATAGAATAGAGGCCGGATTTTTCTGTTTCAAATGACGGAAGATTGCTATTTAAGGGCCGTGTGTATGTACCAGATCATGAGGATATGAAGAAATCGATCCTAGAAGAAGCACATAAGTCCAAGTACACCATTCACCCTGGTAGTATCAAAATGTATCAAGATCTCAAAAGAAGTTTCTGGTGGCCCAATATGAAGAGGGAAATAGCTGATTTCGTGTCCCGTTGTCTCACTTGTCAATAAGTAAAGGCAGAGCATTTTAGACCCGCAGGTAAATTACATCCCTTAGATATTCCAGCATGGAAATGGGAAAGTATAGGAATGGATTTCATCATGGGGTTACCTAAGACCAGAGGAGGATACGATGGTATTTGGGTAATCATAGACCGATTGACAAAATCGGTACATTTTATACCAATCAAAAGTCGATGGTCTGTGGATATTCTAGCAGCATTATACATAAAAAAATTGTCAAATTACATGGTGTCCATGTCACTATTATATCTGATAGAGATCCTCAATTCACATCACAGTTTTGGAAGGGTCTACAACACTCACTGGGGACTAGATTGAATTTTAGCACAACATTTCATCCACAAACGGATGTCAGACTGAAAGAACAAATCAGGTAGTAGAAGATATGCTCAGGGCTTGTGCTATTGATTTTGGAGGAAGATGGCATGATCACTTGCCTCTGGTGGAATTTGCATATAACAACAGTTATCAGGCCAGCATACAGATGGCACCCTTTGAAGCTTTATATGGAAGAAGCTGTAGATCCCCAGTATGTTAGAATGAAATAGGGGAAAGGCAATTTCTAGGCCCCGACATTATCCGGGATTCTTCAGAGAAAATTAAGCTCATTCAAGAAAGATTGCAGATGGCACAAGATAGGCAAAAATCTTATGTTGATAATCGAAGGCGCAACTTGGAGTTTCAAGTAGGAGATCATGTATTTCTTAAAGTTTCTCCAAGTCGAGGTATTCGAAGATTTGGTATTAAGGGAAAACTTACTGCAAGATTTATTGGTCCTTTTGAAATTCTGGAAAGAGTTGGTGAAGTAGCTTATCAGATTGCTTTACCTCCATAATTATCCGAAATTCATAATGTATTTCACGTCTCGATGCTCAAGAAGTATGTACCTGATCCTTTCCATGTCATCACTTACGAAAATCTGGAGATTCAGAAGGATATGACGTACGAGCAGACACCAATAAAAAATCTGGAACGGCAAGTGCGTCAACTAAGGAATAAAGCTATTCCTATGGTCAAAATTCAATGGAAGAAATCATGGCCGTCCGAAGTAACTTGGGAAACGGAAGAAGCCATGCGAAAAAGATTCCCAGAATTATTTAACTGTAAGTACACTCTCCATATAATCCATGAATTTGGGGACCAAATTCTTCTAAGTGGGGGAGGGTGTAGTGCCCCAAAATCTATATAAATAATTTCTGGTTTATTTTAAGATTTTTTAGGAATTTATTAGGAATTATAAAGCTTAAATTGATTATTTAGGCCCAATTATGGTAAACGATTAATCTAGCCTATTTAATTGATGCCCAAAAGGTTTAAGGACCAAGCCCATTAAGTTTGGCCCATATTCTAGAAGGTTATTTAGCCTATTCACGAATTTTAAGGATAAATATCATTTTATAGATAATTATGTGGATAAAATAAATAAAAGAGTTTGAATTAAGTTGAATTCTACGCGCAGTAGCTGTAGCGGTCTATCGTGCGACCGCCACACGCATGTAACGAACCAAGAGTCGACCATCACGCTCTGTCAGTTCCGTGAATGGAAGAAAGAGCAAAAGTATTGGATTTTTACTAGTCTATCTCTTAGGGATCGAGATGGGAGGACTAGTAAACGTGTTAAGGACTCTTTGAAGTCGATCTAAGCTTTAACAAGGACTCTAGAATTGATCTAATCCACAAAACCCTAGCTAGAACCTATAAATAGACCCTAGTTTTGACATGCGCGACCCTTACATTGGCTCGCGTGGAATCAAGGTAAGACGACATTATTTCAGGTAGGTTCTTTAGAGGTTTTTGTTCCTTATACATAGGACTAATCTTCCTCAAAATTTCGTGCTGGTAGATCAACTACACAAGGAGTTTGTATCTTCCAAAGTTGCTGGTTTGACCATAGCAACCCAGGAATCTGAGCGAAAGTCCACTGAAGATCAGGAGATTAGAACACCAAATCGAGGTAATTAGCCTAAGTGTCTTTAGAACTTTCTGTTCCCCTTTGTTTCACCTCCTTACGCTCCAAATTTTACGTCCTTAGGTCAAGAGATTGAGGAGTTAGAGCGACGTGAAGTTGCTGAAAACTCACAGGAAGGGAAGAACTAGGGCGTGTCTTGCAGTCCCAAATTGAAAGTTGAAAGCCCAGTAAAGAGGTAGGTTATCTCATGAACGGTAAGAATATCATGTTAGGGATAAAGCCCTTTGGTTTTGCTTGATTCCATGCACTATAGACCATGAATTTTATGTTTTAGTAGGTCTATGCATACATGCATGTCTTTAGCGTAAAATAAAGATAAAAGATATTCTCCTATAAGTTAACTGAAACCTATGCATCTAGATGGCATATTCTTCGTTTTGTCATGACTAGAGTAGTTATTTATTTTGATTCTTCTTGCATGAGAGGTTTTAAACCGAAGTTCTTTTATTTTTACTGTCAGCAGTGCTCTAACGGATTATAGTTAGACCGTCACATGACTTTAACGGCCTTACGATAGACCGTCAGGCCTTCTGTCACACTTAAATTTCTCTGTAATCTCTGACAGACGAGGATCGGAACGTTACAACACTCTGACGGCTCCACGATAAACCGTCACAGTCATATGACGCGCCTGTCTTAGACGGCCAGAGTGCTGTGTTCTGTCTATTCGGGACAGAATTGAGAACAGTCAAAGTAGCTTATAAATAAGCCTAGTTACCTAAGTTTTGACCAGTCTTCATGACTCTAAGTTTATTTATTGATTCATGATAGAAATTGCATGTCTAAAGCACCTTGAGTTATTTTAAACATATGTTAATTTCATTTACCAAAACTCTATAGTTTGTATTTAAATTATGAATTTCAATATTGTATTGACGGAGTTTTATCATGGTTTCACATCGTTACACATTCTTTTCCGTCTATAGAGTCAATTTCTCTAAATGCATGACATATATTCCGGTATATGACCATTAGTTCACACTTTGCACATAGGAACATATTCTTGGACTTGAGGACCTCTCTATTGGATATTTCTTCCAATGGAATAGGAAATCTTATTTCAAGGCCTCCGTAATTCTCCGCGAGCTTGGGATTCCCACTAGGACGTCGAGTTGGTTGTACCATTAAAGCCCAAATTATCTAGAAAAGCACTATCGAAGTTTTGAATTTTGTTAATGTAACGGCCTATTACTTGACCGACAGGCCCATATAACGGTCCAGTATACAACCGTCACATTTACTGAGTCCAATTTATTCTTTCTGGATTCAGCCCGATCTAACGGCCCAATAATAGACCGTCATGTTCATGTAATGGCCCATTAATTGACCGTCACTATTCCTAAGTACTTTAACCCGAGGTTTGACCTAAGGGTTTATATTTCAAAGTTCCTAGATGGATTATTGATGGTCTAGGACTTGTCATATTGTTCAAGATACTTAATTTTAAATTATGAAAGATAAGGAATGTACTGTTATGCTGTCAAATTGTTTCCATGAGCATAACCTTATTTTAAGTCATTCTTGATCCCTCGCATTCTTAATTGAAGCATTCATTCACCAAATACTTGCTCATAAGTAAAGGATGTTTGTGTGATGATTACATGGTTTGCTAGTACATTCTCGATACATTCTTGTTCATGAAAGGCCATATCATGTTCTTGATACATTCTTGCTAATTCATACTTGTTCATTCTATCTTACATGATCGTCTTGTTACCTTGGTTATTTACATATGATTTATTGCATTCACATGATTTTACCTTATTCTTTAGAGCTAAAATGCTGATTACTTTAATAGTGCCTTCATGTTGATGCGAAGATATCTACTAGGTAAGTGTGCTCATTACCTATTTCCAATCTTTTTTAGGAGATGGAAGTGATTCGAATTCGAATTCGAGTTATACAAGTAGCGGGTCCGAGAGCGAATGAAAGTCATATCAAAATGAGAGTGAAGACTTAGGAAAGTCAATATTGTTTAGATCGAGTCTTGTAATTTTTCCTTTTTCCATGAGTCTGATGGATTGAAGAAGGTTGAAAAGTTGTTGTATTGGAATATTTTGTTTATTAATGAAATAAGTTAGAGTTTGAGTAAATTATTGTGCAATTATATTTTTATGTGTGATTATCTTGCGCTCTGATCGTTCTTGCTCGCAAGAGGCTTACCATGCCGACTGTTCACGTTCCTCGAGTTAGTCTTCCGCTGTAATAAAGGCTCGGGGCGTGACAGCTGTCCCCTGCAGCCTGCCAGTAAAAGCTTGTACCTGAAGGGAAAAAATATCCCTGGCAAGAGGATGTCCTCTCTGCAATGGGAATTAAGGTTCTACAGGATTCCCTTGGTCAAACCTCTTTGTTTATTACCAGCCATTCAAATTCCAGAAGACTTGGAGGGAAAGTCTCTGGCCTTTGAGGCCTATAAATTGGACTCCCCTCCTTCACTTGCTCTTGTTGTTGAAGTTGCTGCCTTGAAGAGAAAAGCCCACATCTCCCTTGAGCCTTCAATAGAAACCTGTAAGAAAGAAAAGAGAGGTGTGTAGCGAGAGCCTAGTATCTGGCCATCCTAGTCCAATGTTGTAACAAAAGAAAAGGGAGAAAACTTGAGAGAAAAGAAGGGAGCCTCCTCAGCAAAAAATCTGAGAGGAATAGAAGTGGAAAGGAGTGCAGCCCTCCTTCAACCGTGCTTAGCTTGGTAGTGCTTCAAGACCTTGATCTGAAGCCACAATTCTCTTCGTCTTGCGTTGCTTTATTTTTCTGTCTCATTTCTCATCTGCATATCAGTGTGTGTGTCCGGTGCTCTGCTTGAGAGACTAGAAGTGTTTTTGCAGCACTTGCTATCACACCCCAAGATATAAGTATAACGGAAGATATTCAGGAACGTGTATAGCCGGCTAGTACGCCACAAGCGAGCAATATATTCAGAGTGCAAATCATTCACACATAAGATGAATGGACATCATAATTGATAAAAATCTAACTTTTATTGATAATAATCAAAGTACATGAAAGTTTGACTCTCTTTGGACATAATGTTGACTGGACTCAATAAAAATGAAAAGTACAGAGGATGACTCAATAAAGTAAAAATTACATCATATGACTCCATAGTAACATAAGGACTTATAACATGCTAAGTCTTCTCTCGAATCTTCAATCATCACTCTCGGACCCATCATCAGAATTCTCAGAATCCGATCCACTAGAGTTTCCTGGAAAGATTTGAAAAGGTAGGGTAATGAGCATACTTGCTCAGTATATATCTTCGTATCAATATGAAGGCAATGTTTAAGTAATTAACATCTTAGCTCTAGAAAATAGGATAAAAGGAATGCGGTAAATCATATAAATAAAATCCAAGCAACATCAATAAAGTGATATAGATCATAGAGATATGAAGAATGTGAAGGGATAATAGAGCATGATCAAGCAAGATATAAGGTAAAGTGGCCTTTCATGAACTACAATGTACTTTTCATAACCATAAAGGCTATGCACTAGAAAGTCATGTAACAAGAATGTACTAGCAAGCATGTAAATTTCACAAGATTGTCTCGTGATTTTCACCCGTTTATAAAAAAAGTACTCCCAACGTAATGCGATGCCAGTAAGCATCATACCATGTGATTTAAATTACGTTTCTGAGTATCTGCCGAGGGGGCAAGCGTGGAGCCCTTAGACATCGTCCGTGCTCGCTTTTACATCTTCAAGTTATAAATCAAGGTACTTCCATGAGAAATAAAGTAGGCCAATAATGTACAAGTTCAACTATAGTTTCATGATAACAAATATCATGGTAAGAACGTACACAAATTGAAAACATGAGGTCAAGGATGATTTAAAGACAAGGCCATGCTACGGAAGAAATTCGGCAGCATAACGGCATATTCCTTAACTTTCATAATTCATTAGGTAGCTTTTGAATAAGGTATTAGGTTCTAGATCGTCAATAGACCATCTAGGAACATTGGAAAATCAACCCTTGGGTCAAACCTCTGGTTAGACAGAAACTGGGTAGAAGCAGTCACTACTAGACCGTTTCTGGATTGAGGCAGTCAAGGCTGGACCTCAAAAATGAATTTGGCGATCAGGTCAGGACCGTTTCTACACAGGGTTGATGCATGAAGAAAGAAAGTGTCGACCCAGTGAAGAAGTCTGGACTAACGCGGTCGCGGGATGACCGTTACTTGATAGTAGCGGTCGCTTGATGGCCGCTACAATCCAGGACACAGAAAAACATCGGTCTTGTGCGTACTTTCTAGATAATTAGGTTTTGAGGGTACAACTAGCTCGGCGTCCTAGTGGGAATCCTAGGCTCGTGGAGACTTACGGAGGCCTTGAAACAAGATCACCTAGTCCGGTGGAAGGAATATCCAACGGAGAGGGTCACAAGTCCAAGATTGTGTGCCTATGAGTGCAAAGTGTAACTAATAGCCACGCACCACAGTACACACTATGTACTTATGAAAGACTCAAGGTAAGAATGGATCGTGTAAAAATAACGATCAAACATGCATAAAACAAGTCTCATAATCCATGTGGAAAATTCAATTTACTACAAACTATATGATTTTAGCATGAAAATAGCATAAGTTTAAAATATGTATTTAGAGCATAAAGGACATGAAACCTAGCATGTTTAATGCACAATATAACCATAATCAGGAATATGTAGCCAAAACCAGGAATAAAACTTATTTACATAGGCTTAACATATAATCATTAAGGCCATTCTACAATCTCTTTCGGGTTAACAGGTCACAGAACACATAAATGAAAAGGCGGTCTTGGTAGGACCGTTTCTGATAGTAGCGGTTCCTCTGGGACCGCTAGAAGAAGTTTAGCAGTCTTGGGGAGACAGTTTTAAGCCTCCTGGTAGAGAGGGTAAAAAAGTGTAATTAAGGCTAATCTTAGGGCAATTAATGCATAAAAACTTCAGTAAACATGAATACAAGTCATGATAGAAGAAAAGTAATGCATGGAGATGCGTGGATTTACGTGAAATAAATTAATTTATCATATTCTTCTTAAAGGACAAGGTTCATGTATGCAGAAATAAGTTAACTGCACAGTGTAAATAAAACATGAAATTCATCACATATAGAGCATGAAATTGCATGAAACAAGAGGGCTTTTATTCCTAACTTGTCAATTTAGCCTTTTCATGAGATAACCTACTTCTGGAAGTGCTCCTATGAATCGAATTTCTGACTGGAAGATGATGCTGGCTCCTGCGCGTCCTGCGTGGAATCGACTACTTCTGGGCCTTCTATCTCTTCAACCACTCATCTTAAAGTCACCAATCATGGAGAATAGGTAGAAGATACAAAGGACAACAATAAGTCCTTTATATCTTCAATCATGGTCTAGCCCTTTATTATTGAGTCCAATGTTGTATTTCTTTAGTTTTATTGAGTCATATCGTTGTAATTTCCCTTTTATTAGAGTCATGTATCTAGGTCTTTGGTTTATTTCCCTAAGTTTGAGTGTCATTAGGTTGTTTAGTTTGCTATTGGGCCCAATTCATTGGGCTAGGCCCAAGGGCGCCCCCTACCCCCCTTGGTTATTCGTCTGAGTCAAAAGTCAGGGTCTTATTGTAAATTGTGGGATCCCTATAAATAGGACCCCACTCTCTCCATTTTGAGGTAATGAATCAATGCAAAATTTTCAATTGAGAGTTTAAATTTAGTTCTAGTGGAGTGATTCCAATAGTGGGTGAGAAATCCTAGGGGAGAGATTCCCCACCCCACCCCACCTTCTCTCTCTTTCTCTTTCTCTCTCCATAGTTCGCCCCCCTCTCTCTCTCCTCCACTTCGCAACCACCTCCACCCTCCCACCTACCCCATTAAGGCTTCTCCACTTCCCACCACCCTCTTTACTTCCCTCCCCTAGTTCCAAGAGAGAACCCCCAATCCCCACTCCACCATCCAACCACCAACCACCCCCACCTCTTTCCAACACACTTTTACCACTTTCCCAAGCACCCTTCCCACTACCCCAAGCACCCCTTCACTTCCCTAGGCCATTTGAATTCAAACTCACATTCCCTCCACCCACTTGTGCCCCCCCTCACCTTCCCCCTTCTCTCTCCAAGCCCAAATTCGCAGCTCCTCTCTCACCCACTGCAAACACCACCTTCCAGACCCCATTCTCCTCCATCCACACCTTTGAACACCCCCTCCTAGACCCCCTCACAGCCAGGGCTCTCCCCACACTCATCCACCCCCACTTCCCCTCCCATATACCCCATTTCCCCCCCATCATCTTCAACCTACAATTTTCAGTTCACAGGTAGCAGAAGAGTGCCCCATTGCGGAGGCTGCCACGTCTTCACATGGAAGCTTCAGAGGGCATACCATATATTGTTGGAAGCGTCTCCCAGTCAGCTTTCCAACGGTGGTGGTCCCGCCGACTTCCAAGATCGGAGCTGCTCGGAGAAGGTGATCTACTACGACTGCGCAAGACTCCTCAGGCAGAGGATAAGAACAGGATTGGAAGCTCTACCACGGCAAATCCAACGTGAATCAGGATAAAAGTTCTTCTGCAAAGATCTTATTCGACCAGTCTACTTTCAGAATCAAGAAGCAGAGCTCCGATGGGCACCCGTTTGCATGAGTTATCAATTTCTTCCTCCAGGTGCTCGGATCTATTTCCTGTCAGTCTGCTCCGACCCTCCTTCATTATTCAAGGTCTTCCCGTCTACTCCAGCATCATCTGGAGCTCCTGTTGGTTGCGTTACGAAGAGGACTTGACCACGGTTCCAACGGTACCAGCTGCACTCAAATTGAAGCTCTGGAGCGCCCATGGCGACATCTTCTTTCTGCTGTTGAGAATCTGAAGCAGTCTAAATGGAAGAACTGTACCTCGGTTCGAGACTCTGCCCCGACCTGCACCGGCAACCAGAGAAATCAAAAAAATTCTGACGTCCTCCTGATCCAGTTACGAAGATTTCCCCACTGGTCCCGTCATCAGAAAAATTTAGGAGAGGTCACAGAGGTACCATCTTCGACTGCTGGTCCCTGATTCCAGAACTTGGACAGATTCGACCTCGGGCTCTTTTCTTGCTTATAGTTCGAATTCACTCCTCCCCGCTTGGCCGGCTGAAGGCCCCTCCCTGCGCGGAGGTAGTTTTGATTGTAACCACACAATCCCCACCCCAAGATCCCCCCCCCCCTTGCATGGGGGTAGTTCATGTAATAATTACACTCGCAGGTTTGAAGCTTCGTCGACGCGGCGTGCGGGTGCTTCCCCTCGCCTCCCCGCTCGCCCCCGTCTCCGACCGGAGTCGGTTTCTTCAAACCGACTAGGTGAGAACTCGTCCCTTGCTCTCATTTATGCTTGTTCATTTAATATTCTCCAATTGCGCTGTCGGTTAGGGAGAGAGCGCCCGATCCTAAGGCTCCACCATCTTTGTGTGACCACCGTGGGTGTGAGTGAGTGACCCGCGCCCTTTGGCCATTGCCGACTCATTGAGTTGGATATCCGTTCCCCAAGGGGAGGTTTACCTTGGATGTTGCTGGCCCTCTACCAGCAAGGGTCTTGTCCCACTTCCTCGACTCGGCATCCCCGAGTTACCCCCGGGTTGAGTGTGTGCGCCATACGAATGTCCGCTTACGTAGGCTTCTTAGCCTTGTGGTTGTGCTTGCATACTTAGGTCCGAGGAAGCATTGGTCTTGTGACTATCACCCCAAGGTGGTGTCACATCAAATTGGTATCAGAGCAAGTCATTGACTTATCTCTACAAGTCAAGTCCTAGGGCATGCTTGGATTCTTGTCCGAACCGTGCATTGTCAACCCATCATTGTTAACATTGAGTCTTGGGTCACATGGCCCCTCTCCCAATCATATACCATGCATGCTTACCTAATGGAGAGCCCGTAGAAATTGATTTCATTGACCTAGAATCTAAAAATTGGGTGTCCCCCGATATCATTACCTCTCTTTGTAGGACCGGACAAATTGTGCACAATGGAGATCAAGTCTTTATTGAATTCCATAAATGGTTCGGGAAGACTAAGTATTTGGATGGGACTTGGTGTCAAAAGGGAACATTGGCGGGTCCATGTATAATTCTAGGTAAGAAATGGTTAGATGAAAGGAATGCCGACATCGACCCAGCACGTCGGACTTGCCTTGTACATCCGCCACACCTTTCGGGAACCTTTAAATTCAATAACCTTGTATTCCCCCACCCGCGGGAATCCTGCCCTTGTTCACCACCCCGGGTGCACCATACTCCGGCCATCATCACCCCACCATCAAAGAACCTTCCCACTCCATTAGCTTTGGAAGAAGTAGTCCACCCGCTTTGCCACATGAAGACAAATACCCCTCGGGAACCTATCCCCTCCATGGAGAGCACCCATGCTCCAATTGAAGAGGAAGCCTCGCACGAGGATCTTCACCCTACACCACCCCCTCTAGATAAGGCCGAATTCATCTTAGAAGAGTCCCTTGTTAGGTGGCTAAGGGAGAGCTTGATTAAAGAAATCATGACCCATACCTATCTACCCATGAAGCAAGACCACCATCTAGTGCCCATCCACACTCCTCACACAACAATCCAATCCTACTACGAAGTAGAGGGTTTTGATGACCTCCTTAAAGGCCTAGAATGGCAGCTAGAGTTGACTTGCTTGTTGACCTTAGGGACGGCCCACCCAACAAACCTTAGTCTCATCCACCCTTGTGATGGGTCTATCACCTCGGTCTGCACCATTGGTTGCTACACTAGCGACCTTCTTTTCCTTCTCCCCATGGTGGAAGAACCCATCTCGGTCCACTCCCCTACCATTGAGATCCCAAGTGCTTTGGTCGGCCAGCCCACTAACGACCATGGCCCAATTATCTTGGAGGAGGATGTCCCATATTTTTGGGGCTTTGAGGATGTGGAGTTCCTCTCTCTAGGTAACCATTTCCACGATCCCTTTGACCCCTTCCCATACCCGTGTGACCCAATCACCTTTTCCGCCACCCACCTTTCCCTATCCCAACCCACCATGTTTGACCCAATCCACCCCATCCTAGACCCGGGTTACACCTTGGGAGCCATGACCTTGGGCCACATATCCCTAGGTAATAAGGTTGTGCCCCACCCCATGATGACCACCTTCCTAGATCCATTCGATCCTTTCCAATGGGAGTTCAAAGGTTGTCCCACACCTATACACATGGAGGTCACCTTTGGGAAAAGCATGTATGTGTCTAGGCTTATGACACCACTTGGCATGAACACTATGTTGGGTCCATTCATTCATATCACCCACATGTCAAGTAGAAAGCATGAATGGTCCAAATTCGGATGTAATGGTCCACCTTCACTCATCATGAGTCTTAAGCATGATAGGAGCATTCTTGGATGTCCGGGTCCCCCGGCATTTGTCACCCCCATGCATGACCGGATCACCTACGGATGCCTCGGCCCTCCAACCTTTGTTAGAGAGTCCATGCATGATAGGGCCACATTTGGTTGCCCCGGCCCACCAAGGCTCATCAAGGTCCATATGGCATCATGGCATGATAGGTCCATCTATGGATGTCCTGGTCCACCCATAACCACTAGAAGGTCAGCATTCACAAAATTGCATGATAACCTTGCAAGCACATCAACAAGAGCCATGAAATTTACAAAAGGCAGGCCGACTCAATGGCGTCACCAAGAAATCCAAATGGGTGATTCCGGGATGGTGAGAAATGAGAGGCTCTCACATAGAGACAACTCAGGATTGAGGTTTTGTGGGATTAGCCCCTTCCAGGTTTTGAGGTGCACTAGCCCTACTACTCATAAGTTAGGCCTCCTCGAGGGATACGGAGTTAACTTCAGTTTCAATGTGGAAGGCCTTGTGCCACACAAGGGACCCACGGTGGCACCAAGTGAGGATTTCAAGCCCCCTTCCTCCCTTGAGAGAGCACCCACCCCTCCCCATGAGAGCACCGTCAGCCCAGAGAGGCCCGACGTAAGCAACTTGAGAAAATATTAGATGAACAAGAAATCATCACTCGGAGCAAGGTGTACGGGCACTACCTCGCTAGGTGGAAGAATCGGCTTCTTTCGGAAGACATGTGAGTGGTACCACTTCTGCATCTTTCCGAAGAGGGAAGGACTCTTACTCGACGGAGTCGAGTTCTCCGCACCCCGGGAGTATGATGGGGTCATCACCATCCGTCTTGGCACTCTCGGCCCTTCTCGTCACCCCGGAGGCATACATCATGGTCTAGCCCTTTATTATGAGTCCAATGTTGTATTTCTTTATTTTTATTGAGTCATATCGTTGTAATTTCCCTTTTATTAGAGTCATGTCTCCAGGTCTTTGGTTTATTTCCCTAAGTTTGAGTGTCATTAGGTTGTTTAGTTTGCTATTGGGGCCAATTCATTGGGCTAGGCCCAAGGGCGCCCCCTACCCCCCTTGGTTATTCGTCTTTGAGTCAAAAGTCAGGGTCTTATTGTAAATTATGGGATCCCTATAAATAGGACCCCACTCTCTCCATTTTGAGGTAATGAATCAATGCAAAATTTCCAATTGAGAGTTCAAATTTAGTTCTAGTGGAGTGATTCCAATAGTGGGTGAGAAACCCTAGGGGAGAGATTCCCCACCCCACCCAACCTTCTCTCTCTTTCTCTTTCTCTCTCCATAGTTCGCCCCCCTCTCTCTCTCCTCCACTTCCCAACCACCTCCACCCTCCCACCTACCCCATTAAGGCTTCTCCACTTCCCACCACCCTCTTTACTCCCCTCCCCTAGTTCCAAGAGAGAACCCCCAATCCCCACTCCACCATCCAACCACCAACCACCCCCACCTCTTTCCAACAAACTTTTCCCACTTTCCCAAGCACCCTTCCCACTACCCCAAGCACCCCTTCACTTCCCTAGGCCATTTGAATTCAAACTCACATTCCCTCCACCCACTTGTGCCCCCCCTCACCTTCCCCCTTCTCTCTCCAAGCCCAAATTCGCAGCTCCTCTCCAACCCACTGCAAACACCACCTTCCAGACCCCATTCTCCCCCATCCACACCTTGAAACACCCCCTCCTAGACCCCCTCACAGCCAGGGCTCTCCCCACACTCATCCACCCCCACTTCCCCTCCCATATACCCCATTTCCCCCCCATCATCTTCAACCTACAATTTTCAGTTCGCAGGCAGCAGAAGAGTGCCCAGTTGCAGAGGCTGCCACATCTTCACCTGGAAGCTTCAGAGGGCATACCATATATCGTTGGAAGCATCTCCCAGTCAGCTTTCCAACGGTGGTGGTCCCGCAGACTTCCAAGATCGGAGCTGCTCGGAGAAGGCGATCTACTACGACTGCGCAAGACTCCTCAGGCAGAGGATCAGAACGGGATTGGAAGCTCTACCACGGCAAATCCAGCGTGAATCAGGATAAAAGTTCTTATGTAAAGATTTTCTTCAACCAGTCTACTTTCATAATCAAGAAGCAGAACTCCGATCGGCAGCTGTTTGCAAGAGTTATCAATTTCTTCCTCCAGGTGCTCGGATCTGTTTCCTGTCAGTCTGCTCCGAACCTCCTTCATTATTCAAGGTCTTCTCGTCTAGTCCAGCATCATCTGGTGCTCCCGTTGCTTGCGTTACGAAGAGGACTCGACCACGGTTCCAAAGGTACCAGCTACGCTCAAATTGAAGCTCTGGAGCGCCCGAGGCAACATCTTCTTCCTACTGTTCAGAATCTGAAGCAGTCTAAACAGAAGAACTATACCTCGGTTCGAGACTCTGCCCCGACCTGCATCGGCAACCAGAGAAATCAGAAAAATTCTGACGTCCTCCTGATCCAGTTACGAAGATTTCCCCACTGGTCCCGTCATCAGAAAAAATCAGGAGAGATCACAGAGGTACCATCTTCGACTGCTGGTCCTTGATTCCAGAACGTGGACAGATTCGACCTCGGGCTCTTTTCTTGCTTATAGTTCGAATTCACTCCTCCCCGCTTGGCTGGCTGAAGGCCCCTCCCTGCGCGGAGGTAGTTTTGATTGTAACCACACAATCTCCACCCCAAGATCCCGCCCCCTTGCATGGGGGTAGTTCATGTAATAATTACACTCGTAGGTTTGAAGCTTCATCGATGCGGCGTGCGGGTGCTTCCCCTCGCCTCCCCGCTCGCCCCCGTCTCCGACCGGAGTCGGTTTCTTCAAACCGGCTAGGTGAGAACTCGTCCCTTGCTCTCATCTATGCTTGTTCATTTAATATTCTCCAATTGCGTCGTCGGTTAGGGAGAGAGCGCCCGATCCTAAGGCTCCACCATCTTTGTGCGACCACCGTGGGTGTGAGTGAGTGACCCGCGCCCTTTGGCCATTGCCGACTCATTGAGTTGGATATCCGTTCCCCAAGGGGAGGTTTACCTTGGATGTTGCTGGCCCTCTACCAGCAAGGGTCTTGTCCCACTTCCTCGACTCGGCATCCCCGAGTTACCCCCGAGTTGAGTGTGTGCGCCATACGAAGGTCCGCTTACGTAGGCTTCTTAGCCTTGTGGTTATGCTTGCATACTTAGGTCCGAGGAAGCATTGGTCTTGTGACTATCACCCCAAGGTGGTGTCACATCAGACCGCTTCTATACGAAGGCGGTCGCGCGATAGACCGCCTCTAGGCGTTTAGTCCGAAATTTTCAGATTTTTAATTTTATCAACTATTTATCCCCTAATTGATTTATTTATCCCATTTAAAATATGAAAATTGCCCCAATTATGTTTCCATAATTGGGCTTGGGCCTAAAGGTCTTGGAATTAGGCCTTTGGGCCTATTAAAGTTGGGCTTAGCCCTTTGGTTAATATAGGGCTTTTAAATTGATTTAATTATCCTATAATTCTCTTAATAGCCCATTAAGCCTTTTTAATTGCTCAAGAATTATATTTAATACCAAAAAATTTCTAAAAAATTCTCAGGCATTACACCTTCCCCCACTTAAAAAAATTTGGTCTCCAAATTCAATACATGTGATGGTTAAGGAGAGTGTACTTATATTTAAATATCTCCGGAAATCTTTTGCGCATAGTTACTTCCGTTTCCCATGTCGCCTCGTGTGGCCAAGATTTGCTCCATTAGACTTTGACCATGGGAATAGTTTTATTTCGAAGTTGACGTATTTCTTGTTCAATTATTTTGATTGGCTTTTGCTCGTACATCATGTCCTTTCCAATTTCCAAGTTGTCATAGCTTATAACATGGAATGGGTCGGGGACGTACCTTTTGAGCTTTGACACATGAAATACATCATGGACTCCAGCTAATTGAGGAGGTAAGGCAATCTGGTATGCGACCTCGTCAATCCTTTCGAGAATTTCAAAGGGGCCAATAAATCTTGGAGTGAGCTTGCCTTTAATGCCGAACCTTCGAATATCTCGACCCGGAGAAATCTTGAGAAACACATGGTCTCCTACTTGGAATTCCAGATCACGCCTTTGATTATCAGCATATGATTTCTGTCTATCTTGTGCCATATGGAGTCTTTCTCGAATGGGCTTCACCTTTTCGATGGTATCTCGAATGATTTCTGGGCCTACAAGTTGCCTTTCTCCAACTTCATTCCAGCATATTGGTGAGCGGCAACTTCTTCCATACAGTGCCTCGAATGGCGCCATTTGAATACTAACTTGGTAGCTATTATTGTAGGTAAATTCCACTAGAGGTAGATGGTCGTGCCAACTCTCACCGAAATCAATAACACATGCCCTGAGCATATCCTCCACTACATGATTTGTCCTTTCAGTTTGACCATCAGTTTGTGGATGGAAAGCGGTGCTGAAATTGAGTCCGGTCCCCAATGAGTGTTGTAGACCCTTCTAGAACTAAGATGTGAATCGAGGGTCTCGATCGGAGATAATGATCATAGGGACACCGTGTAACCTGACAATCTCCTTCATGTATAAGGCTGCTAGAATATCCACAGACCATCGACTTTTTATAGGTAGGAAGTATGCCGATTTAGTCGACCATTCTATGATCACCCATATATTATCGTGTCCACCTCTTGTCTTAGGTAAACCCATGATGAAATCCATCCCTATGCTTTCCCACTTCCACTTAGGAATTTCCAAGGGATGTAGTTTACCAGCGAGCCTTTGATGTTCCGCCTTAACTTGCTGACAAGTGAGGCAGCGAGATACAAAGTATGCTATTTCTCTCTTCATGTTGGGCCACCAAAAATTCCTTTTCAGGTCTTGGTACATCTTGGTAGCACCAGGGTGAATAGTATACCTTGATTTATGAGCTTCTTCCATAAAAAATTTCTTAGTGTCGACATGATCCGGTACACAGATTCGATCTTTAAATTAATAATAACCTTCCATTGGTTGAGATAGAGAACTCCGGCCTTTGATCAATATTAGCCTTGATCTCCATTAATGTGGTGTCATTTTCTTGTAATTTGACTAGATCTTCAATCAGTATAGGTTGTGACCGGATATTGGCAATAATACCCTTTTCTTCTTCTGCATCCACATCTAGATTCAAATGAGTAAAATCCTCTATAAGATAAGTCATACCTTTCCTAAGGCTTGCTAGAGTTGCCATTGGTCTTCGGCTAAGAGCGTCAGCCACGGCATTTGCTTCGCCTAAATGATACTGAATAGAGAAGTCGAAGTCCTTAAGGTACTCATGCCATCTTCTTTGTCTCATGTTGAGATCCTTTTGGGTAAAAACGTATTTCAGACTTTTCTGGTCTGAATATAGTGAATTTCTCCCCATAAAGGTAATGTCGCCAGATTTTTAAAGCGAAGATAATAACAGCCAATTCTAGATCGTGGATGGGATAGTTCTCTTCATGACGTTTCAATTACCTCGAGGCATAACATATCACCTTGCCATGTTGCATATGGACGCACCCGAGGCCAATGCCAGATGCATCCGTGTAGACTTAAAATCCACCACCTTCAATAGGCAGTGCCAAGATAGGGACAGTGGTTAAATGATCTTTAAGGGTTAGAAAACTCGCTTCGTAATCCTTCGTCCATATGAAGGGGTTTTCCTTTCTTGTAAGCCTAGTCAAGGGAACAACGATTTTGGAGAAATCTTTAATGAATCGCCTATAATAGCCAGCGAAACCGATAAAGCTTCTTACTTCGGATATGGTCGTTGGTTGGCTCTAATTCTTGACAGCTTCCGCCTTTGAAGGATCAATAACGATACCTTGCTTTAAAATAATATGGCCAAGGAAAGAAACCTCAATTACCCAAAACTCGCACTTGCTGAGCTTTGCGTAGAGTTGATGCTCTCTTAGAGTTTGCAGCGCTATTCTCAGATGTTCTTCATGTTCTTCCATTATTTTAGAATAGATGAGAATATCACCAATGAATACGACCACAAATCGGTCGAGATAGGGCCTAAACACATTGTTCATAAGTTGCATAAATGTTGCCGGGGTATTTGTTAACCCAAACGGCATCACCACGAACTCATAATACCCATATCTGCTTCGGAAAGCAGACTTGTAGATGTCTTCATCTTTGATCCTTAGCTGATGGTAGCTTGACATGAGGTCGATCTTGGAGAAATATTCTGCTCCAAAAATTTGATCAAACAATTCGTCGATACGCGGCAACGGATATTTGTTCGTGATGGTGAGTTGATTAAGTCGCCAATAATCAATACATAGTCTGAGGGATCCATCTTTCTTTCTGACGAATAAGACCGATGCACCCCAAGGGGATGTGATGGGTCGAATGAAGCCCTTGTCTAGCAACTCCTGAAGTTGCCTCTTCAGTTTCTTGAGTTCCATAGGGGACATCCTATAGGGAGCTATTGAAATAGGTGCTGCTCCAAGAATGAGTTTAATGTAGAAGTTTACTTCCCTTTTGGGCGGTAAACTGGGTAAATCAGATGGAAATACATTAGGGAACTCTTTGACAATAGGAATTTCTTCTATGGAGATCTCCTTGGACTCGGTGATAATTACGGAAGTAAGAAAAGCTTCACACCCTTGTGAAATGAGTTTGCAAGCGTGAAGAGAAGAGATGATGGTAGGGTACTTCCTATACTTGATGCCAAGGAAAGAGAATCGTGGAAGACCTAGTTTTAGAAAAGAAATTCTCCTATTGCGATAATTTATATAGGCATCATGGTCAACAAGCCAATCTACACCTTGGATGGCATCGTAGCCTTCCATGTCATGGGATACGAGGTTTGCAGGAAGATTATGACCTTCTATAGTTACCTCACTATCTAGATAGTGGGTTGTAAGTTTTGTTCTAGGACCTAAAGGCATTGTAATTGCTAGGTCCGATGGTAGGGGAACAAGTGAAATTGGTAAAGTTTTTGCAAAGGTAGTAGATATAAAAGAATGAGAGGCACCAATATCAAATAACACAAATGTATGATGTGAATAAATTTGAACAATACCTTCCATTAGCCCATCATCCTTGGGCGTTTCTTCATCCATCACGGCATTGAGATGAGCTTGGCACCTACGTCCGCCATTAGAGGGTTGTTCCTTCATAAGAGGGCAATCGGGCATACGGTGCACCTGACTTCCACATCGTAAACAAGCGTCAAGGCGCTTCCAACATTCTTCAGCCGAATGGCCGAACTTCTCGCAAAATGTGCAAGCAGTTGTGACCGTTTTTTCTTCCTCATTGATTTTCTTGCCTTTGTCGTTGCCACTCCCGTTGCCATTATGGGATCGCTTCTTGTTTTCACGGGACTTGTAGGGTTCTGTGATACTGAATCTCTCTCCTTTCCTTCCTTGCCGATCGAACTTCCGGCTAGACTCTTCTTCCTTGCCCTTAAATTTTCTAACCTTTTCCAAGGACCTTTCACATAAATGCGCCCGTTGGACCATCTCCGCATAAGTACGGATATTTTGGGATCCAAGTTGAGTAATAAAAATGGGCCTTAAGTCATCCATAAAGCGGTTAGCCTTTAATAGATCGGTACTAACCAGGTGAGGAGCATATGGAGCAAGATGAGAGAACTAAAGTTCATACTCTGCCACGGACATCATGCCTTGGCGAAGAGAGGCGAATTCAACGGCCTATCTTTCTTTGACGTGCTCGGAGAAGTACTTTGCACGGAAGAGTGTAAGAAATTCCTCCCACGTAAGCTGTGCAATTTGTCGTTGTGCCTTCCACCAAGTACGTGCATCCTTGTTCAACTGGAAGGTGGCGAGACATACTTTCTCTTGATCGATGCATTGAATGACCTCAAATATACGTTTCATCTCGACAATCCAATTTTCTGCTTTGTCGAGATTGACGGATCTTGAGAATCGGGGAGAATTTAAGCTCCGAAAATTCCCGCGTAAGTTTCCCGTGCCTACCCGAGCGCCAGCTTGGGCCATGGTTTGGAGTGATTGGGTAAGACCCGCAATAGTTTGTTGCATCTCTGATGTGAAATCACCTTGGGGGTGGCAGCCACTCGACCAATGCCCCTTGGACCTATCTATGCAAGCAACCGAACCGAACGGCGGATTCACTCAAGTGGGTTCACCTGCGTCGCGCACACTCGGGTCCGTAGGTGGACCGGCGATGATGGTGAGGGTCCGAGATTGGACCTTGGGGTTCCAGGGGTATGGATAGCTTGGGGAGGACCCCAATGGGCCAGGGATGCCCAATCCAACGGGCGGCCGACAAGCCGAGGGCGTGGGTTGTAGTGTGTGCTCTCTCACAATTCGCTCCACGGTGGTCACTCAATATGATTGGTTTTGGATCGGGCGCTCACTCACCTTCCGACGGAGCTAAAAGATAATGCTAATTAAGCAATGATAAACCAGCAGTAGAAGTGACCAAGAGCTCACCTGATCGGCGTGAAGACGGTGATCCCAGTCGGAGATGAGGCGAGCGGGGAAGCGTGGGTACGCCATCCGCACGCTGCGCCGATGAAGCTTCAACCTGTACCAGTCAATTGCATACACTACACCGCACACAGGAGGGTTGAACTGGGGGTGGGGGAATGAAAATTATATGCAAACACTACCTCCACGTATGGAGGGGGTTTAAGCCGGCCAGGCGGGGGTGGGGGAGCTAAGCTAAACCCGATTCGCCAAACGGAGCCGATTCTGTCCGCTTAGGAACAGCAGGACAGGGGGTCGATGACGATGCCGCCACGAACTCCACCGACCTCAGAAGAAGATGGGACCAGGGCCAAAATTCCTTGGGTTGGACCAGGAAGACGCCCAAATTATTGGGGAATTTTATGATGCCGACAGTGGCCGAGGCAGAGTCGGGATCAGAGTGGTCGGACCTGACTCTGGTGGTCCCAGAACTACTGCTGCTGGAAGAAGTGGCAGCCACGAACGCTCCCGAGGTCCGATGAGGGCGGGACGAGCTCCGTTGCGATCGTGGATGGGTCCCCTTCGATGAAAGACCAGCGGGAATGTCAGAGAAGGCCGGAGTAGACCTAGGGAACCAGAATGGTGAGGAGGGTCGTATGTAGCTCAGAGGAAGCTGACCTGCGCACTCTGGGTAGAAAAATAGGAACTCTATGCTCCGGGCTCCAAATGACTCCCTTCTTGTTGGTGCTGATACGGGGCTTGGAGGAGAAGATCTCAGCGAAAGAATCATGTCCAAACTCGCACAGGAGCGGCCGTGGTCGCGCCTGCACTCGGGCTCAGGTTCCCTGCTAGAGCCGCCTTGCGCAGTTGAGGGAGAATTGTTCTTCTGAGCAGGACGGACGTCCGATGGATGCGAGACCACCTCGCCTATGAAGCTCTCTGGACCAGCTTTCCAACAATATAAGATACACCAACTGAAAATGCGTGATGAAGATGTGGAAGCCTTTACAACTCAGACCCTTACTGCTGTCTGCGAACTAGCATGAAAAGGGTGGTGATAGATGATGGGAATTGGGGTATATGGGAGGGGAAATGGGGTGGTTGAGTATGGGGGCAACCCCTAGCTGTGAGGGGGTCTGGGAGGGGACGAACCAAGGTGAGGGAGGGGGAGAATGGGGGCAGGAAGGGGGTCTATGCCATGCCTGAGCGTGAAAGGAACCCGGAGATGCGTGACGAGTTTATATCAATCAGGTCAATCAGAGCGTTAGTGTATTCGACACAAAGACAGAGTGCGCAAGGTAATAATAATGCAATCCGTTATTTCATCAATCCTTCAAAGTACTTTTTTACAACTTACTTAGAGAAAGTGCTACGACTCAAATAAAGGAAAATTAACATAATGGACTCAAGAAATAAAAAAGACAAGACTAATCGACGCTTGGAGTGACTCTATCTCCTCACTCATTGTCATCCCCATCCGTTTGGGTCTCGTTATTGGACTTACCTGAAAAATAAGGGAAAATACTAGGTGAGCGAACGCTCATTAGGGATTATAGCTCAAGAAGTAACTTGCTTTAAGTAATTTACAGGTTACATGAAATGAAATAAGCTATGCATGCTCGCAAGAAACGATAGTAGACAATGTATATCAAGTGATAGTGAGTGAACTAGCAAGTCTTTCGAAAACTCATGTTAAGATAGCAAGATACTCAAGCACGTATAGTTATCAGGTCATGCGATCATGTCAAGAATTGGCCATCATGTTTCAAGCAAGCAAATAATACCCTTTCCGGGTCACGCAAGTCACGTCATGTCAAGTCAAATCAAGTCAAGTACGAGATTTGTGGAATGTCTATCATGCTAGTCATGCACTTCGGTACAATGCCATACCGTGATCATTACAACTCCCATGGGCACTAGTACTTTCGGTTGCTCCTCCCAGGACCAGATCGGGCCCTATATGCGCAGGCATTGATCATGTATTTTTGACATCCACTATAGTTATAACCAATATAGAATTTCAAAGGATTCAAGCTTGTATGAACTTTAAGGTAGATTATGTGGAATAAAATTTCAAGGATTGAGCATGATGCGTAAGGACGTACCATGATAGTAACAGTATAACCACGATTCGTATGAAACTAGGTGGAATCGGCTCCCTAAATGGGGTGCCAAGACATTAAGAATAAGACCTCCTATAACCATGGTCGCTCGTTCTTATACATGATAAGGTAGGTAGAATTAGTGTCCACAAGTATGACACATCATTCTTAAGGTGTATTAATGGTATGGTTTCCCATTCCATTATTTAAATAGTATTCTCATGACATCAAAATAGCATATCATGAGGGCCGGTATACCATGTTTCTTTATAGTGACACGGCAGTCAAGTAGTGTCATGGGTTTTTAAGGGTACAACCTGCTCGGCTGCCTTGAGGGAATCCAAGGCTAGCAAAGTCTTACGGAGGTCTTTATGATAAAGTCACCGGTCCAAAGGAACGGAATGTCCCATGGAGGGTTCATCTATCACCGAGAAATAGTGGGTAACTGTGAAACGACATGAAACATGAGACTATATTCACGGAATGGAATATAGTGCCAACACACATAACCCATTGTCAAAGGGTTACTGAAAAACATGAAAAACCAAAAAAAATCAGAACTATCAGTTAATTGACGCCTGAGCTTGAGCCCTCATTTTATGAATTGACGCCCTTGTCTGGGTCGTCAGTTCAGTAAATGACGACTGCTCACTCAGTCGTTTACCGTTGATATTATCATCTATAAAAATTTCCAATTTTCAGATATTAAGTAATCGACGACTTGCATTAAGTCTTCATTTCATAAAAAAGTGCCCTAGTCAGGGGCGTCATATGTCAAATAAAAGGGCAATGTATACGTCATCAATTATCATGTCCAGGAATTTATGTACGTTTCCATTTCTATTATTTATCACGAATTTGATGCCTAGATGCAGGGGCGTCCATTCTAATAACGACCTAATCAGGGTTGCTAATTCTTTGTCAACTGATTTGCACCGGGCAAGTACATTCACAGACACAAGGTTCATAAAATATGTCTGATCAGGAAACAATTGACATGAATAGATAGAGAAAAATAACAGGAATTTATGGACACGGTCATGCATTAGTGTACATGTAGGAGTTCATAGTTATTAAAATTTAAACATTGTATAATTATTAACTATCTAGGAAAAGACGACTGTTTGCACGGTCGTTGATTTTAAATGGTGCCCTATCTTGGGTCATCAGTTTCATTCATGCAGTAAACGGAGAAAATTCATTCTGGAAACAAAATCTGTAACTTCTACAGACCTATATGCATGTATTCACTTAGTAATTATAGGATTTTGCTAAGTCTTGAGAAAACCTACCTTGGTTGAGTGATTTGGTTGAAGACTGATGAAGAACATGAAGAAAATATGAAGAGAATAACCACGAACGAAACTCTGTTTTCGACAGAGCAACCTGTTTAGAAGGAAGAAGATGCAGCAGCTTGCTCCTCTTGCTCCAGCGGCTGAAGGCAACAGCAGTAGTAGCAGCACGGTGAAGAAAGGCAACGACCTTCAAGCCTCCGTGCAGCAAGGAAAAAGAAGGAAAGATGAAGAACAATCAATGTTCTTCACGCAGCAGCAGCAGCCAGAGGAAGAAGCAACAGCGGCAGGAGAAAACGTAGGCGGCAGCAGCAACTGATCGTTTGCTTGAAGAATACGAACCAACAGGGATTCAATAGAAGAGTTGATATTTATAGGAGAAGGAATCCTAAAGGGTTCTAAGAGTTCGATTGGAACTAAAACTTACTAGGTAGAATTCTTACTAAGTTAAAATATCCACTTATTGATCCTTCCCCTAAACATACTTAGCCAGATAACATCCATGTTCGAACCAAACACCACCTTTTGTAAATGACGCCTCAGGTTGGGGCGTTATTTATATAATTGACGCCTGTACACACAGTCTTCAATTCTTTATATAACGCTTGTCATGGGGGTGTCAATTCTTTAATTAGCGCCTTCATGCCAGTCTTCATTTAAATAGCGCCTTGATCGGAGGCGTTATTCTCTTATGACCTACTTATCATATGTTCTAAGTATTTATATGAGTTAGGACCTTATCATTAGTTTAAATCTTTCTAGTAGATTTATCATTTTATCCCTTTTTCATTTTACCAGGGTTGCTACACCCTCCCCCACTTAGAAGAATTTTATCCCCAAATTTATTTGTATATGTATGTGGAGAGTGTAGAGTACATACCTTTTAAAATAAGTCTGGAAATCATTTTCTCATAGACTCCTCGATCTCCCATGTTGCTTAATGTTCTGAGCATTTATTCCATTTTACCTTAACCATGGGGATAGTCTTGTTCCTTAAGGTGCGTACCTCACAATCAAGGATCTTCATGGGCTTTTGCTCATATGTGAGATCCTTTTGAATCACCAGGTCTCCATGATCGATGATATGTGATGGATCGTGCACATACTTCTTCAACATGGATATGTGGAATACGTTATGAACTTCAGACAATTGAGGCGGTAAAGCGACGCGGTAAGCCACCTCGCCCACTCTTTCTAATACCTCAAAAGGTCTGATAAACCTTGGCATAAGCTTGCCCTTAACACCAAATCTATTTATTCCACGTCCATGTGATATCTTGAGAAATATGTGATCTCCAACTTGGAATTCGAGATCTCTTCTTCTTGTGTCAGCATAAGCCTTCTGTCTAGACTGAGCTACTTGGAGTCTCTCTCTAATCATCTGAATCTTTTCAGTGGTATCCTTTACCATGTCTGGGCCTAATAGTTGTTTATCGCCAACTTCATCCCAGCACAAGGGTGATCGACAACTTCTTCCGTATAAGGCTTCGAAAGGTGCCATTTGTATACTTGTCTGGTAGCTGTTGTATGCAAACTCGTCCAAAGGCAAGTGATCATGCCAGCTTCTACCGAAATTAATAATACAAGCTCTGAGCATATCTTCTACCACCTGATTGGTTCTTTCAGTCTGACCATCCGTTTGAGGATGAAAAGCAGTACTAAAGTTAAGTCTCGTCCCCAACGAATGTTATAAACCCTTCCAAAAGTGAGAAGTAAAATGAGGGTCTCGGTCGGACACGATTGAGACAGGAATGCCATGAAGTTTGACTATCTCCTTGATGTATAATGCGGCAAGAACATCTACTGACCATCGGCTCTTGATTGGTAAGAAATGTGCCGACTTAGTCAAACGGTCGATGATGACCCATATTCCATCATGTCCTCCTTTAGATTTGGACAGACCCATAATGAAGTCCATACCGATATCCTCCCACTTCCACTTGGGAATATCTAGAGGATGTAGCTTACCTGCAGGCTTTTGGTGTTCAGCCTTGACCTTTTGGCAAGTGAGACAGCGAGACACGAAGTCTGCTACTTCTCTTTTCATATTGGACCACCAGAAGGTCCTTTTCAAATCTTGGTACATTTTGGTAGACCCTGGATGAATCGTGTACCTTGATCTGTGAGCTTCATCTAAGATTTTATTCTTTAGCTCTGGACAATCCGGTATACATGTTCTATTCCTGAACATCAATCTTCCATCCGAGGCTATCTTGAAATCAGGTTGTTCTTCCATTTTACCCTTGATTTCCACTAGTACGGGGTCACTATCTTGAAGTCCTTGTATTTCGGATAGCAAGTCTGGCTGTATTCTCATACGGGATAATGTGACACACCCACTGTCCTTGTCTATGCTTATATTAAGTTTAGAGAATTATTCTAGCAACTTCCACTCCTTAATTATACAATTGGCTAATAGTGCTCTCAGCTTTCGACTGAGGGCATCGGCTACAGGATTACCCTTTCCAGGATGATATTGTATAGTGAAGTCGAAGTCCTTGAGATATTCTAGCCAACGCCTTTGCCTCATATTTAATTCCTTCTGAGAGAAGAGATACTTGAGACTTTTATGGTCCGAGTATACAGTAAACTGCACTCCGTATAGATAATGTCTCCATATCTTTAGCGCAAACACTACCGCAGCCAATTGTAAGTCATGGATTGGGTAGTTTTCTTCGTGCTTCTTCAACTATCGGGAAGAGTAAGCTATAAATCTCCCTTGTTGCATCAAGACACATCCAAGACCAATGCCAGATGCATCGGTGTACACCTCGAATTTCTCACCTTTAGTTGGTAAAGCTAAAACCGGGGCAGTAGTTAGGTGATCTTTGAGGGCTTAGAGGCTTCTTTTACATTCCTCGCTCCATTCATAACGGATCTCTTTACGAGTTAGCCTCATGAGTGGTTCGGCGATATTGGAGAAATCCTTGATGAATCGCCTATAGTAGCCTGCAAGACCTAAGAAACTACGGACCTCGCTAGCATTGGTCGGTCTTTCCCAATTCCTTATAGCTTCAACCTTTGATGGATCTACGGATAAACCGTCTTTTGATATAACGTGTCCCTAGAAAGATACTTCTTCTAGCCAGAATTCACATTTACTGAGCTTTGCATAAAGCTGATTCGTCCTCAATATTTGTAATGCAATCCACAAATGCTCCTCATGCTCTTCCTTGGTCCTTGAATAAATCAGTATATCATCAATGAAAACCACCACGAACTGATCTAGATGAGGCCTGAATATACTATTCATCAACTGCATAAAGGCTGCAGGGGCATTCATTAGTCCAAAAGGTATAACAATAAATTCATAGTGCCCATACCTGCTCCTGAACGCGGTCTTATGAATATCCTCATCCTTGATCCTCAGTTGGTGATATCCTGACCTGAGATCAATTTTCAAGAAATACCTGGATCCAGATATTTGATCAAATAGTTCATCGATTCTTGATAGTGGATACTTGTTCTTGATAGTGAGATGATTCAACTGTCGATAGTCGATGCATAACCTCATGGATCCATCCTTCTTCTTTACAAAAAGCACAAGTGCTCCCCATGGGGAAGTGCTTGGTCTGATAAAACCCTTCTTAAGAAGTTCCATCAATTGCTCCTTTAGCTCCTTGAGTTCGACAGGGGACATCCTATAAGGTGCCTTAGAAACTGGGCCGGCACCAGGGATCAAATCGATGGTGAATGCCACTTCTCTTTGTGGAGGTAATCCTGGCAAATCTTCCGGAAACACGTCCGAAAATTCTTGCACAACTGGGATGTCTTCTAGCTTAGTCTCCTTAGTCTCCTTAATGGTGACAAAAGCAAGGAAAGATACACATCCTTTCCTTATTAGATTGTTAGCTCGGAGAGCCAAAATAAGAGGTGACTTGCTCCGATTCTTAGGGCTAGTATAAATCAATTCCGGGAATTCCTTGAAAGTAACTTTGCTGTTACGACAATCAACAGTTGCCTGGTATTTGGATAACCAATTGGCTCCTAATATGATATTATAGTCCTTCATGTCTAGGCATATTAGGTCGATAGGGAGATTTCTTCCTTCTACCAAGACTTCACAGTTTTGGTAATGGTGAACAATATCGGCTTCATTGCCGAGGGGAGTTGAAATAACTAATTTTATCCACTTCGGTTCCATAGGTAATGGATCAACAAACTTCTTGGAGATAAAAGAGTGTGATGCACTAGTATCAAATAAGACATATGCAGACTTGGAACAAACTTGCAGTGTACCTTCCACCAGTCCGCCTTCGTCTTGTTCGGTCTCCTTGATAGCTTGGAGGCGTGCATTCTTTGTCACCGGCCGCTTCCTGTCGCCGGCTAGATCGTTGAGCAGGGGACAGTCGGGAATCTGATGACCACGGCTCCCACAACGGAGACAAGCTCCTAGTTTTTTCCAACATTCTTCGGCCTTGTGCCCGGCCTTATCACAATGCTTACATACCACCTTAGAAGGTGTAGTGGTGATGGAGAAAGGTTTGGTCTTCTTGAACTTTTACTCTTGGGAGGGAGTACCTCCATTACTCGGCCTCTTCTTGAAATTGGGTTTGAAGGAACCCGAACTAGTAACATGTTTCTTCTTATCCTTCCCACGGATCCTATCAGATAGCTCCGTGGCATCTTCTAGTAACTGAGCTCGGCGTACCATCTCTGAATAGACCTGTATGTCCATCGGCGCCAGCTGTGTGATATATTGGGGTCTGAGCCCATTTAGGAATCTCCTAGCTTTGATCTTCTTGGTACTAACTAGATGTTTAGCATACCGAGACAACCTGAAAAATTATGCCTAATACTCAGCCACCGACAAAGATCGTTGTTTAAGTGCAGCGAACTCGGCGGCCTTCTTCTCCTGGACTCGATCCGAAAAATATTTATTGTTGAAATGTTCAACAAACTCCTCCCAAGTAACTTGTCCTTGATCTAATGTGGCTTCTACCGACTCCCACCAGCAGCGGGCGTCCCTTTCCAATTGAAACGATGCTAACAAGACCTTCTCTTGGTCCGTGCATTGCATAACCCGAAAGATACGTTCGGTCTCCCGGATCCAGTGCTCGGCGTCATCCGGATCAGTGGATCCCATGAACTTAGGAGGGTTCATGTTCTTGAAGCTTTGGTGGAGATTTCCTGCTCCATGATGTGCACCTCCTTGTGCCACCTGTTGAAGTGCCTGGGTCATGCCTTGCAGAGTGCGTTGCATGTTACGCCACAGGGCACGTTCGGCAGCCTTTGTCTTATAATTACAATAACTATATTAATATGTGATTATGTTCAAAGGTTTTGATTCTAAGTTAACTTAACCCTTGGTTCTACCCAATCTCACCGGTTAAAGGTTTTAAACCTATCCTTGGACTTGGGTTTCCTAGGAATTGAATATCATAGGCTCTGATACCACAAAAACTGTCACGTCCTGAGTGCAGATGGAACCCGGAGATGCGTGATGAGTTTATATCAATCAGGTCAATCAGAGCGTTAGTATATTCGACACAAAGACAGAGTGCGCAAGGTAATAATAACCCAATCCTTTATTTCATCAATCCTTCAAAGTACTTTATTACAACTTACTTAGAGAAAGTGCTACGACTCAAATAAAGGAAAAGTAACATAATGGACTCAAGAAATAGAAAATACAAGACTGATCGACGCTTGGAGTGGCTCTATCTCATCACTCATTGTCATCCCCATCCGTTTGGGCCTCGTTATCGGACTTACCTGAAAGATAAGGGAAAACACTAGGTGAGCGAACACTCAGTAGGGATTATATCTCAAGAACTAACATGCTTTAAGTAATTTACAGGTTACATGAAATGCAATAAGCTATGCATGCTCGCAAGAAACGACTGTAAAGAATGTATATCAAGTGATAGCGAGTGAACTAGCAAGTCTTTCAAAAACTCATGTTAAGATAGCAAGATACTCAAGCACGTATAGTTATCAGGTCATGCGATCATGTCAAGAATTGGCCATCATGTTTCAAGCAAGCAAATAATACCCTTTCCGGGTCAAGAAAGTCACGTGATGTAAAGTCAAATCAAGTCAAGTATGAGATTTGTGGAATGTCTATCAAGCTAGTCATGCACTTCGGTACAATGCCATACCGTGATCATTACAACTCCCATGGGCACTAGTACTTTTGGGTGCTCCGTCCAGGACCAGATTGGGCCCTATATGCGTAGGCATTGATCGTGTATTTTCGACATCCACTATAGTTATAGCCAATAGATAATTTCAAAGGATTCAAGCTTGTATGAAGTTTAAGGTAGACTATGTGGAATAAAATTTCAAGGATTGAGCATGATGCGTAAGGACGTACCATGATAGTAATGGTATAACCACAATTCGCACGAAACTAGGTGGAATCTGCTCCCTAAATGGGGTGCCAAGACATTAAGAATAAGCGCTCTTATAACCATGGTCGCTCATTCTTATACATGATAAGGTAGATAGAATTAGTGTCCACAAGTATGACACATCATTCTTAAGGAGTATTAATGGTATGGTTTCCCATTCCATTATTTAAATAGTATTCTCATGACATCAAAACAGCATATCATGAGGGCCGGTATACCATGTTTCTTTAGAGTGACACGTCAATCAAGTAGTGTCATGTGTTTTTAAGGGTACAACCTGCTCGGCTGCCTTGAGGGAATCCAAGGCTAGAGAAGTCTTACGGAGGTCTCTATGATAAAGTCACCGGTCCAAAGGAACAGAATGTCCCATGGAGGGTTCATCTATCACCGAGAAATAGTGGGTAACCGTGAAACGCCGTGAAACATGGGACTATATTCACGGAATGGAATATAGTGCCAACACACATAACCCATTGTCAAAGGGTTACTGAAAAACACGAAAAATAAAAAAAATCAGAACTATCAGTCAATTGACGCCTGAGCTTGAGTCCTCATTTTATGAATTGACGCCATTGTCTGGGTCGTCAGTTCAGTAAATGACGACTGTTCACTCAGTCGTTTACCGTTGATATTATCATATGTAAAAATTTCCAATTTTCAGATATTAAGTAATCGACGACTTGCATTAACTCATCATTTCATAAAAAAGTGCCCTAGTCAGGGGCGTCATATGTCAAATAAAAGGGCAGTGTATACGTCGTCAATTATCATGTCCCGGAATTTATGTACGTTTCCATTTCTATTATTTATCATGAATTTGACACCTAGATGCAGGGGAGTCCATTCTAATAACGACCTAATCAAGGTCGCTAATTCTTTGTCAACTGATTTGCACCGGGCAAGTACAATCACAGACACAAGGTTCATAAAATATGTCTGATCAGGAAACAATTGACATGAACAGATAGAGAAAAATAGCAGGAATTTATGGACACAGTCATGCATTAGTGTACATGTAGGAGTTCATAGTTATTAAATTTTAAACATTGTATAATTGTTAACTATCTAGGAAAAGACGACTGTTTGCACGGTCGTTGATTGTAAATGGCACCCTATCTTGGGTCGTCAGTTTCATTCATGCAGTAAACAGAGAAAATTCATTTTGGAAACGAAATCTGTAACTCCTACAGACCTATATGCATGTATTCACTTAGTAATTATAGGATTTTGCTAAGTCTTGAGAAAACCTACCTTGGTTGAGTGATTTGGTTGAAGACCGATGAAGAACGTGAAGAAAATATGAAGAGAATAACCATGAATGATACTCTATTTTCGATAGAGCAACCGGTTTAGAAGGAAGAAGATGTAGCAGCTTGCTCCTCTTGCTCCAGCGGCTGAAGGCAACAGCAGTAGTAGCAGCACGGTGAAGAAAGGCAACGGCCTTCAAGCCTCCGTGCAGCAAGGAAGAAGAAGGAAAGATGAAGAACAATCAATGTTCTTCACGCCGCAGCAGCAGCCAGAGGAAGAAGCAATAGCGGCAGGAGAAAACGTAGGCGACAGCAGCAGCTGATCATTTGTTTGAAGAATACGAACCAACAGGGATTCGATAGAAGAGTTGATATTTATAGAAGAAGGAATCCTAAAGGGTTCTAGGAGTTTGATTAGAATCAAAACTTACTAGGTAGAATTCTTACTAAGTTAAAATATCCACATATTGATCCTTTCCCTAAACATACTTACCCAGATAACATCCCTATTTGAACCAAACACCACTTTTTGTAAATGACGCCTCAGGTTGGGGTATTATTTATATAATTGACGCATGTACGCACAGTCTTCAATTTTTTATATAACGCCTGTCATGGGGGCGTCAATTCTTTAATTAGCGCCTTCATGCCAGTCTTCATTTAAATAGCGCCTTGATCGGAGGCGTTATTTTCTAATGACCTACTTATCATATGTTCTAAGTATTTATATGAGTTAGGACCTTATCATTAGTTTAAATCTTTCTAGTAGATTTATCATTTTATCCCTTTTTCATTTTACCAGGGTTGTTACAGTCTAGTAGGTGGTGGGAGGTGAAGTTGTGAATTTGGATTGGGAGGGAGAGAGGGAGGGAGAGATCTCTCTCCAAGGTTTGAATGTGGATTAATGGGGTGGTTAATGGTGACCTTGGGGATGGGAAGGGTTGTGTTGGGGAGTGAAAGGGTGGCTTGGGGAGAGGGATTCTCTCTTGGGATGGTGGAAGGGTGGCTTGGGAGAATGAAGGGGTGTGTTGGGAAGGGGAAAGGTTGCTTTGGAAGGGGGAGGAAGTAATGGGTGGAGTTAATGTTCTCTAGGGAGGTGAAGGGTCTCTAGATGAGGTGGAGGGTTATGGATGAGGTGGAGAGTGTAATGCCCTGGATTCTTATTGAATCTTCCGGATCCTTATCGGAGTGCTTTCGGGTCGCTTTTGTGGGTCCTGAGTTGAGTTTTACGATCTACGTGGGTTTTTCTCCCATATAAATTATGGAACCCTGTGGTGAGTTTATTTCTCAGTTCATCAACTCGAGGACGCTACAGTTGCGATGTACTCTTTGAGAGGATCATTTCAGTTATTTTTACGTATTTTTCTGAATTAATAGATTTTTGGCACAAAAATTGGAATTTCAGAAATTAAGAAAATTCCTAGTTTCTTTTCTATTTCTTTCCTTTTCACCCTCTCTCCTCCCTCATTCACACCCTCACTTTCTCTCTCTCGTTCTCTCTCCTCTCTGGTCCTCTCGACGTGGGGCGCGCGACCGTGGCCAGCTGGCTGAGGCGGGAACGCGATGGAGTGAACCTGGAGCGTGATGGAGTGGCGGATTGAGCGTGGCGCAGCGCGATCCCTTGGTGGATTCAAAGTCGACGCGGTTCGTTGGTCTGTCGATTTTTGGCGTGGTTTAGTCGCTTTGGCGCGCGGAATCATCGATGGAGGTAGGGAGATGGAAGCTCTACTTCTCTACTACGTTCCCTCACAGTTTCATGCCAAACAGTGTGAGAATGAGTGGGTTTCATTCAAGTTTGGGAAAATCATGCCTTTGGGGTGTTCTTCGGGTTCATCAGAAAATGACGATGATTTTTAGATCAGTTGGTGTCATTCGAACCCCAGGAAGGTCAGCATTCCATTCCCACTGATTTTGTTGTGATTGGTGGTCATTTAGGATAGGTAGGACCCCGGGAACCCTTGTGATTCCATTTGGGTCAATTCGGTAGAATTGCCCGTTTCTAGCCGTTTGTGCGTCGATTTGACTCCTTCCGGAGTGTGGAAGGTTGGTATCGCCGTTGTGGTTGTATCCCCTTTGTTTCGGATCGAACGGGGCGTGGAAAGGCCGAGATCCGGTCGATCCCATGGTTTTCCCATCGTAACGCCTGAACGGCTGTTACAGTAACCGTTTAGGTTATTACGCGGTCCAATGTGTGACCATTTTATGTATGTTGGTTCAGGTCTTCACGATCGCGCGATAGACCGTCTTCTCTGTTTCATGATCCATTATAGGACCATTTATATCCTTCGCACGGCCCTTGCGTGGCCCTGTGGTTACCTTAGTCGCGCGGGTCAGTTGAGCGCTCTTACGATAAACCGTTCAGCTTGCTTAAGCGGTCCTTTGCTAGACCGCTAAGCCAGTGAAGTGGTCCTTCACTAGACTGTTCCTTGTCTTTGGCAGTCCCTTGCTAGACCGCTATTGACCGTTTGACCGAGTTATTGTTTTAAGTCGATTTGATCTAGCGGCCTTCTCTTAGACCGTCTAGACTGCTTCGCAGCCCATTGGTAGACCGTGTACGTTTGTGAATTGTCCCTTTATAGACCGTTGTGAGTTGACTGGGCTTAGCGGCCTATTGAATGACCGCTCCAGTCATTTAGCGGCCCTCCTTGTGATCGCCTAGTGTCTGTGTTCTCTGCGGCTGGTAAGCGGCCCTTTACTTGACCGCCTACGTTGCTGAGCGGCCAAGCATTAGACCGCGTACCACCAAAGAGCTGTGTTTCTGAAGTTCTGGTTTCCAATTGTCTTGGCTTGACCTTATGGTTTTCCCATTGTCCCGTGGATGTCTTTTGATATCTTATGAGGGCTATGACCATATTATAATGTAGCCAAGAGTGTCCTTAGCTAAAGTAGTGTTTTGTACTACTTCTGAGTCTTCTGAGTCGTTTTTAGGTTCTGGTAAACCCAGTTACACCCAGTGGTTGACAGGTGACCTTGTGTGTGTCTCGATAGATCGAGACATGGTTCTAGACGCCTAGAGGTGCTGTCTTACCTCGATTTGTGTGTCCAGGTGTTTTGAGAGTCTTGATGCTCCCTCAGGTCTCCGTGAGTCAATTTATACAGTTGTGTGGATCTGATGATCCATTGTCATTTTCCTCGGCTTAGGATTAGGCTGATTGGTGGCTTGTCACCGCCGTTGTGTGATGATCTTGACTCCGAGTAGTGAGACTCAAAGATCATTGCATTGGTAGGTCTAGTTGCCCTGTCCTGAGTCTGTTGGCAGTTGGTGTACTGTCTTTATGCTTCGTAGTACGGGTGACAGTGCGTGCTTAGCCTGTCTGTACTCCGGCACTCGTGTTTCAGAGTCTCTATGTCTAGTGAGCCTCCACTAGTCATAGCCTGACGACCTCGAGTGTCGGCCCACCTGGGAGTGGTGGTGGTGTTGTGCCCCTGTGGTCATTTGTATTTCATAGTTTTGATAATGACTAACACTATAAGTCATTGATGATTTTCCACTCCCGTATGACTAAAATACTTGATGGTTTCTTCACGACAGATAAGCCAGTGAATGGAGTTGTCACGCCCCGAACTGATAGCAGCGGAACGTGTCGTTTGCTCGGAACGTGGAAGTTAAACAGTAGTGAATGATCAAGAGCAATCACATGAGACCAAATAATTTGGAACAACAATAAAATTTTATTTCGAATATAAAACTCTTATAAATTTAAAATTCCAAACTTGAAGACTAAACTACATCACTATGAAAGAAAAGGACCAAAGACACACTAGTGAACTTAGACAAGAAAACTAACAGGAAACACTATCTAGACTCAAGAATGGTAAAAGACACGGGTTCGCTAATTTCCAGAGCTCGCTTGCACACTTGTCCCTCCCGTGTGAGTCTCGATCTCGCGAACCACCTGTTTACCTGAAAAATGTTGGAATAAAACTGGATGTGCGAAACGCTCAGTAAGAATTATATCTCTATACCCAGACTTACTTTAAGTAATTAATGAGTTATGTAATATGGCATGTTCATGCATGAGAAAATGCAAGTAAGTAACGAGAGTGGAATAACAAGAGATATCAAGAATGAAATAGTAAGATTTCAAGTGTATCAAGTAAAATTTAACAAAGTTAACAAGCATGTAGTATCAAGTTATGTCACGAGATAGTGGCTACTTATTTATACAAGTACTTGTCTGTTCCGGGCCACGCAAGTCAAGCAAGTCAAGCATGAGAGAATGTGGAACGTCATTAATCAAGATAGTCATGCACTCCGGTGCAATGCCACACCGTAATCATTTAACTCCCATGGGCACAAGTACTTTCGGTTGCTTCTCCAAGGACCAGATTGGGCCCTATATGCGTAGGCATTGGGTCTTGTAATTTGACATCCACTATAGTTTTAGTAGACAATAGAATTCCAAAGGAAAGATACTTATAGGATGGTAGGGTAGATTTTTAGAATAATGGAATTTAAGGTAGAAATCTTATAGAGATGCTTTAACTAGAAATCTGAGATATATTCATGAAACTGGGTAAATGGCGTTCGCCAGGGAAGCCGTAGAATAGAATCGGCATCCATAGTAATGGACGCTCATTCTGGAAATAGATAAATAGGCACGAAGTAAATAGCGTCCTCCAAACAAGGCGCTATTTATAACTGGCGTCTGCTACCCTGGGCGCATATTACTAGAAAGTGACAATTTCCCATAAAAGCCAGAAACGACATTTCATGAGGGCTGGACATCATGTTTCTTCAGAGGGACATGACTATGACACTGTGTAAAGGGTTTTAGGGTACAACCTGCTCGACTGCCTTGAGGGAATCTAAGGCTAGCGGAGACTGATGGAGGTCTCTAAGATGAAATCGCTAGTCCGAAGGAGCGGAATGTCCAACGGAGAGCTCAATCACCTTGGAGAGTTGAAGGTAATCGATAAAACCAAATCAGAGACCTCACCCATGGAAATGGGATGAGAGTGCCAGCGATGCCGCACGGTGGGGTTGGAAACTCGGGGAAATCAAGCGGTCAGGAACAATTGGCGTCCTTCTTGGCAGGCGTTATTTAAATTGGTGTCTATCATGGAAGACGCTCATTAGTTCATTTCATTTTATCCAGAATTATTAAAATTATTTATGAGAATATAGTGTCCATATAGGTGGACGTTAATTTCTCATGTTTTTAATCAAACAAAAATTTACGTCTA
Source organism: Amorphophallus konjac (assembly GCA_022559845.1). Classification (NCBI taxonomy): domain Eukaryota; kingdom Viridiplantae; phylum Streptophyta; class Magnoliopsida; order Alismatales; family Araceae; genus Amorphophallus; species Amorphophallus konjac. The sequence goes on from CM040121.1 coordinate 255,723,135, forward strand.
TTTTAAGAGGCGTTATTTCACTTTAATAAGTTTAGAAAAGAACATTCCTTTAAAAGGACACATATTATTTAATAAAAAATTTTGAAAATAAAATATATGATAATTAGAAGAAAAATGCAAGGAATCCAAATATATAATTTTTATAATTTTCAGTTACATATTTTAATAGATATGGATTTTCAAAGATATAGTTACAAGATATATATATATATATGTGTGTGTGTGTGTGTGTATATATATATATATATATAAAGAATTGACGGTGGTGGAGGTGAATGTGGTTTAAAAACATAACTTGTCAACTTCTTGAATCGGCTCGTTTCTCGACGTAACCACGTTGGAATCACACATATGATATATCGAAATGATAGGCTCAAAAAATTTTACCCAACCGGGTGTTCAAAAAAAAAAATTCGTTGAGAGATGGGGGATCTTGAGATAGGGGGCATGGAAAATGGTGGCACCACCCTCACTATCTCAGTCTCCATCCCAATAATACACCCATAAATTTTCATGGCCAAAGGATATCCCGGCGACCCAAAACGAGCAATCAAAGTGAAATAACTCTAACTACCGTGCTACAGTGATTCATGCGATTCGTCGAGTTCGATGGAATAATATCTTTTTATTTATTTAATTAAGTTAATGACAAGTTAATAATAGCATGTAAGGCATGGAAATTTCTTCAACTAAATCTTCAAAATGTTAAACCATATAGCGTTAATACAGATAGCCGCAAATAAATTTTTCGGTTTAAACTGAAACTAAGAGTAACGATTCCAGAACTTATCAACATGATAAAGATGCATGCATGGTATAGTTTTATCCGGTTTTAAATTTCAGTTGAGTCTTGGGGTAGAGAAAACCTACCTTTGGAGTGTGAGAGACGAGGTACATGGACGAAGAAGAAATAGTGGAAGAAGCCTCCTTCACGTTGTGATCACAGCAGGAGGAAGATGGACGCAGAGGATGAAGTTTTACGTAGGAGGAAGATGGATGCAGAGGTTGAAGAACTTCCACGTTCTTCACGAATACAGCAACAGGATGAAGCCTCATGCCCCTTCACGGTCGTCGACGAAGAGCAGCAGCATCAACAGGCCTTGCCTGTTCGATCAGGAGGTGTTTTTATAGAGAAGGAAAGGCCTTAACAGGCTTTGAACGTCAACCCGGGCAAGGGTTTAAAAATTACTTGTGCATTACTCCATCTAGTTAATCACTTGCTATTTTGACAGCCGCCTGTCATTTTTCCCATTTTTGAAACCCTAAGGTTAAACTCATGCAAGGTTTGAACATGCCTTTTGGGTTTGGGCATCGAGCGGTTGGTTGTGTAGGCTATTCTCGTAAGGCCCATTTATCCCGTTGGGTTGTAAGTATCATGCATATGTATCATATATATATATGAGTATATGTGACCAAATTTATTCTTCTTCGTGGAGCCCATGTGTAGAAGGTTAGTTTGTGAGGTTGGCCCATTCGATTAAGCTAATCGTATACGTATATAACAGTTGGGTTCCTGCATGTTCATGGCTTTTAAAACCTCATACAGTGGGTGTGGGCTTTAGGCCTTAAAAATGCTTATGGGTTTTTGATAGTTATAAATATAGTTGCCAAAGGTTGATTTCCAATAGGAGTACGGGTTACCGTGCATCCATGGTGAAGGCCCATATATGTGGGTTTGGTTATTGGGTTGACTTATATATATATGGGTTAGTTCTCATTTGGCTGAAGGCTACGTGGTGATCGGGTGGTTTTGATGATGTCCTGTACATAGGTGGGTTTGTACGTGGGGCATATGGGTTTACATAGGTTGGCTGCATGTGGGCTTTGGGTGAAAGTCCCAATACATATATATTACGTATATATATAGGTTGGGCTGGCCTTGTGAGAAGGCTCATGTGGTTTTTGGTCTCCTTTAGTGTTGGTTTGTAAAAGCCTTGTGTAGGTATAGTCCAAGGCCCATTATACATATATAGGGGTTGTGTTATTTTTGGGCTAAGGTTTTTAACTTATTCATTTAGTGGAGTAGTGGTAATATATATTTCAAGGTCTTTACTCATTTAAAGGTAGAACCTTTAACATGGATTTTATTGAATTGTATTAATGGAAGAATATAATATATGTGTTAAAGCCCATTAAGTGTATATAACTTAATTATTTCTATTTGACCTTCTTTTTGCAAGTTTAATTTATTTTTGAATATATTTATTCTTTATTATTTATCAGGGGTGTTACAGGAGTGGAGATGGCAAAAGTGAAAGCCCAATGATCGCGCCCAAGCACGAATGAAACTTCAAGGATGCAAATTCCATCTAGAAGCAAAAAGTTGGACATCTATCAGAAGATCAAGTTGGTTTCAAAGAAGAATTCAACACTTAGCAAAAGAGAGTCAATGCTTGGCCACATAAGTCGATGCACAATGAAGCATAGCCAAGAGAACACAAGGACGATGACTCAGTAGATAGCCTCAAGATTCTATCAAGTTGATGCCACAGATGTGAATGGGCTGCTAAAGGTGCTAAAGAACCGAGCTAAAGTGGTTAAGGACTGAGCTAAAGGGGTTAAGGAGTTGAACGGACGAAATTTGGAAAATACCCAGATTTCGGTCGACCGCTGGCCCAGGGGCGGTCAACCGAAAATCCCAGGGACCATCTGTCTGCATGATTCTCAGTGGCGGTCGACCGCCAGCCCAGGGCGGTCGATCGAAAATTTCAGAAATGAAATTTCTACAAGGTTTTCTCAGAACGGTCGACCGCCACCAATTTTCGGTCGACCGCCAGCCCCGAGCCAGCAATTGTTGACTTTGGTTTTCTATTTGAGAAGAGCCATTCTCCATGGATTTGTTTAATCCTAAAGTCACCCAATCAGCCATAAATCGTGGATCTGGTCTGGAGGATGTCCAAGGACCATTCAAAGGATATAAAATACATACAAGGAGGGTGGGAAACCCTAATGTTAAAAAGGGAGATCAAAGGAGGCTACAAGGGGGTGTTCAAGTGAGAAGAGTTCGAGTACTGTAGCTGTGAACAATACTCCGAGAAGAAGTTCTTCATCAAATCCTCAAGTGATTCAAGCAACTTCAAGAGGAGATCAATCCCAAGCCAAGTGAAGATAAAGCTACAACCATCATCTTCTTCATTAACTCAAGAGGATTCAAGGAAGGGGATTCAAGGAAGATCGATTTGCAAGGAGGAAGGAACCTTGGTTGCTGAATCAAGAAAAGTCTTTGCAAGAGAGAAGAAGCCTTTGTTGCAGATCAACATCACATTTTAGACAAGATTTCATTTGCTCCTAACCTTGATCATATTTCCATTTCTTGTTCGAGCATTTTCATACTTGTTCTCTTATCATTTTGTTCAAGAACTGAAATTGAGAATCGTCCCTACCGCGGTTAGTAGGAAGGCTGTTGGAAGGTGTTCCAGTCTGCGGTGATGTCGCCCCTACCGATGGTTAGTAAGAAGGCAGTCGGTGGGTCTCCGATTTGCAGTTTGGTGTGCTGCACTAGTGAAGCCTCACCGGGTTTGGTGAGGGGTGGACGTAGGACTGGGGATTCAGTCCGAACCACCTTAAAATCCATTGTGTCGTGGTTTGTTTGTGTGACTGCTTCATTCTAGATGCATGCTTAGGTTCGAATCGATATATTATTTGCTCATCTTGCCAAGCGAATTGTAGTGTCCTTCGCTAAGCTAGTTGTATTCCGCTATAATTCATTTTAACTAGCTATAAAGAGGGTTGCATTGTGAAAAGAGGGGTAGATCTATTCACCCCTCCCCTCTAGATCCGCTATCCACTACTCAACAAGTGGTATCAGAGCCTAACCTCTCATTATAGGGTCCAACGACCTTGAGGGAAATGGTGAATTAGCGTCCAAGGGTTTTTTACCTGAAGGACATTCTGTGAATATGCCTCCTTATTTCACTGGAACTAATTATCCTTATTGGAAACATCGCATGCAGGTGTTCATTCGCGCCCAAGACTACGAACTTTGGCGAGTGATCAGCAAAGGTCCGTATGAGCTTACGGATGATGAGGACTTGTGGACCAAAGAACAAATAAGAAATTTCACTGTCAACTGGAGTGCTAAACACATCATGCAATGCTCACTCCATCCAGTAGAATTCTCAAGAGTGGTTACCTGCACAACTGCAAAATAAATGTTGGACAAGTTAGAGGTAATTTACGAAGGAACCTCTCAGGTACGCGAAACAAAAGCCAACATTTTAGTTTCTGAATAAGAAATATTTAGGATGAGGCCTGATGAGTCAATTCGAGACATGTATGCTCGCTTAACTGTGCTTACTAATAGTCTATCAGATTTGGGAAAGAAATACTCAGAACAGGAAATTGTGAGGAAGATTCTCAGATCACTGACTCCTGTATGGCATACGAAGGCTACAGTGGTTGAAGAATCGAGAGATCTCGCAACTACTAAGGTAGATGAACTCATTGGGTCATTGATGACCTATGAGATCAACCTTAAGAACAAAGAGGTTGAGGTACCTAAGAAAAAATCTCTAGCTCATAAAGCAGGACCCAGCGGTCAAAGCACTTCTGATGAAGGTGAGGCTTCTGCAAGTGAGCGAGATGAGGATGATGTAGCCATGCTCACACGTAAGTTTAGAAAATTTCTGAGAAAGGAAGGTAAGAGCTTCATGAGAGGAAGGTCACAGGTAAGGAAAAATTTCAAATCTAATTCTGAAAATTTTAAGAAAACTGACAAAATCATTTGTTATTCTTGCAACAAACCAGGGCATTTCAAAACTGACTGTCCTGAAAAATTCAGAAAAGCTGACAAATGGAAGGGCAAGAAGAAGAACGGGGCCATGGTGTCCACATGGAGTGACGAGGAAGAAAGTGATGGTGGAACTAGCTCCTCGGATAAGGAAAAAAAAGATCTTTATCTCATGGCCAGAGGTGACGAAGAAACTGAGGTAAACTCTCCTTTTGAAAATTACACAATTGATGATTGGGAGGAAGCATATATACAGCTCATGAAAAAATATGACATGTATAAAAAGGAGAATAAATCATTAAAAAAGAAAATTAACTTGTTTGTGCATGATCATGATATGAATGATAAGACTGCTCTACTTTAAACTGAAATTGAAGATCTTAAGAAAATGATTGAGGATTTGGAAGTGGGAAGAAAAGAAATGGCTGACTTAGAAACTGAAAATGAAGACTTAAGAAATGAGATTGATAGCATGAAGCTAAAAATGCAATGCTATGAAAAGGACAGCAAATTGAGTAATGAGAAGTATGAAGCTGTCAAACAAGTCAACACTCAACTTCTTCAAAACATTGAAAACCTACAAAAAGAGTTGAAGGATAAACAACAATCTTTAGAAAAGTTTGTTGATGGAAGAGAAAACATAGATGCACTGCTAGGTACTAGAATGAACTTCAACAAGGAAGGGTTGGGTTTTGAACCAACAAATAAAAGGCCAATTGGGTTAAAGACTATCACATTTGTTTCCTCTTCTGATGCTTCTACCTCAAAAATAACATCCAAAGGAAAAGAAAAAGTTGAAGAGGAAGCCACTAAAATTCCCAAAAAGATTGTCCAAAAGCCTAAGAAAGGTCAACCTTCCCAGCGGCACAGGTCAACACTTCATTGGCCATTTCCTACTCAGCCTTCCAGATGTCACTATAACTGTGTTGCACATTCATATAGGCCAACACCACCCTACTTTTGGGGAAATTATGATTCTTGTGTTCACCAACCCTATAAGTTTCAATCTCCTAGGTGGCAAAATAATCACTTTCAACCCAAAACCAACCAACGGCCTCAATGGTTTAAGAAGCAAACTTCCTCAAACTTTCACAAATTCTAACAAAGAGCCTCCAAACAGAAAATGAATGTCAAAGTCGATTAGAACAACCAAATCCCTACACTAAACAAAGAAAACATGAATGCAAGGCAGGTTTAGATTCCAAAAGAAATGGTATCATGTTTTAAAAATCTGAAGAAGTTTGTGGGACCCAAGTTTTGTTGGGTTCCAAATCCCATTGCTTAATTCCTTGTGCAGGAGTGTCTTGCAGCCATGCATAACCGGTGGTACCTTGATAGTGGTTGTTCAAGACACATGACTGGAGACAAATCAAAATTTTGTCTCTTGGAGGAAAAGAAAGGAGGATACGTCACATTTAGAGGGAACAACAAGGGAAAAATTATTGGAACAGGTAATGTAGGTAAGAACCCCTCCAACTCCATTGGAAATGTGATATTAGTTGAAGGTTTAAAATATAATTTACTCAGCATAAGTCAATTGTGTGATAAAGGTCATAAAGTGTTGTTTGACTCTCATGAATGTAGAATCCTTGAACCAAAATCTGATAAGGTAAAATTTTCTGGAAAAATGGGCAACAATGTTTACAAGATTGACTTAGATGATCATGCTCACATAAATCTTTATCTTGCTGCACCAAAATCTGAGCTTGTATAGTTATGGCATCATAGACTAGGACATGCTAGCTATAATATCTTACATAAATTATTAAAGCATTCAATGGTGAAAGGGTTGCCTGAACTATCTTTTAAACAAGAAAATAAATTGTGTGATGCATGTGCCCTAGGTAAACAAACAAGAAAATCCTTCAAGGCTAGATCTGCAAACATGTCATCTAAACCACTTGAGCTGATTCATATGGATTTGTTTGGTCCAACCAGAACTGCTAGTTTAAGTGGTAGAAAATATGGATATGTCTTGGTGGATGATTACTCTAGGTTCATATGGGTTTTCTTTCTCACACATAAAAATGATGCTTTTGATGAGTTTCATGCACTCTATATGAAGATAAAGCAAGACGGTGAGTTTAAGATTTCCAACATTCAATCTGATTATGGTGGTGAATTTGAAAATGCTGACTTCTATAATCTTTGCAGGGCTGAAGGTATTTCACACTGATTTTCTTCACCAAGAACCCCAGAGCAAAACGGTGTAGTTGAAAGAAGGAACCGAACACTCATAGAGATGGCAAGAACAATGCTTGCCGAACGGCAACTCCCAAGGAAATTTTGGACTGAGGCGGTAAACTCGGCATGTTACATTATCAACCGCTCTATGGTAAGGCCACACACCAAAAAGACTCCTTATGAGTTGCTGAAAGGTAAAAAGCCCTCTCTCACACATATGAAAGTGTTTGGGTCTAAATACTTCATCCACAATAATGATAAAAGAGACTAAGATAAATTCGAGCCCAAGAGCGATGAAGGTATATTCCTTGGATATTCTGATAGATCTAGGGCTTATAGAATTTATAACATTAAGAGTCAAACTGTGGAAGAATCACCCCATGTTTCCTTCGATGAATATCATGATGATTCTAACAATGATAACTCTTGCAGAAAAAATGATGAAGATGGAGAATTCTTAAGCATGAAGGAAAAGAATAATTCTCCACAAGAAGAAACAAAAGAAGATGGTGACCTGGCTGAATCAAGCAGTGCAAGGGATCAAGCTCCAGTAGAAGGTAATGATGCTATAGACATTAGAATTCTTAAGGACCATCCTTTAGAAAATGTCATTGGAAGCTTGAATGACCCACGTAAAACCAGGTCGCACTTTAGAATTATGGAAGAATTAGATCAACTTGCTCTTGTCTCCCAGATTGAACCCAAGAATATTGATGAAGCATTAAAGGATGAAAATTGGATAAATTCAATGCAAGACGAGTTAAACCAGTTTGAAAGAAATAAAGTTTGACATCTTGTTCCTAGACCATATCACAATCTGTCATAGGCACTAAATGAGTCTTTAGGAACAAACTCAGTGAGGATGGCAAGATAATAAGAAACAAGACTAGATTGGTGGCTCAAGGGTATAATCAAGAGTTTGGGGTAGATTTTGAAGAATCTTATGCCCCAGTTGCTAGACTTGAGGCCATTAGAATTTTACTTGCCTTTGCACACTCCCTTAGAATAAAGCTGTATCAAATGGATGTAAAAGGTGCCTTCTTGAATGGTTTGATCAAAGAAGAAGTCTATGTTGAGCAGCCCCCTGGCTTTGAAAACTCTAACCATGTAGATTTTGTATATAAGCTAGACATGGCGCTTTATGGACTGAAGCAAGCACGAAGAGCTTGGTATGAGAGACTAAGCTCGTTCCTTATTGAGAAAGGGTACACATGAGGTAAGGTAGATCAAACACTTTTCACCAAGAAGCAAGGTAAGAACATCTTGATCGTTCAAATTTATGTTGATGATATTATGTTTGGTTCTACTAAATCTGAAATGTGTGACGAATTTGCTAACCTCATGACTAGCGAATTTGAGATGAGCTTAATGGGAGAACTCTAATTTTTTCTCAGTTTGCAGGTCAATGAATGAAAAGATGGGTGCTTCATAAGTCAAGCCAAATACATCAAGGAGTTGCTGAAAAGATTTGACATGACAAATACTAAAATAATTGCAACTCCTATGAGCACTACAACATCACTGGATTCGGATGAAAATGGTAAATTAGTGGATGCAAAGATCTATATAGGTATGATCGGCTCTTTGCTTTATTTGACTGCATCCCGACCAGATATCCAGTTTAGTGTTTGCCTATGTGCTAGATTTCAAGCTAGTCCTAGAGAATCCCACTTGACTGCCGTCAAACGTATCCTTAGATATCTTGCCGGCACTCAAGATTTGGGATTGTGGTATCCATCACCATGTGATTTATTTCTTATATCTTATTCTGATGCGGACTATGCTGGATGTAAGCTAGATCGCAAGAGTACTAGTGGCGATTGCCATTCTGGGCGGGTGTTTAGTTTCTTGGGCCTCCAAGAAACAATACTCGGTTGCCCTATCAACTGTAGAGGCAGAATATGTTACTGCGGGGAGCTGTGGCACCCAAGTGTTGTGGATTAAATACCAACTCCATGACTACTTAGTGGATCTTGGTTGTGTCACGATTCTGTGTGATAACACTAGTGCTATCAACCTTGCAAAAAATCCAGTCCAGCATTGTAGGACTAAGCATATTGTGATTAGGCATCACTTCATTAGAGATGAGGTCGTTAAAAAAAACTTTGAGCTACATTGTTTTGATACTCTAAATCAAATTGCTGATATCTTCACCAAGTCCTTATGTAATGACAGGTTTACAACACTCAGAAGGGAGCTTGGTCTTTGCCGACCTCAGGCCAATAAAAATTGAAATGATGATCTTGTTCAATTTAGTTGTGTGTTTTTACATATTGGTTTCTATGCATTGTTTACATGTAATTATGTCATTTTGCATGTGGTGTAGCATTGCATGTAGTCTTGATGCACAATAAAGTTGAATCCATGTTCACGATGCATTGCATGGTTTATGTAGCATCATTCTTGCATGGCCATGGTATATTAAATGTTGATGTATGGAAAGGCAGGTTATGCTTGTCTAGAAGCACTCAACATGCGTGAGGATTCACCTCCGCCAAGTACCATGTGCCACTGTCGCATATAGGCCATATAGTAAGGGAGAGTTGTCTCTTTGAAGCATCCATGCATATGTTTCATCTTCATTATGTTGCCATTAATAAGTGTACAACCATGTGTTGGGTCATGCATTTCATCTCTGCCAACTTCATGTCTGACCAGGTCAACCCCTGCATGGTACAAGTCAACCTCTCCTTGATAACTGTCATTGCACTTGATTGTAAACATAACTGCTTGAGTGCATCCATTGCATATCCTTAGGGGGAGTCTTGTTGCCTTTCTTAATCTTTTACAATCTGAACTTCAATGGCCTCCAGTTTGAATATGAGTTCATGAGACAGATAGAACTATGGTGTAAGAGCTTTCTATTATATGAACTGATGATTGTCCATCCAATGAAAATGGTTCGGATTTAATGACTTCCTTGAAGTTCTGAAATATTTGTTATGAAATCATCTATGTTCTGTGGTTTTAATAGACCTTAACTAGAGATTGCATGTTGTGTCTTGAATGACTATCCTGAAATCTGAAAATTCAAACTTCATGACAACATTGGTGATACACTAAAGCTTAGTATTGTTTTTAAACACCTTGTTGAGTTGGAATTCATGAAAGTCAATTTTACAGAGCAATGATATTGTTGCACGGAGAAATATGTCACGTCATCAAATCAAGTGACGAATGATATGTCATGATGTGCCCCTGGTATCTCTGTCTTGATTATATTGGACTCTAGGTAGAGCTATGGCACAGTTGCTGAGAAATATATCTCCTCATCAAAGAAATAAGGTCAGATATGTCATGAAGTGACAAAGCTATCTCTGTTCAATCTGAAGCATAACAGTCAGTCTTATCAAATACCTCGGAATACTGGCGTCTAAATAATGTGTATTCTTACGGATAGGAGGCATGTACTAGACTCGATTGCTCGTAAAATATGAGTCTTGTGCCTTCACATGCAACAGATCATGAAAAATAGTGCTGAAATCCTTAAATTCCATGCTTTCATCATGCTTGTTTAAACTCAATACTAGTTTATGCTATTCCCTTTGTAGTTATTGAATATGGATGTATAAGACAAGGGAAGGTTAAACACTGCCATGATATGCACTTATGGTTCATTTCTATTAAAACATGCAAGTATATGCTTTTTGAACTCTATTGCTGATCTCAGATTTCATTAGCTTTGAACCATGAATATTGATCACTACATGTTTTAGGATTGTCTATAATGGCTTGCTCTCAACCCCTATTCCGCTCTGGTCTCTCAGATAGTTGTCACCATCTCTACCTTATCCCACCTTTTTGCTGTTGTCAAAGGGGGAGAAAAACTCTTGGGTGAGTCTTTTATGAAAGGGGGAGATTGGGAAAACCTTTGTCAATGGGGGAGATCCCTTGTGAGCTATTTATGAGTGCTGTGAGATTCATTGTCAAAGGGGGATATACCATACATTGAACATCTTTGTGAGACTGGGAAGAGTCAACATCCACATAGCCTTCACATGTTATGTCACATGTTCTATTTCATCCATGCATACATACTCGCATTCTGATCATCACTTACTCGCATTCTGATCATCACTTTGTATATTGAGCTGCATATGTCATCAAATCATCACTTTGTTTGCCTTCTTAGATGTTACTGCTAGAAAATGACTCACAGTGTTGCCATCATCAAAAAGGGGGAGAATGTTGTGCCCCTGTGGTCATTTGTATTTCATAGTTTTGACAATGGCTAACACTATAAGACATTGATGATTTTCCACTCCCATATGACTAAAATACTTGATGGTTTCTTCACGACAGATAAGCCAGTGAATGGGGTGGAGATGGCAAAAGTGAAAGCCCAATGATCCCGCCCAAGCACGGATGAAACTTCAGGGATGGAAATTTCTTCTAGAAGTAAAAAGCTGGACAGCTATCAGAAGATCAAGTTGGTTTCAAAGAAGAATTCAACACTTATCATAAGAGAGTCAATGCTTGGCCACATAAGTCGATGCACAATGAAGCATAGCCAAGAGAACACAAGGACGATGATTCAGTAGATAGCCTCAAGATTCTATCAAGTTGATGCCACAGATGTGAATGGGCTGCTATAGGGGCTAAGGAACTGAGCTAAAGTGGTTAAGGACTGAGCTAAAGTGGTTAAGGAGTTGAATGGACGAAATCTGGAAAATACCCAGATTTTGGTCGACCGCTGGCCCAGGGGCGGTCGACCGAAAATCCCAGGGACCATCTGTCTGCAGGATTCTCAGTGGCGGTCGACAGAAAATTCTAGAAATGAAATTTCTACATGGTTTTCTCAGAACGGTCGACCGCCACCAATTTTCGGTCGACCGCCAGTCTCGAGCCAGCAATTGTTGACTTTGGTTTTCTCTTCGAGAAGAGCCATTCTCCATGGATTTGTTTAATCCTAAAGTCACCCAATCAGCCATAAATCATGGATCTGGTCTGGAGGATGTCCAAGGACCATTCAAAGGATATAAAACACACACAAAGAGGGTGGGAAACTCTAATGCTAAAAGGGGAGATCGAAGGAGGCTACAAGGGCATGTTCAAGTGAGAAGAGATCGAGTACTGTAGCCGTGAACAGTACTCTGGGAAGAAGTTCTTCATCAAATCCTCAAGTGATTCAAGCTACTTCAAGAGGAGATCAACCCCAAGCCAAGTGAAGATAAAGCTGCAACCATCATCTTCTTCATTAACTGAAGAGGATTCAAGGAGGGGGATTCAAGGAAGATCGATTTGCAAGGAGGAAGGAACCTTTGTTGCTGAATCAAGAAAAGTCTTTACAAGAGAGAAGAAGCTTTTATTGCTGATCAACATCGCATTTCAGACAAGATTTCATTTGCTCATAGCCTTGATCATATTTCCATTTCTTATCCGAGCATTTTCATACCTGATCTCTTATCATTTTGTTCAAGAACTGAAATCGAGAATCGTCCCTACCGTGGTTAGTAAGAAGGCAGTTGGAAGGTGTTCCAGTCTGCGGTGATATCGCATCCCTACCGGTGGTTAGTAGGAAGGCAGTCGGTGGTTCTCCGATTTACGGTTTGGTGTGCTGCACTAGTGAAGCCTTACCGGGTTTGGTGAGGGGTGGACGTAGGACTAAGGATTCAGTCTGAACCATCTTAAAATCCATTGTGTCGTGGTTTGTTTGTGTGACTGCTTCGTTCTAGATGCATGCTTAGGTTCGAATCGATATATTATTTGCTCATCTTGCCAAGCGAATTGTAGTGTCCTTCGCTAAGCTAGTTGTATTATGCTATAATTCATTTTAACTAGCTATAAAGAGGGTTGCATTATGAAAAGAGGGGCAGATCTATTCACCCCTCCCCTCTATATCTGCTATCCACTACTCAATAGGTGGGGTAGTTCCCGAGATACGGTTTGTAGGCTGGTTTACGTGGGCTCCTTTGCCTTGCAGTAGCATCCTACTGGGGGAGAAAACTAGCTAGAGACCTGGCTCAAGGCATTGAGCTTGTGTGTGCACACGTGGTCAGATACGTTTGGATGAACGCCGACGGGTGTGACCCTGACTAGTCACTCGTTACTGAAGTTCCTGGTTCAGTTCAAAGAGTATCTCAGTCTCTGTCGTTCTTGACATCCGAGGGAGATACTTGTGGCGCAGTGTAAGACGTCAGTAGACGCATCTGACTGTTCTTCTAGTGAGGAGGTGCTTCCGTCACATGGCGCGTGACTCTCATGTTTCTTGGAGCCTGTGTTCCCCTTCCGAGTTAGCCTATTCTTGGCTTCATCCAAGATCAATTTTCTTTCGCGTGCATGACGATCTAGTCATGTATGTGTTAGTATCTGTGTCTGTCTAGGTCTTTTCTAAGGTTTTTGCCTAGTTTTGTAGGACTTTCACTTTGGGCCTTGTGCGTACCGACGGATCGGTAACTCCTGACTTCGTGAGATCAGGGTTCGACCTTCTGTCGTTGTTTGGAGTGGTTAGGGAGCTGAGGTTGGTGTTAGGGTGCTAGGCCCGGATACAGAGGGGGGTGAATGTATCCTTCTATGTATAATGGCCAAATAAAAACTTGGAAGCTAGAGATAGACACAGAATAGAACCAATTTGATTCAACTCAAATACAAACACTTGGAGTGTGCCTATCCATGCATCTAGCGGAAGCAAATCAAGCAATCTGATGAACCAGTTGAAAAACCTTTTAAACAAAAGAGCAAATATGTAACTGGCCCCCAAATAACCAACTAGCGGAAGCAGCACAAATGAGAATAAGAAATCTCAAGACAATCTGTGAAGGGTGGTAGGAGATATGGAAGAACACACTACAAGCAAACCACTGCTTAAAGATTTTAAGGTGGTTCGGTCCTCCAGACCTACATCTACCCCTCACTCCCAACCGGAGTGAGGCTTCACTAGCAAACGCTAGAACCAAGCAGACTCAGTCTGCAAACAGTTGCTGCCACACAGCTTGACCAAGGGAACAGCCTCCCCTCTTCCTCCCAACCGGAGGGACACCCAAGTGACTCCCAGCCACTTGGAAACTAGAGGTCGAAGACCTCTCTTCCTCCAGACCAGGAGGGACCACTGGACTTGCAACCACAAGCCCAGAACCGGAGGACTAGCCTCCCTTCCTCTAACCAGAGGGCAACCCACAAGTGACAACCTGTCACTTGCAACCTGGAGATCAGATCTCCCTTCTCCTGAACCAACAGGAGGAACCCGATCCCCAACAGGGCAATCAGAAGAACAAAGATGATCAGAAAATAAAGAAAAATAATAAAGGAAAATAATATAGCAATCAGAAAGCTGTAAAACAAAATGCACAATGTGGCTCTCAACGGAGCTGACTGGCCTGGATCTGATCCACGGTCTAGTGAAGACAGATCTTCAAGTAGCTTCTTCCTTCTTCTCCACGAGCTCTCTCGCTCACTCTCTTTCTCTCTCTCTTTCTCTTCTGCTCTCCAAATCTCTCACTCTCTATCTCTCTTTCTTTCTCTTCTACTCTCCTAATCTCTCACTCACCGCTCTCTCTTCACAGCTTCTCTCTTCTATCTCTTCTTCCTCTCTTTTCCTTCTTTTTCTCTTATTCTGGATCGAAGGGCTTTCTGCTCTTCAGGCTTTTTCTTCGATCGACCTTCATCTGAAGATGAAGGCTCCATTATATACCAGCAGCAGCAGGTGGGTAAGGTGCAGAACGCGTGTGCCTCCCACGCTTCATCCAGAACCTTCTTGCCACGTGCCCTTATAGCATTGGTTCCTTTAGTATCGGATCACGTGCAGCCCAGACACCGGTGTATGTTCTTCCTCGGACCTGCAAGGAGATAAAAACCATTAACACTGAGGGCCACAAGAACTAAAACTGCATGAGGTATGTGATAACAATACGAGATGCACTTTACTGAGAACGACACGAGATACACAGGATTATTACAGTACGAGACAAGGAGAGAATGACACGAGGTCAGATGCAAACAGCACGAAGTAAAAAGAGAACGACACGAAGTATCACTGTAACAAAAACAAATACTACGAAGAGAACGACACGAGATACATAAAAAGAAAGCTAACACCACAAAGAAAATGACACGAAGTATCACTGTAACACAACAAACATTACGAAGAGAGCGACACGAGATACATAAAAATAAAGCTAACACCACAAAGAAAACGACACGAAGTCAGAAGAGAACAGCACGGGTAAAAAGAGAACGACACGAGGTACATACTAATAAGGCTAACACTACAAAGAGAATGACACGAAGACAACATGGACTGAAAATAACTCGAAGATGAAAACAGACACTGACATGAAGTGTGGTTACAAAACAAGAAAGACACGAGGTCTAGGAAAAGCAACACGAAGACAGAAATAACATGAAGACTCAAACACAAAAATAACACGAAGACATGAAAACAACACGAAGACACAAAAACAAAAGATAACACGAAGACATAAACAAAAGAACTAACATGAGGACACAACAAGAGACGGTCAACGAGACGCTGACTAGGTACAGACTTAAGCTCAAGCAAGACAGTCGATGTATAGACTTGACAGAGATCTCTGCAGCGAATGTATAGACTTAGAATCATGGAGGCAAATGTATAGACATCTGAGGAAATGAAACGAGTCAGTGTACAGACTTCAAATTCCACCGACCAGTGTATGGACTTCAACAGTGAGCGGCTGTACATACTTCATGTGAAAAACCCATTGTACAGATTTTGAATTCGAAGACCAATGTGCAGACTTCACGCTGTACAGACTTTCCAAAGAGAACGTAACGCTGTACAGACTTGAACTGAAGACCAATGAATGGACTTGAAAATAGATGCTAAGGCCAAGAGGAGTGTATAGACTTTCACGATGTATGGACTTGGTGATCTTCAAAGCACAATGTCCAGACTTTGTCACTGTATAGACTTGAAGAAACAGTGCAACGTATGGACTTGATCTCAAGAAATGTAAGCGATGTACACACTTAGCCAATGTGTGGACTTTGCCTTAGATGCTAAATGAGACGCTAAAGTCTGTATAGACTTAGCCTAAGACAATGCATGAACATATCAGTAGAGAAGCAATGCACAGAACAAAAATCAAGCACAAGCCAATATATCACAGCATGACTCAAGCATACACATGCGTTCTTCACAATTCAGACATGGCACACTTATGCAATCTCCCACAGAAAAGGTCAGACATATTCAAGACAATGTGGTGACTCATTCATGTTGCTATCATTAAAACATCACATCATCAACAAAGCACAAGGGGCACAATAATCTCCCCCTTTTTGATGATGGCAACATAATGAGTCACACTGACTCATCAAACTATTCTCCCCCTTTGACATAATCAAAAAGAAGGGAAATGGTTTGATAGTCAAATGCAGCACAACAATGCAGAGAATGAGTCAAGGTTCTTTAAAATGAAGATCTCCCTTATGACCATGAAACAGTACTCCCCCTATCAACATGCATGATTGACTGCTCTCCCCTTAGATGATAATAGACCATTACTCCCCCTGAAGCATTGGAATGGACTCTGGTTATCCAATAAATCAATCTGAAGTCAGCCATTACAAAGAATCTGAATTCTGGTGAAGATACCACAGAATCAGAACTTATTGCAGAACAAGATGGAAGATTCCAATAGTGTGGAGAGAAATACAGTCAGGAATCAATCTGAAATCGACCATCATAAAGATTCTGAGGTTCAGAAGGCTGCAAGTGAACAAGGTAATAATGGGAGTGGCACCTTACATTTGTATGGTCAGAAAAATGCAGATGGAATCAGTCAACTGAATAGATGCCACTTGATATGCAAGTGATGCATGACATGGAAGCTCCCCTTCAATAAGTGGAATCTATGAGATAGATGGGAAGGAGACCACAGGGGCAGACAAGGAGAAGTTCAGGTCAATAATCAGAAAGGTTTTCAAGGAGATATCAATCTCATAAATCCAAAACACAATTTTTCAAAGTCTTCCATTATAGGGACTTATGAATGAGCCTTTTGAACAGCATGGTTTAAACATGATGTATGCAGAGTTTATCAATAAAATTCTGTATTGATATCTAAAACCATGTTTTAATAAAGATGAACCAAGCCCTCATATTTATCTTGATTAATCTCCCTTTCTCTTACATAATCAAATCTATTGACTTCTTTCAGAATTACATGCACTAGTATTGAGGTCAAGCAATTATGAAGTCATATGATTTTGTTTAGGGTTGTAGCAATTTGATTTTAGCATCAATATTCAGATATTTCAATTTGTTCAACAATTTTCCATGCTACAAATTTTACGAGCAGTCTAGTTCAGTTCACACCTTGTAACTAGAGGATATACCTTGATCAGAGGCCAATATCCCTAAGCACTTAGTGTGACTAACTGTCATGCTATATATGAACAGAGATAGCATTTACACATCATGACACACTCCAAATCATTTCTTGATGAGTGAGTTGTATTTCTCAGTGTGCAAGCCATTGCTCTGCCTGAATTTCAATGAATTCTTAATCAGAGTTAACTAAGGCACCTCATGACACAGTCCTTTGGACATGTGTTTCTCAGTGACCAATGTCATTTCTCTGACAGATATTACCCTTTAGGCATTTCAGAAAACTTCATTTGCTTCAAATCAATAATAGTTTCATGTACTTAATCAGTTGAAGTCATGCATTCAAAAGTACAGATTTCAGAGGTTTTCAAGACACAGCATGAAACAGATGGTTAATGTTTATTAAACATGCTTCAGATATTTTTAAGAGATTTTAAAGTCAAACCTTGAGTACATTAAACTTAAACCACCTGAGTTATTTCAGATATTCATAAAAACGTATAATAGAAGATTTCTAGTTCAAAAGTTTTCAGATTTATGATCGAGATAGCCCATTGAAATCTTCATGAAGGACTGATAGAATTCTGATACCAAATGATACTAATTGTTATCAATTGATAAGAGAGATATTGAAGCTTAAGATTTTAAAAATAATCACGGCTTGGTCAAAAGGAATCAATGAAAGGATATGCAATGAATTTTCACATGAGTATGCATTTGACAACCTATATGCAATGCATTGACTCCCCCTAACACTATACATTCAGACAATCTTTTTGGCATTTTTCATGAAATGCAGTGCAAGTAACTACATGCATGCAAAGACTCAACATTGAATGCTATGCAAGGATATGCATCTAACTCCCCCAGAAAACATGCAATGTTTGCACTGAAAACTGAACATATGATTCCAAATGATATTGTGACTTGTGCACAATCAGACTGTCCTATCAGCAAAGTGACCCATGGTACTAGGCGGAGCACTTGGTCTAAAAGACCACCTCACACATAGTAAGAACCTCCAGACAGACTTCCCTGCCTTTTGGTACCTTACCATTTATATACCATTGAGGTCATGCATAATTATTCAACATGCAGTTCTATATGCCATTCAGAATTTCAGTGAGCAATTGCAACACACAAGTTTCAAGTCACACTCATATGCAGTTCAGATTTTTCAGCATATGATGCAGTGCAAAGCAACCCTATTATGCATTGAAAAGCATGCAGTCTATGACAATAGGCAAATGATAATCATGCAAATCAGTTCTATATGCATTGAACAATTTCAAACAGTCATGCAAATAATGTGTGCAGACATTAGACACATGCAATGATTCTATACACTGAAGAACTATTCACAATCAGCAAGTTATGCATTCAACAACAAACATGCAGTCCATTTATTCAGTGCAATAATCAGTGAGAGAAGAGCATCAGATATGTGCAAAGTAAACCTCAGTACATGAAGAGATCATCAGCGATCAATTAAGCAAATCAACATGAAACTCATAATTTTCATGCTCATAATTTCAGATAATGGAATTTAAAACCGATTTCAGAACTGACCTGAATTGAGTCCCGGGGTTTTCTTTTTGAGTGCCTTGGTTAACCCCTTTTATTTCTCCCTCCAAGGCACACCTGCAGCAAGTTAATCAATTTGATCCTGCAGGGACCCAAGAAGTCTTGGGTCCTGCATTTACCCTGACACTCCTAGCAGGTTTTCTCAACAGATTTTTCGCATGTTTATCATCAAATTCCATCAGATAGCACTTATTTATGGAATGACCAAGATGACCACAGTAGTGGGATGATGCAGCAGTTCTGAAGTTTATTTTATGCACATTCCTATGAGCAGGAGTTCTAAGTGCATATGCATGAACATGTTTATTACCAGAATTAAAATTCTATTTACCAGAATCATCTAGCCAGCAATCAGCCGCTCTATTACCTGGCTTCCCATAGTTAAAGCATGCAAGATTTTCAAAATATTTTGCAGGGAATTTAAAAATATGGGAGTTAACATGATTCTTCTGAACATGCCAACAGTCCTTGACTGTATGGCCATACTTCCCACACTTAAAGCATGCTGAAGTTCTTCTACCAGAAGCAGTTTTATTTGCAGGGAGATTTACAGGTTTTAATTGGACTTTCTTTCCCTGAGCATGCCAGCAATCTGCAGCAATGTGGCCAAACTTCCCACAATAGAAACAATTTAGATTCTTTTTCCTAGAATCATGGTTTCTAGCATGAAATTCTTTAACATTCAGATTACCCTTTTTCTGATCAGACAGAACTTTTCTAGCATGCCTTCTGTCATCTTGTTTCATCACAAAACACTCACTCATAAAGTGTCCATGCTTACCATAACAATGACAAGAACAAGAACCATTAGATTTATCTAAAACATGGCACTTATCAGATGAGTTTGAGTTTTTAGCATGCAGATTGTTCCTTTGAGTTTTTGGGATTTTCTGATTTTTATTTCGTTTTTGAATTTCCTTAGCAGCATGCATATTTGAGGAAGAAGCTGAAGTGCTAGCTAAACCAGAGCTACGAATAAAAGTGGTATACAGCTGGTTCTTCTTAGCAAGCTTAATTTCAGACATGTTATCAATCTCCTCACATTGATCACTTACTACATCTTCCGAGGATATTTTCATTTTGCCTTTATCCTTAGCAAGCTTAGATGAAGTACCATTCATCTCAGTAATTTTACTTTCCAAGGAGATTATAAGATTCTCTGAATCAACTTTCTCCTTTTCACAACTAGCCAGTTTTTCTTTTAATAACACATTTTCATTTTCCAAATCAGCAGTGTGTATTAAAAAACTAGTAATTTCTTCATCACTGCAATTGATACACTCTTTCAATACTGATTTCTCTTTTTCAATCGTCATCCATCTTTCAGAGAAAACAGTGTTAAGAACCATTAACTTTTTATTTTGTTCCTTCAGATGAGCATTTTCTTCAAGCATTTTACTTTCAATTTCTTCAGCTTCAGTTTTCTTTTCTAACAATAATTTGTTTTCCTCTTTCAGGGATTTGATCGATTCCTTTTGCACATTATCATCATGATCAAACTCATTTATCATGTCTTCTAAAATATCACATGCATTGCAGGAATCATCTTCTCTAATGTGCTTATTTATGAGATTCTCATTTTCAGATTTCAAGTTTTCATTTTCTGCCTTCAAACGAGTGACTTCAAGATTCATGTCTTTTCTCAATTTTTTATTTTCAGATTTTAATTTCTTAGACACTTTGAATAAATTTTCATACATCTCTATCAATTCATCAAAAGTGTATCCATCTGATTCGAATCTTACCTTGGATGAGGATTCCTCATCTTCCCGGTTGGCCATTAAGCATATTGACTTTTCTCCTTCTTCATTGTCCATGGTGTTCCCTTTGAGTTTTGAGAATTCTGGACAGTCAGCCTTTGTGTGGCCAGCCTTCCTGCATTTGTAGCAAACGTTAGAGTCAATAATCTTGGCAGGATTAGAATTATACCTTATTTGCTTTCTATCATCACCATGCTTTCCTTCTCTTTTTCTCAGGAATTTCCTGAATTCACTGATTACCATTGCAATGTGGTCTCCATCAATTTCAGACCGCGAGAGGCTGCTTTTCTCGCTTGATGATCCACTGTGGCTGGATCTGTTTGCTTTGCTGGAGCTAGCCTTCAGCACGATTGGCTCCATTGCAAACAATCTGAAGGCTCAGAACAAACTGAAGCACCGAGACCAGATGAACAAGACAAGACACTAAGTCGGTGAAACTAAACAACGAACACAGAAAGCACACTCTGAGATGCACCAAACAAATCAGCAGGATCCTCTGCAGATTGTTAGATCTGATAGATCAGAGACCTGCTCTGATACCAACTGTTAGGGTGCTAGGCCCGGATACAGAGGGGGGTGAATGTATCCTTCTATGTATAATGGCCAAATAAAAACTTGGAAGCTAGAGATAGACACAGAATAGAACCAATTTGATTCAACTCAAATACAAACACTTAGAGTGTGCCTATCCATGCATCTAGCGGAAGCAAATCAAGTAATCTGATGAACCAGTTGAAAAATCTTTTAAACAAAAGAGCAAATATGTAACTGGCCCCCAAATAACCAACTAGCGGAAGCAGCACAAATGAGAATAAGAAATCTCAAGACAATCTGTGAAGGGTGGTAGGAGATATGGAAGAACACACTACAAGCAAACCACTGCTCAAAGATTTTAAGGTGGTTCGGTCCTCCAGACCTACATCCACCCCTCACTCCCAACCGGAGTGAGGCTTCACTAGCAAACGTTAGAACCAAGCAGACTCAGTCTGCAAACAGTTGCTGTCACACAGCTTGACCAGGGGAACAGCCTCCCCTCTTCCTCCCAACCGGAGGGACACCCAAGTGACTCCCAGCCACTTGGAAACTAGAGGTCGAAGACCTCTCTTCCTCCAGACCAGGAGGGACCACTGGACTTGCAACCACAAGCCCAGAACCGGAGGACTAGCCTCCCTTCCTCTAACCAGAGGGCAACCCATAAGTGACAACCTGTCGCTTGCAACCTGGAGATCAGATCTCCCTTCTCCTGAACCAACAGGAGGAACCCGATCCCCAACAGGGCAATCGGAAGAACAAAGATGATCAGAAAACAAAGAAAAACAATAAAGGAAAATAATACAGCAATCAGAAAGCTGTAAAACGAAATGCACAATGTGGCTCTCAACGGAGCTGACTGGCCTGGATCTGATCCACGGTCCAGTGAAGACAGATCTTCAAGCAGCTTCTTCCTTCTTCTCCACGAGCTCTCTCGCTCACTCTCTTTCTCTCTCTCTTTCTCTTCTGCTCTCCAAATCTCTCACTCTCTATCTCTCTTTCTTTCTCTTCTACTCTCCTAATCTCTCACTCACCGCTCTCTCTTCGCGGCTTCTCTCTTCTATCTCTTCTTCCTCTCTTTTCCTTTTTTTTCTCTTATTCTGGATCGAAGGGCTTTCTGCTCTTCAGGCTTTTTCTTCGATCAACCTTCATCTGAAGATGAAGGCTCCATTATATACCAGCAGCAGCAGGTGGGTAAGGTGCAGAACGCGTGTGCCTCCCACACTTCATCCAGAACCTTCTTGCCACGTACCCTTATAGCATTGGTTCCTTTAGTATCGGATCACGTGCAGTCCAGACACCGGTGTATGTTCTTCCTCGGACCTGCAAGGAGATAAAAACCATTAACACTGAGGGCCACAAGAACTAAAACTGCATGAGGTATGTGATAACAATACGAGATGCACTTTACTGAGAACGACACGAGATACACAGGATTATTACAGTACGAGACAAGGAGAGAATGACACGAGGTCAGATGCAAACAGCACGAAGTAAAAAGAGAACGACACGAAGTATCACTGTAACAAAAACAAACACTACGGAGAGAACGACACGAGATACATAAAAATAAAGCTAACACCACAAAGAAAACGACACGAAGTATCACTGTAACACAACAAACATTACGAAGAGAACGACACGAGATACATAAAAATAAAGCTAACACCACAAAGAAAACGACACGAAGTCAGAAGAGAACAGCACGGGTAAAAAGAGAACGACACGAGGTACATACTAATAAGGCTAACACTACAAAGAGAACGACACGAAGACAACATGGACTGAAAATAACTCGAAGACGAAAACAGACACTGACACGAAGTGTGGTTACAAAACAAGAAAGACACGGGGTCTAGGAAAAGCAACACGAAGACAGAAATAACATGAAGACTCAAACACAAAAATAACACGAAGACATGAAAATAACACGAAGACACAAAAACAAAAGATAACACGAAGACATAAACAAAAGAACTAACATGAGGACACAACAAGAGACGGTCAACGAGACGCTGACTCGGTACAGACTTAAGCTCAAGCAAGACAGTCGATGTATAGACTTGACAGAGATCTCTGCAGCGAATGTATAGACTTAGAATCATGGAGGCAAATGTATAGACATCTGAGGAAATGAAACGAGTCAGTGTACAGACTTCAAATTTCACCGACCAGTGTATGGACTTCAACAGTGAGCGGCTGTACATACTTCATGTGAAAAACCCATTGTACAGATTTTGAATTCGAAGACCAATGTGCAGACTTCACGCTGTACAGACTTTCCAAAGAGAACGTAACGCTGTACAGACTTGAACTGAAGACCAATGAATGGACTTCAAAACAGATGCTAAGGCCAAGAGGAGTGTATAGACTTTCACGATGTATGGACTTGGTGATCTTCAAAGCACAATGTCCAGACTTTGCCACTATATAGACTTGAAGAAACAGTGCAATGTATAGACTTGATCTCAAGAAATGTAAGCGATGTACACATTTAACCAATGTGTGGACTTTACCTTAGACGCTAAATGAGACGCTAAAGTCTGTATAGACTTAGCCTAAGACAATGCATGAACATATCAGCAGAGAAGCAATGCACAGAATAAAAATCAAGCACAAGCCAATATATCACAGCATGACTCAAGCATACACATGCGTTCTTCACAATCAGACATGGCGCACTTATGTAATCTCCCACAGAAAAGGTCAGACATATTCAAGACAATGTGGTGACTCATTCATGTTGCTATCATTAAAACATCACATCATCAACAAAGCACAAGGGGCACAACAGTTGGTTCGGCAACCGTGTTTTGCTCGGTGCGGCTTTTTCCTTTTTCTTTTAGCTGTTCTACTCTTACTGTTACGGCTTTCTTTTACATCTTTCTAGTTGTAGTTTAGCTTTTCCTACTTTACTACTACTACTGTTTTAGTTGTTGTTCGGTGTTACTACGTTGTTTTTCAGTAGGGATCCACATGACCCCTACTGAGCCAGTGACACGAGACTCACCCCTGCTTTTCAGGTGTGGTCGTCTCTTCTTCCTTCGCGGTTCCTAGTGTGGTGTGTTCATAGTTGCCAGCGGTACCTGCATCGGGCTTCCCCCGACCTCAGTGTACGTTTTCCTTTCTATTGGACTGTACTTATCTTTCATTTGGACTGGACTCTGGTATAATTATTAATTTTAATTGTTAAATAAAAAAATAATTTTATTTCTGCTACTTTAGCAAACATGATTAATGAAATATTATTACTTACTATTATATCTGCGACTTCAATGTACTACACAACAATCCTTTTATCCCTTCGGAGCTTTACAGCTCTTGGGAGGCTTCACGGGTTTCAAGTGGTATCGGGTCTACTCGGTAATCCTATCGGGTATATCTGGTACCCAGAGTCCGGGTCATCACAGAGGGTGATATGGAGGGGAGAGGAGAGAGAAAGGGGCGTAGCTTTTAGAGAGAGAAAGTAGAGGAGAGAGAAAATGGTGCAAGAGAGAGAGAGGGAGAGAGAGGGGGGGTATGTGGAAGGCTTCTCACCCTCACACTTTTGGCTTCTCACCAAAGGAAACACACAAGGAATTTCTGGAATTTCTCAAATATTCATTCATTCCCTTCAAATGGTGGGAGTGGGGTCCTATTTATAGGATTCCCACAATTTAACATAAGTCCCTGACTTTTGGACTATTAACAAAAAACCAAGGGGAAGGGGGGCGCCTATGGGCCAAGCCCATTGAATTGGGCCCATTAGCCTACTTAATTAACCCTATGACTCAAGGCTTAGGTAAATGACCCTTATACCTAGGTACTGGACTCAAATAAAAGAAAAATTTCATGATTTATGACTCAAATAAAATATAAAGATTACATGCCAAGACTAAGAAAAATGTGGCGAACAAGATGAAGCACAGCTGGCGAGCAACGGGACCCTCGGAAAAATATGGAGTGGTAGAAGATGTCCCCATCATACCCCCGGGGTGCGGAGAACTCGACTCCGTCGAGAATGGGTCCACCGGGGCAATGGTCCTCCAAAGTTGCTCCGGGCGAACCACGACCTCCAAACTCAACCCCGCGTCCATAGCCAGGGGACAACGCTTCAGCTTCTCAAGGTGGATCGGACACACCCTCTTGCCGACGATGGTACCTTGCTTGCCCAGTATTACCTCCGCGTGCTCACGTCGGGCTCCCAAGCTGATTTATGGTGGCACTCCGATGGTATCTCTCTCAAAGGAAGGTAGAGGCTCGAAGACTCACTAGGTTCCTCCGTGGTGCCCATATAGGGTGCCGGATCCGCCATGTGGGAATTGGGGGTGAATCTCAAAACCCATTAGTAAGTCCAACCCATAAGCCGGTTTTCCAAAGCCACTCAGATCTTGGCAAGGTCCAAGTCCTCGTGCCCTCGATATGGAGGTGCCCCTAGGGTAGAGCCACTCCAATGTCCCCATCACCAAGTTGCCTACTTGGAATTCCAGGTGGCGCTCACGAGCCTCTTCCCGCTCTTCATGAACCTCAGCGCTCGTTGTTCGATGCTTGCTTGATTGCTCATGCCGTATACTACGATGCGGTGTGGGGGTGAAATGTATGGTATGCAAGGGTGGACCAGGACAACCATATGTAGACCAATTATACTTTGATGCTATGAAGACTGTGATGAACCTAGGTGGGCTGGGGCAGCCAAAGGTGGCCTTATCATGCATGGACTTTATAGCAAAGGTTGGAGGGCCGGCGCATCCGTAGGTGAATCTATCATGGATGGGTGTAGCAAATGCCGGGGATTTGGACATCCGTGCATGCCCTTAACACGTATAAGACTAATGACAAATGATGGAGGACCATTGCACCCAAATATGGACCACTCATATTTTCTACTTGACATGTGGGTGATGTGAATGAATGGACCCAACATAGTATTCATACCAAGTGGTGTGGTAAGCCTAGACACATGCATGCCTTTCCCAAGGGTGACCGCCATGTGCGTTGGTGTGGGACGACCTTTGAACTTCCATGTGAAAGGGTCGAAGGGATCTAGGAAGGTGGATATGGGGCGGGGCACTTCCTCGATTTCTAGGCAGGTGTTGCCTAAGGTCATGGTTCCTATGGTGTAACCTGGGTCATGGATGAGGTGGGCTTGGCCCAACATGGTGGGTGAGGGTTAGAAAGGGTGGGTGGTGGGTCACATGGGTACCCGAGCTCCCAAAGGAAGGGGTCAAAGTGGTCGTGGAATGGGCTTCCTAGGGAGAAGTGCTATATGTCCTCAAGGTCTTCACAAGGTTGGTCATCCTCATCTATTGGGATGATTGGGCCGGTGTAGTGAGTGGGTGGGTTGGCCAATGTCCTTGGGATCTCAATCGTAGGGGAGTGGACCGAGATGGGTTCTTCCACCATGGGGAGAAAGAAAAGAAGGTCGTTGGTGTAGCAGCCAATGGTGCAAACCGAGGTAATAGATTCGTCACATGGGTGGATGAAGTCAAGGTTCTTTGGTCGGTCCGTCCCTAGGGTCAACAAGCAAGTCAACTCTAATTGCCACTCTAGACCCTGGAGGAGATCATCCCAACCCTCTAACTCATAGTAGGATTGGATCGTGGTGTGAAAGGAGGGGAGGGGCACGATTTGGGATTGATGTCCCATGGGTGAGAGGTGTGGGGGTGAACTAGGAATGGTGGGGCCTCGCTTGAGCCATTGGAGTATGGACTCATTCACAGTGAGGGTGCCATGAGTGGTGGTGGTTGGCTCTTGAAGGACCGGGCTAGGAGAGGTGGATGGAATGGGAAGGTCTTGGATTTCCTCTATGGCGGGAGGTCGGTCCAGATGGGTATCCATCTCTACTTGAATGGGTGTGTGGGCCATGGTCTCCTCTACCAAGGGGTTGGGACGGTCATTTGGAGGTGGGGTTGGTAGTAGAAGATGGGTGGGTTGAGGGGGTTTTGGGAGATTGGCCTTAGGAAGGATGTCCCTTTTGGGGGACAATGGAGGGGTAGTGGTGGCCGGGGTAGGTGTCCTAGTGGGGTATTGAGTGGAGATGTGCCCTAATCGGTGGCACCTATAGCGTTCCATTCCGCACTCACTCGTGGTTGTTTCACTCACTTCTACCTCCATAGGACTCTTTCTCTTTTAAGTAGGGGTAAGGCGAGGGATGGAGGTGGGTTGGAGTGGACTTGGTGATGAGGTACGGGGTTCCGGTGGATGAGGAAACAATTGGTTGTTGAAACTAAGTGCTCCCGGGAGGTGTGGTGAATGCACAAGACCCGACCGACGTGTTGGGTCGATGACGGCATTCCTTTCATCAAGCCATTGCTTACCTAGGATTATGCAAGGTCCCACTAAAGTACATACTTGACACCAAGCCCCATCAACATATATATCCTTCCCAAACCATTTATGAAATTCAACAAAGACTTGGTCTCTGTTGTACATAATTTGTCCGGTCCTAGAAAGGGTGGCTACGATATCGGGAGATACCCAATTATCTTCTTCCATGTCAATGAAGTCAATTTCCGTGGGGCTCCCATTGGGTAGGTATGCTTGGAATATGATGGGAAGTGGGGCCTTTTGGTCCATAGACTCAATGACAATGGGAGGTGGACAATGCATGGGATGGTCCATCGAGGACTCTAATCCTAGCATGCCCATGGACTAGACTCGTACAGACAAGTCTAAAACTTGCTTTGATAGCACTTTGATGTGAAACCACCTTGGGGGTGGCAGCCACTCGACCAATGCCCCTTGGACCTATCTATGCAAGCAACCGAACCGAACGGCGGATTCACTCAAGCGGGTTCACCTGCGTCGCGCACACTCGGGTCCGTAGGTGGACCGACAATGATGGTGAGGGTCCGAGGTTGGACCTTGGGATTCCAGGGGTATGGATAGCTTGGGGAGGACCCCAATGGGCCAGGGATGCCCAATCCAACGGGAGGCCGACACGCCGAGAGCGTGGGTTGTAGGGTGTGCTCTCTCACAACTCGCTCCGCGGTGGTCACTCAATTTGATTGGTTTTGGATCGGGCGCTCACTCGCCATCCGACGGAGCTAAAAGATAATACTAATTAAGCAATGATAAACCAGCAGAGGAAGTGACCAGGAGCTCACCTGATTAGTGTGAAGACGCCGATCCTGGCCGGAGACGAGGCGAGCGGGGAAGCGTGGGTACGCCACCCGCACGCTGCGCCGATGAAGCTTCAACCTATACCAGTCAATTACATACACTACACCTCACACATGAGGGTTGAACTAGGGGTGGGGGAATGAAAATTACATGAAAACACTACCTCCACGCAGGGAGGGGCTTTAAGCCAGCCAGGCGGGGGTGGGGGAGCTAAGTTAAACCCGATTCGCCGAACTGAGCTGGTTCTGTCCGCTCAGGAACAG
This sequence comes from Amorphophallus konjac, assembly GCA_022559845.1. Classification (NCBI taxonomy): domain Eukaryota; kingdom Viridiplantae; phylum Streptophyta; class Magnoliopsida; order Alismatales; family Araceae; genus Amorphophallus; species Amorphophallus konjac. Next base: position 255,751,596 of record CM040121.1, read on the forward strand.
CAGGACAGGGGGTCGATGACGACGCCGCCACGAACTCCACCGACTTCAGAAGAAGATGGGACTAGCGCCAAAATTCCCTGGGTTGGCTCAGGAAGACGCTCAAATTATTTGGGAATTTTTTGATGCCGACGGTGGCCGAGGCGGAGTCGGGATTAGAGTGGTCGGACCTGACTCTGGTGGTCCCAGAACTGCTGCTACTGGAAGAAGTGGCAGCCACGAACACTCCCGAGGTTCGATGAGGGCGGGACCAGTGCCGTTGCGATCGTGGATGGGTCACCTTCGATGAAAGACCAGCGGCAACATCGGAGAAGGACAGAGTAGACCATAGGAACCAGAATGGTGAGGAGGGTCGTATCTGGCTAAGAGGAAGCATACCTACGCACTCCGGGTAGAAAAAATAGGAACTCTATGCTCCGGGCTCCAAATGACTCCCTTCTTGTTGGTGCTGATAGGGGGCTTGGAGGAGAAGTTCTCAACAAAAGAATCCCGTCCAAACTCGCACAGGGGCGGCCGTGGTCGCGCCTGCACTCGGGCTCAGGTTCCTTGCTGGAGCAGCCTTGCGCAGTTGAGGGAGAATGGTTCTTTCGGGCAGCATGGGCGTTCGATGGATGCGAGACCACCTCGCCTACGAAGCTATCTGGACGATCTTTCCAGCAATATAAGATACACCAACTGGAAATGTGCGATGAAGATGTGGCAGCCTCTGCAACTTGAACCCTTACTACTGTCTGTGAACTGGCATGAATAGGGTGGTGATAGATGATGGGAATTGGGGTATATGGGAGGGGAAATGTGGTGGTTGAGTGTGGGGGCAACCCCTAGCTATGAGGGGGTCTGGGAGGGGGTGAACCAAGGTGAGGGAGTGGGAGAATGGGGGCTAGAAGGGGGTCTAGCAGGTGGTAGGAGGTGAAGCTGCGAAATTGGGTTGGGAGGGAGAGAGGGAGGGAGAGATCTCTCTCCAAGTTTTGAATGTGGATTAATGGGGTGATTAATGAGGACCTTGGGGATGGGAAGGGTTGTGTTGGGGAGTGGAAGGGTGGCTTGGGGTGATGGATTCTCTCTTGGGATGGTGGAAGGGTGGCTTGGGAGAATGAAGGGGTGTGTTGGGAACGAGAAAGGTTGCTTTGGAAGGGGGAGGGAGTAATGGGTGGAGTTAATGTTCTCTAGGGTGGTGAAGGGTCTCTAGATGAGGTGGAGGGTTATGGATGAGGTGGAGGGTGATGTGGAGGTGAGAGGAGAGAGAAAGGGGCGTAGCTTTTAGAGAGAGAAAGTGGAGGAGAGAGAAAATGGTGTAGGAGAGAGAGAGGGAGAGAGAGAGAAAGGCTTCTCACCCTCACACTTTTGGCTTCTCACCAAAGGAAACACACAAGGAATTTTTGGAATTTCTCAAATATTCATTCATTCCCTTCAAATGGTGGGAGTGGGGTCCTATTTACAGGATTCTCATAATTTAACATAAGTCCCTGCCTTTTGGACTATTAACAAGAAACCAAGGAGAAGGGTGGCGCCCATGGGCCTAGCCCATTGAATTGGGCCCATTAGCCTACTTAATTAACCCTATGACTCAAGACTTAGGTAAATGACCCTTATACCTAGGTACTGGACTCAAATAAAAGAAAAATTACATGGTTTATGACTCAAATAAAATATAAAGATTACATGCCAAGACTAAGAAAAATGTGACGAACAAGATGAAGCACAACTGGCGAGCAACGGGACCCTCGAAAAAATGTGGAGTGGTAGGAGATGTCCCCATCAATCTCATCCCAGTTGACATGGTGAGCCATTTTGGGATGGTACCTGAGAAGAAGAACAATTTGTTAATTCCTATAGAATTGATAGAAATCAACCTAAAGGTAATTTTTAATTAACTATCTCATCCTGGGCTCTACCCCATCTCTCATAGGTGGGAAATTTCTTTCCTTAGTTCATAGGTGTGGTTCCTTAATCCTTTTACTTAGCCTATGACATGACATTTTTCCTAGGATTTACTTATGCCTAGGCTCTAATACCACTCTAAATTACTAGGAAAAATAGTAAATGATGGCAGAATGACACGAAATTTAAACTGGAGATGGGGGATGAGGTCGAACATATCTACGGATTGGAAGATAAAGTTCCGGCCTCAACTTGCTGTCCATCAAAGAACAGACCGGAGATGGTTGGCGGTGGTGGTGCGACGACGACTCGATGGCGGCGGTGGTGGCGGTGCTGAGCTTCTCACTCAGAGAGGGGTTGATAGGGAGGCTTCACACCTCTAAATATTAGAGCTTTCACAGCTGCAAGGGGGGAGAGAGGAGAGAGGGGGATGCGCCCTTGGGCTTGGAGCAAAATTGCTGATTTTTTCTTCATTAATTCTATGAAATGTGGAAATACAAGGCTTATATAGAAATAGATAAAAGACCTAAACTATCCTAAGATCTAGGGTTAGGGAGGGGCAAAAGGGGCATGGGGGATTATTCTCCCATGTGGTCAAATGGCCAAAAATAACAAAATTACAATATGAATAAAAAACTATTAAAGGGGGGCGCCCCTTTGAAAAGGGGGTAAGAATTTTGAATTTTCTTCTTTTTTTGTCCCCTTGGTCCAAGTCCTCCCATGGAACAAAGACCAGCCCATATGGCCCATGATCCTAGGTGGACCAATGGGAAAGAGGGTGGGGGACCCTATTGGACCTACTGGCTTTTTGCAAAGAAACCCAAAGATTCCTAAGGACTAACATATTAGCTTATAATTGCCATACAATTGCAAACCCAATTAGCTAAGAATATAAATGCAAACAAAAGGATACAAATGTAAAAATAAAATGTTAGTGCCCGGTGTTGATTCCCATCAATTCTCCCCGGGTGGGAAGAACTCGACCCCGTCGAGTAAGGGGTGCGGCAGCTCGTGTGGCTCCTGCGGATCTGTCACCGTACCAGATAGTGCAGAGTACGCTCCACTCCAAGTAATCATCACCTGCTCACCCCTTATATATTCGATATGCACATGCTGCTGTGGGAATGAGGCTAGTGGTGGACACTCTGGGATAGGATCACTCTTAAAGGAAGGAGACGTCTCAATGACTCACTAGGAATCACCGTTGGGTCCCTATATATGACTGGATCCGAGATATAGAATGGTAGAGCTGATCCCAAATTTCGGCAAGTCTACAACGTACGCATGAGATCCGACTTGCCTCACACTCGAAAGGGACTGACATCGCTAGGTCACATGAGACCGACTCGACTTGACGCATATAGACTCCTAACAAACTGTACAAAAGAAAACACACTTCTATGTCCTAGACAAACCTAATGCTATGCAGACCCATGCATATGCAATGGTGGACCGGGGCACCCGAATGTGTGACTAGCATACACTCGATGCAATCGGTGGTTGGCGGAATGGGGAACTCCTAGACATCCTAATACGTCCCTAGCATGCGGCTGCCTGTTGGATTCAGGAGACTTGGGAGGGCCAAGAGAGCCAAAGTTACTCTCTTCCTCACCCCTATATGTATGTATCTCTCGCCAGTGAACGGGCTTGATGGGTGTTGATGGTCTGGCCTGTGGGGAAGGGATGTGATAGTGGACTCCCTCGAAGGAGTGGAGTAGATGTGGTGGGTCAATGGGTTCACTAGGGAAGGGGTCGAAGGGATCAAAGAAAGTGTGACCCCTTGAGACGGGTTCCCTCATGACTCGATCCCATGTCTGAAGTTCTTGAAGGTTTAGATGGTCACCTTCATTCATTATGGTAAGAGGGACGGTGATCTCATGGAGTAGATATGGGTCCTCCCTCAGGACGGCAATACCGTAAGAGGGGACAAAGTCAAGCTCATCGGGAACGGGGAAGAACAACAGGACCTCGGAGGTGATAAGACCCATGGTGTACACCGAGGTAATAGACCCCAAAGCTGGGAGCATGAAGCTATGACTATAGGGTTGGTCAGACCCTAAGGCCAACATACATGTCGACTCCCATTTACAATCTAAACTCCTTAGTAGATCTTTCACACTTTCTACAAAGTAAAAGGACTGGAAAGTGGTGTGATAGGAGTTAATAGGTACTATTGGGAGTGATGGGTCCATGGATGGGTAGCAATACAGTCTAGGGACCAAGCCTATCTTGAGCCAACCAAGTAGTGGCTCGGCGCTGAATAGCTTTCCCGTTAGAAGCACGGGTGGCTCCAAATGCGGTGGCTCCGGATAAAGATCGGAAGGGAAAGTAGGTGGCAAAGGATCTCTAGGGGAAGGGTTCCCCGGCTTGGGTGAGTGAGGCCGTGGGGCAGGAGCGACCTGCCTCATGGGTTCATGTGGCCGGCCGACCGGCTCGGCGCTCTCCTAACAGGTAGATGCTCACCATAGGGCAGCATCAAATATTGACTCGAAAGGCTCAACCTCTAGAGCGACCTGATAAGAGTGATCTAGAGTGGTCACGTCGCGGCAAAGCAATTCAAACTGGTAGTGAAGCCGTAAATTTCTCCGGAACTGAAATGCGATCGCGGTGCTCTTCTCTCCAACTCCATATCCCAACCGGTACTCGTCAAAGTTCCCAATGTAATCAGACATGGACTAGTTGCCTTGGACAGGCCTGATCGGGGCTTCCTCTAGGGTGGAGACTTGTGTAACCAGACCTTGGATAGTCCAGTCGGTAGCGTCCATCCTATCCTTCATGTCGTTAAGCCTAGCCTCGGCACGACAAAAATATTCCTGCGTGTCTCGATCAAACTTGTCCATCCTATCCATGAGGGTGTGCACCGTTTTAACCAAGGAAGAATGTCATGGGACTTGGGCGTAGGGGTTGGCCATAGTTGCAAAAGAGATGTGAATTGGTTCCCCTAAGAGTGGACATGCAATGGAATAAAGTGCAAGAGACTCTTTTTTCTTTTTTTCATTTTTTTATGCAAACTAATGCAAGGATCTAGACACTCTACATGGTGACAAGGGATAAAATGTGGACTCGAATACAAACCTACAATCAACCAGTATATGGAACGTGGCGGAGGTTTGATCCGAAGATCGCACTCACGCAAGTGTGTCACCTTCCTAATAGGCGTAACCTATCGTTCCGGAGGCACCTTTTAATATACCGGGTAAAGGGTGCAATATGAAACCTTGGACCGACTACCCTAGACTCTAACATTGGCTCTGATACCAATTTGATGTGGGATGGGACACGAATCTGGGACTCTAGCTCGCGGACGTCCCTAAGCGAGGGAAACACGTGGATCTGCGTGGTTGAGGAACCGACAATGAGTCTCGGGTATCGGCTTTTTCACGTGCTCGGATCGAGTCACGGGACGGTTTCCACTCACTCACTCTCATAGCGGTGATAAAATTATAACAAGCTACGATCCTATCACTTATGCAGAGGCATATGAAAATATATGAGATAAGCAAAATGCCAAAGTATGGAGCGGATACGATACCTCCACGCTCCGGGCTTGGGAAGACTACCCCGGCCGAAACTCGTACCCCCGGTGTACAGTAAATAAATAATTACAACAGTGAATTTGATTGCCCACTCCACGCAGAGAGGTAAAGGGCTACACGTGGGACCCGAGAGTAGCGAACTTGGGTTGACGGGCAGCAAGCCGGAAGGCTCTCGGGCCAGAGATGGGCTATTGGTCCGGCTCGGTTCTGCAGGGCCCGCGGGACAGCAGGCGGGTCCGGTTGCTGGGATGGCGGTGCCCGGGCGTCTCCTTGCTATGGCGGCTGGTTGGGATGCTGCTGAGGGATTGCCGATCGATCTCCGGGAGTGGCGATCGCCGAATGTGAGCCGGCGTATTTTACCGAAATTAGTTGACGGACTGATCTACTGGCCTGTTCCCGAGACAGAATTACGAGCCTCCACAAAAATATTTGTTACGCCCAGATCCGGTGTCGGATCGAGGCGAAATTGGAACCGTTGGAAACTAAACTCGAAGGGCTACAACATATATTAATTTCAGATCCATCCAACAAATGGATTTAAAATAAAAATTACTGTAACTCTGTAACTACCCTTGGTTCAGAACCCAGAACACACAGGACAGAAAAGGATCTATCTGAAGATGAACTTTGAACAAAACAAAAAGGATGGATCTAGACTCTGGGAAAGTTATGGGTGGAAGGGAGGGATGTGAGGATCACGCCTGAATGTTTTGGGAATTTTTGGAGATGGCTAAGGGGGCAAGAAAAATACAACAACAGATTACTATCCCGCAGATCTGGAAACTGGCAGATTGCTGGGGGGAAAATTAAATTATTGGGAAAAATAGTAAATGAAGGCAGAATGACACGAAATTGAAACTGGAGATGGGGGATGATAGGGGGAACAAACCCTCAAAATTTGAGGTCGAACAGATCTACGGATTGGAAGATAAAATTCCGGCCTCAGCTTGCTGTCTAGTAGAGAACAGACCGGAGACGGTTGGCAGTGGTGGTGCGACGACGGCTCGATGGCGGTGGCGGCGGCGGCGGCGGTGCTAAGCTTCTCACTCAGAGAGGGGTTGATAGGGAGTCTTCACATCTTTGAATATCATAGCTTTCACAGCTGCAAGGGGGGAGAGAGGAGAGAGGGGGCTGCGCCCTTGGGCTTGGAGCAAAATTACAGATTTTTTCTTCATTAATTCTATGAAATGTGGAAATACAAGGCTTATATAGAAATAGATAAAAGACCTAAACTATCCTAAGGTCTAGGGTAAGGGAGGGGCAAAAGGGGTATGGGGGATTATTCTCCCATGTGGTCAAATGGCCAAAAATAAAAAAATTACAACACGAATAAAGAACTATTAAAGGGGGGCGCCCCTTTGAAAAGGGGGTAAGAATTTTGAATTTTCTTCTTTTTTTGTCCCCTTGGTCCAAGTCCTCCCATGGACCAAAGACCAGCCCATAGGGCCCATGATCCTAGGTGGACCAATGGGAAAGAGGGTGGGGGACCCTGCTGGACCTACTAGCTTTTTGCAAAGAAACCTAAAGATTTCTAAGAACTAACATATTGGCTTATAATTGCCATACAATTGCAAACCCAATTAGCCAAGGATATAAATACAAACAAAAGGATATAAATATAAAAATAAAATGTTAGTGCTCGGTGTTGATTCCCATCAATAAAGGACATGAAACCTAGCATGTTTAATGCACAATATAACCATAATCAGGAATATGTAGCCAAAACCAAGAATAAAATTTATTTACCTAGGCATAACATTGATGTGACACGACCTTGGACTAAAGCAAGCAAGCACATTCGCAATCTAAATGGGCCAATTTGAGCCGCCGCTCTCTTGTCGCTCACCCAAGCCCGGGGTAACTTGACAATGCCAAGGTGAGGTTGAGGGGTTGGGCCCTTGCTGGTAGAGGGCCAGCAAGGCCAAGACTTGATTCCCAATGGATGTGGAAGCCCAAGACAATGGGGCCGACCAAGTGCCAAAGGCACCGGTTTCTCTCTTTTCCCACGGTGATCACTTATAGCACAAGAGCTTAAGGATCGGGCTCTCATTCACGTCCAGCGGAGTTTATGAACTAATATTGAAAGAACAAGTAAAAATTAGAGCAAAGTTTGGAGCACTTACTCGACCGGTTTGAAGAAACCGGTCCCGCTCGGAGACGAGGGTGAGCGGGAAAGCGTGGGTTCCCCACACGCCGCGCCGGGGTAGCTTGACCTGTTTAAGCTATTACAACACTACACCCCATGCAAGGGGGGGATCGTGGGGAAGGGAAGACGATAGTTACAATCAAAACAACCTCCACGCAGGGAGGGGCCTTCAGCCAGCCAAGCGGGGTGGGGAAAACTAGGGCTAAAACGATGATGAAGTGAATATGTTGAATCTGCCTTCTCTCGGCAATTGTGGACAGACAGTCGGTACTGTGGCTGCAGAACGTGATCAGGAATTTTGCCAAGGGTGAGACCAGTTGGAAAATCTTTGTTACTGGAACTGGAGTGCCTCTGAATTTTTCCGAATTCTTATGGGGTCGCTGCTGGCCTGGGCAAGAGCTCGAACAGGGACGCTGATTCTCGGACTGACAGCAACTGGTTACTAACAGTAGGAAGAAGAGGTTGCCTCGGCCGCTCCCGAACTCCGAATCAGTTGCCGCCAGAGCTGCTGGAACCGTGGACGAGTCTTCTTTGCAACAGAACTGACGGGTAAGCCAAAAGATGCCAGAGAAGATCAGGGGACCCAGAACAGTGAGTGGGGGTCGGTGCAGACTGTGGGAAGCAGAGTCGCATGCCTGAGGAAGAAAATTCTTAACTTCTACTGCCGGATGCCGAATGGAGCTCCGCTTGTTGGTTATGAAAGTAGACAGAGAGAGGAAGAACTTTGCTGAAGATCTCATGGCCTGATTCCTCAGGGCTTTGTCGTGGTGAAGCTTTCTCTCCGGATCAGGATCTCTGTAGAGCTAGCTCTTGGTTTCCAACAGCAGGTTGCAGAGGATGCCCCGATAGCTCCCGAACTCAGAATCAAGCGCTGTCAGAGTCGTTGGAATCATGGACGAGTCCTCTTCGCAGCAAAACTGACGGAGAAGCCAACTGATGTTAGAGAAGACTAGGGCATGCAGAACAATGGCGAATGGTTGGTGAAGACTATGAGTAGCAGATCTGCGTAGCTGAGGGAGAAAAATGAGAACTCTGGATCACGAATGCCGAATGAAGTTATGTTTCTTGATTCTGGAAGTAGACTGGGCGATGAAGAACTTTGAAGAAAAACTCGTGGACTGATTCCTTCGGGGTTCGTCGTGGCAGAGCTTCTAATCTGGCTCAGGTCCTCAACCGAGGCAGAACTGCGCAGTTGTGGGAGAATGGACCTCCTGGACGGATTGAAGATCGGAAGAAGATGAAACCACTTCTGTTGCGAAGGAGACTGGTAGACACTTCCGAAAATGGCTTTTGGGTCTTCAAACTCGTCCGGAGGAAGTCGTGGTGGCCGTTGCAAGTTGCTGATTCATGTGCAACCTCTGGACAGCAAACTGCAACTTCGAAGTAGCTTCCAATGACCAAGAAAGAAGAAGGGGAAGGGGGTAGATGAGTGTGGGAGTGACCCCTGGTTGTAAGGGGGTCTTGGAGGTGGTGTTCTAAGGTGTGGGAGGTGGAGAATAAGGTCTGAAAGAGGGTCCAATAGATGGTGGTAGTGGGGGCTGTGAATTTGGTTGGAATGGAGAGAGGGAAAGGATATTCGAAAATAGGTTTAAGGGTGGGGTTAATTTTTTGTCTTGGGAATGGGGGGGTTGTGTTTGGGAAGGGAAGGGGTGCTTGGGGTAGTGGGAAGGGTGCTTGGGAAAGTGGGAGGGGTAGTTGGGGGTTGGATGGTGAGGAGAGGATTGGTGGAGGGGGTCTTGGGAAGGGATGGAGTATTGATGAGGGTTGTGGGGAATGAGAAGATGCTTAAATGGGGTAGGTGGGGAGTGGAGGTGGTTGGGAAGGGAGGAGAGAGAAGAAAATTCAAATTTGGGTGTTGAGGAGAGAGAAAGTGGAGTGAAAAGGAGAGATTAAGAGAGAGAAGGGTGGGGAATCTCTCCCCTAGGGTTTCTCACCCAAAAAATGGAATCTCTCCACTAGATAAGAAGTGTAAACTCTCAAAATGGCAAGTTTTTCATTCATTGATTCATTCATTCATTAAGTTGAAATGGGGGGAATGGGGTCCTATATATAGGCAACCCACATTTTACAATAAGTCCCTGACAAAAGACTCAATGATAAATAATCGAGGGGGTTGGGGGTGCACTTGGGCCAAACCCAATGAATTGGGCCCAATAACTAACTAAAGAACATAATGACTCTCAAACTTAGGGAAATAAGCACAAGACCTAGGGACATGACTCAAGTAAAATGAAAATTACATCAAATGACTCAAATAAAAATTACGTAGGAGTCAAAATTAGATAACTAGACCATGCCGGATACAATCGGGGCGAGGAGACGAGCTGTGAACGTGGGCATGGGAGGTGATGTCCCCATCATACTCCCGGGGTGCGGAGAACTCGACTCCGTCGAGTAAGTGTCCTTCCCTCCTCGGAGGGTGTAGAAGTGGTACAGCCCTGAGGTCTTCCGAATGAGACCGATCCATCCACCTGCCGAGATAGCGTTCGTATACCTTACTCCGGGTGGTAGTGACTTGTTCATCCAATATTCGTTCAATGCGCTCACGCTGGGCTCTCTTGGCTGGTGGTCTCTCCTCACGGGTGGGTGCTCTCTCAACGGAGGGAATATGCTCAATATCCTCACTAGGTACCACCGTAGGTCCCTTATAAGGCACTAGGTCGGCTACATTGAATGTGGGACTCACTCCATACTCCTCGGGGAGATCTAACTCATAGGCATTAGCGCCAATGCGCCTCAGGACCTGGAAGGGACCAGCCCCACATAGCCTCAATTTGGAGATGACTTCCAGGGAGAGCCTCTCCTTCCTCACCATCACAAAGTCACCCATGTGGAATTCTTGGTGACGCCAATGAGAGTCGGCCACCCTATTATCAGTCACATTCTTCTTGCTAATGTGCTTGCAGATCTCTTCATGCAATGTTGTGAAAGCAGACATTCTAGGAGTGATGGGTGGACCTGGGCAACCAAAAGTAGACCTATCATGTAATGATGCAGTGTAGTCTTTGGTCAGCCTAGGTGGGCCGGGGCACCCGTAGGTGGCCCTATCATGCAAATTGATGATAAATATCGGGGGACCCGGACATCTGTAGATGCCTCTGACATGCTTAAGACCCATGATGAATGAAGGTGGATCATGACATCCGAATATGGACCACTCATACTTTCTACTTGACATGTGGGTGATATGAATGAATGGACCCAACATAGTGTTCATGCCAAGGGGTGTGGTAAGCCTAGACACATGCATACTTTTCCCAAAGGTGACTTCCATGTGTATAGGTGTGGGACAACCTTTGAACTTCCATTGGAAAGGATCGAATGGATCTAAGAAGGTGGTCGTCATGGGGTGGGGCACAACCTTATTACTTAGGGATATGTGGCCCAAGGTCATTGCTCCCAAGGTGTAACCCGGGTCATGGATGAGGTGGATTAGGTCTAACATGGTGGGTTGGGATAGGGAATGGTGGGTGGTGGATAAGGTGGTTGGATCACATGGGGAACTAGACTCCCATAGGAAGGGATCAAAGGGGTCATGGAAAGGTCTTCCTAGAGGGAGGCACTCTATGTCTTCAAGGTTCCCAAATTGTGAGTCATCTTCCTCTAAGGTAATTAGGCCAAGGTTTCTAGTTGGTTGACTGATCAAAGTAGTTGGGATCTCAATGGTAGGGGAGTGGATCGAGATAGATTCTTCTACCATAGGGAGAAGGAAAAGGAGGTCGCTAGTGTAGCAACCAATGGTATAGACCGAGGTGATTGACCCGATGCATAGGTGTAGGAGGCCAAGGCTCCTAGGTTGTTCGGCCATTGGGGTCAACATGCTAATGAACTCAATTTGCCATGCTAAGCCTCTAAGAAAATCCTCTAAGGTCTCTACTTGATAAGATGCTTGGATTGTGGTGTGATAAGAGGAGATGGGCACTATGGGATGGTTTTCCTTCATGGGTGGGAAATCGTGGGCCGTGATCTCTCTTATTGGGCTCTTCTTTAGCCAACTAACAAGGGTTTCCCCTAAGATGAGATTGACTCCAACTAGAGATGGTGATGTAAGGTGAAGACTCTCGTGTGTTGTTTCTTCTTCAATTTGGGCTTGGGTTTCCTCCAAGGTGGAGAGTGGGTTTGGAGTGTTCACCACTATGGGGTGGGGTATGGGTTCTTCTTCCAAGGAGGTGAGAGGGGCTTTTAAGGGTGTGGTGATGATTGGGGCATGGTGTATCTGGGGTGGTAGGTAGTGGGAAACTTGGGTTAGGATAGGTGAGGGTAGTAGTGGAGGCTTTGGTGGGAGTTGGATTGGGGTAGGGAGAGGAAGATGGGTGGGTTGAAGGGGTTTGGGTTGATTTGTTTTGGGAGGAGTGTCCCTTTTTGGGGGTGATGGAGAGGTAGTGGTGGGGGTTACCATGGGCCTAGGTGGAGAGTTGGCCATGGGGCCCAATTGGGTATGGGGACCTATGGTTGTGGTGTGGACTTGGAGGTGGGGTGTAAATGTAGTGATTGGGGTGGGAGAGATGGGAAGTGGTAGGGAATGGGTGATTGGGGTCTTGGATTGACCGGGTGGGGATGAAGGAGTTGAAGTGCTCCTTGGGCTTTTGTGATTTGAGTAGGAGGGAGAGGGTTGGAGAGTGTAGGTTTTCCTAAGCTCGACCTTCATCTCATCCCAAGTGCTAATGGGGGCCTCCCTGCGGATCCTTCTTAAACCTTCCACAACTAACCAATGAGTTTTAGCTTGTTTGGAGAGGTGTGCCTTGGCTAGCCTCATTCTCCTTTCATCGTTCAAGGGGCAACTTTTAAAGAATTGGTCTAGGGAAATATCCCAATTTAGGTAAAGGCTTGGGCTATTGGATCCATCAAAGGCGGGGGTTTTGATTTTCAAGTGTTCTAAAAATATGGTTTCTAGATTTTCCCAAAGGTCACTCTCATTCACTCTTGGTGCACGGCTATTTCCTTCAAGTCGGTCGAGTCGAGACATGATATCTTCAAGCCGATTAAGGACATTAGGTAGGGCTTCTATGATAGAGGTGTTGCTACCCACTTTGTTGGCAATGGAGCTTCCATGAGGATTTGGGCTTATTGGGAAAGTTGATGGGGATGGATATGACGGGTATGAAATGGCCATTCTAGTGGACATGGGAGATGCAATCGAGGACTCTAAAGCATAAACATGTCCTAGGACCAACTTGTGGAGAGACAAGTTGTGAACTTGCTCTGATACCAATTGATGTGACACAACCTAGGACTCAACAAGCAAGCACAATTAAGCATTCAAAACGGACCGATAATGGCAACCGCTCACCCGATGCTCACTAAGACCCTGGGGTAACTTGGCAATGCCAAGGGGTGGTTGTGTGGGCTGGGCCCTTGCTGGTAGAGGGCCAGAAAGGCCAAGGTTTTATTCCTCAAGGGTATGGCTGCCCAAATCAAGGGTCCGACGAAGTGCCAAAGGCACCAGTTTCTCTCTTTTCCCACGGTGATCACTTATAGCACAAGAGCTTAAGGATCGGGCTCTCATTCATGGCTAGCGGAGTTTATGAACTAATATTGAAAGAAAAAGCACAAATTAGAGCAAAGTTTGGAGCACTTACTCGACCGGTTTGAAGAAACCGGTCCCGCTCGGAGACGAGGGCGAGCGGGGAAGCGTGGGTTCCCCACACGCCGCGCCGGGATAGCTTGACCTGTTTAAGCTATTACAACACTACACCCCATGCAAGGGGGGGATCGTGGGGAAGGGAAGATGATAGTTACAATCAAAACTACCTCCACGCAGGGAGGGGCCTTCAACCGGCCAAGCGGGGTGGGGAAAACTAGGGCTAAAACGATGTTAAAGTGAATATGCTGAATCTACCTTCTCTCGGCAATTGTGGATAGACAGTCGGTACTGTGGCTACAGAACGTGATCAGGAATTTTTCCAAGGGCGAGACCAGTGGGAAAATATTTGTTACTGGAACTGGAGTGCCTCTAAATTTTTCCGAATTCTTCTGGGGTCGCTGCTGGCCTGGGCAGGAGCTCGAACAGGGATGCTGATTCTCGGACTGACAGCAACTGGTTACTAACAGCAGGAAGAAAAGGTTGCCTCGGCCGCTCCCGAACTCCGAATCAGGTGCCGCCAAAGCCTCTGGAACCTTGGATGAGTCTTATTTGTAACAAAACTGACGGAGAAGCCGAAAGATGCCAGAGAAGATCAGGGGACCCAGAACAGTGAGTGGGGGTCGGTGCAGACTATGGGAAGCAGAGTCGCACGCTTGAGGAAGAAAATTCGTAACTTCTGTTTCCGGATGCCGAATGGAGTTCCGCTTCTTGTTTCTAAAAGTAGACAGAAAGAGGAAGAACTTTACAGAAGATCTCGTGGGCTGATTCTTTTGGGGTTTGTCGTGGTGAAGCTTTCTCTCCGGATCAGGATCTCTGTAGAGCTAGCTCTTGGTTTCCAACAGCAGGTTGCCGAGGATGCCCCAACAGCTCCCAAACTCAGAATCAAGCGCCGTCAGAGTCGTTGGAATCGTGGATGAGTCCTCTTCGTAGCAAAACTGACAGGGAAGCCAACCTATGTTGGAGAAGACTAGGGGATGCAGAACAATGGCGACTGGTCGGTGCATACTATGAGTAGCAGATCTGCGTAGCTGAGGGAGAAAAATGAGAACTTTGGATCACGAACGCTGAATGAAGTTCTGTTTCTTGATTCTGGAAGTAGACTGGGTGATGAAGATCTTTGAAGAAGAACCCATGGACTGATTCTTTCGGGGTTCGTCGTGGCAGAGCTTCTAATCTGGCTCAGGTCCTCAACCAAGGCAGAACTGCATAGTTGTGGGAGAATGGACCTCCTGGACGGCTCGAAGATCGGAAGAAGATGAAACCACTTCTGTTGCGAAGGAGACTGGTAGACGCTTCCGAAAATGGCTCTTGGGTCTTCAAACTCGTCCGGAGGAAGTCGTGGTGGCTGCTGCAAGTTGCTGGTTCATCTGCAACCTCTTGACAGCAAACTGTAACTTCGAAGTAGCTTCCAATGACCAAGAAAGAAGAAGGGGAAGGGGGTAGATGAGTGTGGGAGTGACCCTTGGTTGTAAGGAGGTCTTGGAGGGGGTGTCCTAAGGTGTGGGAGGTGGAGAATAAGGTCTGGAAGAGGGTCCAATAGATGGTGGTAGTGGGGGCTGCGAATTTGGTTGGAATGGAGAGAGGGAAAGGATATTCGAAAATAGGTTTAAGGGTGGGGTTAATTTTTTGTCTTGGGAATGGGGGGGTTGTGTTGGGGAAGGGAAGGGGTGCTTGGGGTAGTGGGAAGGGTGCTTGGGAAAGTGGGAGGGGTAGTTGGGGGTTGGATGGTGAGGAGAGGATTGGTGGAGGGGGTCTTGGGAAGGGGTGGAGTATTGATGAGGGTTGTGGGGAATGGGAAGAGGCTTAAATGGGGTAGGTGGGGAGTGGAGGTGGTTGGAAAGGGAGGAGAGAGAAGAAAATTCGAATTTAGGTGTTGAGGAGAGAGAAAGTGGAGTGAAAAAGAGAGATTAAGAGAGGGAAGGGTGGGGAATCTCTCCCCTAGGGTTTCTCACCCAAAAATGGAATCTCTCCACTAGATAAGAAGTGTAAACTCTCAAAATGGCAAGTTTTTCATTCATTGATTCATTCATTCATTAAGTTGAAATGGGGGGAATGGGGTCCTATATATAGGCAACCCACATTTTACAATAAGTCCCTGACAAAAGACTCAATGACAAATAACCGAGGGGGT
Organism: Amorphophallus konjac; assembly: GCA_022559845.1. Lineage (NCBI taxonomy): Eukaryota > Viridiplantae > Streptophyta > Magnoliopsida > Alismatales > Araceae > Amorphophallus > Amorphophallus konjac. Next base: position 255,766,871 of record CM040121.1, read on the forward strand.
AGGGGGTGCACTTGGGCCAAACCCAATGAATTGGGCCCAATAACTAACTAAACAACATAATGACTCTCAAACTTAGGGAAATAAGCACAAGACCTAGGGACATGACTCAAGTAAGATGAAAATTACATCAAATGACTCAAATAAAAATTACGTATGACTCAAAATTAGATAACTAGACCATGCCGGATGCAACCGGGGCGAGGAGACGAGCTGTGAACGTGGGCATGGGAGGTGATGTCCCCATCAAACATATAATCATTAAGGCCATTTTGCAATCTGTCTCGGGTTAACAGGTGATAGAACACAGAAACAAAATGGCGGTCTCGGTAGGACCATTTTTGACAGTAGCGGTTCCTCTGGGACCGCAAGAAGAAGTTTAGCGGTCTTGGGGAGACCATTTTAAGCCTTCTGGCAGAGAGGGTAAGAAAGTGCAATTAAGGCTAATCCTAGGGAAAGTATTGCATAAAAACTCCAGTGAACATGAAGACAAGTCATGATAGAAGAAAAGTAATGTATGGAGATGCATGGATTTGCATGAAATAAATCAATTTATCATATTCTTCATAAAGGACAAGGTTCATGTATGCAAAAATAAGTTAACTACGCAGTGTAAATAAAACATGAAATTCGTCACATATAGAGCATGAAATCGCATGAAACAAGAGGGCTTTTATTCCTAACTTGTCAATTTAGCCTTTTCATGAGATAACATGCTTATGGAAGTGCTCCTATGAATCGAATTTCTGACTGGAAGTTAATGCTAGCTCCTGCGCGTCCTGCGTGGAACCGGCTACTTCTGGGCCTTCTATCTCTTCAACCACTCGTCCTAAAGTCACCAAACTTGGAGAATATGTAGAAGATACAAAGGACAACAATAAGTTCTAAAAGTAGAACTTGAACTAATCTCGTTTAGGGCTTCCAATCTCCTCCTCTTTCTTGGATGGACGCACTACATCTGTGCAGACTGCAGAGGGATAGCGACTTATGGGGCTTCTAGCTGCTTAGTGACTCGACCTCCTAGCACAAAAATTGGAGGAGTGTTAGACAATATCAAGGGGAATAAAACCTTTAGAAGACTTTACCTGTGATAGTGTCTCCTTACCTTTGAAAAATGCGATCCAACAATAGGGTTCACATGAGTCTAAGTTGGGTCTATTTATAGGGTTTTGAATTAGGGTTACTAGATTAGGTCGACATAGAGTTCTATTCTTGGCTCAAATCAATCCCTAAGAGTCCTATACCAAGTTTCTAGGCCAGGTAGCTTCGATCTCTAGCCCTTGTGAGGGATAAAAATCCATTCTTTTTAGGGTTTATTGGCCTCGCTCACGGAAGCCAGTAGCGGTTAGATGGGGACCGCTTCTATATGAAGGCGGTCGCGCGATATACCGCCTCTAGGCATTTAGTCTATTTTTTTTAGATTTTCAATTTTATCAACTATTTATCCCCTAATTGGTTTGTTTATCCCATTTAAATCTGAAAATATCCCCAATTATGTTTCTATAATTGGACTTGGGCCTAAAGGTCTTGGAATTGGGCCTATTCAAATTGGGCTTAGCCCTTTGGTTAATACAAGGATTTTAAATTGATTTAATTATCCTATAATTCTCTTAATAGCCCATTAAGCCTTTTTAATTGCTTAATAATTAAATTTAATCTCAGAAAATTCCTAGAAAATTCTCGGACGTTACACATGCAGCTTATTTTCTTTGTTTTGTGTGTGTGTGTGGTGGATCTCATCCCCGTGTGTGTGTGTGTGTGTGTGTGTGTGTGTGTGTGTGTGTGTGTGTGTGTGTGTGTGTGTGTGTGTGTGTGTGTGTGTGTGTGTGTGTGTGTGTGTGTGTGTGTGTGTGTGTGTGTGTGTGTGCGTGGTGGATCTCATCCCTGCTCGTGTGTGTGTATGGTGGATCTCATCCCCGTGTATGTGTTGAGGACTTCGTCCTCGTGTGGAAAAAGCCTCACCGGGTTTGGTGAGGGGTGGACGTAGGTCTGCGGGTTTGCAGTCTGAACCACCTTAAAAATGCATGTGTAGTGGGCTGTGACTTGTGTGATTGTTCCATGTCTCCCCCATTCACAGGCTTGTGTGCCAGCTTTAACGTATTCAAATCTGACTATTTTCCTCATCGCATACTTTAACATTCGGTTCTGCACACCGTTGTCTCCCTCACTGCACCTGCATTTCCTTAGTTGCCTGCTGCACTCTGGCACACAAGCACTAGGGAGTCCACCCAGGCCCAGGGCAGGTTATTCCAGTCACACACACTTTAAGGGTCGAATGAGAAGCTAATCTGACTAACAGCCAAACTCACAGAGAGGCTGTGTCGACCTCACTACTCTGCTGCGTCGACCTCAACCTTCTTCCTTTAAGCAACTTGTTGGCTTCTTGTGCTGTGTGTCTTGTTCTATTGCTTTAAACTACTTCTGTAGATACCAATCCATAGTGGATAGATTGTCATATGCATATCATGTTGTCGATTGTGCTTCATTTGGGTTGAGATTTTAATTGGGCAAAGTTTGTACCAGATCTATTCAACCCCCCCTTCTAGATCCATTGGCACCCAAGGGACCTAACATTAGTCACATGCTATCATGCTTCCTCATTCAGTTTTATGTAGTTTGCATCTTTAGTGGCCATAGAAAAGGGTCCAGCAAGGCTGGATCTATTTCTGTCTGCTGACAGAGTAATAGCGGTCCATCAGAAACTGTAGCTTTATATAGCGGTCTTAGACAAATTGCAACCCCAACATAGCAGTTCCAATACAACCACGATCTACTAACTGTTCACCCGAATAGTGACCATATCAAACCTTATGATTTCCTATTATACTTAGTTATCTATGCTATGTTTCACTTTATTTTTGTTATGGTTATGGTTATGTCATAGCATGTTTTCCAAGGTTATGTTTCATACCACATCATGCTTTAAAAAGCTTGTTTTCATCATATGTTAGTTTCACAAATGGACCCTATAATTTTGTGCTAAAGGGAATTTTCCCTTTTGATGAACTTCCTACACATCGATCTCTATTTTTATATGATTCACTCTCATCTTCTGCCTTTCTTTATTACTTGTTCATAGCTCGTACTCCGGTACGTTGCTATTAGTCACTTGCACTTGATAGGAACACCTTGGATATGGAATGCCTCTCCATCGGATATTCCTTCTGTCAGATTAGGAGTTCATTTTTCAAGGCCTCCGTAAGTCTTCGTGAGCTTGAGATTCCCACAAGGACGCCGAGCTGGTTGTACCCAAAAAACCCAAGTCTAGAAAAGCACTTCACGATTTCTATGTTCTGTCCTGATCGCGGCCCTCGATCAACCACTACCTGTAGATAGCGGCTGGCCCATGACCAAGTTCTTCCAGCATGTTGACTATGTTTTCAGTCGATCGATATCCTTGTTTCCAGTCGACAGACTTCTGATCGCGGACTCCACTCGACTGCTTCCTCAAGATAGCGGTCTTGCTCAAACGGCGTTCTGTCAAAATTTGATCAACCCAAAGGTTTACCCAAAGGGTTGATTGTGTTCTATTCTCAAGCGATCTTCTGACTGTCTGGAACCTAAAACTTTATTTAACAAGTCATTAATTAATTATGGAATTAAACAAGATGTCGTCATGCTGCCGAAATACTTCCGTAGCACAACGTCCTCTATAATTCATTCTTGACCTCTCAATTCTCAATATTCAGTGCATTCTTACCTTGTTTACTATCACCCTAAAGGTAATTATTGAATTTGATATTCTTGGCCAAACTTATTGATATTCTCATGGAAGTAGCTTGATTTATAACTTGAAGATGCAAAGGCGGACACGGATGGTGTCCAAGGGCTCCAATCTAGCCCTCTCGACAAATTGCTGGAAATATACTGTAAACCATATGGTATAATGATTAATGGCATCGCATTGCGCTGGGAGTACTTTTTTATAAACTAGCGAAATCCATGAGGGCAATTCATGAAATTTACATGCGTGCTTGAAAGTACATTATCGTTACATGCTTGTTACATGACATTTTTGTGCATAGCCTTCTCAAGATATTGAAAATAGTACATTCTTGTTACATGATAGTACATTCTTGTGATTGAGAGGTCAATTTATATTCTTGCTTGTTGCATCCCCTAGTTGATTTTGGTGCATGATTTTAATAATAACAAAACGATTATGCTTGTGTGTGTGTTTCATTGAACAACATGGTTGCATCTTCTTTAATGAGTTAAAGGATGGCTTCAAGGTTGACACTTGGAAGTCAAATGAATGGTTGTTCACTAAGGAGCTTATTCTTTGATTATCTTGGCTTGCAGGATCAAAATCCATAGTTCACACTTGGAACTCAAAGGAATGCATCAATGAGTAACTTTATTGTCAAGCATTCAAACAGGTAGTAAACGTCATGAATATTCTTCAAAAAAATCCGGTAAGGCCTTACATTTCTAAAATTTATCTTTGAAGTCAACAAAGTCGACTTCTGATGAAGCAAGAGTCGACTTTTGCTGGCTTTCTTCTTCAGTTTCTGCTGTGAATGGGCTTACATGCATTTTCTACATGAGATTTTTGTGCTTGCTATATGCTCAATCTATTTTCATAAAACTTGATGAATGTGGTGTAAATGGTGTTCATACTTTGGTTAAATGCATGGCTAATTGCTCATGATTTTTGGTTGAGGAAAACTGAGTTTTGTTTGTGTTTACATTTATATTCTTCATGGTTCTTAAAGCTCACAATGTGCTTAAGTATTTCACACATGTCCTAAAGAAAATTGCTTGAATGATGCTCATTCATGGTATGGATGCATGGTTATATGGCTTCAAGTGTTAGTTGGGGTATATGTGTTTAAAAGAGACTCAAATGTCTTTGGTCAACTCCTTTAGCACTGGGTGTTGAGTTTGGTTTTGGTAAATCATGTCAATGTGCATAGTGTGCTTAAAATGCAAATTTGATAAAGATGTGATTATGCAAGTCCTCATTTGTATGAACTCAAATTTCATGATTGAGATCATGACTATGGGGTTGATTTTGTTTTAACTTGAACTTTATGTTAAATTGTGTATTTGCATTTTGGTAATGGAAGTTTCATAAGCTAGAAATGTTTCATTTGCATATCAGACCTTCTCTTTCTCATGGGGCTGTGGAGATTGTGAAGAATGGTCATTTTAACATGAAGGTTCATAGGTCATTGTAAAGGTTTGAATGCATGTCCATGCATGTTCTTCATAGGACTCTTGAGCTAGTGTTCAATTCTATTCATGTGAATCTTGGTGGAAAGTGGTTGAATTGTGCTTTCACATTGCTTAAACACCAAGGAATACTTGGTTGTGTGTTTTGTCATTTAACCCTTTCCTATTTGATTGATCTTCTGCTTATTAGGATTGAATAGCTTGTAATATGGTTGTTTTGTAGATTTCGGTTGACCGATTTTCCCAACGCTGGCCAGTCTGAACGGATTTACAGTTCGGTCGATCGACTCCCAGTTTCGATCGACCGATTCCGTCGGGCCTCCGGATCTGGCTTCACGAATCTCACTCAAAACCCATCTAACCTGATCCATTTGGGTCCTATCTTTTACCCATTTACCCCTTGGTTCATGTAGACATATTAGGGTCATTTTGGAGGGTTCTGAAAGGGGTTTATTGGTCTTATGCACTCTCTTTTATATATAGTCATATGAGCTACGAATTTGATAGAGAGGACCATTATTAAGCTAGCATTTCCTATCTTGCAGGTGAAGAAAGGGGAGAAGAAGAAAAGGGGAAGAAGAGAGGGAGATTTCATCTCCTCCAAGATTTTTCTAGAGCTTGAGGAAGAAGAGAAAGTGAAGCGGAATGAAGAGAGGATCAAGGGGATGTTGAAATCACAACCATTCATCTTCCCTCCAACCTGAGCTTCAAGAAACATCATCTATCGGCCTTGGAAACAAAGGGAGATAAATTCTACATCTTTTATCTGAGAATTTATGATGTTCTTCATTGTTTATATTTCCGGTTGAGCATGTATTAAACATTAGTCTTTATTTTCTGAAAGGATATTATGTGTGTGTGACCGTTTGCATACGGTTGTGTGTGTTTTGTGCTACGTTTGTGTGTGTCGTTGATCCGGTCGTCGGATCGTGTTGGAGACGTCGTCTCCGTGTGTGGTTGGTGCGTGTCCCTGTGTGTGTGCAGGCGTCTCCTTCCTGTGTGTTGGAGCTTGCCTCCGTGTTGGGGATTTATCCCCGTGTGTGTTGGAGCTTGGCTACGTGTTGGGGAGTTATCCCCGTGCTGATTTTCCAGCTAGTTAAGCCTCACCGATTTGGTAAGGGGTGGACGTTGGGAGCCCATCGTGGTCCCGAACCACCTTAAAAATCTATGTGCCTTGTGGTTTGCTTTGTGTGATTGTTTCCTTATCATCTACCCCATTCACAGGTATTTGATTTCAGATTTCATCTTGTTCACACACATTGCTTGTTTGTCTTTTGTGCACCATACTGTATCACACATTAATCATTCACCCACACACTGTGGAGCTTAGTCCGTTTACTTGCTAGTTAAGCTTATGCCTAATCAAATTCCATTGTGTGACGTGTTTGCTTGATAAATCCATTTAGTCGATCGTGTGAGATCGAAAAGGCTGAGAGAACTATTTCCTTTAGGATTAAAATCTCATTTTATCTTAGTTTAAATTTGATAGTTGCTCTAATCTTTCTTAGTTAGTTTTAAATTTGCCATATCGCATGGGGAACAATTCAACCCCCCTTCTTGTCTGCTCGCCAACCGGGCCAACAATTGGTATGAGAGCCGTGGCTCTATTTTCTTGAGGTCTAACGACCTATAGAGAGAACCCTGTTGGCGAGTTTCTTAAGCAACATGTCTAGTTTTACTCTTCCTCCTCGTTATAATGGTAATAACTACATTTCTTGGAGAAATAAGATGTGTGCTTATCTTGGTTTTAATGAGCGTGAAATCTGGGAAGTTATATGTGAAGGTCCACATAAACTTCCATCAAATGAATCTAAGTGGAATGATAAGCATGTAAATAAAAATGATGTTAATGTTAAGGCTTTGAATTTTCTAAGGAATAGCATAGAGTCTGATGTTCTTTCCCGAATTTCTTTTTGCAGGTCAGCCAGAGATTTATGGGATAAATTGGCTATGTATGAAGCAAATGCAAAAAATCCACAAGGTGGTTCAAGCTTGATGGCTCATGGTGAGGAAAGCTCAAGTCAGGTAAATTCTGATTCTGAAGAACTCTCGATTGAAGAATGGTAATTAGCATATGCTGAAATGCATGATAGATGTAAGAAATATAAATTTGAAAATAAGAAACTAAAAAAGGAAAATGAAGATTTGAAGTCAGAAAATGAATGTTTAGAAAGTCAAAATGATTTTATGGAATCTAAAATAGACTCACTTGAAGAAGAAAATTTTGAATTGCATAAAGAACATCCTGTGATTGAAAAATCTGATAGATCTTTCGATTCTGAAAAAGAATGTCATGAATTACGTGAGCATAACAAATCTTTGTTGTCTAAAATTTTCATGTTTGAGAAAACTGAACAGTGCTTGAGAAGTAAGCTAGCTTCCCTATTAGATGATGAAAAAATGTTTGAAAAACTTCTTGACACTGAAATTGAAAGCAAGAGCATCATGATTGAAAATGAAGATCTTTAAAAGAAAAACAATGCCATGTTGATTCAGATTTCTCTTCTTGAAAGTAGCTTGAAATGTCTTGATAAATTTGAAAAAGAAAACTCATTGTTGAAATGTGAGAATGATTGGTTGCCTTAAATGACTTTGAAACTTGTTGAAACTGAAAAAGTCCTTGAAAAAATAACTGAAAATTGCACTCTATAAATACTGAAAATAAGGAAATCATGGAGGAAAATGCAAACTTTAAATCTATGAATTGTTTGTTAAATGATAAAGTTTCTGCATGCGAAGAAGAAATCACAAGTGTCGAATTGCATATTTATGCTCTTGAAGAAGAGGTGCAAAGGTTAAACGATGATTTGTCAAGATTTGTAAAAGGGAAAGAAACTTTGGATAAAATGCTGGATGTCAAAGTGAACTTTTAAAAAGAAGGTCTAGCATATTCCCCTATGAACAAAAAGTCTTTTGAATCAAAATTAAAAACTTCTTTTGTTCATGCTTCCGATATTCCTAGCACTTTCATAGTACCTCCTCCCATTGCTCAAATCAAAATTTCTAAAAATAGTTTTGAGAAAAAAAAGTCAATACAAAGTCTAAAATGCAAAAAGGTTTTCAAAAAGTTCAAGGTGGGAAGAAAATGAAAACTAATGCTGAATATTTTTATTGTGGTATGTATGGCCATGTCATGGATGATTGTGATGTCATGAAAAAAGATGACCAATGTGCATGCAAAGATAAATATGTTTTCAAGAGGCAAAGAAATATTTCTTATCTTTATTGTGATAAACTTGGCCATGTGATGGAAAATTACTTTGTAAAGCAACATGATGATTTTCATGCTATGAATGCTAAATCTGATTTTCAAAGAAAATTCAGTGATAAACATATTTTTCATGCTTAAAGATTTTCATCTTATAAGGGAAAGTTCTATGGAAAAACTCATGCTCATAATGAAAAATCATTCGGTAGAACTACTTCCCCATGTTGTTTTCATTGTGGTAAGTATGGGCTGTTGACACCCATTTTATACCGATAATTTGAGTCGTTTCTCTTACTCCCATTAGTTGATGCCTCGAGTTGTCCATCAATCATTGGGCCATTTTTTGTGGCACGTCTTGGGCTCATTTTATGGGTCGTCTCCCTCCTTGGTGAAGTCCGCGGCGATTCAGGGCTTAATGGGCCTTGGCTTTGGTCAATTGAACGTTTCATAGTATACACGGCCCAACCTCAGCCGTTCAGATGATGAGCGGTTGGATATGGACCGTTCATACATTTTGTTAATTTCTGAGGTCTTTTCTAAATATTCCCCGACGGGCTGTGGTGCGGCCCTATTAGGACCGTTCAAACCAATGGACGGGCTTATTACAACCGCCTATACCTCAGAGTCCTACGCACGCCCATTTCCTCAGATAATTATCCAGTTATCCGAATTATCACCGACAGGGTGAAACGGTTGGCTATTGGCCGCTCTACACTAGAACGATCTCACTAGAACTGTTCACCTTTGAGGGTCCAACGGCGGGCGTTTCGGCCAGTTAGAGAGATAATTGGGTTGATTTTCTGATTATCCGAATTTCCACCGACAGCTTGGACGGTCTGAACCAGACCGCCCAAATGTTGCGCGGTCTATCGCAAGACCGCTCATCCCGTCGGATGAGGCTTTTTAACAGACTTTTGTCTCTTTTATTCATGGCTTTATCCCCAGTTTGTTTTGATGATTTCTCTATGGATAATTAACCATTTTTGATGCCGTTTCGACTGGATAAGAGATTATGATAATATCTATGATTTATCTTTTATAATCTCGACCCGAAAATACCTAAAAACCCTGATTTCGAGGCTGGCTTTCTAGGCTTTATAAATAGACCCTAGTGGCCGGACGTCGAAAGGGGGGATTTTTGGTCGACGGCGAAGCCCTGCCGCATTCCTGAGCGACCTAGCACCAAGGAGGGAGGCTCTCTACGTCCTTACGAGCCTCCGGTTCAGGGAGTAGTCCGCGTGTTGAGTCAGAGTGTCGTCTCTCGATTTCTTTGTCGTCTGTTGCATGCATTGCTTTTCCCCCACGTCTTCCCTCGTTTTTGTTTCCATGCACACATCCACCCATGCTTTTGTCACCCTAGGGGTTTAAAATCCCCCAGGTATTCCCCGTTTCATTAATTTATGCCTAGTCCTCCTTATGTGAACATGTACTACGTCTTTTAGTTCTAATTTGGGTGTTTCTCTTGTGTCTTTACACTGTTTTGCAGGTCAGCACTTCATCAGCATGAGGCCCATCCCCTCTGGCCGGCCGGAGAGGGTGGAGGTCGAACCCTTGCCAGCTTGCTGCGTGAAGGGATCGAGCGGCTTCCTTTTGGCCGTTCAACCTGTGGTGCGGTTCATTGACGACCGTTCTTCCTTGGAGTGCGATCTACCTTCCACCGTTCGTCCCACAGCAGCAGCTCCTCTCGCCTCCTTTACAGCGTACAAGGACGGTCTGTCGTAAGACCGTGTCAAGTCGAGCGGTTCCTAAAGAACAATTCATCGCTCCAGCGCTGCAGCTCCTTCCTTTCCAAGGTACGGCGTGCCGGTCACATGCGGCGCCTTGGTGGCGATCACGATCCTTTCTTTTGTTCTCTACTTTCCTCTCGTTTTCGTTATTTGCCCATTACGCATTGGTCCACGCACTTGATGCGCCCTGATTCTTAGAGAGAGGAGCGGAAAAATATATATCTACACCCCTTTTGTGGCGATCACGGTGGGACACCTAATCCCCATCGTGCTGTTGAGATTGCTGACCCTCTTTCTTTGTGTCCATGTTTTTTGTTCTTCCCAAGGGTGATTTGCAGGTTGGGGTGCGTTTCCGTCCCCTGGGACCTGAGCGGTTCTCCAAGAGCCGCCCAACACAGACACGGTTGACATTCCACCGTTCAACCCTACAGTCCGAGCCAGCTTCGCCGGTCTTTCTTGTTACAGACGGTGCCATATACACCGTCCAATATTTAGAGTGGTCTTGGTCTAGCCGTTCAGTCCTCCAGCACAGGTGCGTTTCGCTTTGTTCTTATTGTAGGTACGCGGCTGCTGGGGGAACGTTCGGGATGTCGCACGGTTGCTGACGGAATGTCTGTCTGGTATTATCTTTGCCCCCGCTGCTGCCCCATGTGTTTAGGTCCTGTGATTACATTGTAGTTTTGCTTTCTCCCTGCATTATACGGTCCCAGATAGACCGTTCTACTGTTGGGGCGGTCGAGGAAGAGCCGTTCATTTTTTGCCACAGCGTACGTACGCTATGCTTTGATTATCATATTTCATGTGGTCTGCTATTTCTGGCTCTATTCATTGATCCCCCCGATTTCCTTATCATCATTGCATCACCATGTTTCTTTATTGCTCATGTGTGTGCTTATTCATTGATTGTTAGCTGCTAGGCTAGATTGTGCATGCACTCCGGTGTGCATAGGAACATTCACATGTTCTCATATTAGCTGCATTCCTATCGAGGTGGGGTTTCCTCTCGTCTCCATATTCCTTGGAGCCGACTAGGGATCCCGCCGAGGACCTCCGTATGCCCCCGTGAGCCGTGGATTCCCACACGGACGCCGGGCAGGTTGTACCGTATCCACCCCCAGTATAGGATTGCATTCGCCGGTGAGAAATCCTAGCAGACTCACACAGTTCCCCATTTCCCATCCCAGTTAGGCACCTAGTGGTTGAGAGAATTCATATTGTCATTAATCCACTAAGGTTCGAAAGGGAGATTTTAAGAAATCCGACGAGCATCATTTTAATAACTTGATTGCACAATTGAGGTGATTCTCCTCTCATCTCTTCATTCCATCTTGCATGCTCGTGGTTTGATTTTTTTGTTTGATTCAGTTGGGTTAGGGTTATCTGTCTCTCCCCTCTTCAAGTCTCTTAGTGCATGTGGGGTTGTCTCTACCCCTCAGGATCATCTCCTAGGGTCCGTTCTCGTTTCCATTCTTACTTCAACCCCTTGTTTGATTCAGCCTACCCGATGTCGTCTTACGACTTCTCTCAGTCTCACGAGGATTCTCTTCCTCGTGGCCTTCTCGAGGACCCACCTCGGGTCGCCCATATACAAGGGGGGGAGGGGAATGCCCCTCCGCTCCCGACCATTCTTGGTGAGGGTTCTCAACCCTCTCTTTCAAATCCCTCCATTCAGAATCCCGCCAGCCAGATTCTCAACATGATGGCTCAGCTGGATCCGACCCAGCTCCATCTCATTCGGCAGGCTTTACAAGGGGGTGATGCCCCGACCCCAGTTCTTCCTCGTGGCACGACTGTTGCTGCCACCACTTCCCCCGTGATCGGGACCACCTCTGTGGCACCCATTGATCTCACGCCTCTCCGCCCTCAGATCTTTTGCTCCTCTAACATGGAAATGGGCCAGGCCTCCACCTCGGTCCATCAACAACTTGATAAGGGGAAGTCTCATATCCCCTCCATGCCTTATCTTGATTCGTACACCACAGCTTCTCCATCGCCGCAGGCCCTCGTGGCCCCGACGGATTTTGTTAGGTTGTAACCGGGGGCTGCTCAGTTGACTAGCGTGGATATGGGGCCGTCCTCCCCCCATTATCCCTCTTACGCGCCGCCTCTTCAGTCGGCTCATCCCTCGGCCCCCTATCCAAACATTGCTCTTCCTGCTCCTTCTCCTCCTTCCCGGGAACAGGAAATCCTTGACAAATGGGCTGCTATGCAGCAACAGATTGATCTCCTCCAGAGGTGGGTTGGTCCGCAATCCCTTGCTGATGTCCCCATCCCTAACTTCAGGGACATTCATTTTCCAGCACAGTCCGAGCTCCCCGTGTACCGTAAATACGACGGGAATGGCAACCCGTTCATCAATGTTCGGGAGTTCTTGTACGAGTCAGCTCAGTTCCAGCATGACGATCGCCTGATGGCCTATTTGTTCCGCCGGTCGTTGGAAGGGGTTGCTCTGGAATGGTTCTACACCTTGCCTATGGAGGAGGCCGAGAATTTCAAGACGGTCAAGGAGAGGTTTATACAGAGATTTCAGGATCGGGTTGGACCCGAATACTCCTTCACTGATTTAGTGGCAGAGAAGATGAAGTCGGAAGAAGACTTCGTAACCTACGCAGACCGCTGGAGGCAGATGGCCTCACGTGTGCCTGGGTAGATCCCGGAAGAAGAAAAAGTAAAGTTATTAATTTCCAACGCTACACTAACTTTCAGGAACATTTTAGCAATGAATGATATTTCGAGCATGCACCAGTTATACAGCAGGGCTCGGTTCATACAAACCCAGTTCAAAGACTCCCCCATCCATTCTTTATTCGAGGCCCAGAAGCCCAAGGCTGCCAAGAAGTCCCAGGGCCCCGTTACTGAGGGAGTACAAATTAATGAGCATGTCCAGGCTGTTCAGTTTCCCCACCAAACCGCTCCACCTCGCTTCCCACAGCCTCAGTGCAACCCCCAGTTCGCCACTCCGCAAGTTCCCCAGTCCACCTTCCAAGTCCCACAATACCCTCAACAGGCGCCTCCGCCACCCCAACAGCCTCAGCGGCCCCCACAGTATAATAATGTTCCTCCACCCGCTGCCTACGGCTCTGCTCGACCAGCTCCAAAGAGGGCCCATTACCCTCCTCTTCCAGAAACCTTGCCAGACATCTTCTCTGCTCTAATGTATACTGGTGATCTTCAGTTGCCTCCTGAGCGCCCAAACTGGAATCCGGCAGCTGACCAGTCCCGATATTGCATATTCCATCGGTAGCCCGGGCACACGATAGAACGGTGTTATCAGTTCAGAGATCTGGTATATGACTTGCATGAGGGCCAGAGGATTGATTGGGCCCAGATGCACCAGTTGATTGAGGATATCAAGCAGAGGTAGAGACAGGCCAGGCCGCAGCAGGCGGCGCCCCAGCAGCAGTAGCAACAACCCCAGCAGCAACAACAACCCCAGCAACCACAACAAGACCTCGGGATTCATCAGAATCCCATGCCAGTACATCAACCCTCTCCCCAGCAACAACAACAGCCGTCGGCACTGGCCCCAGCACAAGTAAATATGGTCCAGCACCCGGCCCCCAACGCTGGGTGGACGTTTGACGATGAAACCCCCGCACACCTCTTGGCCCTCCACCACAACTACTCTCCCGCACCTACTATCCCCTCCATCCTCAGACCCGTTATTTTGACCACCACACCACTTGTCGCTCCTTCCAGGTCACCCCTTAGACCCATTACATTCCCCTCCGCTCCACCCGTCCATCCACCACCACCCGCCATACCCTCTGTTATCTCCCCTCCGCTTAACCCTTTACCCATTTCCTCTTCACCAGGGCCTATTAAACCCACTTCCTCCATCCTCACCCCCATTTCTACGCCGTTCACCTATCCCACCGGGCCAAGCGGGGGTCCGTCTCAGGCCGTGTCGGCATCACAGTGCGCCCTTCGGAGCGGGCGTCCCTTCCAGAGAATTTCCCCCCCTTCCGGTGTATCTGCACCTAATCTCCAAGTTCATCCCCCCGCAGCTGAAACAGAAGAAGCAGACCCCGTGCCAGGCACAAGATATGACTTATTACAGCATTTAGACCGGATGCCGGCTAAAATCTCAGTGTTAGAATTGATCAAGAGGTCGCCACTCCACCAAGATGCCTTGAAGACCTTCCTGCAGAAAGTTATGGTGAGTGAAGATGTGGCAGTAGACAGCCTACCCTCAATCCTGGCAACGATTACTAAGGGGACTTCTATTTCATTTTCCGAGTCAGAGCTAGCACCCCCTGAGGCCTGGCAGATGCCGTTATGTATAACCATTTCTTTAAACAAAACGGCCGTGGAATCTGCCCTTGTGGACACAGGAGCACCAATAAATGTGTGTCCATTGAGTACCCTCCGTGCCTGCAATATCTCAGAGGACATGCTCAAGCCGACGCCGACCACAATAGCAGCCTATGATAACTCCAGGCATGCTTGTCACGGGGTCGTGACTGTGCAGGCCGAGCTGGGGCCTTTGGTTATGGACGTGGAGTTTTATGTGTTGGACATAGATCCGATGTTTAAAGCTATTCTGGGCCGTCCGTGGCTGAACAGTTTAAATGCCGTCCCCTCAACCGCCCACCAATGCTTGAAGTTCCCTTTCCAAGGGCGGGTGGTCAAGGTAAAAAGCATTTCCACAGTCCAAAATGTCGACGCCATAGCAGCCAAGATCCTGCCTACATTATGGCCAAGTAATAGGCCAATTCTGTCAGTAATGGATTTGAATTATTCTTGGGCATATGCGTCACGCAAGTCCGCTACGGCGCCAGTCAATGTGAAAGTCAAATCCAAGATTAGAGATTCCAAAGGATGGCATATGATTTTGAAGTTAGGCTACCAGCAGGGCCGGGGGCTCGGCGCGCAATTGCAGGGCCGGACTAATCTCGTCCCCAAAAGTAAGAAAATGGGTCGCCAGGGCCTCGGCTACCACGAGTCCTCGATGACGATACTCGGAGACTCTGGGCCCTTAACATGGGATTACCGGCAACACTTTGTGAAGGGTCCGTTACAGCCTGGTACCTTGAAGACCCCGCCATCCAGCCCTGAAGGGAAGACAGATGAAGCATGTGCTGTTGCTGATCCACCACCGTCACTACGAAGGTCGGTCGGTGACTTGGAAGATCTTTCTGATTGCTTTGCAAAAATGTTTCATGAAAAAGAGAGTGAGCCAAAGAAGAAGGAGACACAGCTGGCAAAGCGTCCTCCGATGCCATTGGTCCGCCAGGGGCCACGGAAGATGGGAAGCTCTATCACTACTTATTCTACATCCCCGTCCCGTCTTGCTTCCTGGTTTTAACAGTTGGATTCTGTTCCCCGTTCCCCTCCACTCATGGTCGACCCGTACCTCACGGAGAGGGCTGAAATTTTATTCGTTCCATGTGCTTGCGGGCGCTGCCCGCCCATTGATCTATCCACCCTGTTCACCCCTCCTCCCCCAGGAGCTCAGCTCCATGAAATATGGTTCTCCTCTTCTGATCCCTTCTTTGACTGCATTTTCCTTGAGTTGTTTACTATGCAGTTACCCCCTCCTCCATCCTCTTCCTCGTCCTGCTGCGTGATCACCTCCAGCCTCCAAAAAAAAAAACGCCAATTTCAAAACGGAGGTCTCCATGGAAGATTACGCTATGTTCTGCCCAAATTCCTAGGGGCATGAGGCCCCTGTTCCTTTTCCGGTAGACTTCCACTCCTCTAGATTAGATGTACAGTGTACAGAGTCTCCTAGGATAGTCGAGTCAGTCAGGGTAGAATCTAGTTCGTGTCTAGTCAGCCCTTCCACGTCTGCGGCGCCTGCCGTAACGCGTCCTCCCAAAAGTATTCCTGATAGATTTCTACAAGATTTGGCCGGAAGATGTCATGCCCTACTGAAATGTCCAGAATTTGTAGAGACCGCGATTGTCCTGGAAGATGATGAGGGAATTGATGGGGTATGGAGCAATGATGGATTAGGAGTATATGAAATTATGAATGAGAAGGACCCAGCGGATGATGAGAAGATGAGGTGGATGACACTGCCGATTTATACGCACAAGGCTTGAAGAAATTTGACGAACCTTCCATAGCAGTGGATGTGCCCACTAAGGAAATTAACCTCGGAACAGAAGAGGATCCCAGGCTCATACTTATTTCTGCTAACCTCCCTCCGCAAGTTGAAGAGGAACTCGTCAAAGTTTTGAGAGAATATAGCGATTCTTTTGCCTGGTCCTACGAGGACATGCCGGGTCTTGACCCCACCTTGGTCGAACATAGGTTGATTCTCAAACTCGGGGCAACGCCCGTTAAGCAAAGAGCAAGAAGATTCCACCCGCAGATGGCCTTGAGGATTAAGGAAGAAGTCGATAAATTGCATAAGGCCAGGTTCATTAGAGTTGTGCTGTATCCACAATGGGTGGCAAACATAGTCCCAGTAATGAAGAAAGATGGTAAAATTCAAATTTGTATTGACTTCAGGGACTTGAACAAAGCATGTCCGAAGGATGATTTTCCACTTCCTCACATCGATGTCTTGGTCGATAATACGGCTGGGTACGAAGCCCTCTCCTTCATAGATGGTTATTCTGGGTATAACCAAATCCTTCTGGCTCCGGAAGATCAAGAAAAGACCTCGTTTACCACACCATGGGGAACATACTGCTATGTCGTTATGCCATTCAGATTGAAGAATACAGGCGCCACCTATCAAAGGGCGATGATGGCTATCTTCCACGATATGATGCACGTCTACTTAGAAGCTTACGTGGACGATATTTTGGTCAAATCGAGGTCGCAAGAAGAACACCCCGCCATTCTAGCCAAGGTGTTGCAAAGGTCTAGGGAATACAAATTAAAGATGAATCCAAAGAAATGTGTGTTCGGAGTCGCATCAGGGAAATTGCTCGGGTTTATAGTTAGCAAACGGGGGATTCAGATCGATCCAAACAAAGCAAAGGCCGTTATGGAAATGCCGCCACCGAAGAACATCACTGAGCTTTGAGGTCTGATCGGGCGTTTGCAATTCATTAGGAGATTCATATCTCAGCACTCGCAAAGATGCCGCCCATTTTATGAATTGCTAAAGGCAGGCGCGAAATTTGAATGGAATGAACAATGTCAGAAGGCCTATGAGGAACTCAAGGTCTACCTATCTAATCCCCCGGTTCTACAACCACCTGTCCCTGGGAAACCCCTGATCCTGTACATTTCTGTGATTGAGGACTCCCTAGGAGCCGTCCTGGCACAGGTAGATGATGAAGGAAGGGAAAGGGCAGCATATTATCTCTCAAAGTTATTTAATCCCGCTGAATCCAAGTACACTGCCATGGAGAAGACCTGTGCGGCGCTGGTGTGGGTAGCTCAGAAGCTTAAACACTATTTCCTCGCCCACGAGGTTAGGCTCATCTCTAGAATGGACCCCATTCATTATCTTTTGGAAAAACCTGTCCTTTCTAGTCGACTAGCTCGCTGGCAGAGCTTTCTTTCCCAGTTCGACATCACCTTCATCGTGCAGAAAGCAATCAAGGGATATGCTATTGCCGAGCACCTGGCTCATTCTCCTATCCCTTGTAGTGATTCCATCCAGGACGAATTCCCCGATGAACACCTGGCGGTGATCACTCATCTTCCTTTCTGGTCTCTTCATTTCGATGGTGCCCTTAATTCCCAGGGCAGCAGAATTGGCGCCGTTCTTCTCACTCCAGAAGGGGTAACTATCCCTGTGGCATATCAACTCTCATTTCCTGCCACTAACAATATAGCCGAGTATGAGGCTCTCCTTGCTGGTCTGAAGCACGCTTACATCTTGGGCGCGCGATACCTTAACATCATAGGAGACTCTCAATTGGTGCTGCGCCAAGTTTTGTCAACTTACCGCACCCGTGACCCTAAGCTTAAACCCTATCAAGATCTGGTCACGCTCTTGGCTAGGTAATTCAGGAAACTCATCTACATTCATACTCCTCGTTCTCAGAACATCTTGGCTGATGCCCTTGCATTGCTCGCTTCTTCCCTATCACTTCCCCTAAGTCGTGCCACTGAGACCATTGTGGTCCAACGGCTAGATGCTCCTTCTCTTCAGGATCCCTGGTTCGACAACCTCCGAAAGTCCGTAGAGAGGAAGATAGAAAGAGAGGAAGTGAAGGAAGTATCGTTAGCTGAGCTCGAGGAGATCATCGAAGAGGAAGAATTGCCATGGTTTTATGAAATTGAGCAGTATTGCAAGGATGGTACATTTTCGGATGAGGCAAACGCTGGGCAGCGAAAGGACATTAGAAGAGTTGCCGCGAGATACACTATCATTGCTAGTGAACTATATAGGCAGGCTCTGAATGGAGTTCTAATGAGGTGCCTAGATGACGAAGAGGCTTGGAAAGTCATGGAAGAAGCCCACTCCAGTGAGTGTGGCGGGCATGTGAATGGATAGGCGTTGGCGAAAAAGATTCTTAGGCAGGGCTACTACTGGCCAACCCTAGAAGAAGATTGTTCCACCTATGTCCGTAGGTGCCTTCAGTGCCAGATCCACGCTAACAAAATCCACTCTCCCGCTTCTTCTCTTCACCCCCTGTCTGCTCCTTGGCCATTCTCCATGTGGGCCTTTGATATTATCGGACCCCTTAGTGATCCAAATTCCACAGTTAACCAGAAGTCCTTCATTTTGACGGCTACGGAGTACTTCACCAAGTGAGCGGAAGCTGAAGCTTATGTAGAAATCAAAGCCACCACGGTGTGTCGCTTCATTATGAAGAACATCATCTCGCGATTTGGAGTGCCAAGCGATGTCATCACCGACAACGGACCTCAATTCGTCTCACAAGAACTCCAAGACCTCTGTAAGAAATTCAATATAGCTCTGCATCATTCATCACCATACTACCCCCAAGGTAATGGCCAGGCTGAGGCCACGAATAAAACCCTTCTTAAAATTATCAAGAAAACATGCGAATCACATAAATTTGCTGATTGGGCCGACAAACTGATAGAAGCTCTATGGGCTTACCGCACCTCCGTCTGCACTCCCATAGGGTAGACTCCTTTTGCTCTCACATATGGGATGGAAGCGGTACTCTCGTATGAGATTCTGATCCCTTCCCTAAGAGTGCAGCTGGATAAGGAACTTAATCTTGACGAATGTCGAGAGGCGTTGCTAGTCCAACTGGAACTCTTAGATGAGAAAATGTTGAATGCGGCCAATCATGTTTCAGTATATCAAAAGCGTGTCTCGTGATATTTTCAAAAGAAGGTCATTGAAAGAAAATTCCAAGTAGGTAATATGATTTTGAAACGTAAATTCATCAGGTCAACAGGTCCCAGGTCTAAGCTACAACCCAACTCGGAAGGGCCCTTCGTAATTACAGAAGCTTACCCAGGTAACGCGTATCGTCTAATCAACGCGGAGGGTGAAGAATTGCCAAACCCGTGGAATGTGTTGTATTTAAAACATTTTTATCCATAAAGTCAAAACCAGCAACGGCTCGATGGCAGGGTATACACCCCACCAGATTGCGAAAGAAGGACCTAGGTCCAGCATCTCACACACTACACGATTGCCTGTGGTTCGGTATTCTCTCATGCTACCCGACACCGTTTCTCATTTGGCCATGCTTAGGGAAGGTGGAAATCCTTGTATTTCCTCTCTCTCGGCTGAAGATAGGGGCAAGTGGTGAATAAGGGGGCTAGAACTGACCTGGATCCCCCATTAAAAGAGGTCTCAAATAGGGGCAATCCGTTAAGACCTCACTCCGCAAAGAAAGAAAAGGAAAGCAAGAAGGAAAAAGAGAGAAAAAGGGGCAAAATCAAAAGATAAGGCCGAAAGCACAAAGCTCGAAGCTCTCAAAATCCCCAAAAGGATACAACTAGGCATGGCAAGAGTGGCAGTACAGTTTCCCCGCGGCACGTTATGAGCCCGATCGCATGCGTGCCTAGAGCGGGTGAAGGTTCGATAACGGATACAAAGCCCCAGCGCAACAGACCGGATTCTTTGAAAAGGGGGTGTCCTGGGAAAGAACTCAAGCCCTAAAAACCTCTACACCTATCATCAACTTTCCTACTCGATCCCTTTTTACTTTCCCAAGGAATGAATCCCACCCCGGATATGGCCTCGGTAGAAACACCGTTGAGCAAAGTTGACTCCGACCACAAGCAGTCCCTCTCATGCACACGCTGGGCCTGGGAAGTCCATGGCAAGATGAGAAGGTCCCTGCTATTAAAACCCGAGCTGGTTCAAAACCCAAAAAAAATCGAATATTTCAAAACCAAAAAAAAAATTGAATATTTCAAAACCCAAAAAAAAATTCGAATATTTCAAAACCAAAAAAAAATCAAATATTTCAAAACCCAAAAAAATTGAATATTTCAAAACCCAAAAAAATCGAATATTCCAAAACCCCCCAAAAAAAATCAAATATTCCAAAACTCACAAATCATATGTTTCCCTCTGGCATTCATAGCATTCATTGTAATTTTTTACATTTTGATATTTGCCTATTTGATAAGGCTTAACCCCTTGACCAAAAATCAAGAAAACGGTCATCTCCTAACTTACTATAGGCAAGGGGCTAAGCCTAAAATAGATTTAATCTTTTTTCATGTTTGCATGTGTACAGGGGCAGATTGGAAGGGCAGCCGGTTCGTGACCACATGAATGTTCAATCCTCGCCTTATGCAATCACATCATGATCAAACCACAAAGCCCAAATTCAATCAAACTCATCCACTTTATTCCTTTCATATATCAAACTGTCTAAACATAAGTCTCATCCAACAATCATCATGAAACGAGAAAAGGGAAATAACTCGATCCCCCGCTGGGCATCCCCGCAAGGACGTATCTTTCTTAGCTCACTGAGATAGGCCTGGCGTATCGCTGAGATCTCTCCCACATCGGCCGGTAGGGTAAGTGCCCTGCTCACCTCCCACATAATCAGGGCACTCCTGACTGCCTGCTCATCCTCCTCCGCGCCGATCCTCCTCGCTTGCAATGCGGGAAGGTGGGGTAGTGCCGGTAGAACCGTCCGGGGTAGCCCGACCTGTAAGTAGCACCGGTGTGGGCTGTACATCGCCAGTGCGGTGTAGCTCACAAGCCTCAAGTCCAAGCCGATCCTCCTACGAACTCTGACGGTTGTGTCATGAAGGAAGCCCGGGCGCATCACGAACCTGTCCAGGGGCAGCCGATTGATGTACAATCGCCACTCGTCCCTGGTCTTCATCTCAGCTGTCCTACACTCGACCTGTGGGGAGAATCTGAACGCGCCACATATGAAGAAGAGGGGGTGGCTCCCAAAGATCCTGCTCGACGAAGTGACCTCCTCCCTATAAATGAATTTCATCCTAACTCCCAACCAGCACTCCAGTAGGATCATGGAACCAAAGAGGGGACCTCCCAAGGCTGCTGAAGTTAGACACTCGTACAAGTAAGTAAGGATGGCCTGGGAGATGGAAAGTCCCTGCCACAGTCCACTGATGGTACTAAGAAGGGGCATTTCTAGGATGTGGTCGACTGAGGGAAACAGGAGGGCCCCGCATAAACAAATGGAGGCGGCTTTGGCTATAGCTTCGTCCCGCTCACTCCTGTTCTTACAATGTTCCACTACCCACTGGCTGAGGGGAAGAAGGTGGATCTGACGCGGGCCTACGAAGGCGTGAACCTCTCTACTGTCCGAGATGAATCCCCCTAGAATGAGTCTCGGGTCTATAGGGGCAACCGTATGGCATATCAAGTCTTCCTCCCCCACCTTGGACCTAGGGAACCCAAAGTAGGTCTCCACCTCCTGTAGTAGGATAGTGGCCTCAAATGACGGAAAGAAGAAAGTATGGGTCTGAGGGTGCCATATTTCAACTATAGCTGAGATGCTGTGCCAGTCAAGGGAAAGTTTTGGATAGTTTTGACCAAGCACTCGGAGAGGTTGCAAATGCCAGGATCGAAGGATGGCCGTCACACCTAGGGGCAAAGCACGGACCATGGGAGCCAGCCACTTCAAGATAGAGTACCGCCTCGTGCCAGGAAGAAGCTGGATGCCAAAAGAGAGGGAAAGGAGGAAATATAAGTGGGAGGAGATGAATTGAACTGAATGTACCGTGATAGGCCTACCTCTCTCATGGGACTTGAGCTCAGATGCCGTGGGATTGCAGTCAGCCGTTGGAGCACTTCCCGCTCTTTTCTGGCCGACTTGGGCCCTTCAAAAGGCGCCCCCTCCATCGAACTCGCCTCTAGGGCCCTCTTCATGATGTTTTGGTAGTGAGAATCAAAGATTTCAAGTCTTGAAAGAGAGGGGATGTGTGAGCTACGAGTTTAGGCCCCTGTATTACTTATAAGAGTTGTTAGGAAGCCTGGGCCTTTCAGGATTAGGTTTGGTTAAGTCTAGGACGGGTTAAGATAAGGTTTTGATAAGTTCAAAATGTCTTACCCTCGGGCTGGGGACTCTCCAGGGAGTCCTCGTTCGAGCAGATAAGATGTCCACTTGGACGGTCTTACGATAGACCGTCCATATTCATGAACGGCACATTATCAACCATTCATCTCCCTCAGAAAATCCGAGTCCAATGACTTGTACGGTCTACAATCTGCCGTTCCAATTCTCTTACGGTTTATATTGAACCGTCCCAATCTAATTGGAGCGGTCTGTGGAGAACTGCTCTTATCTATAAACGGCTATACAAGAACCGCCCATGTGCTCTGCCCCCCAGTCAACTTACCACTCTCATCTCACTCAAGTCGGCGTACGTCTCTCGCCTCACTCAAGTCGGTGTATGTCACTCACCTCACTCAAAGTTGATGTACGTCACTCGCCTCACTCAGTCGGCGTGTGCGTCTCTCACCTCACTCAGTCGGCGTGTGCGTCTCTCACCTCACTCAAGTCGGCGTACGTCTCTCGTCAGCGTGCGTCTCTCATCTCACTCAAGTCGGCGTTCGTCTCTCATCTCACTCAAGTCGGCGTTCGTCTCTCATCTCACTCCAGTCGGCGTGTGCGTCACTCAATCGGCGTCCCTCTGTCTCACCCTCTCTCTAGCTGAGCGCGTCTCTCAAACTCCCCCGTCTGTCTCACTCTATCTAGTAATCAAGGCACAATCATCCATTCATGCATACATACATTCATCCACAAAGCAAGCGAAAAAATAAAAAATATGCACATCACTATCATGTCACATCATGTACAAAAGACGGGCCCAGTGCAACAAGTCAAGCAGCTCCCTCTCCCTGGCTCCCGTTGTTGTCTCCCTCACCCTCGTGCCTCTTCGGGGGAGGCATCGCTGAGGTCACCTCGTCACGATGGCGTCGCCGGCGCTGCTCATCCTCCTCGTTCCTCCGCTTGTCGGAGGAACCTGTGAAGTAGCTCCTAACAGAACCATGTGTACCGTGGCTGACGCTCGGGGTCCCGATGCGCGAGCGCCGACTGATGTCCTTATACGCTCGCAGCTCCCCGCGTAACTCCGCCGCCTCGGTCCGATACCGCTCAGCCTCGGCTGCACCAGCCCGGAGTCGCTCTAGCTCGGCCTGGAGGAGTGCGGTCTCCACTGTGTCTGCCGGTCGGCTCAGTGTGGCCTCCGCCCGCGCGCGAGCTACCTCCTCTCGAGCCGCTGCTCGGCTCCGCTCAAACTCGACCCGAAGGCGGGTCAACTCAGATGTCTGCATCCACACATCACTTATCAGTCAGTTACATAAGCATATCATTCATAAGCATAATAAGCAAGAGGAAGTTTAGAACTGCGTACCCTCTCTGTAAGGGCCACCTCAGCCGCCTTGGCCCGCTCCACCATCCGAGTAAAGTCAGCATCCCGATCGGCCCGGTCTGCTCGGGTCTGGGCAGAAGAAGAAGAAGGAGCGTCTAGTCCCTGCCTCTGAGTCCCCTCGGCACGCTACATCCAAATACTCCAGGTCAGTCACATGCATGCATAATCATATAGAACTGCATAATTTAAAGAGTCTAAGGTTTAGAAAACTCACCAGTAGGGCCAGGGCCTGTCGGGCCTCGTCTCTCTCCCGAATGGTGGAGTGCAGGAGTCCCTGCAACTCTGCCACTCGTCCTGCGGGGTCGGCCTACATTTAAAAGTTCATGTGTCAGTGCATCATCATAAGCATAATAGACAAAGTTTAAGTTTAGAAGTCGTACCGGTCGGTGGGCGCCCCGAAACACCTAGTCCCGGTAGTGCCGTGCATACGCAGTGTAGTACGCGCTGTCGCTCTCTGCCCGGGCGGTCACCACTCGCCCACGCGTGGTCCAGTCGGCGACCTGCTTGGCATTCCTCGCTGTCCAATCAAACGCCTCGCGGAGTCCCCGGGTCATCCTCGTCACCCGTTCCCCCGCCTTCTCAGGCACAGGGAACTCAACAGCCGGCTGATGGACCCCGATGGTCCCCATCACCAACCTGAAGTACAGTGGCTCCACCACATTCATGCAGTGAAGCCACACGTCCCGGCCAGAAAAGGCCAAGGCCTCGGTCACCCACGGCTGGCCCTCCGTGCTCTCCTCCATATAAGGAGTCCACCGCACCTGTAAAAGATAGGAAACTGCATCAGCATCATAATCATGAAAGAATTGCATTTAACTAAGGAGTCTGAGTTTAGAAGCATACCGAGGTATACGGTAGGGTGTCCAGGTCGTCCTGCAGCTCCCGGACCTGTCGTCTCAGGGCTGTCATCTCCCGAGGTGATGTCCACCTCCGCGCAATCGGCAGGAGCCCAGGACGGGTCTCCTCGCCTCTGCCTAGCCCACGTAGGCGTACATAGGCCCACACCTGCATCACAAAGTCGTGTCAACATTCAGCAAGCATGTAGGATAGCATAACGAGTCTAGGGTAGAAAGTTGTACCTGGAGTAAGGGGGAGAAGCCCCCAAGCATCGTCCGGCATGCCGTCGAGCTGAGCGTGTTGAACAGGAAAGCGAGAACTGCCGCTACCCAAGCGTAGTCACCTGCATGCTCAAGCTCCTGGAGGAAGGGAAGGAACCTACAGCTCATCACGTCCGCCCACGTGGAGAAGAGAAGTCGCCCGAACAGCAGCATCAGGAACCGTCGTAGAACTCTGTCCTCCTCAGGTCCCGGTCCTGCAGCAACTCTCGGCCTCGCCAGCCCCACGAGCCGCTCCAAGTGCTCCTCCGGTCGCTCCCCGACCGCAACTCCCTCACGTCGTAGACCCAGGCTGTCCTGGAGAGCAGCCCGGGGAAGGAGGGTCGACTGCCTCTCGGGGCGCCGCAGCTGTAAGCCGAGCAACTCCCGAGCCATCCCCCGATAGTCAGGAAAGGTAGTCCCACTGACCGGTGACCCGTGCACGCGTAGGCCAGTGAGCCTGGCCACGTCCTCTAGCGTGGGGACCATGTGACCCCACGGGAAAAGGAACATGTGACTCACTGGATCCCAGCGGTCGTGCAGGGCCTAGAGCAGAGCCACGTCGAAGCGACACACCTCAATGCTCAGGAAGGGGGCGAACCCCATGGCGGTCAACCGCTCCCTCTGGAAGTTCGGCAGTGCCAAGTACACTGCACGGACCTGCAGCCACGAGGTGCGGGTCCTATGCTTCCCCTGCATGCATTTCATTCATATTAATGATTTAGTCTTGCATATTGATTCGTAAATTCTCGAGACCCAATTCTTAGTTTGAAGAACGGTTATCCACTGACCGCTCGTCAATTGAGCGGTCCCCTTCCAACCGTTCTGATTCTTCAGGTTCTATGTTTGCACGGGCTACCCTTAACCGTTCCTATCCTGGACGGATCACCTCGAATCGTCTGTCTGCCCATCTTCCTAAGGAGAAGCGGTCCCCCTTGGTCCGCATGACTTGTGGACGGTCCTATGGGGAGCGTATTGTTTTGCCTCGGTTGACTGATTGAACGGACCAATGCGGTCCGTTTACTGTTTGAACGGTGATACCCTCACCGCGTCTGTTTAGGATTGTTCATTTGCTGTGTGGGTTTGAACGGCGTTTCCTAAGCCGTGTAAATTTGGACGGTCCTATGTGGACCGCATTGTTCGGTTCGGGCGGTTTCTGTTGAACCGTTCTACCGTCATCGTCCCCGACGACGGTGAACATCCCCAGCCGGCTGGGGAGATCGCCGTAGCCCCCCAACTAACCCCTAAACACCTAGACCCCCCTAAAAGGGTTTCTAAACTGGCATGCACTAATGGAAATTGAAGGAAAAATAAAATTTAGGGAGGGAAGCCTACCTCGGGGTCGCGGGGTTTCTTGGCCGCCCTCGTCGGTACTTGTTCTCCGGCGAGCTCTTCCTCTCCGGCGGGGGCCTCTTCCTCGGCGGCGACGATGGCGAGCTCCTCCATTGTCACTTCGGGCGTCCCTCCTTCCTCGGACGGCGGCGGTGGTGGCGGCGGCAGCGAACTCTCACCGGCGGCCGGTGGCCTGGCCGCCTGGTGCTTCATCCGTGTCATCGAGAAGACGGGGAGGGTTCGAGAGAAGGGCTTAAGGCTTAGAGAAAGGGGGGTTGGCAGAAGATAGAGTGAGGGAATGGGAGAACGAGGGTCTTTTGGCCCCCTTCGTCCCTTCCACCGTCGGTTACTGTGGAGGGAGACGAGGGGGTTTCAATTTTTCGAGGCTACAGAGAAGGACGGTCTATCGTTAGACCGCTTGTCCGTTGGGCGGTTCCTATTTGGCCGTACATAACTAGTGACCGTTAACTTTAAGTCGGTTGAAATTCCAGACCCGAGCGGTTCTCATAGAGCCGTTCTATCATAAACGGTATTATGTGGACCGTTCATCCCTGGCAACCGGCCCCTTTAGAATCGTTTAAAGGTCAGGTATACACGGTTAACATAGAGCCGTTTGGAATATTGCACGGTTACAATAAGGCCATTTATCTGGATGGTGTATTTAGATCATGAATATTGATATTTTCTTTGGAAATTATCTCTTAACCATCTTATGCAGCATCATTTCCTCCAGTCTCACAGTTTTGCCTACACAAGTAAGTCAGGTATGGCCTTTTATCCCTAATCCCTTATTGCATTAATTATATGGTATTATGTTATATTTTTCAAGAGCCGGCAGGTTATCTACGTATCCCCGGATCTGATGTTCCCCTTCAACAAAAACGATGATGATCCAGGCTCATGTACCTAACCTTCGGATAGGCCGTTAAGTTGGGATGTCATGAGGAGGACGGTTCTATCCGCACGCTGTGGTTGCGGACGGTATCTTGACTCTAACATTCCCAGCTTAGCAATACTACTCTTGAATATTTTATATTTTAATCTTTTTTGGCATTTGTTTTAACGGTTTCCTTTATTTTAGCCCAGCATGCATCATACACATCCTTTTGAGCTTTCATGCCCCATGGTTTGCTTAAGAAATGTCCCGTCAGTAATGGTCAGCTATGTGTTCGGACGCTCGAGTAAGAGGAACTAATTCCACTCTGAATTCGAAGGTTTTCTTTGGTCGATTCGTTTGGTCCGGTTGATTGAAAGGTCCCCGTCTGGAGCTTTAGCCTTTTTTCTTTTGTGGCCCCCTCATTGGACCGCGGGATTGTGTCCCCCATGAGGTCGGTCTTGTCAATTTGTTTTATTTAGTTTAGTTTCTCCAGATTTGGCATCACTTTCAGTTAACTATTCCCGGCATTTGGTTCAAGGTTTTCCGGAAGATTCTCATCACTTGTTGGTAAGAACGGGTGTCATTTTACCTTAACGCCCGCTTTTCCGGTCCACTCCGCTGCATTTCTACTCCACCTCCATGTTCCATGTCACCTCCGCTTCACCTCCGCTCACTCCCCTGCAAAGAGGACGTTAAGGAGGGGCATCTGTTGACACCCGTTTTATACCGATAATTTGAGTCGTTTCTCTTACTCCCATTAGTTGATGCCTCGAGTTGTCCATCAGTCATTGGGCCATTTTTTATGGCACGTCTTGGGCTCATTTTATGGGTCGTCTCCCTCCTTGGTGAAGTCCGCGGCGATTCAGGGCTTAATGGGCCTTGGCTTTGGTCAATTGAACGTTTCATAGTATACACGGCCCAACCTCAGCCGTTCAGATGATGAGCGGTTGGATATGGACCGTTCATACATTTTGTTAATTTCTGAGGTCTTTTATGAATATTCACCGACAGGCTGTGGTGCGGCCCTATTAGGACCGTTCAAACCAATGGACGGGCTTATTACAACCGCCTATACCTCAGAGTCCTACGCATGCCCATTTCCTCAGATAATTATCCAATTATCCGAATTATCACCGACAGGGTGAAACGGTTGGCTATTGGCCGCTCTACACTAGAACGATCTCACTAGAACTGTTCACCTTTGAGGGTCCAACGGCGGGCGTTTCGGCCAGTTAGAGAGATAATTGGGTTGATTTTCTGATTATCCGAATTTCCACTGACAGCTTGGACGGTCTGAACCAGACCGCCCAAATGTTGCGCGGTCTATCGCAAGACCGCTCATCCCGTCGGATGAGGCTTTTTAACAGACTTTTGTCTCTTTTATTCATGGCTTTATCCCCAGTTTGTTTTGATGATTTCTCTGTGGATAATTAACCATTTTTGATGCCGTTTCGACTGGATAAGAGATTATGATAATATCTATGATTTATCTTTTATAATCTCGACCCGAAAATACCTAAAAACCCTGATTTCGAGGCTGGCTTTCTAGGCTCTATAAATAGACCCTAGTGGCCGGACGTCGAAAGGGGGGATTTTTGGTCGACGGCGAAGCCCTGCCGCATTCCTGAGCGACCTAGCACCAAGGAGGGAGGCTCTCTACGTCCTTACGAGCCTCCGGTTCAGGGAGTAGTCCGCGTGTTGAGTCAGAGTGTCGTCTCTCGATTTCTTTGTCGTCTGTTGCATGCATTGCTTTTCCCCCACGTCTTCCCTCGTTTTTGTTTCCATGCACACATCCACCCATGCTTTTGTCACCCTAGGGGTTTAAAATCCCCCAGGTATTCCTCGTTTCATTAATTTATGCCTAGTCCTCCTTATGTGAACATGTACTACGTCTTTTAGTTCTAATTTGGGTGTTTCTCTTGTGTCTTTACACTGTTTTGCAGGTCAGCACTTCATCAGCATGTGGCCCATCCCCTCTGGCCGGCCGGAGAGGGTGGAGGTCGAACCCTTGCCAGCTTGCTGCGTGAAGGGATCGAGCGGCTTCCTTTTGGCCGTTCAACCTGTGGTGCGGTTCATTGACGACCGTTCTTCCTTGGAGTGCGGTCTACCTTCCACCGTTCGTCCCACAGCAGTAGCTCCTCCCGCCTCCTTTGCAGCGTACAAGGACGATCTGTCGTAAGACCGCGTCAAGTCAAGCGGTTCCTAAAGAACAGTTCATCGCTCCAGCGCTGCAGCTCCTTCCTGATGGAGGCATCACCCACGACTCCCTTTGGCTCGGGTCCACTTCTTCACATTCGGGAGCTAGTTGAGTTTGGGCCTCACTCTATTAAGGCCCCTTATCCATTTTGTAGTTTTCCTTTGAGTCATTTTGATGTATTTCCATTTTATTTGAGTCATTTCCCTAAGTCTAGCACTTATTTTCCTATGTTTGGTATCATCATGATGTCTAATGTAAGCTATTGGGCCCCATTCGTTGGACTAGGCCCATTAGCACTCCCAACCCCCTTGGTTATTTGTAGTTGTTTATTTTGTCAGGGACTTATTGTAAAGAGTGGGTTGCCTATATATAGGACCCCACTCCCCTCATTTGAAGTTAATGAATGATTACATCCTTTTGAGTTAAACTTGCCATTTGAGTTCAAATTGGAGTGATTCCTCTAGTTTTTGGGTGAGAGACCCTGGGGGAGAGATTCCCCACCCATTCCCCTCTTAATCTCTCTATTTCACCCCTCTTTCTCTCTCCTCCAACCCCAAATCCGAATTTCCTTCTCTCTCCTCCCTCCTCCCATCCACTTCCAACCTCCAACCACCTCCTTTAATGCCCTCCACTTCCCCATGGCCTCCATTACTCCACTCCCTAGTTCCTAGGTAGAAGTCTCCCCATTCCAACACCTTCCTCCACCTTCCAACCAAATCTACCCCATTCCAATGCAAGCACTCCACTTCCCAACATAATCACCCACCTTCCAAGACCTTTTGAATTTGAAATCCACCCTTCCCTCCACTCACTTGTGCCCCCCTCACCTTCTCCTCTCACCCACCTTCCCCAAATTCGTAGCTCTTCCTCCTCCACCTGCTAGCACTTGCTTCCAGCCATTCTCCACCTCATTCCCCATCACCATTAGCTCCCTTCTCCACCCCACAAGAGCCCCCACTCTCCCTTTGGTCATTCCTACCATTTCCCTCCACCAAAGAAGCCATATCTCCCTCTCATTTCTTCTAGTAGGGTGGAGCTGTGCAGATCTGCAGAACAGCCCTTGTTGCAGCGTCAACCACGGATTCATCCTAGTTCTTCAGAAGGCGTGTCCTACCTTTCTGGAAAGGCCTTCCAGTCTACTTCGCAGGCGAGGTGGAATCAACACGATCGGAGCTCGGAGCTGCCAGATAGAGCCATTCTCCCAACAGTGCGCAGAGAGGTCTTCATCCTGGACCAGAGCGTGGAAGATCCTTCTGCCACGACAAACCCCAGCGGATTCAGGCTGAAGCCCCTTCATCAAAGTTCTTCCTCTACCGGTCATCTTTCAAGATCAAGAAACAGAACCCCGTTCGGCCACCGGAGGAAGAACTACCTCGACCACGAAGATGATGCCGCTGGTTTCGTGCTGATCGGAGCTCGGGAGGGCGCTCAGTCACTTCTGCAACTTGCTGTTACAGTCCAGACAGTACCTGCGGCCAGACAGAGGAGGCTACTTCCTGTTGCTGGTGCAGCCACCTCCAACCGTCTGAGCTTCCCCAAAAATTCTGGAGTCCACCTCATCCAGTCAGGAAGCTTCAGGAGCTGGTTTCGATCAATTTGGAGTCCGGACAAGCCCGGCATAGCCATCACAGCGACCCCCTGTCCAGAATTCCAGATTGAAGCTGCAACTTCCCTAGTTCTCATTTCTCTTCATTTCGGTCCACCAACCCCTCCCCGCTTGGCCGGCTGAAGGCCCCACCCTGCGTGGTGGTAGTGTTTGAATGTATCATATTAACCCCTACCCCAAGGTCCCCCCTCCTGTGAGAGGAGTAGTTTTGTAAGTGGTTTGGCAGGTCAAGCGACACCGCCGCGGCGTGTGGGGAACCACCGCCTCCCCGCTCGCCCTCGTCTCCGACCGGGACCGGTTTCTTCAAACCGGTCGAGTAAGTGTCTCTTCCTTGCTCACCTAGTGTAGCTCTCTCAATATTTGATTCATGCACCGCTGAATTCGTGAGGAGCGCCCGATCCTCAAGTCCATGACTTAGAGTGATCGCCGTGGGTTAGTGTGACCCGGTGCCCGAGTGCACTTTGTCGGCCCCAATCGAATTGGGCAACCAACCTTGGGGAATCAATTCTTGGCCTTGCTGGCCCTCTACCAGCAAGGGTCCATTCCCATAAGTCACCCTTGGTATCACATAGTCACCCCGGGAATAGAGTGCAACGAAGAGAGCGGTGGCCCATTAAGGCCCATTTGGATGCTTAGATGTGCTTGTTTGACTAAGTCTGAGGTTGTGTCACATCAAGTGGTATCAGAGCAAGTTCACAACTTGTCTCTATCAAGTTGGTCCTAGGCCATTTTTATGCATTTAGAGTCCTCAGTTGCATCTCCCATGTCCACTAGAATGGCCGCTTCATACCCGTCATATCCATCCCCATCAACTTTCCCAAGAAGCCCAAATCCTCATGGAAGTTCCATTACCAACAAAGTGGGTAG
Organism: Amorphophallus konjac; assembly: GCA_022559845.1. Lineage (NCBI taxonomy): Eukaryota > Viridiplantae > Streptophyta > Magnoliopsida > Alismatales > Araceae > Amorphophallus > Amorphophallus konjac. The sequence continues at coordinate 255,798,661 of CM040121.1, forward strand.
CAACACCTCTATCATAGAAGCCCTACCTAATGTCCTTAATCGGCTTGAAGATATCATGTCTCGACTCGACCGACTTGAAGGAAATAGCCGTGCACCAAGAGTAAATGAGAGTGACATTTGGGGAAATCTAGAAACCATATTTTTAGAACACTTGAAAATTAAAACCCCCCCCTTTGATGGATCCAATAGCCCAAGTCTTTACCTAGATTGGGAGATTTCTCTCGACCAATTCTTTAAAAGTTTCCCCTTGAACGAAGAAAGGAGAATGAGGCTAGCCAAGGCACACCTCTCCAAACAAGCTAAAACTCATTGGTTAGTTGTGGAAGGTTTGAGAAAGATCCGTAGGGAGGCTCCAATTAGCACTTGGGATGAGATGAAGACCGAGCTTAGAAAACCCTACACTCTCCAACCCTCTCCCTCCTACTCAAATCACCAAAGTCCAAGGAGCACTTCAACTCCATCATCCCCACCCGGTCAATCCAAGACCCTAATCGACCCAATCCCCTCCATGATGACCACCACTCAACCAACCCTCACCATTCAAAACCAAGTGGACACCGTGTCCACCCCTCCACCTAGGCCCATGATTGTCACCACCCTCCAATCCAGAAGCTCCCACCAAACCCCTACCCCACAAAACCCCTTGGTCCCCACCACCACCCCTCCCTTGTCCCCGAAAAAGGACATTCCCCCCAAAACCAATCAACCCAAGCCACCCCAACCAACCCATCTCCCACTCCCTACCCCAAAAGTCCAAAGTCCTAGGCTTCCACTACTTCCCCTCCCTATCCAAGCCAAAGTTTCCCATCACCCACCACCCCGGGTACACCATGCACCAACCATCATCACCCCACCCCCAATAGACCTTCCCATTCCCTTGAGAAAGGAGACCACAACCATCCACATGGGAGTAGATGAACCCATCCCCATCATTGAGGAAACCCAAGTTCATATCCGTGGTAAGGAAGAATCACAAATGTCCCCTAGCTTGGACCCCCAAGAGCCACAAGCCTTCACAAATAGCACCATAATCATAGATGGGCCCCTAGCTAGATGGCTAAAGGAGAGACCACTTCACCCCATCGTGTCCTATGTTTACCCACCCATGGAGAAAAACATTCCCATTGCACCCATTAACTCCTATCACACCATAATCCAAACATCCTACCAAGTGGAAACCTTAGAGAATCTTCTTAAGGGCGTAGCATGACAAATTGAGTTCACTAGCATGTTGACCCCTATGGCCAAACCACCTAAGAGCCTTGGCCTCCTACACCTATGCATAGGGTCTATCGCCTCGATTTGCACCATTGGTTGCTACACTAGTGACCTCCTTCTATTCCTCCCTACACCCGATGAGCCCAACCTTCTCCTCGATTTAGAGCTTCTTATCTCGGGTAGAAAGCCTAGTCCTCCATTCATGGCCGACCATCCCACCAAAAACTTTGGCCCGATCACTTTACTAGAGGAGGAGAATCCACCATCAAGGGGTTGTGAGGACCAAAAGGACCTAGGGTTCCTCTCCTTAGGTGACCCTTACCATGACCCCTTCGATCCCTTCCTATACCCACCCATTAAGATCCCAAACACTTTGTTCGGCCAACCCACTAGAAAACTTGGCCCACTTACCTTGGAGGAGGATGACTCACAATTTGGGAACCTTGAAGACATAGAGTGCCTCCCTCTAGGAAGACCTTTCTACGACCCCTTTGATCCCTTCCTATGGGAGTCTAGTTCCCCATGTAACCCAACCATCTTACCCACCACCCACCCTTTCCTACCCTCACCCATCATATTGGGCCAAACCAATCTCATCCATGACTCGGGTTACACCTTCGGAGCCAAGACCTTGGGCCACATATCCCTAGGTAATAAAGTTGTGCCCCACCCCATGATGACCACCTTCTTAGATCCATTCGATCCGTTCCAATGGGAATTCAAAGGTTGTCCCACCCCTATACAAATGGAAGTCACTTTTGGGAAAAGTATGCATGTGTCTAGGCTTTCCACACCCCTTGGCATGAACACTATGTTGGGTCCATTCATTCATATCACCCACATGTCAAGTAGAAAGCATGAGTGGTCCAAATTTGGATGTAGTGGTCCACCTTCATTCATCATGGGTCTTAAGCATATCAAAGGCATCTACGGATGTCCGGGTCCCCCGACATGCATCACCACTTTGCATGATAGATTCACATATGGTTGCCCCGGTCCACCTAAGCCCACCAAAGTCTACATGACAACATTGCATGATAAGTCCACATATGGTTGCCCCGGCCCACCAAGGCTCATCAAGGTCCATATGGCATCATGGCATAAATGGTCTATATATGGTTGTCCAGGTCCACCCATAACCACTAGAAGGTCAGCACTCACAAAATTGCATGAGGAAATCCGCAAGCACATTAGCATAAAAAAATGAGGCTTATAAAAGGTTGGCTGACTCTCACCGGCGTCACTTAGAGTTCCAAGAGGGTGACTTTGTGATGGTAAGGACGGAGAGGCTCTCCCCAGGAGCCAACTCCAACTTGAGACCACGTGGGACTGGGCCCTTCCAGGTCTTGAGGCGTATTGGTGCGAATGCTTATGAATTAGATCTCCCCGAGGATTATGGGGTAAGTCCTACATTCAATGTCGCCGACTTAGTGTCTTACAAGGGCCCCGCGGTGAGACCTAGTGAGGAGATCGAGCCCACTCCCTCCTTTGAGAGAGCACCCACCCGAGAGGAGAGTCCACTAGCCAAAAGAGCTCAGCGTGATCGCATTGAACAAATATTGGATGAGCAGGTCACTACCACCCGGAGCAAGGTCTATGAGCGCTATCTCGTCAGGTGGAAGGATCGGCCTCCGTTGGAAGACTCATGGGTAAGTCGGGAGGACCTACAGCGATTGGATCCAGATCTCCTCGAGCGGTACCTTAGCCGGATGGACCCTTACTCGACGGAGTCGAGCTCTTTGCGGCCTAGGGGATTTGATGGAGGCATCACCCACGACTCCCTTTGGCTCGGGTCCACTTCTTCACATTCGGGAGCTAGTTGAGTTTGGGCCTCACTCTATTAAGGCCCCTTATCCATTTTGTAGTTTTCCTTTGAGTCATTTTGATGTATTTCCATTTTATTTGAGTCATTTCCCTAAGTCTAGCACTTATTTTCCTATGTTTGGTATCATCATGATGTCTAATGTAAGCTATTGGGCCCCATTCGTTGGACTAGGCCCATTAGCACTCCCAACCCCCTTGGTTATTTGTAGTTGTTTATTTTGTCAGGGACTTATTGTAAAGAGTGGGTTGCCTATATATAGGACCCCACTCCCCTCATTTGAAGTTAATGAATGATTACATCCTTTTGAGTTAAACTTGCCATTTGAGTTCAAATTGGAGTGATTCCTCTAGTTTTTGGGTGAGAGACCCTAGGGGAGAGATTCCCCACCCATTCCCCTCTTAATCTCTCTATTTCACCCCTCTTTCTCTCTCCTCCAACCCCAAATCTGAATTTCCTTCTCTCTCCTCCCTCCTCCCATCCACTTCCAACCTCCAACCACCTCCTTTAATGCCCTCCACTTCCCCATGGCCTCCATTACTCCACTCCCTAGTTCCTAGGTAGAAGTCTCCCCATTCCAACACCTTCCTCCACCTTCCAACCAAATGTACCCCATTCCAATGCAAGCACTCCACTTCCCAACATAATCACCCACCTTCCAAGACCTTTTGAGTTTGAAATCCACCCTTCCCTCCACTCACTTGTGCCCCCCTCACCTTCTCCTCTCACCCACCTTCCCCAAATTCGTAGCTCTTCCTCCTCCACCTGCTAGCACTTGCTTCCAGCCATTCTCCACCTCATTCCCCATCACCATTAGCTCCCTTCTCCACCCCACAAGAGCCCCCACTCTCCCTTAGGTCATTCCTACCATTTCCCTCCACCAAAGAAGCCACATCTCCCTCTCATTTCTTCTAGTAGGGTGGAGCTGTGCAGATCTACAGAACAGCCCTTGTTGCAGCGTCAACCACGGATTCATCCTAGTTCTTCAGAAGGCGTGGCCTACCTTTCTGGAAAGGCCTTCCAGTCTACTTCGCAGGCGAGGTGGAATCAACACGATCGGAGCTCGGAGCTGCCAGATAGAGCCATTCTCCCAACAGTGCACAGAGAGGTCTTCATCCTGGACCAGAGCGTGGAAGATCCTTCTGCCACGACAAACCCCAGCGGATTCAGGCTGAAGCCCCTTCATCAAAGTTCTTCCTCTACCGGTCATCTTTCAAGATCAAGAAACAAAACCCCGTTCGGCCACCGAAGGAAGAACTACCTCGACCACGAAGATGATGCCGCTGGTTTCGTGCTGATCGGAGCTCGGGAGGGCGCTCAGTCACTTCTGCAACTTGCTGTTACAGTCCAGACAGTACCTACGGCCAGACAGAGGAGGCTACTTCCTGTTGCTGGTGCAGCCACCTCCGACCGTCTGAGCTTCCCCAAAAATTCTGGAGTCCACCTCATCCAGTCAGGAAGCTTCAAGAGCTGGTTTCGATCAATTTGGAGTCCGGACAAGCCCGGCATAGCCATCACAGCGACCCCCTGTCCAGAATTCCAGATTGAAGCTGCAACTTCCCTAGTTCTCATTTCTCTTCGTTTCGGTCCACCAACCCCTCCCCGCTTGGCCGGCTGAAGGCCCCACCCTGCGTGGTGGTAGTGTTTGAATGTATCATATTAACCCCTACCCCAAGGTCCCCCCTCCTGCGAGAGGAGTAGTTTTGTAAGTGGTTTGGCAGGTCAAGCGACACCGCCGCGGCGTGTGGGGAACCACCGCCTCCCCGCTCGCCCTCGTCTCCGACCGGGACCGGTTTCTTCAAATCGGTCGAGTAAGTGTCTCTTCCTTGCTCACCTAGTGTAGCTCTCTCAATATTTGATTCATGCACCGCTGAATTCGTGAGGAGCGCCCGATCCTCAAGTCCATGACTTAGAGTGATCGCCGTGGGTTAGTGTGACCTGGTGCCCGAGTGCACTTTGTCGGCCCCAATCGAATTGGGCAACCAACCTTGGGGAATCAATTCTTGGCCTTGCTGGCCCTCTACCAGCAAGGGTCCATTCCCATAAGTCACCCTTGGTATCACATAGTCACCCCGGGAATAGAGTGCAACGAAGAGAGCGGTGGCCCATTAAGGCCCATTTGGATGCTTAGATGTGCTTGTTTGACTAAGTCCGAGGTTGTGTCACATCACTTCCTTTCCAAGGTACGGCGTGCCGGTCACGTGCGGCGCCTTGGTGGCGATCACGGTCCTTTCTTTTGTTATCTACTTTCCACTCATTTTCGTTATTTGCCCATTACGCGTTGGTCCACGCACTTGATGCGCCCTGATTCTTAGAGAGAGGAGAGGAAAAATATATATCTACATGGGCATGTTATGAAATACTGTTGGTCAGTGAAAAATGATAATTTTCATGCTTCTAGGATGAATGCTAGGTTTAACTTTGCTAAATCTAGAGCTTTTGAAAATGAGAGATGGAATGCTTTTAAAAACTCATTTGCTCATAAAAGAAAGTCTTTTGCTAGAATTATTCCTCCTCAATGCTTCTATTGTGGAAACTATGGACATGTTATTGAGATTGCAGGATCATGGAAAATGATGACATGGAGGCTATGAAAAGGAAGAAGAATTTGTTTGCCAAGAATGCTACTAACCTCCAGGGACCCAAGAAGGCTTGGGTACCTAAATCTGTCAAATGAGTTGGCTTCTATGCAGGTGTCCCTTATAGTAAATAGAGAATAAAGGGGGTTTCAATAAACATGAATAGGGCACACTCATTTGGTAAAACCCCGACTTTACTTTTTCTTTGTCAAACTTGGTGATTTTGATATTTTTCTTTTGTTACTCTATTATGTTTTAATTGCATTTCTTCGCAAGTCATACAAGGTTTCATTGAATAAATATTTGGTATATCAAATGGTGATATATGAATTGACAGATCAAGTCTGTCAGGAAGTTATCACTATGCGTGAGGTGATCTTCGGATCAAAGTTCTCTGCCTAGTACCAAAATTCAAAAATTCAATTTGTTTGGTTTATGCATATTGCTGATACTGCACACTTATCTCCTTTCGTGCTTTGGCATGCAACGATGGCGAGATTCGGCAGTGATGACTGGATCTCGAGGCGTGTGGCCCGTGAGGAGGACCACCGGGTGAGGATGATCGGGCGGCCCTTACCTCCCTTGGGCCCGCGTATGATCACCGTGGCCGGCATTGGCTAGCTTGACCTGGGGCATTCACCCGTGGCCGAGGGCCCCATTGGAGAGGGGGCAAGCAAAGCTAGGGTCATGAAGTTGGCCAGACTTTCCGAGGCCGGCGGCATCTACACTTATGACCATTTTGGAGGCTACCTGATGGAGTTTCCCCTAGATCGACACATGTTCAAATTTATGAGGAGCTTCGTCCCTTGCGGTATGGACTGAAAATCCAAATGTAACTTCAGAACGAAGTCATAAAGTTGTTTCTGCAGGACTCAACTTTTGCTCTTCACGCTCTCTTCTTTTGCTCAGTGCAGTCTGCTCATTGCTCTCTCTACTTCGCTCTTTTTCACAGATATTTTTCATGAAGGATCAAGGTTGCTCACTCTTTTCTTCCTCTCTTCTTCTTGGGACGAGCTAAGATGATATCTCACTCAATGCATTTTCTCAGCCAACCTTTCTCAGATGGCAAGAGCTACATATTTATAGAAGGAAGTTTGGATCTGCACCTTTGATTAGGAGAAAGTAATCTGGACTGTTCAGATCACAAGTCTTGAGTCTTGGGGCGTCGAGCTTCTTCTATTGGAATGGAGGTTGAAGGGAAATTTATTTTCCTACATTGGAGTGATTCTACAGATCATGGCACATGGTGTGGAGGCTTCCCATTGGCTTGGAGTCTTCTAAACCATTATTTTATTGGTCAGAATAAAAATAGAATTCTATGACCAAATACCTTTTCCCCTTGTGGTCTATGATTGGTCCAGCATATAGCAGAGCAGGGACAGAGACTTTTTCAGATCTGATCTTCTGCCATGTTTGTAATACCCCAAAATTTATGTAAAGTATTTTAGAATTTTTATAAGATTTTCTAAGATTTTTCTAGAAATAAATAGATTATTAAATGAAATGGGTTTAATTAAAGCAAAATATTAAGACACTATATTCATTGATTGACCTAGCCCTTTTAAATAAGCCAAAGGACCTAAACCTAAGCCCACAAGATTTGGCCCATCTTCTAGAAGCTTAAATTGATGTACTTACGAAATTTAGGGATAAATTTACTACTTATCGGATAAATAAAGGGATAAATAATGGAAGACTTTGAATTTAATGAAATTCGACGCTCGAGGTTAATTGCGGTCTATCGGGTGACCGCCTAGGATCAGAAACGGTCCCAATTGGACCGTTTTCAAGAGTCCGATCGTGAGCAGTTTGATCGCATGGAAAACTCCGATTTCTTCAGGCCAAATCCCTTAAGATCGATGCAATCTGTTAGTTAGAAGGCTCTAGAACGGATTAGGATCAGTTTGGTGACCTAATTAGGACTCTAGGGTCGTCCAAATCCTTAAAACCCTAACTAAACCCTATAAATAGACCTTAAGTCTCACCTATGCGACCCTTACTTTTGGCTCACGTGGAACTAAGATAAAGAGGCCAAATTAGAGGTAAGTTCTTTAGAAGAATTTGTTCATGATAGTAAGGTCTAACTTTCCTCCGAATTTCACATTAGGAGATCGAGCCATCAGGGAGGACAAGGCTTCCAAAGACGCTGGTTCGGTGCAAGAAACCCAGGAGATTGTGCAACCGGGCCAGATTGATCAACGAATTAGAAGCCATAAATGAGGTAATTAGATATGGGTTCTTTAGAATTATTTATTCCTTTTAGTACCCTCTTCTTACCCTCTAAGCTTCGTGGTCATAGGTGAAGAAGATCAAAAGTTAGAAGGCCATGAAGTTGCTAATTCGGTTCGAGACAAACAGGAATTAGGGTCAAGTTCTAGCCCAAAATTTGAAGTTTAGAGCTCTGTCTAGAGGTATGTTATCTTACAACGGCTTAAACTTGATATTAGGAGTAAAATCCCTCAATTTTCAGTCGTTTTCATGCATGGTACGTGGAGCTTTTTGTGTTTTATTGAGACTGCGCAAGTTAGCTTATTTTCCATGCTTGAACTTAGCCCTAATGCAATTAAGATGAAATTCTTGTCTAATTCTCACAACCTATGCATATTCATGGCATAATTACCTTGTAACATGTCTTAGCTACGAGGTTACATCGTTTTCCATGCATAACATGCCCTAGATTATCTATTTATTTAACTATTTTACAGCTTATGTCTGTCAAACAGAAAATGGTCAATAAAGTGGCCGCTACATCTAACATCGGTCTATCGCAAGACCGTTTATGACACCCTTGCGGCCAGATCTTGACCGCAACCTGGTTCTGGGGACCAGTTCGAACTCAATCGATTTTCATGATATTATCTATTATAAATATGCCATGTTTCATTTAATTATGCCCTGATTCCTGTTAAGCACCCTCGACATGCATGAGCAAGATTAAGAACCTTATTTTCATCGTTATGTTAATTTCATGCCAAAATTATTATACTTTTGTAATAAAATATTCCTCCAATATTTATTCATCGTGGTATTTAGAATGATATTTTGATCGCTGTTTTCATACGATCCACTCTCATCTCTTGAGTCATTTTCTTAAGTACATGGCGTATACTCCGATATGTGACCATTAGATACACGTTGCACTTATAAGACACATGTCTTGGACTTGTGAACCTCTCCGCCGGATATTCCTTCTATCGGACTAGGGGATCATCTTTCAAGGCCTCCGTAAGACTCCGCGAGCCTGAGATTCCCACTAGGATGCCGAACTGGTTGTACCCTTAAAGCCCAAATTATCTAGAGAGCACTCACGTGACTGATGTTTTACTTTCTGTACCCTGGTTAATTACGGACCTCTATGAGACCGTCACTGTTACTTAGCGATCCTACTCAGACCGTCTTTGTCATGAAGCGGCCACCTTGAGACTGAAATTGTTCTAGAATTCCTCAAGCGCCGACTTTCCCTTTGTTCTGGTTGACACAATTAGTTGCAGCCTTCACTGGACCGCTAGTATTGTTTAAGCGGCCTGACTGTGACCGTCTTCTACATGAAACAGACCAGTAAATGACTGTCTCTTTCTGTCAGGTTCATAACCTGAGGTTTGACCTAAGGGTTATTTAAATTCTATTCTTGGATGATCTTAGGATTATCTGGATCCCAAACCTATGAGTAACAAGTTAATGTTAAGATATGGAACTCAATTAATGTACTGTTATGCTGCCGGAATGCCGTCGTAGCATAATATTCTTTTAATTCTTCTTTGAAATCTCATATCAATTTTTGGAACGTTCAATACCTTGGTTACTTGGTCATGGAACTATAGTTTGAACTTGTTATATTATTGGCCATATTTATTTCGTGGAAGTAGCTTGATTTATAACTTGAAGATGTAAAAGCGGGCACGGATAGTGTCCAAGGGCTCCACTCTAGTCCCCTCGGCAGATAGCCGGAAACATACTATAAATCATGGGGTATGATGAACACTGGCGTCGCATTACGCTGGGAGTACTTTTTTTGTAAACTGGTGAAATCCACGAATACCCATGAATACTCACGAGGCATTCTTGTGAAATTACATGCTTGCTAGTACATTCTCAACTTTCCAGTGTATAGCCTTTATGGTTATGAAAAGTACATTCTTGTTCATGAAAGGCCAAATTTGCATCTACATGATTAAATCTTGATTGTTCATGTTATATACTCGATCATGTCTACTTGCTCAGATATCTCATGACTTTATGTTCTTGGTTATTTTAATTTATGTCGTATGATTTACCGCATTCTCATTTTTATCTTAATTCTAGAGATAAAAGATTAATTCTTTAAATATTACCTTCATGTTGATACGAAGATACCTACTGGACATATGTACTCATTCCCTACTTTCTCATCTTTTTTAGGAAATATTAGTGAATCGGATTCGTATTATGCAAGTAGCGGGTCCGAGAGCGATTGAAGGTCCATTGGAATGAGAGAAGCCCTAGTTATCTAGTGTCAAGTCGAGCAATATTGTAATTTTCAATTTCTTGAGTCATATGATGTGAGGATGTCAAAAGTAATGATCTTATGTACTTTTTGGTTATTATTATTGTGAAATAAAGTTGGAGTTTGAGCAATTACTTGTGCAACTACTTTTATGTGATTATCTTGCGCTCTGATTTCTTGCTTGTGAGAGACTTACCATGCAGGCTGTTCACGTTCCCGAGATTCCTTCCGCTGTATTAAAAGGCTCGGGGCATGACAAGGTTCTTCAACATACTGGAATTTGATTGGCTCATGGGAAAATGTAGGGTACCATGAAAAGCCGACCTTTCCCAAATCTAATGCCTGACAGATCTGCCTCTTAAAAGGTTGTCCTGAAGCCTCATGATGGAAAGGTAGGATCTCTATCCTAGGAACCTTTTCCAGACCTTGAAAAGCGTGTTTTTGGAGGTTTACGTAGCTGATTTGTGGCCTCTGGATGATCTCTAAAACGTTGCAGGTTTGACAGTATTTAAGCTTGAAAAACTTCTGGTGCGTCGATGCAATGATGTGATATAGTCGACGCAGCTTCTCAACTTCTTTGAGTTGTTGGCGTGCCAGACCTTCATGGAGTCGACGCAGCTAGAACGGTGCGTCAACGCATCCTTTGAGAAATCTCTTTATAACGGTTTCTGGGAGGAGCCTTGGTGTCGACGCCCTGAGAAAATGGGGTCGGCACTTCTAGCGATGGGCGCCTGTCTAACAGCTACTGGAGCTGATGAGGTCGACGTAGCTTGATGGAAATGTTAACGTAGCTTTGAAGACTACTTCAGTGCTTGCAGGGAATGCGTTTGGAGTCAACGCACCAATGAAATGGGGTTGACGCAGCCTTCAAAGAATGCCTTGACTGTTCTTTCTTTTGTGAGCAATGGAGTCGACGCTGCTTTGAATGCTCTGACTCCATGTTTTTCTACCCAATTCTTCGCATCTTATCTTTCATAAAATCCATATCTCCTTGCCCTTTGATTTTCTTCCCAATCATTTTCAACTTCATTTCATTAAGAGGAAAGCCCTTTGTAGCACCCCAAATAAAAAATATATATATAGAAATAATTAATAGACAAAAGAGTGGAAATAGACTTGAAATAATAAAACCCAAAACTATAAACTATACTAAAAGCCCAATAACAAAAAGCCTTTATAAAAAACCTAGTGCTACCCAAACCCTTGTATGCACAAAGGCCTTAGCCAATAACACAAAAACCCATCAAATGGGCCTCACGATTGGGGCTTTTGGTTAACCCTAAGTACGTTCGAAGCATGCATGGGGGGATTAGGGTTTAAGTCTAACAGGGAAGCGGCTGTGGATATGGCAAGGGAAGGATTAGCATGGGAAAGTTTAAACCCACTAGGATTCTACATAAGAAATTTAATTACCATTAGGAAGCTTGAGTTCCAAACTCTATAAATAGAACCCCCGTTCGATGCAGGAGCATCCTTTGGCTGCTGCGTCGATGACTTCCTCTTGCTGGCCGTGCGAGAAGAAGACCTCTTCTTCCTATTGCTACTGCGGCTGTTGCCAATTGAAGGAGCGGATGTTGCTTCTTCTTTTCATCTACAGTTGCTGCCGTTTCTTCTTCTTCATCTTCCTCCTGTTGCCGTTGCTGCTGCGTTCTTCTCCTATGTCTCTCTATGCTACCCTCTGCTTCCTTCGTCATTAACCCAATAAGGTAGGTTATCTCAAGAGTTAAGCATAAGATGATAGCAAGAGGATATTGCATGCATGAAAGTCACTAATACTATCTTTATATCATGTCTCCATGATCCATGCTTTTAGTTTTTACATAGTTTAGTGATTCTCTGTTTCATGTGAAAATAGCGACCAGTACAGTGGTCACTAATTAATGAACGTCCGTGTAGAAGGGCAGTGATTCAAATATTGGCGATAGTCTCCTGGATGCTAATTAATTAATGACCATTACCCAGACGCTATTTCCTGTGGCATATTTAATAAATAACGCATGCTTAAAATTTAATAACTATGGAAATTGATTATATTATTTCTGCATGAGCACGTTTTCAGAGTCTCCATATTTTTCTCTACACTTCCGTGTCTTTAGTTTCCTAAAAATCCACGTACACAGCAATATGCTACTATTCATGCTATTTCAATAGAAATAAATAGTGTTTTGTGTCTTGCTACGTATCTGCCTGATGCTTTCAGTTTTGTATACAAAAAAGATATAGCGTCTATTTGAACAGATGTTTATTTTGGAAATAATGCCTTTTCACAAAGACGCTGATTCCTGGTAAATAGTAAAAAACTGAAATAACCCAGAAATTATGAATTGACGTCCATCACTTGGATGCTATTTAAAGATATGATGCCTCCTTGAACGGACACCCATTTGTGTAAATTTTATTTAAATTTAGTAAATCATTGATTTGGCGCCTCTATAGAGAGACGCTAATTCTTTAAATAACGCCTTTCTATTTGGACGCTATTTTCTTACTCTCATGTTTTACCGCGGGTCCTTTCGCACTGCTATCTCAAGTCCGAGATGGAGTCCTTGTTTCACGCTGTTTCACGATACACCTCAATTCTTAGAGATTGAAAGACCCTCTGTCAGATATTCCTTCTGCCGAATTAGATTTTCTTTCTCTACGGCCTCCGTAAGCCTCCGCTAGCCTTGGATTTCCTCAAGGCAGCTGAGCAGGTTGTACTCTCAAAACTCTGTAACCTCTGATTATCATGCCACTCTGAAGAAACATGACGCCCTAGCCATCACAGAGCGATGTTTGTGGTTGTCTGTCACTGCCTGGAATTGGCGACCAGGCCAGTCAACGCCAAAATTGAATTTACGGGCGTCACAGTGGATGCTATTTTTTCGTGCCTGTGCTGTTTCCAGAATTAGTGACCACCACAGTGGACGCGAATTCGGTATATGGCGACAGCCTGAGTTGACGCCAATTACCCAGTTTCACGAATGTCTTGGTTTTGATGCGAGATTTATCGCTATGTCATTCTTACTCAAAGTTCTATCATTGAACTCTCTATTCCACAAGTCTACCTTTATTATCCTGCAATGGCTTATTCCTTTGAAGTTCTATTGGCTATAAACTATAGTGGATGTCGAGATATTTACATGACTTAATGCCTGGTGAAGAGGGGCGATCTCGCGCTGATCCTGAGATGGAGAAGATGATCACCGAATAGTGAACTGTAAGGAAGGGAAACGGATCAGGGGGCCAAGGGGTGATTCCCTGGGAAAAACCCTCCGATGCCTAAGTCAGTAGAGCAGTGGTGGAAACTATGAAGGGAGGAGGAAGGAGATGCATGAGATCCCTCTCCACCAGGGTGGTGAAGTGGTTCCTACTCAGGGAGTGTAGGCGTGAGTTGGCCTTACCTTTCGCTGGAGGGAGTCCCAAGTTTAAATAGTGCGTCGGTCTCATGAGTCCCTTAAGCTGAGGAGTTTCAGGCGGGAGTTACGTCCTCAACGTGGGCTCTTTACGTCCTCATCGTGGGATCTTTATATCCTTGAGGGGTCGTGGGTGCCTTATCCTTGTGAACTCCTTCTCATGAAGGGCTCTCAACAGCAGCGTGGATAAGCAATGGTCGGTCGATCCAAGCATGAAGAGTGCCAACCCTGTCCGAGCGATAAGCATAGCTCGGATGAGGATCGGTCGGAGTGGGCGCTGAGCGCTAGCCTTTATCCCGATGAGGGGATAGATCGGGCGTGGGTCTTCCTCCAACCTGACCGACACTCGGGCCTTCCGAGCCTAATGGCCGCCGAGGAAGTGCTTGATCCCGAGTGATCTTATTGGGCTTTTATGGTAAGTGGGCCCTACGGGCAGTCACTTAGATGAGCTGGGCCTTGTTTGGTCTTGATGGACCTAGTTTGACCTGCTCTTAAATGGGCTATAGAAATATCCCTCTACACTTGTACCCCTCCTACTCCCGAGCCTTGGCAGGCTCGGAAAAGTAGTTGTTAGGGTTTTGGACCAGCGTGGCTAGGGTGGGTGGAGATCTGGTGGTGTTAAGAAGCCACGTGTCGTGATCACCTAGGCCCGTAATAATGATAATCCTGACGGATTTAAAATTAAGGGGCCCCCCTTTCTCGGAGGTCGGAACGATGCGCTGGCTTCCGCGTGGGAATATAGGCATTGTGCACTTGTTGTCGTTCTAGAATCCCTCCGTTTTAGGGTTTTTCTCTCCTTCGTGCTTGCTTTTGGGGCTCTTTGATGCGTCGTGAGGACACGACAGAAGAGTAGAGGCTTGCACCGGCGTTCGCAGAGTTGGTTGAGACAACCGCGGAGGCGGTTCGATAGCTTCCTCTTCCTCCAGAGTCTTCAGAGTCTCGGGAGCATTTCTTTTCAAGTTCCTCTTCAGATTCCATGGTGGATCAACGTTTGGAGGTCGAAGAGTGGGAGGGTGAGCCTGAGGAGAGGGCGACGGTGATACCGCCGACTCCAAACTACAGCGAGTTGGGGGAGGCGGAGGTGAAACGGCTGGAGCACCAGTTTCACCTGCCCTATCGATTTTACTTCACTGCGGATGCCCCACACGAGACGAGCTTGGATTCTCGTACGGGACATTTCTGCTCCTTCCTTCTGTCGTGGAAGGGAGGGTTCCGTCTTCCCTTCGAGCCTTTTGTTCTTAAGCTTCTCAATTTTTTCCGGTTGGCTCCCATACAGTTGGTAGCCAACTCTTATCTTCTTCTCTCCGCCTTCCGCATCCTCTATCGTCAATGCGGGGTTCCTCCTTCCTTAGACCTCTTCCATTATTTTTTTGAGTTGAAGACGCATTCGTCAGCCGGGAAGGGCTTCTATTTCATGCAGGCTAGGTGGAACATGAGCTGTGTCTCCTTAGCCGCGAAGTACTCCTCTCACAAGGGATGGAAAACTCAGTTCTTTTGGGTGGGGATTTTTTCAGTGGAGGAGACTTGGAGGTGTCCCGTAATCCCCAATTTTCAGCCGAACATTCCTCTGAGGTAGGACGAGTTCTCTTCGGATGTGGAGGAGTACGCGGTCATTTTGATGAGGCATCGCCAATCCATGAAGGAGCTGGTGACTCCAGAGAACATCGAGCGGTGTCTTCTCACGCAGCTACGGCCGATAGGTACGGGTGTCACGAATGAGCTTCTTCGTCGGATGATGAGACCATTTTCTTTTCCTGACCATATCTTCTTCTGCTCAGACGCCAAGCGGCTGGTTGAGGTGGAGGAGCCTGCGACCGAGCGGGAGGTGATCGACCTAGGTGATGACTCGGCTGTCGATGAGTCGCGAGCTCCCAAGGGTCGTTACCGAGCCCGAGTTAAGGGCAAGGGGGTGACCCAGGAGGGGTCTTCCAGGCCGCGGGGGTCCAAGCACAAAGATCCCATGGAGGGCATGATACGGGATGCCGTGAAGGCCAAGAAGTTGGCCAAGAAGGCTGGGTCTGACCCCGCTGTTGAAGGTGACTCTGGCTCGGCGGCTCTCCCCTCTTCCGAGCGAGATAGGGCCGACCCTATCGGGCCGGCTCTCCCATCCGCCGAGCAAGAGAGGGCTGAGGAGGCCAGGGCCACTTCCGGTGGCGGCGGCGCTGGATCGGCTCTCCCCTTAGCAGGAGTCAAGGGGGCCGGGGCCGAAGCGGGCGATTCCAGGACAACGGCCGAGGTTGGAGCATCGAGCGACGCAGGCGGCGCTCCGGGTGGCGGTGCAGGGGCCGAGTCGGTCGAGGCCGGGGGGTCGCGAGGAGCGGCGACGTAGCCCCAATCAACCGAGGCAAGAGGGGTGGATGAAGCAGCGGCTGGATCCGGGCCGACCGGTGGGGCTCCCGAGGGGATGTCGCTTGGAGGTGAGGTCCCTATCGGCGGCTCTGGAGAGGCTTGGCATCCAGGGCCCTCTGTATTAGAGATGTTGCAGCATAGCTACGAAGGTGGTGAAGGGAGGAGACATGCAACGCTCCCTGCCCGCGGCCCTTGAGCTGGTTATGGAGGGCGGCTTGATCTTGGCCCAGATGGGGGCCTCTCTGGCTGAAGCTTACGCCCGGTCAAAGTCAGAATGGGCGAACCTTGCCTGGACCCTTGGCGCGTCCAACGGGAAGGTAGCTCGGCTCACCAAGGAGCCTGATGGGCTTCGGCGGGAGCTCTCCTCGGCTAGAGAGCTGGCGAGGGTGAGCCAGGTGGAGGCCCGGACGCTGTCCGAACAACATGATCGGGCCCGCGAGTCGCTCGAGAGGAAGAGCCGTCTGCTGGAGGAGGAGCGCTTGACCCGCGTCGAGCTAGATGGCCAGTCGGAGGCTCAACACGTCGAGCTGGTAGACCGGGCGGCGGAAGCCGTGCGTCTTCAAATTGAGGCCGAGGCTGATCAGGCCGAGGCGGGGAAGCAGAAGGCTGAGGCCGAGTGGAGGTTGGCCGAGGTGGAGCGGGAGAAGGCCGAGCTCACTGGTAGGGTGGGATCGGCCGGTGCAGAGGTGCTCGAGCAGTACAAATGCTCATAGGCCTACCGGGTCGACCTTAAGGAGGCTGCCCTCCCCTACTACGAGTCAGCACTTCGTCGGGGCATCCGCAAGGGATTCAAGCAAGGCTACAACCGGGCCATCTCTTATGCAGAGGAGCAGGCGTCCGATACTATCAATTTCCCATCCGGGCAACGTTATGACTCAGATTTTTCGTCCTTCGGTTCCTCTGGTTCGATGTCGGGGGGCGAAGGAGATGAGGGGGACTCGTCTTCGTTCGAGGGGTCGCCAACTTCGGATGCCTCGGGAGGGCGAGCAACCGAGGCAGTTCCCACACCGGTGGGGTCAGTGCCAGGGTCGGCCGTTGCCGAGGGTGCCAGGGGCAGACCGCCCGAGCCTTCCGCTTCCGAGCCTCAGGATGGGCCAGAGGCCTAATGTATCTATTTTGCCTTTTCTCCTTGTATGTTTGTTCCTTTTTTTTTTGAAGAAGAAGAAACTTCTCTTTTATGTAAAGGAAGGTCGAAAACGTAAGGCAGTAGCATTATGATAAACACTTAACTCTTTTGTACCGCCGTTGCCGTGGTTTGACCAGTGTATCCGTAGTAGTTGGAAAGTGTCGATACTTTCTACGTGGATCTCGCATGATGGTTGGGCGGGTGTCTGACAGGGTGTCTTTCCGTTTTCTCATGCTTTAAATGCCCGGCCGCTTCGTGTGTCCCGCTGGGATGGAACTGAGGAGTTTGAGGTGAACGTTCGCAGGGAGAGGTCCCTTTAGCGTGATTTCAAGGGGAGAATCATTTAATGCAAGTAGCCTCTTTTCGCCTATAAAAGGTCTGAAGGGAGTCCCTTCCTCTCCATCGCTTAGGGTTTCCCTGACAGTCTTTCCTCCCTCCTTCTTCACGAAGTGTTGTGCCGTTAGATTTGAAGCATGGAAGACGCCTTGGAAGACGAGGCTGCAGACGATGGAGGGTAGAGAGTAAGTTGCTACTTCAGGTCTGAAGGGGGTTCGACGGCCGGCAGGCAGGTTAGAAGCGGGTTCGATGTGCGGAGGCACGTCGCCTTCTTTTATCAGTTCCGACGGCGCTTGCGGGGAGGGACGTAACAGCAGACGGATGGGGGTATCAGGCACCCCTTTCTCTCATCCCTGCCCGCTCACTCTCTGGAGGGGATCTCTCTCAAGATTCCTCTCCACTTCCTACTTCTCCTCCCTTCTCCCGCAGCCTCTTTCTCTCTCTTCTACCTTTCTTATCATTTCTTTCACTCTTCGAAGGGTGCCTCTTGACATCCTCCTTTATTAGTTGGCTTCCTCTTCCCCTTAATCTTCCCTGCGCAACCTGGAAGATGGAAGATAGCCTTCCTCTATCACCTTTGTTCCGAGTTGCCCGAGCCAACGGGGTCGACTATCCTTTATCCGAGCCAGTTTTCGCACGAGGCAGAGTCAATGGCTGGATGCAGGAAAGTAAATCGGGTCGGCCGAGCGATGGGCTCGTATGGTGGCGCCAGATGTATTTTTGCTTTTTTGACATGTACTGTATTGGCTTTGGCCTTTCTGATGTATAAACAATTGTTTGAATGAAAGAGGAAGGAAAATTTTGCTTTATCTCATATTGCTTACACAACTGGGGTGTTCAGAAATAGAACTTGCGTAGTGTAGTCGCATTCCACGTCCGAGGGATGGGTTCTCCTTCCATAGTAGATAACTAGTACGCTCCTTTCCCGAACGTCTCGACCACTCGGTAGGGGCCTTACCAATTAGGGGATAACTTGCCTGCCGCCTCAAGTGGTCGAGAGGCTTCGACTTTCCTGAGAACGAAGTCTCCCGACTGGAAGTGTCTGTCCTGAACTTTGGCGTTGTAGTATCAAGTGAGGCGACGTTGATATTCCATTGCTCGGATACTGGCAATCTCTCGGAGTTCATCCGCTAGGTCGAGGTTTTCGAGTAGTTTCTGGTCGTTTACCTCGGGCGAGAAGCAGATGACTCGGAGGGAGGGATTGCCGATCTCCAACTGGATCATGGCCTCGGTGCCATACCCTAGCAGAAAGGGACTCTCACCGATTGCCGCTCTGGGAGTCGTTCTGTGCGACCAAAGTATGTTCGGAAATTCCTCGAGCCAGTTACCCTTGGCTTTGCTGAGCCTAGTCTTAATGCCTTTTAAGATAGTCTTATTGGCATTTTCGACTAGCCCGTTAGCCTGAGGGTGGGCGACCAAAGTGAAGCGATTGCGAATGTTCAGGTCGACACATCTATCTCGGAAATAACAAGAGTCAAACTGCCGACCATTATCGCTCACTATCACCCGGGGGATGCCGTAGCGACAAATGATCGACTTCCAGATGAAGCTCCACACGACTGTCTCGGTGATCCTAGCTGTAGCTTCGGCCTCGATCCACTTGGTGAAATAGTCGATGGCGACAATGATGAACTTCTTCTAGGCTTGAGCCGTAGGGAATGGCCCGAGGATGTCGATCCCCCACCGAGCGAAAGGATAAGGCTCGGCTAGGGTGATAAGCTCTGTTGCCGGCTGATGGACCAAATGTTCAAATCGCTGGCATCGGTCACAATGTCATACGTAGGTCGAGCAGTTGCGCTACAGAGTGGGCCACCAGTAACCCTGTCGAAACAAGATCCTGACGAGCGACCTTCCTCCTTGATGCTCTCCGCATAGGCCTTCGTGAACTTCTTGAATCGCTGGGTTGGCTTCGTCAGTACTGATGCACTTTAGGAGGGGACCGAAGAAGGATCTATGGTATAAAGTGCCGTCCAGAATGACGAATCGCCGAGCTTGGTACTTCAATCTCCGGGCTTCCTGAGGGTCGGGAGGCTCCTGGGAGTCTTGGAGCCACGACAGATAGGTGGTACGCCAGTCGCTTGAGGAGGCCGAGTCAACAGCCATGAGCTCTTAATCAATGCTCGGTCGCTCTAGCTCTTCAAGAAGGACCGATCGAGTACTCTCTGGGTCAAGAGAGGAGGCCAGCCGAAAGAGGGCGTCCACTCGAGAGTTTTCCTCCCGAGCTATTCGGACTACCTCAAAACTCTCGAACTATTGTGCCACGGTCTTGACCAGCTGGAGGTATTTGACCATCGGTGCTTCCCGAGCTTCATAATCACCGTTGACCTGGCTAGTGACTAGTTGGGAGTCAGTGTGGATTCTTACTCGCTCAGCCCCCAACCGTCAGGCCATGTGGGCTCCCGATATAAGGGCTTCATACTCTGATGCATTTTTGGATGCCTAGAACTTGAACTTCAAGGCGTATTGCAGCTCTGCTCCTTCGGGGGACTTCAGAAGGATACCGGCACCGCTCCCGGCCGAGTTGGAGGATCCGTCGACGAACAATTTCTAGGTTGGCCTGGGTGCGGACGGAGATTTTTCTTCGGTCGGGATGGTGCTCTCGGCGATGAAGTCAGCGAGCGCCTGTCCTTTGATAGCCGAGCAAGGCCGGTACGATATATCGTAGGCCCCGAGCATAATGGCTCACTTGACGAGGCGTCTTGAGGCTTCAGGGTGAGTGAGGATCCTCTTCAGTGGTTCGCCGGTCAGCACGATGATGGAGTGCCCTTGGAAGTAGGGTGGAAGGTGCTTGGCCTAGGTAACCAACGCTAGCATGAGTTTCTCGGTTGCGGGGTACCTTCTTTCAGCCTCGTTGAGCACCTTGCTGGTGTAGTATACCGGTCTCTCGAAACCCGAGTCATTTCTGAGCAGGACCGAGCTAACGGTGGATGGAGTTGCCAAGAGGTAGAGATGTAGGGCTTCACCTGGAACGGGCTTGGACAGCACCGATGGCGAAGCCAGGAACTTCTTAAGCTCAGTGAACGCCCTTTGGCATTCCTCGTCCCATGCGAACGTAGCAGATGCCATTTTGGGCCCCCTCAATAGTTTGAAGAAGGGTAGGCATCGTTCGGCCGCACGGGACAGGAATCGGTTGAGCGCAGCAATGCGCTCGGTAAGGCGTTCAACGTCCTTGGTGTAGGTGGGGGGCCGCATGTCCAGGATGGCCTGGACCTTGTCGGGGTTGGCCTCGATCCCACACTGAGTCACCAAGAAACCCAGGAAATTCCCGGACCTTACTCTAAAGGTACACTTGGTGGGGTTGAGCTTCATATTGTACCTCAAGAGAGTGCCGAAGGTCTCAACTAGGTCGGCGAAGTGGTCTTCGACCTTGGGGATCTTGACGAGCATGTCGTCGATATAGGCCTCGACGTTCCGGCCGAGCTGTCCCTCGAACATATTGTTGACCAGCCCTGGTATGTTGCTCCGGCGTTCTTCAGCCCAAAGGGCATCCGGGTGTAGCAGTGCACGCTGAAGTCAGTGATGAAGGTGGTCTTCTCGATATCTTCTTGATCCATTCTGATTTGGTGGTAGCCTGAATAGGCGTCCAGGAAGCTAAGTATCTCATTGCCCGAGGTTGAGTCAACCAGTTGGTCGATGCTCAGCAACAGATAGCAATCTTTTGGTGTGGCTTTGTTTAAGTCGGTTAAGTCCACGCACATTCGCCATTTTTTCGAAGCCTTTGGCACCAGGACGACGTTGGCCAGCCACGTCGGGTATAGGACCGATCTAAAAAGATTAGTCTTTTGCCCCTTGGTGACTTGCTCCTTGATGACCATCTGCTTCTCTGGCGCATGCTTCCTTCTGCGTTGTTGTATGGGCTTCACGGTCGGGTCGAGGTTGAGCTTATGCATCACTGCCACTTCCAGTATCCCTGGGAGTTGATCATCAGACCATGCAAAGACTCGGATGTACCTGGAAAGGAATTCTTTGGATTGCAGCTGAACCTCGGATGGTAGGTCGGCTCCAATCTTTACTCCTAGGGTCGGGTCATCGTTTAGGAAAACCGTTAGCAACTCGCCTCTAGGCTTGGATGTTGCAGGTTTTTCCTCAACTTCCTGATGCGGGACGGACCACGGACTCGACTCCAATTGGAAATACAACCCTCGGACTCTAAAAAAGCTCGCGATCGTCCCTTTTCGAGGGAAGCGTCGGACGTGCACGGTTGAGAAACCGGCAGTGAGCTAGGGTGGTCGGCTCTCTCTAGTTCCCGGATCGGGTCACGGGACGGTATCTCTCTCTCTCTCGCAGCAGCGATGATATAAAAGTAAAGAGGGCTACGATCCTAGCATGCTCTCTAGCAGTGGCATATAAAGCATATGCGAATGAAGCAAAATGCCGAGTAAGGAGCGAACACGATACCTCCACGCGCCTGGCGTGGGGACGACGACCCCGGCCGAATCGGTACTCCCAGAATAACAAGTAATTAATTTACAGCAATGAATATGACTGCCCACTCCACGCAGGGAGGTAAAGGGTGACACAATGGGGCCCGGGAGTAACGGGTTCCGGTTGACGGGCAGCTTCTTGTGTAGCTTCGGTGGCACACATACTCGCGACCGTGGGACCCATGTGCTGGTCAGTGGGGCCGTGTGGGACTGGGGTGGCACCACTGTGGTGGGGACACCTAGAGGGGCGCTCCCTGGGACGACAGTGTGCTGGTTTGCCGGCCGGAGGCCGGGGGGCTCCGATCGTCACCCGCCGGAGTTGCTGGCCACGGATCTGCAATTCTGTTTTGCAGCGCGCGACCCGGCGAGATCTGCTGCTGCGGTCACTCTCGATGTTGGATCGATGCAAAAGAGGTACCGTTGGAAAGCCCTTTCAAAGTACCTCGATCTAGCATCTGAAAAATAAAATTTAGTTTCCTGTTGATGGCCTTTATCGAATTTTCAAGCTGTTGGCTCACAGGATCTGAAAACTCAGGGTAGAACCAAGTTTTTCTGAGAGTTGGCGTTGACCGTGACGTAGACCTTCGATTCAGCCTTTGGGCCATTCATAAACGTTGTAGAGACCGAAGAGAGGAAAACGGGGATATATCTTATGCAAGATTTTTTGAAAGTTTCGATTTTGTGGGGATTTTATACTGACTCAGGGTCGGATCTGGACAGTAGAGACAGATCTAAATTTGGGGAAAAGACTCAATTTCTAAAAATAGGTAGAGAGATTTTAAAATTCAGAGAAACTTTTTGGAGGAAAAGGATGGTGGATAGAACATCCAATAAATTTGGGGATTCCAACAAAAATCAGAAAGGGGATCGAAAGGTGGAAAAACTGAACTTCTTCTACACAGATCTGAAAAGGGACAGATCAGGAAGACAGAAAGACATGAAAATGGAAAATGTAAAACAAAGTCTAAATGACGTGATTTTTTTTACTGGAGGGTGGGAATCAAGAGAGGAACCAACCCTGAAAATCTCAACTCCAGATGAGGTCGGAGTTGGGAGTTAAAATTTCTGGAGTGGGAGTCTGTCCAACCAAACAGACCCTTGGACAGAACTTCAGAAGCGGCTTCGCGGCGGCTCGATGGCGGCACCAATGGCGGCGGCGGCGGCACATAATGAAATCAGAGGTGGAGGGGCTAAGATAGAAGGGTTCATAACCCTAAAATGTAGAGGATGGAGGAGGAAAACCAGAGGAGAGAGGGGAGGGGCGCACCAGCTCCAAGCTTACACAAGTTTTTTTCTTCTCATTAATTCTTCAAAAATGGAAATACAAGGTACTTATAATAAATGACAAATGACCTAATCTATCCTTAGATCTAGGGTTAGGAGGGGTACTTAAGGGACTTCACATTTAAATGTGATCAAACAAAAAAAATAAAATTTCTAATTAATTCTAATGGGGGGGGCCGCCCCCTTGACCAAGGGGTAAGTTAGGTGGCCAACGCTTGACATTTTACACAACTTGTCTCCCATGTGTTTATTTGACATTCAACCCTTCTAGAAGCCACCTAGGATGGTTTGACCAGCCCCACATGGATGAGGTGGACCAATGGGGAAGGAGTGGGGGCCCCCTAGTAGGTCCTACTGGCATTTTACATATAAACCCACTAAGACTTACAATTGCGTACCCATATAACACAAGGGTATACATACAAATATAAAAGGACATAAATGCAAACAAAATATGAGCAATCTTGCTTTGATGTCCCCATCAATTCTCCCCGGGTGGGAAGAACTCGACCCCGTCGAGTAAAGGGAGTGACTGCTCGAGTGGCTCCGACGGATCCGTCACCGTACTAAGTAGCACGGATACGCTCCACTCCAAGTGATCGTCACCTGCTCATTCCGTATATACTCGATATGCGCATGCTGCTATGGGAAGAGGCTAGTGGTGGAACACTCTGGGGTGGGGCCACTCTCAAGGGGAAGGAGGCGGCTCGAAGACTCACTAGGAATCACCGTTGGGTCCCTGTAGGTGACTAGATCCGAGGGATAGATGTAGAACTGATCCCATACTCATCGAGCGAATCCACTCGCCTCTTAAGGGACTGACATCAATGAGCTCGCACAAGACACATGCAGACTCCTAATAAACCACAAACCACACAAACAAAAAACTGACTCATGCATGAGTCTAGACAAACCTATTGTTAGTCTGACCCGTACATGGGTGACGGTGGACTAGGACACCCGAATGTGTGCCATGCATGCATGTTATGGAATCGGAGATGGGTGGCATTGGGAACACCTAAACGTCTAAGTATGGCCCAGTCATGCATGGACGGCCCTTTGGATTTGGGAGACTTGAGAGGGCTAGGAGAGCCGGGTGTGGGTGTATCGAGGATGGGCTTAGGTGGGCCGGGGAAACCAAAGTCTTCATTATCCCCAAATGATGGTTCGGACTTATGGCTATGTAGAGGTTGCTTGGCCCGAGTGGAAAAGGTGGGATAGTGAACTCCGCGGAAGAAGTGGAGTGAGTAAGAAAGCTCGGGGTTCACTAGTGAAGGGGTCAAAAGGGTCGAAGAAGTATGACCCCATGAAGTGGGTTCCCCCATGACTCGGTCCCAAGTTAAGAATTCATAATCACCATCGTACATAGTGATCGGTGGGACGACGGTCATGTCTAGAAAATAGGATTCCTCCCTTGGGCAAAAGGGAACGAAGTCGAACTCGGCCGGCATCGGGAGGAGTAGAAGAATCTCCGTGGTGACACAACCCACAGTGCACACGGAGGTAATGGACCCTAAGGCCGGATGGGTGAAGCTGCGACTAGTGGGTTGGTCGAAGCCTCGGGCCAATAAAGGCGTCAACTTCCATTGCCAACCTAAACCAAGAATAAGGTCACCCAATGTGTCAACATGGTGACTACATCGGAATGTAGTATGGTAGGAGTTGACGGGCACCAAAGGTAGGGTAGGGTCCATAGATGGGTAAGGAGGTGGGACCAAGCCATCCTTGAGCCAACTAAGTAGTGGCTCGGCAATGAAAAGCGTACCCGTTAGAAACACGGGTGGCTCGGGTTTTCGTGGCTCCAAACAAGATGGCTCCGAATAAGGTTCGAAAGTAGAGGGTGGTAATGGAGCACTCACGGGTGGTGAAGAAGCGCGTGTCTTTTCCAACCAATCCCAAAACATTTTCTCGATTTCCTCAAAGGAGCGGGTTAGAGTGGGGACCTTGGAGTGGACTTGCTCCTCGGCTCTCGGCTCGGGTGTGGACCTAGACTCGACTAGAAGTGGGGCTTCCACTTGGATGGAGGCGATGGGGTGGGATTGGACGGAGATGCCAAGGGGAGGTTGGTTGGAGGTGACTGGGCGGACCACTTGATTGGGGTTCCTTTGGAGGGCTTGGATGGGGGTGAAGGGGCGGGGTAGGTTGGAGGTGTGGCCCACTTGATTGCGGGTGAGTTGGTGGGGATGGATAGTGGTATGATGCCCATAGTTGGAGGTACGTGGACGTGGAAGGTAGACCTTCCTAAGCGCTCTCTTCATATCCCACCATGACTCGATGGGCCTTAGCCTCCTATCTTCCCGGTAGTACTTGATGTCCCTCCATGTTTCGGCGGCTTCATAGAAAAGTCACCTTTTGGCTAAGTCTACTTACGCGGGACCGGACATAAGGTAACACTCAAAGTAGTCGTCCATAACGGCTTCCCACTCTAAATAGTCACTCGGGTTTTCGGAGCCGTAGAAGTCCCGGGCTTCGGGCCTTTTGGGGTGGTTCGGGTGGTCCTTCCATTTTAGATAGTATCGCCACCATGCAGAAGATGCAACCCCTTGGTCGTCCATGGGACACGGGGACACTAGTGAACGGACATGCAAACACGTGGAGACAAGACAAACCAACTAGACAATGGAAACATGACCCTAAATGACAATGCAAGTTGGAATGCCGACTCTACTACCAACCTAGACACAACCAAGACTCGGTACGTGGCGGAGCTAATCGATCTGAAGATCACTCGCGCAATTGTGCGGCCTTCCCGATAGACGTAGCCTAACACTCGGATAACACCTTTTGATATACCAATTAATGGTATGCAAATGCAACCTAGACCGACTTAGACGATGACTAGACGTAAATGACACCCTTTTTTTGTTGATTTTAGACACCCTAGACTAAACTGGCGCTCTGATACCAAACTGATGCGGGATGGACCACGGACTCGACTCCAATTGAGAATTCAACCCTCGGACTCTAAACAAGCTCGCGATCATCCCTTTTCGAGGGAAGCGTCGGACATGCACGGTTGAGAAACCGGCAGTGAGATAGGGTGGTCGGCTCTCTCTTGTGCCTGGATCGGGTCACGGGACGGTATCTCTCTCTCTCTCGCAGCAGCGATGATATAAAAGTAAAGAGGGCTACAATCCTAGCATGCTCTCTAGCAGCGGCATATAAAGCATATACGAATAAAGCAAAATGCCGAGTAAGGAGCGAACACGATACCTCCACGCGCCTGGCGTGGGGACGATCACCCCGGCCGAATCGGTACTCCCAGAATAACAAGTAAATAATTTACAGTAATGAATATGACTGCCCACTCCACGCAGGGAGGTAAAGGGTGACACAATGAGGCCCGAGAGTAACAGGTTCCGGTTGACGGGCAGCTTCTTGTGTAGCTTCGGCGGCACACGTACTCGGGACCGTGGGACCCACGTGCTGGTCAGTGGGGCCGTATGGGAGCAGGGTGACACCACGGGGACACCTAGAGGGGCGCTCCCTGGGATGGCAGTGTGCTGGTTTGCCGGCCGGAGGCCGGGCAGCTCCGATCGTCACCCGCCGGAGTTGCTGGCCACGGATCTGCAATTCTATTTTGCAGCGCGCGACCCGGCGAGATCTGCTGCTGCGGTCACTCCCGACGTTGGATCGATGCACAAGAGGGTAAGGTAGGTGGCCAACTTTTGACATTTTACACCACTTGTCTCTCATGTGTTTATTTGACATTCAACCCTTCTAGAAGCCACCTAGGATGGTTTGACCAGCCCCACATGGATGAGGTGGACCAATGGGGAAGGAGTGGGGGCCCCCTAGCAGGTCCTACTGGCATTTTGCACATAAACCCACTAAGACTTACAATTGCGTACCAATATAACACAAGGGTATACATACTAATATAAAAGGACATAAATACAAACAAAATATGAGCGGTCTTGCTTCGATGTCCCCATCACTTCCCGGGGGCCCTTATTCTTCCCGTCCGACCTTGTGGCTTCAATCGAGATATTATAGCACCTTTTGGCCATCGCCTGGCTGCCCCGGACTTCCCCCACCCCATGTTTAGTGGGGAACTTCATCTTTTGGTGATAGGTAGAGGGCA
Organism: Amorphophallus konjac; assembly: GCA_022559845.1. Lineage (NCBI taxonomy): Eukaryota > Viridiplantae > Streptophyta > Magnoliopsida > Alismatales > Araceae > Amorphophallus > Amorphophallus konjac. The sequence continues at coordinate 255,825,761 of CM040121.1, forward strand.
TTGCTTTCGTTTGGCTGAGGATCCCCCGGCCGAAGATTACGTTGTATGCTATCATACCTTTGATCACTATGAAGTCCACCATAATCGTAACAGTTTTGGGTGGGGTGCCGAGAGTAACTGGCAGGCTTAGGGCTCCCTCGGGATAAGTGGCCTGGCCATTGAACCAGCAAAGGGGGGTTCGGATCGGGCGGAGTTTAGACAGATTCTCCCCCATCTTAAGAAAACACTTATAAGATAATACATCAGGGGCACTTCCATTGTCAACTAGAATTCAATCTACGTTACAATGGTTTATCGTGGCCGATATAACTAGGGCGTCGTCATGCGGGGTGGTCAGCCCTTCCAGGTCTTGGTCGGAGAAGACTATGACCTGGGGCTCACTTGGCAGGGCCTTGGGAGGCTCGATGGCTCGGCTCGCCTGCTCAGCATGACGCTTCCTTCATCGGCCACTGTCTCCTCCTGATGTAGCTCCTCCAGTGATGCCATTGATGTGGACCCCGCGAGGGGCGTTGTCGATCTCCTCTGGGCGCCTCGGTCTTCCTTATGCCCAGCCACAAACCGGGATAGGTGTCCCTGGTGAACGAGGCGCTCGATCTCATCTTGGAGCTGGTGGTAATCGCCGGTATGATGCCTGTAATCGCTGTGAAACAGGCAGTGCTTGTTGCGATTGCGGCTCTTCAACCTCATTGGCTCGGGTTGGCGGAGGAGGCCCGAGCCTTTGATGTCTTCATAGATCTCGTACACAAGAGCGGTCAAGGGAGTGTACCGCTCGTACTTCCGGGATGGTTCTTTTTGCTCCCCTTCTCGGTTCCGCCTTTTTCCTTGGTCCGAGCTTGACTCGGGTGCTCGCTTCTTGTCCCCCTCCCGACCTGAGCCGGTTGTGCCTCGGCATGCGTTGAGAACTTCTTCGCACTCAGCATGGCGTAAAGCCAGAGTCAGTAGCTTGGCAAGGGTCGAGGGAGGGTGGAGGACAAGTTTGCGGTGGAGGTTCTCGTCCCGGGTGCCTCTGGTCAGCGCGGTTATGGCCGAGGCTACATCCAGGAGAGGGATTCTCAGGGCTTTCGACTTAAATCGGTTGATATAGGCCTGGAGTTTCTCCCCTTGCGCCTGTTTGAGAGCCAATAGCCCTGCTACCGACCTTGGGGGGCCGCTGTCGGTGAAACTCTCCTTAAATACTCACCCAAACTACTTGAAGTCTTGGATGGATCTGAGGGCGAGGGCCCAGAACCATGGTTGGGTTCCTTGGACTAGGGTGGTCACGAAGGCTCAGCATTTGATGGCGTCGGACACCCCGTGAAGAGTCATTAAGGCGTTGAAGCTATTGAAGTGGTCGGTCGGGTCGCCCTGGCCGTCGTAAGGCTTGAAGGTCGGAATGGAGATTATGGGAGATACCTCTACCTTCATGATATAGTCAGAGAATGGTGATTTCTCCTCGTCCTCGGCTGGGGAGGCCTTCTGCAAGGCACGTAAGGCGCGCTCCTGCTCTACGAAGCGCCTCTCGAACTCTCGCAGACGGAGGGATAACTCCTGCTACCGTTGCACCATGGGGCTAGGGGGACCTGATGGCAGGCTGTCCTGGCGTTCCCTGGGGACTTTGGTCTCCGAATACGGACGGCGTGCCCCAGGTTTTCCCCTTTTCGGCGTGGAGGAGGCCTCTTGCTCCAGCGGAGGGGCTTGTGAAGGTCCTCCTGACCTGTTGCGAATAAGCTGCCGTCCTCGGAGGGTGAAGTGACCTCCGATAGTGTGTTCGGACGAGTCTCCGCGGGGAGGGCTTTCCGGAGGGACGCGTGACCTTCCTTTCCTGGCCGCCTGGGTCCTCATGAGTTCCACGAGGACATCTAGTTTTACGTTGAGGGCTTGGAAAGCGTTAGCGCCGTCGTTGGGTGGTTGCCCTACCGCCGAGGGCAGAGGTGGTTCGTTGGCTGGGATGCTGGCGTTGGAGGGGGGGGTCTTGTGCGGCCTGAGAAGGGCCTTCTCCCCCCACTACCATGGCCTTCCCCCTATCACCGGCGGATCTCCTCCCTGTACTTCTTCGCACCATGCTGGCTCTTTGATCGTTTCCCATAGACGACGCTAGATGAAGAGGGGCGATCTCGCGCTGATCCTGAGCTGGAGAAGATGATCACCGAACAGTGAACTGCAAGGAAGGGAAACAGATCAGGCGGCCCAGGGGTGATTCCCTGGGGAAAACCCTCCGATGCCTAAGTCAGTAGAGCAGTGGTGGAAACTATGAAGGGAGGAGGAAGGAGATGAACGAGATCCCTCTCTACCAGGGTGGTGAAGTGGTTCCTGCTCAGGGAGTGTAGGCGTGAGTTGGCCTTACCTTTCGCTGGAGGGAGTCCCAGGTTTAAATAGTGCATTGGCCTCATGAGTCCCGTAAGCTGAGGAGTTTCAGGCGGGAGTTACATCCTCAACGTGGGCTCTTTATGTCCTCATCGTGGGATCTTTATAGCCTTGAGAGGTCATGGGTCCCTTATACTTGTGAACTCCTACTCATAAAGGGCTCTCAACGGCAGCGTGGATAAACAATCGTCAGTCGATCCAAGCATGAAGAGTGCCAACTCTGTCCAGGCGATAGGCATAGCTCGGATGAGGCTCGGTCGGAGTGGGTGCTGAGCGCTAGCCTTTATCCCGGCGAGGGGATAGATCGGGCGTGGGTCTTCCTCCGACCTGACCGACGCTTGGGCCTTCCGAGCCTGATGGCCGCCGAGGAAGTGCTTGATCCCGAGTGATCTTATTGGGCTTTTATGCTAAGTGGGCCCTGTGGGCGGTAACTTAGATGAGCTGGGCCTCGTTTGGTCTTGATGGACCTAGTTCGGCCTACTCTTAAATGGGCTACAGAAATCTCCCTCTCCACCTGGCGTTAATGGGGCCCGGTCTGGTCCTGGGAGAAGTACCCAAAAGTACTTGTGCCCATGGGAGCTATATTGATCACAGTGTGGCATTGCACCTGAGTGCATGACTTTCTAGATTATGACATTCCACGATCTCGTGCTTGACTTGACATGACATGGCGTGACTTGCATGGCCCGGAATGGGTATTTACTTGCTACATTAAAATAGTCAATGTCTCATGACGTGGCTTGGAAATTACATGCTTGATATCGTTGTTGACCTTGCATGATTCATCTTGAAACTTGCTAGTTCATTATCATCACTTCTTGTTATTATCCTTCTCGACATTATTTTACGTGCATGCTTAGCTATACTTGCATTTCATGTAACATGTAATTTACTTAAAGCAAGCTTGTTCTTGAGATGTAATTCCTACTGAGCGTTTGCTCACCTAGTTTTTTCCTCTATTTTTCAGGTAACTCTGATAGCGAGACTCAATTGGACAGGGATGACCATGAGAGTTGAGCGTATAGCTATACCCGGATGTCCAAGATTGTTACATCGAGTCTTTTCTATTTTCTTGAGTTATTATTGTACTTTTATCTTTATTGAGTTTAGAGTGTCATTAAAGTACTCTTCATTTTGAAGAATTATGTAATAGTTCAATTGGAGTTATTAATAAATCAAGGACCTTGGTATTATCTTGCTTGGCGCACTCTGTCTTATGTGTCGAATTACGTCGTTCTCTGATTGACATGAATGATATAAACTCGTCGCGCATTTCTTAAGCTCCTTCCGCGCTCGGGGCATGACAGTTTTTATGATATCAGAGCCTAGGTTTTCAAATTCCTAGGTTACCAATGTCCAAGGATAGGTTTATTCCTTTACCCGGTGAGATGGGTAGAACCGCAGCTTAAGTCAATATAGGACAATGAACTTTATAGTTAGTTAAATATTAATTACATTTAATTCCCTTGTAGGATCATGGTCGCTGAGAGAGCCCAGTGGCGAGACATGCAACGGATTGTCCAAGGCCTCACCCAAGCGCTGCAACAAGTAGCGCAAGGGGGTATGAACCGTGGAGCCGGAGATCTCCACCAAAGTTTTAGGAATATGAATCCACCAAAATTCGTCGGCTCTTCCGACCCGGATGACGCCGAGAATTGGATGAAGGAGATAGAACGCATATTCCGTGTGATGCAACGCACGGATGAAGAGAGGGTCCTATTTGCAACATTCCAACTAGAATGGGATGCTCGATTCTGGTGGGAATCTATGGAAGCCACTATGCTGCATGATCATATCACATGGGGCGAGTTCGTTGACCAATTTAATAACAAGTACTTTTTGTATCGCATTCAAGAAAAGAAGACCGCGGAGTTCGCCTCACTTAAGCAAAGGAACCTATCTGTGGCCGAATACGAGGCCCAATTCTCTAGGCTATCCCATTATACACCACATTTGGTGAGTACGGAAAAGATGAAGGCTCGTAGATTCCTTAATGGGTTAGGACCCCACTACATCACACAACTGGCACCAATGGACATACAAGTCTACTTGGAGATGGTGAGAAGGGTACAATTATTGGAAGATGCCACGAAGCTGTCAGATAAAATCTGTGGTAGAGACAAGAAAGAACAAGTCACTAGTTTGGGAACATTCAAAGTTCCATTCTCAAAGAAGAGGTCCAACCATGGAGGAGAGTCCTCTAAGGATAAGAAATCCAAGAAGAATGATAAGTCTTTCTCCATCACTACTACACCATCCAAGGAAGTCTTCAAACATTGTGATAAGGCCAGACATAAGGCCGATGAGTGTTGCCGAAGGTTGGGAGCTTGTCTCCGATGCGGGAGCCGTGATAACTGGATTCCCGATTGTCCCTTATTGAACGAACAAGCCAACAATGAGAAGCGCCCGACAAAGAAGCAAGGCCGTCTCCAAGCCCTCCAAGAGGTGGAACATAGCGAAGGAAGGAATTATGGAAGGTACATTGAAAATTTGTTCCAAGACTGCTCATGTTCTATTTGATACTGGTGCAACTCATTCATTTTTTTCTAAACGATTTGCTGCTTCATTATCTAAGGAACCTAATTGGTTAGAAACCGATCTAGTTATTTCTACTCCACTTGGAAGCAGATCTGAAATTACACACCATTACCTAGATAGTGAAGTTATGATTGAAGGGCAAAATCTACCTGCCGATCTAATACGCCAAGATATGGATGGGTATGATCTCATACTAGGTGCCGATTGGCTATCCACACACAAGGTAGTTATAGATTGCCGAAATGGCAAGGTAACCTTTAATGATTACCCGAAGCTTGTCTACATTAGTCCTCAGAGTCGAAACAAGTCACATCTTATTTCGGCTCTCCTAGCCCGTAAACTCATAAAGAAAGGGTGCATGGCCTTTCTTGCTCTTGTTACAGTAAGGGAGGTCAAGGAATTAGAGTTAGAGGATATCCCTGTGGTTCGGGACTTTCCCGATGTTTTTCCGGAGGATTTGCCTGGTCTACCCTCGGAGAGGGAGGTGTCATTCACCATTGACCTTATCCCTGGTGCTGGTCCTATCTCTAAGGCACCCTATAGAATGTCCCCCGCCGAGTTAAAGGAACTAAAGGAGCAATTGATGGAGCTTTTGAAAAAGGGATTTATTAGACCGAGTACTTCCCCGTGGGGATCACCCGTGCTATTCGTCAAAAAGAAGGATGGATCGATGAGACTCTATATCGATTATTGGTAGTTGAATCAACTTACTATCAAGAACAAATACCCGCTGCCGAGGATCGCCGAGTTATTTGATCAAATATCAGGAGCTAAATATTTCTCGAAGATTGATCTTAGATCGGGATACCACCAACTGAGGATCAAAGACGAGGATATTCATAAGACCGCATTTCGAAGTAGGTATGGGCATTACGAATTTGCTGTTATACCTTTTGGACTAACAAATGCCCCTACAGCTTTTATGCAGTTAATGAACAGTATATTCGGGCCTCATCTTGATCAATTTGTTGTGGTTTTCATTGATGATATATTGATATATTCAAAGTCCGAGGAAGATCATGAAGAGCACTTGAGGATTGCATTGTAAATATTGAGGAATAATCAGCTCTATGCCAAATTTTGCAAGTGTGATTTTTGGCTCGAGGAGATATCTTTCTTCAGACACGTAATTTCAAAGGAAGGGATTTCTGTTGATCCATCAAAGGTCGAGCCAATGAATAATTTGGAAAGACCTACCAATGCTACCGAGATCCGTAGCTTCTTGGGTCTGGCTGGTTATTACCGACGATTTATAAAGGACTTCTCTAAGATCGTTGTCCCTCTTACCAGGCTGACATGAAAGGAGAATCTGTATGTATGGTCCGAAGATTGTGAAGAGAGTTTTCAAACCTTAAAGGACCGTCTAACTATTGCCCCTGTGTTAGCACTGCCCATCGAAGGAGAGAAATTCGAGGTATATATCGATGCATCTGGTGTTGGCCTCGGATGTGTATTAATGCAACAAGGGAAGGTTATTGCCTACTCTTCCTGACAATTGAAGAAGCATAAGGAGAACTACCCGGTTCATAATTTAGAGTTGGCCGCGGTGGTGTTTACCTTGAAAATCTGGAGACACTATCTTTATGGAGAACAATTCACCGTGTACTCCGATCATAAAAGTCTCAAGTATTTATTCTCTCAAAAAGAATTGAATATGAGACAAAGGCGCTGGCTAGAGTACCTCAAGGACTTCGACTTGACCATACAATATTATCCAGGAAAGGGTAATTCTTTAGCTGATGCCCTTAGTCGGAAGCTAAGAGCATTGTTAGCTAGCTGCATGATTCAAGAGTGGAGAATGTTAGAGCAATTTTCTAAGCTGAACATAAACATAGATGGGGAAAAAGGGTGTATTACTCTGTCACACATGAGTTTACATCTGGATCTACTCTCCGAGATTAAGGTGCTACAAGATGATGGCCCAATATTGGTAGAAATCGAAGGCAAGATTGATGAACAACCTGACTTCAACACTACAAGGAAAATAGGTTATTTCGACGTCCATTTGCCGTCGCAAATACATCGGAAATACATCGCAAAGTGAATGTTTGACGTATTTGCGACGGAATATGGACGTCAGAAAGCTTACGTCGTAAATTTTCGATGTATTACAATAGCGTCACCAATTCGTCCGAAATTACTGACGAAACTATATCGTCAAAGTTATGGTGGCTATTTATGTCGGTAATTAATAATACGAAAATTAATTAATCATTACGATGGAACATAATTTAGTTGAAAATATGTCTAATTTTTTTGACATATTTCCGACTAACACATATTCTGTCGGAAAACAATGGGCCATAATATTTCCGATGAGCCAGAAATTACCGACGTATTTGCGACAGAAACATTATGTCGTCGCAAACCATTGAGTTAAATTAGTTTCGACGAAAGTTATTTTGGTCAGAAATACGTCGTTAATGTTCGGCGTATTTCAATCGGATAAGTAATACGTTGGAAACCTGTGGGTCAAATTTGTTCCGACGAACTGTTATTGTGTCGAAAATACATCGTTAAATTTGGACGTATTTGAGACGGATAATTAATACGTCGGAACTAATGCAGATCAAATTAGTTCCGACGAACCGTTATTGTGTCGAAGATACGTCGTTAAATTTGGACGTATTTGAGACGGATAATTAATACATCAGAACTCATGTGGCTCAAATTAGATCCGACGAACATTTAGTTGGTCGAAATTACGTCTGAACCTTTCAACCTATTTGCACTGGAAAATAAATACGTCAGGAAATAAGTGCGTGAAATTGGTTCTGACGAATTGTTAGTTGGTCGAAATTCCGTCGAAAACTTTCTCCACATTTTTTTATATATTTTGAAATTTTAAAAACCTATTTAATGCTACAATTATACACCACAATCGACACAACTCAACATAAAACTCACAATAAACAACATATACAACACACAATAGGATAAAATCTTATTGTAAATTATAATAAAGAACGTCCACAACACATAAATCTTTGAATAAAAAAAGTTACAGTTACATTAATTGAAATGGATCATTTTTTCACAATATCATTAAAAAAATCAAGAGATATCCACTGCATCATTCTCATTCGTCATTCGTAGCATCTCCACCATCACCGGCTGTAGGAGGATCTTACATCATAAAAAATTAATAATAAATAGATTTAAATAAATATAATTATTAATAAATCTAGTTAAATATCTTTTTGATTTTCTAAATTTGAAAGTAGATAACATGAAGATGATTTCTTTTACTCTCAAAGCTGAATTCTTTGAACTAAGTAGTAATGTTATTGTTGTGCCATGTGGTTTTGATGATGTCTAACACTATGAATCATATTATGCTCATGGTTTTTTATATCATGAATTTAATGTGTGCTGGCTAATGTCCATATGTTTTCTAATGCCTTGAACAACATTTTCATATGAAGGCTTGAAGAGTTGTAATGTCAATGCTATGAATGCTTGAACTGTTATGTCTGTATGCTTGAAGAATGTCTGTTTGAAGAACTGTAATATCTGAAGAATTCAAGTAAGCATAAGCGTGGCAGTGTCACAGCAGCCCTAGAAGCAACTCTGTAGAAGAAGCCTTCAATCGCTAAAGAAACAAGCTAATATATCATCTTAAGATAGACTGTGTACCCGTTAAAGAATAAGGGTGAAAAATATCCCTTAAGGCTAACAAATGTGCATTACGGGTGACAGATACTACCTTAAGGGTAAGAAATAGATGGACTAGATGAATAATAAGGAACAATGGTGACAAATAGTAGTGCAAAGGTGAATAATAGGCAGCAGGTGTGAAACAGTTGAAAACCAAGAACCTCAAGCCGACTCGGAAGGGCTTACAAGTCGACTTCTGACAGAAGAATTCACAGAATGAAAGAAGACTTTTTAGCTACGGATTAAGGGTGAAAATGGGTGGACAACGCAGACAAATGGCTGTATAGCAGTGTCAAATGGCTGTTCAGTGGTGTAAAGTGGCTCATGGCTATGACATTTGAAAAATGATCAAACTGGTTGAAGAGAATGATTGTCCATGAGGTTCCCAGCTTCCCCATGATGATTCTGGAGAATCATTGAGCATCAAATGACCCTGATGATCTGGGTAACCAGAGTGTAGTGGAGGTGTTTCCTCCGTCGTCCCCTCTGTGGTATCATAGGAAGGAGGAAGGGAGATCTTGATCTCTAGGTTATGGGTAACTTGGTGTTGCTCATGGGGTTCCCCCTATGCTTCAGAGGAAGAGAGGACTGGTCCTCTGGTTGTGGATAACTGGGTGTTACTCACGGTTCCTTCTAATTTGATCAGAAGAAGAGAGGAGAGTGTTCTTCGAGGTCAAGCTGTAAGTCAGCGTTTGTTTGCAGACTGAGTCTGTGGTTATTGTTGTTGCAAGGGGAAGCCACACTCAGGTTTGAGTGTGGGGTGGACGTAGATCTTCGTGGCAAATCGAATCACCTAAAAATTCTGTGTGCCGTGATTTGCATTGGTGTGATTGGCCCTTATTATCTTCCTCCATTCACAGATTTGCGTATGAACAGATCTTCTCTATACACTAAGTGGTTGTATTGCAGTCTATTAGATCTATCTGATCTGAGTGGATTCTGTGAGATAGCATTCTCTTAGTTAGTGCATTCTTGTCACTTTCATTTATATTGTTCCCACAGATATCATATGAGCTCGTGGTTTGATAGCTGAGTGTTAAATTATCTTAGGCTTAAAAATTGAGGTTAAAATTTTTATAGGATCTATTCACCCCCCTCCAGATCCTGCTGCACACACATATTCATATACTTACTTCTGGCATTGCATATAGAGCACACAACATTGGTATCACAGATACTCCTCTATTATAACTCTAAAGTCTACAAAATTAAAAATTAAATTAAATACTCACATGAGAGGGTTGTGGTGTACTCGAGGGTGCTCCCTGAGACAAAATCCCCGCCTGGGCCAAGAGGGTAGCAACCACCCGAGTAAAGCGTGTCTCCATGCGTTCCTCGATGCGGTCAACCACATGTTCGACGATGGATGTAATCTAGCTCGTAGAAGTGCCGATGGAGGGAGTAGAGAAGGAACTGCTACCGGGGTAGGACGAAGCTGAGCCCGAAGAAGATGCTAGAATCGGGCTAGTGTCCAAGCTCTGCCCAAAACCGTATACTCATCATTTCTTCGGTCGGTCGGCTGCTGCTACCCATGCCTCAGGATCTACTTACGGCCGCTGCGTCTCCTCGTCCCCATACTTTTCAATCATATGCCTGTAGTATAACTCCTGCAAATTGAATAAAAAACATTGTAAATTTCATATTAATCAATTATATTTAAAAATAGAAATAGAAAAGAAATGTGTATGTATATAATCTTACCACTACCGAGCGAGCTCTCTCGCTCACATACTGATCCGTCCCCTTCTTTTGGTGAACGGTAGCAAATAAATCATAGTACGAGACCGTACCACCGCTCTTCTTTTCCTGTTATACATGTTATAGAGAATAAATAGGGGCATATAAGAAATAAAATATAATAAAATTAAGATGATTACTTACCAATCTCTCCTTCTGGGTCGCGAAGGAAATGGATCCAGAAGTATGGAGATGCACATCTGGATGTAACGCACGTGCAGCTTTGGCTTTTACGGATTTGGCCATCCAATTAGGCTCGGCCCATCTATCACAGAGGTCCTCCCAGTGCTCCCTCCTCATCCATGCGGGGCCATGTGCCTTCCAAAGGCCACGGTCCTCGCTGCCCCCGGCTAGAGCCTTAGCACGGTCCCGACATCTGTGTAATTGATGCTTATAATTTACAGTTCCTGTGGCCTCCCATGCACGTCGAGCTCGTCCGGCGTCAGCTCGCCTCACAAACTGATATCCTTGCTGTCAAGAATTCAAATTTTATAAGTTAGTCGATTGAAATTGTGGAGTTGGGAAATATGTAATTTAAAAGATTAAATCGTATACTAGGAACTCGTCAAACAATCGATCGCGGATATCCTGAGGAAACTTTTGAAATGACTTATAAGGGCCGGTCACATGTCGCTCAATAAGGCAGGTAATAAAACGAGAAGCCTCAATGGGCTCTACTTTATCCCTGCAATTACAAATGTTAAAATGATAGCCAACAATTATATATATAGTTGATGGATAGATAACGAACATAATTCATGAGTTTAAATATTAACCCAGAGACCCAACATGGCTTCGTCCCTCTTGCAACACCACTTGCTCGCCCTCGTGATGGCTAACAACATCGTCTGCCTGTTGTGTGCCCGGGTGGGCGGACGAGCCAACTATCGCAGGTGGTGTGCCCGACATACCTGTTACAAGTAAAATAGAAGTAGTTAATCAGAATTTAGCTCATTATTAAAAAAAAATTCAACAAGTAAACATATAGAATTCTTATCATTTAACTAAGAATTTAAATAAACATAGTATTCGAATGTGATGGAAGTGGTGTACTCTGTAGACCTGATGTAGAGGCACTCAAACCTATAAACATAAAATATCGTGAGTAAAACAAAGTGCATATTCATTACTCATTTATCTAAGAATATAAATAAACATACCCGCAGTTGTTGGCGTAGGCGGTGCACTCTGTGTACCTGGTGCAGAGACATAAAATATCATTAGCAAAACAAAGTGCATATTCACTACTCATTGATCTAAGTGATGTGTGGAAGGATAGGATATAGATAAAATGGTGAATATATACCCCGATTAAAAACTATGCCCAAATTAAAATAAAAAATCTGGTGCTACCCAATTTTAAAACAGAATAACAATATGTTAACAAGAGTTTGCATAGAACATACGTCGAACACTTAAGCACTTAAGCTAATGTCTCCATTGATACCTATTTTTCACCCTTAAGAGGGTATATGTCACCCATAGCAGTCTATTTGTCAGCCTTATGTGTGCATTTGTCGTCCTTAGCTTCTTCTGCTGGCGAGTAAACACAAGTGGACTTCCCCTTCATGCAGCTTCAACACTTCACACATATTCAGTGCTACAACCCATTTTTCACCCGTAGAGAGCTATTTGTCAGCCTTACCTCCCTATTTGTCACCACTAATGAGTCATTTGTCTGCCTTATCTTCTTGCCTTCCCTTGTATGAATCTTAATAGATTTGTTCATCATTTCTAAAGAATTAAGACTTTGACTGCATAGACTTAAGTTGACCACTATCTTAGCTCCATTGACAGTGTGTTGACTACGTTATAATGTTGACTTTTCTTCGTTTCTTGAGAAAATAACTGGCTTTCAGCCTGTTCTATGTGCAAATGTCAACCTGTTCTTTGTGCAATTTAGAAGTAAACTACACACACAAAATCATTATAGCTCCATGGATGATTTTACATTAACAAAACACATTGACTATCCACATGAAGAGTATACATGAATCTAAATTTTGACAGCATCAAAACATCAAGCTGAAATAATAGGGATTTCAATAAACATACCCGCAGCAGTTGGTGGGGGCGGTTCACTCTGTGTACCTGGTGCAGAGACATAAAATATTGTGAGCAAAATAAATTGCTAAGTCACTACTCATTCATGAACGATCTTAAATAAACATACCCGCAACACGTGGTGGGGTCGGTGTACTCTGTGTACCTGGTGCAGAGACATAAACTATCATTACCAAAATGAAGTGCATATTCACTACTCATTTATCTAAGAATTTAAATAAACATACCAGTAGCAGGTGGTGGGGGCGGTGTAATCTGTGTACCTGGTGCAGAGACATAAACCATCGATTGCCAAAATAATGTGCATATTCACTACTCATTTATCTAAGAATTTAAATAAATAGACCTGCAGCAGGTGGTGGGGGCGATGTAATCTGTGTACCTGGTGCAGAGACACAAACTATCATTACCAAAACAAAGTGCATATTCACTACTCATTTATCTAAGAATTTAAATAAACAAACCCACAGCACGTGGTGGGGGCGGTGTACTCTATGTACCTGGTGCAGAGACATAAACTATCATTACCAAAATAATGTGCATATTCACTACTCATTTATACAAGAATTTAAATAAACAGACCCGCAGCAAGTGGTGGGGGTGGTGTACTCTGTGTACTTGGTGCAGAGACACAAACTATCATTACCAAAACAAAGTGCATATTCACTACTCATTTATCTAAGAATTTAAATAAATATACCCGTAGCATGTGGTGGGGGCGGTGTACTCTGTGTACCTAGTTTGGAGACATAAAATATCATTACCAAAACAAAGTTCATATATTCACTACTCATTTATCTAAAAATTTAAATAAACATACCTGTAGAACCCCTCCCGGAACCACCTCTCCTCGAAGATCTGGTACGACCTAGAACCATCTAATTATTGACAACAATTAAAGTAGTGCATATTAGTTGACAACTAATTACGAGAAGAGGTGGTAAGAAATAATGATAAGAAGTGTATATATGTTAAATTTCTTACAAAATATTCAATCAGTATCTATTTCATCTTCAGAGGCTGAAGATATATAAAACTCATTGTCATCTTTGTCATCTTCTCCATTCTCACTAGATTCATACACTTCCTCTTGAGAGGACTCCTCCTGCCCAACAATTGCTTCATTTAGCTCAGTTGAATTAACTTATTCAACTTCGTCCTCTATAGACAACCGAAGTGGATCGTCAGATTCGATCAGATGAAGATTAGAAGCAACCAACTCTACGATGTCACCCTCGTCTAATTGAAAAAATTCGGCACTTGAATCCTCTAAGACAACTTCAATCAGATCTAACTCATCATTAGGCACAAGCCTCGGTTTTACCCTACAAACTGCCCACCAATCATTATTCTTGGAGGATGAATAACTTGAATAATACACTTGCTGGGCTTGTGCAGCCAAAATGAACGGCTCATAGGTATTCAGATTTGATCTATGTTTGACATCAACAATCCCATATATTGCGTCGTTTTGAACAACATGAGGATCAAACCAATTGTTAGAACGATGTAGTGGTGCAAACCAAGATTCAGAGGGGGGGGGTGAATGAATCTCCCTCTAAAAACTTGATCAAATTAAAACTTAGCTTGAAGACTTTTAGACTAATGCAAAATTAAAAGCAATCAAGATCGTAGATAGGAACACATCTAGCATACATCTAACGGTTGACACATTGGAAAGCAAGCCACAGTATGCAAGATCTTTTTAGGTGGTTCAATCATCAGGACCTACATCCACCCCACACTCCAACCAGAGTGTGGATTTCGCTGCCAAACAGCTTGAACGGCTAGGCCTCACAGCTTGCCAACAATCTGTTGATTCACAGCTTCAACTACTGGGCATTACAGATTAAGCCACTGCTGATTCACAGCTTCAAACCGCTGGGCCTTACAGCTTATGCCACCGCTGATACACAGCTTCAAACCGATTGTCCTTACAGCTTATGCCACCGCTGATACACAACTTAGAAGAAGTACAAAAAATGAAAACATAAAATCAAAATGTTCAGCATCAGAAGGCTGACAGTAACGACAAATCGAAATGCTCACACACGAGCACTGTGCCTTGGATCTGATCTAGAGGACACAGAGGAGAACAGATCTTCAAGACTAGCTTTAATTGCTTCACGATATCTTCTCTCGAGATCCGTCTTCTTCACTATCTCACTATCATCTTTCACACTCAGACTCACACTCTTCTTTCTCTCAGATTTCTACTTACATACGGCACTCGGTTTTTCTTCTCAGATTTCTTCTTCTCTTTTTGCTCTGTCAGACTTTTTCTTCAAAATTCCATCATCAGTAGAAGGCACGACCGGGTCTTCTATATAAGTTCGCAAAGGGGAGGCACGTGGAAATCACGTTTCCCGCCCAAAAATTCTAACAAGAGTGCGCTTATCGGAGCCCACATGTCAGATCTGGAGGATGAGAGAAGGAGATGTGGCTGAGAGTTCTTGGAGAGCAAGTCTCCTGGAATCACGTGCTTCAGTCGTAGAGTCTTGGAACACGTGCCTCACTTGACGTTCTATTTATCTCAGAGACTTGAGAATTTCATTTGTCCTGCCAATTAAAACAAAGGTATTTAGTCAAACGTTTTGTGAGCTGGAGTTCATATAAGCATTCATATGCACTGACTTATTATATGAATGAGACAAACATGCACTGACTAGGTACATACATAGACGTGAGTGCATAGACCATTTACATTATTAAGTAGACGTGCACAGACCTTTATATACATAAGACAAAGATGTGCACCGACCCTTACATGCGTAAGATAAACCATGCACCGACCCTAAAATGTAAGATGCAAATAATGCAATGACTCTAGTATGCATATGATAAAACGTGCATCGACCTTCTATGCATTTTGACAAAATCATGCACCGACTATGCATACGAACAACAAACGATGCACCGACCTATACAAGCCCTATGCAAAAGTTGCACTGACCGTTATACGCTTAAAGTGGAACATGCACAGACCTATATTGCACAAGGCAGAGTATGCACCGACTTGTTCTACCCCATGCAGAGTATGTACTGACTTCTACATGATCGAGGCAAAAACTACACCGACCTTATGTACACAGATCAGAACATGCACTGACCTTGTATGCATTCACGCAGAATGTGCACTGACTATATGTGTAGAGAAGCGAAGATTGCACTGACCTTATTAGGAGAATACAATGACGTGCACCGACCTTATTCTTCCATATGTGTAAGGCAAAATAGTGCACTGACTACATGTGCATTCTACAAACAGAAATGCACCGACCTTGTGTGCATCACTTCAGAAGCGTGCACTGACGTTAGTACACTTAACGTAAAATATGCACCGACTGCATATGCATTCCATAAAGACTGCACCGACCTTATGTGCATTTCTTCAGAGGCGTGCACCAACTTATATGCTGACCGATGAGAAATTGCACGGACCTGATATGCATAAGAGGTAAAAATGCACTGACTTATATGCTAACTCACAATGTATGCATTGACCTATATGTATGCATAAACATAAATGTGCATCGACCTTGGTGCTGACTGACACAGATGAGTTATGAATGAGGTATATATATATGCATTCCACTCTTAACATGATTCATAGAATGTCATTATCAGAACCAGGGTTGCAACAATCTCCCCCTTTTTGATGATGACAACTATGAGTCATGTATGATTAAAATAGACACAGAATTAGACAACCATTCTTCACAGAATTTCTTCACTGATATATATAGCAAGAGTAACATTCAACACAAATATGCATTCAGCATGCATTCAACACAAATATGCAATATGCAGTAATGACATTTCTGTGTACAGTAAGAAAAACAAATTGATTTTTGATTGAGTATCTCATTAGACAAAAGAATCTCATTTAGAGCATTTTTACAACAGAAACATCAGTATAAAAACTCTAGAGACATGTCAGCATCTGTCAGCATCACAGTATCTGCTCAGCATCAGCATCTATCCCACAGACTATGAACTGTCCACTAAGAACTATCATACATGAGCAAAAATTCATCAGCATCTGTCCCATAGACTATGAACTGTCCACTAAGAAATGTCATACATGACCAAAAAAAATCTTCCCCTTTGTCATTATCAAAAATAATTGGAGGACTTTTAGACATCAGCATGACTTGTGCGACCAGAACTAGTACCTCTAGAGCTTCCCCTTCCTCTGGGTGGTGTGCTTCTAGAACTGCCCCTCAGAGGTACTGCCCTTGGAAATGTAAGTTTTTCAACTTTAGTTCCGAGGGCCGCAAATTTGGCCATGACTTTCTGGTCATTCTACTTGACTAAGTCATGAAGCTCTTTGACAGTAGTTGTCATATCCACAAACCAGTTTTGCATCATGCTACCCAGATTGTCTAATTGTGAGGTCTGCTAGTTGTGTATATCAGCCATAAAAGTAGAGGAAAGGATCATGCCCCAACTGTTGCACTAAAAGCTCGAGCTGGTAGCGAAGGCGGACCGTATTTTCTTATGGCATTGCAGAACCCCACACTATCGTGCTGTGGGCGGACATGAGGGGCTTCGCACATGGACCCCATAGTCCATGCGGCAGGATGGGCTGCCAATGCACCGATGCCCCACGTGGACCCCATAATCCACGTGGAACATCAAATCACTAAGGGAGACGCTGGAAAATCCAACAATCTCCCCCCCAGCGGCACCTGGAGGATTTGAACCCGTGACCTCGCTCTGATACCAGTTTCTCATTGATATTCCCAATCTATATCATGCTGCCATGAACTTCACCAGATATGGCATTAATTCTCTTAGTCAGAGCTTTTTGTTCTCCTTTAAGCAAGGTCATTTGAAGTTTTACATGCTCTAACTCTATCTTGATGTCATAGGAGTGGACAAGGGTCTGAGTTAGTTTTATGAAGGATGTAGTCCGAGTTTCTTGCATTTTGCCCAAAATATCTCTAGCTTTCTGACACACTGTCAGTAAAGAATCTACGACACCATGCAATTTTAAGTCAGACTTGTGTTTGTCATAAACAAACTTTATCCATTGACTATCCACAGTCTATTCTAAATGAAGCATCCAGGCATCAAGTCTCTGAATGGCTGAATGCATGTGCATGAATTGGGCATTCATTGTCCTACCTTGACTCATAATGAGGTTTACTAATGTGGTAAACATCTCTGTAATTTGTGGTCTTGAGTCATGTCTACCTGAACTTGAGGGTTGAAATTCTGGTGGGATAAATGGCTCTTCAGGAGGCAAGGGAGGCTGAATTCCAAAAGCAGTGAGGGGCCCATGATGAGGTCCATAGACAGGAGCAAGACCTAGATATTATTCCTGTGGGAGTACTACCTCAGCTTCTTAGGCTTCCTGGAATTGCTCTTCCTGAACTTCTACCTCTCTTTGCGGCACAATTCTTTGTTCAGGCTGATCATCTACTTGTTGCGGAGACTGTTGTCCAAAGTGGTCAAACAGCTCATCAATGTGCTAATCCAATTCCTGCATAATTTGTTCATCAGTCAAGTTCAGGTCATGAACTTCTTCTTCCAGCTATAGATCTCTAAGATGATGTACTGCAGGAGCTACATCTATGTCTACTTCCATTTGCTGCACTGTAAAAGCTTCAGTTCTGACTTCCTCTATTTCTTCAACAATATCTTCTTGTTGTTCAATCATTATCTGTTCCCTTTCAGCTGTTACAGGATGAATTTCTTCTTGAGGGACTTGAGAAGTTTATTGTGAACTAACATCTTGTGTACTTGTTGGCTACTGTTCTGACTGTGATTCAACTTGAATATGACTCTTTTTTCCTGAACGACTATCATTTTCTGATTGATCCTTTACTTGACTGGCAGAGGAAATATCCTTTACTTGAATCTGTTTCAACTTCATGAATTTATTACTGAAATCCATGTTGTAGACATTTACTTTGGGGATCTCCTTTGAACTCTCATCCTCTAGAGAAATGTCTACTTTCTTGAACACAGTAGTTAAGTGGGTAGCATAGGGTAGATTTCTTCTAGACTCCGTACAAGTTCCCATGATCTGAATAATTATCTCTGGCAGACAAATCCCGATCCTCTTTAGCAAACAAAAGAGAATAAATATCTGGGACTCAGTCAGTCTCCCTCTCCCTCCAACTTGTGGAGTTATCATTGTGGTAATAATATGGTGTAATAATCTCTTAAGAGGAGAGAACTTGTTTGCATTGAACTGACCTAGTTTAGTTTGCTTCTTGTCTTTGGGATTACTAGGCACATCTGTGATAAGGGACTATGCATCATGAATATTATACACAAACCCTCCTTCAATTTTCCTATCTTCTGGTATTCTAAAGACTTTATGAAGGAAATGCCTAGATATTTTAATCTTAGTCCCCTTAACAGTAGTCAAAAGTTTTGACTGTTCAGGATCATATTTCAGATTGTTGTAGAACTCTGCAACAAGTCTAGGGTAATAAACTCTATGCTTACCTAAAAATTTCTTCCATTTTTTAAATTTAAACATCTCAACCAATTCAGGATATCTTGAAATCATTTCATGGTCGTGAAAATCCACATACCGTGGAAACACAATCTTCCCAGCTTCCAAAATTACCACATCTTGCTTTGACGCCTTAGCGGAATCATCTTCTTCTTCAAAGGTTGTATCTGCCGTAGGAGAAGTAGTTCCCGCTTCCTTTTCTTTCCCTTTTTATGACTCTTATTTAGGCACTTCAGAGCTTATATCTTGATCTTATGCAGTCTTTAATCTTTTCTCCTTTGGTGATGACTCTACAGCTTCCACGAGCGAGGAATCCTCTGGTAGCTGTTCCTCCATCACCTTTCTCTTTCCTTTGCTCTTGGCGGCAGGAGACGACATGGTAGGATGACAATTGTGGAAGGGATAAAGGGTGGAGGATGGATCATAGAAGAACAAATAGAGGAAATGTGGAGAAGGGAGGTCTGAGAAACATGCTTACGGTCTCGGCACGAGAGAAGGAATCATAAATGCGGGAGAAGGTTTCGACTTGAATGAAGAGGGTAAGATAGACAATGCAAGTAGGGCTGAGTATTTTATATGAAATACTGTCAACTTTATCAATTTCAACATTTAATACCCAGACTACCCTTTACTTAAAAGAAAATACCTTTCTACGCAGTTATGCGATTTTCGGCATATGGGATTATATCTTACAATATGAATCTTCACAAATTATTCCTATGAAACAAAATCAATGAAAATAAAATAGTTTTATCACGGACATTGCCCAATCAGAGAAATCATTAATCTTACTAGTCATTTTTATTAGCCAAAACTGATTGAAAAATCTATTTTATATAGAACTTAAAATAGTTTTAGTTTACTGAAAAGACCGCCGAGTCAACCATATTTTCCATTGAAATTTTATAATTTTTTTTTGATTGAGCATTCCAGTATTACCAAACCTTTTTACTCAAGGAGACATGTTGATTAAACACCAGAATCCCTGGTTACTCAGTGCAGTTTACCTTTATGCTTCATATTTTAAACAGAGATAGCATTTATTATCATGACTTGACCTCTAAATTTCTTTGAAACAGATGGTCAGTTTCTCAAATGATATGACATTGCTCTGCCACATTCATTTTTCAGTAAATGGCGTATTCCCTGGTCTTTTAACAGAATTTTCTTAAAACTTTGCTTAAGGGCCGTATAAACACCAGATTTTCTCTCAGATTGACTTATTACTAATGACTTTCAGATTTGTAGACAACCTTCTGAGCAGTTCCAAATTAGACCATTTTAAGACCATTGAAGAATCATTCAAGGTTAATTGTAAGTATTTTAAAATAAGATTTAATCTTCATATACAGAAAATCACACTTTGGTTAAGATCAATAATTTTGTTCTTAGTTCAGAGTGATCTTAGTAGTTAACTGTTAAAGATTAGTAAAGGTGACAGAATTCAGATTTTACTCCCCCTGAATAACACAGTCTATGAATTTCTTATGAAGAACGGATGAGACATGGATATTGATACATCAAAGGAGAAGATGAGCAAGGAGATATGAATGAAGGCCACACAAGAGCAAGATTAAGAGGCCAAATAAAAACCAACCAAAGACTCAGCCTTAAAGTCTAGCAACAGACTGCCAGCCTTCTATATAATCCAGCAACATTCACCCTTTAACTTGTGGAAAAATCAGTGTTTCAAAAACCAATTATCAAACAACTGACCTTTTATCTTAGACCAGACTCAAACTGATTTCAAAATCAATATCTTAGCAGTAGCACTTCACTACTCATCAGACACATTTAGCCCACTAACCAACTAGCAATGCAGCAATAACTAACAGATAGTTCAGCCCCAAAATAGTATACATACAATCTCTAATCAGCTCAGCTCCCCCTCAAAATGTGCAGAGATTTCAATCAAGCATCACTTATTTTTCCTAAGGTACACAGATATGCAGCAACTAAATGCACATTTCATATTTAAACTACATGCAATGTTTTGGACTCTTGGTACTTGGCGGAGGTCTAGCCTCTACACATAGCGTGGGTTTCAAGACAGAAGA
Source organism: Amorphophallus konjac (assembly GCA_022559845.1). Taxonomy (NCBI): domain Eukaryota; kingdom Viridiplantae; phylum Streptophyta; class Magnoliopsida; order Alismatales; family Araceae; genus Amorphophallus; species Amorphophallus konjac. The sequence continues at coordinate 255,846,629 of CM040121.1, forward strand.
CATCTACCTTTCTCCCAACTTCCATTTGATATACCAAGAAGTCATACAGACTTATGGATCTACTCATGAAAATGAATGACTAACTTAACAAAAATCTCACATGGAATTTGCATGAATCAGATTATCAGTATATATTACTCATAACAAGATGGCATCAATCATCAATTTATTCCAATCAAGCATGCATCATTCCACAGAGAGCATTATTCAGGCAATTTCAATTAAGAGAATTGAGAAGTTGGGTTTAACTAACCTTTGTGCCCTGATTTTATTGAACCCCATTTTATTTTATCCACAGGAACACACCTGCATCCAAAAGGTTATTTGAAATATCTTGGAGCCCAAGAGTTCTTGGGTCCAACAGGATTAGTAGCACCCCACATTGGTGCTCTCCAATTATTTCAATCACTCATCCAAGAGCATTTACAAGTAATGTGGCCTAGTTTTCCACAATTATTGCATATGGGAAGTTTATGCATGAAGACAGAATCATGAACTCTCCTAAATACAGAATGTTTCATGTGAGCAAGATAAATCACATTGTCTTTCACAAACCAACAATCAGATATAACATGCCCAAACTTTCCACAGTGGTTGCATTTTGGATACCTATGATTTTGTGTAAAGTTATTAATGATGTGTGTGTTTCTAAAAACGGGTTACTGAGCATGTTTAGCATGATAATGTTTCTTTACTGACCAGCATTGTGATGCTACATGCCCGACCTTCCCATAATTAAAACACTACAATTTCAAACCAGCATGGCTCTTAGAATGATAATTCTGTGGGTTATTGTTTTTAACATGAGCCTTCAAAGTTTCTGATTTTCTAGCATGCTTATTTACATAACTATTTTGAGCATGAATTTTTCTAAAAGTTTGATTTTCTTGTTTCATTAAATTACAGTTATGCATATAATGGCCTCTTATTCCATAATAAAAGCATGCATCAGAAATATTTCTAACAAATCTTTGCACAGGATTGTTTTTAATTGTATTTACATGCTTGCATGCATCTAACTCATCATTTCTCAAAACAATGCAATCATCCATAACATGTCCTTTCCTACCATAGTAGTGACATCCATGCAATTTGGTGACAAATTTGTTCATTATGTGACCAGAAGTATTAAGGGCATTCACAAGAGGAACATTGTTCTTCTTTTTCTATTTTTCAACCTTTTTCAGATTTTTTATTGAATTTTCTAATTTTTGAGCAGTAAAATGAAAAACAGATAAACCAGAGGGTTTTTCTTGTTCTGAGCTTTTTACAAACATAGTTGAATTCTTCTTGCCATTAACTTTCTTATTAACTGGATTATAGCCCAGACCCTCTTTCTGAAAATTTACATTCGAGCCAAGGAGTTTATTCAAGTTATCTTTCCCTTTAACAAATTTTGCCAAGGAATTTTTCAGATCTTCAATCTCAGTTTGTAAAGAAGCAATGCTAATGTCATAACTCGCAATGTCAGTTTCACAGGAAAATACTTGATGATGCATAGCATCATTCAAACTTTGGAGTTTGTCTATTTCCTGTTTTAGCTTTGTTTCACAGTTAGCTTCATTTTCTTTCAAGACAGATTTTTCTTTTTCCATAGCTAAGCATTTTTCTGACATAACAACATTCAGGACCATTAGCTTTTTGTTCTGTTCTTTCAGATGACTATTTTCTTCTAACAATTTATCTTCATATTGATCAGCTTCCTTTTTCTGTTCAAGCAATAGCTCATTTTCTTCTTTTAAAGACATGATTAGACTCTTCTGCATGTTATCATCAGAGTCAAGATCATCAATCAATTCCTTTAAGAAAGCACATTCATTGCATGGGTTTTCAGCTTCAAGAAGTTTGTTTCTAAGACTTTCATTTTCAGATTTCAATCTATTTATTTCAAATCTCTCCTTTTTAAATTCCTATAGCTTCATTTTAAGATTTTCAACTTCAACTCTCAGTGTTTTATTTCCAGCCACATCAGATTGAATGCTGGCATTTAATTTGTTCACAGATAAACATTTCTCACAAAAGTCTTCTCTCCTTTTCACGTCTGATTTTAGGTTCTCATTCTCTGCTTTTAAACATGTAATCTCAGAGATCATTTCTCTTCTTAGCCTTATCTTTTCAGACTTTACTTTCTCATATTTTTCAATCAAATATTCATGCAATGCAACAAGATCTTCAAAACTAAAATTATCAATTTCAGAATTTACCTGTGAAGATGAATCTTCCATCTGATCACTGCTGTGATTTCTGGCCATGAGGCACTTCACTTCATCTTCACATTTGCTGGCTGCTATCATGTTGATGATTTCAGTGGGATTCCTGCACTTAGAAATGAACGGAAATTGGTCAGCATTTATCGCCCTTCTCGTTAGTTCCAGGGCCTTTTGATTCTCAGAAGACTTTAGTCTATCTGAAGCATTCCATTGGGATTTATTCTCTGGAATGTCATATGGACTAAGTGCAATAAGTATCCACAAATTAGGATTAAAAAAAATAACATAGTCTCTAAATTTCCCAAACCAGCCATAAAACTCAAAACCAACAAACTGAGGATTTTCAGCCATTGTAGACAAATATAAATCAGATCGAAGACAGTAATGAACGAGATGAATGCAACTTGCACCAAAAATGAGACAAGATCTAATCCGCCGGTCGTTGGACCTTCTGTTGTAGATTCCCGCTCTGATACCAATTGTTAGAACGATGTAGTCGTGCAAACCAAGAATCAGAGGGGGGTGAATGAATCTCCCTCTAAAAACTTGATCAAATTAAAACTTAGCCTGAAGACTTTTAGACTAATGCGGAATTAAAAGCAATCAGGATCATAGATAGGAACACGTCTAGCATACATCTAACGGTTGACACATTGGAAAGCAAGCCACAGTATGCAAGATCTTTTTAGGTGGTTCAGTCCTCAGGACCTACATCCACGCCACACTCCAACCAGAGTGTGGATTCCACTACAAAATAGCTTGAACGGCAGGGCCTCACAGCTTTCCAACAATCCGTTGATTCACAGCTTCAACCGCTGGACATTATAGCTTAAGCCATCACTGATTCATAGCTTCAAACCGTTGGGCCTTACAGCTTATGCCACCACTGATACACAGCTTCAAACCGCTGGGCCTTACAGCTTATGCCACCGCTGATACATAGCTTAGAAGAAGTATGAAAAATGAAAACATAAAATCAAAATGTTCAGCATCAGAAGGCTAACAGTAATGCCAAATCGAAATGCTCACATAGGATCACTGTGCCTTGGATCTGATCCAGAGCACACAGAGGAGAACAGATCTTCAAGACTTGCTTCAATTGCTTAACGATATCTTCTCTCGAGATCCCACTTCTTCACTATCTCGCTATCACCTTTCACTCTCAGACTCACACTCTTCTTTCTCTCAGATTTCTGCTGACATACGGCACTCAATTTTTCTTCTCATATTTCTTTTTCTCTTTTTGCTCTCTCAAACTTTTTCTTCAAAATTCCATCATCAGTAGAAGGCATGACCGATATAAAGCTTGCAAAGGAGAGGCACGTGGAAATCACGTTTCCCGCCCAGAAATTCCAACAAGAGTGCACTTATCGGAGCCCACGTGTCAGATCTAGAGGATGAGAGAAGGACACGTGGCTGAGAGTTCTTGGAGAGCAAGTCTCCTCGAATCACGTGCTTCAGTCACAGAGTCTAGGAACATGTGCCTCACTTGACGTTCTATTTATCTCAGAGACTTGAGAATTTCATTTATCCTGCCAATAAAAATAAAGGCATTTAGTCAAACATTTTGTGAGCTGGAGTTCATATACGCATTCATATGCACATACTTATTATATGAATGAGACAAACATGCATCGACTAGGTACATACATAGACGTGAGTGCATAGACCATTTACATGCATTAAGTAGACGTGCACAGACCATTATATACATAAGACAAAGATGTGCACCGACCCTTACATGCGTAAGATAAACCATGCACCGACCCTAAAATGTAAGATGCAAATAATGCACTGACTCTAGCATGCATATGATAAAACGTGCATCGACCTTCTATGCATGTTGATAGAATCATGCACCGACTATGCATACGAACAACAAACGATGCACCGACTTATACAAGCCCTATGCAAAATTTGCATTGACCATTATACGCTTAAAGTGGAACATGCACGGACCTATATTGCACAAGGCAGAGCATGCACCGACTTGTTCTACCCAATGTAGAGTATGTACTGACTTCTACATGCTCGAGGCAAAAACTACACCAACCTTTTATACACAGATCAGAACATGCACTGACCTTGTATACATTCACGCAGAATGTGCACTGACTATATGTGCAGAGAAGCAAAGATTGCACCGATCTTATTAGGAGAATACAATGACGTGCACCGACCTTATTCTTCCATATGTGTAAGGCAAAACCGTGCACTGACTACATGTGCATTCTACAAACAGAAATGCACCGGCCTTATGTGCATTACTTCAGAAGCATGCACTGACCTTAATACACTTAACATAAAATAAGCACCGACTGCATATGCATTCCATAAAGACTGCACCGACCTTATGTGCATTTCTTCAGAGGCGTGCACCGACCTATATGCTGACCGATGAGAAATTGCACGGACTTGATATGCATAAGAGGTAAAACTGCACTGACTTATATGCTAACTCACAATGTATGCACTGACTTATATGTATGCATAAACATAAATGTGCATTGACCTTGGTGCTGACTGACACAGATGAGTTATGAATGAGGTATATATATGCATTCCAATCTTAACATGATTCATAGAATGTCATTATCAAAACCAGGGTTGCAACACCAATGACACTTAAAAAGGAATATGTGCTTTTCTTGTCTGAGATACTGTAATTCTATGACCTCCTCAAGAATACCATAGTAATCAAGATCATTTTCATTGTTTGTACTACCTTTCACACATATGCTGAAGCGGGACGCCTAGGAAGCTAGGGCACTAAATGGAATTGCGACAAGACAGACAAAGAGACTAGCAATTGGCGTTGATAGAATAGCATGAACTCGACACCTAGCGTTCCCAAGAAGGGACTATGCCAAAGCAACAAGCAACTACTAGCTCACAAGCACCCCTAAGATGAAGGCGCACCGATCCGCACGGTTGTGACCACCGGCGGTGTATGGGGTAGTCAACTCCAAACTCACAACTCGGAGAGTCGTGGGACGGTCTCACTCACTCACCGCAACAGTGAATATATATATATATATATATATATATGGCTAGGTCCTAGCATGCTCTCTAGCAGCGGCGTCAAGAGTAGATACTAAACTAGCAAGTGCTACCAAGGAGGGAATGGAAGCATACCTCCACGCTCGGGCGTGGGGAAGAAGCCCGGCCAAGTCACACACAACCCCGGTACAAGAACTATTAAGTACAAATCACAAATATGCCCACTCCTTGCAGAGAGGTAAAAGGCTACACGAGAACCCGGGGATTGTGCGACGGGGTTGACGAGCACGGGGTCGGTGGCGCTCGGAGTCCACGGGTACCGCTGCGAGCTGCTGCAAGGAAAGCGACTCCCGGGGATGCTGAGTGGCTGTGGTCCCCCGGTGGTGTGCTGACGCGAGGTCACTCCTCCAGGAAGAAGATGGAAGCCGTCGAGGCTGAAGTGGTCCTTCGATGCACGTACCGAAGGAGGGCAGGTGGCTGTCCAACCTGCGCAGACGCCAAAGAACAGCCGGAAGGTGATTCTGGTAGGCGACCTTCACGTCGTCCGATGGCCACGAAATTTGGTGTAGGCATAGGATGGGGTATCCCAGGGATGTCCGTGGAAGGAGAGCTGCTGACGACATCGGTGGCACCCGTGGTGAATTCTTGAACAACTCTTGCGCGTTCTGCCAATCTGCCTGTCACAGTGATAGGGGCCGGAAGAATGGCCGGTCCCTGAGCTTCCGGATGGGTTTTGGGGCAGGGTTTTTTCTGGTGGAAGGGTGACTGAGGGGGCTAGGTCGAGGCCAAGTGGTGGTGGTAGGTTCTGTGGAGGTTTTGGGCGTGGGAGGGGAAGAAACAGGAGGTCTCAGTTCTGCACTTCAGTGCAGTCAGAACTGAGACAGGGAGTGGGAGAGGTGGTTGGCACACTTGATGGGCGTTTTGGGTCGCAAAAAAATTCTTGGGAGAGGCTTGGAGTGTGTAGAGATATTCCTCAAAATCTCAGGTCGATCTGAGATTGTGTGATGGGGGCCCCTTTGTTGGGTTCGTGGCTCTGTCCCGCTAGGGCACTGTAGGGGCAGTCTGCGCAACAAAAGTAGTTCCAAAGGGAACTTTTCACCATGAACGAAATTTTGGACTAGATTTGGGCGGATGATTTGGTAACAGGTTGGGGAAGAAATGTTGTGAAGGGGTTAGGGTGGCCTGGGGTCGGGAGGGTGGCGCCCTGCATGGATCTTTGCGGCTCTGGTCTCAGGCTGGTCTGCAGAAGGGCAGCCAGCGCACCCAAAAGGCTTACAAAGCCAACTTTCGACTCTAGATGAATTAGGGTGCGGGGTTTTGAGGGGATCTAGGGGACAGGGAGAGGAACAAAATTGCTGAAGGAGTCTATGGGGTTTCGGATCCGGAAGTGGGGGTACCAACCTATTCTTCCGGGCTCAGATTTGCAGGCAGGCGACCAGATCTGGGCGCCAGGGTTCATGGATCTTCTCCGCCGTTCTTGAAACCATCACTTGACCCGTGTTCCGAGCTTGAATGGTGGATGATGATGCGCCTCCAGCAGTAGAAGAAGGCCACGATCCTGCAAGAAAATGGTTAGGGCGTCGCACCCTAAGAGGAAGAGGAAGAAGAAGAGATGGAGAGGGAGAGAGGGGACGGAGTCGCACCCACCCAAGAGGAGCAAGGGGGCTGCGCCCAAAACAATAATCCTCCTTTTGATTTCTTCCTTCATTTTTTTCCTCCAAAAGATTACAACATATATATATGGGGGAGGGGAAACCCTAGAAGCTTACCTAAATGGGGGGACACGAAAGAGTGGGGGAGGGAATTCAAAATTCAAGCTAAATGGGGGTGCGCCCAAGACTTTCCTAATAGGGAGAGGGGTGGGGGCGGCGCCCATCCAAAGGAATGGAATGGGGGGCGCACCCTCCACCTCTACTAACCCTAATGGACCCTGGTAAGTGGGTCTGGATACTGGATCCAGGTGGGAGAGGCCCAGTAAGGGCTTTCTCCTAGGCGCCCAGCCCAAATGGGCTTGCAGAGTGGCCCACTAATCCCTAAATCACCTAACAAATGCAATAGAACTACAAATAAAGTCCAATGGCCATAGCTCGGCCTACAAACAATCCAGATGGATAAAAAATGATGAAAATCTAACACAATAATAGCTCTCCAAGTCCTCTCCTACCCACAGTGAAGTCTGCATGTCCCGGGTAGTGCTGCGCGTCTGGTAGCGTCTCTCTGCTGTGTCGCGCCGGTCTCGAGCCCTGGTGTCCTCACCAATTCTCTCCGGGTGGGAAGAACTCGACCCTGTCGAGTAGGGGTCTCTATCGCTCCGGTACCGCTCGAGCAAATCTGGATCTATCCTCTCAAGCTCTGCCCCGGTGATCCATGTGTCCTCAGACGCGGGCCATCCTCTCCAACGAACCAAGTAGCGGTGGTACGCGCCACTTCTGGTGGTAGTCACCTGCTCATCGAGTATAGACTCTATCTGCTCACGCTGCTGTGGTGATAAGGTTGGAAGTGGACTCTCATGGGGTGGCTCGCTCACAAGGGGTGGAAAAGGCCCAAATAACTCACTGGGGATCACTGTTGGGTCCCTATATGCGACTAGGTCTGAGATGTTGAATGTGGAGCTAATACCATAGTCCTCAGGCAAGTCTACACCGTATGCATTGGATCCAACTCGCCTCACTACTCTAAAGGGGCCAGCACCACGAGCCTGTAGTTTCTTCACGGCTCCAGAAGGAAACCGTTCCGGTCTGACCCGGATCATGACATAATCTCCCTCCTGGAATTCACAGGGGTGTTTATAAGCGTCAGCCAATTCTTTATATCGCGCGTTGCTAGTCTCAATATGGTGACGAATGACATCATGCAAACCCCTAACATGCTCAGCAAATGACTCTGCAGACTGTGACACTCTAGCATGCATGGGCAAGGGAACTAGATCCACTGGCTTCCTAGGTCTATATCCTGTGACAATCTCAAAAGGACTCATGCTCGTGGACCTATTGACTGAATCATTATATGCAAACTCGGAAAGTGGCAAAACCAGATCCCAGTCCCTCTCGCGTTCTCTAACCAAGCATCTCAAGAGGTTCCCCAAACTCCTATTAACTACCTCAGCCTGCCCATCAGTCTGGGGATGATACGCAGTGGAGAACTTGAGCTGCGTGCCCATCATATGCCAAAGGGTTTTCCAAAAGTAACTAGTGAACCTGACATCACGATCAGACACAATGGACTTAGGGAGTCCAAATCGGCTCACCACACCTGAGAAGAATAAACGGGCAACCCTAGTGGCATCAGAAGTCTTCGAACAAGGAATGAAGAGGGCCATCTTCGAGAATCTATCAACCACCACAAAAATGGAATCATGCCGGTGGGCGGTCCGTGGCAACCCCAAAACAAAATCCATACTGATGTCCTGCCACGGCCTATCAGGCATAGGAAGAGGAGTATAAGGGCCTGAGACCTGCTTCCTCATCTTGGCCACAGTGCATGTGCGACACTGGGCCACGATGCGAGCAACATCACGCTTCAGACTAGGCCAATAGAAGCGATGCTCGACTGTCTCGATGGTCTTATTCCGACCAAAGTGGCCGGCTAGACCTCCTGCATGCATCTCCCAAGTGAGGAAATCGTGAACCGAGTTCCGCGGAACACACAGGCGACTCCCTCAGAAAAGATAACCATCCTGCAGCGTGTACTCAATATGCTCTCGGGTCGGTCCGGCCTGAAGGGTGACATAGATCGGACCAAAGTCCGGACAATCAGCATAAGCCTCCTTCATCGTATCCATCCCTACCACCTCTATACTCATGGTGGTCAAAAGATAAGTGCGACGGCTCAAAGCATCGGCTACCCGGTTCTCCACACCGGCCTTGTGCTTCAGCACAAAGGTATAATCCTGGAGAAACTCTACCCAGCGACTATGACGAGAATTGAGCTTCTTCTGGGCATGGAGATACTTGAGTGCCTCATGATCAGAAAATAAGACAAACTCCTGGTGCAACAAGTAATGTCTCCAATGCCGAAGGGCCTGCACAACTGCGTAAAACTCCTTGTCATATGTAGAATAACGCAGTTTAGCATCGCTCAATTTCTCGCTGAAATATGCAACGGGGTGAGTCTCCTGGCTCAAGACACCGCCAATGCCTACCCCAGAGGCATCGCAAGAAACCTCAAACACCTTCCCGAAATCAGGAAGTCTAAGAATAGGTGCCTGAGTCATGCGCTCTTTGAGGAGCGCGAATGCAGCTGATGCGGCCTTCATCCACTCGAATGCCCCCTTTCTGATACAATCTGTGATGGGGGCTGTGATGGAACTGAAGCCTCGAATAAATCGGTGATAGAATGTCGCCAAACCATGAAAGCTGCGGACATCATGAAGAGTGTGAGGCTCGGGCCACTCCACTATAGCCCTCACCTTCTTCGGATCAGCGGAGACTCCCTCACTAGACACTATGAACCCTAAGAAGGTGACCTGACAAGTCATGAAAGCACATTTCTTAGGGTTTGCGTAAAGGCTCTCTCTCTTCAGAATAAGACAGACCTGCCTAAGATGGTCCAAGTGGGCCTCCCTGGTGCGGCTATAGATAAGGATATCATCGAAGTAAACCACGACAAAGACCCCAATCAATGGTCGCAAGACCTGGGTCATCAACCGCATAAAGGTGCTGGGAGCATTGGTCAACCCAAAGGGCATGACCAGCCACTCATAAAGACCATCCTTGGTCTTAAAGGCCGTCTTCCATTCATCACCGGGCCTGATCCTTACCTGGTGATAGCCACTCTTCAAATCAATCTTGGAAAACAAGGTGGCTCCCACCATCATATCAAGCATATCGTCTAAGCGGGGGATGGGGAATCTATACTTCACCGTGATCTTATTGATAGCACGGCTGTCAATACACATCCTCCAGGTACCGTCCTTCTTAGGAGCTAGCAATGCAGGGACGGCACAAGGGCTCATACTCTCACGAAGGGATCCCCTAGACATCAACTCCTCAATCTGACGCTGGAGCTCGGCGTGATCAGCGGGGCTCATCCTGTAATGTGGCAAGTTGGGTAATGAGGATCTCGGAACCAGGTCAATAGCATGTTGTATGTCCCGCATGGGTGGAAGACCCTCAGGTAAGTCATCGGGAAACACATCAGCGAACTCCTGAAGGATAACAGTAACATCAGATGGGAGATCGCCCTTCATTTCACTAACCACCTCACGGACTACGATGGCAAAAATGGGGTCCCCTCTAACGAAGTCACGCTCCAACTCTCGGGGACTGACTAACATCAACCTCCTAGTCGGAGGAGCACTCGGAGTGGGGACAACTGGTGGTGCAGTCGTAGCCTGAGCTAATGATGGGGTACTGGGCCCTGGAATAGCAGGACTCGAGGTACTAGGCCCAGTGGGACCCTGAATGGATGGACTCCTCGGCTGGGAGGGGTGAAGGGTAATCCTCTGGCCATGATGGTCGAATGTGTAAGTGTTTGACCGGCCATGGAGGGTAGCATCCCGGTCGAATAACCAAGGCCTCCCCAGGATAATACTGCCTACTTCCATTGGCAGCACATCACACCAGATCTCGTCATGGTAGGCATGGAACTGCAATGGCACCAGACATCACAGCCTGACCGGAATAGACGTGGAATCTACCCATGACACACGATAAGGGGAGGGGTGGTCCACGGGGTCAACCCTAAGCGTTTCACTGTACCCGTGGAGATAGCGTTAATGCAGCTCCCGCTATCGATGATCACCTTGCAAGCTTTCCCACCCAGCCTACAGAAGGTATGAAAGATGGTGGTGCGACGCCAGTCATCACTCACCAAAGGCTGGGTCAAAACACATCTAACAACACCTAGCTGAACATCATCATGGCACTGCGTGCCCTGGACATCTAACGGCTCGCCCTCTAACAACTCATCAAAAAACTCCTCTGCGAGCTCCTGGTTAGCCTCATAACTGACAGATACAATCCCGGGTGTGGGTTCATTGGTCGAAGAGTCCCCCACGACCAAAGTAGGCCTAGTAGGACAACTAACGGCATAGTGGCCAACTCCACCGCACCGGTAACACTCCTGACGAGACCCGGAGGCCTGAGGTGCTCCACCGGTCATCGGTCCCTTCCCCTTGTCATCACGACGGGCCGGGGGTGGTGGAAGCTGTGGGCATGTAGGAATAGTGGGCTGCTGAGGCCGAGGGGTAGGGGTCGGAGACTGGGGTCGAGGGAGGTAGTCCCTCGGAGGGGGAGGATGCGGCCTAGGAGCAGTGAAATCCTGACGAGTGGGCTCCTGTGGACGGGCCATGGGTCCCCGAGGATAAGGTCCAGCAGTAGCACGCGGGTCCAACCCACGAGAGTATGTGGGTCCCGGGCGCTGGACCGGAGCAAACTCGGACTCAAAATCCTCTAACTCGCGAGCGACTTGGTAGGCCTCCCCTAGGGACTGTACATGGCGGCGGAACAACTCATACTGAAGATTCCACCGTAGACCCCGACGGAAGCGAGAGATAAGCATGATAGTCTCCTCCTTGAGATCACATCGGAGATAGTACTCATCAAATTCAGCGATGTACTCGCTCACAATCCGATTCCCCTGACTAAGACTCTTCCACCTATCAATGAGTTGATGTTTGTAGGAAGTAGGAAGATATTTCTGTTTGAGCCTGTCTTTCATGTCCATCCAAGTCTCAACCGGGCACTGACGTTGCTGCCGTAGTAGACTCTCAACGTTGGTCCAATAGGTTTGGGCCTGACCAAGCAGCTTCATCTTGGCATATCGGACTCTCTGGTGGTCGGACATCTCGAACCACTCAAAATAACGATCCATACTGGCCTCCCAATCAAGATAAACCTTGGGCTCTAGGGACCCATCGAAGGTGGGAGGATCCACCCGTACGGACCTAAGGACACGCTCATCATCCTCATCCCTATGGTGCCGGTAACCACGCCGAGCACGACCATAACCCGCATCCTCATTATCGGACCCGAAATCATCTAACTCCTTAACACGCGGCCTCCTATCATCGGGCCTAGGGTGTGCGGGCCGAGGAGGAGGGTCAAGTGGGCCTTGGTCCTGCCCGTGGACATCCTCACGTGGAGCTCTCTCCTGGTTGGGCCGCCCAACCAGACCTTGGATGGTCCGGTTAGAGGCCTCCATCCGGCCCTCCATGCCCCCCATCTGATCCTCCATGGCCTTCATCCGGCCCTCCATTTGTGCAGTATGATCCCTAAGGTCCTGATTGGTCAGCTCTAAGCTTCTCATGAGGGTCTGCAGCGACTCCTGTAGGGATAAGTCACTAGGGGCGGGATTCCTAGGGTCGGCCATTGGGACCGGGCGTTGGTAATCGGTACCACGCCGAGTGGGCATGCAAGACTCTAAGGGACAAGGCCAAGACTCTAACTAGACACAAACCCAAAAGATGATAATGCAAGGGTAGAGGACTCAAATGTGCCCTAGACCACCTAAAGACGCAAATGACCTAGGACCCCAATTTGCTAGGACAAATCGGTTCCCTACGCTCTGATACCAAAGTTGCTGCGGGACGCCTAGGAAGCTAGGGCACTAAATGGAATTGCGACAAGACAGACAAAGAGACTAGCAATTGGCGTTGATAGAATAGCATGAACTCGACACCTAGCGTTCCCAAGAAGGGACTATGCCAAAGCAACAAGCAACTACTAGCTCACAAGCGCCCCTAAGATTAAGGCGCGCCGATCCGCACGGTTGTGACCACCGGCGGTGTATGGGGTAGTCAACTCCAAACTCACAACTCGGAGAGTCGTGGGACGGTCTCACTCACTCACCGTAGTAGTGAATATATATATATATATGGCTAGGTCCTAGCATGCTCTCTAGCAGCGGCGTCAAGAGTAGATACTAAACTAGCAAGTGCTACCAAGGAGGGAATGGAAGCATACCTCCACGCTCGGGCGTGGGGAAGAAGCCCGGCCAAGTCACACACAACCACGGTACAAGAACTATTAAGTACAAATCACAAGTATGCCCACTCCTCGCAGGGAGGTAAAAGACTACATGAGAACCCGGGGATTGTGCGACGGCGTTGACGAGCACGGGGTCGGTGGCGCTCGGAGTCCACGGGTACCGCTGCGAGCTGCTGCAAGGAAGGCGACTCCCGGGGATGCTGAGTGGCTGTGGTCCCCCGGTGGTGTGCTGACGCGAGGTCACTCCTCCAGGAAGAAGATGGACTCCGTCGAGGCTGAAGTGGTCCTCCGATGCACGTACCGAAGGAGGGCAGGTGGCTGTCCAACCTGCGCAGACGCCAAAGAACAGCCGGAAGGTGATTCTGGTAGGCGACCTTCACATCATCCAATGGCCACGAAATTTGGTGTGGGCGTAGGCTGGGGTATCCCAGGGATGCCCGTGGAAGGAGAGCCGCTGACAACGTCAGTGGCACCCGTGGTGAATTCCTGAACAACTCTTGCGCGTTCTGCCAATCTGCCTGTCACAGTGATAGGGGCCGCAAGAATGGCCGGTACATGAGCTTCCGGATGGGTTTTGGGGCAGGGTTTTCTCTGGTAGAAGGATGACTGAGGGGGCTAGGTCGAGGCCAAGTGGTGGTGGTAGGTTCTGTGGAGGTTTTGGGCATGGGAGGGGAAGAAACAGGGAGTCTCAGTTCTGCACTTCAGTGCAGTCAGAACTGAGACAGGGAGTGGGAGAGGTGGTCGGCACACTTGATGGGCGTTTTGGGTCGCAAAAAAATTCTTGGGAGAGGCTTGGAGTGTGTATAGATATTCCTCAAAATTTCAGGTCGATCTGAGATTGTGTGATGGGGGCCCCTTTGTTGGGTTCGTGGCTCTGTCCCGCTAGGGCACTGTAGGGGCAGTTTGTGCAACAAAAGTAGTTCCAAAGGGAACTTTTCACCATGAACGAAATTTTGGACTAGCTTTGCGTGGATGATTTGGTAACAGGTTGGGGAAGAAATGTTGTGAAGGGGTTAGGGTGGTCTGGGGTCGGGAGGGTGGCGCCCTGGGTGGATCTTTGCGGCTCTGGTCTCAGGCTGGTCTGCAGAAGGGCAGCCAGCGCACCCAAAAGGCTTACAAAGCCAACTTTCGACTCTGGACGAATTAGGGTGCGGGGTTTTGAGGGGATCTAGGGGACAGGGAGAGGAAAAAAATTGCTGAAGGAGTCTATGGGGTTTGGGATCCGGAAGTGGGGGTACCAACCTATTCTTCCGGGCTCCGATTTGCAGGCAGGTGACCAGATCTGGGCGCCAGGGTTCATGGATCTTCTCCGCCGTTCTTGAAACCATCACTTGACCCATGTTCCGAGCTTGAATGGTGGATGAAAATGCGCCTCCAGCAGTGGAAGAAGGCCATGATCCTGCAAGAAAATGGCTAGGGTGTCGCACCCTAAGAGGAAGAGGAAGAAGAAGAGATGGAGAGGGAGAGAGGGGAGGGAGTCGCACCCACCCAAGAGGAGCAAGGGGGCTGCGCCCAAAACAATAATCCTCCTTTTGATTTCTTCCTTCCTTTTTTTGCCTCCAAAAGATTACAACATATATATATGGGGGAGGGGAAACCCTAGAAGCTTACCTAAATGGGGGGACACGAAAGAGTGGGGGAGGGAATTCAAAATTCAAGCTAAATGGGGGTGCGCCCAAGACTTTCCTAATAGGGAGAGGGGTGGGGGCGGCGCCCATCCAAAGGAATGGAATGGGGGGCGCACCCTCCACCTCTACTAACCCTAATGGACCCTGGTAAGTGGGTCTGGATACTGGATCCAGGTGGGAGAGGCCCAGTAAGGGCTTTCTCCTAGGCGCCCAGCCCAAATGGGCTTGCAGAGTGGCCCACTAATCCCTAAATCACCTAACAAATGCAATAGAACTACAAATAAAGTCCAATGGCCATAGCTCGGCCTACAAACAATCCAGATGGATAAAAAATGATGAAAATCTAACTCAATAATAGCTCTCCAAGTCATCTCCTAGCCACAGTGAAGTCTGCATGTCCCGGGTAGTGCTGCGCGTCCGGTAACGTCTCTCTGCTGTGTCGCGCCGGTCTCGAGCCCTGGTGTCCTCACCATATGCCACTATTCATCGTAGACTTATTTCGTCTATAATCTTTGGTGTGAAATCTATAACCATTCACAAAAAATCATTGATAGGCATGCGCGACCTTCGAAGGTCCATAACTTATCACCAGTACTCTTTCATCAGTAACATAACCTTCTTCAACCTATGAATATAAACCAGGTTACTTTTCTTTTGATACTTGCATACACCTCAAGCTTTTGTGGAATTGGTAGATTGCCACTTACTTGACCTTTAAGCCATCTGGCAAAAGATCTCCCTCGTTCGTTTTGAACCTCCATGTCATTGAGGTGTGGACATTGAGTAATTAATTCTGAATCAAATTACCTGCAATGATGAATGCAACATCACCGTAAATGGGAGGAAGAACGTCAAGATGCTTATAAATTTTCGGGAGCTGCGGAATGGATGACTCACTCAACATAAGGTTCAATCTCAGCACAGTTCGGGAGAACATATATCTCTGCGGCCAACAACTCTCTGTCCTCTAATATGCAATTCGAACAACGTCCGAATGCACGTCCTGGATACTTAAATATGGACAACCGGTCAGACGGAGCCACCTCTCCTCCATCATCATTACATGGAGGTCGATTGCGTTTGAATTTCAGGTTCGAAGTACATCGAACAGAAGTTCAAAATTTCTTCAATAATATATGCCCCGGTAATCGAACCCTCTACTTTAGCCTTGTTGCGAACCTTCATTTTCAGGTCATGCATACACCTATGATAGCAATTCATATGACAATGACATACAGTGACAATGACAGACACATGTAACTACTGTCAAATAATCAGTAAATAGATACTGATTACCTCTCAAATGGATACATCCATCGAAATTATACAGGTCCTCCAACTTTGGGCCCGTATGGCAAATGGATAATCAGTTGCTCCATGGAATCGAAGAACGCAGGGGGAAATATCTTCTCCAACTTGCATACTATCGTGACCACATTCTGTTCCATAGTTTGCACGTCCCCAAGTTTGAGTTCTGATGCACATAGAATCTTAAAAAACTGAGTCAACTCAGTCAATGCTCCTCATATAGGCTTTGGCAATATGTCACGGAATACAATGGGCAGAAGTCTCTCCATGAACACATGACAGTCAAGACTTTTCAATCCATATATTTTTTCCTCATTGACATTCACACAACGGGCTATGTTAGACACATATCCATTAGGGAATCTTAATTGCTTCAGTCACTAGCACAATTCATTGATATATGTGTCTTTCAACACGTAAGCTGCTTTAGGTTGCACAACTTTTCCCCGTACCGGCAACAATTCCAACTCTGGTCGTTTGCAAAGTATCTTCATGTCCACTCGCGCCTTGGCATTGTTCTTTGTTTTGGCTTTCACATTCATGATAGTCTTGAACACATTATCAAAGATATTCTTCTCAACATGGATGACGTCTAGGTTGTGCCGTATCAAAAGGGCTGACCAGTAAGGCAATTCCAAGAAGATACTTTTCTTCACCCAATTATGATCCTCTCCAAATCCCCGAAGATGTTGTGTACTACCCGACAATTGCACTATATCTGGTAAGTTTTGCACCTGTGCTGCCATTTGTCGACCAGACATCCGTTCCAAGTTTGCTTCATCCATTTCAACTGTGTTCTTAATGAATGAGTCATTTTGCCTTCGGAAAGGATGGTCAATTGGTAGAAACCACCGATGACAATTGAACCAGTATGATTTTTTACCATATTTCAGGACAAAGGATTTGGTATCAGCCATACAGCAAGGACATGCCAACCTCCCGTGTGTTCTCCAGCCAGATAGCATTCCATATGCAGAGAAGTCACTTATTGTCCACATCAATGCAGCCTTCATAGTGAAATTTTATTTTCTATACACATCATAAGTAACAACTCCATCATTCCATAATCTTTTCAGCTCATCAATCAGTGGCCTGAGATATATGTCCAAATTTTTTCCAGGATTTTTTGGACCTGGAATCACCAAAGTTAAGAAAAGGTTCTCTCGCTTCATGCACATGGCCGGCGGAAGATTGTACGGCGTCATGAACACTGGCCAACATGAGTAAGATGCCACTGAACCTCCAAATGGGTTGGAGCCGTCTGTGCATAAACCTAACCTAACATTGCATGGCTCGTGAGCAAAAGCAGTATACGTATGATTGAAATGAGCCCAGGCTTCACTGTCGGCGGGATGACTTATTATATCATCTACATGACCTACTCTCTCCGTGTGCCACATCATATGTTGAGCTGTCTTTCACGACATATACATCCGCTGCAATCTGGGCGTGAGAGGGAAGTATCGTAGTGACTTGTAAGGCACATCCTTCTGCTTTGAATTATTCCCTCTCTTAGGTTTAAATCTATCATGCTGAAAAATATCACATGATCTTTTATCTACATTATCTTCATAATATAGCATACAGTGATTAGGGCATGCATATATTTTTTGGTATTCAAGCCCTAACTCATTGACCATCTTCTTTGCACGGTAAAAATTTTCAGGCAGCTTCTCATCTCAAGGCAACATACTATTGATAAGGAGGAGCATACGGTCAAAACAACTCTCACTAAGGTGAAATTCGGATTTCAAATTCAACAACTGTGAGACAGCAGACAACCGAGTGTGATTTTCACAACCATCCCACAGCGGCTCATCAGCATCCCGAAGTAACTGATAAAATCTTTCAGCCGACTTGTTTGGTGGTTCTTCGTTGTACACGTGTTCCCCTTGTACATTAAAGTTAGGGCTAGCAGCATCGATTACCATGTCTGCATAGGTACTTGTGCTTGCAACATTACCGAGCTCATACGACCAGAAGTCCTCACCATGACACACCTAATTCATATAACGTTTCGTGAACCCTTTCCTGTATAAATGAACTTGCACATCCCATAACAAATGAAATCTCTTATTTTTACAACGTAAACAAGAACATCGGATGTTACCACACTAGTCCACTGATGTTGGATGCCCCATACAAACTGAATAAAACTATCAACTCCATCCTTAAACTCCTCTGACACTACTCTGTCAACTACTCTGTGATTCATCCATGAATGATCAATTATAGCCATATTTACCTAACAAATTAAAAAATTCATATCAATATGTCTTATCACTACATCTAAGAAAATATTGTGTACATCTCCCCTAAATATTGACTATTTTCCACACTTGTACATCTTGTTTTGCCACATATACATCCATATCCACATCCCCTTTCACTTCCATATTCACACACCGTGGTTGACATCGACATCATCTTCTGGAAAAAATCATTAACATACTCACATTCACAGACACATTTTCTTACATATCGACATCCACACCTGTCTACCAATTTAATTCACATCCAAGCATACTAATCACATATATCATAACAAAAGTCTTGAACGGGCAAAAATGAAAAAAGGGTCATATCCACATTTACGCACACACATTTATACCCACATCCCTCTTCCCACCCTCCCAATAAAAATAGGGGCTTGGAATTTCATCTGATGTTGTAAGAGTACACCAGGTGATAAGGAGAAAAGGTTCATCTTGTAGATCAGGCATGAAGGTTAAAATTCTCAAAGGAGCAGTTGGTTTTCTTAAAAGTAATCTCTATGCAACTCTTGAGTACATATTACTTGGGGGGTAATATGTACTCAAGAGGGGGGCCAACGAGAGAGGGAGAGAGGGGAATACCTGTGGTGGGGGGGTGTACGCCTGAAAGAATTTGACCACCGCCGCTTGTGGAGCTCACCTCCGCCCGCCCTCGCCACTCTGTAGCCCGCTGGTGAGAGATTGAGAGGGGGTGCGATCGTGAGAGAGGAAAGGGATGTAGTGGTTGAAGGAGGAGGAAGGGGGAAGGACTAAGGGGGACAGGAGAGGGGTCGTCTGCCTGTTCTTGTCTCTTTTTATTTGGTGCCATATTTTCAGTTTGCACCATATTTTCATTCATTCATTCATCATTTGGCACCATATTTTTATTTCTTCTAATAGGATAAAATCTCCCTCAGTAAAAATATCATTAGATCTAAAAAAAATATTATTTAATATTTTGAGATCTGTAATTTTGAAATTTTCAACTTTTTTTATGGCCGATAAGCCGATTCTTATAAAAAGAAGAGAGAGCGTGTTGAAAAGCCTAGCTACCTTGAAAGTAGGGTTTGTGGTCTCGACCGACCCGCCCGTCCCGGTCACGGCCCGGGAAGGGTCGGGTCGGTGCATATTCGCTCCGTGTCGGTCCATCTCGTAAAATGTAAAAATAAAAAAAAGACTCTATATATATATACTATATATATAATAATACAACAAAGTAAAAAAAGACTCTTTATATATATAATATATAATAAATAAAATATTAAATTAATGAAGCGTCCCGGTCACGACCCACGACCCGGGCGTCCAGCCCACCACTTGGATGGGGTCGGGACGTGCGAGTCGAGGCATCCCGGAGCGGGACGTCAAACCCTGCTTGACCGATAAGTCGATTCCTATAAAAGGAAGAGACAGCGTGTTGAAAAGCCTAGCTACCGCGAAAGGCCCACATCGGGGTGCGAAAAGGTACTAAGAGGCTCATTCATCACATGTTGACCATTTTCTTATTGTTCCGTGCCCCCGCCAAACTCATGTGTTTTGAATTTACCGTCACGTCTATAATGAATTTTCGGGAGCTAGGGCTCCTCGCGGGGAATGCCACGTGGAAGCACTCAGGATAATAATCAAATGTCATTGTATCTTTTATCGGTTTTACTCACAATAGGGCGTGCCAATCACGTGTGTGACAATGTGTTCAGGTTCCAAGACTGGAATGATCTGGACTAACCGAAGGTGCGCTCCTTCTGATCACTAATTAGACGATAGTGGGCATCGGGTCGGGACAGGTGACCCGCCGGGCCATAAAGGTCGATCACGGCGATAAGATGGGAAAACGTTTGATTAATCGCCAAGCAATAGGGCTGCATGGCCGATAAGTCGATTCCTATAAAAAGAAGAGACAGCGTCTTGAAAAGTCTAGCTACCTTGAAAGGCCCACATCGGGGTGCAAAAAGGTACTCAGAGGCTCATTCATCACATGTTGACCATTTCCTTATTGTTCTGTGCCCCCGCCAAACTCATGTGTTTTGAATTTACTGTCACGTCTATAATGAATTTTCGGGAGCTGGGGCTCCTCTCGGGGAATGCCACGTGGAAGAACTCAGGATAATAATCAAATATCATTGTATCTTTTATCGATGTTACTCACGATAGGGCGTGTCAATCATGTGTGTGACAATGTGTTCAGGTTCCAAGACTGGGATGGTCTGGGCTAACCGAAGGTGCGCTCCTTCTGATCACTAAGTAGACGATGGTGGGCATCGGGTCAGGACTGGCGACCCGCCGTGCCATAAAGGTCGATCACGGGGATAAGAGGGGAAAACATTTGATTAATCACCAAGCAATGGGGCTGCATGGCGGATAAGTTGATTCCTATAAAAAGAGGAGACCGCGTGTTGAAAAGCCTAGCTACCTTGAAAGGCCCACATCGGGGTGCAAAAAGGTACTCAGAGGCATGTCGGTCACATGTTGACCATTTCCTTATTGTTCTGTGCCCCCGCCAAACTCATGTGTTTTGAATTTACCGTCACGTCTATAATGAATTTTTGGGAGCTAGGGCTCCTCGCGGGGAATGCCATGTGGAAGCACTCAGGATAATAATCAAATATTATTGTATCTTTTATCGATTTTACTCACGATAGGGCGTACTAATCACATGTGTGACAATGTGTTCAGGTTCCAAGACTTGAATGATCTGGACTAACTGAAGGTGCGCTCCTTCTGATCACTAAGAAGACGATGGTGGGCATCGGGTCGGGACTGGCGACCCGCCGTGCCATAAAGGTCGATCACGACGATAAGAGGGGAAAACGTTTGATTAATGGCCAAGCAATGGGGCTGCATGGCCGATAAGTCGATTCCTATAAAAATAAGAGACAACATGTTGAAAAGCCTAGCTACCTTGAAAGGCCCACATCGGGGTGCGAAATGGTACTCAGAGGCGTATCGGTCACATGTTGACCATTTCCTTATTATTCTGTACCCCCGTCAAACTCATGTGTTTTGAATTTACTGTCACGTCTATAATGAATTTTCGGGAGCTAGGGCTCCTTGTGGGGAATGCCATGTGGAAGCACTTAGGATAATAATCAACGTTGCCCTTGAGTTACGTGCACATCATTCGGGGCAGGTGTGGCCGTCCCTGTCGAACTAGTCGTCTCGGCCACGGCTCGAGACTGGATTAGACATTGCGTACCAATACGAAAAACTATAATATTTACATATAATGGAATAAACCAATTGAAATGACATGTATCATTTGGTTTATTGTTCTGCCGTTTGAATGGGTTTCTTCGGGTTCAAATCTTAGCTTCAACTTAAGGTTTATCTTTTTTTTTATGAATTCATAAAAAAAAAGTAAGTTTTTTTAATATAACTTATTTAAAAATGTAAATGAAAACACGGTAGAACTTTGTTTCGAACCCGACACCTCACGATTAACAACGATACACTTAAGGAAGCTATTTGTTACTCCAGTTGAGCATTTGTCACTCACACTCACCTAATTGTCACCACTAAAGTCCACAAGATGTCGCCCTTACTCTTACACTGCCTTGAAAGTCGCGCGTCAGCCTTGTCTCTATTGCGCCCTATTTGTCACCGTTAGCAAGGTATTTTTCACCCTTGCTAACGCATTTGTCACCCATGTAGACACATTTGTCACCCTTAAGCTCCAATTGGTCCACGTGGAAAACGGGACACGTCGGCCATGCGTGGGTGTTGTTCATGTATTGCCGCCGATCAAACACCGTAGGCCACATCAACAGAAATGATGACGCGGAACTAGATCCTCGAAATTAAAAATCCCAAATTACTTATTTACCCTTCCCGCCATGTCTTAGCTATTACGCAACCTACCAGAAGCCGATTCGTCTCTCCATCGTGCTCAACGTTTCATCTTCCTCGCGGTGCCATTTGCGACCTTTCCGTCATTTGCTATTTGAGCACTCCTGCATTGCGAGCTCTCTTTCATCATTGATAGCCATGGAGCTGAAGGAGACACCCATGCAATGCTCCGTCCGTAATAAACTGGATGTCCCACCTACATCTCAGGAAATTGTACCGGTTCCTACGGTCGAAGAAGAAACGTTTCACATACCTAGGGCTTCTAAGGCCTTCACTTCAGGACGACAAGTTAAAGGTAGTGTGGTTCCTTATCTCCCTTACATAGCTATTTGACCCCCTTATCGACCTATTTATTTGTCACGCTTATATCTACCTATTTGTGTCAGATTTAGACCTACTTGTTTCTGAATTTCATACATTTGTCACCCTTAAGCACCTATTTGCCACACCTAAACTCCTTTGTCTATACATTTGTCACCCTTGTCTTACTCTTAATATTTTTTGTATTTCTTGATCAGTCAATTAACTGAATTTCTTGTTTACACATTTTTTTGAATCTAGTGAACACAAAGGTCATCTCCGCCTGATGTTCTATGGACATTTACATGAAGGACAGGAATCAGATGGCATTTCCGGAATGCCACAAGTCATTGATGAGGACCACACCCTTTGGTCCATATGTTGACAATGCTTCTCCTGTCACCTTCACCATGACACTATTGGAGGAGATTATTTGCGCCCATAGTAGAGGAAATTACTTCCGTATGGGTAGTAAGGAGGTCGCATTCAGTGTGGAAGATGTGGGCATAATTTTAGGATTACCTTGCTCCGGTCAGCCGGTTCAACATTATGGATCCGCGAAACAGAAGTCGAAGTTGCAGTATCGATTTGGATTTGCAGCAACATTTGATCGGAAGAAAGTGTCCTCTCTCATCTAGCAAATTGTTGGGTCTGATGAAGAGTAGGATGTGGCCGACACTGTCCGGCTGTGGATTGTACTCTTACTGTCCACTTTCCTTTACCCATGGTCGACGCATTCTTGTCCACAACAGATGCTGTCATGCTTAGATGACATTGACAGAGTTTCAGATTACAATTGGGTAGCCGCCGTGCAACAGAGCACAAGTTTGCGCAATTAGTGTTGGCGGTCTAGAAACGACGGTCAGGTACAATTGACCGTGCTAAGAGAATAGCCGGGGATGCATCCCAGGCCCATATATTTATATTTGGTTGTTATGCCACACTTGATGTAAGTTTTTTTATTTTTTTTGTGTAATAATTAATGTGTCAATCATTAATTCTATTGCATTGTAAAATAACTATATATATTTCATATTACAGGTCTGATTTTTTGAGCACACATGGGTGCGGCAGCAACTAAGGCATGTGGCATTCCCTCGACTATTTAGGTGGGCGCCATTTCTAGATAGGAAATTAAAATTCTCCATTGGATCCCTGCTAGGCCAACAGGTATTATGAGTACTAAAAATTTCTTCGTTGTCATTCAACATTAATGAATAACCGACGTGATGTGGTTTGAAATGCAGGTGATCGAAGGGCTCCTTGTTCAGCCCAATGAAAGGGACACGGTGTACGGTGGTCAGATGATGACCTGACCCAGTGCTCAGGAGACGTCCTCATCAGCTCCATGCATGCCTGTGCTATAGGATATTGTCGCTACATTGAAGATCTAACATCGGCTACTTGAGGAAATGAGGGCCTTCTTTCTGACTAGGGTGCAAGGGGCTCACATTGCCGCTGATGCAGCACCTCCTAGGCCCATCGAACAGGTGACGGATGATGTCATGCCACCTCCGGCAGCCACTATCAAAAAAGTGCAAGGGGCTGAAAATGTTGAGTAAAGTATATGTCAAACTTCTGAAATGGACATTGCCGCCGATGTCCCACCTCCAAAGCCCCTTCAACAAAGTACGGATGATACTGTGCCATCTATGACAGCCCCTGAAGAGGATGTGGAAGGTGATATCCAAGCTCAGATGGAGGCGACAAATCGGCATGGTGACCGTCGTCAAGGTGTCTTTTCTCAGTCCCTTCATCAACGGGACGAGAAGCCCGTGAGAAAATGGCGGGCACCTGCAGAGAAAACTGCAGGACGGGGGAAGAAGAAGGTGAGTCTGCGTTCCTACTTCCTACAGTATAGAATCTAAGATTGGTATATTGGCATAAATGTAGAAGGGAGATGAAGCCGACCCTTACAGAAAGCTCATACAGAGTACTGATTGGATCTGCAAAGGCCGACTGAAGCCGACAGATAATACGATTGTGAATGAATTCATTGATGCTTGTGCCTCGGGAGATATTGAGTAAGTTATCCTCTTATAGTTTCTGTAATTATCCTGATCTGCCTTACTCTAACTACCATGAAAGTTTTTGTCCAATATAGTGGCCCCATATTTCAATTACAGAACGTGATTATTTTGAAACATCGTCATGTCATTGATCTATTATACAGCCAGATGATAGATGATACAGTACTTTCTTTCATTAATTATGAAATTTTACGCCTCGCCCTACCCTGAACTTGTGTTTCTACTGCTAATAGAATCGTGATTGTTAATTTGCTGGTGATCGACGCCACGATGTACCTCCTCCACTCACGATGCAATGAATCTGACACCTTTCATCAGTGGGTTTATTTTCCCACCACTTTAGTGAATCACATAAACGGTAGGACAGCGGCAAACTATGAAAAATCCATCGAATTGTTGGAGTGCGCCTACGAGAATGTTGAATTATCAGAACTACAGAAGAACAAATATTTATTCTTCGTGTTACACTCAAGTAATCATTGGCTTCTATTTACTATTGACACAGAGAATCGCCGCTTTGTCTCACACAATTCCATGAGAGACATGGCCATCTATGATGCCACTACAAAAATTGGATACTTTTTCTTATCCATGTACCCGAAATCATAGTTATTTATAATGTCTTTTAATTATTCCTTAATAATTTCAAATATTTCATTTGCAGGCTGCAGTTGTACGGGGGTCTCTGAAGCTCTATGGGACATTCGAGGGAGTTGAGAAATGAGATCTTGTATTCGACAACGAATGTCCCCAACAGGCAGATGGAAGCCTCAACTGTGCCATTTATGTACTGAAATATGTTGATGAATTGTCAAGGAAGAGGGAGACATCATGGACATTTAATGAGAGTGATTGTAATATGTTTAGAGCCCAGTTTGGGGCCGACCTCATTACCTTTGGAAATACAAGATCTTAAATATTTCACAACTCAAACCTCAGAATGTGGCATACCTGTCTTCATTGATATTTCTTTTGTCATACATTTTGATCTTCAAAGTTTTATATGTTTTAATACTGTTAATGTGTGTGCTTGATAATGTTAATTCATGAATATCAATGAGTTTTCTGAAGACAGATTCAAGTTTGGTTAAGGAATTAGGCTGAAGTGTGAAAAGATGAAGGCTTTACATGCACAAGTGTCGACTAGAGTCGACCGTGGAGCCGACTCCAGTTCAGACTGTTGAAGAGAAAAACCCAAGTCACCTGCTGGATGAAAAGGGCTTTGGCTACGCTTTAAGGGTGACAAATAGGTGGCCAATGGTGAAAAATAGGCCTTATTGGTGTAAAAGAGGCGACAAAGGGTGAATAATAGATGATCAGGCTGAAATATAGAAATATCCTTATCCCATGAGAGAGAATATATCTCTAACAGGGTAGCCTCGGATCACATGCAAAGCCTGGGCCCCTAGCCTTCGAGTTGAGCGTGTGCCAAACACACCGAGCCTGTGATTCACCTTTTTAGCCCATTTGTCAGCCTTACTGGCTAATTTACACGCTTATCATCCATTTGTCAGTCATACAGGCTATTTGTCACCCTTACTGCATATTTATCACTCTTATCTTACCACATGACCAGTCGTTGCCTTCTTTTCTCTCCATTAGCTACTTGTCTTTGACATGGATCATTGTAGCTGACTAATCTATTCATTAACCTTTGACTTTGACTAGGACCTCATGACTGTAGTCAAGAAAAAGTTGAGCTTTTTGGAGTCCTCTTTGACTAGCGTTGACCTTGACGAGTCAACATTGACTGTCTTGCCATTGACCAAGTCCCTTCGTTCTTCTTCTGATTTCTCTATAAACTCTTGATACAATGTTCATATTTTTGTCCTCTTGTGAACTTGACTCTTCCTTTCAGCTCCTTCTATTTTTCAATGCTTAGCTCTATGATCTATTTTTCACCCTTACCAGTGTATTTGTCTACTCTGCAGATCTAGTTGTCGCCACTGATAGATATTTTTCACCCTTATCCAGTGTATTTGCCTACACCCTCTCTTGTCCAATCACCACTACAATATGCTCCGACCGAGCGACGATCGTTCGGCTAGGGTTCCCTACCTTCCCCTTTTTTCTGCTCCTGAGGGGCTGTGTTACCACCTCCATTACAGCGATGTGTTAAATCGACACACCGATCCCTCTCGTGACCCTACATTGACACCCGCTCTTCTATTTTAAGTTCTTAGGGCTCCTCCGTAATGTCATCCCCTTCATCAGTGTGCGTAGCGGTGGCTTCCCCAACAGAAGAGCCCGTCTCCTCTGCGTCCTCCTCGGTCCCTTGTCATCAGTGGTTCCTGCGGTACATGCCCTCTTCCCTTTTTTTAATCCTCTTCCATGCTTATGCATTTTATAGGCCTTTCATATGTTCGTATATGATATGCTCTGGGTAGTTTCATATTAAACAGATCTAGTGGTTGTTTTGTTCTTAACCTCTGCACAAGTATTTTTTTTCGTTGGACCTCTACCATGCTTTGTGTATGCTCTGTACATTGTATTAGGCCTAACATCTACCTTGCTTTGATAAGAGCACACGGAAATGGACTTCCATATTATTATTACTTGCTAGGAAAGCATGTAAATATGTTCAAATTTTATTCCACCACATTAAGGCATACTATTGCTTAGGGTTGATTGGGTGCTAATTCACATGACATAAACCTTGTTCATGCACTTGAACTAGCAGACTTAAATCCCCTACCCCACTATATCATGCTTCATGCAGTGTAACCTTAAACCTACATGCTTTCTGATCTACAAACTTGCTCTTATGGATTGGACTTCATATTAAATTTGCTGCAATTATTATGTCTGTCATACCTATTGTCTTTTATAACACCTTACATGCAGAGAATTGAAGTTCAGAAAATGGGAAGGTATAAATGCTATGTAGTGTGGGTTGGTCGCGAACTCGGTGTATATTATAGTTGGCCCGAATACTTTGTCCAAGTGAATGGATACCTTGGAACTCGTTATAAGGGTTTTCACTCGGTAGAGGAAGCACATGCTGCTATAAATGGGGTTGGCAATAGCAGACATACGTATGTTGATCATCCTCAACTACAGGAAAGGCCCATGCCTGCATATCATGCAAGTCCCGGGCCTGACTATGATTCAAGGAACCAGGCACTACGCCAACAGACTACACAAATGTCAAATGTGCCTTGTATTGTTGTTGTTCTATTATGTACTCTAGTAGTGTTGCTCCTCTTCATATTAGTTCCTTTGTTATTACTATTTTTGTAGGTAAGGAAGTGTACTACGCTTGGTCTACATAGGGAAATAATGTACTAGACATTTTACTCGTTGACAACGACTTGGTTATTTCATCTTTGATGTCTTGGTGATGGACGTGCATTGTGTGATGTGTAGACTTTGATCGGATTGTAATAGAATTTGTAATGGAGGATGATGAAATGTTCAACGACATTGAGGAGGCTATTTTAGACCAATTGGAAGATGAGGAGATGGCACCACCTATCCGGAGATGGATGTTGTGGGGAGATTGTATGGGATAATGTGTGTCTCATGTTGTGTCTCCTTTAACTTGATCATCTGAATTTAATTTCTAATTAAGTTTTGATGATTGGCAACAATACATTTCATCTTCAGCTTTTGGATATTGGGAAATTGTGATATTCTGAATCTACTTTTCATTATGGCAACACTGTTAGTATCGTATGGCCTCTCATGCTAGTGTGTATGTGTTTCTTACTAAGGTCGGTGCATGTTCATACATGCTGCATTTGAAGGTTGGTGCATGTTCATATATGTTGCATATGAAGGTCGGTGCATATTTATAGTGCTGCATATGAAGGTCGGTGCATGCTCATAGTATTACATATGCAGGTCGGTGCATGTTCATGCATGTCGCATATGGAGGTCAGTGCATGTCTAGATGTAAGCACATAAGGTCGGTGCACATGTTTAGTGTTGCATTTCAGGTCAGTGCATATGAACAAAATGCTGCATGCAAAGGTCGGTGCACATTATCACTGTTGCATACTAAGGTCTGAGCATATGTGCATGAGCGCACACTAAGGTCTGAGCATATGTGCAATTTTAGGTCTGAACATATGAAAGGCAGGTCGAGTTAGAAAGGCAGGTCAAGTTTAATCAATGTCGTTTGATGATTAGGAAATCTTCAGATTCGTGTTGGTAGAGTTAGGATCACTAGGGCACGGTTAAATCCTTCAAACGAACTTGAGTTTCTTTAAGTTTCACTACCATGAGCTATTTTTCACCGTTACAGAGCTGTTTGTCACTTCTAATGGCTATTTATCACTCATAACGAGCTATTTGTCACCCTTATTGCTCGCTAGGCATCGCCTTTGTTTCGCTTCATCACATATTGTGACTTCTGTTATCGATTTATCACCCTTACGAGACATTTGTCAGCCTTCAAGCCTATTTGTCACCACTGATGACTATTTGTCATCACTATGCGGTGTTAGCCGTTGCAGTATCTCTCTCCAGCCTCTCGTCTACTATGCGGCTAATGTATACAGACGAAAAGAACCTCGGTCCAAGCGATCTCATGACCGACAAAAAGGAAGGTCCGAGAGTTAGAAAAGTTGGGGGAGATGGAGCGATCTTCACAGTCCCGTCGCTTCGATTTCCACAAAGTTGGGGAGGCACAAAGACTCTTTTGCTCTCTGGGGGTTTCGTCTCCTTCCTATAAATAGAGACTCTATGGGGAATCCTAAGGACATCCTGAGTTCCTTTGGCGGTCAAAGACACTCTCGTGAAGATGTCATCGTCTGAGAAGTCAGATTCTTCATCAAAGCTGGTTCCCGCCAAAAGGCTGTGCCTCCGGAAGGAAGCCCTACCGGGGCCGGACCAGCCATCAGGGGAAAGCAGCGGCGGCAACTTTTCGGAGGAATACAAGTAGGGGTACCTGCAAGGGTGGCAGGATGCCTTGGCGAAGGTGGACTGCCTGTTTTGTAACAAGGGGGTGTTGAGCCTCCAACCTGACAGGTTCCGTCCCAAAGAGGACGAGTAACCGCTTATACCCTCTTTCCCTATCAATATAATTTCTTTTTCTGTAACCTTTCTTTGCATGATGGTTGCTTGATCTTTGTGTGATGTGGTTGCCGTCAAATGAAGGATACCATCCATCGCAGGTAGGGGTTACCTTTACGAAGGGGAGTTCTTCCCCTATAAGTAGCATGGTTTGTCGATGGTTCTAATATTTGTAGGGCTTATCTTCATGCTCATAGTTCATCGTTATGATCCATTTATCACCCTTCATGCGCATTTATTACCCCTGTTGATCTATTTGTCACCACTAATAGGCATCTTTCACTCTTAGCATGTAAGAGCCGTCACCTTTGCCCCAGGGAGCCGCCGTCTTTGTGCATTTTTTTACCGTTAAGAGCCTTTTGTCACCTCTCATGCGCATTTGTCACCCCTGTCAACCTATTTGTCACCATTAATGTGCATTTGTTGCCTCTGTTAACCTATTTGTCACCAATAATATGCATTCATCACCCTTATCATTCATTTTTACTCGCTGCTCTCACATACGGAAGGTGAACCCAAAAGAGAAAATAAATATATTAATAAAAAATCTATAAAATTGATAATCAATAAATAAAATAATTTGTCACACAGGCAAAAAAATAACAAACAAACCATGAAAGTCGAATCATTCCGACGTATTTCCGATAAAAACTTTTTAGTCGGATAATACCGTCGGTATGTTCCATTTTTCTTAGCTATTTGTCACCTTTACAGAGTTATTTGTCACTGCTAACCGCTATTTGTCACTCATAACATCTATTTGTCACCCTTATCGCTCGTTAGCTATCACCTTTGTTTCGCTTCAAAATATATCCTTTACTTCTGTTATCCATTTATCACCCTTAGGAGACATTTGTCAGCCCTGAAACCTATATCTCACCACTAATGACTATTTGTTACCACTATGTAGTGTTAGCCGTCGCGCTTGATTTTGGCTTATCTGACTTATTGGCTCCAAAACTTTAAAACTTGTTCTTCTTTCTGTCTAACAGTGATAATTAATAAACATAATAATGTAATTCTAATAAAATAAATAAAAATGCCAAAAACTATACAAATTAAAAATGTATAAATATAAAAGAAGAATAATAATAAAATAATTATAAAAAAGACAAAAATTATATAAAATGATAATTAATAAATGTAACATCATAATAATAGTTAAATAATTATGAAAATGACATAAACCAAAAAAATTAAAAATGATAATTAATAAATGTAACGGTAAAATAATAATGAAATAACTGAAAATGATAAAAAAAATATAAAAATGATAATTAATTAATGTAACATCATAATAATAGTAAAATAATTATGAAAATGACAAAAATCATAAAAATGATTATTAATAAATGTACCAGTATATTAATAATATAATTATGAAATTGACAAAAATATAAAATTAATAATTAATAAATGTAACACTATAACAATAATATAAAACCACCTAATTGTGAAAAATGATAAAAAATAATATAAACGTTTCGCTTCATTTAATCCATGACGTCGTTTAATGATTAGGAAAACTTCAGATCCGTGTTAGTAGTGTTAGGAAACCCATACATGGTTAAACCCTTCAAACGAACTTGAGTTTCTTCAAGTTTCACTGCCATGAGATATTTGTCACCGTTACAGAGTTATTTGTCACTACTATCGGCTATTTGTCACTCACAACATCTATTTGTCACCCTTATCGCTCGCCAGCCATCGCCTTTGTTTCGTTTCAAAATATATCTT
The DNA here is from genome assembly GCA_022559845.1 of Amorphophallus konjac. Taxonomy (NCBI): domain Eukaryota; kingdom Viridiplantae; phylum Streptophyta; class Magnoliopsida; order Alismatales; family Araceae; genus Amorphophallus; species Amorphophallus konjac. The sequence continues at coordinate 255,877,881 of CM040121.1, forward strand.
TTACTTCTGTTATCCATTTATCACCCTTTAAAACTATAATTATACACACAACCTACACAAATCAACATAAAACACACATCCCCCGATAAAATCCACACAACATATAACTCAATTAATAAAAAAAATTATAATTACATTAATTCAAATATGTCATTTTTTACAATTACAATTACAAATCAACAGATATCTGTTGGATCATCCTCCACCATCACCAGTTGCAGATGAATCCCTTCTCTCAGACGACTCCGCCTGCCCAACTATTGATTCATTTAGCTCAGTTGGATCGACTTCTTCCACTTCGTCCTCTATACACAACCGAAGTGGCTCCACAGATTCGATCAGACGGAGATTGGAAGCAACCAACTCTGCAGTGTCACCCTCGTCTGATTGAAAAGTTTCGGCACTAAAATCCTCTGAGACACCAAATTTTTATAATACTCGCTCCATTCAAACCATAATTTTGAAAGAAGCTCTTTTCTAAAGCCGGTATCATGATCTCTCTCTTCTGGAGGATCAGCATCAACCAGCCTGTATGTGTAAACCTTCCTCCTCTGTCCTGGTCTAAAAGCACGAACAATAGCTTTGGTATCACGCCAAGTCATTGGTCCTACTTTTAGACCAGGACAGGCCAAGAAGCTTTACACATACAGGCTAGTCATTGTTGATTGTCCGGAAGAGAGAGATCATGATACCTGCTTCATAAAAGAGCTTCTTTCAAAATTATGATTTGAATGGAGCGAGTATTCTAAAAAATTTCGACAACATCTCCTTTAAAAATTGACTATTTTCCACTTTTGTACATCCTAAAAAATTATATTAAACAAAATAAAAATACATCCAACATGTGAACTGAGAGATGAAATTAGGAATCATGACATGAGGGATTAAACTATGGCAGTGACACCTTGGATGTGATGTTATAGAGGCCCTGCACGGGCAGCGGTGGTGGATTGGCGATGGGCGGATGAGGACGACGGCTGCAGTGGTGCTTGATGGCCGTCGGTGGGCGGGTCCGGCTGGAACAACGGCCGACTGCCACGGCACGGCACCAGAGGGGTAGCAGTGCTCTACCGGAGTGGCTGCAAGGGGGAGCGCGACAGTGGGCTCGCCGGCACTCATGGCGGTGCTGGTTCGTAGAGGAGAGGGAGGGTGCACAGGGCACCCGTGGGCACATGGGGGCAAGGTGGCGATGGTCTGCGACGAGGGGGGAAAAGCAAGAGATGGGGAAAAAAGAAATGGCTTCTAAAGGTAAGAAATATGTCGTAAGGGTGACAAATAGGTCATAAGGGTGACAAATGCTTCTAAGGGTAACAAATAGGTCCTAAGGGGGACAAATAGCTTCTAAGGGTAACAAATGGGTGTGTAAACGTGAAGAATAGCTTGTAGTGGTGACAAATTGATGGGGACATCAAAGTGGGCACTTAGAGGACTGGCCCAGTTGATAGAGGGGTCGCTTTCATTCCATGGCCCATTAGGCCGGGCCCATCTAATTTATTGAGCTTTTCTCTTTTTATTATGATGTAATTTCCCTTTTATTAGCATTTAGTTCTTAATGGGTCAGTTAATTGGGCCCAAAAGGCCAAGTTAGCTAGTGGGTCTAGTTAGGGGTCGTAGGTTGCTTATTGTCACCCCAGGATAGCAAGGTCTTTTTTCATTTGTTAGGGATAATTAATGTCTTTGTAACCCCCTGGCTTCTCCTATAAATAGGGACCAAGGGCTCTCATTTGAGTTAGAGAATTATTGAATGGAAAATTGTGTTTTTTGAAAGAATCCTCTTGAGCCTCTCTCTCTATCTCTTGAGTAGCCCTCTCTCTCTCTCTCCTCTCTCCTCCCCACCCTAAGGTCGACCTCTCCTCTCTCTCCCTCTTTCCTGGTCGCAGCCCCCTCTCTCCTCTCCCCAATCCTCTTGCCACATCAGCCCATCTCTCCTAGAATATCTCCCTCTTCATATTTTCTCTCCCCCTCCCAAGGAAAACTAGCACACCCCTCTTCCTTCTCTCTTTATCTTTTCCCAAATCAATCTCCAAATCAAATCCTAGCCCTCCAATCCCTCCTATTATCCCTCCAAAAGATTCTAATCCCCCAAGAATTTCTCCTCCTTTCAAAAAATTGCCAAAACAAATCAATTTTCTTTCCCCCCAAAAATCTCAGCCGTACCCCGGCCGCACCCCAACCCCCTTCCCTAACCCTAGGGCATCTCAGCCCTACTCCCCATGCCTCCCAGCCCCCATAAACCCCTTCCCCACTGCCATCCATGCACTCCCATCACCCAGGTTCATCCACGGCAACCTCGAGACCCCACGGCGTCGTCCCCGGCTTTGGAGTTTTCTCTCCATTCTGCTGCTCATAGATCTATAGCAGAAACTTTGGCCAAATTTGCAGACTCTACACCAACATCTACAGTGCGAATCTGCCTGAGCCCCCTTCTATGAGTTCATTCATTTCCGAGTCCTCTTTGTACCAGACATGGTTTCGCACCATTCCGAGTTCGGTACCGGTCGTGGCATTTTGCTCTCCCGTGATTGCGCAGATCAGGTGCAAACCAGTCCACCCAGGGTGTGCACCCAGCTTACTGTTCATGCCACACCCTACACGTCCGTCTTCGGGCTGAGTCTTCTTTTTAAAAGTTGTGCCCCTCGACGTCCCAGAACCAACCCAGGTGGTTTTGTCGCATTCCAACCTCCATGCAGAAATTTCCACCACGGCCATCGCACCCCTATCCGGTTGCTTGCCCAGAAATCTGAAGCTTGCCACATCTGCGACCACGCCCGGTTCGGTGATCCAATGGCGCCCATATTTTGAGAGTACGTATGCCTTATTGTCGGCCATCCGACCGTGTTGGTCCCCCCTCGTCTGGAGTTCTACAGCGAGTGTACCGCCGACTGCACCACGACTGCGTAAACCTGACCTGCGAGGCAGAATCGTGCAGGTCATCGTTCGTGACCTGTCCTGGCCACCAGCGACCTTGGATCTTCACTGAACTTTCCAGAGCCTTGCAGCACTTCTCCATCAATATTTTGGCACCAGAGGCATCGTGTTTGGATTCCCGTGCGTGGAGTACCAATCAAGAACCTTCTAGTTCGATCCTACAGGACAGCATGTGGCATTTGCTTGAGTATTACCTCCCCCGTGCTCCCCCCTCCAGCGTGAGGGTATTTTTGTATTGATCAATCCCATCCCCATGATCCCCTCCCTGCGTGGAGCGTAGTGCCATAAGGCTGTACTCATAGGTTCGCACCGGACGCCGCCGTCGACATTCCCATGCGCGCGCTCGTCCCGCATCAAATTTGGTATCAGAGCAAGTTCACTGACTTGTTCTAACCAAGTTGGGTCCTACGCCACGGGCGGCTATGCCCTCAATGCTTGATGTATCCCACCTCGCTTGCCATTGTCATGGCCAAGTTCGGGGAGATTTCAGCAGCATTGGACTCCCTCGAGGTCCGCATCGATCGAAGGATGGCCCACGTCGATCGACTATTTGCGCACCGACAGCCTGTTTACCCCGACCGGCCTCACCAAGCGAAGGTCCACAATGGGCCACCTTACACTACCCTTCAGCCTTCCCAGCCGGCATGTGCTCCCCTTCAACCAGCAACTACCCCTCTAATGGAGCTACAAGTCGCGGTGATCGAGTCACTGCCGGAAGAGGAGCCGATACCAGAGGAGATCTACGAGCGAGATCCCGAGTTGATCACTCGATACGAAGAGCAAGAACTTGAGTGGGAGTTGTTGCAGCGCACTGCTGAACCCACCCCGATCCACCCCAAGCAAGAACCTGCCACGCAAGAGCATGACGGGCCCGACACCGATGTGGTTGCTATAGCGCCTCCGACCATCCCTCCCAACGCTCTTCACCAACCTCCGGGTCAGATCCATAGTGACTTTGTGTGGCACAAGTTCTGCATGGCCTACGAGAAGCGGAACCCCAACATCTGTCACGTGGTCGATTGTCTCAAACCCTTGTCATACCCTTCGACGGTCATCACGATCGTGTTGCCCCACTTTTAGATTCGAGGATGAATCTTTTCTAACCGGGGGGGTATGATGGGGACATCAAAGGGGGCACTTAGTAGACTGGCCCCGTTGGTAGAGGCGTTGCTTTCGTTCCATGGCCCATTAGGCCAGGCCCATCTAATTTTGAGCTTTTCTCTTTTTATTATGATGTAATTTCCCTTTTATTAGCATTTAGTTCTTAATGGGTCAGTTAATTGGGCCCAGAAGGTCAAGTTAGCTAGTGGGTCTAGTTAGGGGTCGTAGGTTGCTTATTGTCACTCCGGGATAGCGGAGTCTTTTTCCATTTGTTAGGGATAATTAATGTCTTTGTAACCCCATGGCTTCTCCTATAAATAGGGACCAATGGCTCTCATTTGAGTTAGAGAATTATTGAATGAAAAAATTGTGTTTTTTGAAAGAATCCTCTTGAGCCTCTGTCTCTCTCTCTTACGCAGCCCTCTCTCTCTATCTCCTCTCTCCTCCCCACCCCAAGGTCGACCTCTCCTCTCTCTCCCTCTTTCCTGGTCGCAGCCCCCTCTCTCCTCTCCCCAATCCTCTTGCCACATCAGCCCATCTCTCCTAGAATATCTCCCTCTTCCAATTTTCTCTCCTCCGCCCAAGGAAAACTAGCTCACCCCTCTTCCTTCTCTCTTTATCTCTTCCCAAATCCCACTCCAAATCAAATCCTTGCCCTCCAATCCCTCCTATTATCCCTCCAAAAGATTCTAATCCCCCAAGAATTTCTCCTCCTTTCAAAAAATTGCTAAAACAAATCAATTTTCTTTCCCCCCAAAAATCTCAGCCGCACCCCACCCCCATCCTGCCAAGGCCGCACCCCAACCCCCTTCCCTAACCCTAGGGTGTCTCAGCCTTGCTCCCCATGCCTCCCAACCCCCATCAGCCCCTTCCCCACTGCCATCCACGCACCCCCATCACCCAGGTTCATCCACGGCGACCCCGGGACCCCACGGCGTCATCCTCATCCTCGGCTTTGGAGGTTTCTCTCCATTCTGCTGCTCACAGATCTGTAGCAGAAACTTTGGTCGAGTTTGCAGAGTCTACACCAACGACTATAGTGTGAATCTGCCCGAGCCCCCTTCTGTGGGTTCGTTCGTCTCCGAGTCCTCTTTGTACCAGACATGGTTTCGCACCATTCTAACTTCGGTACCAGTCGTGGCATCCGCTCTCCCACGACTACGCAGATCAGGTGCAAACCAGTCCGCCCAGGGTGTGCACCCAACTTACTGTTCATGCCACGCCCTAGACGTCCGTCTTCGTGCCGAGTCTTCTTCTTTAAAGTTGTGCCCCTCGGCGCCGCAGAACCAACCCAGGTGGTTTTGTCACATTCCGACCTCCGTGCAGAAATTTCCACCACGGCCGTCGCACCCCTGTCCGGCTGCTCGCCCAGAAATCTAAAGCTTGCCACATCTCCGACCACACCCGGTTCTGTGATCCAATGGCACACATCTTTTGAGGGTACGTAGGCCTTCCTATCAGCCATCCGAACATGTTGGTTCCGCCTCGTTTGGAGTTCTACAGCGAGCGTACCGCCGATTGCACCACGACTGTGCAAACCGGTCCTGTGAGGCAGAATCACGCAGGTCATCGTTCACGACCTGTCCCAGCCACCAGCGACCTTGGATCTTCACCGAACTTTCTAGAGCCTTGCAGCACTTCTCCAGCAATGTTTTGGCGCCAGCGGCATCGCGTTTGGATTCCCGTGCGTAGAGTACCAATCAGAACCTTCCAGTTCTATCCTACAGGACAGCGTGTGGCATTTGCTTGAGTATTTCCTCCCCCGTGCTCCCCCCTCCTGCGTGAGGGTAGTTTTGTATTGATCAATCCCATCCCCGTGATCCCCTCCCTGCATGGAGCGTAGTGCCATAAGGCTGTACTCATAGGTTCGCACCGGACGCCGCCGTCGACATTCCCATGCGCGCGCTCGTCTCGCATCACAAATGAAAGAGAGAGAGAGAGAGAGAGAGAGAGAGAGAGAGAGAGGCATTAACAAATAGAAAAAATGGTGGCTCATGGCACACGTCTCTCCCTCCTGCAGTCCTGCTGTCCTGCACTCCTGTTGCTGGTAAAGTATTCGTATTTATTTACTAAAGTCGGTGGAAGACCTAAAGTCGGTGGAAGACGAAGGGTCTCTCCAATCTTATGCCAACTACTCATGAGTTGAGGTTTTTAAAGACGAAGGGTCTCACTATGGCTGGTTTTAATTTTAGAAGTCAAATAGTTAAAATGGGGTAGTTATTATAGTTTCGAGAAGTATAACAATCTTCCATCTTATCGTAATTTTTATATTTTATAATATATTATTTACATATATATATATTACATGATATATAATATTACGAACTGATATTTTATGAAACGAATATTATAATATCCGTATCCGGTCCGATTCAAATTTGATTATTATCCGAATCCGAAATAATAAATTCGATTTAGAATATTATATGCTAATTAATACAGATTCGAATTTGAATATTATCCAGCTAAACTATTGACATATTTATATATATATTTTTATTTATTACATATATGTATTACTGTTAAACATAAGCTATTCCAGGTGTTTCTGACGGAATCTTATTCCGTCGGAAATAAGTCATAATTTACACACATATTTCTGTTCATCTCTGATAATTATTACACAAATATATGTAAATATTAGTGATAAAAATTTTATTGTCAAAAATCAGTGCGTAATTACCAACGTAATTCTGACGAAATTTAAATTGTCTGAAAGTTGTCTTTTTTAGAGACAGATTTCCACCCGAAATAATAGGTCAGAAATCAGTATGTATTTACCGATGGATTTGCAACAGAATGTTTTCCGTTGGAAAGTTATAATAGTTCCGACGTCTTTCTGACAGATATATTGCCGTCGAAAAATTATGTCGGTATTTCCCATTTTTCTTGTAGTGCAAGATGGCATCGGATGGAAGGTTATTGTTTCATGAAAGGACTTGTGTTCCGGATTGCTTGGAGATAAAGAATAAGATTCTAGAAGAAGCTCACTGATCAAAGTACACTATTCACCCTGGTGCCACCAAGATGTACCAAGACTTGAAAAGAAAGTTTTGGTGGGCCAACATGAAAAGAGAGGTAGCGGAATTTGTCTCTCGCTGCCTTACTTGCCAAAGGATAAAGGCGGAACATTAAAAGTCCGCCGGTAAATTGCATCCCTTAGACATTCCTAAATGGAAGTGGGAGAACATAGGGATGGATTTCATCATGGGTTTGCCTAAAACCAAGGGCGAACATGACGGGATATGGGTGATTATAGATCGGTTAATCAAGTCTGCACATTTTCTACCCATAAAAAGTAGATGTTCGGTTGATGTGCTAGTAGCTCTATATATCAAAGCGACTGTCAGGTTACATGGAGTTCCTGTCTCAATCATATCTGATCAAGACCCTCGCTTCACATCACACTTCTAGAAGGGTCTACAACACTCCTTGGGGACGAGACTCAACGTCGGCACTGCATTCCATCCCCAAACAGATGGTCAGACAGAACGAACAAATCAAGTTGTGGAAGACATGCTAAGGGCCTGTGTTATTGATTTTGGTGGGAGCTGGCACGATCATCTGCCTCTAGTGGAATTTGCCTACAATAATATGTTGTGTCCCTGTGATTTTGATGATGACAAATATGAGTTATCATGTTTTGATGAAGAAATATGTGTCATCATGTGGTGTTGATGATGATAAATGAGAGTCTTATTTCATGAGTCTTCATAGTCTTCATAGTCTGCATGCCTTTTTGATATGGTGACTTCATACTCTTGATTTGGCATGAAAATCATGTTAACAAGGTTGAAAGACCTTCAATACGTTCAAGTGTTTCATGCATTAGCAATGCAACACAACAACTCAAAGATTCAGCTTCCTGCCAAGAACTGTCGACCGCTTTGGTCAACCGAAAAGCCCTGCAACAACTACAGATTAAGGGTGACAAATAGATACTCATGGGTGAAAAATGGCCACCTGGGCTAACAAATATGAAGCACATGTGAAGCCTTTAAGAGTCAGCAGTTATGCATTTTCCCAGCAGAAGCTCAATGCTAAAGCCAGCTATAGAGTAAGCTGCAAGGTTCAGTTAAATGACAACAAAGGTGTAGAATGTTGCTCAACAGAGACAAATAGTGGTTACCACTAACAAATAGGTTGGCGCGGGAGAAAACAAGCTGAGAAGAGCCACCCATTCAGCCAGAGGTCACACGCTAGCTAAAGGTCAATAGCTACGGATTAGGGATAACAAATAGGTGGTGAACGGTGTATAATGGGCTATAAGGGTGAAAAAGAGTCCACTAAGGGTGAAAAATGGACTATAGCACTGAAAGCCTTTAGACCTGAAGATGGAGTCGACGTAAGAAGGTTATAGCGTTGACGTAGCCAGAACGCCAGAAGGACTTGCTAGTCAAAGCAACAAAAGCGACGGTTGAAGGCAATTAAGGGTGAAAAATGGGTAGGTAGTGGTGACAAATGAGCAGTTAGGATGACAAATATCTCGACAAAAGTGAAAAATAGATGACAAAGTTGAAAGGGGTTGAATATGAAGAAGGAGCGTCAACGCAGCCTCAAACAGCATCGACGCATCTCAAATGGTGAACTACAAAAAGGGTGAAGAATGAATCAACAATATGGTGATATAGATATAGAGGGGAGGTGAATAGATCTACCCCAAATTTTAAAACAAGATTAAGCAAATAAATGCAAAATTAAAAATTACTTAATCAGAACAGCCAATTCAGACACAGAATCACTAGAAGATGTAGTCAAGTGATATGTGAGAACTATCGATGGAGAGAATGTGTGAATTCTAATAGACAATTAAACCACGATAGCAGCAGAACTAAATTTCATATAAATGAAATGTGAAGAGGGACTTGACGGAGGTTGAACACAATGAGTGTCCTCACGCAAGATAAACCACTTTTCAGATTAGCCTGACTTATCCTTCGAGCAATACCTTTTGATATACCTTCTTCACACTCTTGAATACTCAACATATCAACCTAAAGAAACACGATAACAGCCAGATGAAGAAATGCAACAATCACAAACCATCAAGCATAGACATGCAATTTTTAGGTGGTTCGATCTCCTTCAGAGATCTATGTCCACCCCACACTTAAACCAAGTGTGGCTTCACTGCTGATTCACAGCTTCCAATCCGTTGATCCATAGCTTCGGGGAAAACTTCCCAACACACGTTGAGCCTTATAGCTTAAGCTACCCAGAGGAATCCACCTCTGCAGCTGGGCCTTACAGCTTGCCAACAACCGCTGACACATAGCTTGTAAAATAAGGTTTCAAATCAAAAATAGAAACTCAAAAAAGCAAAACAGAAACTATAGCTCTTACAAAGAGTAGATCGGCTCTGGTTCTGAACCAAGAAGCCGGAAACAATAGCTTGCAAAGCTAAGACTCACACTCTTCTAATGATGCACTGCCCTTCTCTCAAACCTCCTGTTCTTTTCTTCTCAAATTCTCTCTCTCAGATCTTCTCAGGTTCGCTCTCTCTCTCTTTGCTCTGGTTCTCTTGAATTGGCTACTGCTATTCTCTCTATATGTTCTCTATGTATATTCTGTATATCTTCTCTATCTATTCTCTATCCTAAGATTGGGCGATATGCTTCATAAGACAGCAGATGATGGGCGCGTGGAAACAACGTTTCTTGCCCAAAAATTCGTTTAGATCTGAGTTAAGATGGCCACGTGGTAGCATCTTGGTTTATTTACTTTCCACGTGTCAAACACAATGCTTCACCTTTTCCCTTGGATCACGTGCCTTTTATCCTGGTACTTTAGTTGCTCGTGACTTAAAGTTCGCAGTTAGTTGGGACACGCATCAGGTGTTTGATCATGAGTCTCACCTGTCATTGTAACGAACAAAGTATCAGTCACGTGTTATGGGCTTAGACAATTCACAAGTCTATATTTATAGACACGGATGCAAGAAGAACTAGCATAAACTATATCATGCAGCTAGCGCAGACCTGAAATACACATGCACTGACCTTAAGTGTGCGTGAGGCACTACTTGTTATGATATAGAACAGAGAGTGCAGTGACCATCTATACTCGTAAGGTAAATAATGCACTGACTTTGGTTATGCAGGATACAAGTGTGCACTGACCTTATTACGCATGTATGAAAACATGCACATACCTTTATATGCATAAAGTAGACAGTGCACCAACCCTTTGCATGCGAATGGCAAAACGATGCACCGACCTATTATGTGTAAGGCAAAAATTACACAGACCTTAGGTGTAATAGAACAGATAATGCACCGACCTTCTTTGCTCAATGGAGATGCTGCACCGACTTTGCATGCACATGGTAACTTGCATCGACCTCACTAAGTGAAAATGATGACTAGCACCAACCTGAGGTGTGTGAGAGGCACTACTTGCACCGACATTACTTAGTGCAAGATAGACGCCTGCACTGACCTTATATGCTCACAGCAAAACCTGCACCGACTTATATGTGTTTCTACAAAAACATGCACCGACTATATGCAATCACCAAAACGATATGCACCGACCTTAGATGCACATAACACAATCTGCACTGACCTTATGCGTACTTCTACAAAACATGCACCGATCTTGTATAGTGTCATACAAGGCGTGCACTGACCTTAAGTGCAGAATAACAAAGTGTGCATAAGTGTTCTACGAAAAGGTCTGACATATCAGAAATTCATCAAAATACACAATAGTACCATGGTCAAGATAAAGTCACCCAAGTCAACTCTATTGTTGCCAATCATTCAAAATAAAACACAATCAACACACAGCAGTTTCCACACTGTGATCAACTCCAAAGGAGACCCAACATTCTCCCCCTTTTTGATGATGGCAACACCCAACATTATGATGTATGTTGATGAGACAATTTTAATCAAATATGGAACGTATTTATCATGAAGCATAGTGAAACAATGCACCAGACAAACACACATAGTGGAATGCAGACAATGATTAAAGTTCTAATCACCTCCTTTGCTATAACTAAGCCAAATAGCTCTCCCCCTGAACTTGCCAAGTGTCTCTACCCTCTGAAGAAACTCTCCCCCAAAATTCTCCTAACATTAGGTACTCTTAGGTACTCTTCCCAAACATATCTACCCACTTTAACAAGATTATCCTGAAATACAACTTCCCCTTAATCAAAATACCATGAAGTACCTTTTCTCTCCCCCTTTGCCATCAACAAACAAGGAGTAAGGAATACTGTGGAAGAGAAATAGGGTAACCAGAGGAGGAAGGGAATAGAGTAACACCCTGTGCAATAGTTCAGTAGATTAGCAAATTATAGGGAAAGCCTTCAGATATGAGAATCACAATTATGCATTCTTGACAATTGTCTAGTTTAATAGTGATAAGAAGGTAGAGTAGATTCACTGATTATCTTAGATAAGGTTGCAGTACCCGTTTATATCAATAAACCTAAGTCACATAATCATGATAGACTTGGTCAAAACTGTATCCTACTTATTTCAGAACCAATGAATATCTATGGGAGTGACTAGGATATGTATTGAGGTTAAACAATTTGACACTTAGTGAAATAGGAATTGCAAGGGATACAGCAAACCTTTTTCAACTTTTGATTTTTTAAAACCAAGCTTGTTGAATAGACATGTATCCTCTATGCCTTTGACATTAAGGGTACACGTGGGTTAGACGCCATCACCCCCAGTTACTACGCATAGACTACCATATCTATCTCTGATCAAAAACAGCAGTCATGTTTACAACTTTTGCATAAGGGTACACGTGTATTAAACGCCAGTACCCCCAGCTACTTAGTGAAACCAATTCTACAGATTTGATCATGTGAACAAAGTTAACATGAAGCGCTTCATGACATGAGTTTGTATCCATTTCACTGATGGAGTACTCAGTTTCTTAGTGCAGTTCAGTTATTGCTCTGCCAATAGAATTTTCAGTTCTTTTAAGAATGCTTTTCATTTTGCTACCCTTTTAATTGTTCAAAGTGACTTGTTTAAAAATAATACACTATCTAAGTTTCTCAACCTAGATTTCATTAAGTCTTCCTTTTTCAGATACTGTAAAGATCTTATCTGTCACAACATGAGAAGGAGGTTGAGAGCTATAAATAGTTTTCTACCACCCTATTTTCTGAATACAGTCTTTAAACTCTACGGTTTATTAAGATTAAACCATCAGTTCATTCATGAAGCAACCATGATTCTTATAGTAGAAGACGTGTGATAATTACTGATTAAGATAATGAACTAATTGCAAGACTGTCATCTATTCAGAATAAGGGAATTGGCATTTAAGCACAGAATCAGCTATTGAGGGATATCAAAACAATGGAAATGACACCAAATGATAGAATTGGATCCAGGCGATGCCAATTGATACAATTGAGTTCAAAAGAGACTTAGTGATGAAAGTTTCTATATATGAAGAGAGAATTTGAATGAAAGGAGTTTGAAGGTTCAAGATACACTGATCTGAACACTAACATAATATTTTGAACAAATCACACGCAGACCAGACTGTACCAGACTCCTCCTAACAAAATAATGCAGCATGGACATGCAATCTTATTCTAAACAGAAACTCCCCCTATCTATATGCATGTTTATTCAAGTATTCAGACACAACTGTCCATAAGACACTAGACCAATCATTAAGAAATGCAGTGCAATGCATGGACTCTCTTGATTCATGGTACCTGGCGGAGGATAGTCCTCTACACATGGTATGGGCTTTCAGACAAACAGAATCTATCTTTTCACCATATATCATTTGATATACCTCTGAGATCAAGATGACTCAACTATGACAATGATATGGCTACTGCCAAGCAGACTTGCAACATTCTCAAGATAGATCAGAACATTTATTCAAGAACTTTAAACACAAGCTAACACACAATCATTCTCACAACTAATCAAAATATCAATACAAGAATGAAATTATAATTAATCATCATGCTAAAATTTACATAAACCTAATTCTCTTCTTAAGAATTTAAATCTTTTATTTCCCAAAGGTTTACTAAAGATGTCAGCAATCTATTTTTCAGTTTCAATAAAATTCAGTTCAATTTCATTCTTGCTTACTACATCTCTAAGAAAATGGTGTTTAATTTCTATGTACTTAGTCCTAGAGTGATGAACATGATTTTTAGTCAAACAAATAGCACTAGTATTATCACATAAAATTGGAATGCATCCCAATTTTATCTGATAATCAGTAAGTTGGTGCTTGATCTAGAGTACCTGGGCTACACAATTCCCTGCTGCGACATATTCTGCCTCAGCAGTGGATAGAGCAATAGTGTGTTGCTTCTTGGATACCCAAGACACTAGACAACCACCTAAGAACTGGCAGTACCCACTAGTGCTTTTCCTATCAATCCGACACCCAACATAATCTGCATCAGTGTAAGCTAGTAGGTCTAGCTCACACCTACCAGGATACCAAAGGCCTAGTTCTAGGGTGCCTAACAGATATCTAAAAATCCTCTTAACAGCACTAAGATGTGACTCTTTAGGACTAGCCTGAAATCTTGCACATAAATACACAGCAAATTGTATATCAGGCCTAGATGTAGTAAGGTAAAGAAGAGATCCGATCATACCTCTGTACAACTTGGTGTCAACCAATTTACCTTTTGGGTCATCATCAAGACTAGTTGATGTACCCATTGGTGCTGTTATCTCTTTGAGGTTTTCCAATTTGTACTTCTTCAATAGATCCCTTATATACTTGGACTGAGTAATGAAGGTTCCTTCTTTTGTCTGTGTCACCTGCAATCCAAGAAATAATTTTAGCTCACCCATAGAGCTCATTTCAAACTCATGTGTCATTAAGTCAGAAAAGTCTTTACACATTGTTGGGTTAGTTGAACCAAAAATAATATCATCCACATATATTTGTACAATGAGAATGTCTTGATGACATACCTTTGTGAACAAGGTTTGGTCAATTTCACCTCTTGTGAACTTCTTGTCTGAGAGGAACTTACTGAGCCTGTCATACCAAGCTCTAGGAGTTTGTTTCAGTCCATATAGAGCTTTATTCAACTTATAAACATGATTAGGAAAATCTATATATTCAAAACCATGAGGCTATCTTACAAAGACATCCTCGTTTATTTCTCCATTCAGAAATGCAGATTTCACATCCATCTGCTGAAGGGTGATTCCTAATGAGCATGCATATGCTAACAGAATTCTAATGGCCTCTAACCTAGCCACAGGGGCAAATGACTCTTAAAAATCAATACTATACTCTTGATTGTACTCCTGAGCTACCAATCTGGCCTCATTCCTAATAACATTGCCCTGCTCATCGGTTTTATTCCGAAAAATCCAATTTAGTCCCAATGATAGTCCCATGATCAGGAGATGGACTAGATGCCATACCTAGTTTCTATCAAATTGATTTAATTACTCGTGCATGGCATTTATCCAATACACATCACTAAGGGCATTGTCTATGTTTTTGGGTTCTATGTGTGACACTAATTGATGTGGGACGACGAGAGAGACTCGATGCTAAATGGTGCGGACCTTAGACTCTATGTGACGCACGACAAATTGGACGACGCGATCAGCGACACGCGAACAATAGAGCTACCTCGGCTTGACACTAAGAGTTCCTACATGATATATGCCTTTAACAGAAAAGTAATCCCACGAGTCATCCCAAGCGAGGGAAACGCGGATCCGCGCGGTTGAGAAACCGGCATAGTCAAGGGTGGTCAAACTCACTTCCGTGCTCAGATCGAGTCACGGGACGGGTTCACTCTCTCTCTCACAGCGGTGATTAAAATGATTTAACGAGCCAGAATTCTAACACACTTATGCAGCGGCATATAATCATATACTAAATAAGCAAATGTCGAGGAGGAGTGATCATTACCTCCATGCTCCGGACGTGGAGAAGATAACCCCGGCCAAGATCGTACTCCCGGTTAGACAATTACCAAATAAATTACAGAATTGAATTTTATTGCCCACTCTACACAGGGAGGTATAGGGCTACCGCGGGACCCATGAGTAGTGCTCTTGGGTTGACGGGTAGCGTTTTGAGTCACCCTGTTGGTGCTGGCGCGCTGCAACTTGATGCTGGCCGGACGGCGCGGGCTGACGGTTGGAGGGACCACGTTCTGCTCGGGCGGCCGACTGGGGCGGGGTTGGTCCCGTTGCGAAGGGGACTTCTGGAGGGATGATCTCTAGGAGGGTAACACGCTGGTTCACCTTGTGGAAGGCGAGGCCGCCCGATTGGGGAATGTCGTTGATTGCTATCCACAGACTTGTTCTGCAGTTTCAGGGTTACACGACTCGACAAAAATAACTGCTGCGATCAGACACGATGTCGGATCGACGCGAAATTGGCGCCGCTGCGAAGCCCTTTCAGATATCTACAACCATATGCTGTTACATGAATTTTTCTATGGCGGGATTTTCCATGGTGGAATTTCAAACAGGAAAGTTTTTTGTCTCAGATCTGGTTGGGTAGATTTAGATCTGCCTGAAGAAGTGAGTTGACCGAGGTTGAAACTTTAGATCTGGGGGATGGGATTTTTATGGGAGATGGAGGGGGAAGTAAGGAACACGATGATAATTTTTTTGTAATTTTCTGAGGTGGTTTGAGAGGGGAAATGGATTTTATAACAGTGGGTGGTCGGATCTGGACTGTAGGGGGCAGAACAGATTCCAGATTTTGCAGTGATTTTTTAGATGGGAAAGAAAATTCATAAAATCACAAAACAAATTATGTAGGAAGGCTTTGGTGGGCAAAAATCCCATTCTAAACTTCAGCTCGATCTGAAAGTGGAAAGGGGATCTAATGGCGAAGAGTTGGACTACTAGAACACAAGTCTACACAGCGGTCGATTGTGTAGGCAGTGGGGTTTTAAAGGGAAAGGGGGGGGGAACGATGGGGAAATAACTTGAATTTTTTTGTGGGACGTGGGAACATCAAGGGGAACTCACATTGAAAATTTCAGCCTCGTCAGATCTACGGGTTGAGAGCTAAAATTTGGCCTTCAGCTTGCTGGATGGAGAAACAGAATTTCAGCGATGGCGGTGGCGGTGCAACGACAGCTCGATGGCGGCGGCGGCGACGGTGCTAAGCTTCACACTCTGATAAGGAGGAGTCACACCTTAGAGAGGCAGCCTTCACAGCTGCAAAGAGGAGGGAGAGGAGAGAGAGAGGGGGCGGCCTTGGAGCAATATTGCTGAAAATTCTTCATTAATTGTGGTGAAATTAGAAAATATAAGGGTTTTATATGGAATGGGGACCCTAGGTAAATGACCAACCTTACCCTCAGATCTAGGGTTAGGTAGGGGTACATTGGGGATGCCAAATTTTATTTTTCCCCATGTGGTCAAGGCAAATAAAAAAAAAGCCTAATGGAGACAAAAGAGGGGGTGCCCCCTTTAAAGAAGGGAAATTCAATTTCTCTTCCTTGGTCCAATGGTCCAAGTCCATGGTCGACCATGGGCCAGCCCCTATGGGTCCCTAGAAGTTAGGTGGCCCAATGGGGAAGGGGGTGGGGGGGGCTCGCTGGGCCTAGGTGGCCCTTTTACAAAGAAACCCATTCATTTAATCCTAATTACACTATATTAACCCCAAATAAAAGCAAATAAGCACACATTACACACCAAATAAAAACCCAATAAATACTAAAAATATTAGGACTCAAGACAGAGACTCCAGACTGTCTCTAAGCCATAGGGATGTCTGTGTAGCTCGAGTGGTGCTGCGCGTTCGGTACCGACGGCTCACCGACTCATGCTTCTCGCTCGCTCTGGTGTCCGCACCAATTCTCCCTGGGTGGGAGAAACTCGACCCTATTGAGTAAGGGTATGGATCACTCTGGTAGTGCTCCAGTAGGTCCAAATCTATCCTCTGCAACTCTGCTCAGGTGATCCAAGTATCATCGGTGGCGGGTCACCCTCTCCATCGCACTAGGTAGCGCGGGTAGTATCCACTCCTGGTAATAGTCACCTGCTCATCTAGTATATGATCTATATGCTCGCGCTGCCTTGGAAATGAGGCTGGTGGTGGACACTCAGGTGTGGGGTCACTCTCAATGGTAGGAGATGGCTCGAAAGGCTCACTAGGGATCACCACTAGGTCCCTATAAGCAACTAGATCCGACATATTGAAAGTAGAGCTTATCCCATATTCCTTGGGTAAGTCCACAACATACGTATTGGATCCGACGCGTTTCAACACTCAAAATGGACCGGCTCTGTGAGCTTGCAATTTCTTTACGGTTCCAGAGGGAAACCGTTCAGGTCTAACCCTGATCATGACATAATCACCCTCTTGGAACTCACGGTGGTGTCCGTGGGCATCGGCTAACTCTTTGTACCGTGTATTGCTGGCCTCACTGTGATGACGGATGTCATCATGCAGACTCCTAACATGCCTAGCAAATGACTCAGTAGACTCCGACACTCGTGCATGAATGGGCATGGGAACAAGATCCACTAGTTTCCTAGGCCTACGACCTGTGACAATCTCAAAAAGACTCATACTGACCGAATCATTATATGCAAACTCAACTAGTGGTAACATGAGATCCCAATCCCCTACACGGTCCCTAACAAGACACCTCAAAAGGTCACCCAGACTCCTATTGACCACCTCGGACTGACCATCTGTCTGGGGATGATATGCAGTGGAGAACTTGAGGTGAGTACCTAACATATGCCACAGTGTCTTCCAAAAATAACTGGTGAATCTAACATCACAGTCAGACACTATGGTACAAGGCAACCCAAACTTACACACTATATGAGAAAGGAACATGTGGGCTAACCTCGAAGCATCTGAAGTCTTAGAGCAGGGAATGAAAAGGGCCATCTTTGAGAATCGATCTACTACCACATAGACCGAATCATGCTTCCTAGAGGTTCATGACAATCCCAAAATAAAATCCATGCTAACATCATGCCATGGAGCATCAGGCACGGGGAGAGGTGTGTAGAGGCCTGAGCTTTGCTTCTTCATTTTGGCCGTAACACATGTACGACACTGGGCCACAATGTGAGCAACATCTCTCTTCAAGTTTGGCCAATAGAACCTGTGCTCGACAGCCTCGATAGTCTTGTTCCGACCAAAGTGGCCGGCTAGACCTCCCGCATGAAGTTCCCAGACTAAGAAGTCGCGAACTGAAGTTCGGGGAACACAAAGCTTGCCTCCACGAAAGAGGTAACCCTCCTAAAGCACATAACCACTATGATCTCTCAAGGGTCCGGCCTGGAGAGCGGCAAAGATCTGACCAAAGTTAGGACAATCAACATAAGCTTCTCTCATCTTCTCTATCCCTATAACCTCGGCACTCATGGTAGTCAGTAGACATGCACGTCGACTCAAGGCATCAGCCACCTTATTCTCCACTCCAGCCTTGTGCTTGAGCACAAATGTGAACTGTTGGAGATACTCAGCCGATCTACTGTGACGCGCATTGAGCTTCTTTTGGGCATGGAGGAACTTCAAGGCCTCATGGTCGGAGTACAAGATAAACTCCTGATGTAATAAGTAGTGCCTCCAATGCCTAAGAGCCTGAACAACTGCATAGAATTCCTTATCATATGTAGAGTATCGCAGTTTCGCGTCATTCAGCTTCTCACTGAAATATGCAATCGGGTGGGTCTCCTGACTCAACACTCCTCCAATTCTCACACCCGACGCATCACATGAGACCTCAAACACCTTCAAGAAATCTGGTAATTGAAGGACCAGTGTCTGGGTCATGCGCTCCTTGATGTCCTTGAATGCATCAGTAGCGGCCTTCGTCCATACAAATGTGCCCTTCCTGATATAGTCCGTGATCGGGGCAGTGATGGAACTAAATGCGTGGATGAAACGACGATAGAACGTCGCGAGGCCATGGAAGCTTCGGACATCATGGATCGTGCGGGGTTCCGGCCACTCAACAATGGCCCAGACCTTCTCCGGATCAGCGGAGACCCTAGTACTAGACATAATGAAACCCAAGAAGGTAAGCTGAGGAGTCATAAAAGCACACTTCTGTGGGTTTGCAAACAATTGCTTTCGCCTCAAGAGGAGACAAACCTACCGTAGTTGGTCTAAGTGGTCCCCCATAGTGCAACTATAGATGATAATATCATCAAAATACACTACAACAAAGACTCCAATGAAAGGTCGAAGGACCTGAGTCATGAGTTGCATGAAGGTGCTGGGGGCATTGGTCAGCCCAAAGGGCATAACCAACCACTCATATAGACCATCCTTGGTCTTAAATGTAGTCTTCCACTCGTCACCTGGCCTAATCCTTACCTGGTTATAGCCACTCTTAAGATCAATCTTCGAAAAGATAGTGGCGCCTGCCATCATGTCAAGCATATCATCCAGGCGGGGAATAGGGAACCTGTACTTTGCGGTGATTTTGTTGATGGCACGACTATCAATACACATCCTCCAAGTGCCATCCTTCTTTGGGGCGAGTAACGCGGGAACAACACACGGACTCATGCTGTCCCGAACAGATCCTCTCTGCATAAGCTCATCGACCTGCTGCTTTAGCTCAGCGTGCTCAGTGGGACTCATGCGGTAGTGAGGAAGATTGGGCAATGAGGATCCCAGAATCAGGTCGATAGCATGTTGAATATCCCGCATAGGTGGGAGTCCCTCGGGAAGCTCTTCGGGGAATATATCAGCAAACTCTTGCAGAATGGGAACAACATCGGGTGGGAGTTCACCCTCGGACTGTCGCTCCACCTCACAGACTGTGATAGCAAACACAGGACCCCCCTAACTAGCCTCCCGCTCCATCTCTCTGGATCTAATCAACATCAACCTCCTAGACGGGGGCTCGCATGTGCAAGATGTAACGGTCATGGCCCGAGCTGGGGATGGGGTACTGGGTCCAGGGACGGAAGGCTTCGGAGTACTAGGACCAGTAGGATCCCTAACTGAAGGACTCTTGGGCTGAGAGGGGTGGAGGGTAATCCGCTGGCCACCATGGTCGAAGGTACAGGTGTTCGACTGGCCATGGAGCGTGGCATCCCGATAAAACAACCACGGCCTACCAAGAATAATACTGCCCACCTCCATGGGGAGGACATCACACCAAATCTCGTCACGGTAGGCATCGAACTACAGTGAGACCAGACACCGTAGCCTTATCAGAATGGAGGTGGAAGCCACCCATGATACTCGATAGGGGCAAGGGTGGTCCACGTAGGTAAGACCAAGATGAGAAATAGTGCCCGTGGAGATTACGTTGATACAACTCCCACTATCGATAATCACCTTACAAACTTTCCCTCCCAGTCTACAATATGTATGAAAGATGGTGGTCCGACGCCAATCATCACTAGCCTGTGGCTGGGTGAGAATACACCTGACGACCCCCAACTGGGCATCGTCTGGATGCTTAGCATCCTGGCCGTCATCTTCATTCTCAAAGAACTCGTCAGCTAATTCTTGTTCCGCCTCATAGCTGACTAACACAAGCTCTAAAGATGAGGCGTCCCCAACCTGTGCATCCCCAATGACTAGAGATTGATGAGTGGGACACTGATTTGGAAAGCGGCCAAACCCATTGCAGTGATAACACTGCTGCCGTGATCCACTAGGCTCCCCGATCAAAGCTCCCTTACCCTTATCCTCCCTACGGACAGGAGGTGTAGGCAACACGGGACGAGCAAGGGGTGCGGGTGCCGGTGGAAGGGCAATGGGTGCTGTCGGTTGGGGTTGTGGAGGAAGATCCCTCAGAGGTGGAGGGTGATACTAGGAGTGAATAGCTCTTGACGGGTGGGCTCCTGAGGTCGAGCCATGGGGGGCCTATGATATGTGCCGGGAGAGCTGCGGGGCTCGACACTACGAAGAGGGAAGGGGCCCAACCACTGGGTAGGCTCGAACTCGGCCTCGAATTGCTCCAATTCGAGAGCAACCTGATACGCTTGTTCCAAAGTAGTCACATTGCGGGGAAAAAGTTCATATTGATTGTGTGGCCGCAGACCTCTTCGAAAGCGCGAAATGGTCATGGTGCTCTCTTCTGTAACTCCACACCGCAAATAGTACTCATCAAACTTGGCGGTGTACTAAGTCACGGACCGATTTCCTTGGGTGAGACTTTGCCATTTGTCTATGAGATGCTGGCGGTAAGTGGCAGGAAGGTACTTCTACCTCAATTTGGTTTTCATGTCATCCCAAGTACCGATCTGTGGTTGATGTCGCTATATCAACATTCTCTCCACATTAGTCCAATAGGTTTGCGCCTGCCCTTGCAACTTCATCTTTGCGTAGCGAACTCTTCGGTGGTCCGTCTGACGGGATCGTCATCAACATCAGACTTGATCTTCCGTCTTAAAATATTTGTATTTTTTTTTATTTTACATAAGGGTCTTTGAAGTTTGTCTTTTGATATCCCTAAGTGTCTTTAAGGGAGTTATAATGAGTCATAGGTGTCTTTTGATATTTCTAGACATTAAAGAGTCTTAGAGTTTTTAAGGGAGTTATAATGAGTCATATGTGTCTTTTCATATTTCTAGACATTAAAGAGTCTTAGAGTTTTTAAGAGAGTTATAATGAGTCATAGGTGTCTTTTCATATTCCTAGGCATTAAAGAGTCTTAGAGTTTGTCCTTTGATCTTCTTTGTGAAGTCTATAAAAAGAGTCTTGTAGTCCTTATTTGAAGCAATAGAATGAAGAAAAAACCAGTTTAGCTACGGCTATGAGTGTTCTTGGGGTTCCAGATTTTTGGAACTCCGAGTGAGAGGCCCAACCCCACTTCACCCCGCCATGGAGGTCGTCCGTGAAGCTCCGGTGCATCGTCTTCGAGAAGAGGACGGGTGTGAAGCCCCATCGAAGCTCCACGATCTTCCTCCTTCACCGTTCAACCGCCGTTGTCGTCCATCACCACCGCCATCACCGCCGTGCCAACTGCAACACCTGCAACCGCCATCACCGCAGAGAAGAATTGAAGAGCGCGACTGCGTCGTCCCTGAGATGGGGATGGGGGTGAGGCCCCGACCGAGCTCCTCCCTTCTTCTATAGTCACCTCGCCTTCCTGCTCTCCGGCTGATAGTTTGAAGTCCTTCCTCGACCTCGTCTCACATCAAATGGTATCAGAGCAAGTCGTCTGGTTTGTCCCAACAAGCCGGGGTCCTGCAATTCGAGATTCGAGATTCGAGGTTCGAGGTCGAACCTTCTCCAAGCAGAGGGGTTTGACGGGATCATCATCAACATCAGACTTGATCTTCCATCTTAAAGTATTTGTAATTTTTTTTATTTTACATAAGGGTCTTTGAAGTTTGTCTTTTGATATCCCTAAGTGTCTTTAAGGGAGTTATAATGAGTCATAGGTGTCTTTTGATATTTCTAGACATTAAAGAGTCTTAGAGTTTTTAAAGGAGTTATAATGAGTCATATGTGTCTTTTCATATTTCTAGACATTAAAGAGTCTTAGAGTTTTTAAGAGAGTTATAATAAGTCATAGGTATCTTTTCATATTCCTAGGCATTAAAGAGTCTTAGAGTTTATCCTTTGATCTTCTTTGTGAAGTCTATAAAAAGAGTCTTGTAGTCCTTATTTGAAGCAATAGAATGAAGAAAAAACCAGTTTAGCTATGGCTATGAGTGTTCTTGGGGTTCCAGATTTTTGGAACCCCGGGTGAGAGGCCCAACCCCACTTCGCCCCGCCATGGAGGTCGTCCGTGAAGCTCCGGTGCATCGTCTTCGAGAAGAGGACGGGTGTGAAGCCCCATCGAAGCTCCACAATCTTCCTCCTTCACCGTTCAACCGCCGTCATTATCCATCACCACCGCCATCACCGCCGTGCCAACTGCAACACCTGCAACCACCATCACCACAGAGAAGAATTGAAGAGCGCGACTGCGTCACCCCTGAGATGGGATGGGGGTGAGGCCCCGGCCGAGACCCTCCGTTCTTCTCTAGTCACCTCGCCTTCCTGCTCTCTGGCTGATAGTTTGAAGTCCTTCCTCGACCTCGTCTCACATCACCATCATCTCAAACCACTCGAAGTACCGATCCATGCCGACCTCCCAATCTAAATAGACCTTTGGGTCCAAGGACCCGTCAAAAAGGGGAGGGTCCGCACGCACGTTCCTAAGAACGCGGTCGTCATCATTGTAATAATGATTCCGTCGTTGGGCTCGACGGTCACGACCATAACCCCCATGTTTATTATCGGATGCATAGTCATCTACCTCGGGCATTCACTGCCTCCTATCATCTACCCCTTGAGCCCTTGGAGAGGCAGGTTGCTGAACCGACTCCTTTTGGCCATTTGTCGGCGTGGGTTGCGCCTCAACCGGGTCCCTCTGTAAGACAACAATTCTCCCCACCAGACCCTGGATAGACTGGTCCGATGCTTCGGCTTGATCCTCTAAAACTTTCATCCTCCCTTACAGATGCGTACCTACGCCGTCTACACGGGTACTAAGCCCATCCATACGTGTATCGAATCGATCCATGAGAGATCAGAACATCTCGGCCACTGAAGGCTCATCGGAACTACGGACTCAAGGATCCGCCATAGGTGGTGGTGGTGAGTATTGGGTACCTCTATGGGTCGGCATGCAAATGACACAGTGACTGGGATACACTAATGAACCTAGACTTAACCAATGTCCGGTACGTGGTGGTGGTTTGATCCGAAGATCGCACTCACGCAAGTGTGCTACCGTCTCAATAGGCATAACCTATCGTTCCGAAACACCTTTTGATATACCGAATAGAGAGATGCAATGAGACACCTTGGACCGACTACCCTAGACTCAAACTGCTCTGATACCAAACTGATCCGGGACGATGAGAGAGACTCGATGCTAAATGGTGCAGACCTTAGACTCTATGTGACGACGTGACAAATTGGACGACGCGACCAGCGACACGGGAAAAATAGAGCAACCTCGGCTCGACACTAAGAGTTCCTATGGGATATATGCCTTTAATAGAAAAGCAATCCCACGAGTCGTCCCAAGCGAGGGAAACACGGATCCGCGCGGATGAGAAACCGGCAGAGTCAAGGGTGGTCAAACTCACTTCCATGCTCGGATCGAGTCACGGGACGGGTTCTCTCTCTCTCTCACAACGGTGATTAAAATGATTTAACAAGCTAGAATTCTAACACACTCATACAGCGGCATATAATCATATACTAAATAAGCAAATGTCGAGCAGGAGAGCTCGTTACCTCCACACTCCGGGCGTGGGGAAGACAACCCCGGCCAAGATCGTACTCCCGGTTAGACAATTACCAAAGAAATTACAGAATTGAATTTTATTGCCCACTCCACGCAGGGAGGTATAGGGCTACAGTGGGACCCGGGAGTAGCGCTCTTGGGTTGACGAGCATCTTTTTGAGTTGCCCTGTTGGTGCTGGCGCATTGCTACTTGATGCTGGTCGGACGACGCAGGCTGACAAGTGTGGGGACCACGTTCTGCTCGGGCGGCCGACAGGGGCGGGGTTGGTCCCGTTGCGAAGGAGACTCCTGGAGGGACGATCCCTAGGAGGGGAACGTGCAGGTACGCCTTGTGTAAGGTGAGGCGGCCCAATTGAGGAATGTTGTTGCTTGCTATCCATGGACCTGTTCTACAGTTTTAGGGTTGCACGACCCAGCGAAAAAAATTGCTGCGATCAGACCCAACGTCGGATCGACACGAAACTGGCACCGCTGCAAAGCCCTTTCAGAGATCTATGACCATAGGCTGTTACAAGAATTTTGCCTAATGGAGACAAAATAGGGGGCGCCCCCTTTAAAGAAGGGAAATTCAATTTCTCTTCCTTGGTCCAATGGTCCAAGTCCAAGGTGGACCATGGGCCAGCCCCTATGGGTCCCTAGAAGTTAGGTGGCCCAATGGAGAAGGGGGTGAGGGGGGCCCGCTGGACCTAGGTGGCCCTTTTACAAAGAAACCCATTTATTTATCCTAATTACACTCTATTAACTCCAAATAAAATCAAATAAGCACACATTACACACCAAATAAAAACTTAATAAATACTAAAAATACAAGGACTCAAGACGGAGACTCCAGACTGTCTCAAAGCCATAGGGATGCCCGTGTAGCTCGAGTGGTGCTACGCGTTCGATACCAACAGCTCGTCGACTCAAGCTTATCGCTCGCTCTGGTGTCCGCACCACTAATGCAAAGGAATTTAACTCATTCTGAGCTCTGAAATAAGATCTGGTCCCAGGGGGTTCATGAAAGTTACCAATTATATTATCTACAGGATGATCTCTAAGAAATCTAACATTGATAACTTGATTACCTTGATCCTCATTTACCTCCCCCTGAGAACTAGGCTCCTCTGCATCATTGTCTTCAGATTGATCTGCAGGACTTTAATCTTTCAGAATTTCTCCATTATTATGTTCCCTGCACAAACCATTTTCAAGCTTAGTCATTGTTTCATCAAAGACCACATGTGGAGACTCTTCTACTGTCTTAAAGTTTAAATTGTATACCCTATAGGTTCTGGATTTTTTTGAATATCATAGAAAGATTCCAGGATCACTTTTAGGTTCAAATTTATCAAGGTTTCTTTTAGCATTAACATGCACAAAACATTTACAACCAAAGACCTTGAAGTAAGCTATTGAAGGTTTCTTACCTTTGAGAATTTTATAAGGAGGTTTTTGGGTAAATGACCTTACTATGGCTCTGTTCACTACATGGCATGCAGTGTTGACTGACTCAGCACAAAAATTCCTTGGTAGGTTACCTTCCACCAGCAATGTTCGAGCCATCTCCACAAGGCTCCGGTTCCTCCTCTCTACTACCCCATTTTGCTCGGTGTCCTTGGAGAGGAAAACCTATGATTTATACCATTATCCCTGTATAAGTCATCAAACTATGAGTTATCAAACTCACCACCATGATCAGACAAGATATTCTAAATAGAATTGTCATTATTCTATTTTATTTTTAAATAGAACTCCTGAAATTCATTAAATGCTTTATGTTTGTGTGTGAGGAAAAATACCCATGTAAACCTAGAGAAATCATCAACTAACACGAAACCATATCCTCTATTTGATAAACTAGCTGATCTAGTAGGTCCAAAGAGATCCATGTGAATCAGCTCATATGGTTTAGAAGATAGGTTTTCTATTCGAGACTTGAATGACTTCCTAGTCTGTTTGGATTGAGTGCATGCCTCACATACAACATTATCAATCTTAAAAGATATTTTAGGAAGTCCTCTAACCTGGCAATGCTTATTCAGTTTGTGTAACACTGTATAACTAGCATGACCTAGTCTACGGTGCCAAAGATAGGCTAGGTCATCCTTGTTAGCAGTAAGGCACAGGTTTGAATATGCTACATCATCTAGGTCAACTAAGTAAATGTTATTGATTCTTTTTCCAGAAAATTTAACATTATCAGAATTAGGCTCATAAATGTTGCAACCAGTAGAGTCAAATACTACCATATGACCTTTGTCACAAAGCTGGCTAATACTTAACAAATTATATGCAAGACCTCTACTAGATCAATACAACAGGTAGAGCACTTACCTACCTTTCCTGATCCGACAATCTTACCCTTGGTATTACCTTCAAAGGTGACAATGCCTCCATTCTTTTCAACCAGCATACAAAATTTGGCCCTATCCCCCATCATATGCCTGGAGCAGCCACTATCCAAGTACCACAAATTTTGCTTGGCTGCCAAGCATACCTGCATCGAGGATCAAGTAGAGTAGTTTGGAACCCAAAAATATTTGGGCCCCAAAACAACAGAAACATCATCAAAATAGGATAGCAAACATTTAGGTATCCACATTTGTGTTGGAACTGATTACTTTCTGGATTTGTTTGTTTTCTTGTTGTTGTTCCTATTTTTGTTGTCACTCATAGTGTGGAAAACATTTAGTGAGGTGTACCCTGGGTTGGTCCTAGGCTGACCATAAGAAGTGTGTTTCATAAGATTCCATGTCCTGGATTGCCCGAACCAATTTCTATCCCGAGGTCTGTAGTTCTGAGTAGGATTTGAGTGGTATGCAGACCTGCCATAAACTCTATCCTTTCCAGACCTACTTAACTAATATGGCTGTGCATAATGATAAGTATGGTAGGTCTGAGCTTTGGGATGGTTTTTGTTAGTTTCTGAACTCCTGACAGTTGTAGGTCCACCTGGAAAATGCATGGGAGTGGGTTGTGTCTTCCAGTTATTTTTCTGTGGAAGCCTATTTGAATTATTCTGGGGTTTTGATGTTGTAGAAGTTTTACCCCTATTCTGGTGTTTGCCCTGAGGTGTAGACTTGTGTGTGCGTGAATTGCTGGACACATTCACCTTTTGTTTTCCCTTGTCCAAAACACTGGGCTTTTTCTGACTAGCAGTTTTTACAAAAATTTTGTTAACATTATTTTCACGGCTCATATTAATAAGAGGGATGTTCTTTCCCTTTTCTACTACAAATGAACCAGTTTTGAATTCAAGGCTTCTTTTAGCAGTTGGATTAAAGCCAAGACCCTCTTTTCTGAAATTCACTTTTGTTCCCAAAAGAGTATTTAAGTTTTCTGTACCTTGGGTCATGCTCTCAAGGGTTTTATGTTTATCCTCATTTTCTTTCTCAAGATTTTCAATTGATTTTTTTAATTCAACATTAACACTCAAAACATCTTCATACTTTTCATTGACAATTTTCATTTCATTTTCACAATTTTGAAATTTCAGCTTTAAATCATCAATCACATTTTTTAGCATATCATTCTCATTTCTAGCATCAATTAAAATAGATTTTATCTCATCAACTTCAGCAGTAGAATTTTTTAGACAGTTATTTTCTGTTTCAAGATATGCAATTCTTTCAGACATGGTAGTATCATTAACAAGAGAATTGACTTTTCTTTTTAACTGTCTATTTTCTTTTCTAGCATCATCAACTTTATCTAACAATTCACCATAAGCATCTTCCCAATCAGTAAGAGTGTATTTTCGAAGGGAGATGTTACCTCATCATTTTCTTCTTCTCTTTCGCAGTCTCTAGTCATCAGGCATACTTGACTTCCTTCTCCTTCACTCTCTGAGGTGCAGCTGAGATTGCCCTCATCCTCATCGGTCCAAGTGCTTATCATAGCTTTGCCTATCAGGTTTCTCTTCTTTGCTTTTTCCTTCAGTTTCTGGAGCTCCGGGCATTCTACCTTCATGTGGCCTGCTTTCCTGCAATGATAGCAAACAGTGGTGTCAGTCTTTTTGGCAGGATTAGTTTTATACCTTGTCTCTCTTCTGTCACTATGTTGTCTTCTTCCAAAGTTTCTTCCCTCTTTTCTCAGAAACCTTTTGAACTATCGAGTCAGCATAGCAAGCTGATCACCTTCAATCTCTGACCCTAAGAAGCTGTGGTCGCTGGATGACTCACTTTTACAGGAGTTGGCCTTCAATGCAATGGGTCTCTTCTTCTTCTCCAGCTCATCTGCCTTTGGCAAGTTCATCTCATATGTCATGAGTGAACCGATTAACTCATCGACCTTGGTGGTCTTTAAGTCCCTAGACTCCTCAATAACAGTCGCCTTTGTGTGCCAGATCAGAGTTAAGGAACGCAAAATCTTTCTCACCAGCTCATATTCAGAGTACACTTTGCCAAGACTCCTGAGTCCATTGGTGATAATCATGAGGCGAGCATACATCTCTGTGATAGTCTCATTCGGCCTCATCCTAAACGCCTCATGTTTAGAGACTAGCATGTTGGCTTTAGTCTCTCTCACTTGGGATGTCCCTTCATATATAACCTCCAATTTTTCCCACATCTCCTTAGCTGTTGAACAGGATGAGATCCTGGAGAACTCCGTGGGATGAAGGGCACACTGGATGGCGTTGATAGCGCTCCAGTTAAGTGTTGATCTTCAGATCTACTCTCGTGTCCATAAATCCTTGTCCTCAGACAGTTCGAAGGGGCCTTTGCTGATAACTTTCCAGAGTTCATAATCTTTTTCCCTCAAGAAAACTTGCATACGGTTCTTCCAGTATGCATAGTTTGAACCATCAAAGTATGGAGGCTTGGTCATAGATTGTCCTTCGGCTGTCATTCCTCTAGCATCCATGATGTCTATCTCTTAAGGATGTTTATAGCACCCCGAAATTTATAAAGGATCCATATTAATATTGGTCATAAAATAAATCTAGAAAATAAAATTTCGATAATGGAAATAGCCTAATTGATAGTGAGCCTAAAAATTAATTAGAAGTCTATGAATAAATCCTTCATCTAAGTCCAACCATTAAGCTAAAAACCTAATGAGTTACAAATAGATAATGGAGTTAAAGATCATAGGATCGAACCCGACTCTGATACCCGAGACAACAATGCAAAATAAATAAGATATACAAATAAATAAAGTTAAAGGAAATAAAGTATGTATATAAAATTCTACCAATTTGATAAAACTATTTATTAGTCTACTAAAAATAATTAGTGGGCCTTTGCACTAAAACAATTATACATAATATATATATAAATATATGATACATATAAAACCTGAAACATATGAAAACTAAGCCAAAATGAATAACGCCTTCCATCAGGGCGTTATTTAATTGAAGACCCCTAAGAAGGCGCTAATTTATAAATTGACGCCTCGCTGTTCGGCGTTAGTTTTAGAATTGACGCCTCTCAAAATGGGCGTCATTTTTATATTTTAATAAGGCAATGGTAAGTAACGCCCCCTTTGCGGGCGCTATTTTGTAAATTGAAGACACCGTGAACAGGCGTCATTTTCGACAGGTGTTCGATTCGAACAGGGATGATGTCCGGGTAAGTATTGGTTAGGAAAGGAGTAACTTAAGAAGGTTTTATGGTGATTAGGATCCTAATTCGATTAGGAATCTAGTAGGGTTCTAACCCTATAAATATGACCTTCAAGGGGCGATGGCAGAGCCATCGTAATTGCTATTCCTGTTGAGTGTCGAAGCCATCATCTGCCGCTGCCTTTCTTTGAACGTGCTGCGGTGATTGTTGTTATCGTGAAG
The DNA here is from genome assembly GCA_022559845.1 of Amorphophallus konjac. Lineage (NCBI taxonomy): Eukaryota > Viridiplantae > Streptophyta > Magnoliopsida > Alismatales > Araceae > Amorphophallus > Amorphophallus konjac. Next base: position 255,907,871 of record CM040121.1, read on the forward strand.
AAAAGAGCAAGAGTTCTTTTTCCTCCCTTGCAGTAGCTGTGTTGCAGCTACTGTGCTTACGAGGGGAAGCTTCTTCCCAAACTCCTTCCTGTTGCGATAGCGGTGCTGCTGCCGTTGCCTTGTACGTGTTACGGCTGCAGTTATTATCAAGAAGAAGAAGAGTTCTACTTCGTCTTGCTGCTGTAGTTGCAGAGGAAGCTACAGCATCACCATACTTCTTCTTCTTCTATTTGTCTGTCAGAGCATCAACGAAGGTAGGCAATCTGCCATGCAAAATATTACACAATCATCATGCTAGATCATTAGAACATGTAGACTTTCTCAAGACTTGGCTAAAAACATGCATATAGGTCTGTTGTACCTACAGATTTTGTTTCTGGAATGAGTTTCTCTGTTTATTTCCTAAATGGAATTAACGCCCCAGATCAAGGCGCCATTTTAATTTAACGCCCTTCATCACAGTCGTCAATCTGCTAGGTATTTAATAAATACACCATGTTCAAAATTTAATAACTGTGAACCCATCTATGTAAACTAATGCATTATCATGTCCATAAATTCCTGTTGTTTTTCTCTACATGTTCGTACCTTTAGAGCCTCGATCAGACATACTCCTAAAATCATGTGTCTGAAATTGTACCTGCTCGGTGTAAATCACATGACAAAGAAATAACGACCTTGCTTAGGTCACCATTTAAAATGGACGCCCGTATTCATGGGCGCGACTTAGTGATAAGCCTGAAAATTTGATATATATTAACCTTCCTGGATATTGTAATTGACAACGTGAACCATGCCATTTCTTTTATATATGACGCCCCTGACCAGGGCGTTGTTTAATAAATTGAAGACTTAAGTCAAGTCGCCATTTACCTGAATTCTGGAAATTTATACTTATATACAAAAATACATACATAAATTGATGACTCTTTTGATAGTCTTCAATTTGTTAAAAGGCACCCCTAAACAGGGCGCTACTTAATGAATTGAAGACATTGGCTAAGGCGCCAATTTCCTGTCATCTGATTTTTTTTGTAAACTTGGATTTATATATATTTATATATATAGGCACTATATTCCAGTCCGTTAGTATAGTCCCATGTTTTATCGATTGCCCATCAACTCTCGGTGACATACGAGCCCTCCGTTGGACATTCCGTTCCTTCGGATTGGCAAGTTAGTTATTGGGACCTCCGTAAGTCTCCTCGCAGCCTTGGATTCCCTCAAGGCCGACTGAGCTGGTTATACCACAAGAATCTTGGAACCCAGTTAGTCATTTGATTAGCGACTACATTGGTTATCACCGTTTTCTGTCATGAGCGTGTTGAAGGGGTGACCTTATTGGCGGGCCCTTAGTGTAAGAGCAACCGTATTGTAGAGGCACAAATTCCTCAATGCTTTGTTCAGAGAGTGAGTGACCACCACTGTGGGTGCGACTTCTTAAGTATATGGCACTCTGACGAGACGCCAATCTCTTAGGTTTCTAGAATTCTCTCGGTTTTTTTTGCGTGCCACCGCTCTAGACTTGTCGAGGTCTATCTTGAATCTCTCTTCAATGAAATCTACCCTATTGTTCGTACATGCTTGATCCTTGAAATTCTTGGCCATTAATATGGAATTAGTCTAGACTAAATGTCAGGGGCTATGGGTCCCACTAAAATGACATTTTAAATGCTATGGGTCCTGATCTGACCCTATTGGGCGAGGCAAAGTCCAAACGTTACCGGTATACGATGATCGGGTGTAGGCATTCACCAACTCAGTTATTAGCATTTAGGGGGCAATCATACAGTCGTGAGAACTCCTAAGTGTACGACCAAATACTAACTAGTGCTATTTCCATGAGGGGTGGTCATATCGTCGTGATTTTCCCCTTAGTGCATTGGCCAAGACTATATAGTGCTAGGTGTGCAAACGCTCTCGTGATAGTGATGATCGGGAGTAATTGCCATCATAGTACACCTTTCTACAACTTATTGTTCGTCATGAAAAGATCTTGATTTGCCTTATTGGAGGGGTTATCATATCGTCGTGATATTCCCTTAGTGTCTTGCCAAATGCTATAGAATGCTTGTAGAAGTAATTGTTCTACTTCTATATCGATCATCATAAATGTTCTTGAATTATCTCATTGATGGTACTCGTTATCTTGTCATAAAGATCCTTCATAATAATGGATACATTGAAGCTCTCGTGATAGTGTTCGTCATAGAGAGATGAATGTTATATTTCCTCATGAATGCTCTTGACCTAGCTTGAGAAAGTACTTGTTAAGATCTCTCTATACTCTCTTGATTATCATTATCCTTACTCTTCATGAGTGTATCTAGCATCTTGCTTACTCGTTTGTTTATTATAGTTCTTGAATTTATCTCGTGTCATTATCGTTCTCGATTTCTATATCTCGCATGACCTGCATGAGCATGTTAACTGTAATTGACTTAAAGCTAGCTTGCAGCATGAGATATTAAGTCCTACTGAGCATTCGCTCACCCTGCGTTTTCTAATGTTTTTCAGGTAATGACCTTAGTGATGGCGAGACCGAACATGATGGGCAAGGGCAAGAGTGAAGAGAACTCTGATGAACCACCTAGTCTTGCTATCCTGTGTCTTATGATAAGTCGAGTCAAGAGTTTCATTGTAATTTTTCTTTATTGAGTCTTTTCATTTATTATGGGCCCGAATATGTAAAGAACTTATATTTGAAATGAAATTTGTTATTTTATCTAAATTATGTTTTATAGAATGACTATGCTCTGATTGACATGACTGTTTAACTGCCACGTTCCGAGTAAACGACACGTTCCGCTGCTATCGGTTCGGGGTGTGACAGAAGGTGGTATCAGAGCCTAGGCTTTCTAAATCCCTAGGTCATCAGGTTCAAGTCCTAGATTGAGACATCCCTGTCAGTTATCCTATAGGAACCCCATGAGATTTGGGTAGAGCTATGGGTTGAATAATAAAATGTGTTACATTCGCGCGAGATACCTGCCGAGATATGCATATCATTAATCCAAACCTTATTCTTGTAGGCTAGAATGGCCGCTGAGAGCGCCCAAGGGAGAGAAATGCAACGTACGGTTCAAGGGTTGACACAAGCATTACAACAAGTGGCACAAGGTGGAAACCAACATGGAGCTGGGGATCTACATCAAAAATTTCAAAAGATGAATCCCCCGAAGTTTAGTGGGTCTACCGACCCGGATGAAGCAGAGAACTGGGTACAAGAAATAGAAAGGACCTTTAAGGTGATGCAATGCACCAATGAAGAAAAGGTATTACTGGGAACCTACCAACTAGAAAAGGATGCCCGAGTATGGTGGGGATCCGTGGAAGCAATCTTGCCTAACGGGCAGATTACATGGGACGAATTCTTAGAACACTTTAATGAAAAGTATTTCTCGGAAAGAATTCGTGAGAAGAAAGCTATGGAATTTGTGGATTTGAAGCAACGTAGTCTGTCAGTCGCCGAATATGAGGCAATGTTTTCTAGATTGGCCCGATATGCACCACACTTGGTTTGCACTGAGAAGATGAGAGCAAGAAGATTTATGAATGACTTGAAGGTGGAGCTTATTCCACAACTAGCTCCTGATGTCTGCTCGACAGTCGTTGTTAAAATTGCCGTGCCACACAAATTTCAAATATTTATAACCGCACTCACTCACTTATGGATTTGAAAACATGAGTATAATGGTAAGTACGGGTCGATCCCACGGGGAAGGAATTTGGTTATTTTTCTTAGTTGGAAAATATGCTTGTGTTTTGAAAAAAATAATTTTTGGGTTTTGAGTGCGATTACAACTAACGGAAATGAAATTACAACTTGAAATGACAAGGGATAAGTAAAGAAAATTTAGCCAATTGAGTGAAGAATGTCGTCGTTTCCACGCCGAGCCTTTGATGATGATCGTTCCGCCTAGGAAGTCGACGCCGTGAGAGGATTTGAAGAAGAATCACCGCTTCGGGTATGTTTGAAACACTTAAGAAGAATGGGTTTGCATATAACAAGTTTGAAACTTTAAGGTGAAAATAAAACAGAATTCAAGTGGAAATGGGGGTTGGAAGAAATGAAATAACTTGAAATCTGAATGGAATTGGAAAAAGTTGAAAACATGAAAGTTGTAGAGAATTGAAAAAGGAAGAACTTTTATGAAGAACACAGAAACAGAAAATGAAAGGAAGATAAGGAAAAACTTGAAAACCTAGGACCTATTGGTTCGGATGAACAATAATTGACAAAAAACCAGCACCTAGAAAACTTAATTCTAAAGCTCAAAAGAAGATGAATTTGACAAAGTGCAAGAAGAATAAAACTTAGAGATACAAGAGAGGAACAACTCTTATGAAGAACTCAGAGTTATTTGAGGACTAGAAAGACTTCAAAATGAATGAATGGAAGAAGGTATCACCACGTATGAACAGTAAATGCACAGGACAGCACTTAAGAAAATGGGTATTAACTCTATGAATTTGGACGAATTTGATGAAATGCTAAACAGAGAAGTTGAAGAAAACTTAAAAAGGAACAACGTTTATGAAGACAAGAATTTGAAATGAGGATCACAATAATGAGAAATAAGGCTATGAAAAGACTGAATTCCAATATGAAACTTGTATTGCAATAAATTCAACTTACAAATTTGACTTCAAAAAGTTTGGAAAAACACAACTCCAACAATCAAAAACTTCAGAAATGTAAAGAACTTACATTACAAATGCCCATAGCTAGCTCTCTCCCTAACTCCATCTAGTTCTAACAACTAACAACTAACTCCCCTTTCATTACAAGTGATACCCCCTTTATATAGGGTTTACAATCTCTTCTTGCTCATATAAAACACTCAAGTGCACCTAATTTTTGACCCAACTTGGTAGGCTGGAATGTGTTGAACCTTTTGTCATTTTTCCTGATTTTTTTTGGATTTTTTTTGGAATTTTTATAGCCCCTTTTCTTCTCTCTTTCTCTCTTATTCTCTCTGCCGGCGCGTTGCGCTGACCGGTTAGGCCGGGTTCGGCCGCCTGCCGTGGGCCCCCGGTGCGCCCGCCTGACGCGCTGCGCCTCGCCCGCGTCTGCCACGCACCCCCCCTCGCCCGCCTTCGTCGCCGGCCACGACCCCCCCCCCCCCCCCGCATCGTCGCCCGCGCCATTCGCGCGGGCGGGAAGGGGCGGGGGTGGGTTTTGAATATATTTTTTTTCATTTTTTTTGTTTTTAATTTTATTATATAATATATATATATATATATATTAGATAGAAATAGTTAGAAAAATCTAAAAAAATATCAAATAATTTTATTTTTTTTCTAATTTTTTTTCTTATCTTTTTGAACAAGTTTCCGGGCTTTTGGCCCAGTTGAACATATATATTGTTATTCTTTTTTTTCTTTTCTTGGAGCTTTCCTCGAACTGCGTGCCTGCATAAATACATAAAAATTATCATAAAAATTTATTTCATTTCAAAAAAATTAAACATTTGATACAAAATCAACAATAAGTGTGAGAAGTGTATATTTAATATCAATTAAGCTCATAAAAATTCATATACTCATGAATTAAATGATAAAAATACACACTAATCAGCTCCACTAGAAATTCAGACATATACGGAGATGGTTAGAAAAGCTCAACTCTTGGAAGATGCTATGGATATGATGGAAAGAATCAAAGGAAAGGCCGCCAAGAAGGGCTTACCAAATAGATCCAAGAACAAGGAAAATGAGAACGACAAGAAGAGATTTAATGGAGGTAACAAATTCTATGAAAATAAGAAACCACGTGATGATGATCATCAAATTGTTACGGTCAAGGAAAAATGTAAACACTGCAAGAAAGGGAGACACGACCCAGATCAGTGTTGGTATAAACTCGGGAGGTGTGTTCGATGCGGAAACGGAGATCACAAGATCGCCCATTGTCCACTCCTGGGAGAAGAAACACTGCAAGGTAACCCTGTAAACTTCTCACATATATAATTACAAGAAAATCAAACATAATGATCATAATGCTTGGCATATCATGAGAAGACATGTTTTGGAACCCCACACATTTTAGAAAGAAAATTATGGGAATTTGGGGACCAAATTCTTTTAAGTGGGGGAGGGTGTAGCACCCCCAAATTTATAAAGGATCCATATTAATATTGGTCATAAAATAAATCTAGAAAATAAAATTTCGATAATGGAAATAGCCTAATTGATAGTGAGCCTAATCATTAATTAGAAGTCTATGAATAAATCCTTCATTTAAATCCAACCATTAAGCTAAAACCCTAATGAGTTACAAATAGATAATGGAGTTAAAGATCATAGGATCGAACCCGACTCTGATACCCGAGACAACAATGCAAAATAAATAAGATATACAAATAAATAAAGTTAACGGAAATAAAGTATGCATATAAAATTCTACCAATTTGATAAAACTACTTATTAGTCTACTAAAAATAATTAGTGGGCCTTTGCACTAAAACAGTTATACATAATATATATATAAATATATTATACATATAAAACCTGAAACATATAAAAACTAAGCCAAAATGAATAACGCCTTCCATCAGGGCGTTATTTAATTGAAGACCCCTAAGAAGGTGCTAATTTATAAACTGACGCCTCGCTGTTAGGCGTTAGTTTAAGAATTGACGCCTCTCAAAATGGGCGTCATTTTTATATTTTAATAAGGCAATGGTAAGTAACCCCCCCTTTGCGGGCGCTATTTTGTAAATTGTAGACACCGTGAATAGGCGTCATTTTCGACATGTGTTCGATTCGAACAGGGATGATGTCCGGGTAAGTATTGGTTAGGAAATGAGTAACTTAAGAAGGTTTTATGGTGATTAGGATCCTAATTCGCTTAGGAATATAGTAGGGTTCTAACCCTATAAATACGACCTTCAAGGGGCGATGGCAGAGCCATCGTAATTGCTATTCCTGTTGAGCGTCGAAGCCATCATCCGCCGCTACCTTTCTTTGAACGTGCTGCGGTGGTTGTTGTTATCATGAAGAAAAGAGCAAGAGTTCTTTTTCCTCCCTTGCAGTAGCTGTGTTGCAGCTACTGTGCTTACGAGGGGAAGCTTCTTCCCAAACTCCTTCCTGTTGTGATAGCGGTGCTGCTGCCGTTGCCTTGTACGTGTTACGGCTGCAGTTATTATCAAGAAGAAGAAGAGTTCTTCTTCATCTTGCTGCTGTAGTTGCAGAGGAAGCTACAGCATCATCATACTTCTTCTTCTATTTGTCTGTCAGAGCATCAACGAAGGTAGGCAATCTCCCAAGCAAAATATTACACAATCATCATGCTAGATCATTAGAACATGTAGACTTTCTCAAGACTTGGCTAAAAACATGCATATAGGTCTGTTGTACCTACAGATTTTGTTTCTGGAATGAGTTTCTCTGTTTATTTCCTAAATGGAATTAACGCCCCAGATCAAGGCGCCATTTTAATTTAACGCCCTTCATCACAGTCGTCAATCTGCTAGGTATTTAATAAATACACCATGTTCAAAATTTAATAACTGTGAACCCATCTATGTAAACTAATGCATTATCATGTCCATAAATTCCTGTTGTTTTTCTCTACATGTTCGTACCTTTAGAGCCTCGATCAAACATACTCCTAAAATCATGTGTCTGAAATTGTACCTGCTCGGTGTAAATCACATGACAAAGAAATAACGACCTTGCTTAGGTCGCCATTTAAAATGGATGCCCGTATTCATGGGCGCGACTTAGTGATAAGCCTGAAAATTTGATATATATTAACCTTCCTGGATATTGTAATTGACGACGTGAACCATGCCATTTCTTTTATATATGACGCCCCTGACCAGGGCGCTGTTTAATAAATTGAAGACTTAAGTCCAGTCGCCATTTACCTGAATTCTGGAAATTTATACTTATATACAAAAATACATACATAACTTGATGACTCTTTTGATAGTCTTCAATTTGTTAAAAGGCGCCCCTGAATAGGGCGCTACTTAATGAATTGAAGACATTGGCTAAGGCGCCAATTTCCTGTCATCTGATTTTTTTTTGTAAACTTGGATTTATATATATATATATATATAGGCACTATATTCCAGTCCGTGAGTATAGTCCGACGTTTTATCGATTGCCCATCAACTATCGGTGACATACGAGCCCTCCGTTGGACATTCCGGTCCTTCGGATTGGCAAGTTAGTCATTGGGACCTCCGTAAGTCTCCTCGCAGCCTTGGATTCCCTCAAGGCCGACTGAGCTGGTTGTACCACAAGAATCCTGGAACCCGGTTAGTCATTTGATTAGCGACTACATTGGTTATCACCGTTTTCTGTCATGAGCGTGTTGAAGGGGTGACCTTATTGGCGGGCGCTTAGTGTAAGAGCAACCGTATTGTGGAGGCACCAATTCGTCAATGCTTTGTTCAGAGAGTGAGTGACCACCACTGTGGGTGCGACTTCTTAAGTATATGGCACTCTGACGAGACGCCAATCTCTCAGGTTTCTCGAATTCTCTCGGTTTTTTTTGCGTGCCACCGCTCTAGACTTGTCGATGTCTATCTTGAATCTCTCTTCAATGAAATCTACCCTATTGTTCGTACATGCTTGATCCTTGAAATTCTTGGCCATTAATATGGAATTAGTCTAGACTAAATGTCAGGGGCTATGGGTCCCACTAAAATGACATTTTAAATGCTACGGGTCCAGATCTGACCCTATTGGGCGAGGCAAAGTCCAAATGTTACCGGTATACGATGATCGGGTGCAGGCATTCACCAACTCGGTTATTGGCATTTAGGGGCAATCATACAGTCGTGAGAACTCCTAAGTGTGCGACCAAATACTAACTAGTGCTATTTCCATGAGGGGTGGTCATATCGTCGTGATTTTCCCCTTAGTGCATTGGCCAATCCTATATAGTGCTAGATGTGCAAACGCTCTCGTGATAGTGATGATCGGGAGTAATTGTCATCATAGTACACCTTTCTACAACTTATTGTTCGTCATGAAAAGATCTTGATTTGCCTTATTGGAGGGGTTATCATATCGTTGTGATATTCCCTTAGTGTCTTGGCTAATGCTATAGAATGCTTGTAGAAGTAATTGTTCTACTTCTATATCGATCATCATAAATGTTCTTGAATTATCTCATTGATGGTACTCGTTATCTTGTCACAAAGATCCTTCATAATAATGGATACATTGAAGCTCTCGTGATAGTGTTTGTCATAGAGAGATGAATGTTATAATTCCTCATGAATGCTCTTGACCTAGCTTGAGAAAGTACTTGTTAAGATCTCGCTATACTCTCTTGATTATCATTATCCTTACTCTTCATGAGTGTATCTAGCATCTTGCTTACTCGTTTGTTTATTATAGTTCTTGAATTTATCTCGTGTTATTATAGTTCTCGATTTCTATATCTCGCATGTCCTGCATGAGCATGTTAACTGTAATTGACTTAAAGCTAGCTTGGAGCATGAGATATTAAGTCCTACTGAGCGTTCGCTCATCCTGCGTTTTCTAATATTTTTCAGGTAATGACCTTAGTGATGGCGAGACTGAACATGATGGGCAAGGGCAAGAGTGAAGGGAACTCTGACATTTAGACGAACCACCTAGTCTTGCTATCCTGTGTCTTATGATAAGTCGAGTCAAGAGTTTCATTGTAATTTTTCTTTATTGAGTCTTTTCATTTATTATGGGCCCGAATATGTAAAGAACTTATATTTGAAATGAAATTTGTTATTTTGTCTAAATTGTGTTTTGTAGAATGACTATGCTCTGATTGACATGACTGTTTAACTGCCACGTTCCGCTGCTATCGGTTCGGGGCGTGACAATGTTAGTCCCAGCAGAAGAGTTAGGCTCTGATACCACGTGATATAGATCTACAGGGGGGGTGAATAGATCTACCCCATATTTTAAAACAAGATTAAGCAGATAAATGCGGAATTAAAAGTTACTTAATCAGAACAGCCAATTCAGACAGAGAATCACTAGAAGACGTAGTCAAGTGATATGCGAGAACTATCGATGGGGAGAATGAGTGAATTCTAAAATGGAATTAAACCACGATAGCAGCAGAACTAAATTTCAGATAAATGAAATGTGAAGAGGTACTTGGCGGAGGTTGAACTCAATAAGTGTCCTCACGCAAGATAAACCACTTTTTAGATAAGCCTGACTTATCCTTCGAGCAGTACCTTTTGATATACCTTCTTCACACTCTTGAATACTCAATATATCAACCTAAAGAAACACGATAACAGCCAAATGAATAAATGTAACAATCACAAACCATCAATCATAGACACGCAATTTTTAGGTGGTTTTATCTCCTGGAGAGATCTACGTCCACCCTACACTTAAACCAAGTGTGGCTTCACTGCTGATTCACTGCTAATTCACAGCTTCCAATCCGCTGATCCACAGCTTCGGGAAAATTTTCCCAACACACGCTGAGCCTTATAGCTTAAGCTACCCAGAGGAATCCACCTCTACAACTGGGCCTTACAGCTTGCCAACAATTGCTGACACACAGCTTGTAAAACAAGGTTTCAAATCAGAAATAGAAACTCAAAAAAGCAAAACAGAAACTATAGCTCTTACAAAGAGTAGATCTGCTCTGGTTCTGAACCAAGAAGCTGGAAACAACAACTTGCAAAGCTAAGACTCACACCCTTCTAACGATGCACTGCCCTTCTCTCAAAGCTCCTCTTATTTTCTTCCCAAATTCTCTCTCTCAGATCTTCTCAGGTTCGCTCTCTCTCTCTTTGCTCTGGTTCTCTTGACTTGGCTGCTTATATTCTCTCTATATGTTCACTATGTATATTATGTATATCTTCTCTATCTATTCTCTATCCAGAGATTGGGCGGTCTGCTCCATATGACAGCAGATGATGGGCGCATGGAAACCACGTTTCTCGCCCAAAAATTTGTTCAGATCTGAGTTGTGATGGCCACATGGTAGCATCTTGGTCTGTTTGCTTTCCACGTGTCAAACACAATGCTTCACCTTTTACCTTGGATCACGTGCCTTTTATCCTGGTACTTTAGTTGCTAGTGACTTAAAGTTCACAGTTAGTTGGGACACACATCAGGTGTTTGATAATGAGTCTCACCTGTCATTATAATGAACAAAGTATCAGTCACGTGTTATGGATTTAGACAATTCATAAGTCTATGTGTATAGACACAGATGCAAGAAGAACTAGCACAGACTATATCATGCAACTAGCGCAGACCTGAAATACACATGCACCGACCTTAAGTGTGCGTGAGGCACAACTTGTTATGATATAGAACAGAGAGTGCACTGACCATCTATACTCATAAGGTAAATAATGCACTGACTTTGGTTATGCAGGATACAAATGTGCACTGACCTTATTATGCATGTATGAAAAGATGCACATACCTTTATATGCATGAAGTAGACAGTGCACTGACCCTATGCATGCAAATGGCAAAACAATGCACCGACCTATTATGTGTAAGGAAAAAAGTGCACAGACCTGAGGTGTAATAGAACAGATAATGCACCGACCTTCTTTGCTCAATGCAAATGCTGCACCGACTTTGTATGCACATGGTAACTTGCATCGACCTCACTAAGTGAAAATGACGACTTGCACCGACCTGAGGTATGTGAGAGGCACTACTTGCCCTGACATTACTTAGTGCAAGATAGACGCCTGCACTGACCTTATATGCTCATAGCAAAACCTGCACCAACTTATATGTGTTTCTACATAAACATGCACCGACTATATGCAATCACCAAAACGATATGCACCGACCTTAGATGCGCATAACACAATCTGCACTGACCTTATGCGTACTTCTACAAAACATGCACCGATCTTGTATAGTGTCATACAAGATGTGCACTGACCTTAAGTGCAGAATAACAAAGTGTGCAGAAGTGTTCTATGAAAAGGTCTACCATATCAGAAATTCATCAAAATACACAATATTACCATGGTCAAGATAAAGTCACCCAAGTCAACTCTACAGTCAACCACATCAACTCTACTGTTGCCAATCATTCAAAACAAAACACAATCAACACACAACAGTTTCCACACTGCTGATCAACTCCAGAGGAGACCCAACAGTTGGAAAGTTGAAGAAATCAAATGATAGATGAAGTCACAAGGATTAAAGACCAGCTTACCATGAAATCAAGCTGAGCACAGATGAGAAATGAAGCACAACGAGTCAGGGACCTCACATGGCAGCAGGCAATCAACAAAACCAACAAATAGATCAACAGGCTGAGAGATGTGTGAATGATGAAGGAGCTGAGAAGAAGAAAAGCCAAGCAACGCTGACGCAGCGTTCCAAACAGCATCAACGCAGGTAAGCAGAGACACCAAAAATCAGAAAGGCAGTGAAAAGAACAAGCGATGGCTCTCAGGCATTAAGGGTAACAAATGCATGACTACAGCCAACAAATGACTATCAGAGGTGAATAATGAAGCACAAGGCTGACAAATAACAATCGCGACTGAAGCTGACACGCTCAACGTAGCTATGTTAACGCACCTTCCTACTTGCGTCAACGCTGTCATGTTGAAATATCAAAGGCAGAGAAAAGAGCAATAGCGACGGACTAAGGGTGAATAGGTGTGCAACGCTGAAAAATTGTCTAATAAGGGTGTAAAGTGTGTGATAAGGGTAAAAAATGCGCTGCCAGAGCTGAACAAGGTCCAAGCTCGTGAGATACTTAAGAGAGTCACGTGCCTCATCCTCCAATGATTGGCACGTGATCCTAGGATGGTAGGCTCGTTTATAGATGATTCCAAGGATGGAATATTCTGCTTTGCCAAGTAGACCAATGGAATTTCACTACATTAATCATTTCATCCAAAAGAATTTCGGAGGCTCTGTTATATAGACTCCTCAACCCTTAAAGCTGTGGCTGCCACCTTCGAAGAGAAAGAGAGCCCATCTGAGAAGATGGAGAGAGCTATTGCGTGAGCAAGAACAAAAGCCATAGAGAAGAAGAAAAGAGAGCAGCAGCAAAGAGGAAAACGGAGGAGTAGAAGGAAGAAGATAAAGAGAGAAAAGAAGAAGAAGAGAGAGATCTGTGAGCTCATAAGGGTGACGAGAAGAGAATAAAGAGAGAGTGAGAAGAAGAAGAAGAAGAGAGAGAGCAATTGAGCTCTAAGTGAAGTTCGAGAGAGAAGAAAAGAGAAGAAAAAGAGAGTGAGAGGTAGACGAAGAAGAATACGAGAGAGAGAGGCCATCACAATCAGAAGAAAGAGTGAGAGAAAAGGAGATCAGTAGAGCTATAGAGACTACAGTCAATGTAGTGCCCTAGAATTTATGTAATAATTTATGGATTATTTATAGAATTTTCTGGAATTTATTAAGAATTTATAAGGGCTAAATAGATTAATAAATGGATTATTAGATTAATAAGTCATTATAAGGCCCAATTGTGTTAAATAATTAACCTAGCCTATTTAAATAAAATCCAGAAGGTTTAAGGACCAAGCCCATTAAGTTTGGCCCATATTCTAGAAGGTTATTTAGCATATTCACGTATTTTAAGGATAAATAGTATTTTATAGATAATTATACTAGATAAACGAATAAAATAGTTTTATTAATCTAAAATTCTGCACACGTTGGATGTAATGGTCTATCGTACGACTGTCACATGCATGTAACGCACCTTGACTGATGCATTAGACCTTGATAGTTCCGTGAATGAAAGAACGAGCAAAAAGATTGGAACTTTGAGATCCTATCTATAAGAGATCGACTTGGGAGAGTTTATAATATTACTAAGGACTCTTAGGGATTAGGTTCTGGTAAATTAAGGACTCTAGAATCGATCTAATCTTAAAACCCTAGCCAAAACCATATAAATAGGACCTAGTTCTGAACTGAGCGACCCTTACTTTTGGCTCGTGAAGAATCAAGGTAAAGAGTCATAATTTCGGGTAAGTTCTTTAGAAGCTTTTGTTTAATATACTTTAGACTAATAGTTCTCCAAATTTCGTGCTAAGAGATTAAGCAACCAAGGGGATTGAAGCTTCCAAAGTTGCTGGTTCGACCATAGTAACCTAGGATTCAGAGCAAAGGACCCCTGAAGATCAAGAGATTAGGACATCTAAACGAGGTAATTAGAATTCAATCTTTTAGAACTTTTTGATCACCTTAGTTTCATCTTCTTACCCTCAAAATTTCACATCTTTAGGACAAGAGGTTGGAGAGATAGAGTAGCAGGAAGTTGCTAGAAAATCGTTGGAAAGGAGAGCTAGGGCTCGATTTTTAGACTCAAATTAGAAGCTTAAAGCCTAGTTAAGAGGTAGGTCATCTCATGATTGGCAAAAATGTCTTGTTAGGGATAAAAGCCCTCTAGTTTTGATTGATTTCATGCATCATAGATCATGAATTTCATATTTTAGTAGGACATGCATACATGTATACTCTTAACCCTAACTAAATTAAAAAGGAACTCTCTTGTCAAATTCACAGAAAACCCATGCATACTAGTAGGTTAGCCTTCATTCTATCATGTGGAAGTTTATATATGATTTTTAGACATGATGTAAGTTGAGACCTTAGATTTTAATATCTTTTGTACCAGCAGACGATCTGACGCATCACGGTAAGACCGTCACAATGATATAACGGCCTTACGATAAGCCGTCACACCTTCTGTGGTGTTCGAAGTTCTCTGTTGTCTCTGACACACCATAGATGGAGCGTTACATTACTGTAACGGCCTCATGATAAACCGTCACAGTCATTGTGACGCACCCATTCTTGACCGTTAGGATAACTGTAGACAGAATGGGAAACTAGTTTATTTAACTTATAAATAAGCCTAGTTATCTAAGTTTTGACTTGATTTCATGTCTTTGAGATTATTTACTGATTCATGATAGAAATTGCATAATTTAGGTATCTTAAGTTATTATAAGTTGTGTTAATTTCATGTGCCAAAATTTTATAGTTTTGTATCTAAATAATGATTTTCCAAAGATGTATTGACGGAGTTTTATCATGATTTCCTATTGTTGCACATCCTCTCTATCAATAGAGTCATTTCTTTAAGTACATGGTGCATATTCTGGTATGTTGTCTATTAGTTCACTTTGCGCTATAGGAACATTATTCTTGGACATGAGGACCTCTCTATTGGATATTCCTTCCAATGGACTAGGAAATCTTGTTTCAAGGCCTCCGTAATTCTCTGCGAGCCTGGGATTCCCACTAGGACGTCAAGTTGGTTGTACCATTAGAGCCCATTGATTAGATTACACTATCGATATTTCTGGTTATCAGTAGTGTAACGGATCTATATTGGACCGTCAGGCACATATAACGGCCCAATATATGATCGTCACATTTCACTGAGTCTATTCTATTGTTCTGGATTAAGATCGTTGTAACGGCCCAATACTGGAGCGTCACGTGAATGTAACGGCCCAGTACATGACCGTCACACTGCTTGAGTATTTTTACCCGACGTTTGACCAAGGGTTGATTTTCCAAGGTTCTAGATGGCTTAATAATGGTCTAGGACTTGTCATATTGATCAAGAAACTTAATATAATCAATGAAAGTTATGAAATGGATCGTTATGTTGCTGATTTATTTCCATGAGTATAACATAGTATAAGTCATTCTTGATTTCTCATGATTCTTATTAAAGCATTCATTCATTGAATTATTGTTATCAAGAGCTTGTTGGAATTGTACATTCTTGGCCATACTTTGTTATTACTTGCGTGGAAGTAGCTTGATTTATACTTGAAGATGCGATCGAGCACTGATTCTGTTCAAGGGCTCAATGCTAGTCCCCTTGGCTGATTGTCGGAAACATACTATTATAAACCATGGGGTATGATGCTACTGGCGTCGCATTACGCTGGGAGTACTTTCTCTATAAATAAGTGAAAATCCACAATACGATAGGGCACGACATGACATTCTTGTATATGACTTTCTTGCTTGATATTCCATAGAAATTCACGAAGTACTTGCTCATAAGCAAAAGATACTGGAGTGATGATTATATGGCATTTCTAGTACATTCTCGTTACATTCTTGTTCATGAAAGGCCAATATCATGTTCTGGTCACGTACTTGATAGTTCATTCTTGCTCTCATTCTATCTTAACGATCATCTTTGTTACTTTGGTTTAATCGCGTGATTGATCTCATTCACATGATTTTACCTTATTTCTTTAGAGCTAAAATGTTAATTACTTTAATGATGCCTTCGTGTTGATGCGAAGATACCTACTGGGCAGGTGTGCTCATTACCTATTTCCAATCTTTTTCAGGAAATGAAAGTGATTCGAATTCGGATTCGGGTTATACAAGTAGCGGATCCGAGAGCGAATGAAAGTGTTGTCAAGATGAGAGTGAAGACTTAGGCAAGTCTATATTGTTTAGATTGAGTCTATGTAATTTTTTTATTTCTTGAGTCTGATAGATTGGAAGAAGTTGAAAGTTATTGTATTTGAATATTGATTATCAATGAAATAAGTTGGAGTTTGATTAAAATAGTGTGCAATTACATTTATGTGTATGATTATCTTGTGCTCTGATTATTCTTACTTGCAAGAGGCTTACCATGCCGGCTGTTCACGATTCCCGAGCTAGTCTTCCGTTGTAATAAAGGCTCGGGGTGTGACAGTTAAGTTGGTATCAGAGCCTAAGTCTCAGGACTTACGAAGAAGAGTCATGTCATAGGATAAGTCCAAGGTTTAAGGACCCCTACCTATGAACTAAGGAAGAAATTTTTACACCCATGTGAGAATTGGGTAGAACCCGGGATGAGATAGTTAATTAGTTTTAAGATTGATTTTTCCTTCCAGTCTCACGAGAAATAACAAGTTATTATTTTTCCCCCAGGTACCCTATTATTACTATGGCTCATCGCGTAAATTGGGATGGCATGTAGCAAACGGTTGCTAGTCTCACTCAGGCATTACAAACCATGGCGCAAGCTGGCGTAGGAGCAAGGGCTGGTGATTTGCATCATAACTTTCGGAGCTTAAATGCTCCGCATTTCTTCAGTTCTTCTAATCCCGACGAGGCAGAGAACTGGATAGATGAAATGAATCATATCTTTGATGTTATCCAAAGCACCGATCAAGAGAATGTGCGTCTTGCAACCTTTCAACTTAACAAAGATGCTCGCAAATGGTGGAAGTCGGTTCCGGCACCTCCGACCGATGCACCTCATACCTGAGACGGTTTTCTTACCCTGTTCTGTGCCAAGTACTTTTCTGAGCACGTAAAAGAGAGAAAGGCTATGGAGTTTGCCGCTCTTCGGCAAGAAATGATGACAGTTGTCGAATATGAATTGTAATTCTCAAGGCTTACACCTTACGCACCACATCTTATCAACACCGATTTATTGAAGGCAAATCGGTGCATGGACGGGTTACGGCCTGGTTTCATTCAGCAGCTCGGGACCCAAAACATCTGTACTTATGCGGAAATGGTTCAACGAGCGTATTTGTGTGAATGGACCTTAGAGAAGGTCGAGAAATTAAAAGGGAAAGAAGAAGAATCCAGCCGACGTTCAGATCAGCGTTATAAGAAAGAAAAGTTCAGCATCACAGAGCCCTACAAAAGCCATGATAGTAAGAAAAGATCTAGGAATGAGAATGGTGGATGTTCCCATAAGCAAAAGAAAGTCAAGGAGGAGAAGGAGCAAGTTGCTACAGCTTGCACGTTTTGCAAAAAATTCGGCCATTCAGCTGAGGAATGCTAGAATCACCTCGGCGCTTGTTTACGTTGTGGAAGTAGGGATCATCGCATGCCAGATTGCCCCCTTATGAAAGACCAATCGTCTGGTGGAAGACGTAGGAGGCAGGCTCGCCTCAATGCCGTCTTAGGAGAAGAGGAAGCGCCCAAGGATGGTGGGCTTATAGAAGGTACTCTTCAAATTTGTTCTCGTCCTGCATTTGTGCTATTTGATACTGGTGCCTCTCATTCTTATATCTCCACTACTTTTACAAAAACATTATCAATTGCATTAGTCCCCTTACCTTCAGATCTCGCTATTTCCACACCCTTAGGTTCTGGAACAAAGCTTACCAACTATTATTCTGATTGCGAAGTAATAATAGAAGGTCATAATCTCCCCGCAAACTTAGTATGCCTTGACATGAAAGGTTATGATGCCATTTTAGGGGTAGATTGGCTTGTAGATCATGATGCTTATATCAATTGCCGCAATAGGATTATATCCTTTCAAAAACTCGGACTTCCAAGATTTTCTTTCCTTGGCATTAAGTACAAGAAGCATCCTACTATCATATCTTCTCTTCACGCTTTCAAACTTATCTCGCAAGGATGTGAAGCTTTTCTTGCTTCTGTTATTGTTACCGAATCCAAGGAGATTATCTTAGCAGACATTCCTATTGTAAATGAGTTCCCCGATGTGTTCCCATCCGAATTACCCAGTTTACCACCCGAGAGGGAAGTAAACTTCACTATTGAACTCATTCTAGGAGCAACACCTGTTTCTATAGCTCCTTACAGGATGTCCCGCACAGAACTCAAGGAACTAAAGAGGCAGTTGCAGGAACTACTAGACAAGGGTTTTATTAGACCTAGCACATCTCCTTGGGGTGCGCTAGTTCTTTTTGTCAAGAAGAAGGATGGCTCTCTCAGGCTATGCATCGACTACCGGTGACTGAATCAACTTACAATAAAAAATAAGTATCCATTGCCGCGTATTGATGAGCTCTTCGATCAACTTTCGGGAGCAAAATATTTTTCCAAGATTGACCTCAGATCAGGTTATCATCAGCTTAGAATTAAAGAAGAAGACATTTATAAAACGGCTTTTTGAAGTCGTTATGGCCACTATGAATTCGTGGTAATGCCGTTCGGGTTAACAAATGCCCCAGCAGCATTTATGCAACTTATGAACAGTATTTTCCAGCCATATCTAGACCAATTCATCGTCGTCTTCATCGATGACATCTTGATATATTCCAAGACACAGAAAGAACATGAAGAACATCTGAAGATAGCTTTGCAAACACTTAGAGAACATAAACTCTATGCCAAGCTAAACAAGTGTGAATTCTGGCTTAAGGAAGTTTCATTCCTAGGCCACATTATTTCAAAAGAAGGTATCGCCGTGGATCCTTCTAAGGTAGAAGCTGTCAAGAATTGGAGCCGGCCAACGACCGTATCGGAAGTACGAAGTTTTCTGGGTCTAGCTGGTTATTATAGAAGATTCATTAAAGATTTTTCAAAGATTGCAGTTCCTTTAACTAGACTCACGAGAAAAGAAAATCCCTTTGTCTGGTCAGAGGAATGTGAGAAGTGTTTCCAAACTCTTAAGAATCATCTTACTACAGCTCCTATTCTATCACTACCGATGGAAGGTGGTGGATTCGGAGTATATACGGATGCATCTGGCATTGGCCTAGGGTGTGTCCTTATGTAAAATGGAAAAGTAATCTGTTATTCTTCAAGACAATTGAAACGTCACGAGAAAAATTATCCTGTGCATGATTTGAAATTAACAGTTGTCATTTTCACCTTGAAAATTTGGCGTCATTATCTCTATGGAGAAAAGTTTACGGTCTACTCAGACCACAAGAGCTTGAAATATTTATTTTCTCAAAAAGAGCTAAATATGAGACAGAGAAGATGGTTGGAATATCTCAAGGATTTTGATTTTGCTATTCAATATCATCCTGGCAAGGCTAATGCTGTAGCTGATGCACTCAGCAGAAAATCAATGGGTATGCTATCAAGTCTCATGATTAGTATGACTAATCTTATTCCTCAATTTGCTCAGTTGAACTTAGATATTGACAGGAAGGAGGATTGTTTCCTAGTTAATATTCAAGCTCAAACTACATTGATAGAAGATCTGGTCAAACTGTAAAATGATGATCTTATATTATTGGAGATCAAGGCCAATGTTGAACAAATGCAAGATTTTTCTATTAAGGATGGAAGATTAGTATTTAAAGACCGAGTATGTGTACCGGATCATGAGGATACAAAGAAATTGATTCTAGAAGAAGTACATAAATCCAGGTACATCATTCACCCTGGTAGTACAAAAATGTATCAAGATCTCAAAAGAAATTTCTGGTGGCCCAACATGAAGAGGGAAATAGCTGATTTCGTGTCTCGCTATCTCACTTGTCAACAAGTAAAGGCAGAGCATTTTAGACCCGCAAGTAAACTGCATCCCTTGAATATTCCCGAATGGAAATGGGAGAGTATAGGGATGGATTTCATTATGGGGTTACCTATGACAAGAGGTGGACACGATGGTATATGGGTAATCATAGACCGAATGACTAAGTCTGCACATTTTATACCAATTAAAAGTCGATGGTCTGTGGATATATTAGCAGCATTGTACATAAAGGAGATTGTCAAATTACATGGTGTCCATATTACTATTATATCTGATAGAGATCCTCGATTTACATCACAGTTCTGGAAGGGTCTACAACATTCATTAGGGACTAGATTGAACTTTAGCATAGCATTTCATCCACAAACTGATGGTCAAACGGAAAGAACGAATCAGGTGATAGAGGATATGCTCAGGGCTTGTGCAATTGATTTTGGAGGAAGTTGGCATGATCACTTACCTCTGGTGGAATTTTCATATAACAATAATTATCAGGCCATCATACAAATGGCACCTTTTGAAGCCTTATATGGAAAAAGCTATCGATCACCAATATGTTGGAATGAAATAGGGGAAAAGCAATTTCTAGGCCCCGACATTATCAGGGATTCATCAAAGAAAATCAAGCTTATTTGAGAAAGATTGCCGATGGCCAAAGATAGGCAAAAGTCTTATACTGATAATCGAAGGTGCGACTTGGAGTTTCAGGTTGGGAATCATGTGTATCTAAAGGTTTCTCCGGGTCGTGGTATTCGAAGATTTGGCATTAAAGGAAAGCTAACTCCCAGGTTCATTGGTCCGTTTGAAATTCTCGAAAGAGTCGGTGAAGTGGCTTATAGACTGGCTTTACCTCCACAATTAGCAGGATTACATGACGTATTTCACGTCTCTATGCTGAAGAAGTATGTATATGATCCTGACCATATTATCACTTATCACAATCATGAGATTCAGAAGGATATGACGTACGAGCAAACGTCATTAAAGATTCTGGAATGAGAAGTGCGTCAACTAAGAAATAAAGTTATTCTTATGGTTAATATTCAATGGAAGAAAACATGGCCATATGAAGTAACATGGGAAACCG
Source organism: Amorphophallus konjac (assembly GCA_022559845.1). NCBI lineage: Eukaryota > Viridiplantae > Streptophyta > Magnoliopsida > Alismatales > Araceae > Amorphophallus > Amorphophallus konjac. The sequence continues at coordinate 255,929,095 of CM040121.1, forward strand.
AAGCAGCCATGCGGAAAAAATTTCCAGAATTATTCAACTGTAAGTACACTATCCATAATCCACGTATTAAATTTAGGGACCAAATTCTTCTAAGTGGGGGAGGATGTAGTGCCCCAGAATTTATGTAATAATTTCTAGATTATTTATAGAATTTTCTGGAATTTATTAAGAATTTATAAGGGCTAAATAGATTAATAAATAGATTATTGGATTAATAAGTCATTATAAGGCCCAATTGTGTTAAATAATTAACCTAGCCTATTTAAATAAAATCCAGAAGGTTTAAGGACCAAGCCCATTAAGTTTGGCCCATATTCTAGAAGGTTATTTAGCCTATTCATGTATTTTAAGGATAAATACTATTTTTATAGATAATTATATTGGATAAACGAATAAAAGAGTTTTATTAATTTAAAATTCTGCACACGTTGGATGTAACGGCCTATCGTACGACCGCCACATGTATGTAACGCACCTAGACTGATGCGTTACACCCTGATAGTTCCGTGAATGAAAGAACGAGCAAAAAGATTGGAACTTTGGGATCCTATCTGTAAGAGATCGACTTGGGAGAGTTTATAACATTACTAAGGACTCTTAGGGATTAGGTTCTGGAAAATTAAGGACTCTAGAATTGATCTAATCTTCAAACCCTAGCCAAAACCCTATAAATAGGACCTAGTTCTGAACTGAGCGACCCTTACTTTTGGCTCGTGAAGAATCAAGGTAAGGACTCATAATTTAGGGTAAGTTCTTTAGAAGCTTTTGTTTAGTATACTTTAGACTAATAGTTCTCCAAATTTCGTGCTAGGAGATCAAGCAACCAAGGAGATTGAAGCTTCCAAAGTTGCTGGTTCAACCATAGTAACCCAGGATTCAGAGCAAATGACTCCTGAAGATCAAGAGATTAGGATGTCTAAACGAGATAATTAGAATTCAATCCTTTAGAACTTTTTGATCACCTTAGTTTCATATTCTTACCCTCAAAATTTCACATCTTTAGGACAAGAGGTTGGAGAGATAGAGCAGCAGGAAGTTGATGAAAAATCGTTGGAAAAGGAGAGCTAGGGCTCGATTTTCAGACTCAAATTAGAAGCTTAAAGCCTAGTTAAGAGGTAGGTCATCTCATGATTGGCAAAAACGACTTGTTAGGGATAAAAGCCCTCTAGTTTTGATTGATTTCATGCATTATAGATCATGAATTTCATGTTTTAGTAGGACATGCATACATGTATACTCTTAACCCTAACTAAGTTAAAAAGGAACTCTCTTGTCAAATTCATAGAAAACCCATGCATACTAGTAGGTTAGCCTTCATTCTATCATGTGGAAGTTTATATATGATTTTCAGACATGATGTAAGTTGAGACCTTAGATTTTAATATCTTTTCTGTCAGCAGACGATCTGACGAATCAAGGTAAGACCGTCACAATGATATAACAACCTTACGATAAGCCGTCACACCTTCTGTGGTGTTTGAAGTTCTCTGTTGTCTCTGACGCACCATAGATGGAGTGTTACATTACTATAACAACCTCACGATAAACCGTCACAGTCATTGTGACGCACCCATTCTCGACCGTCAGGGTAACTGTAGACAGAATGGGAAACTAGTTAATTTAACTTATAAATAAGCCTAGTTATCTAAGTTTTGACTTAATTTCATGTCTTTAAGATTATTTATTGATTCATGATAGAAATTACATAATTTTGGTATCTTAAGTTATTTTAAGTTATGTTAATTTTATGTGCCAAAATTCTATAGTTTTGTATATAAATCATGATTTTCCAAAGATGTATTGACGGAGTTTTATCATGATTTCCTATTGTTACACATCCTCTCTAACAATAGAGTCATTTATTTAAGTACATGGCGCATATTTCGGTATGTTGTCCATTAGTTCACTTTGCACTATAGGAACATTATTCTTGGACATGAGGACCTCTCTATTGGATATTCCTTCCAACGGACTAGGAAATCTTGTTTCAAGGCCTCCGTAATTCTCCGCGAGCCTGGGATTCCCACTAGGACGCCGAGTTGGTTGTACCATTAAAGCCCATTGATTAGATTAGACTATCGATGTTTCTGGTTATCAGTAGTGTAACGGATCTATATTGGACCGTCAAGCACATATAACGGCCCAATATATGACCGTCACATTTCACTGAGTCTATTCTATTGTTCTGGATTAAGATCGTTGTAACGGCCCAATACTGGAGCGTCACGTGAATGTAACGGCCCAGTACACGACCGTCACACTCCTTGAGTATTTTAACCCGAGGTTTGACCAAGGGTTGATTTTCCAAGGTTCTAGATGGCTTAATAATGGTCTAGGACTTATCATATTGATCAAGAAACTTAATATAATCAATGAAAGTTATGAAATGGATCGTTATGCTGCCGATTTATTTCCATGAGCATAACATAGTATAAGTCATTCTTGATTTCTCATGATTCTTATTAAAGCATTCCTTCATTGAATTATTATTATCAAGAGCTTGTTGGAATTGTACATTCTTGGCCATACTTTGTTATTACATGCGTGGAAGTAACTTGATTTATACTTGAAGATGCGATCGAGTACTGATTGTGTTCAAGGGCTCTATGCTAGTCCCCTCGGCTGATTGTCGGAAACATACTATTATAAACCATGGGGTATGATGCTACTGGCGTCGCATTACGCTGGGAGTACTTTCTCTATAAATAAGTGAACATCCACAATACGATACGGCATGACATGACATTCTTGTATATGACTTTCTTGCTTGATATTCCACAGAAATCCACGAAGTACTTGCTCATAAGCAAAAGATACTGGAGTGATGATTATGTGGCATTGTTAGTACATTCTCGTTACATTCTTGTTCATGAAAAGCCAATATCATGTTATGGTCACGTACTTGATAATTCATTCTTGCTCTCATTCTATCTTAACGATTATCTTTGTTACTTTGGTTTAATAGCGTGATTGATCGCATTCACATGATTTTACCTTATTTCTTTAGAGCTAAAATGTTAATTAATTTAATGATGTCTTCATGTTGATGCGAAGATACCTATTGGACAAGTGTGCTCATTACCTATTTCCAATCTTTTTCAGGAAATGAAAGTGATTCGAATTCAGATTCGGGTTATACAAGTAGCGGGTCCGAGAGCGAATGAAAGTGTTGTCAAGATGAGAGTGAAGACTTAGGAAAGTCTATATTGTTTAGATTGAGTCTATGTAATTTTCTTATTTTTTGAGTCTGATAGATTGGAAGAAGTTGAAAGTTATTGTATTTGAGTATTTATTATCAATGAAATAAGTTGGAGTTTGATTAAAATAGTGAGCAATTGCATTTATGTGTGTGATTGTCTTGCGCTCTGATTATTCTTGCTTGCAAGAGGCTTACCATGCTGGCTATTCATGATTCCCGAGCTAGTCTTCCGCTGTAATAAAGGCTTGGGACGTGACAGCCAAAGTGCTTCCATTGGAAGCTACATTCCTTTGTTTCTCTTTGAGTTTTTCATTGTACTATTCTGTTCAGCTTTCCTTTTTGTTTTTGTTTTATTCTTGTTTGGTTTTTTGCCTTGGTGTGCTTGGTGTACTCAAGGTGGTTGCGCATAGTCTCAATTGTGTGTGGTTTGTTCAGGGGGACCAGAACGTGGAGGAGTTGTTCCTCTGGTTCCTTCTGAGGATTCAGAAGAAGAGAGGATTGGCTCCTCTGGGTTGTGAGCAACAAGGGCTGTTCACGTTTCCTTCTATGTAGCAGAAGAAGGGAGAATTTGTTTCTCAGGTCACTGTATGTAGCAGTGGGTCTGATCTTGTGGGTTGCAAGGTCAGGGTGTTAGGGATTTTTTTCCCTCAGTCCAAGCTGTTAGGTAGTGTTTGTTGTGGACGTGTCTCCACATTCTTGCATAGCAAGGGAAGCCTCACTCGGTTAGAGTGAGGGGTGGACGTACGTCTGTGGGTAGCAGACCGAACCACCTAAAAAGCCTCTGTCTAGTGTGGTTTACTTGTGAGTTTGTTCCTTATCCTCTACCCCTTTCACAAGATGGTTGCCTAATGCGCATGCTGATGAGTTTATTATGATCCTATCTTCCGCATTAGATTTTCACCATTTTATAACAGCATGTTAAGTAGTCGTTATATGATCTGTGTAAATTGCCATTAGTGTTTTAATTGGTCGAGAAGTTTTTAAACCAGACATATTTTTCTAGCTAGATCTATTGACCCCCCCTCTAGATCCTAGCAGCGCACCTAACAATTGGTATCAGAGCAGGTCTCTGATAGATCAGATTTAATCTGCAGAGAAGGTCATGTTGTTCTTTGTATGCTATCATTATTTTAATTGTTCGCGTTTTCAATGGCTCGTCCACTGATGCTTGATGGTTCTGATTTCTTTACATGGCTAGGCAGTGTGTGCACATTTGTGTATTCAGTAATTCCAAACATGTGGAACCTAATTTCCAATGGTCCACACAAACTACCCAACGATATGTCCAAATGGACAGAGAGTCATAGGATGAAGAACAATAAAAATCTTAAAGCTCTAAATATTTTGAAAAATGCTATTGATCATAACATCTTTCCATTTGCTTCTTCCTCCAGGTCTACGAAGGAAATCTGGGACAAACTAGTTGCTATCTACAAGAAGGAAGAACAACATAAGTGCTTCATGGGTGACAACATGCAAAGCCACGAAGAAAGTGTTGATGAAGAGGTAAACTCTATGTTTGAAAACTTCTCTATAGATGATTGGCAAGATGCTTACGCTGAAATGCTTGAGATGTGTGAAAATTTAAGAAAATAAAATAAATCCTTGAAAAAGAAGTTAAATAATTCAGCTCACATTGATTTTGATAATGAAAGCTTGAAAGTATTGAAGTCAGAAAATGAAGAACTTAGAAATCAAATTGAAAAAGCTGAAAAGAAACTTAAAAATTTTGAGGAGGAAAACGAATTGATTTCTGAAAAACTTAAAGCTATTAAGGTAGTAAATGCAGAACTTTAAAAAAATCTTCATAAATCTGAAACTCAAAACAGAAAGCTAAGAAAAGAAGCTGAAAACACTTATTCTGATAACTCTGTTTGTAATGAGTGTTCATTTGTGAAAGAACTGAATGAAGGTCTCCTCTCAGACCTTGAATGGCAGAAAGACCTAATTGGTTCATTGAGAGAGGAAAATAAAAGTCTGCTAGATAAGAAACTTGAACTGGAACAAATAGACGAGGAGCTAAACGAAAAGGTAAGTTCAATGGCCATTAATGAAAAACAAGCTGAACAAATTGAAAAATTGAAACAAGAAAATGAAAAGATTAAAGAATTGAATATGGCCATATCTGAATGACTTCTTGTGTTGGAAAAAGGGAAATCCGTTTGCTTAGATGAATCTGAAAAAGTGAACCATTTGCAAAAGGAAAATGATGATTTCAAATCTGTTAATGAAGCTTTGAAAATTAGAGTTGCTGAGTGTGAAGAAGAGATGGCCAATTATGAACTTAGTGTATCAGCCCTTCAACAAGAAATTGATGATCTCAATAACTCTCTGTCAAAATTTGTTAAGGGAAAGGATAATTTGGACAAGCTCCTTGGAACTAAAGTGAATTTTCAAAAAGAGGGGCTGTGTTATAATCCAGTAAATAAGAAAAACCCTAAAAACAAACTTTATACTTCATTTGTGGGCAGTTCTGGGCCAACCCACACCCCTAATTCACAAATCATTCAATTCACTGCCCAAAAGAATTCAAAACAAACTGAAAATCAGAAAAATGTGAAATAAAGTGAAAAATAGAAAAAGTTAAAAAATGTTTCTATTGCCACAATGCATGTTGTGCATGAGTCTGCCACAGTCACACAAGCACACAAAAAGAGAATTTCATGTCATTATTGTGGTAGAATAGGTCACATGATGCATGACTGTCGAGTCATGAAATTTGATGAAGTAAATGCATGCAGGAAATCAAGTGGACTCAAAAATGCCAAAATGACTTCAAACAAAAAGGGTGCATTTCAAAATCATCATGTGCATGCTAGAAAAGGACATGTTTTTTTTTATCAAAAGCCTTGCCTAGGGATAGTGGTGGGGGGTCCACCAATCTATCACCAGGGGGTTAATTTGATTACTGGAATAGTGAAGGCACAATTACATCAAGCGGATGCTAGGCATGCCTAGCTTGTCAAGACGAGCAGCTCCCTTTATAAAAGAGGGAAGCTCATGAGGTGAATAAAAATTGTTACATTGCAAAGAGCATGTTAAAAATTTAGAAAAGGACATGTTAAAAATCATGCTGTCCAAGAAAGGACAGTCGAATGTTTTTACTGTGGACGGATTGGTCATGCAATGCATGATTGCCTTGTTTTGAAAAAGGATGAAGTTAAGGTTCATAGAAAGCACATAGTCCAAAAAAGGCCAAATTTGTTCTCAAATAGACAGCCTTATTGCCATAACTGCAAAAGAGTCGGCCATATAGTCATGGACTGTTGGCATCTGAAAAAGAACCACAATTTCCATGATAGAAATGGCAGAACCACTACCTTCCCACAGAAACATCATGCCTATCCTCTTAAGAAGAGTCTGAATGTATTTAATCATTGTCATTACTATGGGAAGTTAGGGCATACTATGAATGATTGTCTTGTTATGAAGTTTGATGATTCTAATGCCTTGAAATCATGGACAGCACCAAAGAGAGGTGTAGCTAATCTCTTGTGACCCAAGAGATCTTGGATACCTTTGAACAGGAAATGAGAATTTGTCTTTGCAGGTGTGCCTTGGAGCAAAGAAATAAAGGGGGTTAAACAAATAAGCAAGGCACCCTGGTGTGATAAAACCCCACTCACTACATTCTCTACTTTTTGGTTGTAGGATTGTTCAAATTTCTTATATTGTCAAAGCTACACATCATATCTTCCGGTTAATGAAAATTCATGCTCATTCTGTTTGATTGTTTTTGCTATGGAATCTTGAAGTTGGCTGCATGAAAAGCCTAATGTTATATCAAATGGTATTGGGAGAAGGACATGTGTGATCTATTTGGAAACCCACACTATGTGTGAGGTGGTCTTCGGACCTAAGTGCTCTGCCAGGTACTAAGGGCTATTTGTGAAGCTAACTCTAACTCATGATTTGAATAACTACTTAAATTCACCTTTAGTGTCATGCATAGCCATATGCATAAAATTGGAATAAATCTCCCATGCTGAACAATTGCATCTATTTCAAATCTGTTGCATTAAACTTCAACAAATGCTTGTGTTTGTTTATGCACATCATTCCTTGAAACACATGTTGAAACTTGCTGAATTTGTTGTGTGAAGTCTCAACACAGACTTATGCTTGCATATGCATATCATTCCATGATCTCAAGCTGAACTTTGATGAATCTCCTTTAAAAATGAAATTGCATCATGAATTGTCATAAGCAATCCTGCATGTAAGATCCTGAAAATTCGTTTAAGTCAAGATATCTTACTCCATGCATGTTCTTCATGACATAATTAGTATTTCAGAGTATTTATTCAGGGGGAGCAAGTATCTCATGCCCCAATTAGCATTTCTTGCATGCATAATCTGCATTTAGTCAGGGGGAGTCGGCACTAGCATAGTATCATTTGAATGCATGTCATCAATGTATGAAAAACACAAAAAATTCTTGCATCCACTCTTTGTTCTGATTGAATCTTTCCGGTTGACTTATAAATTACTCAAGTCGACTTCATTTGTCCTTCCTTGGAGTTTCAGAACAGTCATGCAACCAACGTCTATTCTCATCATTTCATACTCCTTATTTCTTTAAGTCTAAAAGTTTGATTTAAATCTCAGCAATTTTTGAGGGTGAGCCTTTCTAAAATCATTTGATTGCACTTTCTCAAGAAGTGGTTTCTCCCATTGGTATCAGACATTCATCAAAAATGACATCCATGTCAGTTCTGCAAATTCTGAAATTGGTCTGTTTTGAACATTCCGGAAAACTATCTTCCTTGATGAACCTTACTGAAAATTCACCGAACCACAGTTGATATCAGAATGATTCCAATCTATTCATCCAATTCATTGATTTGAACAAACCTATTAAGGAATCTTCTTTTATAAGACCTTATGATAACCCGTGAATAAAATTGATGATTTTAGCTTAATGAATTCAAGAGTTTAAAAAAATTGAATTTCATGAAAAAGGTTGTATTCAGAACTTAATAGGCCTCAACCAATTCACACATGTTGTGTCTTGTGCAATCTCTTAAAATCTAAAAATTTAAAGTTAAGGCAACCTTAGTTGAGAAACTTAGATTAAGTATTGTTCTTAAACAATGAAAAAAATCTGAAAAATTTCAAAGGGCAGCACATGATAAAAATTATGAATCAAATGCTCAAGGTAGAGCAATGACAAAGGATTCACTGAGAAATTAGTCCTTCATCAAAGAAATGAAGTGAACTATGTCATGAGGTGCCTTTGCTATCTCTGCTCAAAATGAAGCAGGATAGTTAGTCCCACTGAGTAACTAGGGGTGCTGGCGTCTAAACAACGTGCACTCTTATGTAAAAAGGTGTGGGCTATACTTGAATGCTCTAAAAAAATTTTGAGCAAAAAGAGAAATCTGAAAATGTGACCAAAAAGGTCAGAAAAAGTGCTGTAACCCTAAGGTAAAAACAAAAAATGATAAAGATTAATCTCAATACTTGTCTTTAGTTACTCCTAAGGGACTCATTGATTTTAAATGAGTAGGGCAAAAGGAGGTTAAACAAGAATTAAACATGTAGCCTTGGTTTATTTCTATTAAGTATGAGTGCAAAATGCTTCAAAGAGTTTAATTGATAAACTCTAAATTCATTTCACTTAAACCAAGCAGAACAATAAGGGCTACATCATAAGAGTTCATATAATAGACGAGTCTGAAAATTGAAAGTTTGATTAATGAATGATGCTTCAGATTGTGATTTTTACTGATGCAATGACTTTTTGAATTCCATGAAATAACTTTATCATCATTCTGATGCAATGATTTCTTGAGCTCCATGTCTACTGAACTTCATTAATTGACTCCTTTGTTTGCTGCTATTCATAATATGTATTTGATCAATTCTTGTCTACTGCTATTGGTACTGAAATTTTTGGAAATCTCATCATTTGATTCCACTGATGAACACTCTTTCCTCTCAATTGGTATATGCACCTACTGCCTTTGATGAGATGCCATTCAGTTTTCAACACTCATTGTCTGCAATGTCTGCCAACTGCTCAACCATTTCTATTGATCACCCAATATTGTGATGTTCTTGCCTTCACTCAATTGGCTTCTGAATTCAGCTGCTACAATAATTCTTGTTCATTCATCTTCTCCTGGATATTGCTCACTTATCACCTTGTCTGCCAACTGCTCACCCATTAAAGACACTTCCATGTCTTTAGTTTCCTAAAAATCCCCGTACTTAGCAATATGCTACTATTCATGTTGTTTCAATAGAAATAAACAGTGTTTTGTGTCTTGCTACGTATCTGCCTGATGCTTTCAATTTTGTATACAGAAAAGATATAGCATCTATTTGAACAGACATTTATTCTGGAAATAGCTCCTTTTCACAAAGACGTTGATTCTTGGTAAATAGTTAAAAATTGAAATAACCCAGAAATTATGAGTTGACGTCCATCACTTGGACACTATTTAAAGATATGGCACCTCCTTGAACGGATGCCTATTTGTGTAAATTTTATTCAAATTGAATAAATCATTGATTTGGCGCCTCTATAGAGAGATGCTAATTCTTTAAATAACGCCTTTCTGTTTGGGCGCTATTTTCTTGCTCTCATGTTTTATCGGGTTTTGACCCATATCGCGAGTCCTTTGGCACTACTACCTCAAGTCCGAGATGGAGTCCCTGTTTCACACTGTTTCATGATACACCTCAATTCTTGAAGATTGAAAGACCCTCCATCGGATATTCCTTCCGTCAGATTGAAATTTCTTTCTGTAAGGCCTCCGTAAGCCTTCGCTAGCATTGGATTCTCTCAAGACAGCTGAGAAGGTTGTA